>JAZKLR010000009.1:2674348-5348697 GCA_037103525.1 Ganaspis brasiliensis | reverse complement strand
GACGATGAACGAAGTTTTTTCGGTATCGTATTAATATAATAGAAGATTACCACGTACAATTTTATGAATATTGGGAGAACTTTCAAACTAGTTATTCTCAATAAATAAGTAAATTTTTACAAAACTTTTTTAAACACTAATTATATGGAAGATTTTCTGACAGTATGTTAAATATTTATTACCCCCCCCCCCCGGTACCCCTAGAAAATGGTTTTTAAAAGTATGAAAAATTGAAAACTTTCAGATCAAAATTTGTTACATTTTATAAACATTTTAAAGAAAAAAAGATTAAAATTAATAAAATTAAATACACTTTTAATGTTTTTATTATTTTTTATGTTCAATAATATAAATTTTTCTATTAAATTTCTTGAATTCCAATATTTAAATTGAATTTTGAATATTCTTTTCTATTATGGGTCATTAATTACAATAATAATGAAAAGAAAACAATTTTAACAAATTTTTTAAATAAAAGTACCTTTGCGCATGTGCAGATATCATGTTACCGTGTTACGCATGCGCAATAATAAGACGGAATTTACTGCGCACTTATTAAAAAAAGTATGCTATATGTAGTGAAAATTTAATTATCTGGTGAAGTACAGCACTGCGCATGCGTAATTTTTGAATTTAATTAGAGCACATGTGTGACTATGACTGTGCATGATTGCGCATGTGTAACAGCAATACAAAACAACTGCGCATGTGAAATGTTTGTTTAGTAGTGCGCACGTTTACACAGCTGTGGTGCACTACTGCGCATGTGCAACAATATGTTGTTCATAAAAAAATGTTCAGTTTAACATGTTTGACACGAATAGTGCCAGTGCGCATTGTTACAAACTATAATAACATGGTGAAATGAACATTTTTGTAAGTAACCTATTGGAAAAAGTAGGTGAACTTTGAAGTCTGTACGACGATGAACGAAGTTTTTTCGGTATCGTATTAATATAATAGAAGATTACCACGTACAATTTTATGAATATTGGGAGAACTTTCAAACTAGTTATTCTCAATAAATAAGTAAATTTTTACAAAACTTTTTTAAACACTAATTATATGGAAGATTTTCTGACAGTATGTTAAATATTTATTACCCCCCCCCCCCCGGTACCCCTAGAAAATGGTTTTTAAAAGTATGAAAAATTGAAAACTTTCAGATCAAAATTTGTTACATTTTATAAACATTTTAAAGAAAAAAAGATTAAAATTAATAAAATTAAATACACTTTTAATGTTTTTATTATTTTTTATGTTCAATAATATAAATTTTTCTATTAAATTTCTTGAATTCCAATATTTAAATTGAATTTTGAATATTCTTTTCTATTATGGGTCATTAATTACAATAATAATGAAAAGAAAACAATTTTAACAAATTTTTTAAATAAAAGTACCTTTGCGCATGTGCAGATATCATGTTACCGTGTTACGCATGCGCAATAATAAGACGGAATTTACTGCGCACTTATTAAAAAAAGTATGCTATATGTAGTGAAAATTTAATTATCTGGTGAAGTACAGCACTGCGCATGCGTAATTTTTGAATTTAATTAGAGCACATGTGTGACTATGACTGTGCATGATTGCGCATGTGTAACAGCAATACAAAACAACTGCGCATGTGAAATGTTTGTTTAGTAGTGCGCACGTTTACACAGCTGTGGTGCACTACTGCGCATGTGCAACAATATGTTGTTCATAAAAAAATGTTCAGTTTAACATGTTTGACACGAATAGTGCCAGTGCGCATTGTTACAAACTATAATAACATGGTGAAATGAACATTTTTGTAAGTAACCTATTGGAAAAAGTAGGTGAACTTTGAAGTCTGTACGACGATGAACGAAGTTTTTTCGGTATCGTATTAATATAATAGAAGATTACCACGTACAATTTTATGAATATTGGGAGAACTTTCAAACTAGTTATTCTCAATAAATAAGTAAATTTTTACAAAACTTTTTTAAACACTAATTATATGGAAGATTTTCTGACAGTATGTTAAATATTTATTACCCCCCCCCCCCCCCGGTACCCCTAGAAAATGGTTTTTAAAAGTATGAAAAATTGAAAACTTTCAGATCAAAATTTGTTACATTTTATAAACATTTTAAAGAAAAAAAGATTAAAATTAATAAAATTAAATACACTTTTAATGTTTTTATTATTTTTTATGTTCAATAATATAAATTTTTCTATTAAATTTCTTGAATTCCAATATTTAAATTGAATTTTGAATATTCTTTTCTATTATGGGTCATTAATTACAATAATAATGAAAAGAAAACAATTTTAACAAATTTTTTAAATAAAAGTACCTTTGCGCATGTGCAGATATCATGTTACCGTGTTACGCATGCGCAATAATAAGACGGAATTTACTGCGCACTTATTAAAAAAAGTATGCTATATGTAGTGAAAATTTAATTATCTGGTGAAGTACAGCACTGCGCATGCGTAATTTTTGAATTTAATTAGAGCACATGTGTGACTATGACTGTGCATGATTGCGCATGTGTAACAGCAATACAAAACAACTGCGCATGTGAAATGTTTGTTTAGTAGTGCGCACGTTTACACAGCTGTGGTGCACTACTGCGCATGTGCAACAATATGTTGTTCATAAAAAAATGTTCAGTTTAACATGTTTGACACGAATAGTGCCAGTGCGCATTGTTACAAACTATAATAACATGGTGAAATGAACATTTTTGTAAGTAACCTATTGGAAAAAGTAGGTGAACTTTGAAGTCTGTACGACGATGAACGAAGTTTTTTCGGTATCGTATTAATATAATAGAAGATTATTTAAAAAATATCTGGGCGATTCTTACGTACCCGAGTCGAAATTTTGAAGCTACTTTGAAGCTCATGAGGAACTTTAGCTTCTACTTAACGATTTCTTAATTTTTAGCCTCCTTTTTACTTCTAATAATAATATTTCCTTCTACTTTACGTCTATACACATGTTTCATTTTTCCAATCATTAAAATTAGCAGCTCTTTTTAAGCTTTACATTTCCAGTTATAAAGAAATGAAAATTTTTATTCTACTTTAAAGCAGCAAGTGAAACTCAGTCATTTTTTCCATTGAAATATACTTTTTTATTTAACATATAAGAAAAACGGGAGTTAAACTAACTTTTTCTTCAATAATTGTTCCTCTGATTAGCCCTTAAGAGGAAAAAATTTTAATCTATAACCAAAACCCAATAATTTGTAAAATTAGGGAAAATGTGTATCTTTCTAGATGCACTTGTAAAAAAATAACAATTATTAACAATAATTTGTTTAAACAATTTTAAGAGGTGATTGTTGTTAATTTTGATAAATATCTTATTTGTTCAATATAAAAAATAAACAAATTAAAAAAATACTACTTGCTAGGTGTTTTTAAATGTTATAAATTAACAATAATAAATTGTTTTAAAATATAAAAATAATAATTTATGGTCAATAATTTTTATTTTTCTAACCAGAGCCCAGTAATTTGTAAAATTAGGAAAAATTTGTATTTTCCTAGGTGTATTTGTAAAGAATTAGTAATTACTAGCAATAATTTGTTTAAAAAATTAGAATCAATTAAAATCAAATTAAAAAAATGTATATAAAAAGTCCAGAAAAGAAAATTAAAAATCCTTCAGAAAAAAAAAGTTTGGGCAAATTAAACCAAAAACATTTTTATAATATTACACTGAAAGCAAGTCCAACAATAAATTTAGAAAAATAAAGAAAATCTAAAAATTCTATAAAAGAATAAGAACTAAGTTTGCAAAAAACCTCTCAAGAACTATCCAAGATTTAAAAACAAATTGAATAGGTGCATTAATAAAAAAAATAAGCGTATTTATTTTTAAAAATATGAAAAAATTTATGAAACTCAACGAAATAATAATAAATAATGATTATTATTTATTATTTATAATTTATTTATCAATAAAATAAAATGACAAATACAACAACAAAAAATATCATTAGTAAAAGGAGAAAAAATCTTTAAATTTTGTAAAAATAAGAAATTATAAGATAAAATTTAAACAGTTTCGAAAAAGAAACTGAATTAGAAACTAAAGAAGAATTACAAATATTGTAAGACTCAAAAAAAGGATTATTGTGATTATGAAAAATAATTAATATTATTTAATTATTTTGCATTAACTAATGTGTCTTTAAATTTGAATTAATTGACATTTAAAAGTTTGAAAAAATTGGAATATGAGTTTATTGACGTTTGGAATTTATTTAAATTATAATGACCTAAAGATATAAAAATTTGATATTATTTTTTGCTATCTTCATATCAAAAATTTGTAAATCGTAGCTATTTTGATTATCTATATTAGCCAAATTATTTAAATTTTATAAAGATTAAAATATTAAAATTGAAATTTTTAAGATTTATCCACAAATTTGTGGTTTTTTTTATGGTTTGTGATTTTTTACATGCAGTATTAGACATCCGGAGAATTGTAAAGTTTTTTTTTAATTTAAATCATGATTTTAATGCAAATGCTTCAATGATTAAAATCAATATCAGCCTGTAACTTGACAATAATAAATTGTTTAAACAAATGAAAAGTACATAAAAATCGCCGTAAACATTCAGAAATTGTCGATATGTAACAATTTTGTTGAAAAGTCCTAAAAAACTATTCGTAATTTGTATCATAAGGACACTGAGAAAATTAAATATTAAGTTCATAAGCGTCGGTAGCGTAGTGGTTAGTGCGTTAGATTATAAGTGCGTAGATCGTTATGTCGTGGGTTCGAATCCCCACTTGCGTTATAATAATTTATTTAATAAGTTTAGACTATTCCAGCTTGTGTGTATTAAGTGTGACGAATTCTAAAAGCGCATGAATTTTGAATATTTATTTTATATTTTTTTTTATAATTTCATTCATATTAATTTCAGTTTTATTCGCAAAAACATATTCTTTCTTTGTTTAGACTTTAGAAGATCAATAAAAAGGGGGTCTTGAGCGTCAAAAGAGGCCTTAATATAGTTGAATATTAGCTTCTACTTTAACGCTCTCATCGCGGAATCAGAAATTTCTTCCAATAATAGCACCAAAGTAGAAGCTAAATTGTATTGAATTTGCTTCTACTTTAAACCTCTATTTCCTAAAAATTTTGGACTATGTAGCGTTAAAGTAGCCTCAAAATTTCGACTCGGGTATAACTACCTTACTTGGCGGCGTTGAAAAAATACACCTAAATTAAAAATATATTCTAAAGTGTATTAGTGAATTTTAAAGGTATATATGAGAGTAACTGAAAACCAAATATACATAAATATATATATTATAACTTTTATTATATTGCACTATAACTGCTGAAATTTCAGCTTCGTGGCGTGTCCCTTTTGCAAAATTTTAACTTTAATTTAATAATTTTCGGTGAAAATATCATTATTATAACTCAGCCTTTTTCAAGCATAAAGTGGCTATATTTATGAACAATTTAGGTTTATATTGCACTTCATAATATCTTTTTCATACTTAGAATCTGTAAAAATATTTTGTCCCTCAATTTTTCCAATTTTTGAACGCAATCTGTAGATTTATAATTAAGGTGTCATGTGTTTAGTTATTACGCCTTCTTATAAGTTAAATCTCAATTTTGATCCATTAGCACTAAATCACATGTGAACAAAGTTTTAAAAAAGAAAAATTTTTGCTTAAAAAAAAAATTATTTTTGTGAAAATCGCATGGGTACAGAAAAAGCGTTCAGTTCCATGTCATTACTATTATATTACTGTAACAACTATTTGATAGTATTGTTACCATTTTCTTTAAGTTTTCATGTGAAACAAGCGATCTGCAGAAGGAATAGATTTATTTTTCAATATTGTAAAAGTGAGGTTAGAATAAACGTCAAATTTCAGCTCCATGGCCTATATGAAGTGTTCAGTGTGCTTCATACAGAGAAACTTTTTTATCTGTGGTGGTTATTTTAAAATATTATATTCTATAAAGTAGTTTAGCAATGCCGGATTACACTGCTCGATCTCGATTTCAAATTATCCAAAAAATAAAACGAAATATTCATTATTAAATATTGTATTTGCTGTTCTTTTATAAAATTTTATATATGTTAACTAATATCTAAAATACTGTTAGAATATTAAATAATTTATGAATTTATTATTTATTTTCATTTTAGCAAAATATCAAAAAGAAATTTTTATTTTGTACAATATATTTGCAATAAAAGAATGCGGTTCAGCTCCACATGGCAGCCAATTTTCAAAAATTTGCTATTATTTTTGTATAAATATAGTTGTAGTAAAATCGTTTAAAATATACTTATATTACACCCTAATAAGAAAAATAAGTGCAGAGAAACATTGAATAAAAAAATTTTTTTTTTCTACCAAAACTTATCTTGAAATCGGGCAGTTACGCAAGAATCGACCATCTACTTGGTTCAAATATTTTTTATTTGGAGCCAAAAAATATATATTTGATTAAAATAATTTGAATTATTTGAATCACACTTATTTTAATGAAATAAATCGTAATTGAATCAAATCAATAATTAATTGAATGTAACACTGTGTTACAAAATGTAAACAAGTAAAAAATCTTGTTATCAAACCTAGAGAAAGTTGTATAGGTAATAAAAAACAAAAAAGAATGTTAAATCTTTGATACACCCCCAAAATCTTGTTTTAGAGCCAAAAATCCGTTTTTAGGTAGATTCACGTACTTTATACCTCGAAACATCGACATTTTTTATCCGAATTAAAAAGTTTTTTTTTAATTTAAACATAATTATCAACCCTTTAAAACTGTATTAGATTTTCTTCATTATCATTAAAATTCATTTAGATATGGACCAAAAACCATCCAAAAATTTGATTTTTTCATTGATTTGTCAACTTTGAGAAAAATTTATATCCCTTAACATATTTAAATTACATTTTTTCTCAACATACATAAAAAACGTAGTCAATTTGGCTTTAAATGACCCGAGATTAAATAAAATTTGATGAAAATTGTTCAAAGAATGACAATTTTAACTTTGTAGTTACATCATTAAATTTTGACTTGCTGGAGAGTTTTTCTTTATTTTCTTTCTTTCATGGTTTATTTTTACGGTTTTTTAATTATTATATATTTCTACAGTGCTAAGAAACAATTTTTAGAGTTTAAGAATCCCTTTCTAGTATATTATTATAATTTTATTAAATAATAATACACTGTTAAAAATTTAGGGAGTTATGGGTTGCTGGAGTTGGGAGTTGAGATTTTAGAGTTAAAAATCGACTCTCCAAGGTGAGTGAGTCTCATACGCTTCATGTTAAAGAAGAGTGGATACTAAAGGATTGAGCGTTAACTCCCTTTACTTCAACTCTTCAAGGCGTGCGACTTTTATAGAGTCCCTTAGGGAGTTAAATTTCAACTCCTTTTTTTAACAGTGTACATGTATTTATTAGATGATTCTTAAACTCTTAAAATTGTTTTTTAGGATTGTAAAAATACATAAAAATTGAAAAACAGTAAAAATCAACCATGAAAGGAAGAAAATTAAGAAAAACTCTACAGCAGGTCAAAATTTAATGATGTAACTACAAGGTTAAAATTGTCATAGTTTGAACAATTTTTATCAAATTTTATTCAATCTAGGGTCATTTAAAGCCAAATTGACTGCGTTTTTAATGTATCTTGAGAAAAAACATAATTTAAATATGTTAAAGGATATAAATTTGTCTCAAAGTTGAAAAATCAATGAAAAAATCAAATTTTTGGATGGTTTTTGGTCCATATCTAAATGAATTTTAATAATAATTAGGGGTTAATATCGTGAACGAATTTTCTCTCTTTAAAATAGTAAAAAACAACTAATTATCAGAAGACAACTACTAATTCAGTAGTTAAATTTAAATTTAACTAATTAAATAATACAAAAATAACTAATGTAATTAGTAAATAGAAATCTACTAATTCTTTTAGTAGTTTAACATAACCTAAAAATTACTTTGACTAATTAAATTAGTAGTTTTTTACTAAATTATTAGTAAAAAATTACTATTTGACATGGTAAACGAGTTTTCACTCTTAAAATAGTAGATTTTAACTAATTAGGATTTAGAGAGATTGTAGTTTATTTTGTCATTTCCACAGTTAAATGAACTATTTTTGTTAGTTAAGATAACCAATATGTAAACGGAAATCACTTTTGTTTTTTCAGAGAATAATTAAGATTATTTACATGCAAACATTCCACGTCACATTTTCAGACAAAAAATTGTTTTGCTCGGAATATATTTTTTCTGTTTATATATAAATAATAAGGAAACACTTATTTTTTATTTTCTGATTGATTAAAAATTACAGAATTTATGAATTTATGAAATTTAGCGTTTTCAGAAACAGAATAGAGCATTTTTCTCCGTTATTATTAAAAACTTGGAAATAATACTCTGCATAAAATTTGTTCAGTTTTTCCTAAATTTCTTGGACATTTAGTAAAAAATAATGTATTTGCAACAAAGAGGTATGTATAAAAAATTGAATTTAAGCCTAGAGAGTGACATTTCTGAAATTATTTACATTTATTTAGTGTACTTTTACAATTTTTTTAATATTTAACCTTCAGTCACAAAAGAAAAGAAATTCAATACAAAAACAAATTGTAGGTTTAAGTTGTTACATTTCTAAAATTTATACTTTAAATTTTGCGCAACAAATCACTGTAAAAAGAAAGTTTTATTTTAAGACAGAAAAACTGTCTTATTTCAAGACGCAACATTTTTAAGACATCTTTTGCTGAATTTACAGATTTTTCTTCTGCCTTAAATTGTACAAAAAAAAAATTAAAAACTTCAAATTTGCAGAAAAATTTTAAGGCAAGTCTTAAATTAAGATTCTTTTTTTACAGTGAAGAATAATTATAAATGAAGGGTAGCATGAAAAAAGAGATCAAGCTCTAATTTCATGTTTTTTCCAGGAAGCAAAAAAAACAAATTTAAAGATTTTGATGGGTATTTGAAACAAAACTAAGAAAACTGTTTTGAGATATTGATATGTTTTACAAGAAAAATTACAACTTGTTTAGATAAATTTACATATAGCCAGAAATATAAACAAAATTTTGCTGCCTTAAGGTTACATGAAAAGTGCACTTTTTCTTTAAACTGTAAACAAAATATACGATTTAAAGAAAAATTGTAAAACTAGTTTTGAATTATCAAATTGATGAATCAAATGCAAAAAAGTTAGTTAAAAAAACATTGTTTATTTTCAAGAAAATAATTAATTGATTAATTAATAATGAATTAATAAATCTTTGTCTTGAAATCGAGCAATAAAATTTAGGTTAGATACGTAACTTTTTTACAACTATTTATTAAAAATCTAATATAACATCCCCATGACTTTTTAATCATATGAATTTCTTTCTTATAGAAAGTATTTTATGAATTTATATGGCACTTTCGTTGTAAAAATAAAATTTTTTCATTTTCTTTTCTTATTTACATATTATTATCCACTTTACACTTCTATTGTTTTTCAATTGTTATATAGATAAAAATTTATGTATTTGTGATTTTAATTTTGGTTAAAAATTTGTTTAAAAATGCAATTTAAAAGAAAATTAATTTCTATGTTATAGATTATATAGTCTAAATGTTACGTAACAAAATGAGAAACCCCTCTCTCTAAATCTGAATTAGTGATTTTAATTAGCTAAAAATTGGTTACTATTAAGTAGTGACAAAATTCACTAATATTTAGTAGAAAACTACTAATTAGAAAACTACTAATTAATAGTAGAAAACTACTAATTTGAAAGTAAAATAACTACTAATTGTAAAATTAAACATTCACTATTGCAATTGGTAGATATTTCACTTTCAAATTAGTAGTTTTCTACTAAATAATAGTGAGATTTTTTATTTTATTTTTTATGAATTATTGTTGTAAAAATATTATTTTTTACTACATGTCTAAAAAATTAGGAAAAACTGAATAAATCTTATGTTGGGTATTATTTCCAACTTTTTAATAATAACGAAGAAGAACGAGTGTCAAAAGTGCTCTGTTTCTGAAAACGTTAATTATCCTAAATCCACAACTTCTGTAATTTTCATTCAATAAGAAATTAAAAAAATACGTATTTCCTTATTTTTCATATAGAATCAGAAAAAAAAGTATTCAAAGCAAAAACAATTTTTGAATGAAAATTTCACGCGAAATGTCACAGGTACATTTTTATTCTGTTTTTTTTACATATTTTACGAAGTTTTCTGATTTTAGGAATCCAAAATTTTAGTTTCTTTTTTTAAAACATGTTTGTTAACCATATAAAAAGTTACAATACATTTATAAGTAAAAAAAAGAGCAAGGGCGATGAAGTTTTTTAAGTAAAGCGCCTCACAGGGGGAGAGAAAAAAACGACTTAGAAAGCAATCGATCAATTTAAACTTAACTACCGGTCAAAATTGTGGCTTCTGTCGTTTTTTGATCAATGAAAGACATCTTTAAACGAAAAAAGTAAAATGTTACTCCCTCTGATTAAAGTTGATCAAATCCTGAGAAGAATAAGAACTAATTCTGTAAATCTGAATTAGTAAGATTTTTTACTAATTCGAGTTAGTAACTGGCTTTTTGATATAAATTAGTGATATTCGTTTACTTAATTTATTAGCAAAAAAAATTCTAATTAGTAAAAATGCTTACTAGGTAATTTTAAAAATTATTCTTCTGTCAAAAAAATATTTCTGAAAAGTTCTCCAACTTTCTTGACACGAATTGAATACGTATTTTCAAATAAAAAATACACATTAATGCTTATGATTCACGAAATAGTTATAATGACACTTTTTGTTACTAATATGGAATATCTAACGAAATTATTTCTTGTAGTTCTTATTCTTTTGAAAAATTGATTACCTTTTAGAGAAAATGAAAAACCAATTTATAATTTTGTTTTTCTTTTGTTCTGGTTTGCTTAAAAACGTTTTATTAAAAAAAATTTGTAAACAACAAATAAAATAAGACATTCTTAATTATCTTAATTATCTTAATTATCTGAAAATGAGACCATTTCTTTAAATGCAAGTTTTAATACATTGTAACCACTTTGTAATGAATAACTTCCATGAAATCAATTACAGCCCTTGGAAACTTATGCAAATGTTTTGTAAGAATTCTTTCATGTCAGACATAACTTTTTATACTGCTTTCAAAAAAAGACACTCCTGAAGCAACTAAAGTTTACGTATGATTGATTCGAACATGAAGATTTTATTAATTAAATGGCAATTGCATCGAGAAAATCGTTGTTTGTATATAGGGTTAGACTAAACAAATTTGTTATTTAAATAAAATTTAATAATTTCAAATTATTCTACTCTGCTACAGGGGAGAATAAACAGTAATAAATCTTTTTTACGTCACCGAAAATTGTTTTGGATTAAATTAATCTGCAACGCTCTTTTTTTTATACCAAATGGAATTTAAGGAGGTTTATTCAAAAAAACCAATTTATACAGATTCTTATAAAATTTTAATGACATATTTAATGCATTACTTTACATGTACTGTTACAATTTTATTGAACTTTACTTTTCTGTTTTTAAGATATAAATTTATAAAGATGGGACTTTTACATGGAAACTGTAACAAAACGCGAAAAATGACTATATTTTAATAAATTAAAAAAACACGGTTCTACAAATTTTTTATAAAAACTAATATATTTTAAACTGTAATATAATACAACTTTTACAACAATATTTAATTAATTTACCGTACCGTTGTTGAGAAAATTTTATTTAAGGTTAGTAATTCTTCACTTTTTTAAATAATAAGAAAGAAGAAATTTTAATAGCTGGAAATTTTCAACGGAAAATTTTTTTTTTCAATAAAATTCGTTTCTGTAATGATTTTAACTACAAAATACTATTTAGAAACCAAATTATAAAAAGGAATGAAATTAAAAAAATATTGACTATCATGGTCCAATACAATGAGAACCGTTTGAGGGTATAAACGTCCTTAAATAATCTGAAATTGGCTTAAAACAATTGCGCTGCAGATTATTTTAATACATAAAAGTTTTCAGTGCTACATTTCACTATAAAAAGAGAATCTTAATTTAAGACGTGTCTTAAATTCAGCAAGCCCTACTATATAAATGTTTATATGAAAAATACTATCTTAATCCAGCTGAATTTGCATTAATTATAAATTTACTTTTTTAAATTTATCAACACTTCACATTTTTATGCAAATTTGTAGTTTTTAATTTGTTTTGCACAGTTCAAAGCAAAAGAAAAATCTGTAAAATCAGCAAGAGCTGTCTTAAAAATGTCGCGTCTTAAAATAAGACAGGTTTTCTGTCTTAAAATAAGACTCTCTTTTTACAAAAACAATCGTTCTTTTTCATTAAACAGCATACTTTAGATAATATATTCATAACTGTAATTAACTAATTTTAGACGAAAATGCTATATTTGTCACGGAATTTCTATCTCAAGGTACAATTAATCGTAACCCATTGACTGAGTTGTGCGAGTCAGTAACTCATTAATCTTATCGATGTAAGCTGAGAGGTGAAGAAAATGTGTAGTTCTGTATGTTTCTATGTATATATGGAATAAATTATGAAGAAAAGAAATTGAAAGACGCATTGGAAATAAACAAGTCTGAGGGGATTCTATATTGATTATAGTGAGTTATATATAACTAGCAAAATTTTACAAAGCACGCAAACGGTCATAGATAAATTATACATCCACTGCCACGTGTTTTACCAGAATCGGATGTCGTTGAACCTTTCGTTTCATCGATCCATCAATATAAGTAACTCGATTATCTTTCGTCCTTTTTCCTATACGATTTTATACCATAGTTACCATGTACTTCCAATTACTCACCTGTGTGCGCGCTTTCATTACAAACTATATGAAAATGGTAAGTACACTAACAATATAAGTAACTCTCGACGTACAAACTCGGAATATTTTCTGTTACTATTATTTGATCAAATTTGAATCCAAATGTTTTAATCGTTTTTTTTTTTAAATTATTTTGTGTTTTAAATCAAGTCTGACATTTTAATTTTAAATACCGGACTTTATAATATTAACGAATCCAGAGTAATAAATTTTGGTAACTGTTAAACATTTTGTCCGATATTCTGGATCCACGTTATTTTGAACTTAGCTGAAAGTATGTCCACAACATAACCGAATATAAATAACTTTTTTGTTTGTCAAATTTTGAATATTAAAAGTATTTATGAAAGAACATAAGAAATTGGTATAAAATTTAGTTTCTTGAATATTACTCAGTTTCAGGTAGATATAGACCTTAAGTATTTACCGATAAAATAAATAGTTTAATGTGTAATTTTTGTAATAATCTAGCTTTTTTATATTTCGAAGTATGAAAATAGTATCAAGAAAGTTAACTTCCGCTTTAAATTCCGCTTGAATTGTTTCATTACTTCATTCGGATTTCATCTTAAGTCATTTTGATGGTAAGATTACTAACATTCTATTAATTTCACTTTACTTTCTATTGACTTCTATTGACAACCTTTTATTATGCTACTTATATACAATTATTTTGAATAACGTTTATCACATTTTACAAATTAACCTTCTTTTAATTTCACCATCGGAGAGTTATCATTCAGGTCTGGACATGAACCACTCCTGTCTGGACAGGGTTCACTACTGTCCATTTCATTAATGTCCAAGACATTACTGAGTCCTTTCCAGACAGGAATGGTTCATGTCTAGAAAGCAATGAGTGCTGTCTAATTAAAATTTTTTATTTGGACAGGAACCATTCCTGTCTGGACAGTACTCAGTCATTTCTCATTTTCTCAGTGTAGAGGAAGCGTTGTGATCGTTAAGATTTTCGATTTTCCAAAAATAGTGTAAATCGACTCAGTTTCATCTGAAAAGTTCAAATTTTCATTCCTGAGAAAATTTCCGGATGTGTGTGTGGGTGTGTGTGTGTGTGTGTGTGTATGTGTATGTGTGTGTATATGTGGTAAATTTTTTGTCGCCAGGATATCTCGAGAACGCTTCAACGGATTTTAATAAAATTTCTATGACATATGAAGCTCACAAATATCTAAATTTGGACACAGGGATTTTTAAAAATACCCAATCAAATTTTTTTGAGCACCTTTTTCATCGAAAAATATTGTTTTTTGGCAAAAAATTTTTTCATGCTAAGAATTCAGACAAATGAATGAAAATATCATATTCCTTGTTTCAAAACGAATCGATTGACCTATATAAAGTATATAATTGACCAAAAACTCACGTAATAATTCATGATTTTTCAGTTTTTTTCATCAAAAAATCTCGTTTTTGGAAATTTTTTGAAAAAAAAAATTTTTTTCATGCTAAAAATTCTACCAAACAAATTACAAAATCATATTCCTTGTCTCAAAACGAATCGATTGACCTATATAAAGTATATAATTGACTAAAAACCCACGTAATAATTCATGATTTTTCATTTTTTTCATCGAAAAATCTCGCGATTTGCCAAAAAAAATTTTCATGCTAAAAATTCAACCAAACGAATTACAAAATCATATTCCTTGTCTCAAAACAAATCGAGTGACCTATATAACTTTTATATTTGACTAAAAACTCACGTATTAATTCATAATTTTTAATTTTTTTTTATTGAAAAATCTCGTGTTTTGACAAAAAAAAATTTCTTGCTAAAAATTCAAACAAATGAATTTTTTTTATTTAAATCCGGTTTTATTTAAAAAAAAAACAGATTTTTAAATAAACTGGTTTTTCTAGAATCACAGGTTTTCTTTTTTAAACCACTTTTTAGGTAAATACTGGAGAACATGCAGATAAATTAATTTGATTATCAATGAATAAAAAAAATTTTTAACCCTAATAGCTAATTTAGTAATTCTTTTAAAATTAATTTATTTCATATATACTTAATACCTAATTTATTTTTCAAAAACAGAAAACAGGTTATGTATTTTCAATACCGCACAGACTTAGACGTTAATGATAGAACGTCCAACGTCCTTCCGGCAGGACAAAAAAGCCTTCCGCGAGTACGTACGAAATCGCGTTATAAAATTAACATGGATTCAGATAAACAAAAAGTAGTATTTATGGTTGGAAAGGTAAAGAATCAAGCTTTCAGCGCATGTAAACATGGAACTTGTAAATTCAAACTCCGAAGCTTGGTAGCTAAAAGAAGTTAAATTTTCCAAAAATTCACATAATTTTTAGTCACAAAAAGACGACGCGTGGTACTGCCGGCAGGACGTTTTCGTTTTTTTAAAAAGACTACCTAGCTCTTGTACGTAAATTTAAAAAATCGATATTTACGTCATCTGAAAGCTTGTTTTATTACCTAAAAAACCATATATTAATTTTTATACTTACCTGCTTCATATTGATTTTATAGAGCGATTTCCGAGGGACTCGCGCCTGAGCCATTTACCACCGGCCGCCATTACGTTAGTTATAACAATATTTACAAAAGTAATAATAAACTCAACTCCTTTGATGATAAAGATGATGAATTATGATGATAATGATTATAATGATGATGATGATGATGATTATATGAAATTAATATATTTTTTCACAAAAATGAATCGTCCTTCCGGAAGGACGTTTACTGTGTGAAAGCGCGTCCTACCGGCAGTACACAGCCTTGGACGTTCTATCATTAAAAGAGATTATGTAATCAGAATTAATTTTAATAAGATTGTTATTAGTTAAAAAAAAAAAAATTTATATTAATTATTCTATATATTACACAACTTTGGTTATAATAAATAAATAAATAAAGTTTTGGAAGATAGAAAAAAAATATATATATTGATTTATTATTATTACTTATTTGTATAAAAATAAATAATAATTAATTTAAAATTAAATTATTATTTTTTATATTATAAATAAATTTATTGCTTCCTCTATGAGGAAGCAAATTATCTTGCTTCCTTGGAAGCGAAGTGTCCATGAAATGGACAGAATTAACACCTAGTTCAAAATTGCTAAGAAAGAGAATCTAAAACATTAGTTAAATCAGAAAACAAAACTGAAATTTTTTTTTTTTTTTTTTTGAAAAAACTATAGAGTGATTTTAAAAAAATTTGTTAGCGTTTTCATTCAAAAATCACTCTTTGTCCTAAAACTTTCAAATACTCGTAACTCTTCAAAAAAAAAAAATTTTTCAAAACAAAAAAATACGTGTCTCATTATTTGCCCTAAAAAACAATAAAAATTATGTTAAACATGATTTTGAATTTTGAACATATTCGGCCTTGTATGATTTGAAATGGAAACAGCCAGCTATGAAATTAAAAAAGCATCGTTTTTTAAGAAATTCAAATCAAAAGTAAAATATTTAAACTTTAAAATATAAAATAAACATATAAAAACACATAATTATGGGTAATTATACAGATGATGGAACATTGAGCGTCACAGCGTATTTGTAAAAAAAATTTTGAAACAAAATATATTTATTTTTGATGAAAAGTGTAATTATGAATAGTTTCTTCAACGTCAATAAAAAAAGCCAATTCTCTTTAACATCTCTTAAAGAAAAAACACATTAAAGAGTGAAATTCTCAGTTTCATGGCACCTAGTTTTGGAAAAAAAAGATTTTTTTAAAAAAATATTTCTGTTCCTATTATTCAAAAAACTTTCAGAATAAGGTAACTAGCTTTTAAATCTTTTGATTTACCTAACGTTATTTATCGAGTTTTTGTCAAAATTCGACAAAATCTTACGTATTTTGACAATTATCATTTTCCTGGCATCTAGTGTAGGCAAAATTTTACATTATTTTACAAAGTTTTCTGTTCCTATTCTTCGAAAAACTCTCCGAAAGAGGTAATCAGCTTTTGGATTTTTTTATTTAACGTTATTTATCGAGTTTTTATCGAAATTCGACAAAATCTTATGTATTTTGACAATTCTCATTTTGCTGGAAAATAAATTCTTTTTTTTAAAAAGATTTGTATTCTTATTATTCAAAAACCTCTCCGAAAGAGGTAATCAGCTTTTGGATTTTTTTATCTAACGTTATTTATCGAGTTTTTGTCAAAATTCGACAAAATACTATATGCTTTTTGACAATTCTAATTTTTCTGGAACCTAGTTTTGGCAAAAAAAAAAATTTTTTTTTACAAAGTTTTCTGTTTCTTTGATTCAGAAAACCCACTGAAAGGGATAATTACCTTTTCAAGTTTTTATTAAAATTCGACAAAATTCGTAAAAATTTTTTGGAATTTCGAACGCCATATTGAATCCGCCATTTTGAATTTTGAAAAACTAACCACCAATTTATAATTAGCGATCCAAAAAAATGTCGACCAGTAAGTTTTATAAAAATCCAATAACAATTTTTAGTTTTATGGGGAATTTCCTATTCATAATCACAGTTTCCTGGATATTTTTTTATAAATGTTTGTAAAATTCGTAATTTTCAATTTTTTTACTGGCCCCTTTCAGATTGTTTAGAAATCATGCTTAACTTGAAGTCTATCTAATTGTCGAAACTAAAACGCAAAAAAATTTGTCTTGACAAAATTAGCATCATTTTCATCCTTAGTTCGTAGAACTATCCTTATAACAATGCAAGTTTATAAAAATAAAGCAGGAGGTTCATCCTTTTTTTCCTTTGAATTCAAAAAACAAGTTTAAATTACTCACAAGTATAAGTACTTTCCTCCTCGGTCTTCCCTACGTTATTTTAATGTAATTATTCTCATCTATACATGTGTTATGTACAATTTAAGTTTGAAAATAATGAATACCCCTTTTATCAATGTCTTATAATGTAGTCTTATTACCTATACATCGAAATTGAAAAATTATTATTTCCGAAAAAAGAAATTATTGTTTAATTAATATTGATACAATTATTTTTTGTTAATATTATTATTCTTAAAAGATCTTTTCTAAGATCGCAAAATTCAACAATTACACGGAAAAAAATTAATATCTAAAGTTGTCATTAAAAATGAGATTCAAGTATAAACTACCTCTAAAAACAAAAGTAAGATGTAATTAATTCTTTAAAATTAAAATAAAGATTTATATCTGATTAAAATATTAAAAATTTGAAGAATACATACTTTTATGCCTAAAAACGATATTAGAAATCTCTAATTTTGTGATATGTATATAGAAAAAAAAACAGCAAATGACTGATCTTGACAATGATCTTGACAATCTTGACAATATTCACAACTATTATGATTATCATGTTCCTGCAGTCTTCAATTCACCAAAACTTTTTTCCAGGAAAATATATTTAAAAATCAATTTTGCTACACAAAATATAAAAAATATGAAATTCTTAAAATCACTTTAAGTTTATACAATATTATCTATTTTTCCAATTCTTTGATAAAAAGTTTTAAAAATATTAGAATAAAAAATAATATTTTAATGTTATACATTGTATAATTCGACATTCTATAATAGACCATTATAAATAAAATTTAATTTATTATTGAAATGTATAGCTAATAAAAGTATTTTAACGTTTCCCGCCTCAAACACTGAATAAAAAAAAAGAAAATGCATTGTCGACAAGTGTCAATACCAACACAAAGCTTTTGTGAAAGTTGTACTGCTTATTTCTGTAAATATTGTTTTAAAAAATTCTACGAATATGAAATGACAGTCTTTGTTCCGTTTATATAAAAAATTTTAAAAATACAAAAAAAAACATAAAATAAATAAAATTAAAAAAAAAATACAAAATATTTAAAAAAATGACTCTTTACTTTACGTTTATCTTCTTGTGGTTTGAATTGGGCAACATTAAAATACTTTTAATGGCTAAATGGCGTGAAATATTCAATCAGATGGTTTTAAAAAAATCTCATCGATTTTCAAAACACCATCAACCACCTTGGATCTGTCATTAAAATTTTGTTTTAATTTAACATCAGATTCGTGATCAGCGACTGCAAAAAACCCCGAGTAACAAATTTCAAACAAATCCGATCGATTTTCAAAATATCGTCCGCCATATTGGAGCCGCCATTTTGAATTTTTCAAAAGTACTGTTCGTCATTTTTGAGCTTTGATATTACGGACGCCATATTTTAAGTTGAAACCTTTTTCCGATTATTAAAAATATGAAAAAAATCATTTTTTAAACAAAATTGTCAAAATTTCACATTTTTTTTTCAAAAAAGAGTCCATAACTTTTTGAAAAATTTTTTTTTGGAATTTTGATAACAGATTCTGAAAGAGCGAAAAAAGATACGTCAGAAATGGTGATTCCTATAATTTTGTATACCTCCAAAAATAGAGAAAATTAACGTTTAAAATGAGTACAAAAAAGTGTCCGTCCCGTTCTTAAAGGGTTAATAATATTTGAAGTAATTCTAGAAAGCTTGGTGTCAAAATATTTATTATGTTTAGAGAAAATTTACGGACAAATTTTCCATTTACGAGTGACTTCATTAACGATCACATGTCCTTAAATTTATATAAAATTATAATGAATCAGGCCACATAGATTTAGCTTTTGTTGTTACTTATTTTCATGAAAATATTTTGTTGGAACCCTTAATATATGGGCGAATCCACAGAACCGGTCGATTTATTTATTTATTTATTTATTTATTTGATTACACAGCCCACAGCCAATCAGGTAATTATTGGGCAATAATAATATACAACAATTTGTTCAAATATATGAAATATGCAAAATTAAACTAATTTAAATCTAAATACGATTTAGTGATATGATCTATGAATTGAAGCGGTGACATGTAGAACAGATCAAAATGAAATTTTTTGTTTGAAACTATTGCATTTACTTGTTCCGAAAATTTATACATTGGTATTTGGTAGCCAATAGGAGAAGATGGTAACTCGTTATAAAATGGAAAATAATATCGATTACACAATTTAGGCGGTACCTTGAAAGATAATAATGACAATAAATTAGGAGCATTTATAAGGTTGTTTACAAGATTAAAAACAAATTTACATTTAGCAACATTTCGTCGTTGTTCCAATGAAGGCACATTAAAACTTTCACACAAATGTTCATAATTAAAGCCTCTAAGAGGATAGTTATGAGTCTGAATAAAAACACAAAATTTTAGGAAACGTTTTTGAATTTTTTCAAGGCTTTGAATGTCTTTTTTAACTTGAGGGTCCCATACAATGGATGCATATTCAAGCTTTGACCTAACGAATGTGTTAAAAAGCGTGATTAAGACATTAACATTTCGAAATTTTTTAGTGCATCTTAACAAATTACATAAAGCTCTAGAAGCGGAGTTCGCCGTTTTTAATAGGTGGTCTTTAAAATCGAGATTTTGATTAAAAATTACGCCAAGATCAGTTGTGGATTGCTTTCGCGGTACAGATACTCCGTTAATTTTATAGTCACAGATGTAATGCAGGTCACCTTTAAAATACGAAATTATACAGCATTTACCGGGATTAATTTCAATCTTATTTTTAAAACACCATGTAGCGAGAGCATCAAGGTTTCTCTGTAATTTAATAAAATCGCGCAAGGAACAAATCCTAGAATAGATCTTGAAATCATCAACGAATAAAATATTTTCGGTATCAAGAGTATCCACAACGTCATTGATATAAATTGTAAATAAAACAGTGCCTAAAACCGAACCCTGTGGAACTCCGGAAGTCGAAATAAAAGGATCTGAAACATATCCTTCATAAAAAACAAAATTCTTTCTATTAGTCAAATAAGATTGTAAGACACAAATTAACTTAGAAGGAATATTTAAGCGCGATAATTTCTCAATTAAAAGTGCGTGGTCAACTTTATCAAAAGCCTTTGAGAAATCTGTATAAATTACGTTATACGTTAACATTTCATGTTACTCACAGATTTTTCTATTTTAGAAGTATCATATTAATCTTTTTCAAATTTCTACCAATTTATAGTATCCCTGATAACCAATTAAACTAAGAAAATTGAGTAAATGTAAACCTTTTCGTCTTATATAAAAAATAAAATAGAGTTAAGTTACTTAAAAATTCAAATTTGTCGTGTTATTCTAGGTATCAATTTTAATTCTTATGGGTATAACTTGTTCGGCATAGATTGAAACAATTCCAAATGATGGTGAATTATACTTTACTTAGTGTAGAATCTATTGAAGGCAGAAAAAAATATGTGCCCTTAATTAAAAAGAAATGGTAGTCGCTGAAAGTAGCGTTACTCATTATTTTAAAATAATGAAATACCTATACATTTTTATAAATATTTTTTACGGCGATTCTTCGATTTGAATTTTTCAAATTGGTACTTGTTGTTTTTTAGCAGATGAACAAATCTAGGTATAATAGAACAGTGTGCGATTAGAATTAAAGAAAATATTACAAAAATTAACACTCTATATTTGATCGTGAACGATTCAAAACTTAGCCTTTTTTCAGGAGCACAACTACAAATTAAAATATAATGAATTAAAAACATGTGTGATTATTTAAAGACATTATTATAATTTTTATATACAAACGCCAAATTCTATTTTCAATTTATAATATCTAAAAGTTAAAAATAAAACTAAAATTAAAAGAAATTTAACTGAATGAAGGTATTTATAAATATGAAAAATGAAATAACCATTCATTTGTTTTATTTTCAAACTTGTATCAAAATCAATGTCAATAATGTCTGTTTAGGTATTGGTTCAGATAATTTAATTTTCAAAATAAAAAAATAAATGCTAAGATGAAATTATAATTTATTAATTATTACCTATGTTAATTGTAAATATGAATTGTATATAAATAATTGTATTTTATCATATTTTATTATTCAAAATGTTTTGCAAATATTACAAATATATATGCAAAAAACAAAAGAATGAAGTACACATTTTTCATTAAAATTTTCTGAACAAAGATTACATAGGTATTTTCGTTTTTGGCTTTTAACTCAAACGGCATTAAAATAAAATGGATCACGCAAGAAGGTAATTGTTCTTGAATACTTTTCAAATAAAATAAACCATAAATGAAAGGTGTGCTCGTAATTTGAAAATTTTTATTTTTATAAGTGAAAATCGACCGGTTCTCTGGATTTTCCCATATATCGCATAAGAATAACACGTGTAAGATAAAAAGAGACAGGAATTATAACAAGTAAATTAAGACTTTATTCAACAATTAGAAATAGACTTGAAAACTGTATTGTTACAACTTGAGTCTAGACTTGGACGAACAGTACAACTTTATGCGTTTATTCCGCAGGACTGTATTCGTACGACTAAAGAAAACTGAAAACCCAAAATGGTACTCAGGTAGTTCTAGTACCTGATTTCCCTTTCTACCTTATTTTTACTTTAACATCTTGAACATAATTTATTTAACTAAACATTAATATTATCGTTGTATATCCAACATATTTAAACAAACCTCTTTAAAAAATTGAAAAAGTTAGTTTATTTAAAAACGGCTCAAACGATTTTTTACATTTTGGGATTAAAATAATCCAGAGGCATTACAAAAACAAAAAAGAACCGAGATGGGCAAGCACTTTTGGGTTGAAGTTAATTGAGGCCCAGTGTAGAAATTTTTTTCCAGTTTTCAGCAGTGTACAGACAAAAGTCTGATTTTATTATTATAGATTTTCAATTGTGCACGTGTATACACACCTGCAGGTATTTTGTCTCTTGATGTAACACCCACTCATGTGGGCGCCCTCTAAACTATTTTTCCAGTGTCGAAGGCATTTCGCGAGTAAAGTTTCACCCCCGGACGTATTTCTCCCGCTGGCATCGGAGTTCGACAGAATGAGGGTGCTAAGTTGGAATAAGGGACGAGGTAAAGTGAAGTGGGAGAATGTATAGGAGGGTGGAAGGAAAAGTGTATTTTGTGTGTTATGTTTGTGGATGTGTGTACACCCTGAAAAGATGGATGGGGGTTCAAGTTTACTGGTCAGTTGGAATTCGAATTCCCACTAATGTCACTTTTCTAAATGTAGGTGTACGTAATTTCTAAGGCTAAGGTATAATTTTCTTATGGCTTTCAATTGCAGATTAAACAGTGCGCTCGTTACGTTGGTTTAATCAGAGAACCAGATTGGGGTTCGCTTTTATTAAAGATGGAATATAAATTCCATTTCTCTTTAATGAAAACTTCATAATTCCTGCATATAATAATTTATAATCTCTTCTGGTTAATTAATTTCATTTTATAAATAATATGAAAATATTTTCTTAGGCCCAAATATTAGGGGCCGCACAGTGGACTAGATTGCTTAAAAATCCGGCAAAACTCAAAACATGGATTTTTAAATATTTTATCTTTATCTATGGAATATCATAGAAAGAGAAAATAAAACATGATTTTCTGAAAAACTTGGTTTATAATCTTTACAGTATTTAAAAAACGACGTGTCTGAACTTAACCTTTTTTAAATAACAATTGCAACGATTTTTTACAACGAAATATTGAATTGGTTTCAATTAAATATGTTTTGTCTGAGTTGAAAAATTTAATAACTGTTTAATGGAAAATATAATCTGTAAATTATGTAGATTATTTTTCTACATAATAACAATTAAAAATTGTTTCCATTGTATGTTAATAAAAAAGTTATAAATATGCATTTCAAATTTCAATTTCCTCAAATTATTTGCAAAATTGCAGGTCCCTCTGGAGGAAAAATTATAATTACGTTTAAATCCGATCCATCAATTCTAATTATTTTTGTTCGTATTTAATAATTTTGAAAAAATCGTTTTTTTTGCAAAATTGTGTATTTTTAAAATAGTTAAAATGTAAGTATTTTATTCGTTTTATTTTTTGAAAACGCATCGATTGAGCTATTAGCGAACCCTCTAGTACAATTTAATCCAAAGTAATTAACATTTTAAAAATTGAAAATTCTTGTTTTTTAATAATTTTATTTTTATGTTTTATTACAAGCTTCAATATGTTTTCATTATTATGTAGGTGATTAAAAATTACGTCGAATGAGCTATTAACAAACCTTATATTGTAAAGCTGTTCCGAGTTATCAAGGTTTCCAAAATTGAAAATTTTTATAAAAATTAATTTTTTTGTTTTCTGCTTTTTATAAATTTTATGAAGAATAATTTTTGCTCATTTTGTAGACAATTCAAAAATGTATCAATTTGCCTATTTAATATTTTTTGCGAGCTATTAATTAAAACTTAGTAATGTTGTAAAAAATTTGAAATCAAATTTATAATGAACAAACTCGATTCATCATCAGCGACCCCAAAACTCCCTAAAGTTATATTAAAATCCTCTAATTTTTTCAAAATTTATCCGCCATATTGAATCCACTATTTTGAATTTTGAAATTTGGACTTCGGATTCATGATGAGCGACCCTAAAAACCACTAAATACCAAGTCATATAAAAATCCTATTATTTTTTAAAAATTTATTTGCCTTAGTGGATCTGCCATTTTGAATTTTGAAATTTTAACTTCAGATTTGTGATAAGGGACTACAAAAACCTCTAGATTCCAAGTTCAATTAAATTTCTAAAAAATTTTCAAAATTGGTCCGCCATATTGGATCCACAATTTTGAATTTTTAAAATCAGTTGCCGGAAGGAGGGGTGTATCAAAACCTTACGGATAGTTATGAGGTGGGGGGGGGGGGGAGAAGAGAAAATAATTTCTTACGTAAGGATATATGTTTTGAAATTTTAAATTTTGAGGGCAGTCCTATCAATAAAAAATATCAATTTGTTTATTTTAAATATAAAAATTATTATAAAATTCATCAAGTATAAAACATAAATAAGTAAATTTAAATTTTGACTTTTTTTAAATCTTACGTAAGTAGGGGGGGGGGGTGAAGAAAATCCTACCGTTTCTTATATGGGGGTAAGAGGGGTTAAAATGTTAAAAATTATCCTTATGTAATTTGTACACGACCCCTACTATTTGAAAAATGATTCTTTTCATTTTTTTAATAAAATATACTATCTTTTAATTTTGAATTTGATTTTGACAATTTAATTTGAGATGTTTGTGAGAAAATTGAGAACCTTAAAGATATTAAATAAAAGAATTTAATTTAATAAAACACGAATTCTTGTATGTCAGTTTAACAGTTCAAAATTCATTCTTCTTCTGAAAAAAAAACTATTTTTCATAAGAGGGTAAATGTGGAATGCACCACCCTCAAATAGAATAAAATTTATCAAGTAAATTTTTTATTTTTCTATTCAGTATTTGACATCAAATATTGTACTTTACATTTATAAAAAAAACGCAAACAAAAAATATTTTTAGATTAGATTTGAAAATATGTCTTTTTTTACAGATTAATAAAACGGATGACATTTTTTATTATTATACAAATTAGTCCTTTTCTGCTTTCGACGCAACAAGTTACAAATGGAAATGATTTTATCATCAAAAGATAGTGTCATTCTTTGATCCTAATCCCAAAAAACATCTGTTTCTATTTTGTATTTTATGTTTCTATTTAAAAACACCTCTTTTTTTAATTTAATTTATTAATTTTACTTTTATTGATTTTGTTTAGTATCTAGTTTCAATTTATGTAAATTATATAATTTTATTTATATTTTCAATTTATTATGAAACTATAAATATACCTACATTCAGAAAATTCAACTTTTTTTTACTGCATTTGCAAAATTTCCTCAAGGACACGGAATTAAAAGTGCATAAATTATTAGTGCCCCATTGTTTTTTTGTTTTACGTTATCGTTATCAATATTACATGAAATCGCGTGACAAGTGCGCGGAAAGTTGGAAGGCCTCGAAGCAGAACGCCCAAGTTCATTTTGGTCTTTGAATGCAGCTTGAGGCCTAATTTGCCTCGTTTGCTTTTAAATTATGTATCGTTACGCGAGGGAAGAGGATTTTTGATCGAATACAATTTTGTCTGCCTGTAACCACTGACTGACGCACAAACTCTTGCGTGTAGACCCGAAGATGCACGAATCTTAACAAGTTGTCTAATTATATAAATCCTCATAAAAGTTAAAGAATAGAAATTCCTGGAACAATATCCGATAAATTACGATCAAGAAAATAAATTGAAGGCGATTTTTATTAAGAAAAAGTCTATTAATTGTTTTGAAAATTGTTTCATTTAAAGTTTATAAAGCTTTTGATTTTCGTACTTAAATTGACAAAAGTAACATGATTTTTTCTGTTCTTTTAATTCTTGTCTGGCTCTAATTGGGAAAATTTTCCAAAAGCATTAAAAATTCAAGATTAAGGTCCAAACGAGAGGGAAATGTCTCTGAAGTGGATGCATATTACTCTGTCTTTGGCGCCATGATAGCAATTAAAGAAATAATTGGAAAATTAAACATTCACTATTGCAATTGGTAGATATTTCACTTTCAA
Source organism: Ganaspis brasiliensis (assembly GCA_037103525.1). Classification (NCBI taxonomy): domain Eukaryota; kingdom Metazoa; phylum Arthropoda; class Insecta; order Hymenoptera; family Figitidae; genus Ganaspis; species Ganaspis brasiliensis. The sequence continues at coordinate 5,322,333 of JAZKLR010000009.1, read as the reverse complement.
ATTAGTAGTTTTCTACTAAATAATAGTGAGATTTTTTATTTTATTTTTTATGAATTATTGTTGTAAAAATATTATTTTTTACTACATGTCTAAAAAATTAGGTAAAACTGAATAAATCTTATGTTGGGAATTATTTCCAACTTTTTAATAATAACGGAGAAGAACGAGTGTCAAAAGTGCTCTGTTTCTGAAAACGTTAATTATCCTAAATCCACAACTTCTGTAATTTTCATTCAATAAAAAATTAAAAAAATATGTATTTCCTTATTTTTCATATAGAATCAGAAAAAAAAGTATTCAAAGCAAAAACAATTTTTGAATGAAAATTTCACGCGAAATGTCACAGGTACATTTTTATTCTGTTTTTTTTACATATTTTACGAAGTTTTCTGATTTTAGGAATCCAAAATTTTAGTTTCTTTTTTTAAAACATGTGTGTTAACCATATAAAAGGTTACAATACATTTATAAGTAAAAAAAAGAGCAAGGGCGATGAAGTTTTTTAAGTAAAGCGCCTCACAGGGGGAGAGAAAAAAACGACTTAGAAAGCAATCGATCAATTTAAACTTAACTACCAGTCAAAATTGTGGCTTCTGTCGTTTTTTGATCAATGAAAGACATCTTTAAACGAAAAAAGTAAAATGTTACTCCCTCTGATTAAAGTTGATCAAATCCTGAGAAGAATAAGAACTAATTCTGTAAATCTGAATTAGTAAGATTTTTTACTAATTCGAGTTACTAACTGGCTTTTTGATATAAATTAGTGATATTCGTTTACTTAATTTATTAGTCAAAAAAATTCTAATTAGTAAAAATGCTTACTAGGTAATTTTAAAAATTATTCTTCTGTCAAAAAAATATTTCTGAAAAGTTCTCCAACTTTCTTGACACGAATTCAATACGTATTTTCAAATAAAAAATACACATTAATGCTTATGATTCACGAAATAGTTATAATGACACTTTTTGTTACTAATATGGAATATCTAACGAAATTATTTCTTGTAGTTCTTATTCTTTTGAAAAATTGATTACCTTTTAGAGAAAATGAAAAACCAATTTATAATTTTGTTTTTTTTTTTTGTTCTGGTTTGCTTAAAAACGTTTTATTAAAAAAAATTTGTAAACAACAAATAAAATAAGACATTCTTAATTATCTTAATTATCTTAATTATCTGAAAATGAGACCATTTCTTTAAATGCAAGTATTAATACATTGTAACCACTTTGTAATGAATAACTTCCATGAAATCAATTACAGCCCTTGGAAACTTATGCAAATGTTTTGTAAGAATTCTTTCATGTCAGACATAACTTTTTATACTGCTTTCAAAAAAAGACACTCCTGAAGCAACTAAAGTTTACGTATGATTGATTCGAACATGAAGATTTTATTAATTAAATGGCAATTGCATCGAGAAAATTATTGTTTGTATATAGGTTTAGACTAAACAAATTTGTTATTTAAATAAAATTTAATAATTTCAAATTATTCTACTCTGCTACAGGGGAGAATAAACAGTAATAAATCTTTTTTACGTCACCGAAAATATAAATCCTCATAAAAGTTAAAGAATAGAAATTCCTGGAACAATATCCGATAAATTACGATCAAGAAAATAAATTGAAGGCGATTTTTATAAAGAAAAAGTCTATTAATTGTTTTGAAAATTGTTTCATTTAAAGTTTATAAAGCTTTTGATTTTCGTACTTAAATTGACAAAAGTAACATGATTTTTTCTGTTCTTTTAATTCTTGTCTGGCTCTAATTGGGAAAATTTTCCAAAAGCATTAAAAATTCAAGATTAAGGTCCAAACGAGAGGGAAATGTATCTGAAGTGGATGCAAATTACTCTGTCTTTGGCGCCATGATAGCAATTAAAGAAATAATTGGAAAAAGAGTATCTAGTCTGCACTGAAGTTAAATATAATTATTAAATATAATTATGTGGGAATGTAATTAAGATGCGAGTTGGTCAGTCCTATTGACTAATTGGATTCTGATTGTTAAAATTTTCGAAATGCCACTTTAAGAAAAGGATATTTATTTATTTTAGTAAGAAGATTGAATTGTGTTTTAAATTCGTTACTATTGTAATTTGAACAATAAAGGGAAAATATAGATTGAAGAAAAAGTTAAAGTAATTTTTCAATAGATATATATGGAAGGGGGAGAGATGATAAATAAAAAAGATCGTGAAAAGTGAGATGAATAAAAAATACTGTGTCAGAGAGAAAGAAAGTGAATAAAAAAGACTGTGAAAGAGAGAAACAATATGACAAAAAATAGATCGAGGAAGAGAGACAGAAGATGGAAGAAAATAGATTTAAAAAGAGAAAACCAAATATTGGATATTTTGCCTTCGACGGAGGGAAGTTGCTGAAAGGAAAAAAAATTCGGATAAACTTGAATCTTTTTTTTTATCATTCTGATTAACAAAAGGCGAGCGATTGCTAACATATGAAATATAATCGCGACAGTGATCCGACGGATCGATTTTGCGTTGTTAGGTCCGGTCAGTGAGGGTTTAGGAACAGATGGACATTTGGGCAGCTGGACACTCAATTGACCACGGTCTTCGGAGTTCTTTTTTTAAATTTCATTTTCTATTTGGCGTTTAGAAAAAAAACGATGAGTTGATCGAATCAACAACCTTTTATGTATCCAGGAATTAGAATTTATCCGTTACACAATTTGAGAATTGTTTGATTAATAGAAAAATTGCATTAAGATTAAAAAAAAATTTTAGATGGTTTCTAACTCTAAATCTGAATTAGTCAAAAATAACTAATTTAAAAGCAAGAACTCAGTCACTAATTTAAATAGTTATATTAATACTAATCATTTAGTAAAAAATAACTAATTATAAATTCTTAAAATAAGATGTTAGCGATCACTCTGAGTCAAAGAGGATGAATAAAAGAAACTTAAATTCTTTTTTACTTTTTACGTTTCAACAGAACGGCTGTCCTCTTCAGAAACTATAATTTATTTTAAAAAAAATAGAAAATTATTACAAAGAAAACATATATAAAAATATTTTTTCTTTATACAATAGTAAAATAGTTTACTATTGTATAAACAAAAAATATTTTTATATATGTTTTCTTTGTAATAATTTTCTATTTTAATTTTTAGGTTATGTCAAAATAACTAATATTTCAGCAAAATTCTGTTTACTAATTCAATTAGTCAAATTTTAACTATTTTTCAGTTATTTTTTTACTAATTGCTGAAACAAAAACTCAGCCACGGTTTGATTAATAATTATAGTTATTTTTAACTAATTCAGATTTAGAGAGTAAAAATTTTAATATAAATTGGTAAAAAAAATGTTTTTTACAGAAGAAAAATATTTGTTTGAACTCGTCGATTGAAAAATAAATGATTTGAAAAAGTTTTTTCCTTCGATTTTCTGAACCTAAGTAATTTGAAGGTAGTTATAGAGGAATGTGGAATTGTGAAGCATTAAAGTGAACCAATTTTACAAAAAGAGCTGAAGCTCGGGATTTTATGAGAGGAGAAAATTAAAGGAATGTAGTTTAAAGGAGTAAGAGGAACCAATTTTCTTAGAAACTGCCTCCCTCTGTTGGACACATGGCGAACAGGAATAGAGACCCTCATGTCAAAAAAATTAGAGTAGTATACAGTGCTAACACGTGAAGTTCTACAATGGTTAAATAAACTAAGTTTCTTATAGTCTTTTTTAACTATTGAGTTGTTTTATGTTAAATTAAAAATTTTAAGTATAAATTACAGTTTAATAGTGAATCTTTTATTTTAATTTTACAAATTATTTGCAATTTTTCTACTTACAAAACGATTTGCAAAATATATTATTCCAGCTGATTTGCAAATAAGTCAAGATACGTTTCTATTTTCTCGTTTCTTCAAGAAATTCAAACTGATTTAGAATTTTAAAAATAGACAGCCGTTAACAAGAAACGCTTGGTTAGATGGAAATAAAAGGTAAATTTTATACGAATTTTAAAATTTTATCAATTATTAGTTTTAATTAAAAAAAAAAAACAAAATTATAAATTGAAATGATTGTACGGAAACAGTTCCAGTGAAATTCTTATTATATGCGTATTTTGTCTATGTATATTCTATACATGTATACATATTTTGTACAATTCGCAAAATTTTCGCAAAATTTTTCGAAAATACAAATATTTTTGAAGAAATTTCGTGAAAACTCGCAAGAAATTTCCGTGAAGTGGTTTTCGTAGAAACGTTCTAAGTTTTTAAAAACCAAAGTTTGTGTTAAAATAAGCATTATTTACTACAAAAAATGACCGTGAATAATTAAGAAATTAAATAAAGTTGAACACAAATGTTTTGTAAATATTTTAAAAGCGCATTTACGATTCTTATTACTATTATCTTGAGCAAGGTTTTTTAAATACAATTTCTTAAGTAACTTTTTTTTCATTATTATTTTCTTAATTAATTACTCTTTTAAAACGAAAAAGTTTTTATAAAAGATGTAGCGTGTGTAAACAATGTAAAATTTTCATGTTGGTAAGAGTCGATAAGTTACCATCTGCGAATGCCTACCCACACATAAGATACTTAAGAGAAATTTATCTAAAGTTCTCTCAACCAATCGAAATGTTTCGTTTTATTTTCAAAAACGGTCATAATTCATAATTTACAAAAAATTTCAATAAATATAAAAACACTGATCTTTAAATAAAATGATTGAAAATATTTTTATAAAAATTAGCAGATGGTAAGAAACTGAAATAGGAATCTGTTTAACCATCAGTTGATAATAAACATATGAATTTAGCTTCATAATTTTAGTTTATTTTAAATAAAATAATTGTAACATCTGTACTTTTTCTTTGATAGTTAAACTTTGTTTCGGTTTTTATTAACAGCGTTTTTAATTTACTTTTGTGAAAAATGAGGGAAAAGAAGCTATAAAGGAGAAGAAAATCCAATCACGTGAAGTCATGTTCTTTTGAGTTAATAGTAAATCTTGTTTTTCTGGTTTGAGGCTTACAACTCATTTTTCCTGGTATGAATAATATGTGTTTTTCTGTATAATGATAATTTCTAAATTAAGAAAAATTTATAAATTGACCATTTAAAAAAAATTAAAAAGTAATTGGGAGGAATAAGTGACTAAGTTTGAAAAAGTTGAACTCTTTTGAGAAAGATTAATTAATTAGGAAAAAAAATAGTTTTTGAATCGTTTATTGTAAAGTAAAGGTGACTTAAAGAAAAATATTGTGTTATTCTTATTCATTTTATTTGAAAAGATTACAACAAACTGCATTTTTCTTATCGTCAAGAATTCCATTTAAAGTAATTATTACCTATAGTTATTGGAAAGAATTTGAATAAGTAGTTTTACATTGTTTTTTTGACCTTTTCAATTAGTTCATAAAATCTGAAAGTAGTAATTTAAAGCTTAATAATACTTTTTGTTTAAGATTGTTTTATTTCATTATGGCGCAGTTGTGTCATAAACAATAAAGTTGATATTTTTTCGTATTTATTTTGCAAATTTGTCGTTAGTGATGTACGTGTAATAATAAGACAATCAACAATAACAGGTAATCAGATAATTCTCTTTCATCGAAATGTACACATTTGATAAAGTTGCGTTAAAGACTATTTAAGCAGTTTAATTAAAATTAAACACAAGTTTTTTATATTTTCATTATATTACCGTGCATTTTGTAATTTTTTTTTTAAACAACACTTACTTTTCAAGATTGTTTCTCGCATTTATTGCTAGACTGTAAAAAATTAAACAAAGAACAAAAGCCATTATTAGAACTGATAAAGAATATTTAAAATTTTCAAGCATTTTTTGTCATTTTTCGTAAAAGTAAAAACATGATTTAATGAAAATAAAAAATATTTATAACTATCTCTATGTTTTTTTTTCTTAATGAAGTTTAATTAATCTTGTTCAATCTGCATCAAAGCAACTAGTTGTTCTTACTAAATTTTTCCATTCATATATCATTTTTTTAATCTGCAGCTTCTTATTCTCATCAATTTATAAGAAAATATCAGGCGATCAATTATCTATATTTCTAAACTTGGACTATTAATGTTAAATCATCATTTAGATCTAGCGACGATTCTAGGAATAAAAGTTTGTTTTATTACTTGATTCTGGATCAAGTGATCATCAATTTGTGTTGAATATATTTGTAAATACAGACGTGCATTTACAAGTACATTTATATAGGAACTAATATTCAAGTTGTGCGAGAAAAATTCATTTAAATCATGATAAATATAAACACGGAAACAAGTTTAAAACCAATTAAAATAGAATACGTGTTCCAAACAATTTAATAATGAAATTTTTATCATTAGAAATGCAGAAAAAAGATGAAAAGTGGATCAGAAGAATAATTCATTGTTAGAATGTTTTTTTTTCAAAATGAATTACACTCACATTTATTTTTAAGCTAAAATTAAAATTTGTTATACTGGAGTTTCTGTGTTTGATTAATTCGAACACGACTTAAAATTTTGAAATTGAAAATAAGGTATTGAATCCATCATTTTTAATTTTAAAAATTGGATGCAAAATTTTATTGACTTTAAAGCATAAGCAAAAATTGAAATTAAACCGATTTTTCATTCAGCAGGAATTTTAATTAACAGAATTTTGAAACTGACCAATGGTCAATTTTAAAATTCGTACCGAAATGTTTCTATCGAATGTTTGCACAATCATTTTTATTTTGGTCATATGGATATTCTGGCATTTGAAAATTCTACTCACTAAAAATTTTGTTAAATAATAATAGTTATACAAAACGAAAATTCGGTTAAATTGCAATACTTTTAAATAAAAAGATGGTGTAAAATAAAGCCTGTAAATGAATTAGTTTAAATATGAATTGGCAAACCTAAAAATCCTGTTAAGAAAAAATTCGGATTTATTTAGATTTATTTAGAATTAAGGGCATGTGATGAAAAATGACGTCACTGATATAGGCAAAATTTGTTCCTATACTTTTTTCAAAATAAAAAATATTTTGACACCAAACTTTGTAGAAGTATTTAAAATATAATTAGAATGGCCTCCTTGTCACAAGTTTGTTTAAATTTAGTCTTAAAATTAATTTTTTTAATTTTCTGAAAAACATCTATTTTTTTTAAATTTATTTTAAGGAAAAATTTAAACAAATTTGGGTCAGAGAAACTTTTCTAATGATATTTTAAGTAATTCTACAAAGTTTGGTGACAAAAAATATTTATTATTTTGACAAATTTATAAATTACAGTTTTAATAAGTAACACTTTTAATAGGGGGGTGGGGGAAGGGGTTTATTTATAAATGTTAAAAATAAAAGTCATAAAAGGAAGTGTATTTAAAATTTCTACAAAAATATGTTACATGATATAAATTTGGTCTCTCATAAAGTTTTGGATTCATTAAAATTTGACAGATAAGAAAAAAACGATAGTCATTGTTTGTAAGTTTTTCATTTGGACCAATAGAATTGCAAGCACGTGTTTAATGTTCTTATATCGATTAGTCAATACTTTGAAAATAAATTATGTCTTTAGACGAGCCTCCAATTATTATCTATGTAGTCATAATCTGTTTTATCTATTGTTAATGAGTTTTCATCAATGACATTTCATTACAGCTATTTAAGACTAACTTACTAGACAATAAAGGAAAGAAAAAGAAGAAGAAGAAGAAAAACTAACTTATTAGAAATTTTGTACATTAGGCATCAAAATTTAGGATCTTCTGACATTACCCTTTCCACACTGTTTCCAATTGACTTCTCAGTTTCAATAGTGGCATTGGTAGAAGAAGCACGTGCGAGTTTGCTTACTTTTTCGTTTGGAAAAAGTAAGCGCAAAAAAAAGAAGATCTCTATGAAGAGTCTGTTGAATCAGCAGAGAAGTAATACCAAACAAGAATCGAGAAAAAAATTGTAAGTACAATTCTTTTTTTTTATCATTTTCGTTACCATATTAATTTTTGAAGACTTATACGCATTAAAAAATCAATTGTTAGTGACACTGCGAGTCATAAACGAATTGTCTTATTTTATCAGTAGTTATCGTGCGACTTACTGAATACAAAGTGAATTCATTGTGAGAAGACATTTCTTATTGTGTACAGATTTCAATAATATCTGAAAAAAAATTTGTGCGATAATAGAAATGAATTTTTTAAAGAATACTTGAAGTTATTCTTTTGTCAATTTTATTTTTAATTCGTAAGAGAGTTAAAAGATTTTTCGAAGCTTTTTTTTAAAAAAAAATAAAATTTTCTCTTTTAGAGAAATAAACCGATATTTAGTTACCTCTTCTTTAGAAAAATAAAAAAATACTTATTTTCTTTTTCAGTAAGAAAAAGTTCTGTAATGGCTAAAGAACTGAGGACAGTGTCTCAGAAAATAGACGAGGAGAGTAATGAACCAGTGAAAATTAGCAAATTTCGAAATTTGGTGGCATTTTGGATTTTGGGATTGTGTAACAATTATGGATATGTTGTTATGTTGAGTGCTGCACATGATATTCTCAAAAGCCGTTTAAATGTAAGTATATTTTTTAATTTGTCTGAATTATTTTTTAGAACTTGTTAAAAGCAGATGTCAAAATCAATTGTCAGTCAGATGTAAAAAATGTCAAAATACCACTTAAAATCAGTCAATCAGTTGTGAAATCAATTTCTATAGATTATTTTCATAACACATGTGCATTCAGATCTAAAGTAAGGTTGTTAATATTCACCAAGAGTTTCGCTGATAATCATGCAAATGATTGGGTCATGGGTACATTTTAGAATGTTGCAAGTATAGATTATTGCATTATGTGTTTATTCTCAAAAAGATGAACCATGAAATCGAAGGATAATGAACCAAAATTTCCGACTTATGTGCTCTTAATTTTCCTACTTACCATTGTATTTTACTATTAGAAAAACTATGAAAAATAAGAACCGTCTTTTTACTGCTCTTCTTAATTCATAAATAACAATCTATAGTTTCTTAGTAAACTACAGTTTGTGCTGAAAAAAAATATATTTTACAAATTCACTCAATTAAATTAATAATATCCTTAAATTGAAAATTTTAAAAATTACTTATTTATTTAATTTAATTAGTTACCGTCAAGTGGGGCTATTTTGTGCGCCATGGGGCTATTTTGTGCACGCGAGGTTTTTAATGAATAAAATCTTTATATATAGTTGTTTAATTTTGCTATTTGGTATAAATATTTTCTGATATATAGACTACAGAGAGTACTAAATTAAATTATTTAATTCTTTATCACAAATCAGAAAAAAAATCGTAAAGTCGTGAAAATCGAGCTGAAAATTTTCAAAGGTCTCAAAATTCTGTTTAGATCTCGGGAAGTTTAAAAGTGTTTTTAAAACTATCAATAATACTTGTTGTCAATTTAGTTGTGATGGTGTATACGTGATGCGCTAACTTTTTATTGCATATTTTAAGAAAAAAGTGTAAAAAACTAAAAAATCAGAATTTGGTGGGTTATTTTGTGCATCCTTTAAAATCAATTATTTTTCAAAAATTGGTTTTGTAGTTAATAAAAAATACTTTATAATTTAGTTTTAGAACATATTTGTTTTATTTTTGTTATAAAAACCGAGAAATAAGCATAAAATTTAAAATTTACACACGGTGCCTTAAAAGCCTCAAAAATGTAACTTTAATAATTACATGCTTTTCAAATTAATTTTGTAACTTTTTTTCTTAAAATAACTTAAGAAATGTAGTAGAAGTTTTATTAAGTAAGATTTACTTAAAAAAATAACTTTTTTTGTAAATCTCCATTTTTGTAAAATTTCAAAGTTTTACTTTCAAATTAGTTAAACAATTACTAGAAAAAAAAATATTTTCAACTTTGTTTTTATTTATTACACTCTAGAATATCTAGAAAAAATACTTCATACAGTAAAAACAGTAAAAAAAATTTTTTACCCATCTTTATAAATAAACAAACTTTGATGCACAAAATAGCCCCATCCGTGGGGCTATTTTGTGCACAACTTTGAGTTTCTATAACTCAGACAAAAATTTTTTTCTTGTCGGCTAACTCATAGGACACCTTCAGAAGGATGTCCACAACATAACTGAGAAGTTCAATTCTTTATTTTTTCAAATTCTGAATTTTAACAAAGCATAGAGTGAAAAAAGAGCGGTTTTGTGCACAAAATAGCCCCAGTTGACGGTATTAGATATTTTTGTATTACTTATTAATTTCTTTAGTTGTTAACAATATTACTATTTATTTTATATTTTCATTAATTTAATTATCGCCACTCATCATTATGAAGATGTATTGAAAAAAATATTTTCTATTCTACAAAAATGACAAATATTTAAAATCCATTATAAAAATATTAAAAACAAAATAGAATTTCGAAACGAATTTTTAGGTTCATTCAAGTGCGATTAACTTAATTATATTACTGTAAATTTTATAATTTTAATTTAATTTAATTTTTCAATATTTTAAAAGCATAAATATTTTTTTGAAATTGCAGTAATTTCTTTAAAATTATTCAACTGTTTTCCAAGTATTTTCAGATCTTTTAAAAACAATGAAATTGTTTTTATAATTAGGTAGTGAGGTTAAAATTCTACACATTTAAACACTACACAGATGAATTTTATACACCTTAAATTCTACACAATAAAATTCTAAAATACGATTTTTTATAAAATATTAATATTAAATCCTGCAAAGTGACAGTCTACAATTTAAAATTCTACACTTTAAATTCTAGACAGTAAAATTCTACATTAGGTACGATTCTTTATAGGACAGTAATATTAAATCCAACATAGTTACATTCTACAATTAAAAATTCTACACAGTTAAATTCCACACGTTCAATTGTACACATTACAACTCTACAATACGATTTTTTAAAAATATAATTCTTAAATTCTACTTAGTTAAATTCTACAATAAAAAATACTAGGTATACATTTAGAGTCTACGCATTTAAATTATGCACGTTAAATTCTACACTAGGGTGGCCGTTAAAAAATGACATTTTTGAATTTTGTCCATTTCCGGGTCTCATTTTGTCAAAAATTGAAAGAAATAGATATGTATTTTATTTTATTTTTTTAAATTAATATTTAGTGGTGTCTGTAGGCTATTGAAATTTTGCATGTATTTTGCATGGGAAAAAAACTTTTTTTCGTAGATTTCCTGTAAAATCGTTGAAAATTAATATTTTTTGACCGGACTACTCCGTTTCTTTTCATAAACGTTCAAAGATTAATATACAATTTTTAACATACGAAATTTGTTAAGTCAACTATTTTTTACAGGACCCAAAAATCTCGTTTTTTCTCAGAATTAATATTTTTTTGGCAATAATAATAATAATTAACAAATTTCATATGTTAAAAATTATATATTATTCTTTGAACATTTATGAAGAGAAACAGAGTAGTCTGGTCAAAAAATATTAATTTTTACGATTTTACAGTGTAATCTACGAAAAAAAGTTTTTTCCCATGCAAAATACATGCAAAATTTTAATAGCCTACAGGCACCACTAAATATTAATTTAAAAATAAAATAAAAAAATACGTATCTATTTTTTTCAATTTGTGACAAAATGAGACCCGGAAATGGACAAAATTCCAAAATGTCATTTTTAACGGCCACCCTATTCTACACAGTAAAATTCTACAACACGATTTTTTAAAAATATTTATAGTAAATCTTACATTGTTAAACACTACAATAGGAGTTTTATAAAACAGTAATATTAAATCCTATATATTTAAATTCTGCAATTTATAGTTTTACACATTTAAACTTTACACCGTCAAATTCTATTCATTAAAATTCTATAATAGGATTTTTTAAAAATATTTATTTTAAATCCTACATATTTAAATTCTGCAATTTAAAGTATTACACATTTAAACTTTACACCGTCAAATTCTACACGTTAAATTCTATTTATTAAAATTCAATAATACGATTTTTATAAAACGTTAATATTAAGTCCTATACATAGTTAAATTCCACAATAAAAACTTTTATACATTAAATGTATAAAAGTATTTAAAGTATTTAAACTATGCACTTTAAATACTACACAATAAAATCTACAATACGATTTTTATAAAACAGTAATATTAAACTCTATATGGGGCATTCTTCGTATTATTTACATTCAAAAATTAGATTTGCCTGGAATAATTTTTTTTGGAGTCCATACTGAAAAATAATACGTACGTATTTTCTGTATTTCGTGATTTGATAAATATTACAGAAGTTCTAAATTATTGAAATTTGGTGTTTTCAACAAAAGGGTATTTTTTGAACGCGTTTTTCTCCATTATTAACGAAAAATTGAAAATAATGTGTTACATGAAATTTGCTGGAAATTTCATGAATTTTTCAGATATGCAATAAAAACTCATGTATTTGCCATAAAAGTAGCCCTAAAATTAAAATTAAAGTCAAAAAACGTTTTTTCTTAAAGAAAGACGTTATTGATTTTTAAATTTTTCGTGTCAACATAAACTTTGCAAAATAAGAAATGTTTTCCCATTTATGCGAATATGGAGATCTTTTTCATTTATTTCATATTTGCAATTTTGTAGCTCAATGCACAGAGAATAGAGCTGTATTGTATAACAATATAACTTATTTTTGTTTTATTTCAAAACATATTACTTTCAACACATATAAAACAAAACTAAGTTATATTCTTATATAATACAGCTCTAATCTCTGTGCATTGAGCTACAAAATTGCAAATATCAATTAAATGAAAAATATCTCCATATTCGCATAAATGGGAAAAAATTTCTTATTTTGCAAAGTTTATGTTGACACAAAAAATTTAAAAATCGATATCGTCTTTCTTTGAGAAAAAACGTTTTTTGACTTTAATTTTAATTTTAGGGCTACTTATATGGCAAATACATGAGGTTTTATTGCATATCTGAAAAATTCATGAAATTTCCAGCAAATTTCATGTGACACATTATTTTCAATTTTTCGTTATTAGGAGGGAAAAACGCGTTCAAAAAATACCCTTTTGTTAAAAATACCAAATTTCAATAATTTATAACTTCTGTAATTTCTATCAAATTACGAAATACAGAAAATACGTATGTATTATTTTTCAGTATAGACTCCAAAAAAAATTATTCCAGGCAAATCTAATTTTTGAATATAAATAATGCGAAGAATGCCCCAAATATATTTAAATTCTGCAATTTGAAATTCTACACATTTAAATTCTACACCGTCAAATTCTACGCCTTAAATTATACTTCTTTAAAGTCTACAAAATAATATAATTTATATTATAAAACGTGTAGAATTTTACTGTGTAGAATTTCAGGTACTTCTCTCGCAGTTATAATTGTAAAAATCCATAGAAAATCGATTTTTCAAGTATAATTGCGAGAGAAATACCTTAACGTGTAGAGTTTAAACATGTCAAAATTTAAATTGTAGAATTTGACTATGTACGATTTAATATTACTGTTTTCTAAAAAAAAATGGTAATATAGAATTTTAATGTGTAGAATTTAACGTATAGAATTTAACTGTGTAGAGTTTAAACGTGTACAATTTTAAATTGTAGAATTTAACTATGTAGGATGTAATATTACCTACACTTTTATAAAATATAGTATTTTAGAATTATAATGTGTAGAATTTATCTTTGTAGAGTTTAAATGTGTAGAATTTTAACAGCGCCAATTAAGTCAGATGTTTTTAAATTATACTTAAAACTGTGTTTTTTAAAAATTGATCAAATTTTTTTAAGTGAAGAAATTTTCCTAAAGTAGATATTAAAAGATTTTTAAACTTAAGACTATCAAACGTAATTTTAAATAAGGTACTTCAAAACGAGAGTTTTATTAATTTTTAAAAAAATTGTTAATTTTTTACCATCATTTTGAATTTTTAACAATTATAAACAGATTAATTATCAACACCCCAAAAATTAGTAGATTGTGTAAAAACTTTTTCTTTTTTCTCCGCCAACCCGTGAGGAAAATTGAACATGGCCCAGACCTGGCCCTGACCAGTTTTCCTGAGACTAGTTCTGGCAAAACTACTCTTGGCCCAGACCAGTAGTGTAACGTTTTTTCCATAGAATCACCAAATTTTCCTGAACTGGGCCAGACTTGGCCCAGACTAGTTTGCCTAATTTTATTTTTGGCTACACTAGACTTGGTTCAGACCAGAATTGTAATGTTTTTTTCCTGAAAATTGCCTAGTTTTTCTAGAATTTGTTATGTTATAAAATAAAAACATTTTTAAGTTTTTTGGATAACTCTAGGAATCGGATCGACTTTAAGGTAAAAAAAGTCGTTTTCTCAGCATTACATTAAAAAAAATGTACATTTTTTTGTTTGTTTGATAAAAATTAATTAATAATTTTATAAATTAATGTTTCCTGGTAGATGTTAAACAAACATAAAGTTTTCACGATTTTAAACTATAAAGAAAATGCAATTTCTATTTTCTTCTAAATTATTTAAGTCTGATTAACATAAATCATTCTAATTCAGATGACCCATTATAACTTGAGTTAAAATCATTTAAAACTTTTGAAGACTTAATTTAAATTTTTATTTATTAGTTTTATCCTAGAGAAAATTCGACATTTCTTTTCAAAAAACTTTATATTCAAAATTATTTTTTTACGTACATATTTCAAAAAGATTGTTTTTACTGTATGTCCGATTACTCGTTAAATAAACTATTCAAAATATAATAACCTTAAAAACTTAATCATTTTGTTTTATCTTGTAGTATTTCTGGGAAAACTAATAACTATATTTATCTTAGAAAAGTTAAATTTGTACCTATTTTTTATAATTTTTTCTGGCCTACCTGATCAGGGCCAAAGCTGGTCCAGACTAGGCCTTCCAGATCAGATCATTACAGGGGTTTCCGAATTTTTATTCTGGCAAATCTAATCAGGGCCAGAGCTGGGCCAGATTTGGCCTTCCAGATCAGGTTAATCCAAAGGTTTCCAAATTTTTATTCTGGCTATCAGATCAGGGCCAGATCTGGACCAGACTCGGTCTTCCATATCAGGCAGTTCCAGATCAGGCCCACTTCTGGATTCAGGCTTGCCAGGAATTTTTTCCTCACGGGAAATTGGATCTTTTATTTCATTTCCCCTAAAATTAAATAAGTTTTAAAAGATTATAAAATATATGGCTTTAAGATAAATCTTAAAACTTAAAATTAATTTCTTGTGTATAAATATGTATTATACAGCATGTAATATTAATTAATTTTAATAAATGTTTTTAATTTTTGTTGTAATTTAATTGCTGTTAAAAAATTATAAGAACACACAGTATTTTTATTATTGCAGTGCGATTGACAATTTTTTGCATTTAATATTGTTCATAAATTCTCCTTATCATACTAAAATAAATTCTTTTGAACATTTTTTGAACCAGGCTGGAGAAGATGGTCACTCAAATTCGGGCAATAGCACAGTGTCAGCACCTCTTGTTAGAGACTGTAATACTTTATCAGCTGGAGTAATTCTTTTAGCTGATATATTGCCAACTTTGATAGTAAAAATTATTTTTCCATTTGTACCATTTTTTATCAAGTGAGTACTAAATTTATTGCTTATTTTAAATAACAATAATGTTACTTAAATACTTTCTCAGTTTAAAACACATTCTACTTTTATTCACGAGATTATAATGATACACCTATTTTTTCAGTGTTCGTGTAATGTGTTGTATATTATTTTCATTCGCCGGTTTCTTATTGGTGGCACTGGCTGAAACCAGTTTTGTTATGATATTAGGAATAGTTTTAACTTCAATTTCTTCTGGATTAGGAGAACTAACACTAATTGCCTATTGCAATCGATATAATGAGTAAGAAAAATAAAAATTATTTTTAATAAAAAAACATTTTCTTTATAAATTTTATTTTCCTAAAACTTTGTCTGATATTTAAATAGCTAAATTTCTTTATCTTTTACAGTAACGTGATTTCTTCCTGGTCATCAGGAACAGGAGGTGCAGGAGTACTTGGAGCAGCTTCGTATGCAACATTGACAATCTGGTTAAATACAAGAGACAGTCTTCTAGTCATGTTAGTTGTGCCAGTATTAGAGGGAATCGCATTTTGGCTCATTTTGGAGCATCCAAAGAAATCTACAATTGGAATAAAAAACAAACATGGAACCCATGATCCAATTATTGAAGGCAAAGAGAAGACAATAATTGAAAAAATGCGTTTAGTTCCTACTTTGGTGAAGTACATGGTTCCCCTTGGTTTGGTTTACTTTTTCGAATATTTCATCAATCAAGGACTGGTAATACTGATTTATATTTATTGATGCATAATATACGAGAATAAAATAATGTTAATAAAATTTACTCTTTTTTATAGTTTTTAATTAAATTAAATTTAACATATTTCTCGTAGTTCGAACTGGTCGAATTTTCTACTCCATGGATGTCACATTCGACTCAATATCGATGGTTTCAAGTCGATTATCAAATTGGTGTTTTCATATCAAGATCTTCTGCAGCATTAATAACTTTTAATAAAATTTGGATTATGGCAGTATTTCAAGTGAGTGATAACACTTATTCTAAATCAAGATAACATTCTTGAATGTCATATCGACATTAGAGTGTAAACCCACTATCTTTATTCTCGAAATGTTTTATCACTAGAACAAAAAATTGAAAAATTAGAATATCTACTAAGCTGAAAAATAATACGTCTTGTTATAAATAAATCTTTAAAAATATTTTTTCTCATTTTTCATTTTTTTTTTTCAAGAAATAAAAACTTACTAGATTGAAATAAATAATAAATCTTTTCCACTAAAAATGAAAGGGTTTATAAAAAGAATTTAAATCACAAGATTTTTAAATTTCATTTTTGATTTTTTTGTACCCAACATTTAGGTTAAATATTGTATGATTAATTTAAATTATTTTTTGCAGTTTTTGAATGTCGTTATATTCTTCTTCGAATCAGTATATTTCTATATTCCTCATATTTCGATTGTCTTCATCATAGTTTTATGGGAAGGACTTTTAGGCGGAGGAGCTTACGTCAATACTTTCTATAAAATGACAAAAGAGGTAAATTCTTTAACATTCATTTTTCAGTTTTTGTTCTGTTATTTACAAATATTTTTTTGAGGAATCTTTAAAACAATAATATTTTAATTCAGGTTCCTTCGAAAAATCGTGAGTCAGCTTTTTCAATAGTAGTACTAGCTGATTCAATAGGAATTGCTCTTGCTGGATTCCTTTCAATTCCGGTTCACAATCATATTTGTAGTCTTCCACGACCAAGCAGGAGCTGATAGTTGATTAAATTTGAGCCCTTTTGCTAAGTAACTTAAGGTTATGTAGTTTGTACCATTTTTGTAAGATATTTTATGCCAGCAGCAATATTTAAAAAGTATTTATATAAAGGAATTAAATTGAAAAATAATCTATCATATGGAATGAAGAAAATTTCATGAAATTGTTAAGTGATATTAAAATCAATTACGATCAGTATCTGAGAATTATAAAAATGTAAATCCAAGAAAGATTTCTATTTTAAGACACATTTTTCTGAAAGTGAATATTTTATAATAAATGAGATTTTCTCGTATATGATTTGCAATTGTATATTATATATACATTTATTTATTGTCAAGCGATTTTTGTGACAAGAGTTGTATTAACTTACGAAAATCCTGATATATGATTATTCTACATAATCCAATTGTATTTAAATCAAAATTTGTACATTTTCAAAATATTGTTATATGAAAGAAACTTTTTCGACCATCAACTGTAGTTATTCTTTAAAATAATCTTGATAAGTAAATCTTTTTCTTTGAGAAAGCATTTTTTTTTTAAATAATAATAAGAAAGAAATACCGAAAGTAATATTTGAAAATGGAACTGGGATGTGGAATAAAGAGAAAATGTATATCCAAACCGCACTTTTTGTATATTTTACAAAGTAAATAGAATATAAACAATCTCTAAAATTGTTTGAAACACAAGAGTACGAATCTCGCATTAAACAATGTACATATATATTATAAAGTATACGATATATCAACAAGACAACTTTTTGGCGCGTGATTATCCGAGATTTTGAAGTACACATATGATGACCGAGTTAAACGTTGTTTAGTGGCAGTTGAGTCCTGATTTTGCTTTCATCGATGTAATTCGAAACGAATAAATTCAGTGATAATTCATGATAAAACACGCTTACAATCATTTTTTGTATTTACACCGCGATAATAAAGTCACGAAGATTTCGTTGACCGCTTCGTCCTCGATCTAAATCGCACTCAGCTTCACTTAATTCATGCGCGTCGGAGAAACCCGAGGGTGGATCCAATTTGGGGATGAACAGGTTTCCCGGACCGTCGCGCTCCTGCTGCTGGTGCTCCCGGAAGACAGAGCTCGACTGGTGCCTGGAATGGCCAGACCCGTTGAACCCGAAGATTGACCTGGCCTCCTCGCCGGTATAACGCGCCAACTGTAACACCCTGTCAAAATTTCTTTTTTTAATTTCATTATAACAACAATAATGTAAAGGCCGAGGATAACGTTCATTTCATGAACATTTTGCTTCCTTATGAAGGAAGCAATAAGAAAATTTATTATTACTTATAAAGAAATTCACTTCATTATTCAATAAGAAATATAATTATTACGATATTAATTCAAAAAAGAATAGAGTCAAATTTTCTGAACTGGGCCACCTAAAACTGACTTTTCAAATTTGATTTACTTCTATACATAATTTATTACAGCCAGATGGTACAAAAACATTCCTGGAAAGCTTTTTTAAAAATTTTAATTTTTCAATTAGTTATAAACAATTAAAGTTTAAAGCACCTTTTTACGAAATTGTCAATTGCTCAGCTGTTTTTTGATAAAATTGAATAATATTTGGTAGAGACATAAAAAAATAGTGCCTCTATTAATCACGATCAGAATTTTAAAAATTCGTAATTATTTATGCAAAATAAATTGTTAATTAATTAAACAATTGCAATTTTTTTCAACTTCTGGGGCAGGTATGAAAAAAATTCAAAAACAGCATAAATCTGTGTTTTCTGCACTTTCATTTAAAAAAAAAAAATTTTAGTACCTTTGAAAATTGAGCAAATGGCGTAATTTTAAAGAGCGGCGTCCAAGCATTCGAACTGCCGCAGCCGCTGCGCTGGCGCTGCCGCCACAGTGGGGCAAAAAAAGCGTCCGTGGAAAAATTAACATAGCGCCCAGAAATATTACCCAATTTAGATGTTTTTTTTTTAAATTAAAGGTAACAAAATTCTGCATAACACCCCTTATTTTACTTTTTGAAAAATAGTTGTTTTCATTTATTTATTAAATGTTAAACAGGAAAAAAAATGTTTTCTTATTAAAACCAGTTTAATTTTTTATTAAACGCATAATTTATATTAACAAGAGCAACATTTTTTGAAGTAATTATTTTAGAACAACTTCTAATAATAAGCTAATTGTTTAAAAAATGTTTGTATAAGTTATAAACTAGACAATCTTATGAACAATGCATTTTCTTCATATCGTTATAAAGAAGTTAATAACATTATTTCTACATTTTTCTCATGATTAACGGGATGACAAGTTATTTTTAATTTAATTAATTTTTAGGTTTATTATTGTTGAAACAAACATTAATTAAAAAACTACTTTTACTTTTTTTTATTTAATTGACAAATTTCTTGTTTACTTTTGAAGTCGTTTTAGTATTTATTTCTTTCGATACTAAATTAATTTCATAATTTTTTGTAAAATTTAAGAACTATTCTTTATTTTCATTTTTATTATCAATTTTATAAAGAATTTTTATATTTTATTTATCTTTTTGTTTTATATGTTTTGAATAATTAATAAAACTGCTCTCTAAATCTGAATTAGTTAAAAATAACTAATTTGAAAGAAAAAACTTAGTCACTAATTCAAATAATTATATTTCTACTAATCATTTAGTAAAGAATAACTAATTATTAGTCAAATTCATTTTTAGGTTTTGTCAAAATAACTAATGTTTTAGTAAAATTCTGTTTACTAATTCAATTAGTCGTATTTTAACTATTTATTAGTTAGGTTTTTACTAACAATTAGTCATTTTTTTACTAATAATTAGTTATTTTTAACTAATTACTGAAATATAAACTTTGGCACGATTTTACTAATTATTAGTTATTTTTAACTAATTTAGATTTAGAGAGTGTAATGAAATTATACTTTTATTATATAAATTATAATAGCTTTTAATTTTGTTTTTATTTTACCCCTATTATTCGAATGTAATTGTTATTTAATTTAAGCATAAAAGTCTAATTCCAAATGTTTAAACATGTTTGACGATAGCTTTAAATAAAAAAAATCATTTTATTTTATAACTCAAATGTCTTCATTAATGTAAAT
Source organism: Ganaspis brasiliensis (assembly GCA_037103525.1). Lineage (NCBI taxonomy): Eukaryota > Metazoa > Arthropoda > Insecta > Hymenoptera > Figitidae > Ganaspis > Ganaspis brasiliensis. The sequence goes on along the minus strand of JAZKLR010000009.1, from coordinate 5,301,891 downwards.
CCGTCGTTTCCTTTTTTAAAAATTGTTTGTATTTTTCATAGGTAAATATCAAATTAATCAATACAGGAAATTTGTTAATTAACGTTTGTTTAAACAATAAGAAACCTGAAATTATCTGCAGCAATAATATTGTACATTGTGCACAAAATTTCATTAATATTGAAAATAGGAACCGGAAAAAAAATTGTTTATAAAATTTGTTTAACAATTAACAAAATAATTAATTTATAATAGTTTTTCGTAAATTTAACCACTAATTAGTTACAAATATTAAAGAACAAATGGATTTAATTTGCTAAATATTAAGAAAACCAACGAAGAAAACATATTTCGTGTACAGTCTAGTTTATAACATATACAAATATTTTTTAAACAATTAGCTTATTATTAGAAGTTGTTCTAAAATAATTACTTCAAAAAATGTTGCTCTTGTTAATATAAATTATGCGTTTAATAAAAAATTAAACTGGTTTTAATAAGAAAACATTTTTTTTCCTGTTTAACATTTAATAAATAAATGAAAACAACTATTTTTCAAAAAGTAAAATAAGGGGTGTTATGCAGAATTTTGTTACCTTTAATTTAAAAAAAAATACATTTAAATTGGGTAATATTTCTGGGCCCTATGCTAATTTTTCCACGGACGCTTTTTTTGCCCCACTGTGGCGGCAGCGCCAGCGCAGCGGCCGCGGCAGTTCGAATGCTTGGACGCCGCTCTTTAAAATTACGCCATTTGCTCAATTTTCAAAGGTACTAACATTTTTTTTTTTTTAAATGAAAGTGCAGAAAACACAGATTTATGCTGTTTTTGAATTTTTTTCATACCTGCCCCAGAAGTTGTAAAAAATTGCAATTGTTTAATTAATTAACAATTTATTTTGCATAAATAATTACGAATTTTTAAAATTCTGATCGTGATTAATAGAGGCACTATTTTTTTATGTCTCTACCAAATATTATTCAATTTTATTAAAAAACAGCTGAGCAATTGACAATTTCGTAAAAAGGTGCTTTAAACTTTAATTGTTTATAACTAATTGAAAAATTAAAATTTTTAAAAAAGCTTTCCAGGAATGTTTTTGTACCACCTGGCTGTAATAAATTATGTATAGAAGTAAAGCAAATTTGAAAAGTCAGTTTTAGGTGGCCCAGTTCAGAAAATTTGACTCAATAACAATTGGTTAATCAATCTGAGTGACATTAACGTCCCCGAAGAAGTTGCTGAAATTGCACCTCTTGGTCAAAATTATAGTTTACCTCAACAAAATTCTAAACAAGATGCAATTAATATTATAAGAAATTTATAAATTTCCATTTTGAACTTAGATTTAGATACTGACATCAAGAATGAGATTAGGAAGAGAGTTAGTAATAATGTTGCGTGTAATTTAAATAAAAAACACCATTTTTCTTTCAAAATTAAAATAAAAAAAAATGTTTTTGAAAACTAATCCTGACATCTTTTTGACTTGCAAGACTTTGCAATGTTTCTGATTGCTTAAAAATATCTGACTACTTATCAAAAGCCAATGATCTACTTTCAGATCAATCAGTGTATAAAGAAATTTCAACAAAAAACCTCTTAACTAAACTGCAATCTAGTACTCAAAAAATTCTTAATAATTTAAATGATAACGATTATCTTAAATATAAATTTCATCATACCCAGTTAACCATGACAGACACTTCATTAGCAAAATTTTATGGATTGCCTAAAATTCATAAAGACAATGTTCCCCTTCGTCCAATTGTTTCTCTCATTAATATTAATGTATATTATTAATTTACAAAAATATTAAAAATTAAGAAAATGAAGTGAAATGGAGTGAAGTTGCAAAAAAACTCACTTGGGTCGTCCCCTTCCAGGAAACGATTTTCTCTCAAAAACCGGTGAGGGTTCTGTAGACGTGCTAGATTCTGGTCCATGGTACAAGAAGTCTAAAAGAAAAAAATTGTAAATTAATATTCTTTAGCATTTACACTAATGATTTTAAAGTTTATTTTAAACGTTTATTTAGTTCGTTCTTTTCTGGGAAAAATGTTATCGGAGACGTAGACTTAATTAGAATTCATTACGACAGAATAAAGAAATGAATCCACTGAACAAAATTATAATTAGGGCCCATTTAGCGTTTTAATTCCGTTGAGGTTTACTAGAATTCTCGTTGTTCTAACCAAAATTGTAGTCAAATTAACTAGAATCATACCTTAATTTCATCTAGTTTAACTATGTTCTGATTAGTATATAATAAAAATTCTTTTTTATTATATATGTATATTATATATTTGAACTCTTTTTTAGTTTATTTGAATTTTGAACTACGTTCTGGTTAGTTGAACTTCATTTTGGTTAATTTTACTATTATTCAGGTTAGTTTATCTACCACTATGGAAATTTACTAGATTTTGATTAGTGTAACAACAATTTTGATTAGTTTAAATTTAAATACATTCTGATGAGATTAATTGCCATGTTAGCATATTACACAGGAACACCAAAAAAGAAAAGTTTTCTGTAGGTAGGGCGTACCTACTCTAAACTAGACCCAGAAATAGGATTTTTATCCGCTGAAAACGAATTTAAAGTCAGAATTGTTGCATCACCGTCTGTTTTTTTTTAATTTAAAAAACTACCCTTAAATGGACAAAAGCATACTTTACAGAAAAAGAACTAAAATAACAGATTGTTTTTTAAAACAGAACTACACATCACTTTATTTCGACTCAAACAACTTAACAACACTTTCCCTATTGCGCTCAGGTTTTTTTTAAATCTAAAAACAACCCTTAAATTTATTTATAAATTTCTAAAATTTTCTCTTTTTTCTAACTTTTCCAAGTTTTTTATCAAGCAGTAATTAAGAAGCCCGTATTAGTTTAGTACAAAATTTTTCATAGCACATTTTATATTGTTCAACATAAGAAAATTTTATTTCGTGCTTCTACTACAATTTAAGATTTTTGAGTATTATTTATTCAACAATTGATTTTATTAATTCAATTATTCAATAATAATTAAAATATAGGGGATAAGGCCCCAAGTTGGAGACCCTTTCGATTTATTGCTGTAGAATCGAAACCAAATGAAATATATTAAAATATTTTATGCAGGATGAAAGTACAATTTATAAGGTAACTTATGGCCACAGGGATAAAATTTTATTTTGAACATAAACATTTTCTAAAGCATATTTTCTAATTGTTAAGATTTTCGGTCCAAAAAAAAGTGGCCTCAAGATGAACACCTTCTTAAAAGTTTCTGAAAATTGTAGTAAATAAAAAATTAACATCGTGTAACAATTTTTAAACTAATTTTTAATTATTTTATGGAATTTATCAAGAAATAACATTTCTAAAAACTTCAATTTAATAGCTTAACAGTAAAAAGTAATAAATCATCAAAAAATATCGATATATCATTTTCTCTAACGATAACATCTCATTTTATGGTGGAAAATAAAAAATTTTAATTAATTAGCTCAAAAAATTATTGAAAAAAGTGTAAAATCGAATATATGCATATAAATACATTGAGATCTTACGTCTGTCCATCTTAGGGTACATGACACCATTTTTTAATCCCCAGTAAAAATTTGTATACACACACAATGTTTAGTAAAATTATTTTAGGATATTATTATACGATGAATAAAGAGTATTATAACGTTAATGACTCATTCTAAATCATAAATTTAAATAACTTTACCAACTTGAGAAAAAACTGTTACAAAACTTTTTTAAACAAAAAATTACGTGGTATGTGTAGAAGAAAAACTAACTGTTTTTATTTCTTCAAATGTGCATCAAAATGTTCGTCTATACAAACAACAAAAATGACAGAAAGCATAAGGCGCTGTCACCTTAAACAAAAATTTTATACGAAATGTCCATCTTGGGACCCACTCCCCTAAGGAATCTTTTGATTTTGGTAATAGGAGCACAAAATAACATTTTCTTAGGGATCAATCAATATAACATGTGCTACGAAAAATTTTTTGTCAAAATGATAAGGAACCTAATTAAGTTTTCTTGAAACAAATTATAAAGTAAAAAATGTCTTCCATTCATTGTTAGGAAGAAAATGACAAATTCTTTTCCTTAATTCAGTTATTCATTATTTTATTCCGATTTTCACGGCACATCAGACATTAAAAATCCCATTCAAGCAAATATTTATTTTATTGAATTCATATTTTTCTTCTAAGGTCAATATATCAGTCAATTCTATGCTTGGAGTTACTCTCAAGGGTGTCCAGCGGTTGGAGAAGTCAGGGAAAAGTCAGGGAACTTTTTTTTGGTCAGCAAAAGTCAGAAAACTCTTTTAATCTTGTGCAAAAAACTATTATTTTTAAAGAAAAATAAAAAATAAATTAAATAACAGATTTAGGACAAGTGAGAAGGGGGAGGGGGTCAATAAAAGAACTTTTCGTATTATAATTTTATTCCCTGAATACCTTTCATAGGGTAACAGGTACAGTGACCGACCCCCTGACAGTGAACGACACCCGTCGTAAAAAAGGTTAATTATTAACATATTTACACATTAATATACATTGTATTTTATTAAATTAAGAAAAATGGTTCATTACGAAACTTTTAAACTAATGCCAATACATAATAATTAAAAATAATCAAGGAAATTCTGTTTTTTAAAAATGAGGTTAGGTGTGTTTCGTTTTTTCCATCAAAATTTACGAAAACGACAAGAGCATCAGTGAACCAAAAGTAAGTTTATTTTTTAAACACAACTGTTTTAATAAGTCAGGTTTGCATAATTTGCTTTAAAACAAATGTAATTAGTAATGTAAGACTTAAAAAACACTGTAAACAATGTGAATTCTTTAATTATTTGGGTGTCGTTCACTGGCCATATAATTTTCCCCAATGACAGTGAACGACAGGGGAATGTCGTTCACTAATTTCTATAAATTTCTCAATTTTCAGTGAACGACACCATATAAAAACTTGACAACTGAATTATTTGTTCATGATTATTTAAATATTGCATTATCACAAATTAATGTTATTAATGCTTGTAATAGTTAATTTGCAAATGCTTAGTATAAAAACTTATTAAATTATTTAAAAAATCTATTCAATATGCAATACATGACGAGGCTTCCATTTTTTTCTCAATTGTATTATTAATTAAGAGTAGAAAATTTAATTATATGAAAAAACTGAAAATTATTGTATTTACAATTGTTTAAAGAATTTAATATTGTTAACTGTCCAATCTATTATTACGACTAGAGACTTTTATTTTGTTCTCAGTTGTTAAATTTATTAAGCATAACATTTAATTATATGAAAGAGGTAAAAATATTATTTTTAAAATTGTTTAAATAATTCATTGTTGCTAATTTTTCAATATATTGAACAAAAAATAGAAGGCTAAACATTTCTAGTATTTTCTCATTTATGCACATTTTCAAGATCAGAACAACTATTTATAAGAAAAATTAAAAATTATTATTTTTAAAATTGTTTAAATAATTTCTTGTTGTCAATTTTCCAATATGTTGCATATAAAGCTAAACACTTCTATAGACTATAGAAAATATCAACATATTTTTAAATAAAAAATAATTAATTCTTAAAAGAATTTAATAAGATTTTATACTATTCTTTGTACATCAAAAATACACAAACATTATTTCGATTCTATGGACTCGGAAGAATTGATATGTTGTAATTATTATTTATTATTTTAATACGTTTCGTAAGACATTTTCTTCATTTTTATTGTTTTAAAAACAATAAACAACGTTTTTTACGATTTCGTGAATTTTTCACAGTTTTTAAATTTTAAATATTTATATTTAAATAAATATAAATGAATTAATTATTATTAATTTATTTAAATTTATTCTGTTTGGTAAGCGAGAGCAAAAATTATATCCAATGAGATACTCATCCTCTCAAAAGAAAAAAGTGGATAAATATAACATATGTTATATTTATGTATTTATGTATTTATGTATTATATAATACATAATTATTTCTAAAATGTCAAATTGGTTTAGAATCTGCATAAAATTTAAATTATGGGCACATGGTCATATTTTTAATTACATTTTTTATTTCTGAAAAAATTGGCTAGGTGTCGAAATTATACGCAGTCTGGAAATGTATTTTTAAGGTTATGTTAATTTTCCCTTTGCAACATCCTTAAAAAGAAGTCTTCTCTATAAATATATTATATTTTTTCATTTGTAATCAAGAAAATGTGTTAGTTTATGTTCGATATTGTTAAAATATTAAATATTTTAACTTATTTCACTTTCAGAAATAAATATATTTAACAAATAAGAAAAGGTGTCGTTCACTGTCCACGACGCTATGTCGTTCACTGAAAAAAGGGTGTCGTTCACTGTTTTCGTAGAAGGCATTTGAAAACTATTATTATTAATTTTTCATAAAGCTTTCGATAATTTCACACACATAAATATAAAATTAAAACCTTAATCTGTCATTTACAGTTTATTTCATAACTAAAACTATAATAGGTAAGATTATAACTTCACTCAAATTTGAAACTATGCTTAGGGTGTCGGTCACTGTACCCGTTACCCTAATTGATGAAAAACAAGCAAAACTTTCTGTAAATCTTCTATGATAAAATATTTTTTAAAGTTACGTAACAGTCATAGGAGGGAGGTCAAAATTATTCAAAAAATGTGTAACATAATTTATTAATGGCCCCTAATATTTTTTAGTGCCTCTTATTGTTTTGGCACAAATATTCTTTAAAAACTAGGAGAGAATAGATCAGGGAGAAGTCAGGGAATTTTGTTTTTGAGACAAGCTGGACACCCTGCTCCCTATGATCTAAACCTATCAATTCTACTTCTACACAATTAACTAACTATAGTTTATTATTATTATAGTAGGTATATTCTAACTGGGAATAAAATTGATAGATTAAAAATGCAAATCGATAAAAATAAAAAGCGTACTGTGAACACGCGCGTCATTTGCAGCTACAGAGGCCGAAAGGTGCGAATCGACGAGGTGATTGGAAGACTCAGTTCGGCTGCTGGTCCCGACTTCCGTGTCGCTGTCCGAGCCCAGGGTGTCGTACTCCTCCGACTCGGACTTTCCCTGATGGGTCTTGTGCGTTTTATGCAATGGTGCTGAGGACGAACGGCCCCCGCGCACCTTAGTGTACCGGTTGCAATCCGACTGCAATCAGACGGAATTGGATGATTGAATGATGAGCGTTCGAATTATGACTGATTGAGCAACAGTTAACGCTAATTGTAAATGAACATTGCGAATAGGAAGCAAGAGGGACCAGCAGTCGCGCAATGATTGGTTGCAATGCTACTGTAATAAATTAATAGTCGAATTGATTTTTCTACTCGCAAAACAGCGAACTATTATGTAATGAAAGACTAATAATAATAATAATGAGAACTATGGATTTTTGATGGGAAAGAGATCTTGAAATGACACGAATAAACGTTTATTCCCGACGGTACGTACCTGAAAGCACTCTTGCTTTTTTGAGACACTCTTAATTCCAGGTGTGGATCTTGTTCCCTAGTCGCACAGTGAGGAAAAAGTGTAAAAAAAAAAATTTTAAAAAGTTTGACAGGTCGTAATTTTCAACCGATTTAGAATTTTTTTTTTAAATTAAAGCTTAGGAAATTCCGAAGAACTTTGTCAAGCAAAATTTAAAAAAACAAATTTGTTAGGTTGCTATTTTAGTTGGAAGTTAATAAAAACTGTTAGAAGGCTATTTGATTTATTAATATTTTCTAAAAGAACTTGGAATGAGTAACATTTTGTTCCTTAAATGAAAATTATAAACATCTAATAAAATAGTTTCACCTATTTAATTGTTATAAACTATGTAATAAACAAATAAACAAACAAAATCAAAAAGTAGAGTAAATGCTACGAAAACCATTTTTCGGGTGTTTTTGGGGTCGTTGATTACGAATCTTATGTCAGTTTTTCAAAATTCAGTATGGTGGAGCCAATATGGCAGACAAAGAAATGAAAAAGTAGATTTAATCTCCCCAAAATCATTACTCGGGGGTTTTTGTGGTCGCTGATAACAAATCTGATGTCAGTTTGTTAAAATTCAAAATAGTAGATGCAAAATGGAGGCTAAAAAAATTAAAAAGTAGATTTAATTCCACCAAAATCATTACTCAGGAGTTTTAGTGGTCGCAAATTACGAATCTAATGTTAATTTTTAAAAATGTCGGATCCAATAGGTATCATCCATAAAGAACGTTCCACCAATTTTCGGGGGTTCCCCCGTTCTACGTTGCATCTGGTTGCAAATGACCCCCCTCCCTAAATGGAACGTTTAAATCTTATTTATACTCTCCCCTCAAAAATCAAATTTGTATTTTCATATTATATTAATTAAATCAAATTGTTTTTATTTTGTCATATATTAATTAACACGATAATATAATATATGACGTTAATATTTAGAAACTTTTTTATTTGTTTGTCCAAGAACTAGAAAGCCATTCTTTTAAATTTTCCACTGCAGGACAACTTATCGGCCACGCTTTCTGCTGTGACATTTATTGCTGACTTTTCAAATAGTTGCATTTTTCGAGCCTCCCTCCCCCCCTAACCACTAACAGTAAAACGCTCTTTATGGATGATCCCTAATATGGCAGACAATAAAATAAAAAGTAGATTGAACTTCACCAAAATTAAAACGAGAAAATTCTCGGGATCACTGATTACAAATTTGATGTCAGTTTTCAAAAATTCAAAATGGCGGATCCAATATGGCTGATAGAAAAATGAAAATGTAGATTTATTTTCACCAAAATCAATACTTGGGATTTTTTTGGGGGTGCTTATTACGAATCTGATGTCAGTTTTTCAAAATTCAAAATAGCGGATCCAATGTGGCGGACAGAAAATGAAAAAGTAGGTTTCATTTCAACAATATCATTTCTTAGGGGTTTTCGGTATCGTTGATTACGAATCTGAAATTAGTTTTCTTATTATTATTATTATTATTCACAGTGACAGCAAATCTTGTCGAATGATTATTTTCTCTTTACAATAGTCAACTGATTGGAATTTTAAAAATATGTTCTAAATAGTAGAAACTATTGTTTCAAAAAAAGAAGATCAAAGACTTAATCAGACACCACATGAAACTTCAAAAACTGATTTTAGAGTGCTGCAAAAAGATTTTGATTTTTTTCCGTCCTAGTGGATCCACCATTACAAATTTAAGAAACCTGACATCAGATTCCTTATCATTGACCCCCCAGAACCCCCGAGTATTAATTTTGGTAAGGTTTAATACACTTTTTTTTGTCCCCCATATTGGATCCGCCATTTTGAATTTAGAAAAACTGACATTAAATTTGTAATCTGTGACCTTGCGAACTTTCGAGTAATAATTTTAGTGAGGTTCAATCGACTTTTTATTTTAATGTCTGCCATATTAGATCCGCCATTTTGAATTTTGAAAAACTAACATCAGATTCGTAATCAGCGACCCATAAAACTTCTGAGTAATGATTTTGGTAAGATTAAATCTACTTTTTCACATTTTTGTCCGATATATTGGATCCGCTATTTTAAATTTTGAAAAACTGACATCAGATTTGTTATCAGCGACTCCATAAACCACCGAGTAATGATTTTGGTGAGATTAAATCTACTTTTTCACATTTTCCGCTATTTTAAATTTTGATAAACTGACATAAGATTCGTAATCGTCGACTCCAAAATCCCCGAGTAATAATTTTTGAAGGCTTTTCTCTACTTTTTAATTCTGTTTGTTAATTTGTTTATTACTTTGTTTATAACATTTAAATAAGTAAAGCTATTTCATTAGATGATTATAATTTTCATATGTGGAACGAAATGTTTCTCATTCCAAGTGCTTTTTCCAAAATATTAACAAATTATGCAAATCTATCCCCATAAATGCGAATGAAACATAAATTAAAAAAAAATTGTAAATCGGTTAAAAATTATGACCTATCTGACTTTTTAAACATTTTCTTAAACTTTTTCCTCACTGTGAGTCGGAACAAGAAATTTTCAACTTTATGAGTCATACCATTTAATTTTGACTAAAGTGGTCGCAAAACAATTTTTTTAAAAAAATTGATACTTTCAGAAATAATTCGGTGACGCTTTTTGTGTATAAAATACAAGGAATAATTTTAAATTATTATGAGTTTAAAGCATAAGAGTTATGAAAAAGAGTCATTTCTTGCGCTAGTAAAAATTGCGAAAAAAACCTAGAATTATTTTTAGAAATGTAAAAAGAAATATTTGTATTTGTCTAGAATAATTGAATTTAATATTTTACATGATTAACGTACTTAATTGTATACAATAATAGGCTAAGTGCACCAATTACTGCAATGTGAAATCGAAGTCCGATAAAAGATAAAAAAAGGAGATAAATATACATACAGATAAATATTTGACTGATTTTAAAAGAACTCTTGTTATCTTTTAAAGTAGAAACCACTAATTAAAATATTAAAAGAAATTATGTCTTCTTAAAAAAAAAAATTTCTTAAAATACTCTGTGCTGGTATTACTGCGTGATTGCGTCAATAACTGTGCAGCAATTACTGCGGCTATAGAATAACAAGTATTCGGAGGTTAGATTGTCAGCAGTAATAGAAGCACGCTTATGTTCCATTTACTCAGGTAAGTTGTAATTTAAACTAGAATAATTGAATAACTAATAATTTAGATGTACATATTTATTGGCAATTGTGTCGAGTAAGGTTTTAAATAGTTTTTTCAATTAATTTTATACTTTTAAAAAGTGCATAATAACTTTTTAAAAAAACTGCAATAATTGGAGCATTCGCAGTAATAAGTATATCTACGCTAAGTTAAATATGATTTGAAAGTTCACTTAAAAATTTATGTCTGACTTTAATGTTCTGAAAGTGCCTTATGTTTTTAACGCCTTCCAACAAAATTATTAAGTTGCAAAGTTAGCAAACATGAAGAAATTTTTGATTTTGGGTTTGAAGTTCTCTATTTTTTTAAATAGAAAATTAAACAAGTTCCAAGAAAATTTGAAAGTTCAAAGTAATTACTTCAAACAGAATGAGTTGAAACTTATTTTAATAAATCCACCTTTTTGTAAATAACTTTTGAAGTAAGTAGAATTAGGTTATTTTTTTAAAGGACTTTGAAATCACATTAATTGGTTCCTATTTACGAATAAAATATTCTTCTATTAAAGATATAATATTTTTAAAATAAGAAGAATATTTTTGTATTAATATTTTCTTATGGCTTAAGAACATTCTTATTATTTTAAGAGTAATTTTCTTATTTTAAGAATATTTTATTATATCCTTAATAGAAGATTTTATTCTTAAATAGGATCCAAGAATATTTCTCAAATAAAGCATACCGTTTTTTCAGTGCATTTGAAAATATTAAATTCAATTATTCTAGAAAAATACAAATTATTCTTTTCTCATTTCTAAGGATAATTTTAGGTCTTATTCGCAATTTCTACTATAGCTAAAAAAATGCCAGTTGTTTATAGTTCTTATGTTTTAAACTCATAAAGGAAAAAATAATAATTTATTCTTTGTATTTTTTAGTTAACAAAACATCACCGAATCATTGCTGAAAACATCAATTTTTTTAAAAATTGGTCCACAGTCACTTTAGTTGAATTAAAATGATTTGACCCTGATACAATTGTAATTTTATTTAGAACAATCACCTGGATTGGTGCTGTTCAAATCCAGATAAAACTGAGTATAATTTCTGTTCACTTTCAGTTACTATTTTCAATCCTAAAGACTTTTTAAATTTTTTAGTCATGCGCTGAAAAAACATGGTTTCGTTTTTTAGTATGTTCATTAAGGTGGCTCAAAAAAGATCGAATTCCGAAAATTGTTTACACCAGATCTTAGATCGGCACCAATGCAAAAATCTCTCCTCCGTTCTTGAGTCGAAAACCTACTTTTTTCTAGACTTCTATTTATGATGGATGCACTAATTAACTACATTTTTAAATCTATTTTGTTGATAAATTTTTCTCGGGCAAAAGGGAATATCAAAGTCTTTTATTTTTATTGAGAATCTCGCGAGGAAATTTAGCAGAATATTGTTCCAATGAATAATTTGTCTTTTTTGATTAAAGTGGAAAACATGCGTCCGATCAATTTTATTATTTTCCTTCTCTTTTTTTAAGTGCAACCTATCTTTTTAAAGTCATGTACCAATTTAAGCAAAATAAATTTCTACAAAGTTTGTAATTTTTTGCTGCTAATTGTAACATTATCTATTTTCAAATAATAATTGTAAAATCAATATACAAATAATAATAAAAAATAAATATTGAATCAAAGTTCCAAAGCTATGTAATTTGATTAGAAATCAAACTTAAAATACATTTTTTTAAATCGATTCTTTTTTCATTCTACTTGTAATGATATGAAAGTGAAAAGATTTTGAGATTGATTTATGTTGATCTAATGATGTGCCTTGATCTCAATGAGAAAACATGCAACTACATAATTTTTCCAAGCACTGCTGACAAGAATAGATTTTAGATTAATAATTACCTCTCGTAATTGTAGTGTATCAGCAGCTGATAACCGAGGATCGTGATAGACAAAAGTTTGAAGAGGGGCGGCAGAGTCACATCGACTGTCGCCACCTGCAGGTACACTTTCTTTCAATTGGAATGTTGCATATGGATAAATATCCTCCGAGTACTCTGCAAATAATTCACACATAAATGGCAATCAAATTATCAAATTTCACTTCCAGTTTGTTCTTTATAAGTTTTTTTTTTTTGTAATGGCATTATCAGTATTCTCAATACCTTCCATAACTTGAACTGGTTTAGAACACCTAGAACTCGAATAACAGATAAGCATAGTATCTTAATAATACAGGACAATAGCTAAGTGCTTTTTGATAAGATAGTTACTCGTTGGAATACTAATGTTTGTTAGAAAAAATAACCTCGTAGAAAAATTAACACGTGTTTAAATTTTAGGTTTGAAAACAATTTTCAGTTTGTAAATAAATTCTGTTTCATAACAATTTTTTTATTTTTAGTTTCGGTTACAAAATTTCAGCATGGCTGAAGGAATTATAATATTTAATTATAGATAATTTTATAATATTATTTTTTACTTATATATTTTATTAACCTCTAGTTATTTATTTTCAATTCTAGTTATTTATTCACATAACTTCAGTGCAGCGAAAATAATGATTTGAATTTCAATGTTAATGTTCATTGTTGTTGGTCATTTAAAACTTTAAATTTTTGCAAATTCAAATAATAAAAATTATGAAATAGAAGAAAATTTCTAAAAAATGAAGAAAATAATTGACAGTTGAAAACAAAATTCGAAAAATGGCTACATAATTACATAATTGAAAAGAATAGTTTAAAAAATTAAACAATAAATATTAAATTTAAACAAAATAGTTGAAAATTTATGGAAATAACAGTTGCAAATAATTGTAAATTGAACAACTGGATTGAAAATAAAATAAAATAATTGAAATTAAAGAAAATAATAAAAAATAGAGTAAATAAATTAAAAATTTAAGAATAGAATTAAAATTTAAAAAATACTGATAAATGGAAAAAAATTACAAAATGACGAAAATAATTGACAATTGAAAACAAAATTCAAAAAGTAGGTAGATTAGTACACAAACTGAACAAAATAATTTAAAAACTCAAAGAATAATTATAGAATTAAAATTAAATAAATATAAAATTAAAATAATTATAAAATTTTAAGATAATAATTAAAACTTAAAAAAATTGTAGGAAATAATTGAAAATTGCGGAAAATAATTAATAATTGAAGGAAATAGTTGAAAAAATGAAGAAAATTTGTGAAAATTACGAAAATTATTGTCAATTCAAAAAAAAATTCAAAAATGACTAGATTAATAGACAACTGAAAAAAATAATTGAAAAAATTAATCAAGAAATTAAATTTAAAGTAAAAAATTGCAAATTGAAAAATTATAAAATCATAGGAATAATTGTTGGAAATAATTACACATTTAACAACTGGATTAAAAATAAAAAAAAAAATTAAAATTGAAATGAATAATCACAGCCCCACAAAAAAAAAAAGTGTCATGTACTTTTGACCGGAATACCCTAGCCCTATGTATTTTGACGCGCTGAACACGAATCCGAAGTCCATTTTGCTCCATCACGTCAGGATTTTTTTCTAACCTCAAAAAACATGTCGGATTTTGAGAGGTAGGCGATTTTTTAAAAAAATTTATGGATTTACTTCAAACTTGGTATCTATGGGTTTTTTGGGTCGCTGATTACGAATCTGAAGTTAGATTTTCAAAATTCAAAATGGCGGATCCAATATGGCGGACGAATTTTGAAAAAATTTGAAGATTTACTTCAAACTTGGTATCTGGGGGTTTTTTGGGTCGCTGATTGCGAATCTGACGTCATATTTTCGAAATTTTTATGAAATTTGGTATCTTCAGGTTTTTAAGTTGCTGAGTGTGATTTCGAAGCGAGTTTCTCACATTTTCAAATATGACTTCTATTACAATTTTATCATAAAATATTCCTTGGTAACAGATTGGATATGTTTGGTGCAGAAGCCAAATAAGAAAGTACATTGTTCCATTCTGCATCTTATTCCTGATAAATCTTCAAATTTTTTAAAAATTCGTCCGCCATATTGGATCCGCCATTTTGAATTTTGAAAATCTAACTTCAGATTCGTAATCAGCGACCCAAAAAACCCTCAGATACCAAGTTTGAAGTAAATCCATAAATTTTTTTAAAAAATCGCCTACCTCTCAAAATCCGACATGTTTTTTGAGGTTAGAAAAAAATCCTGACGTGATGGAGCAAAATGGACTTCGGATTCGTGTTCAGCGCGTCAAAATACATAGGGCTAAGGTATTCCGGTCAAAAGTACATGAAACTTTTTTTTTTTTGTGGGGCTGTGTTTTCTTTATCTACTTAATTGAAAATAGAAGAAAACAATTAAAAATTGAAGAATAGAATTGGAATTTAAAGAATTACTTAAAAATGTAAAAAAGTAATTGAAAAATGTCAAGAATTAATGAATATAGAAGAAAACAATGGAAAACTGAAAGAACGAAAATAAAAATTGAAGAATGGAATTGAACCATTGTATTTAAAATTAAAGAACCTCAATGATAATAAAGAAAAATAAAAAAAAAACGTTATAATTTTGTAAAATTAAAGAAAATAACTAAGAATTGAAAAGTTGGTGCAAAAAATAATTGAAAAAATCCGAGAATTATTTAATATTGAGGAATTAATTGAAAAACGATAAAAAAATTGAAAATTAATCAAAGTTTGAGAATTGAATAAAATCATTATAAATTCAAGAATTAAATTGTAAATCAAAGAATCAAATGGAAATTTCAAGAAAATAATTGATAATCAAAAAAAAAAATTACAATATGACAAAAATAATTAACTGTTAAAAAAAATAATTAACAATTGAAAAAAAGAAATCGACTAATTGTGAGAATAATCGGAATTCGGACAAAAAAAATTGTAATTAATGAATATTCATAAAATTGAAGGAGAATAATAAATTGCCAATTGAAAACTGATGAAAATTATGGCAAAAATTATAGGAAATAAATGAAAATTAAAGAAATTAATTGGAAGTTCAAGAATTGTATTGAAAGAAAATCATTGATAATTGAGAAAATGCGAGAATTAATTAATATTAAGGAAATAATTTAAAATCGATCAAAATAATTGTAAGTTCAAGAAAATTTTTGAGAATCGAAGAAAATAATAAAAAATTGAAGAAATAAATAGGAAATTACAGAATTCAATGTAAATTTCAAGAAAATAATTGATAATTAAATGAAAAATTACAATATGACGAAAATAATTAACTATTAAAAAAACAAATTAATTATTAAAAAAGATAATTGACAATTGAAAAAAAAATTTCTAAAAATTATAAGAATACAATCGGAATTCAAACAAAAAAAAATTTTAAATTGATGAATAATCATAAAATTGAAGAAGAAAAATAAATTGACAATTGAAAACTGATAAAAATAATGGAAACAATTTTAAAAAATGAATGAAAATTAAAGAAATCAATTGGAAATTGAAAAATTGAATTGAAATTTTAAGAAAATATTTGATAATTGACAAAACGCGAGATTTATTGAATTTGGAATAAAATAATTGAAAATCGAAGAATGCAATTTAAAAGTTAAAGAAAATAATTAAAAATTAAATAAATAAATGGAAGATTAAAGAATTAAATTGAAACTTTAATAAAATAGTTGATAAAAAATTACAAAATTTTTTCAACTTATCATTGTTTTTATCATATTTCAATTATTGTCTTTAATTATTAGTATTATTAGTATTATTATTATTATTATTATTATTATTATTATTATTGTCTTATTTCCTTTAAATTTTAATCATTTTCTTTAATTTTTAATCATTTGCAATTATTTAATTCAATTTTCAATTAGTCATATTATTTGTTTATTATTTTTAATTACTTACGTTCTTTTTCATTATTTTTCAAAAAGTTTTCAATTATTCATCTGAAATTTTTTTTTTTCTATTCAATTTTCAATTACATCTACGATTTTTTTGTATCTTATGTATCTATATGCAATATTTTTTGCAATTATTTCTCTTTAACTAAAAATTGTTTTTCTCAATTTTAAATTATGTTTAAAAAATTATGTGAACTTCTAAAAGTTTCAAGTATTTTTTTCAAATTTTCTTTAAATTTCGTTTATTTAAAATATATTATGCAATTTTTTCAATTTTTTTCTTTCATTTTAAAATTAAAGTTGTTCATAATTGTTATATTTAATAATAGTTTTTACACTTTATTGACGTATAGTTAATAAAGTTATTAGTTATTAATTATTTATGTTTTATTTTATATAACTCCAATAATGTGGCCTAACAAATGTATCTTAACTAATTTTGTCATTTCTTAATGGGTTTTATCTACCCGTATGTATTTTTCAAATAATTAAATTAATAGTTAGTTTAAAATGATAATTATTTTGTTATTTATCCATTTTCTTAAAAATAAATTGTTTGTGTTTTATAATAGTGAAGTTTATTTAAAAATAGAAAATTCTCATAAATTCTCCGGAATGAGAATATTCTCGGTTATGTTCTCGAGAATGTAACCGGATTTTAAATTACCGAGAATTTTGCAATTCTACGTCTAAAGCTTGTTGCTCGATATTTTTTTAAGCATCTTAAATTAATATGTATATAATATATATTTAATTAATGCATCTAAATAAATGTAAATTGTTTGACAATTACTCACTTAAATGTTTAAATAATGCTTTTTTTGGTTTTTGCACGTGTTGAAATACCCTTTTTTTACTTTGAATACCTTCCTTGGAAAAGAACGAAAATTTGAAAAAGCTTTTGAGTTTATTTTTTATTAAAGTTAAAAAGTTAATCCATGTGAAAATTTTCGGGAACATCATTCCGTTAGTATCTTATTAAACTGGAAAATTTATATTAATTTAACCTAAATCCCATAGAATTTTTCACTTGAGTTCTGGAGCGAAGTTAATTATGATTATATAATAAATAACTTTAGTTCAGATATTAACAACAAAATTGTATGAAAAGTAGGTTAAATTAACATTATTTTTCAAATTTTATCATATACTTTGCAATCTATTGACTCTTTGAATAAATAAAAAACATAAATAAACTAAAATATATTCGGCGATAAAAAACCTTGAATAATAATTAAACTGTATAATAGAATATTATATATTTGAAAATCATCGAGCAACCAGCTCTAGACGATTTTCGCTGCACTGCGACCCTTTTCTTTATTCTTAAATAACTAATTTGCTTTTCTAATATTTCATCAAATTATAGTTCATAAATTTTAATTTATTTTCGTAAATTTTCTTTACTAATTTTACCATTGACTTTATCTCATTTTATTTTGCTTTTTAACTTTCTAGTCATAACAATTTTCGATTTAAAAGCACAATTTTAAGTTTCGGATCAATAGATAATAATTGATGACAGACAAGGTATGGAAGGTATGATTTTATAGACTAGTGTAAAAACTTTTAGATATTACTTTCACCTGGTATCCTTTCAAGAGTACCCATTTCATGAATTGGTGACCGAAGGGGTTTTCGTACAGTTGCATAATATTGCTCACGTTGCTCCATATTCTGTTTATTATCTAAGGCAGCAGCTGTTTGTGCATCATGAAGACTTCCCAGATCACCCATCAAAGGCCCTGCATCACAAATGGTACTTGCAAACAATACTAGCAAGTAAAGTTTATTAGCAGTTACGTAGAGCTTATGATTATTACAAATTATATTCAACTTAAATTTGAGACAGACAAGTGAGACTTGACTAAGATAATAGTTTCGTTCGAATAACAAAACTTTTGCTTTATCTACATCTAGAAGCAACAAATTGTTTGCCAAAAATAAAGATGCTATTACATGAAATTTGTTTGATGTTGCATCTCAAACTTTATTAGTACAAGAACAATTTTGTATAAATTTCAGACCATTTTACTTCGAGCAAATTCGTTGGGACCAATTTTTAAAAATATGAACTTTTTAGAAATTATTTTTTATGTTTTCTAGAGTATGAAATAAAAAGAGTTATGTTTAAATGTATTTAATTAATTTTAAAATATTACTTTAAAGTGTAAGAGGTATGGAAAAATTTAATTTTTTTAGCTAGCAGAAAATATAGAATTATCATGCAAAGTGGGAAAATTATGTTTTATATTTATCAAATAACCTAATTTTGCGATTTTTAACTGTTATTGGTAAGAAGATGAAATTATTAAAATAAGTTTTAACTTACCCAAAATGAAGCAAGTAAGTCTAACTTTTAAATTTTCACTTTAAATTATAATTATTATTATTATTTTTCTAGTTATATTGAAAAAACGAATTTTCTTGGTGTTTGCTATCTTTTCAACCTTATATCTTGGTTGAGGAAATATATAAAAATTTGATACTTTCAAAATATTCAAATCACATACCTAAATCTACTAACATTAAAATTTTTACGTTGGTAGTAGATAAGCTGGGGGGTTTCTAAATCACCAAAATCGATCTGCGCATGCGCGAGCGCGGGAGATTTGAATTTCTGCGCAGGTATTAGTGATCCACGCAGAGGTCAGAGATCTGCGCAGACGGTATTATTTCGCAAGACACATGTCACGTGTTTTGTCGATGGGTATTATATATATCATCTGAATAGTTTTTTAAGATTTATGACTTGTATACTGTAGAATGTTTTAAGATTGTCAAAATCTTATGTTTCAACTGAGGAATTTTTATGTCAACGATCCGCGCAGGAATTTCGCAAGTTTCGACACGCGCCTCTTTTGTTTAGGTAATTATAATATCTGAGCAATTTGAAGGCTCGTATAATGTTTCGCGATTTTAAGATTTATGGTTTATGATTTCTAAGAATTTGTCAAAATAAAATTTATTGCTTTCTGAGTTTAATAATTATTTCTCTCAGGCATTTTTAACCATGTGAAAGAATGTGCCAAATTATATAAGTCTAATTAAATTTAAGCAGTGCATAGAACAAGAGTACAGTTTAAAGGTGTTGCTCAATCATGTTTATAAGTTCCGGTTCTGATAACATTCCATTGCCTGTTTTGGCTTCTTATTCTTATAGTACATTCAAGAGCAGATTTATATGACAGTTTTAAAATCATGAATTTTGTTTATCAAGAATATAATTTATTGCTTTCTAAGTTTTGTTTATTAAAATATTGGTTTTTAAAGAGATTTTATTCTTATAGTACATTCCAAAGCATTGTTAACCATTTCATGGACTTTTAGTAGTGGGAAAGAATGTGACTAAGATAGTGACACAAGACATAAATCAAAACACGAGATATAAACCTCAAACCTAAGTCTAAATAATAAAATTATTAACATGAAACTCATCAATTAAACTCAACCTTAAGATTCGAAACATAGGACATAAGACATAACCATCAAAATACATGAAACTCAAAGTAAAAGAATAGAACACATGACACAAGACATAAGCCTTGAGATTATATATATCAACATAAGATTGTCAACATAAAACTCAAAATTAAAATTTAAAATTTAAGACTCTAAACATAAGGCATAAGATACAACACTAAAAGAAAAGAGACACAAATAAATAGAACCAAAATGTTTCCTTAAATAATTTAAAATATAAGACTTATTCCCTAATTACAACAATAAGACATGTACATATAACTGAAGACATGAGATGGTAATACCTAATACAGAAGAATCAAAACATAAAATTTCTCGACACGACATTTTTGACGTTAAAATCAACAATAGAACTCAACCCTTCAGACTCGAAACATAATGTACAAAATATAACACGCAAGAAAAAAAAAGACGCAATACAAAATAATTCAACAAATTACTTAAAATTAAATACACGAACAGAAATCAATCTAAGATTCGAATCATAAAACTAAAGACATTAGACATGATTAGTAATCAATCAGATTAAGATTCAAATCATAAACTAAAGTCATAAAACTTAAACTCAAAACATAAGAATTGAAACACATAACACAACACTTAAGACATGCAAATCGAAACATGAGAATATATTATATAAGACAACTTAAAATATATAAGACTTGAATGATAATAAACCAAAACTCACATCATAAAACTAAAAAACATAAGACTCCATACATAATACTCCAAGTTTAATAATCCAAACACATATTATAAGACTTAAAACATAAGATATAATACTTAAAATATAAACCTTAAGACAATATATATATACTCTGTGTTGCATGTATTGAGTTTTGTCTTTAATTTATTGGGTACTTAGATTAAGTATTAATTAAGTATTACGTTAAGTTCTGTTTAAGTAATAATGTTTTATGTATTATTCATTAAATACTATGTTGTATTTCTGAAGTCTTTTGACGTAAGTCTTAAGTCTTTTGTTTGTTTTTTTTAATTCTTAAGCTCTGAAATTGATGTATTCAGTTATATGTTCTTGGTTTTATGATTAAGTTCTTAGGTTGATTGCTGTTCAAGCCTAATATTTTATGTTCTTTGTCGAAATTTATAGGTTATACGTAATTGAAGTGGGCTTTCTTTGGGTGTTACATCTCGTGCCTTATGTTTTGATTCTGAAATTGTTGAGTTTTATGTTAATAATCTTTTGTCTTAAGGTTTATATTTTAAGTATTATATCTTATGTTTTAAGTCTTATAATATGTGTTTGGATTATTAAACTTGGAGTATTATGTATGGAGTCTTATGTTTTTTAGTTTTATGATGTGAGTTTTGGTTTATTATCATTCAAGTCTTATATATTTTAAGTTGTCTTATATAATATATTCTCATGTTTCGATTTGCATGTCTTAAGTGTTGTGTTATGTGTTTCAATTCTTATGTTTTGAGTTTAAGTTTTATGACTTTAGTTTATGATTTGAATCTTAATCTGATTGATTACTAATCATGTCTAATGTCTTTAGTTTTATGATTCGAATCTTAGATTGATTTCTGTTCGTGTATTTAATTTTAAGTAATTTGTTGAATTATTTTGTATTGCGTCTTTTTTTTTCTTGCGTGTTATATTTCGTACATTATGTTTCGAGTCTGAAGGGTTGAGTTCTATTGTTGATTTTAACGTCAAAAATGTCGTGTCGAGAAATTTTATGTTTTGATTCTTCTGTATTAGGTATTACCATCTCATGTCTTCAGTTATATGTACATGTCTTATTGTTGTAATTAGGGAATAAGTCTTATATTTTAAATTATTTAAGGAAACATTTTGGTTCTATTTATTTGTGTCTCTTTTCTTTTAGTGTTGTATCTTATGCCTTATGTTTAGAGTCTTAAATTTTTAATTTTAATGTTGAGTTTTATGTTGACAATCTTATGTTGATATATATAATCTCAAGGCTTATGTTTTAAGTATTCTTTCTCATGTTTCGAGTTACATGTCTTAAGTCTTTTGTTATGTGGTTTGAATCTTACACCCCGAAATTGATGTATTGGGCTTTATATGTTTCTAGTTTTAGTTGATTTCTCTTACAATCTTATATTTTAAGTAATTCTTTAAAATTTTTTTTAGGCTCTCTGTATAAGGTCTTTTTCTTGATGGGTTATATCTTGTGCCTTATGTTTCGAATCTTAGTTTCTTTAGATTTATTACTGAGTCTTATGTCGATTATCGTATGTCTTGAGGCTTATATTTTAAGCCTCATTTATTATGGGGTTTATAATTGTTGATCTTTTGCTTTTTATGTTTTATGTTTTTCAGTCTTAAGTTTTGAGTTTGGTTGTTGAGTTTTATGTCGATAATCTCATGCCGATAATCTTATGTCTTAATACTTGTGTTTTAATTATTATTATTATTATTATTATTTTTTATGTCACCTAATTCTGGTGTCATGTGTTAGATACTTTTACTTTGAGTTTCATGTTTTGAGTTATTTGTCTTTAGTTTTTTTCATTTGTTTGCTCCTTTTTGTAGTATTAGGTAGTTTGAATATTAGGTTTAACTCCTAATGTTTCAATTATTATCAGTTACGTATTATATCTCGAGTTGCATGTCTTTTGTTTCTTAATTCTTAAGACCTGAAATTAATGTATTCGATCTTACATGTTTTTAGTTGACGTTTCTTCCAATCTTATGGTTTAAGTAATCCGTTAAAAATGTTTAGGTTCTATGTATTAGGTCTTTTTTGTTAATGGGTTATATCTTGAGCCTCATGTTTCGAGTTTGAATTCTTTAGACCTATTGTTGATTTTGATGTCAATCATCTTGTGTTGAAAATCTTATGTCTTATGTTTTAGGTATTACCATCTCATGTCTTGAGTTATATGTATATGTCTTATATCGTAGTTAGAGATAAGGTCTTAAATTTTAAATAATTTATCGAAATTTATAGGTTCTATTTACTATATCTCTTTTCTATGAGTGTTACATCTTGTGCCTTATGTTTAGAGTCTTAAATTTGAAGGTTTATTAAGTTTTATGTTGATAATCTTACATCTTAAGGCTTATGTTTTAAATGTTCTGCCTCATGCCTCCAGTTTCATGTTTGACGTCATTTGATTTTAACTCTTAAGCTCTGAAACTGATGTATTGAGTTACATGTTCTTGGTTTTATGATTTAATTCTTAGGTTGATTACTGTACAAGTCTAATATTTTATGTTATTTGTCGAAATTTATAGGTTATATGTAATATAAGTGTGCTCTCTTTAAGTCTTACACCTCGTGTCTTATGTTTCGAGTCTAAAGGTTCAAGTTTTATTGTTGAGTTTGATGTTTGATAATCTTATGTCATTAGAGGCGTCTGTTAAGAAGTCTATAACTCATGTCTAGATTTGCATGTCTTATGGCTTGTGTTATGTGTTTCGATTCTTATATTTTTCAGTTTGATGTATTGAGTCATATGTTTTCAGTTTTATGATTTAAGTTTTACGTTCATCAAGGTCCAAGTCTTATATATTTTAAATAACTTATCGAAAATTTTAGGTTTTATGTACTGAGCATTTCTTTCTTGGGCGTTATATCTTTTGCCTTATGTTTCATCGAATCTTAAGGTAAGAGTTTAGTTGTTGAGTTTTATGTTGATAATGTTATGTCTTTATGCGTATGTTCAAAAGTTTTTATCTCATGTTTAGATTTTCATGTCTTATGTCTTGAGTTATTTCTTTTGATTCCTATGCTTTGAGTTGTTTCTAATGACTCTAATTTCTTTAGCTTTACTATTTAAGTTTTAGGTTCATTACGATCTAAGTCTTATATTTTAAGTAACTTATCGAAATTTTTAGGTTCTATATATTGAGTATTTTTTTCTTGGGAGTTATATCTTGTGTCTCATGTTTTAAATCTTATTGTTTAAGTTTAATTGTTGAGTTTATGTTGATAATCTTATGTCTTTATGCTGATGTTTGAAGTTTATATCTCGTGCCTTGATTTATATGTCTTAAGTCCTCTGTTATCTGTTTCGATTCTTATGCTTTGAGTTTGAGTCTTATGTCTTTAGGATTATGATTTGAATCTTAGGTTGATTACTATTTATGCCTTACGGTTTAAGTAATTTGTTAAAAGATTTGGGTTCTATATATTGAGTCTTTTTTTCTTGAATATTACATCTTGTGTCTTATGTTTTGAGTCTTAAGGTTTGAGATTTATTGATAAATTTTATGTTAATAATCTTATGTCTTAAGGCATATGTTTTAAGTACTTTATCTCATGTCTGGAATAGTAAATCTTATGTCTTGTGTCATGTGTTCTGTTCTTATACTTTGAGTTTAATGTCTTTTTGTTGTTAGATCTTATGTCTGATGTTTCGAATCTTAAGGTTTGAGTTTAGTTGTTGAGTTTTATATTGATAATGTTATGTCTTTATGCGTATGTTCAAAAGTTTTTATCTCATGTTTAGATTTTCATGTCTTTATTCATGAATTTTATGTTAATAATTTATGTCTTAAGGCTTATGTTTGAAGTACTTGATCTCATGTCTCGAATAGTAAATCTTATGTCTTGTGTCATGTGTTCTATTCTTATACTTTGAGTTTCATGTATTGTTGTTGTTATATCTTATGTTTAATGTTTCGAATCTAATAGTCGAGTTTAATTGTTGAGCTTCAATGTTAATTATTTTATTATTCAGACTTAGGTTTAAAGTTTATATTTCATGTCTTGATTTATATGTCTTAAGTCTTCTGTTATGTGTTTCGATTCTTATGCTTTCAGTTTGAGTCTTATGTCTTTAGGATTATGATTTGAATCTTAGGTTAATTTCTATTTATGTCTTACGGTTTAAATAATTTGTTAAAATTTATGGGTTCTGTGTATTGAGTCTTGTTTCTTGAGTATTACATCTTGTGTTTTATGTTTTGAGCTTTAAGTTTTGAGATTTATTCATGAATTTTATGTTAATAACTTATGTCTTAAAGCTTATGTTTTAAGTATTTGATCTCATGTCTCGAATAGTAAATCTTATGTCTTGTGTCATGTGTTCTATTCTTGTACTTTGAGTTTAATGTATTGTTGTTGTTATATTTTATGTCTTATGTTTCGAATCTAAATAGTCGAGTTTAATTGTTGAGCTTTTATGGTAATAATTTTATTATTCAGACTTAGGTTTAAAGTTTATATTTCATTTCTTGATTTATATGTCTTAAGTCTTCTGTTACACTGTAAAAACAAGTGTCTTATTTTAAGACATTTTTGTCCTCACTTTTAAGACGTTTTAAAGTGTCTTAATTTTAAACCAATGAGAAAGCATCTTTCAAAATTATTAACCAATGAAATAGCTTGAAATAATCGTAAGACGCTTTCTTAATGTCTTGTGTCTTAAAATAAGACACTTAGAAGACAGCAGTTTTTGCAGTGAATGTGTTTCGATTCTTATGCTTTTGAGTTTGAGTCTTATATCTTTAGGATTTTGACTTGAATCTTAGGTTAATTTCAATTTATGTCTTACGGTTTAAGTAATGTGTTAAAATTTATGGCTTCTATGTATTAAGTCTTTTTTTCTTGAATATTACATCTTGTGTCTTATGTTTTAAGTCTCACGGTTTAAGATTTATTGATAAATATTATGTTAAAAATCTTATGTCTTAAGGCTTATGTTTGAAGTATTTTATCTCATGTCTTGAATAGCAAATCTTATGTCTTGTGTCATGTGTTCTATTCTTTTACTTTGAGTTTCATGTATTTTGATGGTTATGTCTTATGTCCTATGTTTCGAATCTTAAGGTTGAGTTTAATTGATGAGTTTCATGTTAATTATTTTATTATTTAGACTTAGGTTTGAGGTTTATATCTCGTGTTTTGATTTATGTCTTGTGTCACTATCTTAGTCACATTCTTTCCCACTACTAAAAGTCCATGAAATGGTTAACAATGCTTTGGAATGTACTATAAGAATAAAATCTCTTTAAAAACCAATATTTTAATAAACAAAACTTAGAAAGCAATAAATTATATTCTTGATAAACAAAATTCATGATTTTAAAACTGTCATATAAATCTGCTCTTGAATGTACTATAAGAATAAGAAGCCAAAACAGGCAATGGAATGTTATCAGAACCGGAACTTATAAACATGATTGCGAAACACCTTTAAACTGTACTCTTGTTCTATGCACTGCTTAAATTTAATTAGACTTATATAATTTGGCACATTCTTTCACATGGTTAAAAATGCCTGAGAGAAATAATTATTAAACTCAGAAAGCAATAAATTTTATTTTGACAAATTCTTAGAAATCATAATCCATAAATCTTAAAATCGCGAAACATTATACGAGCCTTCAAATTGCTCAAATATTATAATTACCTAAACAAAAGAGGCGCGTGTCGAAACTTGCGAATTTCCTGCGCGGATCGTTGACATAAAAATTCCTTAGTTGAAACATAAGATTTTGACAATCTTAAAACATTCTACAGTATACAAGTCATAAATCTTAAAAAACTCCTCAGATGATATATATAATACCCATCGACAAAACACGTGACATGTGTCTTGCGAAATAATACCGTCTGCGCAGATCTCTGACCTCTGCGTGGATCCCTAATACCTGCGCAGAAATTCAAATCTCCCGCGCTCGCGCATGCGCAGATCGATTTTGGTGAGTTAGAAACCCCCCAGCTTATCTACTGTTGGTTTTGAGTTTAGTTATTGAAATAATAAAATCTAAAAATTCTAATATATTTTTAGGTTGAAACAATACTTTCTTTCTAAATAGAAAGTATCTTTCTTGATCGTTTTAACCTGAAAATATGTTAGAATTTTTAAACTTTATTATTTTAAAAACTAAATTTAAAACCAACGTAAAAATTTTAATGTAAGTAGATTTAGGTGTAATTTTAATATTTTGAAAGTAACAAATTTCTATAAAAATATATTCCTCAGGCAAGATGTAAAGTTGTAAAGTTTATGAAAATCATCGTCTGTTCAACTTGATAGTCCTTATAATTTAAAGTGAAAATTTAAAATGTGCTAAAAAAATTTAAAAGTTAGACTCACTTGCTCCATATTGGGTAAGTTAAAACATATTTGAATAATTCTATCTTCCTATAGAAACGGTTAAAAATCACAAATTTAGATTACCTGATAGATAATTAAATAATAATTTTTATAATTCTAACAAAAACAAACCATAATTTCCCCAAATATTAGGATAATTTTATATTTTTCTACATATTTACTGCTAGCTGAAAAAGTGACATTTATCCGTATTTCTAACACTCTAAAATCATATTTTAAGATTAATAAAATACATTATATAATTTTTTTCATATCATACTCTAAAAACCTTAAAGAATCATTTATGAAAGTATCAGATATTCCAAAAACTGGTCTGCAACAACGTTGGTTGAAATAAAATTATCTGATCCTAGTACAACTAAAATTTCATTGGAAAACAAATAATTTGTTAATATAACCAAAAACGCTTTGTTGCTTAAACCAAACATTTTGTTATCAAACTTGGAATACTTAAAAAAGAGGAGAATGAATATTCCCTAAAACCTATTTAGTCTAAATCCCATTTAACCTAAAATCCATTTTAGGTTAAATGAGATTTAAACTGAATGCATTTTATGTTAAATGAGATTTAGACTGAATACATTTTAGGTTAAATGGTTTTTAGGCAAAATGCATTCCAGGTTAAATGAGTTTTAGGCTGAATGCATTTTAGGTTAGATGGTTTTTAGGCAAAATGAATTTTAGGTTAAATGGGCTTTAGGCTGAATGCATTTTAGGTTAAATGAGATTTAGGCGGAATACATTTTAGGTTAAATGGTTTTTAGGCAAAATGCATTCTAGGTTAAATGAGTTTTAGGCTGAATGCATTTTAGGTTAGATGGTTTTTAGGCATAATGCATTTTAGGTTAAATGGGCTTTAGGCTGAATGCAGTTTAGGTTAAATGAGATTTAGGCTGAATACATTTTACCTTAAAATGGGATTTAGGTTAAATGGGCTTTGGGATGAATGCATTTTAGGTTAAATGAATTTTAGGCTAAATACATTTTAGGTTAAATGGGATTTAAGCTGTATGCATTTTAAGTTAAATGGGAATTAGGCTGAATGTATTTTAGACTATATGATTTTAGGCTAACAATGAATGAGATTTAGGCTAAATGGGTTTTAGGGAATATTCATGCGCCTCTTAAGAAAAATGTTTGCTTGAACACTTACGTTTTCTAAAGCAGTAAAATACAGCTCCAGCAGCAGCAATGACTGCAAATGAACTTAAAACTAAGGGTAAAATGAGTTTCATATCCGAATACACAGGTGTATGTTGCGGAATAAAATGATCGATTTCGATCGCAGGTACAGTTGAACTGCTATGTGGCTGCAGAGTTGATATTTTGTACTCTGCTACCGAGGAACCTGCGTTATTGTGAGCCCTAACTCGAACTTCGTAAGTTATTCCCGGCTGTAATTCGCTAAGAGTATAAGTCTTTTGTACCTGAAACCAAATCAATAATCCATTAGGATATTGTTTGCCAAAAAGCATCAAAAACTTCAAATTTTGCATACTCTCTGAAACCATATATTTTTCACAAAATCACCTCAATATTATTAGAAACAAGTGTCCAAAGTTCATCACCACTTCTTTTGTACTCGAGTTCAAAAAATGTAATAGGACACCCCCCATCATTCCACATATGCAAATGAAGAATGATCCAGGAAACGTTGACAGTTATAAATCTGTCCCCACTCGCAGGTGAGTCTGCTGGTTTAGAACCTTCAGTTGTCGACTTGACTATTTCGCTCGGGGAACCCATGCCAATTCGATTATAAGCTGTAAGATAAATTTGATAATCTGTCCCACACCAGAGCTGTGACAAAAGATGACTGTTTATTTTATGCGAGACCCGAACTTCCTCCCATTCTCCAAACTCTCTTTTATAATGAAGAATGTAGCCCCTGATAGGCGCACCACCATCGTCGCCATTTTTCCACTGCACATTAATTGAATTGCTTGTGGAGCTTGTGGCATGTAAAAGCGGAGCAGCTGGAGGAACTGGGAAATTAAAATAAACTCAATTTAAAGAAATAATTACAAAATATATAATAGAAAATTGCTATATTGATTGAATCATTAACAAACCAATATGGTAAATTTCTCATAGGGGAATGTCTTAATGAGTGGGACAACTTTTGACAGAAGTACATAAAATTTGATTGAAGAAGAGTTAAAATAATTTATATACTACGTGCTATAGCAGAAGATGTTAGTTAACTATTACACGTAGGCAAATCTTTTTGTAACTTTACTTTAAAAAACTTATAGCCGATTTTCGAAAACACTTTTTTTAACCCCAAACAATTTTGTACTAATAGAGTGGATCACTTGAAATAACATATAAAAATTGTAAAATATTAAAGACTTCAGGCTGCAATACAAATTAAATTTATTGTTGTACTATTAACGTTGGAAAACGCGAATTAAATATTGAGGCAGAATGTTTGTTAACTCGTTATCAGATATTGTCAAAATATTCAGCATTGTGATATCAAGTTTCTCGATTTATCTTGTTAAACCAGTTCTCGGTATCCCAAATAACTATTTGCGGTAGCTTTTACTCCCTTTATTTTGAATTTAATTTCCTTAACAGCTTCAACCACTTTATCTAGATATAAATATCACTCATCTGGGGATTTATTTTTTAACTTTTTCGTTACAACAGTTATATTATAAATAAAACAAAATTGTAACCATAAAAATCTGTAATAATAATCCACAAGATTCATTCATTCTTTCATTCTGTCCGCACCTAAAGTTTGGAATATAGATATTTTTTATGTTTTAAATCAGATAATTTTTAAAAAATGCACTTAATTGATTAAAATTAAAATTTATAAATATCAGTTCAAATAATTTTAATTTCATTAATAAATAAATCTATCATTTTTTCTATAATTTTCAACCGTTTTCAATATACAATAATTATTCTCTTTAAATTTTACAATTATTCTTTATTTTTTTTAAATTGTTTTGTTATCGATTATTCTCACTACTTTTCGAATTTTTCTTTTAATTGTTAATTATTTTCTTTAATATTTATTTATTTTTGTCATATTGTAATTTTTCTTTCAATTACCAAGTATTTTTTAAAAATTCCAATTTTAATCTTTAATCTTCAATTTATTTCTTTCATTTTTAATTATTTTCTTCAAGTTTCAGAATCCAATAATTCTCGCATTATCTAAATCATCAAATATTTTCTTGGAATTTCAATAGAATTCTTCAATTTCCAATTGATTTCTTTAATTTGCATTTATTTATACAATTTTTTCCATTATTCTCATCAGTTTTCAATTGACAATTTATTATTCTTCTTCAATTTTATGATTATTCATCAACTTACAATTTTTTTTGTTTGAATGCCGATTATTTTTACCATTTTTTGATTTTTTTTCAATTTTTAATTATGTTTTTTAATAGCTAATTATTTTCGTTAATATTTAATTATTTTCGTCATATTGTAAATTTTCATTTAATTATCAATTATTTTCTTCAAATTCTCATTTAATTCTTTAATTTCTAATGTATTTTTTCAATTTTTCAATTTTTTTTTCAATTCCTAAATATTTACATTAATTTTCAATTATTTTGATCGATTTTCAATTAATTTCTTAATATTCATAACTTTTCGCAGTTTCTCAATTATCAATTATTTTCTTTCAATACAACTCTTGAATTTCATTTATTTTCTACAATTTTTTTCCACAATTTTGATCAGTTTTCAATTTGCAATTTATTAATCTAATTCAATTGTATGAATATTCATTAAATTTAAAATTTTTTTGTTCGTATGTCGATTATTCTCAACATTTTTAGAATTTTTTTTTCAATTCTTAATGTTTTTTTTTTTTAATAGTTAATTCTTTTCGTCATATTGTAATTTTTTTTTTAGTTGTCAATTATTTTCTTGAAATTCCCATTCAATTTGTTAATTTCTAATTTATTTATTCAATTTTTAATTATTTCCTTCAATTCTCAAATATTTTCTATAGTTTCCAATTATTTTTATCGAGTTTCTTTTAGTTTTTCAATATTTAATAATTCTTGTAATTTTTCATTTATTTTTTTCACTCATAAAAATCATTTTAAAATTTCAATTCAATAATTTAATTCTATAACTAGGTATTCTCTTCAATTTATTTTAATGGAAATAAAAATTATAAATGAAATATATAATTTTTATTTCCATTCTTCAGCTTTCGATTATTTTTCTTTTATATTAATTAATTCTCGGCTTTTTCCAATTTTAAAAATTTATAGTTTTAAATGACCAACAACAATGCAAAGTTCATACTTCTTCATTCATACTTTTGTTTGATAAATATTAATGTCTAAAGGCCGTAGCCGGATAAGCATGTGTCTGCGGCCCCCACTCGGATTTCGTCCATATTCATAGGATTGAGTACCCTTAATATGAAACTTTTTTTCGCCAAGTATTAACTTTTGAAAATTATTTTTTAAAAAGTTATGGCACTTTTTTGAAAAAAATTAAAATTTGATTTTTTCTTAAGTGGATGAATCGATTTATTCGGGAAAAAAATATGTTATAAGGGAAGTAAAAATGCATTTAAAAAAAAATTGGCGATTAATTTTGGGCAGGGTAAGGGGTAGAAAAAAAACATTTTTACTTTCTATAATTTTTTTTTCATAGTAGTTGACTTGGAACAATCACCATATTTTTTTGTTACATCCCTTTTCATCTAAAGAGAAACATATATTTTAGGCAGCTCGATCTGAAGGGTACTTGACTGTGAAAATTAAAAAAAACTGATTTTTGGCCCCTAAAATACACGGTATATCATGGAAAGGAGGGGCCAACCTATTTTTTACTTGAGCTTTTACTTCCTGTCTCATTAATGAGCGCCCCGAAATAAATTATGAACATACGAGTCATATATTATTAAAATTAGCCAATTATATTATATGTTTTCCTGAGTAGTAATTGAGATTTTGCATTAGATTTGAACAATTATTGTGTTTTATCGCTTCTGCAGACACATAAAGCAAATCGTCTTTTTATTAAAACATATTTCAGATAGCTGATGAATATACGAAGTGTTAGCTGAATATTTACCATATTTTGATTCTAATAAGCATTTTAAAACTAATGTATCTATCAAAAATCAATTTCTCGAATATAATAAAACCGTAAAAGAATGCATTTTAATTATTATTATCTAAAGACAATTGCTTTACTACAATGTTAATAAATCCAGGCCCTGGCGTAAGGGGGTGGTTAGGGGTTTCAACCTCCCCCCCGAGAGGTGGAAATTACTTAAAATTTTTTTAATCTTTCTGATAAAAAACTTTTTTTAATAAAGAACGAACCCAGATAGTACGTAACCTTGCAGCAACCTTGCCGCAATATTGCAAAACTTGCACGGCAACATTTCGGCAAGGTTAAAATGTCCCACCTTGCCCAACTTTGCACAGGAAGCTTGCTGGAAGCTTATCGCAAGATTGCCCGCAACCTTGCAGCAAGTTTGCACGGTAATATTGTCGCAAGTTTGCTCGGCAAGATTGCATGGTGGGCTTGCTGCAAGGTTGTAGCAAGGCTGCTAAAAGGTTGCTGCAAGGTTGTAGCAAGGTTGCTGCAAGGTTGATGTGCAAGGTTGTTGCAAGGTTCTAAAAATTTCTTTCCATAGGTAATAAAATTCTGCTTTTTAAAATTTCTTTAATTTGAAGAAAACTTTTCTTTTTTAAAATTTGAAAATTGACCATATTTAATTACGTTAATTGTATTTTATGACTTTACAGCAACTTCATCGGAACTTTGCTACATCCTTGCTGCACCCTTGAATCAACCTTGCACATCAACCTTGCAGCAACCTTGGAGCAAGCTTACCATGCAATCTTGCCGAGCAATCTTTCAACAATATTACCGTACAACCTTGCTGCAAGCTTGCGGTGCAATCTTGCGATAAGCTTCCAGCAAGCTTACTGTGCAAGGTTGGGCCAGGTGGGACATTTTAACCTTGCAGCAACCTTGCCGCAATGTTGCCCGTCAATATTGCAAAACTTGCACGGAAACATTTCGGCAAGGTTGATGCAAGGTTACGTGCTATCTGGGAAGTTTTCACACACTTTTTAACCCCCCCCCCCCCCAGTCAAAGTCTCTGCACTTT
Organism: Ganaspis brasiliensis; assembly: GCA_037103525.1. Classification (NCBI taxonomy): domain Eukaryota; kingdom Metazoa; phylum Arthropoda; class Insecta; order Hymenoptera; family Figitidae; genus Ganaspis; species Ganaspis brasiliensis. The sequence goes on along the minus strand of JAZKLR010000009.1, from coordinate 5,268,713 downwards.
TATATTTCTATGTCTTTTCTTTAATGAGTCCGAATCTTAGACTGCGGAAGGGGGTTAAAAAAAATGTGTGAAAACTTCGTTCATTATTAAAAAAAGTTTTTTATCAGAAAGATTAAAAAAATTTTAAGTAATTTCCACCTCTCGGGGGGGGGGGGGGAGGTTGAAACCCCTAACCATCCCCTTACGCCAGGGCCTGGATTTATTAACATTGTAGTAAAGCAATTGTCTTTAGATAATAATAATTAAAATGCATTCTTTTACGGTTTTATTATATTCGAGAAATTGATTTTTGATAGATACATTAGTTTTAAAATGCTTATTAGAATCAAAATATGTTCCGTAACAATTGTTTCTATCTACAAAGAAAAATAGTAAGTGAACAACAACTGAAGGGAAGAAATATGGTAAATATTTAGCTAACACTTCGTATATTCATCAGCTATCTGAAATATGTTTTAATAAAAAGACGATTTGCTTTATGTGTCTGCAGAAGCGATAAAACACAATAATTGTTCAAATCTAATGCAAAATCTCAATTACTACTCAGGAAAACATATAATATAATTGGCTAATTTTAATAATATATGACTCGTATGTTCATAATTTATTTCGGGGCGCTCATTAATGAGACAGGAAGTAAAAGCTCAAGTAAAAAATAGGTTGGCCCCTCCTTTCCATGATATACCGTGTATTTTAGGGGCCAAAAATCAGTTTTTTTTTAATTTTCACAGTCAAGTACCCTTCAGATCGAGCTGCCTAAAATATATGTTTCTCTTTAGATGAAAAGGGATGTAACAAAAAAATATGGTGATTGTTCCAAGTCAACTACTATGAAAAAAAAATTATAGAAAGTAAAAATGTTTTTTTTCTACCCCTTACCCTGCCCAAAATTAATCGCCAATTTTTTTTTAAATGCATTTTTACTTCCCTTATAACATATTTTTTCCCCGAATAAATCGATTCATCCACTTAAGAAAAAATCAAATTTTAATTTTTTTCAAAAAAGTGCCATAACTTTTTAAAAAATAATTTTCAAAAGTTAATACTTGGCGAAAAAAAGTTTCATATTAAGGGTACTCAATCCTATGAATATGGACGAAATCCGAGTGGGGGCCGCAGACACATGCTTATCCGGCTACGGCCTTTAAAGTAACAATAAAAACCATATAAAAAGTTGTTTGTTAAAAATCCGTTTTTAATTTTTGAAAATTCCCCAAAAAACATTCCCAAGAACAATATTTTACCATTTCGATTGTGATATTATAGAAATACAGGAGGTGGCCCATTCATTAAGATGCCCCATTTATTAAGACATTTCCCTAGATATTAAATAATATTAATCCTAGAATTTTCTGTTGAAACTAACCTTGGACGGTTAAGCGATGTGTGATTTGATCAGAACCATGTCGATTTTCAACCAGACAGGTGTAATTTCCGCTATCTTCTCTGTGGAGATCCGTTATCTGTAACGATCCATCAGGTTGCATTGAAACCCTCGTGGAAGACTTGACCATCTCTCCCCACTGCTTCCATATTATTGATGGTTCCGGCTTGCCGACACTTTGACACGGAAGTGTCACGTCTTGCTTCCAAGGCACCACTAATGTCGCCCCGAACGAATAAACGGCTGCTCGAACTGGATCAGAATTTAGTCATCAAATCACCTCATTAGCGAATCAATGCGTTAAAACTATACAAAGTTGTTAAGAAATTAGAAAACAAGAAAAAATGCGTAAAACTAAAAGATTTTGAAAAAGCAATCCGAAAAGATATAAAAAGATGAGAAAAAAAAGTAGGGTGACTAGTATTTCACCAATTTAAAATTCACGGTTTTTCCCGGTTTTACAAAAATTTTCCCGGATAATTTTAAGTTAATATAGCATTAGTTAATAGGGAGGTTGGGTTATATTTTTACCGCATCGAAATTTATTTACTTAGTTCAAAGGTGCCAATTTCTTTTCAAGAATAATGTAGAACGTAAAATTAACATATGAAGTCAACAATAAACAAAATCAAAATTTTACCCAGTTTAGAACTTTTATTTCAGAGAGAAAAATCAAATTTTGAAAATTGAACTTCCCTACATAATTTTTAGTATTTTCTATAAGGAAAAAATAGTTTTGATAAAGTTTACCATTTTTATGATAGATCTCAAACCAAAGTCATAAATGAAGAATTGTAATCAAGATTGTATTGCAAAAACAGGTGTCTTATTTTAAGACATTTATGTGGTCATTTTTAAGACATTTTTGGGTGTCTTAATTTCAACGAATTAGAAACCGTCTTACGAAATTATTAACCAATGAAATAACTTAAAATTACTCTTAAGACCTTTTATAAATGTCTTATATCTTAAAATAAGACAGTAAGACACCAGTAATTTCAGTTAAAATTACCAAAAATATAGGAATAATTTTCTAAAATCTTGACTATAATTCTACATTTGTGACTTTAATCCGAAATCTGTCATAAATATTCATATGGTATATGTCATATGTCATATGGTAAAAGTTACCCAAAACAGTGTTGCGTGTATCGACAATTTGTTTTCTCGCATTTTAAAAATTTTTCCACAATATAGCAGGTGGATTTAAAAAAAAGTTAATTTAGAAGAAAAAATTAATTCTGGAAGGATCAAAAGTATTTTTATTTTTGATAATGAAGCATAATTCTAGATTCAAAACTAAACTAGGAAAAAAATTTGCATCCTTGTGCATCTAGTTGAAATAGTACTTATTCTTTCCCTTTAAGAATGTTTATCCCATTGAGATAACTTCAAAATAGAAAATGGTTTTTCACCTAAAATTAAAATATTATTAAAATTAATAAACTCAGTTGTACATTTAAAAAAAAAAACTATGTTGCGACAATATTTGTTATTATTAAATAATAATTATTTAATATTGATTTTTCTTTAAAGTTTGTGAACAATTGTAATTTTCATCAAAATTTGACAAACCTGATTTTGATCTTTATCAAAATATGAATAAAATCAAACAAGAAACTTGTAGAGAATGTTTCAAAGATCACTTCACAGACTTTAAAGAAAAAACACAAAATGTTTAATTACTATTTGATAACAAATTTTGTCGAAAACTAATTTATTTTTAAACGTATAACTGTGTCTTTTAAAATTGGGTGAAGTCAGTTTTAATAATATTTGTCTGAAATTGTATTAGTACGAATTGACATTTGATAGGAAGCTTAAAATGCAGAATGTTCATTTGTTCGAAATTGCAAATGGCTTAAAAAGTATCCGACAGAAAAATTTTAGCGTCAATTTTGAAATTAACCAATTGCAATTTTCTTTATATATTCTGATTGGTCAATTTCAAAATTCGCGCCAAAATATTTCTGTTAGATACTTTTACGGCCATTTGCAATTTTAGACAAATGAAAATTTTGCTTTTTAAGTTTTCTATTAAATGTCAATTCGTACTAATACAATTTCGGTCGAATAAAGATTCTGTCAAATGAATATTCTAGTATTTAAAATTTTGATTAACCTAAAATTCAGTAAAATAAAAATTCTTCTAAATTAAAATTCGTGTAAATTGGAATTCTTTTAAATGAAAAGTTGGTTAAAAGGATTTCTGTAAAGTGAAAATTCTGTTGAATATGAATTCAGTGACCTGAAAGGGCAGAAATCTTATTTTAAGACGCAACATTTTTAAGACAGTTTTTGCTGATTTTACAGATTTTTATTTTGCTTTAAACATGTCAACAAACAAAAAATTAAAAGTTTCTAATTCGCATAAAAACGTGAAGTATTAATCAATTTGTAATTGTTGTAAATTTATCTTGAATAAGATAGTAATTTTTACAAAAACATTTATATAGCAGAGCACTGCAAAAACATGGTGTCTTAAATTGTCCAAAAATGTCTTAAATTAAGATACTTTTGGTGTCTAAGACACGAAAAATGTCTTATTTTAAGACATTTTTGAACAATTTAAGACACCTGTTTTTGCAGTGAGCTTGCTGAATTTCAGACACGTCTTAAATTAAGATTCTCTTTGTACAATGTATAATGGCACTGAACTCTGACACAAACGAGTTTAGTATTACACTGAGAAAATAAGCCTCTAGCCAATTTCTAGGTTAAGGGACTCTGAACAAAACACACAAGATACCGGCGATCACAACCAAACTTCAAGGTTAACAGTAGCATTTAATCTGCTAATAATAAACATAGAGCTTTGCAGGTGCTATATTAACAATCTCACTCTGCTAAATTTAATCAAAAATTGGTTATATTTAGTCAACTAATTTTCTCAGTGTAAAAAAAGAGGCTTCCCGAGTCGAAATTTTGAGGCTACTTTAACGCTACATAGTCCAAAATTTTAAGGAAATAGAGGTTTAAAGTAGAAGCAAATTCAATACAATTTAGCTTCTACTTTGGTGCTATTATTGGAAGAAATTTCCTGTTTCCGCGATGAGAGCGTTAAAGTAGAAGCTAATATTCAACTATATTAAGGCCTCTTTTAACGCTCAAGACCCCCTTTCTATTGATCTTCTAAAGTCTAAACAAAGAAAGAATCTGTTTTTGCGAATAAAACTGAAATTAATATGAATGAAATTATAAAAAAAAATATAAAATAAATATTCAAAATTCATGCGCTTTTAGAATTCGTCACACTTAATACATACAAGCTGGAAATAGTCTAAACTTACTAAATAAATTATTATAACGCAAGTGGGGATTCGAACCCACGACATAACGACCTACACACTTATAATCTAACGCACTAACCACTACGCTACCGACGCTTATGAACTTAATATTTAATTTTCTCAGTGTCCTTATGATACAAATTACGAATAGTTTTTTTAGGACTTTTCAACAAAATTGTTAGATATCGCCAATTTCTGAATGTTTACGGAGATTTTTATGTATTTTTCATTTGTTTAAACAATTTATTATTGTCAAGTTACAGGCTGATATTGATTTAAATCATTGAAGCATTTGCATTAAAATCATGATTTAAATCAAAAAAAAACTTTACAATTCTCCGGATGTCTAATACTGCATGTAAAAAATCACAAACCATAAAAAAAACCACAAATTTGTGGATAAATCTTAAAAATTTCAATTTTAATATTTTAATCTTTATAAAATTTAAATAATTGGGCTAATATAGATAATCAAAATACCTACGATTTACAAATTTTTGGTATGAAGATAGCAAAAAATAATATCAAATTTTTATATCTTTAGGTCATTATAATTTAAATAAATTCCAAACGTCAATAAACTCATATTCCAATTTTTTCAAACTTTTAAATGTCAATTAATTCAAATTTAAAGACACATTAGTTAATGCAAAATAATTAAATAATATTCATTATTTTTCATATTCACAATAATCCTTTTTTTAAGTCTTACAATATTTGTAATTCTTCTTTAGTTTCTAATTCAGTTTCTTTTTCGAAACTGTTTAAATTTTATCTTATAATTTCTTATTTTTACAAAATTTAAAGATTTTTTCTCCTTTTACTAATGATATTTTTTGTTGTTGTATTTGTCATTTTATTTTATTGATAAATAAATTATAAATAATAAATAATAATTATTATTTATTATTATTTCGTTGAGTTTCATAAGTTTTTTCATATTTTTAAAAATAAATACGCTTATTTTTTTATTAATGCACCTATTCAATTTGTTTTTAAATCTTGGATAGTTTTTGCGAGGTTTTTTGCAAACTTAGTACTTATTCTTCTATAGAATTTTTAGATTTTCTTTATTTTTCTAAATTTATTGTTGGACTTGCTTTCAGTGTAATATTATAAAAATGTTTTTGGTTTAATTTGCCCAAACTTTTTTTTTCTCAAGGATTTTTAATTTTCTTTTCTGGACTTTTTATATACATTTTTTTAATTTTATTTTCATCAATTTTAATTTTTTAAACAAATTATTGCTAGTAATTACTAATTCTTTACAAATACACCTAGGAAGATACAAATTTTTCCTAATTTTACAAATAAATTACTGGGCTCTGGTTAGAAAAATAAAAATTATTGACCATAAATTATTATTTTTATATTTTAAAACAATTTATTACTGTTAATTTATAACATTTAAAAACACCTAGCAAGTAGTAGTTTTTTAATTTGTTTACATTTTATATTGAAAAAATAAGATATTTATCAAAATTAACAACAATCACCACTCAAAATTGTTTAAACAAATTATTGTTATTTTTTTACAAGTGCATCTAGAAAGATACACATTTTCCCTAATTTTACAAATTATTGGGTTTTGGTTATAGATTAAAATTTTTTCCTCTTAAGGGCTAATCAGAAAAACAATAATTGAAGACAAAGTTAGTTTAACTCCCGTTTTTCTTATATGTTAAATAAAAAAGTATATTTCAATGGAAAAATGACTGAGTTTCACTTGCAGGTTTAAAGTAGAATAAAAATTTTCATTTCTTTATAACTGGGAATGTAAAGCTTTAAAAGAGCTGCTAATTTTAATGATTGGAAAAATGAAACATGTGTATAGACGTAAAGTAGAGGGAAATATTATTATTAGAAGTAAAGAAGAGGCTAAAAATTAAGAAGTCGTTAAGTAGAAGCTAAAGTTCCTCATGAGCTTCAAAGTAGCTTCAAAATTTCGACTCGGGTTGGACGGGACTGAATCTTAATTATTTAATATCTTTATTCAATTATAAAATCTTTTTTGAAAAGGTTTAATTATTTTATCAAAATAATATTTGAAGCTTACGTAATTTTATGTAAGTCATTAAAGAAACAAATGAAGCAATATAATTTAATTGAATGTTCTATAGACAGTTGAAACTTTTGACCTTTGATGTTGCAACATTGTTTAGAACTACTTTAATAGCAATAGATTAGCTGAACCGACCTTCACTGGAAGGTGAAACTGTAACGGATGGAGTTCTGGGACCCTCTCCAACAGAAGTTACAGCAGCGATGCTAAACTCATATTGATTCCTCTTTGTAAGATTCTCAGCGTGGTAGCTCGTTTGGTGAGGTGGTAAAGCTCTACGAAACCACTTTCCTTCCGGTCCATGAACATGAACGCTGTAAGATGTAATAACACCATTGCTTCTCAGGGGAGGTTGCCAAGAGACTATGATCGAATTGCTGGAACTGGCAACTGCTTTAATGCCCGCAGGCACTTCCGGTAGATCTTCTTCTGTCAGACAGTAAATGGGGTTCGATGCTACTCCATCTCCGGCTCTTGTGTATCCAGAAACCTGCACTGAATAATTCGCATGTTTCTCCAAATTATTTATGACCACTGTTAACGCTGTTGTAAGTTTCGTTTCTGATTTGGGTGTTTCCGTTAAGAGATCCATGTTCTCCCACATCACTTTATATCCTTTCAAGATCCCATTTAAACTCGATTCAGGAGGAGCGTCCCATGACACTTGCAGTGATTGAGACGACAGGGCTGTACATCGAACGTCTTGCGGTGGATTACTCGGTACTGAAAAATTCAATTTATTTATTTAGTTAATCAGTAGCCAAGGAATTAGTGGATCGGAACTGGCCCCTCTTCGAGAATTAAAAATGAAAAGAAAAAATTTACTTTTTATGCCCCTCCTCCCTCCCTGACTCAGAGATAAAACCGTCTAATTTATGTGACATTATTAAAGATATGTGGATCATTCTATTTCTCAACTACCCCTTCAGAAACAATTGCCAATTTCGGCCGATTTGAGACAATTTTTAAATAAATATTTCTTCTACCTAATAAGGCCAAATTACTTTTTTAATAAGCAGTTTTAAAAGAAAAATTCCTGAATTTTCCAATAATAAAAAGAATTTTGTTCAAATATATTTATTTTATATACAAAATGTAGTTTGAAAGTTAACCTTTCGAATATCTCAAATCACATTGTTTCAGATTTATTAAAAACATATATTAAAAGCAAGCTTAAATATTCTAGTTTTTATTTCCGTAAAGATAATAATGGACATTTCAGGGGATTTTGAGGAATTAATTAAAATTAACAGTTATGTCAAAGGTTAAAATATGTATGAATTGAGAAACATTTTTTGAACAGAGTGGCATTTGTTTTCTTTTAAATTTTGTATTTTTTTAACTTTCAATTTATATATAATTTTATTTATATATAAATATAGATATATATTATTTATATATAATTTCTTTTTTATTTATTATTTAAATATCATTTCTTGTTAATTTTTTATTCTATTAGTCTTCAAATTATATACATAATTTAAAAGCTGATAAAATACAAAATTAAAAAAAAAACAAATGCCGCTCTGCAAAAAGGTGTTTCTCAATTCATACATATTTTAACCCCTGAAATAACTGTAAATTTTAATTAATTCCTCAAAATCCCCTGAAATGTCCATTACTAACTTTACGGAAATAAAAACTAGAATATTTAAGCTTTCTTTTAATATATATTTTTAATAAATATGAAACAACGTGATTTGAGATATTCGAAAGGTGAACTTTCAAACTACATTTTGTATATAAATTAAATATATTTGAACAAAATTCTTTTTAATATTGGAAAATTTAGGAGTTTTTATTTTAAAACTGCTAATTACAAAAATAACTTGGACTTTGTAAGTAGAAGAAATAAATTTTTAAAAATTGTCTCATATTGCCAATTGTTTCTGAAGGGGGTCGTTTAGAAATAGAATGCCCCATGTATAAATTACATAGATTTAATATATTTATTTTTACTACACAAAGAATTTGTTTCTTCACACACCTGAGATAATAACTACAAATTAATAGAAATTAACTAGAAAATGAAAAAATTACTAGGCAGTAAAAAAAGAATGAAGCACACAAAAAACTAAAAATCTACACCCAGAGAAGTGATATATTTGACACAAAAAAAAAGTTATTAGGGTTAAATAAAAATATCTTTGTCTTAGAGCCTACTAAATTTTTTATTTGTTTCAATGAAAACAAGTTATTTGACTTAATCCTAGAACGGATAACTGAATTCTCTCACCCTCTAACGGATAACTGGGGTAGTTTATTATTCCAGATTTGAAAAACGTATGTAAGGTTTTTATTCTATACAGAAAACAACTTTTACGTAGTGGGTTTTTTCGTCTTTAATGATAGAACGTCCAAGGCTGCGTACTGCCGGTAGGACGCGATTTCACACAGTAAACGTCCTTCCGGAAGGACAATTCATTTTTGTGAAATAATATTTTAATTTCATATAATCATTATCATCATCATCATCATCATCATCATCACCATCATCATCATTATCATCATAATTCATCATTTTTATCATCAAAGGAATTGAGTTTATTATTACTTTTGTAAATATTGTTATAACTAACGTAATGGCGGCCGGTGGTAAATGGCTCAGGCGCGAGTCCCTCGGAAATCGCTCTATAAAATCAATATGGAAGCAGATAAGTATAAAAATGAATATATGGTTTTTTAGGTAATGAAACAAGCTTTTAGATGACGTAAATATCGATTTTTTAAATTTATGTACAAGGGCTAGGTAGTCTTTTTAAAAAAACGAAAACGTCCTGCCGGCAGTACCGCGCGTCGTCTTTTCGTGACTAAAAATTATGTGAATTTTTGGAAAATTTAACTTCTTTTAGCTACCAAGCTTCGGGGTTTGAATTTACAAGTTCCATGTTTACATGCGCTGAAAGCTTGATTATTTACCTTGCCAACCATATATACTACTTATTGTTTATCTGAATCCATGTTAATTTTATAACGCGATTTCATACGTACTCGCGGAAGGCTTTTTTGTCCTGCCGGAAGGACGTTGGACGTTCTATCATTAAATATGGAAAACGATGGTACTATTTATTTCTTAATATAATAAAAAAAAGGTAAAAAGTTTGTTAAAACAAAAACAAAAAAATACCATTTCTGTAAATTGGTATTTTTTACAAAACCGTGGGGTAAGCTCTGAGTTAATATTTATTTCTGAGTGTAAAAGTATTACCGAAAGCTGAATAAATTATTATTAAGTTACAAAATAAGCCATATAAATTGATGAAAATTACTAGATTTTATTGAAAAAGAACTAGAAAAAAAGGAAAATTTTCTAGGAATTATAAAAGAAAGAAAAAGAAAAAACAAAGAAAAACAATTATAGGGATAAATAAATAAGAACAAAAAAATATTCAGATGGTAAAAAAACATAGCTAGAAGACTGAGAAAATTTACTAGAATATGAAATAGTGAATTAGAAATTGATTCAAAATAACCACAAAAGGAAGAAAGATTTTAATAAAATGGAAAAAGAATGACAATTAAATTGAATAAAAGTACTTAAAAACAAAGATAGTACTAGAGAGTTAAAAAGTAACTGGAATTTGAAGAAACATAGTTAGAAAATAAAGATAAAGTACTAGAATGATAAAAAATAATTTTGTGATAATTAAAATTTCAAGAATGCATTCAAAACAAACTAGAAAATGAAAAAATAGCTCTAGAAAAAAATGAAATTACTATAGAAACTGTTTAAAAGTAACTACACTGCAAAAACATGTTGTCTTAAATTAAGATACTTTTAGTGGCTAAGACACGAAAAACGTCTTAATTTGAGACGTTTTTGAATAATTTAAGACACCTGTTTTTGCAGTAATATGAAAGAAAAATATTGCTAAATTAATAAAACTAACTATGTATTAATTAAAATTTCAAAATTGCATTGAGAAAGACTAGATATTGAAAAAACATCCCTAGGAAGGAAAATAATCACTAGAAATTGTTTAAAAGCAACGAGAGAAGAAAAAATTGTTATAAAGTAAAAAAAGAATGCCAAATGTAAAAAAATTCATAAAAAATCGGGCAAGTACGAGTTACACTCGTACCAAGTCGAAGGGTTCCGTACCTCTCTAATTTTTTTTTAAATATATGAGGTAGAGATTTAAAAATATCCACCAGGAAACCATTTTTAAAAATAATTTTTATTATAAACTAAATAAAATTTTATTGGTACAAATTTTTAGCACTATAAGTCAAAACTTTTGAAGCTGGGGATCAGGGTCATTTTTTAATTCACCAATTATTATTCAAACTTTTCTTTTAAAAAACACGAATTTTGGATAGTTAATTCTATGCAGAAGAACATTAACAAACTTCTATATAATTTTCCAGTAATCTACACATAAATCGACATACATCTACCGAATTTCATCATCCTAGGTCAAATAGTTTGGAAGATTAGGGGGGGACATGGTCATTTTTTTGAATTTTTTTCAAAAAGTCGTAGTTTTTGGCTAGTAAACACTATGAAGACAGTCTTTACGAAAGTTCTCTATAATTCTCCTGTAATCTACACGTAAATCTACATATGTGTACCAAATTTCAGCATCCTAGGTCCAATAGTTTGGAAGATTAGGGGGGGGGGGGCATGGTCATTTTTCCAAATTTTTTTCAAAAAATCGTACTTTTTGGCTAGTAAACACTATGAAGACAGTCTTTACGAAAGTTCTTTGTAATTTTCCTGTAATCTACACATAAATCGACATACATCTACCGAATTTCATCATCCTAGGTCAAATAGTCTGGAAGATTAGGGGGGGACATGGTCATTGTTTTGAATTTTTTTCAAAAAGTCGTACTTTTTGGCTAGTAAACACTATGACGACAGTCTTTACGAAAGTTCTCTATAATTCTCCTGTAATCTACACGTAAATCTACATATGTGTACCAAATTTCAGCATCCTAGGTCCAATAGTTTGGAAGATTAGGGGGGGGGGGGCATGGTCATTTTTTCAAATTTTTTTCAAAAAATCGTACTTTTTGGCCAGTAAACACTATGAAGACAGTTTTTACGAAAGTTCTTTGTAATTTTCCTGTAATCTACACGTAAATCTACATATGTGTACCAAATTTCAGCATCCTAGGTCAAATAGTTTAGAAGATTAGGGGGGGGGGGGGACATGGTCATTTTTTTCGAATTTTTTTTCAAAAAATCGTACTTTTTGGCTAGTAAACACTATGAAGACAGTCTTTACGAAAGTTCTCTATAATTTTCCTGTAATTTACACGTGAATCTACATATGTGTACCAAATTTCAGCATCCTAGGTCAAATAGTTTATAAGATTAGGGGGGGGACATGGTCATTTTTTCGAACTTTTTTCAAAAAATCGTACTTTTTGGCCAGTAAACACTATGAAGACAGTCTTTACGAAAGTTCTTTGTAATTTTCCTGTAATCTACACGTAAATCTACATATGTGTACCAAATTTCAGCATCCTAGGTTAAATAGTTTGGAAGATTAGGGGGGTGGGGACATAGTCATTTTTTTGAATTTTAGGGCAAAAAAAGTGGTTTTTTCTGGATTTCGGCATGTTCATGAGCTCGAATCGCGTTTTCCATATCATTTTCGTAAATCCAAGGTGAAATTACATATTTGGACCAAATTAGAAGAGTTTAGCTCATATAGTTTAGAAGTTAGAGGGGGTGCGAAAACGGACACACATAGTGATTTTAATAGGGTTCCGTTTTACGGTACGGAACCCTAAAAACGGACAAGAATTATTAAAAGTAAAAAAAAACTACTAGAAATTTGCAAAATAATTTGAAAGTGTATAAAAGAAAACTAAATTATTGAAACTGACTAGAATTTATTTAAAAGTTACTAGAAATTGAAGATAGAGAAAGCAAAAAATTAATAATAGATGAGTTATTTGGGGAAGTTATTAAAAAAAAAATGTTTAATGCAAAAAAATGTAAAAACATGAATTATTTTTACTAATTCTTAATCAATCATAAACTTTATATAGTTCAATCGATCACTGAGAAAATAAGTTGACAAAATAAAACAAATTTTTGTTTACATTTAGCAGAGAGAGGTTGTTGATATAGCACCTGCAAAGCTCTTTGTTTATTATTAGCAGATTAAATGTTACTTTTAACCTTGAAGTTTGGTTGTGATCGCAGGGATCTTGTGTGTTTTGTTCAAAGTCCCTTGACCTAGAAATTGGCTAAAGGCTTATTTTCTCAGTAATTCGTTTTGGGATAAACAAGATGATTTTTGTATTGATTATGTTGTATTTTTAGCATAGAAAAAAATGTTGGCGGAAAACAATTTTTTTAAATGAAAAAAGGTGCTAAAAAATTGTTGATTAGGTATTTTTAAAAATCCTTGTGTTCAAATTTAGATATTCATAACCTTAATAAGTCATCCAAATTTTATTGAAATCCGTTCAAGCGTTCTGGAGATATCTTGAACACAAAAAAAATTTATGCTTTTCAGATAAAAATGAGTCGATTTAGACTATTTTTAGAAAATCGAAAATCTTAACGACCACAAAGCTTCCTCTATGACAAAGAAAACTGGAATGTCAAATTCCAGAAAAAAACTGTAAATTGAAAGAAAATAACTGTAAAATAAAAATGTAGGAGAGTTTTAAGAATAACTCTTTGTCAATGAGATTTTCTAGAATTTTGTTAAAAAATTACTAGAATTTTAAGAAGTGGTTAGGAAATGTAAAAAGTATTTATTTCACTAATTTTTAAAAAATTACTAAAAAGCATAGATGTTGTTAGGGGGCGGGAAATATGTGTATTTTGCTCAACTCCAAAAATTATGTAGTTCATTTTACTAATATGCATAACATTTCCACCCCCCCTTAAATTCTTTTCTACTTTCCTATATGATTTTTTTTTTATTTACTAATATTTTTTGTTTATTTTGTATACATGAACGATTCTGCCGCTCTTTTACAATATTTCGGAGTAAGCAAACCAAATAAAACGAAACTTCATAGTAATTCATAGGAATTCATAGGAAATTCATAGTATACATCCAAAGTAACAAAATCCATTTACTATTAAATAAAACTATGCATTTGTTAATGAAATGTCACAATTTTGAAAAAATATCCAAATCCTTATATCTTTTGTTATATTAAACGTATTGAGTTAATTCTTTTTAAATGTTCGTTAAAAAAGGACAATTTTTTGTTTTAACACTAATTACAATTTTTATAAATTAAACCATTGAAATAAATAAATTTTTCTACCTTCAAAGCAGCTGAACCAATTTTGATGATTCAAAAATAAAAATAATCCACAGGTACTCCAGTTTAATACTCCAAAAAATTTGAGTAACCTTAATAAAATCGATAGATTTTTAATAATTTGTATAGCAGTGTCGGTCGTCTGCTTTATTGTGTTCCATGCGTCAATTTCAAGCTATATACAAATTATTAAAAATCTACCGATTTTATGAAGGTGACTCAAATTTTTTTGTGAAATAATAAACTGGAGTTCCTGTGTATTATTTTTATTTTTGAATCGTTGAAATTGGTTTAGCTGCTCAGAAGGTAAAAAAATTTAATTATTTATTTTATTTAAATAAGAAAAAATTTCTAGATTCCCTTTATTTAAATGGTTTAATTTATAAAAAATTGTAATTAGTGTTAAAACAAAAAAATGTTGTCCTTTTTTAACGAACATTTAAAAAAAATTGACTCAATACGTTTTATAGAACAGAAAATATAAGGATTTGCATATTTTCTAAAAATTGGGATATTTCATAAACAAATGCATATTTATTTATTTAATAGAACATAGATTTTGTTACTTTGGATGTATATTATGAATTTCCAAAGTTTCATATTATTCGGTTTGCTTACTCCAAAGTAATATAAAACGTCGGTGGAATGGCTCAATTATAAAATAAATAAATAATTTCAAATTTGATACCATCTTCAAGAGTTGTTGCAATCACTTCCGGAGACATTGGCCCTTGACCGAGTGCATTGTAAGCCTGAACTACAACGCTGTATCGGGTGAATTTTTTCAGACTTGGTAAGTGACAGGATCGACCAGGCATTGAAGTTCGAGCTAATCCTAATGCTAGGCTCGCTGATGATATACGACCTTCCACTGTTCGATAAGTATACTGCTCTGCCGCTAATCTGAAATTATTTATAAATGTTTAATAAAAGAATATGCTGATTTGATCAATATATTTTGATTTTTTATTAAAAACATTTGTTTTCTTTTAAAATATCTAAATTTTTTAATAATACCTGTGTTCTTTGTATCCCACGTGATAACCAAATATCTCTCCATTCCACAAATCATGATCCGGAGGATCCCAGGTGACCTTAAATTCAGTTGAACTGACAGGATCCACTTTTAGATTTCTAGGAGGACCTCCAGGTTTTTCTCCATCGGTCGTCACATCCAAAACCTACAGATTAAAAAAAAAAGTAGAAAGAATTAAGTTTTCTTTAACATGTCAGTTTAAATTTACAACACGCCCAAATCGGTTACTCTGGGAACTATTCAATATGGCCGACATCAGAGTGGAAATTGACAATGTTTATACACTGAGTTCAGTATTTTTTTTAAAAAAACAAGATTTTGAAGTGTTTTTTAAAAGTGAATAATAATTTTATAATAGTGATAATTATTTATTTTGTGTGAAAACAATGGAATTTAAACAAAAAGTCCGAAATTTTTTCCGCTTTACAAGAACTAGTCATCTTTTCTATACAAACTTCACTTTTTATATATTATTAATTTAAAAACACCAGTAATTGTGTGTGGTTCTAAATTTAATGCACTGGTTTGAAGGCACAAAAAATAAATTTCGAGTTTTTCCGTAGTTTTATTATTGACTGCGCACAATATTATCTTTTGCCAGAATTAACTATATTTTGGCCTTCTATCATATTCCTAGATTACGGAGTAGTTTATTGCAGAAAGAAAATGAACTACTTTAAGCTTAAAGCTAACATAATTTTTAATAATAACACTTAGGAAATAATAACTTATTGCAAAAATTAATATCGAAAACCAACTGCTACATTGCACTACTGTCTTTAAAAAACTACACTGATGCCGGCCATTTTTGTTTTGATACAAGTGGCGCCTCGCAGCCCGCGGTGGTAGTTTTCTTTGCCAATAAAATAAAATTTAAAAATGTTTATATTAAATTCGCTTGAAATTAAAATTAAGTAATCAATTACAATTTACAATTTATTAAATTTGTAGGACATTTAAAAATATCTAGTTAATCGAAGAAAGTTCAGTTCAATAGAAATCACTAAAATTTCAGAGTTTTTTTATGTAAATAATCAATATTTCATGTTGAATTCGCCATTTTGAATTTTTAAAATATGACACTAAATTCGTATTCAAAGACCTCGAAAATCTCCGAGTATCAATTTTCGTGGATCAACGATAATGTTTAAGTTTTTTCAATAAACTCACATCACTGGCTTGACTTCTTCCAAGATCATTTTCAGCAAAAACTCGAAACTGATAAGTAACTGCCGGTCGTAAACCATTTATATGTCCTTGAGCTTCGTTTCCAGGAACGATTGTGTGAAAAGTATGATCATGCCATACATCTAGGGACAATAAAAATAATTTATTACGATACACTACAAAATTGCAAATAAATTTTAGCAAAATATAAACTGCCTTCGAAATAAATGAAAATTTATTACGATAGAATTTAAGTGAATGAATAAACTTAAATTACCAGTCTCAATTTTATATTCTATGATGTACTTAGTAATTGGACTATTGCCATCTTGGCTAGTGGTCCATCCTAGTTTAATGAATCTGCTTCCTTTGTCGATAACTCGTAAATTTTTAGGAAAGTCTGGAGGCTCTGTAATTAATTGATAGTAATATTTTTAATTAGTAAGTCAAATTAACTATAAGTATAATCAGTGGCGTAACAATTAAGGGGCAAATTGGGTGGGTGCCCTCAGTCAACCCTAACAAACCTATTTTTTAGGACAAAATTTATCAAATTTAAAATTTTTAAAAATTGAAAAAAATAATTGAAATTAAACAAAATAATTGCAAATTTTGCAAATTAATTGAAAGAAATGAAATCGATTAAAAATTGGGGAAAGTAATTTAAAAAATTATAGAAATGTTTTAAAAATAAAGAAAATTACTAAATTCAAAACAATTGAATGTTGAAAAACTAGGAAAAATAATTGAAAATTGATGTAAATAATATAAAATTAACACAATATTTGAAATTTGAGAAAATAATTGAAAAAATTACATAATATATTTTAAATAAAGGAAAGTTTAAGAAAATTTCAGAAAAAAACTTAAAATTTTCAGAAGTTTGGTGAAAAACAAGAAAATAATTAAAAATTAGAGAAAATAAATAAAACAAGATAAACATAATTTGAAATTAAAAATAATAGTTTTTAATTAAACAGAAATAATTAAACACATCTTTTAAACTACGAAACAGAACGAAAATAATTGAAAATTGAAGAAAATAATGTATAAAATTATATAAATAATTGAAAATTGAATGAAATAATTAAAATCTCAGATAAATAGTTTAATATTTTGAAAATTATAAAAGAAATAAAAAAATTAAAAATTGAAGGATATAAATTTTGGAGAAAAATTGAAAAATGATTTTACAATTTGAAACTTGAATAAAGTAATTGAAAAATAATACAAACAATGATAAGTTGTAAAAAATTAATAACATGTGAGTGAAATAATAATTGAAAAAATTACAGAATTTTTTTTTAAATAAAAAAAAATAATTGAAATTTGAGAAAATTACAAGAAAATCTTAGATATCAATTGAAAAAAATGAGAATAACTAAAAATTGGAGAAAAGAATTGAAGAAAGCTAAAAATAGATGAAATTTACGATAATTAATAAAAAAATTTGGAAATTATGAAAGCAAATAAAAATAATTAAAAATTGAAGAAAATACTTGAAATGATAGAAAAATACTTAAAAATTTTAGGAAATAACAATCAAGAAAAATAATTAAAAAATGATAAAATAAATTCAAAATTGGGAAAAATAATTTAAATATGAAAGATTGAAAACAGTAAATAAAAATTATAAGAAATATTTAAAAAAAATCATAGAATATATGTTTAAAAAAAGAAAATAACTACAAAATTACTTAAAAATTCAAATTCAAGAGAATAATTAAAAAATCGCAGAAATAATCCAAAATTGATAAAAATAAGAATTGAAATTTTTGAAAAATATGACAAAAGAATGAAAATAATGAAAAATCAGAGAAAATAATATAAAATTACAGAATTTGTTTTTAATCAAAAGAAAATAATTGAAAAATCGTTTAAAAAATTGAAAATTAAAGACAATAATCCAAATTTGAGATAATAACTGAAATTATTTGAAAAATATAAAATAATGAAAATAGTAAAAGATGGAGAAAATAATTGAAAAATAATAAAATGAAATGAAAATTGAACACATTAATTGAAAATTGAGATATATATTTGAAAGTTCAGTAAATTAAAACATTGAAAATAATAAATTGCAAAATGACAAAAGCACAAAAGTAATGGTAACTCATAAAAATTAATTTAAATTTGCAAAGAATAATATAAAATTTAGAAATAATAATTAAATTGATATAATGTCAAGGTAAAAATAATTAAAATTGAAAAAGTAATTAAAAAAACTAAACAAAATAATTTAAATTTGAGGAAGGTAAATTTAAGATCTAGGGAAATAATTTAAAAACAATTAAAATTATTAAGAATTGTAGAAAATAGTTGGAAAATTATAAAAATAGTACAAAATTATATTTTAAGTACCCGTGTAGAAAAGTTCCCAGTATTTCCCAGTTTCTAAGTGGGCGCCAGTTGGAGCCCACCTGGGGCAGGTGGGCCAAGTGGGCGCCAGTTTGGCCCCACTTGGCTTTTCCACACATAATTGAAATCATAATAGAAAATAATTATTAAAAATTGACGAAATTTTTATAGCACTTTTAATTTAGTATTTTTGAAACTTGTATTAATTGAACTTTTAATCAATGCAAGTTCACATTAATTGAAATTTGAAGACCAACCCTTAATATTTTTATAGTTTTCTTAATATTATTTAATATTTTTCCTTTTAAGACTTTATACATATATTGGGCCAGTCAAACGAAAATCGTCTAGAGTCGGTTGCTCGATGATTTAAGAAAAACCTAAAATTAATATATTATAACATTCTAGCATAAAAGTTAACTATTATGAAGATTTTATTTTGCTGAAAATATTTCAGTTTTTTTTAAATAGATTTTTAGAAGAGTCTGACCAGATCTCTTGGAACTCTAAAATTTTCGAAATTCAAAATTTTCTGGGTCACTTTGAACGTTAATAAGTTTTTGGATTTTGAGTTTAGAGAAAAATGTTATTGGGGTTTTTTGTAGAGCACTCCGGGGGGCAAACAGAACTCTAATCAGAACTCTTAGAACTCTAAATTTTTAAAAACTCAAAAAAATTTTGAAACTTTAAAGTTGTGTAGTTTTTTGGATTCTGACTTTAGAGAAAAACTTTATTAGCATTTCCTGTAGAACTATTTGGGGGGCCAACAGAACTCTGACCAGAACTCTTGGAACTCTTAGAACTCTAAATTTTTAAAAACTCAAAAAAATTTTAAAACTTTAAAGTTGTGTAGTTTTTTGGAATTTGACTTTATAGAAAAACTTTATTAACATTTCCTGTAGAACTATTTGGGGGGCCAACAGAACTCTGACCAGAACTCTTGGAACTCTAAAATTTTCGAAATTCAAATTTTTTTGGGTTACTTTGAACGTTAATAAGTTTTTGGATTTTGAGTTTAGAGAAAAATGTTATAAGTGTTTTTTGTAGAGCACTTCGGGGGGCAAACAGAACTCTGATCAGAACTCTTAGAACTCAAAATTTTTAAAAATTAAAAAAAATTTTGAAACTTTAAAGTTCCGTAGTTTTTTGGATTTTTACTTTAGAGAAAAACTTTATTAGAATTTCCTGTAGAACTATTTGGGGGGCCAACAGAACTCTGATCAGAACTCTTAGAACTCTAAATTTTTAAAAACTCAAAAAAATTTTAAAACTTTAAAGTTGTGTAGTTTTTAGGATTTTGACTTTATAGAAAAACTTTATTAACATTTCCTTTAGAACTATTTGGGGGGCCAACAGAACTCTGATTAGAACTCTTGGAACTCTAAATTTTTAAAAACTCAAAAAAATTGTGAAACTTTAAAGTTGTGTAGTTTTTTGGATTTTGACTTTAGAGAAAAACTTTATTAGAATTTCTTGTAGAACTATTTGGGGGGCCAACAGAACTCTGATCAGAACTCTTAGAACTCTAAATTTTTAAAAACTCAAAAAAATTTTGAAACTTTAAAGTTGTATAGTTTGTTGGATTTTGATTCTAAAGAAAAACTTTATTAGAAATTCTTGTTGAACTCTTGGGGGAGGGTAAACAGAACTCTGATTAGAACTCTTGGAACTCTAAATTTTTAAAAACTCAAATAAATTTTGCAACTTCAAAGTTGTTTATTGATTTGCTTTTGAGTTTGGATTGTGATGGTTTTTAAAATTTTAGGACTTTGAGTTAGTTGTCTTATGTTTAATGTGTAGGAAACTCTAGAACTCTTTGTTTTAGTTCATTTTTGATTAGAATAATGTAATTAAAAAAAAATGTGGGGGCCGACTATTTTTTTGAAAAATTTTTTTTTTGCCTTAATGGGCAGAACTATTGATAAAAAGTACAGGGATTTCTAGAACTCTTTAAAAACTACTCAGAACTCTAAAAATATATCGATTTTTGCAAAAAAGGGGGGCCACGTGAAGTTGGCCCCCCATCATGTTAAATCGATTGTTTTGGTATTTAATCGCCAGAACTATTTCTAAAATGTATAAGGAACTCTAGAACTATTCGAAAGGAAGCCAGAACTCCGAAAAGAAATCCAATTGGTTGATAGTAGGGGGCCAACTTCACATGCATCTTTGTTACAGCTATTCGTAAAAGAAAACTGAGATTTTAACAGTCTAAGAAGACAAAAAATCACAATTTGATTACAGAATATTGTATAATATATTAATTTCGGTTCTTTTAAAATCATCGAGCAATTGGTTCTACATGATTTTTGTTGGTCTAACTCAATTGTTAATTTAATCGGATTAATTTCCCAACAAAAAAAACTATATAAAAAAACTCCGTTGGCATAAATTTTCCGATTTTCATCAAGGTTATGAAAATTCCAGAAGGACTTGTCACGGCAGATTAAAAATGCATGAAGCAGAAGTACCTTGAATATAAAGATGCATCGTCATTTCGTCTCGGCCATAAGAATTTGATGCCATGCAAAAATATCGACCGCTGTCTTCCCTCGTCGTGCCGATAAGTTCAAGAATGTTCACTGCTCCGTCAGTGGTGTTGAGCTCTTTTACCGTATAGCGGTAATCTGATACAGCTGGCTCCAGAAGGGATCCAGCTTTTCTCCAGACGATTTTTAGGGGATGATCACCTTTCGCGTCGCATCTCAATGAAGCGTTTGACCCTAAGCGTGCCGTCTGATTCTTGTGCTTCTCTTTAAAATGCGCTGGCGCTGCAACCAACATTACTAAACTTACTCTATGAATTTTGATACGACTATATTAAAATAATTTTGCATGATAATTGTCTCGATCTCGGAAAGAGAAGTTTAAAACTTTGTTTTTTTCTTCTTCCGTTACACTTGGGTATTCAGACTTTAAGTGGATTTCAAGAATAGAAACGTTCAAGGACCGTCAAAAGGGGCTTAAAACTGGATACGGGAAACTATAGTGTTTAAAAGTTCAAAACTTAAAGAGATGATTTAAGAGTTATGTATTTTTTTTACATTATAATTTCGCAGCTCTTTCCAAGTGACAGAATATATTAACTTTTCTCGCAAAATTTTACGGGGATTTTTTAAAAATAGTTAAGAAATAGCTGATAGTTAAGAAGTAAAGAATAAGTGATAGATGATAGTTACTTTTTAAATCTGGTTCAAAACTATGATTAATTTTTTAGGAATGTGTAAGATAGTTTAAAGCTTATAGGAAATGATTAGAACTAGTTCAAAACTCATTAGTGCTTATTTAAGACTGTTTAGAATTTGGTTCGGTCTGTTTAGAATTAAACTCAAATTGTTCAGAACTTGTTTAAAATTGTTTTAAACAAGTTTAATACTTCCCAGAATTGTTTAGAACGATTTTAAACTATTTAAAAATAGTTTCATAATGTTTAAGACAGATTGAAAAATTTGTAAAATAATTGCTTTGAATATTGCTTGCTTGTTGAAAACTTGGTTAAATCTGTTTAGATATTGTTAAAAACTCTTTAAGAATGGTCAAAATCTGTTTAAAACTGTTTAGAATTATTTTGCACTTAGAACTATTTAAAGCATTTTTAAAAATTTTTTAACGTCGTATGAGACGATTATAATTTTTTTTTTTGCTAATAGTGCAAAATTTCCAATAAAAGTGTCCAGAAAAAATCCTTGTGAATTATATTTTGGATACAAAGATTACTGCATGAAATAGTTTTTGTTAAAAATTTCTACAACAGTTTTTAACTTGTTGAAAAATTATTAGAACTAGTTTAGCATTGTTTTTAACTAGTTCGAAACAGTTTATTACAAGTTTAAAACAGTTTATAACCAGTTCAAAACATGTTTCGAACTAATTAAAATTGTTCAGTATTTGTTAAAAATATGTAAAATTGTTTAGAGCTTGTTGAGATTTGCTAAAAAATAATTTTAAACAATTAAAACCATGTTTAAAAACATTTGTAAATAATTTAGAAACTGTCTAGAAATTATTTCAAAAAGTCATAACCAGTTTGGAACGTTTATAACCAGTTCTAAACAGTTTAGAACTATTATAAACTAGGTACTAAAACTTTTTAAACTTTTTGTAGATGTATAAAACTGTTTGAAACTAGTTTAAAACTAATTTACAACTGTTTGAGGCAAATTCGCAATTTTTATAAGTAGATTAAAATTGTTTAGAAGTACTTAGAACGATTTAGAACTGATTTATTATATCTGTTTAAAACTCATTAGAACTTTTTAAAACATTTCAAAACGTGTTTCAAACTGTTTAAAATTTATAGAACTGTTAAAATTGATTTAGAGCTGTTTAAAACAGTTTGTAATTTGTTTGAAACGGTTTATAACTAGTTTACAACTATTTTGAACTTTTTAAATGATCTTTACAATTGTTCAAAATCTATTTAGAATTGCTAAGGCTGTTTAAAATTGTAAAAAATTTAATTAAAATGCTGAATCTATTCAAATTTGTTTAAAACAGTTTACAATTTGCTTGAAACTGTTTAGAACTAGTTCAGAACTGTTTGTAACTTGTTGGAAAAAATTTATAACTAGCTGGAAACAATTTAGAACTGTTTGGAACTACTTAAGGCTGCCCAACAAAATTTTTTTTTTTATTAACAAACTGTATAGAACCGATTCAAAAGTACTTGTAAATGGTTCGCAACTATTTATAACTAATTAAAATGACTTAAAACTTGTTCATAACTTTTTAAAACTGTTTAAAGCTTCTTTAATTTTTTTCAAAATCTGTTTAGAACTGTTTAGAACTATTTGTAACTAGTTTGAAAAAAATTATAACTAGTTGGAAACATTTTTGAACTGTTCAGAACTACTTAAGGCTGACCTAATTTTTTTTATATTTAGAAACTGTTTAGAACCGATTCAAAAGTATTCATAAATAGTTCGCAACTGTTTTTAACTACTTAAAATGATTCAATACTTGTTTATGACTTTTAAAACTTGTTAAACCTTCTTAAATTTTTTCAAAATCTGTTTAGAACTGTTAAGAACTACTTAAAACTGTTTAAAGCAGTTTATAATTTGTTTAAAACGGTGTATAATAAGTTTATAATTGTTTGAAACTAGTTCGAAACAGTTTCTAACTTGTTTGAAACCAGTTGTAACCAGTTCTTAACAGTTTATAACCAGTTTGAAATAGTTTATAACCAATTCGAAACTATTTAGAGCTTCTTAAAAGTGTTCTAAAATTTTCTTTCTATAGTGTGTTTAAAACTTGTTTGAAACTGTTGAAAAATAATTTAAAACTAGTTTCAAACTATTTATGACAGATAAAAAATTGTTGTTAACTACATCAAAATTTTTTATAATTTGTTTGGAATATTAGACGACAGTACTTAATATTTGAAACAGTTTAAAACAGTTTATAATTTGTTTTAAACGTTTTATAACAAGTTTATCATTGTTTCCAAATAGTTCGAACTAGTTTATAACTAGTTTGAAGCAGCTTATTAACAGTTCGAAACTAGTTTATAAATAGTTTGAAGCAGCTTATTAACAGTTCGAAACTGTTAAGAGCTACTAATAACTGTTTTTATACAAAGTTTATAATTGTTTAAAACTAGTTCGAAACAGTTTTTAACTAGTTTCAAACCAGTTGTAAGCAGTTCGTAACGGTTAATAACCAGTTTGAAATAGTTTATAACCAATTCGAAACTATTTAGAGCTTCTTAAAAGTGTTCTAAAATTTTCTTTCTATAGTGTGTTTAAAACTTGTTTGAAACTGTTGAAAAATAATTTAAAACTAGTTTCAAACTATTTATGACAGATAAAAAATTATTGTTAACTAATTAAAAACATTTTATAACTTGCTTGAAATATTAGACGTCAGTACTTACTACTTGCAACTGTTTAAAACAGTTTATAATTTGTTTAAAACGTTTTATAACAAGTTTATAATTGTTTCAAACTAGTTCAAAATAGTTTATAACTAGTTTGAAACCAGTTTTAACCAGTTCGAAACAGTTTATAACCAATTCGAAACTATTTAGAGCTACTTAAAAGAGTTCTAAAATTTTTTTTCTTTAATATGTTTAAAACTTGTTTAGAACTGTTAAAAACTATATTCAAACTAGTTTCAAACTATTTATAACAGATAAAAAATTGTTGTTAACTGCTTCAAATCTTCTAATAATTTGCTTTGAATATTAGACGACAGTACTTACTATTTGAAACTATTTAAAACAGTTCATAATTTGTTTAAAACGTTTTATAAAAAGTTTATATTTGTTTAAAACTAGTTCTAAAAAGTTTATAACTAGTTTAAAACCAGTTTCAACCAGTTCAGAATTGTTAAGAGTTACTTATAACTGTTCTAAAATTGTATTTCTATAATATGCTTGAAACTTGTTTAGAACTGTTGAAAACTAGTTTAAAACAAGTTTTAAACTATTTATAACGGATTAGAAATTGTTGTTAACTACTTCAAAACTTTTTATAACATAAAATTGAAATTTCAGACGATAGTATTACACTAATATTTGAAACAATTTAAAACAGATTATAATTTGTGTAAAACGTTTTATAACAAGTTTATAATTGTTTGAAACTAGTTTGAAACAGGTTATAACTAGTTTAAAGCAGTTTATAACCAGTCCGGAACTGTTAAGAGATACTTATAACTATTTTTATAACAAGTTTTTAATTGTTTGAAACTGGTTCAAAACAGTTTATAACTAGTTTGAAACCAGTTGTAACCAGTTCATAACGGTTAATAACTAGTTTGAAATAGTTTATAACCAATTTGAAACTATTCAGAGCTTCTTAAAAGTGATCTAAAATTTTGTTTCTATAGTCTGTTTAAAACTTGTTCAGAACTGTTGAAAACTAATTTAAATCTAGTTTCAAACTATTTATAACAGGTAAAAAGTTATTGTTAACTACCTAAAAACTTTTTATAACTTGCTTGGAATATTAGACGACAGTACTTACTATTTGAAACTGTTTAAAACAGTTTATAATTTGTTTTAAACATTTTATAACAAGTTTATAACTGTTTGAAACTAGTTCTAAATACTTTATAACTAGTTTGAAGCAGCTTATAACATGATCGAAACTGTTGAGAGCTACTTGTAACTGTTTTTATAACCAGTTTATATTCTTTTGAAACTAGTTCGAAACAGTTTATAACCAGTTTAAAAAACTGTTTAAAACTATTTAAAACAGTTTATAATTTGTTTAAAACGTTTTATATCAAGTTTATAATTGTTTGAAACTAGTTCGAAACAGTTTATAACTAGTTTGCAACCAGTTTTTATCAGTTCAAAACAGTTTATAACTAGTTCGAAGCAGCTTATTTCCAGTTCGAAACTGTTTAGAGCTACTTACAACTGTTTTTATAAGAAGTTTTTAATGGTTTGAAACTAGTTCTAAACAGTTTATAACTAGTTTGAAGCAGCTTACAACATGATCGAAACTGTTGAGAGCTACTTATAACTGTTTTTATAACCAGTTTATACAGTACCGTCGGAAATTGTCAGTCCACCCATTCTTTAAGGTTTGAAAAACATCTTTAAACGTACAAAGTACAAATATTAAAATTTTTCTGTGTTTATTTCATTAAATTAGATAAAATTTTGAGGAAAATAAGGCCTGAGTGAAGTGATTTAGTCAATTTTTTATTGAAATATGTTAAAAAATGTGGAATATTTAATGTTGCTTAATCATTAATGTGCAATTTTTTTCCTAGAATATGCAAGGCTCGAAAGTTGGACCCAAAAATATAAAAAAATTATTGTTTATATCTTGATATCAAATACAGCTATATAAAATATACCAAGGTCATAATTGTCAATAACTTTCGAAAGGAAGTAATATAATATATATATTGGAATTTTAAAAATTGTTTTTATGTCAAAATAATGTCTTCAAAATTTTATAAATTTTTTGGTCCAACTTCCGAACCTTGCATATGCTAGGAAAAAAATTGCACATTAATGCTTAAACAATAATTTTATTCTCCAATAAATTCCCTTTAAAACAAGCATAGGAACTTTAAAAAACCTTTATTATTTCAAGAGTAATTTCAATTTTTATAAAACTTAAAAAATTCCACATTTTTAACATATTTCAATGAAATATTGACTAAATCACTTCACTCAGGCCTTATTTTCCTCAAAATTTTATCTACTTTAAGGAAATAAACACAGAAAAATTTTAATAATTATATACTTTGTACGTTTAAAGACGTTTTTCAAACCTTAAAAAATAGGTGGACTGACAATTTCCGACGGTACTGTAATCTTTTGAAACTAGTTCGAAACAGTTTGTAACTAGTTTAAAACAGTTTATAATTTGTTTAAAACGTTTTATATCAAGTTTATAATTGTTTGAAACTAGTTCGAAACAGTTTATAACTAGTTTGCAACCAGTTTTTATCAGTTCAAAACAGTTTATAACTAGTTCAAAGCAGCTTATTACCAGTTCGTAACTGTTTAGAGCTACTTATAACTGTTTTTATAAGAAGTTTATAACTATTTGAAACTACACTGAAAAAAATATGTTTGTCAAAATCAACTATTTGTCTATAGTTGAAGCCATTTAGTTAAAATGACAAGGATTCCAAGTTAAGCTTGCAATCGAAGCAAAGTTAGTTCTAATACACATCAAACTTGTTTGTTTGTAATTCTTAAAAACGGTGGAAAAAATTGTCAATCAGCTAAAAATTTACAGTTTTCTATAGTGCAAATGAGTAAAGTTGTATTACATAATCTTAAAATAATACAAAAGTATACATTAAACTTTTAATAATGTTTTTTGAAAATGTCAAATCAACATAACCTTCAAATATATGACGGCCACAACTAAGTCATTTACCGTAACCACTAATGTTTTAGAGATAGAAAATATCAATATTTTATGAAATAATAGACTTTCTGAGTAATAAAAACAGTCGGTCCCACAATTTCTGATGTTCAATATAATATAATTTCTAATTTCTTAGACTGAAAATTATCCTTGTATTTTAACTAGGCTTGCCTAGTTGGCGCCTTAACTAACAAGGAAAACTGGTTGATTCCTTGTGTACGGGTGCAAGGGATTTTTTTCAGTGTAGTTCTAAACAGTTTATAACTAGTTTGAAACCAGTTTTAACCAGTTTGAAACAGTTTATAACCAGTTTGAAACTGTAAAGAGCTACTTATACCTGTTCTAAAATTTTATTTCAATAATCTGTTTAAAACTAGTTTAAAACAAGTTTCAAACTATTTATAAAGGATTAGAAATTGTTGTTAACTACTTCAAAACTTTTAATATCTTGTTTGAAACTTTAGATGACAGTATTGAATCAAAATGAAGAATAAATTTTAACAAACTAAATTGCCTACCATTGACAGTTAGATGTACTAATTTGCTTAAACCAGCTCCAATTCCATTGACAGCCTCACAGAGATAATATCCTTCGTGACCTTCCTGCACTCTTCCAAAAACCAAGGAGCCATTTGAATGCATGCTGAGATCTTGAGGGTGCTCATGATTCATGATATCGTGATAATTCCCAGGTCCTTTTCCAGATCCCCTTCGCCACGTAACAATAGGCGGTGGAAATCCATCAGCGTGACAATGTAGAGTCAATCGCGACATTCCTTCAGGTGCATGAACATCTTGAGGTTCCATTACCCATCGTGGCGGTACTATTAGAGAAGTTGTGCTTTCATTAGAACTTTTATTTCATTTGCTCAACTTACAAAAACTACTTGGGAAAGGTCAGAGAGTGCAATTAGTAGAAAGTTGAAAAATCTAGAGCGGAAATGTTGTGACTTTAAACGAGGTGTCTAAAATCTTAACTTGATCTCGAAAAGAAGTGACGTTAATTGAATCACAATCTGGCTCTTCATGAATTGAGCAGAACTCTGACCTTTCCTTTAAATTTTTAGGACAAGTGCTGAGGCAGTAGCAGAAACAAGTGCTTTTTTTCATTAATTATTTGCCCTATTTTCAAGAAAGTCAGCAAAAGAAAATTTTCAACGTCTTCAGTAATTTAAATAGATAAAGCTTAACAAATTTAATTTACGTGAATTTCCAGTCGAGAAGCTCACGTAACTCAAACCCACAAAAATAATGGGAAGGAAGATCGTTATGCAAAGCGGCAAGTTTTTTTTAGATTGAGTCTACTTTAGTTAGACTATAGTCTGCAATACAGGAATATATCTTACTTGTTAATTATTATTTTTACTTCATTATTATTCTTACTTGTAAATTTCTCATTGTCATTATTATTCTTTCCTGTAAATATTTAGGTACTTCTCAATTATTCCAACTAGAAAATTCTTATACTTCATAATTTTTATTCTTACTCAAATCAATCTTACTTTGAAATATTTTACTTTAAATAATCTTTCTAAGAATATTTAATCCTTGTGAATAACTTTTTGTGCATAAAAAATTCAATAAACTGTAATTGAGACAAAAATCATTAAAAAAAAAGTCGAAAATTAAAGTACCTAGATTTCATAACGAATAAAATTAAAGTATGTAACAAAAGTTTTTAGTGCAGTCATGTGCAATCTGCAACAGAAATATGTGCCTTGGTATTGTACACGTGTAGCAAACGTGTAACAAAACAAATCAATAGAAATATGTGCCAGGTGACAAATTTAATATAAAAAATCGATAGCGTGACATTTTAGTGCTGTGCGGACATTTTTACCAATTAGCCATTGTGATAGAGTGCGAGCTTCTGGTGAAAATCAGTGCCCAGACGACAAAATAATAATGCCGACATCCAAGAGTATTGTGAATAATGCTAGTGAGAGTTTTGAGTGCTGGTTTTGTGTCATGCGAAACGAGAAAGGACAAGAGGATGGGATTAATTGTTCTCATATTCTAATTAGAGATTTAAAATTATTTTAATTGCAAGACAAATTTAATTACATCAAATTTTCGACTTTAGAAATTTGTCTATTTCATTCCTTTAAATTCCCAAATACTCACTTACTCCATACATTATTAAGTTTGGAAAATTCTTTCAAGGAAAAAATTAAAAGAACGTCACTTTTTTAGAAAAATATTTGGTAAAAAACTTTCTTGTAATTACTTTTATGTCTAGAATTTTTGTTAATAAAAAATAGATTTACCTAAAAGGTCAGAAATCTTTTCCAGTGCTTGAAAATTCTGAATTGATATTAAATCTTTTAATGTGGTTTACAATAGTTTGTTTAAAATCACTTTTCACAAAATTTACATTTTTTTAGGAAATTATTTATTTGATTACTTTCTTTGCTATAGTTATCAGATTTCTGATAAGAAAAACCAGATTTCTAGTAAAATATATCACAACTTCTGTTAATTGACCTAAATTTTAATAACTAGTCGGAATCCCGTTCATATTAACCAGATTTCTATAGTTTTCTAGATTTCTAGATTTCAGATTTCTATATATTTAACTAGAATTTTAGTCACGTTTATAATTATAGGGGAGAGGGCCCCAAGTTGGACACCCTATCGATTTATTGCTGTAGAATCCAAACCGAATAAAATATATTAAAATGTTTTATGCCGGATAAAAGTACAATTTATAAGGTAACTTATGGCCACAGAGATAAAATTTTATTTTGAACATAAACATTTTTTAAAGCATTTTTTCTAATTGTTAAAATTTTCGGTCTAAAAAAAAGTGGCCCAAGATGGACACCTTCTTAAAAGTCTCTGAAAATGGTAGTAAATAAAAAATTAACATCGTGTAACAATTCTTGAACTAAGTTTTAATCATTTTACGGAATTTGTCAAGAAATAAAATTTCTAAAAACTTCAATTTAATAACTTAACAGTAAAAAGTAATAAAATATCGAAAAATATCAATATAATAAATTCTCTAACGATAAAATCACATTTTATGGTGGAAAATAAAAAATTTTGATTAATTGGCTCAAAAAATTATTGAAAAAAGTATAAAATCGAAAATATGCAAAAAAATACATTGAGATTTTAGGCCTGTCCATCTTAGGGTACATGATACCATTTTTTAATCCCCAGTAAAAATATATATATGAATACTGAATTAATAAAATCATTTTAGAATATTATTATACGATAAATAAAGAATATTATAACGTTCAGTACTTATTCTAAATCATAAATTTAAATAACTTTACCAACTTGAGAAAAAACTGTTACAAAACTTTTTTAGACACAAAATTACGTGGTATGTGTAGAAGAAAAACCAACTGGTTTTTTTTCTTCAAATGTGCATCAAAATGTTCGTTTATACAAACAACAAAAATGACAGAAAGCATAAGGCGCTGTCACCTTAAACAAAAATTTTATACGAAATGTCCATCTTGGGGCCCTGTCCATCTTAGGGCCCACTCCCCTAGATCACTTAGAGTCATTTTATAAAAAAAACTTTAAATTTAATTCTTGTTAATATTTTATCTGAAATCATAGTTACAATATCGGGGCGGTATTTATTGGCCACAATTAAACTGCATACAGGTAAACTGTATACACTAAACTGGCCACCGTAAAACTGTATACGAACTAATATTAGAAATTTTAGATTATTAAACTGCATACGGTTAAAGTATATACCATTAAACTGCATACGGGAGAACTGTATACAAGAGATTTTAAAATTAAAATTTTTAATTTTAATTTAAAAACTGCATACGTTTAAAATGTATAACGTTAAACTGTATACAAGCATTTTTTAAATTAAATTAATAAAATATTATTACGAAAAATTGTACACGGTTAAAGTGTATAATATTAAACTGCATACGGGAGAACTGTATACAAAAGATTTTTAAATTAAAATTTATAAAATTTTAATTTAAAATCTGCATACAATTAAAATGTATTCCATTAAACTGCATACGGGAGAATTGTATACAAGATATTTTATAATATAACATTTTAATTTAAAAAACTGCGTATGATAATAATATATACGCAAATAAGAATGAAAATAATAAAGCCATTAATCTATTATTCCAAATCGCCAAAAATTATGCTAAAAATCAAATTTTTGTATTATGTAGATCTAGGTTTAATATATAATTAAATAACACTACACATTATCAAGGTTATTATTTCATAATAGACTAATAAAAATTAAGTTAATTTTATATAAACACATTGCTTATTCTGTGTAAGTATAAAATAATGCAAAAGTAGAAAATTTCAATTTTGTTAAAAATGAACAATAGACATAATTCTATCAATTTCTGGAAAAATGTATGTTTCATATAGACCAGTTAGTTATTTTTTTTTAGAATATATTTATATACTTTTAATCGATTTGCTTTGAGATAAGGAATATGAGTTTTTTATTCTTTTAGCTCCATTTTCAACGTGAAAATTTTTTTTTGGCAAAAAGCGATACTTTTCGATGCAAAAAGGTGATTATATATATTTATTTTATCCCCTGACAAAGGTATTGGATTGAATTTTAATCAGTTTGAATAAGTTTTAATCAGTATTCTTCCGGGGCATTTCGAAATTTGTTTCCGAGCCAATCAGTTTCTATCCGAATCTAAAAATAGATAAAATAAAATAAATATATAATCCTCTTTTTTCATCGAAAAGTATCGCTTTTTGCTAAAAAAAATATTCACGTTGAAAATGCAGCTAGAAAAATAAAAAACTCATATTCCTTATCTCAAAGCAAATCAATTAAAAGTACATAATTAACCTAAAATTAGCACAATAATTTATGGTTTTTTAGTTTTTTGGCATTAAAAATTTTTTTCCTTCAATAACTTCTTTAATTTAATATTGTTTTAATTTGCCGTATATATTATTATCATACGCAGTTTTTTACATTAAAATGTCATATTATAAAATATCTTGTTTACAATTCTCCCGTATGAAGTTGAACGACATTCATTTTAACCGTATACAGTTTTCTCGTATACAGTTTTAAAGTATACATTTTAATCGTATTCAGTTGTTTGTAATATCATTTTATTAATTTAATTTAAAAAATGCTTGTATACAGTTTTTCTGTATACAGTCTAACGGTATACATTTTAATCGTATGCATTTTTTAAATTAAAATTATAAATCTTAATTTTAAAATCTCTTGTATACAGTTTTCCCGTATGCAGTTTAATGGAATACATTTTAGAGATGTGCAGAAACTCGAATTTTGCATGGGATCGAAATTCGAACCGAACCGAGCCCATGTAAATTCTCATGGAGAGGATCGAATTTTACAATTTTGCACAGCTCTATACATTTTAATTGTATGCAGATTTTAAATTAAAATTTTATAAATTTTAATTTAAAAATCTTTTGTATACAGTTCTCCCGTATGCAGTTTAATATTATACACTTTAACCGTGTACAATTTTTCGTAATAATATTTTATTAATTTAATTTAAAGAATGCTTGTATGCAGTTTTTTTGTATACAGCTTAACGGTATACATTTTAAACGTATGCAGTTTTTAAATTAAAATTAAAAATTTTAATTTTAAATTCCCTTGTATACAGTTCTCCCGTATGCAGTTTAATGGTATACACTTTAACCGTATGCAGTTTAATAATTTAAAATTTCTAATATTAGTTCGTATACAGTTTTACGGTGGCCAGTTTAGTGTATACAGTTTACCTGTATGCAGTTTAATTGTGGCCAATAAATACCGCCCCACAATATTCAGTATTCTAGTTATATTAATCAGACATCTAGTTGAATTAGCCTGAATTTTATTTATCTCATCCAGATTTATAGTTATGATAATTTATTTCTAGTTAGTTCTACAATAATTCCGGTTTATTTTTCAAACCACCAGAATTCTAGTTATTCATTTTATGAAATGAATATATACAACTTTCTTTAAAAACTTCACAATTCATTCTGGTTAATATAATTATATAAACCAAATGTCAAGTAATTTTAACCAGAATTTTAGTTACATTGACCAGAAATTTTGTTAGTTCAGGCGAAATTTTAGTTACGTCATTAATATTTTTATAGTTATTTAATAAAATTTTGGTTACGTTTTAAGTAGATTACTTTAATCTATTTTTTAATATTTGAACTGAAGTCCTGATTAAATTAACCATAATGCTATTAACTAAAATTATAGGTAGATTAAAAAAAAGTTATTACATTCACAAAGATTCTAGTATCTTTAACCAGAATTCTAGTGAATAGTTGTATAAACCAGATTTCTAGTTAGATTTACCAAAATTCTGGTTAATTCTTTATTTTACCGAAATTCTACTTATATTAAAAACATTTTATTTTGATAAGCAAGAATTTTAGTTATACGAACCAAATGTCAAGTAAGTTTAACCAGAATTCTAGTTAAATGGACCAGAATTTTTATTTATTTAGAAGAAATTCTAGTTACGTTCATCATATTTTTATAGTTATTTAATACAATATAGGTTGCGTTTTAAGTAGATTAAACTATTCTTTTAATATTTATATTTGATCTTGGTGATGTCCATTTTAACCAGAGTCCTGGTTAAATTACCCAGAATGCTATTCTGATTAATTAAAATTCAAGTAGAATAAGAAGAAGCTATTATACGTAGACAAAAATGTTAGTACTTTTAACCAGAATTCTAGTGCCTGGTTCTATAAACCAGATTTCTAGTTAGATTTACCAAAATTCTGGTTAATTCTTTATTTAACAAAAATTATAGTTCGATTAACCAACATTAAATCAGTTAAAATAATTTTTTTTAAATATTTACATTTGATTGTGGTTAATGTCCATTTCAACCAGAGTCCTGGTTACATTAACCAGAATGCTAATCAGATTAACTAAGATTCTAGGTAGATTAAAAAGAAGATTCCAAAGATTGTTTACATCGTCTGACTAGATTGAAAAAAAAGTTATTACGTAAACAAAAATTCTAGAATTTTTAATCAGAATTCTAGTGACTAGTTTTATAAACCAGATTTCTAGTTAGATTTACGAAAATTCTGGTTGATTCTTTATTTAACCAAAATTCTACTTTGGTGAAAAAGAAAACTTTTTTGTTCTTAAAAATATCATCAGAAATTGTCTTTTTCAATAACATAATCTACAGATTTGTTTATAATGTTGTTTCTTAAAATCTTTTATACTTAATTTTTAAAAACCACAAAATTTAACATTAAAAATAATACTCAATATTATTTGTGTATTTTTTCTGAAACTTTAAAACAAAAATTCTGACAATTGTGAAAAAAACTCTGTCTTCCTGAGCACTAGTAGAATAATTTGAAATTAATTGCACTTAAAATTTAAATTAATTTGCCCTTAATTTTATCAAAACTTCCAGCAAAATTCACTTTAAATTTAAAATCAAACTTATTAAAATTCATTAAAAAAAATGAAAAAAAATTGAATTTTAAAAGCAAAACTATTTTCCCGCAACACAAAGAACTTTCATGCGACTAATTTTATTTTCAATCATCTATATAAAATAAAGCAGCAATATAACCGCACGTATTAAAAAACGTTAAAATTTTATCTACAGTCTTTCAAAATGTTACATATTTGTTGAGAAATGGTTCTAGATTTTGATTGAAAGCTGACACAGTAGGTACATAAAAGCTTTTAAACTCAATTGAAGTTTATAGCGGTGGTCAGCAGCTTTTTTTCAGGAGTGTTAGGTTTCCATAAAAGTTACAATTTGTCGAGAGGAAAATTAATGTTGCGGTTTTCGCCATACATTGGCTAGTGCTTGAGATATTGATTTCGGATTTTGGATGGGTTAAGTTCGGATTAAATGGAAATTGGAAATACGAAAGCCATGAGTTTGTTGTGCGCTGTGCTTAGTGCGTGGCTTGATTCCTTTCATCAAAGGCAATTATGTGCATATATAATCAAAATTATTCAATTCTATCGACGGAAATTGTCGGTATAATTTCTAGCTTTATTACACAAAATGTCATTAATTCAGTTTAAATTAACAAAGTCTTTTGTTCTCTACTAAACATAAATTTTAAACAAAATAAATTTAATTAAAAAATCAATCGAGCATGAAAATAGAAATAAATAAAAGTTTCCAAATTGCAATAAAATAGTTCAAAACACTTTCTTGTCGAGGATAAGAAAAAGTGCATTCAGTGAATGGAATCAGGTCGTTTAAAGAGTGCATATGCATGTGCTTGGCGATACACAGAGGGGTTAAAAAATCTTCTATGGACAAATTAACATAGGGCCCAGAAATATTAAATAATTTAGAAGTATTTTTTGTAACTTAAAGGTAACAAAATTCTGTATAACACTTCTGATTTTGTTTCTTTACAAAATTGTTGTTTTCATTTGTTTATTAAATATTCAAAATGAAAAAAAATATTTTTATTATTGTAACCAGCTTGATTTTTTACGAAACAAATAATTTACATTAACAATAACGAAAAAATTTAAAATAGGTAATAATTTAAGAACAAATTCTGATAAGCTAATTGTTTAAAAAATGTTTGTATTTGTTATAAACAAATTAGTGGACGAAAGATGTTTTCGTGTTTTACTTCATATTTATCCATTTAAATTAAACTATTATTCAATCTTTGTAACCAATTACTGATTAAAATTATGACAAATTATTCTAAATTAGTTATTTTGTTAATTTATAAACAAGTTTTATGAACAATTTTACTTGTTTAGTTTCTTATCCTGAAATGACTGAAATTTTTTTTTTGTACTTATTTATTTCATCTTATTGCAAGGCTGCCAGTGACTCACTTTTTTTACTTTTACTGACTTTTTTTAAAATTGCTTACCATTACTCAATTTTTTTTAAAAAAAAACTCACTTTTCTCACTTTTTTAGTAAAATGTCTATTCCAACTGTCTTCTAATATTAGCTGCCTGATTTAAAATGTATTACTTTATAAATCAATTGGTTTGTTAATATTCCAATTATATCGTCAATTTTTTAATTACAGTTTACAAATACATAATTTCTACACCTCTTTTCAATTATATTTGTCATTTTAAAACTACTTTTGTCAATTTTCAAATATTTTTGCGATTTTGAATTTAATTTTTTCAAATTTCAATTATTCTCTTCAGTCTTTAAATTATTGTTATAAATTCTTAGATTCATTACACAAGTTTCATTTACTTCTGTAATTTTTCAATTATTTTCTCAACATTTCAATTATTTTTTTCCATCTTTAAATTATTGCCAAGAATGTTTAAATTTTCAACACAAGTTTCTATTCTACTTTTGTTAATTTTCAATAATTTTCTTCAAATTTTAGTTACTTTTGTCATTATTCAAGTATTTTTGTCATTTTACGATTATATTCTTCATATTTCTATTATTTTTGCCATTTTAGAATCATTTTCTACAAATTTCAATTATTATCTTATTCAAATTATTGAATGCAACCTATTAATTATTAATATAGTAATTATTCTTGTTGTATTAAATTTTAATTTTATTGTTACTTGAAATAAAGTTTTAAATTTTATACTGTAATGGACTTTTCACCCGTAAATAAATAAATACATAAATAAATTTAATTTTTTTTATTATCATGAGTTTTTAAATTTGTTATATTAGTTTTCAATTATTTTCTACAAATTTAAATCATTTTTTTCATTTTTTCTTTTATTATTATCATGAGTTTATTAATTTTGTACATCTTTTTCAATTATTTTCAACAAATTTCAATTAATTTCTTCAAACTTCAATTCTGCTCTATACATTTTTTATTTATACACCAGTTTTCAATTATTTATGTCATTATTCAATTAGTTTCTTGAAATTTTAATTTTTTGATCAATTTTTTAAGTATTGCCTTCAAATTTTTAATTTTATGCACCAGCTATCAATTATTTTTTTCAAATTACAATTTTTTTTGTTATTGTTTAATTACATTCTTGTAATTTTAATTATTTTTGAATCTTTTCAATTATTTTTTTAAAATTTCAGTTATGTTCTTCAATCTTTAAATTATTGTCAGGAATATTCAAATTTTCAACACAAGTTTCAATTCACTTTTTTGTTATTTTTCAATTATTTTCTTCAAACTTTAATTACTTTATTCATTTTCAAATTTTTTTGCCGTTTTTGAATTATTCTCTTTACATTTCAATTATTTTACTCAAACTTCTAATTTCTATCAACTTTTCAATTATTGTCTATAAATTTTTAATTTTTACACCAGTTTTCAATTATTTATATCATTCATTATAGAATATATATATAATTTTAATAATATATATATATATATATATAAATATGAATCTATCACTCGGTGTATTTTAAATATAGATGAATTTTATCAATTTCTCCGAGTCAAGGTAAGAAGATATACAAATATAGTTTTAAAAAAATGACGAAATTGAATAACCAATGATAATTGTGTGTTAGAAAAAAACCACTACAGATTTTTTAAATGTAAGTACTTGCATCAAAATATTGTAAAATTTTTTTCAAAAAAAGAACTAGCGTATTTGTACATCCGTTATTATTCTCAATATTAATGAAATGTTAATCTTATATAAATAAATATTACAGTTCTGAAGAGGACTACATAGTAGTCGAAACGTCAAAACAAAAGATGTTTATATTTATTGACTGAACCATCTTCTTACCTTGACTCGGAGAAATTGATAAAATTCATCTATATTTATTTATGTCATTATTTAATTATTTTCTCAATATTTAAATTGTTTCGTCAAGTTTTTAAGTATTGTCTTCAAATTTTTCATTTTTTAAACCAATTATCAAATATTTTTTTACATTACAATTATTTTTGTCAATATTCAAATATTTTTGACATTTTGGAATTATTTTCTTTAAATGTCATTTTCTTCAATCTTTTTATTATTGTCATGAATTTATTAACTTTTGAAGATCACTTTTAAATTATTTATGTCATTATTCAATTAGTTTCTTCTTATTTTAATTGTGTCATTAATTTTTCAATTATTTTGTACAATTTTTCAAGTTTAATGTATTAAATTTTTTATTTTTTACTCCATTTTTGAAAATATTTCTCATTTTCTTTTAATTTTTTTTCTAAATTTTAGTTATTTTTGTCATTTTTCAACTGTTTTCTACACATAAACATTTTTTTGATATTTTGAAATTATTTTTTTTCAAGTTTTAAGGTAGTTCTCTTGGTTCAGTGGTTCTCAACTCAAATTTGATCATTTTTTACTTGTTTTTTTGTTCAATAAATAGCGCCAACTTCAAAGTATAGAGTCTCTCTCTTTTGTATTTATTTAAAAAAATGAATATAACGTTAAAATGTGGATTTGAAAGTACTATTTTTCGAAATTTAGTACCGCAAGCCACGTTTTTCACAAAAGAATCTTATTCCTTATACTTTAAAATATTAATTAGCAGTTTTTATTTTTAGACTTAAAGAAAATTCATTGTGTTGTTAGTAAAATTGTATTTTTGAACTATGTGTTTTACATTCTTCCATGTTAAAAGATTCAACTTCATTCTCAAATATCTTAATAAGTAGCACCGCTTCCTACCTTTAAAAAAATATCATTGTATTCCTTGAATGTTCTATTATATGATACTTCAATTAGAAAAATATTCAAAGAAAAAATTTTTCCGAGAGAACTACCTTAATTATTTCCTTGAAAACTATTATTTTTTCAATTTTTCAACTATTGTCTAAAAAGTGTAATTTTTACGCCAGCTTTTAATTATTTATATCATTATTCAGTTAGTTTCTTTACATTTTAGTTATTTCGTCAATATTTCAATTATTATGCGCAAAATTTAAATTTTTTACACCAGTCTCAAACTTTTGTTTCAAATTTTAATTAAGTTTCTTATTCTTCAATTATATACTTCAAGTTCCACTTATTTCGTTTCAATCTTTGTCTTCATTTTTTTTATTTTTAATCAATTTTTTAATTAGTTTTGTCATTTACAATTTTTTTTTTCAAATTGAATTATTTTTGTATACCTATTCAATTATTTTCTTAATATTTCAGTTATTTTTGAGATTTTCGAATTATTTTTTTCAAATTTTAATAGCTTTTCCTATTGGCGCCCCCCAATTTAATATCAGTAATATCAAACTCATTATTGCTTATTCACTCACTTTTTTAAATCATTTTATATTTTTTATATTTTGCTAGTGTTTGAATAATACCGATGACTTCTTTATAACGATATGGTGAAAATAAATTGTTTATAAAATTGTTGATAACAACACTAATTACACTAGTTTACAAAAAAAAAAAAAAAAATTTATGTACATTCAATGTCACTATATTTTTCTTATGTACTAAGCTTCTCGTTACTTAAAAATGACATTAAGAAATTTTTCTATGAATAGGTTTCCGAAATATAAATTTTAAAAATTTTTTTACGTTTTTTTCGGAGGTGACTTCACGTTTTAGGCCGTATCTCGAGTTACAGAAGTCCGATTGAGTTTTTCTAAGTGTCAAATTAAAGGTAACCAAATTCCAAACAATCGCTTTTCACATTATTTTTCAATCGGTTAAATATTTTATGTGATATAGTCCAAAAAAAATAGAAAATTTGAGTTTTCGGCCCAAAATCTGAAAAACAAATTCATTCTACCGCCATGCAAAAATAGAAAACGTCAAATTATGTCCAGTTTTAAATTTTTTACATATATGGCTCACTTTTAGGAAAAAAAAAATGTATGGATGAAAAAATCTATAAGTAATTATTGAAGCTATAAGCCAGGGTACTGAAATTCTCGTTTTACGCCATTTCGGTATTTTACCTCCTTTTATAGTGATTATGTTGATTAATTTAATGAATACAATATCTAATTAGAAAATGGACTTTTTTCACAGATTTCAAATCATTTTCAGTGCTTTACTAATTCAAATTTGACTGAAAAATTTTTTGGAGTTTTTGACAAAAATTTCTGAAGAGGCATAAATTGATTAAAATCTGCTTTTTTGAAAAGTTGAATCAGATGTGCAGAGGTTCAATTTTTGTTGAATTTTGTTCGTTAATAGATGAAAAATTTTCAAATTAGATATCGAAATATGAAAAATAAATTATATTTGACTGAACATTTTTTTGAAGTTTTTGACAAAAATTTCTGAAGAGGCATAAATTGATTAAAATCTGCTTCTTTGACAAGTTGAATCAGATGCGCAGAGGTTGAATTTTTGTTAAATTTTGTTCGTTAATAGATGAAAAAGTTTGAAATAAGACATAGAAATATGAAAAATAAATGATATTTGACTGAAAAATGTTTTGGAGATTTTGACAAAAATTTCTGAAGAGGCATAAGTTGATTAAAATTTGCTTTTTTGACACGTTGAATCAGATGCGCAGTGGTTAAATTTTTGATAAAAACTCCAAAAAAATCTCCAGACAAATATCTTTTAATTTCTATATTTCTATATCTAATTTTAAACTTTTTTTATCTATTACCGAACAAAATACAGCAAAAATTGTACCACTGCGCATCTGATTCAAGTTGTCAAAAAAGCAAATTTTAATCAACTTATGCCTCTTCAGAAATTTTTGTCAAAAACTCCAAAAAAATTTTCAGTCAAATATAATTTATTTTTCATATTTCGATATCTCATTTGAAAATTTTTCATCTATTAACGAACAAAATTCAACAAAAATTGAACCTCTGCACATCTGATTCAACTTTTCAAAAAAGCAGATTTTAATCAATTTATGCCTCTTCAGAAATTTTTGTCAAAAACTCCAAAAAATTTTTCAGTCAAATTTGAATTAGTAAAGCACTGAAAATGATTTGAAATCTGTGAAAAAAGTCCATTTTCTAATTAGATATTGTATTCATTAAATTAATCAACATAATCACTATAAAAGGAGGTAAAATACCGAAATGGCGTAAAACGAGAATTTCAGTACCCTGGCTTATAGCTTCAATAATTACTTATAGATTTTTTCATCCATACATTTTTTTTTTCCTTAAAGTGAGCCATATATGTAAAAAATTTAAAACTGGACATAATTTGACGTTTTCTATTTTTGCATGGCGGTAGAATGAATTTGTTTTTCAGATTTTGGGCCGAAAACTCAAATTTTCTATTTTTTTTGGACTATATCACATAAAATATTTAACCGATTGAAAAATAATGTTAAAAGCGAATTTGATTACCTTTAATTTGACACTTAGAAAAACTCAATCGGACTTCTGTAACTCGAGATACAGCCTAAAACGTGAAGTCACCTCCGAAAAAAGCGTTAAAAAATTCGTATTTCGGAAACCTATCCATAGAAAAATTTCTTAATGGCATTTTTAAGTTTAGAGAACCATAGTACATAAAAAAAAATTGGTGGCATTAAATGTACATTTTGGCTGTAAACTAGTGTTATTAATAGTTGTTATTTTAAATGCAATTTTAGGATAAGGAACTGGATAAGTAAAATTGTTTATAAATTAACAAAATAATTAATTTACAATAATTTGTCGTAATTTTAATCACTATTTGGTTACAACGATTAAATAATAGGTAGATTTAAATGGATAAATATGAAGTAAAACATCAAAACATCTTTCGCCCACTATTTTGTTTACAAACATTTTTTAAACAATTAGCTTATTATCACAATTTATTCTTAAATCATTACTTTAAAATTGTTCGTTATTATTAATATAAAGTATGCGTTTTATAAAAAATCAGGAAAATATTTTCTTTTTATGTTAAACTTTAAATAAACAAATATAAACAACAATTTTCTAAGAGACATAATCAGAGGTGTTATACAGAATTTTATTATCTTCAGATAAGGAGGAATCAGGCAAACAATTGGAACAAAAGTTAATCCAAATGTATAATTTTGATTTTTGATATAGAAGACACATAAGTTAATGTAGTTTCTTTTGTG
Source organism: Ganaspis brasiliensis (assembly GCA_037103525.1). Classification (NCBI taxonomy): domain Eukaryota; kingdom Metazoa; phylum Arthropoda; class Insecta; order Hymenoptera; family Figitidae; genus Ganaspis; species Ganaspis brasiliensis. Next base: position 5,226,420 of record JAZKLR010000009.1, on the reverse strand, counting down.
GAACTGTGGACACTTGTATTTTTCACAAAATGAGTCATTAAAAATTGCAATTTGATGAAAATTAAAAAAAATTGACTTTGGAAACGATTATTCATTTTGGCTTAATTTGAACCTCAAATTGAATAATCGTTTCTAACGTTAATTTTTTTAATTTTCATCAAATTGCAATTTTTAAAGACTCATTTTGTGAAAAATACAAGTGTCTACAGTTCCACAAAAAAATTACATTAACTTATGTATCTTGAATATCAAAAATAAAAATTATTCATTTGGACTATCTTTTGTTCCGATTGATTGTCCGATTCCTCTTAAAAAAATACATCTAAATCAGTTAATATTTCTGGGACCTAGGTTAATTTATCCACGGTCGCTTTTTTTGTCCCACTGTGCAAATGTGCATTATAGTGCGTTAAAAAAAAATTGATTTTTTTGCTCTCCTGGGAGGCACTGAAGTAACGACAGGTGAAAAAGTGCGAAAATCGTGAACAGCCCAGCTTGACGCTTTAACCTTCTGGTCGCGGATGTTACTTTACCACGAACGATTAATTCAGCTGTCCTGAAAACCTCAGCGACTGAATTCCGAGCCACACATGTATAGTTTCCAGTGTGAGCAGCTGTGACTCGTTCAATTACAATCGTACTGGAATGAGCATCGATGCTGGTGACTCTTAAACCTGGACTCTGACCCAATTTCGAATTGGGCAACATACCAGAGGGACCGAAATTAGAATTAGAGATCGGTTCACCGTCCTTCGACCACAAGATCGTGAATGGTGGATCACCCTTCTCTATCATGCAGGTCACTTGAGAGCGCACACCCTCCTGAAGATCCTTGTTAAAACTAAACTCGGCTATCTTAGGTGGAACTGAAACGGACAAGAAAGGACCAGCGTGTCAGAATTTCAACTATACTTTCAGTAATCCTTCTTGGTCCTTTGTGCAACTTCTTTTCTTCGTTTTCCTATTTTTTGATTAAATTGGGAATACTATGGCAAAGATTTGAGATATAAAGTAAAATGAAAATAAAATGTGAAAAAACGTCCTTTATATTGTAAGGAAGCAATGTAGGGAAAAGAAAGTTGAAAAAATGTTTAAAAAGTAGTTTGTGGGAAGAGAGGATGAAGAGTAGAGGGTCGAGTCCATACCAAGTGATCACACCAATTTCAGTCATATTGAGTAATATTTACGAAATTGATATTTTGGGTTCCTTTAAGAGTAAAAAAAATAAATTTTAATTATTTTTAAAAAATTCAAAATATTTTCGAAAATATTCAAATTCAAAATTTTGAGTACTATTTTTTTTGTTTTATCATAACTTCTGTAATTTTGAAGCAATTAAGATCATTTTTTTTTAAATTACTCGTATTTAAATACTCTTTCAAGAAAAATTATAATAATTAAGAAATTGTTTATAATTAAATTTTTATTCAAAAAATTAAATTATTTATTTAAACAAAATCTAAAGTATATCATCGTTCTTTTTCAAAAAATTCATAAACATAGCCTATAATGTGCTTAAAAATTTAAGCCAAAGAAAAAGATGGTATGTATTATAGTTTTTGAGAAAAAAATTATTAAGTTATGCTAGCGCGGCGCAGACCGGTGTCACCGCTACTCAACGCGTAGTTCCGTAGTAACCGAAATGTATGTATATTATTACATAATATAAATACAGTTAATCGTCATGTTTATTTTTTTATTTTACAAATTGTGCTGTGCACAGAATTTGAAAAAATTTTTGTTTCCTTTTTATTCTCAAGGGGTACGAAGGAATGAAATTTTTGTGTACCTTTAATGGTCAAAAAATTAGAAAAAAGTGAGACTAGTACTAATAAATGACCCAAATTCAATCACTTTAACTACAAACGCAAAACGATAAAAAATCAAAGGATACAAACCTGTATATAAGTGAATTTTTAATTAAAGCTTGCTTGCTTATATAGAAAATACTCAACGATCTCTCTTTCGAGAAATACACGCACCTAGCGGCAAGTTAAGAACTACAAATGTTAGCGGCAAATTCGAAATCCTTAAAATATTAAATATTGAATTTAATTATAGATATCAACACAAATTCATATAATTTTTTCTATTATGTGAACTTATAAGATTGATTTGAAATTTTTTTTTACAAACATTGATTAAAAATAGTTATTTATAATAATCTTCAAATTTCATTCATTAATTCAATCTGTCAACACCTGCGAAGTTTGTCAGTACTTCGCAGTACTGACAAATTTTATGTTTCATACTTTATGTTTCAAATTTTTAATCATTTTTCTCCTTATAAAATTTTGTCATCTTTTAAATTTATTATAGTTTTCATTTCTTTCAACTATTTTCAAACTATTTTTATCATTCTTTAAGGGGAGAGATAGGTGAAATTTTAACTCAACAAAATTTTTGATGCTCAGAGGTGTCATTTTTTTTCTTACATCAATTAAGATGTAGAATTATGGTATTACATAAAAATTAAAAAACAATATTTTTTTGGTCATTTTCGAAATTTTATTTTTCAAAATCCATACGATGGATTGTAGAAAATCATTTAAAAATCCCACAAAAAAATTGTCGATGGAAAAAATGAAAATTGTGAAAGAGGTTTAATTTTTAAAATTTAAGTTTTTCTTAGAATAAATTTCTCAAACTCCGCAAATTATTTGTTTCTCTATTTTTGACATTACCCCATAATTTTAGGTCTAAAATTGCATAAGAAAAAAAATTAACACCCCTGAACATCGCGAATTTTGATAATTTTACCAGTCCATTATTTTTCTTTCTTCAGTTTTAAATTATTTTAATTATTCACTTATTTTCACTTATTTTTACCAGTTTTTAATTATATTAATTATTTTTCAATTGATTTAACAAATTTTCAATTATTATTCTTAAATTTTAATAATTTTCCCAATTTTTAGTTATTTTTATTATTTTTCTATAAATTACCAATTTTTTAATTACTTTTTTTTACTTTAATTATTTTCTCCGATTTTTTTAATTCTAAAGTTTGATGTCCATGTACTATGAAAAGATCAGTGTGACTTTCTGAAGCTTATAATTTAAATATAATACACTAACTATATTTACATTATGTAAAAATATACATACATTTCGGTTACTACGGAACTACGCGTTGAGTAGCGGTGACACCGGTCAGCGCCGCGCTAGCATAACTTAATAATTTTTTTCTCAAAAACTATAATACATACCATCTTTTTCTTTGGCTTAAATTTTTAAGCACATTATAGGCTATGTTTATGAATTTTTTGAAAAAGAACGATGATATACTTTAGATTTTGTTTAAATAAATAATTTAATTTTTTGAATAAAAATTTAATTATAAACAATTTCTTAATTATTATAATTTTTCTTGAAAGAGTATTTAAATACGAGTAATTTAAAAAAAAATGATCTTAATTGCTTCAAAATTACAGAAGTTATGATAAAACAAAAAAAATAGTACTCAAAATTTTGAATTTGAATATTTTCGAAAATATTTTGAATTTTTTAAAAATAATTAAAATTTATTTTTTTTACTCTTAAAGGAACCCAAAATATCAATTTCGTAAATATTACTCAATATGACTGAAATTGGTGTGATCACTTGGTATGGACTCGACCAGAGATGGAAAATTTGAAAGTGAGAAGGTTTTAAACACTATGTATATTTTTTTTAAGTCCTAAATATTTTGACACCAAACTTTGTAAAATTACTCAAAATACCATAAGGAAGATCTCTCTGACCCAATTTTGTATCATTTTTGTCTTTAAAGCAAATATTTTTCAAATCCAATAATTTTTCAAGATTTTCCAAAATTTGTAAAATTGAACAAAAATTAGTTTAAAAACAAAAATGAAATAAAATTGGGTTAGAGAGACCTTCTTATAATGGTATTTTAAGTAATTCTACAAAATTTGGTGTCAAAGCATTTAGTTTTCTAAGAGTAAGTTTACGGACAAATTTTACATTATCATCACATGCCCTTAAGAAAGAAGAGATGCAAAATAGAGAAAAAAATTTTGAAAATGAAAAGGTTTTAAGTAATATACTGAAAAGAAAGAAAAAAATGGTGAAACAGTAGTTTTAAGCAAGAAAGTATGAAAAGTAAAGATAAAAAATTTGAAAATGAAAAGGTTTAAAGCAATACAGTGAAAAAAACGTTGAAAAATGTTTTGAAAATTGTTTTAATAACGATGAAAAATTTGAAAATGAAAAAGTTTTAAGCAATTTAGTGAAAAGAAAGTTGAAGAATTTTTTAAAAATAGTTTTAAGGAAGAAAGGATGAAAAGTAGGGACGGAAAATTTGAAAGTGAGAAGGTTTTAAGCTATATAGTAAAAATAAAGTTGAAAAAATTTATAAAAAACAGTTTTAAGAAAGAAAAGATGCAAAGTAGAGATAAAAAATTTAAAAATAAAAAGGTTTTACGCAATAAAGTGAAAAGAAATTTGAAAAAATGTTTAAACTATTTTTATGAAAGAAAGAATAAAATGTTTAGATACAAAATTTGAATATGAAAAGGTTATAAGCAATGTAGTGAAAAGAAAGTTAAAAATTGTTTAAAAAATAGTTTTAAGGAAGAAATGATGAAAAGTAGAGTTGGAAAAATTGAAATTAAAAGGTTTTAAAAATAGTGTATAGAGGTAGATTGTGAGCGAGAAATGTTTCAATTTAAAAACCGAATATTTACAAAGTGATCCTTGTAAAATAGGAACATTATCTTAACGAATGATTATTTAACATAATTTTCTTTTACCGAATTTTTATTTTAGGGATTTTTACCTTCACATTTTTCTAAAAAATTGGTCTATCACATTAAATCTGAACTTTAAAAATGCTATTTTGAATTTATAATTAGCTACTTCTAAAATATGTAGTATTCTATAAATCACAATTAGTCAAAACCTACTAACAATAAAAACTTGTTAACCGTACCAAATAGAAATTCCGATATTAACATTTTAGTAAAAAATTACTAACTTACTAAGTCAGAATAATTTTTAGGTTATGTTAGGCAACCAAATAAATTAGTAGGTTTATTTCGACTAACGCTTTTAGTCATTTTTTATAATAGTCAATTTTTTTATTACTGAATTAGTATTTTTCTACTATTAACTAGTTTATTTACTAATTGGAATAGAGAGAGTTTGTTTGCCGGTTTAATTTCTATTTATTTTTTATTGCATGAGAATTGTTACAGTGTAATTTTTGGGGTCGATTATTTCAAATTTAAAGTCTTGTTTTTTAAAATTCAAAATGTCGAATCTAATATGACAGACTTATTAAAAAATAGTATAAATTTACTTCAGACTTATTTCTCAGGATTTCTGAGGTCGCTGATTACGATTTTTTAATTCTAGTTGAAAAATTCAAAATGGTGAATCCAACATTTCGGATTCTAATTCTAATAAAAAATTTGATCTGCTTTACTTTAAATTTATTGTTACTCGAAGTTTTTGGATTTGATGATTACTTTCATCATAATTTGAAAACTTAATATGGTGAATCCAATATGACAAAAGAATTTATCAAATTTTCTTGAATATTTTTCTTTCAGCGTGTTTTGGGTTAGCTGATAACGAATTCGAAGTCGCCTTTTTAAAAATTTAAAATAGCAAATTGGATTTTATATTTTGCAGTTTTGTCTGCCATATTCAATCCGCCATTTCGAATTTTAAAAATATGACTCTTTTGTGATCAGCTACTCTAAAAATTTTTGAGTCATAAGTTTAAAACAAAGTGACTATAACAAGTAAATTTCTTTCTACTAAAAATATTTTAGTCATTTTTTGTTAGTCCAATTTGACTGTTAAATTACTAGTTTTTTTTACTATTACTTAGTTATTTTTACTAATTTTAATAGAAAAAACTCTTGTTAGTATTAAATTCGTAATTTTTTACTAATTAAAATTTAAAGAGTAGGTAACGGGTAGTTTAAAAACCATAAATGGTAATTTCTCGCTCGCAATAAGACTCTATTGAAAAAATATATGTGGACTTAAAATAAAACTTGACTCAATGTGAGGGCAATAGCCGTGCAAGTTTTAAAAGGTTTGAAAAAGTTTCCAAGGAAGACGCCTCATTAAGCGCCTTTTAACTAAAAAATATAGCTGCAGACCTTCTCCAACTTCTTTCACATGTCTTGCATTCGTGTGTCCTGTAATGTATGTATCTAAAAAAAGAGTATATTATGTGATTAAGTGCTTGATTATATGTAATACTTGTAATTATGTAATATTAAAAAAATATTTGTAATATTAATAAAACTTGTGACTATTTGTAATATATATGTGAATCATGTTTATAGCGTATTTGACACCCACATTTATTCCATATTTGTCATGTGTATTTGTGAAATATTTCCTCGTAAATTATTTGTTATCACAAAATATTTGTAACCTGTATTGAGTTTGTCTAAAATGTAAAAAAGAATTCGTTAAAGACACGTCCTTTCATGAAATCGTCTCGAGCAACTATAATTGGACACCTGAAAAATGAAACTTGTTTTTCAGCGATGCCTAAACCTTCGTTTATCAGCGAAAACAAAAGAGAGTAATACCACATTTTTTTCGGAGACACTGACTGGTGTGTCTCAAGCCTCAGGGTATTAGACGAGGCAAGACTGCTCGTTTCGAAATAATTCAGAACTCGAGAACAAGCCGGATACATAAAGGTACGAAATATATCTGTGTAAAAAAATTGTACGCGGTGATATTCATAGTTTTTGCAGAGAGTAAACATGTCTAGTGTCTGGTTTTGGTTGTCGGCACAGCACACGACATGAAATCACCCCCGGGCTCTTCGTTTCGGTTTTTGGCTTTTTCTTCCACTTTGATTTCCTTCATAATACACAACTTTTATTTCCACAGATAAATAACAAAAAGTTCATTACCAATAGCAACAAAAATTATCTGTTTTACTTTCTTTCTTTATACAAACTAATACTTACACAAAATATTTCACACAGAATAATATTATTTATTGTATATATTTTTCTTTATAAATTGTTCAGTTTTTGAAATAAAATAATCACTATCAAAATTGGAGCTTCTATTAATGACTATTAGAGTCAGCACATTATATTTTACCTAAAGCCATTGTGGCCTATTTTTTAAAAATTCTGATACTTTGTAGAAATCATCTTCAGGGTCCTTAGAATGCATATTAGACAATGATTTTCTAAAATTTTACTAATTTATTTCATAAAATTGATCTTAAAGTTGAAACGGGCTATAAAAATGTCATTTTGACAGGTGGTCAAATCAAATAAAAAAGCATACAAATAAGTAATAAATGAATTATTTTTTCTTTTATATTTGTTTACAATTTGTTTATTTTTTTAATTTCTGTATAGGTATTTTGAGTTATTTTCTTCAATTTTTAATTATTTTTATTTGTTTTCATAATATCCAAAAAAATTTATTAATTATCGCAAATTTTTATTATTTTTAGGGCGGGTTCCATTTCAAATCAGGCAGGATGTCCACTTGTGATCACAGAATGTGATGAGGATGAAATATGTTGATTTTGAATGGAAATTAGGTGACACGTATTTTTGCGAATTGCGAAAAAAATTTTTTCTTTGAAGTTAGGAGCATTTGAATTTTGAAGACTTTTCATTAAAAAAACTTAATTTTTTTCTTTAAACGTTCATATTTCTTGATCTAATTAAGATATTTAGGTTTTCTTTCCAGATTCTGATAGGTTTTTTCAATCTCTTTCAATATCCATAAGAAAAATTTAAAAACATTAAAAATTGACGAACTGACAAAGGTTTTTTAAAAATATTAAAAAGTTGATTATCTCGGAAAACCCACACTTATATTTTTTGCTGATTTTTTTTTAACTTTGTCTTATAATAAGGAACATATACTGTGAAAATTGCATTGGCTAAACAATTTTTATATTAACTAGAAAAAGGACAAAAAAATTTTTTTTTAATTTTTAATTAATGCACATTGTAATAATATAATACAAGGAAATATATTTAAGGACAATACTCTGTATTTTATTTGAATTTTTTAAAACAATATTTAAAAATATCATATTAAATTCGACGTTTTTACAATTTTTATCATTCTTACCGGTCTTAGCTAAAACGATAGTGATTTTTTTAACCGTTTTAAATCAAGGCAATTTTCAGAGTGCATAATTGTGATATTTCAAAGTTAACCCTGTTTGCGTTTAATTCCGATTTTTTGTAATGGGTAAAGTTCGAAATATAAATTCTTACGCTAGACGACAAACTTGTCCAGATTTTGAAAGTGTTCACAAAAAGAAAATATACAATATTCCCAATAATAGGTTTGTAAAATTAGAAGAACTAGGTGTTTTGTTGAAATCATATTTTCCCGATAAAAATATTAAATCAGAAGACTTTGTGTGTAAAAATTGTTATAATAGATTTAGTTCTAAATTTGGTGTTCCCTCAAACGTTTCAGCACTAAGTAACGATTCTGATTATACGGATGATGGTAATAATGAATATGTAGTTGAAGAGTCTGAACAAGATGAGCCATATGTGCAGGACAGATTAGAAATAATAAAAGATGTAAATGAAGAAATATCTCGACTAAATTTGAACCTTTTACCCTTAAGGATTAAATTAAACAAGTCTGAAAGTGCAAAAAAAGCTTACATTAACAGAAAGCGAAAAGAAATTCTACATTCTTTTGACGAAGCAACATCAAGTAAAATATCCAAAATGTATGACGTTCCTTTGCCTAATGACGATTCAAACGATCTCTTCATTAATAATATTAAACAGGGATTAGACAACTGCAAAACGAAATCCGAAAAAATCCGACTTCTTACATTATTACCTGAAGATATATTTTCGAAAACAGATATTATTTCCAAATTTCCAGTAACTAAATATATGATCGATGAATCGAGAATATTGAAAAAGAAAAAAGGTATTTATTCATTACCTGACCCTTATGTTGGTCATCCAATTTCTGAAGAATACATCAACCTTGTTAAAGAATTTTATTTAAATGACGATTTAGATTGTACTAGACAGAGTCCAAACAAAAATGATGTCGTAAATGTTATTGAAAATGGGGAAAAAGTTAAAAAAGTAAAACGGTTCTTAACACGAAGCATCAAAGAAATGTATAATATATTTAAACAAAAAAACCCTCTGATAGAAATTGGGAAATCAAAATTTTATTCGTTACGTCCGAAATGGGTAATGATTGATCCTCCAAGAGAAGTATGCATTTGTATATATTGTGCCAATTTCGAACTGTGTTTAGTAGCTCTAAAAAAATTAAGAAACGAAGAGTCTTTAAATATTGAAACCACATCTCGTCATATATTTTCAGCTATGATGTGTTCTTCTGCATTAGAAAAATGTGCTTTTCAAGAATGCGAATTATGCCCAGGAACTAAAAGTTTAACAATGGAAAAGCTGAACATTTCTGAACACATGGAATATGAAGAAGTAACTTTTGCCTTATGGAACAAAGATGATTTAGAAAAGCGAACAACTTCTTTTCATACTTTCTTAGAAGAGTTTAGGCATTGGACAGCAAAAGCACAAGTTCATAAATATGTGAAAGATATACAAAGATTAGAAATAATAAGAGCGAAAGAGGAAGCGAAAAGTGATTCTGGTAAAATAATTTTACACTGTGACTTTGCAGAGAATTGGAAACGGGTTTTGAAAGATGAAATTCAAAGTTGCTATTGGAAAAGTACCCAGATTTCAATATTCACAGCAGTTTGCTATTCTGAAGAAAAAAGTCAAAGTTTTGCTATTATTAGTGACGATACGAAACATGATTCAGCTCATGCAGTTTTCGCAATGAATTGCATTGTTAAAGATTTCAGTAATTCTCAAAGTATACCAATTCAGCAAATCACTATTATTACCGATGGAGCACCAGCTCATTTTAAGAATCGGTATCAATTTGAAGAACTATCTGAATCAGCAATTAATAAGAAGTGGATCTTTTCAGCAACTGGGCACGGAAAAGGTGCCTGTGATGGAATCGGTGGTATTGTTAAACACTTTGCTACTGATTACAATTTAAAACATTCACACCTTGAAGCTATAACTGATTCTGATTCCTTTGTAAATAAAGTACAAATATACGTTCCCAATATAAAGCTCATTTTGCTAAATTCAAAAGAATTGAGTGACTTCAGACAACTGAAAATTCGTCAGTGGAAGAAGGTTCAGCCAATCGCTGGTATTCAAAAATGTCATATGTGGAAAATCGAATTGGACAATGAAGGTACAAGATCTACTTATATGGCTAGAACTGCCAAACACGACTGGAATCCTATTGATTCACGAAAACAAGCTTAGTTTTTTCCATCACAGTTAAAAAAGTAAGCGAAATACGAAATATATTAATTAAGATCATGTAATGAAGAATGACGTCACTAGTTTAGATCAAATTTGTTAGTGAATTTACCGCTAATGTCAAATTACTTAAAATACCATTAAGAACATCTGCTTGTCCTAAATATTTCAAATTTCAATCTGTTCAAATTAATTTTTAAAAATTTCCAAAAAGCAAAGAATTTTTTAAAAAGCTAATTTTAAAGCAAAATTCAACCAAATTTGGGCCAGACAGACTATTCTAATGATATTTTAAGTAATTTTACAACGTTTGGCTTCAAAATATTTGTTATTTTATAAGAAAGTTTCCGGACAATTTTTGCCAATATCAGTGGCGTCATACTCCATCACATGCCTTTAAATAAAATTTTACTTTTGTTTTAATTAAATTTTACATTTTACAAAAAAAATTTTTTAATTTTTTTTGATAATTTCTATTTAATGCATAAATTGATATCTAATTCAATTTCCACAGTGGAAGAGGTTCAGCCAATCGCTCGTTTTTAAAAATGTCAGGTAGAAAATAAAAAATGACAATGAACGTACAAGATCCCCGACAAGAACTACTTGTTATATGGCCAGAACTGTTAAACACGACTCAATTTCTATAGACTTGTGAAACAAAAACTTAATTCTTTACATCACAGTTGAAAAAGTAAGCGAAATATAAAATGTTTTAGTTAAATAAAATTCTACTTTTCTTTCAAACAGATTTTACAATCGTTTGAAAAAAATTTTTTTTTTTTATTTTTAGTTATTATAAAAATTGTTTAGCCAATGCAATTTTCACAGTATATGTTCCTTATAATAAGACAAAGTTAAAAAAAAATCAGCAAAAAATATAAGTGTGGGTTTTCCGAGATAATCGCCTTTTTAATATTTTTAAAAAACCATTGTCAGTTCGTCAATTTTTAATGTTTTTAAATTTTTCTTATGGATGTTGAAAGAGATTGAAAACCCTTATCAGAATCTGTAAAGAAAACCTAAATATCTTAATTAGATCAAGAAATATGAACATTTAAAGAAAAAAATTAAGTTTTTTTAATGAAATGTCTTCAAAATTCAAATGCTCCTAACTTCAAGGAAAAAATTTTTTTCGCAATTCGCACAAATACGTGTCACCTAATTTCCATTCAAAATCAACATATTTCATCCTCATCACATTCTGTGATCACAAGTGGACATCCTGCCTGATTTGAAATGTATTCTTCTAGTCTTTTCTTCAATTTTTAGATATTATCATTTTATAAAATTATTTTCTAAGATTTTTAAGAATTTTTCTAAAATTTTAATTGGTTTCTTCAATTTTTAGTTATTTTAATTTGCTTTAGCTTATTTCTTCAATTATCACACTTAAATGTCATTTATTTTTTACAACTTATCATTGTTTATATCATATTTTAATTATTTTTGTCAAGTTTTAAAATTTAAAAACATTTTTCAATATTTTCCAAAATTTATTCCCTTTAATTTTTAATTCTTTACATTTGTTTCATAATTTCAAAAAATTTTAACTATTTATCTGGCTTTTCAATTATTTCATTATTTATATTATTTTCTTCATTTTTCAATTACTTTCGTTCTTTTTCATAATCGCTAAAAAGTTTTTACTTATTTCTCTTTAATTAAAACTTGTTCTGTTCAATTTTAAATTATGTTTATCTCTTTTCATTTATTTTCTCTAATTGTTAATTATATACTTTATTTACTCTCCCTTTAACGGGTTTAAGCGCACTCTAATTTTTAATTACTTTCTTTTATTTCAATAAACTTCTGAAAGTTTTAAGTATTTTTCTCAAATTTTGTTTAACTTTCCTTTATTTAAAATATTTTATGTAATTTGTTTAATTATTTTCTCAAATTATAATTTTTTTTTTTAATTTTAATTTATTCATCTCAATTTTTAATCATGTTTTTTCAAATTTCAATTATTTTCTCTAATTATTTATTATTCAATTTTGTTTTAATTTACTTTTAAGATTCTTAAGTTTTTTTTTCAAAATTTAATTATTTTCTTTATGTTTAAAAGATTTTTATGATTGTTTAAATTACTTTATCCAATTTTTAATTGATTTCCTTTTTTTTTAAATTAATTTGCAAAATTTGCAATTGTTTTGTTTAATTTCAATTATTTTTTGCATTTTTTTTTTAATTCTAAAATATTATAAATTTTGTCCTGAGTAAATATTTATTTTATTTATATTAATTGATTTTTAAATATTATCTTTAAAATATTTATTTCTTCTTATTAGATTAATATTATTTACCAATTTTTTTTTTATTTTGCTAGTATTTGAATAAACAAGATTTAGTTTATAATTCGATCAAGTAGATATTTAATTTTAATAATTATGGCTATTTATTAAATTTATCGAATTAAATTAATTTAAAAACAAAATATTTATAACCCTAAAACTTTTCAATAAACATTCTTTTTTCTAATATTTATTTTATCAAATTGAACTGTTTATTAACTGCATATATTGAAAAAAATACACAATAGTAAATACAATTGTAAATGAAAAATGTGTTTTTTCCAATATAGTTAAACAGTTCAATTTGTTAAAATAAATATTTGAAAAAAGAATGTTTATTGAAAAGTTTTAGGGTTGTAAGTATTTTGTTTTTAAATAAACTCTCTAAATCTGAATTAGTCAAAAATAAGTAATTTTAGTAAAAAATAACTAATTAGTAGTCAAATTTATTTTTAGATATGTCAAAATAACTAATATTTTAGCAAAATTGTGTTTACTAATTCAATTAGTCAAATTTTAACTATTTTTTGGTTATCTTTTTTACTAATAATTAGTCATATTTTACTAAAAGTTAGTTATTTTTCACTAATTGCTGAAACAAAAACTCAGCCACGATTTGACTAATAATTAGTTATTTTTAACTAATTCAGATTTAGAAAGAATATAATTTGATAAATTTAATAAATAGCCATAATTATTAAAATTAAATACTTGATCCAATAATAAACTAAATCTTGTTAATTTAAATATAATTTTAAATTTGAATGAAAAATCTGTTAAATCAATAAGGATCAAGCTAACTTCAGTTTGATAATCTACTTGTTTTTGTAACCTTAAATTACGTTCAATAAATGACTTTTTAAAAATCAATTTAACTTAAAAAACGTCGATCTCTCCAACGCCAAACTTTGACATCAAGCAAAGGAAGGTCAAGTTCAAATATTTAAAAAACTAGAATTAGATTTTTTCATGGTTCTGGTGATGAGAAATTTTCATTAAAAATTGTGAGAAATTCATTAAATTTCAATTTTGAAGGTAAACTATTCCATACTTTCAGGTTATTAATTTATAAAAATTTATGCTTATATGCAACTAAATTAAAAGTACTTTATTTCAAGTAACGTTTTATCTAAAAATATAAATTTGCATTCTATAAAAGAAAAAAATAATTCATTTATTAATTACACAGGCACACAAAAAAAAACTTTTTTGGTCGAGATACTACACTAGTGTACTCCTACGTATTTTTCTCCGCTGAATCCGAATCCGAAGTCCGAATTGCTATTTTGGCTAAATTTGTTGAGATAATCTAAAAAAAAATCGATTTTTTCGTGTTTTCGAGTAATTCTTTGAAATTATCTCTAAAATTTTAGTCAAATTGGTTTTTTATTCTGACTTTGGATTCGGATTTAGCGGAGAAAAATACGTAGGAAAACACCAGCATAGTGTCCCGGTCAAAAAAATTTTTGTTGGGTTTTAATTGGTGTTTTCTTTTTATCTTTTTTGAGATGATTTTCAAAATTTAAATCAATCTGCTAATTCTAACTTCAGATTCATATTTGACAGAGAAAAATACATAAAAATACATTACTGTACTGTCCCGGCTAAAAAAAAAATTTTTTTTTGGTGTTTTTGAAATTTTTTGAGGTTTTGTTTATCCACCTGTCAAAATGACATTTTCATCACCAATTTCAGCTTTAAAATCAATTTTATGAAATAAATGAGTAAAATTTTAGAAAATCATTGTTTAATATATGAGTCAAATTTTCTGAACTGGGCCACCTAAAACTGACTTTTCAAATTTGATTTACTTCTATACATAATTTATTACAGCCAGGTGGTACAAAAACATTCCTGGAAAGCTTTTTTAAAAATTTTAATTTTTCAATTAGTTATAAACAATTAAAGTTTAAAGCACCTTTTTACGAAATTGTCAATTGCTCAGCTGTTTTTTGATAAAATTGAATAATATTTGGTAGAGACATAAAAAAATAGTGCCTCTATTAATCACGATCAGAATTTTAAAAATTCGTAATTATTTATGCAAAATAAATTGTTAATTAATTAAACAATTAAAATTTTTTACAACTTCTGGGGCAGGTATGAAAAAAATTCAAAAACAGCATAAATCTGTGTTTTCTGCACTTTGATTTAAAAAAAAAAAAATTTTAGTACCTTTGAAAATTGAGAAAATGGCGTAATTTTAAAGAGCGGCGTCCAAGCATTCGAACTGCCGCGGCCGCTGCGCTGGCGCTACCGCCACAGTGGGGCAAAAAAAGCGTCCGTGGAAAAATTAACATAGCGCCCAGAAATATTACCCAATTTAGATGTATTTTTTTTAAATTAAAGGTAACAAAATTCTGCATAACACCTCTTATTTTACTTTTTAAAAAATAGTTGTTTTCATTTATTTATTAAATGTTAAACATGAAAAAAAATGTTTTCTTATTAAAACCAGTTTAATTTTTTATTAAACGCATAATTTATATTAACAAGAGCAACATTTTTTGAAGTAATTATTTTAGAACAACTTCTAATAATAAGCTAATTGTTTAAAAAATGTTTGTATAAGTTATAAACTAGACAATCTTATGAACAATGCATTTTCTTCATATCGTTATAAAGAAGTTAATAACATTATTTCTACATTTTTCTCATGATTAACGGGATGACAAGTTATTTTTAATTTAATTAATTTTTAGGTTTATTTTTGTTGAAACAAACATTAATTAAAAAACTACTTTTACTTTTTTTTATTTAATTGACAAATTTCTTGTTTACTTTTGAAGTCGTTTTAGTATTTATTTCTTTCGATACTAAATTAATTTCATAATTTTTTGTAAAATTTAAGAACTATTCTTTATTTTCATTTTTATTATCAATTTTATAAAGAATTTTTATATTTTATTTATCTTTTTGTTTTATATGTTTTGAATAATTAATAAAACTGCTCTCTAAATCTGAATTAGTTAAAAATAACTAATTTGAAAGAAAAAACTTAGTCACTAATTCAAATAATTATATTTCTACTAATCATTTAGTAAAGAATAACTAATTATTAGTCAAATTCATTTTTAGGTTTTGTCAAAATAACTAATGTTTTAGTAAAATTCTGTTTACTAATTCAATTAGTCGTATTTTAACTATTTATTAGTTAGGTTTTTACTAACAATTAGTCATTTGTTTACTAATAATTAGTTATTTTTAACTAATTACTGAAATATAAACTTTGGCACGATTTTACTAATTATTAGTTATTTTTAACTAATTTAGATTTAGAGAGTGTAATGAAATTATACTTTTATTATATAAATTATAATAGCTTTTAATTTTGTTTTTTTTTACCCCTATTATTCGAATGTAATTGTTATTTAATTTAAGCATAAAAGTCTAATTCCAAATGTTTAAACATGTTTGACGATAGCTTTAAATAAAAAAAATCATTTTATTTTATAACTCAAATGTCTTCATTAATTTAAAACCGTCGTTTCCTTTTTTAAAAATTGTTTGTATTTTTGATAGGTAAACATCAAATTAATCAATACAGGAAATTTGTTAATTAACGTTTGTTTAAACAATAAGAAACCTGAAATTATCTGCAGCAATAATATTGTACATTGTGCACAAAATTTCATTAATTTTGAAAATAGGAACCGGAAAAAAAAATTGTTTATAAAATTTGTTTATAAATTACAGTCTAGTTTATAACATATACAAACATTTTTTAAACAATTAGCTTGTTATTAAAAGTTGTTCTAAAATAATTACTTCAAAAAATGTTGCTCTTGTTAATATAAATTATGCGTTTAATAAAAAATTAAACTGGTTTTAATAAGAAAACATTTTTTTTTCCTGTTTAACATTTAATAAATAAATGAAAACAACTATTTTTCAAAAAGTAAAATAAGGGGTGTTATGCAGAATTTTGTTACCTTTAATTTAAAAAAAAATACATCTAAATTGGGTAATATTTCTGGGCCCTATGTTAATTTTTCCACGGACGCTTATTTTGCCCCACTGTGGCGGCAACGCCAGCGCAGCGGCCGCGGCAGTTCGAATGCTTGGACGCCGCTCTTTAAATAACGCCATTTGCTCAATTTTCAAAGGTACTAAAATTTTTTTTTTTTTTAAATCAAAGTGCAGAAAACACAGATTTCTGCTTTTTTTGAATTTTTTTCATACCTGCCCCAGAAGTTGTAAAAAATTGCAATTGTTTAATTAATTAACAATTTATTTTGCATAAATAATTACGAATTTCTAAATTCTGATCGTGATTAATAGAGGCACTATTTTTTTATATCTCTACCAAATATTATTCAATTTTATCAAAAAACAGCTGAGCAATTGACAATTTCGTAAAAAGGTGCTTTAAACTTTAATTGTTTATAACTAATTGAAAAATTAAAATTTTTAAAAAAGCTTTCCAGGAATGTTTTTGTACCAACTGGCTGTAATAAATTATGTATAGAAGTAAAGCAAATTTGAAAAGTCAGTTTTAGGTGGCCCAGTTCAGAAAATTTGACTCATATATTCTAAGGACCCTGAAGATGATGAGCCAGTATCATTTTGACACATGACTTAATTTTAGAGTGTTATATTGTACAGAATGGAAATGTTATTTTGTACAACTGCTAAATGATATTTTGTACAATTTTGAATAATGAATTTGTTATTTTGTACAATTTTTTAAAAAAGCTAAAATATTGTACTCCCAATGTTTTATTGCTTTTTTAAAAAATTGTACAAAATAACAAATTCATTTTTCAAAACTGTACAAAATAACATTTAACAGTTGTACAAAATAACATTTCCATTCTGTACAATATAACAATCTAAAATTAAGTCATGTGTCAAAATGATACTGGCTCAAGATGATTTCTACAAAGTATGAGAATTTTTAAAAAATAGGCGCAACGGCTTTAGGTGAAATATAATATGGTCTGTCTCTAATATGATTCATCAAAGAGCTTTAAATTAACTGAAAGGAATCATATTTGGGACATTGTTGGAGGTAACAAAAGCCCTGGATTCGTACCGTGAACCTCTAAACGTTCTGTGCGCGAAGTATTAGCGGCGTCGTTACTCGCAACGCACGTGTAATTCCCATTATGGGCTGGAGAAGCGCTATGAATCTTCAGAGCGAGATCAAATTCGCCGCTCTGATGGGTGTCCACTTCTCTTGGATTCAAAGAAGCTCCGTCTTTAAGCCACACTATCCTCAGTGGTGAATCACCCTCGCTTACTACACAAGTCACGTGCACCCTTGCTCCGGCTTGAACGTCCGCGGGAAAGTTAAATGGATTGATTTTCGGCGGTACTGAAAATTACAACAAATTGTCACGTTCATTATTCTACTTAAGACGAGTCAACTTAAGTCCTCTTAGAATGCTTCGTGAGGAAATTTTACAAAATTTCCACTCCTTTCAAATTCCTCGCTTGCTTGCTAAAATATCCTGTATTAGTTAAACATGTAAAACTGGTAAATATGATGTTAAGAGTAGTTTATTCAAAATTAAGGCACAGAAAAATCAATGGCTTTTTCTTATGATACTTTGAGTTGAATTGAATTTACAGGGTGTAGATTTTTTTGGGTGAAATTAGCCTGGTTCTAATTTCTAGGTGTCTATTGACTATTTTATAATTCCTGTCAAATTATTGGATTGTAAACTACTATTTTTGCGAATTTGTTTCTTTTATCAATTAACTGATAGGTAATATAATTTAAATACACTGAAAAAACGGTATTCTTAGCATCTACTTAAGAATAATAAGAATATATTAAGGATATAGTACTCTCAAAATAAGAAGCACATTCTTAAATTATGAAGCATATTCTTAAATTAAGAATATTTTCTTATGTCCTAAAAATATGCTTCTTAATTTAAGAATGTGCTTTTTACACTGCAAAAACTGCTGTGTTCCAAGTGTCTTTTTTTAAGACATTTAGGTGTCTAAGACGCAATAAGTGTCTTAAAATGAGACAGTTTTTGCGTCTTTGATTAAAAAAAGACATCATAATGTCTTAAAATAAGACACTAAGAAGACATCAATTTTTACAGTGTATTTTAAGAATATTCTTCTTATTTTAAGAGTTTTACATCCATGTAATATGAGAATATTTTATTCTTAAATAGGCGCAAATAATAATTCTTAAAGTAAGAGTACCGTTTTTTCAGTGTATTAATTAGTTTATCACTGTAAAAAGAAAGCCTAAATTTAAGGCAGAAAAGCTGTCTTATTTTAAGACGCAATATTTTTAAGACAGCTCTTGCTGATTTTACAGATTTTTCTTATGCTTTAAACTATCTGTGCCAAAAAAAAAAAAAATTAAAAACTTTAAATTTGCATAAAAATGTGAAGTACTAATCAATTTAATAAAGTAAATTTATAATTATTGCAAATTTAACTTGATTAAGATAGTATTTTTCACATAAACATTTCTACAGCAGGGCTTCCTGAATTTAAGACAGGTCTTAGTTTAAGATTCTCTTTTTACAGTGTATAGGAAATTTTAAGAACAGTTTCAAATATTTAATGAACGTTATTTTTAATAAAACAAAATCTAAACATTTTTGAAAAAACGAACTACAAGAGAAAGGGGAAAATTATTTAAAGATTAAAAAACTTCACAAAGTCTAAAAAAAATTTTTAATTTTCAATGCAAAGTAACAAGTTAAAAAGTTTTTAAAAGTAAGGAAAAATGAGAACATTTAATAAAATATTATGAAAAATGGAGAAAGCCTTCATTCAAAATCAAGCAAATAATAAATAAATTACAAAAAACTGAAAACATTTAAATTCTTATGAACAAAAAAATAAGAAAATTGGAGAAAACTACTAAAGAATAAGAAAATTTTTGAAAAATACTCTCCAAATCTGAGTCAATTAAATTTTACTTGAAATTGGTTGAAAATGTATGAAATAATAGACATTTTTCATCAATTGATTAACGGGACTTTTTTGTTCAAATTTTAAAAATAAAAGAGAAAATGAATGAAATAACGTTTCAATTTTAATAAAGTGAAAGATATTTGAATAATTGAAAAATTAAGAAATTATTTTTAGAATTAAGGATAAAAACAATAAATACATTGATTTCAAAAGTCCCAAAGATATTTCTAAGAAAAGGAAAAAAAATTATGAAATAGGAAATGATAAAATGTAAAAATTTAGCACAGGATTTAATTTACAGAATAGAAAATAAAAGATAGGAAGTTTTTAAAAAATTTTTAAAACTAAGAAATTATGAAAAAGTGTAAAAAATCCTGAATAAATGTTATTGGAAAATTATAAAATTAAATTGTAAAACTTAAAGTTGATAGTAAAATAGTAAAATTTAGTGTTATTTCTGACTTTTTTTCTACTCTCTGAATCTGAATTAGTGATTTTCTACTAATGAATTAGCGAGAAATCGGTCACTATTAAATAGTAAAAAATTTCACTATTGTTTAGTGGAAAACTACTAATTTTTAAGTGAAATATCTATTAATTCCCGGGAAAAAAGGTTTAGATATAATGAGATATAATTGATTATATATAATCATATCTCGATTTTGTCTCTATCTGGCCAGATATAATTAGATCTAACCAGATTAAAAAATTTTAAATAAATAAATAAATTTATTGAAAATTACAAATATTATTAAAAAATATGAAGTTGGGTGATATAATTAATAAACATTTGTAATAAATAATAATAATAAAAAAAAAAAAAAAATCGACTGACCCGAGACTCGATCCCGCACTCCCACGACTTTTAGTCAAGAGCTCTAACCACTGCTTCACACATAGTACTTAGAAATATTTCTTGTTAGAATGTATATGAATCAGTATGAGCGAGATTAAATATAAATAAAACTACATCTAATCATATCTAAACTTTCTTCTGTGCTTTAAAATTATTAGATTTCAACACATATTTTACTTTATATACACATCTTATATATATCTATATGTATATTTTAGGTATATTATTGTTTAATTTTAAATTATAAATTAATTTGATAATTTATTTATAAAATGAAATTATGTAAGCGGCACTGTCAATTTAATGCAAATTTGAAAAAGTCCAAACTATATTATTTATATATATTATGAATAAATTATTTTTTTATTAGATATAGTTTGATCTGATATTATGTATGATTAAATCTGTTAACAAAATGATTATATCTGACTTCATATCTGACAATATCTAATTAGGTATATAAAGGTATAATATCAGATTTGACTATGTTAAAATATATCTAGTTAGATATGACCTCACATCAGGCGATATCTATCTAGATATAAACAGATATAGTATCAGATCTGATTATATCTAAATATATCTAGTTAGATCTGATTACATCTAAATATAAATAAGCAGATATATGTTTAAATAATTGATTATATCTGATTATATCTGAATAGATCAAATCATATATCATTAGATCTGAAATATATCTGATTATATCTACAATATATCTGATGATATCTGAAATATATCTGATTATATCTAAACCCTTTTTCCCGGGTTGTAATAGTGAAAGTTTACTTTTTCAATTAGTAGATATTTCACTTTAAAATTAGTAGTTTTCACTTAAAAAATAGTGAAACTTTTCACTATTTAATAGTAAACAGTTTCTAATTTATTAGTAGAAAATTACTAATTCAGATTTAGACAGTACTAAAAATTTTAAGATCGTATGCTCATCATTTAAGGGCATGTGGAACTCTAAATTTGTGGAAAATATTAAAACGAATCGTTTGAAGTTGGCGCCTTCCACATGTCCTTAAGTTGAATTTTAAAAATTTCAAAGACTACAACATTGAAGTCGATCATCTTGGTACTTCTTGCAAATTCCCGGATCGTTTTGAAAATCTCGGATTTTTTTCATACTAAACTGAATACTCCTCAACTTATTTATTTATTTATTTGCACATAAACGGGCTTACAAACAAAAATGCCCTTTCGTACCTATGTACGAATTTAAATTTCTAAACTTGTAATTTAATTCAACAAAAATTCTTTTTTACAGATTTACCAGATCAGTATAGACACCCAGAATTCCAAACTCTTAAAATTTTTACCCATTGAAATTGTACAATTTGTAGGTTTTAAAATTTGTAAATCTAATTCCAAAAAGTACCAATTACCAACATTTTTCTGTGCCCAGATATTATCAATATTTCAACTTATTTTTAATATTCATGTTTTTTTTATTTCTTTTCTTTATCTTGATATTTATTTTGATATTATTTATATTTACTTAAAATTTCTAACTTATAACTCTTGACTATTGATATTTACCTTTAACATCAATTTGTACGCTTTTAGAGCTGGATCTGCCTTGTTTATTTTTCGCGATGCACTTGTATTCGCCTTGATCGGTGCTGCTGTCCACATGATGAAGGACCAAAGTACCGTTTCGAGAAACTTCCTGCCGCCGACTAGTCGGAAGCTCTTGGCCGTCTGCGAAAAGTCAGTAAGACGAATTCGATTACACGTTGAACGAGAGAGCTATATAGTGTTGCTCGAACAAACTTTTCAATTCGTTTTACGGCATCTCAAATAACTAGGAAAAACTTTCACGAGTAGCTATATTCTCGCCCCGCTAGGCTGCTGTTTCATTCAACGTTGGCTGCTTGAAAACGCACCTTTTTGCGATTCTAACCAGAGAAAGAGGCAGACTTTTCTCGCTCTGAATTGAGCACCATTTGTCAATTATCTCACCCCTTTCTGCCTTCATTTACACTGATTTTAATTTCTTAAACTCTTATTCCATTAAATTATTAATTTCTATAGCGCCAACTCTCCTTTCTCAAATCTATTAAATAGAGTTTTGATTTTAATAAATTTCGAAAAAAAATTTTAATTCAACCTTATCATTTTTGTTCCATTTGATTTCTTCTGATTTACACTCTACTTTTTATGACTATAATTTAGTCATAGAAATAGAAGATACAGGGTCGAGTCCATACCAAGTGATCACACCAATTTCAGTCATATTGAGTAATATTTACGAAATTGATATTTTGGGTTCCTTTAGGAGTAAAAAAAATAAATTTTAATTAATTAATAATAATAATTAATTTTTTTTTTTTGTTTTATCATAACTTCTGTAATTTTGAAGCAATTGAGATCATTTTTTTTTAAATTACTCGTATTTAAATACTCTTTCAAGAAAAATTATAATAATTAAGAAATTGTTTATAATTAAATTTTTATTAAAAAAATTAAATTATTTATTTAAACAAAATCTAAAGTATATCATCGATCTTTTTCAAAAAATTCATAAACATAGCCTATAATGTGCTTAAAAATTTAAGCCAAAGAAAAAGATGGTATGTATTATAGTTTTTGAGAAAAAAATTATTAAGTTATGCTAGCGCGGCGCGGACCGGTGTAACCGCTACTCAACGCGTAGTTCCGTAGTAACCGAAATGTATGTATATTATTACATAATATAAATACAGTTAATCGTCATGTTTATTTTTTTATTTTACAAATTGTGCTGTGCACAGAATTTGAAAAAATTTTTGTTTCAATTTTATTCTCAAGGGGTACGAAGGAATGAAATTTTTGTGTACCTTTAATGGTCATAGCTTGATTAAATCTTTCACTTAACAATTGTTTTTCAGCTTCATATTTTGCGTAATTACAAAATTCTACATTAATTTTCTCTAAACTGGATTTTGCCCACTCGTATAAGTCAAGAGGAGTAACAATTTGATTGTTTAATGGTCGTTGTAAACTTGCTTGAGCCGCTAATCTTTTGATAGTGCCACCAATGCCATCACATGGTCCCTTACCATGTGATGTAGCAAAAAAGTGCCATTCTGCTTCAGAAGCAAATTTTATGTTTCATACTTTATGTTTCAAATTTTTAATCATTTTTCTCCTTATAAAATTTTGTCATCTTTTAAATTTATTATAGTTTTCATTTCTTTCAACTATTTTCAAACTATTTTTATCATTCTTTAAGGGGAGAGATAGGTGAAATTTTAACTCAACAAAATTTTTGATGCTCAGAGGTGTCATTTTTTTTCTTACATCAATTAAGATGTAGAATTATGATATTACATAAAAATTATAAAACAATATTTTTTTGGTCATTTTCGAAATTTTATTTTTCAAAATCCATATGATGGATTGTAGAAAATCATTTAAAAATCCCACAAAAAAATTGTCGATGGAAAAAATGAAAATTGTGAAAGAGGTTTAATTTTTAAAATTTAAGTTTTTCTTAGAATAAATTTCTCAAACTCCGCAAATTATTTGTTTCTCTATTTTTGACATTACCCCATAATTTTAGGTCTAAAATTGCATAAGAAAAAAAATTAACACCCCTGAACATCGCGAATTTTGATAATTTTACCAGTCCATTATTTTTCTTTCTTCAGTTTTAAATTATTTTAATTATTCACTTATTTTCACTTATTTTTACCAGTTTTTAATTATATTAATTATTTTTCAATTGATTTAACAAATTTTCAATTATTATTCTTAAATTTTAATAATTTCCCCAATTTTTAGTTATTTTTATTATTTTTCTATAAATTACCAATTTTTTAATTACTTTTTTTTACTTTAATTATTTTCTCCGATTTTTTTAATTCTAAAGTTTGATGTCCATGTACTATGAAAAGATCAGTGTGACTTTCTGAAGCTTATAATTTAAATATAATACACTAACTATATTTACATTATGTAAAAATATACATACATTTCGGTTACTACGGAACTACGCGTTGAGTAGCGGTGACACCGGTCCGCGCCGCGCTAGCATAACTTAATAATTTTTTTCTCAAAAACTATAATACATACCATCTTTTTCTTTGGCTTAAATTTTTAAGCACATTATAGGCTATGTTTATGAATTTTTTGAAAAAGAACGATGATATACTTTAGATTTTGTTTAAATAAATAATTTAATTTTTTTAATAAAAATTTAATTATAAACAATTTCTTAATTATTATAATTTTTCTTGAAAGAGTATTTAAATACGAGTAATTTAAAAAAAATGATCTTAATTGCTTCAAAATTACAGAAGTTATGATAACACAAAAAAAATAATACATAAAATTTCGAATTTGAATATTTTCGAAAATATTTTGAATTTTTTAAAAATAATTAAAATTTATTTTTTTTTACTCCTAAAGGAACCCAAAATATCAATTTCGTAAATATTACTCAATATGTCTGAAATTGGTGTGATCACTTGGTATGGACTCGACCACAGATAGAAGCTTAATTTTTAAAGCGAAATTGAAAAATAAGTTAGTTATGCATCACAATATTTTATATCTCAACCAAGTCCGTCGCGCCCTATTTTTTGAAATTTTTTATTTTGAAATATTTAAAAAGTAATGTTTTAAGAACTTCTTACATTAACTTTAAAAAATATTTGCGAGTTTTATCAGTACAATTTTTTGAAATTTTTAAATTAAATCTTACCTCATTAGACGTATTTTTTATTGAATACGATATTTTCCTTCACTGTCACGTAACGAGGAAATTGTTGATTAAAAATTCATGTATTTGGAAATTTTCTTTATTTTTGAAGTCGAATATCTTTCTTGGAAGGCAACAAAATAATGTAAATCCTTTTGTAAAAAATAGATTAGTTCTTGCAGTATTTTCTATAACATTGTTATTTTTTACATAGGTCCTGATGTACCTTTTTAAAATAAACGTATTTAAAATTTTTTACTATAATATTTTATGCAGGTTAATTCTTTCACTTGATTTCAAACTAAAATTAGCTTCTATGTACATAGGACATAAATAATAATAATAATAATAATAATAATAATAATAATAAAATTAGAAAATTTATTAAAAAATAATTGAAAATGACAAAAACTAATTGAAAAATGATAGAAATAATTGAAAATTTAAGAATTTAATAAAAATTTGTAAAAAAAATAATTGTGGAAATTACAAATTATATTTAAGATAAATAAGACTACTTGAAAGAGGATAAAAATAATTGTATAGTACAGTTAATTATGTAAATTTAAGAAAAAAATTGAGAAAATTACAGAATTTACTTGATATAGAAGAAAGTGATTGAAAATCGAAAAACATCATTAAAAATCTTGAAAAATACAACTAAAATATAAACATTTAATAAAAATTGATGGAGGAAGAGACAAGTTTTTTAATATTGAAAAATATTTGGAAAATGATGAAAATAGTGAAACTGATAATTAAATTAATAAATTTGATGATTTATGTCCTTTCATTATTTGACATTACAAATTTATATT
Organism: Ganaspis brasiliensis; assembly: GCA_037103525.1. Lineage (NCBI taxonomy): Eukaryota > Metazoa > Arthropoda > Insecta > Hymenoptera > Figitidae > Ganaspis > Ganaspis brasiliensis. Next base: position 5,200,560 of record JAZKLR010000009.1, on the reverse strand, counting down.
AATAATTCAATATTGAAGATATTAATTGTAATTTTAAAAAAATTGCAATTTAAAAAACAAAAATCCTATTGTTTTTGTAAAGATAATTGAAAAATGACAAAAGGAATTAAAAGTTAATTAATAAATAATAAAACTAATTATTGAAGGAAATAATTTAAACTGAAAATGTTTTATTTGAAATAATTAAAGAAAATAATTGAAACTTGCGTAAATTTTAAATCTAAAGTTTAGGGGACAAATTGAAAAATATGGAGAATCATTAAAGAAAATTTTTTGAAAAATGATAAAAATAGTGGAAATTTGTAGATATTAATTGTAAATTTGCAATTTTAGAAAAATAATTTTAAAAAATATTTGTCAAGTAAAAGAAAGTACCTTATTACAAAATGATTTCAAAAATTTTAAATTCTGAAAAATAATTACAACATCATAGAAATAATAGACAATTTATTGAAGAAAATAATGAAAATTTGAGATAAATAATTAAACATTTTGAATTAATCAACAAATATTCAAAATAATATAAAATTTGTGAAAATAATTGGACATAACAAAAAATTAAAAATTGACGAAAGTATTTGAAATTTAAGAAAAATAATTGAAAAATGAGATAAAGAATTAAAAATTTAGGAATTTTATTTAGGAATAAAGTTTAAAAAAATTTTAAAATTGAAGAAATTCATTGCCAAATGATAACAAAAATAATTGAAAATTGAAAAAAAATTATTAAAATTTGTGAAAAAAATTTAAAAACTAGATTATTTAAAGAATAAAAAGCACTAAAAAATCCGAGAAAATATTTGCAAAATAATAAAAATAATTAAAAATTGAAGCAAAATAATTGAAGTTTGTTAAAAATAAATAAAAAAATTACAACATGTATTTGTAATAAAAGAAAATAATTGAAAAAGACAAAAAGTAATTAAAAATTAATTGAAAATTAAATTTAATAACAAAATAATTAATAGAAATAATTTTTAATTAAAGAAAACAATAAAAATTTATAAAAAATAATTGAAAGAATTACAGAATATATTTAGGATAACAAGACTACAATTATATATTATAATTCTTCGAACTTCAATTAATTTGAAATTTCATTTATTTAAAATTTAATTAATCGACGTTTGAGAATAATAAGTTTAAAATCATTTAAAAATTTCTTCAATTTTTAACAATTCTTTTCAATTAAGATTTCAATTATTTGCTACAATTTTGATCTACTTTTATCATTTTTCAAAATTTTTTTTTAATTTCTTATTATTTTCATTATTGTTTAATTTTTTCCCTATTTTTTAAATTCAATTTCTGCAAGTTTCGATTATTTTTTTTAATTTTTTTAAATACATTTTTCTCATTTTTAATTATTCCCTTTAATATCAAATTAGTTTTATTATCTACACTACAAAAACTTGGTGTCTTAAATTGTCCAAAAATGTCTTGGATTAAGATACTTTTTGTATTTTTTTTTTTTGTACTTTTGGTAAATAAAAATATTTATTTAGGGTAAGTGCGTTAGTTGCTGCGGATGCTTCAGTTGCTGCGGTTTTTAGAAAAATATTACTAATTTCTATTTAAGAATATGTACCTATTTCAAAATGTGTGATAATATTATTCTAACCTTTACTTAATACAATTCCATAAAAAATCTTATTTTAACTATTATTAATTTATAATTATTTAAGTTTAAATTATTGTTCCCGCAGCAACTAAAGCAAACATTTGGTTTGTATGTGCTTTAGTTGCTGCGGAAGATCTAACCTCCAATTACACGTTATTCTGGCCGCAGCAACTAACACGCATCAACTGACTCAAACCCGCAGCAATAGATGCATTTGATATTATTTTTAATTTCTTAATTTTGTTCAAATAATCAATTTTTATGGGGTTTTGATGTTTAAATAAATATCTAAATAACACAAACTACTCATTTAATAAGTCGTAAGTTCATTGTTATCAATAAAAAAGCGGTATTTTTTAATAAAAAAGAGTCTCGGCTGAGAGCCCGCAGCAATTGACACATTTACCCTATTTATTTTATTTATTTATTTAAGAAATATAAACGGGATATACCCTCTACAAATGTTTTGAACTAAACAATAAAAATTATAATAGTTAACAACGACTAGCTTAGTAAATATTGTTTTCAAATAAAATAAGGAGATAAACATTTCTCCGAATTAAAAAAAAAACGATTTTCAACAAAGTTATAAGCATTTCAAATTTTACTGAAAAAAATGAAAACTCTGATTAAAAAATTTTCTTTTGCATCCCATTTTTTGTCTAATTAAGATAATCAATTTTTCTTTTTTGATTCTTATAGATAATATCTTTCTCTTTAAAAATTCATTGGAATTTTTGAAAAATCTTAAAAATTAACAAAATGGCGTTGTATTTTCTAAAAATAAATAAAGTCAATTATCTCAAAAACACCACCTTCGATTTTGTTCAATATTTTACCGCACAAATTGTTACTGATATAAGTAAAAATTTGTATAAATTTGAAACTGGATAAACCATTTTTACGGTCAGGAGAATTTTTTTTCAAAAAGTAAAAAAAAAAATTTCATTATACTAAGTTTTATTTAGAAAAATAATTTAGAGAAATTTGTTTAATCAAAGAAAATTATTTCTAAACGTTCTTTCTAAATAAAATTTAGTATGATGAAAAAAATTTTTTACTTTTTAAAAAAAAATTCTCTTGACCGTAAAAATGGTTTAGCCCGCTTCAAATTTATACTTTTTTTTTCTTATATGAGCAACAATTTGTGGTGAAATTTTGAACAAAATCGAAGGTGGTGTTTTTGAAATAATTGCCTTTGTTTGATTTCAGAAAATACGACGCCATTTTGTTAATATTTAAGATTTTTTAAAAGAGGAAGACATTATCTTTAAGAATCAAGAAACAAAAATTAAGTATCTTAATTAGACAAAAAATTCCATGCAAAATGAAAATTTTTTAATCGGAATTTTCATTTTTTTCAATAAAATTTGAAATGCTTATAACTTTGTTCCTTTGTTGAAAATCGTTTTCTTCAAATTCGGAAAAATGGTTATCTCCATATTTCTTGAAAAATAATGTATTTAATTGCTAATAAAATCAATGACCTGAAGGTGGTCAGCCTGCCTGATTTGAAATGCACTGAAAAAAATGTTTAGCCATATCAACAAAAATTTGGTTGAGTCAACCAAATTTTTGTTGCTATGACTAAACAATTTTGCCATATGGAATTCCACAAGGCGAATTTTTTCTCTATTTAAAATAAAAATATCCAAAAAATAGGACGTGATTGACTCGGTTCAAATATAATGGTTCCATACTTAATTTACAATATTTATGAAAAATATTTTCTTGTAAACGCAAGATTTGTGAATATTTTATTTTTTAAAATTTGCTTACCTTTCTCCCAAGTTATGGAGGAGATGGGATATCCAGCCACAGGACATTTGATGACTGTCGTTTCGCCAGCTACAGCGGCATAATTACCCATTGGGCGCACAAATGGCGGACCATAAATGTTTAGACGTGCCCCATGATGCACCTTAGCTACTCTATTGTCTGCCGTGCACCTATATTCACCTCCATCTTCCACCCGAACGCCACTTATGTTAACGTGAGATATAACATCCCCATGTACCGTAACGTATTGTCCAATCATAAACCTTAAATTAACATTTGATCGTTCAGACTTTAAGTCTACTATTAACATGAAATGGTATAATTAATAATTAATAATAGTAGCAATAATAATAAATAATAACATGTACATAGCTATAACACAAAATATTAAAACTCGTTTCTATCAGAGAGGATTAAATTTTAATCCTGTCAGTTTAAAATTAAAGGTTTCATTCACTTATGACTAAATCTTGAGAAACTTAACGAGAGTACCTGTCGTTTTGAGGAAGAGGAAACCCATCTAATGACCAAGTAAAGTGTGGTGTAGGATTCCCAGTGGCGATGCACTTAAGAGATACCGGCGGTCCGGGTTGTATAGTTTGTTCAATAAATTTATACACCAGTTGAGGCGATGCATCTGAAGATAAAATCGTTGAATTTATCATTCGCCTAATCAAATTATAGATAAATATCTTCAATTTAATGAGTCTGATTTTCGTTTCAAGAATCCTTTCTTTGCTTTAAATTTTTCGTACCAAAGGTTCGGTTAAAATTCTACACATTTAAACTCTACAATGATATTGTATGATATTGATGATTTTATTTACACGTTACATTCTACATAAAAAGACCCTATAAACAATAAGATTTTATATAAAACATTAATATTAAATCCTACATAGTTAAAATCTGCACATTCAAACTCTACAAAGATAAATTTTGTATTTTCAGTCGTCATTTTAAGTCAATGATCAAAATCTCGATAGATTTAAGGACGCTTAAAGAGTCAAATTTTCTGAACTGGGCCACCTAAAACTGACTTTTCAAATTTGATTTACTTCTATACATAATTTATTACAGCCAGGTGGTACAAAAACATTCCTGGAAAGCTTTTTTAAAAATTTTAATTTTTGAATTAGTTATAAACAATTTAAGTTTAAAGCACCTTTTTACGAAATTGTCAATTGCTCAGCTGTTTTTTGATAAAATTGAATAATATTTGGTAGAGACATAAAAAAAATAGTGCCTCTATTAATCACGATCAGAATTTTAAAAATTCGTAATTATTTATGCAAAATAAATTGTTAATTAACTAAACAATTGAAATTTTTTACAACTTCTGGGGCAGGTATGAAAAAAATTCAAAAACAGCATAAATCTGTGTTTTCTGCACTTTCATTTAAAAAAAAAAAATTTTAGTACCTTTGAAAATTGAGCAAATGGCGTAATTTTAAAGAGCGGCGTCCAAGCATTCGAACTGCCGCGGCCGCTGCGCTGGCGCTGCCGCCACAGTGGGGCAAAAAAAGCGTCCATGGAAAAATTAACATAGCGCCCAGAAATATTACCCAATTTAGATGTTTTTTTTTTAAATTAAAGGTAACAAAATTCTGCATAACACCCCTTATTTTACTTTTTGAAAAATAGTTGTTTTCATTTATTTATTAAATGTTAAACAGGAAAAAAATGTTTTCTTATTAAAACCAGTTTAATTTTTTATTAAACGCATAATTTATATTAACAAGAGCAACATTTTTTGAAGTAATTATTTTAGAACAACTTCTCATAATAAGCTAATTGTTTAAAAAATGTTTGTATATGTTATAAACTAGACTGTAGACGAAATATGTTTTCTTCGTTGGTTTTCTTAATATTTAGCAAATTAAATCCATCTGTTCTTTAATATTTGTAACTAATTAGTGGTTAAATTCACGAAAAACTATTATAAATTAATTATTTTGTTAATTTATAAACAAATTTTATAAACAATTTTTTTTTCCGGATCCTATTTTCAAAATTAATGAAATTTTGTGCACAATGTACAATATTATTGCTGCAGATAATTTCAGGTTTCTTATTGTTTAAACAAACGTTAATTAACAAATTTCCTGTATTGATTAATTTGATATTTACCTATCAAAAATACAAACAATTTTTAAAAAAGGAAACGACGGTTTTACATTAATGAAGACATTTGAGTTATAAAATAAAATGATTTTTTTTATTTAAAGCTATCGTCAAACATGTTTAAACATTTGAAATTAGACTTTTATGCTAAAATTAAATAACAATTACATTCGAATAATAGGGGTAAAATAAAAACAAAATTAAAAGCTATTATAATTTATATAATAAAAGTATAATTTCATTACACTCTCTAAATCTAAATTAGTTAAAAATAACTAATAATTAGTAAAATCGTGCCAAAGTTTATATTTCAGTAATTAGTTAAAAATAACTAATTATTAGTAAAAAAAATGACTAATTGTTAGTAAAAACCTAACTAATAAATAGTTAAAATACGACTAATTGAATTAGTAAACAGAATTTTACTAAAAAATTAGTTATTTTGACAAAACCTAAAAATGAATTTGACTAATAATTAGTTATTCTTTACTAAATGATTAGTAGAAATATAATTATTTGAATTAGTGACTGAGTTTTTTCTTTCAAATTAGTTATTTTTAACTAATTCAGATTTAGAGAGCATGTATATTAATTATTCAAAACATATAAAACAAAAAGATAAATAAAATATAAAAATTCTTTATAAAATTGATAATAAAAATGAAAATAAAGAATAGTTCTTAAATTTTACAAAAAATTATGAAATTAATTTAGTATCGAAAGAAATAAATACTAAAACGACTTCAAAAGTAAACAAGAAATTTGTCAATTAAATAAAAAAAAGTAAAAGTAGTTTTTTAATTAATGTTTGTTTCAACAATAATAAACCTAAAAATTAATTAAATTAAAAATAACTTGTCATCCCGTTAATCATGAGAAAAATGTAGAAATAATGTTATTAACTTCTTTATAACGATATGAAGAAAATGCATTGTTCATAAGATTGTCTAGTTTATAACTTATACAAACATTTTTTAAACAATTAGCTTATTATTAGAAGTTGTTCTAAAATAATTACTTCAAAAAATGTTGCTCTTGTTAATATAAATTATGCGTTTAATAAAAAATTAAACTGGTTTTAATAAGAAAACATTTTTTTTCATGTTTAACATTTAATAAATAAATGAAAACAACTATTTTTTAAAAAGTAAAATAAGAGGTGTTATGCAGAATTTTGTTACCTTTAATTTAAAAAAAAATACATCTAAATTGGGTAATATTTCTGGGCGCTATGTTAATTTTTCCACGGACGCTTTTTTTGCCCCACTGTGGCGGCAGCGCCAGCGCAGCGGCCGCGGCAGTTCGAATGCTTGGACGCCGCTCTTTAAAATTACGCCATTTTCTCAATTTTCAAAGGTACTAAAATTTTTTTTTTTTTAAATCAAAGTGCAGAAAACACAGATTTCTGCTGTTTTTGAATTTTTTTCATACCTGCCCCAGAAGTTGTAAAAAATTTCAATTGTTTAATTAATTAACAATTTATTTTGCATAAATAATTACGAATTTTTAAAATTCTAATCGTGATTAATAGAGGCACTATTTTTTTATGTCTCTACTAAATATTATTCAATTTTATCAAAAAACAGCTGAGCAATTGACAATTTCGTAAAAAGGTGCTTTAAACTTTAATTGTTTATAACTAATTGAAAAATTAAAATTTTTAAAAAAGGTTTCCAGGAATGTTTTTGTACCACCTGGCTGTAATAAATTATGTATAGAAGTAAATCAAATTTGAAAAGTCAGTTTTAGGTGGCCCAGTTCAGAAAATTTGACTCTATACCCTTAAGCGGTTCTCATTCTATTGGACCATGATAGTCAACATTTGTTTAATTTCATTTCTTCTTATATCTTTCTAAATAGTATTTTGTAGTTAAAATCATTACACAAACAAATTTTATTTAAAAAAAAATTTCTGTTGAAAATTTCAAGCTATTAAAATTTTTTCTTCCTGATTATTTAAAAAAAGTGAAGAATTACTACCCTTAAATAACATTTTCTTAACAACGGTACGGTAAATTAATTAAATATTGTTGTAAAAGTTGTATTATATTACAGTTTGAAATATATTAGGTTTTTTAAAAAATTTGTAGAACCGTGTTTTTTAATCAATTAAAATATTGTCATTTTGCGCGTTTTGTTACTGTTTCCATGTAAAAGTCCCAACTTTATAAATTTATATCTTAAAAACAGAACGGTAAAATTTAATAAAATTATAACAGTACATGTAAAGTAATATATTTAATTATGTCATTTAATTATTAGAAGAATCTGTAGAAAATGGGTTTTTGGATAAACGTCCTTAAAAAAAGAAAGAAAGAAAAACAAGTAATGCTTTATTTTGTTCTGAAAACGTTAAGGTCATCCGTTTACATAAAAATCTCCGGACTGTCAAAGATTAAATTCAACGCATAATTATAATTTATAATATAAAATATAATATTATATTGAATATAACAATATTTATATTTTTGATATTATTTTTGTTAAATGAGCGTTTGTAGAATTTTACATACCTAAGTGCGCAAAGTTTAATAAAGATAATGTCAAAAATATAAATATTGTTACAATTAATATAATATTATATTATAAATTACGTGTAGATTTTAACTTAGTATAATTTAACGTATAGAATTTATGATTGAAGAGTTTAAATGTGTTCAGTTTTGAACTGTAGAATTAAAATATGTTGGATTTAATATAAATGTTTTATAAAAAATCATATTAGAGAGTTTTAAAGTTTACAGTTTAACGTGTAGAATTTATCACTGTAGAGTTTAAATTTAAAGAATTTAACTATCTAGGATTTAATACTAATGTTTTATAGAAAATCTTATTGAAGAGTTTTATTGTGTAGAATTTAACGTACAGAATTTATCATTGTAGAGTTAAAATTTATAAGATTTTAAATTGTAGAATTTAACTATGTAGGATTTAATATTAATATTCTATAAAAAATTTCAATTATAGAGTTTCAATGTGTAGAATTTTAACCGCGCCATTTAAACTAACGTGTCTTAAATTCTGTTCAACCGATTTTTCATTTTTTGTAGATTTAAAATTAGATACCTTCAGAAATAAAAATACATTTCTGAAGTTTGTAAAATATACTTTGTTTCTTATTTTAATTCTTGTAATAATGAGACAACATCAACGAGTATTTTAAAATGAATATTGTGTCAGAAATTCTTACGATGCAGAATAGAATAGTTGAACCGTATTATTTTAAGTAGAAAAACCAAGTTATTGTAAGACACTGATACTGGAGGCGCGTCGTAAGTAGAAAAATAAAGTCGTGGCAAGACAGTTAAATTTGGTTAAATTATGCAAGTTTATTTACCAGTTTTTTAAAAAACGAACAAAATACAAGTTAAGGAAAAAAGTGTAAAGTATATTGTTTTTTTGGAAATATAAAATTTGCCAATAAATGCTACACATTTAATTATAAATTTTTAAATTTATTTTCTCTATTTATAGAACACAATGTGAATTTTCAACTTTTAGGCATTTACTTGTTTTTTAATATTGTACTCCTGTTCAAAAAAGTTACTAACGATTTTGATTATCATACCTGAATTTGTTGAAAAGTTGTAAAAAAAAAAGGAAATTTTAATCTCAAAACTCTTTTACTTTCTGTCAATTTCTGCAGTGGCGTAACTGGGAGAGCAAGGGCCCTCAGGCAAAAAGGAAAATGGATCTTAATTTATTTATTTATTTATTTAAGAATATCCCAATGATATATAATAATTTTCAAGTTTAACTAATTCATTCATTCATTATGTCCACACCTGACATTTGTTAATAGATGTACTTTTCTTTTAAAATTTTAAATCATAATTCAACTTTTTAAAATGTTCTCAACTTTTAAATTTATAGCAATTTTAATTTCTTCAAATTTCAGTTAATGTAATTGTATTGATTAAACATTCAAATAATAATCTACGTTTCAAAACTACTAAATTTGAAATGATTTACAAATTTATTCAATTTTTAATAATTCTTTTCTATTATGATTTCAATTACTTAAAATACAATTTTGTAGGTACTTTCTATATTATTTTTCAACTATTTTCCACAATTCTTAATTATTTTCATTGTTTCCCTAAATCTTAAATTTACCATCTTGAAATTTCAATTATTTTGTCTAGTTTTTTCTCAATCACTTTTACAATTTTAATTATTTTTACCTTGACATTAAATCAATTTAATGATTTATACCTAAATTTTAAACCATTCATTGCAAATTTAAATTCAATTTTTTTAATTTACCATAATTTTTGTCATTTTGCAATTATTATTTTCAATTTTTAATTATTTCATAATTTTTCCTAAAAATGTAGATTATTGTCTTTAATTTTTAATTTCTTAAACGATTTTCTAATTATTTTCTTTTACTTAAGAACAAAGTCTGTAATTTTATATTATTTTCTCCCATTTTTAATTATTTTCATTCTTTTGGCATAATTTCCAAAAGTTTCAAGTATTTATCTGAAATTCCATTTCTTATTTTCATCAATTGTTTATTATTTATTTTCATAATATATTTTTTGTATTTTAACTGTTGTGTCCAATAATTACCTTCTCTGGCTATGGGCTATGAAATGAAATAAATAAAAAAATAAAATTTTAAATTATTTCTGCGATTTTTTAATTAATCTCTTTAATTAGAATTTTCCAGTAATTTTATAACTATTTTCTTTTTTTAAACGTATATTCTATGATTTTTTTAGTTATTTCTCTCAAATTTTATTTATTATTTTAAATCAATTATTTAATTCAATCTTCAATTATTTTTATGATTTTTTTATATTATTTTCTTCAATTTTTAATCACTTTCGTTCTTTTTCGTAATTTCTAAAAAGTTTTTAATTATTTCTGTTTAATTAAAAATTATTCTTTTCAATTTATCTTCTTTTATTAATTTTCTCTAATTATTAATTATTTTTTTTCCAATAATTTTTTTTTCAATTTTAAATTATTTTTCCTAAAATTTCATTATTCAATTGTTTTTAATTTATTTGTAAGATTTTCAAGTACTTTTCTCAAATTCAAATTTTTGTCTTTATTTTTAAAACATTTCTATGATTTTTTAAATAACTTTCCCTAATTTTTAATTAATTTCATTTTTTTCAATTAATTTGCAAAATCTCCTTTTGCAATTTTTAAAAATTTTAAATTTTGATAAATTTTGTTCTAAAAGAAAAGTTTATTGGGGTTGACTGAGGGCCCCCTGAGGTCAAGGGCCCCCGGGACGATGCCCTACTTTGCCCCTTAATAGTTACGCCACTGAATTTATGTATTCAGAGTAGAAAAGACAGGTTATAGCGAGAAATTAGTATCTCATGTGATGTCTTACCATAACTTGTCTTTTCTACTAAACAGTATAAATTTTCATTAAATACATAATGTTATTATATAAATATAAATTCTATGTAACAGAAAAATATTATAATTTACATGCTATACTAATAATTGCATAAAGGTAAATAATATAATTTACCAATTTTTGTAAAATTATACAAAGAGTAAAAAAAGAAAAATTTTAAATTTACCTCCAAGGCGAAGCTCAGCAGTAGCTTGAACCATAGAATTGTCATTTTTCGCAAAACATTGATACATTCCTTTATCGTCTCGAGTTATGGCAGATATGTGTAGAATTGTTCCATTATTGCCTAAAATTTTTACTCTTCCCGAAGTTCCTTCCCTCAAAGGCAAAGCGTCCTTTGCCCAGGTAATTAAAGGTGTTGGCTGACCCGTAAACGAACATTGGAATTCCGCGTCTTTTCCTAAATCAACTGTCACCTAAAAAACGTAATATCCAAAATTTTATAATTATTATTATTTAAAATTAATTCACTTTAAATTCGCAGAAAATAATTTTTTCTACAAAAAGAAAGAATTTGTTCATTGAAACTCGTTTAGAAAAATATTTCAATAAACAACCAAAACGATTTTTAAATTGGAAAAAGTAAACTTTTTTCATTAAATTGTTTTTTTACAAAAAACTCTTTTTGATCCAAACACCACTGCTTTGGTTCAAAAAAGATTCTTTTAACTAAAAAATAAAACGATAATATTCCAAATCTAGTAATCTATAGAATAAAAATTGAAAAATTGATTGAAAACTGACAAAAATATTGATAATTTTTTTTATTTTATTTGAAGAATATTTTTTTAATTAAATACAAATTTAGTTATAAATAACAGAAAACAGAAAAACATGATGTTGATTTAAAAAAATTTTTTCTTTCGGCGCATATGAAAATTGTCGCATGTATAAATAAATAAAATTCACATGTAAATTTGCCTCCAGCTGAACAAAAAGAAATATGTCGAATCCATTAATTACTCCACATTGGTCCATTTTTTTAAAGCACTTTTCATGTTCACTTTGAACCGCTGGAATGGTTTATTCCTTTGATGTTTGAAATTTTTCTATGTATTTTGTTTCTGCTCTATTTGCGATCAAATTAAACAGTGATTGATAAATTTCAAACGGTCCGAAAGGAAAAGCTGATGAAGTGCTATTCAAATATTCAAATTCAATAAGTCTTTAAATTCAGATGGGTTTAATACTATTTTACCTTTAGAATGAAAAGGCACTTGAAATTGTTTTCTATTTAATTTATAAATTCATCAATTTTGTCAATAATCAAATCAATTTAAAAAAAAAATTCTGATTTAAAAAAACCATTTAAAATTAAAAGAATGATTTTTAAAAATCAAATTGTTAATTACCTCTTTAACCAAGTATTTATTTAGATAAATTTTAATTTATTCGAAATTTAATGTAGGACAAATTTTAAAAAGAAAATTTTTTAGTTGGTAGAATCTTTAAATACCAGAATTTCCATTTCATTAAATCAACATTTTTCCGGATTTTTATTTCCAGGAATTGATATTTTTATGGAATATTTAAAACGCCGAAGTTTAATTTGACCGAATTTGCGAATACCGGATCAAATATCTGACAGGAAAATTTTGTCGTGAGTTGTAAAATTGATAGTCGAATTTTTATTTTGTAAAATTTGTTTTCAATGGAATGGGAATTAATTCGAATTCTTATTTAAAATTTTTTGGTCACCGAATTCCTTTTTATCCGAATTTTCACTTGAAAGAAATCTAACTTATATTTGGACAAATATAGATTTGGGTAAATCAGAGACCGTCATAAAATCATCTGGTTTTTGGGTGATTTTTAAAATATTTAGTAGAAGTCAATGGATTTTACTTAAAGATGTAAATCAATTCATTTTGCTTTATATTTGATGAATTGATTTCCATTTTTAAGAAATATCCATTGACGTCTACTGAAAATAGTTTTAAAAAGACCAAAATAATTTCGTGATAGTCCCTGGGTCAAATAGACATTAGGTTATTTTAAATTCTGTTGAATAAATATTTTGACAAATTTCCATTCGGTTAAATTAGATATTTTTTAAATAAAAAACCGGTTAAAAAGAAATTCTCTTTAATGAAAATCGAGTTAATCATGAATTTGGTGACCTGAAAATTCTATTAAGTAAGAATTCGATTTAATTTACATTCAATTGAAAACAAATTCTCTAAAATAGAAAACAGGATAAAAGAAAATTCTATCAAATAAAATTCAGTAAAACGGAAATTTAAACATCTTACAACTTATTCACGCGTCTGGAAAAATGAAAATTGGGGTAAAAGAAAAATGTGTTTATAATCTAAAATGAAAATGCTAACTAATGCATTTTATAGAATAAAAATTGTTGATAAGATTGTAATTGACTAGAAAATTGGATTCAAAGACGAAAAAATAGAGGGAAAAAAATTAAAGAAGAAAAAGTGCATTCCAACCTGTTGTGGTTGTAATCGAATGGAAAGGCTGCTTATAATTGAGACTTCAAGTTCCACACTTTCAGAACCGGCCGTGTTGTTGGCATGACAAACATAGCGTCCCGCATCTTCAACTCTGGCAGATTGCAAGACGAGGACTCCAGCTCGGGAATGGATTCTCTCGGAATTGACGATCATCTCAGTGCCAGAAATGGATTCGCGAAACCAGAGGTACATTGGTGGTGGAATTCCTTGTGAGATGCAGGACAAGACGATTGTTTCCCCAGTACGAATTGGAGCTGGGCTCACTCGTTCGTTGAATCGTGGTGGCACAGGATTTCGATGTTCTACTAACAGGTTATCAAACGAATCCATTATTCGTCAGACAATAGTCGCCCCCAGACGCTTCTATATTTTAGTCCTGTCTCTCAGAACATTAATTTCCTATCAACCTGGTTGCATATTAACAAGACAATCACCTAATTCGCGCACGAGTTCTATCAATTTAAAAGCATCCTTTTATCACTATGATTTTTTATCCTCTTATCGCTAAAAATATATTTATTTCAAATTCTTATCCTTTTTTTGATAATAATTTGTAAATATGAGCAGAGTGTCTAACGAATGGCTATTTTTAAATTTCTGACAATTTTTTGGAAAGATAAACTACACAGTTTTTGCGAATTTGTTCTTTCGGTGATTAATAATTAGAGTTGCAAAATTCTCGGTAATTTAAAATCCGGTTACATCGAGAATAGGGTAACGGGTACAGTGACCGACACCCTGAGCATAGTTTCAAATTTGAGTGAAGTTATAATCTTACCTATTATAGTTTTAGTTATGAAATAAACTGTAAATGACAGATTAAGGTTTTAATTTTATATTTATGTGTGTGAAATTATCGAAAGCTTTATGAAAAATTAATAATAATAGTTTTCAAATGCCTTCTACGAAAACAGTGAACGACACCCTTTTTTCAGTGAACGTCATAGCGTCGTGGACAGTGAACGACACCTTTTCTTATTTGTTAAATATATTTATTTCTGAAAGTGAAATAAGTTAAAATATTTAATATTTTAACAATATCGAACATAAACTAACACATTTTCTTGATTACAAATGAAAAAATATAATATATTTATAGAGAAGACTTCTTTTTAAGGATGTTGCAAAGGGAAAATTAACATGACCTTAAAAATACATTTCCAGACTGCGTATAATTTCGACACCTAGCCAATTTTTTCAGAAATAAAAAATGTAATTAAAAATATGACCATGTGCCCATAATTTAAATTTTATGCAGATTCTAAACCAATTTCACATTTTAGAAATAATTATGTATTATATAATACATAAATACATAAATATAACATATGTTATATTTATCCACTTTTTTCTTTTGAAAGGATGAGTATCTCATTGGATATAATTTTTGCTCTCGCTTACCAAACAGAATAAATTTAAATAAATTAATAATAATGTTATGTCGGGTTGACATAAATTGAATTTCCAATCACGACAATCGGAAATTAATAACGTGTATTAAAACTAATAACGTTATAGTTGTTTAGACCTAAGATTTCAGAAATCTTAATAGTCTAGGGTTCGTAAGTTTGAGTTAATTTTCACTGCTCCTTAGCAACTGCATCTTGTGGTAAATAAGAACATTATGAAAAAAAGAAAATAATACACAATTTCAATAATTTAATTAAAAATAGTAAAAATTTAGAATGGGAAGATAGGCAAGAATTACAGGACAGTAATATTTCAACGTCCCTTATAATTCCTGCGGAGTAAAATAAAAGGGTGTAAAAATAAAACTAATAAATTGAGAAATTATTAATAAATTGCATTTTAATATACTTTCATTAAAAATAGATAATTAGTAATAACTACCTTATTTGTCGAATTGGAAATACCTCTGAAAATAATGGGAGTGAATATTCTTTCTTTGATTAGAAATGTAATAAAATGATATTTTATCATGGTTAACAATTTAAAATACTTCTTGAAAATATAAAATGTAAAATTTAGATTTAATTTAGAATTGAAAAATTATTTCGTTTAAATATAGAAAATCGAATTTTGAAACTTGAATTAAAATTTAAAATGTGTAAAAATATTTCAAAGGAATTAGAAATAAACTTGACTACTACCCCGGACGGGGCAGTAGAGAGAAGTGTTCGTTCTGTCTCCACGACTGACCGTCCTAGCCTCAGAAAAAGGGCCAATTTGTAATGGGTGGGGGTAAAGGCGAAACTATTGGGCAAGTCTAGGAATGCTTAGAAAATAGTTGAAAAGTCACAACGTATATCTCAAAAATATTTCCATGACAAAATACCTTATAAACTAAATTAACAAATTATTGTTATTAAATTTTACATAAACAATTTTTCATTAGTAAGATGAAATTTGTGTTTAAACAATTAAACTAATACATAATAGTAATTATAAACATTAAATGTGTTCGTGATGTACATTTTACACTTACACACACACACACACACACACACACACACATACGTTGTTATTTAGATTTGGAAACATTCCTTTTGTTAATAAAGAAAATTGTTTACGTTTATAATTGTTAACTTAATCAATTATCTTCAATAATTAAATAAAAATTCCTAAAACTGAAAGTAGACATAGACTTAATTTGTTTATTTGGATTAATTAAAGAATGTATGAAATTCTGTACTTACTTTTGTTATTTAAGTAAACATAACCTCAATATTGTTAATAATCATTATCACATAAATGAAATAATTTCAGAAGATTTTGATTTTTATATTTGTAAAAATAATAATAATAATAATAATATAGACAATGATAGGTTATGTTTATTACAATTATCCATAACAACATAAACAATAAATTTCGATATAATTAGTGAATAATTAGTAAATTTCATAAACAAAATCTGAAATAATTCAATTAGGTTCAAAATGTAAAAAATAACCTAAATTGTTTATGAAGTCATTAGTGGCGAATAAAATATCCTTTAGTTTATATATTTGAAAAAAAAAGAAACGGAATTTTATATGAGTTATTCTCATAACGAAGTATACGTGGAATTTTTCTAGGAAGATAAGTTAGACACATACAGGAAGATATTGTTCTTTATCTGTATACCTGCATTGAGTTCTTTCTGTAGTCCAAGGGTCCGATGCGCTTCTTTTAGTCGAAGGACACACTTTACAGGCGCCCGTCTAGTATTGTTTGCTTAAAGATAGGCTAGTAAACTTAAAAGGTTTTCTAACATTAAACCGATGTTTTAGGAAATATAGCTTCAAATCTTACAAGTCAAAATTATTATACCTCAAGAATTTTGGTATACGCTGATTTAAAATAGAAATAATTTTAAAGAAAGAAAACATTAATTTTTAAAACGTCAAATTTAAAGTTGACGTAACAATAATTAATTCATTTATTCATTTATATTTATTTAAATATAAATATTTAAAATTTAAAAACTGTGAAAAATTCACGAAATCGTAAAAAACGTTGTTTATTGTTTTTAAAACAATAAAAATGAAGAAAATGTCTTACGAAACGTATTAAAATAATAAAGAATAATTACAACATATCAATTCTTCCGAGTCCATAAAATCGAAATAATGTTTGTGTATTTTTGATGTACAAAGAATAGTATAAAATCTTATTAAATTCTTTTAAGAATTAATTATTTTTTATTTAAAAATATGTTGATATTTTCTATAGTCTATAGAAGTGTTTAGCTTTATATGCAACATATTGGAAAATTGACAACAAGAAATTATTTAAACAATTTTAAAAATAATAATTTTTAATTTTTCTTATAAATAGTTGTTCTGATCTTGAAAATGTGCATAAATGAGAAAATACTAGAAATGTTTAGCCTTCTATTTTTTGTTCAATATATTGAAAAATTAGCAACAATGAATTATTTAAACAATTTTAAAAATAATATTTTTACCTCTTTCATATAATTAAATGTTATGCTTAATAAATTTAACAACTGAGAACAAAATAAAAGTCTCTAGTCGTAATAATAGATTGGACAGTTAACAATATTAAATTCTTTAAACAATTGTAAATATAATAATTTTCAGTTTTTTCATATAATTAAATTTTCTACTCTTAATTAATAACACAATTGAGAAAAAAATGGAAGCCTCGTCATGTATTGCATATTGAATAGATTTTTTAAATAATTTAATAAGTTTTTATACTAAGCATTTGCAAATTAACTATTACAAGCATTAATAACATTAATTTGTGATAATGCAATATTTAAATAATCATGAACAAATAATTCAGTTGTCAAGTTTTTATATGGTGTCGTTCACTGAAAATTGAGAAATTTATAGAAATTAGTGAACGACATTCCCCTGTCGTTCACTGTCATTGGGGAAAATTATATGGCCAGTGAACGACACCCAAATAATTAAAGAATTCACATTGTTTACAGTGTTTTTTAAGTCTCACATTACTAATTACACTTGTTTTAAAGCAAATTATGCAAACCTGACTTATTAAAACAGTTGTGTTTAAAAAATAAACTTACTTTTGGTTCACTGATGCTCTTGTCGTTTTCGTAAATTTTGATGGAAAAAACGAAACACACCTAACCTCATTTTTAAAAAACAGAATTTCCTTGATTATTTTTAATTATTATGTATTGGCATTAGTTTAAAAGTTTCGTAATGAACCATTTTTCTCAATTTAATAAAATACAATGTATATTAATGTGTAAATATGTTAATAATTAACCTTTTTTACGACGGGTGTCGTTCACTGTCAGGGGGTCGGTCACTGTACCTGTTACCCTATAACCTAAATTATTAAATATTAATATTCTCATTCCAGAGAATTTTTGAGAATTTTCTATGTTTAAATAAGCTCCACTATTTTGAAACACAAACAATTTATTGAAATAAAAATGGATAAATGACCAAAATAATTATCATTACAAATCAACTGTAAAATTATTATTCAATATAACAATTACACCGGCAGACAAGGAAAAATTAATTTGGAGTGCTAAAAACCAGCCTAGTCAATTTTTACGTATTTTGGATCGCTGAATCCAAAATCGAGATCGTTTTTTAAAAGTTAGCTCTCATTTGTTTTCTAATCTCAAAAAACAAAAAATGTAAGTTTAACTTGTTGTACTATGCATAAAAATTGTAGAAAAAATATGAATCTCAAACTATTGTAAACTGTGAAGTATCACCTTTAATTTAAACCCAGAAACTTAAAAAATATTCAGTGAATCCCGAGATAAGAACGTGTAAGCATTTTTTCCTTAAAACTCAAATAAATCGTGACTTAACGTGAAAATTTTTTAGAAAATTTTAGAAAATATTTTAGAAAAATATGCTTTAACGTTTTGACTCATATCTCGGGAACTACTGAATATTTTTTAAGTTTTCTGGGCTTAAATTAAAGATAATACTTCAAAGTTCACAATAGTTTCAGATTCATGTTTTTTTTACAGTTTTTATACACACTGAAGCAGGTTAAACTTAAAATTTTTGTTTTTTGAGGTTAGGAAAGAAATGAGAGATAACTTTTGAAAACCGACTCCGGTTTCTGATTCAGCGTCCCAAAATGCGTAAGAATTAATTAGTCTAGTATTTAGCACTCTAAATTATTTTTTTTTTTGTGTTGGTGTTATGAACAGAGTTTTATGTAAATTATAAAAATTGTAATTTTGTATACCAAACTAGATTAAACAACGAACGCTGCGGCGTGATTGTGTCATCAACAATTGTAAATATATTAAATATAATATTTAAAAAAAATATAATATTAAAAAAAAATATAATATTTAAAAAAAATAATGGCAAATTTTGCAAATTGATTGAAAAAAAAATCATGAGAACGATTAAAATTGGCGAAAATAATTTAAAAAATCATAGAAATGTTTTAAAGTTAAAGAGAATAATTCAAATTTGAGAAAAATACTTCAAAATCTTAGAAATAAATTGAAAAAAATTCAGAATATTGAAAAAGTGGAGACAATAATTGAAAATTGAAAAAAATGATTGAAATTGAGATATATAATTAAAATTTTAGAAAATTAATTCAGAAATGATAAAAATAACTAAAAATTGAAGAAAATAATGAAAAAATAATATAAATAATTTAAAATTGAAGAAAATATTATATAAAATTTGAGAAAATAATTGGAAAAATTACATAATATATTTTAAATAAAGGAAAATTAAACAGAATTTCAGAAAAATACTTGAAACCTTTAGAAGTTAATTGCAAAAAAAAAGAAGAAAATAATTAAAAATTAGACAAAATAAATGAAAAAAGATAATCTTAATTTAAAATTGAAAAGAACAATTTTTAATTTACGAGAAATAATTGCAAACAATACAGAATATAGGTACTTAAAAGACAAGAAAATCGTAGATATAATTGAAAATTGAATAAAAAGATGAAAATTTCAGATAATTAATTAAAAACTTTTTGTAAATTATGAAGAAGAACGTAAGTCACGATGAGTTTTAACCAACTTTAACCTAAAGGTTCTCCCACTACAAATGTTTTTGCAGATATTGAATGTGGACACTTTTTTAAGAGTTTTGCAAAAAAAACCAAAATCTTTCATCGAGCCGTTTTTGAGAAAATCGATTTTTTAGGTTAACAAATTTAATTTCTGGACTTTTATTTGAAGTATATGCATGGTCGCAACAAAATAAAACTCAGTTTGAATTTAGGCACTTTCCTGAGTATGTTGCAGAAAAAAGTAATACTAAAAACACTTCCATTCAATTTTTTTTTTTTAAAATCAGTCGTTTAGGTTAAAAAATTTAATTTTTGTTTTTTTGTTTAAAGTATGTGTAATATCGTTAAAATAACTAATACTAAAGCTTCATTTTTAAAATAAAAGTATTGCGTGGCCGTAATCTTTTTTCTTTATAGAAAATTACTGAAAAAAAAATTTTTAATCATTGTAGGGCGATTTTTACCTTTGAATTTAATTGTTTTTGTCCCTTTCAATTTTTGTGCAAGTTACCTAGAGGGTCGGGCATAAAAATTAAATAGGACAAAAGCAATTAAATTCGAATATAGAGGTCGCACTTCAATGATTTAAAACTTTTTTTTCAGTAATCTTCTATAAAAAAAAAGAGAATACGGCCCACGCAATATTATTTTTTCAAAAATGAAGTTTTAATATTAATTATTGTAACGATATTAGACATACTTTAATTAAAAATTCAAAAATTAAGTTTTTTAACCTAAACGACTGATTTTTTCAAAAATGGCTGAATGAAAGTGTCTTTAGTATTACTTTTTTTTGCAACGTACTCAGGAAAGTGTCTAAATTCAAACTGAGTTTTATTTTGTTGCGCCCATGCATATACTTTAAATAAAAGTCCAGAAATTAAATTTGTTAACCTAAAAAATCTATTTTCTTAAAAACGGCTCGATGAAAGATTTTATTTTTTTTTGCAAAATTCTTAGAAAAGTGTCCACATTCAATATCTGCAAAAACATTTGTAGTGGCAGAACCTTTAGGTTAAAGTTGGTTAAAACTCACCGTGAAGTATAATAATTCAAAATTGAAGAAAATAATAAACAAATAATATAAAAATTGAAAATTAAATTAAATAATTGAAATATCAGATAAATAGTTTAAAATTTGGAAATTATGAAAAAAATTCAAAATGATATAAAATTGAAGAAATTAATTTAGAAGAAAAGAATAATTAAAAATTTTTTAAAATAAGTGACATGTTAAAATTAAAAGTAATTAAAATTTCAGATAAATAATTCAAATTTTTTATTATTACGCAAAAGGAATGAAAATAATTAAAAATTGGAAAAAATAGGTAATAAGAAAATTACAAAACTTATTTTTGAGCGAAAAAAATAACTGAAAAATCGTTTAACAAGTTGAAAATTGAAGAAAAAAATCTAAATTTAAGATAATAACTGAAAACTTAGGAAATTATTCATAGAATAATTAAAATAATTAAAAGATGGAGAAAGTAATTGCAAAATGATAAAAAGAAATGATGAACATTGAACAAAATAATTCAAAATTGAGAGTCTTGAAAGTTCAGGATGTTAGTTGAGAAATAATGAAAATGACTAAAAATTAAAGATAATAATTGCAAAATGAATATACTGATGCTGAACTAAAAAAATTAATTTAACATTGCGATAAATATTATGAAATTTAGCAATAAATAATGAAACTGTTTTAGTGTTGATGAAAAAATAATTGAAATTTGAGGAAGGTAGATTTAAGATTTATAGGGAAAAAAATGATAAACAATGAAAATAATTAAAAATTGCAGCAAGTAATTGAAAAATGATAAAAATAGTTGAAAATTGTAGTTTAAATAATTGAAATCTTAAGAGAAAAGAATTATTAAAAATTTTTAAATCACTTTATATTTAGTATATTTGAACCGTGGATTAATTAAACTTTTAATCAATGTTACTTCAAATAACAGAAATTTAACAAATTTAAAATTGCCATAAATTTAAGATTTGAGAACATTTTGAAAAGATGAAATATAATGTAAAAATTTAGAGCAAAAAAACATATAGTGCCAAACTTCAGGTGTGGACCGAATGAAAGAAATTTGTAAATTTATATATACAATTTTTACTTTTAACATTGAATTTCAAATCATTACTAATTAGAATGACACTAGAGATTCTATTTTCGTACATTGATTGAGAAAATTTGACTAAATTTGATAAATAAATCAAAAAACTGAAATTCTCATAAATTCTCGATTAGAATTTTGGTCGGTTATATTCCCTGTTATATTCTCGTTCTTCTTACCGTTCTTCAAGTAATATTACTCCTTCGAAACTTTATTAATAACTGATAGTGTAAATATCAATTGGTTTAAAAGGAATATTAAGAAGAGTAGTGTTCGATATTCAATATACGTTGCTTTTATTTTAAAAATATTTAACAATTTTGTTCGGAAAATAACAAGAAAAACTTGTTAAAAGATTTACAGGTATATCAGAAAGTCGATAAAAAATGTAATAAGTTTCAAGGAAAAAGGAAGGTTTAGAAATAGAAGTGAAAAAGTCTTCAGGAGTGAAAAACTGAAAACTTTTAATGTAAGGAATAATGAGAGATAAAAAAAAATATTTAATTAATTAATTGATAAATTATGATTCAATGAGACTTTAGAAAAAAGATATAAAATCTTCTCAACTCAAAAATAAAAAGAAAGTAGGGAAAAAAGTGAGTATTTAAAAGAAAATTAAACGGTTTTATGAAAAGGAAAAGATTTCTAAGAAATAGAAAAGTTATTATAAACTTTAACAATTATTCGAAACTATAATGATCAGTAAATTTTGAAAAAAATAAATAAATTTGAAAAAAAAATTTAAAGGAAGACAAAAAGTTAAAAAGAATAAAAGACAAAAAAAATGGTCCTAACAACAATATAGCTTTAGCAAATTCAAGAAAATCTAACAATTTTCTGAAGGAGCAAGTAAGTTTGAAGAAAAATATACAGAATATGTAAAAACGATTTGATTAAATTTACAAAAAGATGAGCAAATCTAAAAGAAATAAGAAAATTGTAGAAAATATTTTACATTTCTCATTCACCAAATAAAAAGAAAAAAAAATTGAGAAACCTATGTTTTGATCTAGGAAAACATGGTCATATCAAAAACGGAAAATTCAAAAATAGATAAGAATTTAAAAAATTAAAATAAAAGAAGAACAAAGGAAGTCTAAAATACAAGAAAATATTTAATATAATAAAAAGATTTACCGTAACAGTTTGTTTTAAAAAATATGAAAATAGAAAGAAAAAGAATGAAAAAATCAAAAAATTTAGTGGGTTTTATAAAAACAAAATCGTAGAAACGAATAATAAATAATTTGTGTAGAATAAAGAAGAAAATAAGCGAAAATGTATACAAAAAAAATAATAATTAAGAAGAATTGGACACATATTCGAGAGAAGGTTATTTTTGAAGTGATTATTTTGATTTTTAAAACAGAAAATTAATTTTTAATATAATTTTATTATTTGTTTAGACAAAATGAGACAAATTTAATTTAGAACAAAATAAGTTATTTAAACTTATAGTTGGATAACAATTAGAAAATTTGGAAATTTAGAAACGCTTCCGAGAGACGAGAGAAATTATAATATTGTTCTTGAATCTCAAAAATCTTTAATTTGTATTCTACTATGAGTTTTAATATGTTTTAAATTAAATTTGTCAGATTTTGTCTAAGTAAAATTACATTAAAAGTTAGTTTCTCTATTTCAAAAAGCAAAACAATTACTTCAAATATAACCTGTTTTCGAATGACCAGATTGATTAAAATTTTAGAAATATAAAAAAACTGCTTAAAAACATAAAAGCAGTCCAGAAAATGTTTTTCTTTAGATTGTCTTAAAAATTTTAGCCAATCTGGTCATCTTGATTAAATAGATTTGGATTCAGCAGAGAAAAATACGTAAAAATAAACTGGTTTTTCGGAGAAAAAAGTTTTGTTGTTTTTTGTTATTTTGTTTCGAGTAGTTTTTTTTAAAAAAATTAGATAGATTGGTTAAAATTTTGGAGATCTTAACCAATCTAACAATTCTAACTTCGGATACAGGTTTGTTTTGAAAATTCCAGAATCTTCTTACAAATTCCCATTTTTTTTTCAATGACGTACCAAATTCCTGGCAACTTTTTGAATTCCTCGGATTTTCCGGATCGCTAGACAACCTATATAAAAGTGAGTTTTCGTCTCTTTTAAGCACCTCATTCTCAATTTTTTCATCTTTTCTCGAGCTCGTTATTTTGATTCGGTTGTGGAAAGGGACAAGCTGTCATTAGGGGAATAGTTCGAAAATTGTAAAGCTCTAAGGAGTCGCTAACACTTTACCTGAAAATCACCGATCTGACTCTCCATAAAGACTCCTGTCTTCGTCTAGGGACATGAGGCAAGAATATTCTCAAACGCATATTCTCGAGATGTTGAATATTCAAGAGTCGAAATCTCTCATATGAATATTCTCCTCTCCACCTCTTTGATAATAATTCCTCCGTTTTGTGAAGATATTCTCAGCTGAGTTTAAAGAGTCACCAAGTTGTTTGAATTTGTATCAAAGCTAATAAATTAAACATTTAAACTCTTTGATAATTTTGCCTGTCTGTTATTTCAATCGAGACAAGTTTGTAAATCTGAATCGATTCTTTGTTCATATTCATAAAATCGAGAATATTCCTTCTGTTAGTCAAACTTTTTTTAATTTCAATTGAACCAAATTATTCAACTTAGGTAAACAAAATTGAATGAACAAAAATTTTACCCTTTAATTAAATAAACAAAAGTATAGACTTTTAATTAATCGTGTTAATTTTAAGTTAAAATTGGAACAAATTTGGATTAGATGCCATGCTCTTAATTAAAATCAAAATTTTCGATAAATTGTTATTAGAGCTAAATGGAAGTGAAATATTCAATCAGACAGAGTGCAGTGAATAAGTGGGTCTGAATTACTCTGGAGATTTGCGTCTTTAAATTAAAAAAAAAGTGGAGTGAAGTTTCTCTGTTGGAGACAAAAGCAAAACATACTTTCTATGTATATAGTATAACTGGACGAAATACCCAATAGAGAGAAATACAAAGCCGGACTTGATAAGATTGCGGTGCAGCCAGTGTAGGGATTGAAACAATGATGGCTGCATTGTTTCTTGTCGACGTTGCGCAGCAGTTTTGCTGCATCACCACCGCGCAGAAAACAGGGGTATTGCACTTTACGTTTCGTGGAGTTTCCGATAGAACGATCTCATCCTATCGTCAACCTCTTCTTCGTTTAAGAAGTCCACCCCCCACGGCAGAATAATAATACTAAGGCAGACACCAACCTCATTGTTTTAACACGTTTCTCAAACTAACCTAAATTGACAATCTTTTCATTACAATTTCTTATTTATTTTCTCTGATAAAATATCGATTTTCTCTCAGTGTAAATATTTCGACCGTAAAAATAAGTAAAAGTTGATTATAATAAGTTTTAAGATTGTTATATTTTTGATAAAATAATTTTAACAAACTTTCGTGGTTGGATAAAAATAATATAAGAATTATCTTTAGCGTCAAAGCTTCTATTTAGTGTGTATTAACCGCTGTGGCAAACAGTGGGTAGACCACAAAGTCGGTAACCTCACTTGATGTTGCTCAACCTATTTTAGAGTAGAATAAAAGAAAATCTATAGGTCGTTTCCATTTCAATTCAGACAGGCTATGTATGTTAAAGTTAGGGAATCATCCCGAGTCGAAATTTTGAAGCTACTTTGAAGCTCATGAGGAACTTTAGCTTCTACTTAACGACTTCTTAATTTTTAGCCTCTTCTTTACTTCAAATAATAATATTTCCTTTTACTATACGTCTATACACATGTTTCATTTTTCCAATCATTAAAATTAGCAGCTCTTTTAAAGCTCCACATTCCCAGTTATAAAGAAATGAAAATTTTTATTTTACTTTAAACCTGCAAGTGAAACTCAGTCATTTATTCCATTGAAATATACTTTTTTATTTAACATATAAGAAAAACGGGAGTTAAACTAACTTTTTCTTCAATTATTGTTCCTCTGATTAGCCCTTAAGAGGAAAAAATTTTAATCTATAACCAAAACCCAATAATTTGTAAAATTAGGGAAAATGTGTATCTTTCTAGATGCACTTGTAAAAAAATAACAATTATTAACAATAATTTGTTTAAACAATTTTGAGTGGTGATTGTTGTTAATTTTGATAAATATCTTATTTTTTCAATATAAAAAGTAAACAAATTAAAAAACTACTACTTGCTAGGTGTTTTTAAATGTTATAAATTAACAATAATAAATTGTTTTAAAATATAAAAATAATAATTTATGGTCAATAATTTTTATTTTTCTAACCAGAATCCAGTAATTTATTTGTAAAATTAGGAAAAATTTGTATCTTCCTAGGTGTATTTGTAAAGAATTAGTAATTACTAGCAATAATTTGTTTAAAAAATTAAAATTGATGAAAATAAAATTAAAAAAATGTATATAAAAAGTCCAGAAAAGAAAAGTAAAAATCCTTCAGAAAAAAAAAGTTTGGGCAAATTAAACCAAAAACATTTTTATAATATTACACTGAAAGCAAGTCCAACAATAAATTTAGAAAAATAAAGAAAATCTAAAAATTTTATAAAAGAATAAGTACTAAGTTTGCAAAAAACCTCGCAAAAACTATCCAAGAATTAAAAACAAATTGAATAGGTGCATTAATAAAAAAATAAGCGTATTTATTTTTAAAAATATGAAAAAACTTATGAAACTCAACGAAATAATAATAAATAATAATTATTATTTATTATTTATAATTTATTTATTAATAAAATAAAATGACAAATACAACAACAAAAAATACGATTAGTAAAAGGAGAAAAAATCTTTAAATTTTGTAAAAATAAGAAATTATACGATAAAATTTAAACAGTTTCGAAAAAGAAACTGAATTAGAAACTAAAGAAGAATTACAAATATTGTAAGACTTAAAAAAAGGATTATTGTGAATATGAAAAATAATTAATATTATTTAATTATTTTGCATTAACTAATGTGTCTTTAAATTTGAATTAATTGACATTTAAAAATTTGAAAAAATTGGAATATGAGTTTATTGACGTTTGGAATTTATTTAAATTATAATGACCTAAAGATATAAAAATTTGATATTATTTTTTGTTATCTTCATACCAAAAATTTGTAAATCGTAGGTATTTTGATTATCTATATTAGCCCAATTATTTAAATTTTATAAAGATTAAAATATTAAAATTGAAATTTTTAAGATTTATCCACAAATTTGTGGTTTTTTTTATGGTTTGTGATTTTTTACATGCAGTATTAGACATCCGGAGAATTGTAAAGTTTTTTTTTAATTTAAATCATGATTTTAATGCAAATGCTTCAATGATTTAAATCAATATCAGCCTGTAACTTGACAATAATAAATTGTTTAAACAAATGAAAAATACATAAAAATCTCGGTAAACATTCAGAAATTGGCGATATGTAACAATTTTGTTGAAAAGTCCTAAAAAAACTATTCGTAATTTGTATCATAAGGACACTGAGAAAATTAAATATTAAGTTCATAAGCGTCGGTAGCGTAGTGGTTAGTGCGTTAGATTATAAGTGCGTAGGTCGTTATGTCGTGGGTTCGAATCCCCACTTGCGTTATAATAATTTATTTAGTAAGTTTAGACTATTTCCAGCTTGTGTGTATTAAGTGTGACGAATTCTAAAAGCGCATGAATTTTGAATATTTATTTTATATTTTTTTTTATAATTTCATTCATATTAATTTCAGTTTTATTCGCAAAAACAGATTCTTTCTTTGTTTAGACTTTAGAAGATCAATAAAAAGGGGGTCTTGAGCGTTAAAAGAGGCCTTAATATAGTTGAATATTAGCTTCTACTTTAACGCTCTCATCGCGGAAACAGGAAATTTCTTCCAATAATAGCACCAAAGTAGAAGCTAAATTGTATTGAATTTGCTTCTACTTTAAACCTCTATTTCCTAAAAATTTTGGACTATGTAGCGTTAAAGTAGCCTCAAAATTTCGACTCGGGATTTCTCATTGAAATATATTGTTTTTCAGACAATTTTAGACGACACGTATTTTCTACGTGTCGTGTAAATTACACGATTTGGTAAAAAAAAATTTTTAACGAAGTTATGCGGATTTTAATTTTTTAAGTTGAAAAGTGAGATTACAAGAAAATAACATTAAAATTTTTTTAAATTATTATATCTTTTTTGCTATTGTATATATTAAAATGATCCTTTCTGTGTCTAATTGAGGCTTTCATGTTCTTTTAAATTCCATAAGAGAATTTAAAATATTTTCATATTTAACAAAATGGCGGCATTTTTTCGAAAAAAATTAAAATCAGATTTTCTGAAAAACCCCACCGTTTTTTTTTTCTCTCAATTTTTTTACTACTTTCTGGAAGTATAATGATTATTTTCTATAAGAATTTATTGGAGTTCCGCTTCCTGGGGAAGAATAAAAAAAAAATTTCTTTCTAACAAAAGAAAATTCAAAGTTTCTTTAAACTTTGAATTAATTAATTAATCTTTCGAATTACTAATTATAACACGAATTAAATCCATAAATTTTGCATTTTGTCAAGTATAATTTATACTTACAAAAATTCAAAACATTTTTTCGACATTTTTTTACTATTTTCTAGTTTTTATGGTTATATAATTTAAAAGAAAAATTTTTGCATTTTTGCAAGTATAATAATAAGAGATAAAAGCCATAAGACTTTTTTACTCTACTTTTTCAGAGGACCATTTTTTCTATTTGGACTTTTGTTGTATTTAGTAAAGGGTTTAAAAAAACTTTGAATTTTCTTTTCTTAAAAAGAATTTTTTTTATTCATCCCCAAGAAGCGGGACTCCAATAAATTCTTATAGAAAATAATCATTATACTTCCAGAAAGTAGTAAAAAAATTGAGAGAAAAAAAACGGTGGGGTTATTTGAGAAAATCTGATTTTTATTTTTTTTCGAAAAAACGCCGCCATTTTGTTGAATATGAAAATATTTTAAATTCTCTTATGGAATTTAAAAGAACATGAAAGCGTCAATGAGACACAGAAAGGATCATTTTAATATATACAATAGCAAAAAAGATATAATAATTTTAAAAATTTTTAATGTTATTTTCTTGTAATCTCACTTTTTAACTTAAAAAATTGAAATCCGCATAACTTCGTTAAAAAATTTTTTTACCAAATCAGGAAAATACGTGTCGTCAAAAATTGTCTAAAAAACAATATATTTCAATGAGAAATGATTCCCTGACTTTAACATACATAGCCTGTCTGAATTGAAATGGAAACGACCTCTATTAAATGAAATTCTCAAAAATGGTATAATTTATATTTGACCAAATGCTTTTTTATCTGAAATTTCTTGTTTCTTTTTTTAATATCGTTTCTATTTATATTAGTAAGTGAAAAATTACTTTGAATCGGACCTAGTCTAAAATGTTCGTCATGAAAAAAAATGAGTATTAAATTTTTCCCCTACTCTCAAAATTGCATTTTAGAGTTAAAAATCCGTTTTTCTGCAGTTTTTGTATATAATATTCTGTTACTTTGTTATTTTTGATACAATTTTAACATTTTTTTTTATTTTAAAGTTGAGAAACGAGGATTTCCATACCTAATAGAGGTTTTATGTTTTAAATAAAATTTATGGTAGAAAAAGAGTAAAAAAGTTCGAATATAGCTTTTTTATTTTTTCAAATTTGGAAATGATTTACGACCGAATTTTATTTCGAATGTTTTTTTCTGCCTGAATTATTTAAAGTGTATTTAATTATGCGTCGAATGAGCTTTATTGAATTAAATTTGTAAAAAACTAGCTGAGTTATTGCATTTTTTGTGTTTATATTAATCACAGTATTTTCCGGGATACTCAATTTTCAAAAATCTTGGTGTCATTTTTAATTTTCAATAATTTATTAAAATTTACTAAAATAAATATAAAAAAATTATTAGAAGATAATAAGCACCACTTGCAACAATTAAAGAAAGCAAAAAAAAGAAAGTACTGTTTTTTGCTTAAATAAAATAGTGCGATAGTAAAGACAAAATATGCATTAACTTAGTCAATTTATCACCAATTTAATTTTAAAAAAAGTTTATTCAACGCAGAATTAAATATTCTTTAAATAATTTAGCACAGAAAAAACATTCTAAAAATAAAATCGGGCCGAAAATCATTACAAAAGCTAAAAAGATTTTTAAAAATTGACAATTTTCGAAATTTTTTACTCTTTTTTTACCGTAAATTTTACTGGAAGTAGAAAAACTCTATTAGGCACAGAATGGCTTGTTTTTTAGCTTTAAATTAAAAAAAAATTGAAATCTGACCAAAAATGACGAAGTAACAGTATATTATATACAAAAAGTGCAGAAAACTGTTTTTTATCTTTAAAATAAAATTTTTAAGATGGGGGGCGGGGGATAATTTAATATATACAATTTTTTTTAGTTTTTCATGACAAAGAACTAAGGCTAGGTCCGATTAAAAATCATTTTTTTCATTTTTTGTAACACAGTGTAATTTTTCTTCCCTACTTTCTGGATTCTCTTTTTTAATATTTAAATTTTTATTTTGACAATTATGTTTCCTCACTTAGTATACTTAATAAACAAAACTGTTTTGTTTTTATGTTCATGTTCTTAGTAATTTTTGTTCTATTTTATAGTTGTTTTTCTATAATTTTTAGTTACTTATTAGCTTTTCTGATTTTTCTTTCTTTTCAAGTATATTTTTTTATGTTCTCGTAAATCTTCACTTCCTGGAATTTCAATTCTTTTTTCATTCTCTTGTTATTTTCAAATTTTCTAGTTTTCTTTATTTTTAGTTATATCTTTTACATTTATTTATTTAATTATTTATTTAAATGCAACTTTTTTAAAGAAAAAATATGTCTGTGAATATCCAGTATTACTTCTAATTCCTGGATAATGTTTAATAGTATTTTTTTCCTCCTCTAGTTTTTTTTCTAAATTACAAACTTTCTTTATTTTCTAGAGATTTTTCATAATTTTACTAATTTTTCAGTTACTTAAAAATAAATTATAGTAAATTTTCATCAATTCACAGGTTTTTCAAGTTTTTAGTTTTTTATTAACCTTCTGGAATTTCTCATTTATTTTTCGGTCCTTTTTCGTTTAGGTATTAGTCGCGTGTCTGACAGTCAAAAATTGGTGCTTTTTTACAATATTTTTCACGAAATAAATGTGCAATAATTAATTAGTATGTCTATTACTTATAATTAGTGTTCCTTAGTATCTTTTCTAAAGAATAACTTTAGTTTCTAGTATTATTTATTAATATAAATAGGAAATTTAGCAACAATTAACTTTTATTACTTTTTCTAGCACACTCGCTCGTGAGGATTTTTAAAAAATGTTACAATTTTAATTAATAATAGCTTATTTTATTAACAAAATGATTCTCTACAACTCACCACGTTTAATTAAAAAAAAAATTTACTGTTTTTTCCATAAGAATATTTGTTTAAAAAATGTTCAATAAAAAGTTTATTCATTTTTTTAAACAAATATTTACATTAAAAAACAGTAGAAGGTTTTAAAAATTAAACTTGGTAAAGTTGTGCAGAACCTTTGTTTTAATAAAAAAAGCTATTATTAACTAAAATTCCAAAATTTTTTTAAAAAATCTTTACGAGCGAGAGTGTTATAGAAAAAGTAATGAAAGTTAATCGTTGCTAAATTTCCCATTTATATCAAAAATTAATAATCGAAACTAAGCTTATTCTTTAGAGAAGGTAGTAAGGAACACTAACAATAATTAATAAACATAGGTACTAAATAATTATTGCATATTTACTTCGTAAAAGATATTTTAAAAAAGCATAAAATTAAAAATATTTCTTTCTTTACAAAATTTCTTTTTTATTTCTAGAAAATATTTCTCCAGTAACTTTTCTTTACTTTTGAATTGTCTTTCTTTATCATCCAGATATTTTTTATTTTTAAATATATTGTAATCAAGCCTAAACATTTTTAAGAACTTTCTATAGTAAACTTTCTAATATATCTTCTCATTTCCTAGTTGTTTTTTTCAACATCTGGTTACTTATTTTACTTATTTTCATCTACAAAACGAGAATTTTATTTTACCGAATATTCATGCCCCTCTCTTATTTTGAGGTAGGAGAGGTTAAGCAACATTATCGTCGGTTACAACTTTGGCGGGCGACTTAATATAAATTCTTCAAAGCGGTTAAAACACACGAAGTTGAAGTTTTGACGACATAGATATTTATTATCCAATTTTTATAAAACAAGAATTTTTTTTTAATATTTTATTAAAAACAAAATATTCTTCGAACATTTTTATTTAACTTTGAAGTTACTTTTTCAACATGAATATTGACACTGAATTTTATTTACCCTCATTCGTTTCGGTGTCAATTCTAAATTTAGACATAAATAAAAAGAGAAACTTAAAGCAAAACATACATTTGGGCGATTCCATGTCAAATTTACATTCCACATTTTATAATTGATCAAATCTATTTTATATTTGTTCCTTATAAAAAAATATTAGATACGTATTTTTTTATTTTTTTATAAGAGGCCAAATTTTCGAGTTATAAATTTTCAAAATTCTAGATTTTTAAAAATAGACCTTTTTTTAATCACATAACTCTGAACCTATTGAATTTAAAAAATTTTTGCCAATACAAAAAAAGTTAGGTTTATCTTCAACTTTTAAATAATGTTTACAAAAAAAAAAAGAAAAAATATATATACTTTTATAAAAAAAACACCATTTCTTAGAAACAAATCCATTTTTTTTAAATTCGGACCCAAATAACAAATTATTATTTTTCATTTATATACATACCTCAAAATGTCAAGAACATTTTAAAAAAAGTTTCCAGTTGGCTAGAAGAGTATTATTAGTTTCAATTAATTTTCAAACTCTAGCTGTTATATCTAAGTGCTGTACTGTACCTGTTTTGGTTATATTAATTTGATTTGACATTAAAAAAAAAAAAAAAAGAAGAGATGCAGCTAAATTCAAGTTAAAACAATTTTTTTCAATTTAAATAGGCACAGTACAGCACTTAGATATAACAGCTAGAGTTTGAAAATTAATTGAAACTAATAATACTCTTCTAGCCAACCGGAATCTTTTTTTAAAATGTTCCTGACATTTTGAGGTATGTGTAAATGAAAAATAATAATTTGTTATTTGGGTTCGAATTTTAAAAAATGGTGTTTTTTTATAAAAATATATATATTTTCTTTTTTTTGCAAACATTATTTAAAAGTTGAAGATAAACCTAACTTTTTTTATATTGGCAAAAATTTTCTAAATTCAATAAGTTCAGAGTTAGGGTAACAGGTACAGTGACCGACCCCCTGACAGTGAACGACACCCGTCGTAAAAAAAAATTTTTCTCGTAAATTGAGAAAAATGGTTCATTACGAAACTTTTAAACTAATGCCAATACATAATAATTAAAAATAATCAAGGAAATTCTGTTTTTTAAAAATGAGGTTAGGTGTGTTTCGTTTTTTCCATCAAAATTTACGAAAACGACAAGAGCATCAGTGAACCAAAAGTAAGTTTATTTTTTAAACACAACTGTTTTAATAAGTCAGGTTTGCATAATTTGCTTTAAAACAAGTGTAATTAGTAATGTGAGACTTAAAAAACACTGTAAACAATGTGAATTCTTTAATTATTTGGGTGTCGTTCACTGGCCATATAATTTTCCCCAATGACAGTGAACGACAGGGGAATGTCGTTCACTAATTTCTATAAATTTCTCAATTTTCAGTGAACGACACCATATAAAAACTTGACAACTGAATTATTTGTTCATGATTATTTAAATATTGCATTATCACAAATTAATGTTATTAATGCTTGTAATAGTTAATTTGCAAATGCTTAGTATAAAAACTTATTAAATTATTTAAAAAATCTATTCAATATGCAATACATGACGAGGCTTCCATTTTTTTCTCAATTGTGTTATTAATTAAGAGTAGAAAATTTAATTATATGAAAAAACTGAAAATTATTATATTTACAATTGTTTAAAGAATTTAATATTGTTAACTGTCCAATCTATTATTACGACTAAAGACTTTTATTTTGTTCTCAGTTGTTAAATTTATTAAGCATAACATTTAATTATATGAAAGAGGTAAAAATATTATTTTTAAAATTGTTTAAATAATTCATTGTTGCTAATTTTTCAATATATTGAACAAAAAATAGAAGGCTAAACATTTCTAGTATTTTCTCATTTATGCACATTTTCAAGATCAGAACAACTACCCGAGTCGAAATTTTGAGGCTACTTTAACGCTACATAGTCCAAAATTTTTAGGAAATAGAGGTTTAAAGTAGAAGCAAATTCAATACAATTTAGCTTCTACTTTAATGCTATTATTGGAAGAAATTTCCTGTTTCCGCGATGAGAGCGTTAAAGTAGAAGCTAATATTCAACTATATTAAGGCCTCTTTTAACGCTCAAGACCCCATTTTTATTAATCTTCTAAAGTCTAAACAAAGAAAGAATCTGTTTTTGCGAATAAAACTGAAATTAATATGAATGAAATTATAAAAAAAAATACTAAATAAATATTCAAAATTTATGCGCTTTTAGAATTCGTTACACTTAATACACACAAGCTGGAAATAGTCTAAACTTACTAAATAAATTGTTATAACGCAAGTGGGGATTCGAACCCACGACATAACGACCTACGCACTTATAATCTAACGCACTAACCACTACGCTACCGACGCTTATGAACTTAATATTTAATTTTCTCAGTGTCCTTATGATACAAATTACGAATAGTTTTTTTAGGACTTTTCAACAAAATTGTTACATATCGCCAATTTCTGAATGTTTACGGAGATTTTTATGTATTTTTCATTTGTTTAAACAATTTATTATTGTCAAGTTACAGGCTGATATTGATTTAAATCATTGAAGCATTTGCATTAAAATCATGATTTAAATAAAAAAAAAACTTTACAATTCTCCGGATGTCTAATACTGCATGTAAAAAATCACAAACCATAAAAAAACCACAAATTTGTGGATAAATCTTTAAAATTTCAATTTTAATATTTTAATCTTTATAAAATTTAAATAACTGGACTAATATAGATAATCAAAATACCTACGATTTACAAATTTTTGGTATGAAGATAGCAAAAAATAATATCAAATTTTTATATCTTTAGGTCATTATAATTTAAATAAATTCCAAACGTCAATAAACTCATATTCCAATTTTTTCAAACTTTTAAATGTCAATTAAATCGAATTTAAAGACACATTAGTTAATGCAAAATAATTAAATAATATTAATTATTTTTCATATTCACAATAATCCTTTTTTTAAGTCTTACAATATTTGTAATTCTTCTTTAGTTTCTAATTCAGTTTCTTTTTCGAAACTGTTTAAATTTTATCTTATAATTTCTTATTTTTACAAAATTTACAGATTTTTTCTTCTTTTACTAATGATATTTTTTGTTGTTGTATTTGTCATTTTATTTTATTGATAAATAAATTATAAATAATAAATAATAATCATTATTTATTATTATTTCGTTGAGTTTCATAAATTTTTTCATATTTTTAAAAATAAATACGCTTATTTTTTTATTAATGCACCTATTCAATTTGTTTTTAAATCTTGAATAGTTTTTGCGAGGTTTTTTGCAAACTTAGTACTTATTCTTTTATAGAATTTTTAGATTTTCTTTATTTTTCTAAATTTTTTGTTGGACTTGCTTTCAGTGTAATATTATAAAAATGTTTTTGGTTTAATTTGCCCAAACTTTTTTTTTCTGAAGGATTTTTAATTTTCTTTTCTGGACTTTTTATATACATTTTTTTAATTTTATTTTCATCAATTTTAATTTTTTAAACAAATTATTGCTAGTAATTACTAATTCTTTACAAATACACCTAGGAAGATACAAATTTTTCCTAATTTTACAAATAAATTACTGGGCTCTGGTTAGAAAAATAAAAATTATTGACCATAAATTATTATTTTTATATTTTAAAACAATTTATTATTGTTAATTTATAACATTTAAAAACACCTAGCAAGTAGTAGTTTTTTAATTTGTTTACTTTTTATATTGAAAAAATAAGATATTTATCAAAATTAACAACAATTACCACTCAAAATTGTTTAAACAAATTATTGTTAATAACTGTTATTTTTTTACAAGTGAATCTAGAAAGAAACACATTTTCCCTAATTTTACAAATTATTGGGTTTTGGTTATAGATTAAAATTTGTTCCTCTTAAGGGCTAATCAGAGGAACAATAATTGAAGAAAAAGTTAGTTTAACTCCCGTTTTTCTTATATGTTAAATAAAAAAGTATATTTCAATGGAAAAAATGACTGAGTTTCACTTGCAGGTTTAAAGTAGAATAAAAATTTTCATTTCTTTATAACTGGGAATGTAAAGCTTTTTAAAGAGCTGCTAATTTTAATGATTGGAAAAACGAAACATGTGTATAGACGTAAAGTAGAAGGAAATATTATTATTAGAAGTAAAGAAGAGGCTAAAAATTAAGAAGTCGTTAAGTAGAAGCTAAAGTTCCTCATGAGCTTCAAAGTAGCTTCAAAATTTCGACTCGGGTATTTATAAGAAAAATTAAAAATTATTATTTTTAAATTTGTTTAAATAATTTCTTGTTGTCAATTTTCCAATATGTTGCATATAAAGCTAAACACTTCTATAGACTATAGAAAATATTTACAAAATATATTTATTATCAACATATTTTTAAATAAAAAATAATTAATTCTTAAAAGAATTTAATAAGATTTTATACTATTCTTTGTACATCAAAAATACACAAACATTATTTCGATTCTATGGACTCTGAAGAATTGATATTTTGTAATTATTATTTATTATTTTAATACGTTTCGTTAGACATTTTCTTCATTTTTATTGTTTTAAAAACAATAAACAACGTTTTTTACGATTTCGTGAATTTTTCACAGTTTTTAAATTTTAAATATTTATATTTAAATAAATATAAATGAATAAATGAATTAATTATTATTAATTTATTTAAATTTATTCTGTTTGGTAAGCGAGAGCAAAAATTATATCCAATGAGATACTCATCCTTTCAAAAGAAAAAAGTGGATAAATATAACATATGTTATATTTATGTATTTATGTATTATATAATACATAATTATTTCTAAAATGTCAAATTGGTTTAGAATCTGCATAAAATTTAAATTATGGGCACATGGTCATATTTTTAATTACATTTTTTATTTCTGAAAAAATTGGCTAGGTGTCGAAATTATACGCAGTCTGGAAATGTATTTTTAAGGTTATGTTAATTTTCCCTTTGCAACATCCTTAAAAAGAAGTCTTCTCTATAAATATATTATATTTTTTCATTTGTAATCAAGAAAATGTGTTAGTTTATGTTCGATATTGTTAAAATATTAAATATTTTAACTTATTTCACTTTCAGAAATAAATATATTTAACAAATAAGAAAAGGTGTCGTTCACTGTCCACGACGCTATGTCGTTCACTGAAAAAAGGGTGTCGTTCACTGTTTTCGTAGAAGGCATTTGAAAACTATTATTATTAATTTTTTATAAAGCTTTCGATAATTTCACACACATAAATATAAAATTAAAACCTTAATCTGTCATTTACAGTTTATTTCATAACTAAAACTATAATAGATAAGATTATAACTTCACTCAAATTTGAAACTATGCTCAGGGTGTCGGTCACTGTACCCGTTACCCTATATGTGATTAAAAAAAGGTATATTTTTAAAATTCTAAAATTTTGAAAATTTATAACTCGAAAATTTGGCCTCTTATAAAAAAATAAAAAAATACGTATCTAATATTATTTTATAAGGAACAAATAAAAAATAGATGTGATCAATTTTAAAATGTGGACTGTAAATTTGACATGAAATCGACCATTTATTTTATTATTATGTTGAATAACAATTTGATTAAAACAAAACGTGTTTCTTAGCACCAAGTTCTTGCACGGGGATAATTAATATTTAAGAGAGAAGTCGTTGCTCCCTAATTTGTGCAGTTTTTAGGTCCTACAAGATTATTTGCATTGATGAAGTAGGGTGAGACAAGCATTAACTTGCACAAGCAGAAGAGAGGCGAACCAGGATGGTTCCAGCTTCTTTTGAGACTTATTTTCACAGCTTTACAGTTTTCTCTTTTATGTTCACTTTTCTCCTCATCCACCCTCGTGTTTGCGAAGCCTTCGTGCTTCTTGCCTTGCACACTTTCATCCATGTCTCGAGGCACCACTCAAAACATGCCGTGTCGTCAACTTTACATGAATACACATATTGTATCTTGTGTGATTAAAAAACGAAAAAGAAACAAAATCCAATTCCTTCGTGTTTTTAAATTTTACGTTTTTAGCACTTTTATAGTTTCTAATCCAATATACAGTAACCGTAAACAAGTTTGAATTTTTATTAAAAATTCTGACTAGTGAGAACAATAATTGTATGAAAATATAACAGAGATCCAATAAAATAATAATACAATACTTTTATTTTACTAGGAAGTTATTATTTTTATTTTCTATTTATTCACCCTTTATTGCTTATTTACAATCGTTTCGAAATTTGTTTACTTTTAATCCAGTTTTCCATTCTTGTTTATATAAGTTCCTCGTATTTCTTGGCTTTAAATTTCTATTTGTATTATCGATCATTCCAAAGAAGCAACATCGTTTCTCAATTTAATTTCAAATTTTATTTTTTTCTCATGCTTTTTTTGATTTCTATTTTGCTAACATTTTCTGGGATGGAAATATTTCTTTACAAGAAAATTAGTTAAATTTTAATATAAAAAAATTGAAACAATTCTAATGAAAATTTAGATACGATTAAATTGAGATGATGTCAGTGAATGGAAAACCTGATTAAAAAAATGTTTTTGAAAAGAGAAATGAGTTTAGGTACATGTATGTAATCTGTAATAACGTCTGTTTTATGTACGTATAAGCTTGAAGGGGGTGAAATATGCCTGCCTGCCGAATGAACGAGCCCGTCGTTTCCGCGTTAAGCAAGTTTAATCAACACTTCGCTGCACTCTGCTCCTATATCCCGTGCAATTAGTCATAACGAATTGTTCCTCCTAGACGCCAGATATCGCAGCTGCTAAAGCGCAATGCATTAAAAGCAACCGGGCTGAATTTGACTGTAAAATTTACATTCATAATAGGCCTTGACAGAGCAGTCTAATTAACTAATAGAACAAGAAAATGCGCTCCACGTAAACCTGACTGTCCAGAGTTACTTGATTTATCGTCTTCATTCTTTACCCTAAAATTTAATAAGTACTTTCAAAACTCACATATTCTAAGAATAAATATTTATTTATTAATTATTTTTATCCTTTTGAATTCGGTTTCGGCATACAGAAAAAAACGGAACTTATTTTTTTATGTTAGTTATGTTCAGTGGGGTATCAAATTGAGTAAGCGAAAAAAAAATTCAAATTTAGCGCTGTTTCGACAGTGGCGCCGATACTTTCAGAAAAAGTTTTACGAGGTTGGTACCAGTGGCGTAACTGCTAAGGGTCAAAGTGGGGCAGAAACCCGGGGCTCTTGATCTCAGGGGGCCCTTGGTCAACCTAATAGACCTTTTTTTAAAAAAATTAAAAATTGAAGAAAATAATTTAAAAAATTATATAAATGTCTTAAAAATAAAGAAAATAATTTAAATTTGAGAAAAATACTTGAAAATTGAACAAGAAATGATTGAAAATTGAGATAAATAACTTAAAATTTGAGAAAATAATTGAAAAAAATTATATAATATATTTTAAATAAAGGAAAGTTCATGATAATATCACAACAATACTTGAAACTTTCAGAAGTTCATTGAAAAAAAGGAAAAGAATTGAAAATTAGAGAAAACAAATGAAAAAAGACGAGCATAATTTAAAAATGAAAAAAATAATTTTTAATTAAAGAGAAATAGGGGAGAGTGAGGCAAACGTGCTACCTATATATATTTTGCTTCATAAAAATGTAACTAAACATGATACTTAAGTAAACTTTTATTATTATAAAACTCTAATTATCACTCAACATTTCTCCACAATCATTAAATATTTTATTAAAGTCTTGATTGAATAAAAATATGATTTGTAAAAAAGTACAAATTATCACCATTACCCCAGGTACCGGGGTAATGGTAATAAGGCTTTTTTTTCTAAAAGTGCAAATATTTCGGAGAATATTTTTTTATATTACAATTCCTTGTTATCTAAAGCAGTGAAAAAATATCTTCAGAACATATTTTGTGGTGTATTTACGGTAATTTTTATAAAAAATAGTGATATGTGTGATTTAACCTTGTATTTGTAAAAAACAGCTGAAAACAGTTGAAAACTGCATGGCGTTTGAATATTTTCATTACGTTATTATCTTTACCCCAAACGTCAAGTCTTTTTAATATTTTAAATTTAATAGATTTCAACATTGAATCTAAGCTCAAATCTATGAATATATGATAGGTGGATGTTTAATTTAATGAAACATCAAACTTTTATGACGTAAACATTTTTAAATTTCTTTTAAACTTAATATAATGAAGATTTAATTTACCATTTTTTTTTAATAAAACAGTTTTTTACACAAATTTTTTAATTTACATTGAAAATAAACATTATTTCTTCATAATATCGTCTCGTCAATGAAATTAAAGATTCGTATATAGAAGAAAGTTTTAATAATTCATAAATAATGAAGATATTGTGATTATTATCTTTGCCCCGGTTAGCACATTTGCCCCAGTCTCCCCTAATTAAAAACTTTTTGAAAATTATGAAAAAGAACGAAAGTAATTGAATATTGAAGAAAATAATATAAAATATAATTTAAATAATTGAAAATTAAATAAAATAATTGAAATCTCAGATAAATAGTTTAAAATTTTTGAAATTATAAAAGCAATGAAAAAAATTGAAAATTGAAGGGTATAAAATTTGGAAAATAATTGAAAAACGATTTTATAATTTGAAACTTGAAGAAAATAATTGAAATATGATACAAACAATAAAAAGTTGTAAAAAATAAATGACATTTGAGCAGGCTTGGGTCCGTAAATAGTCTACTTCACTATAGAATTTACTTTTATAGTGAATCAGACTATTTACGGACACAAGCCTGCATTTGAGTGAAATAATTATAAAAATTACAGAATGCTTTTTAAATAAAAAAGTTAATTAAAATTTGAGAAAAATACATGAAGATCTTAGAAATTAATTGAAAAAATTAAAACAACTGAAAATTGTAGAAAAGAATTGAAAAAAACTAAAAATAATTGAAATTTACAACAATTAATAAAAGTTTTTGGAAATTATGAAAACAAATTAAAATAATTAAAAATTGAAGGAAGTAATTGAAATTATAGAAAAATACTTAAATATCTTAAAAACTAATTTGACAATATGAGAATAGTTAATTAAAAATTGAGGGAAATAATAGGAAAAATGATAAAAATAATTTACATTTGGAAAAAGAATTGAAATATGATCAAAATAATTGAAATTTTAAAAAAGTAATTGAAATATCATGAAAATAATTCAAAATTAAGATTAGGTAACAATTAAAATTTTTGAAAACTATGTCAAAAGAATGAAAAAAGTTAGATATTTTTGAAAATTATGAAAAAGAACTAAAGTAACTGACAATTGAAGAAAATAATATAAAATAGAATATAAATAATTAAAAATTAAACTAAATAAAATAAATGTTCAGGTAAATAGTTAAAAATTTTGAAAATTACAAAACAAACAAAAAAAATTAAACATGAAGGAAATAAATTTTAAAAAATAATTAGAAAAAAATGGTTTTAAAATTTGAAACTCAAAGAAAATAAATGAACTATGATACAAACAATGAAAAATTGTAAAAAATAAATGACATTTGAGTGAAATGATTGAGAAAATTACAGAATGCTTTTTAAATAAAAGAAATTAATTGAAATTTGAGAAAAATACATGAAGATCTTGGTAATTAATTGACAATTAATAAACTTTTTTGGAAATTATAAAAACAAATGAAAATAATTGAAAATTTAAAAAAATAACTGAAATTTTCGAAAAATACTTAAAGATCCTTAAGATCTTAAAAACTAATTTTCCAATATGAGAATAATAATTAAAAATTGAGAGAAATAATAGGCAGATAATAAAAATAATTTAAAATTGGAAAAAATTTGAAATATGCTGAAAATAATTGAAGTTTGAGATGAAAATTGAGAGTCGATGAAAATAATTCAAATATGAAAAATTGAAAAAAGTAAATAAAATTTGAGAGAAATAATTGAAAAAATCATAAAATATATGTTTAAAAAAAGAAAATAATTACAAAATTAGGTACCTTAAAAATTTTAATTAAAGTGAATAATTAAAAAATCGCAGAATTAATAAAAAATTGACGTAAATAATTGAAATTTCATTTGAATAATTTAAATTTTTGAAAATTATGCCAAAATAATGAAAATAATTAGAAATTGAAAAAAATAATAGAAAAAATGCAGAATTTATAATTAAGCAACAGAAAATAATTTAAAAATCGGTTTAAACATGGAAAATTGATAATAATAATCTAAATAATTCTTTTGATGGCCTGTACTGGTAGAAAGAAATCAAAAGAATTATTTATATTAACTGGTTCACACTAAACTATAAGAATCTAAATATTTCAAATTTGAGATAATAACTGAAAATTTAGGAAATTAATTGAAAAATAATGTAAATATTAAAAGATGGAGAAAATAATTATAAAATAATAAAGAGAAATGAAAATTGATCAAAATAATTGAAAATTGAGATATATAAAATATATAAATTTTTAAAGTTCAGGAAATTTATTCAGAAATTATGAAATAATTAAAAATTGAAGATAATAATTGCAAAATGAAAAAAATATTGGTAAATTTAAAAAGTTTATTTAAATTTTCGATGAATAATATAAAATTTAGGAATAAATAATTAAATTAATTTAATTTCGAGGGTATTATTAAAAATTGAAGATATTTTTAAATTACTTCAAATTTAGTATATTTGGATGAATTTGGATCGTGGATTAATTGAACTTTTAATCAATAATGCAAGTTCACGTTAACTAAAATTTGAAGAATTTAAAATTGCTATAAATTTAAAATTTAAGAACATTTTAAAGAAGTTAAATATGATTTAAAATTTTCAGGTATTTCTCTTCTGATTGACACGGTCAAATCGATACTATTATGAAAACACGTTTTACGTAATAAATATGCATTATTTATTTCTTATACATATTATTTAGTGTTCTTTAGTGTTTTCTCTAAACAATAAGCTTACTTTT
Source organism: Ganaspis brasiliensis (assembly GCA_037103525.1). NCBI lineage: Eukaryota > Metazoa > Arthropoda > Insecta > Hymenoptera > Figitidae > Ganaspis > Ganaspis brasiliensis. Next base: position 5,157,252 of record JAZKLR010000009.1, on the reverse strand, counting down.
GATTATTATTGTCTGATTTAAGGGGTAAATATAGTAACATTTAACTTTTCTTATTTTTTCAAAAACTCTTTTTTTACGCGATTTTTTAAAAATGTTTCAATTTTAATTACTAATGGCTTATTTTATTAAGAAAAAGGTTTCCTACAAATTCACCGTTTAAAATTTTCAGAAGAGTTTATAGTTTTTTAAATATATAAATAATTCTTTATAAAAAAAGAACTTTTTTTACATATTTTTTTGTAAACAAATATTTATATTTAAAAAAGTTTAAAATTTTTTAAAAATTTTAAACGGTGAATTTGTAGAGAACCTTTTTTTAAATAAAATAAGCCATTAATAATTAAAATTGAAACATTTTTAAAAGATCGCCTAGAAAAAGAGTTTTTGAAAAAATAAGGAATGTTAAATGTTACTATATTTACCCCTTAAATCAGACAATAATAATCAAAAGTAACCCGAGTCGAAATTTTGAAGCTACTTTGAAGCTCATGAGGAACTTTAGCTTCTACTTAACGACTTCTTAATTTTTAGCCTCTTCTTTACTTCTAATAATAATATTTCCTTCTACTTTACGTCTATACACATGTTTCATTTTTCCAATCATTAAAATTAGCAGCTCTTTTAAAGCTTTACATTTCCAGTTATAAAGAAATGAAAATTTTTATTCTACTTTAAAGCAGCAAGTGAAACTCAGTCATTTTTTCCATTGAAATATACTTTTTTATTTAACATATAAGAAAAACGGGAGTTAAACTAACTTTTTCTTCAATAATTGTTCCTCTGATTAGCCCTTAAGAGGAAAAAATTTTAATCTATAACCAAAACCCAATAATTTGTAAAATTAGGGAAAATGTGTATCTTTCTAGATGCACTTGTAAAAAAATAACAATTATTAACAATAATTTGTTTAAACAATTTTAAGAGGTGATTGTTGTTAATTTTGATAAATATCTTATTTTTTCGAGCCAGTATCATTTTGACACATGACTTAATTTGAAGATTGTTATATTGTACAGAATGGAAATGTTATTTTGTACAACTGCTAAATGTTATTTTGTACAATTTTTAAAAATGAATTTGTTATTTTGTACAATTATTTAAAAAATGGACTTAATTGTAATTCAAAAGTTTTTTAGCTTTTTTAAAAAATTGTACAAAATAACAAATTCATTTTTCAAAATGGTACAAAATAACATTTAGCAGTTGTACAAAATAACATTTCCATTCTGTACAATATAACAATCTTCAAATTAAGTCATGTGTCAAAATGATACTGGCTCATTTTTTCAATATAAAAAATAAACAAATTAAAAAAATACTACTTGCTAGGTGTTTTTAAATGTTATAAATTAACAATAATAAATTGTTTTAAAATATAAAAATAATAATTTATGGTCAATAATTTTTATTTTTCTAACCAGAGCCCAGTAATTTGTAAAATTAGGAAAAATTTGTATTTTCCTGGGTGTATTTGTAAAGAATTAGTAATTACTAGCAATAATTTGTTTAAAAAATTAGAATCAATTAAAATCAAATTAAAAAAATGTATATAAAAAGTCCAGAAAAGAAAATTAAAAATCCTTCAGAAAAAAAAAGTTTGGGCAAATTAAACCAAAAACATTTTTATAATATTACACTGAAAGCAAGTCCAACAATAAATTTAGAAAAATAAAGAAAATCTAAAGATTCTATAAAAGAATAAGAACTAAGTTTGCAAAAAACCTCGCAAGAACTATCCAAGATTAAAAAACAAATTGAATAGGTGCATTAATAAAAAAATAAGCGTATTTATTTTTAAAAATATGAAAAAATTTATGAAACTCAACGAAATAATAATAAATAATGATTATTATTTATTATTTATAATTTATTTATCAATAAAATAAAATGACAAATACAACAACAAAAAATATCATTAGTAAAAGGAGAAAAAATCTTTAAATTTTGTAAAAATAAGAAATTATAAGATAAAATTTAAACAGTTTTGAAAAAGAAACTGAATTAGAAACTAAAGAAGAATTACAAATATTGTAAGACTTAAAAAAAGGATTATTGTGAATATGAAAAATAATTAATATTATCTAATTATTTTGCATTAACTAATGTGTCTTTAAATTTGAATTAATTGACATTTAAAAGTTTGAAAAAATTGGAATATGAGTTTATTGACGTTTGGAATTTATTTAAATTATAATAACCTAAAGATATAAAAATTTGATATTATTTTTTGCTATCTTCATATCAAAAATTTGTAAATCGTAGGTATTTTGATTATCTATATTAGGCAAATTATTTAAATTTTATAAAGATTAAAATATTAAAATTGAAATTTTTAAGATTTATCCACAAATTTGTGGTTTCTTTTTATGGTTTGTGATTTTTTACATGCAGTATTAGACATCCGGAGAATTGTAAAGTTTTTTTTTTATTTAAATCATGATTTTAATGCAAATGCTTCAATGATTTAAATCAATATCAGCCTGTAACTTGACAATAATAAATTGTTTAAACAAATGAAAAATACATAAAAATCTCCGTAAACATTCAGAAATTGTCGATATGTAACAATTTTGTTGAAAAGTCCTAAAAAACTATTCGTAATTTGTATCATAAGGACACTGAGAAAATTAAATATTAAGTTCATAAGCGTCGGTAGCGTAGTAGTTAGTGCGTTAGATTATAAGTGCGTAGGTCGTTATGTCGTGGGTTCGAATCCCCACTTGCGTTATAATAATTTATTTAATAAGTTTAGACTATTTCCAGCTTGTGTGTATTAAGTGTGACGAATTCTAAAAGCGCATGAATTTTGAATATTTATTTTATATTTTTTTTTATAATTTCATTCATATTAATTTCAGTTTTATTCGCAAAAACAGATTCTTTCTTTGTTTAGACTTTAGAAGATCAATAAAAATGGGGTCTTGAGCGTTAAAAGAGGCCTTAATATAGTTGAATATTAGCTTCTACTTTAACGCTCTCATCGCGGAATCAGGAAATTTCTTCCAATAATAGCACCAAAGTAGAAGCTAAATTGTATTGAATTTGCTTCTACTTTAAACCTCTATTTCCTAAAAATTTTGGACTATGTAGCGTTAAAGTAGCCTCAAAATTTCGACTCGGGAAGCTTATTGGTTAGAGAAAACACTAAAGAACACTAAATAATATGCATAAGAAATAAATATTGCATATTTATTACGTAAAACGTGTTTTCAGAATACTATCGATTTGATCCTGTCATCCAGAAGAGAAATACCTTAAATAAAAACATCTAGTGACAAATTTCAGGTATGCATAGAATGAATAAATGAATGAATTAAACTTTGTAAATTGTTATATACATATATATATAATGGGGGAGCCATTTTCCTTTTTGCCCCTGGGCCCTTGCCCTACCAGTTACGCCACTGGTTGGTACTCCGTCCTTATTAAAACACAAGTTTTCATATTTATAACTTAAAAATATGTGATACTTAATGCGTGATACAAGCGATTATCTTTAAAATTGAACAAACTATCCAGTCTCATAATATGTTATTTACATCAGATAATGATATTATACTTCTTGTATTTTGAAATAACTATTCATTATTTAACACCATTTTCTATTAATTGCTAAATACTCAACTTGGAGAGCACTTTTTCAAAAACTGATCAATCCATTTTCCAAAAGAAATAGAGATAAACACAAATTTAACATAAATAAAAAAAGCAAAAATTGATCTGTCACTGTTAAATTGAGCCTGTTTCATTTTGAAACAAAATTTTTCGTAGTACGTGATATATTCTTCAACCTATATAAGAAACTCTTATTTTGTACTTCTACTAAAAACGAAGATTTTGATGTCTTATTTATTCAATATTTGACTTTAATACAGTAAAATTAAAAGACATTAAGGGCATGTGATGGATTATGACGTCACTGGTATAGGCAAAATTCGTCCGCAACTTTTCTTTTAAAATATTGAATATTTTTTTATGAAAATGTCTAGAATTACTTAAAATGTCATTAGGAAGATCTCTCAGACCCAAGTTTGTTTGAATTTTGTCTCAAAATTGATTTTTAAAAAAGTTTCCAATTTTTCGAATTGACAAAATTTAAACAAATTCGGGTCTGAGAGACCTTCATAATGACATTTTAAGTAATTCTACCAAGTTTCATGAAAAAATATTCAATATTTTAAGAAAAAAGTTGCGGACAAATTTTGCCTATACCAGTGACGTCATAATCCATCACATAAATTCAATTATTCAATATGAAAATTGAGGAATCTTTTTAATTTTAGTAGAAGTACAAAATGACATTTTCTTAGATTGAGCAATATAACATGTGGCATCCTAATTATGAGAAACTTTAATTAAAAACAAATCGCCTTAGGTCTATAAAAAACATTTTCAAATCAGTAATTTCGTACAATTTTTCTACTTTATAATTAACTCTAGTGGTTAGGTTTAAAACTACATTTGTTTAATTTTCTCAAAATAAAAAAATATGAATTTATCAACTTTTAAAAAAGTGCTCCTCAGTTAAACTTGATGGTACAAAAACTAATTTTTAAACATTTTATCTGTTGCACAATTTGAGACGAGACGTTTCACTTTTGATGCTACTCAATTTGATTCCAGGTTTTTTCTGTAGGATTTATTTCAGGTTTAATAATAATCCAAGATTCTAAACTACGAGAAATTAAAACGTAGTTAAGACGTGATTACAACAAAGTAGATAAATCAAGTGTAATGGTTCCCTAAGCATATAGTTGCGAGAAATGAAGAAGTGAGCACTTTATGCAGTTTCTACGTGACCGGAAGTTCTTGGTTACTTTATCCTCCCACTCCCTCGATTCCCATAAAGAGAAAATATGGTAGACATTTGTAAACTTACCAGCAACAACCAGGCGAGCGTATGAGGAACTTTCTACCGTATCCCCAGTGACACGATGAACAGTACGACACCGGTAACTGAAATGAGCATCCGCGGATGTTACAGCGAAAACAAGAAGTTCTCCAGTCGGTAACATGTGGTATTTTCCATCTGTAACAATAGAGTCCTTGTTCAAAGTGATCCTGAAATTACAACCTGCTGCGAATATACTAATTATAACCTGAGGTGAAATGGCAATCGTAGCCAGCACGTTCTATTACTCTAAGCTGCGCCATTCAAAGCAAAATAGAGACGGAACCTGTCTCTCGGAGTCTGTTAATATTATTTCATTAGTGTCAAAAAGTCATATCTCCTTGGGGGTTAAATTACAATTTCCCCTTTTAGTGTTTATTACTTGATTAAATAAAGAACCTCTTAATGAGATTTTATTTTTCTTAATAAAAAGGTCGAACCATTTTATTTCGACTAAAGTGGTCGAGGACCAATTTCTAAAACAATTGATACTTTCAAAAATGATTCTGTGACGCTTTTTAGCCCCGACAAAATATCGGATTGGATTTTATTTCCTTGGAATAAAATTTAATCAGTATTTTACCGAAGCAATCCAAATATTGTTTCCGAGCCAAGCAGTTTATATCCGAATCTAAAAATAGATGTAACTTGACGAAAAACTTTCTCCGACGAATCATTCCAAAATAGACCGTTTCATTTTGAAGCTAAATTTTAATTCATACACTGTAAAAAGTAAGTCTTAATTTCAGAGAAGTCTGAAATTAAATCAGTCTTGACAATAATGCTGTCCTTTATTTAAACTAAGGCTTCTGTGAAAATAAGGGTGCCCTTTTAATTTCAACTGATGTTTGTGTAAAAATAAAATCTTGGTTCAGCTGAATTTCAAACATATTTCTTAAATTCAGCATGCTGCTGCTGATTTTACAGATTAATTGTCTTAAACTCAGCTAATTTACATGTTGATAATCACATTCTGTGCTTCTTCAATTGAGGTACAAAAATTGTATTTGAAATTCAACAAAGGCTGTCTTAAAAATTTTGCGCCTTAAAACAAGACTTACTTTCTGCCTTAAGGACGCTTATACCCTTAAGCGGTTCTCATTCTATCGGACCATGTTAATAAATATTTTTTTAATTTCATTTCGTCTTATAATTTGGTTTCTAAATAGTATTTTGTAGTTAAAATCATTACACAAACAAATTTTATTAAAAAAAAAATTTTCTGTTCAAAATTCCAACTTTTTAAAATTTGTTCTTCCTGATTATTTCAAAAAAGTGAAGGATTACTACCCTTAAATAACATTTTCTTAACAACGGAACGGTAAATTAATTAAATATTATTGTAAAAGTTGTATTCCATTACAGTTTAAAATATATTAGTTTTTTAAAAAAATCTGTAGAACCGTGTTTTTTTAATTAATTAAAATATAGTCATTTTGCTCGTTTTGTTACTTTTTCCATGTAAAAGTCCAAACTTTATAAATTTATATCTTAAAAACAGAACGGTAAAATTCAATAAAATTGTAACAGTACATGTAAAGTAATGTATTTAATATGTCATTAAAATTTTTTAAGAATCTGTAGAAAATGGTTTTTTGGATAAACATCCTTAAAATAAGATCTTTTTAATTAATCCATTCCAATTCTAATCGGGTTAATTTGGATTTAAAACGGATTAATCTGGATTTAAATAACAGGATTCAAACGGATTAAAATTTAGCTTCGGAACGAATCAGCGTAAAAAGAAAATCTTAATTTAAAACATGTCTTAAATTTACAATAATTACAAATTCATCTTTCAAAATTCATTAGTACTTTACATTTTTATGCAAATTTAAAGATTTTTATTCTTTTTTTTTGTGTAGTTTAAAGCAAAAGAAAAATCTGTAAAATAGGCAAAGCTATCTTAAAAATGTTGCGCCTTAAAATAAGACAGCTTTTCTGTCTTAAAATAAGATTTTCTTTTTAAAGTGATATAATCAGATAAGTTTGAAATGATTCCGAAAGAATTTTCGTCAAGTTACATCCATTTTTAGATTCTGATAAAAACTAATTGTCTCGGAAACAAATTTTGAAATGACTCGGAAAAAAACTGATTGAACTTTAATGCTAAACTTTCGTCAGGGAAGTATAAAATACTTAAAAATAATAATAAACTTATTATTTCTTTTAAATTATGAATTTAAAGCATAGGAGTTATGAAAAACTGTCAGTTTTTCAGTTGATAGAAATTGCGAATAAAAACTTCGAATTATCTTTAGAAATGTAAAAAAAATTATTTTTATTAGTCTAGAGTAATTGAATTTAAGACGTGTCTTAAATTCGGCCAGCCCTGCTATATAAATGTTTATGTAAAAAATAAGGTCTTAATCCAGATGAATTAAAAATAATTATAAAGTTACCTTTTTAGATAGAGTACATCACGTTTTTATGCAAATTTGAAGTTTTTAATTTTTTTCGGCACAATTTAAAGCAAAACAAAATTCTGTAAAATAAACTAAAGCAGTCTTAAAAATGTTGAGTCTTAAAATAAGACAGCCTTTCTGCCTTCAAATAAGACATTTTTTTTACAGTGAAAAAAAATAACGCTGAACTCTCAAATTTTCTTAGCACTTTTCAATTTTCTATTTAAAAATGTAGTAAATTTTATGCAAAATCTAAAATTTCTCCATTTTTCAAACTTTGCAACTTAATAATTTTGCTGAAAGGCGTTAGAAAAATACGACACTTACGGAACATTTAAGTCCCTGCCAAACGTTAGTATTTCAGTTAATAGCGATTATTAATTAAAATAATTTATTTATTGACTTATTATTTACTGTTAATAGTTAATCGGCCATTGGTCAATTGTTTTTTAATGAAAATCTTTTAAAAATGAACAAATGTTCTTAAATTTTTAACGTTTTTCAAAGATACCTTTTTTACAATTCTATATTTTCTTACCATTTTTTTAAAAATGGTTCAATTTAGGTAAATAATAGCTTATTTTCTTCAGAAAAACAAACTATATAACTTCACCTCGTCAGATTTTTAAAAAAATGGACCATTTTTTTAATAAAGTAATTTATTTAAAAAAATATTTCTAAATGTTTATAAGCAAACTGCTTTATTTAAAAAATGATCCACTTTTTCGAAAATATGACGAGGTAAAGTTGTAGAGTTTGTTTTTATGAAGAAAATAAGCTATTTTTCATTTAAATTGAACCATTTTTAAAAAAATGGTAAGAAAAGATAGACTTGTGTAAAAGGTATCTTTAAAAAACGTTAAAAATTAAACAACATTTGTTAATTTTTGAAACTTTTTTATTAAAAAAGTATTAGCCGATATCCGATTAACTATTAATAGTAAATAATAAGGACGAAAATAAATTACATTAATATTAATTAATAATCGCTATAAACTAAAATACTAACTTTTGTCAGGGACTGTCCATCGGAGAAATACTTTAAAAAATAATTTACTTGCCTTAAAAGTTTTAAATCGGTTCTGCAGATATATTTTTGGAAATAATAAAGTTTAAAAATTGTCTTGTATCTTAAGGTTAAAACTATAATTGTTTATTCTTTTAAGGTACTTTATTACGTTTAGCTAGTATAGTTTTAACCTGAAAATGCAAGACAATTTTCAAAGTAATAAATTTCAAAAATATCTGCAGAACCAACTCAAAACTTTTAAGACAAGAGAATTTATTTATAACTTAAATATTCCAAAAGTGTTGTGTACTTTTGTAACGCCATTCAGAAAATTTATTAAGTTGCAAAGTTCTCAAAAAAAAGAAATTCTTTATTCTGAGTTTAGAATTTCTTACATTTTTAAATAGAATTAATCCAATTAAGTGCTTTAATCATATTAAAATATTAAATTCAATTATTCTAGACAAATACAAATAATTCTTTTCATATTTCTAAAGATAATTCTAGGTTTTTATTCGTGATTTCTATTAGCTAAAAAAATGACAGCTTTTCATGACTCTTATAATTTAAACTCATAACTTAAAAAAATATATAATAATAATTTTAAAATAATTCCTTGTATTTTATATTTAAAAAACGTCACAGAATTATTTCTAAAAGTATACATTTTTAAAAAAATTGATCCGCGACCAGCGACCACTTTAGTAGAAAGAAAATTATTTGACCCAATATTAAAAAGTTATTTATTTACTTTTTGACAAAAAATGGCGAATAAGGAAAAAAAACTAATAAGGTAAAAAAATTTTTAATTATGGAAAGTATCATCTTACTTATGGGCTATTCTATTTCAAACCGTCCACTAGCAAAAGACTATCGCGTGAAAAGGATTTTTTAAATCGGTTTAATTTGATTAAAACTAAATTAAAAATAAAATGTAATAGGCGAATTTAAAAGAGAATTTATCAAGCTTTAAAATGATACTAAATTTTTTTAAAAAAATTTCAATTTCATGTAAAATTTTAGGTTTAAAAATTTCAAACATTAATATCTCAAAACACCCCTTCTTGGAATTAGATGTAACTTACACTAAAATAATATTTAAAATTTCTATTTTTTACTATGTAAAGACCAGAATGGACGTTTCAAAGATTTAGAAAAAAAAAATTCATTAAAAAACCAATTTATTTAATCTGACATTAATTTGAAGTTGCGTAGTATAACCATTCTCATGGTAGAATTCGTTTGTTTTTCTTTTTCCATTAATATTGATATGTCAAATGAAATAATATAATTTTATATTAAAATTTATTTCTACAAACTTCATTAAAAGTCCATTATGGTCTTTACATAGTAAAAAATAAAATTTTAAACATTATTTTAGTGTAAGTTACATCGAATTCTAAGAGGGGGTGTTTTGAGATGTTTGAAATTTTTAAACCTAAAATTTTACATGAAATTGAAATTTTTTTAAAAAAAGTTTAGTATCATTTTAAAGCTTGACAAATTCCCTTTCAAATTCAACTATTACATTTTATTTTTAATTTAGTTTTAATCAAATTAAACCGATTGAAAAAATCCTTTTCACGCGATAGTCTTTTGCTAGTGGAACGGTTTGAAACAGAATAGCTCTTATATTGATGATTAGTTTCTAATTTGAAAAAATCAGGCCTTTTTTTAAGACATGTAAATCCGTTTTCAAATTTTTGTATTTGTGACGTCCAACAAGGGCTATTCAAATTGTGGTGCAGCACAATGAAAACTTTTGTCTTTTTTGTGATTTTGAAAAACAATTTTGTGTCAATATCTAATATCTCTAGAAAATTAATCACTTTTTAGACGTCTTGTTTGAATTTCAAGTTATTTTTTATAAATTTCCAGATTTTCGTTACCCCTGGTAATTTTCCGGATTTTCATAATAACTTTTTTATTTTTGACTTACAGTTCTTATTCCTAATAATGTTTTTCTTTCTAGTATTTTCTGTATACTTTTAAGTCATTTTAATAATACAATCAACCAGATATTTTTTTCCTTTAAAGTAACTTTTTATCTTTTCGAAATTGCTTTTTTTTTAATTTCTGCCTATTTTTATTTCAAGTTATTTGTTCTCTTGTCCATTAATTTCAAATAAATCTTTTCCTTTCGAGTTCTACATTTTATTTTCGTCCAAGAATCATCACATCACTTGATAAAACCAATTCAATTGTGAAGCTTTTAAAAATTGAAATTAGAATTGAAAATAATTATATATATATATATATCTATGTAAAAGTCGAGCAATAAATTGCAAAGATCGAAATATAAAAGCATGAAAGGATTAATGTTATTCAATAAATTAGAAAAGGATGCATAAAAAATTCTATTAACTCCTCTTTTCACTGCATATTGTCAGTGAAAGTTCATTTTTGCTTTTTCCGTAAGCGGCGTTTATTACCTTCTGCTGCAATAAGGTCTAATAACACAGGAATGAAATGCACGCGATCTAGCTTTCAAAACGGTATTCTGAGTTAAGCCAGAAGGATATGATTTAATCAGGGTTTATAGCCTAGTAAAGCTGGCCCGAATTCCGAAAAGCAATACATTTCTATGGACCCTCCAGTTCTAAATATCCAAAAAGGCGAAATTAAATTAAAAAATTTTAAATATATTCAACTCTGCTCAAATAATTGAAAAATATATTTTGAACCAAAAAACATAAATATTTCATTTCGACGAGCATTTCATATCAAGCATTTTGGAAACGAAAAAAAATGAATGTTTATTTATATTTATTTATAATAATTTACATTTTGAATCATATATTTATTCATATTTACTTTCCTTTATTTATATTTATTTTCATTAATTCATATGTTTATTTACATTAACATCAAAATTCAATTTTCATTAATTTAAAGTCCACATTTTCCTCTTGCGAGAAAATGCATTTTACCTGTGAAATAAAAGGTCAGTTGTCGATAGGTATTCAATTATTTGATTTTTAAACATTTACATGCAGAAATTTGTATAGCAAATTAACGTTTCGAGCCAACTGGTAATGAAATGCAAAATTTTGCTCGTAATTGTAATTCCAGCAGAACAAATACGCAAAGCACAGGAATTTATCGATTTCGTTAATATTATTTGGAGAGTACATTTTTATGTACACAAATTTGAAACAAGTCTCTCAGGGAATGAAAAAATGGACGCAACAAATTAACTTTCCGGCTTTTGTAAAATAGAATTCTCTTCACTGAAATAGAATTTTCTTTCGCGAAATTTAATATTTCTCTGCAAAATAGAATTTTTTATCAAACAAATTTTATCTCACTTTTGGCAAAAACTTTTCAAAAGTGTAATTATAGGAAACCAATTATTCTAGATTAATAAATATTCGATATTTCTGTTAAATTGTTTTTTTTTTAAATATCACTTATTAAAGTAACGAATTTATTATATAATTTTTTTAAAAAGTTTCTTAATCCTCAATTCGACGATTCTAATTTCACCTGATCCAAATTGGAATTGAGTTTATTTGAATTTGTTTCAATCTGGTTCAATTTTAATTGATTAAAATTCGGTCGATTTTGGTAACTTCTATTTATTATTCTTTCATTTAATTTGCAGATTTATTGTTACAAATGTTAATTTAACAAAATTTGTATTTTTTTCCAAATATAAATTTAAGAACAATTTTTAATCATTGCCGATTTTGATATCTACCTAATCTACCTAATTTTTAATCGTTCCTAAAATTACATACTCCTATATATCATTTTCAAATTATATTCAAACTGACAAATTAAAGTATGTGTAACTATTTTTAAGTGAAAACTGTAACTGGAAAACTTGAGAAGTTTTATTTTGAATAAAATTGACATGAATCCAGACTACGTTTTCCAGCAGCCATAAAGCAACTTTAACTTAGCTTTGACAATAGTTGTAGAAGCCATAGTATTTAGTTTGTACAAGTCAATCGAGAAACCCAGAGAAAACGAGTGTATTTCACTAGCTAGTCAGAAATAATGGAAGTTTAAAACTTTTTTAATATTTAAATCAGCAATTCTCGTTTTTGATGAGATATTGAAAATTTAATAACTGAAATGTGACGATTGGGATTTACCAAAGCGAAGAGATAAATTGTTTAACAAGACTAGTTAGTAATTTAAATTACAAACAACTTTCCGCTGTAATTAGCAAAGCGATCTGCATATTTCTTCCTGCATTAACGCTTGGCTTGGCTCCTAACCATGTTTTACCCTCTGTATGCGTTCCGCAAGTCCCACTAGAGGATTAAGATTCCATTATAGACGGTTGAATAACTACAGGCTGATCCAATTGCTTTAAAATACAGATTCGATGTAAACAACGTTTGAAAAAAATTTTACAAATTAACAATTGAGTCTGCTTTTTAAAGTTAATTTCCTTTTTTTTTTGCTTTTTGATCTTTGCCATTTGGTTGACCGAAAAAAAAACTGATACAGTAAATTTAAATTTGATGTTTTTCTACATTGTTTTTAAATAATCTTTTAAAATCGATATGATCGGGGAGACAATTATTTATAAAAGTTAATTTTAATTTTATGAAAAATGTAATTAAAATTTTTATTTCTGCTCATTATTATTATTAATTTTTAGATTAATCTAAAATAACCTAAACGGGCTTTATTGACAGAATACTTGTAATTAACATTTAAAGATAAAAAAAAACTGATTTACGGTATGGAGAAAAATGGCCTTTTATACAATCGTGGTTTTCATAAATAAGTATAATTTCTTGGGGTTTATAATGGTGTTATTATCAAAGCCTAAAATTTAAAAAATATGTATTCGTTTAATTTCTTTATTTGCAAATATTACAGTACTTTTTTGGATTTAACAAAAGATTCTAGATTTTTGGATTCTAACAAAAGATAATTAACAGTAGATAATTAACAGCAGATAATCAACGGTAGATAATTTAAAATATTTGCCAACTAAATTGGTAGCACTGTCGCCTATTCCGACTTTTACCGAATGAAGCCGAATGCGACGAATACAGCTATGTCAGCCGAGATGGTTTGTTTTCAACATTTTCAATGTTTAAAAAATATTTTGATATTAAAATTGCATTAGATTACGTAAGTACTTATTAAATACAAAAATAAGTTGTAACACAGAAGAATTTAGGTAACTAATTGCTCATTTTGTTCATATCTAGGTTTCAAATTTCGCGCTCTTTTAGGCTCAGACGTTAGGTTAGGTATACTATATAGCAGAAAGAACAAATGCCAACTTCTTGTTTTCAGTCGACAAAAAATGTCAATTGAATCTCAATTCGAATAATATTCTGTTTAAATATTATAGATTACAGTGTGTTTCCTTAACGAATCGATTATATTTGCAAGAATAATTGTAAACAAATGTGATTACAAATAAATACTTGTTTCACAGCTTATATATCTTAAATTAAAAGCGATTATTTACTGTGTTGGAAGGACGCTTTCAATCCCGTATATTTTGAACGGATAGTAAAAACATGAAATATAGATAAATATCAATTTTATATGGTGAGTTTGATTATTGTATTGTTTAATTGGATATGTAAATTTTATTTTAGCAACCAAAATTGTATTAATAACTTCAGTCTGAAGTCATTTGCCGAGTAAGAATTGTACACTGTCTATACTGTTGGGCGGTCTTCCCTAACATAATTAATTCCAATTAAATAATAATAATCTCCGTAAACTCCTGAAGTAAGTTAGTATTTATATTTATTCATTTTTTTCTGTCCACGTTTTAAAACTTGAAGTGAAGTTGGTTAGTTTTTATACTTATTCATCTTTTTCTGTCCACGTTTTAAAATCCAAAGTGAAGTTAATCCCTTTTTTTTTCATTAATTTTGATTCTCTTTGTCAGAAAATTTGAAAATTGTTTTAGTTTACAGACAAAATATGCAGATAAGGTAGCCTTAAAGACGAGATATTGATTATGACTAACAATAATTTATATAGATGAGAGAGATGTAAATCCTTCCATTTTTTGTTAAAGTTGAACCAGAAAATTTATATGATTCGGGAAGGTAAATGTTAACACAATTTTAATTATGTCATTCAGCGACGTTTCACCAACAAAGGTTCGTTGGCCTCATCAGGCTGTTTTTATTATAAAAAGATATACAAAAATTAATAATCACTTCAGAAATTTTTAAATAATAAATAAACACATAACACATAAACTGGTTAAATAGCGTATAAAAAAAACAAAATTACCTAAATTCGTTAAAATTTAAACATTTTTTAACTTGTCAAACAATTAAAATATATTAAATAAAATTGTGTACGACGTCAAATAAATTAAAAACATTTTGAAACGACCAGCCAGGCAACAGACTTAAATTAAACTAACTACTTATTTATAAATATAAACTTTTATAAATAACAAGAAGTTATTGAACTCGATGACAGAAGAATTACAAATATAAACAAGCGGTTACAAATAAAGAACAAGACAAACAGTAAATATTGAGGAAAATATACTCATGAATTAATTCTGTTGATTAAGGAAAAAAAATTCTTATTTAAAAATACGATATCTTCTTTTTTATTTAAAGTAAATATGTTAGACTTAATGTGTATCATTTCCGAGATGTTACCAAGAGTCACATTTTTTTAAACGTAACATCTCGGAAATGATACACATTAAGTCTAACATATTTACTTTAACATATTAACTTTATAAAAGTTTATATTTCTAAATAAGTAGTTAGTTTAATTTAAGTCTGTTGCCTGGCTGGTCGTTTCAAAATGTTTTTAATTTATTTGACGTCGTACACAATTTTATTTAATATATTTTAATTGTTTGACAAGTTAAAAAATGTTTAAATTTTAACGAATTTAGGTAATTTTGTTTTTTTTTATACGCTATTTAACCAGTTTATGTGTTATGTGTTTATTCATTATTTAAAAATTTCTGAAGTGATTATTAATTTTTGTATATTTTTTTATAATGAAAACAGCCTGATGAGGCCAACGAACCTTTGTTGGTGAAACGTCGCTGAATGACATAATTAAAATTGTGTTAACATTTACCTTCCCGAATCATATAAATTTTCTGGTTTAAATAATTTATATATTACACACTTATATGAATTTTAATAATAATTTAGATTAATTTAAAGTGCCGAATAGTCGAATTTATTAAAAATTCAAATGACGTTATTTTACTTTATTGGAAAAAATTAAAATTAAAAATGAAATACAGGTTAATTTATTCTGTAACTTTTTAAACCATTTTTGAAGTTCCGAAACTTTCATCAAGTTTGCTGCAAATTTGAAAACTTCCGGAAAGGTTGCGTTTTTGAATTTAATTTTTTCAAATATCAATTATTCACCTCAGTCTTTAAATTATTGTCACGAATATTTTAATTTATTACACAAGTTTTCATTTACTTCTGTCATTTTTTAATTATTTTCTCAACATTTTAATTTATTCTCCATCTTTAAATTACTGCCAGGAGTATTTGAATTTTCAACACAAGTTTCTATTATACTTTTGTTTATTAATTTTGAATAATTTTCTTCAAATTTCAATTAGGTACTTTTGTCATTATTTAAGTATTTTTGTCATTTTACGGTTATTTTCTTCATATTTCTATATTATTTTTGCAATTTTAGAATTATTTTCTACAAATTTCAATCATTTTCTTTATTATTTTTATTATTGTCATGAGTTTATTAAACTTTTACACTGTTTATCAATTAATTTCAACAAATTTCAATTATTTTCTTCAAACTTTAATTATTCTTAATTAGTGCTGCCCACGAGACGAGAAGAGACGAGATTTCATACAGTCTCGTCTCGGTCTCGTTAAATATCAAAATTTCAAGTCTCGGTCTCGAAAATTATGGTCCCGATCTCGGTCTCGGTCTCGTTGAGTATTAAAATTTCAGGTCTCGGTCTCGATAAATATGGCCTCCATCTCGGTCTCGCAGTCTCGATCAATCTACTTGCTTTAATGCGAGTAATTTAGAATTAAGTTAAAGAAAGTGATACACAAAATATAAGAAGTTAACTATAGCTTTAAATAAAAGTTGAATAAACAATAAATAATAAATGTATTTAATTATACCAATCTTACATTGATCGATGATCCAGGAATTTAACACTCGGACGAATTCCAAACGGCTCACACCAGGAACGAATGCGACACAACCAGGGAGACTTGAGGGGTTTTTCTAAAACTAGTTATTTAGCTCGAAGGTACAATTTAGAGTCAGTCTCGACGAAATCGCGATCCCGCGCGTTTCCCTAAAATTTGACGATTGTCGTTCGGCCCTCTTCGGTAATTGCCGACGACAATCGCCCTTTCTTCCCTAACTATTTGTAACGCACCGTTACAAATAAGATAGTATTATACTTAATTTTCATCGACTTTAGAAATATTTTGTTACCAAGTTTAAGATGAATCCCTTATTATTTCTTCAAGTTATTTAATCTTTTACATTGCTACGAAAGGCATGGTTGATTTTTGAACTTATATGATACATTATCATTCAACTAATTGAAGTATCATATACCTACTACAAATTTTTTTCAAGATATTTCATCCCTTTACCGTAATATACTTTAGACAACTTTCTTCTTAGACTTTCTTAAAAAAAATTCTGTTCGCTATTACCCCAAAATTTTGCAATTTTGGCAAAATTGTCGAGGTAATGGCGAACAGCAGTTTTTCGCGATTATTAATTATTTATAAAAATATAACAAAAATGTTTAGTTAAAAAATATTTATCTGTTAATTAATTACATAAATTATTTATAGAAATTAATAACTTAACTTAAAAATAATAAATAAATTCTCGTAATAATATTTTATTTTTTGTTTTAAATTTTCATCGAGAGACTCGGTCTTGAGAAACTTTGTATCGGTCTCGTCTCGTTTTATCATAGATGAGTCTCGTCTCGGTCTCGTCTCGGAAAACCGAGACGAGATTAGACGAGACCGAGACTAGTCTCGGTCTCGTGGGCAGCACTATTCTTAATACATTTTTTATTTATACATCAGCTTTCAATTATTTATGTCATTAGTCAATCAGTTTCTTAACATTTCAATTGTTTGGTCAATTTTTCAAGTACTGTCTTTAAATTTTTAATTTTATGCACAGGTAACCAATTATTTTTTTTAGATTACAATTATTTTTGTTATTGTTCAATTATCTTCTTGCAATTTCAATTAGTTTTGAAACTTTTGAAATTTTTTTTTAAATTTCAATTGTGTTCTTCATTCTTCAAATTATTGACAGGAATATCCAAATTTTCTACACAAGTTCAATTCACTTTCGTTATTTTTCAATTATTTTCTTCAAATTTCAATTTCTTTAGACATTAATCAATTATTTTTGTTATTCTCCAATTATTTTTTTCATATTTTTGTTATTTTTGACATTTTAGAATTATTTTTTATAAATTGCAATTATTTTATTCAATTTTTTTTATTGTCATGAACTTTCAAATTTCTTACACCTGTTTTCAATTATTTTCATCATTATTTTTATTATTGTTAGGAATTTATTAATTTTTTTACATTTCTTTCCATTATTTTAAACTTTAATTATTAAACTTTATTTATTTTTTTCATATTTGAATTTTTTGCCATTTTTTAATTATTCTCTTCAAATTGTAATTATTGTCTTCAAACTTCAATTAATTTCTTCAACTTTCAGTTATTTTCTTAAACTTATAATTTTTCTTTTAACTTTACAATTATTGTCTGTAATTTTTTAATTTTTACGCTAGTTTTCATTATTCATTTCAATATTTGATTAGTTTTGTCAAGTTTTCAAGTATTTTCTTCAAATTTTTAATTTTTTTAAAACTATCAATTATTTTTTTGTCATTTCTCAATTATTTTTTCAAGTTTTACTATTTTTGACATTTTGGAATTATTTTCTTCAAATGTCATTTTCTTCAATCTTTTTATTATTGTCATGAATTTATTAACTTTTGAAGATCAGTTTTCAATTATTTATGTTCTTATTCACTTAATTTATTCACATTTTAACTGTATCGTTAATTTTTTAATTATTTTATATAATTTCTCAAGTAATGTGTCACATTTTTTATTTTTTTACTTCATTTTTAAATATATTTCTCATTTTTCATTAATTTTTGCTTCCTCATAGAGGAAGCGTTGTGATCGTTAAGATTTTCGATTTTCCAAAAATAGTGTAAATCGACTCAGTTTCATCTGAAAAGTTCAAATTTTCATTCCTGAGAAAATGTCCGGATGTGTGTGTGTGTGTGTGTGTGTGTGTATGTGTGTGTGTGTGTGTGTGTATGTGTGTCTATATGTGGTAAATTTTTTGTCGCCAGGATATCTCAAGAACGCTTCAACGGATTTTAATAAAATTTGGATGACATATGAAGCTTACAAATATCTAAATTTGGACACAGGGATTTTTGAAAATACCCAATCAAATTTTTTTTGAGCACCTTTTTTCATCGAAAAATATCGTTTTTTTTGCAAAAAAATTTTCCATGCTAAAAATTCAGACAAATGAATAAAAAAATTATATTCCTTGTTTCAAAACGAATCGATTGACCTAAATTAACTATATAATTGACCAAAAACTCACGTAATAATTCATGATTTTTCAGTTTTTTTTAATCAAAAAATCTCGTTTTTGGAAATTTTTTTCATGCTAAAAATTTAACCAAACGAATTACAAAATCATATTCCTTGTCTCAAAACGAATCGATTGACCTGTATAAAGTATATAATTGACTAAAAACCCACGTAATAATTCATGATTTTTCATTTTTTTTCATCAAAAAATCTCGCGATTTGCCAAAAAAAATTTTCATGCTAAAAATCCAACCAATCGAATTACAAAATCATATTCCTTGTCTCAAAACAAATCGAGTGACCTATGTAACTTTTATATTTGACTAAAAACTCACGTATTAATTCATAATTTTTAATTTTTTTTTATTGAAAAATCTCGTGTTTTGCCAAAAAAAATTTTATTATCAATGAATAAAAAAAAATTTTAACCCTAATAGCTAATTTAGTAATTCTTTTAAAATTAATTTATTTCATATATACTTAATACTTAATTCATTTTTCAAAAACAGAAAACAGGTTCTGTATTTTCAATACGCGCACAGACTTAGACGTTAAAAGAGATTATGTGTCAGAATTAATTTTAATAAGATTGTTATTAGTTAAAAAAAAAAAATTTTTTATATTAATTATTCTATATATTACACAAATTTGGTTATAATAAATAAGTAAATATAAATATAAATCTTGCTTCCTTGGAAGCTAAGTTTCCCTGAAATGGGCAGAATTCACACCTAGTTTTTCTAAATTTCAGTTATTTTTGTCATTATTTAATTAGTTTCTTTACAGTTTACTTATTTCTTTAATTTCTCAGTTATTGTGTGAAAATTTAAATTTTTTACACCAGTCTGAAACTGTTGTTTCAAATTTTAATTATTTTTGTCCTTCTTGAATTATTTTTTTGTATCTTCAATTATTTTTAAAACTTTTCAACTATTTACTTCAAATCCTAATTATTCTTCGCTTGTCTTCCTTCAATAATTCCACTTGTAGTATCGCATATTTACACCCGACGGTACACGTTTACAGCATTTGAGATAGCCAAATTTTGGAAATCCCCACTCTTCCTTGTCCGGAGCCCACTGTTCTTACCTCACTTCGTTATTTGTACCCGACGCGAATGGTTCTCTGAAAGTGACACGTGCTTTAAAACAGAGAAATCAAACCTTTTTATTTCGTATATTGTGAAAAATAAATAAATTAAACAAAAGTGAAACAGTGTAAGTGCAAAGTGTAAGTGCAAAGTGTATATGTAAAGTGAAAAGAATAAATCACAAAACATGAGACATGACCTCTTTAAAGGTCTGTTATTAGTCTCGACGCCTCACAATAGGCTACAATGAAACATGACCTTGCTACAGGTTTTTACTAGTTTCAAAGTCTCAACTTAAAACTTAAATCTTCTGCTAAATGCAATAGGTTTTATGAGAAAATAAATAAATAGAATAAAACTAAAAAATATATTAATAAAGTGCAAAGTGTAAAGTGTAAGTTTGAAGTGTAAAGTGTAAAGTGGAAAGTGTAATCGTAAAGTATAAACTGAAAAGTGTAAGTGTAAAGTATAAAGTATGAAGGGAACCAAATTTGATACATGATCTCGCTATAGGTCTATTATTCGTCTCAACAACTCATCGCAATCTAATATGAGACATGACCTCATGACCTCGCTATAGGTCTGTTACAAGTCTCAAAGCTTCATCGTAAGCTACTTTAAGACATAATCTCGCTATAGGTTTTAAAATGTTCTCAATGTACAATTCAACTCTAATTAGAGACATGGCCTCGCTATAGGTCTGTTACAAGTCTCAATGCTTCATCGTAAGCTAATTTCAGACAAAACCTCGCTATAGGTTTTTTAATGCTCTCAATGTACAATTCAACTCTAATATGAGACATGGCCTCGCTATAGGCCTATTACAAGTCTCAGTGCTTCATCGTCAGCTAATATAAGACATGACCTTGCTATAGGTCGCTCAATAGTCTTCATGCACAATTCAACTCTAATTCTACAGGTCTGTTAATAGTCTCAATGCTTCATCGAAAGCTAATGTATGACATGACCTTGCTATAGGTATTTTAATACTCTCAATGTACAATTCAACCCTAATATCAGACAATTGCCTTGCTGACGGTCTCTTCACAGACTTAAGGAACAATTTAACTCTAACATCAGATGTGGCCTATCTACATGTCTCAACGAATCATGCTAGGTTAAAATGAGACAGGGCCTTCCTATAGGTATCAAATAGTCTTAATACACAATTCAACTCGAATATGAGACAGGACCTCTTCACAGGTCTATTGTTAGTCTTAACGCCTTATTCTAGTCTAACTGAGACAACTAATTGAACCTCTTTATAGTCTCAACGCTTTATTCTAGGCTAATATAAGAAATTGCCTCTCTATAGGCCTGTTGAGAACGTCACCTAATACAAATTGAGACGTGATCTCTCTGTAGAACTGTTAATAGTCTCAAGACCTCATTCAATATTAATATGAGACATGGCCTCTCTACATGTCTGTTGATAGTCTCGAAGCCTCATCGTAGGCTAATATAAGACTCAGCGCTTCTCTCTGTTAATAACAAATAAGTGCTTTATCCTAGGCTAATTCAATGGATTATGTGGCTGAGACATCAAACAACATGTAACAAATGGCTTCTCTATATGCCTATTAATAACAAAAATTGCCTCATTGTGATTTTACTCAAGCAATTTTCGCAAAAAAAAACAAAAAAAAAACTTATGTATAAATAATAAGTGCATTATAATATGAGAAAATACTTCTCTATACCTCTAGTAATGGACGCAGAGCATTCGTGTAAAATAATTAGAACGAATTTCGCCGACTAATTAATCAACTCATAAGAAATGGTCTATCTAGAAGCCTCTTAATACACTTAATGTCAACGTAAGCAAATAACACTAATTTTTTGCAAAAAAAAAGAAAAAAGAACAATCGATAAGAAATGACCTTTCTACAGGTCTTTAAATGACAAATAATGTCCTACTTGTAGGTTTACTCATCAATTAACCATAAAAAACTGGATACAACATAACCTTACTACAGGTTTATTAATAACAATTATATGTCTCAGGGAAGAATACCTCACCAACCTTCGATAAACATCAAACAAAATACAATAAACAGATTCGCTATAGATCTCTTAATGACATATTAGCCTCATTGTAGACAAAATCAATCGACTTTTACTAAAACCTCAAACAAAATATGAGAAACGATCTCACTATAGACCTCTTAATGCCAACTGTGTGGCTAAAATAACAATAACAACAACAACAACAACAACAAAGGTTCCTTAAGAAAATTTTTCTAAAGAATAGAATAATATACGTCAATAGCCTTTACATCGACTTTTAAATAGAATTAACAGACTTACTGACAACTAAGCTTCTCATTGTCAAAACAAAAACAAAGAACTCGCTGCATGTCTATTAATGTCAACAGCACATAATAAAATCTGCTTTCTATGACTTTCCAACGATGTTCCTGGTAAAACCAGGGACCTCACTATAGGTCTGTTATCAATATTTTCAGAGTTTCAGTATAAATTTCAAATAATAATAATAAATAAAACAAAATACGATCTTATTTAAAGATAAGGGAAAAGAATACTTTCGATTCAATAAGGGAAACTAATTGACCAATTACTCCTTTTTGGTCAAAACCTTATACAATAATAATAATAACAATAAACATCAGTCTCACTAAATAAAGAAATTTATTATACTCTACAAATTGAACTCTGGAATTAAACAATAAATGAAGATATAATTCAAAAATAAATCCTACTATAGAAAACATTACCAAAAATTTTTGTATCTCAAATACTTCTTGCTAAACAAGCAACTCTAAAGATATTCACTCAGTTCTAACAAGCTGCAATTACTAAATAATATTCATTAACCTATTTTTTCGTAAAGAAAATACCAACTCTTGCTAAACCAAAAATATTATTAAGAATGACTTCTAGATGAACTTAAAATTTAAAACTTAAGAAATGACCAATGAAGTTGAAAAACACTTAAAGTGTACCCAATAAAATTACTTAAGAAGACCACCATCCTTAAAAGTCTAGACTACAAATCAAAGAATAATATATACAGACAATCCGTCTATAAATACGTATATGAAAAAATCTGTATTACAACGTACATTGCTACCAAGTATGATACATTTAAACTGCAAGAAAATAATAAAACAAGACGGTGATATGTTGAAAAATTTAGACGAAAATAGTCCTTTAAGACATGTTTAAAAGAAGTCCTTAAAATCAAATGATAAATTACCCTAAAATTTTACAAGACAGCTTCTGTTTAGCGAAATTAAACCGGTAAATAGTCTACAAACAATACGACTATATATAAAACTGCAAGTCCAAGGTATATAAACTGACATTTAGATGTAAGCTGCCAATTACGCTGAAAATGTATTACCTTATACGGACTGTTTCTCCACGTTTAAATAAAAAGTGGGTTAAAATTCACATCTCGTTGCAGTTGGTTTTTACCGAAAAACGCGGATTAATATTCCAAACAAACAAATCAATAGAACTATTGTTACTATATACAAAGTACTTGTTTGAAGTGCGAAACGACAATTGAAATTTTACCAACAAATGAATTCATAATAATTATTCAAGACTAAACATTTTTATGTCACATATCAAAAACTTAGATTTCGCTGAAAGATCGAAAATTGAATAATCTTTGAAAAATTATATCACACACAAAATTAAATACAAATCGACTCAATATAGTGAACATACTAATTGTTACTAAAATGGTATAAATCACAAAAAATAAAATGAAATAAATGAAATAAGTAAATAAAAATAATGTTTTTACTAAAAATCATCAAAGCAATCGCATCATCAACACATCTTACAGATGTAACTTTTAACTGTGACCAAACCATTATATTTTCAAGCATAATTTGGATAGAAGTTAGATTCTAAAATACACTGCATATAATGATGCATGATTCCTAGGCTAAGAAGACAGCAGATAATTTTTATGATTTAGGAAAATCATTTCTTTTAAATAAGACAAAATTTAAAATTAGCCTTTAAAGGTCCTTTCTACCATATTTTAATATAAAATATAATAAAAGCTTTATCCCTTATCATCATGGGCCATGAAACTTAAACATAATGAAAATATTACTAAACCATATACAAATCAAAGTGAACGACAGTATAGATTAAATATAAACAAATGCTTAACATTTGTCCTGACATTAATATTCAGATCATATTAGGGATCTTCTTTGAACATCTACAAGTGGAATTATTAAAGAAAGACAAGCGAAGAATAATTAAAAGATTGATCGACTTACCTGTAAGGAAGGTCAATCAAAATTATTCGAGCTTGTCTTCCGAAAATAATTACATCCCTCCCACCCAATTTTTCTTGTTTACCCATTAAATATGATCTGAAACGACAAACAACGAAGTGAGGTAAGAACAATGGGCTCCGGACGAGGAAGAGTGGGGATTTCCAAAATTTGGCTATCTCAAATGCTGTAAACGTGTACCGTCGGGTGTAAATATGCGATACTACAAGTGGAATTATTTTCGGAAGACAAGCTCGAATAATTTTGATTGACCTTTCTTACAGGTAAGTCGATCAATCTTTTAATTATTTTGTTTCAATTTTTGTCATTATTTTTTGGTTTCTAATAAATTTTTCAATTAGTTTTGTCATTTACAACTTTTTTTTCAAATTTAATTTTTTTTGTCATTATTTAATTACTTTCTACAAATTTCAATTATTTTTGCGATTTTCGAATTGTTTTTTTCAAATTTGAATGGCTTTTTCTGCTGGCGCCCCCCAATTTAATATCTGTAATATCAAACTCTATATTGCTTATTCACTTATTAAAGTTTAATTTCTAAAATACATGGAAAACTAATCGCGTGCTTGCGGGCGTTATATTTTGCTAGTATTTAGTAATTTGTGGAATTGAAAAGATTAATTTTTGAATTTTTTAAATATCAGTTTTTAAATTTGTCAAATAATCATTTTCGTAATTCCAAATTATTAATTATTTAAAGTCGCAGTAAACAGTTGAAAAGCATTAAAAGTGAATTACCTTTTGGCTTTTCAAGAACTCGAATTTAAGGAGCAGTGAGAATGGTTGGAATACCATCTTCTTTTGAGATTCAAGTGCTGTTTTGAATATAATATTACAGGGTGATTTAACAAATCTAAATTCATCCGATTTTCTGTAAAAGCACTCTCATGTTTTGCTGGAAATTATTCAAGTAACTCACCGCTCTCGGGGGAGGGGTAGATGTTAAAAGCAGAATCCTGAACCCAAGATGTTACTGCGATGTATTCCTTTACAAAAGCTGGAATTTCACATCTGAGCACTCCTGTGTTACCCGAGAAAACGTAAGCATCTCGTACTTGTACCTCGTACTTCTGCCGAACCACTGAAAATCACCAAAAACAAAATTATAAACATCAGTATTTAAAGTTTTTAGTCTGTGTTAATTAACCAAGTTAAGTAGTATATAACAAATAAAATTCAAATTTAGTGAAATATTATTAAAATATTAAAATTTATTAAGAAATTTTATAAAAATATGAAATTCATTAAAAGATTGTTGAACTATTAACCCATTTATGTTCACACGGAAAAAATCCAAAATATCGGGCACAACAATTTTGAATATTTGATTATTCGAAAAACTTTTGAAATTAATAAAATAAATTAATTCAGAATTTTGTGTCCACCTTTTTAAATCGGAAATTCATTTTTTGACATAAAATTCTTAATATTTTAATATTGTATTTTTAAAGTTTACCTACATATGAGGCTACTTTATACACTGTAAAAACGAGTGTCTTATTTTAAGACATTTTTGTCCTCACTTTTAAGACGTTTTAAAGTGTCTTAATTTTAAACCAATGAGTAAGCATATCTTTCAAAATTATTAACCAATATAATAGCTTGAAATAACCGTAAGACGCTTTCATAATGTCTTCTGTCTTAAAATAAGACACTTAGAAGACAGCAGTTTTTGAAGTGTATCTCTGAAAATAAATCCCATTCAAGAGGAATTAGAATAGTTTCAATTTTTAATGATTCGAGAAAGTGAATTTACAACAACAAACTAATGTTTCCTGAAATGTGTATCTAAATTGGAAAACTTTTTCCAATAAAGTTAAGGCTCTGAAATTAAAATCAGTTGAAATTTGGTTAATTCAATTGAAATATCTACTTTTAACCATTTCGTCAATAAAAATGTGGAATTAATTTTATTACATTACAATTTACATAAATTTCAATTTTGATAATTTGAAAATTGAATAAATTAAATACAGAATTCATTGAAATTCTCACCAATAAAAAAGTAAAACAAAGAAATATAAAATTGATTAAGATTTATAAAATGTTTAATAAATTATAGTGAGTAATATCAATTTGACACAAAATTTATCATGAATATTGTTATATTGTACAAACATAGGTAAATGTTGTCTTGTTCAACTTTTAAAACTGAAGGATTTTTATATTCTAATGATTAATTATTCGACTTATATGAATAAATTGAAACGTTTATTATCGTTTTAAGTAATTAATTTAATTGATTAATGTTAAAACCTTTAATTTCAGGTTTTGTACAAAATAACATTTAACAATAATTGTTCAAAATAATAACTTTCAAAGTAAGTTTTGTGTCAAAATGATACTTACTCGTTAAAGTTAGAAACTATTGAGTTCGATGTTCTTTCAAATTAGAGTAAATGATAAAAATTAAAAATAAATTAAAATTTAGATAAATTGGAATTCAAATACATTGAAATTTGGATTAGTGAAAACTAGATTTGAATTGAAATTTATATTCACTATTCTCTCTAAATCTGAATTAGTAGGTTTCTACTAAGAATTAGTAGTTTTCTACTATGAATTAGTCAAATTCATTGCTCATTTTTCTCTAATTCATATAGTAGAAAACTACTAATTCTTAGTAGAAAACTACTAATTGAAATAGTGAAACTTTACTTTTAAAAAAAGTAGATTTTTTTTACTAATTTAATTAGTAGTTTTCTACTACAAAATTAATAGTTTTCTACTAATTTTTAGTAGTTTTCTACTAAGAATTAGTAAAATTCTTACTATTTTAATAGTAGCTCACTTTTCGCTAATTCATTAGTAGAAAAACACTAATTCAGTTTTAGAGAGTTAAATTGAGGTTTTTTAAAAATGTAAGGAATTAAAGTCATGTACAAACTAAAATTTGGATTTTACTTTAAAGTAGAAAAAAATTGTAATGTATAAATACCTACATCGATTATTTTAAATTAAAGCGTAAAAATGTTTTTTTTTCGGTTAAATGCCAGGTTAATTAAAATTTAGGGTAAATTTAAATTCAGATTATTTTGATTTTTGATGAACTTATTTTAAAATCCATCGCCTATTAGGTAGTATATTAAAAATTGAGAATTGGTTAAAATTTCCAGAAATGATTGATCAGTTTCTAATAAAAATGAAAATTAATTGATATTTGCAGGAATTGATATGTTGATTAATTGAAATCTAAGTCTAATTTAAATTTAGTCTGAGGCGGATTGCGGATTCAGACACAATTTTTCGGGGAAGGCCATTCAATGATAACTTTTTTTTTGCTCGCAAGTATTAAAAATTTGCAAAACATTTATTATTCTTGGGGGGGGGGGGTCAAGCACCTGTGCCCCCCCTCTAGATCCGCCACTAAATTTAGATAAATCAAAAACTTTATTGAATTAAATTTAGTTTGTTAAAAATATGAACCAATTTAATTTAGACTAAATTATATTAATTTTAATTAATAAATATTTTGAGTTTTTTTTAAATTACTTGTTTAAATTTTCGCTTGATAGAATTCGAGTTTAATTGCAATATGAGTGGATTTAAATTTAGATCAAATTAAAATTTGAACAAAGGGCTTTGTAGTTTATTTTTAAATTGAAAATAAATACCTAAATAATCTAAATTTTTAGGCAATTGAAATATTATTCAATACGTATTATGCCAATGAAATTTTGTTTTTAATTCAATTTTGATGAGTTGCATTAGGATAAAAAATGAGGAAATATAACAATCTGTTTTGTTTCATTTAAATATTATATTTGAAACACATTTTTACTATTTTAATAAAATCATTGGAAACCATTCGCGCAATTGTTCGCTTTTTATTATCTTTCACAATAAATTGATAATATCAACAGGGATAAAAATAGTTTTAAATTTAGACAATTAAAAAATTTCTTAGTCTGAAAAAGTGAGAAATATCTCACGGAAAAGTTAAAAATATTCATTAACAAAATTTTGCTACTAAACCTATTTATTTTCAATTAACCTCTTTTGAAACACCTTCTAATCTGTTCTCATCATTTCCCGCACGTTTAACCATTAACTTTATCTTAAAACTTATTTACCTTCTTTTACCCAAATTTACATGCACAATTTATTTATTTATTAATAATATATAGACCTCTTGGGACAATAAATTAAGAAACAGCCCTCTCCAAATTTATGGCAACGTTTAAACGTAACAGAAGTATAAATCTCGTAAGGAATTACTTTTTTCCTGGCGGAATCCGTTTGCGTGTGTGAAATGGTGCAGATAATCTGCCGAGGAAACCGGATTCGAACGATCGAGCGTGACTCGCTAAATGTGAGATAAGCGATTCTTGGCAAGTTCTTAACCAATGACTTGTTGGATGAAAAACAAGCCGATATAACATATGAAAAAAATACGAGTTTTCTGGCAGATATAGGAATATGTATTCAGCTGCGGTAAATGCACTTGGCGTGTCCTGAAGCCGCGAATTTCGATCCTGGCAATGCGTCCCAGAAGCCAAGGGTGACTCTGCGGGTCATCTATCTTTCAGGATGGTAAATGTAGTTGGCACGGCTCTCTGCCTTGAGTCGTCCATCTTGTTTTCTCAGATTAGACCCATATTCTCGAGCGTCATACTTTCTGATAAAGTTTAATTTGATTCGTTATACGGGTCGAGCGATAACCGCTCCAAGGTGCTAGATTCATTTATTATAAAAACCCTAATAAAAAGTTTCTCACCGTCGCTCCGTTTCTTGAATTTTTACAGCTCGTAAATAAAAGAATGTTCGAATTAAAGAGGAAATTTGAAAAAGTTGATTTTTATCACCCGCAATAAAAAAATTGTGTATAAATACGGCAAGAAATTTTGTGTAGGGGAGAGTCGGGTAAAATGCCTAATTGGGTAAATTGGCAATGGTTAATAACTTGGCCAAAAATAAATATTAATCATAATTGTTTTTAATTATGAAGTATATTAAGGTGAAGATGATTTCTGTAAAGTTTCATGTTTATCAGTTTATTATTAAATAATTTATTAAAGAATTGTGAAAATGATGCTTTCCAACGATAATTTTTTAATTTTTAAAGATTAGAAAACACGCACTTCTATCTCACATACGTACATAATTTTTTTTTTAAATTAATCCTTGAATATTTAGCTATCTAATCACTTTGACTCAATTTATAAAAATGAGTTCTAAAATGAAAATAATTAGTTTAACTACATCGTGTGTTTTTGGCTAAATTGCCTTGGTTAAATTGCCTATATGCTGTAAAACTTCTAAACAAGATACGTATGATACGGAAAATCTCTCGGGTTACACGTATATTTTGATGTAGAAACTAAATATCAAGTTGTTACTGCTTCTGTATAAAAAATCAGAGTTTTAACAAATTAATTATATTAATTATTGCATTTATATTAATAATAATTATAATAATTATGCATTGAAGAATCATTTTTAATATATTTTTAAAACATGGTTTTAAATAAGCGCGGGATGAATCAAAAGAAGTGCGCATGCGCAGAAAAAATACATAAGATTACGAGAGATACGTGTTGTCATGTGACTATATAAAGAATCATGGCGGATTAACTTGTCACATTTGGCATTGAATGCCAAAATTTTCGTTTTCTTCCTAAAACTCACGCAGTTTTCAATCGAGCAGGTATTTTCGTAATTTATTATAGTGTTTAATTTACTTTTGTATGATTTTTTATAATTGTAGAAGCTTTATTTATTTGTTATAGACTTTATTTTCATTTTTTGTCGGACTGCTTTGGATTAAAATTTTAGTTTTATGACAAAAAGATTATATTTTTGTATTCAAAGCTAGTTCTTTTTTTAATATAAACAAGATAATTGATTATAGAAAATATATAAAAAAATTTTTTTTACTTTTTTTCATATTTTTCCATATTTTTGTGCACAGGCGATTTGCCCAGTCGTGTGTCAAAATGGCGAATTTTGACATCAATATTTAAATAATTCTTTTTTCTATTTTTTCTGAAATAAACACTTAAAATGACTACCTTATTATATTCTTAAAGGATGTTTTATAAATATTTGATGGTTTATATTTTTCAAAACTATAATTAAATACTTTTTTTTTGCTCTAAACTTTACTATAGGCATTTTGGCCGACTCTCCCCTATTTTTGTAAAAAATGGTTCTTGTTAAATTTTTTCTGTTATATTTGCAACACTTTTAAATGTTAATTTAATATTTTTATTATGTTACTTGGTACAATAATAATGTGATAATATAACACATTTTAAATGTAGATTTAACGTGTACAAGTTCACTGAATTTTAGCACATATGAGAAATTAGAAACAAACATGAAATCATTATTTTTAGTTGCATTTATAATTTTTATGGCAAATATAAACACAGAATATGGTTTGCAAATTTTGAAAACCGAGCATTTCGCGCGCTTTAACGCACTGAAAATGGAAGTAGAACAAGTTGTGTTTTCTGAAGGATGGCGTCTTTCACTTTGTTTTTATTTCGTCATAAAATGTGTGATTTCAAGCTTTTTATTTAGTGTTTCACAGATAAATATATATTTTAGTTAATAATTACTATTATATATATTCACATGTCTTATATAATTTCGGCAAATAATATCAATATTTTACTTATATAGTTTTGTTTGTAGTCAGGGAAAACCTGTAAAAGTCAGGTAATTTTATAAAATGTTGTTTTAAAAAATTAATTTAATTAATTTCTCTTTTTATGATTTCAATCAGTTATATTTCATTTCAAATAAGTTGAAAACTGCTGAATTGTGGGTGACTTTTACCTGATTAATCAATAGAAAATAATTGAAATTTTCAATGCTGTTACTGAAATTGAAAATTATTTTCATCTATATCAACCAGTGAAAAATTACTGACAATTTAGTCATTTTAAACTGATTTCCTGTGAAATTTCATTGATTGAAATCATGAATAGAGAGTAATTTACAATATAAAATTATTCGACTTAAATTTTAGAATTATTCTTTAATTTTTTTAATTATTTTGTTTTATTGTAGATTATTTTTGACAGCTTTCGATTTTTTTTGGTCAATTATCAATTATTTTCCTTATTTCTCAATTATTTTTTTTTTTTTGATATTTAATTATTTTAGGCATTTTGTAGTGTTTCTTTCAATTATCAATTATTTTCTTCACATTTTAATTTAATTCTTTAATTTTCAAATAATTTCTTTCATTTTTAATTATTTTCTTCAATTCTGAGTTACTTTTTTCAATTTTTAATTATTTTATTCAATGTTCAATAATTCTCTTTTTTTTCAATTATCAATTACGTTATTGATATTTCAATACAATTCTTTAATTATTTTTTTCAATTTTCATTTATTTTCTAAAATCTTTTCTATAATTTTCTTCAGTTCTTAATTGACAACTTAATATTCTCCTTCAATTTTATAATTATTCTTAAATTTTTTCAATAATTTTTTTCTGTTATCGAATATTCTGGCTACTTTTCGAACTATTTTTACTTTTCTTTCAATTGTCAAGTATTTTTCTTAATGTTTAATTGTTTTAGTCATTTAGTAAATTTTCTTTTAGTTATCAATTATTTTCCTACACTTTCAATTTAATTCTTTGATCTTCAATTTATTTCTTCAATTTCTAATATTTTCTCTAGTTATTATTTTCGTCATTTTTCAATAATTATTTCATTCAATTATTAATTTTTTCCACAATTTTTAATTATTTTCCACAAATTTTTCAATTTACAACTATTTTTCATATATTTTATAATTATTCTTAAATTTTTAAAATTATTTTCTTCTGTTGTCGATTATTCTTGACAGCTTTCTAATTTTTTTTCAATTTTCAATTATTTTCTCAATATTTTAATTCAATTCCTTAATCTTTAATTTAATTCCTTAATTTTTCATTATTTTCTTCACTTGTCGATTAGTATTTTCAATTTAAAATTGCAGTCTTCAATTTTAAATTATTTAATTCAATATTCAATAAGTCTCACCTTTATTTTTAATTGCTTTTTTCAATTTTTAATTACACTCTTTAAATTTAAATTTCATTCTTTAATTTTCAATTTTTTTCGATTTTCAATCAAGTTGTTTAATTTGTAATTATTTCCAACAATTATTCCTATAATTTTCTTAATTTTTCTTGTTTCTGTATTTATCATTTTTTGTATTTAGTTTTTAATTGTCAATTTTTTTTGTCATTTTTCAGATATTTTCTTCAATTTTTCATTTAATCTCTTCATTTTTCAATTATTTTTTACAATTATTAATAATTTTCTTCAATTGTTAATTGTTTTCCGAACTTTTTCAATTATTTCTTACAATTTTTTCAATTTTCAGTTATTCTCTTAAAATTTTATAATTATTCTTTGATTTTTTAAAATTTTTTTGTTCGATTGTGTATTAATTTAGCTCTTTTTTTAATTTGGTTTTCAATTGTACATTATTTTCGTCATTTTTCAGATATTTTCTTCGATTTTGTAATTTTCATTATTTATTAAATTTATAAAAATTTATGGTTTTAAATTACCAACAACAATGCAAAGTTTCTCGCGCCTTTGGGCGCTTGTTAATGTTACCGTTTATTTTATATTTGGTCATGGAATTTATTTATTTATTTATTTATAATTTGGAAAAATGGTCTGGAAAACCCGGAAAAGTCATGGAATTTTGAAATTTTGAAAGCGTAGCAACCCCGTGTACCATACAGATTATTTATTTTATACGAATAAATTAGCAAAATCACGATCTAACCTCAAGTTGTATACCTGTACTTGATTCATACTTTTCAAACTTAAAGTTTTAATTTTATTGTGGTAATATTTCTTTAATATTTTTGTTTAGTTTAATTAAATGACATGAAGTGAATAGAAGAAGAGTGTTTATTTTAAATAGTTATTATGTTTTAATACAATAAAGAGTTTGTGCAAAGATGTACTGGTTTGACTTTTTAAAACTATTTCAATGACTAATTTAATTGTTTTTTATTAAATTAAAATTTGTTTATAGCTTGTGAACTTTTTTCGTCATTGACTGACATTAAATTTGAAATTACCGATAAAAATGGTGTGAGGTTACATGCTAACTTTTTGTTCGAAATCGTCGTAAGTCAAAAGCCACCAAAGAAATGTTATTTTGGAAATCGTTTTTATTAGAAATGTGAATTTGAAATTATTTGTTTATGTCGAAAATACTGTTAATGTTAGAGGCATTAACTAATTATTAAATATTAGATTTTTGTGAATATTACTTAAAGTCTTTATCATTTATTTATTTTATTAATTTAATTGATTAATGTTAAAACATTTAATTTCAGCTGTTGTATAAAATAACATTTACCAATTTTTGTGCAATATAACAATCTTGATAGTAAATTTTGTGTCAAAATGATCCTTACTCATTTTAACATATTTCTCTTGTGTTTAATTAACACAAAATTTTGAGTGGACCGTTTGTCACATGTGAAATATGTTAAATTTAATAAAAAATTGTTAACTATGTACAGAATGCTAATCGCTTATATATAATTGCAAAGCTCATGACAACAAGACAAAAAGTATTTTCTTAGTTATTCAAGTATAATAAAATTTTCCACCATAATTTTAAAGCTCTTGACAACAAGACGAAAAGTCTTTTCTTAGTTTTTCCAGTATTTCAGTTCAAAAATGATTTTTTCCCCAGAACGAGTTTTTCAAGTACTCTCACAGTAATACTTTATTAAAGTTATTTGTGTGCCTAAAAGTTAGAAATTTTATGAAGAATTTTATAAGTAGGTTTATGACTTTGGAAAGTTTTTTTTTCCTCAAAGTTGGGTGGATGGAGAAAATTTGCCAAGTTCTTTTTAAAGTGACGATAGTCTTGTGTCGAAAGTTGTCTAAAGTTACTTACCAGCTTTCACGCTGACTTCACGACCCAGTACCCTACCGACACTGTTAGAAGCTTGGCATCTGTAGACAGCCGAATGAACGTCGTGACGATAACTCTCAGCGCCGAACGGCAAGAAATACATAGATCCATTCATCAGCATTTCACGGATACGAGATATTGGCAAAACTGGAGAACCGTCGCCCATCACCCAATCGACTCGAGGTGTTGGACTGCCCTGTGCCAAGCAGTGAATCATCGTCCCAGTGTCGTTGGAAAACTCTATCACCGGACGTGGCTCTGACACCAGCACAGGTCCTTGACTGTCCAGCACAATCCCTCGTCCTGCAAGAATTTTTATATTTTTCTTTAAGATGTCTATTTAAGGATTGAGAGAAATTTAGAGGTTTTAAAGAAATTCGATGATATGGTTTTAAGGAGGATGGTGACCAAAACAAAAATGATAAGATCATTCTAAAATTCATAAAAATAAGTTTTTGAGGATATTTGAAAGCCAAAACAATTTTTTTTTTATTTTTTCACTGTCCCGTTTTTTAGAAATTAAATATCAAAGTTGCAGGTATTTACATGGGCTCTTATGGATAAGACTCAGTCAAGTAGGGGAGAGTGTACCAGTTTTTTCAATGAACCATTTCAATTTTCTCAGAAACAATTAAATGAAAATTCTCCTAATTTGAAATATAAATGAAGTTTGCGTAAACACACTACGTCCATAAATTTGAGAAGTGTGGATTTATTCCTTACAGAGAAAACTGGAAAAAACTGTTTTTGATGTACTGAAGAAAAAATTTACCTAAAATACAAACACGTTTTTTAATTGAAATAAGGCCATTTAAAAATAAATGTACTTACGATTTATTTTGTTTTGGGCCTTAACTACAATATTCTAATGAGATAAGGATTTTGAAATATTGGATTAAGTTATAAAAAACCATTTTTGTTGCAAATGTCATGTTGATTCAATGTACCGGGGAACAATGAACCACCTGGAATTTCAGTGTATTTTCGATTTCCAGAGTGGTATGCTTGATTATAAAACTAGGCATGCGTACAGCATGTTACAGCGATTGTTATCAGTACTTTTCTCAACATAGCAAAACTAAAATGCCATTTTAGCTAGTTAACTTAAATTTGAGGTATATTTATGTTATACATTATCAATTAAAAAGTGTTAAGTAACAATTTTTTATAGTATTTGATAGAAAATAAGTTTTTTTACAAAGTGAAAATTGCAATATTATTATTGTTGAACATTTTTAGTATTTTTATAGAGGTGGTTCATTGTGTACCCAGGTTGTTGAAAATGAAAATAACTTGTTACTTTAGAAAAATCCTAAATTTTATTATTTAATTAAAATAAATCGTGTAAAATATGTGTGCATTACCTAGATAAGTGTTGTAGTTTTATATTGATGCAAAGAAGTGCTTGAAATTGGTGAAATTCAATAAGTACTATGACCTTGAAAAAAACCCGGTACATTGATAGCCACTCTCCCCCACTCTATTTTAATTATAACTTGTGATAAAATGATAAACTATTTTTCAAAAACTTACGGTCGTGAAGTTTAAAACTTTTGGAATTATCAGCGAAAAAAATTCAATTGAGTCTTCTGTTTCATTTTTGAGAAATAAAATAAAATCTGACTATGAAATAATGATTTCCTAACCTTTTTTTAATCATAACGATCATAACAAACAAATTCTATGAAATGTGACAACGTCGCAAGTTCACGTCATGTGATTTCGAATCTGCGCATATAAATTCATATGTGAATTGATTGCGCGGGAATGAAGCTACCTATCAAATTCAAATCCGAAACAGTGTAACCAACATTGTATTACTATAATTTCTAACCTCACAAACAAATTTTCTAACAACATTTTCCAGACAATTGAATGGTTTTCTTTAAATATATTTATAAAAAAAAGTAAATTAAAGATATTAAAAAATAATTTTTGATGACCAAGATGTTAAATATTTGATTTTTCATTTATGAAGTTCATATTTAATCAGTTGGTGACAGTTGTTATAATCTTATGTAAAAGCATAGAAAAACCCCTTTTACCGCCTGCCCCTCAAAGACAGTCACCATCCTCCTTAAGTGTAGAAGTATCTAGTAAACAATACTGAAAATAATATTCTGGTTAACAATAATAAAATGATCTCTTCTAACTTTATTTCTCCTTTTTCCTTTAATTTCTCTTTTAAAATCGAAGTGTTGATTCATAAAACTTATTTATACAAATAAACTAAAATCAAAATGTAATCCATAAATTTCTATTTGGATTTAATATCATCCAAAAAGACTGGAGCTTTTGAAAGAGTTTTTAAGAATCCGATAAATCTGTTAAACTGATGAGGACTGAAACGAGTCGAAACACGTCGTTTTAATAAATATTTTAATATAGGGGAAAGTAGCCTAAGACGGGCTAACTCTTAAGACGGACACCCCTTAATATTTTTGAAATAAAGAATCTTGTTAAACGATTGTGTATGTAGATATGTAGTTGAGGCGTGTCTAGTTAATTTAGAAGCATTCTTTTGTACTTTTTAAAAAAATATAAATAATAAGAGGGAAAAATATTTTTAGTACTTTAGAAGATGAATTTAGAAGATGAACAAATTAGTTTTCAAACTGGAATTTTTCTAAATTAAATGTCATTTGGAATGGAAGTAATGACTTTATCTCAAAGAATATTTATAAAACTTTAAGCATTTTGGTTCATCCGAATTTATATCAGAGTTGTGTCAAGCCAAAAAATGCAATTTAGCTCTTACGCAGAAACGGATTAATGAAATTGCTTATGGATGTTTAATAATACTAACAATAAGAAGAGGCTTAATTTTGACTATGGAAGGTAACAATAAATAATATTGTTTAGATATTGCAGAATTAATAAAAAACAAAAAAGCGGTTAAAAGAGGCACTTTCAGAAGTATCACCCATATATACTTTATATACCTAATTAAAAAACGTAAATATATTCAAAACTAGCCTGCCTCCTAAAACGGGCACTAATGAATTTATAAAATTTTCGATTAAAGAGGTATCTTCTCTCTAAATCTGAATTAGTGGTTTTCTACTAATGAATTAGCGAAAAGTGAGCTACTATTAAAATAGTAAGAATTTTACTAACTAAGAATTAGTAGAAAACTACTAATTGAATTAGTAAAAAAATTTACTTTTTTTAAAAGTAAAGTTTCACTATTTCAATTAGTAGTTTTCTACTAAGAATTATTAGTTTTCCACTAAGAATTAGTAGTTTTCTACTAAGAATTAGTAGTTTTCTATACTATATGAATTAGAGAAAAATGAGCCATGAATTTGACTAATAAATAGTAAAAAACTATTAATTCTTAGTAGAAAACTATACTAATTCAGATTTAGAGAGTTCTTTCCCCTATAAAGGTACAGTTCGAACCTATAATGCAAAGAAAATTTTATAAATTCAAGTTTGCCACTTCTTTTTATAACCTCAAAAATCACATTTATATAATCCACAAAATATTAAACAAAAGCTATTTTTACACTGTGAAACAGATAAATTCTGTAATTAAATGTAAAATTATTTAAGATTGTACAATTTTTTCATATAGCTATTATTCTAATGTCATCAAAATCATATTTCATTTAATAGTCTTATTTATTGTCTTTAAACTGTTATTTCACCAAATTTCCTAATATAGGACTTTAAAAAAGTATAAATTTTGCTTAAAATATGTTAAAAAGTTGTAATTGACCAATTTAATTTATTCAGTAAGTAGTTTTAGGGAATTTTAAAAAAGGAACGTCTTACTCGACCAGGTAGCCTAAAAATACGGCAAAAGATCTTTAAAAGTTTTTAAATAAATTAATAAATGTGGATGTAAAAAAATGTATATTATAATAAAACTGTTTAGTTAATTAAATTTTGGTTAAATTCACTAGAAAACCCGGTTATAGTTTCTAGTTAAAATATTCGAAATTGATATTAGTTAAATGATTTTAAAGTTGAATTTTTCCGGAAATTCCAGTTTAACTTACCGGAATAAATATCTAGGAATCAATCAAAGAAACAAAATTAGATAATGAGGAAATATTTGGTTATTATAACTAAAAGTTACTGTAAAATTTACCAGAAAAAATGTTAAAAAAAGTAGAAAATTTTTACCGAAAATTCCAGTTTAATATATACCGGAATAATATATCTAGGTATCAATAAAAGAAACAAAATTAGATAATGAGGAAATATTTGGTTATTAGAACTAAAAGTTACGGTAACATTTACCAGAATAACTTGTCAAAAAATTAAACAATTTTTACCGTAAATTTCATTTTAATTTTCCTAAATAATATATTTAGGTTTCAACAAAAAAACCAGAATTAGAGAGTAAGAAACTATTTTGTTATTTTAACGAAAAATTACGGTAAAATTTACAAAATACCGGTTATTTTATATAATTATTTTTTTCTTTGTACCTTCTTGTTTATTATAAAATGTTCTTATGGAAAGTTTTTTTTATAGTTAATGGGTTTTGAAGATCAATCTATATGGGCGTAACTCAGAAACTTTTAATTTTTCAAAAAGGAAAAATAAAAGTAAATCTTTTTTACATACACTCTATTAAAAATTTACCCAAATAAACTTTGAATTTGGAATAACTTTTAAATTTTATACACAGACAGATAAAAGATATTCTCCAATTAATTATAAATGTATAAGAAACTTAAATAATCTCTAACCTGTAATAAATAAAATTAACCATATTAATCAGTATAATAAAATAGTAATAAATCTCGGAAACTTTTTTTCTTTTCTCTCGTATCTTTAATCTCTTTAGCTCACTATTATTATCCATTTTTAAGTATATAAAATAAAAACTTTCGTTTATTTTGCAAATTTTTAATCTGAGACTTGTATATTTACTGTCATTAAATGAAGAGCCAACTTCACATTTTAAAAAATAATTTTTATATTATATAGTGCATCGTAAAACGTAAAATCAAATAATTTTTAATATATCTTACCAAAACACTATTTTTTCTCAGAGCACATCAACACAATATCGAATAAGTAGTTTTTACATGTAATTTAGAAAATTTTTAACAATTAAAATTTAATTTCTCAAAGTACTTCCTTTCTTTTGAATTCGGAATCATTAAAGTTTTATTTAAAACAAATTCAAAAAAGTAAAATTTGACAAAAAGCAAATTATATAAATTTAATAAAATTTTCTTTACATTCTGGCATTTAAAAATACTACTCATTTATAATTCTGACAAATAAAAATTCGGTTAAAGTCGATACTTGAATTTAAATAAAAAGTTGATTAATGAAA
This sequence comes from Ganaspis brasiliensis, assembly GCA_037103525.1. NCBI lineage: Eukaryota > Metazoa > Arthropoda > Insecta > Hymenoptera > Figitidae > Ganaspis > Ganaspis brasiliensis. The sequence goes on along the minus strand of JAZKLR010000009.1, from coordinate 5,117,798 downwards.
TTCAATAAAATATAAATTCTAAATAATAAATTTCACAGCTTAATTTTGCGCCCGATTCAAAAATCGGAAAACAATTTAGGAAAATAAAGTAAGTATTTTCTTTTAGTGTGTATTCAGTGAGAAATCTTTAAGAGATAGAGTAAGATCTCTCTTTAAGATTGAGATTGTTGGAAAATTTTCAGTTGAAAAGTTTCAATACGTTTGTATGTTGAGTATGGAAACAGTTTCTCTTAAAACTTCTCGTAATTTTAAATTCACTATTTGGATTATTTTAAGCAACCTACTAATTATTTAGTTAAAACATCTCTAAAATAATTTCTCGTAATTTTAAATTCATTATTTGAATTATTTAAGCAAACTACTAATTATTTAGTTAAAAACTCGAATCATACGAATTAAAAAATTTGCATTTAGTCCTCAATAAAAGACAATGATTTCCTTAGATTAAAGTAAATTTAAAACAATTTAATAAAGTATTTTACTTAGAAATTTGTTGAAAACAAAAAGTTTACAATGTAAAAAAAAAATTTTTTTTAATGAATTATTTAAAGTTTTATAGATAAACATATTTTTATTTTCTATCACTTTTCCGAAAGATAATAAAGTATGATCAAATAAAAATGGAATTCTTCTCTGCGTTGTTATTTATTTTACCAAACTTTGTAATCGTGCCAATATCGCTTTTTTGGGATTAAAAATGAAACGGAATTTGTAAAGTTATACTTCATGCTTTAATCTTTGTATACGTTTTAACTTTATAACAAACAAAGGGGCTTATGTAAAATATGAACACAAATAAAAATACTAAAAATTATAGATATGACGTAACTTTTCTTTTAACAGAGCTTAAAATTGTGAAACGAATTTAACAGTTTTCTATTTTATTCTTTTTTGTTTCTTATTAAGATTTTCAAGGAAGTTTATTTCATATTTTGTTTTTCACATAGATTTGGTAAATTGGTTTAAAAAATAATAACATATTTACTTGGTAATTCTTAATTTTAACTTTAGAAAACAGATTTGAATTTATCGATTTCAAAAACTAGTTCATACTTAGTTTTGTCACAGAAAAAGCAAATAAGATGAATAGTAAACATCCCTAGTTCATTTTGAACCTTAGTCAAGACACATAAATTAACCAATTAGTTCATTTTGAGAAGAACAAAAATGTGAGGTTAAAAAACCAGTTTAGGTTTTTCTGTGAAAAGAATGAAAACATTGTGTAAAAAAAATTATCTTTCATTTTGGATCCACCATTTTGAATTTTGAAAAGGTGACGAGTTTGAAATCGATCCCTAAAATTCCCAACAGTTATTTTCATAAGCTTATGTCAACTGTTTAAATTTTTCCGCCATTTTCAATTTTGAAATAAAAAAATCTTATCTCCATTTTATGTACAAAATGCATTTTCCGTGAAAAAGAACACGACCGGATCGTAAACAGTAAACGGATTAAAAGTAGTTTCCAACTTCGATAAATATTGACCGCAAAATAATTATTCGCCACAGAAAAGTATAGATTTGACATGAATTATGAAGCCCAATCTGCTATCGTAAACAGGCACACACCTTTACCTCTATTGACTTATTAATCAGTAGCTAATTAGCTATCAATCAAGTGCAGCTATTAATCATTAATAGGGACACTGTTTTTATTTGTAAATTGGAGCCATTTGGTGGAGACAGAGTATCGGATAAAAAAGTTGCCTAATAAAATACATATCGGATGTTGCACATGTGTGAATAACGGGAATGAAGCTTTTATTCAAACTATTATACAGTTCTAATACACACACTTGCGAGCGAGCACCTGTGCGTAAATACGTGCCAGTAGGACTATGCAAACGGTTCTGCAAAGGTGCCCTGTATTTGCCTTGTACTGATTAATTACAGAGTATTCTAGCGTGTTTCTCTCGCGACATTATCATCAACCTCAGTGTACTCTCGGGCATTGTATTAGTTCAGTATGACGAGCTCGTGTCAATCCGATACTTTTCATACTCATTCAGAGAAACGATAAAAAGGGAGAGCGCAAAACAAAAAAAGTTACAGTTTGACAGTTGTAAAAAAAAAATAAAAAGAAAGAAACGAAAACAAGATGTCGAGAATCATTGATGAATCCGAGCTGGATTGTGTTCTAGAATAGAAATGTCAAACTATGCATTGGTTTGCCGCATTTTGATGCGAGATTTTATCGCTTTTCAGATTTCTCTTCGGACGAGCAGAATCGCACCTCGCAAAGCGACACAAGCCCGCAATTTCAAATTTATTGACTCGTAACATTTGAGAATCAAAACGTAATTTGCCCCTCTACTCTTCTTGGATATGAATCCTGGCTATTCATAAATCATCGTCAATTGTGAATCGGATATTTGAAAAAAGGTAAAGGATTTTCAATAACCGACTAGTTCACTTTAAAGTTTTGATTTTAATAATGTCTGTAAAAGAAGACAATTATACACTGAGAATATCTGGATTTAAATTATCTGATGTCAGTAATATATTAGAATGGATAGTTTGTTCAATTTTAAAGATTAATGCCTGTAGTCGTAGATTAAAAAGTTGCTTATTTTTAGGTTATAAACTTGAAGATAAGTGCTGCTTCAAGCCGAAGGACTGCCAACCTCAAAATGAGAAATTTATTGAAAGTATCGGCGCCACTGTCGAAATAGCGCTAAATTTAAAAAATTTATTATTATTTTTATTCTTATTATTATCTATAATAATAATCCGCAAGATTAATTCATTCTTGTCTGTTTGCACATTAAGTTTGTCACTTAGATATTTTTTTGTTTTAAACCAGTTACGTTTGAAAAATGTATCTTTAAATTAATTTAAATTAATTCTTACGAAAGTAGACTCTAATTTTAATTAATCAATTTAACTGCATTGATAGAAAATAAATTAATTAAAATATAGTTTACCCTAAGATATTGAACTGGAATTTCTATACACTAAAATTTTTAGTAAATTAAAATTTAATTCTATCAATATAAATGAACTTGAAATGTTCTACTGTTTAAATTAAGGGGAGATTACAGTAATTTTTTTCAAAAATCGAAATTCTTTTTTTTTCATTTTTGGTTAGTATAATTATCTAAAAAGACGGGAAAAATAATCTGAAGTAAAAAAAACCTCGAAAAATTGTATTTTTTATGTTTATTTTTAAATTTACAGTTTTTCTGGTGCACCACTTGAAAGAGCAGTTCTTAAACTATAAGAAATGTTTATTGTTCCATAAGAAGGAACAATTATTCCTTCAATTTTCTTAATTTTTCAATTTGTAATTATTTTCTTTAAATTTAATATTCCGTGTTTAATTTTTTCAATTATTTTTATCAGTTAATTATCTAGTCGTTTTTCGAATTTTGATTTTAATTGACAGTTATTTTTGTTATTTTACGCATATTTTCATCCATTTTTTAATTATTCTCGTTATTTTTCAAAACTATTTTTTTCAATTATTAATTGTTTTCCGCAATTTTCAATTATTTTCTACAATTTTTCCAAAGTTTAATTATTATCTTAAAATTTTATAATTATTCTTTGATTTTTAAATTATTTTGTTCGGTTGTGTATTAATCTAGACATTTTTTTAATTTTGTTTTCAATTGTCGAATATTTTCGTTATTAATATAATTTAATTTTTGTAATTTTTGTTCCAGTTATTAATTATTTATTCAAAATTTAATTTAATTCTTAAATTTTCAATTTATTTCCTCAACTTTTTATTATTTTTTTTATTATTTTTTTAAATAAATGTAAGTGAAATAATATTTTTAATTCTTTGCGAAAGCTGATTTAATCAAGTTTTTAACATACACATTTGAATTTTTTGGCAAACAATTTTTATAAAACTATTATTGATGTTTCTGTTAAAAAATTAACAAAATGAATGTGTAAATATTATTTCAAAGTTAGTTCTTCTTTCCAAATTGTTCAAAATAAAAATTTAGAATAGTAAATTAGATACAGTAAATTTATTTTAAAAGGTTTTTAAATCTTGAGTACATTTAAGATAACTTAAAAACTGTAAATGCTATCAATCTAGAAATGGAAAATCTTTAACAACAGTATAATCTAACTTAACCTGACATTTAATACCGGCCATGAATATTTTCAGTAACTTGAAGTTTGTCATTTATACTCTATTTGATACCCAACTCAAAATGAGTTGCACTATATATATAAATTAAGGTTTTCTGTGTGAATTCAAAACTTGGAGTTATCATATGAAATTGATCGAATAAATTGAAATATGTTTTTTAAATATTTCTGCGAGTCAGTATTATTTTGACACAAAACTTATTTTGAAGATTGTTATATTGCACAAAAATAGGTAAATTTTATTTTGTACAACTTCTAAAATTAAAGGTTTTAACATTAATGAATTGAATTAATAAATTAATTAAGATTAGTTTTTACTAATGAATCAAAATTTAATGGGAAATTTATTCTACTAAAGTTGTCAAAACGTTTTAGAACGTTTTTAATTCAGTTTCGTTTTTTTACAACCATCAAAGGAAATTGAACAAATTTATTACCTTCCGCGTTTTTTAATATTTGAAAAACATTTTATTCCCATTCTGAAAATTGTGGTTTTTTTTAACAAACGTCATATTTTTTTTAAATGTATAATAAATGGGACATTCTGTTCCATGCGGACAACTCTATTTCTCTATGGTTTAATTAAAAAACATTCAATTTGTTTGCAAATTTTATCAATTAGCTCAAGTCGAGTTTCTGGTGAATTAATAATACATAAAAATACAAAAAAAGTAAACTGAAAACATTGTGTTTAAAGTATTTTATAAAATGGTTAACAATTTTCATCATAGAAAAGTGAAGAAGAAAATTGATAAATTTTCAGAATAATGTTAAGTAACTGGAAAATTTTTATGTTTTGAAGGTATATTGCTAAAGACATTTTTAAAATAATTTCCGAGTATCAAATTTAACGTTCAGATCATAAACGATTTTTGCTGTGCTTATAAGATTTTATAATTTTATCAGTACATGCATGCGACGTTTCTCTCTCTCTCTCTCTCTTTCCCTCGGTCTCTCTATTTTTCTGCCATCTTTCCTCAAGTAGAATTTTCCAAGCAGGCGAAGCAATATCGAAGAAAATCGAATTGTGAAATGGAAAGAAAAAGGGGGAAGGATCTTCCTGATTTCTGCAAGAGGACCACAAGAGGGAAAAGAAGAGCCAAGGCGGTATTTCTGAACGAGTTAAGCCAACCAGATGTTGATTTGAGGAAAATACTTGATCAGTCCACGAATCGAATGATTTCCATCGAACCTTATAATCTCAAGATTGAAAAGTTCTAAAAGGATTAAAATTGATTTTCATAATATATAATATATATAACGTTAAATTACATCAAGTTTAAAGTGACAGTTGCAAATTTATAAATGACGCTTTTTGAATTAAAATTTTTTCGGCAATAAATGACATGTATTGAAATAGCTTCCGACAAAATGAAAACTATATTCACAAAGCGTTTATTGTCGATGGAAATCAAACCGAAGGAAGTGTTGGTATAACCATAGGTCGCTTTAGTGCAAAGGAGCTGCTCGTAAAACCACAAATGTGTTTCGAAGCAAAGCGAATGGTGCAGACAGATAGGACATAACACGGAAATAAAACCAGAAACTAGTTGGAGATTTGAATAATCCTGCCTGTTTCGCGAATCGATTACATTCCTCGAGCACAGCATCTGAATTCGTTGAATTTTAATAAGGTTTTTAGACTTGTGCTTTCTTCAATTTCATACCAGTACCGTATGCAAATAATCTACTCCCCTTTGAGCTCTTACAGTATCACTCTTTACCTTCGAATTATAGGCATTTGAATCACAAACCAATGTTATTTCAAAGTCAAGTTAGTCCCCAAACTCATGGGAATTGTATTTGTAAACTCAAGCGGAAATTCAATGAAAATACACCTGTACAACAGTTTAATGATAATTTGCCGAAAGTTAGAACATTGCTATTATAGAACTATGTTGATGATAAACACATATTCAGATTTTTGATTACATTAACATACTTTCTCTAGAAAGAAATTTTAAATTAGATACAAATTTTTATTTAATTTGAATATAGTTAAATTTAACAGGCGAAAATAAACAATTCAGAAAAATTGTACTTAATTGTATATAGCTTCCTGAGATGAATCAAAGAAAGTGTAAAAATTTTGATGGTTGGAAATGTTTGTGTGTTGATCTTTCTACAAAGTGTATCCACGAAGACTTCACGGTCGTTAACCATGAGATGGAAAAGCTTCCAGGTACGCATAAACATCGCCTCCCTCTCGAAATAAAGTGCCTCTTAATTCAACGATTTGTGGCAGTTGTACACCGAGAAAAAAATTCCCAGACTCAAGTAAATATTTTTCGTTTTTTCTGGCTTTTGTTTCAACAAATTCTGGAATTTAACAAACCACTTTAAACGCACCACTTGAGCAAATATATTGCCATGGTGGTCGATTACGTTAGTTATCCTTACAGAAAACTAAATTCCATTTTTTAGATTCCATATTCCAGTTTCCACATTTCTAGTTCTACATTTCAAATTTTAAATCATATGTTCCAGGATACACATTCCGTATTCCACATTCCATTATTCCATGTTCCTGTTCTACATTCCAACTTCCACATTCCAGATAATACATTCTTTTTCCATATGGTAGATTCAAAATTTCCTATTTTAGATATCACATCCCATATTCCGAATTCCACATCTCAGATTTCACATTCCAGAATCTACATACCCGATTCCAAATACTGATTCCACATTCCAAAATTTTACATTCCCGTTCCATATCCCAACTTCCGTATTCCAGATTTCTCATTTCAGATTCCACATTACACTTTATACATTTCATTTTCCACATCGTAGATTCCATATTTCCTATTTTAGATATCAGTATCCCAGATTCCGGATTCCAAATTTCAAATTCCCCATTCCAGAATCTAAATACCAGATTCCAAATACCTGATTCCACATTCCACAATTTGACCTTCCTCTTACACATTCCAACTTCATCATTACCAATTTCTAAAATCCACTTTCCAGACTATACATTCCATTCCCCACATCGCAGACTCCTAATTTTCTATTTTAGATATGACATCCTATATTTTAGATTCCACATCTCAGATTCGACATTCCAGAATCTACATACCCGATTCCAAATATCTGATTCCACATTTTACAATTTTACGTTCCCGTTCCACACCCCAACTTCTACATTCCAGATTCCACATTCAAGACTACACATTCCATTTTCCACATAGTAGATTCCAAATTTCCTATTTCAGATATTACATCCCAGATTCCGACTTCCAAATTTAAGATTTCATATTCCAGAATCTACTACCAGATTACAAATACTTGATTCCAAATTCCACAACTTCATATTCCCGTTCCACATTCCGGATTCTGCATTCCAGTCTACACATTCCATTTTCCACAAAGTAGATTCCGAATTTTCGATTTCAATTATCATATCCCATATTCTGGATTTAACATCTCAGATTTTACATCTGAGGTTCTACATCTCAAATTTCACATCTTAAATTCCACATTTCAGTATCTAAATACTATATTCCTAATTACTGATTCTACATTCCACAATTTCATGTTTCTGTTCCACATTCCAACTTTCACATTCCAGATTTCACATTCCGTTTTTCACATATCGTAGCCTCCAAATTTCCTATTTCAGATATCACATCCCATATTCCAGATTCCACATCTCATATTTCACATTCAAGAATCTAAATTCGAGTTTGCAAATACCTGATTCCACATTCCACAATTTGACGTTACTGTTCTACATTCCAACTTCGACATTCCAAATTTCAAATTCTACATTCCATTCTCCACATCGCAGACTCCTAATTTCCTATTTTAGATATGACATCCTATATTTCAGATTCCACATCTCAGATTCGACATTTCAGAATCTACATCTCAGATTCCAAATATCTGATTCCACATTTTACAATTTTACGTTCCCGTTCCACACCCCAACTTCTACATTTGAGAATCCACATTCCAGACTACACATTCCGTAGATTCCAAATTTCCTATTTTAGATATTACATCCAAGATTCCGACTTCCAAATCTCAGATTTCACATTCTAAAATCTACTTCCAGATTTCAAATATTAATTCCAAATTCAAAAATTTCACATTTCTATTCCACATTCTAGATTCTGCATTCCAGACTACACATTCCATTTTCCACATCGTCCAAAGTATCTATTTTAGATATCACATCCCATATTCCGGATTCCCCATCTAAGATTCTACATCTCAGATAATACATTCCAAAATCTAAATACCAGATTACAAATTCCACAATTTCACGTTTCTGTTCCATATTCCAACTTCCACATTCCAAATTTTACATTCCAAATTCCACATTCCAGAGTGCATATTCCATTTTCCACATCGTATCCTCCAAATTTCCTATTTTAGATATTGCACCCCATATTCCGGATTCCATGTCTCAGATTTCACATTCCAGAATCTACATTCTAGATTCCAAATACCTGATTTCACATTCACAATTTCACGTTTTCGTTCCACGTCCCAACGTCTACATTCCAGATTCTACATTCCAGTCTACACATTCCATTTTCCACATCGTAGATTCCAAATTCCCTATTTTAGATATCACATCCCATATTCCGGTTTTAAAATTGTCAGATTCCACATTCCAGGTTCTACAAACCAGATTTAAAATACCCGATTTCACATTCCTGAATTTGAAATGTGGAATTTAAAATGTCAGACGTGAAATAAGAAATGTCGAAAGTGGACTGTCTAATTTAGATTTTAGAGTTTGGAAACTAAAATGTAGAATCCAGTATCAGGAATGGAAAATGTAGAACTAGACTATAATGTATAATGTAGACTTGAGTGTTTGGAATCTGAAATATAAAATCTGAAATCTTAGGTGTGGGCTGTAGAATGTGGAATCTTAATAGTGGTATGTGGAAATTTAAAATGTGAAATTAAGAACATTTAAACTTAGAATCTGGGATATTAAAACTGAAATATGAAATCTAGGTTATGGACCCTATATAAGATAAACTATTATCTAGAAAGTTCAACATGGAATTTGGAATTTGGTATTTGGAACGTAGATTGTTGATCGTGATATCCAGAATCCGGAATTTGAAATCTCTAGACTGTAGAAACTGGAATTTTGGATGTAGAAACTGGAATAGGGAATCTGGAATCTGAAATGTGTAATTTGAAATGTAAAATGTAGAATCCAAAATGTGGGATGTGGAATATGGAATTTGGAATGTAGATTGTAGAATCTAGAATTTGAAATGTGGAAATCGGAGTTTGGGAATTGGTATCAGAAATCTGGGATGTGTAAAATGTAATGTAAAATCTGAAATTTAAAATGTGGTATGTAAAATGTACACTGTGAATTGTAAAATCTGATATATAGAATCTAGAATTTATAATTTAGAATGTGATATGTTAAATCAGAAACATGGAAACTTAACTGTGGAATGTAGACTTTGGATGATAGAATTTGAAATGTGGAATCCGAAACCTGAAATGGGGAATATAGATTACAAAGTCCGGAATCTGGGGTATGAATTGTAGAATATGAAATCTAAATTCTAATATGTGAAACAGAGAATGTGAAATTTGGAATGTGGACTTTAGAAAATTAAAATCTGTAATCTAGGGTGTGAAAACTGTAATATAAAATCTTGGTAGTGGAATCTGTAAAGTAAAGAAGTATCTAGAATGTTAAACCTGGAATTTGTAATTTGGTATTTGGAATGTAGATTGTTGATTGTGAAATCCAGAATCCGGAATGTGAAATCTCTAAACTGTAGAAACTGGAATATAAAATCTGGAATCTGAGATGTTTAATCTGCAATGTAAAATGTAGAATCCAAAATGTGGAATGTTGAATCTGGAATGTGAAATTTAGAAATTTAAATGTGGAATATTAAAATGTGGCAACTGGATTTAGGATTCTAGAGTTCGAAATCTCAAATGCAGAATTTTAAATCTGGTATATGAAATCCGTGAATCTGATTAGAGGATTGTGAAATCTAAAATGTGTGATGTGGAATTTGGAATGTCAGTTGTGGGATGTAAAATGTTGATTGTGGATTGTAAAAAAATTGAATAGGAAATTGTGAAAACTAGCATGTGAAATTAGTATTGTAGAATCTGAAATCCAGAATGTTTTTTTTTTGACAAAATATTTATAAACGCACCTACTTTATATTGAAATACATATCTCTACAGAAAATAGCATAAATTACCATTTAGTCGTTAGAATTTCAAAAAGATGTAATTCCATGACATAAATGCATTCTGAACGCTAAATGATATTTACTTAATCAAAGCACGTATGCCACAGAAGGAAATGTGTTCTCATGTCGTCCTACCCCTCCTCCTAACGAGATTTCTCGCAATTACCTTCGTCGGGATGTAAAAATAAAACCTAAAAATCCCCCTCGCTTTTTGCTTTCCTTCCTTCATTCACTTTTCCATTTTCAAAGTGAAGAGTCATTAAAAATAAAGGGTCAGTGATTTTGAAATTTTTCCAGGACTTGGAGATTTTCTTTGCTAAAAATAATAACGGAATTATAGAATCGTAAAAGAAAAGAGATTGTCAGTTAGAATTAAAAGAATTGAAATATTCTATTTTAGCTTGACTCTTTTTATCTGGAAAAGTCAATCTTTTATCTCGATATTCAAGCAACGTGACTATTTCAATCTATCGCGTTGAAATTTGAATTTCTGTCATGAATAAATGTAGATCTTAACTAAATACAAAACTGCTCTTTTTCTTGATACGAAAAGCACTCAGTTTTATCGTCTGCTTTTCATTGTGTCTCGTTGTATTATTTCCCAGCCCGACCCGTTTTCAATCGATCCGAGCTCCGAGCTATTCACTTGACTTCTCGTTTTAATTGTTACGTGCGTTAATCAAGAATTGTAAATTGTTCTCAATTGTAAGATAAAATATGAAACGGTGACAAAGTAAGTTTTTTCACTTGCTCGGCATAAATAGAGTCTCGCCACAGATATTGTTCATTATACGTCATCCATCGTTAATTACTTAGCTTTCCCATTTTTTTTTAATTAAAACCGTGTTTTTCAAGCATACAACTTTTAATTCGGAATTCACTGAATACCAGGCACATAACGTGTAATTTTACAATAAACAAAAAGCTCCGTTTTCAGAAAGAAAAAACTTTGCTTCTTTCAATTTAAATTTAATTTAATTTAATACTATTATTTTATGGTGATAAGGAAATCATAATTTAGCGTGAAGAAAATTGCATTAAAATGTTTAAAGATTTAAAATATATTACGTATATGTATTAAATTAATCAAATATTAAAGGCAGAAATACTACAATTTTTTTAAACCATTCTTATAGCAATTATATTCAATAATCGATTCATGAATAATTTAAATGGATCAAAACAATACGTCAAATAAAGAAGCTAAAAGCCAAATTATTTGCCCCAAGTATTTTATTTGAATTTGTGTTTAAAATATATGAGTGAAATTTTATCGGCAAACTGAAACCATTCTCGTATTTCGACAACTTAAAGGTTTTACTTTACTATTTTATGAATGTTATTTTATGTACACGTATATGCTTTACGTAAAATAACCATAGAATTCACCCTCAACATTTTACGTTTCACGTTGTCCTACTTTGATTTATGGATCTTGTCTCTCTCTTTGTTCTACTTTCGCACGAATTTAAATGTGTCCTTTTAATTGTACATATTATATTCATATTTGCTCTGTTTGACCCATTTATCATCCGGCTTCAAATGTCGTGAGGTGAATTAAAAAACTGAGAAAATATTGAATATCAAGATGTAATTTAACTAATAAATAGTAAATATTTAATTACAAAGTAAATTAAATAGCAAATTAAAAAGTGAATTAAATAGTAAACTGAAATAGTAAGTTACAAAGAAATTAATACAGAAAAACTAGATATACTTTAATCGTTAAATGTTTGAAAACATAAAACAATAATTTAACGATTTTTCAGAATATCAGAAATTCTTGATCTTTAATAAGTTGCAACACAATGAAAAATAAAGGCATTCTTTAGATGCTCTTAAATATTACGAGAAATGAAAAGATGAAATAACAAAAGGCAGGTACGACGACTCGATTGAAGCTTAGAGACTCTGAGGATTCAGAAAGTGCATTCAGACAAGCTTAAAGTGCAGATATGTTCGTACTTCGACCGACATAAGCTTCTTTAAGACGGTCTTTGAATGCAGAATAAAATACGAAATAAGAGTCTGAAGTCAAGAAAACGTATCATTGCAATGTTAGATTCATATTTAATTTAAACGTTCATTTCCAGTGATAAATCCTACCAATTTAAACCTTCTCTGATTCAAATTTTAATCCAATTTTTCACGTTTTTTAATCATTGAAAAATGTCAATAAAATTGTCAAAATGTACCGAGATAGATGCAAAAATGTGAAAAAACAGATGTAAAAATGTTTCTAAAATGAAAAAAATATGTTCGAAATTGGATTTATTGCAGAACTCCATTTACCTTTAATAAAACCAAGAATCGGAGAACTATTATTTGAAGTAATGTACAGTTAATTACAGCAATTTACATAGCAATTGGTGAGTGGCCACGAATTTTAGTTGGTCTATTGTTAGCAGATTGATACAGCAAAGCGAACTAAGCAATCAAGTTAGTTATCAGTGCCAATAGTGCAGATAAGCTAACAACTGTCATTATGGTTTCTCTTGTTATCAACGTGGTCAGTAATCCCAATCAATTAAGCTAATTGTGATTGTCTTTGTCCTCTTCTATATTCAAATTCTTTAAAAACTTAAAGATTCACAAAAACTTATCACTTTGTCGATTTCCAAAAATATATAGGTTCAGTTGGAGTAATGAAAAACAGAATTACTAATTTTCACCAACAACGTAAGTTTTTTATTTTAAAAGAAAATACTTTCGGTTATCTTTGCATGAACTTGTTACTTCACTTTCCTAGAATAATTTTATAGGTTTGCAGAATATATGGGTGACCTTGATTGTCCAGAAACTGTTGTTTTTCATTAAATTGAAATTTTGACATAAATGAAAAATTTCGGGGTAATTAAAAAGAGCATTATTTCTAAGACTAGTGTAATAAAAAAGTTACCTTAAATGTAAAAAAAGTTTTAAGTAGGCGTATGATACTTGAACGATTTGTATGATAATGTATCATATAAGTTGAAAAATCAACCGTACCAAAAGTACTAATGTAAACAATTATTTAGGTTAAACAAATTTTACGGTTTATTTTAAATTTGGTAAAGAAAAGTTATTGAGGCTGCGGAATACGAATCCGAAATCATATTTATAAAATTTAAAATGGCGGATCCAATATGGTGCATGATCTTAAAAAATTTATTAAAAATTGGAAAAAATTTCCTTTAATCTTGCTACTCAAGGATTTTCGGGTCAGGAAATACGAATGTGGAAAGTGTAACAAACACTTTTTTAAAGTAATTTTATACTCCAAGAATAATGTAGTGGTTAAATGGATGAAAGTTTGTCCAGCTGTATATTTTTTAAATTATTTCAAATTCAGTTTTTAATTACCTCCAAATTCCAAATTTTCCGGCAAATGTAAAACAGCTTATTATTATTATTTTAATTTTAAAAGTGAAATAACCAGTCATTTCCACTGAAAAAATGTTATTCTTTATTTGAGAACTATTCTTGACACATATTTAAGAATAAAAAATTCTTCTATTAAGGATATAATAATCCCTAAATAAGAAGCATTATTTTTAAATTAAGAATATTTTCTAATGGCTTAGGGTCAGAATTCATGAAATCAGCATAATTTAGGTGCAAAATAAGTGATTCAAAGTGTTGCGAAACTTTTTGGCATACTTATTTAGCACCTAGAATACTAAAGAAAAATAGAAAACTAAAAAATAATATCTATTTTCGATGAAACGAATTTCTCATGGAATGCCCCAAAAAAATAATCGCTCGTCAATTTTTTCAATGAATTTCAATTTCTTAGAGTTTTAAGTGTATTTTAATATATTTTCCTGATTTTTAAAAGGTCCAGAACATTAAACAAAATTAATTGTTTATAAACAATTTATAAACAAATTATGAAAGAAGGTATTTTTTAAATTTTTGAACTGTAAGTGGAAGTTTGTTTTATGCCTTTTGATTCTATCCAAGGTACACTTAAATCGGAAAACTCGTTTAAGAAATATAAGCTTTTATTTAAAAAGTGTTTAAAATGTTCATTTTGCAATAATAATTTTTTCAATATTTCGATACAACAGAAAAATCTTTTTTTTCTATGCGTGCTGTTTCACGAATTCTGACTCCTTAAGAATATCTTTTTTAATTTAAGAACATTCTTCTTATTTTAAGAATAAAAACGCTCGAGAACGCTTCAACGGATTCCAATAAAATTTGTACGACTTATTAAGCTCATGAATATTCAAATTTGGACACAAGGATTTTTGAAAATACCCAACCAAATATTTTTGAGTACCTTTTTCATCGAAAAAAACTGGTTTTTGCCAAAAAAAATTTTCATGCTAAAAATACAATTTAATAAATACAAAAATCATATTCCTTATCTCAAAACGAATTGATTGACCTATATAAAGTTTATAAGTGATCAAGAATTCGTAAAATAATTCATGTTTTTACATTTTTTTGCATTTAAAATTCTTTATTTTTTAATAACTTCTGCAATTAACTTATATATTATTAATTTTTTGCTTCCTCTATAAGAAAACAAATTATTTTGCCTACTTGGAAGCAAAATGTCTATGAAATATACATAATTCTCACTTAGTTTATTTTGTAGGCATAAATGGAAGAAACAAGTGTCAAGAAAAAATTACGTTTTGAATGCATATTTAAAACGCTTTTCATTGAGAAAATAAATATATAATTCCTATGCTGTAAAGAAAGTATGTTTAATTACTATTTAACTATTTATTTTCATTAATATAATTAATTATTATTTATAAGAGACTAATTTTTAAAAATCTACTTAACTAATATTAACGAAACCATAATTAATAATTTGTGAACTTTTAACATATTGTCACTAGAAGGAAGACAAATATTTATTTTATTATTAAATAATTATACCTATACGTCTTGAAATTTTGAATTTAACCACAAAACACATATTTTTGAACTTGTGTAACTTTTTGCTGGATGAATGAAAAAAATATGCACTTTACACATATTTAAGTTTTTATAAAATGTACAGCATACTAAATTAACGCAAGGGTATTTTCCTCGGTTTATGAATTATTCAAGTTCAAAATTTAATGAAGAGAAGGTTGTTTTTCATCATTCAAAATATAGTCTGAAGTTTGATAACCCATTATTTATTTTAAATAACAATTTCATGTGTATTTTGGAAAATGAATAATACATTTTTTTCCATTAAATTTTAAACCCAAAAAACTCATAAACCGAGCAAAACAAACCCCCCCAAAATTTAATATGTTGTGGATTTTATAAAAACTTAAACATTTTTTTAATTCATCCAGAAAAAAGTTTTATAAGTTCAGAAATGTATGTTTTGTGGTTAAATTCAAAATTTCAAGACGTAATTATTTAATAATAAAATAAATATTTGTCTTCCTTCTAGTAACAAAATGTTAAAAGTGCACAAATTACTAATTATGTTTTTGTTAATATTTGTCAAGTAAATTTTTAAAAATCAGTCTTTTAAAAATGGTAAAAGTTGACAGATTTTTGATCACCTTGAAGTTAATTTTATTTGTGTACTAATTAAACATATTTTCTTTACAGAATAGAAATTAGATGTTTTCTTTATAAATAAAAAGCGTTTTAAATATGCATAAGAAACGCCATACTTTTTGACACTTGCTTCTTTCATTAGAATTTACTGCTAGAAAATAAAAAAATTATCTAAAACAACTTCAGAAGTTGAATTTAGGGACTTCAATAACTCTGTGTTACAAAATTTAAACAAATAAAAAAACTTCTTATTGGACCTTATGGAAGTTGCAGGTAATAAAAAACTGAAAAGATTGTTTAAATTTTGTAACGCAGTGTAATACATATAGGTGATTCTTCTGAAAGTACTCCTTTTTTATTTACATTTTAAAATAAACTTTTTTTCAGATAATTTAAATTCTTTTCTACAGGATTACTTAAAATGATATTAAAAAACTTTATATTCTGGTTTGCAAAATTAATTTATAAGAATTTCAAGTTTAAATAATATTTACTGAAAAATTGCTAAGTTACCAACAAATAATATTTCAGATATTATTTCTATGAACATTTAATTCTGTTTTTGTAAAAAGTTAAATGCATATACCGTAAAACAGGGTAATTTCGCTCAAATTTTCATGTTTTTTTTAAAAAAGTATACGAAAAAGTTAATAATAAATTTTGGTACTGAAAATATATAATCTCTGACTCTTCCTCTTTAATTTCACAAAATAAAAAAATTACTATATATTGCGTAAACCTATTTAATATACCTTTTTATTGTGAGCGAAATTACACCTCAATGTGGGGTAATTTCGCTCAACTTTAATGACTTTAATTTTTAACAACAAAAATATGTTAGTTTACAAGCTATAATCACTTTATAAAATCATTATAAATAAAATAATGTTATTTAATTAATATTTACAGTCATCAGAATAAATATTTAATCACGTTTTGTGTTTTATAATTTCGTAAAATTTTTGAATTTTGTCATGTGAAATAACCTTAGATACTTGATAAACAATTGAATGATACATTGCATTCATGAACAAAAATTACCCAACAAATATAAAATATTTTTTTTAAATTGACTTTTTTCAAAATCTATTCAACTTTTCAGTAATTTTATTTTTTCTAAATCATGTCAGGGATATAGGAAATAAGATTATTAGATGATTTTAGCATAAAATATTTTAAATATAGGTTTCACAAGCGACTTTTACACACTACTTGTTCAATGAGCAAAATAGACATCTTTAAATAAATATTATTTTTATTAAAACTTGACTATAATTCTACTTTAAAATACCCTTGAGACACAGTTTGATACTTTTCTAAACATTAGCAATTGCAAATTTTATATTTTTCTTTCTAGAAATAACAATAAATAATTTTTGAAAAAAAAAGTTTCCACTGAGCGAAGTTACACTACATGAGCGAAGTTAGCCTGTTTAACGGTATGTAATTAATTTTATTTTTTTAATAGAAAAATTGATTAAAATGTTAAAAATATACCAAAATTTCCACTTGTTTTCAATTATTCATAAAAATATTTTAGCAAAATTTTATTTTATAATGTTAATACTCAAAATATTTCAGTTATTTACTAAAATAACGAGGCTTCGGAGATGAATTTGAATTTTTACTCGCCCAATTTTTTTAACTTTGATAATTTATAGAATTAACATTTTTTCTTTTATTTATAAATTGTATAAGAGAAAAATAAACTTTGAGTTCTTAAATTTATTCTAACATGTATTAGAAATGTGTTAAGAATATTTTTAACATGTTTAAATATGATTATACATTACAAAAAAATTTTAACCTAAAATGGAAGACAAAGTTTAAAGACTTTTTTATCTAGAAAGCAGCAGACTACAAATTTTAAACCTTCAGATACAACTCAAAAAAATATTTAAGTTTTTGAAACTATTTTTTAATAATTAAAAAGAACACAATAGGACATTAACAAATTTTATATAGTCATAGAAGTCGTGTTGAAGACATAACCATATTGATTGGTTCAGTAAAATGGCTTAATTTTATTTTATAATACTAAGTAAACGCTAAATTTTAATTAAGAATGTTGACAATAATTATTACTGTATAGTTTTTGTAAAATTAATCGAGACATCCAAAAGATCACTTTCAGAAGAATCACCCATATGTGATGCTCCACGGTGAAAGAGTCCTTAGCTGCAAAACATTGGATTTTGAATCTTTATTATGAACCGATAGAACTTGAGTAGCTCTTTCAAATACAGAAATAAATAACTGTTTTATGTCTATTAGTTTTTGTGTAATTGGCGATGAAACACAGGAACAACCTAACAATAACATAGACAGGCTCAACTTCAAACGCCCGTCTTGTAAAATTCATTTCTTGCATCTTAGGTCACCGTGGAGCGTCACATATAATTTGGGTTTTAATATTTATTAACATAAGTCAACGACCACCTTTGGTCGAAAATCAGTGGTTTGACCATTGAGAACTTTTCGTGGGTGGTCTGAAACTGTAATATTGATATCGTACTTATCTAAAAGTCTGTAAGTTAAGCTTAAATCTCTTTTATTTTTACTTACTCCCTGTTTTTCATTACCCCACCTGATCCTACAGAAATTTCAAAAATTTTTTTAATTCTATCATTGAAATTCGTAATTCCGCAATAAAAAGAGGAAACTGTTGAATGATATTTACAAGTGATTAATTCGATCATGAACTATAAAAGAGACATTTACGATTGCAGCAATCAAGATTGAATGAGAATGGATTCTAACATCTAATATGTTCTACATTGAGGTCGATCAGAGCCACAGGCCGGATGCATTATATCGTTTGTAGTTAGCATGTATTGATAGTTAGTGCGTCAGACTATCTCGTACCTGTTTACGCGATAGTCCAGTTTCCGATTAATCAGGTACACCAGAATTAACGCAGTCCCTCTGGGAGTGTCCCTACGTGTTCTCTTCATATCCTTCCAAATTGATCAGAATCAAATGGCTCTGAAATGAGTTTGATGGCGGTTTATCGACGATTTACCGTCCCCTTTAATCAGTTTGCCCTCCCCAAACCCCACCCACTTGACGTGATAGCTTTCCCCCTTTTTCTCATTCTCTGCTGCCTCTCCTTCTGCACTCTTTTTATAGAACCTAAAATTGCTGCTAAGTAGATGAAAGTCTGGGGGTAACTTTTGATCCTGTCTGGCCAATATTATCCTTCCATTTACATCCAAATCGACTCCTTTAGCATAATATTCTTTTTTATTATCTATTTTCTAACCCTCAGGATAAACACTTTTCCTCGCGACAGTTTATTGAAAAACCATAAACGAATTTGTCAAGTATTTTATGAGATTATTCCTGTGATACTTGGCTGGAAATCTCGCCGCTTTTTTATTGGAAATTGGGAAGAAATTTTGAACCCGAATTTGAAAGAAGTGAGAAGATGAAGTAAAATGCACGAAATGCTTGACTCCACTTTCTGAAGGAAGATAATTTAGTAAAATAGAAATTTGCAGTTTTGAGTGATTGATGTTTTATTTCAAAATACAATATTTTATTAAATATATAGTTTTTTTTAATCGAATATGGAGATTTCAGAAGCAAAAATTTATAAAAATTTCTGGATGAATAAATAAAAAATGAAGATAATTTACGATTTGAAAAAAATTGAATTTTAAAAAATGTTTTCACTGATTTCGTCTATTTCAATAAAAAGGAAAAATTTTTTATTATTATTTTAGTTGACATTGAGAAGAAAAATTTATAAACTGGATGAATAAATCAAAGTCTTAAATGAAGATAATTTACGATTTGGAAAAAATTGAATTTTGAGAAATGTTTTAACTGATTTCGTCTATTTTAATAAAAAGGGGAATAAATTTTTATGATGATTCTAGTTGACACGATAGATGTGATAATATATAAAATTATCTTTAGTTATCGAATAAATCAGTGGGAATATTTTCATCGACAGTTTGAAAAACAAAATTTTCTGGAATAATTTACGGCCTACAATGTTCTGTAAAAAATGATTTGAGATAAATAATAGATTAATTGACTATTGTCAACTAAATGTAATGGAGTCAAATTTTCTGAACTGGGCCACCTAAAACTGACTTTTTAAATTTGATTTACTTCTATACATAATTTATTACAGCCAGGTGGTACAAAAACATTCCTGGAAAGCTTTTTTAAAAATTTTAATTTTTCAATTAGTTATAAACAATTAAAGTTTAAAGCACCTTTTTACGAAATTGTCAATTGCTCAGCTGTTTTTTGATAAAATTGAATAATATTTGGTAGAGACATAAAAAAATAGTGCCTCTATTAATCACAATAAGAATTTTAAAAATTCGTAATTATTTATGCAAAATAAATTGTTAATTAATTAAACAATTGAAATTTTTTACAACTTCTGGGGCAGGTATGAAAAAAATTCAAAAACAGCATAAATCTGTGTTTTCTGCACTTTCATTAAAAAAAAAAAAATTTTAGTACCTTTGAAAATTGAGCAAATGGCGTAATTTTAAAGAGCGGCGTCCAAGCATTCGAACTGCCGCGGCCGCTGCGCTGGCGCTGCCGCCACAGTGGGGCACAAAAAAGCGTCCGTGGAAAAATTAACATAGCGCCCAGAAATATTACCCAATTTAGATGTTTTTTTTTTAAATTAAAGGTAACAAAATTCTGCATAACACCCCTTATTTTACTTTTTGAAAAATAGTTGTTTTCATTTATTTATTAAATGTTAAACAGGAAAAAAAATGTTTTCTTATTAAAACCAGTTTAATTTTTTATTAAACGCATAATTTATATTAACAAGAGCAACATTTTTTGAAGTAATTATTTTAGAACAACTTCTAATAATAAGCTAATTGTTTAAAAAATGTTTGTATAAGTTATAAACTAGACAATCTTATGAACAATGCATTTTCTTCATATCGTTATAAAGAAGTTAATAACATTATTTCTACATTTTTCTCATGATTAACGGGATGACAAGTTATTTTTAATTTAATTAATTTTTAGGTTTATTATTGTTGAAACAAACATTAATTAAAAAAACTACTTTTACTTTTTTTTATTTAATTGACAAATTTCTTGTTTACTTTTGAAGTCGTTTTAGTATTTATTTCTTTCGATACTAAATTAATTTCATAATTTTTTGTAAAATTTAAGAACTCTTCTTTATTTTCATTTTTATTATCAATTTTATAAAGAATTTTTATATTTTATTTATCTTTTTGTTTTATATGTTTTGAATAATTAATAAACCTGCTCTCTAAATCTGAATTAGTTAAAAATAACTAATTTGAAAGAAAAAACTCAGTAACTAATTCAAATAATTATATTTCTACTAATCATTTAGTAAAGAATAACTAATTATTAGTCAAATTCATTTTTAGGTTTTGTCAAAATAACTAATGTTTTAGTAAAATTCTGTTTACTAATTCAATTAGTCGTATTTTAACTATTTATTAGTTAGGTTTTTACTAACAATTAGTCATTTTTTTACTAATAATTACTTATTTTTAACTAATTACTGAAATATAAACTTTGGCACGATTTTACTAATTATTAGTTATTTTTAACTAATTTAGATTTAGAGAGTGTAATGAAATTATACTTTTATTATATAAATTATAATAGCTTTTAATTTTGTTTTTATTTTACCCCTATTATTCGAATGTAATTGTTATTTAATTTAAGCATAAAAGTCTAATTCCAAATGTTTAAACATGTTTGACGATAGCTTTAAATAAAAAAAATCATTTTATTTTATAACTCAAATGTCTTCATTAATGTAAAACCATCGTTTCCTTTTTTAAAAATTGTTTGTATTTTTGATAGGTAAATATCAAATTAATCAATACAGGAAATTTGTTAATTAACGTTTGTTTAAACAATAAGAAACCTGAAATTATCTGCAGCAATAATATTGTACATTGTGCACAAAATTTCATTAATTTTGAAAATAGGAACCGGAAAAAAAAATTGTTTATAAAATTTGTTTATAAATTAACAAAATAATTAATTTATAATAGTTTTTCGTAAATTTAACCACTAATTAGTTACAAATATTAAAGAACAGATGGATTTAATTTGCTAAATATTAAGAAAACCAACGAAGAAAACATATTTCGTCTACAGTCTAGTTTATAACATATACAAACATTTTTTAAACAATTAGCTTATTATTAGAAGTTGTTCTAAAATAATTACTTCAAAAAATGTTGCTCTTGTTAATATAAATTATGCGTTTAATAAAAAATTAAACTGGTTTTAATAAGAAAACATTTTTTTTCCTGTTTAACATTTAATAAATAAATGAAAACAACTATTTTTCAAAAAGTAAAATAAGGGGTGTTATGCAGAATTTTGTTACCTTTAATTTAAAAAAAAATACATCTAAATTAGGTAATATTTCTGGGCCCTATGTTAATTTTTCCACGGACGCTTTTTTTGCCCCACTGTGGCGGCAGCGCCAGCGCAGCGGCCGCGGCAGTTCGAATGCTTGGACGCCGCTCTTTAAAATTACGCCATTTGCTCAATTTTCAAAGGTACTAAAATTTTTTTTTTTTAAATCAAAGTGCAGAAAACACAGATTTCTGCTGTTTTTGAATTTTTTTCATACCTGCCCCAGAAGTTGTAAAAAATTTCAATTGTTTAATTAATTAACAATTTATTTTGCATAAATAATTACGAATTTTTAAAATTCTGATCGTGATTAATAGATGCACTATTTTTTTATATCTCTACCAAATATTATTCAATTTTATCAAAAAACAGCTGAGCAATTGACAATTTCGTAAAAAGGTGCTTTAAACTTTAATTGTTTATAACTAATTGAAAAATTAAAATTTTTAAAAAAGCTTTCCAGGAATGTTTTTGTACCACCTGGCTGTCATAAATTATGTATAGAAGTAAAGCAAATTTGAAAAGTCAGTTTTAGGTGGCCCAGTTCAGAAAATTTGACTCAATGTGAATATTTAGAACAAAATTTTTTCCATAATTCCCGAAACATAAAGACTGGAACTAATTGTCTGCTTTTTATACAAAAATCCGTAATTTTTAAACAAAAGTTAAACATTTTTAAAAATAAATATCGAAAATATTATACCAAAATTCACTGATTTTTATCTGTTAACACAAAGCATCTAAAATTCTTTAACAATGCAACTCGTTTATTTTGAATAAAAATTAATAAATAAAAAAAGTAATAAATTATGTCAGGCAATTATAAAGTATTTTTCGTCTTGACTTGTTAAGAAGTAAGATTAAGGGATTATAAGGATTGTAAAGGGGTAAGAGTTGAATGGAATGTCTGACTATAAGTGACGTTTTCTACTTTCTCTAAAGTGCACAGGAATACGTTGAGATCTTGAAAATGTTGATAACAATATGCTGAACAAAAATAGTTGAAATTATAATTAATTCCGCAAACTAAGCTTCATAAATTATCATATAATATTATTTAAATAAAATAAAAATCTAGAAGCATTGAAAATAATTAAATATTAGTAATATTATTATTTAATATACATAATATTATTATATATTAATATTAGTAGTATTAATAATACTATCAATAATAAGAAAAATAACCAACTCACTAAATCTCAACTTGTAAAAAACTACTAAATTCACAGTGAAAACTTGTTTACCATTAGAAATAGAAAATTTTCCACTAGTATTTTAGTAAAGCGGTATTTGATAAGATAAAATTTGAATTAATTTGTTTTTTAAATCATAGAAACTTTAATTGGTTAAAATTTGAATTAAAATGGAGTTTAGATAAGTTAAAATTTAGGTTAACTAAATTTTGAAATCATGGAAAAATTAAAATAATAAAACTTAAATAGATTCAAAATTAAATAAATATTTAGACAAGTTGATATTTGGATTAAACGAATTTTTAAACCATAAAAACATAAATCAGTTTAATTGTTGAATAGATTGAAAATTGAATTAATTGAGTTTGGACAAATTAAAATTTGGGCAAATTGAATTTTGAAACCAAGGAAATTTGAATCAAGTTAAATTTGAATCAATTCAAAGTTGGTTTAATTAAAATTTAAATTGAATTTGAAATGAAAAATGATTTTGAAATCATGGAAAAATTAAAATAATAAAACTTATATAGATTCAAAAGTAAATAAATATTTAGACAAGTTGAAATTTAGATTAAACGAATTTTGAAACCATGGAAACATATATCGGTTTAATTTTTGAAGAGATTAAAAATTGAATAAATTGATTTTGGATAAATTAAAATTTGGGCAAATTGAATTTTGAAATCAAGGAAATTAGAATCAAGTTAAATTTGAATCAATTCAAAGTTGGTTAAATTAAAATTTAAATTGATTTTGAAATAAAAAATGATTTTGAAATCATGGAAAAATTAAAATAATAAAACTTAAATAAATTCAAAATTAAATGAATTGAGTTTAGACAAGTTGAAATTTGGATTCAACGAATTTTGAAACCATGGAAATATAAATCGGTTTAATTTTTGAATAGATTGAAAATTGAATAAATTCAGTTTAAACAAATTAAAATTTGGGCAAATTGAATTTTGAAACCATGGAAATTTGAATCAAGTTAAATTTGAATCAATTCAAAGTTGGTTTAATTACAATTTAAATTGATTCATATTTTCATAAATATTATAGTTGGATTGTCTTTAATTGTAATTACACAAAATTTTAGTTCATAATATTTTCTTTTCAAGTTTCTAGCGCTTTAAATTGGAATTGTTGAAATTCGAATTGATTGAATATTGAATAAGTTGGTATTTTAGTAAGTCGAAAATTTGTTTCATTGAACTTTGATAAATTGAAGTTTATATCGATTTACATTATGATTAATTAAAATTTCAAACAAGTTAAACGTGAATTAGTTTGAGTTTAATTTAATTAAAATTTAACTTGATAACAATTTAAATTTATTAAATATTTTTAAACGTCTATAAAATGATATTTTATTAAAAATTATTTTATTAATCTTCTGACAATAAATCTTGTAAATATATAATAATTTTGTGCACGACTTATAAACTGTTTATATTTCTTTTTTAAAAAAACAACATTTATAATTATTATTATTATATAATAAACTTTTCAGTTTCTGAAAAAGACGGCTGTGCTGTTGAAACGTAAAATTTGTTTTTAATTTCTTGTCCTGACACTGAGTGATCGTTATAATCATCTACAATATTAAATACATCCGAGTGATAAATTCAAATTAAATTAAATTTGTTAAAGTTTTCATAAAATATACTAAGGTCAATTTTAATTTTTTTTTATACACTCGTTTTCCGGCTTTACGTCCCTACAATGTGGAATTTTCCCTTTGAATATTTTAACATAAAAAATTACAGAATATTTTTGAAAGGTCAATTTTAAATTTTAATTATATAATTAAGGTATTAGTCGCGTAAAATGATTTTCGTCAGATTTTTTTAAAACTTTGTATCTGTATTCATGAGGTATTTATCTATGAAATGAGATCTATCCTATCAATTTTGACCACTTCTGAGCTTCAAAATATAAATTCAAAGTTCATACCTTTTACATGCAATAGCACTAAATGCATATAAAAAATGTCTCTTATATTCATTTATATAAAAACAAGTCGTCAGATTTTCAAATAAAACTACTAAGTTACACATTCAGATACAATAAATCCTTTAAAAAAAAATTAACTTTATTGACCACGCCGTATAAAAAATACAACAATTTAAAAATTCACAATTTTTAATTTTTACGTGGTTTCATTGAAAAATGTCGTAAAAGTGTCAGCAATACATCATGACAACTTATAGTACATAAATCAAAATCGTGAAAATTACATATATTACATTAGAAGAGGTCACAAGGAAGCAAGTGAGTTGATATAAAAGTTTATTTAATGTTCTTTTTATTTTGCGGGAGTTTTGCGGGAGCATTTACGCGACTAATACCTTAAACAAAATTTTAATATTTTAAATTTTCGTTAAATTTTATTTTGATAGATTTAAACTGAGAGTGTAGATATTCGAATTCATTTGAATATTTAATAAATTAAAATTTGCAGAAGGCTATATTTGGCTTAATTGAATATTGAATATTAAATATTAAATGCATGAACATGGAAATGGATTAAGATAGCTATAGAGATTAAAATTATTTTACTAATTTAACGCGTGGGTCGATCAGAATTTAAATCAATTGTAATTGTCAATCGACTGAATTTTGAATCGAATGAAATTAAAGCTGATTGGAATTCGAATTCACTAAATTTTAAAACAAACAAAATTTTCACTAAATTCGAGCTTTGATAAATGATATTAAGTTTTAAAGAAGATGAAAAAGCCACACGTTTTCTGATTCCTGGGATAACAATATTAATAAAATTCAACAACATTATCACATTTCCTTAAATAATAAAAGTGACACTATTTTTGATTTTCTATTTTCATCAAATATAAGTCCATATTTTATTCAAGACTCATCATCTGGAATCATCTGGAAACTGAAATAGTTGAGAGTTAAAATTGAAGGTACTTTTAAAGAAAGTCTTTCACGAAGGTTGACACACAGAGCTTCTGCTAGTGTGTGGATTTTCTCCGTCTGTAAGTAAATTCGTTTGCGAGCAAATGTGTCGCAGATTCGGAATACGAAATCAGGGGTTGGCATGCGCCATTTACTTCTCATTACACGCCGATCGTTCCATCAGGATTTACATCGATAATAAGACGGCGAGAGATTTAGCGTAAGGAATAAGTCTGACTGCGTTTCTTTAAATTTTCTTGTCCCAAGAAGAATAAAATATCTTTATGTATAACCTCGACGCGATATTTATTGGGAAATTTTATTTATGTTGACTTTTGTCTCACAGAAAGTGTCTCTCAGCACAAAATAGCTGAAGACTGGCATTAAATCATCATTTATAGAATTTGGAAAAATCCAGGCAATGTGTCTTACCGAGACACGATTTTTCCACTTTTGCTGAGTTGAGAGTAAAAGCGAACCCATAAGTAGAAAAAGTCAGATCTGTCAAGACATTTTCATCTATATTTTATTTCTTTTATCGATTTTACTATTATTTTTATCATTTTTCTTCGATTTATTTTATTTTCCCGGACAATTCTTGCAACCCTTTTTTTTCCTAGTCTTGCAGCTTTCTTAAACGAAAAGGAAGTTGAATTTATGCAGAATAAAAATTTCTCGATAAAAATTATCATAGGATGTACGCTCACCTCACGCATCTCTTAGGATGGAAGAGCCACTTTTTCTTGTGCATCCTGATCGTGTTTACAATGTTAAATTGGCGTAATTCGCTATTCTCGTCCCTTTACAGTGGCTATCTAAAAGCAAGTGAGCTTTACCATAATCCAGGGCACATTAAAGTTCTCATGCATTTTAGTGCACGGAATACGTTGTGGCGCCTCTGAGCACTCGCATATTTTACGATCTCATGGATATATACTTTCATTAAATTTAAAATATGAAGCCAGAAATGTTTACTGCACTTTAAGGAACTTTTGGTGTGCAACAATTCACCTATTCACACTAAAATGTCTCTGTGTATTTGCACATACGTGCATATATAGAAATGATTATTTATTCATGATCCACAAAGAGATAAACACACGTATTAAATTCTCAAACTAGAATATTAATACAAAAGCAGACAGAGAAATATGCTAAGAAATGTTAAATATTAATGTAAAAAAATGTACGGGATAAACAATTCTCTGACAAAGTTGCGTGATAAATCTTTACTCTTTTCTCTTTTTTATATAGAATTTTTATATTTTCGACTTGTTTTCACTCCTACTTCACGGGTATTGTTTACGACGTCATTATTGCAATATTCATGGTTTTCATAAGAAGAGATGCAAATTTTCATGCAGAATGTCTAACCGCAAATGGTGTCTGTGAGCAGGTGTGCAAAGAGGCTTGAAGGTAAATGATTTAGCTCCTACTAGGATGAAGCTTACACCAGAGAATTATAAAAAAAATGTCTTCTCTTTAACCCTTTTCCTGTGTGGTTAAAAATAAGGTGCTTTAAGCACACTTTCTGCACTTTAAGGCTTGATAGTGGTTTTAGAAATAGAAAATAATAGTCTTTGTATAAGTAAAAATAATACCAGTGTTTATTTTACGCTAAAAAGTTATTTTCATTTTTGCATATTTTGGATTTTTAGGACATTTCATTCTGACTATTTTCAGCAACACATTTTCTTGCAATCTTCAAGACTTTTCTCGTGAAAATCAACTCTTATTCTTTTCCTTCAGTTTCTTTCTTTGATTTCCTTTCTGCTTTGTAAAACATGAAGTCTTTGTACGTTCGATTACACTGTCAATTACTTTTCACCGATGCAAAACAGCATTTTCTTTCTGTCCTTTGTAATAGTGGTAAAACCGCAGTTAAATCTTTGTTCAATTCATTTTTTTAATAATAATGTCCAGAGAAATAAATCAGAGAAATTTCACCAAACTGAAAACGCTATTTTTTAGATAAATTATTATCTTGATAGGTTTAAAATTAATCTGCTATTCAAATAATTTTGTAATATTTTTTCATTAGTAGCATTTTTCTTATTTTGCTACACATTCTATTTTATATTCTTCATTTTCCATTTACCTTTGACATTTTCAAAAATAATTTCCGAACGATATGAGAAATTATTGTTTAATATTCAAAAGTAAATCCTTTGCGATTTTCAATATAAAAACGTCACTCTACTTTTATAAATTAAAAAGTAAAAGTGCGGGAGCTTTATGTGTGTCAAATATTTTAAGGTATTTTAAACTTACATCTGAAGTGAATTTTAGATATTGAATAAATAACGTTTTTATGCTATATTTCATAACAGGTATTATTATTAATTATCAATAAAACCAATAAAGAAGTTAATTTAATTTTACTGTTATTATTGAGCAAATAATTCAATTGGTAATATTTTACATTTCAGGGTGTTCTGGTTTAATATTTAAACAACTTTTATGAAAATAATACCACACAACATATATTTGAGTGATTCTACTGAAAGTGATGTTTTCTGACTATCATTATATTAAGTTTTCCAAAATTTTTTTTATCTTTTTGTTAATTTTTAACAATTTGTTTAAACTTGAATGTTTTTCTTATTTTTATCAAAATGTGTAAAATTTTTAACTTCCAGATTTGTGGATAATAAAAGTATTTAAATTTTGTCTTCTGTTTTAAGTTAAAATTGTTTCGTGATGAATAATCATATTTTAACATGTTAAAATTATTCTAAACAACTTTTTATTACATGTTAAGCGAAAGTTTAGAATTTAATGTTTACTTTTCTCTGATATAATTTATAATCTCAAAGAAAAAGATTGCTTTTATAAATAACACTGGTGTTACAAAAAATTACGAAGAAAAATTACTTTAAATCGGACCTAGCCTAAGTTGTTTGTCATGAAAAACTAAAACAAAAAATGTGTATTGGATCCCCCCCCCCCCCGCCCCCAAAATTTCATTTCAGAGCTAAAAAATAGTTTTTCTGCAGTTTTTCAATAAAATATACTGTTACTTTGTCATTTTTGGTCCGATTTAAACATTTTTTTTTTTAATTTGAAGCTGAAAATAAGGCTTTCTAAACCCGATAGAGGTTTTATGTTTCATGTAAAATTTTCGTTAGAAAAAGAGTAAAAAAGTTCGAAAATTGTGAATTTTTTTGGAATTTTTTCAACTTTGTCAATGATTTACAGACTAATTTTATTTGGAATGTTTTTTTCTGTGCAGAATTAATTAAATAGTATTTAATTCTGCATCGCATTAGCTTTTTTGAACTAAATTGTTAAAAAACTGTCCGATTTATTGCATTTTTTGTCTTTATAATCATAGTATTTTTCAAAACAAAAATTTTGGCGAAATTCTTAATTTTTAAAATTTTACCAAAATTCTCTAAAATAAGTATAAAAAATTTGTCAGAAGATGATAAGTACCACTTGCAATAATTAACAAAGGCACAAGAAAGGAAAGTACTGTTTTTTGATTAAACAAAATACTGCAAAAGTAAAAACAAAAAATGAAATAACTTAGTCAATTTATCACAAATTGAATTTAAAAAAAGTCCATTCGACGCAGAATTAAATATACTTTAAATAATTAAGAACAAAAAAAAACATTCTAAATAAAACTGGTCCGTAAATCATTGCCAAAGTTGAAAAAATTCAAAAACATTGCCAATTTTTGAACTTTTTTACTTTTTTTCTACCATAAATTTTGTTGAAAACGTAAATCCTTTATTAGGTATAGAAAACCTCTCTCTCAGTTTTAAAATAAAAAATACAAATTTAAAATAATATTAAAAATGACGAAGTAACAGTATGTTTTACACAAAAACTGCAGAAAAACTGTTTTTTAGCTCTAAAATGTAATTTTGGGGGTGGGGGAAAAATTTAATACACATTTTTTTTAGTTTTTCATGACGAACAACTTAAGGCCTAATTACTCAAAGTAATTTTTCAGTATCACACAGTGTAATCAATATTAGAAAATTAGCGCGAGTAAAAATTCAAATTCATCTCCGAAGCCCTTTTTTTTAGTAAATATCTGAAATTTTTAAATATTAACGTCATATTATAAAATTCTAGTAAAATATTTTTATAACCAGACCTCTAGCAACTAAGACAGCGGAAATTAGTTACAGTTTATATAGAAGTATTCAAACTAAATTAAAATGTTTTTTAAAACAAGAAAATGCTATCAAAACATCATCTCAACTTCTGCCAGTTTTATAATGGATTATCTACTGTTGGAATTCACACTGGTTTATAAAAAGTGCTTAAATAATTATGAATAAAAAAAACTAACAATTCGTGGTGTCATGTTTTATTTTTAAGCCTTAAATTTTAATAATAAACACATTTACGATCCCTAAAAAATTTGTATTTTTCATAAAAAATATAAATACATTTCAGCTTATTTTTTTCAACGTTTGAAAACGTTTTTTTTTATTTTTACACGATCATTACATTCTTTCAAAAAAACATTGTTATGTTACCTTATTTTATTCTTAAAATCTTATTTTAATATGTTGCATTAATATTTTTAAATCGTTTTTTAAAAAATTTAAATTATCGACTGTTGGGTGGTCTTTCGTACTTAAGGTATATCGCTTGATTAAATACAGTCTATCAAAAAAAAATTCCAGTGTCCTTTAAAAGATTTAAAACTTTTCGGAAACTATATTTTTGTGAAGGGAAAATGTCATTTTTTAGGAACAAAAAATTGTAATGTTAGAAATTGTTTATTTACACACATTTTCAGGCAATCAAACTTTAATCTCATATCGTTTCTTTACAAATTTTTAAAATTGGTGCAATTTTGATTTATAATAGCCCATTTTCTTCAGAAATAGATTATCTACAAATTCATGGAAGTGGATTTTTAAAAAAATGAACGTTTTTCAAATATTATTATTTGTTTAAGAAATGAAGTGCAATTTTTTGTAAACAAATAATGTTGTTTGAAAAACAGTGCAGTTTTTAAAAAAATCCACTTCCGTGAAATTGTAGATAATCTATTTCTGAAGAAAATGGGCTATTATAAATCAAAATCACACCAATTTAAAAAAATTTGTAAAGAAGCGATGTGGAAGCAAAGTTTGATGACCTGAAAATGTGTGGAAATAAACAATTTTTAACATTACAAATTTTTTTTCCTTAAAAAGGACATTTTTCCTACACAAAAATGTAGTTTCCAAAAAGTTTAAAATCCTTTGGAAGACACTGGAATTTTTTTTTGATTGTCTGCATTTAACAGAGAGATATACCTTAAATATTAACAATTTTCCTATACAAAAAATTAAAATGTATTTAATATGTATTTCAGATTTTAAAGAATAAGATTTAAATATTTCATGAAATAATATCTCTTAAATATTGTGTTCTGGTTAACTGTTGCTCGTTCAGTAAATGTAATTTGAAATCTTCTCTTACAAATTTTGTGAACTAGTAAACTAAGTTTTTAAATATTATTCAGAATCCTACAAGAAAGTTTTTTAAAAAATCTAACAAAAACGTTTCGTTTTAAAAGTGTAAATATAAAGATGTCACTCTCAGTAGAATCACCCATTTCTAGATTTGCAAAAATCAGGACAAGTTTATAGATAAGCCTTCGTTTCTACACGACCAACGATTGCCTAAAAGAGATAAGAAAATCACTCATAAACCTATCCTGAAAATTCGGTTCTAAAATTCCGTTAAAGCAATTTAAAAAATCCTGATTTAGAAACATTGTAGAGGTAGAAAATTTGTAGAGCGTGCTTTTTAAGAGCTGATGAATTTCCTTTTGTAAGAACGGAAATTTATCAAGTACTCTGATCCAGCGTGTAATTCAATACCGACAAAAGCGGACGTTTTCAATAAACACACCAACACAGATCTGTGAATTCATCAATTTACACGCATCATCATATCCAGTTTGAAATCCAGTTTTTACTGTGTAGCGATGCAAATTCTGGATATGGAGTATTGAATACTGTTGCTAACTAGACTAAGTACCACTAATCTCCCTTTTAGGATTGCGTATTGCGTAAACAGTCTATTGGTAAATCATTGATTTGCGCGAAATGATAATCATTGGTATCCTGCGCCGAACTGCAATGGCGTCCAGATTGTTACACCTATACATTCCAGAACAAACGACATATTCCATGACAGAGAATTTGGGACACGGAAGCTGCGTACTGATTCTAGCGCAAAGCAAACGCCCCGGTTTATCCGAACATATCTGCAGATTATATAGATGCAGGACGCTTTGGTGCGAGTGGGTATTGATTGGTAGGTGGACTTGACAGGGCAGTGTGCCTGCTTGCGAACTAACCATCCTGATGTTACGTCTATCGACTACCTATGTCAATAGGACAATGACCTCGAAAAGGTTGGGTCGAGTACCGAAGGAGTACCACTCACTTTGGCAGTATTCAAATATTGTAAGAAACTTTTTTATTAGCGCAAGCCAATCCTTCGCTCCCAGAATCTACAACACGACAGTTTGCATTGCTTTGACTCTATTTACTATTTTCCACCAGGAACCTGCGCACTCCATTTCCCAATCAATATCTCTTAAGACAATGCACTCATTATTAATGAGCACGTCTTTTCCATCCATTAACTCCTACCAAGGATTTTCAACTAATTATAGATAACTCTGCAAAGTTTAAGAACTGCCTTCGTGCTAGAAACCATCTGTTGATAGTTTTCCTTTTTCCTTATCTTGATCGTGATTTATTCAGTTTATTGTTTGCAAGATTTGTTTTGTTTTGTTTTGTTGATAGATGATATTAGACTGGGTTTCTAGGTTGTATTTTTTAGATTATGAATTTCGTATCCGAAACTACATGTTTGAAATTTCTAAACAGGGATGACAAATTGTAGGTGGTCGAGTCCATACCAAGTGATCACACCAATTTCAGTCATATTGAGTAATATTTATGAAATTGATATTTTGGGTTCCTTTAGGAGTAAAAAAAATAAATTTTAATTATTTTTACAAAATTCAAAATATTTTCGAAAATATTCAAATTCAAAATTTTGAGTACTATTTTTTTTGTTTTATCATAACTTCTGTAATTTTGAAGCAAATTGAGATCATTTTTTTTAAATTACTCGTATTTAAATACTCTTTCAAGAAAAATTATAATAATTAAGAAATTGTTTATAATTAAATTTTTATTAAAAAAATTAAATTATTTATTTAAACAAAATCTAAAGTATATCATCGTTCTTTTTTAAAAAATTCATAAACATAGCCTATAATGTGCTTAAAAATTTAAGCCAAAGAAAAAGATGGTATGTATTATAGTTTTTGAGAAAAAAATTATTAAGTTATGCTAGCGCGGCGCAGACCGGTGTCACCGCTACTCAACGCGTAGTTCCGTAGTAACCGAAATGTATGTATATTATTACATAATATAAATACAGTTAATCGTCATGTTTATTTTTTTATTTTACAAATTGTGCTGTGCACAGAATTTGAAAAAATTTTTGTTTCAATTTTATTCTCAAGGGGTACGAAGGAATGAAATTTTTGTGTACCTTTAATGGTCATAGCTTGATTAAATCTTTCACTTAACAATTGTTTTTCAGCTTCATATTCTGCGTAATTACAAAATTCTACATTAATTTTCTCTAAACTGGATTTTGCCCACTCGTATAAGTCAAGAGGAGTAACAATTTGATTGTTTAATGGTCGTTGTAAACTTGCTTGAGCCGCTAATCTTTTGATAGTGCCACCAATGCCATCACATGGTCCCTTACCATGTGATGTAGCAAAAAAGTACCATTCTGCTTCAGAAGCAAATTTTATGTTTCATACTTTATGTTTTAAATTTTTAATCATTTTTCTCCTTATAAAATTTTGTCATCTTTTAAATTTATTATAGTTTTCATTTCTTTCAACTATTTTCAAACTATTTTTATCATTCTTTAAGGGGAGAGATAGGTGAAATTTTAACTCAACAAAATTTTTGATGCTCAGAGGTGTCATTTTTTTTCTTACATCAATTAAGATGTAGAATTATGGTATTACATAAAAATTAAAAAACAATATTTTTTTGGTCATTTTCGAAATTTTATTTTTCAAAATCCATACGATGGATTGTAGAAAATCATTTAAAAATCCCACAAAAAAATTGTCGATGGAAAAAATGAAAATTGTGAAAGAGGTTTAATTTTTAAAATTTAAGTTTTTCTTAGAATAAATTTCTCAAACTCCGCAAATTATTTGTTTCTCTATTTTTGACATTACCCCATAATTTTAGGTCTAAAATTGCATAAGAAAAAAAATTAACACCCCTGAACATCGCGAATTTTGATAATTTTACCAGTCCATTATTTTTCTTTCTTCAGTTTTAAATTATTTTAATTATTCACTTATTTTCACTTATTTTTACCAGTTTTTAATTATATTAATTATTTTTCAATTGATTTAACAAATTTTCAATTATTATTCTTAAATTTTAATAATTTTCCCAATTTTTAGTTATTTTTATTATTTTTCTATAAATTACCAATTTTTTAATTTCTTTTTTTTACTTTAATTATTTTCTCCGATTTTTTTAATTCTAAAGTTTGATGTCCATGTACTATGAAAAGATCAGTGTGACTTTCTGAAGCTTATAATTTAAATATAATACACTAACTATATTTACATTATGTAAAAATATACATACATTTCGGTTACTACGGAACTACGCGTTGAGTAGCGGTGACACCGGTCCGCGCCACGCTAGCATAACTTAATAATTTTTTTCTCAAAAACTATAATACATACTATCTTTTTCTTTGGCTTAAATTTTTAAGCACATTATAGGCTATGTTTATGAATTTTTTGAAAAAGAACGATGATATACTTTAGATTTTGTTTAAATGAATAATTTAATTTTTTTAATAAAAATTTAATTATAAACAATTTCTTAATTATTATAATTTTTCTTGAAAGAGTATTTAAATACGAGTAATTTAAAAAAAAATGATCTCAATTGCTTCAAAATTACAGAAGTTATGATAAAACAAAAAAAATAGTACTCAAAATTTTGAATTTCAATATTTTCGAAAATATTTTGAATTTTTTAAAAATAATTAAAATTGATTTTTTTTACTCCTAAAGGAACCCAAAATATCAATTTCGTAAATATTACTCAATATGACTGAAATTGGTGTGATCACTTGGTATGGTCTCGACCAGGTACCAGATTTTATATCCCATTTTTCAGATTCCTCATTTTAGGTGATTATTCCAGATTCCACATCCCAGATTCTATATTCTAGATTCAACATTCTATATTACACGTTCCTATTTCTATATCCCAGATTATACAACATGGATTCCTCACCTCATATTTCATATTATACACCATTACGGATTCCTCGTTCCAGAGTCCACATTTTAGATTCCGTTTCCCAGAATGAGTAGCATAGATTTCCATTTCTCAGGTTCCACTTTACAGATATTCCACATCCTAGATTTCAAAACCCAAATTCCATTTTCCACAAGCCAGATTCTGTAGTCTGGATCTTTGATTCCATTTTTCAGATTCCACATGCTAAATTTCACACTCCAGTTTTACCAGTCAAGTTTTCACATTCTAGATTCTATATTCAAATTCCACATCTCAAATTCCAGATTCCACATTTTGTATTCCATATTTTAAATTGCACATTCTACATTCCCCACTTCAAATTCCACATGCTAAATTTCACACTCCAGTTTTACCAGTCAAGTTTTTATATTCTAGATTCTATATTCAAATTCCACATCTCAAATTCCAGATTCCACATTTTGTATTCCATATTTTAAATTGCACATTCTACATTCCCCACTTCAAATTCCACCTTCAAGATTTCACATTCCAGATCAATCCGAATTCCAAGTCCCACATTTCACTTCCCAAATTTCACATTCATGATTCCACATTTCTAATTGTACATTCCGGAATACTTAGATAGCTTGTAATTAGACTACTAGGAATCAAAGAAAATTTTGAATAAAAATACAAAAAAAAAAGAAATGAACTCCACACAAAAAAACGATATTCTAATTTTAAGAAACATTATTTGATTGGGAATATTTTTGGCTCCTATTTAAGTAATATTTCTTAAAATTAGAATATCGTTTTTTCTGTGCAAATAATATAGGTACCGTCAAGTGGGGCTATTTTGTGCGCCGTGGGGCTATTTTGTGCACGCGAGGTTTTAAATGAATAAAATCTTTATATTCAGTTGCTTAGATTAGCTACTTGGTATAAATATTTTCTGATAACTAAACTACAGAGAGTACTAAATGAATTTACTTAATTCTTTATCAGAAATCAGAAAAAAAAATCGTGAAGTCGTAAAAATCAAGTTGAAAATTTTCAAAGTTCTCAAAATTCTGTTCAGATCTCCGGAAGTATAAAGTGTTTCTAAAGGTATTAATAATATTTGTTGACAATTTAGTTGTAATGATGTATATGTGATGCGCTAACTTTTTATTGCATATTATAAGAAAAAAGTGTAAAAAACTGAAAAACCAGGATTTGGTGGGTTATTTTGTGCATTCTTTAAAATCAAGTTTTTTCCAACAATTTGTTTTGTAGTTAGTAAAAATTACTTTAGAAATTCGTTTTGAAACATTTTTGTCTTAATTTTGTTATAAAAGACAAGAAATAAGCATAAAATCTCAGTTTTACACATGTTCCCTTAAAAACCTCAAATAAGTAACATTAATAATTACATGCTTTTCAAGTTATTTTTGAAAATTTTTCTCTTAAAATAACTCAAAAAGTGTAATAGAAGTTATTTTAAGTAAAATTTTTTTAAAGAAATAACTTTTTTGTAAATCTACATTTTTGTGAAATTTTAGTGTTTTATAGACAAATTAGTTAAACAATTCCTAGAAAAAAAATATTTCTGGCTTTGTTTTCCTTTATTGTACTCTAGAATATCTAGAAATAATACTTCATCCAGCAAAAGCGTTCAAAAATTTTTTTACACAACTTTATAAATAAGCAAACTTTGATGCAACGAATAGCCCCACCATGGGGTTTATTTTGTGCACAACTTTGAGTTTCTATAACTCAGACTAAAATTTTTTTCTTGTCGGCTAACTCATAGGACACCTTTAAAAAGATGTCTACAACATAACTGAATAGATAAATTCTTTTTTTTTTCAAATTCTGAATTTTAATAAAGCATTGAGTGAAAAAAGAGCAGTTTTGTGCACAAAATAGCCCCACTTGACGGTAGTGAAAATTATTATTAAAATATTCGAAAACGGTTAATATGTTAAAAATAGAAAAGTAAAAAAAATGTTTTTGTTAGTCTAACAATAAATAACTATAACATTTTATTAATCTAATTATAAAGAAGAAGACAGGGAATCAGGAACGTTGAATCCAGGATGAAAATCTTAGACTTTTTCTTTATTAGATATTGGAGTGCATTCCGAATGTATTTTTGTGCCCTGAACACGATGCCGGGTTCCAAAATTATGCATCACGTCATGATTTTGAGAATAGTGGGGAAAAAAAATGTTGAAAAACCCCAAAAACACCTTTTTGGGTTTTTCAACATTGTTTTCCTCTTTAACCTGACGTGTTAGAAACTCGGTTAGAAACTTCAATAAGATCTTAAATTAAAGCTTAAAATGTGCACTTTAAGATTCATATTCAAAAGACAAAAAAAAAAAATTGAGAAAAGTGGGGGTAAAAACTCCAAAAAACGCGTTTTTGGGTTTTTTAAATATCTTTTTTCTCTTTAACTTGACGTGTTAGAGACTTTAATAAGGTCTTATATGAAAGCTTGAAACCTGCACTCTAAGATCCATATTCATAGGATAAAAAAATAGAGAATTTTGAGAAAAGTGGGGGTAAATATTCCAAAAAACGTCTATTTGGGATTTTCTATTATTTATTTTCCTTAATCTTAGGTGTTAGAGTCCTAAAGTGCACGTTCAAAGTTTTAATTTTAGACCTTATTAAAGTCTCAAGCAAAAGAGCAAAAACATATTTAAAAATTACTAATAGACGTTTTTTGGAATTTTTACCCCCACTTTTCTCAGAATCCTGTACTTTTTTTTGGTCTTTCGAATATGAATCTTAAAGTGTACATTTCAAGCTTTAATTTAAGTTTTTATTCAAGTTTCAAGCACGTCAGGTGAAAGAAGAAAAAAATGTTGAAAAACCCCACTTTTTTCAAAAACATGACGTGGTGCGCAATTTTGGAACCCGACACCGTGTTCAGTGCACAAAAATACATCAAAAACCACTCCAATATCTATTAAAAAAAAATCCTTGTAGACCTGTGATATTATATGGGATAAGATATTAAACATGACAAATCTAGGATGAGAAATACAGTATATAGAATCCTGGATATATAGAATCTTAGATGTGGAAACCAAAATTTAGAATTCAGGATTTAGAATCTTTGTTGTGGAAGCTGGAATGAAGAATCCGTAACGTGGAATTTAGAATAATTAAAGTATCTTTGATGAGTAATCCAAGATAAAACATTGAATACATAGAAGGCTGGATGAAAAATCTGTGTTGCAAAATTTGAAATTTTGAATCTTGCTTGTGGAATTAATAGTTTTCAATCTGTAGTGTTAAATCTGTGATGAGGAGTCTGAGATCAAAAAAATGGGATATAAAATCTGGGTAGTAAAATTCGGGATGTGGAATCTGGGATGCAAAGTCCAAAATGTAGAATCCAAACTCTCGAATCTCGGATTTAGAATCTAGAATATTAAATCCTTGATGTAGAATCCGGAATGTTAAATCCGGACTGTGGAAACTAATTTTATCTAATTTTATTAATTTTTTATGGAATTATCTAGAATTTAAAAACCGGAATGCAAAATCTTGGATTTGGAATCCCAAATATTGAATCAAAGATTTGAATTCTAAGATACATAAACTAGGATAAGTAATCATGGATGTGGAATTCGGAATATGGAATTCTATATGAAAAACCCGGAATTTCGAATCTGGGATGTGAAATTTAAAATATGTAATCTCTGAGAAGGCATGTGAATGAGAAAGTTGGGATTTAAAAATCTGGATTTTGAAACTTAAAATCTAGGTTATAAAATTTGGAATAAATAATCATGGTTAAGAAAACAGGGATGAAGAATACGAGCAACGGAATCCTGGATGTTGAATCCGGATTGTTGAAATCCGGACTGTGAAATCTGTGATTTGGAATATTGGAAGTGGATTCCGAAATATTCAATCAGGACTCTCGAATCCCGAATTTGGAATCCAGGATGTTGTAACTGGACTGCAAAATCAAGGATTTAGAATTTGTGTTGTGAAATCAGGGGAATAAAATCTTGAATGTGGGATTTGGGATGATGAATCAGTGATGAGGAATCTAGGTTAAGAGATCCAGGATATTAAATCCGGGATGTTAAATTCAAGACGTTAAATCCGGGACGCAAAATCCAGGACTTGAAATTTTGGGATAAGTAATCATAGATAAAAAGACCGGGAAATTGAATACAGGATGTTGAGTCCGAACTTTGAAATCGACGATGAGAAATCTAGGATGAGAAATCCAGGTTATAAAATTCGGAATGTAGATTCTTCAATCTGAGATAAGATACTTAATCGTTTCCCAATTGAAAGACGGCAGAATTTCTGCAAATGTATGCCACCGTTTTCTGAACGGATCGTGACAGCAATACTTAAAGCACAAAGGACTTTTTCGACACGATAGTGCTCTTTATTAATTGTCAGTTTTAATGGAGGAACAAAGGATTCTTTGTGAGAGAATCAAAACACAATGTTTCCGGAGTAAAAACACAGTGAATAAAAGCATATGTCCATGTTCCGGACGATTACGAGGAAAACAAAGCGGAGGAGTACAATTGAGACGGGAAACCGTAATTCAGCATCCAGCATCGACATAAGGGTACATTGTCATAACTGGGATTTCCTTTCTGTTGATGGTGTGTGTTCCTGACAGTGTCGAGACTTACATGCATTTCCGTAAACTGTCAAGCTTATTAATAATGTGCTACCTGCTTTGTCTTTTGCGCACAAAGGCAAGGTATGTGTGTGACAGCTCCAGCAAACAGAATATTTTACACGAGTTATAACTCATTAGAATAATAATAATCAGTCAAGACATCATCTTTAAATTTTGATTCAGGAAACAAAAATCAGGGCTTTGAGTCAAAAATATATTGAGAAAGTCATGAGATAATATATAAATTTATAAATATCGATTACATTCAATATTCTCTCTCACGGACTTTAATTACGTGTTGCTATCAGCAATCAATAAGTTTGAGTATTTTAAGTCTTTACTTCGAACCCATATTTTCATAGCTAAGAGGCATTAGAGTCTCGTAGAATTTATCTTAATTAATTATGAAGAGAATAGAATTTATTATGGTATATGCTGCGAAATAGGTGTCTCTCTAAGAGGAACATTATATCGCAAAATGTTCTGTCCTTTACTTTGTTAGATAACTTCGTTACTTACAGTTCCAACACAAAGTGTAAAGAGGCTCTCTTTATAAGCACTTTATTTACCGGGATATAGACTTGAAGTCTTAAATAACGAATATCGCGGAAAATGTTACTAAGTAAAATGTTTTGCATCTCGAAGAATAATTTCTCAGACCTGCAAAATAATTTATTCATTTTCCCGGCTACAGTTACCCACTGTGCATTACCTATTCAAAACAATCAATCAGTTATTCAACCCCTTTACTGAGAAAATTTAAATTTTACTTTTCTAAAAATAATTAAGGGATAACACCACTGTAAACGCAAAAAAAAACATGTTTCTTCAAGAATTTCTATTTTAGTGTAGGGTAACAGGTACAGTGACCGACCCCCTGACAGTGAACGACACCCGTCGTAAAAAAGGTTAATTATTAACATATTTACACATTAATATACATTGTATTTTATTAAATTGAGAAAAATGGTTCATTACGAAACTTTTAAACTAATGCCAATACATAATAATTAAAAATAATCAAGGAAATTCTGTTTTTTAAAAATGAGGTTAGGTGTGTTTCGTTTTTTCCATCAAAATTTACGAAAACGACAAGAGCATCAGTGAACCAAAAGTAAGTTTATTTTTTAAACACAACTGTTTTAATAAGTCAGGTTTGCATAATTTGCTTTAAAACAAGTGTAATTAGTAATGTGAGACTTAAAAAACACTGTAAACAATGTGAATTCTTTAATTATTTGGGTGTCGTTCACTGGCCATATAATTTTCCCCAATGACAGTGAACGACAGGGGAATGTCGTTCACTAATTTCTATAAATTTCTCAATTTTCAGTGAACGACACCATATAAAAACTTGACAACTGAATTATTTGTTCATGATTATTTAAATATTGCATTATCACAAATTAATGTTATTAATGCTTGTAATAGTTAATTTGCAAATGCTTAGTATAAAAACTTATTAAATTATTTAAAAAATCTATTCAATATGCAATACATGACGAGGCTTCCATTTTTTTCTTAATTGTGTTATTAATTAAGAGTAGAAAATTTAATTATATGAAAAAACTGAAAATTATTATATTTACAATTGTTTAAAGAATTTAATATTGTTAACTGTCCAATCTATTATTACGACTAGAGACTTTTATTTTGTTCTCAGTTGTTAAATTTATTAAGCATAATATTTAATTATATGAAAGAGGTAAAAATATTATTTTTAAAATTGTTTAAATAATTCATTGTTGCTAATTTTTCAATATATTGAACAAAAAATAGAAGGCTAAACATTTCTAGTATTTTCTCATTTATGCACATTTTCAAGATCAGAACAACTATTTATAAGAAAAATTAAAAATTATTATTTTTAAATTTGTTTAAATAATTTCTTGTTGTCAATTTTCCAATATGTTGCATATAAAGCTAAACACTTCTATAGACTATAGAAAATATCAACATATTTTTAAATAAAAAATAATTAATTCTTAAAAGAATTTAATAAGATTTTATACTATTCTTTGTACATCAAAAATACACAAACATTATTTCGATTCTATGGACTCGGAAGAATTGATATGTTGTAATTATTATTTATTATTTTAATACGTTTCGTAAGACATTTTCTTCATTTTTATTGTTTTAAAAACAATAAACAACGTTTTTTACGATTTCGTGAATTTTTCACAGTTTTTAAATTTTAAATATTTATATTTAAGGGCATGTGATGATAATGCTAAATTTGTCCGTAAACTTTCTCTTAAAGTACTCAATGTTTTGACACCAAACTTTGTAGAATTACTCAAAATACCATTAGAATGGTCTCTCTGACCCAAATTTATTTCATTTTTATCTTTAAACTAATTTTTTTTTCAATTTTACAATTTTTGGAAATTTTTGAAAAAAAAGTAAATTTGAAAAATATTTAGTTTAAAGACAAAAATGAAACAAAATTGGGTCAGAGAGACCATTCAAATGGTGTTTTGAGTAATTCTACAAAGTTTGGTGTCAAAACATTGAGTACTTTAAGAGAAAGTTTACGGACAAATTTAGCATTATCATCACATGCCCTTAAATAAATATAAATGAATAAATGAATTAATTATTATTAATTTATTTAAATTTATTCTGTTTGGTAAGCGAGAGCAAAAATTATATCCAATGAGATACTCATCCTTTCAAAAAAAAAAGTGGATAAATATATAAAATATGTTATATTTATGTATTTATGTATTATATAATACATAATTATTTCTAAAATGTCAAATTGGTTTAGAATCTGCATAAAATTTAAATTATGGGCACATGGTCATATTTTTAATTACATTTTTTATTTCTGAAAAAATTGGCTAGGTGTCGAAATTATACGCAGTCTGGAAATGTATTTTTAAGGTTATGTTAATTTTCCCTTTGCAACATCCTTAAAAAGAAGTCTTCTCTATAAATATATTATATTTTTTCATTTGTAATCAAGAAAATGTGTTAGTTTATGTTCGATATTGTTAAAATATTAAATATTTTAACTTATTTCACTTTCAGAAATAAATATATTTAACAAATAAGAAAAGGTGTCGTTCACTGTCCACGACGCTATGTCGTTCACTGAAAAAAGGGTGTCGTTCACTGTTTTCGTAGAAGGCATTTGAAAACTATTATTATTAATTTTTCATAAAGCTTTCGATAATTTCACACACATAAATATAAAATTAAAACCTTAATCTGTCATTTACAGTATATTTCATAACTAAAACTATAATAGGTAAGATTATAACTTCACTCAAATTTGAAACTATGCTCAGGGTGTCGGTCACTGTACCCGTTACCCTATAAGGAAAGGGAATACAATTATAATATTCTAGGAAGTTATTATAGAAATGATGAAGTAAAAAATGACAAATTTTCAGTAAAAAATATTTCAAAATGTCAGCGTTGGAGACATTCTCTCAAAGCATGTTTTGCAGGAGACGCTTCGTATCACTCAAAATAGATGTCGAAAAGTTTAATATAAAACAAAAACAGGTACCAAACTTTTTCCACTGTTTTCTAGAATATTTAAATCATCTTTTAAGCCAATAAGATAAAAATGGTTTTTTGAAAAATTCTACAGTGATGTTATTTCATAAGCTAATAAATTTAATTCAAATAATATTTACATGGATAAAACAAATTCAGTTTATATTTATTAT
Source organism: Ganaspis brasiliensis (assembly GCA_037103525.1). Lineage (NCBI taxonomy): Eukaryota > Metazoa > Arthropoda > Insecta > Hymenoptera > Figitidae > Ganaspis > Ganaspis brasiliensis. The sequence continues at coordinate 5,073,852 of JAZKLR010000009.1, read as the reverse complement.
TATTATTCGATATTATTGTATATTATTTGGGATTACAAGGCATTATTTGATATTATTGGCTTTGGATTACTGTATAGCTATTGGAAATTGAATTAAATTAAGGGTCTGACCAAAGCGCGATGTTTCCACTGAGAAAATTAACTCAAATTATCTTTAGACAAAGATAGTTTTCGGACTGGAAATACAATGTTTGCGATGAATGGAATCATTTTGCTGTTCACAGGTAAATTATGTCGTGATGTTACAATTACCAAAGGTTATTTGGTAATCCTCTGCCTTGATAACGAGACCACTATTCAGCTCCTATTAGGAGCTAAAAGCTAGAATATATCGTTCAAAAGACTCTTTTGAGGCAGCTTGAAACCAATATCATAGTCTCTTGCCTTTGTGCAATTTTAAACCTTTCCTATGAACAAGGTCTCGGTTGTTAATTAAAAACAGAAAATATTCTCGTATACACATAAAAGAATTTGTAAGGTACCTGTAATAAAAATTAGAAAAATAATTCATCATCTTCAGTTCGAATGACTTTATTTATTATACTAACAAAAAAAAATAAATAAACGCACTCGATTAGTTTTTCCCTCTTTTCTTAAACATTGGAAAATATTTTTAATTTACTATTTAAACAAAATAGAAATTATAGATTGTTATATTTTTACCTTTTTTTAATTTTGTCATCTATGTTACCTACTTTGTTCAATTTGTGATATAAATTTTATTTAAATTTCATTTATCAACATTAATCTTAAATACAAGCATCCAAATTTCGAAAAGTCTTAGTTTTAGATAATCTAAATATTTATTATTGAAATTTCAATCCACTATAAATTTCATATGTCCAAATTTTAAACAGTCTAAATTATATTCATCCAAATTTTAAACGATCTACACTTTAATTTATTGCATTTTTAATCCATCTCGAACTCAGTTGATCAAAATTTCAATTCTTTATCTTTTTAATCAACCCCAAGTTAAGTTAATCTATATTTGAATTTTTTCAATTTTGTATAGTTTCCATATGTAATTTTGCGACTATTCTAAGCAACCTTAAATTCAATCGTTCTAAACATTCGTTAGTTGTAATTGATTTAAATTTAAGTAACTATAAATTGTAATGTATTTTAATTGTTTTTTGATCTGAATCTTCATCGATAAAGAAAAAGCTATATGTGTCTAAATTTTTCAATTCCCAAATTATCGTTTTTACATTCCATCCATTAAATTATGAAACTTTTTAAAACCTTATTTTAATTTTACTCAACCTTAAATTTTATTGTTACAAATTTTAATTTAAATAATTTTTAATTCATTAAAATTTTAATATAGTTTAATATAGTTTATAGTTTAGATGTAGTTTTCAGTTTTATCAATTCGTTAAACATATTTTTCAAAGATATAAATCTTTAGTTATTATTAATTTAGTCAAACTCGTCAAATTCAATTGCTCCAGTCTTAATTTTATCCAATTTTTAATCAATTTAAATATTATTTAATATAAACTTTAATAATCTATATTCTTTATTATTTTAAACGTTTATTGGTAAAATTTGAAGAGATTTTAAGTTATCAACGATATAAAAGTTGAGTTCTCCTGGATTTAATTTACCTGGAATTCAATCGTTTCGTCCATTAATATTTAATTCTTAATCAATTTATATTTTAATTCATCGAGATTTTCTGAATTTTAATTTTCTATTGCTAAAAATGGTTAAACGTAGAAATTCCACTTTAGTCAATCCAAATTTCACTTGTTTTTAATTTTAAAATATTAACTTTATAGTGGAAACAAATTTAATTGTGTAACTTTTAACGAAGTGAGAAACTCATTTCAAGAATTTCTAAACATCAGAAAATCTCTTTTTCAAAGCATAACAAATTAAAAATTAAAAGTTTTTTGAAGTTAAAATTTATGAAACTTTAAATGACAAGTAAGTTTAACCCGGCGCGGCGAGCGTAAGGTAGGGTAAAATTTACCCTGTGAAATACTTATTCCTCAATAATTTGAATTTGACATGATGAATTTCTCTGTAATTTTTAATAGCTGCACGTGTCACGGTAACAAAGCAATAACGATTAAAAAATTTTTTTTTTTACATTTCTTATTGTTTATTTATAACAATTGTGAACTTATATACGCTGACTATAAAACACACCAAGAGTTTTTTTCTTTGTATATTGTAAAAGAAAGTTTAAATCATTAGGTTTAAACATTGTAATTGTTTAGTAAAGGCTAATAATGTATTTTACTATTGTTACAATTAATTTTTCAATTGTTTAAACAAATTTATAGAAATTCACTTTTCTCTATATTAGTTTTGTCATTGTTACAATCCCGCAATAATAAATTGTTTAAACAAATGAATGATTTATTATAACATTAATGAATGACATTGATAGGCAATATAAAACAAATATGTTAAAAAATTTCCAAGATTTCAAGCTTTTTTTATTATACAAATAGAAAATCTTTACAGGGTAAAAAATACCCTACCTTACGCTCCGTGTTACGAAGTTTCACCTTACGCTCGCCGGGTTAATATGCAAATTGGAATTCTGAAGTTCAAAATTACATTTTAAAAAAGTTTTTACGAACGATAATATTATATTTCTACACGTTAGACATACATTGTATTAATAAAATAAAAAAATTACAAATGAATAATTTAATGAGAAAAACTTTTGCATTTTTTTATTATAAAATATAGTAAATAATTAAATATCGAAGAAAAACATTGTAACTGTTTTTTAAGGGGTCTTGTGAATTTTTGAGGTCATAAATAGAAGGTTTCTTAATCATTTTTTTTTGTCAGAAGTTTTAATATGTAATCAAATAAATGTTTCTATATGTTCTCAAGAATATAAAAACTATTAAAAAATAAAATTGTGGTCTTAATAAATGTTGTCATATTCCTTCCACAGAGGGTGCAACTTAATACTGACTTAAAAACAGTAGGCATAACCTCAAGAAATGTTTGACCAATTTTAAAAATTCTTGTTTGATTTAGTTCTTTGCTAGTTTTTTCAGATACTGAACCTCTAATTTACTAATATAATATTCATTATTATGGTTTTATTTATGATTTAAGAGCGAAAAACTTTTTTTTATTTTGAGTTTTCCATAGTAAAAAGATGATTATTTTCTTTATTTTTGAACATTTTTAAAAGTTAGAGGTTCAGTACCTGAAAAAACTTTAAGCCATAGTAAGAAAATTCTTAAATAGTCGGAGGTCATGAAAAATGATCATAAATCTTTGATTTTCAATTTTCTTGATAAAAATTAATTTAATTTTAAAAATCAAATCCATTATATTAAATACTGTTTAATTTACTATAAAAAAAAATTTAATTTTTTCCATTTCAGACATTTGAATGAAAAAAATAGCATTTTTAAAAATTATGTTTTTTACGTTACAAATTTTTGGATGTCCGCTTTATGTAGAATGTCCCAATTGTTGTCTTACATATTAAAACTTCTAAAAACAAAAATTATTTTTAAAAAACCTTCTATTTACGGCCTAAAAAATTTGCAAGACCTCTTAACCTCCTTTAAAAATTGAAACATTTGAAATAATACATAGTTCAAAATAATTCAGTTCAATTTTCTTTTTCTTTTTCCCAAAATTGACATGTAATCATTTAGATCCCTTTTCCTTCGCGCCTTTAATTATTATTCTCAAAACTGTAACAATTTTCTTTTTTTAATTGCACATAAATTTTTATGATTTTAAATCTAGATCCATTCTATATTAAACGATGATTAAATTTATATAAATATAATAATAAAATTTGATTAAATGGCAGAGGACAATCACAAAAAAGTATATTGAGATCAAATAACTTGTAAAAAAATATGAAATTCCGTCCAAAATCTTTTAATATATTCAGTATTAGCATAATTTAGTCTTTTTAACATAATAAAACTTAATTAACAAAATAATGTTTATAAAAAAAATACACGCACGCTTCAGGCCTTAAATTATCCTTTTAACAGTTTACGAGAATAATTGGCGAAGAAAACACAATAAAAATTTTAATAAATCAGTCAATATAAAATATAAATTTGATAAAGAAAGCGACAATCAATAAAGTATGAGTGAATATTAATATAAAATAAGATTGATCAATTATGAGCCATTAGAATTCTAAATCATAAATATAAAGTGAATTATCCAAATACTTGGAGCTGATGATAAATGATAAAATCACAAGAATCGTCTCTGTGCGTTGCCTTTAGCCAGATTCTAGGGGATCAATTTGAATCGTGCGGCACCTCAGACTCAAGATGTTCATAATCAAAACTCCATATCCAGAAATTATTATTCAAACATTCTGGATTGTTAATATATTTGAATTAAATAAACTCAAAATAAACACCACACTATAAAAATAGAATAACACAACTTATTACAAATTCAACTTTCAATCAAGCATTAAATTAACACTTATAATTCTTATAAATCACGTACCTCTAAAATTCACTAATCGTTCTTAGAGTTTGGTGCTAAAGAATATTGTTATACGTATTCAACAGTTCATAACTGACTAATTAATTAGACTTTTGCCTTGCTACGAAAAGCGTCAATGCCCTCAAATCTTAGATTCTCCTCTCTTACTCAATTATATCGACGATAGTATTTCAATCGTAGGAAGAAATCTATTTATTTATTTATTTATAAATACAAGATCCTAGGGCTAGACAGCCCTTCAAGGAACAATGATATGTATTTTAATGTGTACAAAATTATTTAGCAAATAAAGACAGAATTATAAAAAAAAAAGACTGAGTATACAAATATAACTAAAAAGAAGAATATTACATTGTAAAGGAGAAACAAAAAAAAACAAAACAAATGCTACCAATATGTAATCTCGAAAATATTGCTTTTGCATTTGAACAAAAAATTAAAAAGCGATCTTTTAAAAACCAATTGGGATGTTACATCTCTTAAAGAAGAAGGAATCTTATTCTAAAAACGAGCTCCCCTAATAATAAATGATCTTTAGAATTCTATTTAGAATTATTGAGAAGTATACAGTCTTCAAATATTGTTAGAAATAAATTAAATAACCAGAAAAGAGTATCTTACATGACTATGTACTCCTTCAAAACTTTTAAAGAAACAATTGAGATCAGACAAATGAACACTGTTCATGTTTTGATTGAATAAATAAATGAATATATATGTCAATTATTGTTACAGACTATTACACTATTACAACTTTTTGTATCCTGATATCAATTTTTTTATTATTTAAAAAATAAATAAATATTCTCAATGGAACGTTCACTAAAATGACTCAAGGGACTGAAGAAACGGATCGGCTGGAGCAAGAGTAAATTCCTAGTTTGCGGAAGATGGGTGGAAAATAATATATCAAGAGGCAAGTACGATTGTACGGATCGAATAAAAATGGAAAAAGAGAATGGGAGAAAAAGGAGAGGAAGGGAAAGGGAGTGAGTTTCCAGTCATCATTCTACACTCGTCGAACCTCCGCTCCGCTCTTTTGAGGACGCTTTTACGATGATTACTCGACGGCTGCATCCGCGCATAACATCGGAAATGATTTCGCGCCCAATTAAACCATAGGAAACGCACTCCTCGCGGTACTGTGGCTGCTCCATCCGCCCACAATTCCATGCCTCTCGGCCCTGCACTTATACTCTTGACGCACCCTGGGGTTCTTCAACCCCTCAGCCAGTCACGTACAGTGCAACTATAGATGGAGACGGCGTCATATCTTTTCATCTTCCCCTATAGCCTTGAAAAAGAGCCACGTAATATCACGACGAGACATCAAGCGAATTCAATTCGACGAAACGACCTTAAACTGGCCAAACGAAATCTGAAAGAAAATCAACCCTGTTTGGTGTTAATGGCGGATTAACGCTTAACCAACCGCTTGTCACACCAAATCGAGTTCATTTTTCTTTTCCGACAATTTTCACAAATCCTGTAATTTATCCTTTCTAGGCGACTTTCTAAGGGGGTTTTTTTTTTATTTCAATGCAAACTCTACGTGCGTACTAAATGTGAACTTTATGAATGCGTTTCTGGGCTTTTAATTAGAAGGACTTGGTGAATGTATAGCTTGGTAGATTTGTAAGATCTTGTTCTATAAAAAGATACCTTCTATTGAGTCAAATTTTCTGAACTGGGCCACCTAAAACTGACTTTTCAAATTTGATTTACTTCTATACATAATTTATTACAGCCAGGTGGTACAAAAACATTCCTGGAAAGCTTTTTTAACAATTTTAATTTTTCAATTAGTTATAAACAATTAAAGTTTAAAGCACCTTTTTACGAAATTGTCAATTGCTCAGCTGTTTTTTGATAAAATTGAATAATATTTGGTAGAGACATAAAAAAATAGTGCCTCTATTAATCACAATAAGAAATTTAAAAATTCGTAATTATTTATGCAAAATAAATTGTTAATTAATTAAACAATTGAAATTTTTTACAACTTCTGGGGCAGGTATGAAAAAAATTCAAAAACAGCATAAATCTGTGTTTTCTGCACTTTCATTAAAAAAAAAAAATTTTTAGTACCTTTGAAAATTGAGCAAATGGCGTAATTTAAAGAACGGCGTCCAAGCATTCGAACTGCCGCGGCCGCTGCGCTGGCGCTGCCGCCACCAGTGGGGCACAAAAAAGCGTCCGTGGAAAAATTAACATAGCGCCCAGAAATAATTACCCAATTTAGATGTTTTTTTTTTAAATTAAAGGTAACAAAATTCTGCATAACACCCCTTATTTTACTTTTTGAAAAATAGTTGTTTTCATTTATTTATTAAATGTTAAACAGGAAAAAAAATGTTTTCTTATTAAAACCAGTTTAATTTTTTATTAAACGCATAATTTATATTAACAAGAGCAACATTTTTTGAAGTAATTATTTTAGAACAACTTCTAATAATAAGCTAATTGTTTAAAAAATGTTTGTATAAGTTATAAACTAGACAATCTTATGAACAATGCATTTTCTTCATATCGTTATAAAGAAGTTAATAACATTATTTCTACATTTTTCTCATGATTAACGGGATGACAAGTTATTTTTAATTTAATTAATTTTTAGGTTTATTATTGTTGAAATAATTAGTCGTATTTTAACTATTTATTAGTTAGGTTTTTACTAACAATTAGTCATTTTTTACTAATAATTAGTTATTTTTAACTAATTACTGAAATATAAACTTTGGCACGATTTTACTAATTATTAGTTATTTTTAACTAATTTAGATTTAGAGAGTGTAATGAAATTATACTTTTATTATATAAATTATAATAGCTTTTAATTCTGTTTTTATTTTACCCCTATTATTTGAATGTAATTGTTATTTAATTTAAGCATAAAAGTCTAATTCCAAATGTTTAAACATGTTTGACGATAGCTTTAAATAAAAAAAATCATTTTATTTTATAACTCAAATGTCTTCATTAATGTAAAACCGTCGTTTCCTTTTTTAAAAATTGTTTGTATTTTTGATAGGTAAATATCAAATTAATCAATACAGGAAATTTGTTAATTAACGTTTGTTTAAACAATAAGAAACCTGAAATTATCTGCAGCAATAATATTGTACATTGTGCACAAAATTTCATTAATTTTGAAAATAGGAACCGGAAAAAAAAATTGTTTATAAAATTTGTTTATAAATTAACAAAATAATTAATTTATAATAGTTTTTCGTAAATTTAACCACTAATTACTTACAAATATTAAAGAACAGATGGATTTAATTTGCTAAATATTAAGAAAACCAACGAAGAAAACATATTTCGTCTACAGTCTAGTTTATAACATATACAAACATTTTTTAAACAATTAGCTTATTATTAGAAGTTGTTCTAAAATAATTACTTCAAAAAATGTTGCTCTTGTTAATATAAATTATGCGTTTAATAAAAAATTAAACTGGTTTTAATAAGAAAACATTTTTTTTCCTGTTTAACATTTAATAAATAAATGAAAACAACTATTTTTCAAAAAGTAAAATAAGGGGTGTTATGCAGAATTTTGTTACCTTTAATTTAAAAAAAAATACATCTAAATTGGGTAATATTTCTGGGCCCTATGTTAATTTTTCCACGGACGTTTTTTTTGACCCACTGTGGCGGCAACGCCAGCGCAGCGGCCGCGGCAGTTCGAATGCTTGGACGCCGCTCTTTAAAATTACGCCATTTGCTCAATTTTCAAAGGTACTAAAATTTTTTTTTTTTAAATCAAAGTGCAGAAAACACAGATTTCTGCTGTTTTTGAATTTTTTTCATACCTGCCCCAGAAGTTGTAAAAAATTGCAATTGTTTAATTAATTAACAATTTATTTTGCATAAATAATTACGAATTTTTAAAATTCTGATCGTGATTAATAGAGGCACTATTTTTTTTATATCTCTACCAAATATTATTCAATTTTATCAAAAAACAGCTGAGCAATTGACAATTTCGTAAAAAGGTGCTTTAAACTTTAATTGTTTATAACTAATTGAAAAATTAAAATTTTTAAAAAAGCTTTCCAGGAATGTTTTTGTACCACCTGGCTGTAATAAATTATGTATAGAAGTAAATCAAATTTGAAAAGTCAGTTTTAGGTGGCCCAGTTCAGAAAATTTGACTCATTGCGATTGAGAAAGATATTAAATGTGGAGAAAATTGGTTGTTTGGTTTTGAAGTCAGGAGAAAATAATTTCAAAATTAAATTAAGTTTAAAAGTACACGGAAAAAAGTTAATGCCTAAATTTGGCATTTATTTATTTATTTATTTATTGAAGTACAAGTTCCTAGAGCTAGACAGCTCACGAGAAACAGAAATATATACATAATTAAAGATAATAACTAAAGAAAATAAAAATATTTTAATAAGAAATATTTTTATGAGAAAAAACGCAGAAAAAAATCGAAGTTAACCGACTACATTAAGGGGGGAACACCAGTTGTAATTTTCGAAAAATCGTTTTTCTTTTTTTTTTGCATTTTCTTAAAGTATACATATTTAGAAATGTGTCTGGAAATTTCTAAGTTGATCCGATAAAAAATAAATAAGATATACAGCACAATACGGCGGCGCGTCAGGTCGCTCCAGATCTTCCAACACTTATACCTGGTGCTCAATGGCTATTCTTCTTTTGTTTTACGCTTAAATTTACAGTTTTTGTACCTACCCTTTATAATTTTGAGGAAAGATAGAGTAATATGACAAGCAAAGGTCATTTCAAGTATTTGACAAGAAAGTACGTTGAAACTTTAAATGGGTTTTTCTCAAAAAGACATTTTCAAAGTCGGTGATCACGATTACTCGAAAACCATTAAACCGATTTACTTAAAATTTGGTATGCTTAATTTACACTTTTACGCCGAGTAGTGATCGAAGGATTTTTTTTTGTGCAAAAATTTTTTTTATATAGCTGAAAATCGACCGTTTTTCTTTACGAAAATCAGACTTTTGACTTTGACAGGTCAGCCATTTTGTCAAATATTTTTTTTTCTTTAAATCCTTCGAACACTTACAGGATAATCTTATAATAAATGTAAATCAATTTCAGTTTTGCATTTCAGACGAAGCATACTTGCGGAATCCTGATCACCGCAAATCACCTTTTTTTGGAAGGCGTCGCTTCAATAACTCATATCTTCAAAAGTTTGGTTGAAAAAACACTTTTTTTTTTTAAATTACAGCTTTTAATATGTACTTTTAATTAATAAATAGTATTCTTCAAAAAGTTTTATGGTTTTCTAGAAAAAAAATTCTTGAAAAAAAGCACTTTTTTACTTACAACTGGTGTTCCCCCTTAATGATAATAGTAATAATAATATAAGAAAAATATGACTGAGTAAGCAATTCTTTTAAACAGCAGTAAAAAAACCTGAATAGTGCAGGGTGCACAAAAACAAAGCATTCGATGGACTTTGCAATCCGACTCTCTAAATCTGAATTAGTAGTTTTCTACTAAGAATTAGTAGTTTTCTACTATGAATTAGTCAAATTCATGGCTCATTTTTCTCTAATTCATTATAGTAGAAAAACTACTAATTCTTAGTAGAAAACTACTAATTGAAATAGTGAAACTTTACTTTCAAAAAGTAGATTTTTTTACTAATTTAATTAGTAGTTTTCTACTACAAGATTAGTAGTTTTCTACTAATTCTTAGTAGTTTTCTACTAAAAATTAGTAAAATTCTTACTATTTTATAGTAGCTCACTTTTCGCTAATTCATTAGTAGAAAACCACTAATTCAGATTTAGAGAGGAAGACACAAACTTCTGAAGTTGTCGAAGTGTCATACAAAGAACATTTAATGTCAGAGTTGTTAACAGAAATGATTGATTAGATGCATGTGATGTTAACAAGAGTAAATAAAGGAGAAAAAAAAAATAAAAAAAAAGGAGATATTTAATATGAGATTCAAATATCGCTAAAAACAAAAGTAAGATTTAATTAATTCTTTAAAATTAAAATATAAATTTATATCTGATTAAAATATTAATAATATGAAAAACACATATTCATGTGCCTAAAAACGATATTAAAAATATCTAATTTTGTGATAAATGGAAAATATTTACTAAAAGAAAAAAATGACTGATCCAGCGAATGTATCGCAGCAACATTCATTACTATTATGATTATCATGTCCTGCAGTCTTGAATTCACTGAAACTTTTTTTCAGAGAAATATTTTAAAAAATAACTTTTGCAACACAAAATATAGAAAGGAAATCTAATTCTTAAAATATTCCAATTAATTAATTGGTATTTAAATAAACATTATTTTTCGTTCATTTGAATGTTCGCTTTGAGTTTAAACAATTATCTATTTTTTCAATTCTGGATTAAGAATATTTAATATTATTAGAATTAATAGCCCATTATAAATAAGATTTAATTTATTCTTGAAATTTATAGAGCAAATGAATTAATTAAAATGTATTGTGTTTTGAAATTTAAACTAGGTGAAAATTATGTCCGTTTCATGGACATTTCGCTTCCAAGTAAGCTAAATAATGTTCTTCTTTATAGAGGAAGCAATAAATTACTAATTTAAAAGTTAATTAAAGAATTTAATAAAAAAAAGAATTTTAAATGCAAAAAAATGAAAAATCGTGAATTATTTTACGATTTTCGATCAATTATAAAAGTTATATAGGTCAATCGATTTGTTTTGAGATAAGGAATATGCTTCTTGTATTCATTACATTCATTGTATTCATTCATATTCAATAATTTTCATTTTTAACATGGGAAAAAATTTTGTCAAAATAGGATTTTTTCGATGAAAAAATCAAAAAAGTGCTCAGAAAAAATTTGATAGGGTTCACATACATACATCTGGACATTTGCTTAAGAATGAAAATTTACTTTTTTTAGATGAAAATGAGTCGATTTAGACTATTATTGAACAATTGAAAATCTTAACGATTACAAAGCTTCCTCTATGAAGAAGCAAAAAAATGGTAAAATTATTTCTTGGAAGCAAATTTATTATTCATTTAAAAAAATCGATTTAAATTTAGTTAAATCTTCTTTATATCGCCACAAAATGAACATTTTCAAATATTATATTTCCGAAAAATAAAATACGTTTTAGCATAACCTTTTTATAGGTTTATCGGTTGTCAAATGAAACATATCTCTAAATTAGAGATTTCATGAAAATGGCATTTTCTGATATAAAGTTTTGCAAAATAAACCATAACTTTTTATAAAAAGTTTGATTATAATTCCTAATTTAGATATATTTTTAATTCTCTGCAATTAAGAATTCAACTTATTTCAAATTTTGGGATTAATGTTTTTCCATGTAATTAAAAAGCGTTTATATTTGGTAAAATTCGTTTTGAGTTGGGTGTCAAATTGAGTTAAGAACAAACTTCAAGTAACTTAAAATGTTCCGCGATGGTGTAAAATCTCAGGAGATGGTAAAGTATCGTAGATGAAGATTTTAAGTTTTTTAAAGTGGTAGAATTTATAATTCTTGTAAAATCTTAGGATGAAGCAAGATTTAAAAATTCAAATGAATTTAATTATTAAAAAACGATAAAATTATTATCGTAATTTTATCGTTTAATTATCGTATAATTAAAATAATATTTTACTGGATCTTTAAGTTAATTCATTTAATTTTGAATTATTCAAAAGTAAATTTCCTATTCTAGGATTTCTTCAATTTCAAATTGATCCAAATTGAAGTTTATCAAAATTGAAATTGAACCAAATGTAAGTTTATCCGAAATCCAATTGATTCAAATGCAAAATCCAATTTCCAATTTATTCAATTAAAGCTTCATGCAATTTCAAATCAATTCAAATGAATGTTTATCCAATTTTTAATTGATTCAAGGTATAATTTTATCGGATTTTAATTTAAACTAAATACATGTTTATTTATCTTCCAGTTAATTTCAATGTATCTTTATCCAATTTCTAATTAATTCAAATGTAAGTTAATCTGAATTCAAATTAATCCAAACGTAAGTGTATCCAAATTTCATTTGAATCAAATTCAAGTTTAAATTAACCCTTTAACTTCGAGACGGACGATTTTCTTCAAGCATTCTTAACGTTTATTATTTTTGTTGTTAGGCATGTGGAAAGTAATCAGCGACCCCAAAAACCTTTGACTGGTAGGTTTAAAGAAAATTCGGTCCATTTCAAAAATATTAATCGCCCTATTGGATCCGACATTTTGGATTTTTGAAATCTGGCTTTAGATTCACGATCAGCGACCCCAAAAGCACCATTTTGGATCAGCCATCTTAAAATTTTTAAATGTATGGTCCATGACTTTGAAACTTGGATATTGTGGACGCGTTATTTTAAGGGGGAGAAGTTTTCTAATTACTGATTATATGAAAAAAAAACATTTTTAAATAAAAAATGGAAAAAACTTTTTGGAATTTTATTTGGTATTTTGATGACAGATTCTGAAAGAGCGATAAAATATAAATAAGGAAATGTTATTCCGAAAACTTTTCACATGTTTAATAACGCAAAAATAATTAACATTGAAAATACTTGAGAAAAAAGCTTCGGTCCAAGCGTTAAAGGGTTAATTAAAACGTCGATTTATCTAATTTCCAATGAATAGAATGAAAGTTAATCGAAACTCCAGTTGATTAAAATTTAAGTAAGTCCAAGTGATAAATAATTCAAAAGAGTGACTGTCCACGAGAAAAAGTGCCTAAGCTCCAAAAAAATTTTTTTTTTTTGGTTTTTTAATGCCAACTGACAGATTTTGATTTGGTCTTCCATTTCCAAAAATAATAAATCGTTGTTTTAAATAACTTTTTGTATTATTAAGCAAGAAGTGTAGATATGATATATTGATTTCAATGCGTTGCTGTAACTTTAAACTAATAAGTGTTTTTACAAGGGTTTTTTTCAAACCTTGTAAAATTTACGTTTGGGAGATAAGGCACCTTTAATGTTAGTTTACTTAATTTCCAATTGTATAATTGTCAATTTTTCCATTTTTCAATTACTTAATATAAAATCTACTCTATAGATTATTTCTGTATTATATCTTAGGTGTTAATTCTAAGCAATTAAAGTGCTAAAAAATGTTACTTTTTATCTCGTCTCTTGATGACATCAAATAGCATTATTTTAGACTTAAGGACAGTTTCGCCGACCACGATTATAATGAAATCTTAATCGACTAGTGGTGAGCAGTTGAAAAAAAATTAATCTCTGCTAAAATTTTAATCACAATTTGTGAAACAAGCAATTTAACACTCAAGTGTTATCCCCGTATGAATATTTATTCTTAATAAATAGGATTTTACATATTTTCAAAGAGTAAATTGTTGTTCAAGTTCAAATGATAATTCTGTTAAATAAATATTATGGTGAGTAAAATTTATGTTAAATAAATAATAACTAGTTATATAAATATAAATTAAACTTATAGTAAATGAATATTCGATTAATGAATGAATGAATTAATTAATTACGTTAAATTACATTTTGAGGAACTAAATATTGTGTTAAATGAATTTTTATTTTAGGCAAAGTGAAATTTCTTCTTTTCTCAATCTTATTTGTTTTCTCTTTATTATCATTAGTTTTCTTACTACAAGTTTCTATTCTCAAGCCCTTCATTTCTCACATTAAACTTTATTATAAACTGTTGCTGAATTTTGCATATTACGATGTATAATTTTCTTGAGGCACCTAAAAACAAGTTAATTAACTCTGCAAGTTTTCAAAATAGAACAGTTTAAGAATCGACAAACTCTGTTGAGACAAATGGTTACAACACAATTTCGCTATCTAGACATTCTTACTCCAACTTTCAATTGCTCTATTTCTAGAACAAAACTAGTAAACTTAGAATAATTAGAAAAAGTTAACTTTTCTCTAAATTTTTAAAATGTAATTAAAATGTATAATTAATTGTCCTTTATTGTCTAGTTTCAAGAATGAAAACTTTCTGGAAAATTCAAGTAATTTATTTTTAAGATTTAAATAATTTTTCGAATGTTTTAAAATAAATCAGAATCTCAATTGTACCTGAAATGAAATTGAGTAATAAAATGAACTGAGTAATTAAGTGCGGTAAAGGTTTCTTTCAATACTGAAGTCAGTGATTGTGCAATATTTTTTTGAGGTTTAAACGGTGGAAGTAACGTTTTCCACAGGCAAGAAGTTTTTCTGAGATGGACAAACATCTTTTGATATTCCCAGAGATCAATTCTAGGTCGTTACTTACGATCTGCAGACGATGAAAGCATTGAGACTCTTCATAGGTAGTACACTTCAAAGTGAACTCCTATTCACACTTTTCTCTACTTGGAATGAATGAATTGGTTGAAAAAATAGAATATATGAAAGCAAAGCAGTTCAATTGAGCTGGAATTGAGTTCTGGGAATAATAGCACTATATTCCACATTTATTTTTTAATACCATGTTTTTGAAACAATGCATCCATCCATTTATTATTTCAGTTTAATTACTTCATTTTCCATCTTTTATTCATTATCTATCTTTCATTATTCACCATCTTTTATTATTTACTTTAATTCTATTAAAATGGTAATTTCTCTTTTATGCTTTCACTCTTACTTTTACTACAATGGAATGATTCACGAGAAGAAATAGTAACTTTGGTATGGATATGATAGATCTAAGTACTTTTGGAAAAAGGATATCCAGATGTCAACGACTGCACTTGAAGAAGTGAGTTTAACAAGTTTTAACTCTCGACTTTTACTGAAGGTGAAATTTATGTGGAACTTTTCACACTTAGTTCTCCTTTTCTCATTTTCACGAAAAGTTTTTTGAAGTTAGCTCTACCTCAAAGAAACCAGAGGCTTTTCATTTTTAAATTTTAAATTCACAAAGGAAATGTTACAGCGTTAAATTCTTTTTATAATAGTCGTAGAAACTAGTTTCTAAGTCATTAATTAAAAGAATTAGAACGCGAAGAAATGAAATTCACTTTTTCCAGGACTGCTTAAACAGTTTAAAAACAAACAGAAAGTGCAATTTAAAAACAGCACCATTTTTTTAATAAACGAAATTGTGTTCGCGAACACTTGCATTGCTATCAGAGCCGGGAGAGAACGTATTATATTTGCAGAATGCAACGACCTAATTAAAGAGCTTGAAAGCCAACATATTCGTTTATGACCAATTCATAAACAATTATGAAATCAAATTAAATGCGTTGGATCTTGAAATTGGACAGTTAGATAGAACTAGCTCCAAACAGAAATTTATTAATGGCATTCAAACGAAAGTAGATAAGTGGGTTAGGTCAGGCACAAAAGCGTGATTTTGTGTTCCATAAATTCTTGATTTAATGTCAATTGATTTTATTTTCAAAATGAATAAATAGAAATAGAATAAAAAAATGAGTTATTTCTAAAGAAGAAGTCTACAGTTCTGGAAAACCTGGAATTGTCATGGAATTTTTTTTTTGTCAATTGTCAATTATTTTCCTCATTTCTAAATTTTTTTTTTTTAATACTATTTACTTATTTCGTCATTTTGTAATTTTTCTTTCAATTATAAATTATTTTCTTCAAATTCCAATTTTCTTTGTCAATTTTCAATATATTTTCTCCATTTTTAATGTTTTTCTTCAAATTTTTCAATTTTTCTCTGTTTTTGTCAATTATTCTTTTCGATTATCAATGTTTCCTTCATTTTATATTCAACTGTTCGATTATTTTTTTCTATTTGCAATTATTTTCATCAATAAACTCCTATAATATCCATAATTTTTTAATTTTTAATTATTCCTTTTTAATTTAATATTTAATGTTTAATTTTGTAAACAAGTTTTATAAATTGTATATTACTTTAGTTTTTTTGTTTTTAATTGTCAAATATTTACGTTATTTTTCAGATATTTTTTTCAATTATTAATTATTTACACTACAATTTTGTAAATTCTCATTTATTCTTTTTAAATTGTATAATTATTCTATAACTTTTCAATTATTTCATCTTGTTGTCCAAAATATTCTTGACAGATTTCGAATTTTATTTTTAACTGAAAATTATTTTCTTCATTTCCAAATTTAGTTTCTTCAATACTTAATTATTCTCGTCATTTTGTACTTTTTTTTATTTTCTTAAAATTTCTATTTAATTCTTTAATTTTTGATTTATTTCTTCAATTTTCAATTATTTTGTTCAATATTCAATAATTCTCGCCTTTTTACAATTTTTAATCATATTTTCAAATTTCAATACAATTCTTCAAAAATTATACTATTACTACAATTATTTCCTACAATTTTTTCTATAATTTTCTTTAGTTTACAATTGACAATTTAATTTTCTCCTTCAATTTTATAATTGTTCTTTAATTTTTTCAATGATTTTGTTCAATTCTCGATTATTCTCGCCATTTATCGAATTTCTTCCACTGTCAAGTATTATCCTTAATTAATGTTTAATTATTTTCGTCATTTCGTAATTTCTCCTTCAATTATCAATTATTATCTTAAAAATTCGAATTAATTCTTTAATTTTCAATTTATTTCTTCAATTATCGTTATTTTCTTCAATTTTAAATTATTTTCTTTAATTTTCAATTATTTTGATCAAACATAAAAATAGTTTTAAAATTTAAATTCAATACTTAAATTTTACACCTAAATTATTTCCTCAAATTTCAATTCAATTTTTCAATTTCCAATTATTTTATTTAATATTAAACAATTCTCCCCTTTTGTCAATTATTCCTTTCGACTATCAATTTTCCCTTAATTTTAAATAAAATTAATCAATTATTTTTTCTATTTGCAATTATTTTCACCAATAAACTCCTATAATATCCGTAATTTTTTAATTTTCAGTAATTCAGTTTAAATTTAATATTTTGATGTTTAATTTTCTAAATTAGTTTTATCAATTGTAGATTAATCTAGCCCTTTTTGGTTTCAGATGTCAAATATTTACGTTGATTTTCAGATATTTTTTTTCAATTGTGCAATTATTCTCATTATTTTTCAATTATTTTTTTCAATTATTAATTATTTTCTTCAATTTTCAATCCTTTCCTACGGTTTTGTGAATTCTCGTTTATTTTTTTTAAATTTTATAATTATTCTGTAACTTTTCAATTATTTCGTCTTGTTGTCCAAAATATTGTCGATATATTTCGAATTTTATTTTCAATTCAAAACTATTTTCTTCATTTCTAAATTATTTTTTTCATTATTTAATTATTTTCGTCATTTTGTCATTTTTATTTATTTCCTTAAAATTTCCATTTAATTCTTTATTTTTCGATTTATTTCTTCAATTTTTAATTATTTTCTTTAATTCTCAATTATCTTCTTCAAATTTATTTGTCAATTATCAATTATTTTGATTAATATTAAAAAAATTGTCGCCTTTTTAAAATTATTTTTTTCGACTATCAATACATTTCTTTACTTTTAAATTCAATTGTTCAATTATTTTCGTTAGAAAACATTTTTTTTCAAATTTCAATTCCATTTTTCAATTTTAAATAATTATTTTCTTCTGTATTCAATAGTTCACGTCATTTTTCAATTACTTTTTTCAATTTTTAATTATATTAATTAAATTTCAATTCCATTCTTCAATTTTCAATTATTTTCGCTTAGATTGAAAGATCCAAGATGTTTGAGATGACGTTAATTTTCCCAATTTTAGGATTTGCAATTATTTTTTTTTAAATTTCATATTTCTTGTTTAATTTTTTCAATTATTTTTTTATTTAGTTGTATATTAATCTAGTCATTTTTTGAATTTTGTTTTCAATTGGCAATTATTTTCGTAATTTTTCGGATATTTTTTCGTCATTTTTAAATTCTTTTTTTTATTTATTCATTTTTTACGTCAATTTTTAATTATTTATTCTACAAGTTTTTCAATTAAATTTTTAAATTTTATACCTGTTTTTTAATTTTTGTAAAATTATTTTACTCTGTTGTTGATTATTTTCGACAGTTTTTGAATTTTTCTTCAATTGTCAATTATTTTCTTAAAATTTCTATTTAATTCGTTAATCTTCAATTTATTTCTTCACTTCTCAATTATATTTTTCAATTTTAAATTCTATTCTTCAGTGATCTATTATTTTCTTCTATATCCAATAAATTTCGACTTTTTTTATTTATTTTTTTCAATATTTAAATCTATTTTTTAAATTTCTATTCCATCCTTCAATTTTAATTTTTTTTATCGTTTTTCAATCCAGTTGTTCAATGTACATTTAAATACTATTATTCCTATAATTTTTTAATTTTTCAATTTGCAATTGCTTTCTTTAAGGTATATCTCTCTGTTAAATACTGGCTATCAGAAAAAAATTCCAGTGTCCTTCGAGGGATTTAAAACTTTTCGGGAACTATATTTTTTTCTCACATCGCTTTTTTACAAATTTTAAAATTGGTCCGATTTTGATTTATAATAGCCTCTTTTTTCAAAAATAGATTATCTACAAATTCACGGAAGTAGATGTTTAAAAAATTGAACCGTTTTTCAAATATGATTACTTGTTTAACAAATGTTCATTTTTTGTGCAATTTTTTTTAAACAAATAATCTTATTTGAAAAATGGTGTAGTTTTTAAAAAATTCACTTCCGTGAATTTGTAGATAATCTATTATCTACAAAAAATATGAATCAATCAATCAAAGAAAATGAGCTATTATAAATCAAAATAACATCAATATTAAAAATTTGTAAAGAAGCGATGTGGAAGAAAAGTTTGATTTCCTAAAAATGTTTGTAAATAAAGAATTTTTAACATTAAAAATTTTTTTTCTAGAAAAGGACATTTTTCCTACACAAAAATATAGTTTCCGAAAAGTTTTAAATCCTTTGAAGGACACTGGATTTTTTCCTGATAGCCTGCATTTAACCGAGAGATATACCTTAAATTTAATATTTATTCTTTAATTTTTCAATTATTTTTTTCAGTTGTCTATTAATTAAGTAATTTTTCGAATTTTTTTTTCAATTGTCAAATATTTTCGTCATGTTTTAAATATTTCCTTTAATTTTCCAATTATACTGGTCATTTTTTAAGTACTAATTCTTTTCTTCAATTCTTCATTGTTTTCCGGAATTTTTCAATTATTTCTTACAATTTTTTCAATTATTAGTTATTCTCTTTATATTTTATAATTATTCTTTTAATTAAAATTTTCTTTTCAATTATACATTATTTTAATAATTTTTTAGATATTTGCTTCAATTTTGTGATTTATTCTCGTAATTTTCATTATTTGACTTTGCAAAATTTTACAGTTTTAAAATGACCAACATCAATGCAAAGTTTCTCGCACCCTTAGACGTTCGTTAATATTGACAATTATTTCCAAAACAGGTAGTTTAACGTCCAGGAGTTATCATCAAAGTAAGAAAATAAACACGTATTCTCCAGACAAAAGTCAGTCAATTTATTTCAACGTAAAGTCACGTCAAAAACAAATAAAAACTGTCGACGTTTCGCACTACATATATGTAGGCCTCTTTAGGACAAAAACAACTAAAAACAGAACATAATATCATAATATAAATATAAAATTCGTAATATAAAACAAACATATTAAATTTGAGGTTATTTAAAACAGAAACTAAGTTGAATGTTAAAAAATTACAATTCTAAAATATAAAAATAAAAATCAACTCACAACATTATAAACAATACATTCACTTAGAGACATTGTTACTAAACACACAACAATGTCACGTCAACAAATAATTAAATAATAAATAGCTTAAAAATTAAGATACAGTATACACGTGTATCATGGTCAATGTAATTATTTATATTTGGTTTTGGTCATGGAATTTTAAAATTTTGAAAACCTAGTAACCCTGAGAACGAGATGAAAGAATAATTTAAAAAACAAACTCTTGTCAATCGATTCAGCATCAGGAGTCGAGCATTTATCAAGACAAGGGGTTTAAGCTTAGCGCTTTAAATTTTTACAGCAGCAACATGGTCGACAAAACGCAATCCGATAGTTTACACGTGTCACGTAATAAACATGCATCAAGCGCGTCAGCAGTCTGTAAACGCAAATTGTGTTTGCGTTTTAGCTTGATGATATTCCGACAGGAAAATGTAAAACTGAAAAACCACTCAACTCGATAATTAAAACAAATGAGCTAAAATTGCTTGTTAACGACTTAAGAAAAGAACTTTCCTCGTTAGTGATGAAATGCATCTAACGAGTTTTAGAAGTAGAGAGAGAAAAAAAAAGTATTTCGATTTTCGCGAAGTGTTAATTATCGACTCGTCTTGTAAAAGAACGACGTTTGTACTCTAGAGCAGACTAATCACCCTCTTCCTGGTCCAACCCTTGTTTTCAACGTGTATCATCACCCTCGACCTGTCAACAGTATAACTGGAATTCTTCCTACTACTCTAAAGTCTCGCCCGAGTGACTTGAAGCGTCAGTTTTTTGCCTCTGGCACCAGACTTTCCAGCAGTGCCAACAACCATTGAAGCAGCGCCCAGAAGGTACGCAAATCGGATGATTATAACGAGTCGACTGATCCAAGCAACGAGAGGATATTCTGCAACCTTCTCTGATTTTTCACACTGACATTGTAACGCTGACAAATGGTACACTTAAAACTATACTCATAAATTTTCTAATAAAGCCAGTTTCCGCTTTTCTCAGCCAGGCTGAATTTCATATTTTGCAGCTTTCGTCTTTTTCTGTCAATAATTTACTGCTGTCAGTAGTAAATGAACGGAAAATCCACGAGCGGACCAGAACTTATGACACTTTTTGTAGTTGTAAAATGGGCGTTATGATTTGAATGTCCCTTGTTGGATGCCAAAAACAAATCTCCACACGGACGCTCTAAAAACGTCGAATTAATTAGAATTGATTAATTTTGTATAAATATATAAATCTTATGTCTGTCTTTGCATAATGGTCGAGTCCATACCAAGTGATCACACCAATTTCAGTCATATTGAGTAATATTTACGAAATTGATATTTTGGGTTCCTTTAGGAGTAAAAAAAATAAATTTTAATTATTTTTAAAAAATTCAAAATATTTTCGAAAATATTCAAATTCGAAATTTTATGTACTATTTTTTTTTGTGTTATCATAACTTCTGTAATTTTGAAGCAATTGAGATCATTTTTTTTTAAATTACTTGTATTTAAATACTCTTTCAAGAAAAATTATAATAATTAAGAAATTGTTTATAATTAAATTTTTATTAAAAAAATTAAATTATTTATTTAAACAAAATCTAAAGTATATCATCGTTCTTTTTCAAAAAATTCATAAACATAGCCTATAATGTGCTTAAAAATTTAAGCCACAGAAAAAGATGGTATGTATTATAGTTTTTGAGAAAAAAATTATTAAGTTATGCTAGCGCGGCGCAGACCGGTGTCACCGCTACTCAACGCGTAGTTCCGTAGTAACCGAAATGTATGTATATTATTACATAATATAAATACAGTTAATCGTCATGTTTATTTTTTTATTTTACAAATTGTGCTGTGCACAGAATTTGAAAAAATTTTTGTTTCAATTTTATTCTCAAGGGGTACGAAGGAATGAAACTTTTGTGTACCTTTAATGGTCATAGCTTGATTAAATCTTTCACTTAACAATTGTTTTTCAGCTTCATATTCTGCGTGATTAGATTAGCGGCAAATTCGAAATCTTTAAAATATTAAATATTGAATTTAATTATAGATATCAACATAAATTCATATAATTTTTTCTATTATGTGAACTTATAAGATTGATTTGAAATTTTTTTTTACAAACATTGATTAAAAATAGTTATTTATAATAATCTTCAAATTTCATTCATTAATTCAATCTGTCAACACCTGCGAAGTTTGTCAGTACTTCGCAGTACTGACAAATTTTATGTTCCATACTTTATGTTTCAAATTTTTAATCATTTTTCTCCTTATAAAATTTTGTCATCTTTTAAATTTATTATAGTTTTCATTTCTTTTAACTATTTTCAAACTATTTTTATCATTCTTTAAGGGGAGAGATTGGTGAAATTTTAACTCAACAAAATTTTTGATGCTCAGAGGTGTCATTTTTTTTCTTACATCAATTAAGATGTAGAATTATGGTATTACATAAAAATTAAAAAACAAAATTTTTTTGGTCATTTTCGAAATTTTATTTTTCAAAATCCATACGATGGATTGTAGAAAATCATTTAAAAATCCCACAAAAAAATTGTCGATGGAAAAAATGAAAATTGTGAAAGAGGTTTAATTTTTAAAATTTAAGTTTTTCTTAGAATAAATTTCTCAAACTCCGCAAATTATTTGTTTCTCTATTTTTGACATTACCCCATAAATTTAGGTCTAAAATTGCATAAGAAAAAAATTAACACCCCTGAACATCGCGAATTTTGATAATTTTACCAGTCCATTATTTTTCTTTCTTCAGTTTTAAATTATTTTAATTATTCACTTATTTTCACTTATTTTTACCAGTTTTTAATTATATTAATTATTTTTCAATTGATTTAACAAATTTTCAATTATTATTCTTAAATTTTAATAATTTTCCCAATTTTTAGTTTTTTTTATTATTTTTCTATAAATTACCAATTTTTTAATTACTTTTTTTTACTTTAATTTTTTTCTCCGATTTTTTTAATTCTAAAGTTTGATGTCTATGTACTATGAAAAGATCAGTGTGACTTTCTGAAGCTTATAATTTAAATATAATACACTAACTATATTTACATTATGTAAAAATA
Organism: Ganaspis brasiliensis; assembly: GCA_037103525.1. Lineage (NCBI taxonomy): Eukaryota > Metazoa > Arthropoda > Insecta > Hymenoptera > Figitidae > Ganaspis > Ganaspis brasiliensis. Next base: position 5,050,636 of record JAZKLR010000009.1, on the reverse strand, counting down.
TACATACATTTCGGTTACTACGGAACTACGCGTTGAGTAGCGGTGACACCGGTCCGCGCCGCGCTAGCATAACTTAATAATTTTTTTCTCAAAAACTATAATACATACCATCTTTTTTTTTGGCTTAAATTTTTAAGCACATTATAGGCTATGTTTATGAATTTTTTGAAAAAGAACGATGATATACTTTAGATTTTGTTTAAATAAATAATTTAATTTTTTTAATAAAAATTTAATTATAAACAATTTCTTAATTATTATAATTTTTCTTGAAAGAGTATTTAAATACAAGTAATTTAAAAAAAAATGATCTCAATTGCTTCAAAATTACAGAAGTTATGATAACACAAAAAAAATAGTACATAAAATTTCGAATTTGAATATTTTCGAAAATATTTTGAATTTTTTAAAAATAATTAAAATTTATTTTTTTTTACTCCTAAAGGAACCCAAAATATCAATTTCGTAAATATTACTCAATATGACTGAAATTGGTGTGATCACTTGGTATGGACTTGACCTAATGGAAAATAATGTGTGATTAGGTCATTTTGGATTTCATTGCACTGACACAGTTGACTTTAGGTTTTTAGTAATCATTGAATTCATATAGATTTAGATAAATTTAGATAAATTTAGATTGATAAAATGGATAATTATATCGACGCTTTCCGTTGATAAAATGCTTATTCAATTGTCAAAAACATATAATTCTAATTCAAAGCTCAGTTCAATATGAAGCTAGTGCGTGGTCCGTGTAATATGATTCCTATTCAATGTTCAGAATATTATAATGCTAACTAAATATTATAATTTCAATCAGTGAGATTTTGACTGAGAATCAATCAAATTTAACTGATTCTCAGTCAAATATCTTACTGATTGATTCAGTAACATCACTGATTCAATCAGTTACATTTTGACCGAGAATTAGTGAAATTCCATTGAAATTTTCACTGATTCAAATCAGTGGTTTATTTCGCACTGATTCACCAGTGATATTTCACTGATTCAAATTTAGAGAGTAAGTACAATAAATATTAAAATTCCAATTAAACTATAATATTATTTTATACTTTTTCATTTTTAGGTGTAATAGCAATAAAAAAATTTCCAATTATTATCAATAATTTAATTAATGATATTTCTGGTTTTTAAACAAATAACATGAAATTTAGATCTGAAATATTTAAATTTAGGACTTTTAAAAAAAATAACTAGTTTTTTAATATTTTAATTAAAATTATCAACATTTTAGACAAATCTTAGTATAATTAATTCTAGATTATTATAAGTATTTTAAATTTGATATTGAAAAAATATTTTTAGTAAATAAAAATAAGTAAGTAAAGTTTAATAATAAATTATATTAATTGTAAAAATTATATATTTTAAATATCCAGGATTTAAAACACTTTGTAAGGCACATTTTTTCCTTTCCACATTTAAAATACTTTTAATAACCTAAAATAATAATACTAAGATTTATCTAAATTGTTGATATTTTTAATTAAAAGATTTAAAAATTAGTTAACTTAGTTTTAAATTTTAAATTTAAAAGTTTCAGATCTAAATTTAATATTATTTGTTTATAAACTAGATTCCATACATTAACTTATTCATACTAACAGGAAAAAGTAAATTATTTTTATATCTAAAGACGAACAAGCGGAAAAGAATATCATGATTATTTTTTTAGACAAATCTTCGGTAATTAAAAAAAAAAACGATTTTCAACAAAGTTATAAGCATTTCAAATTTTACTGGAAAAAATGAAAACTCCGATTAAAATTTTTTCTTTTGTATGGCATTTTTTGTCTAATTCAGATAATCAATTTTTCTTCCTTGATTCTTGTAGATAATGTCTTTCTCTTTAAAAATTCATTAAAATTTTTGAATTCGATTTTGATTTTTACGATCAGGAGAATTCTTTTTCAAAAAGTACAATTTTTTTTTTCTAATACTAAGTGTTATTTAGAAAGAACGTTTAGAAATAAATTTCTTTATTGATTTAAACAATTTTCTTTAAATTAAAAGAGATTTATTTATACTAATAAATTTCATTTTAACTTCAAATAGGATATTCATTAATTAGGGTAAGTTACAAATATCTTAGGGAAAAGAAAATTTGTTAAAACAGTTTTAAGTTAGGTTATATTATTTTAAAAAATCTTTTATGTATCTAATAGATTTACACCTGAAGAGGATGCCAAAAATTGGTATCGGAACGTCGTGTAGACGAAAAAATTTGGCTAATGAGCTAAGTTTTAATAAATTTATCCAGACAAATATTTCTGAGAATTAATTTATCATACAATGATTACTGGATGAAATTGGTTTTTATGAAAAAATATCATTTTTTGTACTTGGTACAAAAAAATGGTATTTTTGAAGTTAAAATGAAATTTACTAGTATATAAAGAAATCTTTTTTAATTTAGAGAGATTTGTTTAAATTAAAGAAAATTATTTCTAAATGTTCTTTCTAAACAAAACTTAGTATGAGAAAAATTTTTTTTACTTTTTGAAAAAAAATTCTGCTGACCGTAAAAATGGTTTAGCCCGCTTCAAACTTATACGAATTTTTTTTATATTAGTAACAGTTTGTGGTAAAATTTTCTATAAAATCGAAGGTGATGTTTTTGAGATAATTGACTTTGTTAATTTTTAGAAAATACGACGCCATTTTGTTAATTTTTAAGATTTTTCAAAATTTTTAATGAATTATTAAAGAGGAAGACATTATCTACAAGAATCATGAAAGAAAAACTGATTATCTTAATTAGACAAAAAATGCCATGCAAACAAAAAACAATTTTAATCGGAGTTTTCATTTTTTCCGGTAAAATTTCAAATGGTTATAACTTTGTTGAAAATCGTTTTTTTCAAATTCGGAAAAATGGTTATCTCCTTATTTTAGTTAAAAAATAATGTATTTAGTTGCCAATAAAATCAATGGCCTGAAGGTGGTCAGCCTGCCTGATTTGAAATGGATTCCATTATAATAATCTTGAATAATAATACTAAAGATTTGTCTAAAAAATAAAAAAAATCTTACTAATGTAAGCTTTGTTTTAAATCTTTAAGTACAATAAGTCTAGTGAATGAATAATAGAAGTTTAAGAACTTAATTTCACGTAATTTATTGTTTATATAATAAGAAATATCATGCATTAAATTATTTATAACAGAAAAATTTAAATTATTTTTATTTTTACTAATTATTTTTGTTTATAATATTTCGTTTTTGGGTCATTTTACGCTAAATCATCAGATTATTGGAAACTAAAATCACCAATGGCACGGAACAAGGAAAATGTTGCAAAATTTGCATTTAGATTTATCTTGATAAAAATTTGATCAACTGAAATTTCATTTCTAGGAAATGCATTTAATTTTCGATTTTCAAAAAAAAAAAAAAGAAATTTAGAATTTCGATTAAAATTGTTGCGATTTTTGAAACAATTTCTGATTTTCACGACTGTATATATTCAAGAAAAGCGTTCAGTGCACTTTTCTCGAAACAAAATTACTCGACCTTATGTGCAGAAGTGTTCAAAAACTGTAAACCCAATTTCGATTTTTAGTGTCGTTTGGGTTGTGGTCCGAAACAATAAACTTTTAAAAATTTTAGAACTGGTTTAAAATAGTTTTAAGCTAGCTTCAAACAGTTCCAAAATAGTTTTAAACTGTTCCGAATTAGACTGCAATAAAGTTGAACTTCAAAAAAGTTTGGACAAGTTTCAAATATAGTTTCAAACGGTTTTAAATACATACTAAACAATTCAAAAGTAGTTTCCAACAGCTTCGAACTAGTTCTAAGTGATTTTAGACTAGAATCAAACTGTTTTTACTTAGTTAAAATTAATTCTGAACAAGTTCCAAACAAGTTTCAGCCTGTTCCAAACGGTTTTTAACTATTAATGTAGAAGTAGTACCAAATAAGTTTAAAACTAGTTCGAAACAGTTCTGAACTTGTTTCAGACGGGTTTAAACTTGTTCTAATAAGTTTCAAATAAATTCTAAACAGTTTTGACTTTATTCCAAAAAGTTCAAAAGTAAAAACAAACAGTTCCGAACGTATGTCGAACTGCATTAAATTTGTTTCAAACTGGATTTGGCCTAGTTTAAATTATATTTGGACTAGTTTCAAACAGTTTTAAATTAGTTCCAAATAATTAGGTAGTAGTTTCTATTAGTTTCAAACAGGTTTTGATTAATTTCAAATGATTCGAAACAAATAGTTTAGAACTAGTTCCAAACAGATTTAGGCTAGTTCCAAACAATTTTAAACTAGTTTTAATAAATCCTACTAGTTCTAAATAATTACAAGTAATTTTAAACAATTCTAAGTAGTTCTAAGGATTTTTAAAGGTGTTTTTAATAGTTTTAAACAAGTTCTTAATGGTTTTATAAATAGTTATAAATAGTTCTAAACAATTTTGAACAAAGTATTATGACTTTTTAATTTAAAACCTATATTTAAACGACATCAAAAGAGCTAAACAAATTTAAACATATACTTTTTTTGGTTTTATCATTACGGATTTTAAAAAATTTGACTAATTGGTGTTAGATATGAGTCATTCTTTGCATTATATACATTTAAAAATTAGATTTGCCTGGAATAATTTTTTTTTAAGAAAAATAATACATACGTATTTTTCGTATTTCGTGATTTGATGATAATTACAGAAGTTATAAATTATTGAAATTTAAAGTTTTCAACAGAAGATTATTTTTTGAACGCGTTTTCCTTCGTTAATAACATGAAAATATAAGTAATGTTCTATATGAAATTTGCTGAAAATTTTATGCATTTTCCATATATGCAATAAAAACTCATATTTTAACACCGTAAAAATTAAAATTAAAGTTTAAAAATGTTTCTCTTTTCAATGAAAGACGTAATCGACTTTTAAATTTTTTGTGACAGCGTAATTTTTAAAAAACCAAGAAATTTTTTTCTAATTGATAGTTTGAAATTTTTATCTGGGTGTGGAGTGTTTAGATCTGTATTATATAAGAATATAACTTAGTTTTGTTTTATATGTGTTTATATGTATTCATGAAATCTTCAGCAAATTTCATGTAGCACATTATTTTCATTTTAATGTTATTAACGAAGGAAAACGCGCTCAAACAATAATCTTCTGTTAAAAACTTTAAATTTCAATAATTTATAACTTCTGTAATTTTCATCAAATCACAGAATCCAAAAAATACGTATGTATTATTTTTAAGTATGGATTCCAAAAAATTGTTCCAGGTAAATCTAATTTTGAATGCAAATAATCTGAAGAATGCCCCATATATATAATCGATAATAACAAAAAATCAATATTTTGCAACAATTGCATCGCATGTTTAATTTCTACTATTAATAATAACAAAACTATAATACCGACACTTAATCTGAGGATACATACAAATAAATGAACTTCAAAACTATTTAATATTTAAAAATCCAATAAAATAATAATAAAAAAAAAGGATAGAATAATGAAAAAAATAATAAATCGTCTGTGGTCTTGACAGAAAATGATAAATTATTATAAAAGTCGCGATGCAGTTAACAGGAAATGAACAAAAGTGAAACTTCCTAATTGAGCGCCAAGCATTTCTTATACATGAAGTGAGGAATGTGAAAAATGAAACTGTGAATTGCCAGCGCCTCATAACTTGGCGGATGAATATAATTCCTAATCAGAGAAAATTCAGCGCTAATTGCTCCGACTCGTCTAGTGGGAGGTACATGCAATTAGTCAATTCCCACAGGCTGCAAAACTTCTGCACAATGTCAAAGTTCTCATCCCACAATGCAAAAAGTACACCGTAAAGTATTTCATCATTAATCTTCCCTTGAATTAATTTCCCTTTTTAACAGAGCGTGTGCATGGTTGCAAAAAAAAAATAATAATAATAATAAAGACTAGGGGAGCTCAAATTTGAAAACAGGAGAAAAAAAAAATAATTAACACGAGGTTGTTGACGCATAATTACTTTTTGGCAAAATTCCAATTCTGGAAATTTTAACACTCAACGATCTCAATATTGGTCTCTCATTAAAGCGGTAATAAATGTACTTAGAAAGCACTTAAGCTTGAAGAGAAAGTTTTAATCACAACTCGGAAAATTTACAGAATGTTGCAACTGAAGTCTCCTCTTCCATAACTCAATTACTCGGGTTATTTGAGGAGGCCACAGTGCGGTTAGCACTGAGCACGACTATTGTTTTGACTTGGAAATGCATTCATATGTAAAAAATATATGTTGCCTTCATTGAGCAGGGTCACTGAGGGTTAAACTGACACAAAACGGTCGCCAGACTGGTTCAAGAGTCTGCGCCTCTGGTGCAACGTAAAACGCCATTTTTTGTGTGTTAGCTGCGCGCGCTTTTCCACGTTTATCGTCACCCTCTCGCTATGTCTTTCGTTAAACGTCTACGGCACTTGAATGTGAAGATCGCTTGCCTCACACCACCTACCACCCCCTGGTCCCTTACCTTTCCTCTTTCCTTTTTCCACTTTTTCCACCCAACGATCCTTCTCACTCGGTTTTTCTTTTTCTCCTTTTTCCCGGACTGTGGCACTTTTTTATCGTCTCCAATACCAATGCTGTCACCTCCACCCACGCTACTAACAGCAGAAAAAAGCCTCCTGAACTTTTAAACTGGCATTAATTAAATTTTGTATATTATTCATTTTCAATTGAATGGCTCTAACGATTTGTTATTATTGTTACTGGCAAAATGCAAGTTTATATTATTTGTAAGATGTACTTAATATTTTCGATATAAATAAATAAAAAATTTAATTATACATATAAAAAGTGTTTTAAAATTAATTATTTCAAAGTTTTATTATTTGCAATTTTTTATTGTTAACTTCTTATTCAAACAATATTCTTTAAATCTGAATTAGTTAAAAACTATTATTTTAAGAGGTCGAGTCCATACCAAGTGATCACACCAATTTCAGTCATATTGAGTAATATTTACGAAATTGATATTTTGGGTTCCTTTAGGAGTAAAAAAAATAAATTTTAATTATTTTTAAAAAATTCAAAATATTTTCGAAAATATTCAAATTCGAAATTTTATGTTTTATTTTTTTTGTGTTATCATAACTTCTGTAATTTTGAAGCAATTGAGATCATTTTTTTTTTAAATTACTCGTATTTAAATACTCTTTCAAGAAAAATTATAATAATTAAGAAATTGTTTATAATTAAATTTTTATTAAAAAAATTAAATTATTTATTTAAACAAAATCTAAAGTATATCATCGTTCTTTTTCAAAAAATTCATAAACATAGCCTATAATGTGCTTAAAAATTTAAGCCAAAGAAAAAGATGGTATGTATTATAGTTTTTGAGAAAAAAATTATTAAGTTATGCTAGCGCGGCGCGGACCGGTGTCACCGCTACTCAACGCGTAGTTCCGTAGTAACCGAAATGTATGTATATTTTTACATAATGTAAATATAGTTAGTGTATTATATTTAAATTATAAGCTTCAGAAAGTCACACTGATCTTTTCATAGTACATGGACATCAAACTTTAGAATTAAAAAAATCGGAGAAAATAATTAAAGTAAAAAAAAGTAATTAAAAAATTGGTAATTTATAGAAAAATAATAAAAATAACTAAAAATTGGGAAAATTATTAAAATTTAAGAATAATAATTGAAAATTTGTTAAATCAATTGAAAATAATTAATATAATTAAAAACTGGTAAAAATAAGTGAAAATAAGTGAATAATTAAAATAATTTAAAACTGAAGAAAGAAAAATAATGGACTGGTAAAATTATCAAAATTCGCGATGTTCAGGGGTGTTAATTTTTTTTCTTATGCAATTTTAGACCTAAAATTATGGGGTAATGTCAAAAATAGAGAAACAAATAATTTGCGGAGTTTGAGAAATTTATTCTAAGAAAAACTTAAATTTTAAAAATTAAACCTCTTTCACAATTTTCATTTTTTCCATCGACAATTTTTTTGTGGGATTTTTAAATGATTTTCTACAATCCATCGTATGGATTTTGAAAAATAAAATTTCGAAAATGACCAAAAAAATATTGTTTTTTAATTTTTATGTAATACCATAATTCTACATCTTAATTGATGTAAGAAAAAAAATGACACCTCTGAGCATCAAAAATTTTGTTGAGTTAAAATTTCACCTATCTCTCCCCTTAAAGAATGATAAAAATAGTTTGAAAATAGTTGAAAGAAGCAAGTTTACAACGACCATTAAACAATCAAATTGTTACTCCTCTTGACTTATACGAGTAAGCAAAATCCAGTTTAGAGAAAATTAATGTAGAATTTTATAATTACGCAGAATATGAAGCTGAAAAACAATTGTTAAGTGAAAGATTTAATCAAGCTATGACCATTAAAGGTACACAAAAATTTCATTCCTTCGTACCCCTTGAGAATAAAATTGAAACAAAAATTTTTTCAAATTCTGTGCACAGCACAATTTGTAAAATAAAAAAAATAAACATGACGATTAACTGTATTTATATTATGTAATAATATACATACATTTCGGTTACTACGGAACTACCCGTTGAGTAGCGGTGACACCGGTCTGCGCCGCGCTAGCATAACTTAATAATTTTTTTCTCAAAAACTATAATACATACCATCTTTTTCTTTGGCTTAAATTTTTAAGCACATTATAGGCTATGTTTATGAATTTTTTTAAAAAGATCGATGATATACTTTAGATTTTGTTTAAATAAATAATTTAATTTTTTTAATAAAAATTTAATTATAAACAATTCCTAATTATTATAATTTTTCTTGAAAGAGTATTTAAATACGAGTAATTTAAAAAAAAATGATCTCAATTGCTTCAAAATTACAGAAGTTATGATAACACAAAAAAAATAAAACATAAAATTTCGAATTTGAATATTATCGAAAATATTTTGAATTTTTTAAAAATAATTAAAATTTATTTTTTTTACTCCTAAAGGAACCCAAAATATCAATTTCGTAAATATTACTCAATATGACTGAAATTGGTGTGATCACTTGGTATGGAGTCGACCAAGAGTGAAAACTCGTTTACCATGTCAAATGGTATTTTTTTTCACTAATAATTTAGTAAAAAACTACTAATTTAATTAGACAAAGTAATTTTAGGTTATGTTAAACTGCTAAAAGAATTAGTATATTTCTATTTACTTTTGCTATTTAATTAGTTAAATTAACCTATTCAATTAGAAGTTTTCTACTAATAATTAATTATTTTTTACTTGTTGAAAAAAAGAAAACTGGCTCACGATTTTAACCCCTAAATAGTAGTTTTTAACTGCTTCTGATTTTGAGAGATTTTGAGACAAATTTCAATTATCGTCTACTTTTCTTGATTCAAATTTCCGTTCATCAAAAATTTTATCAATTACAATTCTGTGGCTAAAAGGCAAAAGAGCATAACGTGCATTTTTTCGATTTTGAGATAATATCAGATTTCTATACATTTAGACATGCGTTTTAAAGTTTCATAATTGTCAAATGATAAAAATATTTGTTACATAGAAAATATTGAATAATCTAATGACATATAAGTCCATTTCAAGAAAAACATTTAACGCTTTTAAAAATTCAAAAATCCTGCAAAAAACTTATTGCAATATATTAAATTGACTTATTGTAATATAGTATGATTATAATGTATTATAAATAAATGAACAAATATGTAAATATCGCTGAAAGTTCACTCTCTAAATCTGAATTCGTTAAAAATAACTAATTATATTAGTAAAATCGTAGCTGAGTTTTTGTTTTAGCAATTAGTAAAAAGTAGCTAATTATTAGTAAAATATGACTAATCATTAGTAAAAAACTAACTAAAAAATATAGTTCAAATTTGACTAATTAAATTAGTAAACAGAGTTTTAATAAAATATTAGTTATTTTGACATAACCTGAAAATAAATTTGACAAATAAATAGTTATTTTTTACTAAATGATTAGTAGAAGTATAACTATTTAAATAAGTGACTGAAAATTTAGTTTCTTTTTAATTTTTGAAAATTATTAAAAAAAACATATTCATAAGAAGAATAATCTTGAAACTTAAAATTCAATATTCTCATTCGTAAAAATAAAGTAATAAGTAAAGTAAGAGCAATTTAGTAATTCTAAAATATTAAAAATGAAACCAAACCAAATTTATAAATATACTAATCCATGTTTTTTAAAATGATATTTAAAAACAACTAGAAGTTAGTTCCATATTAAAATAAACTGCAAAACACCATAGCTCTAACAAGATGTAAAAAAATATATAATTTGTTAAAAATCTGTGCGTTCTACATTTGAAATTGTTAAAAATAACTAATAATTAGTAAAATCGTGGCTGAGTTTTTATTTTAGCAATTAGTTTAAAATAACTAATTATTAGTAAAAACATAACTAAAAAATAGTTAAAATTTGACTAATTGAATTAGTAAACAGAAATTTACTAAAATATTAGTTATTTTGACATAACCTAAAAATGAATTTGACTAATACTTAGTTATTATTTACTAAATGATTAGTAGAAGTGTAACTATTTGAATCAGTGACTGAGGTTTTGCTTTTAAATTAGTTATTTTTAACTAATTCAGATTTAGATAGTAAGTTTGATACACATATTTTAAAAGTACATTAAATAATATGACTAAATGCCAAAAACGAAACATGATTTTTTGATTTTACAGAACTAAGAGAATATTAAAACTCGTTTAGCTTAAAAGCTGCGAAAATGGAATTATGCTCTTTTGCGTTTTAGCCTCAGAATTTTAATCCGAATTAAAAATATTTCCAACTTTTATGGATTCAAATTTAAATTATTTTCAAATTCAATTCATGACAATTTTAATGTAACCAAAGTTTTAAGATTTAGATTTCATTTCTTTGGAAATAAATAATTTTATATCTGTTAATTTTGTGGAAACAAAATTTATTTTAATCTTTTATATTGACAAATTGAATTTGGTAAACCTGATTTGATTATTGCAAATTTAGATTAATTTCAAACTTAATTAGTAGAAATCACGAATTTATCAAAATTGAATAATAAGGAACTTTAATTATTTTAAAATTTTAATGATTTCAATTATAATTATTCAAAATTGTATTCAATCCAATTTAATTATTAGAAAGTTTGAATATTTTATAAATATCCAGCAATGCATATTTTAATTATTTCAAACTCTAACCGATTAAATAAAAACATCTGATTATAAAAAAGCCCAGTGTATCAAAAAGGTCAATTAATCCAAATTTTAAGAATGCAAAAATAACTAGAAATTAAAGATATAAAATTGTGGTTAATTGGATCTGAAATTTGTTGTTATTATAAAAAATTAAGATTAAACGGACTCAAATAAGTATCAGTGGTGACTTTTATTAATGAAATTAAAATTAATGTATAATTGAAGTTTGTAAATAATTTTCGAAAAACCAATTAATTTTATCTCCCATTTGATTCAAAATTTTTGTACCATTAAATTAGTTTAATAATTTAATAATTTTTAATAATATAAAAATAAGAATATCATTGAGAGAAATGTTTTCTTTTATCGATGCATTTTTGCATTGGATCAAATGCAAAATATCCTTAGGATCGGATCTAGTATAATTATTCTTGGATCAAGAATAACTTATTATTGACCCAAGTATGCATTGTTGGATCAAAAGTGTGTACTTAGATTAAAGATAATTATTCTTGAACTAAGTTTACTTTTTTCTTAATCCAAGAATAATTATGATTGGTCTAAGAATTATGTTCCTGGTCCAAGAATAATTATATTTGGATCCAAGCATGTAGTCCAAGCAGAATTTTATCCTTGGTAAAAGAAAAAATTTCTTTCAGAGATTGAGATAAAAAATAAAAAATATTTTTATTTTTAAAAGTTTAATTCAGGTGCGGTCAAAAAGAAAGAAAGAAAAGAATAAATCTTGTAAATTATTATTTATACTATTTTTTATTTTAATCATTTCAGAAACACAATTATTGTTAATTATCGGTATTTATTCTATTTAAAACCACTAATTATAAAGAAATTAAATTTCAATATCCTTAAAATTCTTTATTTAAATAAAATAACGGTCTCTGTGAATTGAAAACATAAAATTCAAATTTACATTTCGAAATCGAATCCGACTTCCTCTTTATAATTTATTCATTGAAAAAGAAGAAAAACACTAATTAAATGGAATGGAAGATTTTAATTAGTTTCTTTTTCTCACGAATGAATAAATTCTGAAGAGGAAGTCGGACTCGATTTTAAAAAGTAAATTTAAAATTTTCTATATTTGATCTGTCTTTGGTCGCTACTTGATTTAAATGTAAATTCACTGAAAACAAAATTTAATCTTTTAATAAATGAGGAATACTTAAATTATACCCGAAAACGTCAAAAACCAAGATAGTAATTTGGACTAACGCTTTGCGCAAAGGATTGATACTTTATATTTAATGGTTTCTTAGGAGAATTTATTTTTAATCCTTTAACGATCTTCCAACTCGTGACTCATGTTCTATCTTATTTTTGAATTTTTCTCGTAAATGATCTTTCGTTTTGAATAAAATATGACGAAAATATAATCTTTATAATATTACTTGAAGTTTGAATTTAAAGTATATATAGTCAATTTTGCATTTTTTATTTTATTTCAAACACGAAATTTGTATTTAATTGTTCACTGAACATTTTTTTATACCGATTTTATGAAAATTTTAATTAATTCCAAGTAACCAGATTCGTAATTAAGAAAACTGTGTTTCAGCTCAATGGTTAAAAAATTTACTACGATTTTATATTCTTGCAATTTAGTAAAAATAAATGGAACATATGAAACGAATTGATTCACTTTTTTAATAAAAATTTTTATTGAGTTTTAAAAATAAATTAAGAAAAAACATTTTTTATTCAAAAATATACTAAAAGATTTTAATATGTTAATTTCAATCGCTTATTATTTAAATTATGAAATTATTTAAATTTACACAATTCCCTCTTGACATTTTATAATCTTGAGTCGATAGTTTCTAACTTATCTCGTTAAAATTTAATAACATTTCATGAAACATTACTCGTGAACTTTGTATACAAATTATTCGAGTGTTACATTCTCTGTTTCTGAAATCTTTAAGTTCAGAGATTTCTCTGGAATGTGCAGTAAACAGGGAAATTCATTAAAGCTCAATAAGAATTCCATGGAGAAGGAATTCAGACAAATTTCCGAGGAATTTCTAATGGGAACTTGTATAAATTCCATACAAATTCTACGTGTTTCTATGGAAATTCTAAGAGAATATTATTTTGAAACATGTATAAAAATTCAAAACAATATCCACAGGAAAAGCCTTGTCACATTCAATTTGTCAGTAATTTATTCAAGAATGTAGAGAATCAATAAAAAAATGTCTTCAAAATGTCGCAAAACTAAGGAAATTGCTTCGAAGTTTCTTTGTTGAAACTGACTTTCCTTTGAGACACTAATCTGAGAAGAAATAGATTCTACAACGATGATAAAGGAAATTATAGTTTGAGATATTTAAGAAAATCTTTTCATGAGGACAAGAAGATAAAATAGTCTTTATTTTCTTCATATAGAGGAATGAAAAATATGGTTATGAAAAAGTATCTACACAAAATAGAAAAGACTGAAATAAGGCACTGAAATGAAATTTATCATTTAATTTTTTGATTTAATTTACATTATCGATTAATTTAATTTTCATACATTATAATCGTAAAGATAAGATTTATATCTTGGAGGGAAGAATTTGAAGTCTCTTACATTTTAGACGAGAATCGAGAAAAGTCACGTTTCTCTTAAAAATCAATGTAGCCACACCTTTCAAGTTAAAATTGATATCAGTCATCGGTTGATATTTTCCAGAAATGTCAATGAACTTTGCAAGTCATAATGGAAAATTATATAATTGCAATTTGATTGTTCAAGCGTTGAAGTACTCGCTGATTCATAAAAAGTAAATTTCAAACTCTCGATACTCACTGTGCGAAACAATTAAAAGCTCAGAGTTGAATAGGGCAAAGATCAACTATGCATTTTACAGCTCGACCCAAAGTGGCATCTAAAATCAATAGTTTAAAAATATCTAACTGGTTGTCAAGCCGTGAATGTCTGGCTCTGAAATGTGATATTAAGCTTCAGCTTCAAGCGACAGCAATATTTTATCTCTCATTCCGATAAATTAATTCTTACCGTTTTTTACTCTTTATTTCAATACAATTTTTATTTATTTATTTATCCTTTAATACAATTTTTTCAACCAATTGTCAAAACTAAGTTTAAATTATTAAACGACTTTTCTAGGAGACTTTAATTGCATTTTTTATTTGGTCTGCACTTTTTTTCTATTTACCCTTTTTTTCAGTGCCTTTCGGTTCTTTGCCAGCTTTTCGTTTTAGTCATGTTCTCGAAACATTAAACCACTTACCACAACCAAACCATCTGTGAGAACTGTAAATTGCAAAACACTGCAATTTGTTGCGAGTGGTAAATGGATATTTGTGGATTTAATGTAAATCGTGACACATTTTCCAAATTGCTGACTCTCTCTTTGTTCAAGACATGTTTCAAAAGATCGATAATGTGTTTTTCACGAATTTGTGGTTATTCACTTTAGTGTAATTAAACACGAGTATGAAAGTTTATTTGCACAAGAATATGTACATTTTATGAGGAAATTTATTTATTTACAATATATTCACGAAAAACACGACTTTTTGGGTATAAATACTAAATATTGATATTACATTCCTATAAAATAAAAAACAAAAACTCTGAAAGGTTTGATAACTGAAATATTTTGGAAAAAAGTTGAAGTTTAAATCGAAATCATTTCTAGCTTTTAGAAAGGCGCCAGATATCCCTGGATGTAATGTTTCTTGCGATAGAAAACCATTACCATCTAATGGATATAGTCTGAAATACATCTGGTCGACGCATTGCTCTCACAGTAATATCATCTTCCTTTTCGGATGATATATCTGTCTCGCTCAGTCAGATAGTTTGAAACATCGATCACGTACTTTAAAAGCATTTTCTCGTAAAACACCCTACTGATACTGTCACTTTAAAAAATTTATGAAAATCTTAAAATATAATATTTTTACTTTTATCCTTTAACAATTTTCTTTTATTTTTCCAGAAATGACAAACTTTAATTTCCAAGAAAGAACAAACTTTAAATTTTCAAGGGAAAATAGCAAAACTTGTATTTTCAATGAAATAACAAATCGCTTTTATTTACAGAGAAAATACAAATTCGTCTGTTTTTAAGAGAAGCATATTTATCTTCACAGGAGCAAGTGAAACCAAAAGAAAATCAGTTTTCGTCGGGCATTTTGAGCTAAAATCTGTAAACTTTTAATTAAAAGCATTCAAAGTCTACCACCTACAATTTGTAAACGCTAAAAGTTCAACGCTTTGAAAGTTTAATGCATTCCGAATTAGATTCTCCCAGCTTGGAAGGATGACGCTTTATTCTGATTATGTTTGAATTTCATTTTCTCTTGTTTTGACAATTTCAATTTTCGCTTGGCTACTATCGTTTTTTTAAATGAGTTTCAATTATTAATTGGAATTATATTGAATAATTTCTGAAAAATACTTTTATTACCATTACAACTATGGGGTAAGTTTTTAAAAATTCAAAAAGGTGGATCAAATATAGCGTCGATAATTTAAAAGACATGGTTTTTTTTTAAACAAATGTGGTATCTGGGGATTTTTAGAGTCACTGATTATGGATCGGCACCTAAATTTTTATAATTCGAATTGGTCGTTTGCAAATGAGAATAAATATTTTAAACATTTAACATTTTTATGAAACTTGGTTTATAGATGGATGTAAAGTATGGATTTGAGTTTATATTTTCAAAAGATAAAAAGAGAACTCAATATGCTATTCAAAATTTTTTTTAGTTTGATACATTTTTTTTAAATTTGCCGCTATTCAAAATTTTAATAATCTGCGTCCAAATCCATACTCTGTAACATAAGAAACTTAAATACAGAGTTTCATAAAAAAGCTAACTTTAAAAAAATGGCCATTTGAATCCGCCATTTTGAATTACAAAAATTTGAGGATGAGTCCCAAATCAAAATTCTGGAAACCCTCGAGTAATAAATTTCAAGCGATTTTGAAAAATTAGAAGGATTTTGAAACTGCAATGATTATATATCTGCTCTCTAAATCTGAATTAGTAGTTTTCTACTATGAATTAGTCAAATTCATGGCTCATTTTTATATAATTTATATAGTAGAAAACTACTAATTCTTAGTGGAAAACTACTAATTCTTAGTAGAAAACTACTAATTGAAATAGTGAAACTTTACTTTTAAAAAAAGTAGATTTTTTTACTAATTTAATTAGAAGTTTTCTACTAATTCTTATAGTGAAATTCTTACTATTTTAATAGTAGCTCAGTTTTCGCTAATTCATTAGTAGAAAACCACTAATTCAGATTTGGAGAGTGCCTTCAGAATTTCGTGATTTAAAATACTCAGTATCTTTCTGATAAAAAATGAAAAAATTATCAATTTTTAAAAATGAACATTTTGGAACTACCATTTTGAATTTTGAAAATCTAAGTTGAGGTATATATTCTACAAATAAAAATCTTCTTTAGACTAAGTTTAATAAAAATAAACCAACTGTTTAAAATTTGCCTTTTATTTTGAATCCGTTTCTTTGAGTTACGAAAATTTGAGTATGAATCCCGAATGAAAAATTCTGAAAATAAGTAATGCATTTGAAGAAAAGTTGATTAATTTTGCTTCCTCATATAAACTTTGTAATTGTTAAAATTTCCGATTTTGAAACTTGGTTTGCAGATGGATGTAGAGTATGGATTTGAGTTTATATTTTTAAAAGATGAAAAAAGAACTCAATATGCTATTCAAAATTTTTTTAATTCGATATTTTTTTTAAATTCGCCGCCATTCAAAATTTTCATAATCTGCGTCCAAATCCATACTCCAGAACATAATTTTTATCTAAAAAGCGTAAATTTTTAAGAAAATGTCCAGATGTATGATTTTTTTTGTCGCTAGAATATCTCGAGAATGCTTCAACGGATATCAATAAAATTTAGATTGTTTATTAAGCTTATAAATATCTACATTTGGACACAAGGATTTTTTAAAATACCCAATCAAATTGTTTTAGCACCTTTTTTTATCGTAAAAAATCGTTTTTTGCCAAAAATTTTTTTTGAGTTAGAAATGCTATTTAATGGATACAAAAATCATATTTTTCATCTCAAAATGAATCGATTGATCTAGATAAAGTTTATAATTGATTAAAAATTCGTAAAATAATTCATGTTTTTTCATTTTTTTGCATTTAAAATTCTTATTTTTCTAATAACTTCTCCAATTAACTTTTATATTTTAAATTTATTGCTTCTTCTATTAAAAAGTAAATTATTTTGTTAACATGGGACAGAAATGGCCATGGAGTGTACATAATTTTCACCTAGTTTATTAATTGTGTGAGATCTTGAATTCGACATTGTGAATTTTAATAATCTATGGAATAATAATAAATTGACTTTTTGGAAGTAGACTTCTCAGAATTTGACTCCTCAGGTCTTTTAATGTGCTTATTTAAAAAATGAAACAAATTTTGAAACTTGATTTAAAAAAACCAGTAATTTATTACCAACTAGAAATAACATTTCAAAAAAATAAATCAATACAAAATTTTATGAGATTTGTGTACTCTACCAAATTTTACATTTTCAAACTCAGCAAAAATATGCAAATCTATACGGAAACATTGGACCATAATGTCCCAATGGTAGATGATTGAATAAAAGGGTTATTAGTACAATTACCTCAAACAAGTAATTAACATTATTAATTCTTTTAATGAAATTAACAAACGAGTCGATTAAATGAACTTCCCGTTTAGAGTAATTTTACACGAATTTATTTAGGCCCTATTATATTTCTTGTAAATGAAAAAAAAATTGTATTTAATTTCCGTAGTCCACAAATATAATTCTTATTCACCTTAATTTATTAATCAAACAACTAAAAATAATGAATTACATTTATATTTAACACATGCAAAAATATTAATTATAAATTTTATAAAAATACTTTATAATTTAGGGACAAAGTGCCTGAAAGCGAAATTTTTCTAAAAGGAATTTTAAGCTTCAGAAAAATCATTCGAATCATTGCTAAAAAAATTTTTAATTTAATACAGTCTGATTAGCAAATTTAATATAATTTTTTTGAAGTTTGAAATTTTCTCGTTTTGATCCTTTTTCCCAAAATTGTAATACACTTTTATAAAATTTATAATGAATTTTCTTTCCGTGGCATATTTATTTAAAGTACTAAATATTTATATAAAATTATTTTACAAACATAAAACAGTTCACGTCATAAAACAATCCAAAGTCCTCAAAAGTGGTTTTGACTGTGGGTTACATGCAAATACTTGAAAATTCAAAGGATGAATAAAGTTTTGGAATTTATGAGTTTTGCCAAGTTGTAAGAGATAATTATATACACTGTTCAGTAATACAATGTCGGGCACGAAGATGCGAAACGTGGAACGTGTGATAATCTTGAAATCAATAAAGAGGTACCACGACACGATTTCTGCCCAGTCACGCAGTGCGCAAGCTCACGTCGCTTTAATTTGGGATGCGCTCTGCATCAAAAGCCAATAACATGATATTTTACTCTTGATGAATTTCAACTTTTGAAAAAATCATTTGTCAGCTTTCTATTTACAATGTCAATCAAACACGTTTGCGTGAAATTGCCTTACTTTTAATACCGAAAATTCAGTTGGAAAATTAAACATTAATTTCATTATAACTAGATTTATTAATTTTAATCTGGATCAAACAACTTACTAAAGTTTTGAAAATCTGTAAAAAATTCTCATTTTTTTTTTGTTACGACGAAATGAAAGATTGAATTTTTAGTTGGCAACTCAAAGTCGACTTGAACTCATCTCGAACTAAACTCGAACTCATCTCATACTCCACTTTACCTCCACTCATTTCGCACTCGAAAGCTTGCTCGTTTGGTCAAGGCTTTTGAAAACAATACTCGACACTTTATGAATGAAATAGTCCCATGAAAAAAATTAATTACAGTTTTTAAACACGGTTAATTAACTTTTTAAAGGACAGAAATTGTTGAATTTCAAGAGATGGGATTTTTAAATTTTTTGATAGATATTTATTATATATTTATTTTTCTGTATTATGAAATTTATAATTATTTAATTTCAATTATTTTATGAATATATATCTGTTAATAATTTAATTCATTTATTTTAATTTATTCAATAAAAATCGACAATAAAATGTTTACTGATTCCAGATGGGAAATTGTTAAATAAAAATAAATACAGTAGAGAAAAATAAAAAAATCGAATTTTCTAAAATAGGCACACTTAAAAGACTCACCTTTAAAATTAGTAAAACTTCATCATGCGTTTTGTTACGAATTTAAAGCTCCCTGTTGGATGTAACTTAAGCTAGAGATGAAGTTCATGAGAGGCCGAGGATACAACTTAAACTATGCTAAACTTTTTTAAGCCTGGATAAAAGTAATCCAGGTTTAAGTGCGTATTTGACCTATTCTTCGAAATACATGCAAAGGTGCGCTATAGTTCGCTGCGTTTTAATCTTGAAATGCTTTGTTCTTTTGACATAAAAACTTCTCTGGTGATATTTTTACTTTTAGGCTGACAGTAAAAAGGGATTCGCAGAATACAATCAAAATTGTATAAAGAACGTATTTAAATGAGACACAAAGTAAAATCTAAAAATTATTTATTTTTTAAGCAAATTGTGAAAATTTAACAGCTGTTTGAAAAGCATACATAAAACAAGATTTAGATAACAATTCATCAGTGTAAAGTCAGATATGCATGAAATGAAAATTTTTACAGAAAAAAAATAGTTTCAAATCGTTTGTACACTTCAATAAATCATAGAGCTTTACTGGTTATCTATCATAAACATTCGCCTTCATTTAAGAGATAAATTGATCTGCGCTTTGCACGCCTTGCCTTGCATAATTCCACGATTTATTTTCGTTCCGACACAGTTTGCAATTTCCAATTCACTAAAAAGATTGTTTGAATAAAGTTCAGATATGTAGAAATGATGAAAAGTTGGATTTTTTTAGTTGCAAATTTTTATTTTTCGCAAAATCTTTACTTCTGGATTCTTATTTCTGATATGATTTTTTCGTCTAACCTTATTTTTGAATTATTATCTTTATTTTATTTATTCATTTTTAAATATCTTTATATTTTAAGATAATATTTTGTATCCTCTTTGTTAAAGAATGTTTTAGAAAGCAGTATATAAACCAATTAGTCTATACTACTTATTAGTCAAGTGCTTTATAAAAGAGCCATATTCTGAAAAGAAACTGCTAACAGGAGTGTTAAACTTGAGTAACAATTGTCACAACAAAAGATGTAGGAAAGTGTTGAGAATTGCAATTCTCTGGAGTGTTTGTTATAAATTTTTTCTGTTGAATTTGCGGTGACCGGAGATCAACATCATTTCTCTGAGAGGTTGAAAAGCAACAGGTTGCATTAAAGTTAGAAATACTTCTTCTAGATATCTTAAAAGGTTTAAAGTAACTTTAGAAGCAGTGTAAATAGGAAATTTATCTTTCTAGAAAGTTAAACATCTGTTTTTCTTGATTTATGTAGCAGAGATTCCCTTTACTTTTTGTTCACTTTCTTCGAGAATCTCTTTTAGTCAAATTGAAACTATTTTGAAATTCTCTGGAGATTTTAACACAAGAAATAAAAATGTTTTGAGTTGCGATTTCAGTTTGTGGTATATTTTTATGATTTTATATTATTTTTTTCTTATTTGTATATTAGATAATATATTGTATTATATATATTTTTTTTATATGAGTTGTATTATTTTTTTATATAAAATATAAACGGAAAACAGAAACGGTAGTTTAAGAAATTTGTGCAAAAAGTCTTCTTATTTTATTAGCAATAAGGGTGTAAAAAGGAAAGAAAAAAGTACAGAATTTCACTTAAAAGAGAACTAATTGTCTATTATGTAATTATATTTTTTTGAGGTTTAAAACAAAATTCAGTTCAAATGATGAAAGTACATAGGGGAGAAAAAAAAATGGAATTGATGGTGAAAAGAGCCAGTATCATTTTGACACAAAACTTATTTTAAGATTGTTATATTGTTCAGAATGAAAATATTATTTTGTACATCTGCTAAATGATATGTGGTACAATTTTAGAAAATTAATTTGATATTTTGTACAATTGTTTAAAAAAGCTAAAAACAATTTGGGAGTACAATAAATCCATTTTTTAATAATTGTACAAAATAACAAATGTATTTTTTAAAATTGTACCAAATATCATTTAGTAGTTGTACAAAATAACATTTTCATTCTGAACAATATAACAATCTTAAAATAAGTTTTGTGTCAAAATGATACTGGCTCGGTGAAAAGAGTAATTTATGAAAACAGAAGTAAAAATACCAAAACTATACTGAATGGTTGTTTGGAAATAAACATGAATAGTGAGGAGAAAAAATGAAGAGTTCAGAATCAAAAATGAAAAGTATAGGAACAAAACAAGGGAATATCAAAACGAAAATGAACAAAAGAAGAAATAAAAAAAAAGAAACAGGAAACAGGAACTAGTGTGTAGAAAAACATTTTTTAAATAAAAAAAATTCAAAAATTCACCATAAAATCAAATAAGTGCAAAACCTTTCAGCTATTTGTTAACAAAAAGTTTATTCTTATGCGTTTTAAACAATTATGTTCATTCCTATAAAAGAATTCTATTTTTGCAAGTCTGATTTTTTTAAATTCTTTTGATTTAATACTAGTTGAGACTAGTTTCTTTTATTTTTTCAATTTTTTTTCTTATTAAACTAATCAAGATTTACAAACTTTTGGATAATAAATTAAGTTTTATTTTATCCTTATTTTTCGGGGTAAAAATTATTATTTGAGGTACTTTGAACCCAAAAAAAGGGGTCAAAATAAAAATCAATGTTATACTGTGTAAGTTATATTTTATAAATTTACTGTTTGGCATTTTTTACTAAAACGTGAAATAAAATTTGTTATTTATTATTCTATTTCAGTGTTCGTTGCCTAATTATTTTATTGGTTTCCTACTTAAGTTTTTTTCAATAATGTTTCATAAAATTAGAATATTTTATTGACAAACGTGTCTTCTTGACTTTCTTGAAATTAATCCGAAACAAGTTTTTTTATATTTGAAATATTTTTAGAATCCCAGAATTAATTAATAAATGATCGTTTGGAATTTCCGGGAATTGGCTAATTGAAATCAATTCTCCTTTACTTGAATAATTCTTTTAACAGTGACATTTAGAATGTTTCGATTAATGCTATAAAAACTGTTCAGTAATAGTTATTGAAACTTTTATTACTTGCACTTATTTAAAGAAATCTTTTTTTTTAAATCACTAACAAATTATGAAGAAAATACCACAAATTTTAGGAAATATTCCACAATCTTTCGTGGAGAGAAATTTTTTACAACAATTTTAGGGAATTTTCACGAAACGTTTGTGTAAAAAACCATCAATAGAAATTTGGATAATTTTCGCTAAAAGTTTTTTACAGTGTGAATAAACATACAAAATAAAACCGAAAAGGTATAGTGCCGCTTAATAAAAGTTTTTTCCACCCTACAGCATGCAAGGGCATTACCAAAAGTTTTGTATTTTAATTTCTAGTAAAGATAAAACCTTCATCAAATATTTATTTTAAAGCTTATATCTTTGACTTTAACGATACCTGAAAAAGAAATTTAAAAAAATATTTTTCATTGTTAAATGGCTTGAAATAAAAAAAATTACCATTTATTTGGTAAAAATCAAATTGATTTAATTTTTTAAGAAATAATCCTGAAGTTAGTTAGAAGTATTTATATTAATTTATTTTTTTCTGTCCACGTTTTAAAATCTAAAGTGAAGTTAGTCCCTGTTATTTTATTGATTTTGACTCTCTTTATTGGGAATTATTTTGAAATTTGAATTAAAAGAATAAAATAACCTTTTTTCGTTAGTGTTGTATTGTGCTGATTTTTAATTGTCATTTGTGTAAAAAAAAAGTTTCGAAAAATGCTTTAAAAATTTATTATGGTTTTTGAAAAAGTTTAAAACATATACACCTGCAATTGATTTCTTAAACTTTCAGTTTTTTATCTCAAATTTAGATTATTGTCATCAATTTTCTTATATATATTGATTTTTTAATTATTTTCTGTTGCTTAAAAATAAATTCTGCAATTTTTCTTGATTTTCATCAATTTATAATTATATTCATTATTTTGGCATTACTTTTAAAAATTTCAATTACTTATCCGAAATTGCAATTATTTTCCTCAATTTTCGTTATTTCTGCGATTTTTTAATTATTCTCTTTAATTAAAAATTTTTGAGTAATTTTGTAATTATTATTTCCTTTTAAACATATATTCTATGATTTTTTCAATTATTTCTCTGAAATTTTATTTACTGTTTTCAATTTTTCAAATTTAAATTATTTTCATCATAATTCAATTTTCATTCTAAATCTTAAATTATTTTCAGCATATTTCAATTATTTTTTTCAATTTTGAATTAATTTTATCATTTTTCAATTAGTTTTCTCAATTGTTAATTATTATTCTAATTTTCTAAGATTTTTAAGTATTTATTATTCGAATATTTTCTTCAATTTTTAATTATTTTTATTTGTTATCAGAATTTCAAATTTTTTTTATTAATTATCGTAAATTTTAATTAATTTTAGCTTTCTTCCAGTTATTTCTCTAATTTTTAGTTATTCTCATTTTCTAAAATTATTTTCTAAGATTTTTAAGAATTTTTCTAAAATTTTAATTGTTTCCCTCAATTTTTAATTATTTTCATTAAATTTAAATTTCATTAAGTTTAAAAATTTTTTATTAATTATCGTTTCAATTACTTTTAGCTTTCTTCAATTCTTTTCTCCGATTTTCAGTTATTTTCTTTTTTGTTTCATTGATTTCTAATATCTTCATGTATTTTTCTCAATTATTTTTCCTTTTTTTAAACAAAATCCTGTAATTTTTTCAATTATCACACTTAAATGTCATTTATTTTTTACAACTTATCATTGTCTGTAACATATTTTAATTATTTTCGTTAAGTTTTAAAATTTTAAATTATTTTTCAATTATTTTCCAAAAATTATTTCTTTTAATTTTTAATTATTTATATTATTTCCTCCAATTTTTAATAACTTTTGGTCTTTTTCTCATTCTTTTTCATAATTGCTGAAAAGTTTTTACTTATTTCGCTTTAATTAAAACTTGTTCTGTTCAATTTTAAATTATGTATATCTTTTTTCATTTATTTTCTCTAATTTTTAATTATTTTCTTTTATTGCAATAAACTTCTGAAAGTTTTAAGAATTTTTCTCAAATGTTGTTTAACTTTCCGTTATTTAAAATATGTATGTAATTTTTAAAATTATGTTCTCAAATTTTAATTATTTTGTTTAATTTTAATTTATTTATTTCAATTTTCAATCATGTTTTTTCAATTTTCAATTATTTTCTCTAATTTTTCATTATTTAATTTTTTTTCAATTTACTGTTAATAGTCTTAAGTATTTTTCTGAAATTTAAATTATTTTCTTTATGTTTAAAATATTTCTATGATAGTTTAAATTACTTTCCCTAATTTTTAATTGGTTTCATTTTTTTTTAATTAGGTAATTTGCAAAATTTGTAATTATTTTGTTTAAAGTCAACTATTTTTTGCAATTCTTTTTAATTCTATAATAGTATAACTTTTGTCCTAAATAAATATTTATTTTATTTATATTAATTGATTTTTAAATAATATACTTCAAATATTTATTTCTTCTTATTAGATAAATATTATTTATCGACTTGTTATATTTATTATTGTATTTTATAATTTCTAACATGTACGAAAAACTAATCGAGCGCTTGCGCGCGTTTTATTTTGCTACTTTTTAAATAATTCTTTAAAATAGAATAAAATAAGCTTTCAAATACCATTTTTAAAATAAAAATGTCATGATTTCTTTAAAAATTATATCAACTTGGATTTTACCAAATAAATGAAAAATTTTTTTCATTATAATTTTTTATCGTAAATAGATTTAACATTAATTTTAATCAAATTTTTTCCACTGGTAGATAATGGTTTTATAATGATGCAGTTAAATTTTTTAGATCTCAAGGTACATTTTGAAAAAATATATCGTTTCCTGTCGATGATTCCCAAATCGTCACTACTTTGTGTGTCACCGGCAACACGGAGGTGCCTATTTTATTTTAATAATTTATTTCTTTTGTGTTTTGGACAGTATATTTATGTAATTTGTATTAATCATTTATTTAATCTTTTTTTTTAATCAGTGTGGCGATTTTTAAATAATGTGATGGTTTCCAAGAATTAGAGGACGATGGGGTGGATTTTGAGACCAGAATATTAAATCTTGACCAGACAGAAATCCTGTGACTATGCGCATGTAAACAGTGGTGCAATAGAAACGGTGCCGTTTAATAAATACAGTAGAACCTCGATAACTCGAACCTTGTTAAGTCGAATTCCTCAGTAAGTCGAAAAAAATAGCATTCCCCTCCCGTTGAAGCCTTAAATACTCAATATCTCGAATTATTTTCAATTTTTAACTCGAAGAAAATATCATTCCCCTTGAGGTACTAATAGTGCATTTTCATACTCTATAACTCGAAGTTCGAAAAGCTGACTCTGTAAATCGAATTTTCTTTACAAGAACAGATTTTTTTTAAATTTTTTCTTTTATTATTATATTTTTATTAAGTTTATTTTTCTAACTTAAATTATTATTAGTTCTACATTTAAGTAGATTTTATATTTTATATTACTCTGCAAGTCGAAAAATGTACATTATAATTATGTCTCTGTAAGTCGAAGTTGTGATCAATAAAACCTTTATATCTCGAAATCCTCGTTAAGTTGAAAACTCATTAACTCGAAGTTTTTAGCGTTCCCCTTGAAATTCGAGTTATCGAGGTTCTACTGTATAAGAAAAAAGGAGATCCAAATTCTGATCCTGTGTCACCACTCTTCTCGTCAAAATCACCCAGTCGTCAATAAAAATAGATAAAGATCGCCAGGAACAATAAGTTTTACGTTTATTTAATTGTTCTATTTTTTCTTGTCTTTTTTATTTGTCTAATTTATTTATTGAAAATTATGTATATGTCATGCTAATTTTATTCATAATTCTTTGTAATTTTGTATTTATTTTGATTTGTAAAATTTTTAATAAATAATCGCTGCGTGGAATGTTTATGTGTGTGTCGGGTATTTAATATTAATTTTATTTGTTGACTTGGATTTTTATTTATTATTTTATTTTTGACAATATATCATTTTTATATATTTGACGATAAATTCCGACTTTTATTTTATGTCAATAATATTTTGTGTTCTAAATTTATACATTTGTAAATTGTAATATTTCATAATTTTTATTTATAATATTCTTTTCTAATTTTATATTTAATATTAAATGTGCGATTTTAAAGATTTAGCAATAGTTTTTAATCCTTACAGCTCATAATTTATTTTCACAAGTATCTTGATGTCTTACAAATTTAACTGCATCATTATAAAACTATTATCTACCAATGGACCAAATTTGATTAAAATGCTAATGTTAATTCTCTTTACAATAGAACCACCTTAAGCAATTTAACAATGAAAAAAAAATTGTTTTCGATTTCTTTTTTACACATCGTCAAAGTCAAAGATATAAACTTTAAAATGAATATTCAATGCAGGTTTATCTTCACTAGAAATTAAGATACAAAACTTTTTGTATGCTCTAAGGCGGGCAAAACTTATTGAGCTGCACTGTACATGAACAGAATTTTTCGCCAACTTGAATTCAATTTTCGTACCCCAGTATCCAAGGATTGTTCCTCAAATTGATTAGCAAATTTCCCGAGTCAAAAGTTTTCCTTATCAAAGAGCCGTGTTATCTCATCTCAAGTGTACGCTAGGAAACGGTGGATTTTTCTCGGTGAAATCAGAGACAGTCAAAGTCGAACACTTTGGAAGTTTTATCTCGACACAATTGAATCGAGATCGTAACTAGGAGT
The DNA here is from genome assembly GCA_037103525.1 of Ganaspis brasiliensis. NCBI lineage: Eukaryota > Metazoa > Arthropoda > Insecta > Hymenoptera > Figitidae > Ganaspis > Ganaspis brasiliensis. Next base: position 5,023,421 of record JAZKLR010000009.1, on the reverse strand, counting down.
AGGAGCCAACCAGGCTGCTTGGATGAAAGTAGCGGGTGTTAGTCGAGACATAAGAGTCTTATACGAAAGCGAGCACGAGCTGAAACTGATAAATAAATAACACCAAAGGCTTCGGTCAAGAGGTAGATGGTACGACAGTAAAGAAAAGTAACGCGAGCCCGTAAAGGAGAATCAATTCGATTCCCCAGTCGTACTCACTCTCCATTCGTATCTTTTCCTCGCCTTTTCTCATACCACCACATCTGAGAAAACGACGCCGCTCTGAGTTTTGTACCATAGGGTACTCTCCGCTGACTATAGCTAGCTCCATTTCTGCGCAACAAGTGCGCCTCGCCTCGCATCGCATCTTTAAGAAACCTTCTTCCTTCTGCTTCCTTCCCAAGCCTGGAAAAGAATTCCTCGAGTCCAACCCACGACTACCACTTTCCAAATCACCATTGCTCCACTATTTTTCTTCCCCCCCCCCCCCCCCCGACCAACTTGCTTGCCTTCTTGCCAAATGCTTACCCTTCTGTATACAATGGTTCTCGCACGATACTTCCACCCGTCAGCTACTTTCCTACGTTACTTCACGTAATGCCACTCCACCACCTGTTTTCAGTCTCGGTGAAAAAAATTTCAAAAAATAAATATCCCGCGTCCTTAAAGACTTGAGCTGAATAAATCCTGTACTTTGGGAGATTTGTATAAACTTCAAATCCCAGCTGTAGTGTTGGCAATTTATTTCACGAGATTAGTATAAAAGTAATGACAGTGAATTTGCATATATAGTGGTTTTATAATACATTTAGTGCACGTAAATTTTTCCAATTGACGGTTTCATGCGAATTTGGATAATTTTCAAACTCTTTCCTTTTTTTTTCTCCTGTTCATTCAATGAATGAATTTACATTCTAACTGTCTATTATTGAAGTAAACGAAAACTGGTATTTTCATTAGACAACAGTGTCTAAAAGAAGATTTTTTGGATTCTGTGTGACATGATGTACACTGCAAAAAATATTTTCTGAAGAACTGCTATGAAGTTTCGTGTTTCAGCTATACGCAGAGCCGAATTGGGAACTAAAAGCGGCCCGGGAAAGACCCGAGTCGAAATTTTGAGGCTACTTTAACGCTACATAGTCCAAAATTTTTAGGAAATAGAGGTTTAAAGTAGAAGCAAATTCAATACAATTTAGCTTCTACTTTGGTGCTATTATTGGAAGAAATTTCCTGTTTCCGCGATGAGAGCGTTAAAGTAGAAGCTAATATTCAACTATATTAAGGCCTCTTTTAACGCTCAAGACCCCCTTTTTATTGATCTTCTAAAGTCTAAACAAAGAAAGAATCTGTTTTTGCGAATAAAACTGAAATTAATATGAATGAAATTATAAAAAAAAATACTAAATAAATATTCAAAATTCATGCGCTTTTAGAATTCGTCACACTTAATACACACAAGCTGGAAATAGTCTAAACTTACTAAATAAATTATTATAACGCAAGTGGGGATTCGAACCCACGACATAACGACCTACGCACTTATAATCTAACGCACTAACCACTACGCTCCCGACGCTTATGAACTTAATATTTAATTTTCACAGTGTCCTTATGATACAAATTATGAATAGTTTTTTTAGGACTTTTCAACAAAATTGTTACATATCGCCAATTTCTGAATGTTTACGGAGATTTTTTATGTATTTTTCATTTGTTTAAACAATTTATTATTGTCAAGTTACAGGCTGATATTGATTTAAATCCTTGAAGCAGTTGCATTAAAATCATGATTTAAATAAAAAAAAAACTTTACAATACTCCGGATGTCTAATACTGCATGTAAAAAATCACAAACCATAAAAAAAACCACAAATTTGTGGATAAATCTTAAAAATTTCAATTTTAATATTTTAATCTTTATAAAATTTAAATAATTGGGCTAATATAGATAATCAAAATACCTACGATTTACAAATTTTTGGTATGAAGATAACAAAAAATAATATCAAATTTTTATATCTTTATAGGTCATTATAATTTAAATAAATTCCAAACGTCAATAAACTCATATTCCAATTTTTTCAAACTTTTAAATGCCAATTAATTCAAATTTAAAGACACATTAGTTAATGCAAAATAATTAAATAATATTAATTATTTTTCATATTCACAATAATCCTTTTTTTAAGTCTTACAATATTTGTAATTCTTCTTTAGTTTCTAATTCAGTTTCTTTTTCGAAACTGTTTAAATTTTATCTTATAATTTCTTATTTTTAGAAAATTTAAAGATTTTTTCTCCTTTTACTAATGGTATTTTTTGTTGTTGTATTTGTCATTTTATTTTATTAATAAATAAATTATAAATAATAAATAATAATTATTATTTATTATTATTTCGTTGAGTTTCATAAGTTTTTTCATATTTTTAAAAATAAATACGCTTATTTTTTTATTAATGCACCTATTCAATTTGTTTTTAATTCTCGGATAGTTTTTGCGAGGTTTTTTGCAAACTTAGTACTTATTCTTTTATAGAATTTTTAGATTTTCTTTATTTTTCTAAATTTATTGTTGGACTTGCTTTCAGTGTAATATTATAAAAATGTTTTTGGTTTAATTTGCCCAAACTTTTTTTTTCTGAAGGATTTTTAATTTTCTTTTCTGGACTTTTTATATACATTTTTTTAATTTTATTTTCATCAATTTTAATTTTTTAAACAAATTATTGCTAGTAATTACTAATTCTTTACAAATACACCTAGGAAGATACAAATTTTTCCTAATTTTACAAATAAATTACTGGGCTCTGGTTAGAAAAATAAAAATTATTGACCATAAATTATTATTTTTATATTTTAAAACAATTTATTATTGTTAATTTATAACATTTAAAAACACCTAGCAAGTAGTAGTTTTTTAATTTGTTTACTTTTTATATTGAAAAAATAAGATATTTATAAAAATTAACGACAATCACCACTCAAAATTGTTTAAACAAATTATTGTTAATAATTGTTATTTTTTTACAAGTGCATCTAGAAAGATACACATTTTCCCTAATTTTACAAATTATTGGGTTTTGGTTATAGATTAAAATTTTTTCCTCTTAAGGGCTAATCAGAGGAACAATAATTGAAGAAAAAGTTAGTTTAACTCCCGTCTTTCTTATATGTTAAATAAAAAAGTATATTTCAATGGAAAAATGACTGAGTTTCACTTGCAGGTTTAAAGTAGAATAAAAATTTTCATTTCTTTATAACTGGGAATGTGGAGCTTTAAAAGAGCTGCTAATTTTAATGATTGGAAAAATAAAACATGTGTATAGACGTAAAGTAGAAGGAAATATTATTATTAGAAGTAAAGAAGAGGCTAAAAATTAAGAAGTCGTTAAGTAGAAGCTAAAGTTCCTCATGAGCTTCAAAGTAGCTTCAAAATTTCGATTCAGGGATATTCAAAGCGGCCCCTTTCTATATAATTAAAAATTATTATTAACACTTAAAAATAAAATATTGCAATATTAAATTATACAATTATTTTATTTAAACTTATCAATAATTTAATTATTTGGAATTTCTTGAAGAATAGCATTCTCTACAGCCATTTGTACGAAAGCACCAGTAAGTTTTTGGCTTAATGAACACCTCAATTTGGTTTTAACCAATTTTAAAGGACAAAAAATGGACAACTTTTGTTAAACAAATATAAAAAAAAAATTTTTGAGAGAATTCACTGGCTTTAAAAATTGCTCTGAATTTATTTACCTATCTACCTTACCCCCTTTCCTTATAAAAAACAATCCTTTAAAATCATCCCCTAATCTTTAATCAAGAAATGGACAATTTTTATTAACCAAATATAATAAAATTTTTATAGAGAATGCCCCAGCTAGAATTCCTATCTACTTTGCCCCCTTCAGCATAAAAAAGTCGGTTTCATTCACCTCAAAGTCATTTTTTCAATATTTCAATACACAATTACTTTCTTTAATTAACAAATATTTTCTTCAAATCTCAATTATTTTAAATAATTTTCAATCATGTTCTTTCATTGTCAAATATATTCTTCAATATTCAATAATTTTCGGCTTCTTTCAATATACCGTAAAACAGGCTAATTTCGCTCAAATTTTCATGTTTTTTTGAAAAAAGTATAGGAAAAAGTTAATAATAAATTTTGGTACTGCAAATATATAATCTCTGACTCTTCCTCTTTAATTTCACAAAGTAAAAAAATTACTATATATTGCGTAAACCTATTTAATATACCTTTTTACTGTGAGCAAAATTACACCTCAACACTGTAAAAACAGGTGTCTTACAAGTGTCTAATTTTAAGACATAAGACGTTTAGAAAGCGTCTTATAGGCATTTTTAAGACACTATCTCAATGGTTTAATATTAAGACACCCCAAAATGTCTTAAAAGTGAGGACAAAATAAGACACTTGTTTTTAGAGTGAATGTGGGGTAATTTCGCTCAACTTTAATGACTTTAATTTTTAACAAAAAAATATGTTAGTTTACAAGCTATAATCACTTTATAAAATCATTAGAAAGAAAATAATATTATTTAAATAACATTTACAGTCATCAGAATAAATATTTAACCACGTTTTGTGTTTTATAATTTGATAAAATTTTAGAATTTTGTCATGAGAAATAACCTTAGATACTTGATAAACAATTGAATGATACATTGTATTCATGAACGAAATTACCCAACAAATATGAAATTTTTTTTTTAAATTGACTTTTTTCAAAATCTATTCAACTTTTCAGTAATTTTATTTTTGCTAAATCATGTCAGGGATATAGAAAATAAGATTATTACATGATTTTAACATAAAATATTTTAAATATAGGTTTCACAAGCGACTTTTACACACTATTTGTTCAATGAGCAAAATAGACATCTTTAAATAAATATTATTTTTATTAAAACTTGACTATAATTCTGATTTAAAATACCTTTGAGACACAGTTTGATACTTTTTTTAACATTAACAATTGCAAATTTTATATTTTTCTTCCAAGAAATAATAATAAATAAATTTTGAATAAAATAGTTTCCACTGAGCGAAATTACCCTACATGAGCGAAGTTAGCCTGTTTTACGGTATTTATCAATTTTTATTTTTTAATTGTTTCCTTCAATATTCAATAATTCCCATTTTTCTCAATTGTTTTTTCCAGTTTTTAACTATTTTCTTCAATTTTCAAATATTCTCGTTTTTTCACTTATTCTTTCAGTTTTCAATTATTTTCTTTAATTTTCAAATATTCTCGGTTTTTTCAATTATTTTTTTCAGTTTTCAATTATTTGCTTGAATTTTCAATTATTTCAGTCAATATTCAATAATTCTTCATCTTTTTCAATTATTTTTTAAATTTTCACTTGTTTCCTTCAATAGGCAATTATTTTTAAATATTTTCAATTCAGTTCAATTTTTTATAATCCAATTATATTTACAATTATTTTCTACAATAACTACCATAATTTTCTATTAATTTTTATTCTTAGTTATTTCTGTTCTAAATCTTAAATTTCATTTCTTAACTTTTAAGATTATTCTGTTAAAATGTACATTTTTTAATGTTGCAATTTTTCGAATTTTTTGCAATTGTCCTTTATTTTCGTCATTTTTAAATTATTTCCTTTCATATTCGATAATTCACGACTGTATTGAATTATTTTTTTCAATTTTTAATCATTTTCTTGAAATTTCAATTCAGTTATTCAATTCTTCAATTATTTGTATCCAATCACAATTCTTTTCTTTTATTGATACTTATTTTTTTCATTTTCAATTATTCTTTCAATTTGCAAGCGTTTTCTTTGAATTGTAATATAGTTTAATTTTTAAAAAAGCAATTAAACTTTCAATTGTTTCTAGAATTATTCCTATCATTTTCTTTCTTTTTTAGTTTTTTTATTTTTTTATTTCATGTTTATCATTTTCTGTTTAGAATTATTTCTATCAATTTTCTATTTAATAATCTTGGCATGTTTAGAATTTTTTCCAATTGCCAATTATTTTCTTCAATATTCAATAATTATCGGCTTTTTTCGATGATTTTTCCAATTAACAATATTTTTCTTGAACTTTCCATTCAATTTTTCAACTATTATCTTTAATCCACAATTATTCTCTTTAATTTTGAATTTTTTTCTTCAATTTTCAACTATTTCTTCTAATTTTTAGATATTTGTTATAATTATTCCCAGTTTTCTTTAGTTTTTAATTGACAATTATTTTTTTAAAAATTCACCAATCCTGGCCTTTTTCACTTTTTTTCTACTATTTATTTATTTATTTATTACACAGGCTATTATAGTAATTTGTAAATTATTTATTATCAATAATTTTTTTGGAATCTCAATTTAATTCCTTAATTCTTCAATTTTTCTGTCCAATTCACAATTATTTTCTTCATTTTTCAATTATTTTGGCAATTTTTTATATTATTTTTTTCTTATTAATTTGCGATTATTTCTTCAATTTTCAATCCAGGTTAATTTTTTATAATCAAAATTGTTTTCAATTATTTTCTACAATTATTCCTGTAATTTTTTTCCTTTTTTAATTTCCAATTGTTTTTCTGAAATTTTATGTTCGTTCTTTAATTTTTTAAATTATTTTTGTCAATTGTTGTTTTGTCAAATGCCTACCACTCACTAGTTAACAGGCTGAGTAAGGAGGCAAATGCAATTGATGATACTTTTTTGAAAACAGCATTAGTAAATTTATACTAGTTCTACGTTGCGTACTGTTTGCGGAAACTAGTTAAGGCAACCTAAGCCGAATATTATTTTAAATCTCGTTTTTAATAATTATCATTTATATGTTTATTTTATTTCATTGATAATTTTTATTATAAGCTAGTTAGAAGTACTTCTGTACGATAGGGCACCATTTATGTACCCGTTTAAGAATAAATAAATAAATAAATAAATTTTTGACTTATTAATCTTGCCATTATTCCAATTTTTTTCATTTGTCAATTATTTTCGTAATTTTTTAGTTGTTTTAGGTCGATATTATCAACTCGAGACGATATTTTTGTCAACAATATCGATACGATATTTGGATGGTCAAGAAATTTTGAGATCAATATCAATATTGCTCAAATATCGTATCGTCTTGATATCGAGAAGCACTAAGAAATAACTGTTAAGAGAACAAAATAATTTAAAAAGTTAAAGATTAGTTAAAAAATTTTATGAGAATCATTGGAAACTGAAAAATTGAAGGAGACAATTGAAAATTGAAGAATCTAATTGAAATTTAAGAGCCAGTATCATTTTGACATAAACTTATTTTGAAGATTGTTATATTATACTGAATGAGAATGTTATTTTGTACAACTGCTAAATGATATTTTGTACAATTTTAAAAAATGAATTTATTATTTTGTACAATTATTTAAAAAATGGATTTAATTGTAACCCAAAGTTTTTTTAACTTTTTTAAACAATTGTACAAAATAACAAATTCATTTTTTAAAATTGTACAAAATATCATTTAGCAGTTGTACAAAATAACATTCTCATTTTGTACAATATAACAATCTTCAAAATAAGGTGTGTGTCAAAATGATACTGGCTCAAATTTAAAACATATAATTAAAAATTGAAAGAAGTAATTGAAAAAGTCTAGAATTCTTGAATATAGAAAATAATAATTGAAAACTGAAGAATGGAATTGAAAATTGAAAAATCGGATTGAAAATTAAAAATTGGAATTGAAAGTTGATGATAATAATAATTAAAAATTGTAGAAAATAGTTGTAGAATTAAAGAATTTAATTAAAATTCTACAATTTCTGTTATTAAAAAGAAAATTGAAAGAAGCCGAAAATCATAAAAATGTTAAAAAATTAATTAAAAATAGAAAAGAGTGGTCCACTCAAGGTTACATTTTTTTCATTCCTCAAAAAAACGCATACTTTTTTACGCTAATTTTATTTTTTCTAAATAAAAAAATCAAAGCTCTCCAGACATAAACTCTTATCTAGGGATCTAAACTAAAGCTTGGAATAGAGAAGTACATTTAATTTACTTTGATAAAGAATTTTTTCGAAAAAAAGCTTAAGCGGTCCACTTATGGTGACATTACCCTATAGATGTCAAATATAAAATGTCTAATCTAAGCACAGTATTTTTTTATGTAACATTGTGTCACGTTTATTTGCTAATAAAATTGAAGGTAATAAAAGATATTTATTTGCGGAATTAGATCAAATTGATTAACATTTAGTCAAAGTTCATTGATTTTTTGTGAAGGCGATTAATCTTTGCTTTACTATGTCGACTTTTAATGAACTTGATTGATGTTCAGTGCACCTTTTTGTTGTTCCGTACACTTGATTGATGTTTTATAATCTCGATTGATGTTTTCATTACTTCTCGTTGTTTAGTGATAATTAGTGCCTGATGTGCTTCATTAATAAATAACACAGCCACACAAAAAAAAAGTTCCCTGGTCCGGGTATGAGACCCTCACTTTCCTATGTATTTTTGTTATAGTTAGAATTTTAACCCTACTTAACATTGATACATGCCTATGGCCATTAAAAAGCTTGATTTATGACCTTTAAAACGCTTTTTTAAAAATTGTTCTACGATGATTTTTAACGAAGATGTGATATGTTTTAATTAACAGATGACTTTTTGTAAATGTTAAAAAGGCGTGATTAGTAGATTATGAAAAAAAATAATTTTATGTAAAACATATTATATCTTTGTTAAAAATAATCGTTAACCAATTTTTAAAAAGGCGTTTTAAAGGTCATATATCAAGCTTTCTAATGCCATAGGCATGTATTAGTGTTAAGTGGGGTTAAAATTCTAACTTACAAAAAGTGCCATTTTTTTAATTTTGAGGTGAGGGTCAAAACTTTACGTGCTGGACCAATTTTGATGACGGATTCGGATTCAGCGCATCAAAATGCATAGGAAAATAAGGGTCTTATACCCAGATCAAGATTTTTTTTTTGTGGTAGTGTAATTAGTACAATTATTGATAGTTAGCACACTGAGAAAAAGAATTTCTAACGACAATTGGGATCCAATTGAGTCAATTCCTTTCCGAATTACGGTCGGCGAAACACGCAGCGAGATTGTCTAAATAGCTCAGCGAATTTGACTGAATATCTTTGAGTTAAATACATAAGAAATTAAAATAAATATAATGTACTTGATACAAATATTTCTATAACTCTTTTAAACACAAATTCTATTAAATCAATAAAATACGTAATTTAATCAATTATCAAATGTTGTGATCTCAAAACAGTTTTTAGTGATGTTTATTGCACTTTAATAATGGTTATTACACTTAAATTAGGTTTAATGCACTGTATTAATGTTTCATGCACATAATTAATGTTAAATGCTATTTACTAATGTGATTTTCTGTTACTCCGTGCACCTGATTAATGTTTTATATTTTTCATTGATATATAGCGCGATTTTTGTTGTTTGGTGTAATTGATTAAAGTTTTGTGCACTTTATTGATGTTAGGTTCACTAAATTTATGTTTAGCATACTTTTGAAATGTTTAATAATGTTTATTACACTTAAATTATGTTTAATGCACAGTATTAATGTTTCATGCACTAGATTAAAGTTAAATGCACTTGGTTAATGCTCAATGCTTTATATTAAAGTGATTTTCTGTTACTTCATGCACTTTATAGATGTTTCTTATTTTCCATTGACGTACAGCGCAATTTTTGTTGTTTGGTTTACTTGATTGAAGTTTTGTGCACTTTATTAATGTTAGGTTCACTAAATTTATGTTTAGCACACTTTAATGATGTTTACTGCACTTTAATAATGTTTATTACACATGAATTATGCTTAATACACTGTATTAATGTTTTATGCACTTGATTAATGTTAAATAAACTTGATTAATGTTAAGTGCTCTTTCTTAATGTGATTTTCTGTTACTTCGTGCACTTGATTATTGTTTTGATATTTTTCATTGATGTTTAGCGCAATTTTTGTTCTCTGGTGTACTTGATTTATGTTTTGTGCATTTTCTTGATGTTTGGTTCACTAAATTTATGTTTAGCGCACTTTAGTGATGTTTATTGCACTTTAATAATGATAATTACACTTAAATTATGTGTCATGCACTGGATTAACGTTTCATGCACTTCATTAATGTTTAATGCTCTTTCCCAATATGATTTTTTGTTACTTCGTGCACTTGATTGATGTTTTATTTTTTCCATTAATATTTAGGGCAATATTTGCTGTTCAGTGTACTTTATTGGTGTTATGTGCAATTGGTTGATGTTTGGTTCACTAAATTTAAGTTTAGAACACTTTAATGATGTTTATAGAACTTTAATTATGATTATTGAACTTTATTAATGTTTCATGCTGTTTACAAACTAATCAAACTATAAAGGTAATTTGTATAACTTTGTGCACTGGATTAATGTTTCATATTTTACATTGCTGTTTAGTGCATTTTTTGTTGATTGGTTTACTTGATTGATGTTTTGAGTAGGGGAGACCGAGGAGGAAAGTAACAGAGGTGGAAAGTAACAACGCTTATAACTTCTAAACCAATGAGCGAACAGACATAGTCATTGAATAATTTTGAGTCAGTTTTGCCCCCCTCTACCTCCCCCAAATTATGTTAGGGGTCTACCATAAGCTATATATCTGATACTGACATTTTGTGCAAAAATTACGTCAAAAGTAAGTTTTTGCCTAAATTTTCAAAATATTATATTTTTTTGATTTTATAGATATTTTAAATATGCTTTTCGTTTTTGTGAAGCGTTTTTATTTATCTTTAAGTCGTGCTAGTGCATAATTAAAAAATGCGAAATACTTTTGTGTAATTTAAACTTGTTTTTTGAAATCCAAGGAAAAGAGGGACGAGGTGGAAAGTAACACGTTGTTACTTTCCTCCTCATCTAATGCTTTATTTTGATAAACCTCCTCATTTTTTATAACTATGTGATTTTATATGTTTATTTTATATTTTAAAGATTAAATATTGGACTTTTGATTTGAATTTTTAAAAAACGATGCTTTTTTAATGTCATTGCTATTCAACGAATACTAAATAGATAAAAAAAACTTAATTTCAAAAAAGTGCAAAAATATCTGCCAATTATGTACAAAATGTAGTTAATATCACTTTGTATTTTTAGATGTTCATAATAAAAATAATTTAAATGAATAGCAGTTTTATATTTGAAATGCTAGCCTTAATTTTAAAGTGTTACTTTCCTCCTTTGTGCTGTTACTTTCCACCTCAGGGGTGAGGAGGAAAGTAACAAATAAAGAGCTGATTAAAAAGTCCTGCAGTGAACTATCAAATTATTATTAATGTTTAATTCCAATTTTATTTAATAGGTGAAAGTCCAAGCTTTCAATTAATATGTTTACAGAACTTATCCGACAAATAGTTTTAATGCTAGCATCAAAAAACTAATTTTTGTTACTTTCCTCCTCGGTCTCCCCTACTTAGTTGGTGTTTGGTTAACTAAATTTATGTTTAGAACCCTTTAATGATGTTTATACAACTTTAAAAACACTGAAAACTTTTACGTATTAAAATAATCTGCAGCGCGATTGTCTTAAGCCAATTTCAGATTATTTAAATTCAATTTTGTATAAAAAAAAGAGCGTTGCAGTTAATTAATGTTTCATGATGTTCATAAAGATGATTTTCTACAACTTTGTGCACTTGATTGATGTTTCATATTTTTCATTGCTGTTTAGTGCATTTTTTGTTGATTGGTGTACTTAATTGACGTTTTGTGTACATGGTTGGTGTTTGGTTCACTAAATTTATATGATTAGCGCACTGTAATGATGTTTATTGCACTTTAATAATGATTATAGCACTTATTTTATGTTTGATTCATTTGATTGATGTTTCATGATCTCTAGTAGTGTGCTTCTTGTTGTTTCGTAAATTGGAAGGATGTATTGTGCACTTTATTATTTTTTGGTAAACTTGGTTGAAGTTTCATGCACTTGATTAATGTTTCATGCACTTAATTAATGTTTTATGCTGATTATTAATCTGATATTCTATTCCTTCGTGTACTTGATTGATGTTTCTTATTTTTATTGATATTCAGTGCAATTTTTGTTGTTTGGTGTACTTGATTGATGTTTTGTGCACTTTCTTGATGTTTGGTTTACTAAATTTATGTTTAGCGCACTTTAATGATGTCTATTGCACTTTAATAATATTTATTACACTTGTTTTATATTTGATTCATTTGATTGGTGTTTCACGATCTCTAGTAGTGTGCTTTCTTTTGTTTCGTATATTTAAATTGTATATTGCGCACTTTATTGTTTTTTAATATGTACTTAACTGATGTTTCGTGCACTTGGTAAATGTTTAGGGCACTTAATTAATGTTAGTTTTCTAAAAACTGTTTTGTGAACGTCATTAATGTCTTGTGCTCTCGATTATTGTTTAGTATTGTCTATTGTTGATTTTTACCCTTTTTGGTTGTTTGATGTACCTCATTTTTGTTCGATGCACATGATTGATGTTTTATACTCCCGATTGATGTTTAGGGCACTTTTTTGTTGTTATTAGTTTACCTGTTTAATATTTGTTAAACATTATTGATTACTTGGTAAACATAATTTTTTTTTTAACTTGAGTTATGCTTGATGAACTTCAGTGAGGGTTTGTTAAGTTAATGAGTGTTCTGCTAACTTAATTGGTGCTAAGTGAACAACTAAAATAAAGATTGCAGAACGTTCCCAATGCTTAATATAAACTTGAGTGATGTTCAGTAAATTTTATTGATGTTTATTTAATTTGATGGATGCTTAGCAAAGTTAACTGATACTTATTTAATTTTATTAATGTTAAGTGAACATGCTAGACGTTTATTAATATTGGTAGATGCTTAATGATTTCTATTAACACTTAGTGAGCTTCATTGATATAATAGTGAACTTTATTCACGTTTCATGAACGTCATTAATGTTTAGTGAAGTTTTATTCCTATCAAATAAACTAAATTTCTATTTAATACACTTTATTAATATTTAGAGCACCTTATTGATTTTCGATAAACTGATTTAGCAGTTTGTATTGTTTATGTTAGAATACTTTTTTCATTTAATTATTCACCAAATTTTCCATTCATGTTTGCATTAAAATTATTTATCGAGTAGTTTCAAAATAAACTCTGCAGATAAAAGTATTTTTAATTAAAAAATGTTAGATTTATGAGTTTATCGTTTTTCCGCAAAATTTTAATCCGTATTTACGACCAAATAGTACAGTATTGTGTTCGGCATTAAAATTTTGTATTACTTGCCAATTTATGTTTTACTTGCATGAAATATTATCGTACTATCTTTGTGTATTGGATTTTGACTAAAATCTACGATTTTGAACCGTCGTCTATATAACATATACATGATGTCTGAAACAAGTCGTATTGCTTATTTTCCTCTATTTCTATTTTGTTCGTATTCATAAATCATAAATTATAATCCACTTTGCAAATAAATTGCATTTTAAAAAGTATTAGTGGTGCGTCAGATCTCAAAGGAAAATAAGAATCGCCAAGATGCAGAAAAACGTCTCAAGGGAGCAACAAAGCAAGTGAATGAACCTTTGGAAAATAGCACAATACCATCATGGCATCACGTCGGGCAAGCAAGTGGTCTCGGAAAACACCCGGGAATTTTCAATAAAACCTTCCCACATTTACATACTCAAGTTAAAATGCGAGTAAAAGTTATTCATTCTCTAAATGCAACTATCGATTGCAGTGACTCTATTATTTTGTGCCTTTGACTTTGTTCTTTATTTGTTTTGAACATGATTAACAATGGAATACGTTCAGAAATTGAAAAACTAAAAAATTCTAACCAAAATTCTGTTACCTTTCTTTTATTGTACTTTCTTCTATTTATTTGTTTTTTTAATTTTTTATATTAAAAAAACTTTTCTTTTAACTATTCAAAAAATGATATTGTGTCTGAAAATTAAAAGGCGGACTGAGTTGAGAGAAAATCAGTAGTATAATTCCAATTTAGTCAGACAACTCGAACCCGTTTATTGCTCAGAAAAAATTACACACTCGCCAACAAACCACAACTCATATCACGAATATACACTCACTATTTTTTTACCTGACACAGTGCTTGTAAAGTATCCCATAAAAAATTTGCGATCTTTTGGAAAGCACAATTTCATGCTCGAATTGACTGGAGCACTAACTCTAACTCAACTATGAAACTGTCTTCACAAAGTATCTTTTTTGAAACGGTTTTTTAGATTATAATTTATTGTGATTGACCTTTTTGAAAAAATTGGAAAATTAACTTAATAAAAAAAAAATTGAAACTAAATTTAATAAAATACTTGTTTTACTTTAAATCTAAAATTATACTCATTAGTGTTAGTCATTGTTTGTTGTGTAAAAATGAAGACCAACAACTGTGGGCCCATAGAATATTCCACATTTCCAGAAGTTTTCTAAGCCAGATTACAAACTGTGATTTCCCATTCTGTAATTAGTTTTAACAGAAGAAATTACGCTAAACTTCTGGCTCTGTTTGTTTCTCAGACTGCAAAGAGGTAGCATTTATATCAGATAAAAGTTTTCGAGTTAATTAACCTTCGTAGTTTAATTAATACAACAATTCTAGTCAGAGTTTGAGAAGTTAGTTGTGACTACCAACTTTGGGAAAGTTTTTCTAAGTATTCCCTATATTTAAAAACAACTGACAAAATATATCTAAACTCCGATCGCAAACCAAATTTTCTTCTTAAACAAATTTTCCTAATTTTAAATTTTACACTTACTAAACTGAGTTTTACAAAATAAAATGGAAAATACTATTTTTATTTTTACCGTTTTTTTTTTAAGTTTTACCAAGTTTTTACAAAGGTACAGACAAAGCAAAAAGACTACAATGACAATAAATAATGAAAGGAAACAAATGCCAATAAATAAGAAGTGACTAATAAAAGGAAGAGCTTAAATTTACAGCAGAAAGTGATGGACGAAAATTAATGGTCAATATAAATTCTTGGTTTTTTTTATCTTAACTTACCATAGGCGTGGATGAGTATGGTGAACAGGACCACCAGCTTCAACTGCCGATTGCCCATCCTGTCGTGGATCGTTACGTCGATTCAGCTTCCTCCTGAAACAATACGAGCGTTCCCAATCAATCAACCCATCCATTTAATCCCCTATCCCGTTTCCCGGCTTGGCCAGAATTTCCCGTATCTATAGTCGAATCTCGTTCCACCTTCAATTCGCCCCTTCTACCCCCTTTTTACCCCTTTCTACCCCGAATACTTGTCTTCACTGGCAACCAGCCCGAACATCCTGTACTCTGACTTTTCTGTCTCCGTGATTTGTATCGACGATTTTGTTTTTCCACCGTGGTTTCAATTCCTCTTGTACTAAGGCAGAGATATCAAACTCTCATGCACAACTGCACGGGTTTTATCTTGTTCAGATCCCGCTGGGCACGATAAGTTCGATCCCTCCAGTACCAAACTCATTTTTATTCACAAGCAGAAAATTCCTTTCTATGATGATTTATTCACTACAGCAATACATCAATCTTTTTGATTAAACTGTGTCTCTATACATTACTCAAACCATTTTCTATTTTCATGATAAATTTGCAAATTATACTGTTGAAAATCATTTGGAATTTGTATTTTGTATTCATTTGTTTTCATTAATTGTTATTATACCCATGTAATAAATTCATTCCCGAGTCGAAATTTTGAGGCTACTTTAACGCTACATAGTCCAAAATTTTTAGGAAATAGAGGTTTAAAGTAGAAGCAAATTCAATACAATTTAGCTTCTACTTTGGTGCTATTATTGGAAGAAATTTCCTGTTTCCGCGATGAGAGCGTTAAAGTAGAAGCTAATATTCAACTATATTAAGGCCTCTTTTGACGCTCAAGACCCCTTTTTTATTGATCTTCTAAAGTCTAAACAAAGAAAGAATCTGTTTTTGCGAATAAAACTGAAATTAATATGAATGAAATTATAAAAAAAAATATAAAATAAATATTCAAAATTCATGCGCTTTTAGAATTCGTCACACTTAATACACACAAGCTGGAAATAGTCTAAACTTACTAAATAAATTATTATAACGCAAGTGGGGATTCGAACCCACGACATAACGACCTACGCACTTATAATCTAACGCACTAACCACTACGCTACCGACGCTTATGAACTTAATATTTAATTTTCTCAGTGTCCTTATGATACAAATTACGAATAGTTTTTTTAGGACTTTTCAATAAAATTGTTAGATATCGCCAATTTCTGAATGTTTACGGCGATTTTTATGTATTTTTCATTTGTTTAAACAATTTATTATTGTCAAGTTACAGGCTGATATTGATTTAAATCATTGAAGCATTTGCATTAAAATCATGATTTAAATAAAAAAAAAACTTTACAATTCTCCGGATGTCTAATACTGCATGTAAAAATCACAAACCATAAAAAAAACCACAAATTTGTGGATAAATCTTAAAAATTTCAATTTTAATATTTTAATCTTTATAAAATTTAAATAATTGGGCTAATATAGATAATCAAAATACCTACGATTTACAAATTTTTGGTATAAAGATAGCAAAAAATAATATCAAATTTTGACATCTTTAGGTCGTTATAATTTAAATAAATTCCAAACGTCAATAAACTCATATTCCAAATTTTTCAAACTTTTAAATGTCAATTAATTCAAATTTAAAGACACATTAGTTAATGCAAAATAATTAAATAATATTAATTATTTTTCATATTCACAATTATCCTTTTTTTAAGTCTTACAATATTTGTAATTCTTCTTTAGTTTCTAATTCAGTTTCTTTTTCGAAACTGTTTAAATTTTATCTTATAATTTCTTATTTTTACAAAATTTAAAGATTTTTTCTCCTTTTACTAATGATATTTTTTGCTGTTGTATTTGTCATTTTATTTTATTGATAAATAAATTATAAAGAATAAATAATAATTATTATTTATTATTATTTCGTTGAGTTTCATAAGTTTTTTCATATTTTTAAAAATAAATACGCTTATTTTTTTATTAATGCCCCTATTCAATTTGTTTTTAAATCTTGGATAGTTTTTGCGAGGTTCTTTGCAAACTTAGTACTTATTTTTTTATAGAATTTTTAGATTTTCTTTATTTTTCTCAATTTATTGTTGGACTTACTTTCAGTGTAATATTATAAAAATGTTTTTGGTTTAATTTGCCCAAACTTTTTTTTTCTCAAGGATTTTTAATTTTCTTTTCTGGACTTTTTATATACATTTTTTTAATTTTATTTTCATCAATTTTAATTTTTTAAACAAATTATTGCTAGTAATTACTAATTCTTTACAAATACACCTAGGAAAATACAAATTTTTCCTAATTTTACAAATAAATTACTGGGCTCTGGTTAGAAAAATAAAAATTATTGACCATAAATTATTATTTTTATATTTTAAAACAATTTATTATTGTTAATTTATAACATTTAAAAACACCTAGCAAGTAGTAGTTTTTTAATTTGTTTACTTTTTATATTAAAAAAATAAGATATTTATTAAAATTAACAACAATTACCACTCAAAATTGTTTAAACAAATTATTGTTATTTTTTTACAAGTGCATCCAGAAAGATACACATTTTCCCTAATTTTACAAATTATTGGGTTTTGGTTATAGATTAAAATTTTTTCCTCTTAAGGGCTAATCAGAGGAACAATAATTGAAGAAAAAGTTAGTTTAACTCCCGTTTTTCTTATATGTTAAATAAAAAAGTATATTTCAATGGAAAAATGACTGAGTTTCACTTGCAGGTTTAAAGTAGAATAAAAATTTTCATTTCTTTATAACTGGGAATGTGGAGCTTTAAAAGAGCTGCTAATTTTAATGATTGGAAAAATGAAACATGTGTATAGACGTAAAGTAGAAGGAAATATTATTATTAGAAGTAAAGAAGAGGCTAAAAATTAACAAGTCGTTAAGTAGAAGCTAAAGTTCCTCATGAGCTTCAAAGTAGCTTCAAAATTTCGACTCGGGTTAATTCGTTCAATCATTCTGTCCACACTTGAATTTTGTCACTACGATGCCTCCCGTTGATAAAATACTTATTCAATTGTCAAAAATATATAATTCTAACTCAAAGCTCAGTTTAATATGAAGCTAGTTGATGGTCTATCTAATATGATTCCTATTCAATGTTCAGAATAATATAGTTCTAACTTAAAATTACGTTTAAAATAATTAAAATTCAGGTTTACGTACAATAAATATTAATTACCAATTAAAGTATAATATTATTTCACAGAGGCGGCGACTTGTGTATAGTACGTCTGCAAATTCCATAGAGATGAATTGAAAATGAAAATGACGAAAGAAGTTGAAAATTAATTAATAAATAATTTAACTATTCTTTTTATATTGAAGGAAATAATTAAAATTAAAACTTAATAATAAAAAATAAAAAAAAATTTAAATCATAAAAGAAAAGAATTGTTAAAAATCTAAAAAATTTTTGAATAATTTAAAATTTACTATTCTCAAAGATTAAAGAAAAGAATTGGAACTTGGGAAATAGAATTTACAAGTGAAGGGAAAAAATGAAAAATAATGAAAATAAAATTTTAAAAAATGTTTGAAACATGACAAAAATAGTTGAGAATTGTAGCAAATAACTGAAATCATAAATTAATAAATTTAAAATTTACTATTCTCAAAGAGTGGATTAATTAAATTTGTGATAAATTGAATTTAAAATTTATTGAAGTTCAAAGAATTATAATATATAATTGTAATTATAGTGTTTACCACAATAATATTCTGTAATAATTTCTGTTGAAATTTTGTTAATTATTTTTCACAAACTAAAATTATTTTCTTCAATTTTAAATTATTTTTATTACTTTACAAATATTTTCTCCAATTTTTTTATTATTTTCATTATCCTTCAATTAATTTTCTAGATTTTAAAATATGTTTCTTAAATTTTAATAATTTTCTTCAATTTTCAAATATTTTTGTTATCATTTTGCAATCAATTTTTTTTATCTCATTTTTCAAACATTTTTTTCAATTTTCATTTTCTTTTATATTTCTGCAATTAATTTCTCCACGTTTTAATTAGATATATTAATTATTTTAATTAATATCCTTAATTTTTATTTATTATCTTAAATCTAACTTGCTGTATCCACGTTTCCGTGTAATACCGAAAATTTCAATTATTTATCTCAAATTTCCATTATTTTCTTCAATTTACGATTATTTCTATCATTTTTCCATTACTTTCTATCATGTTCAATTATTTTTTAATTACTTTTCAATTTTTATATAATTTATCACAACTCCATATATTTTTTCAATGTACAATATTATTTTTATCATTCTGCAATTATTTTCTTATATTACAAATATATGTTCCAATTTTTTCAATTATTTCCCAAATAATAAATTATTTTCTTCAATTTCTATTTATTTTTATTACTTTGCAAAAATTGTCACGAATGTTTGATTATTTTCATTACTCTTCAATTAATTTGCTAGATTTTAAAATATATTTCACAAATTTTAATAATTTTCTTCAATTTTCAATTATTTCTTTTCATTTGCACTGATTTTCACAAATTTTATATTATTTTGAATATTTGTTGACTAATTCCGAAAACTTCAATTCTTTATCTCAAATTTTCATTATTTTCTTCAATTTCAGATGATTATTTCTATAATGTTGTAATTATTTTCATAAGTATAAAATTCTTGAAATCATGTTGTAATGTGGTACTTTCTTTTACTTAACAAATATTCTGTATTTTTGAAAATAATTTTTCTAAAAATTAATATCTAAAAATTTTAACTATTCTCATCACTTTCCAAAAATTTTCTTCAAGAATTTTCGTTAATTTTCAATTTTACCCTCAAATTTTAAATTTAATTTCCGGAAGTTCCAATTATTTTTTTTAATATCTTTAAATAAAACTTTTTCAGCTTTAATTATTTCCTTTAATATCAAATTAGCTTAATTATTATTTATTAATTAACTTTCAATTAAAAATATCAACACTTTAGACAGATCTTAGTATAATTAATTCTAGATTATTTTAAGTATTTTGAATGCTTGATATTGAAAATATAATTTTTAATAATTCTTTATAAATGATAAACAAATATAAGTTTAATAATAACTTTTTTTAATTACAACAATTTTATTTTAAATATCAAGCATTTAAAATACTTATAACCGAGAATAATGATACTAATGTAAGAATTATCTAAATTGTTGATACTTGTAATTAAAAGATTTAAAATTTAGTTAACTTGGTTTTAAATTTAAAAAGTTTAAGATCAAAATTTCATATTATTTGTTTATAAACTAGAAATTCCATACATTAGATTATTTATTCACACTCACAAGAAAAAGTAAATCATTTTTACATCTAAAGACGAAAAAGCGGGAAATAATATCATGATTAAATTAGCATTTTATTATTTATTGTACTTAAACTTGAATTTCAATTATATTAAAAGCAACTTTGAATTAACATTATGATATCAAATACTTACAATGCTTATAATAATCTTGAATAATAATACTAAAGATTTGTCTTAAATCTTAATACTTTAGGTTGAAATATTAAGAAATTAGTAAGTTTTGTTTTAAATCTTGAATTAAATTTAATCTAGTGAATGAATAATAGAAGTTTGAGAACTTATTTCCATGTAATTTATTGTTTATAATAAGAAATATCATGCATTAAATTATTTATTTATAACAGGGAAATTTAAATTATTTTTACATCTGAAGACAAAAACGAGTTATATAATATTATAATTAAATTAGCATTTTATTATTTACTGTATATTTAAACTTGAATTTCAATTATATTAAAAGCAACTTTGAGTTAGCATTATATTATTCTGAACATTGACTAGGAATCATATTGTACGGACAACGAACTAGCTTCATATTGAACTGTGCTTATGCTCATTTTATAAAACTATTTTCTAAGAATTTTAAGTATTTTTCTCAAATTTCAATTATTTTCATTTGTTTTCATAATTTCCAAAAATTTTCATTCATTATCTTTAATTAAAATTATTTTTAGTTCTCTTCAATTCTTTTCTCCAATTTTTAACTATTCTCATTTTTCAATTAATTTCTAAAATTTTCAAGTATTTTTCTCAAATTACAATTATTCTTTTCATTTACCAAAAATTCTAAAATTTTTTAAATTATTTATTTCAAATTTTATATATTTTTTTCAATTTATCATTGTCGTTTGCTCATAGAGGAAGCTATGTACATTGTATTTGTTCAAATTTACCAATTTTTTACAATAGTTCAAATTAACTTTTGTCAATCTGGAAATGTGTTATATGAGTTCCAAAACAAATATCCGTATGTATGTATGTATGTATATGTATATGTGTGTGTGTGTGTGTTTGGAGATAGTTTTTTGCTAACACGATAACTCGAGAACGCATGAACAGATTTAAATAAAATTTGGTATGGTTATTTGTGCTACTAAAAACTGGAATCAGATACAAGGGTTTTTAAAAATAACAATTAAAAACATGTATACTGAAGTTTAATTTTAAAAAAATTGGTTTTCTTTTCAAAAAAGAATTTTTTTAACCTTTAAATTCCACTTAATGTACAAAAAGAAACACATATTCCTTGCTCCAAAGCAAATCGATTAATCTACATATATAACATTTATATTTTGCCCAAATTTTTAAGCAAAAATCACAATTTTTCAATTTTTAAAAAATTAACTTATTACTTCCTCCAGAAGGAAGAAAATCTTTTTGCTAGCGTGGAAACTAAATATTCATAAAATAAACATAATCCTCAGCTTCTTTATTATATTTTATATTTCAATTATTTTCTCTAAGTTTCAAATTTTAAAATCATTTTTCAATTACTTTCTGTAATTTTTAATTAGTTATTCTCATTTTTTTAAAATTATTTTTTTAGTTTTTTATTTAATTTTTTTTTCATAAATTCACAAATTTTAAACTATTTATCTGATATTTCAATTATTTCATTCAATTTTCAATTATTTAGATCATTTTCGCATTATTTTTTACAATTTTCAATTACTTTCGCTCTTTTTCATAATTTCCAAAAAGCTTTTAATTATTTATATAAAATTTCAATGATTTTACTTAGTTTTCAATTATTTAGATTATTTTTGTAATATATTTTCTTCAATTTTGAATTATTTAACTTTCTTTTCATTATTTCCAAAAAGTTTTTAATTATCTATCTGGAATTTCCATTATTATTTTCTTCAATTTTGAATTACTTAACTTTCTTTTCATTATTTCCAAAGAGTTTTTAATTATCTATCTGGAATTTTCATTATTTTATTCAATTTTCAATTATATTTATGATTTTCTTGTATTTTGTGTATATTCTGTATTTTTTTGCAATTATTGTTTTTAAATTAAAAATTGTTCTTTTTAATTTATAAATATTTATATTTTTAATAAGTTATAAATACTCCTTGTTGCACATCTTCACAAAGGCTCCAATCTAGGTGAAGAAAATTAGTTTTAAAGTGTTACATAATTCAAATAAATCATTATATTATAAAAAAAATAATAGGACTTTCTTTCGAAAAAGCACAAAACATTATTATAAAACAGAAAGGGAGAATACAGTTTTCGTAGAACAAAAAGTAATAAAACATTTTCAATTTAAAGTTACGTTTCGGTGCAAAAAAAAATAAAACAAAGTTTTCTGTAAATAATTTTATTTACCGAAAAATATTTTCCGTATTTGCGACGTGAAATCGTGCTTTATCGATTGATAAAAATATTTCATGAAGCTTTTAATTACATTGCCCGAAATGCAAGAAGACAATGGAAAATCATTGGTGTAAATTTGGTTGATTGTCGTTTTGCATAATAGAAAACAATTTCCCTTCCAGAGTCCTTTCATTATTCGCTGTTGGATATTTTGACGCAATTTATTTCGAGCATTTAAATGTTTAACAATTACAAGCATGGGTACCATTAAGTTAACAAATTACCAAAATTAATCAATTTTCCTCTATGGGAGTTGGATGGAAAAATGGACCTTATTTCATTAAATTTCAATCTTGTCATTTTTTCCTAGAAGAAAAACATCTTTTGAAATAAAGTTCGATAATATTAATTACGTGACGAGTAGTTTTACGTTTATACAAGCAAAACAAAAACAGGAATTACAATAATATTATTATACTCTTAAAAGGGAGATTAATCCTGTTTAATGGCCAATTAAAACTTTTTCATGTACAAGTATTTTCTACCTTAACGAGTAACACCAACGAACGATTCATTGATACGTTCTGTTCCATCTATTGGACTTGCGCAGGAAATTTCTTCTAATTAGTAACGAGCAAAGAGTCCGAGGGTAAACTAGCGAATATTGCTAAAGCCGAAACGATATAAACACTGCCACCAGAGTCACTCTCATGAAACGCTAATTTTCCATGTTCAAATACACAGTTTGTTGTTTGTACATTGCTGCTAAACGAGCATGTACACATAAAACCCGGTTTTAATTTTCTCCACGTTTTCCCCCATCTAGAGTAAATGAGAAATATTTTTTCCTCTCAATTCAAATTTATTGAGGTTTAAAACATTCTTGGATTTTGTAAAAATCGTTTTCTCTCTATATATTTCTTGAGCAAATCAACTCTCTGTTTCATTTGCAGTAATTTCATTTAAAAAAGTGTTCTGGAAATGCTAGCATTTCCAGTATACATTCAATTGAAGTGGATACTGTAATGGCTTTGCTAAAAGGAATCTCCCATTCTCCAGTTTCAGGGCAGATATGCAAATTAAGTGAAATATGTATCAAGTATTTTGTTATTTGTGAGAATGACTCCAACTAGAACTATACAATAAATAATAATATAGAGAATAAAAATAAAAGTATGGCAAATGAAAAAGAAGTATAAGAAAATAAAAATAAAAGTACAGAGAATAAAAATAGAAACGTAAAAACTACTTTACGTAACAAATAACAGAATATTTTCAACATTTCACTTTTTTTTGTTTTATTTTAATTTATCAATTTGTTTCTAAAAGCTGTCTCCTTTTGCCCTGGAGCTAATTAATGATTTTCTCCTACGACCTTTGTTTAATTCAAATCGGATTTCCAGGTTCTTTTTATACTGACAGGAATTGAAAAGTTTTTATGCTTTATAAAGTAACGTCATCAATGCCTCGGGCTTTCAGTCCGGAGTACTTAAGAAGTTACTTTACAGTCTTCTATTAAGATGGCTTAATGTCTTTGACGTTATTATGATCTGTAATTTTCAGTATATATCATTAAAAAAGATTATTTCAGTCCTTGTTTCAAAGTGATTAACCTATACCTAATCGGGTTCATTAACGCTTCATTTCAAAATGAATTAAGTCGTTTTAGCAAAGTGAATTAAAAATAGTATTAAAATGTTGTAATATAACAATATATAGGAGATAAAAGTTTGCAAATATATGGCTAAGAAGGTTAATTAATTAAACAAAATTTTAAACTGCATTTTATCTAACTTTATTGGATCGTCCATTTAGAATTTTAAATCTAAGACCAATTTCGTATTTAGCGACCTTAATAATTTTCCTGAAAACTTGGCATTATTTTAAATTTTTGTTTTGCACTGTAAAAAATTTTTGTGGAAAATTCCCAAAAAATTCTGTTGACGCTTTTTTCCACAGATAATTTGTGATTATTTCCAAACATTCGGAAGAAATTTTTACCTGCAAAAGGATCGACTTTATTATGACCAACCCTCTTAAATTTGAAGGATTAGTACCTGCTGTTTCAAAATGTTTAAAATAAAAATTAAAAGTTTATTTTAACATTACATTTATTTTTTATGAACTTATAATACTTTTATGTATCATTTATATAACATATCTTTTGGCATCTAAATTCAAAAATGCTATCTATTTTTTTTTAACATTAAAGGTTTGCGAGATAATTTATAACTTTTGCAGATATAATTATTTTACAATAAATTTTAGATATTTGTAATCATGAAATATTACAGATTATAAATATGCTTTTTAAAAACTTGAATTGTTGTAATTACAAATTTTTTAAGTCATAAAATTTTAAGCCATTGGAACAATAGATCAAAGGGTCTATTGTTCAAGTAGAGTAAGCAAGATAATATTCGAAACTTCCCAGGAAATTCATTTAATATATTTATGGCTTTTTTCAAACTCAGGTAATCTATACATCTATAATAAGGGATAAATACTGTTTTCCTAATATTTTGGGAGATCTATAAAAAGTTAGGGAAAAATCCAATTTTTTTTCGATAAATGAATTTTTCCTATGAGATTTGGGAATTTTCCCTAATTTTTGCAAGGGAAAAAGCCCAAAATTTTTTACAGTATGGCATTTTGATTTTAAAAATTAAACGTACTAAATTCGTATTTATTATTCTTTAAAACCGTGTTCACAGTACAGTTTATAATGATTTGTCCATTTGCTTAATTTTGTGACTGAAAGGGTTAAACTTAATTCAAAATTCGAATGTTCATGAAACAAACACAATTTTCCAACTTCTTTAAAATACAACTATCTGTTTATTTATATTTTTGCCTGATGTAATCTGATTATAAATTAACTTTTCGAGATTTAAAACCCAAAGTTAAAAAGCATTGTGCGCATTCGAACTAAAAGTAAGGACGTTATTGAAAGATACTTTTTTTCAAAACATAAAGTCTATATTTCTAAATAAAATTCAACAGTCTAGTAAAATTGAAGTTGAAAGAAATAAAACAACTTTCTGAAGAGTTTTTCAATTCCTCTTACTTGTATTATAAAAGTTTCAGCACTCTTTTTCTGTTGCTTTTTATCGCCCCATTCGCATTTTTTTTCCCGCTATGGGAATTCCAATAAAAAATCACATTTAAGAAAGTTTCACAAAGAAAGGAATTAAAAGTTTGTTTTATGGTTAATATGAAAATAATTTAATAGGTAACGAAATGTTGCTAAATGGTATATTAAATAAGATACACTAATAATGGATAAATGAATTACTTTCAAATTTGATGTTTTTTGACCCATTAATGCCTGAAGTCAAAAAAATCGTAGCCTTACTTTTAGTACTACTTACTACAAGTAGACATTTTTTTAAATATGAGAATAGCGTTTATTTACGTTTTTGGCGTAACTCTACAAGATTTCAGTCTTAGATTTCATTTTTATCCATATGCAAAATCAGTTTGTCAATTTGCAAAAAAAGTACGAAAAACTCGATAACTTTTTTTTTTAATCAACATTTCTTACCGAAAACATTTTTTTAATGTGTGATAAAGTGGCAAAAAATGGCACAAATTAGTAAAAGAATAAAAATATGCATTAGTTAATACATAAAATTAAAGATGCCGGCGTCAAAATGGTGGATATTTGTTTACAAAAATTAATATCTGTTGGACCAATCTTTCAGTTTATATTATATTAAATTATATTAAATTATATTAGATTATATTAAAATTAATTAAACTTGCTATAAAATATACATATGCAATTTTCAAACTTTCATCCAATATTGACAATTAATAACTTATTTTTCTCTTTGTAACATTATTTACAATTTTATTTGTTGCCTCATGTTAAATAATATTTTGTTTAAAAAATATATCAAAATCAAATTTTGTTTATTTAATAACTTTTAAATACAGTGTTTTAAAAAATTCAGCAAATAAAATTTTAGAAAATGTTTCCACAAGTAAAATTTATAAAAATAGGTTGAAAATCACAGATTTTAATTAAATTTAAATTTAACAAAGATGCAACAACTATTAAATAATTATTATTTGACAACAAATTTTAGCTCAACTTAATTTTTTCTGAAAAATGTACACTTGTATCTTTCAAAATTTAGTGAAATTAAGTATTATAATATTTTTATTTGACGTGAAAAGCCATTTTGTAGTTTTAGGTTATGTCAATAGAGAAAACCTCAACGCAAAACGAAATTATAATATTTTCAAAATGAAACATTTCTTTAAATTTCGCAAGGTTAAAAAAATATTGTTACAATTGAGCTATCATGTTTATACTTATACGATTAGGTTAATTCACAAATAGTCAATAAAGTTGTAAAAAATTAAATATAATGATTGATATTCTTCTGTAAATCTATAATTTCTTTTAAAAATATCATGTTTGTGAATACAGTTTTTAATGTTTTCGTTGAAAGATAATGTCAAGAACTCATCCGAAATATGATATATTATTGATAAAAGATTACCCTACAAAACTCTCAGAGCACGAGGACATAAACTTCTCAAAAATATTATTATTACATGGAAAGAAAATTAATTACAAATTTTATAAAAGTATTTTACAATTTATGGAAAAAGAATCAAAAAGAGAAATTTTCAGATTGATAATTTCAAAATTTAAAAGAATTACACTACCGGCAAAAATTGTCAGACCACTTAAAAAAATGGGATTAAAAACATGACGGTCTTAAAATGTTGATAACTCTGTCAGATTTTACACTGTAAAAACAAGTGTCTTATTTTAAGACATTTTTGTCCTCACTTTTAAGACGTTTTAAAGTGTCTTAATTTTAAACCAATGAGGAAGCATCTTTCAAAATTATTAACCAATGGTATAGCTTGAAATAACCGTAAGACGCTTCTTAATGTCCTGTGTCTTAAAATAAGACACTTAGAAGAGAGCAGTTTTTGCAGTGTATCGAAATGAAATTTTTTTATAGACCGTTGGAAAGCTTATTAAATCTGCTGTTAATTGATCTTATTTTGAAACCTTGTTGATAAAATGAAATGGAGATTCAATGCGATAAAAATAAAAGAAGGTGAATTTTTCGTTTTTTGGGAATCTTCATTGTCCAAGTTTAGTGGGCTGCATTTTCTAGAAAAATAATTGGAAAAATTTCAAATTGAGATACATTAAACCTTGAACTTTTATCTTTAAAATAATCCGAAGAAAACTTAAATATCTTGACTGGTTCTAAAGTTATAAGTAACTGTACGATACGAGAAACCGCAAAAACTCAAGTGCTCGCTTCACTTTTATTTTAATCTGTTAAATACATGGCGAATGGGCCGAGAATGGAGGAAAGAAAGGAAATGCAACATTTTTTGTATTGTACATATTTACTCATAACTTTAAAACCAGTCAAGATATTTAAGTTTTCTTAGACTTATTTTAAAGCTAATAGTTCAAGAGTTAACTTAGCTTAATCTCCCATTTTTGTAAATGGTCCCACAATTTTGTCCGGTAGTGTAATTCTTTTAAATTTTGAAATTATTAATCTGAAATTTTCTCTTTTTGATTCTTTTTCCCTAAAATGTAAAATACTTTTACAAAATTTGTAATTAATTTTCTTTCCATGTAATAATAATATTTTTTAGAACTTTACGTCCTCGTGCACTGAGAGTTTTGTAGGGTAATCTTTTATCAATAATATATCATATTTCGGATGAGTCTTGACATTATCTTTTAACGAAAACATTAAAAACTGTGTTCACAAACATGATATTTTTAAAAGAAATTATAGATTTACAGAAGAGTATCAATCATTATATTTAATTTTTTACAACTTTATTGACTATTTGTGAATTAACCTAATCGTATAAGAATAAACATGATAGCTTAATTGTAACAATATTTTTTTAACCTTGCAAAATTTAAAGAAATGTTTCATTTTGAAAATATTATAATTTCTTTTTGCGTTGAGGTTTTCTCTATTGACATAACCTAAAACTACAAAATGGCTTTTCAAAATGTTGGATTTTTTAAAATTCTTTATTTAAAAGTTATTAAATAAAAAAATTTGATTTTGATATTTTTTTTAAACATAATATTATTTAACATGAGCCAACAAATAAAATTGTAAATAATGTTTCAAAGAGAAAAACAAGCTATTATTTGTCAATATTGGATGAAAGTTTGAAAATTGCATATTTCCACTAGTTTAAAAAAAACATAAAATGTTAAATAATTATTATTATACATCAAAAAATTTTGGCTGAACCTAACTTTTTCTGAAACATGTAAAACTCGATATTTTAAAATTTGGTAAATTTAATTTTAATACTTTTATTTTAGATAAAAAACCACTTCTTAGTTTGAGGCTATATCAATTATAAAAACCTTCTTAATGGAATGTAAATCTTATTTTAAAATAAAAATCTCATAACTTTAATTATTGGTAAACTTTGTAGTTTGAACTTATATAGAATCACCATTTTAAATTTTACAACATTATTTATCGGATTCGTAATCAGCTACCCCTAAAAATTCCTATATACTGTTTCTAATGAATTTTGGAAAAAATGTTACTTTTTTCTCCGACATATTTGATCCTCCTTTTTGTATGAGAAAGCAAAATTAATACAAAACTTCGATAAAAAACGAAACGAGGCGATAATACATCAAGTAATTTCGAGACAAAACGAGATAGTTAAAATTACCGCCTCGTCTTGTATCGCGGCAACTCTAATATCAAACTACGAATCCGAATTGAGTAAACGACAATTTTTTTAAACCAGCTCGACTTTATTTTCAACTAAATGAAATTCTCTCGAATGCGAATAATAAAACTGAGCATTGGCATTTGTCGGTGAAAAAAAAGGGACGATTTTCCAGTATTCTTAAAACTCATTTGGTTCAAACATCTATTCAGTGAGATCGCTTAACCGGATGTCTGCTTCCATCAGCCTTCTTCCAACCCCCTTCTGCAAACTTAATTGTGAACACGGCGACGACGACGACGGTGGCGACGACTAAAGCTAGTGCAACTAGTACTATTACTACTACTACTACTACTATTACCTTCACCAACACCTGGTGATTCTGTTCCATCGTTAGTCGGAGAAGACAGTTTGTCGAAGCGTAGTTCGGCCTGGGCGAGTTTCCGTAGGGGACTGGGAACACGTTGGGGTTGGGGTCTCGAAGGTAAAAGCGACAGGGATGAGCGGCTGAAACCAGAATGATCAGGAGACTGGAGACGTGACTATGGAGCTGTGGATCGAATCAAACGATTTCACGCTCCAGATTTCATCTCCTTTTCGAATCAACGACCGTGAAAGCTCCAAGAAACGACGAAAAGTACCAAGCTAGTATCAACGCACTGGTATCGCCTTCTCCCAGTTTAGATGAAGATTTAAACTCACTTCTGTCTTAGTCCCCTCCTGCATTTTGCCAACTACGACTGTTCGCGAGAATTACACGCTGTAGTCATAAATTCGCTTTTTCTGAGGACTTAATAAATAAAAGTCAATAAACAAAAGATGTAAATAAATAAAATAAAAATAAATACACTGCAAAAACAGCTGTCTTAAATTGTTCAAAAATGTCTTCAAATAAGACATTTTTCGTGTCTTAGACACCAAAAGTATCTTAATTTAAGACATTTTTGGACAATTTAAAACACCATGTTTCTGCAGTGTAGATAATAAAATAATGGACGTGCGTCAGTCTACATAATACATTATATCCGAACCGAAACTTCGATATATTCACTGCAAAAAGGGGCATTCCATTTGTCGGGAAACTTTTGAATTTCAGATTTTGTTAATAGGGTAACAGGTACAGTGACCGACCCCCTGACAGTGAACGACACCCGTCGTAAAAAAGGTTAATTATTAACATATTTACACATTAATATACATTGTATTTTATTAAATTGAGAAAAATGGTTCATTACGAAACTTTTAAACTAATGCCAATACATAATAATTAAAAATAATCAAGGAAATTCTGTTTTTTAAAAATGAGGTTAGGTGTGTTTCGTTTTTTCCATCAAAATTTACGAAAACGACAAGAGCATCAGTGAACCAAAAGTAAGTTTATTTTTTAAACACAACTGTTTTAATAAGTCAGGTTTGCATAATTTGCTTTAAAACAAGTGTAATTAGTAATGTGAGACTTAAAAAACACTGTAAACAATGTGAATTCTTTAATTATTTGGGTGTCGTTCACTGGCCATATAATTTTCCCCAATGACAGTGAACGACAGGGGAATGTCGTTCACTAATTTCTATAAATTTCTCAATTTTCAGTGAACGACACCATATAAAAACTTGACAACTGAATTATTTGTTCATGATTATTTAAATATTGCATTATCACAAATTAATGTTATTAATGCTTGTAATAGTTAATTTGCAAATGCTTAGTATAAAAACTTATTAAATTATTTAAAAAATCTATTCAATATGCAATACATGACGAGGCTTCCATTTTTTTCTCAATTGTGTTATTAATTAAGAGTAGAAAATTTAATTATATGAAAAAACTGAAAATTATTATATTTATAATTGTTTAAAGAATTTAATATTGTTAACTGTCCAATCTATTATTACGACTAGAGACTTTTATTTTGTTCTCAGTTGTTAAATTTATTAAGCATAACATTTAATTATATGAAAGAGGTAAAAATATTATTTTTAAAATTGTTTAAATAATTCATTGTTGCTAATTTTTCAATATATTGAACAAAAAATAGAAGGCTAAACATTTCTAGTATTTTCTCATTTATGCACATTTTCAAGATCAGAACAACTATTTATAAGAAAAATGAAAAATTATTATTTTTAAATTTGTTTAAATAATTTCTTGTTGTCAATTTTCCAATATGTTGCATATAAAGCTAAACACTTCTATAGACTATAGAAAATATCAACATATTTTTAAATAATAAATAATTAATTCTTAAAAGAATTTAATAAGATTTTATACTATTCTTTGTACATCAAAAATACACAAACATTATTTGGATTCTATGGACTCGGAAGAATTGATATGTTGTAATTATTATTTTAATACGTTTCGTAAGACATTTTCTTCATTTTTATTGTTTTAAAAACAATAAACAACGTTTTTTACGATTTCGTGAATTTTTCACAGTTTTTAAATTTTAAATATTTATATTTAAATAAATATAAATGAATAAATGAATTTATTATTATTAATTTATTTAAATTTATTCTGTTTGGTAAGCGAGAGCAAAAATTATATCCAATGAGATACTCATCATTTCAAAAGAAAAAAGTGGATAAATATAACATATGTTATATTTATGTATTTATGTATTATATAATACATAATTATTTCTAAAATGTCAAATTGGTTTAGAATCTGCATAAAATTTAAATTATGGGCACATGGTCATATTTTTAATTACATTTTTTATTTCTGAAAAAATTGGCTAGGTGTCGAAATTATACGCAGTCTGGAAATGTATTTTTAAGGTTATGTTAATTTTCCCTTTGCAACATCCTTAAAAAGAAGTCTTCTCTATAAATATATTATATTTTTTCATTTGTAATCAAGAAAATGTGTTAGTTTATGTTCGATATTGTTAAAATATTAAATATTTTAACTTATTTCACTTTCAGAAATAAATATATTTAACAAATAAGAAAAGGTGTCGTTCACTGTCCACGACGCTATGTCGTTCACTGAAAAAAGGGTGTCGTTCACTGTTTTCGTAGAAGGCATTTGAAAACTATTATTATTAATTTTTCATAAAGCTTTCGATAATTTCACACACATAAATATAAAATTAAAACCTTAATCTGTCATTTACAGTTTATTTCATAACTAAAACTATAATAGGTAAGATTATAACTTCACTCAAATTTGAAACTATGCTCAGGGTGTCGGTCACTGTACCCGTTACCCTACTTGAGCATTTTGTTGTATTGGGGGTGCAGATAAAGTATACCAAAGAGTTTTGAAAAAAAACAAATATTTTGCAAAATATTGTTTATTGAAATTTTTAGGCACTTTTTTTCATGAATTCTTATCTCGTAAACTATTGGTCCTAGAAAAAAATGCATAACATGAAAATTGTAGGGAAAATATTAGATTTTAACAATATTATTTTTAAAAATAATTTCATTAATTTTTTGACTAATTTGTTTAAACAATATTTTTTTATTGTTGTTTTTTTACCCGAAGGGAATCGGCAAATGACATAAAAAAATATTTTTATTAAAGTTTGAAATGGCCTTAAAAAACGCTGTAAGTCTCAAAGATGTGTTTTTTGATTTTGTCGAGAAATTAATTTTTGAAGTTTAGATTGCGTGACTCTGTACACACGACTTGCGTGGCAGCGCCAGGGAGCTGTTCAAACTCAACCTACATAATATTGTTATTTACCTGAAGGGAATCGCCAAATGAATCGCCCCGGATGTATCGGATTCCCACCTACATATCGGATATTTTTCCCGGTCCCTTCAAATCCGATATATGTGTGTTTTACTGTAGTTTTGAACTGGTATTAAATAATTTCCAACTACTATCAAACAGTTTCTAACTAGTTTCAAAAAGTTCTCAACTATTTTTATACTTTTCCAAAAAGGATCCGAACTTTTTTTAAAAACAGTTTTTAACTAGTTTTGAACAGTATCGAATGAGATACTAAAATTTTTGAACCAGTTTTAAACTATTTTTGAACTTGTACCAAACAATTTTGAACTAATAGTTTCAAACAGTTTAGTTTTTAACTAGTTTTGAACGAGTACTATATAATTTTGATCTAGTATTAAACAGTATCGAACTAGTTGCAAATATTTTCTAACTTGTTACAAACAATTCTTAACTATTTTTTCCCAAACAAATGCTGAAATATTTTAAAAAACAGTTTTGAACTAGTTTGAAACAGTTTAGAATTAGTTACTAACAGTTTCGAACCAGTTTTAAACTAACATTGGACTAGTATTAAACAATTTTGTACTAGTTTCAAACAGTTTAGTTTTTAACTAGCTTTGAACTAGTACCAAACATTTTTGAACTAGTATCAAACAGTTTCGAACTTGTTGCAAATATTTTCTAACTAGTTTCAAACAGTTCTAAACTATTTTTTTCCGAACAGGTGCTAAACTACTTTTAAAAAACAGTTTTGAACTGGTTTCAAACTGTTTCGAATTAGTTAAAAACATTTTCGAACTAAACAATTTTAGACTTTACAATTTTAGACCATTCCTAACTGATTTAATCTAATTCCAAATAGTACTTAACTCTTTTGAGTCGGTTCTAAAAAGTTTTTAACAAGTTTCAAACAATTTTAAGTAGTTCTAAACAATTTGAAGTACAGTGGAAACTCGTTAACTCGAATTTTCAATAACTCGAATGTATTTTTTATTCCCGCCTAAAATCATATCTAATGCTTGTATAAACAACTTGAGAACTCTAATTTATAATTTTCGATAACTCGAATAATTCAATATTACAAATTAAGTTTTTCTTCCCGTTCAACATTTTCTACTTGATAACTCGAATTTTAAAGTAATTTTTAATTAAAATAATAAATATTTTGACATCAAACTTTATAGAATTACTTGAAATATGATTAAAAAGATCCGTCTGGCTCAAATGTATTTAAATTTTGCCTTCAAATTACACTGAAAGACTGTAGTAATTAATTTTTGGTATTAGGTTAGTAATCTGGGATAATAGTGTAAAACAAAAATTTTTCCCAGCTAAGATATTAAAAAATTTTCAAAGCATGGAAGGAAAATTTTCTAAAAAAAATGTAAAAATTACAATCAAGGATTAAAGTTTTCTTACAAAAAAAATATAAATATTCTTCTCTTGGATTTAAATTTAACTATCTTCGCTGGGAAAATTTTTCTTTTTGAACGACTATCCCAAATTAATAGTTTTTATAGTAAAAATTAATGGATAAACTATAATACTTAATAGCTAAAGTACTGTAGTAGTCCACTGTAGTCCACTGTAGTTCTAAACCACTCAAAATAGTTTTAAACAAGTTCTAGACGGACAAAAAAATATTTTCAATTGCATCAAACTGATGTTTAAAAATATGATCAGATTGAAATTTGTGTATGGAAACTTTGATAAATTAAATTTATAAATAGACTGAAAATGTAGGTCATTAAGAATTCTGATGATTTGATACAAACATTATTTAGTTCAATTGAGATTCTGAAGATTTAAAACATTGATAAGTTGAATTTTCTTTGAATTCAAATTGAAATGAATTGATATTTAGATGATTGAAAATTTGAATGAATTAAATTTGGAATCGATGCAATTGTTAATTAATAAATATTTTCGCTAATAAAAGTTAGATTTGATTCAAAGTTAAATCAAATTTAAATTTGAATGCATGACAGTTCGGATTAATTGAAATCGGAATTTCGTTCAAATTAAAATTCTCTTTCTAATATAATCGTTTATCTAACACATATATCTAAATAAATTAAAATTCAGGTTGTTAGTAACTAAATAATGAAACAATTTGTGGGATTAAATTTCTGCAATAATTGTAGTTAAATACAATCAAGACAAAACTGAGGTAACTTTCTTTGGTTTCAACATGTGATGGGGAATTTTGAAATAAATTTCTTTATTTTTAATTTCGTGGCTACAATAATTTACTAAAATCACATTTTATTGGTGTTTTTTCTATGGGTTTCGATTTACATTTGATACTGCTGTATTTATTCACGGTGTAAAATTATATTCAGTGAAAATACTGAATATTTTTAACAGACTTATCGTTAAAACCTGTAATACAGAAAATTAAAAGCAGTATTTTTCTAGCCAATGGATTTTCTTCATATCTCGTATTTATATGGTTCGTAAAATAATTTCGATCTCAGATATTAGAAATTCAAAATAAATGATGAATTTTTAAAAAATTGTGCGATTCATTTAAAACTTAATACTCGGGTGGTTTTTGGTATCTCTGAAAGGAAATTTGATCTCAGATTTTAAAAATTCAAAATAATTGAATCAGTAATGAATAAAGTTCAATTTAGAAACATTTTAAATATAATAAGGGATTAAGTAAACAATTTTTCACTGCAGGTTTCAAAATAAGCAAATTTATTTGGAAACCCGTAATTTATAGACTTTATTGTGTAATGTTATATTAACAAAAGTCTAAAACAAGTTTATAAACTGAATTATATTAAACAAAAATAAGCGAAAATTATATTTATTTCCATGTAGAATTTTCTTCGTTAAAAAGCAGAATGTTACTTTTTCAATAACATTTGAAAACTTTGAAAAATCAAGTTATTTAATTTCCACATAAATTAACGGTAGAATTATTCTTTATCAACCGGTGTGCTATGCAAACTCAAGCAATAAAAAATGACACAGTTGAGATTCATTTTTACAGTCTCTTTAGTATAAGAAGAAAAAAATTTATGATCAACTTAGTGGAGTGTCGTTTAGAATCGCAGTCTGAAATGTTTTACGTTCCTACGCATTCCACAGCTAAAGTATCTTCTTTTTCTTTTTGTTTTGAAATAAAAAATACAAAGTGACAAGAAATTACTCTGAAAATAAGACTCTGTAGAAGCACATAATAAAGTACCGTGCCAGCTCTTTTCTAAGAGTTAAGTTCTCTTGGTCTGAGGTTCATTCTAGAGAAATATTATTTCATTTAATTCCATACTGATTCCATTTTTTTAATATCAAATATTTCATACATAATTATTGCAAATATCAAAACTGACTCATTTATTAAACTTAACGTAAACGTCTCGTCTTTTGTTTCAAGAATCATCTTGTTCTCTAAAGAGCTACTTTAAATAATATTTCCCGCAATCTCGTTTTAATATTAAATTTTCCTGCTCTGATGTAAATTGATCGTAATGTTTGAGAATAAATTGTTCCGACAAAAGGGCCACGGATCAAACGGATGTAAAATAAATAGCCTGCACGTCTTTCAGGTTCCTGATTTGCACATCAGACCCCGACATCAAATCAAGTGGACTCTAATCACAGCAGTTGACTAGACATTGCATAATTTCATTCTTTTGTCATCTGTCATTGACTTTTTTTCTACCTTTTTAGGATCTATTTGTATTCATTGAAATGACTGCTGATGAAATTCTACATTTCTATCAAGTCAGGAATAAGCGAACGGTAAACCTGGAGAGTTAAGGCAGACATGTACTAATTTTGAAAGTGGCTGGTGCGTCCGGGGGCGGTGATAGAATATGGAAGGAGTCTTTCTCCAGATGGATGCTGAGTGAAGCTAAGAGAAGAGACAGGAAGGAGAAAGAGCGACAGGTAGGAAGAGAGACAAATAGAAAATGAGAGAGAGAGAGAGAGAGAAGGAGGAATAGAAAAAGAGACAAAGGACAGGAGAAATAGAGAGAGAGAGGACACTGGGCGAGGGGGAGAATAGTCTGATCGTCGAAAGGATGAGGAGGGAGAATAAAAGGGGGTTGAGAAGACGCCTCCCCCATACCCGCAAGCGAGACACGGATGAATAGAGACGCTAAAAGGAGAAGAGGAGGTAGACTTCTTCGAATAAAAAGGAATCGGAGATGGGGGTGGCAAACTGACGAGAAAAGAATACTCACTCCCCCCGACATTGACGGCGTTGAAAAAGTCGCGTCGACTTCGCAAATTATAACCTTCGTGGCTTTAAAATGCGAGCTGTATATCATTTCAATATAATCAGTGCCGATTTCATGAACACTTCCGCTATTGATAAATGCCTCAAGGGCACCATTCCGTCAAACATGGCGTCCCTACAACTTTTATATACCAGTTTTCAACTGAATTTACCAACAACATTCACCTTTCTTTGAAAACAGATTCACTTCTCAAGACATCCAAAACGAAAAGAAATTCCTCGCCACACATTGTTACGTTTTCTTTCGCAGTAAGAATAAACAGTTTTTTTTTAATGTCTCGAAAGCCTGTAAACACTGATTGTTACAAGGAGAAACAGGAAAAGCAGAAAGGGAAAAAAACGAAAAGAGTGAACATAAAAGGAAAAAATACGGGAAAAAAAGGATAAAAGAAAAATGTGAAAAAAGAAGTAAGAGAGGAGAATAATTAAACATATGGAAAGATTAAAAACAGAATGCGTGGTTAAAAATTGTTTATAAACAAACTTCAGAGTTGTCACGATTCTGGAAAATCTGGGAAACATGGAATTGTCATAGAATTTTTTTTGAAGTCAAGAAAAACCAGGAATACCTGGAAAAGTCAGGGAATTTTATAAAATGTTGTTTTAAAAAATTAATTTAATTAATAATCTCTGTAAACTCCTAAAAGTTAGTTACTATTTATATTTATTCATCTTTTTCTGTCCACGTTTTGAAACTTGAAGTAAAGTTGGTTAATTTTTATATTTATTCATCTTTTTCTGACCACATTTTAAAATACAAAGTGAATTTAGTCCCTGCCTTTTTTTTCAATTTTGAGTCTCTTTATCAGGAAATTTAAAAATTGTTATAGTTTACAGACAAAATATGCAAAATATGCTCTTTTCAATTATTTTTGTCATTTTTAAAGTACTTTTGTCAACTCTAAAATATTATTGTTAATTTTCAAGTATTTTTACGATTCTGAATTTAATTTTTTCAAATATCAATTATTCTCTTCAGTCTTTAAATTATTGTCATAAATATTTAACTATATTACACAAGTTTTCATTTATTCTGTCATTTTTTAATTATATTCTCAATATTTCAATTATTTTTTCCTATCTTTAAATTATTTCCAGAAATATTTTAATTTTCAACACCAGTTTCTATTCTATACTTCTTTTCATTTTCAATAATTTTCTTCATACTTCTACTATTTTTTGCAATTTTAGAATTATTTTCTACAAATTTAAATTATTATTTCATTCAAATTATTGAATGCGACCTATTAATATTTGATATTAATAGGTTTTTTTTGCGGGTCCGTATCATTTTGACACAAATTTTTTCGGGCAACTTGTTATATTGTACTCCTAATGATGAATGTTATATTTTACTCTTTCTGAAATAAAAGATTTTTAAGTCTTATTTATTAAATAATTGATTTTAATACATTAAATTAATATTAAAAGACTTAATTAATCCAATAAATTCAATTATTGAATAATTAAAACTTAAAAATATTTGATTTTAGTAGGAGTAAAATATAACATTCATCTTCAGGAGTACAATATAACAAGTTGCCCGAAAAAATTTGTGTCAAAATGATACGGGCCCTTTTTTGCCCGTAAATAAATAAATTCAATGTTTTGTATTGCCATGAATTTTTAAATTTATTATTTTAGTTTTCAATTATTTTCGACAAATTTCAATAAATTTCTTTAATATTTTTATTATTGTCATGAGTTTATTAAATTTTTGTAAAATTAATTTTAACAAAATTCAATTATTTTCTTCAAACTTTAATTATTCTCTATAAATTTTTTGTTAATACACCAGCTTTCATTTATTCTTTATGTCATTATTAAATCAGTTTCTTAAAATTTCAATTGTTTGGTCAATTTTTCAAGTATTGTTTCTAAATTTTTAATTTTATGCACCAATGATCAATTATTTTTTTCAAATTATAATTATTTTTGTTATTGCTCAATTATCTTCTTGTAATGTCAATTATTTTTGAAACTTTTCAATTATTTTTTTTTAAAACACAATTTTTATTGTGTTTTTCAATATTTAAATTATTTTCAGGAATATCCAATAGCTGTGCAGAAACTCGAACCTAACCGAGTCCATGTAAATTCTCATGGAGAGGATCGAATTTTACAATTTTGCACAGCTCTAATATCGAAATTTTCTAAACAAGTTCAATTCACTTTCGTTATTTTTAAATTATTTTCTTCAAATTTCCGTTACTTTTGTAACGGAAATTTTTTTTTTTTTCATCATATTTGTGTTATTGTCACGAATTTATTAATTTTTCTATAATTTTTTTTTTCTCAAACTTTAATTATATTTTTCAAATTTGAATTTTTTTGCCATTTTTGAATTATTCTCTTCCAATTTTAATTATTGTCTTCAAACTTCAATTAATTTCTTCAACTTTCAATTACTTTCCTAAAACTTATAATATTGTTTTTTAACTTTACAATTATTATCTATAATTTATTTATTTTTACACCAGTTTTGAATTTTTTTCTTTCAATATGAGTCAAATTTTCTGAACTGGGCCACCTAAAACTGACTTTTCAAATTTGATTTACTTCTATACATAATTTATTACAGCCAGGTGGTACAAAAACATTCCTGGAAAGCTTTTTTAAAAATTTTAATTTTTCAATTAGTTATAAACAATTAAAGTTTAAAGCACCTTTTTACGAAATTGTCAGTTGCTCAGCTGTTTTTTGATAAAATTGAATAATATTTGGTAGAGATATAAAAAAATAGTGCCTCTTATAATCACGATCAGAATTTTAAAAATTCGTAATTATTTATGCAAAATAAATTGTTAATTAATTAAACAATTGCAATTTTTTACAACTTCTGGGGCAGGTATGAAAAAAATTCAAAAACAGCAGAAATCTGTGTTTTCTGCACTTTGATTTAAAAAAAAAAATTTAAGTACCTTTGAAAATTGAGCAAATGGCGTAATTTTAAAGAGCGGCGTCCAAGCATTCGAACTGCCGCGGCCGCTGCGCTGGCGCTGCCGCCACAGTGGGGCAAAAAAAGCGTCCGTGGAAAAATTAACATAGGGCCCAGAAATATTACCCAATTTAGATGTATTTTTTTTTAAATTAAAGGTAACAAAATTCTGCATAACACCCCTTATTTTACTTTTTGAAAAATAGTTGTTTTCATTTATTTATTAAATGTTAAACATGAAAAGAAATGTTCTCTTATTAAAACCAGTTTAATTTTTTATTAAACGCATAATTTATATTAACAAGAGCAACATTTTTTGAAGTAATTATTTTAGAACAACTTCTTATAATAAGCTAATTGTTTAAAAAATGTTTGTATATGTTATAAACTAGACTGTAGACGAAATATGTTTTCTTCGTTGGTTTTCTTAATATTTAGCAAATTAAATCCATCTGTTCTTTAATATTTGTAACTAATTAGTGGTTAAATTCACGAAAAACTATTATAAATTAATTATTTTGTTAATTTATAAACAAATTTTATAAACAATTTTTTTTTCCGGTTCCTATTTTCAAAATTAATGAAATTTTGTGCACAATGTACAATATTATTGCTGCAGATAACATGTTTAAACATTTGGAATTAGACGTTTATGCTTAAATTAAATAACAATTACATTCGAATAATAGGGGTAAAATAAAAACAAAATTAAAAGCTATTATAATTTGTATAATAAAAGTATAATTTCATTACACTCTCTAAATCTAAATTAGTTAAAAATAACTAATAATTAGTAAAATCGTGCCAAAGTTTATATTTCAGTAATTAGTTAAAAATAACTAATTATTAGTAAAAAAATGACTAATTGTTAGTAAAAATCTAACTAATAAATAGTTAAAATACG
This sequence comes from Ganaspis brasiliensis, assembly GCA_037103525.1. Classification (NCBI taxonomy): domain Eukaryota; kingdom Metazoa; phylum Arthropoda; class Insecta; order Hymenoptera; family Figitidae; genus Ganaspis; species Ganaspis brasiliensis. The sequence goes on along the minus strand of JAZKLR010000009.1, from coordinate 4,982,159 downwards.
ACTAATTGAATTAGTAAACAGAATTTTACTAAATATTAGTTATTTTGACAAAACCTAAAAATGAATTTGACTAATAATTAGTTATTCTTTACTAAATGATTAGTAGAAATATAATAATTTGAATTAGTGACTAAGTTTTTTCTTTCAAATTAGTTATTTTTAACTAATTCAGATTAAGAGAGCAGGTTTATTAATTATTCAAAACATATAAAACAAAAAGATAAATAAAATATAAAAATTCTTTATAAAATTGATAATAAAAATGAAAATAAAGAATAGTTCTTAAATTTTACAAAAAATTATGAAATTAATTTAGTATCGAAAGAAATAAATACTAAAACGACTTCAAAAGTAAACAAGAAATTTGTCAATTAAATAAAAAAAAGTAAAAGTAGTTTTTTAATTAATGTTTGTTTCAACAATAATAAACCTAAAAATTAATTAAATTAAAAATAACTTGTCATCCCGTTAATCATGAGAAAAATGTAGAAATAATGTTATTAACTTCTTTATAACGATATGAAGAAAATGCATTGTTCATAAGATTGTCTAGTTTATAACTTATACAAACATTTTTTAAACAATTAGCTTATTATTAGAAGTTGTTCTAAAATAATTACTTCAAAAAATGTTGCTCTTGTTAATATAAATTATGCGTTTAATAAAAAATTAAACTGGTTTTAATAAGAAAACATTTTTTTTCATGTTTAACATTTAATAAATAAATGAAAACAACTATTTTTCAAAAAGTAAAATAAGGGGTGTTATGCAGAATTTTGTTACCTTTAATTTAAAAAAAAACATCTAAATTGGGTAATATTTCTGGGCGCTATGTTAATTTTTCCACGGACGCTTTTTTTGCCCCACTGTGGCGGCAGCGCCAGCGCAGCGGCCGCGGCAGTTCGAATGCTTGGACGCCGCTCTTTAAAATTACGCCATTTGCTCAATTTTCAAAGGTACTAAAATTTTTTTTTTTTAAATGAAAGTGCAGAAAACACAGATTTATGCTGTTTTTGAATTTTTTTCATACCTGCCCCAGAAGTTGTAAAAAATTTCAATTGTTTAATTAATTAACAATTTATTTTGCATAAATAATTACGAATTTTTAAAATTCTGATCGTGATTAATAGAGGCACTATTTTTTTATGTCTCTACCAAATATTATTCAATTTTATCAAAAAACAGCGGAGCAATTGACAATTTCGTAAAAAGGTGCTTTAAACTTTAATTGTTTATAACTAATTGAAAAATTAAAATTTTTAAAAAAGCTTTCCAGGAATGTTTTTGTACCACCTGGCTGTAATAAATTATGTATAGAAGTAAATCAAATTTGAAAAGTCAGTTTTAGGTGGCCCAGTTCAGAAAATTTGACTCTATTTCAATTGTTTTGTCCAGTTTTCAATTATTTGTTTCAAATTTTTAATCTTTTTATAGTTATCAAATATTTGTCATTTTTTAAATATTTTTTCAAACTACAACTGTTTTTGTCAATATTTAAATATTTAACATTTAGGAATTATTTTTTTTAAATGTCATTTTCTTCAATCTTTTTATTATTGTTATGAATTTGTTAACTTTTGAAGATCAGGTTTTAATTATTTATGTCATTATTCAACTATTTTCTACAAATATACATTTGTTTCATATCTTTTAATTATTTTTTTCAAGTTTCAATTATTTTCTTGAAAATTCTATTATTTTTTTCAATTTTTAAACTATTGTCTAAAAAGTCAAAGTGTAATTTTTACACCAGCTTTTATAATTATTTATGACATTATTCAATTAGTTTCTTTACATTTTACTTATTTTTTTAATATCTCAATTATTGGGCAAAAATTTAAATTTTTAACACCAGTCTCAAACTTTTGTTTTAAATTTTAATTATTTTTGTCATTCTTTAATTATTTTTTAGTTACTTCAATTACTTTTTAAACTTTTTAATTATTAACTTTAAGTTCCAATTATTTCGTTTCAATTTTTGGCATCATTTTTTGATTTTTAATCAATTTTTCAATTAGTTTTGCATTTACAATTTTTTTTCAAACTGAATTATTTTTGTCATTATTTAATTTTGTTCTACATAGGTATTTTAATTATTTTTGCGATTTTTAAATTGTTTTTTTCAAATTTGATTATTCGAATGACTTTTCCTGCTGGCGCCCCCCAATTTAATATCAGTAGTATTAAACTCTATATTGCTTATTCACTTTTTTTATTTAAAAGCACACTATTTACTTATTTTTTCAAATTAAAACGTCTTTTTTCACTATTTTTAATCTGCAGTTCCACTGGCAGCCCTCCTTATTGGATAAATATTATTCATCGATTTGTTTTATTTATTATTATAGTTTAATCTCCAAAATGTGTGGAAAACTAATCGTGTGCGTTATATTTTGATATTAGTTAATTTAATTAATTTTTTATTTTCATGATTTCAATCAGTGATATTTTATTTGAAATAAGTTGAAAAGTACTGAATAGTCGGTGACTTTTACCTGATTGATCAATAGAAAATAATTCAAATTTTCAATGCTGTTACTAAAATTGAAAATTATTTCCATCTATCAATCTATAAAAAATAAATGAAAATATAGTCATTTTCAACTCCTTAAATTTTATAATTAGTTATTAATTTTTTTTTAATTGTTCTGTTCTGTTGTCGATTATTCTCGATAGCCTTCGATTTTTTTTGCAAATGTCAATTATTTTCCTAATTTCCCAATTATTTTTGTTATGTTGTAATTTTTCTATCAATTATTTTCTTTACATTTTAATGTAATTCTATAATTTTTAATTTATTTTCTCCATTTTTAATTAATTTCTTCAATTCTTAATTATTTTTTTCAATTTTAAATTATTTTATTTAATATTCAATAATTCTCGTCTTTTTCCAATTATCAATCATTTTTTGAAATTTCAATACAATTCTTTAATTATTTTCTTCAATTTTTCGAACTTGCTTAATTTTTTTTTTAATTGTCAAGTATCTTCCTTAATATTTAATTATTTTATTTTAATGTTTTCTCCAATTATTATTCTCGTCATTTATTCTGTTCGTTTATGAACTATTTCTTTCAATTATTAAATTTTTCCCGCAGTTTTGGTGAGGGTTTTATATGGGAGTGAGAGAGATAGCACTATAGTGTTATTTCTTTCTCTCTTATTAAAAGTGGCTTTCTATGGAGGGGGGAGGGGACTGACCCCCTGTCCCAACGTAGTTACGCCCATGCATCAACTTTCAATTATTTTAGTCAATATTTAATAATTCTCACCTTTTTTTAATTATAAATTATTTTTCCAAATGTAAATTTAATTTTTAAATTTTTAATTCATTTCTTCATTTTATTTATTTATTTGTTTAACAATATAAAGGGGTGTCCATGACCCATAAGTATTATACAAATACACCAGGTATAAAAATAAAAAATACATACATTATATCAATTAGAACGACAAATACTGCTCTGTACAAATTAAGTTTTTTAAAAAAGAAACTAATATTTGAATCTCCTTGGGAGTCCATTAATAAAATCGACTTATTTTGTATTTGGTCATAGAATTTGATGAAAAAAAAATATGTATATATTATTATTTTTGTATTTTTAGTACGAAATTGTTGATCAACTTTAATTTCAAAATTAAAAATATTACATTCAAATTAAACTTAACAAAAATTATTTTTGATCTTGGAACTTTTTTAAAATGCCTTCAATTTTTTTCAAAAGTCACTCGATACCCTGATTTATATTTTATTATTCATTTAATTTGAATATTTTATATTTTTTTCGTTGTAACTACCGAAAAAGTTATGAAAATAACTTTATATTTGTACCTGGAATTTTTGTGAAAATAGTCTGGAAAACTTGGAAAAGTCATGGAATTTCCAAATCCTGTTTTTGTGACAACCCTAAAGTTAATTTCTTGAGCAAGTTTTAAAACATTTTTTATATATCCGACAAAATTTATTTTCAAAGTTGAAATTTGTTACCGATTTTGAGAGCAATTTGACAAAAAGAAATTAATTTGCGTTGTGTGCATATATGTATAGTGTATATTAATAAGTGGACGAGCACGTGAAACAAAACAGTAACGGATGTTAATTAAACCATGTTTCTAATTAGTTAGTAGTAACAAAGAGAATAATAAACTAATGGAAATTACGGCAATATGTTTGCTTCTCCATATTCTGGAATAATTAGCGTAAATAATTTTATCATTAGGAGATTGCAATTTGTATGGTTCATTGTAGAGCGCCGAATTTTCAATAATGCAAGCAACAGTATTTCTGTAGTTTCAGGAAACTCAAGGAGAGAACTTTTTCAAAGAGTCTATAAGCCGGTTATTTATCGCAGTTTGAAATTCCAAGAACTCGACGATAGAGGAATTTTCATTAAAATTATGACTTTAGATATTGGAACCCAGACGGATGCGAAGGCTCGCACTCTGAACGTGAACTGACTTTAAGGAATGCCTATAACTATACAAGAAGTCTCCGGGAAAAAAGTCAAAATAAGTATGCATTGAGGCATTTTTCTATTATTATCAATAAACTTTGTAAAAAAAATTGTGTTAGAGGATTTTCTTTGAAGTAAATTTTATGGTGATGGTGAAAAAAGGTATGGTGTGTAAATAATAATTGTGTACAGAAATAGTGAAGGTATAAAAATAGTGATGGTATAAAAATAGTTATGATACAAAAATAGTGATGATATAAAAATAGTGATGATATAAAAATACTGATTATACAAAAATAGTGACGGTACAAAACTAATGATGGCAGAAAAATAGTGATGGTATAAAAATATAGCAATGGTATATTTTAATTTATTACAAATAATAATATTATAAAAAATAGCGTGAATCTAAAAAAATATACAGAAAAAAACAAAAAAGTGAAATTGATGGTTGCTAATTTCCCCCTTTTATTCTTTAGCACTTTTTTCAGAGTAATAAATATTTGATTGAAATAAATTTTACTTATGTGAGGTTTTTTTCTGTTAAGTGTTGATACAAAAATAGTAAAGATTTAAAAATAGTGAAAAGGTAAACAAAAATAATTATGGTATAAAATAGTGATAATATATAAAAATAGTGATGATATAAAAATAACACTGTGTAACAGCGATGAATTACTTTGAATTGGACCTAGCCTAAGTTGTTCGTCATGAAAAACTAAAAAAAAGTGTGTATTATACTTCCCCCCTCCCACCCAAAATTTTATTTTCGAGCTTAAAAACAGTTTTTCTGCAGTTTTTGTATAAAATATACTGAAACAGAGTAAAAAAGTTCGAAAATTGTCCATTTTTTTGAATTTTTTCAACTTTGTGGAAATGATTTACGGAAAAATTTTATTTAGAATGTTTTTTCTGTGCTGAATTATTTAAAATGAATTTAATTCTACGTCGAATGAGCTTTTCTTGAATTAAATTGTTTATAAATTGACTAAGTTATTGCATTTTTTTTCTTTACTTTCGCAGTATTTTATTTAAGCGAAAAACATTACTTTCTTTTTTTTTGCCTTCTTTAATTGTCGCAAGTGGTACTAATCATCTCCTAGCATTTTTTTAGACTTATTTTAGTAAATTTTGGTAAAATTTTGAAAATGAAGATTGTCACAAAAAATGTTGAACATTGATTTTCCCGAAAAATACTATGATTATAAAGACAAAAAATGCAATAACTTAGTCAATTTAACATCAATTTGATTAAAAAAAGGCCCATTAGAAGCAGAATTAAATATACTTTAAAAATTCATCACAGAAAAAACATTCTAAATCAAATTGGTCTGTAAATCATTGCCAAAGTTGAAAAAATTCAAAAAAATTGACAATTTTCGAACTTTTTTACTTTTTTTTCTACCGTAAATTTCACTTGAAACATAAAATCTTTATAAGGTATAGAAAGCCTTCTCTCTAAATCTGAATTAGTGGTTTTTTACCAATGAATAAGCGAAAAGTGAGCTACATATTAAGTAGAAAGAATTTTACTAATTTTTTAATAGAAAACTACTAATTTTTAGTGTAAAACTACTAATTTTTTAGTAGAAAACTACTAATTGAATTCATAAAAAAATCTACTTATTTTAAAAATAAAGTTTCACTATTTCAATTAGTAGTTTTCTACTACAAAATTAGTAAAATTCTTGGCTCACTTTTCGCTAATTCATAGTAGAAAACTACTAATTTAGATTTAGAGAGTTGTTTTTCAGCTTTAAATTAAAAAAAAGAATTTGAAATCGGACCAAAAATAACGAAATAACAGTATATTTTATACTAAAACTGCAGAAAAACTGTTTTTTTAGCTTTAAAATGAAATTTTCGCTGGTGGTTTTTATGACGAACAACTTAGGCTAGGTCCGATTCAAAGTAATTTTTCTTCCTCATTTTTTGTAACACAGTGTAATGGTTGTATAAAAAAAGTGAAAGAGTATAAAAAAGTTATGACATAAGAATATAATAATGTCTCTAGAAAACGCTATTAAAGCTTCTATTTATAAATGAAATTTTAAATTATATGCATTCTTAAGTCTTACAAATGACAAAAATAATTCTAATTTGTATAGACTGAATATTCTCAATGTACTATTTTAAAACATGTATCTCTCACAAAAATGTCAAAATAACTCACTTCTACATTATTTTAATGTACATTCTCATGTAGACATTTTCTCATTGCAATGATACATTATAATTATTCGGACTTTCTTTGATTTCCAAGGCAATGTAAACTCTCGTATTTCAGCCAGATTGCATCTTTATATTTCTGCTTACAAACTGGAGGCTAAAAGGAACGTACGTACTTCTTGACATGTTTGTTCGAAATTGCCCAAGTGAAAATTTATCTTGAATTGGAAACTTTGTGCTTCAAGTTTATAACTGATTCGGTTATTTGTGCCAGTTTTATGGTTAAATATTACAATAATGAAAAATCCCTTTCCTACTGCATGTGATGCTTTAAAAAAGCTACTGTAGGATTTTTAATTTAGCTGTTGTTTCTCTACAAGATAACAAAATTACTTCCTCTATGATTTATCAATAATTTAAGGTATTTTTCCGATGGGCAGTCCCTGACAAATGTTAGTATTTCAGTTAATAATTATTAATTAATATAATTTATTTCTTAACTTATTATTGACCATAAATACTTGATCAGGTATCAACCAATAGTTTTTTAATAAAAATGTTAAAAATTAACAAAAGTTGCTAAATTTTCACCGTTTTTTAAAGATACCTTTTTCACAAGTCTATATTTTTTCTTACCATTTTTTAAAAAATGGTACAATTTAAGTAAAGAAAATAAGCTATTAGGGTAACAGGTACAGTGACCGACCCCCTGACAGTGAACGACACCCGTCGTAAAAAAGGTTAATTATTAACATATTTACACATTAATATACATTGTATTTTATTAAATTGAGAAAAATGGTTCATTACGAAACTTTTAAACTAATGCCAATACATAATAATTAAAAATAATCAAGGAAATTCTGTTTTTTAAAAATGAGGTTAGGTGTGTTTCGTTTTTTCCATCAAAATTTACGAAAACGACAAGAGCATCAGTGAACCAAAAGTAAGTTTATTTTTTAAACACAACTGTTTTAATAAGTCAGGTTTGCATAATTTGCTTTAAAACAAGTGTAATTAGTAATGTGAGACTTAAAAAACACTGTAAACAATGTGAATTCTTTAATTATTTGGGTGTCGTTCACTGGCTATATAATTTTCCCCAATGACAGTGAACGACAGGGGAATGTCGTTCACTAATTTCTATAAATTTCTCAATTTTCAGTGAACGACACCATATAAAAACTTGACAACTGAATTATTTGTTCATGATTATTTAAATATTGCATTATCACAAATTAATGTTATTAATGCTTGTAATAGTTAATTTGCAAATGCTTAGTATAAAAACTTATTAAATTATTTAAAAAATCTATTCAATATGCAATACATGACGAGGCTTCCATTTTTTTCTCAATTGTATTATTAATTAAGAGTAGAAAATTTAATTATATGAAAAAACTGAAAATTATTGTATTTACAATTGTTTAAAGAATTTAATATTGTTAACTGTCCAATCTATTATTACGACTAGAGACTTTTATTTTGTTCTCAGTTGTTAAATTTATTAAGCATAACATTTAATTATATGAAAGAGGTAAAAATATTATTTTTAAAATTGTTTAAATAATTCATTGTTGCTAATTTTTCAATATATTGAACAAAAAATAGAAGGCTAAACATTTCTAGTATTTTCTCATTTATGCACATTTTCAAGATCAGAACAACTATTTATAAGAAAAATTAAAAATTATTATTTTTAAAATTGTTTAAATAATTTCTTGTTGTCAATTTTCCAATATGTTGCATATAAAGCTAAACACTTCTATAGACTATAGAAAATATCAACATATTTTTAAATAAAAAATAATTAATTCTTAAAAGAATTTAATAAGATTTTATACTATTCTTTGTACATCAAAAATACACAAACATTATTTCGATTCTATGGACTCGGAAGAATTGATATGTTGTAATTATTATTTATTATTTTAATACGTTTCGTAAGACATTTTCTTCATTTTTATTGTTTTAAAAACAATAAACAACGTTTTTTACGATTTCGTAAATTTTTCACAGTTTTTAAATTTTAAATATTTATATTTAAATAAATATAAATGAATAAATGAATTTATTATTATTAATTTATTTAAATTTATTCTGTTTGTTAAGCGAGAGCAAAAATTATATCCAATGAGATACTCATCCTTTCAAAAGAAAAAAGTGGATAAATATAACATATGTTATATTTATGTATTTATGTATTATATAATACATAATTATTTCTAAAATGTCAAATTGGTTTAGAATCTGCATAAAATTTAAATTATGAGCACATGGTCATATTTTTAATTACATTTTTTATTTCTGAAAAAATTGGCTAGGTGTCGAAATTATACGCAGTCTGGAAATGTATTTTTAAGGTTATGTTAATTTTCCCTTTGCAACATCCTTAAAAAGAAGTCTTCTCTATAAATATATTATATTTTTTCATTTGTAATCAAGAAAATGTGTTAGTTTATGTTCGATATTGTTAAAATATTAAATATTTTAACTTATTTCACTTTCAGAAATAAATATATTTAACAAATAAGAAAAGGTGTCGTTCACTGTCCACGACGCTATGTCGTTCACTGAAAAAAGGGTGTCGTTCACTGTTTTCGTAGAAGGCATTTGAAAACTATTATTATTAATTTTTCATAAAGCTTTCGATAATTTCACACACATAAATATAAAATTAAAACCTTAATCTGTCATTTACAGTTTATTTCATAACTAAAACTATAATAGGTAAGATTATAACTTCACTCAAATTTGAAACTATGCTCAGGGTGTCGGTCACTGTACCCGTTACCCTATTTACTTAAATTGTACCATTTTTTAAAAAATGGTAAGAAAAGATACAGACTTCGGAAAAAGGTATCTTTAAAAAACGTTGAAAATTTAGCAACTTTTGTTAACTTTTGAAACATTCTTATTAAAAAACGATTGGCCGATATCTGATCAACTATTCATAGTCAATAATAAGTTAAGAAATAAATTATATTAATTAATAATCGCTATTAACTGAAATACTAATTTTTGGCAGGGACTGCCCATCGGAGAAATACCTTAAGTCTGAATAGTATGCAACTTAAGGCTTATTATTCATGATTCTAAACTTTTCCCACATAATAATTATCCTCAATTTTTCACTTGTTTTTATATCCACAATTTAGCACAACTGTTACAGCGCCTATATTAATTCTATATCGTCATTATTCGGATATTGTTTAAGAGCTATTTTTATCGATATTTTGCACAATAAAGGCGATGCAATATATGAAGGGAGTGATATTGCACAGGGTGAGATATGGTTCTGAGAGATATAAAATTTTGCGGTTGGCATGGTGCACTACGTTGGCGGAACTCGATGGGCACGAGTGCTTGAGGGGATCGCAGCATATGGGCATATGCTTTCGAATATATGCATGAGAATAGACCACTTGGTTCGTAAAAACGGCAAAGCATAGAATGTCGAGAGGCGGATAGAGCTGAATTTGCAGAAAGGGATGATACATTACGTACGACCAAGGGATTTGGGATACGGATGGCCAAGATCTAAAGCAGAGAAAAATTTTACTTGAGCAACCATACGTCCTTAAGCGATTTAACCCTTTCACCTACATCCTATTTCAATTTCTCAGCCTTGTGGCCTACAAATCTTCTACAATTTGTATTTGATTTAATATTATTGTCCAATACAATTTAGAAGCGCTAAAAAAGGCCTTTTTTAAGAATTTTGTTGATAGGTTTATGTTATAAATATTTAGATATAAATTGTTACACTTAACAAATACACTCCCAAAATACATAAAAAATAAGTTTTTTAATTTATTTTAGTGAGTTTCTATCCATGAGAATAGAAGTTGCAGAAAAATAATAAAAGAAAGAAAAAAAAATTGATGGACGCTGTTGATGAAATTTCTGAATTAAATTTACTGGAACAAAAAAACGAACGGGTTTAGATTCAATGTATTAATAGAGCTATAGCGCATATCATACGATTTTTTATTTTCGTAAAATTGACAAAATTGTTCGGACATTTTTTTCCCTTTTTTTCTCAAAAATAAAAAAAAAAACATTTTTTTCTTTATTTAGCGTAATTATTGTAACGCAAAAAATTGTCCATTTTCTTTGATTTCGAGTAAATTTTCGGAATTAATAAACAAGTAATCAAATGATATAAAATTTGTGAAAATCATTACAAATTAAAAAAAAATTAAAAATTGACGAACTTGATTAAAATTTGGGAAAAAAAATTGAAAAATGATTAAAACATTGAAAAGTGGATACAATAACTCGGATTTGAGATAATAAATGAAAATTTAGGATGTTAATTGAAAAATAATTAATATATCTATAATTGAAAGGCAAACAGAATGATTGCAAATAGATAAAAGAAAATTAAAATTGAAAAACATAATTAAAAAATGAGATAAATAATTGAAAATTTAAGAATTTAATTGAGGAATTAAGTTTAAGAATAATTAAAAATTGAAGAAAATTATTAAAATTTGAAAAAAATATTTTAAAGTCTAGAAAATTCATTGAAGAATATTGAAAATATTTAAAAATTCGAGAAAATATTTGCAAAGTAATAAAAAAAAAATAACAATTGAGGAACATAATTTTAATTTCTAAAAAATAATTGAAAAAATTTCAACATATATTTGTAATAAAAGAAAATTATTGCAGAATGATAAAAATAATTGTAAATTCATAAAATAACTGGAATTTGAGATAAATAATACAAAAACTTAGAGAATTTATTAAAAAATAATTGAAAATGACAAAAACTGATTGAAGAATAATAGAAATAATTGAAAATTGTAGAATTTAATAACAATTTGTAAAATATAATTGTAAAAATTACAGAATATATTTAAGATAAACAAGGTTACTTGGACAAGGATAAAAATAGTTGGGAATTAAAGTTAATTATGAAAATTTAAGAAAAAAATTGAGAAAATTACAGAATTTATTTGATATAAAAGAAGGTTATTGAAAATTGAAGAACGTCATTTAAATACTTGAAAAATACAACTAAAATATAAAATCAATAAATAAAAATTGATGGAGCATGAAAAAAGTTGTTTAATATTGAAAATTATTTGGAAAATGATTATGAAAAACGATGAAAATAGTGAAGCTAATAATTAAATTAACAAATTTGAAGAGGTATGTCCTTCCATTATTTCACTTTACAAATTGACATTAATAATTCGATATTGAAGAAATTTAATTGTAATTTGTAGAAAATAATTACAATTTATAAAACAAAAATCATATTTTGTAAAAATAATTGAAAAATGATGAAAGAAATAAAAAATTAATTAATAAATAATGAAACTAATTTTATATTGAAGGGAATAATTAAAACTGAAAAAGTTTGATTTTAAAAAATTAAAGAAAATAAATAAAACTTGCAGAAATTTTGAGTTTAAATTTTAGGGGAAGAATTGAAAAATAATGAAAATCATTAAAGAGAATTTTTGAAAAATGATAAAATTAGATAAAATTTTTAGATATTGATTGCAATTTTAGAAAAATAATTTTAAACAATACAAAATATTTTATAAAGTAAAAGAAATTGCCTTATTTCAAAATGAGTTAAAGAATTTTAAATTCAGAAAAATAGTTACAACATTAAAGAAATAAACCAAAAATTTAATGAAGAAAATAATGGGAATTTGAAATAAATAATTGAAATTTTTTGAATTAATCAACAAATATTCAAAATAATATAAAAATCGTGAAAATCATTGCAAATGAAAAAAATAATTAAAAATTGACGAAGTAATAAAAAATTGCGAATTAAAACTTTAAGAAACGCATGCAAGAACTTAGATTTGACATAATTATGTTAAATAATTGAAAATTTAGAGATTTAATTTAAGAATAGTAAAAAAAATAAAACATTGAAGAAATTGATTGCAAATGACAATAATAATAATTGAAAATTGAAGAAAATTACTAAAATTTGAGAAAAATATTTTAAAATCCAGGAAACTAATTGAAAAATAATGAAAATAATAAAAAATTCGGGAAAATATTTGCAAAGTTATAAAAATAATTAAAAATTAAAACAAATAATTTTAATTTGTGAAAAATAATTGATAAAATTACAACATAAATTTGTAATAAAAGAAAGTTATTGCAAAATCATAAAAATAATTTTGAATTAAACAAAAAACTGGAATTAGAGATAAATAATAATAAAAATTAGAAAATAAATTAAAAAATAATTGAAAATAACAAAAAGTAATTGAAAAATGATAGAAATAATTAAAAATTAAAGAAAACTATTTTAGTTTGTTAAAAATAATTGAAAAAATTACAATAATATTTATAATAAACAAAAATAATTGCAGAATGATAAAAATAATTGTAAACTGAAAATATTACTGAAATTTGAGATAAGTAATAAAAAAAATTCGAAAATTAACTAGAAGATAATTGAAAATGACAGAAAGTAATAGAGGAAAAATGAAAAATAAATTTAATAAAAAAAATAATTGGTAGAAATAATTGTAATTTAAAGAAAATAATAAAAAAATAATTAAAAGAATTTCAGAGTATATTTGAGATAAACAAGACTTTAATAACAATTATTTATTATAATTCTTCGAACTACAATTAATTTGAAATTTCATTGATTAAATATTTAATTAATCTACGCTTTTAGAATAATAAATTTAAAATTATTTAATAATTTTTTTAATTATTAACAATTCTTTCTATTATTATTTCAATTATTTGCTAGAATTTTTATATATTTTTAACATTTTTCAAAAATTTTCTTCAATTTCTAATGATTTTCATTATTTTTCCCCATAAATTTTAAATTCATAATTTCTGCAAGAATCAATTATTTTCTTAAATTTTTTCAAATAAAACTTTTTCATTTTTAATTATTTCCTTTAATATCAAATTAGGTTAATTATTTATTAATAAATTTTCAATTTTATTCGTAATTTTTCAATTATTTTTGCAAAATATGATTTTTGTTTTTTCAAATTTTTATCTTTTAATTCGATTTGTAAATTCGTGTATCCACATTTTTATTAAGTAAGCTGTAGATAACCATTATTATTATTATTATGTTTATTATTTTAATACAAAATCATTATTTGCCGTCTGACCACAAATTGTCTCTACTACTGAAAACTATTCACTTCTGTGTTTGGTCCCTTTTCAATTTCTTTCACCATGTTCCAATTTCAAAGTATCAGTTAAACGTGGAGAAATCCTGAGAAGTGCGAACAAGCAATAAATGTTAATTAAGCAGTAAAATACGAGTTTAATCTACCTCTGCTGTAAATAGAAGGACTCAGAGGTAAAAACAAAAGAATTTGAAAATAAGCATTGATTGTTGAGTATGTTGTAAATTAATTTATTACCAGTGTAATTTTGTATTGAATTGGAAATACAATTTTCAGCAGTTGAAATAAAGTATTTTAATAGATTGGTTGAAATTTGTCACGGTCCATGAAATATTTACGCATGCGTGAATTCGCGACCATTCGAACAAGAGCACACGACTGCACAATTCACTTCACCAAGATCGCTCTTGTATCAGTTTCATGCCGATAAGAGAAATATCAGTGACATTTATTCTGTCAGTAAAGCAGATCAAAGAATTTGAACAGGGTTTATGTATCATTGTTTGGATATGTCACAAAAGTAGAATAAAAGTTGTTTTAAAATAAAATGATCATCAGTTACAAAAAGAAAATAAAGTAAATATTGGAAGAAAATAAAATGAGAACATTAAATAAATAGAATATTTCAAAATAAAAGAAGTTGACAATAAATTGAAATAAATATACAGATAAAAATTAAATATTAAGATCTGATTTATTATCATTACGAAATTATTATGAAAGTCTGTAAGTGGTGATTTTCCACTATTATTGATTCCAAAATTGTGAACACTGTTCTATCGAGTTTGTATTCTAGTTTATGAAAGTTATGGACCGATAATTTCAATTCATGCATCAAACCTCGATAAAGGATACCGACGGAACTAGTTAGCATGAGTTTGACATAATTTAAAACTCGACAAATGGTTTCTTTTCCACAATTCACAACTTTTTTATTTAATACAACGGTACTTTTTGTTTAAAATGAAATTGCATTTTACATTTCAGCTTGTTTGTATTCTCAAACAGAAATGAGAAGCTAATTATTACGAAGAATTTTTTTTTAATCATCAGGTTCTTTTTTTTCTATTAAACAGGAGTAAGAAGCAATTACAAATGGAATTTTAGAATTTAATACCGACATTTTTCAAGCTTTTTAATTAAGATTGAACATTTTTATTAAATTCTGAAAATGACTCATTTTAATTTTCAACTAAACTGTACCTATCGATTACTTCATCTCACACCTCATGGGAATTTTCTGTTCTGAAGGTACATAATCTTGAAAGTTCATTGGGGTGATGAAACACTCCTCTTTCAGTACCTCTTTGCAGACTACTCCGAGTAACGAAAAGGTGAATAAAATTTAGCTTGTAACAGTGATGGATTACTGTTGCTCATCCTTTTATTGGCCATGGTATGGCAGAATAAATGGATCCTCTGTTACAAAGCACTTTATCTTCTATATCATCTAATTTAAGAAACGTTGTTTCAAACCTGATATTTTAACTTTAGTGCTAAAGAAGAAAAGTAGTTTTTATCCTATTTCTTATTTTTATTGAAAAAATAAAATTATTATTTGAAATATACAATATACATGAAATTGAAAAAAACAAAAATACAGTTCTCACTACAAACAAAAAAGATTTCAAACATAATTTTAATTGGGATGGATATTCAATTTTAGATAGAGAATCAAATCTTAAAAAACGTTGGACTTCTGAAAAAAAAACATATAAATTTACAAAAATATCCGATAAACAAAAAAGATGATACACAAAATCTTAGTAATATTTATTTTTAATTTTTAAATAAACTAAAATACGAATTATAAATATTTATTATTGTTGACTGATATGACTAATTATCCTTTGATAACAAACTTATATTTGTGAATTTAGGGTTAGTTATTCATTCTTACCTTAGTTTAATTTTAATCATCGACTTTTACACAACATGTATTTTAACAGTTTTGGCATTCAATTTTAATTTTAAATATATTGTGGTTTTAAACCTATAACAGAATTTTTTTAACTCATTTTATCGGTAACTATATATCAGAATTTTATTGTATTGTGTTATTTATTTATTTACATAATTGTTTAATTTGTAATTAAATATTAAATAATAATAATAATCTCCGTAAACTCGTAAAGTTAGTTAGTATATATATTTATTCATCTTTTCTGTCCACGTTTTAAAGTCTGAAGTGAAGTTAGTTAGTATTAATATTTATTTATCTTTTTCTGTCCACGTTTTAAAAACTGAAGTAAAGTTAGTCTTAGTCCCTGTTATTTTATTGATTTTGACTCTCTTTGTCAGAAAATATTTTGAAATTTGAATTGAAAGAATAAGGTAACCTTTTTCGTTAGTGTCGTGTTGTGCTGGTTTTTAATTATCATTTGTGTAAAAAAAAGTTTCGAAAAATGCTTTAAAAATTTATTATGATTTTTCAAGAAGTATAAAATACATACACATGCAATTAATTTCCTAAATTTTCAGTTTTTATCTCAAATTTAGATTATTGTCATCAATTTTACATTATATAACGATTTTTTAATTATTTTCTTTTGCTTAAACATAAATTATGCAATTTTTCTTGATTTTCATCAATTTATAATTATATTCATTATTTTGGCATTACTTTTAAAAATTTCAATTATTTATCCGATATTGCAATATTATTTTCAACAATTTTCGTTATTTCTGCGATTCTTTAACTATTTTCTTTAAATAAAAATTTTTGAGTAATTTTGTAATTATTATTTCTTTTTAAACATATATTCTATGATTTTTTAAATTATTTCTCTCAAATTTTATTTACTGTTTTCAATTCTTCATATTTAAATTATTTTCACCATAATTCAATTTTCTTTCTCAATCTTAAATTTATTATTTTCAGCATATTTGAATTATTATTTTCAATTTTTAATTAATTTTATCATTTTTCAATTATTTTTCTCGATTGTTAATTATTATTCTCATTTTCTAAAATTATTTTCTAAGATTTTTAAGTATTTTTCTGAAAATTTAAATATTTTCTTCAATTTTTAATTATTTTCATTTGTTATCAGAATTTCAAATTTTTTTTATTAATAATCGTAATTTCAATTATTTTTGGCATTTTTCCAGTCTTTTCTCAAATTTTTAGTTATTCTCATTTTATAAAATAAATTTCTAAAATTTGTTAAGTATTTTTCTCAAATTTCTATTATTTTCTTGAATTTTTAATTATTTTTCTTTGTTTCCATAATTTCCAAACAGTTTTATTAATTATCGTAAATTTCAATTATTTTTAGCATTCTTCCAGTCTTTTCTCCAATTTTTAGTTATACTCATTTTATAAAATAAATTTCTAAAATTTGTTAAGTATTTTTCTTAAATTTCTATTTTTTTCTTGAATTTTTAATTATTTTTCTTTGTTTTCATAATTTTCAAAATATTTTATTAATTATCGTAAATTTCAATTATTTTTAGCATTCTTCTAGTCTTTTCTTTAGTTTTTAGTTATTCTCATTTACTAAAGCTATTTTCTAAGGCTTTTAAGAATTTTTCTCAAATTTCAATTATTTTCTTCAATTTTTTATTATTTTCATTTGTTTTCATAATTTCAAAATTTGTTGAGTAATTATCGTAAATTTCAATTACTTTTAGCTTGTTTCTTCAATTTTTTTCTACAATTTTTAGTTATTTTCTTTTTTTTTTTAATTGGTTTCTGAGATCTTCGTGTATTTTTTCAGATTTCAATTATTTTTTCTTTATTTAAAAAAAAATCTGTAATTTTTCAATTATCACACTTAAATGTCATTTGTTTTTTTTACAACTTATCATTGTTTGTATCATATTTTAATTATTTTCGGCAAGTTATAAAATTTAAAAAAATTTTTCAATTATTTTCCAAAATTTATTTCCTTCAATTTTCAATTCTTTACATTTGTTCCATAATTTCAAAAATTTTTATCTATTTATCTGACTTTTTAATTATTTCATTATTTATAATATTTTTTATGTTATTTTCTTTAATTTTCAATTACTTTCGTTCTTTTTCTCGTTCTTTTTCATAATTGAAAAAAGTTTTTACTTATTTCTCTTTAATTAAAACTTGTTCTGTTCATTTTTAAATTATGTTTATCTTTTTTCATTTATTTTCTCTAATTTTTAATTATTTTCTTTCATTTCAATGAACTTCTAAAAGTTTTAAGTATTTTTCTCAAATTTTGTTTAACTTTCCTTTAATTAAAATATTTTATGTAATTCGTTTAAATACTTTCTCAAATTGTTCATTATTCAATTTTGTTTTAATTTACTTTTAAGATTCTCGAGTATATTTTTCTCAAATTTAAATTATTTTCTTTATGTTTAAAACATTTTTATGTTTGTTTAAATTAGTTTCCCCAATTTTTAATTGATTTCATTATTTTTTTTCAATTAATTTGCAAAATTTTTAATTATTTTGTTGAATTTAAATTAATTTTTACAATTCTTTTTAATTCTAAAATATTATAAATTTTGTCTTAAATAAATATTTATTTTATTTATATTAATTGATTTTTAAATATTATATTTAAAATATTTATTTCTTCTTATTAGATCAATAGTATTTACCAATTTGTTATATTTATTATTGTATTTTATAATTTCTAAAATGTATGAAAAACTAGTCGCGCGTTGGCGCGCGTTTTATTTTACTAGTATATTAATATTTTAGTTTCTAATGAGGGCAGTGTAACTGTTGTAACGTTATGTTTTAAATAAAATGACAAAGATTTGGCTCAGAGAAATTGATTTTTTCTTATTTCTTATTAAAAATTATTATTTATTATTACTATAATATTATTATCTAACATTTATTAAATTTCAGAAATAGGAGAAGTTGGAAAGATCTCTCCAACTTTCGATCCTTATGAATGATTTTGCTAACGGAGTGCATATCGAAATCTTGATAAAGCGATTTTAAAAGATTTAGATGAAAATCTCTCTAGGACGGAAGCCATTAGTCTGGGAATTAATTTTCACATTTTCCTGACACCCGGTATAGGTGTGTGTTAGCAATATAATGGTGAGCTATATACCAAGGTGCATTAAAGCGGTTTGTGTGTCCCAAAGAGGTATGAGGTCTTTTACTCGACTCAAAAGCTGCTTCTATAGAAATGCCCCAACTATATGAAGTAATACATTGCGTCCCGATTACCAACTTGAACACCTGCTAAATCACTGAGAAAACGGTCGAATACACTACTGTCATGTTTATTCTTCAATATTTCAAAACTCTTAAAACCCCTGCTTGTGCCATTCGATTTTAAAAATTACCCAGCTTTTCATCAGGTTTTTTTTTTTGTTGTAATTTCTATGAACATAATTTAAAGCTTTTACAGTCACGATTTGCGCTTTATGAAAAACAAAAATTGCTTATAAAAAGTTTCCAACAAATTTAAGTTTACGAATCGTAAAAAATATCCAAGAAAAATAGTTTGCGTCGAATTATTAATTTTTTGTCATTAAAATTAAAAATAGAATTTTTACGGTCGGATAGAAAGAAGTTTAAATAAAAATGTCATGTTTCCTGGAAATTTCTTTTAATTATAATTTGTGGATGGATTGAGAGTATTTTAATGTAGATTTTAAAATCGTTTCACGTAGACGATTTAAAAAGAATTGAGTTTGAATGAAAAAATAATGGTTTTTGGATTTATCATGTTATTTGATGCATTATTGTAATGAAAATTGTGGAAAAATGACTGCGCATTCTGAAGTCAACTCCTTTTATTTACTTCAGGGTACATTTGACATTGTCTTCTAAAACATGATTTTTAGTAACCTTTTTCTTTTATAAAAAGAATTTTAATAAAAAAATTTGTTATAGATGAAATATTCTTAAAAATATCCAACAAAAATAGTTTGCAACTGCATCTTAGAAATATAATATTCTTAAAAAAACAAACATATATTCTCAAATGAAGAATATTTTTCCTATTTTAAGAATATTATATTCTTAAAATGAAAATAATTCGTAAAATAAGAATTCTTTTTAAAAGTTTCTTAATATTTTATTCTTAAATATGATCCAAGAATTATTCTACAAAATAGGTAGAAATATTTCTTATAATATGTAAATAAAATGACAAAAAATGAAGAGACCTAATTTTTTTTTAATTTTTCATTTTTAAAACCTTAATAATTCTGAATTGGATTATACTAAAATGTTTGAAAATAGCCGATTCGGCGTGTTTTTTAAGCTCGTAAATATGTCATATAAATATATTGAAACAAGCGACAAAACACGAAAATAAAATTATTAATGAACATGATTTTCAAATTTTCGATTTTTAAATTGTTAATAACTTTAGATGAAATTGCACAGGAGTGTTCGCTAATAGGTCAATCGAAGCATTGTCAAAAAATAAAAATAATAAAATAGTTTTATTTCAACTTCTTTTATGAAAAATTTACAAATTCCGAAAGAAACGATTTGTTCGTCATTTTTAAATGTAAAAAAATATAAGTAAAATTGATGAATTGGGTTCAAACATATGTCATAATTTCGACCCTGAAAGACTTATAATTTTGTAAGAGAACATTGTTCTAACTATAAATTATGGTTTCCGAGATATACAAGGCAAATATAATATATTAACACATACACAGACTTTTTTAAAAAAAATCGTTTCCGACATCCTGTGATGGAAATATGTCATAAAGTACTATTTTTCATTCAATCTAATTTTTTTAAAATCGGTTACGTAAAACGATTTTAAAATCTACATTAAAATACTCCCAACACATCCACAAATTATGATTAAAAGGAATTTATAAAGAATATTACGTTTTCATTTAAACTTCTTTCTGACAAACCGTATTTTATTTCAAAAAAATGAGAAATTAAAAATGTAATATAAGCGTATATTATCTTGTATATAATATAAAATAATGCATAAAAACCTATGTAGAAAATAACAAAAGTATTTACAGTAATTGAGAAAAATAGTTCCATTTTCTTTCAAATATCGTGTTTCCTTGAGTTTTAACTTTCTTGAAGACTTAAACGTAAGCTTCTTACTTCATTAAAGATCTCTAAAGCCCCTTCGGTTTCATTCCGTTGTATTACAGTCTCTGAATGTCTTTCCAGACAGCTACCCAGATGCTGGAAAACTTTTCAATTCTTTTTACCAGAAAAAGTTGATTTCAGAATAATATAAGATACATTTTTATGATTTGTTGAAATCTGTTATTCAAATATTTGTGATTATGTAATCAAATTTTATAAAAGTTAAGTACTTATTTTCTTGGTAACTTTGAATTAAGTTAACGGGATGTCTGGATATAAACTGCCTTTACTACTGAAACACTTTTCTTGAAGTAGTTTAATATAGTTTTATTGTTTTTAACTACTTTTTTATAAAGGCATTCCATGTCAAACAATTACAGTTACAAAAGACTGCTATATTTTGAAAGAGAATTGAATGATTTTTCGATTGTTCTTTATATTAATTTTTTTCTCAATTTCATAAAGAAATTTTTATTTAAAATCTAAAACTATTGATATCTCATAACACCCATTCTTATACTTTCTTGAAATCTATGTTAAAAATTAAGATTTTATAGTTTCTAATTCCTTTTAATTTATTAAGAACATTTTAGAGGATTTTTGGATAAAAATGTTAAAAAATATGTTTTTGAAAAATCTGACATGAAGCGAAGTTGAATTTATCTAAGCCAGATTCGTTATTTTTCGTTTTTAAATTTTGAAAGAAAATATAACATGTATTTTTCTTATAATTTATTTATTCTTTTTTTTTTAAAAATAACTTAAAAATTTATTTGTTGGAATCGAGTCAAAATATATTTTATATTACTAAAATAATAAATAATTGTTCTTGACTAAAAGTTTTTTTTTTAAATAATCATATTCTGTTTTAAAATATAAAAACAAAGAACAACCAAATTTGATTCTGGCTTAGGTAAATTCGACTTCACTTTATGTCAGATTTTTCAAATACACATATTTTATATAATTTTTAATTTTTTATCCTTAAATCCTCTAAAATGTCCATAATAAATTCAATGAAATTTGAAACTATAAAACCTTAGCTTTCTTTTCATATCGGTTTCAAGAAAATTTAAGAAAGGGTGTCTTGACATATGAATAGTTTTATATTTTAAATAGGAATTTCTTTATAAAATTTAAAAAAAAATTAATATAAAGAGCAATCGAAAGAACATTAAATTCTCTTGCAAAAAAGTGCATAACATGTTATCATTGTTTTATTTTTCATAAAGTTAATTTTATTTAAAAATAACCTTTTCTGCGATCGTCTTTTGTAGGTGCAACGATTTAAAATAGAATGCCCCATTTATTTTCTTAGCATCTTTGAATTCATTTAATGTCTGTCGATAACCTGCTGTTACTACTGAAACACTTTTCTTTCAATAATCTACACAGTTTTATGGATTATAACAATTTTTTTATACTTATTTTCTTGGCATCTTTAATTCTACTGAATGTCTGTCTACAACTTTCTTTTACTACTAAATTACTTCTCTTACACTGTTACAATAATTTACATTGTTTTAGTGTTTTTAACCACTTGTTTATATTTATTTTCTTGGTATCTTTGAGTTTACCTAACGTCTGACTATAACCTACCTTTACTACTTCTACACTTCCCTTTCAATAGTTTACACAGTCCTATATATTTTTAACTAATTTTTTTTCTGTTTTTTACCATATTATAAACAGAGATCATCGTTAATATTTTTACAAATCTTAAAGTTAAAGGTTAACTTCTTTTACCAAAAAAACTTTGATTTCGTTATTTCTCCTTTGAAAGTAATCCATCAAATGTCAAATCAGTGGTATAAACATTTTTAATCAGACATAATCTACTTTTATAAAAATATTCGCGTTAAAAATCCAAAACCTAGCTTTGTTATCTCTGAAATGTTAAAAAAGTTTCATCTAAGTTTAGTCTATTTCAGGTCAGACTTACAGTGGTATGAATCGGTTTCTGTCAGACAATTACTCAAAAAACTTTGTTTGAAATAGTAATGCCTCCAAAATAGCTACGCAGAGGAAGAAATATAAGTTAGACGTTAAATCAAGACATTATATTACGTGAAGACGTTTATGACGTCAATTAACTTTCAGTAGTTAATCCTAGTTTGAGCAGATGTTATAAGTTGCTAACACTAAGTTTGGTGATTAGTGAAGATATTTTATACATGTGGAGAATAGTTTATTCAACTCACAAAACAAATAATACAATAATAGTTGTTCTTTAATTAAATAAAAATAAATCTAATATATGAGAAAAAAAAATTATCACATAAATTTTTTTCTATTTGGTACTAATTCGAAAAAAGTTTTGTTTTATTTTGGATTCTACTTAAAATTCGATCTGGGCTATTAGTCTCCAACAGTAAGTATACGTATATATATAGTAAGAAATCACCACCAGATATTGGAGTTTTGAACTGTGAGATTACGTGCCGATTAGTTTATCTCCTACTTCATAAAAGTTTTTAGTTCTAAAAATATAGATTATGGAAGTTTAGAGTGCATCGAGGTGGTGATATACTACGGTTGAATAAGAGGACTTCTTCAAGTAAGACTGAATAGATTGAATTCTAAAGATAAGCAACCAGAGAACAAAGTTTCGAGAAGTTTTGTAAAAAACGTCTTGAGAAAATTCACAGATGTAAACCAAATATTAAATTAAACATAAAAAGCATACTGATAAAAAAAATTACTTTTTTAATGGCATTGCGAAACCCTGATTCGATAAAAACTCAATTAAAAGTATTCCACTTCAGACATTCTGTTAACAAGGGTATATTTTGCATTAAAAAATATTCTTAACTATGAAAAAGTTGATATCAAGAAATCAGCTTGAAACTAGAATAAAAAATCAAATATTCGATAATAAACTTTTCTTTAGAATTTTTTTCATTTCCGTATCGATTCTCATGAATTATTTATTTTACAACATTTCTGATTGACTATTTATTTAGCATACTTAATTTTCTATGTTTCTTTTATTGTAACGTTGTTGCATCAACAATACATAAAATACAGAATAAAGTACGATGTTTTGAAATTGTGAAATTGTAGGAAAAGAAATAGAGCCACAAAAAGTGAAACGGAAAGGCGAATAAAGTGGGGCGAGATCAGATAAGAAAGAGAAAAAGTTGATACAGAAAAAGTGAGAAGGAACAAGTTGAGATAGGAAAAGTGGATGGAGGAAAGATGTGGTATGAATAATGAGCAGTTTTCTCAAATTACGTAATCCACCAACCATTTCATGTTCTTTCTGTAATGAATTTTAAACTCTTTTTATTTTGCATAAAATGAATGAAATAATTTGACAAATTAAATGGATTTAAATTTATTTTACTCATTAATTTGGATTCTTTAATTTAATTAGATTTTGTCTGAAAAAACCCAATATCAAAAGGAACAAAAATTTCGTAAAATACAAAGTGAATGGAAATACACAGAGATTGAAAATAGAATAAAATTGAAACATCAGATAAATAAAAAAAATACGCAAATGAATACAAAACGGGTAAAGATAAAAAATGTTTGTTAATAAAAAAACGAAATAACGAATTTTAGTTGTGATTACGAAAGAGTAACGAAGGTAATTTTTAATTTGAAGGGATTAAACATTGAAGGTATAAAATAATTGCTATTAAATCTAAAAAATGTTTTTGACTTTTGATCGAGGTACGCTTTCGTGAGGCATGGTTTTATAACACAGAGATTAAATTTACCTTTCAAAAGCTGTGAAGCATTTAGTTAAATTAATTTTACTAATTATTTTATGATTTTCATTATGTTTAGTAACTTCAACAATACAGAATTTCTACTTTTTTCAAATTTTAATGGAATTTTTCATATTAAAAAAATTCTAATTTTATCTTCAATTTACTTTCCTCGTTATTACAAACAATATTCTTTTATTCAAATTTCAGATTTTTTCTGTGAACGTAAAAAATTCTGTGAATACAACATTAAACATTCGCAGAACATTTTAAAACTTTTTTTTTTAACTTTTTTCTTTATTTTAATTGAAAGCATGAATTTTTGCAGGAGTTTTACAATTTTATTTTTCATCTTTGTTTATTTATAAATTTAAGAAAAAAAGTACCTGGTGTTAATAAATCAGGTAAGGAATTTGATTTGTCCTGTAAAATATTTATTACGCAATACCTGGAAATCACTTTAATTTCGTATAACATACTTTTTATTGTATCTAAATTTCAAAGTACTGAGTTCAAAAAAAGAGTTTAAAGTTTTGACAATATTTATTAAAACGTTTTAATAAACTTAATGTCCCTTTGCTCAAACATTAATCTGTTAAAAGTTAAAATTCAATTTTCAGAGTTTTTTATCGTTAAAAAATTGAAAAAATTGTGATGTAAGTGTTTGTTTAAGGAACTTTTAACAAATGAATGTTTAAACAATGAACATTACGTTAATTGGCATTTTTAAAAATTAATAACCACTACGTTTTCTACTTTTATAAAAATGAATCTTAATTAAATAAAATTTAAAAATAAATATTTTAAACATTTAAAATGTCAAATCCATTCAGTCGAATTATTGTTTAAATACACGGAAAAAAGGTCCGTAAAGTCCACAAATCAAATTTGTGGATTATTTAAATACGTACAATTATGTCAGTCATAAGCTGTTTTGTTCATTCCATAAAATGATTTGTAAATTCCACAAACAAATTTGTGTATTCCACAAACTAGTTTGTATATTTCACAAACTGAGTTGTATGTGAAAACTATAATCTCCATTTGCAGATATCACAAAAGTTTCTGTGAATTACACAGGAGATTTTTTTCCGTATAATTTCCCTGATTGGAATAAAAGTTTTTATGATTATAATAAAAGTTAATAAATATAAAAAAAGCTATTATTTTATGGAGATTCGTTCTTGATAACAAATCTGAATCCAGATTTCGAAAATTTGAAATGGAGGATCCAAAATGTCGGAATTTAAAAAAAAAACTTATTAACGTAATTTGTATTGAACTTTTTATCTTGAAGCTTTTGATGTGCTTGAAAAAGAATCTAAAGTAAGATTCTAAAATTTTAAAATCAAACTTTCTATTTGGAAGTTTTTGATGTGCTGGATAATGAATCTGAAGTTATATTTCAAAATTTCAAAATCACGGATTAATTTTAAAATTGATGTGTTTCCAATGAAACTTAATAATTTGTGTTTGTTTTTTTATGATTAGATAAAGATATGTCAATTTATCAAAAAACTGACAACATGTCGACGACAGAAAAAATAGAATGAATTGAAATTCATAAATTCAATTTATACATAACAATGAATTTAAATTGATAAATTTAATATACATTTTAAACCAAAATTGAAATGGAATAATTATACAACGTATTTACCATTTAAATTAAACTAATAAATTCAGTACACATTTAACGATAGAGTTAAAATTAATAAATGTAGTATATTTAGAAATTAATGAATATTTAAAAATAAACTTGAAATAATAAATTCGATTGTATTCCAAAATAAAAATAAAAATTAATAAATTGAATATATATCTGAAAATGAATTAAAATTAAAAAATTCATAGAAAATATCAAACATTCAAATTAACAGTCAGTGAATATCTAAAAATAAATTTAAATTGATAAATTCTATACACATTCGTGAAAGTATATTCAAGTCAATATGTCCAATGCACACCCAATGATATCTATAATAATAATCCACACGATTAATTTATTCTTTCACTCATTCTTTCAGTCTGTCAGCACTTGAAGTTGGTCATTTTATAATTGTTTTGTTTTGCAAAATTAATGTTTTGACAGCGACCATGTCAAAATAGTTCTAAGCTTTTTAATTTTTGACAGTAATATTTATAAGCATTTAAAAAATAGTGACTAGAAGAGGTTTGACATCAGAATTGCAAAATAAAGAAGATTGGTGTAGCATCTTATTTTCGCATTATAAAAAAGATTTGTTTCCTCATGTAGAAAGCAATAAATTCATTTAAAAATAAAATAAATACTCTATATCTTAAAAATTTGAAAATTGAGGTAGGTAGCAAAAAAAAAATCTTAATTCTTAATTCTAATAATTCAAAAAATAAATAAATTTTTACAAAAAAGTATGTTTTCGATTTTTAATTGTGTTCACAAGGAAAATTATACCTTTTTCAGGTAGAAATTTTTTAGATATACTTTAAAATTTACTTTAAAACGCTACAAAAATAACTTACGCGCAAGAACAGCCTTTCAATAAATAAATCTATAATTTTTTCTATAATTTTCAACAGTTTTTAATATACAATTATTCTATAATTATTCTTTAATTTTCATAAATTATTTTGTTCCGTTGTCGATTATTCACGCCAGTTTTAATTTTTTTTTCAATTGTCAATTATTTTATTCTATACATTTTCTTTATTTCTCAATTTTTTTCTATTAATATTTAAAATTTTTAATCATTTTGTAATTTTTCTTTCAATTATCAACTATTTTTTCAAAATTCCAATTCAATTCTTTAATCTTCAATTTATTTTTTTAATTCTTAATCTTTTTCTTCAATTCTCAGTTATTTTTTTTAGATTGAAATTACACATTTTAATTATTTTCTTTAATATTAAAAAATTATCGCCTTTCTACTGCAATTTTTTTCGATTATCTTTAACTTTCTTTAATTTTAAATCTCTTTAATTTTTTAATGCATTCTTCTATTTTTTTTCATTCTTCTGTTTTCAATTGTTTTCTTCTATGTTCATTAATTCTCGTCTTTTTTCAATTACTTTTTTTCAATTTTTAAGTGTATTGTATATATTTAAAGTTCATTCTTCAATCTTTAAGGGCATGTGATGGATTATGACGTCACTGGTATAGGCAAACATTTTCCGTAAACTTTCTCTTAAAGTAATAAATATTTAGAAACCAAAATTTGTGGACTTATTTAAAATATCATTAAGAAGGTCTCTCTTACCCAAGTTTATTTAAATTTTGCCTTAAAACTAATTTTTTTTATTTTCCGAAAATCAGCTAATTTTTTAAAAAGCTAATTTTAAGGCAATATTTAAACAAGCTTGGGTCAGAGAGACTTTTTTAATGGTATTTTAAGTATTTACACAAAGTTTGGTGTGGAAATATTTATTACTTCAAGAGAAATTAATTGTTTTTATCAATTTTCAATTATCTTTTTTAATTTTCAATCTAATTATTAAATGTGCAATTATTTCCACCAATTATTCCAATAATTTTCTTAATTTTTCAATTTGCAATTATTTTCTTTAAATTTAATATTTCTTGTTAATTTTTACAATTATTTTCTTCAGTTGTTTATTAATCTAGTCATTATTGGAATTTTGTTTTCAATTGACAATTATTTTCGTCATTTTTCACATATTTTCTTCAATTTTTCAATTATTCTCGTCATTATTCAACTATTAATTCAGGAGTAAGCGAACAAAACCTGATCAATCCATTCGAGTTAATTTTGAGAAAAATTAACAAATGTATATTTTTAACCAAGAAAGATAAAAAAAAATAAATGTAGTTTAAGATTAAAGCAACCAAACATATTACTTTTCAATATTGCAAATAATTTTATTTTGCTTCTTAATATTGCTATTTAAAAAAGAAAAATGGATTTATCCACTTTTGTTTCAACAGTCAGGATTTATCAACTTTTGATTTCTGAAAGGTGTGAATTTATTTGGTTTTGATTGCTTAAAAATATTTTTGTCACGAAATCTAAAATTTAATTAATAACCTTAAATTTTTATGTTTTGAAACAAAATTAATCTTTTTTACGTTTTCTGGTGCCTTGATTAACATCTTTTATAGAAGATTCCATTTATTTATTATTTATTTACATTTTTAAATATCAATACAGGTTTTAAATGTTTTTAGATAACCAATAAACTCTTAAACAATTGAATTTCTACTTTAGAAATTTGACTTCACAAAGCCATGTATTTTTCCATATGATTTTTAATCACTGAATTAAGGTAGTTCTCTCAGAAAAATTTTTTCTTTGAATATTTTTCTAATTGAAGTAGTATATAATAGAACATTCAAGGAATACAATGATATTTTTTTAAAGGTAGGAAGCGGTGCTACTTATTAAGATATCTGAGAATGAAGTTAAATCTTTTAACATGAAAGAATGCAAAACACATATTTGAAAAATACAATTTTACTAACCATGCAATGAATTTTCTTTAGGTTTAAAAATAAAAACTACTAATTAATATTTTAAAGTATAAGGAATAAGATTCTTTTTTGAAAAATGTGGTTTGCGGTACTAAATTTCGAAAAATAATACTTTGAAATCCACATTTTGACGTTTTATTCATTTTTTTAAATAAATACAAAAGAGAGAGAGAGACTCTATACTTTGAAGTTGGCGCTATTCATTAAACAACAAAAAACAAGTAAAAAATGATCAAATTTGAGTTGAGAACCACTGAACCAAGAGAACTACCTTAAAGGAATCGACCAAATAAAATGTTGAAATTTTAAAAAATATTAAAATCTGTACTATGATCTTCTATTTCTATGTATACAACTTCTTAGATCTTATCAAATAATTATAAATGAGCTTTAAAAATTTTTGAATTAAGGATTTATCAAGTTTTGTTTGAATATGGTCTAATAATAGTCAAAGCTGGAAGCATGTATTCATCTAGTTTTGATAGGAAATTGAATACTTTTATGTAGAATAAAAGAATCTGTTTTCTATGAAATACAGCGTTATTAAACCAAAATTTTAATAGAACAGAATTTTTTTCGTGTATCAGAAATGAATAAGCACATTCCTTGAGTGCCAAATGTATAGAAACTATACATATCTAATTTTTTTCAAAAAATAGATTTATCACGTTTTGTTCGCTTACTCCTCAATTATCAATTATTTTCCACAATTTTCAATTACACTGAGAAAAATGTTTAGTCATAGCAACGAAAATTTGGTTGAGCAAACCAAATTATTTGGTTGGTATTTAGTCAACCAAACTTTTTGGTTGGTATTTAGTCAACCAAACTTTTTGGTTGAGACAACTAAATTATTTGGTTCAGTGTTGTTTGTTGGCATAACAAAAATTTTTGGTTGTCACAACTATATTTTTTTTATTCGAGATAACAAAAATTTTGGTTGTCATAAAAAAAAATTTTATTTGCGAGCTAACTAACCCAGGTGCGAATTTTCGGTCGGCCAACACATATAATTACATAATTCAAATGTTATAAATATAATTACACAAGTATAATCAGATGAGAATGTAGAAATTTAATATTAATGAAAACTTGTAACAGAAAAATTTCATTAGTCATGAAGATTCGAACCCAGGTTTTCCAGCTGCCAGTCCAGTAGGCTAACCACCAGCCCATGAGAGATATGAATGACCAATATGGAATAAACCTTATAGCTAGACAGTTCGGTAACAGACACCGCACCGTTGCCTTAACTATCAGACCCAGGTTCGGCCGACCGTCTGGTATTGGTTTTTATTTAGATTTTATTTATATTATTATCGGCAGCTTACTTACAAACTAATCACCAATTCTTTTTAATAATTGTTTAGTTGTCACAACCAAATTATGTTTGGATGTCGCAACCAATTTCTGTTTGGTTGTCGCAACCAAATTATGTTTGGTTGTCACAACTAAATTATGTTTGGTTCAACCAAATAAGAGCAACAAAATAATATGGTTGTCCCAAACAACTTGATGTGTTACGCCAACCAAATCGTTTTGTTATACCAATCAAAATATTGTTGTTACAACCAACAATGGTCAACTAAAAAATATTGTTGGTAAAACTAAACCTTTTTTCTCAGTGTACTTACTACAATTTTTTCAATTTTTAATTTATACTTTTAATTGACCACCCGAGTCGAAATTTTGAGGCTACTTTAACGCTACATAGTCCAAAATTTTTAGGAAATAGAGGTTTAAAGTAGAAGCAAATTCAATACAATTTAGCTTCTACTTTGGTGCTATTATTGGAAGAAATTTCCTGTTTCCGCGATGAGAGCGTTAAAGTAGAAGCTAATATTCAACTATATTAAGGCCTCTTTTAACGCTCAAGACCCCTTTTTTATTGATCTTCTAAAGTCTAAACAAAGAAAGAATCTGTTTTTGCGAATAAAACTGAAATTAATATGAATGAAATTATAAAAAAAAATATAAAATAAATATTCAAAATTCATGCGCTTTTAGAATTCGTCACACTTAATACACACAAGCTGGAAATAGTCTAAACTTACTAAATAAATTATTATAACGCAAGTGGGGATTCGAACCCACGACATAACGACCTACGCACTTATAATCTAACGCACTAACCACTACGCTACCGACGCTTATGAACTTAATATTTAATTTTCTCAGTGTCCTTATGATACAAATTACGAATAGTTTTTTTAGGACTTTTCAACAAAATTGTTAGATATCGCCAATTTCTGAATGTTTACGGCGATTTTTATGTATTTTTCATTTGTTTAAACAATTTATTATTGTCAAGTTACAGGCTGATATTGATTTAAATCATTGAAGCATTTGCATTAAAATCATGATTTAAATAAGAAAAAAACTTTACAATTCTCCGGATGTCTAATACTGCATGTAAAAATCACAAACCATTAAAAAAACCACAAATTTGTGGATAAATCTTAAAAATTTCAATTTTAATATTTTAATCTTTATAAAATTTATATAATTGGGCTAATATAGATAATTAAAATACCTACGATTTACAAATTTTTGGTATGAAGATAACAAAAAATAATATCAAATTTTTATATCTTTATAGGTCATTATAATTTAAATAAATTCCAAACGTTAATAAACTCATATTCCAAATTTTTCAAACTTTTAAATGTCAATTAATTCAAATTTAAAGACACATTAGTTAATGTAAAATAATTAAATAATATTAATTATTTTTCATATTCACAATTATCCTTTTTTTAAGTCTTACAATATTTGTAATTCTTCTTTAGTTTCTAATTCAGTTTCTTTTTCGAAACTGTTTAAATTTTATCTTATAATTTTTTTATTTTTACAAAATTTAAAGATTTTTTCTCCTTTTACTAATGATATTTTTTGCTGTTGTATTTGTCATTTTATTTTATTGATAAATAAATTATAAAGAATAAATAATAATTATTATTTATTATTATTTCGTTGAGTTTCATAAGTTTTTTCGGGTCCGTATCATTTTGACACAAATTTTTTCGGGCAACTTGTTATATTGTACTCCCCAAGAAGAATGTTATATTTTACTCCTTCTAAAATCAAAGATTTTTAAGTCTTATTTATTAAATTATTGATTTTAATGCAATAATTTAATATTAAAAGTCTTAATTAATCCAGTAAGTTCAATTATTGAATAATTAAAACTTAAAAATCTTTTATTTCAGAAGGAGTAAAATATAACATTTATCTTCGGGAGTACAATATAACAAGTTGCCTGAAAAATTTTGTGTCAAAATGATACGGGCCCGTTTTTTCATATTTTTAAAAATAAATACGCTTATTTTTTTATTAATGCCCCTATTCAATTTGTTTTTAAATCTTGGATAGTTTTTGCGAGGTTTTTTGCAAACTTAGTACTTATTCTTTTATAGAATTTTTAGATTTTCTTTATTTATCTAAATTTATTGTTGGACTTGCTTTCAGTGTAATATTATAAAAATGTTTTTGGTTTAATTTGCCCAAACTTTTTTTTTCTGAAGGATTTTTAATTTTCTTTTCTGGACTTTTTATATACATTTTTTTAATTTTATTTTCATCAATTTTAATTTTTTAAACAAATTATTGCTAGTAATTACTAATTCTTTACAAATACACCTAGGAAGATACAAATTTTTCCTAATTTTACAAATAAATTACTGGGCTCTGGTTAGAAAAATAAAAATTATTGACCATAAATTATTATTGTTATATTTTAAAACAATTTATTATTGTTAATTTATAACATTTAAAAACACCTAGCAAGTAGTAGTTTTTTAATTTGTTTACTTTTTATATTGAAAAAATAAGATATTTATCAAAATTAACGACAATCACCACTCAAAATTGTTTAAACAAATTATTGTTATTTTTTTACAAGTGCATCTAGAAAGATACACATTTTCCCTAATTTTACAAATTATTGGGTTTTGGTTATAGATTAAAATTTTTTCCTCTTAAGGGTTAATCAGAGGAACAATAATTGAAGAAAAAGTTAGTTTAACTCCCGTTTTTCTTATATGTTAAATAAAAAAGTATATTTCAATGGAAAAATGACTGAGTTTCACTTGCAGGTTTAAAGTAGAATAAAAATTTTCATTTCTTTATAACTGGGAATGTGGAGCTTTAAAAGAGCTGCTAATTTTAATGATTGGAAAAATGAAACATGTGTATAGACGTAAAGTAGAAGGAAATATTATTATTAGAAGTAAAGAAGAGGCTAAAAATTAAGAAGTCGTTAAGTAGAAGCTAAAGTTCCTCATGAGCTTCAAAGTAGCTTCAAAATTTCGATTTGGGCAACAACAATGCAAAGTTAATGTTGCTAGTTATAAATATAAACCTTAATTTTCTTTCAGGAATTTAATTAAAATTACCCTAAAATCCACATTATTTTCCAGACTCTAGCGCCAATTCTCGTGATAAAAATTTTTGTCGACTTTTATTGAAATTTCAAGCTGATTGAATTGCGGTCAACCCCCTCGGAACAAGCCTTAAGGGTCTCTCGGGTGCAATTTGGCGGGAATCAGGCAGCTTTTAAAGGTATTTAACGTTGGCTGGATGAAGGTGAGGTCGAATCTTTTGTTTACCCATTGTATCATGACGTCTTTCGAAATGCAGACGCCTGCATATTTTAACGTCAAGGAAGGTATGGTTATGAAACAAAAACCACTCACGGAAAATCAATATTTTGGCGTTGCTACTACCAGCGGTTGCCGTAAAGAATAAAAAATGGTCCTAGGGTTGGGTGAAAGAGGCAGGGGGTGGGGGAGGGGGAGAGAGGTGGAATTGAACGCAGGCCAAAACCCACACTTCGCACCCCATAGCCATGTACCTGCGCGCAATGTATTTTCCAGCAATTTCGTCGATCCTGGCGCCGAGCATATACCTTCTGCTAGTGCCGCTTGGATGCGGGGGATGAAAACGGGATCGCCGGGGGGTGAGAGGCTAAGGGTGGTCGAACAAGAGGTTCAGACCGGTGGGAGGGTGCGATATTGACTAAATAATGCAGCGGCCGCTCTATGTATAGCGCACAACTATGCTGGTGGTTAGTGGTTCACGCAAGGCAAGGGATGAGTGGTATGAAGCGAGAGAGAGAGAGAGAGAGAGAAAGAGGGAAAAACATAGGGTGGAGTCAGTTGAGTCCCCACTGTCCGTTGCGGTTACATTCTGATAAGGAAGTGTGCGTATCTACTTATCAGGGGATCCTGCCAACAAAGAGTTGTGACGCTGCACTGGCACTGAAGCGAGAAAGTCGGCCCTACAAGAAGCCCGCAGGCCTCCGATTTAATGACGCTTTTGTGTCGGGCCCTGTTCTTCCATTTTAAAATTAAAACGAGTGTCTGTTTCATCCGTCGATCCTTCGAACTTTTCAAGTGTGCCTTCCGGCAAACTTTTCTACTATGCAACCCATCATGTTTTACATTCATTTTTATTTACCTGAAAATGGTAAAAAGTAGCGTCTGAATATGGACATTATTCAAATTTGTTTATTTTTTTTTTTTTTGCATCATCACAGAGGCAGCTTTTTGTTAAGTTTTTCGATTTTGTAAAATATCACGGAAAAAAATACAACAAACTGCAACAATGAAACTTTTCTTTATAATGGCTAAACATTTCGCCAAAAATGAACGAGCGATATTGCCAATATCACTGTTTTGGCGAAATTTAAAATCGTCGCTCAATTTTTCCAAATTAGAGAAAGTGTATTACTAATTTATATATTTGTCAGTTTAAAAAAAAGATATTGAAATTCTGTGATGGAAATATTCAAAATGTAGAGCTAGAAACTTGATTTTAATAAATAGTTAAAAAAAAAGCATATGAATATGTTTTTGCAATTATACTTGATTTTAAAAAAAGGTTATTTAAAATTGTTTTTATGAAAAATCGTCGGCCAAGACGCTCGATTGCATAATTCTAATCTCATGTCATATCTCATCTCACTACCTTTCAAAATTTTAATTATTTTGACAATTTTAACTTTAAACATTCTCGTGGTTTTTTTTTGTACTTTGATAAGTAGTTTTTGTTATTCTTAGTTTCACTTAAATTAATTTTTATTGAAAAGTAGGGTTATTAAAATTGTAAATAGACTTAAAAAGTTTTCAATATCACTTTATATATTATTTAATAAAGGTTTTTTTAATGTTTATAAATTGGATTTTAAATTTTCATTTTACGTTTTTTTTCATAAGGTATTTAATCGGTACTTATTATATACAAAAAAAATATATGTAGTCAAACCTACATTGAATTTATTAATTAATTTAAATATAACAACATATTAGCTTTAAATATTTTATTATTAATGTTATTTTTTAAAATTGAATCATATGACTCGTTGTTTACAGAATTAATAACACACTTTTATATTTGTAAACAAAAATTAAAGGTTATTTTAATAAACTTTGAAATAAGAAAACCTATTTATTATTACATTATGCAAAATTATATATTAATAATTTAAATATTAATTGATAACTAATAGTAATTAATAAAACCAAATTTATATTTAAACTTATTTATTATTTTATAAATATTAATATTAATACATAGGAAATTACAATTTTATTAACTTATTTATTCATGTTTATATTTTTTCTTTTTTCTTCTTTTCACCTTAATACTATAATTTGGCTCAAGATAATAATCATTATTAATATTTGTCTTTAATTAATTGTAAAATTGTAAAAAGTTTTTACATCAGATCCTCGCGTTTTTATATATTCAAAGCAAATCGATAAAAATATGTTTCTGGCGTTCTTCATCTCAAAAACTATTTCTGGAATTAAGTTCTTGGTAATTTAAACTTCAAAATTAATTTCCTACAATTACTTCTTGATGCTTTCAAATTCAACATCAATTTATGAAATTATCTCCTTGATGCTGGTTCAAAATCAATTTCTAACTTCCAGATCTTCTCAATTTCAAAATTTTCAGAGTTTTGATGTTCTTAAGTTTGAAAACTATTTCTAAAATGAAGTTTTTGCTAGTTATAACTTCAAAATCAATTTCTGAAATAAAGTTCTGGGTGGTTTCAGTTTCATAAATTTCCACTTTATAACAGAAATACAAATTAATTTCTCTCTCAATTTAAATTTATAAATATATCTCAATATTTTACAATTCTAAGTCCTTAATTTTGTTCTCAAGGTTATAGGATATTAAAATTTTATGTGAATTGAACCAAGTTTCCGCCCATTTTCAGGAGAGTAATTTCGAAACTACTACAATTTTCAATGCTGTATAAAACTTTTAATTACTTTGAAAGTAATACATATTTCTTCACTTTTCCATCCCTATTTTATGCATAATAATGTATAGAATGATAATAATAAACTCACACTACGCTTACAGTTTTTCCAAAAGCAGTTTACGCTGCTAAAATTTTACCCAAAAAGTCACATGAAAAATAAATTTCTAAAATATAGAAAATATTTTTCATTTAGCATATAGTATCTTTTTTATATTTATTTCTTAGTAACATACTCGACTGATAAATAATAAATATAATAAAAATTGGATGTAGATTAGCAACGCTGAAAAAGCAAAAATTTATACTACAAATTGAAAAAGTTACTTATGACTTTAAAATCATTAAATAAGAAAAACTCTTTTCATATGAATCTTTTAAAAATAAATTAAATTAAAAATAAAATGTTCCAGTTTGCCTGACGTTGAAGAATTTAGTTGAAATGTAACAGCTTTGGTAAAAATTTATAATTATTTTCCAACCACATATAATTCCAAGAGAATACGATTCACGTAATTAAATGTTAATTCTTTATAGGTTGGGTAATTCAGCAGAAAATTTTTATACTTTTTTTCTTACAAAACCTCCAATCGTATAATTTCAGTATTTAACAGAACAAAAACGACCTAGACCACTAAAATTCAATTTATTCATATTATACGCATTCTATTGTTCATTTCATTTTTAATAAAATGACCCTCTAAAACAAAATTTATTCATATTCTATTTTTTTCATTTCACCATTTTATTTTCAACCTGGAGAAAATAAACACGAGTTATACTAAAACCCAGAGTCACTTAACGCGACTGTTCAAAAACTATATGCATTACTAGACTGCAATTTATTCAAAAATGTTCCAGTTTAAATTGCCCATTCAAAATCCCATTTTCACTATCAAACTTGATGAAAAGAGTTCACGGTTGGTTGTGGCTAACCAGAACCGATCTATACTGGTAAAACTATTAACTTTTAATGTTCAAACCTTTTACAAATGATTTTTTAATTATTCAAATTTTAAATTAATTTCTCGACTTTATGATTTCCACACTCAATGTGTCTGAAAATAAACTATTTAAATTACTACAATTCAATAGTTTATTTATTTTATATATTTAATTCCAACTAAAAAAGTCCTCTTAATCAAATAAAATTAAAAGACCATTAAAAATGAATGAAAGTTTAAAGACCTTTCGATGTGGCTGACCGAAAACGACCTGTACTACTGAAAGGTATTTTATTGACTTTTAATTTCTTCAATTTTTCACTTTATTTTTAGAATTCTTTATTGAATAAAATTCAACGAAGTTAACGGAAATATTTTATATCTAATGTTAACGAAATTAATAATCAAACTTGTCTTACCAAAAACGGTTTTCACTACTGAAGTTATATATTTGTTTGTAATGAATTTAACCCAGCTTTTATCACAAATAAAATATCTTAATTTAACGAAAGATTCCAGTAATCCCTGTGTTCGATTAAAATTTATTTTTACTACTGAAATTCAATTCATTTGTATCTTATTTGATCCATTTTGCTTTCTCAAATATATAAATATAAAGAGGTTCTGTAATTGTAACGATTTTCAATTATCTAAAGATAAATTATGTCGATACACAAAATAATATTTTTAAACTTGAAATTCCAATATTTTTCAGTTTGTCTGATCTAAGACGATCTTCACTACTTGAATAGAAATTATCCACTATGAAATAAATGAATTTTTAACATTGGTACAGAATATATAATTCAACATTTAAACATATTTAACCCATTTCAATATTTAAAGTGTCTGGATAGAAATTGTACTCGATGATCGATAAATACTGAAGTATCACAAAAAACAAGTTGTCAAGTTAAATATAGCATTCTTCGTTAAAAAATTGAATCCCCTGGTTATTGAATACATTTCACATCACTACGTAAGTTAATTAATTAAGTATTGATGAAAATAAGTAATTTGAAAATCACCGCTCTCTATACAGTAATTATTTCTGAATATCAGGAAGCGCTGTGATTTTATTCCAATTAATAAAAAGAAGACTCATTTTTACATTTAATTAAAATAATTGTTTACTATTCTTTGTCCATCATGTATGAATATATATCTCCGAATATAGGTATGAATATAAAATACCTCAATTTAAGAAATCTTCAAGTCTAAAAATAAATTTTAATAGATATTATTTTTCACTGGATTTCAGCTGGAAAAATTTCCCCTTGAATCAAACTTTACGAACTGATGCTCGCGATGAATAAAGCAATTGAAATTTTACTTTCTCTAAAATATGATCGTTACACTCACAGCTTTCAACGCTAATTACCGTGGTTTTGAACTATCTTGGCGTTTTGGTGGAAATTATCTCTTTGTCGGAATAGCAGTTTCCATCAAAAGACTCGTGTCCGCTCATGTTGCAAAAAAGAACTCATTCGCCCGAGGGTTAAAAGACCTTTACTATAATTATGACCGCAGAAACCAAGGACCAAATTGTGTGACAGGATAGTGGGTACTCTTCTCATAAAAGATAATGAATTCTTTAAAAATAAAATCTTCAGAAAGTTCTGATTCTTTGTTTCAGTTTTTCTTGTAGTCTTACATTATATTAACTGATAAAACACATTTTAACGAAAGAATAAATAAAAAGAAAATCGATAAATTTAAAAAATAATAAAGTAGATGTTTCTTCTCCTTTATCCGATTTGTGTTAAATTGCTTGGTATCGAGAAAAATGAACAACTATTTCAAACTTTTGTGAAATTAATTTAGTGCATTGTTTAAATCGTTTTCTGGAGGATAATTTTCATTATTTGCTGAACGAAGTTGAGCCAGTTCTTATACAAAGTCAGTCTACTTCTTTCCGAGCAACTTTAAAGGGAAGAAACAAACCACCAAAGGAAAATACTTTTCTTTGTGGACTTTCTTGATTCAAGAGAAAAGTTGAAACTCGATTCTGTATATTTTTTATAGAATTTGGAAAACTTTCGTTAATGATAAATGGAATTCAATACATAAAGAACCAGTAAACAAATTACTTTTAAAAGCAATATATATAGTAGATGTATTATCAGTATATTGTATATTCTAAATATTGTGAAGCAGAATATGTAGTTTATGATACAGATTTTAGCTGAAGGAGATTGTTAATTGTTAAATCGTTATCCATGTATAAGTTATTGCTTGTGAATTTGAAACTGAAACGATATCTTCTATTTATCGTATGAAGTATGTATATTTTACTGTAATGTATATTGTACGGCCACGGAATATAACGCTATCTATCTGTTATGTATTAATTAATTAGCTGAGGATGACGTTAGCTAGTATAATATTGCATCGCAGTTACTCATCTTGATAAGCTTCATGTTAACGTTGTAATAGTTAATAAGCCATGAATATAATATTCTTCAAAAAGAAAAAATAATCAATATTTAGTTTGTGCATCGCACAATTTATTTCACTATTTATTTAAGGTATTTTTTTTTAAATTAAGATAAGAAATGTAATTAAGATTATTTTCATTGATCCATGCAAACAGAAAGAATTTAGCATCAGTCCAATTCAAATTTCTTCACAAGATACAAAAGCACATCATCTTGTAAAAGAGAAACGTGCAACGGCAAAATTGGAGTCTCTTTGTGTTTACAACGATTCTTATATTTCTTGGAATCTTGCAATTTACCTTATTACATTCCTTGATCACAATACTTTACTCTTACGTCCTTCACATAAAAGCATAAAACAGCAGTAAAAAATAGTTATTGAGAAAGATTCATTCGCCCATGGAATGTGGAGAAAATATTAAAAATATTTTACTTTATAGTGAATTATATTTGAAGTTAAATTGTTATATTTAATTTTGTATAAAGTTAAGATTTTCTTGCTAAACTGGTTATTTTATCACCTGATCTAGTTATAAAGTTTTTTTTGCTGAAATGTTCAAAAAAGTATCTCTTGACCTTTTTTCCTGTCACTCTTAATATCCAAACCTCCTTTCGTATCGATTATATTATCTTTTGTTCTCTCAATCCAAAATAAATTAAGTTGCTCGAAAGAATAAAAAAGAGTTACACTAATGGGAAGTAAAAGGTTAAAACTCGATAAGTCAAGCTTCTGATAGAATACAGGCTTTTATACTTATAATAACAAACGTTTCAATTACTATATATCATGATCCATTTACTCTGCATTTTTACTTTAAAAAAGAGTATAATTTTAATTAAATAATTATGATTAATTTTAAAATAAAAAAATTAATTAAATATTAGTTAAGTTTAATTTATTTATTAATTTGAATTCCGAATTTTTACTTAACAGAAATTTTAGGCCCATGAATTTATATTTAAGGAGGTTCTCTCCATTTGCATAACCTCAAACTAGAATGTCGTTTTTCACCTCAAATAAATATATTATTCAAATTAATATTACCAAATTTTGAAAAATCCAGTTTTTCATTGTTTAGAAAAAATTTGTTGTCAAATAATAATTATTAAACATTTAATGTTTTTTCTTTCAATTTAGTAAACAACTGCAATTTGTATCCAATTCTCACAAATAATATCTTATTTTTCTCGTTGAAACATTTTCTACAATTTTACTTGTTAAATTTTGTTAAATAATATTTTGTTTAAAAAATACGTAAAATGCAAATTTTATTTGTTTAACAACTTTTAAAATAAGATTACAGACAATATTTCAACGAGAAACAGACTTTTTATTTAAAATAATTCTCATTTAACGGAATTTTAAGAGAGTCGAGTTTTTAAATGACTGAATATCTATTTGACAGAATTTCCATTTGTTTGCACGAATTGATATTTAATATTATTTCTTAAAATCACGAATGTTTCGTTTCATTGTCCAAAATTGCAAATGCCCGAATAAACATCACACAGATAGATTTTGGCGCAAATTTAAAAATTGAACAACTTCGATTAAATATAAATTCGAAAATTGAAAATTGAAAATTTTATTTATGGGTCGTTTCCATTTCAATTCAGACAGGATATGTATGTTAAAGTCAGGAAATCATTTCTCATTAAAATATATTGTTTTTAAGACAATTTTAGACAACGTATTTTCTCGATTTGGTGAAAAAAAAAATTTTAACGAAATTATGTGGATTTCAATTTTTTAAGTTAAAAAGTGAAATTACAAGAAAATAACATTAAAATTTTTTAAAACTATTATATCTTTTTTGATATTGTATATATTAATATGATTCTTTCTGTGTCTAATTTGGGCTTTCATGTTTTTTTAAATTCCATAAGGGAATTTACAATATTTTCAAATTTAACAAAATAGCAACGTTTTTTCGAAAAAGATCAAAATCAAAATTTCTCAAAAACACAACCTTTTTTTTTTCTTCCGATTTTTTCACTACTTTCTGGTATCTAGTAAAAGGGTAAGACACAGAAAAGATCATTTTAATTTATACAATAGCAAAAAGATATAATAATTTAAAAAAATTTTAACGTTATTTTCTTGTAATCTCATTTTTCAACATAAAAAATTGAAATCCGTATAACATACATAGCCTGTCTGA
Source organism: Ganaspis brasiliensis (assembly GCA_037103525.1). Taxonomy (NCBI): domain Eukaryota; kingdom Metazoa; phylum Arthropoda; class Insecta; order Hymenoptera; family Figitidae; genus Ganaspis; species Ganaspis brasiliensis. The sequence goes on along the minus strand of JAZKLR010000009.1, from coordinate 4,940,369 downwards.
ATTGAAATGGAAACGACCTAATGAATTTTAGATCTTATTCCTGCGCACTAATTATACATACACAAATTATTGATTAAATATTTCGAAAATAATAAAGTAGGTACCTTTTTCCTTTTTTTTTGTCTTTTGGGAAAAAGTGTACTTTTTTTTAAATATTTCATTATCATAATTTTTATGAATTAAAATGGTTCCTTATACTTAACAACTTTTAAATTTTTTTAAATTTTAATATTATAGCATAAAAGCGTTTTTAAATATTGCTTTTTTTCTTACGTTTGTAAACAACAATCTAAAAACTTTCATATTGTTTAAAGCAATATAACACGTTCTTTCCTCTATCTAGAGCAGACATTTTGAATCATTCATTTTTTAAATCCCAAACTCCTATAAATTTTGAAATCCAAACCAATTTTACATTTTTTTATGTTATCATACTGGGTCTGCCATTTTGTATTGTTCATTTTTTTACATCAAATTCTTTTGACAAAATAATAGAGTTTCTAAACTAAAGATCATTTTTTCTAGAGCTTGCAGAAAGTACATAATTTATGTTTTTTAGGGCAGAAATAACTATTAAAATAATGTTCCTGATCTTTAGTATAATAAGATAATTCGCTTTCAATTTAAAAGAATATTTCTCATCAAACATCATTGATGCATTTTCGTCTTCTTCAAATCATGTATGACAATTTTTTAATAAAGAAAAAGCCCTAAATATATGGCATTCAATCTAAGGCCGAAACGTCGAAGGTAAAATTTCAAAAAAATTATTCAAATCCTGCATATTTTTATAAATTAATTTTGATATCAACACCAATCAAGATCCTAAATGTCAAAAACTTTTTATAACATGAATTTATTCCGAGTCAACAAGAATTCATACTTATCTTGTAAGTAGAGGAATATTCCTCTTCTATTATTACTCTATTTGTGAGAAGATTTTGCGAGGGGAAAAGGATTTTTGACACATAGTCACTCTTTTGTTTAACTTCAACTTAATTTAATAATATAAAGAATTGAAAAATAAAAAAAAATACTGATACTTGAGATATATTTGGAAAATTACATAGTCTAATTTTGAAACAGGTAAATTTTTTATGTAAAAAAATATCAAGTTTGTGACCAATTAATTATTTTACAATAACATGTGAAATTTGTAAATTTGACAGAAGAGGATAAAAGAGGAAAATCCTCTCAATTAGAAAGGGATACTTTAGTGACCATATAGAAGAGGTAAAAATGCATCAAAATAAGAGGAATCCGTTACTATTAAGATTTCTTTTTTTCGGTGCAAAAGATAATTTTTGAGTTGTTTTTTCATTTCCATGTTTCAACAAAATTTTTTTTTTTTAATTATAGTTTTTGTTAGTATGCTTCAAACCTGTCAGCTAGAAGTGCTAAGTGTATCGCATTTTTTTGATTTTCTTTGAACTACCGTTCCGTGAAATTTTCTTTTATTGATTTCATTTTTTAATGGTAATTGAGAGTTTTTGAGTTTCTTATTGAGTTCCAAAAATCAAACTTTGATTCCTGCAATTAGTTTTCTTGGTATGAAGCTTTAAACTTCCTTGATAACTTTATGTTAAGCGTCTCCGATTTTTCTCCCATCTCTTTGACCGTCCGTACTTTAAAGTTTGCTTTTTCCGCAATTCCTTCTCTCGTGGAGCGTCACATATGTATAGAATGTATATAAATTCGATCTTTGGAAGGTAAAAAAGTACAAATATATATATATACAAAATAATTCAATTTTAGGAGTATACTTTGTACAAAAGGACTTTGTCCCGTCATCTGCTTAATAAATAAATAAATAAATGAAAAACATATAGTCCTCTGTATTTTATTGAGTTAATAGCAACTTCCCGATGACTTAGTTTATCATCCTCCTTAAGCTAAATTAAAAAAATTCGTCATTACATCTCATCTTGACGAGATGCTTCTACGGAATTAAAATTTTTAATTTTGACTAATAACTATATAGCGGCGAATTTTCAAATTCCCATTTTGCCTCATAAGGACGACGAATCTAATCATCGAGACGTTGCTATGACTCAGTAAAAATACCTTAAACTATATTTTAATTTATTTATCTCTTTTTACCTTCCAAAGTTGTCATTTACAAATTTTCCCAACCATTCATCACAACAATTATTTATAATTTACGTCTGGCATTATACCGGAAAAATGTGAAATTAATTCCCGTATTTTAAAAGTTCCATTTAATTAAAATTCCGTAAATGAAACGACTTTTGTTTATAAATAAATTACAGACCTGGAATTCAATACTAACTTGTTAATTTTCACGGTCCTAGAATGCAGCGCGAGTTTGTGAACGTTTTTCCTGAAATTTTCGCTGGCAATGTCTCTCAGGATGTGAAGAGAGGTACACGTCGTCGTGCAACTCAAGATTAATTGGCATGTTGAACTCGCAACAGAAAAGTTTCTAGCATTTGGAATTTTCGCATGAAAGAGCAATGAATTGCGAGATTCTAGAGAAAAATAATGGCACAAGTGCCATCAGGAAAATTGTGATAATTGTGTAATAGGTACAACGGTTGGCAGTGTGTTAGATAAGCGTGAAAGTAAAGTAAGGTATATAACTGCACGGCACGTACTATGAGCGTAACCCAACGTAGGGTGGTAGAAAGCAAGCAGAGGTATTCTATCCGTTAAGCTGAACGCCTTCCTCGCACACCCCCTCATTATCCCAACACAATGAACGTTCCCGGCCGGTATTGGCATTTGCGCGAATTCCAATAGAATTTAATTGGAGGAGATCGAACCCTGGCATACATGCATACATGCACACTCTATGTGCACTTGCGTACACACACATCAAGAAAATCCACACAAACACACTTATAGTGGAGTTCATCCCTCCAGCTTGAACGTATAAACGACGTCGCTAGAACCCATCACTCGTGAGCGGCAGGCAAAGAATTTCCCTTCAACGAGAATCTGCTGCCCTGTGCTTTTTATTATTTGATATGGAAAAGCATTTCATTTAGATGCGCCTCCCAATGACTATGCTCATCATGCGAAAAATGGAAAATTCAATGTATTCGTCAACCGCCCAGACATTCTTCAATCAGGATTTGTCGAGAAAATCCAAATTTTAATACCTCAAGGATATTGAAGTTTGTTCTTAAAATCCAGCTTCGCTGGAAGTTTCGATTAAATCCTTCTTCAGCAATTTTTTACCCTTTTCCAGGTTGAAAAATTGTCGATAATTGTTTAGGAGGGATTAGATTTTTGTCAAATCTGTAAATAATGAGTTTCAAGTGCATTTGTTCGAGATCTTAATAAAGCGTACGCCATATTGCATCGGACATTTTAAATTTCAAATTACTTAGGAGTCCAATTTTCTGAACTGGGCCACCTAAAACTGACTTTTCAAATTTGATTTACTTCTATACATAATTTATTACAGCCAGGTGGTACAAAAACATTCCTGAAGAGCTTTTTTAAAAATTTTAATTTTTCAATTAGTTATAAACAATTTAAGTTTAAAGCACCTTTTTACGAAATTGTCAATTGCTCAGCTGTTTTTTGATAAAATTGAATAATATTTGGTAGAGACATAAAAAAATAGTGCCTCTATTAATCACGATCAGAATTTTAAAAATTCGTAATTATTTATGCAAAATAAATTGTTAATTAATTAAACAATTGAAATTTTTTACAACTTCTGGGGCAGGTATGAAAAAAATTCAAAAACAGCATAAGTCTGTGTTTTCTGCACTTTTATTAAAAAAAAAAAAATTTTAGTACCTTTGAAAATTGAGCAAATGGCGTAATTTTAAGGAGCGGCGTCCAAACATTCGAACTGCCGCGGCCGCTGCGCTGGCGCTGCCGCCACAGTGGGGCAAAAAAAGCGTCCGTGGAAAAATTAACATAGCGCCCAGAAATATTACCCAATTTAGATGTATTTTTTTTAAATTAAAGGTAACAAAATTCTGCATAACACCCCTTATTTTACTTTTTGAAAAATAGTTGTTTTCATTTATTTATTAAATGTTAAACATGAAAAAAAATGTTTTCTTATTAAAACCAGTTTAATTTTTTATTAAACGCATAATTTATATTAACAAGAGCAACATTTTTTGAAGTAATTATTTTAGAACAACTTCTAATAATAAGCTAATTGTTTAAAAAATGTTTGTATAAGTTATAAACTAGACAATCTTATGAACAATGCATTTTCTTCATATCGTTATAAAGAAGTTAATAACATTATTTCTACATTTTTCTCATGATTAACGGGATGACAAGTTATTTTTAATTTAATTAATTTTTAGGTTTATTATTGTTGAAACAAACATTAATTAAAAAACTACTTTTACTTTTTTTTATTTAATTGACAAATTTCTTGTTTACTTTTGAAGTCGTTTTAGTATTTATTTCTTTCGATACTAAATTAATTTCATAATTTTTTGTAAAATTTAAGAACTATTCTTTATTTTCATTTTTATTATCAATTTTATAAAGAAATTTTATATTTTATTTATCTTTTTGTTTTATATGTTTTGAATAATTAATATACATGCTCTCTAAATCTGAATTAGTTAAAAATAACTAATTTGAAAGAAAAAACTCAGTCACTAATTCAAATAATTATATTTCTACTAATCATTTAGTAAAGAATAACTAATTATTAGTCAAATTCATTTTTAGGTTTTGTCAAAATAACTAATGTTTTAGTAAAATTCTGTTTACTAATTCAATTAGTCGTATTTTAACTATTTATTAGTTAGGTTTTTACTGACAATTAGTCTTTTTTTTTTACTAATAATTAGTTATTTTTAACTAATTACTGAAATATAAACTTTGGCACGATTTTACTAATTATTACTTATTTTTAACTAATTTAGATTTAGAGAGTGTAATGAAATTATACTTTTATTATATAAATTATAATAGCTTTTAATTTTGTTTTTATTTTACCCCTATTATTCGAATGTAATTGTTATTTAATTTAAGCATAAAAGTCTAATTTCAAATGTTTAAACATGTTTGACGATAGCTTTAAATAAAAAAAATCATTTTATTTCATAACTCAAATGTCTTCATTAATGTAAAACCGTCGTTTCCTTTTTTAAAAATTGTTTGTATTTTTGATTGGTAAATATAAAATTAATCAATACAGGAAATTTGTTAATTAACGTTTGTTTAAACAATAAGAAACCTGAAATTATCTGCAGCAATAATATTGTACATTGTGCACAAAATTTCATTAATTTTGAAAATAGGAACCGGAAAAAAAAATTGTTTATAAAATTTGTTTATAAATTAACAAAATAATTAATTTATAATAGTTTTTCGTGAATTTAACCACTAATTAGTTACAAATATTAAAGAACAGATGGATTTAATTTGCTAAATATTAAGAAAACCAACGAAAAAAACATATTTCGTCTACAGTCTAGTTTATAACATATACAAACATTTTTTAAACAATTAGCTTATTATAAGAAGTTGTTCTAAAATAATTACTTCAAAAAATGTTGCTCTTGTTAATATAAATTATGCGTTTAATAAAAAATTAAACTGGTTTTAATAAGAGAACATTTCTTTTCATGTTTAACATTTAATAAATAAATGAAAACAACTATTTTTCAAAAAGTAAAATAAAGGGTGTTATGCAGAATTTTGTTACCTTTAATTTAAAAAAAAATACATCTAAATTGGGTAATATTTCTGGGCGCTATGTTAATTTTTCCACGGAGGTTTTTTTTGCCCCACTGTGGCGGCAGCGCCAGCGCAGCGGCCGCGGCAGTTCGAATGCTTGGACGCCGCTCTTTAAAATTACGCCATTTGCTCAATTTTCAAAGGTACTAAAATTTTTTTTTTTTAATTGAAAGTGCAGAAAACACAGATTTATGCTGTTTTTGAATTTTTTTCGTACCTGCCCCAGAAGTTGTAAAAAATTTCAATTGTTTAATTAATTAACAATTTATTTTGCATAAATAATTACGAATTTTTAAAATTCTGATCGTGATTAATAGAGGCACTATTTTTTTATGTCTCTACCAAATATTATTCAATTTTATTAAAAAACAGCTGAGCAATTGACAATTTCGTAAAAAGGTGCTTTAAACTTTAATTGTTTATAACTAATTGAAAAATTAAAATTTTTAAAAAAGCTTTCCAGGAATGTTTTTGTACCACCTGGCTGTAATAAATTATGTATAGAAGTAAATCAAATTTGAAAAGTCAGTTTTAGGTGGCCCAGTTCAGAAAATTTGACTCTTTGTTATATTTCAGAACCTCGCACGGTTTTAGAACGTGTGAATGTATAAATTTCAAACCTTTTTATTTTTGGGTCTGTATCGTTTAGACACAAAATTTGTGGTGATAATTGTTATGGGTGATTCTTGAGAAATATTCCGTTTTGTGCATCGGAAATGAAAAATTAATAAATATATTTCATGATCTCTAAACTTCATAAAAATATTAAAGATTAAAAAATTTAACACTTCTGGAACCTGATCATGCAATTTGTAGTATTTAAAAAAGATTTTTTATTTTAAAGTTTATAGATAAATCTAAAGGTAAATGTGGATCAGGTGTTTTTCTTTAAAGTGAAGAACAACTTCATATCATTCGAATTTATTTTGCACAATATTTTTCATTCTTAGAAAATTATTTAATATTATTATAATTTGTTATTAATTGTAATTTAACAAATTTGTAGATTTTAAATCTACAAATTTTTTATAAATTTATTACACTGTGTTACAAAAAATGCCAAAGAAAAATTACTTTGAACTTTGAACGGACCTAGCCTAAGTTTTTTCGTCATGAAAAACTAAAAAAAAATAGGAATTAAATCCCACCCCCCTAAAATTTCATTTTAGAGCTAAAAAACAGGTTTTCGGCAGTTTTTGTATAAAATATACTGTTACTTTGTCATTTTTGGTCCGATTTGATTTTTTTTTTTTTTTTTTTAATTTAAAGCTGAAAAACAAGGTTTCTGTACCTTATAGAGATTTTATGTTTCAAGTGAAATTTCGGTAGAAAAAAAGTAAACAAGTTCGAAAATTTGCAATTTTTTCTAATTTTTTTAACTTTGGCTATGATTTACGGACTAATTTTATTTAGAATTTTTTTTCCTGTGACAGAATTATTTAAAGTGTATTTAAATTTGCTTCGAATGGGCTTTTCTTGAATTAAATTGGTGAAAAATTGTCTGAGTTATTGCATTTTTTGTCTTTATAATCATAGCATTTTTCGGGAAATTAATGTTCAAAAATTTTGGTGACATTCTTAATTTGCAAAATTTTACCAAAATTTACTAAAATAAGTCTGAAAAAGTTGTTAGAAGATGATAAGTTCCACTTGCAACAATTAAAGAATGAAAAAAAAAGAAAGTACTGTATTTTGCTTAAATAAAATACTGCGAAAGTAAAGACAAAAAATTTAATAACTCAGTCAATTTATCATCAATTTAATTCAAATTAAATTTAAAATAATTCTACCCAGAATTAAATACGCTTCAAGCAATTCAGCAAAAAAAAAAAAAATATTCTAAATAAAATTGGTTCGTAAATCATTACCGTAGTAAAAAAAATTCAAAAAAATTGACAATTTTCGAACTTAGAAAGTAATAATTCGTCGCTCATCATTGTTAATAATAAGAGAAGTATTTTTCGATCGAAATGAGCAAAAGTTGTTAAAGAAAATTTCGATGGTTTAAACAAAACTTACAAACATCTTCTACAAAAAAATTTTCCAATTTCTTGATTGCTTTTAACTTTATTTGTATAATTTATTCTAATTTGGTAACTTTGTTTTGATTTCTCAATGTCAGTCTGTATTTTGTGTTCGTCGCTTATATTTGTAATTGTCACTATCGCACTTTCGTTTAGTTTGTCACTGACCCAGGTCCTATAGACACCTGATCTAAAATGACTAATCACACTCTGTGATATTTAAAGAAAATTTATAAATTTCTGTATGAGGTAAAAATTTTTTCTCTAAAAATTAAATTCCGTGTTGGTTCGCGTTTAAAATATTTATACTAAGTGTTATACTTGTTATTATTACAGCCTGAAGATGTCCACGAAGTGTGGACGAAACGTCGCCAATAAATAATTTATTTGGTGTATTTAATGTGTTAGTGTTTTTTTACCTACACAACTTTTGCTCATTTCGATCGAAAAATACTTCTCTTATTAATTTTCGAACTTGTTTACTTTTTCTCTACCGTAAATTTTACTTGAAACATAAAACCTCTATTATGTATAAAACGCCTTGTTTTCCAGCTTTAAATTAAAAAAATTTTTGAAGTTGGACCAAAAATGACGAAATATTTTATACAAAAACTGCATAAAAACTGTTTTTTAGCTCTAAAATGAAATTTTGGGGTTGGGGGGGGGGGGAATTTAATACACAATTTTTTTTTAGTTTTTCATGACGAATAACTTAGGCTAGGTCCGATTCAAAGTAATTTTTCACTGTCACACAGTGTTATAGATTAATTATTAAAAAAAAAATCTTTTGACCCCCAATAATAACTTGTCATGATTTTAAGGTTTTTTTTTCGTTGACAGTTTATAAATAATTGATCTTCATACTAATTTTTAATCTGAGCTAGAGGAATGATGATTTCAACATTTTTTACATTTTATTTAAAATTAAGCAATTTTTCTTAAACTGAAAATAATTTAGCATGTTTATATAAGTTAACTTTGTGGTAGAAAAATTACAAAAACATGGTATCTATTGTCATTTTATATTTTTAATTTAAGCCAGAAAAATGACGCTACAGGTTGTGTATCGCTGAAAAAGTCTAAATTTATATTTGTTTAACTTTAAATAATGATATGTTTACAAAATCCGCTTGACAAATTATTATTAGGGATGTCAATGTGTATAATAAGGATGAAAATAAATAAATAACTCAACCCATATAAAAACTATTGAATAATATTCGACAAGCCAGAAGAATGACGCGAAATCAGAGGACAAAATTCATTTTCCATTTATGGAAAATCTATAAGATCTGTTTTATTTATACTTTATAAAAATATTCTATAATCCCTCAGCTTCTAGAAAATATCAGTAAAATATTGTTTTACAAATATTAAATAGTTATTTTACGTTTTGAAAGAATAAAAATTCACATAGAACAGGTTTAAAATCTTACTTTTAGTAGTTGAAAATACAAACAAAAAAAATACCTTAAATTGGTAAAATAAATAAATTCTTTAGTAAAGGTAGTAAACTATTGATGTATAGAGGGGAATTGTCATAAATTATTATAATTATTGAGAAAATATTAAGGGATATACAAAAGTAATATTTCGGGAGAATCACCCTTATATTGTACTCAGAAGATAAATGCAATTTTTTGCTACTACTAAAATGTAAAATCAAACGATTTTTAAGTTTTAATTATTGAATGATTGAATTTACTAGATTAATTAAGTCTTGTAATATTAATTTAATGTATTAAAATCGATTTTTTAAGAGAAAAGACTTAAAAATTGTTTATTTTAGTAGTACAAAAAAAATTTATCTTCGGAGTACAGTATAACAATTGCCACGAAAAATTTTGTGTAAAAATTACACGAACCTTTTTTTTATCCACCATAAAGTATCCCAAATTTCGAATTTTTAGATACTGATGTTTGATTAAAAAGCATCGTCCTCAAAACCTGATTTTTATAGCATATTGCAGTCGACATTTTGAATTTTTAAATTTTGGTATTAGATTTAAAATTAGAGACCCCTAAAACTCTTAGAACGTGACTGAATTTAAATCTGAAACTTTAATACTTTTTGATTAATCATATTGCATCCGCTATATTGAATTTCGAAATTTTTATTGTTAGAACATAACTTTTGCATAAATTTAACATTTTTTTCTTTCTTTAATCGCAATGTATGAATCCGCTATTATTAATTTTTAATTTTGATATCAAGTTTGATATAAACATCATTAAATCTGATTCTTCAACCCAAAATTATTAAAAAATAATTTTTTAAAATTTATTTTAAAAGATATTATTGTTATCGTAAAACTTGAATTCTCATTATTTGCAATTTAAAAAAACAGAAACCTAATATATAATTTTTTAAAATGTTGAACGTATTTTCATGTTCTGAAAAAAATGTATCTTGAAATAATTCTGACTACTTTTATAAAAAATTTGTATTTCTTTAATAAATTATATGTGATTCGAAAAGAAAAAGTAGATGAATTTGTTTGCTTTTATTCTAAATCGGAATTTCTTTTGCTCAAAATTTGATCTTTTAAATGAAATTTGAATAATAAGTGACTTAGAAAGTTAAAAGGGACCTTACGTCCGAAAAAAACGATTTTTGTCTGATTAGTTCATTCAAAAGAGTGGACATCTCTTTCAGAATCACTAATCAGAAAAAAATCGATTTTTCCGGACGTAAGGTCCGTGTTAACTTTTCAGGTCACACATATTAAAAAGTAATGAAAGTATTTCATTTTCTGTTTTATAGAGTTAAATAACCAATAATAACTATTTTTTAATGCATACAATTAAAATATATTTCCAGCTTTTTTAATAAAGCTTTTCGAGCAAAAATTTGAAAATTGAATCGATCCTTCAACTACTCAGACATTCTTGATCAAAATATAATTATGCAAAAACTGAAGGGTTCCGAGTTGTAATTTAAAAGCGTGTTTCACATTTTGCAAGCTAAGGATAATTTTTCATCTACTTCAAAAATGAAGCTTCCATTAACTCTCAGCTGATTAAAAATATTATTCTAAAAGAAACGTGCTGTTTCAGTGTTTTAAAATATATTCCACATGTTCTTCAAAGTGTGTTAAATTATTTCTCACCTCTTCCTTGAAGTGTTCCCATTTCATGAAACTTTTGCCACTAAAGATAAAATTTTTCTAAACTGTTTTTACAAGTATTTCAAACTCGAGGGAACGTTTCCAGAAATATTCAGAAATATTCCCACAACTTTTCAAACTTCTTGAAAATGTTTTTCAACTCTCTTAAATTTCCATGAATCATCTCCAACTTTCTAGAGTGCCCTGACATGTTTTCCAACTTTCTGAACTCTCTTCAGACTTCTTAATATCGTTTTTAACCAACAAACTATTAATCATTTATAAATAGAAATGAGAATAATGAAGAGAAATTGAAACAAACAAAATAAAATAAATAAAAATAAATTTCGGATATATTCTAGTTAATAGATGGTAAAAAGCTACTACTACAGTTTCACCATGAAAATCTTGTAAAGATTTTCTCCGAGAGCATTGATCCCTTAGACTGAAATTAATCAACTTGTCTCGCTGCTTTATATAGTATATCTTTGTTTCCTAACAGATATTTCTCCCATATAATGATCCAAGGCAACCCTCTTCTTTACATCACAGATACATTTACTCATAATGTTTTTTTGTGTAGGTGAAATTCTTCTCACAGAAAAACAAAAACAATTTCAAGAAGGATCCTAAATAGATACCCTAGCTTCATTTGGAAAAACCCACGCACTGCATTGAGTGAATTCAATATAAAAAAAAACACAAGAGAAAGTTTTTTTTTTCAAATGTAATCAAGAAATAAATAAAATCTTTGTCGCACATGTAAAAAAAGTAACTCGTGGATTTCATATTAATTAAATTTAATTGACAGTCTTTTATTTTGCAGCGCCAGTCATTATTAGAACGAAAAGAGACATAGCTAATAAAAATAAAACCTACCACATATATATATCATCCCATAAAATGGTACTTTCGTCTATAAATTTAAGTGCGAGATTAAGTTTGATCGTTTGGAAAGATGCTGTTCTTTTGGTGGGTGAAATCCTTCAGAGCAAAATGCTTCTAAGAATAGGGGACAAATTATAGCAAGCATTTTCGGGTTAATACCCTTATTCCACATTGGTAGCCTCAGTTACAGGAGAGCTTCAATTTCCGCCCGGAAGAAGATTTCGTTTTTATTACCACAGGCCAAGACTATGAAGCTAATTTCATAGTAAGATTAAGTCGATAATACTTGAAGCAAAAGTATGCAAAACTACCATCCGCAAACTTCTCTAGAGGTGAACTTCTAATATGGTAACAACCTCTCTATAAACTCCACGTAGTCGTCTTAAGTTTCGATCGGAACACAGGAAATTGTATTGGATTAAAATAACCTGCAAGGATTTTATTTTAATCCAATTTCAGATTGTTTAAACTCGATTTAAAGTAAAAAAGAGATTTGTCGCTTAACTCACTACAATTTTCTGTTGATAATATTAATTATTAAATAATAATAATTTCCGTAAACTTCTGAAGTTAGTTACTATTTATATTTATTCATTTTTTTCTGTCCACGTTTTAAAACTCGAAGTGTAGTTGGTTAGTTTTTATATTCATTCATCTTTTTTTGTCCACGTTTTAAAATCTAAAGTGAAGTTAGCCCCTACTTTTTTTCATTAGTTTTGATTTTCTTTATCAGCAAATTAAAATTGTTTTAGTTTACAGACAAAATATGCAGATGAAGTATCCTTCAATTACGAGATATTGATTATGACTAACAATAATTTATATATTACACACTTATATAAAATTTAGTAATAACTTAGATTAATTTAAAGTGTCCAATAGTCGAATTCATTAAAAATTCAAATGACGTTATTTTAGTTTATTGGAAAAAATTTTAAATTAAAAAATTAAATACAGTTTAAATTATTCTGTAACTATTTTTAACCATTTTTGAAGTTCCGAAACTTTTATCAAGTTTGCTACAAGTTTGAAAACTTCCGGAAAGATTGCGATTCTGAATTTAATTTTTTATATATCAATTATTCTCTTTAGTCTTTAAATTATTGTCATGAATATTTAAATTTATTACACAAGTTTCCATTTACTTCTGTCATTTTTCAATTATTTTCTCAACATTTCAATTATTTTTTTCTATATCTTTAAATTATTGCAAGGAATATAAAAATTTTCAACACCAGTTTCTATTCTACTTTTGTTAATTTTGAATAATTTTCTTCAAATTTCAATTACTTTTGTCATTTTACGATTTTTTGTCATATTTCTATTATTTTTGCGATTTTATAATTATTTTCTACAAATTTCAATTACTATTTTATTCAAATTATTGAATGGGACTTATTAACATTTAATATAGTAGATATTATTGTTATATCAAATTTTGATTTTATTGTTACTTAAAAAAAAATTTTATTGTAATGGGCTTTTCCCAGTAAATAAATAAATAAATTTAATTTTTTTTATTGCCATGAATTTTGAAATTTATTATATTAGTTTTCGATTATTTTCTACAAATTTCAATCATTTTCTTTAATATTTTTATTATTGTCATGAGTTTATTAAATGTGTACATTGTTTTTTAATTAGTTTCAAACAAATGTCAAATATTTTCTTCAAACTTTAATTATTTTCTATAAATTGTTTATTTATACTTCAGCATTTAATTATTTTTGTCATTATTCAATCAGTTTCCAACTATTTTTTTCATATTTTTGTTATTTTTGCCATTTTAGAATTATTTTTCCCAAATTGCAATTATTTTATATTTAATTTTATTATTGTTATCAACTTTTAAATTTCTTACACCTGTTTTTATCATTATTTTTATTATTGTTACGAATTTATTAATTTTTTTCACCTTTTTCAATTTTTTTCTTCAAACTTTAATTTTTTTTTTCATATTTGGATTTTTTTTTGCTATTTTTGAATTGTTCTCTTCAAATTGCAATTATTGTCGTCAAACTTCAATTAATTTCTTCAACTTTCAATTATTTGCCTCAAACTTATAATTTTTTTTTTGCATTCTCATCCTAAATGAGAAGGTCTTATTAACTTTACAATTATTGTCTACAATTTTTTAATTTTTACACCAGTTTTGAATTATTTATTTCAATATTTCAATTGTTTTGTCAGGTTTTCAAGTATTTTCTTCAAATTTTTTATTTTTTTCAAATTACAACTATTTTTGTCAATATTCAAATATTTTTGACATTTTTGAATTATTTTCTGTAAACGTCATTTTCTTCAATCTTTTTATTATTGCCATGAATTTATTAACTTTTAAAGATCAGTTTTCAATTATTTATCTCATTATTTAATTAGCTTTTTCACATTTTAATTGTATCGTCAATTTTTCAATTATTTTATACAATTTTTTAAATAATGTATTAAATTTTTTATTTTTTTACTTTATTTTGAAGTAAAATTAATATATTGAATATATTTTTCATTTTTCATTAATTATTTCTCTAAATTTCAGTTATTTTTGTCATTATTCAACTATTTTCTACACATATACATTTTTTTGATATTTTTTTCACATTTTAATTATTTTCTTGAAAATTCTATTATTTTTTTCCATTTTTCAACTATTGCCTAAAAAGTGTAATTTTTTCACCAGCTCTTATAAATATTTATGTCATTAGTGAATTAATTTCTTTACATATTGTTTCATATTATAAAAAATAATAACATGTGCATAAAAACGTAAAACAATTTAATTAAATTTTGATGTAAATTTTTTCGAGAAATTGAACTTTTGATTGATTGATATTCAAACTAGTTTCAATTTTAATAATTGAATTCTTTTATCTGTATTTTCTGTGAAATTCTGATTTTCTGATTCTGTTAAAAAATATTTTTGTTTATTCTAGATTTTAATTTTCCTTGGTGAAAATTTCCAGAGACTGATTTTGATGCGAAGTGCACTTAAAATAAACAAGCTTGTGATTATAGCAAAAGTTTACGCAATTTGGATGTAGAATAGCTAACGTAACCAGAGTTATAAGAGCAGACCCTGCATTAGAATAATTTCTCATTTAAACAATAACAATGTTATATACTAGTGTTTGCATAAATTTTACTTGAGTTATGAATCACAATAAAATGTCTCCCGTAAAAAACAAAATTTAGTAATCTTTATCAAAGTTTTAAAAAACAAATAATAATAATCAATGTAATTCTTTGTTTATTCATTCCTTTATAACCTAAAGTTGGTGTTTTTTCTCTTATATCTTGCACAACGTGAAGTTAGTTTTTTTTCTGTTTATTGTTATTTAAATTTCGACTAAACGAACTTTCTAAATCTGAATTAGTTAAAATTAACTAATTTGAAAGAAATTACTCAGTCACTAATTCAAATAGTTATATTTCTACTAATAATTTAGTAAAAAATAACTAATTATTAGTCAAATTCATTTTTAAGTTATGTCAAAAAACTAATATTTTAGTAAGATTCTGTTTACTAATTCAATTAGTCGAATTTTAACTATTTTTTATTTATGTTTTGACTAACAATCAGTCATTTTTCTACTAATAATTAGTTATTTTTAACTAATTGCTGAAATTAAAACTCAGGCACGATTTTACTACTTATGTGTTATTTTTAACTAATTCAGATTTAGAGTCAAAATACGACATTTTTAGAAACAAAATTATGCTTTATTTTCCTTTAAAATCTTGCAAAATACAATATCGTAAAAAATTTCAACACTTAAGAATATTTTTATCTATAATATTTCATTTCATATATTTATCGTCTATTCAAACTTTGCTCTCTAAATCTGAAATAGTTAAAAATAACTAATTATTAGTAACAAAAAAGAACAGTTGTTAAAATTTGACATAATCTAAAAATGAAGTTGAATAAAAATTAGTTAGTAATTAGTAAATTTTTTTTTTTTTCATTAATAACATGAATTTTATCATTTTTGAATTTTAAATTTTAGAATCTCAATTTACGACTTGAAAAAAGAATCTGAAATTTTTAAATATTATTTTTAACAATTTGGGACTTTTTAAATTATTTATTCTTAGAACTCATTTATAGAAGAATCGGTTTACATCAAACATTTTTTTCTTGCGTAAATTCCGATGTTTAAAAAGTAATACCAACCAAGTAAACTGATGGTTAATTAAAGAAAATACAGAATTTTTATTATTTAAATTTTTGATAATCATAGCCTTAAAATGAACTAAAATTTTAAACAATTAGTTATTATAATTTGATTATTTTAAATTAGTAATTTTTGAAATTTGGTTCGATTGAATTGGGGGTTAATTAAACAAATTAAGATAGACTGAAATGTAGGTCATTTCAAATTTTAATGAATATAACTTTAAAATGAATTGAAATTTTAACTGATTGATTATTGTTAATTGATTATTTTAAATTACCACTTTTTAAAATTTGAATTGGAGGTTAAACAGATAAATTAAGATAAACTGAAATTTAGGTCGTTTTACATTGTGATTAATTAAAATAAATTGTAAAAACGTGGAAAAATTAAAATTTAAATTAGCTTTAATTCAGGTTGAAATTCAATTAAAATTTAAAAAATATATTTACTTAAACTATTTAAAATCAAGATTTTTAAAAACTGATGCAGTCTTAGTTCAGTTAGATTAAAGATTTGAAAAATTTGAAAAATAGCTAAAAAATTAGATGATTTTAGAGTGACAAAATACAAAATACTTAAAACTTTCCAAGGTTAAAAAAAGGTAAAATTAATCCTTTTTCTAATAGTATTTTTTTATTACGTATTTTATTATAAAGAAAATTTTAATTCCTTTTATAGAATTTGTTTAAGAAACAAAAGCAAAAAAAAAATCGAAAACAAAAAAGAAACGAAAATAAAAAGACAAAGTCATAACTTGAAATGAAAATGGCAGAGAGTCAAAAAGAAATAATAAAGAACGGTTAAAATAAGTTAAGTGTTGGTCTATGGCAGTAAGTAAATTTTTTCTCGAAAGTGAGCGGAAGTCTTTCTGATTTCGTAAATTTTGTGTATATTCTCGGCCGCGTAGAGCAAAGAATTGCTGAAGGCGTTGAAACTTTACTACTTTCTATTTACCCTGGACGGGAAAAAGAGCGTAGAAATTCTCTCATTGAGCGGCGGTTAGCAAGTTTTATGAGTTCTCTTACCGACTCGGGAAAAAAGAAAAGGAAGGCAGAAAAGGTTAATCTGTTTTGTGTTTATCGCGAAACTTAAATCCCTTGGCATTTCGCAATTTAGGTTATTACATTACTCAGCCAAAAATTTTCGCTTATCTCGCTGACGTTCATAAAATCACGTGACATAAAAAATTCATGAAAAAACTCTGTAAAATTGCACTTCAATCGAATACAAACTCGTCCTTAAAGAGAACTTTTTAATTCAGTGCCTCTATCAAGTCCAAACACAAAGCAGTAGCGTTGAAACGGTTTTTGTTTTGTTGCGAGCTTGTACAAAAATCTACACACACACACACGCATGTGTATTTGTGAAAGTATTGCTACGTATTTAAAAGTTATGTGAAGTCGATATTTAATTAAAATAACAAAGTTGATGATTTAAATAAAAAACTATTTACTGGACTTTATTGTAAATCAGAAAATAAATTATAAATTAAAAAGAATGAAATTTAGCCTGAATTTTAGAAGAGGATATATCACTACTTATTTTTAACTTTTTAAATGTTTGTTTATTCAAATACTAGTAATATATTTAATTTGAAATTTAGAGTAAGGGTTGGAATTTTGATTAATTGAAAATGAGAGCAAGTAAATTTTGAATCGATTGAGAATTTCTTTGTTAAAAATTTGGAATGATAAAAATTTAGATTGATAGAAATTTAAGAAATTTGAATTTTTGAAATGTGGATCAATCACAATTTTGATTAATAGAAATTTAGATTGAAAACATTTGTCTTGGTTATATTCGGACTTATTAAAATTTAGTTTAATTAAAGCTTTGATTGATTGAAAATAAATTAAAAGTTGGATCGATTAAAATTTCGTTTGTAATGTGGATCGATGGAAATTTACATTGATTGAAATTCGGATTGATTGGAACTTTGAATAATGTAAATTGGTCAAGTTTGAAATTAGTTTCAATTAAAATTTAAGATCATTGGAATTCGAATTCTTTAGAGTTTCGTTTTATAGAAATTTAGAAACACAATAACTCATCGCTTGAATTTAAATTTAATCAAAGTTTAGATCAATTTAAATTTTCAAGATTAAATTAATATTACTTTTAACGAACAATTTTTAAAATAGATTGAAAGGATACCTATTTTTAAAATTGCAACTGAAAATGAGAGATTCTAATTGTTTTATAGACATTTCGAGAAGGTATACATCTATACTGTACCCTCTCAAGTTTCCTGAAATGGACTAATCAATGCACTGGTTTTAGACCCTAGAACGTGCGCTTGAATACGAGAATACGTGAGGACGAATTTACATGCCCACTCACGGATGAATGAGTATGTGACACGCATAAAAATTTGAAACTGATCACTGATCCGAATATTCCAAAAATGAAAGCAACAATAAGGTTTAACACAATTTAAACATAGAATCATTATTAATAATAATAATCGCAAACTTCATTCTTTCATTCTTTCATTCTGTCCACACCTGAAGTTTGGCACAATAGATGTTTTTTGTTTTAAATCAATAACTTTTGAAAAAATGTATTTTTATATTAATTATACGATTTCTAATTTTATTTATTTAATTATTAATTCTCCTGAATCTAAAATTTAAATGAATTGACAAATTTATATATTTTATTTTTAATAATAATAATGTATTACAATACAAACGTGTCTTATTTAAATCTAATTTACATGAATAATTTTCATAATAATATTTTATTCTGTTAATTACTTATACAATATAAATAAGAATGAAGAATGAAATATCATGATGTAATTGGAAGAAAGCGGGCACAGTTTTCAAATATTTTTTATGATACAAATAATATATATACAAAAAACACTAATACTCGTTTTAATAAAATCAAGTTTAGAATTTTTAATTTAATTTAATTTGTAAAGGTAGAAGATTGGAATAATTGTTCCCACCATTAAGGATTGAAATAAAAATGAGTTATAAATCTTAAAACTTTGGTTATATTTCAATTTTGATCAATTGAAATTTGAAATAAATTCAATTTGAATCGATAGAAGTTGGGAATTTTTAAATTTGGAAAAATAAAAAATATTGATAGAAATTTTGAAGAATGGTTTGTTATTTATTGAATTTCGTAAAGAAATTTTAAGAATATGGAATTCTTATTATCAAAAGATGCTTGGAATAAATCAAGTTTGCATAGAAGTTTAAATATATTTTGTTCAAAAAACTATTGAAAAAGAAATATTCTTACTTTTTGAAACATACTCTAAAATTTTTTTTTTTAACTGGGGGAAGAAAATCTTATTTATTTTTCTTAAATTTCATTCTATTTATTAATTTGTAACAAATTTTAATAAATCAAAATTCATTCACAAATATAGATGTTTTTTTTGTTTTAAATCAATAGTTTTTGAAAAAATGTCTTTTTATATATGATTTCCAATTTTACTTATTTATTTATTACATCTCCGGAATTTAAAATTTAAAAATTAAGTAATAAATTTATATTTTATTTTTAACAATTGTGTATTAAAATATAAATGCGTGTTTTACTTAAATCTACTTTACAGTTTTGAATAAAGATTGACAACACTTTAAACATAATATGTAAATTAATGAAAAAATATGTATAAATAATTTGAAATTATTTATTGTTTCCAATATATTCGACGATTTAATTATAATTTTATGGAATACAACATAAATAAGAATAAGAATTAGATATCATGAAATTAAATTGAAGAAAGCGAGCACAGTTTTCTAATATTTTTTAAGGCTTTTTAAATATCGTCTTTATAATTTATTCCTATTTTTTGGTAGACTTATATTTGTTAAACTAAATATATTTAATTCGGTTGATATAAAAATTTCTTAAAATTATAAGCGTAGAAGTTTAAATTGAATGATATTTAGATTTTTAAACATTAAGATTTTAAATTGTTTCAAATAATTCTTAGAAAAAGAAGTCTGCTTCAATAAAAAAATTTAGAATCGATAAATTCAAGTAATAGTTGATTAAAGTTTGAATTAAATATAAGTTCGAATCGATTTGAAATTTTCAAATTTCTATAAGTTGAAATTAATAGTTTTTAAATTTACAAATGATTTCAGGTTCCCTTGTTTCCAATTTTTTAAAATATTTTTAGACTTCAATAGTGGAAATTGTAATCATAAAGTTTGGATTGATTTAAGTTTTGATACTGTAATACACATTTTTTATAATTTGAAGATTTTAATATTGGTTGCAGTTTGAAATTCGTAATTTAAAAATGCATTGTTAAATTAAAAAATATTCATAAGTTTATAATAATTTCAACATGAATTGATTAAAACTTTAACTATTAAATGTTTTAAATAATAATTGAAGTTTATTATTATTCAAATTTGAATAGTTGATAATCATTCCTACATATCTCATTTTAAGACACTTTTTGCGCCTCAGATACAATAAAGATACCATATTATCATAGTTTAAAATACTTCCAAGACACTTGTTTTTAGAGTGTACTAATTAAAATTTGAAACAATTGAAATACGTATTAGTTAAATCAAGTTTAAAAATTTTAATTTAATTTAATTTGTAAAAGTAAAAGATTGAAATAAAATAAAATGAACTTATTTTTATTTTAATTCCTAATGGTGGGAACAAAAATTATTTCAATCTTTCAATTTTACAAATTACTTTGGTTATATTGCAATTTTGATTATAATTGAAGTTTGAAATAAATGAAATTTATATAGAAAATTGTAATAATTGTATTAATAAAAAATATTTTGTTCGAAAGCTATTTAAAAAAATATTCTCTCTTTTTGTAACGCACTATACTTAAAAACTTTTTATTTTAACTTAGCAATAAATCGGAGTTATTCTCTAAAATTTCTTTGTATTTATTAGTTTATAACACATTTTAATAAATAAAAATTAGTTCACAAAATTTAATTTAATAGTATAATTAATTTAATCTAAATAAGTTCAGTTTGTTTTTTGTATTAAAACTATACTAGTCAATGAAGAATGTAATTCTTTGTATTTTTGGCTAGTGTTTTTATAAATGCTTGTTAAAGAAAATATGAATATTTTTAATTTTCATTTCTTATTCATTTTGTTATTATTTAATTTTTTGCATTTAACTTTCCTCTTTAATTAAACTGTCCTTTTTGATTAAATTTTTCTTTCAATAAAATCGTGCTCGTTATTTTTACAATATTGTAATGTTATCAAGTTTTTACTTTTAATTAAAAAAATCAAATTATCGGTTTTTCGAAAAGAAACCGAGAGAAGAAAAAAGTAAATTTTAGATTTCTGTGATGAAATAAAAATTTTCAGGACTTTCAAATAATCCATGAAGTAGTGAAAGATAGGAATGGGAGGAAATTCACAAAATGGATCATTCAACGGAGGATTATCTGCAGATAGACAGGTATCGAATATCGAAAAGCACAAATGAAAAAGAAAAGGTAGTTAGTCGTTGTACAATTTTCGTCTACCATTACAATTACATCAACTTTTACCATTAAAGCTTCATGTTTCTCACAAAGTAATAGAAATAATTTTACTGCTCGAATATCAAATCAAATGTTCAAAATAGACGTTTTAAAAAATGTTTTTCTTTTTAAGTTCCAAATGAAAATAATTTTATTTCCTTTGCGAATTAAAATCCCCTGATGAAAATTAAAAAAAAAAAACTCTTTTTTTATCAAGTTTCCTCCAGACCTCAACTGTATATTAAATTTTTAATAATTCAAACTTCAGGGAATATTTACGAACTTAATTTCTTGTGGAACAGAACTTCATCATATCTTCTGAATTTACAAATTCCAGTGTAACTCTTACGACCTAATTATTTAACCTTTAATTACCTGCGCTTTATACACACAGAGCTTCCTAATTATTCGAAATATTCTCGAGCGCACGATATTATACAGCATCTAATTACTCGAGTGACGCAGAATTCTGGTCGCTTATTTCCATTAATAAGTATTTTTTCATGAGCCTGCGGTATTCCAGAGAGACATACTATTAAGAAAATGAACATTCTTTTTTCAAATGAAAAACTGCATTTAATTCCATGAAGAAAAAAGAGTGTTTTGAATTTATATGTAAACTCAAAGGGCTCCTCACATAACTCCAGGCTCTTTTTGAGCTTATGAAAATTTTACGCACTCATTTTAATACAAAACATATATTAATATTCTTGCACGGCAGCAGAGTTGAAAAATATTCTCTTCATTAATAAAATTTCCAGGAAAAATATAAATTTGTTCATTTCCGCCTTTTTAAATAGTAGAAATTATTTTTTATTTTGATGAAAAAAAGATAATTTTTTTATGAAAGGTTAAATATTGTACCTTTTTAGTGGTCTATTTCTATAAAAAGTAGAAAGTCGTCGTGCAGAAAATGGTCATTTTTATGAGAAGTAGAACATTTTAAAGTTCAACTCACTGTTTTGGATATTTATAGAATTTTTTTTCTTTTTTAAAAGGGTAAAAAATTTTATAAGAGGTAGAAAATGATTCTATTTTATAGAAAATAAAAAAATAATCCCTTTTTAACATAAAAAGAAAAAAAAATTATTTTATATACGAGGTGCAATATTGTTCTACAAGTAAAAATGTTTTTTTTTGTAAAATATGGTCTTGTTATTTCCTATTATAAAGTAGAAAATGGTTTTTTTAATTAGAATCGGAATATGATCCTTTTTATAAAAAAAAAAGAAAAAAATTGAAATAGTAAACGTTGAAAAAAGTAGAAAATAGTCATTTGTTACAGGAATATGATTCTTTTTTATCAATGCAGAAAACGGTGCTTTGTATACAAAGGATTTTTTTTTTTTTCATGAGAACAGAAAATATTTCTTTATATTTTGACAGTAAGAAATGTTACTTTCAATTTTCACAAGAACTCTTCAAGAAATTGAAAGTAACTCTGAAGAGTCAAATGTAAATTTTCTAAAAAGTAGAATTCGTTTCTATTTTATCAAAAAGCAGCCAATTTTCTCTTTTATTTTCGCAGAAACAGAAAATACGCTTTTATTATTCTCACACAAAAAATAAAATGTTACTTTTCATTTTATTAAAAAAAAAGCAATACATCATCCCCTTCAAATTAACAAAAAAAAAACACAAAATTCAGTTATCAAAAACTCATTTCTCTTGTTTTATTCATCCAATTTTTTTCCAATAAAATTCAATCTAAAAATAGATCTAATAACACGAAGAAAGGAATTTTCTCTTTCGAAATACATTTTTGAAATACGAAAACTATTCTATAAATAAAATTAAATTACGTACATAATTATCCCTGGACATTTCGACGGGCATCAAAAGTTCTCCCTATCTTTAAAGTCACGTGTCGATGTTTATTTAGCGGATCATTCGCAACTAAAGTAAGAAATAAAAATGCGACTCCTGGGGTGGAAAAGTTTCGCTCACAAGTGTCTAATTTTGCGACTAAATTTTAATTTGGACTGTCATTTTGAGATTGAAAAAATTGTGATTGTCGGGAAAAAACACAGACACGTTGGATAACACCTTCTTTGAGGAAATCGCGCGCGGAACTAACACCTCACGCGCGGAACGGTCCAGAATCCCTCAGCAGCCGGAAGAGAAGCCGAGCACGCGCGAAATTCCACCCCGTTCCTCAATTCTCCCACTTTGGCCTCATCACCCGACCATCCAACCACCTCCCCTCCAATAATCCGGCAGCGTACCCCTTTTATGCCGTAGCTGTAGCTCCGCCGCTCATATAACTTCCTCACATCATCCTATCCGTCCTTCTGGGCCTCAGAAAGGTTACGAGGGGTGAAACTCACAAGACCGTCAAATAATTGTCGAACAATCCGGTCCGACGCCAGAAGCTGATGATGTGTAATACAAGGCGTTCCACCTTAACAACTACGCTCCCCTTGCTCTAATTTATGAATCAAAGTGACAGTTTCCGTGAAAACCATTTACGAGATAGTATCAACTTATCTGATTAATCACGAGAATGGAGACGTAGGATGTGAATTAAGCTACTTTAGATGAAAATTTATCAAATGAGATAAAAATTATTTTTTGGTTTTAGCGGGTTCAGTGTACTGAGAAAATAAGTTGATTGAATATAAACAAGTTTTATTAAATTTAGCCGAGAAAGGTTGTTGATATAGGCAATTATCTGGAACCGTGGAATTTCGTGTTAAAAATATGATAATTTTTAAATTTGAAGCAGAGTCAAACTATTTTATTTCACCCAAGGTCGTTGAGGACTAATTTTACAAAAATCTAATAATATTTGTAATATTCATTTTTAATGTCTGTACAATACGGTTTTGACCATTATTTTTAAAAAATTTTCTATAACTGCTCAGTAATTTGAGTTTAAAACTTCAGCTTCAAGAAAAGGAGGTTATTTTGACAACTAGTGAGATTAAATAAAAAGCACATTAAGGATTTAGAGAACATAAATTTTCTTATTGGAAATTGTTAAAAAGAGTCTAATTTACTTATATTAATTAAGTATTAAATTAATAAGAACAAAAAATTGGGTGAAAATTATTTTCAAAACTTACTTGCAAAAAGTCAAAATTTTCAAAGTTTTAATTAAAGGTTTCTATTAAGTATTCAAATTTGTTAATATTAAATATTATTACATTTTGAGTAGGGGAGAGCGGGGCAATCCGAACCGGCGGGTAATTCGGCTCATTAGCGATTTCACGCCTTACTTAGAATCTAGGAGGAAAAGGTCGCTATAGAATATAGGTCTCAACATTTTAGTTAGGTAAACGAAATTTAGTGTAATTCTATTGATTCAGCCTCGTGTCAGGTAGAGTATTATGTTTTTATGCGTCGCGCGTACACTTTTTACTTACAAACTTTTACGTTTTTAGTACATTAATTTACGAGCCTAATTTTTTTGGGTAAGTTTTTTTTATGCTCTCAGGTGTGCTCTTTCGATACACATATGCTATTTTATTTATATGTATCAAATGTGACTTGTATTTGTTTTAAAGTGCCAAAAGTCAGGGTGGGGTAAATGGGCTCACGCGACGGTTAATCATCTTATCCAAAAATACTTTGTCTTGATCCGCCCCTGCTTAATTATGATAAGAATATGACTACTTTTAATAATTAACAATAATGAGTGTACTAACTTTTTTATTTTTTATAAAAAAATAAAAAAAAGTAAGGTCTAATGAATTTTCTTTAATTTTAGGGGCCCCAGTCCCCCCCCAAAATTTTGACCTTGATCCATCACTGCATAATTATAATAAGAATATAGGTACTTTTCATATTTACAAAATAAAGGTTATTGAACTTTTTTATTTTTCGTAAAAAATAAAAATCGCCGAATTGCCCCCACAGGGTGAGCCGATTTACCTGCCAAATTTGCAGTTTGAGAATTTGGTATATCTGCATTCAAAATTATCTAGAGCTAAAACTATAAAAGATAAATCAAAAAGTCCTTGCAAATTTGAAAGTGCAAATGATAGGCTACTAAATGATATATCCATGTTTGGATTTAAAAAATAATTTCCTAACTTTTTTCCTGTCTGACCAAAAGTAAGCCGAATAGCCCCGGTCTCCTCTACTTTTAATGTACTTTCGTATGACATTCTAACTTTTTATTTTTATAATGGAGAAATATTAAAACTTTTACCTTAAATATTGAAGTTTTGAGAAAAAGCTGTGTTTTTAAACTCTAACAACTCCTCACCAGAAACGTGAAAAAATCGAATTTTGGTTTTGAAATTTAAATTTGACCCTTCTTTTCACAGTATCAAAATTTGGCGTTGGAGAATCTGCTACTTTTTTAGTTTTAAGAATTTGAATAATGTGCCTTCAAATACGAATTTAAGGGTTAAACTACAAGTAATCTTGTTACAAAACTTTAATTTAAATTTCACAATCTGACAGCAGCTAACTTCAGTTTTACAAAACTACTTGCATTGTAACCTTCAAGTCCATATTTGGAAACATATTTTTCAAACTGAAAAAACTAAAAAAGTAGTAGATTCTCCAACGCTAAATTTTGATGCTGGTCGAGTCCATACCAAGTGATCACACCAATTTCAGTCATATTGAGTAATATTTACGAAATTGATATTTTGGGTTCCTTTAGGAGTAAAAAAAATAAATTTTAATTATTTTTAAAAAATTCAAAATATTTTCGAAAATATTCAAATTCAAAATTTTGAGTACTATTTTTTTTGTTTTATCATAACTTCTGTAATTTTGAAGCAATTGAGATCATTTTTTTTTAAATTACTCGTATTTAAATACTCTTTCAAGAAAAATTATAATAATTAAGAAATTGTTTATAATTAAATTTTTATTAAAAAAATTAAATTATTTATTTAAACAAAATCTAAAGTATATCATCGATCTTTTTCAAAAAATTCATAAACATAGCCTATAATGTGCTTAAAAATTTAAGCCAAAGAAAAAGATGGTATGTATTATAGTTTTTGAGAAAAAAATTATTAAGTTATGCTAGCGCGGCGCGGACCGGTGTCACCGCTACTCAACGCGTAGTTCCGTAGTAACCGAAATGTATGTATATTTTTACATAATGTAAATATAGTTAGTGTATTATATTTAAATTATAAGCTTCAGAAAGTCACACTGATCTTTTCATAGTACATGGACATCAAACTTTAGAATTAAAAAAATCGGAGAAAATAATTAAAGTAAAAAAAAGTAATTAAAAAATTGGTAATTTATAGAAAAATAATAAAAATAACTAAAAATTGGGAAAATTATTAAAATTTAAGAATAATAATTGAAAATCTGTTAAATCAATTGAAAAATAATTAATATAATTAAAAACTGGTAAAAATAAGTGAAAATAAGTGAATAATTAAAATAATTTAAAACTGAAGAAAGAAAAATAATGGACTGGTAAAATTATCAAAATTCGCGATTTTCAGGGGTGTTAATTTTTTTTCTTATGCAATTTTAGACCTAAAATTATGGGGTAATGTCAAAAATAGAGAAACAAATAATTTGCGGAGTTTGAGAAATTTATTCTAAGAAAAACTTAAATTTTAAAAATTAAACCTCTTTCACAATTTTCATTTTTTCCATCGACAATTTTTTTGTGGGATTTTTAAATGATTTTCTACAATCCATCGTATGGATTTTGAAAAATAAAATTTCGAAAATGACCAAAAAAATATTGTTTTTTAATTTTTATGTAATACCATAATTCTACATCTTAATTGATGTAAGAAAAAAAATGACACCTCTGAGCATCAAAAATTTTGTTGAGTTAAAATTTCACCTATCTCTCCCCTTAAAGAATGATAAAAATAGTTTGAAAATAGTTGAAAGAAATGAAAACTATAATAAATTTAAAAGATGACAAAATTTTATAAGGAGAAAAATGATTAAAAATTTGAAACATAAAGTATGAAACATAAAATTTGTCAGTACTGCGAAGTACTGACAAACTTCGCAGGTGTTGACAGATTGAATTAATGAATGAAATTTGAAGATTATTATAAATAACTATTTTTAATCAATGTTTGTAAAAAAAAATTTCAAATCAATCTTATAAGTTCACATAATAGAAAAAATTATATGAATTTGTGTTGATATCTATAATTAAATTCAATATTTAATATTTTAAAGATTTCGAATTTGCCGCTAACATTTGTAGTTCTTAACTTGCCGCTAGGTGCGTGTATTTCTCGAAAGAGAGATCGTTGAGTATTTTCTATATAAGCAAGCAAGCTTTAATTAAAAATTCACTTATATACAGGTTTGTATCCTTTGATTTTTTATCGTTTTGCGTTTGTAGTTGAAGTGATTGAATTTGGGTCATTATTAGTACTAGTCTCACTTTTTTCTAATTTTTTGACCATTAAAGGTACACAAAAATTTCATTCCTTCGTACCCCTTGAGAATAAAATTGAAACAAAAATTTTTTCAAATTCTGTGCACAGCACAATTTGTAAAATAAAAAAATAAACATGACGATTAACTGTATTTATATTATGTAATAATATACATACATTTCGGTTACTACGGAACTACGCGTTGAGTAGCGGTGACACCGGTCTGCGCCGCGCTAGCATAACTTAATAATTTTTTTCTCAAAAACTATAATACATACCATCTTTTTCTTTGGCTTAAATTTTTCAGCACATTATAGGCTATGTTTATGAATTTTTTGAAAAAGATCGATGATATACTTTAGATTTTGTTTAAATAAATAATTTAATTTTTTTAATAAAAATTTAATTATAAACAATTTCTTAATTATTATAATTTTTCTTGAAAGAGTATTTAAATACGAGTAATTTAAAAAAAAATGATCTCAATTGCTTCAAAATTACAGAAGTTATGATAAAACAAAAAAAATAGTACTCAAAATTTTGAATTTGAATATTTTCGAAAATATTTTGAATTTTTTAAAAATAATTAAAATTTATTTTTTTTACTCCTAAAGGAACCCAAAATATCAATTTCGTAAATATTACTCAATATGACTGAAATTGGTGTGATCACTTGGTATGGACTCGACCTGCTGTGAAAAGAAGGGTCAAATTTAAATTTCAAAAAAAACAAAATGGAATTTTTTACGTTTCTGGTAAGGAGTTATTAGAGTTTAAAAACACTGCTTTTTCTCAAAACTTCAATATTTAAGTTATTTAATTAAGTTATCAATATTTAAGTTGCAATAAATAAAAACAAAGCCAGAAATATATATATATTTTTTTTAGTAATTGTTTAACTAATTTGAAAGTAAAACACTCAAATTTTTCAAAAACGTAGATTTACAGAAAAAGTTATTTTTTTAAGTTTAATAATACTTGTACTACACTTCTTAAGTTATTTTAAGAAAAAAAGTTTCAAAATTAATTTGAAAAGCCAGTAATTACTTTACTATTCTTTTTCTGATTTCTGATAAAGAATTAAGAAATTTCATTTAGTACTCTCTGCAGTCTAGATGTCAGAAAATATTTAGACCAAGTTGCAAACTTAAACAACTAAATATAAAGATTTTATTAAGGGCATGTGATGGAGTATGACGTCACTGGTATAGGCAAAATTTGTCAGTAACTTTTCTTCTAAAGTATTAAATATTTTGTCATGAAACTTGGTAGAATTACTTAAAATGTCATTAGGAAGATCTCGCAGACCCGAATTTGTTTAAATTTTAGCTCAAAATTGATTTTTAAAAAAATTTTTAATTTTTCGAAAATTTACCGAACTTAATTTTGGGGCAAAATTCAAACAAACTCGGGTCTGAGAGACCTTCCTAATGACATTTTAAGTGATTCTACAAAGTTTCATGACAAAATATTCAATATTTTAAGAGAAAAGCTACGGACAAATTTTACTTATACCAGTGAAGTCACAATCCATCACATGCCCTTAATTAAAAATATTTGGGTGCCCAAAATAGCCCCATGACGCACAAAATAGCCCCACTTGACGAAAATTCAACTGAAAATATAATAATACTAATTATTTAAGAGAATAAATTATTTTCAACTGAACGCTACACAAAAGGTTTTTAATACAATTGTATTAATTCACTTTACGGATAAGATATGTATATATAAATATATTACATAAGTATTTATTAGAAAAACGTTTTTACTTACTTTTGGTTTCCCTTCAGTCTTTTATGTACTCTCTAAATCTGAATTAGTTAAAAATAATTAACTTGATAGCAAAAACTCAGTCACTAATTCAAGTAGTTATATTTCTACTCATCATTTAGTAAAAAAAACTAATTATTAGTCAAATTCATTTTTAGATTATGTCAAAATAACTAATATTTTAGTTAAATTCTGTTTGCTAATTGCTGAAATAAAAACTAAGGCACGATTTGACTAATTATTAGTTATTTTTAACTAGTTCAGATTTAGAGAGTAATAAAATGATGTATTAAAAATACATTGAAGGTTGGAACGTTATACAGATAATACAATAATAATTTAAGAAACAAAGAAAACACGAAAATAAACAATTAAGACAATCGAAACTAATAAAAACCATCTCTCTAAATCTGAATTAGCAGTTTTCTACTAAGAATTAGTAGTTTTCTACTATGAATTAGTCAAATTCATGGCTCATTTTTCTCTAATTTATATAGTAGAAAACAACTAATTCCTAGTAGAAAACTACTATTTCTTAGTAAAAAACTACTAATTGAAATAGTGAAACTTTACTTTTAAAAAAAGTAGTTTTTTTTACTAATTTAATTAGTAGTTTTCTACTACAAAATTAGAAATTACAAAATTATAATTCTTACTATTTTAATAGTAGCTCACTTTTCACTAATTCATTAGTAGAAAACCACTAATTCGGATTTAGAAAGATATCTCTTTAAATCTGAATTAGTTAAAAATAACTAATTTGATAGCAAAAACTCAGTCACTAATTCAAATAGTTATATTTCTACTAATCATTTATTAAAAAATAACTAATTATTAGTCCAATTCATTTTTAGGTTATGTAAAAATAACTAATATTTTTAGTAAAATTCTGTATAATAATTCAATTAGTTAAATTCTAACTATTTTTTAGTTACTTTTTTACTAACAATTAGTCATTTCTTAACTAAAAATTATATTATAATCCTTTAACATCCGAGCAATATTATATTGATTTAATAAAGACCGAATGTGTCGTTTTATTAAATCAACTAATAATAATTAGTTATTTTTCACTTATTGCTGAAGCAAAAACTCAGCCACGATTTTAATAATAATTAGTTATTTTTAACTAATTCAGATTTAAGAAGTAAAAACTTCAATAATTAATTGTAACCTGCAAAAATTATAAATTGCAATATTATCGTAATTGTTTATTTTCGTGTTTTCCTTGCTTCTTAAATTATTATTTTATTCTGTATAACTTTCCAAAACTTTCAATAATTGGTATTATTATATTTTCAGTTGAATTATATTTTTTATATTTTGCTAATTTCAAATTTATATTAACCAATAACTGACTGTATTTTTTAATATGTATATATTATTGGAAACATAATTTTGAACTTTAATTTTGAAGTCTAACTTGTCCTCCTTACACGTTTTTTTCCACTTATACCGAGAAGTTTTGTTCTTTGCTAAATTTTTGAAAACGCATTGGTATTAAGAACATTGTTCAATGTGTCAAACTCTACTAAATTTTGGGGATAAAATATTTAATATTTTAAGAGAAAAGTTACGGACAAATTTTGCCCTTATCAGTGACGTCATAATCCATCACATGCCCTTAGGAAGAATTTTGTTGATTTAACCCCATCGAAAATTACGATGCTCTGTACCAATTTTTTTATTTCAGTCTTAGATCAAAAATAAAATTTTGCCTAGTTTAAAATATCTCTTTACAATGAAGAAAATTAAAATTTTTTAAATTAAACCTCTTTTATAATTTCTAGTATCAACTCTTATTTTTATCCTGGCTTTTTGTAAATAAATTTGAAATTTTAGAATGGTCAAAATTAATTCTAGATCCAAAATGAAGTTAGAGTAAAAATTGGTACCCCTAAGCATTGAGTTCAAAGTTCATCGGTCTCTGTAAAATAACAAATAAGAAAGTTTCAGTTGTCTGGTTCGTGGCGATTTTTTCTTATATTATTCAAGTTTGTACCATTTAAGAATAAAGAATGTACAAGAAGATCAGGACAAATCAATAAATAAACTATCAGAATAAAAAAATCATAGGGTATCTTGATAAACATGGTTATTTTACATCCGAAAATTATGTTCATGTTTCCAAATTTTTTAAAGTCTATTTGTATCAAGAACATTAAAAAGAAAGTTTAAAAAATTGTTAGGCTACTAAAATCGAAAAGAATTTTGTTGCCTGACTGAACTGGACATTTTTTACTTACCTAAGTTAAAAAAAAATCTTTCAATTTCGCAAAATTGTAAGTAGCAATAATTTTGATTAAAAAAAAATTGCAAAAGTAGTGGAGTAGTATATTAATTTATTCGAATACGAAAATTTTATTATGGAACTCATTTTGGTATTTTTTACTTAAACGAAATGACAGTCCTCATTTAAAGTAAATCAAGTTTCTTTTTGGAAAGTTTTCTAAAGTTAAAGAGCTCGAATTACAATAATCTCAATATTATTTTATTAATAGAAAAGTAATATAGTTCTCCCCCACTACTCTAAATAAACACTTCTTAATTTAATGATAATTTTTAATTTATTATATACATAGGTAATCTATAATAATAATAAAAATAAATAGAGATATAAATAATTTTAAATACAAATTTTTTATAAAATTCATTTCAATAATATTCATTAAAATTTAATAAATTCCAATAGAATTTTAAGAAATTTTGCCAATATTTGGCTAAGGCTGGGAGTGTAGAAACCAATGACAAGCGTTGGAATATTATATTAGGCCAATATTGAACCAATATTCCAGTTATCAATTTTTTTTCAAAAAATAAAATTCGCTTATGTCATATTCTAATGTTTTTGGGGTCGCTGATTACGAATCTAAAGTCCAATTTTCGAAATTCAAAATGGCGGATTCAATGTAGACCCCGAAAATTCGAGAGTAACTTATTTCAAGGTAATTCAATAAATTTCTAAAAACTCGTCTGCCATTTTGAATTTGAAAATTGGACATGAGAATGTAATAATTGACCCCAAAAACTCCCGTGCAAGAAGTTTCAATCGATTTTAAAGAATTTTTAAAAATTCCTCCGAAATATTGGATCCGCAATTTTGGATTCTAAAAATCGAACTTCAGATTCATAATCATCAACTCCAAAAACTCCTAAGTAACAAGTTTCAAGCGAATTCGAGTCGGTACCATATTGACACAAAACTTTCCATAAAGATTATTATATTGTTAAAATATTGCTAAATGTTATTTTGCACAACAGCTCAAATTAAAGATTTTAACATTAATCAATTAAATTAATAAATTTAATAAATAATAAACAATTCAATTAACTTATTTTTATAAGTTAAAAGCTCAAAATAATTTTAAGCTTGTACAAAATAACATTTACCTATGTTTGTACAATATATAAATCTTCATGGTAAGTTTTGTGTCAAAATGCTACTTATTCGCGAATTCAATTTTCATTTCATTAATTTTCAATTTTGAAAATCAGACTTTAGATTCGTAATCAGTAACCCCAAAAACATTAGAATGTGTCGTGATCGAATTTTATTTTTTAAAACAAATTGATAACTAGAATATTGGTCCAATATTCTATTTCGAAGCGCATTGGTTTCTGCACACTGAAATAAATGTCCTGTTAAAATAAGTTCTTTAACATATTAAATGTTTAATTTTTTAAATATTTGAAATTATATATTCATTTAGAAAACTAAAAGAGTAATAGAATATTCAGTATAGTATAATGCTCAAAATAAGAAAGTTTTTGATGTCTGACTTATCGCGTCGGTTTCTACTGAATATAAACGCATGCTTATTTCATAAGACTTAAGTTCGAACTATAACAAAAATAATGTATATAAAAATCAACAAAAAGTGTTCAACAAACTATTATTTTCTACTTATGCATTATTAAAGTCTGTTTTTAATATCAATTACACTTGCACTAAAATTATTACTAAAAAGAATTAAAAATAGAACTCTGTAATCGTTCTAGAAAATCTTTGTTGTCTGACCAATCACAGCTTTTCCACTGAATCAAAATAAAGGAATTGTCTTAAATTTTAATTAATTTTGTGTTATACAAATTCAAGAAATATATAAAAGAACAGCAAAATCATTGAATTAAGTATAAAAACCGAAATTTTGGTTTGCCTTGCTTAACACGGTTTTTTCTACTTAATCGACTTAAAACTTCGAACACTTTATTCAAAGTTTAAAAACCTTAGTTTTACTATAGCTAGTTTTTTTTTATTCAACTTCGAATTGACTGAAAAATATTTACATCTATTAGTTTCAAGTATAAATAAACAGAGAGAGTAGTAAATATCATAAGTTTTTAAATTTAAATTGTAGTAATTGAAAATTGAAAATTAAATTATATAAAATTTTTAGAGATTTTAAAGTTTTTATCGACTAAAGTTAAGATCGAATAACACTTTTCAAAACATTAAACGTAGAAAAATGTTAATTTTCAAATAAACTCAGATTATATTGAACCCTCCCAGTTTAAATATGAAACAGTATTATAAATCCACATGTTTCGAATTCTTTGAACCATAAAACCGATAGCAAATATTAGTCACCCCGAAAACAAAGTTTTGTATAATAATTACATCAATTTCAAAATATAAGTCATCATCGATATAATACTCATAATACAATAACAAAATTCAATATTTGCTTAAAGTACAATTCAACCCGTGTGTGGTTGAAAATGCAATTTATAGACCATGACTAATAATTTGCAAACACTGAGTCCTGCAGTGGATGCATTCTATTGTTTGTAAATTATCAGCATTCTGTATAACCAGGAAAATGAAATACGAATTAATTAAATATTTTACTCAACTCAAT
The DNA here is from genome assembly GCA_037103525.1 of Ganaspis brasiliensis. NCBI lineage: Eukaryota > Metazoa > Arthropoda > Insecta > Hymenoptera > Figitidae > Ganaspis > Ganaspis brasiliensis. The sequence continues at coordinate 4,906,034 of JAZKLR010000009.1, read as the reverse complement.
TTTCTCATCGTCACTTGTTCCCGGTACATATGTGACATAAAATAATTGTCATGTGTAAAACGCACGGCTTTACATTTCAATTACAATTTTGACAGTCTGCTGGATGTAACAATGACTGAGAAGAAATCCAGTTTTCAACAAAAAGATGATGGAAATGAAACGCCAGAATAAAACTTTAAATCAGTTACGCAATCGGCAGTTATTGGTATCTTGACAGTTATTGATATTCTCGACACACGGATTTGATCGAATTCAACAAGTTAGTTTAAACTTGTCAGAATATTCGTCTTGATTATATTTTTTATTTGAAGTTTTGTTGCTTACAAAGTTGTGTGGCTTCACGATTATTAAATTGTAAAGAACTTTTAGTGAAAATATTTTTAAAACGATAAAAACGTGTTGTTCTCTTAAAAAATGATTCAATTTTGATAGTTTTTATTCTTTTGTTTTATTTGTTCAATTAGAAAAAATCCTTTGTTGAATAAAAATCTATTAAAAATGCAAATTTAATTGAAGCAACGTTGTATTTTGATATATTATAATTTCATAGCTCAATGGCACGACTAATATCGGCTGCTCACCCCATCATTATCCACAGTGATGTAAACACTGTTCAGTGAAGCTTCTAACATGCATTACACGTCTGAAATCACAAGGAGGAAAATTAACTTTAGCGGTCTATTACTTCGCGTAGTCATTCTAAGATAATTGTCGCACAAATTTCTTAAGTAGGTAATACTAAGAAAATTTTCTTGAAATTGTAAAAATATATTTAGCAACGCATACTTACAAGAAACACTAACATTGAATAATTGGTATTTTATCAATTTATTTATCTCAGAGAAAACAGTCTTTAGTTTGTCACCAAACGGTAATTCCAGGTACGCATCACAGAAAAAACCTAAACTCATATTGAGCTTGTTTTGTCTCGTTTTGAGACGCAAAGGAAATGAGATTTCCTTTCCTCTTGTTCAAACAATTGCAAAATAACTTTTTCAGTGATGAAAAGTCATTTTGCAATTTTTGAATTAAAACTTAACAATAGTAAAGGAAATCTCATTTCCGCCGCGTCTTAAAATAAGACTAGACGGGCTCATTATAAATTCAGGTTTTTTCTGAGCAGGTTCCCAAATTGTTCCCAAATTCGAAAAAATATTCAACTCCTTTTTAGTATATTATTTTATTCTTATTTTATTTTTATTCCATTTGTATTTTATTTTGTTCCTATTTTATTTCTATTATTTCTAATATGTGTAATAAAAAGAATTTTTAATTATTTTTATATTTGTTTTATTACTAACAAATTGTTAGAAGAGAAATTATTAATTTTTGAGATAACAATAATCTAATATCTCATCTTTTGTTTTAAATCAACTCACTCTGTTTTAAGACTTATCTCTTTACACTTGTTTCTACAACAAAATTGAAAACTATTTTCAGCCCTTACATTGAATAAAGAACATGATAAAAATAAAACTGAAAAATCGTTTTTCCATCATAAAAATGTTAACTTTCCCTATATATCGATCTAGGGTAACTCTCAACTTACCCTATGAGTTTCGTTCTCTCTAAACTACTTGTTGTGCTTACCATTCGAGCATCTTTATATAAAAATCGAAAAATTATTTTTTGAATATTTGTTGTACGAATCCAAAAAGAAAAAATTATACAAATTTCTATACTTTATTTAAAACTTTATTAGAGTTGCAAAATTCTCGATAATTTAAAATTCGGTTACATTCTCGAGAATATAACCGAAAATATTCTCCTTCCGGAGAATTTATGAAAATTTTCTATGTTTGAATATGCTCCACTATTTTGAAACACAAACAATTGATTGAAATAAAAATGGATAAATAAAAAAAAATAATTATCATTACAAATTAACTATAAGTTAGTAAAGTGTAAAAATTATTATTAAATATAACAATTGGGAACAAATATTGACTTGGAGTGATTGATAATTTCCTAAGAATTAATAACTTCACCGAGTGATAAATTCATTTAAAATAATTATGAACAGTGTTTTATATAAATTATAAAAATTATAATTTCTTTTATCTAACTAGATTAAATAACGCCCGCTGGCGCCCGATTAGTTTCTACTTCTTATTTTATCAATAATTATAAATATTTTAAATATAATATTAAAAAAAAAAATGTCAAGTTTAGCAAATTAATTGAAAAAAGTATAATGAAAACGGTTAAACTTGTCAAAAGTAATTTAAAAAATCACAGAAATGTTTTAAAAATAAAAAAAATAATTTATATTTAGTGAAAATACTTCAAAATCTTAGAACTAAATTGAAAAATAAGAGTATAATAAAAAATTGGAGAGAATATTTAAAAATTAAATAAATGAATGATTGAAATTGAGATAAATAGTTAAAAATTAAGGAAATTATTTCAGAAATAATGAGAATGATTAAAAATTAAGAAAATAATATATCTAAATACCTAATTTAAAATTGAAGAAAATAATTAAAATTAAAAAAATAATTGAAAAAATAACATAATATATTTTAAATAAAGGAAAATTAAGGGCATGTGATGGATTATGACGTAACTGGTATAGGCAAAATTTTTCCGTAACTTTTCTCTTCAAATATTAAATATTTTGTCATGAAACTTGGTAGAATTACTTAAAATGACATTAGGAAGGTCTCTCAGATCCAAGTTTGTTTGAATTTTGGCCCAAAATTAATTTTGTGAACTTTTCGAAAAAATTCAATATTTTTTAAAAATCACTTTTGAGCCAAAATGCAAACAAACTTGGGTCTGAGAGACCTTTCTAATGACATTTTAGGTAATTCTACCAAGATTCATGATAAAATATTCAATATTTTAAGAGAAAAGTTACGGACAAATTTCGCCTATACAAGTGACGTCATGCTCCATCACATGCCCTTAAAGAAAAATACTTAAAACTTTGAGAAGTTCATTGCATAAAAACTAAGATAATTAAAAATTAGAAAAAATAAATGAAAACAGATAAACGTAATTAAAATTTTAAACGGACAATTTTTAATATTTATTTGCAAAAAATACAGAATATAAGTTACATAAAATTGAACTAAATAATTGAAATATCAGATAAATAAATTTAAAATTTGGAAATTATGAAAAGAATTGACAATGATTAAAAATGGAAGAAAATAATAGGAATTTTGAGAAAAATATGTAAAAATGTTATAAAAAAATTTTAAAAAATAAGAATAAATAAAAATTGCGGGAAATAACTGAAAACTTAATTTAAATTTTAAAACTTGAAGAAAATAATTGAAGTATGATAAAAACAATGATAAGTTGACAGAAATTAATGAAATTTAAAATAAATAAATGAAAAAATTACATAATTTTTTTAAATTTTTTACAAAATCTATATGCCCCTTTCAACGCCCAAATATATGATGCGTATAACCTAATTAATAAAATGTTATGAAATAAATAAAAATAATAAAATTAGAAAAAAAATTAAAATTTGAGAAAAATACTTGAAAATCTGAGAAATTATCTGAAAAAAATGAGAATAATTGAAAATTGAAGAACAGAATTGAAGAAGGCTAAAAATAATTGAAACGCAAGATAATTTATAAAATTTTTTGTAAATTATTAAAACAAATAAAAACAATTAAAAATTGAAGAAAATAATTGAAATTTGAGAAAAATACTTACAAAACGGGCCCGTGTCATTTTGACACAAATTTTTTCGGGCAACTTGTTATATTGTACTCCTGAAGATGAATGTTATATTTTACTCCTTCTAAAATCAAAGATTTTTAAGTTTTATTTATTAAATAATTGATTTAATACATTAAATTAATATTAAAAAACTTAATTAATCCAGTAAGTTCAATTATTAAATAATTAAAACTTAAAAATCTTTGATTTTTGTAGGAGTAAAATATAACATTCATCTTCAGGAGTACAATATAACAAGTTGCACGAAAAAATTTGTGTCAAAATGATACGGGCCCTACAAAACTTAAAAAATAATTTTACAAAATGAGAATAATAATTAAGAATTTTGGGAAATAATTGAAAAATGATAAAAATAATTTAAAATTTACAAAAATTGTTGAAATATGGTGAAAATAATTAAAATTTTTAAAAATAATTGTAATCTGATGAAAATAATTTAGAAAATTTCAAAATAATTGAAATATTATGAAAATAATTAAAATTCCAGATAAATAATTGACATTTTTGAAAAGTATGCAAAAAGAATGAAAATAATTAGAAAATTGGAGAAAATACTAGAAAAATTACAGAATTTATTATTATCTTTAAGGGCATGTGATGATAATGCTAAATTTGTCCGTAAACTTTCTCTTAAAGTACTCAATGTTTTGACACCAAACTTTGTAGAATTACTCAAAACACCATTTGAAATTGAAAACAATAATCTAAATTTGAGATAATAACTGAAAATTTAGGAAATTAATTGAAAAATAAGTAAAATATAGAGGAAATAATTGTCAAATGATAAAACAGACATAGGTTAAAATACATTTTTTTTGACAATTTTTTTAATATCCAATAGATAAATCATACGCATCAAGTTGAAAAACTAGATTTCAATAATTAAAAGTTTGTAGATTACATAAATTTAAATTTTAACTTATTTCACCGCAAGATAAGAAAAAAAATTAAATAAATAATTAAATTTTTTAAGTTTTATTTTTGTTTTATTGAAAGTTTATACATATGGCAACATCGCTTTTTTAATGATTCAGAAATTATTTTAAAATTTTCATTTTTAACCTCTTTGTTTGACATTTGTAAACAATTAATGTTTACTATTAGTACAAAAGAATTGAATGTAATTTTGAAGTTAACCTCTTTAAAAAAGCAACGTTGCCACTATAAACTATATGAAAATTACATCGGTAATCAAATTAGGTTTATTTTTCACACTTATTTTTATTTAATTAGTTTTTCATGTTGAAAGTTTATCGTTCAAGTTTAAAAGATGTTTTTAATATTTATTGACTAAATCTAAATGCAGTTCTGATTACCTTTTCATCAAAAAAATCAATTTGAGTAGCAACGTTTGCTTATAACTACGTTAATTCAGATATAATGAAAATGTTTAAACATTGAAGATAATAATTGCAAAATGAAAATAATAATAGAGAATTAAAAATATTAATTTCATTTCAGTATATTTGAACCGTGACTTTTACCGTTTAACCGTTGACTTTTAATCAATACAAATTCAAATTAACAGAAATTTGAGGAAATTAAAATTGCTATGAATTTAAAATTTGAGAACAATTTGAAAAGGTGAAATATGATGTAAAAAATAAAAATTGAAAACAAAAAAAACATCTAGTGACAAATTTCAAGTTTAGAAAGAATAAAAGAAACTTGTAAATTATTATCTATAATTCTTACTTTAAATATTGAAATTCAAATCGTTATTAATTAGAATGACACTAGAGATTCTATTTTTGTACATTGATTGAGAACATTTTACTTAATTTGATAAATAAATAAAAAACCTAAATTCTCATAAATTGTCGGTTTGAATTTTGGTCGGTTATATTTCCGTCTATATTCTCGTTCTCATTACCGTTCTCCAGGTAATATTACTTCTTTGCAACTCTAGGTTAAATGATCAACTACTGAAAATATGTATTAAGAATTTTAATAATCAATATTGTCAGATATATAATACATAATAATAATTGAGACATTATGGACATAACGTATAATTGGCGCGGTAAGGTGACAAATTTTCCTCCACCTAGGACCTTTAGGGTAGATTTTTGTCAAAAGTTGCACATTTTAAGGTTCAATAAGGGGGGTATCTTATCATTATAAAGTTATTGCTTTCAAATAATCGCTTCCACCACAATCACCACCTTGACCTCCCTTTTTGCCACCTCTCTCGCGGCGTATTATACTATTTAGTCTAATCCCTGATATATAACATGAACTTCGTTCACAATCGTAAAAAATGGATCGTGAGACGAAAATACACAAGTCAGACTCTCCTCTATCCGAAAATTCGCGTGTATTTCTAATTTTTCATTCTGAAAATTGCACCAATTTTTTTTTTTCTTTTGTTTAATTTCATTTATATCGTTGCTTCTCGCTCATCTACTTTGTACAACCGTACTACTCAGTATGCTAATTGCTTAATAAATATTCGATAAATATATCATTGCATTTTATATAATATAGTATGTATATCATCCTAATCGTCGTATATATATATTAGTGTAGTAATAATAATCGCACTATCGTCATCTTTTATTGTTACTACTGTCGTTGCTCACTTTAATAAACTTGCTATATTTTCGTCCCTTCTTGTTCTTCGTTTCAATATTACTTTTGTTATCATTCGTTTTTTTTCGCGTGTATATATAACATAGGCCTATTTTTTGCTTACATTATATTCTAAGTCCCTTACTAAATTCAATTTACTTTATTATATTTTCAACTATATTTTTAGCAATTTTCGCTTCTTTATCGACCCCAGAGCGATTACTAATTAGTGCAATTTGTGCAGTTTCTGCTCTTTTTCACTTCAAGGTGGCCCGGGAGTAACAATAATAATTATTGTGCTATTGAATGTCTATACCACGTTTCAAACTCTTCTCCTTTCTTTAACTGAAAAAATTTCATAAAATTAAGAACATAAATATGATGTATATCAAAATATACTCAAATATATTGAAATATATGTAGAAAATATATAGTAAAATATATGTAAAATATGTATTAAAATACGTACTTTATTGTTACCTTTAATAATTTAACAACATTGAAGCAAAAAATCTAATAATTAAATTCAAAAAGAATTGTTTGAAGCGTGGTCTCACGAGGAGATAAATTCAATAGTTGGCCAAAAATGCCACTACGAATTTGCCTTTCCTACGAGAACTACCTTACGTAGAAAAACTTTCATTCCTTCAATTGGATCAAGATCAAAAATTGTCCTTGGTCAATTGGGTGAACGAATTTTAATGCACTTTCGGTTCAAGGCAGCTCGAGATGCTATACAAAATTTTCGGATATCGAATACAATGCGATTTGCATCAGAATTTTCACTCCTGACACAACCAAAATTGAGCGAATCTCTAAAAAGTATAAAGTTACTTTAATCACATTGCAAATTATATCAAAATATTGTGTTTGCATTCACTTAATCTACAATCATCACCCCTTAGTCTCACATCTTAAAAATCGGAAAAAATTAATAAAAGTTTATAGAACAAAATTATTTACAAACAATTTAGCCTGTTTGACAATTGTATATTTTTTCAGTAACGTTCGAGATGGCAATGTCAAAAATAAAATCTTGAATACAAAAATTAGTTTTTTTTGTTAGATAAAAATAGGAATTTTCCGATTTTATCAAAATGAAGGCAAAGGGGAACTTGAGTTAATTAATTTCACGTGTTCCTACTTTGATTCCCTTAAATCTACACTATTTTTCATATTCTACATCCCGCGCTTCAAAATCTCAACGATATTCATATCTACAGTTTTCCCTCAATCTTTAACAATTACGCAAGAAATGAGTATTACGCATATCGAACGACACAGTCACAACTTCTCTATAAAGCAAAATAAATCTCGTTTTTTTTATACTACGCGCACCCGGACCACCTTTTTCCCATTTCGACAAATAGGACATTATCAGCGTTGAAATAAAGGTGTAGAAAATCAATAAGCCTTAAGTTATTTGTATCCTCTTACCTCAACTGCTTGGCATCCATATTTCCAGTGGAAATAGGTCTATATCTTACATATTATTGAGTTTTATCCCCTAAAATTCTCAATTTTAAATTAGATTCTACTTTGAAATGTTTAATTAGCAATTAAGATTTGAAAAATTAGTATTTTTTTCAATATACCATCAGAACAGAAAACAATCATTTTGTTGAATTTATAAATCGATTTTTCAAAATAGAGTAAATTTTCTGATCCTACTCGTAATTCTAGAGTGGTTAAAAAATTTCAACTTGCAAGTGTAACTGAAGAAAAAAAATTTCTAGTCTGGAAGTTTAAATATAAATTAAATTTTCTTGCAATTCAATGCAATGAGATTTTTATAGATTTTTTTTTAAATCTGGAAGTGATGTTGAAAGTGTAATTTACAAAAGGTTTGTATCTGTATACTTTTTATAAAAAAGACTATTTGCAGTATATCTTTGGCACTTTTAATTTTGTTTCGTTCAAAATTGATCAAGATTTCGTCGTTTTTATGTAAAGGTTAATTATGAATAATGATAAATAATGTCATAATAAATAATGTCAAAATAAAAGGTATAATAAATAGTATAATAATGAATAATATAATGATAAATATTATAATAATAAATCATACAATAATGACATTAAATAATCGGTAAATAAATAATGAAATATATTAGCAAATAATGTCAATTAGTCATAAAAATCGGAATAATAATTTTGCAAAAATTCCCTCCTCGTACTAAAGACTTTATAAAATAATTTACCGGTTGCATTTCAGAAAATTTCTACCACTTTTCTGTAGCTTTATACAGGGCGGTGACTTGTACGTCTGCAAATTCCATATAGCAAAAAAGTCGCCCTGTGGAATTCCATATGGCAAAATTCCAGACAAAAAATAAATATCTTAATAAGAATGTCGATAAATGAGTTTACAATTTAAAAAAAAAGATTAAAATTTAAAAAACAAAAATCATATTTTGCATAATTAATTAAAAATGAAAAAGTTTTATTTAAAAAAATTAAAGTAAATAATTGAAACTTGAGGAAATTTTGAATTTAAAATTTAGCGGAAAATTGAAAAATAATGGAAGTCGTTTGAAATTAAAGAAAATTTTTGGAAAATGATAAAAATAAATGAAAATTGAAGCAAATAATTGAAATCGTAATAGAAAAGAATTGTTAAAAAAATTGAAGAAATTTTTAAATATTTTTAAATTTATTATTCTCAAAGCGTAGATTAATTAAATTTTTAATCAATGAAATTTCAAATTAATTGAAGTTTGAAGAATTATACTAAATAATTTTAATTGAGTCTTGTTTATTTCAAATATATTCTGAAATTATTCCAATTATTTTTTACAAATTTATATTATTTTCTTCAGTTTTCAATTATTTCTATCAATTATTCTTTTATTAAATTTATTTTTCAATTTATTTTTAATTTGTCATTTTCCATAATTTCTTGATTAATTTTTTTTTTTTATTATTTATATCAAATTCTAGTTTTTTTTCAATTCATAATTATTTTTTATCATTCTGCAATAATATATTTTTATTACAAATATACATTGTAGTTTTTCAATTATTTTTTACAAATTAAAATAATGTTCTTAAATTTTTATTACTTTTATTACTTAGCAAATATTTTCTCGAATTTTTAACAATTTTCAATATTCTTCAATTAATTTTCTAGATTTTAAAATATTTTTCTCAAATTTTACTAATTTTCCTAAATTTTCAATTATTATTCGTATCATTTGCAATCAATTCCTTCAATTTTTAATTTTTTTTACTATTCTTTATTATTTTTACTCCCTCAATTAGATTTCTAAATTCTCAATTATTTATCTAAATTTTTAATTATTTTTTTCAACTATAATTTTCTTATCTTTCTGCAATTATTTTGTCCATCTTTTAATTACATATATTAATTATTTTTCAATTAATATACTAAATTTTAATTAATTATCTCAAATCTAAGTTATGATATCAACTTTTCAATATTTTAATCATTTTTCATTTTTTTCAAATTTCAATCAAGTTTGTCAATTGTTAATTTTTTTTCTTTAATTTGTAATGATTTTCACAAATTTTATATTATTTTTATTATTTCGACGCCTCCCGTTGATAACATGCTTATTGAAAGTTCAGTGCAACAAAATGCCAACTCAGAATTCACTGCAATATGAAGTTGCCTCAGATATTCGTGTAATAAAATTCTTATTTAATATTCCGTGCAATAAAATGCTTTGTCAAAGATGCCATCATAAAAAGCCAAGTAAAATAGCGTGATATAAATCTCTTTCTCCAATTTCAATACAATAAAAAGCTAACTCAATATTACTTGTGATGCAAGAAAAATGAAGTCAAATAACTTTAATATGATTTTCGTTTTAGTTATAATCATAATTGCTGTAAAAAGGATAAGTAATTTAAAGGTTTCACTTAATTTTTTGTAAGCAAGTATCGAGTAACCTATTTTAATACTTTTGATGACATAAAAGTAAGGAATTAAATAGTTTTTTGGAACATTGGGAATTCCTAAATGTAACTTTTAAAAAAATTTATTTTTACTTCAGTTTAAATTTCACCCAATTAAATTGAAGGAGCATTAAAAATACATGAATAATAATAGAAAATTTTAAACCTTCTATTTAGCTAACATGTAAATAGTTAGTTGCTTTCGATTTTATATTATTTTAGAAATAAAAAAAGCAATAATTATAAGTAACCTTCTTTAGTATAACCTCAATAACCTTCTACAATAAATTTGTTTCCAAAGATTTAAAAATAAATAAACATTTATCATTTTTTGCTTTTCAATGTTTTAAAATTACATATTCTACTTATTTCTTATTTATTTATTATATAAGTAATTTATTTATAATTCTTAATTTGAGACGAAAAGTCTATTTTTGATTTATAAATTTAAAGTTTATATATTTTATTCATATTTAATTTGTGAATAAAATATATTGCAAAGTGCATGTAATTGTAAGTTCGCTTGTCAAAAATGGAAAAATTTCTATCAAAAAAACTTCCCTTATATTTTAAAATCTCCATTGCATAATAATAAATCTGCAAATTTCGGAAATGTCAGTTTTTCATTTTTTCTTAATTTGCAATAACCTCTTATGAATATATGATTAATTTCAAACCCTATATTTATATTAGAATGGAAAATTTCAAATATATGTTTTTTCTTCTTCATTAACATCAATTTATCTATTTCTGGAATAATCAAAATTATAATTACATGCAATTTTATGTTTACAAATTTGCCTTTGTCTTAAATTAAAAATTATAAATAAATTGCACAAATTTATTAATTTAAGTGCACATAATGAATAATACAAAATAAATACAATATATAATTTTAAAACATTGAATAGAAATATAAATGATTATTTACTTTTGAATCTTTGTATACAAATTCATTCCAAAAGCTTATAGAGGTTATATTAAAGAAGGTTACTTATTAATGATTGCCTTTTCTTTTTATAATTTAATATAAAATCAAAAGCGACTAACTTTCCGCATTTGAGCTAGTCTATAGTATATAGTATAGTCTATAGTTTCACAAGTCTATAGTATTTAAATTTGAAAAAGAATTATATTGCACGCTAGTTTGTCTTGGCTTTTTATGATATCAACTTTGAAAAATCATTTTATTGCACGAAATATTGAATAAGAATTTTATTACACGTATCTCTGAGGCAACTTCATATTGCAGTGAATTCTGATTTGGCATTTTGTTGCACTGAACATTCAATAAGCATTTTATCAACGGGAGGCGTCGAATTTTGTTTATTAATTCCGAAAATTTACTTAAAATCAAATAAAATGTCAATTCGTACGTTACAATAATTACGCTATTTTAGAAACTCTTTAATTTAATATTGTTTTATTTCTCTTCTCCCCTCTTCCCCTACCCTCGATCAATATTAATTGTACAAATGTTAAAAATTTACAAGTCGCCGCCCCTGGCTTTATACTAAAGCTTTAACTTTTTATTTTCAAAAAGATAGAAGTTAGTGAATCAAATAGTGAAATTTGACCAAACTTTAATTAAAATTAGTAGTCCACTTTTTACTCATTGAGATTTAGGGAGTAAAATTGAAACTATTTCAAAATATACAAAATTCATAAAAATACTAAAAACAATAATAATAATATTAATGTAACATATTTTGCAAGAGTCGATATTTTTTAAACCACTGAACTAAATACGTGCATATTGCACCGGCACGTATAATAATTCTTTGAATTAATAGTACAAGGTATTTACACTCTTTTTTAGTTATCACTATGTTATAATTAGCAGTAATAGTCGTGCTAGCAGTATTAGTAGTTCGACGTAGTGATATAGTTAGCAGTAGGTTTGTAATAGAGTAGTAGTAGTTGTAGTAGTAGTAGTAGTAATTAGCAGTTAGAAGTTTACCGTTTCGCAGTATTGTTTTTTTTTTTTCTTTATCATTAGTATAGCAATAGTAATAGTAGTAGTAAGAATAGCAGTAACATTAGTAGTGGTGGTGGTGACGGTGGTACTCGAAATTGTAGTGGTAACAGTATACAGTATTAGTAATACCACAGCAGAAGCAGCAGGAATATTTTATAATAGCAATATATAAATTATTAACATTATTTGTCAATTGAAATCACTAACATCATTTGTAAATTAATCATGAACGGCATTCGGCAATTAAACAATTAACAACGTTCGTAAATTAAATTATTAACTGCATTCGTGAATAAAATCATTAACAGCATTCACAAGTTAAAATTATTAACAACATTTGCAAATTTATAAATAAATTTTTTTTTTTTTTTAACTAAACTCATCGTTGTGTGGTTCATAATGCTTAAGATTCATTTTAAACGTCGGCTTGCAAATTAAGATCCTCGATGTTATTTTTCCCTTCAATCAATATTGGTTTTACTGACATATTTTTTCTATCAAAGTTCTCAATATTACTTTTCAAAGTATTTTTTAATTTATTATTATTATTATTCAATTCGAATCAGTATTGCAATAAATGTATAACTATAACCTTTTACATCTTTGTCTAAATATTTTGTCAATTGACAAGATCACTTTCAGTTTTTTAGAAGATTTTTGCTTGAATTAAACTCTTTTTTTCTGCTCTGCTAAAATTTTTCATTCAATATAAATTACTTAAATTCTTAAATAAATATACAAAACAATTATTTTATTTCAACAAATTGTGCAAAATTGTTATCCAGTTAGAACTGTTAATTTGTCTTGTTTTGACTAAAAAGCTGAAAGATTGTGAAATGTTTACTAGTCACCCCTTGAAGCATTGAATTACCGCAATTATCAGATTGAAAAAATGGCATGAGTCATGTTGAGTGCAGAATAACAAAGTGCGTCCTTAGATGCATAATCACACGATTTGTCAATGAAACATGAAAAATAAAACTCGTCTGCAATATTTCAACAACAAATGCTCTAGTTATTTACAACTGTTCTATAAAAATGCGCTCAGCTCAATTTCCTAATCGCTACACTTACAAAACATACCCTTCCCTTATTATATGTATACGTATATCGTTTTCAGTTATAATTTTTCCGGTGGTCGAGGCAAAGCAGAAGCCAAACGAAGAAAAAAGTGATATAAAAAATACAAAGAATAGAAATGAAGGAAAATAAAGGTAGAAAAATGTAAAAGAGAAAGAAGAAGTTTAGGAAGGAAGAAAAATACGAAAAAGAAAGTAACAAGTTGCTAGAAATAATCCAGTAAGAAAATAAGGAGAAAGTAATAAAAATCAAGGTGTCATTGAACGATCATTATCTTATTTTGATCAACAGCTGTAAATCGTCGTCTTCGTTAACTGAACAAACCAAGCTAACGAAGTCCAGTTAAACCATATACAGAACATAATAGTAACAACTACGTGATTACAAAGATCGTCTCTAGCGAATAAAAATTATAATTAAACTACTTACAAAACTCACTGTTCTATAAAATAAATTAACAATAAAACATTTGATCCACTAGGATCAAAGAAATCTTTGCCTTCAATTTATCGACAATAAAATGGGTGAGAGGTCGCGCACCCTTTCAACCTTGTCTTCAAAACTCTGCAAACTCAAACTATTTGAGTTAATCCGTCAGGATTCTGACAATCCACAAGAATTCTATCAATCCAAGGGGATTATAAGAATCCATTAGAATTGGGATTATGAACAAAAATTCACGGAAAAAACGATCTTTCATTTATGACACCAGTGAGGCGGAAATCAAAATTTGGATTTAAATCAAATTAAATGAAAATGATAAAGATTGAAAATTGAATTGATTGGTAAGTTAAATTAAAATTGAGACGAATTTTCAAACGGAGAATAGGAAAATTTGCTATTGTCGATGACCGGTATTTGAGTATTAAATACTATATTGTTTCTAACTAGCAGCCTCTTGTGACTAGTCCGCACTAGTCTTTACTAGTGTTAGCACTAGCCTGAGCATTAGGCATAAACGATAGTACTTGTTAATAGTAGCGGGTCGAAAATTTATCAACCGGGATATAACATGTAATTCGTTCGATAATTGACCCTTCCCTTTCCCCTTAACCATATTTAATTGCGTTTCAGCGTAACAACTGCCAGTAGGTATAATAATGGTCACGGTATCACAAATTATAGTCGCGTCGGCAAAGTTTAATGAGAATACTCGCCATTCTATCAATAAACCTTGTCGCTTCTATTTACAATAATAATCACGTGGAACGAACGGTACAGCAATTCCTTGACCTAGACTTACAATAATTAACGAATCCACTCAGTCCCTAGTTTTTATTTTTTAACTGGCACCACAATTTTTATAAAACACTTTTTATACAAATTGATTTTTACGAATCGATTTTGCAAAATCAATTTTCTTAAATCAACTCTTACAACTCATCTGTTACGAATCAATTTATCAATTTCATTTTTATGAATCAATTTATTTAAATCAAATTTTATCGATTAATTTTTACGAATCAATTGTGAAAAATCAAATTTTACTAATCTGCTTCTATAAATCACTTTTTACAAATCAATTTTATAAATTAATTTTTATAAATCAATTTTAGAAATCGATTTTTACAAACCAATTTTTACAGAACAATTTTACAAAACAATTTTTACGAATCAATTTTCTTTATTAAATTTTTAGAACAAAGGCTAATACCTTTTTGCAAGGAAATTGTAATTTTTAAAATAATGTACAAAATTATTGTATTGTTTGAATTATGAGTAGGTATCGACTTTTATATGCTTATAGTTTTGTTATTAAGGTCATAAAAATTACTATTTCTTATAAAAAATCGTAAAAATCGAAGTAATAATAAAGAATTTTAACGGAAATTGTAACTATAATATAAAAAAGAGAAAGATTCATTTACAAAACCAAAAAATGAGGATTTTTCCCGTGTATTTTGATCAGTGTAATTGTGGAATAATAAATTTAATAGTGCAAAAGTGATTATAAAATGAGTTGAGAAAATTTTGTAAAAAAAAATGCTCAAGTGATTTATAAAATAATGAATTATCAAAATTGTTTTTCATATGAGAAATGGATATTTTGTAAACTATTTTGCAAATTACAAAATTTTGTACATAATTCGATTTACTTTTTCCATTCTTCAAGGTTTACAAAACATAGAAATTTAGAATAGAAATCAACTATAAACTGACTCGTATTGTAGATTATCTTGTATAGAAATAGAAACGAAAATATTTTTCTATTTATATTAAATAGAATAAAACGGAATAAAATAGAAATAGAATAGAAGACAAATGAAGTAGGAAATAATAGCAGTTAAATAGAATTAAATGAAAATTAAATCCATAACAAAAATTAAATAAAATATATTAGTTTTAAAAAATTCGTCAATAAAAAGAATTTGATTTATTTATTTCAAAAAACATTTAATAATTTAATGAAAGATTTTAAATAATTGAAGCATACCATTATTGGTACTTTAAATAAAAGTCTGATTAGGAAATATTCACTAAACCTAAAAGGCATTAAAATATTGCATAAGGATGACACTTTTTTAATCAAATGTAAGAAATAATCTAAAAAACGATATCATTATACAACGTTTTGATGCTTTTATGTTTTGTATGTCAAAAAAAATCAGTTTGGAAGATCCAGAATTCCAAAAATGTTATATTTCCATTAACTAAACAATTGTGATGGGAATTACCAAATGTCAGGTTAGTTAAATATTTTAGTTGCTTTTACTACTTTGTATTCAAGTTAGAATAACCAGAAAACTGGATTTTAACAATTTATTCTGGTTAATTTAAATAAAAGATTTTGGGGATTTTAACAAAATAAATCTTGTTGAAGTAACCAGATATTAGTTAATCCGGATTTTAATTAGTTAGCTATGTAATTGTGGTTAAATTTTCCACAATTCTGATTAATTTAAGATTATAGTTAACGAGGGTTGTAACTGTAAAATAACCTCAAACTAAGAAATGTTTCTTAAAAGTAAACAAAAATATAATCAAATGTAATATTATACAATTTTGAAAGATCTAGTTGTGCAATTGTCAGAAAAAATAGATTTAGCCTAAATTTGTTGTCAAATAATATTTATTTAGCATTATGTGTTTTTCCTACAGCTCAGAGAAAAATCGCATTTTTTATCAAATTTTGATAAACAATAGCTTATTTTACTCTTTGAAATATTCTCTACAATCGTAATAATTTTAATATTATTATTAAAAGTTTGTTGTTAAAAAAATTATAAAATAAATCAACTTTGTATTGTTTGTATTTTTTAACATCAAACTTTTAATAATATTAAAATGATTACGATTATAGAAAACACTTCAAAGAGTAAAATAAGCCATTTTTTATCAAAATTTGATCAAAATTGCGAGTTTTCTTTGAGCTAAAGGAAAAAACACAAAATGTTAAATAATTATTATTTGACAACCCGAGTCGAAATTTTGAAGCTACTTTGAAGCTCATGAGGAACTTTAGCTTCTACTTAACGACTTCTTAATTTTTAGCCTCTTCTTTACTTCTAATAATAATATTTCCTTCTACTTTACGTCTATACACATGTTTCGTTTTTCCAATCATTAAAATTAGCAGCTCTTTAAAAAGCTTTACATTCCCAGTTATAAAGAAATGAAAATTTTTATTCTACTTTAAACCTGCAAGTGAAACTCAGTCATTTTTCCATTGAAATATACTTTTTTATTTAACATATAAGAAAAACGGGAGTTAAACTAACTTTTTCTTCAATTATTGTTTCTCTGATTAGCCCTTAAGAGGAAAAAATTTTAATCTATAACCAAAACCCAATAATTTGTAAAATTAGGGAAAATGTGTATCTTTCTAGATGCACTTGTAAAAAAATAACAATAATTTGTTTAAACAATTTTGAGTGGTGATTGTTGTTAATTTTGATAAATATCTTATTTTTTCAATATAAAAAGTAAACAAATTAAAAAACTACTACTTGCTAGGTGTTGTTAAATGTTATAAATTAACAATAATAAATTGTTTTAAAATATAAAAATAATAATTTATGGTCAATAATTTTTATTTTTCTAACCAGAGCCCAGTAATTTATTTGTAAAATTAGGAAAAATTTGTATCTTCCTAGGTGTATTTGTAAAGAATTAGTAATTACTAGCAATAATTTGTTTAAAAAATTAAAATTGATGAAAATAAAATTAAAAAAATGTATATAAAAAGTCCAGAAAAGAAAATTAAAAATCCTTGAGAAAAAAAAAGTTTGGGCAAATTAAACCAAAAATATTTTTATAATATTACACTGAAAGCAAGTCCAACAATAAATTTAGAAAAATAAAGAAAATCTAAAAATTCTATAAAAGAATAAGTACTAAGTTTGCAAAAAACCTCGCAAAAACTATCCAAGATTTAAAAACAAATTGAATAGGTGCATTAATAAAAAAATAAGCGTATTTATTTTTAAAAATATGAAAAAACTTATGAAACTCAACGAAATAATAATAAATAATAATTATTATTTATTATTTATAATTTATTTATCAATAAAATAAAATGACAAATACAACAGCAAAAAATATCATTAGTAAAAGGAGAAAAAATCTTTAAATTTTGTAAAAATAAGAAATTATAAGATAAAATTTAAACAGTTTCGAAAAAGAAACTGAATTAGAAACTAAAGAAGAATTACAAATATTGTAAGACTTAAAAAAAGGATTATTGTGAATATAAAAAATAATTAATATTATTTAATTATTTTGCATTAACTAATGTGTCTTTAAATTTGAATTAATTGACATTTAAAAGTTTGAAAAAATTGGAATATGAGTTTATTGACATTTGGAATTTATTTAAATTATAATGACCTAAAGATATAAAAATTTGATATTATTTTTTGCTATCTTCATACCAAAAATTTGTAAATCGTAGGTATTTTGATTATCTATATTAGCCCAATTATTTAAATTTTATAAAGATTAAAATATTAAAATTGAAATTTTTAAGATTTATCCACAAATTTGTGGTTTTTTTATGGTTTGTGATTTTTTACATGCAGTATTAGACATCCGGAGAATTGTAAAGTTTTTTTTAATTTAAATCATGATTTTAATGCAAATGCTTCAATGATTTAAATCAATATCAGCCTGTAACTTGACAATAATAAATTGTTTAAACAAATGAAAAATACATAAAAATCTCCGTAAACATTCAGAAATTGGCGATATCTAACAATTTTGTTGAAAAGTCCTAAAAAAACTATTCGTAATTTGTATCATAAGGACACTGAGAAAATTAAATATTAAGGTCATAAGCGTCGGTAGCGTAGTGGTTAGTGCGTTAGATTATAAGTGCGTAGGTCGTTATGTCGTGGGTTCGAATCCCCACTTGCGTTATAATAATTTATTTAGTAAGTTTAGACTATTTCCAGCTTGTGTGTATTAAGTGTGACGAATTCTAAAAGCGCATGAATTTTGAATGTTTATTTTCTATTTTTTTTTATAATTTCATTCATATTAATTTCAGTTTTATTCGCAAAAACAGATTCTTTTTTTGTTTAGACTTTAGAAGATCAATAGAAAGGGGGTTTTGAGCGTTAAAAGAGGCCTTAATATAGTTGAATATTAGCTTCTACTTTAACGCTCTCATCGCGGAAACAGGAAATTTCTTCCAATAATAGCACCAAAGTAGAAGCTAAATTGTATTGAATTTGCTTCTACTTTAAACCTCTATTTCCTAAAAATTTTGGACTATGTAGCGTTAAAGTAGCCTCAAAATTTCGACTCGGGAACAGATTTAGGCTAAATCTATTTTTTTCTGACAATTGTACAACTACATCTTTCTAAGTTGTATAAAATGAAATTTGATTATATTTTTGTTTACGTTAAAAACCATTTCTTAGTTTGAGGTTATTTTACGGTCACGACCCTCCTTAAATTAACTATTTAATTTTAGTTAAAATAACCAGAATTTTTGTTAAACTATATTTACCGATTTAGTCTAGTTAATTTAGCCAGAAATCTTGTTGATTTAACTAAACCATCCTAGTTGAAAATACCATTTGCTTCGTCTAGACTTTTATAGTTAGTCTAACTATCCCATTTTGGTTATAATAACCATCATTTAGATAATGGTATACCTAACGATTTACTATGATCAAATTAACCAAATTCTATTTAGTTAAACAAAACATTAAGTCTTTTTTATCTTACTTGTTTTTTACATTTTAAAAAATAAAAACTAAAAATTGTACGCTTCTATTTCAATACAAGAAATTCTGAAGAACGTAAGTAATAAAAGTGCCAGCACTTAATTACAGGCTAGAAAATTTGCTAAAGAAAATGACAAGTGTCATGCGACGGGTTTATGTGAAAAGGGTCGGGTTTGAGGGAATCACTCAATCTTCTATTCGACTTTGGTGCACTTGAGAATGCAACAGTGAAACTTCCAGATGGAAAATATTTGACAGAGCCGATCCGTTTCCAACGTGTTTCGAATGCAGCCAACTCGTGGCGAAGCGAGTGACAACATCATTGAGCATGTTGTGGATGAACCGAACCATAAGAGACTCGTGAGTCGAAAAAAATTAGAGCTCCAGTGTCACGGAGGAGATTTCGGTCTTCCGGATTTATCCTGCATCACTTGTTGTTGATGGTGATGTGAGTTCGGATCAGATCCAACTAATTCGGTACCCATCATTCCGCCGTTGCCATTCTTGTCAACGACACTACTCGGATGGACTGAATGAAAGTAGCGATCTGAAATTTGAAACAAAGTTTACATATTGAACATAAAAACTCGTTTAATTTAGAACAAACTTTTGGGATTATTATTATTATTTACTAAACTAGACAAAATATTGCGTTTCATAAATGTTTCCTAACAATGGATGATCTATTTTTAATCAACATTTGGTAGTCAGTAAGAAAACTTGGTTCATTTTGAATGAAATAATTAGGCAGAAGAATTTACCAAAAAAAAAAGCCCACTCAAAATATGCAGGCCAAGTAACTTCAAGTTGTAGATTTAACTGCTGCTAAAATATGAGTCATTCTACGTAAAGCTGACAACCCAAAATTTGTAACGTAAAAACAAAATTTCTAAAAAGCTGTTTTTTCCATTCAAATGTACAAAATAAAAAAAAATTATGTCCCTTTTTTGTAGTAAATTAAACGACCTTTAATGTGGTGGATTTGATTTTTAAAATTAAATTAATTCTCTTCGATAAAAGTGAAAATAAAATATTTAAGATCATTTTTCATGACCTTCGACCATTTAAGAATTTTCTTACAATGGCTTAAAAAATAGTTTATGAATTGGAGAGTTTGTATTCAAAATAACAAAATGGTAACTTTTGTAGTTTAATACTTATTTTTTAATTTATAATATACTATAATTTTACGCAAATATTTTTATTTTGGGGATAAGAGTTCTTGCGATGTTTAGGCAATAGTTGTTCGATATTCAATTATTAAATTAAATTAAGTAGGAAAATATAATGAAACACTACACTATTAAGCTTAACTCACTTTATTCAACTATCCTTGTAAGAATACACAGGTAACTGAACGTAGATTCAGGTAGAAAACTCATCGAACCTTCCCTAATTCCTTATCGTAGAAGGAAGAGGAAAGGGGGAAAAGGTCTTCTTTTGTTCTTTGTCGCAATAGAAAATGAATCATTAACTAAATGTAAACAGGTATAATGAGTGAAGGTCATTGCTTTCCTTCTTACAATTGTATAAATAAATAAAATAAATTAAATAGGATTGTACGACAATCCAATAGTGTTCACGGTAATGTTTAAAAAAATACTTAAGATACGTAATATTTTGAACTTATTTAAATTTATATCCGTATAAGATTAATGTTAATATTGATTTTTAAAGAATAAATAAATTAAAGAATTAAATCTTTAAAAAAAAATGTTTATCTTTCACGGATATAAATTTAAACATGTTCAAAATATTACGTTTCTTAAGACTTTTTTTTAACATTACCATGAAACACTGTTGCATGTATACATTCAAAACGTTTATCTAAAACTCGAAAATATTTTTGTAAAATACCAAGTTGTTATAAATTAATTAACTTTTAAACTGCAAAAGTTGTCCCTCTGTCATTTTGAATAAAAACCGTCAAATGGGGTAACTTCGGACGGTTTTTGATGTTTTTTATCAATATTTTTTACAATATAATATTTAGTGACTTGACGTTTGGAATATATAATATTTAGGGTCTTGTGTGGTGATATTTGTAATAAATTTTTTTTTATCTATTTCTGTTATTTATTCTAAGGTGAAAAACAAGAGTCCGAAGTTAGCCTCCAAAGTGGGGTAACTTCGGACACTACACGGAGAAAAAAAATTAGCAGCCAAAGATAAGACTATGCTACCTTAGTTAACTTTAATTGCTATTATATGGATAGCTAATTTTTTAGCTAACACAACTATTAATTAGCTTTCACAGCTAATTTTGTTTGCTGAAACAGCTAAATATTAACTTCCATAGCTAAAAATTAGCTATCCATATAGTAGCTAACTCATTTTTCTCAGTGTATATCATTTTTTGCGCAATTTAAACATATTTTGACATAATTATATTATTAAAGTATTTTTGTTTTAATAAGGAGATACTCCAAAACATTCCGACTAGTTAACATAATTTTTTGACAAAAACAAATAAAACAAATTAATTGGATTGTTGGTCCACCATATTTGTTAACAGTTTGAATTTTCAAGTGATCGCTCAAAGTTCTTTTGTTTATATTTTATTTTTCAGATACTTTTTGAATGCTTAATTTCTTTCTTCTAATCTCTAAAATAGCTATTTAAATTGTGTTGTCAGAATAATAGCAGTTTTTTTCGACTTTTTTCACCTAATTTATATATGTGTCTCATGTCCGAAGTTACTCTACAAAATTAGACTTCCTCAATTAAAACTCATTTTCTAAATAATTTATGAATTTAAGTTAATGATATCAGTGTGACTTTCATGTTAAATAATAGTGTATTCAATTTAAAAAAAGAAATAGCACTTAACTTACATATATTCGTTAATAAATAAGATTTTTTTCACAAAGTGTAATAACCTCAAAAAATCTCTTCCGAATAAAATAATTTTTTCCTTGAACTTCTTTAACTATTTTTATTTTTCAAATGTCATATTATGTTCTTTGAATATTGAGTAAAACAAAACAAATGCTGATTCTTTATAAAAACTATTTAATAGAATGGAAATACAAAATATTTACAAAAATTTACAAATGTCCGAAGTTAGCCTGCTGTTTGAAGTTACCCCATTTGACGGAACTCTCCAATCCTTAAACTATTTTTTAAGCCATTGTAAGGAAATTCTTAAATGGTCGTAGGTCATGAAAAATGATCTTAAATCTTTTATTTTCACTTTTCTCGAAAAGAATTAATTTAATTTTAAAACCCAAATCCACCACATTAAAAGCCGTTTAATTTACTACAAAAGATAGCCATAATTTTTTCCATTTTGTACATTTGAAAGGAAAAAATAGCTTTTTAAAAATTATGTTTTTACGGTACAAATTTTGGGATGCCCACTTTACGTAAAATGACCCATATGTTATTCTTCTATATAAAAAAATAAAAGGACACGTATTTTCTTATTTTCAATAAAAGCAATTTTTAACTAAGTTACGAGCACTTGAATTTTGAATGGTGTATAACTTAAAATAACAGTGAAAAAAATTTGTTTCGCTTGTAATTTTTTGTCTAATTAATATAATCAAATTTTGTTTCTTGGATCTTTTAGGTGGTCTCTACTTCTTCAAAATTATGTTTAAAGTTTTTAAAAAGCTTTAAAGCTAACAGCATTAAAGATGATTTTCCAAAATCCAAGGTCCATTTTCTCAAAAACTCCACCTTTTTTTCATTAAAATTTTTACCATAAGTTTTTATAAAGATAAGCAAATATTCCTAAAAGTTTTAAGTGTGCTAAACCATACTTAATCCAGGGAAATTTTTTTCGAAATATTTTTTTTTACACAAAAATTTAAGTGTGTTAGTGTGCATTAATTACGGATTTTATAAAACAACTTACTTCAGTTGAATTAATTACATATTATTTGTTCTTAAACTTGCATACCAATAATCACAAACTTTAAAGAAAAAATTATTTTTGAAAAAAATTCTCCTGATTGCCAGTATATTCTGCCGTCCTTTTTAAAAAAGGCACTATCTCCATTTTTTATGAAAAATGAGATATTTATACCGTTGGATTCGTAATGAGAAAACAAATTTAGATGTCTTATTAGTAATTAACATTTTTAATTAGATGAGAAGATAATTAGGCGTTAATTAGACTATTTACAGAGATTTTAGAGAAATACTTTTTAAAAGGTCACTATCTACAAAAGAAGGCGTACTATCTACAAGATTTTCAGGATTCTAGAGTCAGTTGACCCCCCAAATCCTGATTCAAAGGCACTATGTACATAGGGCAGTCTGGAAAGTGTCCTTAAAAGTCGAAGAAGCCCTGCACTATGTACATAGTAACGCTTTTCATCAGTATTTTCACGTCACTTTTAATGCAAAAGTGTACTATCTACAATTTTAAATGTAAAATAAATTAATTTTTATTTAATTGTATCGATAAATGAGTTTAATTTAAATACATTTAAATAAATATTTCTTAAATTAATTCTTTTTAGAAACTTAGAATTATAGTTAAGGAATAATTATTTATAATAGTAATAAAAATAAATGAACAAAACAGTTTTATAAAAAAAAAATAAGTAACTAAAATATAATTTAACATAAGGTTTAAATTATAGTTATTGAATAATATTTTATAATAATAAGAATAATATGAAAATAAATCAATAAAATTAATAAATAATTAATTAAAATATAATTAAAATTTAAAACAATTCAAAACTTGAAATGAACAAATAAATTACTAAAAATCAAATAAAAATAATAAACTCATTGTATTTAATTTATTGTTCTACATTATTATGTTTATTATTATTATCCTATATAACATTATAGTAATTAATAATTTTATATTGAAAATAATTTTACAATCTTTATTTACAAAGTCGCATTTTTTATTTTTAAGTAATAAAAATAGAATAATATTATACTTCATTGATTTATTAGTTCTTTATTTAGTTTTAAAATGTATTTAGGATATATTTTTATAAAATTAATTTTTCAAAATTTCTTTGTTTTGAAATAAAATTATTTTAAGCATAAAACATTTATTCAAAAATATTTTATTTTAAAAAACATTTTAAATTAACGCGCATATTTTTTAACCAATGACCGCAGAAATACTTAGAGTATGCACACTTGTGTTTGTACCTCAGTGCATGCGTCAACAAAAGAAATTAATTTTTTAAAAAGTTTTTATTTTTTAAAGGTCACGAACTTTTTTCTAATAGATAATAAGGAAGTTAAAAATTGCTCAATTGATGCTTATTCGAATTGTCTACAAAGTAAAGGTGAAGTAAATTTTGAATAAATTTATATTATCATAAAAAACAAAACTATAAGACTATTGATTAAAAATATAACAAAAATTTAGAATTATGTCAAAAAATAATGTGAAAATAATGTGTTCATGAGTATGTGGCCTTTTTCGTCATTATTATTTTTGTATTATTATTATTATTATTATTATTATTATTATTATTATTATTAAATTAAATCAATAAATAAAAACAATTTTAAATTTTAGAATGTTTAAAAATCCCGTGCTAAGCGAGAATCGAGTCGTGGCAGAATGGATCTGCCATAAAACATTTTACATTTCGAATTATAACTCATTAACGAATTAGCCTTTTTTTATTTTCTACAGTCTATCTTAAAGCTGAATTTCTAATGCATATTATTATGTTTTGGACAATTTTTTATAAACATTTTGTTTTATTTTTTCAGTAGTTAAACTAAATAGTTGAAAATGAGAAAATTGGATAATTTTTTTTGTCTTTCTCACATCACAACTAGGGACCAAGCAAACGATATAACTTCAAACATAAGTCATTTTACGTGAAATTTAATAAGCTGTACAACAGTTTTTTAAATTATGCTGTAGCTTATTTTGTTGATGAAAAATCATCAAATAAGTGATAGTATGTTTTGAATCGAGTCGCGCGAAAGAGTCGAGAAAGCAGTGTAGATAGTGACGTTTTAAATCCGGAAGACAGGTCGAGAACTCGATTTCGGCCGTACTATCTACCACATAGTGCACTTTTCATGTATTCTTCCCAATTTTAAGATAAAAAATGTGTACTATCTACAGTTTCGCATATAATTAATTAAAATTTTCAATTTTTTTTTTGCACCAATGAAAAGAGCGTGTCCGATTTAGTCAAGAACCATCAGTTTATTTACAAAATTTATATTTTATTGAGAGATCCAGATGCAAACGCGTTTCCTTCAATATCTCGGTTTGAGTTGAAATGTAGATAGTGCCTTTTTTAAAAAGGACGGCAGAACATGGTTTAGCACTCTTAAAATTTACAGAAATATTTGCTCATGTTGATAAGAATTTATGGTCAAAATTTTAAAGAAAGAAGGTGCGTTTTTTTAGAAAATAGACCTTTATTTTCGAGAAATCATCTTTAATGCTACTAATTTTAAAGCTTTTTAAAAATGTTAATCATCATTTTGAAGAAGAAAAGACCACCTAAAAGATCCAAGAAACTAAAATTTATTATGGTTGGTTTGGTTTGTGGCATTATTAAATAGGAAAAAAATTACAAGTAAAACAAATTTTTTTCGCTGTTATTTTGAGTTTTATAATTCCAAATTCAAGTGTCCGTAACTTGGTTAAAAATAATTTTTATTGAAAATAAAAAAAAACGTGTCTTATTTTTTGTAAAGAATAACATATTTTAGCAGCAATTAAATCTGCAACTTGAAGTTAGTTGGCCTGCATCGTTTGAAATGGATTCAACCTATAAATTTTTTCAGTGAGTTAATTTAGAATTTAGATAATTTAAAAAGAATTATGGAGAACAATATTATTTTACACTTAAAATAAAAAACTTGGTTACTTTTAAATAATTAAAATGAATGGTATGGTGTATTTATAACATATAAGATACAAAGATTTTAAAGAGAGATTTTTTGATAAAAAAGTTTGTTACCATCGTCCATAGAGGTGGGTGGTTCACTGGCAGTACCCGCAATAATTGGAGCTATCATGTTGTAATCGTCCTCCAGATTTATGAAGGGAGCGGTATTCCAGCGAGGGGGAACGTTGGAAACTGACCTCTGCGTTGCCACTGGTCTCGTTACAGAAACGGGGGATGAAAACAGGGAAAGATTCGTCGGGGAAATCACTCCTGACATCGAGCTGATGGTAGGGTAGGTGAAGATTTGCTGCGTCAAAAATTTCATTGTCAGAGGATCAATTACAAACGAGGAACCGGAAACAATGACCAGATTCACAGTTAATAACAATCTTTTCCATTTTCGTAAAATAATAATAGAAATTCATCATTTGAATACTGGATCTATTTCTAGAAAATCTAAAGAAGTTATATCGTGTCAATTTCTTGGCACATTGTTTGTAAGAATTTTAGGATGTGTTTACACCGTGGGGAGTAACATATAAGGTCGAGTCCGTACCAAGTGATCACACCAATTTCAGTCATATTGAGTAATATTTACGAAATTGATATTTTGGGTTCCTTTAGGAGTAAAAAAAATAAATTTTAATTATTATTAAAAAATTCAAAATATTTTCGAAAATATTCAAATTCAAAATTTTGAGTACTATTTTTTTTGTTTTATCATAACTTCTGTAATTTTGAAGCAATTGAGATCATTTTTTTTTAAATTACTCGTATTTAAATACTCTCTCAAGAAAAATTATAATAATTAAGAAATTGTTTATAATTAAATTTTTATTAAAAAAATTAAATTATTTATTTAGACAAAATCTAAAGTATATCATCGATCTTTTTCAAAAAATTCATAAACATAGCCTATAATGTGCTTAAAAATTTAAGCCAAAGAAAAAGATGGTATGTATTATAGTTTTTGAGAAAAAAATTATTAAGTTATGCTAGCGCGGCGCAGACCGGTGTCACCGCTACTCAACGCGTAGTTCCGTAGTAACCGAAATGTATGTATATTATTACATAATATAAATACAGTTAATCGTCATGTTTATTTTTTTATTTTACAAATTTTGCTGTGCACAAAATTTGAAAAAATTTTTGTTTCAATTTTATTCTCAAGGGGTACGAAGGAATGAAATTTTTGTGTACCTTTAATGGTCAAAAAATTAGAAAAAAGTGAGACTAGTACTAATAATGACCCAAACACTCTAAAAACAAGTGTCTTATTTTGTCCTCACTTTTAAGACATTTTCAGGTGTCTTAATTTTAAACCATTGAGATAGTGTCTTAAAAACGCCTGTAAGACGCTTTCTAAACGTCTTATGTCTTAAAATTAGACACTTGTAAGACACCTGTTTTTACAGTGAATTCAATCACTTCAACTACAAACGCAAAACGATAAAAAATCAAAGGATACAAACCTGTATATAAGTGAATTTTTAATTAAAGCTTGCTTGCTTATATAGAAAATAATCAACGATCTCTCTTTCGAGAAATACACGCACCTAGCGGCAAGTTAAGAACTACAAATGTTAGCGGCAAATTCGAAATCTTTAAAATATTAAATATTGAATTTAATTATAGATATCAACACAAATTCATATAATTTTTTCTATTATGTGAACTTATAAGATTGATTTGAAATTTTTTTTTACAAACATTGATTAAAAATAGTTATTTATAATAATCTTCAAATTTCATTCATTAATTCAATCTGTCAACACCTGCGAAGTTTGTCAGTACTTCGCAGTACTGACAAATTTTATGTTTCATACTTTATGTTTCAAATTTTTAATCATTTTTCTCCTTATAAAATTTTGTCATCTTTTAAATTTATTATAGTTTTCATTTCTTTCAACTATTTTCAAACTATTTTTATCATTCTTTAAGGGGAGAGATAGGTGAAATTTTAACTCAACAAAATTTTTGATGCTCAGAGGTGTCATTTTTTTTCTTACATCAATTAAGATGTAGAATTATGGTATTACATAAAAATTAAAAAACAATATTTTTTTGGTCATTTTCGAAATTTTATTTTTCAAAATCCATACGATGGATTGTAGAAAATTATTTAAAAATCCCACAAAAAAATTGTCGATGGAAAAAATGAAAATTGTGAAAGAGGTTTAATTTTTAAAATTTAAGTTTTTCTTAGAATAAATTTCTCAAACTCCGCAAATTATTTGTTTCTCTATTTTTGACATTACCCCATAATTTTAGGTCTAAAATTGCATAAGAAAAAAAATTAACACCCCTGAACATCGCGAATTTTGATAATTTTACCAGTCCATTATTTTTCTTTCTTCAGTTTTAAATTATTTTAATTATTCACTTATTTTCACTTATTTTTACCAGTTTTTAATTATATTAATTATTTTTCAATTGATTTAACAAATTTTCAATTATTATTCTTAAATTTTAATAATTTTCCCAATTTTTAGTTATTTTTATTATTTTTCTATAAATTACCAATTTTTTAATTACTTTTTTTTACTTTAATTATTTTCTCCGATTTTTTTAATTCTAAAGTTTGATGTCCATGTACTATGAAAAGATCAGTGTGACTTTCTGAAGCTTATAATTTAAATATAATACACTAACTATATTTACATTATGTAAAAATATACATACATTTCGGTTACTACGGAACTACGCGTTGAGTAGCGGTGACACCGGTCCGCGCCGCGCTAGCATAACTTAATAATTTTTTTCTCAAAAACTATAATACATACCATCTTTTTCTTTGGCTTAAATTTTTAAGCACATTATAGGCTATGTTTATGAATTTTTTGAAAAAGAACGATGATATACTTTAGATTTTGTTTAAATAAATAATTTAATTTTTTTAATAAAAATTTAATTATAAACAATTTCTTAATTATTATAATTTTTCTTGAAAGAGTATTTAAATACGGGTAATTTAAAAAAAAATGATCTCAATTGCTTCAAAATTACAGAAGTTATGATAACACAAAAAAAATAGTACATAAAATTTCGAATTTGAATATTTTCGAAAATATTTTGAATTTTTTAAAAATAATTAAAATTTATTTTTTTTACTCCTAAAGGAACCCAAAATATCAATTTCGTAAATATTACTCAATATGACTGAAATTGGTGTGATCACTTGGTATGGACTCGACCATAAAAATGTCTCGTTTCCAATTTAGTTTTTCGCACTTATTCTACGCTCCCGCTTACGGTGTAAACACACTTATAAGTTTCTGTATAAGGACATGTGATGAGAGTGCAACATTTTTCCGTAAACTTTCTCTTAAAATATCAATTGTTTTGACACCAAACATTGTAGAATTACCTACTCAAAATACCATCAGATGTGACCCAATTTTATTTCATTTTTGTCTTTAAACTAATTTTGTTTCAATTCCACTGATTTTGGAAAATTTTTAAAAATTAGTGAATTTAAAAAAAATGTATTTAAAGACAAAAATGAAACAGAATTGGGTCAGAGAGACCTTTCTAATGGTACTTTGAGTAATTCTACAAAGTTTGGTGTCAAAATATTTCTTATTGTTTTAAGACGAATTTACGGACAAATTTTTCATTATCATCTTATGCCCTTAAGGGCATGTGATGGATAATGACGTCACTGGTATTGGCAAAATTTAGCCGTAAACTTTCTCTTAAAATAATAAATATTTTGACACCAAACTTTGTGGAATTACTTAAAATATTATTAAGAAGGTCTCTCTGACTCAAGTTTGTTTAAATTTTGCCATAAAGTTAATTTTTTAAAAAAATTAGCTGATTTTCGGAAAAATAAAAAATTAATTTAATCTCAAAATTTGAAAAAAAAATGGGTTAAAGAGACCTTCTTAATGATTTAAGTAATTCCACAAAGATGGGTGTCAAATTATTTATTATTTTAAGAAAAAGTTTACTGGTAAATTTTGCCTATACCAGTGGCGTCATTCTACATCACATGCCCTTAACGATTTTCTTAGCTTAAAAATAAAAGTTTTTTAAAAACTAAAAGTAACTAAAAGTTTTTATTTCATACAAAACTACATAAGAATTAATAAAATTATAGTCTATTTACACTGTCGGCTTAAAGGCAGGAGTAGTGAAAGATCTTTACACATTTCTACCCTAAGAACTAATTTTCTAGGTTAATTATCTAGAACACCCCTTAGGGGTGTTTCTAAAAACTATGATGAGAATTTATTTCAAAATTTAATTCCAGTCTTTTTCTGTTTTCTTCTCTTTTCTAATGTTTATTGTTTATTCAACCTCTAGCTTTTATCTTAGTTTCTAAATTTTTTTTTTCTCATTAATTTCTTTCAAATTGTTTTTCTATAATTTCAAGTTATTTATTCAATTTTCAGATTTTCTGGGTCCATATAATTTTGAAACAAAATTTTTCGTAGTACATGTTATATTGTTCAACCTATGAAAATGATACGGGCCTGATTTTCTTTTTATTTTCTATAGTTATTTTTCATACTACACATTTACTTTGCTAACTTAATACTTTAAGACCCTTTTAGCAATGTTTCTTTCAGTATAGTTCTCTTTCATATTTCCTTCGTATTTCTTAAAATTTTTGTTAACTTTTTTTATTATTTGTTTATTTCTTTGATTTGTTAATTAGTTAATTTTGTCGTATCCTACTTAATTTGGTCCTAGTTTTTTCAGTGTAGCTCTTTTCTTCATTTTATTATTATCTTTTAACGTTCTAGTAGTTTTTGAAATTCTAGTTAGTTTGTCACTTTCTAGTCAGTTTTCCTTATTATTTTATTCCTTTTTTAAGGGCATGTGATGAAGAATGATATAACTTTTATAGGCAAAATTTGCCCGTAAACTTTCTCCTAAAATACTAAATTTTTTAACACTGAACTTCGTGGAATTACTAAATATATCATTAGGAAAGTCTCTCTAGCCCAAATTTTTATGAATTTTATTTAGAAATCAATTCTATAACATTTAAAAAATCAGCAAACTTCGTTAAAAATTAATTTTAAGTTGAAATTCAAACAAATCTGGGTCAGAATCTCATATATATGTAGTAATTTCACAAGGATTAATGTCAAAATATTATGTATTTTAGAAGAAAGTTGACAGTCAAATTTTTCCTATGGCAGTGATGTCATTCTCCATTACATGCTCTCAATTGATTTTTATCTTTAATGTTTCTAGCAATATTTTGTCTTAAATTTCTAGTTACTTTGTTGCTTTCAAAGATTTTTTTATTCTTTAGTTCATTCTTTCTTTTGCTTATTGTCTCCAAACTTAATTTTTTTTAATTTCCAAGTAGCTTTTTTAAATATTTCAGTTCCTTCTTTCATATTCATTTCATTGTTATTTTTTAACTTTCTTGCAGCTTTTCAATTTCTAGTTAGTTTGTCGCTTTCTAGTCACTTTTCGAGAATTTTTTTTTTATGTAATTTTCTCCTTTAATTTCAATTACGTATTAAATTTTCCGATTTTATTATATCGATATATTATTTTGAATAATTTATAATAGCTTTGTGTAAGTTTATATTTTTTTTTCATTTCTAGTTATTTTGCCATTATCTAGTAATTTTATTTGTTTCTTCTCTCTAAATCTGAATTAGTGATGTTCTACTAATGAATTAGCAAGAAATGGTTTACTATTAAATAGAGAAAAACTTCACTATTTTTTAATAGAAAACTACTAATTTAAAACTGAAATATCTTCTAATTGAAATTGTGAAAATTCATTTTCTCAACTGTCAAATTAGTAGTTTTCTTAGTTATTCATCTTTTACAAAAAAATAGTGAAGTTTTTCACTATTTAATAGTAATCGATTTCTCGCTAATTCATTACTAGAAAATCACTAATTCAGATTTAGAGAGTTTAGTGTTTTTTCTCGTTCGCTTATTATCTTTTAAATTCCTAAATATTTTTTAAATATACACTGCAAAAACAGATATTTTACTTTGAGACACTTATGTGGTCATTTTTAAGATATTTTGTCTGGTGTCTTAATTTCAACCAAACCATAGGAAGAAAGTTATATTTTAAGTCAGAAAAGCTGCCTAATTTTAAGATAAAAAATTTTGAATACAGCTTTTGCTGATTTAACAGATTTTTCTTTTGCTTCAACCAGTGCAAAAAAAATGAAAATTTGAAGTACTAATCAATTTAAAAAGGTCAATTTGTAATTATTGTAAATTTATCTTCATTAGAACAGTATTTTTTACATAAATATTAATACAGCAGGGCTTGCTGAATTTAAGACACGTCCAGTCTTAAATTAAAATTCTATTTTTACAGTGTCAATGAAAGACCTTATATAAAATTATTAATCACTGAAATAACTTTAAATAACTGTAAGAAGCTTTATGAATTGTTTCTTAAAATAAGACGCCCGTAAAACACTTGTTTTTACAGTGTATTGCTGTAATATTTTTGAACTTCTATTGATTTTTTCCTTTTCTAGTTATTTTTTTCAAATTCCAAACATGAACTTATTCCCTAATTTTTTTCTTTATATTCTAATTGTTTCTCTTTATGCTTTAACAGTTTTACCCTAATTAGTGTCTTTGGGCCCGTATCATTTTGACACAAATTTTTTCGGGCAACTTGTTATATTGTACTCCCGAAGATGAATGTTATATTTTACTCCTTCAAAATCAAAGATTTTTGTGTTTTTCAACGGTTTTCAAAAATGGAGTACTGAATAATTTCCAAACAGATTTCTCTGCTCCCGATCAGTGTAAACAAACTCACTAGTTACTACAGAAATGCTTAAATTTATTTTCATGAAGCAAAAATAATTGAACTATATTAAAGATAAAATTGTAGTACAAAAAAAAGTAAATAACATAAAATATAAGTGGGTGATTCTACGTCAGAAATATCACAATCTGCAAGTGGTTCACAAAATTTAATGAAACTTGGTGAAATTGTAGTATAATATGAGAGAAATTAATCAGCAAAAAGAATTTTCAAAATATCATAAATTGTAGGAGTTTTAATACTTTGAATTTTGCCACAACATTTTCTTAATTATTTTATATCTCGGTCAATTTTGAACCGATTTTGATGAGTCATCCACCAATTTCTTCAAAAAATTGTGTATTTTTAGAAAATTATAAAGCAAAAAACAAAATTTATTATTTACATAGTAAAAAATAGAAAATAAAACTTTATTTATATTTTTTTTCAATTTTGACCCAATTCTTTAATTTTTTAATTTTTTAATAATATTCCCCTTGATTTCATCTTTATTTTAAAATAAAGATCATCCTGGAGACTTTATTAGATCTTGTGATATCGTCCGTTCATCTCAAAGAAAGATGCTACGTAAATTTATGTTTTTACCTTCATTTGTTTTTTGACAGTTTTTTTAAATTAGAAACTATTTACTGTGAAGATTTCTTTTCAATTTTCTTATTAAATAAAGTGAAAATCCAATAAAATTGTTATTCTATTAAGAGATTTGGAAATAATTATTAATTTTAAGTAAAAATAAAAACATTTAATTAAATTATGGAAATTAAACGATTCAATGCAGAAAATATTTTGCTGCTAAAAAAACCTTTAAATTTTAAGTCCAAGTATCATAAAAACGAAAGCGATAGATTTTAGGACAATTATGTGAATTTGTATACTATTGAATCAGTTATACTTGTTTTGTTACAAATTTTTTAATATTTAAATTTTTTATTTAAGCAAAATTGCTTACTAAATAAATCATTGTATAAATATTTATTATATTAGATTATAATTATATTGAATAACAATTTTATTTGATTTTTCACTGTATTTAATAGAGAATTTGAAAAGAATTCTTCACAGTATTAGTTATGTCGAAAAACAAATGAAGGTAAAAAGATATATTCACGTAGTATTTTTCTTTGAGATGATGATACTAAAAGGACAATATCACAAGATCTAATAAAGTCTCCAGGATTATCTTTATTTTAAAATAAAGATGAAATAAAGGGGAATATTTTTAAAAAATTAAAGAATTGGGTAAAAATTAAAAAAATATATAAATAAAGTTTTATTTTTACTTTTTTTTTATTTAAATAATAAATTTTGTTTTTCGCTCTATAATTTTCTGAAAATACACAATTTTATGAAGAAATTGGTAGGTGACTCATCAAAATCGTTAAAAAATTGACCGAGATACAAAATAATTAAGAAAATGTTGCATCAAAATTCAAAATAGTATAACTCCACGGAAAAAAAAGAAATGCTACAACTACATTCAGGAACTTATTAAAAATTACATTTCTCATGTCCTGTTATAATAACAGAACTTTTCTGTTTGAATTAAAATTTTTCTTATGCTGTCCTCACTATGAAGTTGTTCTGTTAAAACAAAATAACGTTATCCGTAGTGACAACCTGTCATTTAATTTTCCAAACTTTTTGCTTTCTCGTGAAGGAAACTTACAAAAAATTTTTAAATTATTTAAATAAACATTTCCTTATTTTATCTAGAAATGTGTTATATTAGTTCCTAATCGAATATCCACATATATGTGTGTATGTATGTGAGTATGTAAGAATGTACTATTTTGTGAACACGAAACTCGAGAAAGGTTTGAAGGACTTCAATAAAGTTTGGTATGGTTATTTTTACTTCTAAAAGTTGAAATCAGACACAAGTATTTTTAAAGATAACCATTGTCAAAACTTTTATTAAATTTTGATTTTTTAAAAATTTTACTCTTTTCGAGCAAATTTCAATTAAACTTATAAATTTAATTAAATATACCCATAAGAAATTTGTATTCCTTGATTCAAAATCGATTAACCTATATAAAACATATAATTATTTGTTTATAATTTGAAAACTTATTCGCAATTAAAAAATCAAAATTACAATTTTTTATTAACATCTTAGAAAAAATTTTAATTCAATTTATGTAATATATTTAAGAAATGCTATTTCTTTACGTTAAGAAATATCTATTTTTCTATTTTAAGTTTATATTTTGTCAAAATTTTATAAAATACAACATTTTTAAAACATTTTTTTTTTCTTACACAATTTTAAAACCTTTATTAAGTTTAAATTCTCATTTTCTAAAACAAATCACTCAAAGCGCTCTCTTAATTTATTTTAGAATTGCACATAATATATATTTAAAAACTAAAATTTAAACTATTATTTTCCTAAAAAGAAAGCAAAATGTTTATGAAATAAACATAATTTCTAATTTACATTATTTATTTTAATTCATAAGAGTGATAATAAAATTGGATAGTTATAACATGAAATTTCGGTAAATTCAACAGAAGTATTATTATACTGTTTTTACTAGAGAGTCAAATTTTCTGAACTGGGCCACCTAAAACTGACTTTTCAAATTTGATTTACTTCTATACATAATTTATTACAGCCAGGTGGTACAAAAACATTCCTGGAAAGCTTTTTTAACAATTTTAATTTTTCAATTAGTTATAAACAATTAAAGTTTAAAGCACCTTTTTACGAAATTGTCAATTGCTCAGCTGTTTTTTGATAAAATTGAATAATATTTGGTAGAGACATAAAAAAATAGTGCCTCTATTAATCACGATCAGAATTTTAAAAATTCGTAATTATTTATGCAAAATAAATTGTTAATTAATTAAACAATTGCAATTTTTTACAACTTCTGGGGCAGGTATGAAAAAAATTCAAAAACAGCAGAAATCTGTGTTTTCTGCACTTTGATTTAAAAAAAAAAATTTTAGTACCTTTGAAAATTGAGCAAATGGCGTAATTTTAAAGAGCGGCGTCCAAGCATTCGAACTGCCGCGGCCGCTGCGCTGGCGCTGCCGCCACAGTGGGGCAAAAAAAGCGTCCGTGGAAAAATTAACATAGCGCCCAGAAATATTACCCAATTTAGATGTATTTTTTTTTAAATTAAAGGTAACAAAATTCTGCATAACACCCCTTATTTTACTTTTTGAAAAATAGTTGTTTTCATTTATTTCTTAAATGTTAAACAGGAAAAAAAATGTTTTCTTATTAAAACCAGTTTAATTTTTTATTAAACGCATAATTTATATTAACAAGAGCAACATTTTTTGAAGTAATTATTTTAGAACAACTTCTAATAATAAGCTAATTGTTTAAAAAATGTTTGTATAAGTTATAAACTAGACAATCTTATGAACAATGCATTTTCTTCATATCGTTATAAAGAAGTTAATAACATTATTTCTACATTTTTCTCATGATTAACGGGATGACAAGTTATTTTTAATTTAATTAATTTTTAAGTTTATTATTGTTGAAACAAACATTAATTAAAAAACTACTTTTACTTTTTTTTATTTAATTGACAAATTTCTTGTTTACTTTTGAAGTCGTTTTAGTATTTATTTCTTTCGATACTAAATTAATTTCATAATTTTTTGTAAAATTTAAGAACTATTCTTTATTTTCATTTTTATTATCAATTTTATAAAGAATTTTTATATTTTATTTATCTTTTTGTTTTATATGTTTTGAATAATTAATAAACCTGCTCTCTAAATCTGAATTAGTTAAAAATAACTAATTTGAAAGAAAAAACTCAGTCACTAATTCAAATAATTATATTTCTACTAATCATTTAGTAAAGAATAACTAATTATTAGTCAAATTCATTTTTAGGTTTTGTCAAAATAACTAATGTTTTAGTAAAATTCTGTTTACTAATTCAATTAGTCGTATTTTAACTATTTATTAGTTAGGTTTTTACTAACAATTAGTCATTTTTTTACTAATAATTAGTTATTTTTAACTAATTACTGAAATATAAACTTTGGCACGATTTTACTAATTATTAGTTATTTTTAACTAATTTAGATTTAGAGAGTGTAATGAAATTATACTTTTATTATATAAATTATAATAGCTTTTAATTTTGTTTTTATTTTACCCCTATTATTCGAATGTAATTGTTATTTAATTTAAGCATAAAAGTCTAATTCCAAATGTTTAAACATGTTTGACGATAGCTTTAAATAAAAAAAATCATTTTATTTTATAACTCAAATGTCTTCATTAATGTAAAACCGTCGTTTCCTTTTTTAAAAATTGTTTGTATTTTTGATAGGTAAATATCAAATTAATCAATACAGGAAATTTGTTAATTAACGTTTGTTTAAACAATAAGAAACCTGAAATTATCTGCAGCAATAATATTGTACATTGTGCACAAAATTTCATTAATTTTGAAAATAGAAACCGGAAAAAAAAATTGTTTATAAAATTTGTTTATAAATTAACAAAATAATTAATTTATAATAGTTTTTCGTGAATTTAACCACTAATTATTTACAAATATTAAAGAATAGATGGATTTAATTTGCTAAATATTAAGAAAACCAACGAAGAAAACATATTTCGTCTACAGTCTAGTTTATAACATATACAAACATTTTTTAAACAATTAGCTTATTATTAGAAGTTGTTCTAAAATAATTACTTCAAAAAATGTTGCTCTTGTTAATATAAATTATGCGTTTAATAAAAAATTAAACTGGTTTTAATAAGAAAACATTTTTTTTCCTGTTTAACATTTAATAAATAAATGAAAACAACTATTTTTCAAAAAGTAAAATAAGGGGTGTTATGCAGAATTTTGTTACCTTTAATTTAAAAAAAAATACATCTAAATTGGGTAATATTTCTGGGCGCTATGTTAATTTTTCCACGGACGCTTTTTTTGCCCCACTGTGGCGGCAGCGCCAGCGCAGCGGCCGCGGCAGTTCGAATGCTTGGACGCCGCTCTTTAAAATTACGCCATTTGCTCAATTTTCATAGGTACTAAAATTTTTTTTTTAAATCAAAGTGCAGAAAACACAGATTTCTGCTGTTTTTAAATTTTTTTCATACCTGCCCCAGAAGTTGTAAAAAATTGCAATTGTTTAAT
This sequence comes from Ganaspis brasiliensis, assembly GCA_037103525.1. NCBI lineage: Eukaryota > Metazoa > Arthropoda > Insecta > Hymenoptera > Figitidae > Ganaspis > Ganaspis brasiliensis. The sequence continues at coordinate 4,867,872 of JAZKLR010000009.1, read as the reverse complement.
TAATTAACAATTTATTTTGCATAAATAATTACGAATTTTTAAAATTCTGATCGTGATTAATAGAGGCACTATTTTTTTATATCTCTACCAAATATTATTCAATTTTATCAAAAAACAGCTGAGCAATTGACAATTTCGTAAAAAGGTGCTTTAAACTTTAATTGTTTATAACTAATTGAAAAATTAAAATTTTTAAAAAAGCTTTCCAGGATTGTTTTTGTACCACCTGGCTGTAATAAATTATGTATAGAAGTAAAGCAAATTTGAAAAGTCAGTTTTAGGTGGCCCAGTTCAGAAAATTTGACTCAGAATCTGTTTGTTAACTACAACTTCAGACAATATTGTAACTGGCACTTAATGACAGTTAACAAAACATCTCGGGTAAATTATAACATTAGAGTTCAGCTGTCACAACTTTTTTTTATTCTCCTACAATTTATGATATTTTAAAAATTCCTTTTGCTGACTAATTTCTCTCATATTATACTACAATTTCACCAAGTATCATTAAATTCTGTGAACCACTTGCAGATTGTGATATTTCTGACGTAGAATCACCCAAGTACAATAAATATATACATGCATAAAATAAAATTCTACGAAAATTTTAATAGCTAAATAACTATATAAATTAGTTTTGAGAAGAGAAACTTACTCACCTGTCCCGGTTGCGAGTGAAAATGAGCGAAGGTGTATTCTCTACTAGTGTGGGGGGCCGTTACGAGTATTCTTGCAGGACTTTTCCTCCCTCCAGGATCCACTGAACTTTGGCAGGAACTTACGAGGCCTACTGCCGCAGCTGCCATTTGCTCCTGGTTGGGTCCCATTTCTGAGGAATCGGCCGGAGAGGTCGATGAGTTTGGAGGTGAATTTGCACTGTTCGTTGTAAGCTCACCTGTGGACCTTATTATCGCCACAGGTCTGGCCATTGGTGCTGGTGGTGGAGGAGGTAACATCGAACTCGGGTAATACTGTGAGAACTTTTGTACCCCAGACCGCGGACCCGCGAGTTGTGCCTGAAAATCGTACACCACCGATCAACGATCCACTCATGCAGGACCGTCTTAAGACAAATCATGGGGCACCAGACCGAAATCATCATCAATTTTTAATCGAAAACAATCTTTTATCTCTAATATCTCTTATCTTTTCTAATCATAATTTATTTGTATTTAATTTTCATTTTTAATTTCTAGTCATTGGATTTTAAATTTTCACTTTTTTAGATCCTTTAAATTTTTCCTGTGGTAGTTAAATTTTAATTTATAAACAGGTTTGAAATATTTTAAATTGATCTTCAAATTTTTGTTTACAATTAAATTAAACTTTAACTTAGAAATCAGGAATTTTTACATTCTGATTTGATGTATTGATAAAATTTATTACTGATTTTAATAATTTGTATTCAATAGAATATTTTAACTTGAAAGAATCACTCGAACAAGGAAAAACAATTTTTAATCAAAATCTAAATTTTTATCTTGGCTTGTGCCCCAAGCATTAAATTTGCTTAAGACGGCCCTGCACTTCCGTGTGCTCCGCTCGACCTAATCTTCTCTACTTTCCGAACTTTCAAATTGAAAAACATTTTTTTTTTACAATAGAAACGAAATCTATTTAATCAAGCTGAGGGGAGCACAGTTTTTTGAGTGCAAAAACGCCCCAAGAATATTTCCTGTTTCACATTTTCGTGCTTTATTTTATTCCTTTTCAATTCAATCACAATTTCAAATTTTTATCTTTGTAAAAATTATTTTCCCTATGGAAATCTTGTATTTTTCGGGTACAAATAACGAAGTGAGGTTAGAACAGAGGGCTCCGGACGAGGAAGAGGGGGGATTTCCAAAATTTGGCTATCTGAAATGCTTTAAACGTGTACCGTCGGATGTAAATATGCGATACTACAAGTGGAATTATTGAAGGAAGTCAAGCGAAGAATAATGGCAAATTCCTGTTTTTTTTTCAGTTGGAAATTGAGAGTGAAGAGAAGAACATAAACATAGAAAATGGAATTTGTGCGCGAGTGTGTGATAATTTGCCGTTAGCGAAGTGGACAGTTTTCAATTGGACAAGGAGGCATTCTTAACCAAAGGAAAAGGATAAGGATAAGGATAAAGATAAGGATAAGGATAAGAATAAGGATAAGGTATAAGGTGAAACAGGAGAGCAGAGATGGCTTTCTAAGGTACCAAATACGGTTTGTTAAAATTATCTTAATTAAAGTTGTTATTGAAGTTTATTCAAGTTCCTTGAGCCCCCATAACCTTTAAGTAATTAAAATAAAAGAATCCTTCTGGTGTTGTTGGAAGGATAAATAAACGTACACCTCCAGTTGCGAGGGGATCGGAAAATCTAAGGAATTTTTGTGGTCCTAGCTTCCGGAGCCTACATCTGTGCTAACCATTAATAAATAATTTAAAAATATTCCCAAAACAATCTTCTTCAAAAGAATTCCTATAAACCGTAGATTAATTGAGTTAAATGTAACTCATTCCCGGTACGTGGTTTGTAATTAGTAAAATATGATCCTCGAATAGTCATTTTTCACTACTTCCGATTTAGAGAGTAAATAAAAACAGTAATTAACTATACTAAAAATGATTGAAAAATTTATTATAAAATTTAATAGAATACAAGATTGTTGAATAAGATTTTCAACAAATAAATAAATGAAATGAAATTTCCAATAAAGAAGCTAGCGGGAAATAAAAAAAGGAAATATTCTCGAGGCGTGTATTTGGATCCGGGAGCTACCTGGGGTAGCTGCTGAGTGTTCTCGGCTTCCTGGCACACAAAGGTCACGAAATCCGAAAGGGTGTCGTGCCCATTTTCGGGGTACTTAACGACCCCAGCGGAGCCAGGATGCTCTGGTTGATAGTAAGCAAGGCCGGACATACTCTGGCCGGAACCACCGGCCAATCCTTCGTGCGGTGAATGCAATCCTGAAACACAATTTCTAAATTTTAAACTTCTCGAAATTGACCATTAAACCAATTCTAACCACCCCCTTAACAATATCAGGAAATTTATGTATTACTTGAATTGAATCAAATATTTCTTAATTTGTAAGAATAAAAAATTCGTAACATTAAAACGTGCTGTGGCATCGTGGAAATCATCCGTGCTGAAAATTTCTATATATTACAGTGTAGAATCATATTAAAGGGTTGAAGACCAAAGACTTAATATGACTTTGTTCATTGAATACTTATTATTATGCATGGCGAATATGTAATTAATTTTTGATACGTATCTTAATTGACGTGTAGTTAATCGGTAATTGACATCTACTTAAATGTGAATTTAAATTTAGGTAATTAATATGTAATTAATTTAAGCATATGGTGGTTAATTAATTTAAGTGATTAGGAAGTAATTAATTTAAATGATTAGAAAATAATTAGTTATAGAATGTAGCAAGTATATGATTTTACTAGTAAGTAGTCAATGTTAGTAATTAACGAGGAATCGTACACATAATCGGAAAAAAAGTTAGTCCACTCCAAATTGATTATTTTAATTCTTGAATTAGAAAATCCATATTTTCGTGTAATATTTTTCAGTGGAAGTGTAAACAACTATTTTTTTTTAAGTATTGCAATTTGATGAAAATTTAAAAAAAATTGACGTCTTGAAATTTGGGATAATCTAACCGCAAATTAGACAAAGTTTCTAAACGTCAAATTTGTTTAATTTTCACCAAATTGCAATTTCAAATTACTCATTTTGGGAGAAGTAAAATTGTATAAACTTCCAATGAGGAATATTACATTAAAATTTGAATTTTTTATTTTAAAAATCAAAATCTTTCATTTGGACTAACTTTTTTTCAGACTGTATGTACCATTCTTCGTTAACCGATTTACTAGTAAGTAATTTATATTACTGCTAAGTTTTTGATTTTACAAGAAAGTATTTAATAACACCTTGAAAGAAATTTAAAAATAAAATTTAATATAAGATTATTGAAAGAAGACTATTCAAATCCTATAGGGAAAAACTAATTGGTTTATTTTTAAACTGTTCCACTGAAGAAAAGAGAATTTAATAGTGATTATATTCAACATTAAAACTAAATTGTGAACATTATTATAGTCAATTTTAAATTTTCTTTTCTTTACTGTAACAGTGTAAAAGTAAACCAATTATTTTTTACCAATAGGTATTGAATAGTCTCCTTTTAGTAAATTTTATATTAAACTTTATTTTCGATTTTCGTTCAGTGCACTAAAGAGTAATAAAATTAATTTAATATTTTACTTGTAAAAAAATTATCAACTTCTTATTAATTTAATAGTTCAGTGACTCTTTACACAAGTAATTTGTATTTTTAGTTAATAAAAATCGTTAGTTCTGTTAATTTACAAACACAGAAAAAAGTTTATTTGAATCCGACATTTGTTCACATAAAGCATTGTTACCTTTTTAATGATTTCCTTTTAATACAGAAATAGTGTTTTTGCACTAGTAAAAATTCGCTTTCAAAGGATGAGCTTTTTTGTTAAGAAGGTGGTTTAGTGGCAGGGGCAACAAGTTACGGCAAGTAGATCAAGTATGTAATAATAAGGCACTCCAAGCGTGAGCTGGCTGGCTGAAATGTACATGTATGCTTCGCACAAAAAATGATCACGCTTTTCGCGCTCGCATCCGCCACAAATTCTCAAAAACATTTTTTCCCCTCTTTACCTTCAGTTTTAAATGCAAATAATTACCAAATTCGAATTGTTAGGTACTCTAAAACTTTTATTAATTAATAATATATTCCACCTATGAAAATAATCCACTTGCAAACAATAATTGTAAATAATTTATTGCAAAATACATGAACAATTATAATTAACGGAAATATTATATTTTAATTTATAATTCTTAATTTATACAGTACCGTTCACTAATACATGCCTACATGTTTTGAATATTTCAAAATAATCTATTTTTTCATTGTAATTATTCTAAAATACATTTTTTCTCTATAATTGGTTTAAAACTTTCTAAATTTTGAATAAAATCACTTTGTCAATTTTTAAAGCATATATTGTGAAAATAGTGTAAATTTTACTGTTTTCTTTAAGAAGGTTCTCTTCATTTACATAACCTCAAACTAGAAAGTCGTTTTTCATCTTAAATAAAAATATTATTCTAATTAATTTCACCAAAGTTTGAAAGATCCAGTTATACATTTTCCAGAAAAAATTAGGTTTAGCTAAAATTTGTTGTCAAATAATAATTATTTACCATTTTATGTTTTTTCGTGAAATACAATGAACAGCTGCAATTTTCATCCAGTTCTGACTAATAATAGCTCATTTTTCTTGTTGAAACATTCTCTACAATTTTGTTTGTTGGATTTTGTTAAATAATGTTTTGTTTCAAAGTTATTAAACAAATAAAATTTGTTCTCTACTTATTTTTTTACCAAATATTATTTAACAAAACACAACAAATAAAATTGTAGAGAATGTTTCAACGAGAAAAATGAGCTATTATTTGTCAAAATTGAATAAAAATTGCAGTTGTTCATTAAATTTAAAAAAAAATAAAATGTTAAATAATTATTATTTGACAACAAATTTCAGTTCAACCTAATTTTTTCTGAAAAATTTACAAGTGGATCTTTCAAAATTTTGTGAAATTAATTAGAATAATATTTTTATTTGGGTTGAAAAACGACTTTCTAGTTTGAGGTTATGTAAATGAATAGAACCTCTTTAATTTCAAATTACTTTTGAAATAATAGAGTCTTTTTTTAATGTTATTGGAGTGATTTAAAATATAATTTTCTATAATTTAAAAACTTTATTAAGTTTATTGCACAATTTTTTTCTTACTTTTTGCCTGAAGCTAAAGTGAGAATACAAATATTGAAAAAATTTAATGTCATTTTACCGATCTCAAAAAATGACTTAGATTGAATAGACCAATATTGCAGAAAGCTTTTTCCAAAAACTCTGAAAAAATCAATTTATTATAATTTTAAAAAATATTTTTCCCACTAATTATAATATTTAAATTTTTTGTAATTTTGTAAGTTATGTTCGACCTTTTGCAAAATTAAACGAAAAAATTATGCAACAATAATGAAAAATTTTTTAAATTTATCATTATTGAATGATTCTTTAAAATCAGAAAATTATTCTTTAAATCACATGGAAAACATTAAAAAATATTTATTATTTCAATAGTTATTTGCAATTAAAGAAAACACTTTACACTTTTTATTATAATATAAGTTTTAACAATTGAAAAAGCGACTTTAGTCTGGGCTCATTTTATTTATAATCTAGATAGTTTTAAACCAATTGAGAAAAAAGTTTATTTTTTAATTAAAAAGAAAAAAAATTGATTTATTTGAATTTCTCAAAACAAGTGCCCACAAACTAAACGGTACTATAATTATAAATTAAAAATACATAAATATAATAATGCAATCGTAGTAAATAAAAGTCAAGTATTAGTATTGAAAAATGAGGAATAAAATTTGTCTAGCATCCGGAAATTTTCCTTTCAAAGCACGAATGTGAAACATCCTGTCTGAGGGGCGATGCAGGTGAGCGAAAGGCGCGAACAACTGCACGATTATATAGGTATATTGTGGATATATACATGTAATGTTTGTATATTTATATAGTGCAACAACAAACACCAAACAGCAAGGTAACAACGAGTAAACAACACATCAAGAAACATCAAGGTAACAACAACATCAACATCAACAATGAGTATTATTAAACAACAACACCAACATCGCAACAACAATATAGAATAGGTAGTATCGTACGGAGCAGAAACGGTCATTAAGGTCGGAAATTAATTAATTAATCAATTAAGTCATTAAATCCATCCAGCATACGACATACCCAGAGCATTGGCCGTGTACAGTGAGTGAGATAGATAATTATGTTGTGCACGGATAACAGCTTACACTCAAACTTTCTCTCTTTCGACATTAATTAATTATTTATTTACATAATTTACTACACTTAAAGACTTTATACATTAAGTATTATACTTTTTCACTAAGTTTTACTGTAAAAACTATTAATCTGGAATAATTGTGCAAAATGAAAATTTTTCTCAGCGAAGATAGTAATGTTTCAATCCAAGATATAGGAATATTTACATTTTTTTTTAGAACAATTTTAATCCAGGATAGATAGTTTTACATTTTTTTAGAAAATTTCCCTTCTATGGAAATTTACTATCTTCGCTGGGAAAAAATTTTGTTTTATACAATTATTCCAGATTACAAACCTGATGGTAAAAATTATTTACTAAAGTCTTTCAGTGTACAATTATGTTCAAAGAAAATAAGAAAATAAGATTTGTTCGGTACAGTTAATTTAATACTGTATGCATAAAAATATCAATATTCAATATTTTATATAAATATAAACAATGAAATGTAAAGAAATGTAAATAAAAATATTTTTTCTATTTAAAAGTAGTAATTGACAGATGATATTATTACTATTCAATAAAAACCGTTAAAATTGTTTTGAAAAATGTCGAAAGTGCAGATTTGAATAAAAGCTGATCGTTAGAAGATTGATAAAAATGAGAGCAGTTGGATATAAGAAGGGTGGGCAAACAGATAGACAAACAGACAGACAGATAGATGAACAGAGAGACGAACGGACAGACAGATAAGACAGATAGTGACAGCTATAGCTTACCCGGTATGTGAGAGCTACACGAATTAGCGAGATCGTTGTCCGTCTGTCTGTCCGTTCCCAACACCCTTAAACGCATCTGATGACAGGGACATTCTCCTTTTCTTATATAGAGATTTTTTTCTCTGTTACATTTTCGACTTTTTTTTATGTTGCACGTTTCTCAATTGGCAACGGACAGACGAGCAAGACGGACAGGCAAACAGGGTGGTCGCAGTATAAATAACGTGGGTGTAAAATATAATTTGTTTGTAATTTTGCTGTTTTTAGAAAAAATTGAGCGTGTAAAATATTAATATTAGTATCAAAATTTAGCAATATAGGGAAAATTATTACTGATAGGATTTTAATGAATTCTTTACTCAATATTAATTTGTGCTCAATATTTTCTTTCTTTTTTTGTTGTTATTGTTAGTTTTCGCTCGAATTGTTATTACAAATTTTTATAATAATTCTCTTTGTTTATTTTTTATAATTCTCTGTGATTTTATTTTTCTTTAATATAAATCGCTTAAAAAAGACAACATTGCGCCAAAAATCGTGCACACAGCTTAAGGCAGCTAGGAGCACAAAAATGCAACATTGACGCACATGTAGATATTTCGGAAATTTATAAATTAGTACTAAAGTACCATTTCGCAATCAGACATCCTTTTCCTGTCCTGATTTAGAAAAAATAATCTTATTAATTGTCAGAAATTTTTTAGTAATTCTGTTAGTTTTAGATTATTAACAAGAAAACAACACTTTATAAATATTTAACCTTATTGTGCAACTTAAAATAATTTTGTTTAATTAATAGCTAAACTTAAGGAAAAATCTAAATTAATAATAATTCATAATTAATGCTTAAAAGATAAAATTGATATGAGTCGCCGAGTGTACAAACTATCTCTGAGCTCAAAATGATATTTGACGGCTTTTCTATGCGGTTTCTGCACGCGGCGGCTCACTTATACTTTTTACAAGCTCAATTAAAATAATAATTTTAAATTAATTTTAGTCTGATTGTAAGAATGGTGTAAAGAGCGATACTTTCTTTAATATATTTCACAATTCGACCTAAGGATCCACGAAGAAGTAATATTATAAAATCTGCAATCTCTACAGTGTATTATTTAAAAAAATATTTTTTACCTGTTTTTGCTTTCACGGAGCTAGGCATCTTAAAATGCATAAAGATGAGTGCGAATTGAATATTTTCATCATGTTTGGTACATTTATCACTTGTTTCAAATATGGTTTTTATATTATAAATTTTTTCTTTTTTTTTATTAAAAACAAAAATTTTACGGAAAGTACATCTTGGAAATTCGTAGAAATTCCATTTTCGGAAATTTTACCTGATACTTTTTACTAAGTTCTAAAATCTATGGAAATCCTAAATGAAATTGTAGGAAAATTTCCAAAGGGTACTTTCTATGGAATCTTTCCAATTGGGTCACAATTGCAATTACATTTACATTTATAATTAAAGTTGCAATTAATTTACAAACTTATTAAAAATAATTAAATAATAATATTATAATTTGAAATATAAGAGTATAAACATATATTTTTCGTCTAATTTTTATGAAGAAAAATATATTTTTTAAATTTGGATACAGAGCTATTGATGTGTTCGATGTCAAAGAAAATTATAAATGAAGATGTATCACTGCCGAGAAAGAAATTATGAAATAGAAAGAGTGGAAAATAAGTGGATATGCAAAAGTGAGAATACTTTGTAAACGTGACGTGGCAAGCATTCTCTAAAATTTCAGAGCAAAAAGAAAGTGTAGACCAATAGAGTGCAACTACAATACTAGAGTTCGTAACTAATATAGAACGGAGTCCAAGTGCCGTTTCAAATATTTTTTAATTCAAAGAAAATGATAAATATCAAAATTAACACTCTCATTGGTCGATTGATACATTTCATTTATTATCATTTAATTATAATTAATTGGATTTGATATAATCTAATTTAGTTGATAATTTTGTTTTTCTATTGTACAATAATATATAATTATGTAAATAATCAAATAATGAAGTAGCTGCGAAGTAGCTTATAAAAATATCTTAATTGAAATTTTTTTACTAAACGACACCTCAGCTCCGTGGATAATAATTTTAAAATCAGTATAAAATGATCAAGTGCGAAATAACAACTTTGTTTTTTCAAGATGCTGCGGCACACTTATACATCGACACATACATGGGTGAAACGGACAATAATATAGTGCTGTTATGGGAAATTTTATGGTTTTCGTCGAGTTGTGGATTCAACTCGCGTTCTTGTGAAAATTATATTTTTTAAATAAACAGATGGCTCGATTCGCGTATAAATAGATTTTTTTTCTCGACTTTATGGGTACTTTTATTCGTTTCTTAAAATACTTGAAGAATTCAAAAACTGATTTCACATTTTGAAAGTTTCAACTCACAGCATACAAGATAATACTTATAAAAATTGCAAATTTTTACGATAAAATTCAAACAACGAGTGACATCTAGAAAAAAAATGAATACTAAAATTAATTTTAATAGAAAGACAATTATTTCAAACACTCAATATTGGCAATTTACTACTGAGCTAAAAGAGGGGTAATAAATTGAAGCAGAGAAAATAAACAAAAGGAAACAGCAATAAATAAATTTGAAGAAAAATTTATTAACAGAGAAAAGTCAATTGAATGAGAGAAGATATTTTTTGAAAGATAGATATGTTTTCCAGAGGCAGAAAAACAAAGGAATACTTTTATGTGATTTAAATTGAAAAAAGAGTATGGTTTTAAATAGTTATTTTGAATAAAGATAGGTTTAAACTTAAAGTAAATGTTTGTTTACAAAAATAGAGGAGGAAATAAAATACAACTATTTTATAAGCATTATCTTGCTTTTTGATAATGTGGTAAATTTCAATAAACAGGAAGAGACAGAGAATGAAAGAATAAAATAATTTAGGTGACATTGACAATGAGAGAAAAATTGGTACGACCTAATACACATGTAACATAAATTTCAAACGTGTTAGGATGATTGCGAGAAAAAGTGTTTTTTAATTTAAAGATATGCTTAATTTTTACTAATAAAAAATTGTTTAAAATTCATTTTTGAAAAACAATTTTACAATTAACTCAAAAATCACTTTTCGCTTTCAGAAATGTTTATTAAATTATTTTTACATCTTTTTATCAATTACAAATTATCAAACCTACATTATTTTTATATCAATATTTTATAACTCAATATAATAAAAACTGTACAATTAATTCATCCTTGATAATTTTAATACAGTTTCGAAAACAAACAAAAGGGAAAAAAATCTTTAAGAATTCCGTGTCTAAAGTTAAAATTAATTTGTACGAAAATTACTTTAATATAGCCTTTAAAATTTATTGTATAATATCTTTAAAATAGTAACAAATAATTACATAAATCTAAAAAGTATGTTTAATTCAATAAAATTAAATTGAGTATCAATATCAATAGAGAAATCAAAGAAAGATTTTTAAAGCAGAAAAAAAGTGAAAAGTGATTTTTGGTGATTGAAGAGTGAAGTTAAAAGGAAATCGAGTCTCGGTCTCATCCTTTGATATGTGTATAAAATACACGTAAAACAGAAATGCAAATATCGATATATAGAAAGGATAAAGAACATCATAACCAGTCACAAAGTACCTTTTGGTCGAGATAGCGAGCTTCTCTCTACTCTTAGGCTCAGACTGAAACAGAGATTGCGCGCAATTCGCGATTAGTTAATTTCAGTCGTCGAAAATTATCTCATTCATTGCTGGACACTTTTTGTCAATTTTTTCTTCGACCTTGACTTTTCCCTCAAATTTTAAATATGGCTGTCAATCATTTCCTACTTATCGAAAATCCTAAAAAAATTCCCTAAATTTTCTAAAACGTGATTGAATTTTCTTTCTTATCAATTGATTGTCCTTCTTTTCCTATTTGACTGTTGTTAAAGTATTTTGTATAAACGCAAAAAAACGAATTATAAATTTTATTAAAATTCTTTATAATCTAGGGAAAAAGTGCCAGAAAGCGAAATTTTTATACAAGGAATTTTGAGCTTTAGAAAAACCATTCAAATCATTGCTAAGTTATTTTAAGCTTAATTATAGTCTGTAGCAAATTTAATATAATTTTTTTAGAGTTTGACATTTTCTCTTTTTGGTCCTTTTTTCCTAAATTGTAAAATACTTTCATAGAATTTATAATAAAATTTCTTTCCGTGTAGTAAAAATTAAAAAGTATCAACTAGAGAGTAACAACGAAAACTATTTTTCCAATTGTCAATATAGAATAACATTTACATTGTACTTTTAATGAAAATTGTCGATTTCGAAAAACGCACGCTCACCAATAGCTAAATAGATCATAATTGATCATTTTAAAATAAAAGAAAGGATAAAGGAACTAATGACAATAAGCGTGAAAAAATAACGAACTTATTGCGTTCTATAAAAATCGATTCTATGATTCTAAAAGTTCGCAGCACATTTGACACTCGAGGATCGTTCGATCTTGTCCAAACAAAATGAAAATATCGATCGTTCATTCCTCAGTGCAAATATTTACTTACTTACATGATGCCTGGGTGAGCTCAGAATGGGTCTATCGCACACTGGACATTAGACAACAATGGTCGACGGACAGTGATGACAGGTTAGTCGATCAGTCAGTCATCGATCATTCAATCAATCAACGAATCAAGAACGACATTTGCTATGGGAAAAGATATTTAAACAAGCGGCACTTGAATTTCTTAGTCACAGTTGATTATCTGTGAGTAAATAATTGCAGTGAATTCCGCCGTCATATTTGTTACTAACAGAACATTTTCATGGAAATTCGATGTTAGATGTGTTTGTTAGTTAACTCGTTTCATTAATACAATATGACAGGTTCGCTTAATTGTAAGCTAAACAGTTTGGTTAATAATGGGCCAATTTATGTAGGAATAGGACGTCTCGCAACTAAGTATAAGCTGACCTGGTCGATCTGATTAGAACTTTAGATTAGCGAAGAATCATTTGTATGCAACGGATCTTTGCACCACCACGCATGGAATTTTAAAAACTCGAAATCTCTCGAGTGTACGTAAACTAGCGTTTCTGATTGGATGTGATATCAGCGATTTTCATCAAACTTTTTCAATTTTCTTTTCACATTTACTAGTTGAAAAACTGATGTTGCTTTTTCTGGTTACAAAAACTGACGTTACTTTCTCTACTTAGGAAAAGAGTTTTACTTTTTCTACTAAAAAATCTGACTTTAGTGTTTTTATTTAAAAAGCTAAAGATTGTTTTTCTACTTAAAAAACTTAACTCTAATTTTTGTATTAACAAAACTGACGTTACTTTTAGAATTTCATCTTAAAAAGCTGACGTTACTTTTTCTATTTTAAAAAACTGACATATCTTTTCTACTTAAAAAATTGAAGTTGCTTTTTCTACTTCACAAGATGTGTACACTGCAAAAACAGGTGTCTTAAATTGTTCAAAAATGTCTTAAAATAAGACATTTTTCGTGTCTTAGACACCAAAAGTATCTTAATTTAAGACATTTTTGGCCAATTTAAGACACCATGTTTTTGCAGTGTACGTCCATATGAAAAGGGCCCACTTTGGCACTATTGGATTTATCTATATAACCATATTCTTTATTAAATTTCGAACATTTCGAGAGGTCTGGGACCCCTTTAGATGAAAAGTTCACAAAGTTATAAGCATTCAAAGTTAAAAGTATCAAAATCCTAGTTTTGAGAAAAACGAGTTTAAAGTTCAAGATTTCCATTTGCGCCCATGCATTTTTAAAATTAAAAATAAGATTTCTTTGTCTGTTTAATTACTATAAAGTTATTGTAAATGCATGATTCGACGAAGGACATTACGTAGTTTGTTTTTCAGCAATAAAAAAAATTTCGAAAATCTGAATCTTCTTTAGAAAAATGCGAATATTTCGATAAATATAATCGACAACCTGGGCCCTTTTCATATGGACGTACACAGATAGAATTTACTTTTTTCACTGAAAAATTGACCTTACTTTTTCCGATTAAAAAATTTTAATACTTTAGAAGCTAACGTCACTTTTTCTATTTTAAAACATTGACGCCATTTTTTCTGACTTAAGAAATTAACGTTGCTTTTTCTACTTTAAAAGTTAACGTTACTTTATCTACTGAAAAACTGACGTTACTTTTTCGTCTTGTAAAACTAACGCTGTTTTTTTGTAATTTCAATTCTGACGTTACTTCTTCTGCTTTAAAAAACTGATGCTACTTTTTTTTACTTAAAAAAATGACGTTACTTTTTCTACTTAAAAATCGGACTTTCCTGTTTTTATTTAAAAAGCTAAATTTTATTTTTCAACATACAAAACTTGACTCTACTTTTTGTATTAACAAAACTTACGTTACTTTTAGAATTTCATCTTAAAAAAGAAAAAACTGACGTTACTTTTTCCTATTTAAAAATTGACGCTACTTTTTCATTTTCAAGGCTGACATTACTTTTTCTACGTTATAAACTGAAGCCATTTTTTCTACTTAAGAAACTGACTTACTTTTTCTACTTAAAAAATTGACGTTGTTTTTTCTACTTTAAAAGCTAACGTTATTTCCACTGAAAAACTAACTTTCATTTTCCGACTAAAAACTGACTCTATTTTGTCTACATAAAAAGCTGTCGTCACTTTTTCTACTTTGAAACATTTCTACTTAAAAATCTGACTGCTATTCTCTACTTAAAAAACTGTAGTTACTTTTTCTACTTTATAAATTGAGGCCATTTTTTCTACTTGAAAAACTGACTTACTTTTTCTACTTAAAAAACTGACATTGCTTTTTTCTACTTTAAAAGCTAACGTTATTTCCACTGAAAAACTAACTTTCATTTTCCGACTAAAAACTGACTCTATTTTGTCTACATAAAAAGCTGTCGTCACTTTTTCTACTTTGAAACATTTCTACTTAAAAATCTGACTGCTATTCTCTACTTAAAAAACTGTAGTTACTTTTTCTACTTTATAAATTGAGGCCATTTTTTCTACTTGAAAAACTGACTTACTTTTTCTATTTAAAAAACTGACATTGCTTTTTTCTACTTTAAAAGCTAACGTTATTTCCACTGAAAAACTAACTTTCATTTTCCGACTAAAAACTGACTCTATTTTGTCTACATAAAAAGCTGTCGTCACTTTTTCTACTTTGAAACATTTCTACTTAAAAATCTGACTGCTATTCTCTACTTAAAAAACTGTAGTTACTTTTTCTACTTTATAAATTGAGGCCATTTTTTCTACTTGAAAAACTGACTTACTTTTTCTATTTAAAAAACTGACATTGCTTTTTTCTACTTTAAAAGCTAACGTTATTTCCACTGAAAAACTAACTTTCATTTTCCGACTAAAAACTGACTCTATTTTGTCTACATAAAAAGCTGTCGTCACTTTTTCTACTTTGAAACATTTCTACTTAAAAATCTGACTGCTATTCTCTACTTAAAAAACTGTAGTTACTTTTTCTACTTTATAAATTGAGGCCATTTTTTCTACTTGAAAAACTGACTTACTTTTTCTATTTAAAAAACTGACATTGCTTTTTTCTACTTTAAAAGCTAACGTTATTTCCACTGAAAAACTAACTTTCATTTTCCGACTAAAAACTGACTCTATTTTGTCTACATAAAAAGCTGTCGTCACTTTTTCTACTTTGAAACATTTCTACTTAAAAATCTG
This sequence comes from Ganaspis brasiliensis, assembly GCA_037103525.1. Lineage (NCBI taxonomy): Eukaryota > Metazoa > Arthropoda > Insecta > Hymenoptera > Figitidae > Ganaspis > Ganaspis brasiliensis. Next base: position 4,852,468 of record JAZKLR010000009.1, on the reverse strand, counting down.
ACTGCTATTCTCTACTTAAAAAACTGTAGTTACTTTTTCTACTTTATAAATTGAGGCCATTTTTTCTACTTGAAAAACTGACTTACTTTTTCTATTTAAAAAACTGACATTGCTTTTTCTACTTTAAAAGATAACGTTACTTTTTCCACAGAAAAACAAAAATTTTGACGCCACTTTCTCTACTGAAAAACTGACGTTACTTTTTTTACTTGAAAAACTAAAGCTGCTTTTTCTAATTTAAAAGGCGACGTTACCTTTTCTACTTCAAAAATCTGACGACACTTTATGTTACCTAAAAAACTAAAATTACTCTTTCTACTTAAGGAAGTTCTACCGTAAATCGATTAATCAAACAGATTTTGATAAAACTTAGTGTACTGCTAAATAAAGTTTCTAAAATTTTGTAGTTAAATTTTTGAGACCTGTAGGTTCTTGGGAAAAAAGTTGTGATCGATTTATTTTTTCACTGTTTAACCTGTTTAACATTGATTCTTATGAGAATTCATTACTGTGTCACATATATTTTCGTACTATAAATTATTAAATGACCAGATAGTGATCAAACTTTGTATAGTTAAACACAGATATTTAATGAACCGATATTGTATTTAAAAAAGGACAATAGGTTCCTGTGAGAGTTGCAATAAATTAATTTGTAAAAATATTTCACGTTTTACACGATACAGTTCAGACGTTCTGACATTTTAAAATGTTGATTTTGATCGCACATGAAAAATAGTCATATTTAAAAAGTAAATAAAGTTAATAAAGTTAATAAATACATAATTGTTTAATTATATATCAGTAAAATTAAATTTAAACCTACCCACAAAATAATGGTCTCTGTTTTGACTAGTATCGTCATACGGTAGAACCTCCTTAAAGATCTGATACTGCTTTTTCTACAGGAAAAACTGACGTTATTCTCTCTACTTTAAAAAACTGACACAACTTTTCCTACTTAAAAAGGTAACGTTATTTTTTTATTCTATATAAAATTCTAATGTTACTTTTTCTTATTAAAAAAATTACTTTGTTCTTTTTACTTAAAAACTTGGACTTACTTTTTACAAAAATACATATTTTTCTTTTTCAATTAAAAATTTGACGTCAGTTTTTAATTATTATTGCAAAGACTGATGCTGTTTTTGTAATTGAATGAATTCTGATTAACATTTTTCACTTTAAAAATTTAAAATAAAATTAATTAATTTCGAATTATTGTATTTTAATAATAGTAAATTCATTTTCAAATTAGAGTTTTATTAATATTGATTTATCGCAAATATCACACCATTATTTCTGTAAAGATATATATTCTACTGATAACTTTCGAATTACACAATAAAATTTTGCATCTGTTTTTATCATAAACTAATTTCCATTTCTCTGTATTTTTTAGTTTACATTAATTATTTTCGTTCCTTTCTCAGTAACCTAAATATTTACCGCATCATAAAAACATTTTTTTCATATTTTTTTAAGCTGAATTGCAATAAATAATAGTAGAATAGAAAGAAACGTAAATTAACACACAAACAGTGTTTTTTCGTTTACTAAAAAAGTAAACATAAACAAATTATGTGATACAATTATCTGTTTTTTGATTTTTTATTTTCATTAATTACTATACTAAACGAAATTATCATCGATTCAATATTCCCAAAAACAATTTTCATTTTGATACCCTATCGTTTCCTTCCTAAGGTTATGATTTAATAAACAAAATACAAATTTTGTTGAATACTTAACATAAAGTAAAAAATAAATCGCTACAAAAATGTATTACCGAGAGATAGATTTTTGTATATTACCTGTAGTTTTAATTCTAAAATAATGAAAGAAACTACAGTATCCTGTACCGAAATTTTTATTATCCAATTAATTATCTGCCTATATAATTAATAATGTTAACAATTGGAATGATGATATCAGCTCACAATAATGTTAAATCGAAATTAAATATCACATTACAAATTTGTGGTAAAATCCACAAGCTGTTGCACCACAGGTTTCGTTAATTCTAAAGATTCAGGTGTTAGTTAAAGCTATAATAAATTATTCTTATTCTAATAAATTCTATTTTTAATTATTGTTATGTAGTTCTTAAATTTACTGCAATGTATTCACGCTGTCGTTGTAATAACATACCCGTTTGCGAATGAGGAGAATCCATTCCACGATGGCCATCTTCAGGCCTCAGAACTGGGGAGAAGGTTGTAGCACTTGAAACCGAAACCGTCGGAGGCTTTTCAGTCTTATCATTTCGTATGAGCTGGTGCACCGGCGGTGGACCTAATTTAAAAAAAAAATTCAAATATCAGAACCAAGTTTGATTAAAAATACGACATTTTAAACAGTTAATGTAACATTATTATATTGTAATTATTTAATTATAATCGCAAGCTTTATTCGAACATTAATCGTGCAAAATGAAAGAAACGTTCAAATGTCTAAAAATCTGAAAACAGAATAGAATAGACAATATCGCTGACAAAAATGATACTTTAAGGGATATTTTTTTTTGTAAAAATGTATTTTCAGAGAAGAACAACTTAAAATTTGATTTAAATGTTTTCTTAAATAATTTTTTAGAATGTGATGTCACGTGACCTTAACAGTGGATCCCGTTGCCAAAAACAGCTGACATTTATCACGAGCAAGGTCGATGACCATTAAAATCTTAAATTTGTGTGTTACATAAAAAGAAGGAGAATAACAATGTGGAATTTAATTTAAATAATTAATTTTCTAACCAAATTTGAATAGTATTTGCAAACAAATTGATAAAATTTGTAAACAAATGAAAGTACGATTAAACTGAATAAATAAAATGAAACCAAATAATAAATCAATAAAATAAAGAAATCTATAATTAAACGGAATAATAAATACATTCATGTGGAAAAAATTAACATTCTAATAAAAATTGGTTTAAAAGAATCGAAATCAGTGAATCATTGAGATAGTTTTTTCACGATTGTTTTGAAATTCTAGTTTGCAATCCAGCAAATCACAGGGGATTGTAATGCCGGGTATAGTAACTGTGCTATTCTATTTCGAGTTCGACCTATATATATCGAGCTATATCTCGCCTTAGTCATTCATTTGGAGAATTTCTCTGGATGATGCTCTAGACATGTTTTCTCTTAAAGAGTCTTATGAACTCATCGAATTTCAAATTATTGCTCTATAGAATATTCGTTTTAGTTTCTCTTTTACTTAAAACTTTAGTTCTGCTGAAAGGTTATCGTTTGATCGATGGAGAAGAAAGGGATGGGAAGTGAGAATGGCGAAAGTTGAAATGAGTGAAAGAAAGTCGGTGATATTAAACTAGAGTTCAGATAGAGAAGGTCTCGAAAATTCTCGAAAATGAGAAAAAACCAATCCTGAAAACATTTCTTTTCACTTCCAGAAAAATGGAGACATTAGTTTTTTCACAAGTTCATCTGTCCTGTTGTCAAACTTTCGGCAACAATTTTTATTGAAAAAAAAATGTTAAACTTATTAAATTGAATTCTTTTATTACAAATGTTGAAATTTAAAGTTCTTCTTCTTAATTTAAATCTAAATTAATAGTTAACACAGAGAAAAATGTCTTGTTAAATTTAAAGTGAATAAGTGATATTTCACTGATAAATTAGTAACCCCTGTCAATAAAACAGATTCGCTAATTTTAATCATTTCCAGTGAAATGTCACTGTGAACGAGAACAAAAATTTAGTTTTTTAAACTAGAAATGAGGTTGATTTAATCAGAAATTTGGTAACTTTAACGAGCATTCATATTATTTTAAAAAGAATTCTGGATATCTTAGGACAAAAAAATGTTTTGTAATATTTTGTGTTTTTACACAAACTTTTGTTTATTGTAACTAAAATTATGGTTACTCTATCCGAAATTCTAGTTATTTTAACTAGACGTCTAGATGTTTTAGACAGAAGAAAAGTTTACAGACACACTAAAAAAACAGTTTGGTTAGAATTATCAAAATCTTTGTTAATCTAATCAGTATTGTGGTAAAAATATATTTAATTTATTTCTGGTTTTGTTTATAAAAACTAAGATTAATTTACCTGAAACACTGATTCAAATGGGCAGAATTCTGATTAATTTAACTACAATTATACGCTAAATATATCCTAACCAGAATTGTTTTAAAATTTGTTTTTGGTTACTTTAATGGAATTTTTATTTACTTTTATTTTTGTTATTTTCAGCAAAATTCTAATTAACTCAACCAAAAAATTAGTTATTTTACCAGAATTCTGTATATTATATAGACTTTTTATTATTTTAATCTACTTCTTGGCTCTTGTGAACGAAATTGTATTTATTTTAACCACAATTTTCGGTTATTTAAACCATAATTTCAGTAAGTTTTATTGGAATTCGATAAATTATTTTACCTTGAAATATAAATAATTTTTCTGTGAAAAATTGGAATAGAACTTAGTTATTTTTATCAGAATGTCTTTTATTTCCACTAAAATTTTGGTTAGAATAACAAAATTTTAGTTCTTTTAACCAAAGTCCTAGATATTCAATCCAGAAAAACATTCAATAATGCTTTTTTAAGGTTCTTCTGAATTTTCTTATTTAACCAAAGTTTTATTTATCTTAACCACAAATTTAGTTTCTTTAACGGTTCACAGTGGGGCAGAATCGTGAAAACGTGCCGAAAACCCTGAAATTAAATTATTTTTTAAGGATGTTTGATATACTTAGCATTAATCTGTGACCTTTGAAAAATAAAATGACGTATCTTTTCGTGATCCTGAATGCAATATTCTTCTTCTACAGTTTGCTGAAAAGTAGCCTTCGTATTTTTCAAAACTAACAAACTAAAATTAGAAATACTTCGCGTTAGTAAAAATACTATAAAAAGCTCAAATTTAATCGTATTTTCAGTCTCTAAATTGGAATCGTCTTATGATAAGTTCTAGAACACTCTTCCATGTTTTATAATTCATTATATCAACAAGAAAAAGAACTATTAAATGAAGAAGTCAATAAAAACTTGTAAAAAGTGGTATATGCATTTTTTTCAAAAGCAGTTGAAAAAGTTATGAATTCAGCAAAATCCGGTTTAGTTCTTTTTTTTAAATTAATCATTAAGGATCCCTTAAACAAATCCTATAAGCAAAACTTGCCCGAATTTGCCCCTTTCTGTTTTATATGTATTTTTACTCAACTACTTCTGTTGCATTATATAATGCAATAGAATCTTTTATCCTTTAATGAAAAATATAATTAATTTTTCAAATGAAAAATTCAAAATAAACTTCCATGATTTTTACCAATCAGGTGCTTTTATAAAATAATAACAAATTTTGTTGGTTATGCTATTACCTGAAGTGACATTTAATAGTATATTCTGTGAAATGTTTATATTTTATTGATGTTATCGTAATTTAAAAATTCAATAAACATATAAAATATGTTATAATTGATTGAATTATTGTCTGATTTTGGGATTGCTTTTTTCACGATTATGGAAGCTTTAAGTTCAGGTAAAAAATGTAATAATTACATTAGTTCAATAAATAATAGAAAAAGTCATGTTTGTATTGTTTATAGGTTAATTTATTAATTTTGTTTCAAAGGTACAAAATCGAATAAATGGTCTCTAAACAGATCTGAAATGGTTAATATAATGAAAATGTCCAAATTATTTCAGATTCATAATCAGTGCCCTCAAAAACCCCCTATAACTAACTTTCATGAAAATCCGTTAACTTTTTAAAAAATTGATCCGCCATATTAGATCTGCCATTTTGAATTTTTGAAAACTGATTTCAGATTCGTAATTAGCGACCTTAAAAATCCCCTATAACTAACTTTCATGAAAATCCGTTAACTTTTTAAAAAATTGATCCCCCATATTGAATCCGCCATTTTAAATTTTTAAAAACTGACTTCAGATTCGTAATCAGCGACCTTAAAAACCCCCTATAACTAACTTTCATAAAAATCTGTTAACTTTTTAAAAAATTGATCCGCCATATTGGATCCGCCATTTTGAATTTTTGAAAACTGACTTCAGATTCGTAATAAGCGACCTCAAAAACATGTGATTACCAAGTTTTATATAAATCGAAGAATATTTTGAGGTTTTCGGCATGTTTTCACGATTCTGCCCCACTGTGCGGTTGAACCAGAATTCTAGATAATTTTATCGAAATTATAGTAATTTTCGCCAAAAATTTGATTATTTTAATTACAAATCTGGATATTTTAACTAAAATTGTAATGGTTTCAAACAGAATTTTGGATATTTTTATCCAAAAAATGTTAACTGGAACTAGCTTTTTATGTTTTATTCTTCATTTTGGTTATGTGAACCATAATTTTTGTCAGTTTAATCAAAATTTTAGTTATTTTTATTGCAATTCTAGTTAGTTAAATAAATTAAAATTTTGAATATTTCACCAAAACTTTTATTTTCTCCAGAAAAAATTTTATAAGACTTTAGTAAATATTTCCTATTCTCACCAAAGTCCATTTCACTTTAACTAAATTTCTAGTTATTTTACCAGAATTCTGAATATACGGACTGGAAAAAAATCTGAAAAACAGCTTTACCAGAATTTCAATTACACACTACCGTCGAAAATTGTCGGTCCAACAGCTCTGAGTGGGTTGAAAAAACACAACCCAAAAGAAAATGATGATCTCTTGATCAAAATGTAAGATAGAGACTTAAAATTTATAAATTTAGAAAGCTTAATAAATTGTGCGTTGAGTAATTTATTGGTCCATTTATTGGGATTTCTAAATAATTATTTTGTTTGATAAATTAAAAACAAAAAAATCTTGAATTTTTAGTTATCGTTCAATATGTTCACTCTCTAAATCTGAATTAGTTAAAAATAACTAATTATTAGTAAAATCGTGGCTCACCTTTTATGTCAGCAACTAGTAAAAAATATCTAATTATTAGAAAAAAAATAACTAAAAAATAGTTTAAATTTGACTAATTGACTTAGTAAACAGAATTTTACTAAAATATTAGTTATTTTGACATGACCTAAAATGAATTTGACTAATAAATTGGTTACTTTTTACTAAATGATTAGTAAAAATATCACTATTTGAATTAGTAACTGAGTTTTTGCTTTCAAATTGGTTATATTTAACTAATTCAGATTTAGAGACCAGATCGTTTCTTGATCTAGAAAAATTATATCTATACGGAAAAAAATTAATCACAAAACTTGAAATGAGTTGAATTCTTAATTGCAGAGAATTAAAAAAGTATCTAAATTAAGCATTATAATCAAACTTTCTATAATGAGTTATGCTTTATTTTGCAAAACTATATATCAAAAATGCCATTTTATGAAATTTCTAATTTAGAGATATGTTCATTTGACAACCTAGAAATCTATAAAAAAGGTTATGCTAAAACATATTTTATTATTCAGAAAAGTTTAAAAATGTTTGGCTTTTGGGATATAATGAAGATTTGACTAAATTCAGATCGATTTTTTTATTAATAAATTTGCTCTAAAAACATAATTATTTTTGTAAAATTCTTTTAAATTTTTAAAAAATTTTTAAAAACATATTTTATTATTCGGAAAAGTTTAAAAATGTTTGGTTTTTGGGATATAATGAAGATTTGACTAAATTTAGATCGATTTTTTTTTTAATAAATTTGCTCTAAAAAAATTATTATTTTTGTCAAATTCATTTAAACTTTTGAAATTTTTTTACTATTTCTTTTAAATTTTAAAAACACATACATTCTAAGTAATCCGTTTGCTCTAAATTTCAATAATAACTTAAATTTTATTCGTAATGGGCTATGTATAAAATGAGGAATTATACAATGTATAACATTAAAATACTTTATTTCTTATTCTAAGAATAATATTAAAATTTTTTACCAAATAATTGAAAAAATAGATAAAAAGCATAATAATTGTGAACGTTGCTGAGATCCATCGGCTGGATCAGTCATTTGCTTTTTTTATTTATTTATTATTTTTTATTTATTTATTATTTCCTTGTAAAATATTTAATTAATAGTTTTTCCTTTGTTATAGTTTCGGTTTTAAATGAAGCTAAGAAAACTAAAAAAATATTAAGTAGTTGCCGAAATTGGACTAAAAACGTCAAAGCATGTTTTACTAAAAAATCTTCATTTTCAAGTGAAAAAAGTGATTTTGACTGCTTTTTTAGTAAAACATGCTTTGACGGTTTTAGTAAATTTCGGCAACAACTTAATATTTTTTAAGATTTCTTAGCTTTATTTAAAACCGACACTATAACAAGGGAAAAACGGTTAATTAAATATTTTTCATATAATTTTAGTAGATCAGGAAACAAGCTAAACATTGAACTAAATAAGTGAAAAAATCGACAATTTTTCTTTTTAACTTAACAAGCTAAATAATCATTTTGAAATGTTAAAAAAAATTTGCAATAAATTATTTTACGCAGGATTTTATAAACTTTTCAAATTTCTAAGTTTTAAGTGTCTATTTTACATTTTGACCAAAATATCGTGATGTTAATTCAGTCGTATTTTTTAATCCACTCCGAGTAGTCGGATCGACAATTTATATTTAAATAGTTATATTTAAATATTTATATTTGTTTTTTTTTTCAAAAAATTGTACTATTTTAAGGTATTTCTCCGATGGGCAGTCCCTGCCATAAGTTAGTATTTCAGTTAATAGCGATTATTAATTAATATAATTTATTTCTCAACTTATTATTGACCATGAATAGTTGATCAGATATCGGCCAATAGTTTTTTAATAAGAATGTTTCAAAAATTAACAAAAGTTGCTAAATTTTCACCGTTTTTTAAGGATACGTTTTTCACAAATCTATATCTTTACTTACCATTTTTTAAAAAATGGTAGAATTTAGGTAAATAATAGCTTATTTTCTTGAGAAAAACAAACTCTACAACTTCAGTTCGTCAGATTTTTGAAAAAGTGGATAATTTTTTAAATACAGCAACTTGTTATAAATATTTAGAAAAATTTAGAAATATATTTATAAACAAATTGCTGTAGGGTGATTCTACGTCAGAAAAATCACAATCTGCAAGTTGTTCACAGAATTTAATGATACTTGGTGAAATTGTAGTATAATATGAGAGAAATTAGTCAGCAAAAGGAATTTTTAAAATATCATAAATTGTAGGAGTTATACTATTTTGAATTTTGATGCAACATTTTCTTAATTATTTTATATCTCGGTCAATTTTGAACGGATTTTGATGAGTCACACACCAATTTCTTCATAAAATTGTGTTTTTTCAGAAAATCATAAAGCAAAAAACAAAATTTATTTTTTAGATAGTAAAAAAGTGGAAATAAAACTTTATTTATATTTTTTTTCAATTTTGACCCAAGTCTTTAATTTTTAAATTTTTTAATAATATTCCCCTTTCTTTCATCTTTATTTTAAAATAAAGATCATCCTGGAGACTTTATTAGATCTTGGGATATCGTCCTTTTAGTATCATCATCTCAAAGAAAAATACTACGTGAATTTATGTTTTTATCTTCATTTGTTTTTCGACATTTTTTTTAAAATTAGAAACTATTTACTGTGAAGATTTTTTTTTAATTTCTCTATTAAATACAGTGAAAATCAAATAAAATTGTTATTCTATTAATAGATTTAGAAATAATAATTAATTTTAAGTAAAAATAAGAAAAAATTTAATTAAAAATTAATTTTAATATAATTAAATAAATTAGGTAGTTAAATCATTATTTATTTAATAACAATATAATTATAATATAATATAATAAATATTTATACAATGATTTATTTAGTAAGCAATTTTGCCTTAAGGGCATGTGATAGAGTATGACGTCACTGGTATAGGCAAAATTTGTCCGTAACTTTTCTCTTAAAATATTGAATATTTTGTCATAAAACTTGGTAGAATTTCTTAAAATGACATGAGGAAGGTCTCTCAGACCCAAGTTTGTTCAAATTTTGGCTCGAAGTTGATTTTTAAAAAATTTTGCAATTTTTCGATAATTTTCAAAAATTAATTTTGAGCCAAAATTCAAACAAACTTGGGTCTGAGAGACCTTCCTAATATCATTTTAAATAATTCTACCAAGTTTCATGACAAAATATTCAATATTTTAAGAGAAAAGTTACGGACAAATTTTGCCTATACCATTGACGTCATAATCCATCACATGCCCTTAATAAAAAATTTAAACATTCAAAAATTTGTAACAAAATAATTGTCCTAAAATCTATCGCTTTTGTTTTTATGATACTTAGACTTAAAATTTGAAGGTTTCTTTAGCAGCAAAGTATTTTCTGCATTGAATTGTTTAATTTCCATAATTTAATTAAATGTTTTTATTTTTACTTAAAATTAATAATTATCTCCAAACCTGTTAATAGAATAACAATTTTATTGAATTTTTACTTTATTTAATAAAGAAATTGAAAAGAAATTTTCACAGTAAATAGTTTCTAATTTTAAAAAAAATGTCGAAAAACAAATGAAGGTAAAAACATAATTTCACGTAGTATTTTTCTTTGAGATGATGATACTAAAAGAACGATATCACAAGATCTAATAAAGTCTCCAGGATGATCTTTATTTTAAAATAAAGATGAAATAAAGGGGAATGTTATTATAAAATTAAAAAATTAAAGAATTGGGTCAAAATTGAAAAAAATATAAATAAAGTTTTATTTTCACTTTTTTACTATCTAAAAAATAAATTTTGTTCTTTGCTTTATGATTTTCTGAAAAAACACAATTTTATGAAGAAATTGGTGTGTGACTCATCAAAATCCGTTTAAAATTGACCGAGATATAAAATAATTAAGAAAATGTTGCATCAAAATTCAAAATAGTATAACTCCTACAATTTATGATATTTTAAGAATTCCTTTTGCTGACTAATTTCTCTCATATTATACTACAATTTCACCAAGTTTTATTAAATTCTGTGAACCACTTGCAGATTGTGATATTTCTGAGGTAGAATCACCCTGTATTTAAAAAATTATCCACTTTTTCAAAAATCTGACGAGCTGAAGTTATAGAGTTTGTTTTTCTCAAGAAAATAAGCTATTATTTACCTAAATTCTACCATTTTTTAAAAAAATAGTAAGAAAAGATATAGACTTGTGAAAAAGGTATCCTTAAAAAACGGTGAAAATTTAGCAACTTTTGTTAATTTTTGAAACAATCTTATTAACAAACTATTGGCCGATATCTGATCAACTATTCATGGTCAATAATAAGTTAAGAAATAAATTATATTAATTAATAATCGCTATTAACTGAAATACTAACTTATGGCAGGGACTGCCCATCGGAGAAATACCTTAACTGGAGAAAAGGTGAAATATAAATGTTAGCCAAAATTCCAATAATTTTGCCAGAAATTAAATACTAAACCCAAAAAAGTAAAATTGAAAAATAAAACTGGAATCAACCAAAATTTTTTTTTTTTTTCAAGAAAACATCTTTTTCAGTGAATTAGTCTACAGAGCTTGACTCTAAATTGAATGTAAAGCCGATAGTCAAACAAGAAAAGTCAAATAGGGATGTAAATTTTGAAACTTACTGAAGCTAGCCGCGGGCTGAGCATGATCCGCGGCAGTAGCTGCGGATGGAGGGGTATAGCTGCTGCAGTAGTACGGCGGGTGCTCTATTTTGATCGCGTTTATTTGAGGCTGCATGTCGCTGAGGTCATGCAGTATGGACGCTGAAACCAGACACACACACACACTCTTATACAATTTATATTTGTATAAATGTATATTATATATGTATATGCACAAAAGTTCCTAATTTTCTGATAAAACACTATTCATTTTCGAAATTGTCTTTAAGCTGCACTCGACAAACTTTTTTCTTTCTTTTTCCTCATTAAATTTTAATATAGACAGCATCTGATAGCGCTTAATTTTCCCGCATGTCGAAGAGTCGTAGGAAGCGTCACAGCCAAGCGCCTTAAGCTTCCGCTATTCCACGTCACTCAACGATGGAAGCTCGTACTTTATTTTTGAATTTTCTTATTTCTGTCGCGCCAAACTACACAAGGCTGTGCGCATGAGATAGCAAAATTCGACTTTGACGTTCTCAAACATTTACCCTTCACGTGAGTTTATTTGCTTTTAAGATTAACTTGCAAATTTTGCATTTTACAAATTGTGTCAATTCTAGAATGAAAGTTGGACTCTTTATACTGTGATGGGAAACGAAAATTGGGAGTAGAATTTGTGTATAAAAAGTAAAAGAAGGAAAAAGGAGGATAGAGTGAAAAACATAATTATAAAAGTTAATCAATAGAATAAACAAAGAAAAAGCAAAATGCAAATTGCAAACGTTTTCGTACACTCACAGACAAAATCAAACAATAAATTTTAAAACGAATAGCAAACAGAAGCTTTCGGTTCTCAAGCGCTGAAAATAATTTAGAATTCAGAAAATTTATTTGTCCTCGAAATGTTTATTTTAGTCAGTAAACAGTGACATGTTGACGTGAAAGTCATGAAATAGGTGGAGTATCGGTGTAGTTTTTATATTCTGTTTTTTTTTTTTCTTCTTCTTTTTAGTCTAGCGTCAATTCCGCTTTGCAACCCCTTCTTCTTTTCCTCTCACTGCCCACTTCGCGACTGACGAAAATTGCTTTTTCACCCACATGAGCGGGTCTCTCTAGGCTCGGAGGTTCAACATTAAAAACGGAAAAATCTACCCTCGCGGCTCTCTGAATTGAAATAGGGGTTGGGGGTGGAGCATTGTTAACCAAAAGCAAGTGTGCATGGCTCAATTCTTTATACCACGTTCACGCTCGCAGGGAAGCGCGAATCTCAATTTTCACACGTTCCTCTTTCTTTCTACATGAAAATGCAGCTTTCTCTCTTTCCACATTGGTTTTGTAGAAATGTCAAACAGCGAAGAAAAAATCGCCTCGAGTCATGCACGCACGATTTTCCAGAAATGAAAGAAGAGAATTACTAAGAAACTGTTTATGGAGAAACTTTATCATTTAAATTCTCTTTCTATTAAAAAATAGTATCTCTTTGGATATTCATTATTGTTTTTTTTTTAAATCACTATTTTTCATATTCCTTTAAATCAAATGTAATTGTGTGATGTTTTGAACATAAAACGAATATAATAACTGAATTGATAAAAGGCGTGAACTGAAAATAAAGTGTGAATTGAGATAAAAATAATTAAAAATGAATTTTAATAAAAAGATAAGGGGATTTTCATCAGTGGGGTAATTAAAGTGAGCTTTTTGTGGAATAATTGAGTAAATCGGAAAAGTTGAGTGAGAAAATTTAATTGCGTAGTGAAAGTTGAGTAATAATTACTTGTGCTAAATAAAAGTTGAAAATTTTTATGGAGCGAAGCAGGAGGCTAGTGAGGAGACTCTGAAGCTCTGAGGCCGTGAGCATTGTTCGCTTCTATTAATACGCGGGGTTGCATACTAATCTACTGCACAGAGCGACTCACACTTGCATTTGTCGAGGCATTTCGAGACACGCTTCTCAATACTCGCTCTCATGCCCTATTATTCCATTTACCACCTTGATATAAACTAAAGCAAATCCGGTAAAAATTACAAACATAGGTTACATAAAAAGAGCCAAAATCAAATTCAATCTCAAAGTAATATTTCCTGAAAGTTACGAATTGGAAAAATTCGAACACATGTGTAAATTTCGGAAATTAATGTAGTAAACTAATTGAGTGGATTTTTGGAAGAGAAAGCACTAAGAAAAAAGGGTGAATTTTATATAGGTGATTCTTCATTGAGACTTACATCCCCTCTTAATAATTTTATAAACTATTTTAAATTTGTATTAATATCATGACTGAAGAACAGTTTTTTAACTTCAAAAGATTTTAAACGATTTTGAAAATTACTTAAAACTGCTCTTTTCTAGATTCACTTCAAAGGAGTTGTCGTATTTAATATATTTTATTTTCCTTAAAATATACTTTTAAAAAGTTTTTATCTCTTCTATTTGGCAGTTTGTCTCAAAAACTTCGTTTTTGTTGTGTTTCTTTATTAACAACTTTTGTGAAAATCGTTCTTAAATACTTTTAGTTACTTTAAACAGGAGTTTATATATTCATTGTTTCTGTTAGTAATTTTAATCTTTTTTATAATTAATTTTCACCGACTATATACTCTCTAATTCTGAATTAGTTAAAAACTACCATTTAGACGTTAAAATCGTGAACGAGTTTTCTCTTTTTCAATTAGGAAAAAATAACTAATTAATAGTAAAAAACTACTAATTTAGCAGTTAAATTTAACTAATTAAATAGTAAAAATAACTAATGTTATTAGTAAATAGAAATCTACTAATTATTTTAGTAGTTTAACATAACCTAAAATTACTTTATTAAATTAGTAGTTTTTTACTATGTTTTTACTAAAGCTTTAGTAAAAAATTACTAGTTGAAATTGTAAACGAGTTTTCACTGTTAAAATGGTAGTTTTTAATCATTTTAGATTTAGAGAGTAAGTACTCTCTAAATCTGAATTAGTGGTTTTCTACTAATGAATTAGCGAAAAGTGAGCTACTCTTAAAATAGTAATGATTTTACTAATTCTTAGAAGAAAACTACTAATTTTGTAGTAGAAAACTACTAATTAAATTAGTAAAAAATCTACTTTTTTTAAAAGTAAAGTTTCACTATTTCAATTAGTAGTTTTCTACTAAGAATTAGTAATTTTCTACTATATGAATTAGATGAAAATGAGCCATGAATTTGACTAATTCATAGTAGAAAACTACTAATTCAGATTTAGAGAGTAAGGTAAGAAATATGGTTTAAGACTTTCATAAAATAGTAAGATGTTTAATTTAAAAATTACAAATATTATAATTAATTTACTACGTATTTTAAAGATTTGTAAACTCCTAATTGACAAAAATTATTGAATTGTTTATATTTAAAACAAAATAAAATAACAGCGATATAAAGTAGACAAACATATGTAGTATTATGCGAAGGTCTTTTTATTTTATAAAGTTTTACCGTTATAATATATTTTTTGAGTCAGTATCTTTTTGACACAAAACATGCTTTGAAAATTGTTACTTTGTACAAACATAGGTAAATTTTATTCTGTACATCTTAAATTGAAGGTTTTAACATTAATCAATTAAATAAATTAATTCAACAAATAATAAACACTTTAATTAATTAATAAAAATTAAAAATCAAATATTTAATCATTAGAACCTAAAAATCTTTTAATTTTAGCAATTGTAAAAAATAACATTTATCTAAGTTTATACAAAAATAACAATTTTGAAAGTAAGTTTTGTGTCAAAATTATACTGACTCAATTTTTTTCTTTGATTTGTAAACTCCTGTTCAAAAATTTTAAAATGCATGTTAATAGTGTTTTGTTTTTTAGAAAAAAAATGTCTTGTAGACAAGACTAAAGACATTAATTTAAGTTCAAATTTCTATAAAATTAATTTGTTTTATAGTTGTTAATAGTTGTTAATAAGTTGCACATAAAAAATATTCAAGAAAAAAATTTTTTGATTTGAAAATTTGCTATTGGTAAAAGTTACCACTTTGTAAAGAACCACCCATATATTTGTGAGACTTGAAACACAAAAAAGGCTTAACAAAGAATGTATTACGAATGAACTAGGATGGTAAAAAAGTAAACGAACACAAAAAATGAGTTCTGTATGAAAAAGAAAATTATAATTTAAAGAATTTTTTTTTAATTTAGTGACATTCATCTTCTTTCAAGATTAAATAAATCACAAAATCATAAATAAATTGTTCATAAAAAATAGCACAACTAGTTAAAAATTGACACGAGAGTGAAAAAGGACAAAATAAAAAGGTCTGTAAAATTAAAAATAGACATAATTAACGAAAAGAGAAAAAGAGGACATAGAAAGTAAAATTTGACACAAATGGAAAGAGACGTGGAGGAAAACCAAATAAAAAATTGAAAGTAGACACAAACAACTAAAAGAGAAAAAATGGGTATAAAAAGTTTAAAATTGACACAAAGAATACATGGAAAATGAGAAAAAATAAAATATAAACACAAAAATACGTAAACTATAATGTATGCTGACAGATAATGAAAATAGTAATGAAAGTGAACACTGGTTTTGAAGAATACAATCTGTACGGAAAAAAGGGTTGTGTTGCAACGACTACAGAGGATGCTTTCAAAAGGCAGTGTTCGGCGTTTACCTTTCGAAAGCATCCACATGGAATTTTTTCAGAAATAATCCTGTTAATGTGTTTTTTTTTAAAAAGATAGAAGAAAGGAGAGAAAATTTTTAATATATCCTAGAGAAAGTCAGGGACTTGAATAAATATACTGAATCCTTTAGATTTGAAAAGAATCGTCGTACCTTTTGAAAGCATCCAGAGCTCCTTGGAGCTGAAAACACCTGTCGCGAGGATCGTATCGTTGCATACGACACCATTATACAGTTCGTGGTAACCTGCACCTGGGAACAAACCCAATCGATAAATTTTTTTTATCGATAAATGATCGTTCCTTGGAAAATTACTTTTAACATTAATTAATTCTTTTGAACATTCTTAATATTATTTATAATTATTTGTTCTCACTATCATTTATATCTTTTTATTTCTAATATTTTTATCACAAATTAAAAAATTTTATGTTTAAATTTAAAAGAAACGAGACAAATATTATGGAATTTTACATTTTTGAAAATGAAAAAACTGACAAAAAATAAATGATGAGAGAAAATGTTTAATCTAGCAAAACTATTTGAGTCAGTGTCATTATTAAAAAATAGATTGTTCCTTGCTTAATAAAACAATTTCTAAATTTCGAGAGAGACAGTTCAGTTTTCACATTGTGTAAAATGTATAATATCTTCATAAACTGTATATACTAACAAATTTCTTTTTGTCTGTACTTAGTTGCCAATTTTTTTACACAATGATACTTGACCCAACTATTTTTAATTTTATACAATTAATTTTTTTTGAACATGCGTACCTTTACGTCGTCTTTCTTCTTCTTTGTTGGCATTACAGATGCCATTGAGGACCTCTGAAAGCACAAAAATCATGATTTACGTTTTTTGGAATTAAAAATCGCACAATTTACAAATGCAAAATCTAAGAATTTTGAGAAAATACTTTGTCCCTCGTTTCATTAAAATTAAATCTGAAATCCTAATCAGTCATCAGATCCTAAAGACACTTCACGTCTTTAGCTTCCCTGTCACACGGTGTTTTATATCGTGTGATCTTACGCAAATCTCATTACGCAACATATCACCAAAATACACGAGAGCCCAGAACGTTCGAGTTCTTCAGGGTAAGGAAATTTTTTATTTTTTCTATAGTCTCTGATATAACAAAGTTTTTCCAATAAAAATAGAATTTTTAACTCGAAAATCTTCTCGAAACTTTTCAATTATTATGAAAATATAAATAGAAGATAAAAATGGGCTATTTAGAAATTGAAATAAGGCATTTATAAATTTGATATATCTATAAAGGTATCTATAAATTAAATATAAATCAGTATCTCTCATATTTAAGAATTAAAATATTTTCTTTAAAGGTCAGATTTTAATGCAACACACCAATGACGAAATATTTTACAATATACTTCCCGTTCTTCTATAAAATTAAATACCTATTTCATCATTCATAAACAACAAATCCACAACATTACGATTTGATACCTCATGACAGTTTTCTACAAGAAAAAACCAAAATATACAAATCCTCTATAAATTCCGCTAATAACTCTTCGCGAAAATAAACGTTAGACAATTTGTTTTATTTTAAATTCACATTCTCTCTATACATCATAAAATTCGTGATTTTTTTCATAAAATGTAAGTCACACTGGTTATAATTTATTCAAAGATTTTTGGATTGATGCCATTAAAAAATACATTATGACAGGAGGCTAAATTACTCGAACAAGAAGGCACGGAGTATTTAAATCACAAACTTACAAGTTTTGCGAAATAACAACCGGAAATGAAATTCGTTTTAGTTGTAGGCCCTGCATTTTCTTAAAGTACGAAAATTGCGCAGCATGCTAATTCAATTTCGTAAATTTAATGCTAGAAGTGAAATGCCTGGACAGCTGCAAAATAATTCCTTTTCGCATGAATTCCTATTCGATGTACATTATTGCATTCGCGGACGTGTAGATGATTAATTTATTTACATTAGAAATAATAATAGCCCAAGTTGACGCTCTGTCTATATATACAAAATGTAATAATGGTATGGAAAGATTTTTCAAGGCTGTTCTTTGAGAAAGACAGAAAATCCAAAGCTCAAAGAATCATCTGTGCTTTTCTGGTACTCTGACATTTATTGCTTTCAAATATTTCTAACGAGGTGTATTTTCTGAAAATTCGGATTTGAAACTATTTTTAAATATTTCAGTTAATTTATTACATTACAAAAAAATTGTAAATGTCATTGGGAAAATCAGGAAAAAATTAAAAAGGAACTAGATTATCTAATTCAAATCAAGTTTATTATCGTTTACTTTTTGAAAAATTGAAAACTTTTTAATAATGAATTAATAATGAAGTTGAAAACTCCATGTTTCGGGTTAAACTTTGAATTGGATTTTTTTAAAGCAAAGTGAGGAGATGAACGGAAGCAAATCAACTATAGGCAATAGCATGTTTGAGCTGCTACAAAATGTCCGTCGACTATTTATTTATAGAGCAAGCGCACACAGAAACAAGTCAGATACACGTACACAATCCCATACAAACAATCTCGTATCGATATGTCGAAAGCACATGAGTATGAAATTGAAGCAATACTTCTTTCGATTCATCTGCAATTCTTTATAGATGTATACTCAGCTCCGAATCGTTTTCGCGACAGTAATTTCTACTATTCGCAACTATGTATACACACATTTCAAAAGACAGGACATCTTTTAAAATTACGACGCCAAATAACTTATATTTCACGCTGTTCTAAAATTCTGTTCTAATTTTGAATTTAAGTTGCATCGATTGAGCAAGAAAAAATCTCCAGTCTTTGACATTTGAATACATCCAATTTTTAACTCTCTCAAACCTTTTGATTTTCAAATTGTCTACAATTTGTAAAAATTTGAATTTGTTTTTCCACCATCTTCTACTTTTAAAATTAAGTATTGGTTATTTTTCATTTAGCCCGGTAAATTATCGTAACTTTTTTTTTCTTTGTTTTTGGGACTGAGGCTTTGGAAACAGTTTTTAAAAATGGGAAGAAATTGGGTTGATTTTTATCGTGGTGATTTTTCGCGAGAAGCATTTTGATGAAAGATAAATTAAGAATGATATTCGTTTCGTGTAATTAGGCTAGCTCGAGTAGTAAATTTAAAATGAATAGCAGAACGGTCGTGGATCCACCCTTAGAGCTAAATATCGCTCAGCTAGTTGCGTAAGTATGTGCGAGTGTTGAAGTAGAGGACAGGTGCCTCTCAGAATTCTCGTGCAAATGCATTTTCGTATGCACTGTTTTAGCACTTGGTTCGAAATAGTAACCGAGAAGTTTAAGCCGTCCAGTAATTTCCAACTTTGATTAAATCTACGGTCAATAATTTACTCCGTTTTCTAACTTCTTAGTCAGGAGTTCTTATTATTAGAAATATTTCCAATTAAGATAATTCTTCAACTGGAAATTTTTTCTACATGATACTTTCAGGAAAATAGAAGATAATTATTATCCCATTTTTAGAAATTGTTATAAAACTTATTATTATTTACTATTATGGGTTTATAATCCTCTTCTTATATTCACTCAAAGTAAATATAATAAGTGTAGAGTGTAAAGTGTAATATTTATGAAAATAAGATGAAAAATAACTTTGCGGAAGAGCTGAAGACATAAGATTGAGAGATTTGATTTGTCTTTCTCGAATGAAAGTTGCATTAGAGGAGTTGGAGCATAAACGTCTAGTCTTATGCGACACGATCAACATCATGAAAATTCCAGAGGTTCCTAAAATATACAACATGCCACAATACTATAAACCTAACCGCTGCCAAGACCGATTTCATAGAGAAGTAAGCTTGTACGTTTACATACACATAAAATATGTAGTCACTTTAGTTAATGAGAGAAACATCAAGAAAATGCTATTAACAATTATCCTTCCTGACTCTAAACTAACATTTTCCATTTCGCATTATTATGATTCAAAGCTGAAACGGGTGTCAGATAATTGAATCGTAACAAATTTACTCAAAATTAAAATTATTCTAAAACAGAAGAAAATTCATAACTTTCTATTAGCTGTAATATTAAACAGGATTAAAGAAAGTCTTGATTAATTTTTAAAATAAAAAATGTCTGTTGATTTTTTGAAATGAAGAATCCGGAAACAAGATTAATATAAAAAAAATCGTTTTCAAGAAAGGAGATATATTTTTCTATTTTCTGAATGTAGGGCAATCTGGAAAGATAATAAATAATGCGTTTTGAAGGGTGACCATGTGAGAGAAGCTAGGGAAATCAAGAGGAAGGGAATCTGGAGCAGCTAACGCCTAACCTACCCCATTACATGTCTTGGCAGCCTCTTCTTTTTTTGTATGTAGTGCGGTAGGCCCGGCCAATTTTTACGTCAACCGGCTGTAAACATTAGAAACGTGGCTGCCAAGCCAAACCGTGTAACTCACTGTTTCGAGCCAACAGCCAAACTTGCTTTCGATTCATGAGTCAAACCAAGCCAGGTATTTGATACTTCCAGCCGACCACGTGGAGAACACGTGCTACTCTCAAGAAGGTCGAGTCCATACCAAGTGATCACACCAATTTCAGTCATATTGAGTAATATTTACGAAATTGATATTTTGGGTTCCTTTAGGAGTAAAAAAAATAAATTTTAATCATTTTTAAAAACTTCAAAATATTTTCGAAAATATTCAAATTCGAAATTTTATGTACTATTTTTTTTGTGTTATCATAACTTCTGTAATTTTGAAGCAATTGAGATCATTTTTTTTTTAAATTACTCGTATTTAAATACTCAAGAAAAATTATAATAATTAAGAAATTGTTTATAATTAAATTTTTATTAAAAAATTTAAATTATTTATTTAAACAAAATCTAAAGTATATCATCGATCTTTTTCAAAAAATTCATAAACATAGCCTATAATTTGCTTAAAAATTTAAGCCAAAGAAAAAGATGGTATGTATTATAGTTTTTGAGAAAAAAATTATTAAGTTATGCTAGCGCGGCGCGGACCGGTGTCACCGCTACTCAACGCGTAGTTCCGTAGTAACCGAAATGTATGTATATTTTTACATAATGTAAATATAGTTAGTGTATTATATTTAAATTATAAGCTTCAGAAAGTCACACTGATCTTTTCATAGTACATGGACATCAAACTTTAGAATTAAAAAAATCGGAGAAAATAATTAAAGTAAAAAAAAGTAATTAAAAAATTGGTAATTTATAGAAAAATAATAAAAATAACTAAAAATTGGGAAAATTATTAAAATTTAAGAATAATAATTGAAAATTTGTTAAATCAATTGAAAAATAATTAATATAATTAAAAACTGGTAAAAATAAGTGAAAATAAGTGAATAATTAAAATAATTTAAAACTGAAGAAAGAAAAATAATGGACTGGTAAAATTATCAAAATTCGCGATGTTCAGGGGTGTTAATTTTTTTTCTTATGCAATTTTAGACCTAAAATTATGGGGTAATGTCAAAAATAGAGAAACAAATAATTTGCGGAGTTTGAGAAATTTATTCTAAGAAAAACTTAAATTTTAAAAATTAAACCTCTTTCACAATTTTCATTTTTTCCATCGACAATTTTTTTGTGGGATTTTTAAATGATTTTCTACAATCCATCGTATGGATTTTGAAAAATAAAATTTCGAAAATGACCAAAAAAATATTGTTTTTTAATTTTTATGTAATACCATAATTCTACATCTTAATTGATGTAAGAAAAAAAATGATACCTCTGAGCATCAAAAATTTTGTTGAGTTAAAATTTCACCTATCTCTCCCCTTAAAGAATGATAAAAATAGTTTGAAAATAGTTGAAAGAAATGAAAACTATAATAAATTTAAAAGATGACAAAATTTTATAAGGAGAAAAATGATTAAAAATTTGAAACATAAAGTATGAAACATAAAATTTGTCAGTACTGCGAAGTACTGACAAACTTCGCAGGTGTTGACAGATTGAATTAATGAATGAAATTTGAAGATTATTATAAATAACTATTTTTAATCAATGTTTGTAAAAAAAAATTTCAAATTTCAAATTTTAGGTCTAAAATTGCATAAGAAAAAAAATTAACACCCCTGAACATCGCGAATTTTGATAATTTTACCAGTCCATTATTTTTCTTTCTTCAGTTTTAAATTATTTTAATTATTCACTTATTTTCACTTATTTTTACCAGTTTTTAATTATATTAATTGTTTTTCAATTGATTTAACAAAGTTTCAATTATTATTCTTAAATTTTAATAATTTTCCCAATTTTTAGTTATTTTTATTATTTTTCTATAAATTACCAATTTTTTAATTACTTTTTTTTACTTTAATTATTTTCTCCGATTTTTTTAATTCTAAAGTTTGATGTCCATGTACTATGAAAAGATCAGTGTGACTTTCTGAAGCTTATAATTTAAATATAATACACTAACTATATTTACATTATGTAAAAATATACATACATTTCGGTTACTACGGAACTACGCGTTGAGTAGCGGTGACACCGGTCTGCGCCGCGCTAGCATAACTTAATAATTTTTTTCTCAAAAACTATAATACATACCATCTTTTTCTTTGGCTTAAATTTTTAAGCAAATTATAGGCTATGTTTATGAATTTTTTGAAAAAGATCGATGATATACTTTAGATTTTGTTTAAATAAATAATTTAATTTTTTTAATAAAAATTTAATTATAAACAATTTCCTAATTATTATAATTTTTCTTGAAAGAGTATTTAAATACGAGTAATTTAAAAAAAAAATGATCTCAATTGCTTCAAAATTACAGAAGTTATGATAAAACAAAAAAAATAGTACTCAAAATTTTGAATTTGAATATTTTCGAAAATATTTTGAATTTTTTAAAAATAATTAAAATTTATTTTTTTTACTCCTAAAGGAACCCAAAATATCAATTTCGTAAATATTACTCAATATGACTGAAATTGGTGTGATCACTTGGTATGGACTCGACCAGAATCAAATTCCTTTTTCTTCACTGTAAAAACAAGTGTCTTATTTTAAGACATTTTTGTCCTCACTTTTAAGACGTTTTAAGGTGTCTTAATTTTAAACCAATGAGAAAGCATCTTTCAAAATTATCAACCAATGAAATAGTTTGAAATAACCGTAAGACGCTTTCTAAATGTCTTGCGTCTTAAAATAAGACACTTAGAAGACAGGAGTTTTTGCAGTGTTATTCCAATTTTTACATGTTACAGTAAAACCGAGGTAAAACATAACCTAGCTACTCTCTTAAGAGTTCTGTGAGACGAACGTAAAATCGATAAATTCCAAAAAATTGTAAAATTTCGCGCTTTATTAATTACCTTTTCAAATCACATTGATTTAAAAATTGAAAAAGCGCGTGATGTTTTGGTCATTTTCCCAAAGAAGAAGGAAGACGTTATATAAAAACGTCTCTTTTGTTTTTTAGTTTAGAGCCGAAACATTTAAAAGATCAAACATGAGCTTTATCAATTACTATTTTGGGATAAAAAGGTCTATTGTGTGATTCTCCAGAATTATTTTTTTTACAGGTGTTTTTTTTTTAAGTATATAAAGAAGGACTTCATTTCATTCAAGTTTATATTGCACAGTATTTTTCATTCACAAAAAACTATTTAATAATTTTAATTTATTATTAATTATAAATAATATAAAAATTTGGAGATTTTAAAACACTAAAATAAAAAATCTTTTTACCACGAATAATTACTTGTCAAAATTTTTAGGTTTTTTTTTTGACAGTTTACACACAATTGATATTCATATTAATTTTTAATCTGAGCCAGAGGAATGATGATTTCAACATTTATTCCATTATATTTAAAATTAAGCATCATTTCTTAAACTTAAAATAATTTAGCATATGTTTATAAATAAGTTAACTTGATTGTAGAAAAATTGCAAAAAACGTTATCTATTGTCATTCCATTATTAATTTGAGCCAGAGGAATGACGCTTTAGGTTGTAAATCTCTAAAAAAAGCCACAATTTAAAAACCATTTGACAAATTATTATTAGAGGTGTCAATGTTATTAATAAACATGCAAATAAATAAATAACTCAACCGATATAAAAAATATTGAACAATATTCGACAAGCCAAAATGATGCGAAACCAGAAGATAAAATTCATTTTCCACTTATGAAAAATCTACAAGATTTATTTTATTTATATTTTAGAAAAATATTCTACCATCCCTTGGCTTCTAGAAAATACTTGTAAAGTAGTGTTTTTCAATAATATTGTTGTTTCAGTTTTTGATCAGTATTAATATATAGTATAAATGGTAATAATTTTGTTTTATTTTAACTGATCTGAGTTTTCAAAAGATTTATTTCAGTTTCTTTATAAAGAAAATAAAGTCACATTTTAATCAACGAACTTTCGTTTCTCTTGTAAGAGAAACCTCTTCAGAATTGAGAAATTATTTTGATTTCGATTTACACTTTTCTGTCAATCATTCATCTAAATTAAAATTTATACACTTATAGAGATTTTTTTTTTATAAATACATTTTTTTGGTAAAAAAAAAAGAAAAATCTCTATAAGTGTATTTATATATAAATTTTAATTAAGATAAATGATCGACAGAAAAAGTGTAAATTGAAATCAAAATAGTTAATTCTGAAGAGGTTTCTCTTAGAGAGACGAAAGCTCGTTTATTATAATGTGATTTTATTTTCTTCATAAAGAAACTGAAATAAATCTTTTGAAAACTCAGATCAGTTAAAACAAAACAAAATTATTGCCACCTATTACTATGTACTGTTTTTCAAATTTTAAATAGTTGTTTTACTTGTTGAAAGAATGAAAAATTGTCATATGACAGGTTTAGAAAACTGGTTTTAAGTATGGTTGAAATTACAAAATAAACAAATTCTTTTGCAAGATTTTTAGAAAAAGTGGTAAACTATTCACGTATAGAGGGTAATTCTCATAAATTATTATAAGCATTGAGAAAATCTTGAGAACATACAAAAGTAATATTTCGGGAGAATCAACTTTTTATTGAAATTAAAATACCCCGTAAGAACAGAGAAATAGACAAGAATTCAGAATCTGAATACCCTTCAATAGTCGAATTTTCCATTTTGAAAAACTCCCAAAATGGAGACGGAAAAAAAAAATTTCTATTATTTTTATTTCCAGTGTGAAAAATAGCTTTATAATACTGACATAAAAATTATGCATTTCGTGCTTTTTTGAATTCAAAAATCAACAATTATTTATTAAAGGATATTTCACAAAATTCAAAAAATGTTTTAGCTGTCAAAGTAACATAACCGAAAAAATTTTATTCGCGTATTTAATAAATTATAATTCAGTAGAATTTAGATAAATATTTAATTAATTCTAATTTTATAGCTTTAAGGTTGTGAAATAATCAATTTATTACATTAAATATTTAAAAGAAATTCAAGAAGTCAATTAAAAACATTGCATTAAAACCTGGACACATTTTACGAAAATATAACATCAATTATTTATTATTTAAGAATCTTTGATTGATGTTCTTAAAATTTATTAAACTTGGATTAATCTGACGTATTTCTTCAAAGTTTAAATAATTTTCAAAACCTAGTTTTGGAGATATGTATTTGCAATTAATTTACATTGTACCTTATGGAGTTCACTTTGTAAATTTCATAAATACAGTATTTTTTAGTCCTTAAATAAAACTTATATTACTAAAAAATATGATTTTTCGATAAACAAAAATACAAAAATGATTTAAAATTTTGTTAATTGTTACTTTACCATCGATTAATATGTCAAAATAAATTTTAAAGCAAAATTAAAAATTGTTCATGCAAAAGTTTCTTCAGATTTGGATTCTTATTCATTCCCAAAATGCTTAGCGCAAAATTTAAAAAAACCGAAACAAATAAAAGATTGATATTTGGTTGACATGAATTGAAGACAATAGACAGTCAAAAATGATCAAGAAAGGTTATTTACATAATGCGAACAATGCAGTATTGTCAATCGTTTTTCAAAACAACCCAATTGTTTTATTAATAAAGGAAGCTTTAAATATTAAAATTTCAGTAATGTACAACTTATTTATTGTTGTTTTTATCAATGTGTGTTTCAATGAAAGCTTTTTGTCAAATAACTTTTTTAATATATGGGTAATTCTTCATTTTTATTAATATCATAACTGAAAAATAATTTTTTTTAACATCAAAAGATATAGAATGGTTAAAAATGACTCAAAATCTGCAATTTTCTAGGTTCTCTAGAACTCATGAGATTTAATACGTTTTATTTCACTTAAAACATACTTTTAAAATGTTTTTATCTATTCTAATCGACAGTTTATCCCAAACACTTTGTTTTTGTTGTATCATCTTCCAGTTTTTATTAATAAGTTTTGCGTAAATCATTTTTGAATACTTTCTCCACCTTTTCGTTATTTGGAACAGGAGTTTACATGTTCATTGTTTTTCATCAATTATTTTAATCATTTTTATAGTGAATTTTCTCTAACTATTTATGTTAATAAGGTAAACAATTTGATGTATAGGCATACTTACATTAAGAAATAGGATATTGAGTTTTAAAATTGCAACAATTATTATTTTTTTACTGCGTATTTTAATAACATGTAAATTCCGGTTCGCCAAAAATGACTGAATTGTTTATATTTAAAATAAAATACAAATAATAGTGATATAAAGTAGGCAAATCTAAGCAGTATTCTGCAAAGCTCTTTTTATTTCTTTAATTTTTACTGCTATAACAATTTATTTTCTTTGATTTGTAAACTCCGGTTCATAAAATTCGAAAAGCATGGGAATAGTGTTTTGTTTTCTATACGAAATATCATTAACCTGGATTATAACCAAAAAATTAATTTTTTTATAATTATATATAATTATTTATTTAAATATGTTTATTTTAATTTATAATTATATAACCCAAGAAGATTCTTGGATGTCCTATGAACATCCTCCAAATACCAGAACATTCTTGGGGTGTTCGGTTAAAGTAAAAAATTAAACATTTTAAATTAATTTTTTTAACCTTTAAAATTTAAAACTTGAAATTTTTTATGTAAGACTAAAGGCATTAATTTAAGCTCAAATTTCTATGAAATTATATATTTTAATAATTGTTAATAAATTCTACATAAGTAATATTCAAGAAGAAAGATTTTTAACTTAAATATTTAATGTTGTCCAAAGTTACCACTTTTTGGAGAATCATCTATGAGAGATTCCATATGAAGTGATCAAGGTAAAAAAATTTGTTTGCCAATTATGCTTAAATTCGAAGTATTTATGGTTCATATAGATGGTAATTTTTGGAAATTTTTTTTGGTCCAATATTTTCCGAGTTGGAGGGGGGGGAATTTTTTTGGGTTTTACAGTACAACGTAAATTTCAGTATTTTTTTTCTAGTTAACAATTAAATAAAAAAAATTTTGCTACTATCAGCTTCGATAGAGTTTTTCATGGTCTTTCGATTGATGATATGTATTTAAAAAAAAAAAATTTTTTTGACCAAAAAAAATGAAAGTCAAAAATAAATTTGAGTTTTTTTTGGTGAAGGACACAATCTTTTTTTTTTTTTTTAATCGAAAGCTGAGATTTTTTCCTATAATGAAAAAATTGGCCTAAAATATTTAAGCCATAAAAATTAGAGTTTTAGAGCGGAGCGCTGCAGACTCAACGCGACCAGAGGCATCAGCCACATATAACTCTAGTTTTAATGGTTTAAACATTCTAGGCCAATTTTTTCATCTGCATACCTTTATAGGAAAAAATCTCAGCTTTCGATTAAAAAAAAAAAAAAAAAAAGATTGTGTCCTTCACCAAAAAAAACTCAAATTTATTTTTGACTTTCATTTTTTTTGGTCAAAAAAATTTTTTTTTTTTAAATACATATCATCAATCGAAAGACCATGAAAAACTCTATCGAAGCTGATAGTAGCAAAATTTTTTTATCTAATTGTTAACTAGAAAAAAAATACTGAAATTTACGTTGTACCGTAAAACCCAAAAAAATTCCCCCCCCTCCAACTCGGAAAATATTGGACCAAAAAAAATTTCCAAAAATTACCATCTATATGAACCATAAATACTTCGAATTTCAGCATAATTGGCAAACAATTTTTTTTACCTTAATCACTTCATATGGAATCTCTCCTATATACAATAAAACTTTTATGTATTAAAATAATCTGCAGCGCGATTGTTTTAAGCCAATTTTAGATTATTTAAATTCTATTTGGTATGAAAAAAGAGCGTTGCAGATTAATTTAATCCAAAACAATTTTCTGTAACATGTAATGACTTTAGTGTAACTAAATTATTTGTAAAAAAAAACCTTTATATGAAAAAATCTTATAATTTATTTTTATTAATATTTCAATAATTTTACAACTTTTTGTTTAATTTCTTTAAATTATTAGTATACAGTAACGTAAATATTACTTGTAAATTATAAATTGATTTTATAATCATGTATTAAAATATTTTTTTGTAAAAGCTCGCATGACTTCAACCAGTCGCATATTCATCCTTTATCTGTGTTATCACATTTTAACATTCAGGAGCATATTCACGTTTTTTATTTTTTATTATAGAAAAGATACTTCACCGAAAAATCAATCGAGTGTTCTAAATATCTATTTCTCTGTAACTAGTTAAAATAAAAAGTAATAAATATTTCATGCATCAAATCGAGATAATTGGTTGGACTAAAAATATGCTCGCTTTCGAGGAATCCAAGAACACTGCGATTAACAAGAATTTAAAAATTGTAACAAAAAGTATACTAGCAGAAAATTGATAAATTGAAATACGGATTCAAGGGAATCAATTTCTTAGACATTCCATTCCCAGTTAGTGTTTTTTAAAAATGTAAAATTCGCCTATTCAAAAGAATTCACTATTCCTCACTTTCAGTTTAAATCCTAGAAATTTTAATTTTTCTCTGTTCAATGCTTCTTACCAGAATATCGAAACTAAAATAGCTTGTTTTCTTACCCCTAATGTTCAATAAAGATTAAAGAAAGCATTGCTGACTAGCAGAACGAAATACGCGACGCGGGAAATATTCAAATCGTATAAATTATACACAGAAAAAAAGTATTATTTCAATGTCAAAAAGCGACTAGTTTTTAGGTGAAATATAAAATAGACCTATCGGAATAAAAATTAGCTGATAATAGAAATCTTTAAACAAATCTAACTTGAGTCATAAAACTAGTCCTAAAAAAATTGAAATTAAGGAGGATGGTGACCAAAACAAAAATGATAAGATCATTCTAAAATTCATAAAAATAAGTTTTTGAGAATATTTGGAAGCCAGAACAACTTTTTTTTTATTTTTTCACTGTCCCGTTTTTTAAAAATTAAATAACAAAGTTGCAGGTATTTACATGGGCTCTTATGGATAAGACTCAGCCAAGTTCTCTATTTTAATTATAACTTGTGATAAAATGATAAACTATTTTTCAAAAACTTACAGTCGTAAAGTTTAAAACTTTTGGAAGTATCAGCGGAAAAAATTAATTAAGTCTTCTGTTTCATTTTGGAGAAATAAAATAAAATCTGAGTATGAAATAATGGGACGCATAAATTTATACCGATTGACATTTGATCGACTGGACATCTGGACGAAGGGCGTTTGGACGAATTGACATTTGGACGAAATGACATTTGGACGAATCGACATTTTGACGAAAGGACATTTGGACGAATCGACATTTTGACGAAAGGACATTTGGACGAATCGACATTTTGAAGAAAAGACATTTGGACGAATAGACATTTGAACGAAATGACATTTGGACGAATCGACATTTTGACAAAAGGACATTTGGACGAATCGACATTTTGACGAAAAAACATTTGGACGAATAGACATTTGGACGAAATGACATTTTGACGAAAGGACATTTGGACGAATCGACATTTAGACGAAAGGACATTTGGACGAATCGACATTTAATCGAAACGACATTTTGACGAAACGACACTTGGACGAATCTTTTTTGAAATATAAGTTTACTCTCTATCTTGTACGTGTTCATGGTTTTTAAATTATTAATTATTCCAAGTTTTGACGGGGTTCAGTTTGTTTCCGAGAGATGGAGCTAGAAGTATTAAAATTGTGTATAAAATGAAATTTTTATATTTTTTGATAATTTTTAGGTTATTTTTTTACCAACAGATTAACTAAATTTTAATACTTCTAGCTCCATCTCTCGGATAAACACTGAACCCTATCAACCCTTGAAATATTTGATAATTGGAAACCATGAACAAGTACAACATAGAGAGTAAACTTATATGCCAAAAAAGATTCGTCCAAGTGTCGTTTCGTCAAAATGTCGTTTCGATTAAATGTCGATTCGTCCAAATGTCCTTTCTTCAAAATGTCGATTCGTCCAAATGTCGTTTCGTCAAAATGTCGATTCGTCCAAATGTCCTTTCGTCTAAATGTCGATTCGTCCAAATGTCGTTTCGTCAAAATGGCGATTCGTCCAAATGTCGTTTCGTCAAAATGGCGATTCGTCCAAATGTCGTTTCGTCAAAATGGCGATTCGTCCAAATGTCCTTTCGTCAAAATGTCGATTCGTCCAAATGTCATTTCGTCCAAATGTCTATTCGTCCAAATGTCCAGTCGATCAAATGTCAATCGGTATAAATTTATGCGTCCCGAAATAATCATTTCCTAACCTGTTTTGAATCATAAGAATCATAACAAACAAATTCTATAAAATATGACAACGTCGCAAGTTCACGCCATGTGATTTCGAATCTGCGTACATAAATTCATATGTGAATTGATTGCACGGGAATCAAGCTACCTATCAAATTCAAATCCGAAACAGTGTAAACAACATTGTATTACTATAATTTCTAACCTCACAAACAAATTTTCTAACAACATTTTTCAGACAATTGAATGATTTTCTTTAAATATATTTATAAAAAAAAATAAATTAAAGATATTAAAAAATAATTTTTGATGCCCAAGATGTTAAATATTTGATTTTTCATTAATGAAGTATAGATTTAAACAGTTGGTGACAGTTGTTATAATCTCATGTAAAAGAATAGAAAAACCCCTCTCACCGCCTGTCCCTCAAAGACAGTCACCATCCTCCTTAAACTTTGAGTCAAAATATAAACTTAAATTGAAACTGAAATTGTCTTAAAACAAGACAATAGCACTTTTAAAGGCTAGTTTCTTTTTCTTAGACTTTAATGACTAATTTTAAGACATATTTTCCCTGAAATTAGTCTTTGGCTAAATTTTAATTTGAAAAATAAATTAATCTCAAATACATTCAAGACATTTTTTTTTCTGTTTACACGCAACCCTACTGGCTTATAAATCTAAAAAAAAATAATTACCGAAACAGTAAAAAGGAACTCGTAAAAATCACCCTAATTTCACAACCTTAATTCAAAGAAAAGCCCTAAAATTTAATAACTGTCTAACGATTATTTATTAATTTAATTATTGACCATACTTGAGTACTTATCCATAATAATAACAGATGCTATTTTATGGATAAAATAGATAATTAGAGGAAAAGGGTGCATTTTGGGAAATGCAGTTGGGAGAATAGTGACGATGAGTTTTTTGATGATGTGGCTAAGAGAGTGGTTGGGTATTGCCTGATGATGGGAGACAGCATAAAGGAGGAGAATGGGTGGAAATACGAGCATGAGATCGGCGTGTCGAGCATGTCATGGGGACCCAGTGAAATTGGCAAGACGTTCCAAGAAACTTTGAATCGAAGCCGAGTGGAGTAGCGGTTGTTAGTTGAATGAATGGTTGTACGAATGAATGAACGAATGAGCGGCCGTTGGCTCGAGAAGAGAAAATGAACACGATTCCAAATCTGCTACGCATCCGTGGTAGGGAGATGAGATTAAAAATGTATCGGACTTCAGGGTCGAGCGATTATCGAGAAGAAAACGCCAATTCGGCCAGCAGTCTAGCCTATTATATTTTCTTCCCACTGCAACCTCAAAGTCGACTTTACAGTTTGGATCTTCTTTCGCAGAAGCTTTTATAATTATTCTTAATTTCTCTTTTAAAATTTCAATAATAAGAAACAATCAGATCTTTTCTTTAGTTCTTTTCAAATATATTTGAAATATTTCTCACAGAAACAATAATTTTCATAGAAACTGATTATCGGGACAGCAATAATTTTTTGTCAAGAAGATTTTAACTAGAAAATGAATATTGAATAAAGAATCAATCTCGGTAATGTTCTCCTAAACATCAGATACGATTTCAGTAAAGAGGAATTTACATTTTTGCGACAGAAATATATAAGGTTGTACGGCTGTAACATTATCTTTCAATTGTGTAAGTTGCCTTTAGCTTGAGAATGGATGTATAATGGCTGGTGATTTTTTGGTGCTCGGCACGCGATTCGTGTTGAGGACGTTTATGAGAAGTGTTTTTTGGAAAGAGGATGAATTAATAGCAACAATGAGGTTAAGTGGTTAAATTTACCGTGACTGGTAATGAAGTTGGCGAGGTAGAGGTCGAGTTCCCGGACGGAGACGTTGATGTGGTAAGGGTTTACACACAGACCCGGTTGAGCACATTCTGCAGTCTTTTCCAGTCTTTCTCCATCCGTCGATTCCAACGGAATCGCCTTGAAGAGAATCACCATCACCAGGTCTAATCTCCATACCTGAAATTTATCATTTTCATTCAGAAAACACAATTTTTGAAATTGCTGAAACAAGAACTTGGAAAATTTTTTAAATAGGGTAACAGGTACAGTGACCGACCCCCTGACAGTGAACGACACCCGTCGTAAAAAAGGTTAATTATTAACATATTTACACATTAATATACATTGTATTTTATTAAATTGAGAAAAATGGTTCATTACGAAACTTTTAAACTAATGCCAATACATAATAATTAAAAATAATCAAGGAAATTCTGTTTTTTAAAAATGAGGTTAGGTGTGTTTCGTTTTTTCCATCAAAATTTACGAAAACGACAAGAGCATCAGTGAACCAAAAGTAAGTTTATTTTTTAAACACAACTGTTTTAATAAGTCAGATTTGCATAATTTGCTTTAAAACAAGTGTAATTAGTAATGTGAGACTTAAAAAACACTGTAAACAATGTGAATTCTTTAATTATTTGGGTGTCGTTCACTGGCCATATAATTTTCCCCAATGACAGTGAACGACAGGGGAATGTCGTTCACTAATTTCTATAAATTTCTCAATTTTCAGTGAACGACACCATATAAAAGCTTGACAACTGAATTATTTGTTCATGATTATTTAAATATTGCATTATCACAAATTAATGTTATTAATGCTTGTAATAGTTAATTTGCAAATGCTTAGTTTAAAAACTTATTAAATTATTTAAAAAATCTATTCAATATGCAATACATGACGAGGCTTCCATTTTTTTCTCAATTGTGTTATTAATTAAGAGTAGAAAATTTAATTATATGAAAAAACTGAAAATTATTATATTTACAATTGTTTAAAGAATTTAATATTGTTAACTGTCCAATCTATTATTACGACTAGAGACTTTTATTATGTTCTCAGTTGTTAAATTTATTAAGCATAACATTTAATTATATGAAAGAGGTAAAAATATTATTTTAAAAATTGTTTAAATAATTCATTGTTGCTAATTTTTCAATATATTGAACAAAAAATAGAAGGCTAAACATTTCTAGTATTTTCTCATTTATGCACATTTTCAAGATCAGAACAACTATTTATAAGAAAAATTAAAAATTATTATTTTTAAAATTGTTTAAATAATTTCTTGTTGTCAATTTTCCAATATGTTGCATATAAAGCTAAACACTTCTATAGACTATAGAAAATATCAACATATTTTTAAATAAAAAATAATTAATTCTTAAAAGAATTTAATAAGATTTTATACTATTCTTTGTACATCAAAAATACACAAACATTATTTCGATTCTATGGACTCGGAAGAATTGATATGTTGTAATTATTATTTATTATTTTAATACGTTTCGTAAGACATTTTCTTCATTTTTATTGTTTTAAAAACAATAAACAACGTTTTTTACGATTTCGTGAATTTTTCACAGTTTTTAAATTTTAAATATTTATATTTAAATAAATATAAATGAATAAATGAATTAATAATTATTAATTTATTTAAATTTATTCTGTTTGGTAAGCGAGAGCAAAAATTATATCCAATGAGATACTCATCCTTTCAAAAGAAAAAAGTGGATAAATATAACATATGTTATATTTATGTATTTATGTGTTATATAATACATAATTATTTCTAAAATGTCAAATTGGTTTAGAATCTGCATAAAATTTAAATTATGGGCACATGGTCATATTTTTAATTACATTTTTTATTTCTGAAAAAATTGGCTAGGTGTCGAAGTTATACGCAGTCTGGAAATGTATTTTTAAGGTTATGTTAATTTTCCCTTTTCAACATCCGTAAAAAGAAGTCTTCTCTATAAATATATTATATTTTTTCATTTGTAATCAAGAAAATGTGTTAGTTTATGTTCGATATTGTTAAAATATTAAATATTTTAACTTATTTCACTTTTAGAAATAAATATATTTAACAAATAAGAAAAGGTGTCGTTCACTGTCCACGACGCTATGTCGTTCACTGAAAAAAGGGTGTCGTTCACTGTTTTCGTAGAAGGCATTTGAAAACTATTATTATTAATTTTTCATAAAGCTTTCGATAATTTCACACACATAAATATAAAATTAAAACCTTAATCTGTCATTTACAGTTTATTTCATAACTAAAACTATAATAGGTAAGATTATAACTTCACTCAAATTTGAAACTATGCTCAGGGTGTCGGTCACTGTACCCGTTACCCTATCCCGAATTTTGAGAAATTATCTTGTTGTCGACAATTTGGATTTTTCATTTTAGATTTGTTCACAGTTTATGGATCAAAATTATTTTATTTGTAATTTAGGAATTAAGAGTAAATCATTTGTTACTTAGGTAACAGAAGTTGTTTATATGTGATTTAGGAATTAGAACTAGTTTTGTTTTATAATTTAAGAGTGATTTATAATTTAGGGATCAAAAGTAATTTTTCTTGTTTAGGAGTGAGAAGTTGATTATTTGCCAATTAGAAATCAGAACCAGTTTGTTTATAATTTAAAGATCTAAATTGATTTGTAATTGAGGAATCAAAAGTAATTGTTCTTGTTTAGGGATCAGAAGTAGTTTATTTGTCATTTAAGGAACAGAAGTAATTTGTTTATAATTTAGTGATCTGGAGTAAATTGTAATTTAAGAATCAAAAATAATTTACTTGTTTAGGGGTGAGAAGTTAGTGATTTATAATTTAAGATTCAAAAATAGTTTATTATAATTCACTATTAAAAATTAATTTATGTAGTAAAAACAAAATGTTATTAATTATTACCTTGTCTGCTTGTCGCAGACAATCGATTCGGCGCATTTTTCCTTTTTGGTCAGGATTGCTTAGAACACACATGGCCGGCCTTTTTCCCGTGATACTGAGGACGAAGTCTTCTCGATACTCTTGTGTAATATCCTTTCTTAACTTTCCTAAAAGCCGCGAGGCCCATTTCTGTTTCACCTCCAATTTCTCGTTCTGAAACAAAAAATCCAGAAAAATTATTATTTATAAAAATAACGAACTGAATTCTACAATAATATCGTTTTATCTATATAATGTTAATTTAATACATAAAAATTCATAATATTTCAGTTTAATTTCAATAATAAATGAACGATTTCCAAAATCAAACTGTTTTGAAATTTACACATTGTTCAGAGAAAGAAACGGGTAAAAGTTGAAAATATTGGAATACAATAGAGAAGTGATATATTTTATATACGTGAACGACTCGAAGATTCCTCGATTGGGAAAATCTGAGTAAAAGAAGCTTGTCAAACTCATGCGTGGACAAGCGAGAGTAGCGAACATATGCAGCGCACGCGATCGGCCCTTGCACATGTGGAATAGCAAATAAAGTGCACAAAGTCCCTGAGAAATGCATTGAAAGTGCATGGAATGCATCGAAACGTCGACACTGCTATCTATCCTGCCTAGCCCATGTGCAAGTTGTAGCATTACAACTTGTGAGATCTTCACTATTTCATTTACATGAAAAGAAAAATAGCCACGAAGTGGCATGCATTAAAATCAATTAAACTTAAAAAGAAAGGAAGTGAAAAAATGAAAAAAAAAAGAAATCAAATTCAAGAGGAAAATAGACGGAACGTTAAAGTTTAGTTAAAATCACCTAATAATTATTTAATATTTTGTGTTTTTTTCTTTTAATTTAATAATGAACAAATGTAATTTTTATCAAATTTTTACAAGCAATAGGTCATTTTACTCTTTTAAACAATTTTTGCATTTTTTTTTTTAATTTTGTCAATAATATGCTATTAAAACGGTATTAAAAAAAAGCATTTCTACTTTTTATATTTTTTATACAATTTATTGTTTGTGTACGTCCGCATGAAAAAGACCCACTTTTTCGATTTTATCTCCCAGATATTCGCATTTTTCTAAACAAGGTTCAGATTTTCGTTCCTTTTTTTATTACTAAGAAAGAAACTACATAATGTCCTACGCCCAATCATGTATTTATCATAACTTTCTCGTAATTAGAAACACAAAATAATCTTATTTTGTCTAAATAAGTGTCCGATATTTTTGCACAGAATTTTAAATTTTAAAATCTTATTTTTCATTTTTAAAATGTATGGGCGCTAATGGTAATCTTGAACTTTAAACTCGTTTTTCTCAAGATTAGGGTTTCGACACTTCTAACTTTGAATGCTTGTAACTTTGCGAATTCTTTATCTAAAAGGATCCAAGACCTTTCAAAATGTTTGAAATTTAATTAAGAATATGGTCATATAGATAAGTCCAATAGTGCCAAAGTGGAGCCTTTTCTTGCGGACGAACACATTTAATAATCTACAATGAAGAATAATTGTAGAGAATATTTTAAAGAGAAAAATGGGATATTGTTTGTAAAAATTGTATAAAAATTAGAATTGTTCACTGAATTATAATAATTTATAAATATTATATATTTATAAATTAAATATTTATAAATTAAATTTGTTATTAAATATTTATAAATAAATTATTATAAACTAAATTATAATAATTATTATTAAACAATAAATTGTGACTAAAAATATTTTTTTCTTAAATTTGTACAAATGGATCTTTTAAAATATAGTCAAATCATTTTAATTACAGTTTTATTTTATGTGTAAAACCACTTTTTAGTTTAAAGTTATGTCTAGGGGTTGTAAAATTAAATAAAAATTGTTTTGAAAAACATGAATTTCCCAATTTTATGTTATAAAAAGAAAAAACGAGCGCGCGTAAAATTATATTCTAATTTAATATCATTTCATTTCAGTTACTTTAAACAAAATATTATAAAATGGAAAGCTTTCTGTAGATGAATTCTATTAATAAAAAATTAAAAATTCCTTATAATTAATTGAGTAAACCAGTGTGACGTCACAAGTCCGTTAAGTTTTGCCATTTGTCAAGAAGTTTGGGTTCGAAACCCAAATTTACATTGCAATGTATTTATAATTTTAATAATAATTTAATTAATAATTTTAATAAAAAGTGATTTTTATAACAATACAATAAAATACGGTTAGAATTATTAAGGGTGGGAAATAAAACATATTTTATTACGTTTCTAAAATATATTCATACATATTATCAGTTATTTGATTTATTTTAAAATGCCAAAAACATACTGAAAAATTTAAAATAGGTCAGGAAGTTCTGTCATTCTGGTTGTTTATTTACCTGTTAAGTGCAAATTAAATAATTGATAAGAAACATAAAGTATATTACAAAGACGCAAAAAACATACTCTACCTTTTAATTGCAATAATTTATGCAATTTTACAATAAATTACTCGTAAAATTATTTTATAATAATAATCCCATGCATTTCAATGTAAATTTGGGTTTCGGACCCAACCTTCTTGACAAATGACAAAATTTAACGGACTTGTGACGTCACACTGGTTTGCTCAATTTCTTATTTGCACACACGGAAAAAAATTAATTATAAATTTTAAAAAAGTATTTTACAATTTAAGGAAAAATGATCAAAAAGAGAAAATTCCAGATTGGTAATTTCAAACTTTAAAAAAATTATATTAAATTTGCTGATATTAAAGTTTAAAATAACTTAGCAATGATTCGAACGGCTTTTCTAAAGTTTAAAATTCCTTGTATGAAAATTTTGCCTTCTGGCACTTTTTCCCTAAGTTATAAAGCATTTCAATAAAATTTATAATTAATTTTATTTGCGTACAATACAAATTTCAATCATTACAAACTTTTTTTGATTCAAATTTCAATTAGTTAAAGTTCCAATCAATTATCCAAATTTTTTTATCGTTCCAAGTTTCATTATAATAAACTTAAAATATTTTTGAAATATAACAATTTATATTTAAATTAATTTAAACTTTAACCAATTTATAAAAACTTCTTATTATAGAAGCTTTCCATTATTTTAAATTTTCAAACAATCCAAGTGTTAAGATTCTAAAATTTTTACTAGAATTTGAATCGTTATGAATTAGCATTAGTGGAATTTAAAATCAATTGAAATTTAGGTAAAAGAAAAATTCAGATTGAAAGTAGTAGAAATGTTTTCTTATTAAAATTCAAGCTAATAATAGCTAGGAGTTATTAAAATTTAAATATTAAAGCATGAATCAATTAAAACATGAATATATATTGATCTAAATACTATTGATTCAGACTTGAATCTATATTTAAAGCTGTAAACTAGATTTAAATAAGCCACGTTTTTAAAATATGTTATGAAATTGAGAATTGAAAATTGAGAATAATTTTCATCAAAATAAAAAGATTGTAAAATCAATGCGTAATTTTTTAGAAAACCTGTTTTTTTAATAAATAAAAATTGGCGACCCAAAATTTTAAATTTTACGATTTTTTAAGCAGTTTTTTCTGTAAAATTTTTTTTTTTGTAGAAAAGGGTTATTTTTAACAATCTTAATGAAAATTAAGACCGAAAAAATAATTTTGAAACTTCTGAAGATAAGAAAATTCGAAAAATTATACATGATTATTTAATTTCCTAATCATTTTTAGATGTTTCTACATTATTTTTTTCGATCTTATTTTTCATTAAGATTGTTAAAAATAACCCTTTTCTATAAAACAAGATATAAAAAATAATTGAAAATTGAAAAAAAATTACAAAATTATAAAAATAATTGAGAATTGAAAACAAAATTTTAAAAAATGGATAAATTAATACACAAACATACAAAATAATTTAAAAACTCAAACAATAATTATAAAATAATTGAAAATTGACCAAATTGTAGGAAACAATTGAAAATTGCGGAAAATAACTAATAATTGAAAGAAATAATTAAAAATGACGAGATTAACTGAAAAATTAAAGAGAATATCTGAAAAATAATGAAAATAATTGATAATTGAAAACAAAATTCGAAAAATGACTAGATTAATAGACAACTGAAAAAAATAATTGAAAAAAGCCGAGAATTAATGAATATAGAAGAAAAAAATTGAACAATTGTATTTAAAATTATAGAAACTTAATAATAATCAAAAAAAATAATAGAAAAAGGTGATAATTTTTTATTATTAAAGAAAATAATTGAAAATTGAACAGTGGAATTTAAATTTCAAGAGAAAATAAATGCAAATTAAAGAGAATAGTTATAGAATTGAATAATTCTATTGAATTTTTAAAACAATTTTTATGAATAAAAAAAGTAATTGAAAAAATCAGAGAATTATTTAAAATTCAGGATTTCATTGAAAATCGATAAAAATAATTGAAAATTAGAGAAAATATTGAGGAATTGAAGAATGTAATTAAAAATTTAAGAAATGAATTAAAAATTAAAGAATTAAATGAAATTTCAAGAAAATAATTGACAATTAAAAGAAAAATTACAATTTGACGAAAATAATTAAATGTTGTTGAAAACAATTAACTGTTAACAAAAGTAATTAACAATTAAAAAAAATTTGAGTAATGGTGAGAATAATCAGCATTTGAACAAAAAAATGTTTAAAATTAATGGATAATCATAAAATTGAAGGAGAATAATAAATTTTCAATTTAATACGGATGAAATTTAAGGAAAAACTTGTAGAAAATAAATAATAAAATTGAAGAATTGTATTGAAATTTCAAGACAATAATTGCTAATTGAGAAAATTCTAGAATTATTGAATATTGAATAAAATAATTGAAAAACGAAGAATGCAATTGGAAATTGAAGATAATAATTGAGAATTGAATAAAATAATTAAAAATTAAAAAAATAAATTAAAGATTAAAGAATAAAATTGAAATTTTAGGAAAATAGTTGATAATTGAAAGAAAAATTAAAAAATGACTTAAATAATTAAATATTAAAGAAAATAATTTAGAAATAAGAAAAATGATTAATAATCAAAGGAAAAAATTCTGAATCTGTCGAGAAAAATCGACAACAGAACAAAATAATTAAACAAAGTTAAAGAATAATTATAAAATTTAAAGAGAATAATAATTATAACAAGAATTGAAATGCGAAGTGTATAAAACGTTTGAACAATAATAATAATTATTAATTAATTAATTGTTATTAATAATAATAATAATAATAATACCTAATAATAATTTATAGAAAAAATTATAGATTTATTTATTATGAAATTAAAATTATTTGAACTAATATTTATAAATTTTAATTTTTATCAACATTAATGCATTATTTAAAAAGTATCTGATTTAAAACAAAAAAATCTAGGTGCCAAACTTTAGGTGTGGACAGAATGAAAGAATGATTAAAAAATTAAATAAATCTTGTGGATTATTATTAGAGATATGATAATAATTAATTTAACACATGATACTGCTTTGACTCACAAGTTTTAATATCCTAGGCAAAATCGAATTTGTATTACAAAAGCGAGTTTTTATTTTAAACTACAAATTCAAGTTGAAAATAGATTTGCTAGATTGAATCAATTAAAAATCAATAGGTATTCTTGCGATAGCACAGGTACGTGAGAGAGTGTACTGTGAAACTCGTTAAGTGGGAGGAGGGGTACTTATACGGTGCATCGTGCATTAATCCGATCAAGTATGCCAAGTGTGAAAGAGTTTACGAATGTACAAGTATTCTAACAAGCATTACTTAGGTGCGGTAGTTGACACCCGGTCGAATAATAAATTTTCCGTCCTGTTTCTCCTTTCTTTTCGTGGAAAATTTGCACTCATACATAAAACTTTTTTAATTAAAATTCGACCAAAAACTAGACAGATTTCTATTTAAATAAAAAAAATAATCAAATAGGGTAAATGTACCAATTACTACGAATGCTCCAATTACTACGAATCAGCCTAAAATAGCTCTCTAAATCTGAATTAGTTAAAAATAACTAATAATTAGTTAAATCGTGCCTGAGTTTTTATTTCAGCAATAAGTTAAAAGTAACTAATTATTAGTAAAAAAAATGACTAATTGTGAGTAAAAGCAGAACTAAAAAACAGTTAAAATTCGACAAATTGAATAAGTAAACAGAAATTTACTAAAATATTAGTTATTTTGACATAAACTAAAAATGAATTTTTCTAATAATTAGTTATTTTTTACTAAATTATAAGTAGAAATATAACTATTTGAATTAGTGACTGAGTTTTTGCTTTTAAATTAGTTATTTTTAACTAATTCAGATTTAGAGATAGTGGAATAAAAATTTGTTTGAATAAATAATGTATTACAAACAAATATTTTATAATTTTAATATATTAAGAGCATTATTATTGCTTTCAGTTGTTGGAAAGTCCTTTTTGATATTTAATTATTTGAATATATTTGAAACAAAAACATTTAAAGTAAATTTATTTCCAGATAAAGTAAATATTTAAATATTTTAATAAAAATTTTAATTTTTAATGTTTTTAATATTTTTATTATTTATTTTTTAATATAGTAACTGTGAACAGCATTTTATGCGCACGCATCTATTACGACATAAAAATAAGTTGATTGATCTAACCTACAAATATTTTTTTAATAATGACAGTGGTGTGATAATATGAGCGCTGTGAGTTAATATTATAGTTTAGATATAAGTGCCTTTTGTAAAAGAAAAGATGCCAAAGATAGATATCATTTCTAAAAAAAATGGTCAATTAAAATGAGAACAACAATAAAAGCTACAAGAAATTAAAGAAAAAAGCAAAAAAAACCGAAGAAGCAGTAATAAAAAGAAAATAGAAGAAAAGGAAGAAATCGCGAAGAAAAATTGAAGAGTTATAAAAAAAACACGTAACATATTAATTTAATAAATTATATTAACCTTTAGACCGCCGGAAAGCCTAAATATAGGCTCTACATGTGATTAAAACTTTGTATTGGACAAATTTAAGATACAGATACATTATTTTAGAATTTTCTAAGGGGATGAAAATTCGTCAAATCCGGGCGGTCTACAGGTTAATATATATTTGATTTAAACTTTGCTTAAACAGCACTTATTTGTTCTTTATTGTGATTCCACAATATGATTTTAAATTTGATTCTACATTATTCTATTTTAATATAAAACTAGTTTAGAGAAATACAAATGTTGATAAATAATTATAATAAAAACTACTGATTTATAAAAATATTTTTTTCCCTATAATTTGCATTAATTAATTGCAAAAATCAAAATTTTTAAGTAATTTCTAAGGTGAAATTTATAGTATTACCATCGTAGTAATACCAACATTGTATTTAGTTTTTAAATTGCCTTTTTTAAATATTAATAAACATTTACCAACTAGGGTAACGGGTACAGTGACCGACACCCTGAGCATAGTTTCAAATTTGAGTGAAATTATAATCTTACCTATTATAGTTTTAGTTATGAAATAAACTGTAAATGACAGATTAAGGTTTTAATTTTATATTTATGTGTGTGAAATTATCGAAAGCTTTATGAAAAATTAATAATAATAGTTTTCAAATGCCTTCTACGAAAACAGTGAACGACACCCTTTTTTCAGTGAACGACATAGCGTCGTGGACAGTGAACGACACCTTTTCTTATTTGTTAAATATATTTATTTCTGAAAGTGAAATAAGTTAAAATATTTAATATTTTAACAATATCGAACATAAACTAACACATTTTCTTGATTACAAATGAAAAAATATAATATATTTATAGAGAAGACTTCTTTTTAAGGATGTTGCAAAGGGAAAATTAACATAACCTTAAAAATACATTTCCAGACTGCGTATAATTTCGACACCTAGCCAATTTTTTCAGAAATAAAAAATGTAATTAAAAATATGACCATGTGCCCATAATTTAAATTTTATGCAGATTCTAAACCAATTTGACATTTTAGAAATAATTATGTATTATATAATACATAAATATAACATATGTTATATTTATCCACTTTTTTCTTTTGAAAGGATGAGTATCTCATTGGATATAATTTTTGCTCTCGCTTACCAAACAGAATAAATTTAAATAAATTAATAATTATTAATTCATTTATTCATTTATATTTATTTAAATATAAATATTTAAAATTTAAAAACTGTGAAAACTTCACGAAATCGTAAAAAACGTTGTTTATTGTTTTTAAAACAATAAAAATGAAGAAAATGTCTTACGAAACGTATTAAAATAATAAATAATAATTACAACATATCAATTCTTCCGAGTCCATAGAATCGAAATAATGTTTGTGTATTTTTGATGTACAAAGAATAGTATAAAATCTTATTAAATTCTTTTAAGAATTAATTATTTTTTATTTAAAAATATGTTGATATTTTCTATAGTCTACAGAAGTGTTTAGCTTTATATGCAACATATTGGAAAATTGACAACAAGAAATTATTTAAACAATTTTAAAAATAATAATTTTTAATTTTTCTTATAAATAGTTGTTCTGATCTTGAAAATGTGCATAAATGAGAAAATACTAGAAATGTTTAGCCTTCTATTTTTTGTTCAATATATTGAAAAATTAGCAACAATGAATTATTTAAACAATTTTAAAAATAATATTTTTACCTCTTTCATATAATTAAATGTTATGCTTAATAAATTTAACAACTGAGAACAAAATAAAAGTCTCTAGTCGTAATAATAGATTGGACAGTTAACAATATTAAATTCTTTAAACAATTGTAAATATAATAATTTTCAGTTTTTTCATATAATTAAATTTTCTACTCTTAATTAATAACACAATTGAGAAAAAAATGGAA
Source organism: Ganaspis brasiliensis (assembly GCA_037103525.1). Taxonomy (NCBI): domain Eukaryota; kingdom Metazoa; phylum Arthropoda; class Insecta; order Hymenoptera; family Figitidae; genus Ganaspis; species Ganaspis brasiliensis. The sequence continues at coordinate 4,807,919 of JAZKLR010000009.1, read as the reverse complement.
GCCTCGTCATGTATTGCATATTGAATAGATTTTTTAAATAATTTAATAAGTTTTTAAACTAAGCATTTGCAAATTAACTATTACAAGCATTAATAACATTAATTTGTGATAATGCAATATTTAAATAATCATGAACAAATAATTCAGTTGTCAAGCTTTTATATGGTGTCGTTCACTGAAAATTGAGAAATTTATAGAAATTAGTGAACGACATTCCCCTGTCGTTCACTGTCATTGGGGAAAATTATATGGCCAGTGAACGACACCCAAATAATTAAAGAATTCACATTGTTTACAGTGTTTTTTAAGTCTCACATTACTAATTACACTTGTTTTAAAGCAAATTATGCAAACCTGACTTATTAAAACAGTTGTGTTTAAAAAATAAACTTACTTTTGGTTCACTGATGCTCTTGTCGTTTTCGTAAATTTTGATGGAAAAAACGAAACACACCTAACCTCATTTTTAAAAAACAGAATTTCCTTGATTATTTTTAATTATTATGTATTGGCATTAGTTTAAAAGTTTCGTAATGAACAATTTTTCTCAATTTAATAAAATACAATGTATATTAATGTGTAAATATGTTAATAATTAACCTTTTTTACGACGGGTGTCGTTCACTGTCAGGGGGTCGGTCACTGTACCTGTTACCCTATAAACATCGGTGTTTTCAATGATAAGAATGCTTTGTTAATGTTAAGATTTATTTAAAAAAATTCAAGAATGAATTTTTACTTTAAACTGTTAAACCATATGTTTAAAAAAAAGACGATTTTGAAAACTCGTACTAGATTGTACATTAACCTTATAGATTTTTATTTAAATACAAATAATATCAAATAGATTTTTATTTAAATTTTTCTAGTTAAAATTTGACTTTTCGATTTTCAGAGAGGAAATGATCTTTTGTCATTACAAACTACTGGATTTTGGAGTGGAGCTCCAAATGAAACAGACAACCCAAATTCTGCCGCCGGGATGTAAACAAGAGACGCATCAATTTATAAAGCGTTTAGGTTTAGGGAACATCGAAAGTGATCGATCAACGGCAGGATTGCGGTGAAACGAACGTTGGACCCGATCGACATCCGAACTGAATACCGAGCCCGTTTGATCGGGACGCATTTACACGTACATGCACCGTGAACAATTTTCCGCAATGCGAACGACCAGTCGTAATGGACAGTCAAAAATAAAAAAAAGTAGCAGAAGTCGTAATTTCAAACTGGATGTTGTTCGAGACAATGTGACGCAAAGGAAGGAGATCCTCGGCGATTATTTGAACGCGGAAGAGCGGTCTGCACGTCTCTATTTCCGTATTACTTCTTTCCCCTTAGCGGCAGTTGGTTCACCAAGCCCATTTTCAAGGATTGAGAAAACTGGGAGCACAAAAACCAAAAAAAAACTTGCCGCCATGAAAGAATTCAAAAACCAGGAAAAAGCTCCAAACTCATCGAGTATAACGGATTTTTAAAATAATGGCTGAATAGAATGGAAAAATGGGACAAAATAGAAGAGATATCTTCTACTGTTCTATTTTAAAAGAGAATGGAATATAATAAAAAGACGATAAATTTGTTGAAAAAAGGCTTTTTCGAGAAAGTCCGTGAGTCTAAAGTAACTCTATTTACGAATATTTGTTTTCTTGACCTATGAATATGTTTCTGAAACCTCCTTTTTATATAGATAGAGCCTATAAGTGTATAATGAATCCCCTTCTACCAAGATCAGTGTTAAGTACTTGGCGGCTTGCCAGGTCCTTAATTTCGGTCGCTATTAAAGAAAGAAAAGTTTGTTACGTGTAATATCTTAATTACGTAACGAGGCGAAGGGAAGTTGTTTATCTGATTTGATCACCCTAATGGTAAATAAAGTTTAAATGTTGAATTTGATTTACATAACTTATTAAAATACAAATTTGAAGGAAATGAGTGCTATTATTATTATTAAAGTTTTGATAACTTTAGCAATCTAAATGTCAAAGTTCACCCAAGTGTCATTTAGTTCACCTTTATCTGCAAATTGTATCCTTGCATTACCCTTACTTTATTTAATTGTGAATTTAAGTGAACTAGTTTAAAGAAATTCGATTCGAGCTCTACAAAAGGACAATATTTCTTTTACAAGAATAATGGGATACAAAAGTCGGGTGAAATGTAGACTAAAAAAGTGGGGTAAGATGTAATAAAAAATAGGTTAAAAATGTGTTAATATAAGTTACGAATAAATAATTTAATTATTCTATTGATTTAAAAAGCTCAATCTGCGGAAGCCTTGGAAATTGTGTTTACTTTTGATAGTTTAACATACTTCAATTGATAAAAATTAGTCTGCATTAAAGTAACAAAACATTGTAGAAAAATTAAATTAAAAAATATACAAATGAAAAGTATGGTTTATTATTGGATCATTAAGAAACTTATTATTTAAAAAATGTATACACAACTTTTGAAAGATTTCCACTTTATTACACAGTTAAAAATTTTGTGTATTTGTGTAGAAAACAGTCCTTGTTAAATTTTTTTGTGTTAAAATGTAACATTTTTCGTGTGTTGATTTTACACATTCTTCAAATGTCATTTGATTCTTGAACATAACCTCAAATTTTTTAGTAGTAACTCTGTAATTTATGTTTATTTTTTTGTTGCAAAAGCATAAATTCCTTTTTGAAATTTCATTTTAACTTGCAAAAGATAAAATACAATAGTAATTGCATAAAATATACACGCTTTAAATTATTATAATGCGTAAAATAAGAGGTTAAAATTTGTGTACAAAATTCAACATATTTTTTTGTGTTGAATTAACACATAAGTTTTGAGTGGACCGTTTGGGACATGTGAAAAATGTTAAATTTAACACAAAATTTTTTACTGTGTATAAACACTTAAAACAATTGCTAGGTAAGAACAAAAAGTTTTAAATAAATATTAAATAGTTAAAAAAACATAAAAATTATTAGTAAAAATTGCTTTTTTTATGAATAGGTAGTTAAGTTGTGGACAGTTATATCATAGTCAGATATAATCTTCAAAACCTGTAGATTTTGTATATTAATTCATATATTTAATATTTTGCCGGAGCATTTTTTAATTTGCTTTTATTAATTCATAGAAAATTGGTCTTTCATAAACTAGATTATTTTTTTATTTGTAGTTTACACTCTGGAAAACCTTGCTTTTTGGCTTCTTTTAAAAAAATGTCTGGTTAAAGTAACCGGAATTTTGGTAATAATTTTCCAATTAATTTAACAAGTTATTCTGGTAAATTTTACCGAGTTTTTCAGTTAAAATAACGAAATATTTTCTGGTTATCTAATTCTGTTTTTTTAAGGTGAATTTTTAATTCCTTTAAATTAAACATTAAACTGGAATTTTCAGCAACTTCCGCCTAAAAATAAATTAACAATTATATTTGAACCAGAAAATGTAGCCGGATTTTCTGGAGAGTTTTATTGGAATTTATTTAACTAAGTGGATTAAGTATTTTTAACGTGAACATTTTTTTCAGTGATAGGAGAATAAAGTTAAAAATTAAAATTATCGTAAATTGCGAATATTTGAATATCTAAGATAGGGTAACAGTATCAATGAAAGAACATTTAAATAAAACCATACTTTTATATTTATTTATTTTTGTTGTAAAATAAATTATTAATTATTATTGATTGCAAGTATTGAAAATGTTCTTGCAAATATTTTTTTAATATAGTTTCTTAAGTGTGGAATACGAAGGTTAAAAATGTCAAAAATGTTGTAAAACAAATTTAAAAACTTACTGTATGAATATTTTCTAGTTGAAGTATCAAAAACTATATTTTTAAATGTAGAATCCACTTCTAACCAATTTTTTTGTTTGTTTCGATTACTTGTCATTCCAAAAAGTATAGCATTAGTCAACTACTTTGGATTATTCTTTTACATATGCAAATAAAGAACATTCTTTTACTGGAAAGTGGTCTTTCTACAAATCCAGTGAATGAATTTGCATTTTTTAATAATATTTGATAAATAACTGCGTTTATTTACCAACAAAAATAATAAAATCTACTCAGCTAAATCAAGCAATATTTAACATGTGCCTCTAGGCAACTGAATTTTTCCATGTCTTTTTACATGAAAAAAATCGCTTTTTCGTAAAGTTGCTATAGAATCGTTAAAAATGAATATTTTTTATTGCACTATAACAATATTTTTTCTTATAAATGTTGAGCAGATCAAATTCTGATACTTATTTATTACACTGAGAAAATATGTTGACTAAATACAACCAATTTTTGATTAAATTTAGCAGAGAGAGGTTGTTGATATAGCACCTGCAAAGCACTTAATTGATTTTAGCAGAGCATATGCTCCGGTATCCTAGAAGTTTGATTGTCATCGCCGGTGTTTTGTTTGTTTTGTCCGGAGGAACCCTAACCTAGAAATAAAGCTGCTTGGCTAGAGGCTTATTTTCTCAGTGTACAGAAATTGTATGAATTATTTTTTGCAGGACCGCAAAAAATCCCAAAAATTGCAAAAAGTTGTTATCTGGCGTCCAGGTGAAAAATAAAAATGTTTAATGTATAATCATAAGATAAAGTTATATTTTTTGACATTTTCTAAAGAGAAATATCGCTCGCCCATTGAAAAATATTTTTTATATTAATTATATAGCAAATTTACGAAAAAACAATTTTTGCTATGTAAAAATACGTGGGAAATTTGCTTGTCCAGAGGCACCTGTTAGTTAATATTGTTAGATTTGACTCAAATTTGAAGAAAAATTTTTTTTTTTTTGTATCTTGATCAATTTTTGGGGTGTAAACTAAAGATTTGAAAACATCGCCCAATTAAGGGCCACCCTGATATATCAATTACATCAGTTTATATTGGAGAATTATACAAATGATAACGAGGTGCGCTCTGAGCAATATTTTTTTTGTGAAAGTTATACGTAACCTACTAAAGTTTTTAAAAATTATTTTCAAAAACAATTTGCATTTTAAATCTGATGCTATGTTATTCACAATATTTAAAAGTAATTAGAAACCTAAATAGTATATTGCGTAATTACACTAAAAGAAAAGTAGTGCATTTGACTACTTTTTAACTTCCCGGAATAATTCAATAGATCCTCAATCGACTTTAAAAAGCTATATTGACTTTGAAAAAGTAATTAAAATAACTACGAAAATAGTTGTTGCTATTGAAAAAGTCGTTGGTAATATGAGATTTTGTAATTGTCTTTAAAATATAACTACCGTCGAACGGGGCTATTCTGGTACACCGGGGGCTATTATGGTACAAACTGGTTTTTTATTTCTAAAATATTTATTTTGAAATTTATAAATATGATTTTTGTTTGTAAATATAGTGTGATATTTTACAAACAAAATAACAGTATTGTTTCTAACGAATTCTTTATCAAAAATCCGGAAATAATTCATATATACATACAAATTTCATTAAAAAATTGAAAGTTTTCTAAAAATCTGCTTCGATCTTAATATTGACAAATTTCATGTAAAAGATATTTAAGAAACGTGTTGAGAATTTAGTTGGGACTATACTCACCTGATGGGCTAACTTTTTATTAAGAACTTATGAAGAAAATGGTTAAAAACTGAAAGTTCAGCACACAGCGGAGCTATTCTGGTACAAAACTATTTTAATTATTTTATGAAAATTCGTTTTATTAAAACAGTAAAAAAGGTTTGTGTGCTTTGGTCAATTGTTTTTGTTACGTAAATTTTGTATTTTTTGTCAGAAAATTGTTAATAAGTCAAATTTGTCAAACTTGACAAAGGGTGCATCATAACCTCGAAAACCACTTATAATAATATCATATTATTTACAAGAGTTTTAAGTTAATTTCAATATTGCTTGATATAAAGTAGCTCAAAACGTTATTATAGACACTATTAAGTCGTTTAATTATTCAAATAACACAAAATACAAATTTTGAAAAATTTTATTATTTAAGTTTATATTTTCATAAATAATTTCTATAATAATAATTACTATTTCGAAATTTTTAAAAAATTTGTCTCTGATATCTATTAGAAGGATCCCACATAGTTTAATGCAAAAAATAAAATGTTTTCTTTATTTTAGAAACAAAAATAATTATTGTACCATAATAGCCCCGGCTGCGAAATTATTATAATACAAACTTTGAGTTCTTATAACTCGAAGAAAAAATGTTTTTTTATGGTAAAACTTACAGTAAACTTTCAGAAGGATGTAAACAACGTGACCAGTTAGTTAAAAAAAATTTTGTGTAAAATTCTGATTTTTGGTGAAGCATAGAATACAAAAAGAATGCGGTTTTTGTACCATAATAGCCCCGTTTGACAGTACTTAAAGTACTAAATTGAACTAGCAAAACTATGACAAAAAACGTAGTAAAATTAAAAACTCGAGCATAGTTAGATTAACTAAAAAAGTAATTACTTTAACTGTTTTGCACTTAACTATCCAAAAATAGTTAAATTTCTCGACTACATTTTTTTCAGTGTATGGGAGAAACGCAGTCTTTGCCGTAGAGGATAAAGTTTGTCGCATGTTGTAAAAAATCTTATTAAACAAATAGGGTTATATGAGAGAGATGTAAATCCTTCCATTTTGTTTAAGTTGAACCAGAAACCAACGAACCCTTGTTGGCGAAACGTTGCTTTTGACATGATATAAAATTGTGTTATTTCTACCTTCCTGGATCATATATATAATTTCTGGTTCAAATAGGGTTATGTTTGTGTGCAATTGTACACCTACACTTTGTGTATAAATAAATTAAGAGTCTTTAGGAACGAAACAATAAAAAATAGACTATTTAGTCTAATTGATAAATAAAAATCCACTATTAAATAGGTATTTAATTAAATTCAACACAACCATTACCGAAATGCAAATTGTAAACGAAATGCTTTCGGTTTAGTATTCGGTCCTATTCTAAAAAAGGCATGGAAGTAGGAGGAATCCATTTTAAGTCGAATATCGAAAATCTCGAAAAAACTCGAAAAAACTCGAATGAAAGTACAAGCATTGAGAACAGGGTGTGCACGTAAAATACATCAGGTAAATTACATGGGTTTTCTACGTATATTACATATGTAATTTACATGTTTAGTTTTCTACATAATGTAATATACATTAGTACACACAGATTTAATCACGTGACAGCGCGCGAAAATTCAAAATTTATATATATAGAGTCAAATTTTCTGAACTGGGCCACCTAAAACTGACTTTTCAAATTTGCTTTACTTCTATACATAATTTATTACAGCCACAGTGGGGCAAAAAAAGCGTCCGTGGAAAAATTAACATAGCGCCCAGAAATATTACCCAATTTAGATGTATTTTTTTTTAAATTAAAGGTAACAAAATTCTGCATAACACCCCTTATTTTACTTTTTGAAAAATAGTTGTTTTCATTTATTTATTAAATGTTAAACATGAAAAAAAATGTTTTCTTATTAAAACCAGTTTAATTTTTTATTAAACGCATAATTTATATTAACAAGAGCAACATTTTTTGAAGTAATTATTTTAGAACAACTTCTAATAATAAGCTAATTGTTTAAAAAATGTTTGTATAAGTTATAAACTAGACAATCTTATGAACAATGCATTTTCTTCATATCGTTATAAAGAAGTTAATAACATTATTTCTACATTTTTCTCATGCTTAACGGGATGACAAGTTATTTTTAATTTAATTAATTTTTAGGTTTATTATTGTTGAAACAAACATTAATTAAAAAACTACTTTTACTTTTTTTTATTTAATTGACAAATTTCTTGCTTACTTTTGAAGTCGTTTTAGTATTTATTTCTTTCGATACTAAATTAATTTCATAATTTTTTGAGCCAGTATCATTTTGACACATGACTTAATTTGAAGATTGTTATATTGTACAGAATGGAAATGTTATTTTGTACAACTGCTAAATGTTATTTTGTACAATTTTGGAAAATGAATTTGTTATTTTGTACAATTTTCTAAAAAAGCTAAAAACCTTTGGGATTACAATGAAGTTCGTTTTTTAATAATTGTACAAAATAACAAATTCATTTTTCACAATTGTACAAAATAACATTTAGCAGTTGTACAAAATAACATTTCCAGTCTGTACAATATAACAATCTTCAAATTAAGTCATGTGTCAAAATGATACTGGCTCAATTTTTTGTAAAATTTAAGAACTATTCTTTATTTTCATTTTTATTATCAATTTTATAAAGAATTTTTATATTTTATTTATCTTTTTGTTTTATATGTTTTGAATAATTAATATACATGCTCTCTAAATCTGAATTAGTTAAAAATAACTAATTTGAAAGAAAAAACTCAGTCACTAATTCAAATAATTATATTTCTACTAATCATTTAATAAAGAATAACTAATTATTAGTCAAATTCATTTTTAGGTTTTGTCAAAATAACTAATGTTTTAGAAAATTCTGTTTACTAATTCAATTAGTCGTATTGTAACTATTTATTAGTTAGGTTTTTACTAACAATTAGTCATTTTTTTTACTAATAATTAGTTATTTTTAACTAATTACTGAAATATAAACTTTGGCACGATTTTACTAATTATTACTTATTTTTAACTAATTTAGATTTAGAGAGTGTAATGAAATTATACTTTTATTATATAAATTATAATAGCTTTTAATTTTGTTTTTATTTTACCCCTATTATTCGAATGTAATTGTTATTTAATTTAAGCATAAAAGTCTAATTTCAAATGTTTAAACATGTTTGACGATAGCTTTAAATAAAAAAAATCATTTTATTTCATAACTCAAATGTCTTCATTAATGTAAAACCGTCGTTTCCTTTTTTAAAAATTGTTTGTATTTTTGATAGGTAAATATCAAATTAATCAATACAGGAAATTTGTTAATTAACGTTTGTTTAAACAATAAGAAACCTGAAATTATCTGCAGCAATAATATTGTACATTGTGCACAAAATTTCATTAATTTTGAAAATAGGAACCGGAAAAAAAAATAGTTTATAAAATTTGTTTATAAATTAACAAAATAATTAATTTATAATAGTTTTTCGTGAATTTAACCACTAATTAGTTACAAATATTAAAGAACAGATGGATTTAATTTGCTAAATATTAAGAAAACCAACGAAGAAAACATATTTCGTCTACAGTCTAGTTTATAACATATACAAACATTTTTTAAACAATTAGCTTATTATAAGAAGTTGTTCTAAAATAATTACTTCAAAAAATGTTGCTCTTGTTAATATAAATTATGCGTTTAATAAAAAATTAAACTGGTTTTAATAAGAGAACATTTCTTTTCATGTTTAACATTTAATAAATAAATGAAAACAACTATTTTTCAAAAAGTAAAATAAGGGGTGTTATGCAGAATTTTGTTACCTTTAATTTAAAAAAAAATACATCTAAATTGGGTAATATTTCTGGGCGCTATGTTAATTTTTCCACGGACGCTTTTTTTGCACCACTGTGGCGGCAGCGCCAGCGCAGCGGCCGCGGCAGTTCGAATGCTTGGACGCCGCTCTTTAAAATTACGCCATTTGCTCAATTTTCAAAGGTACTAAAATTTTTTTTTTTAAATGAAAGTGCAGAAAACACAGATTTATGCTGTTTTTGAATTTTTTTCATACCTGGCCTAGAAGTTGTAAAAAATTTCAATTGTTTAATTAATTAACAATTTATTTTGCATAAATAATTACGAATTTTTAAAATTCTGATCGTGATTAATAGAGGCACTATTTTTTTATGTCTCTACCAAATATTATTCAATTTTATCAAAAAACAGCTGAGCAATTGACAATTTCGTAAAAAGGTGCTTTAAACTTTAATTGTTTATAACTAATTGAAAAATTAAAATTTTTAAAAAAGCTTTCCAGGAATGTTTTTGTACCACCTGGCTGTAATAAATTATGTATAGAAGTAAATCAAATTTGAAAAGTCAGTTTTAGGTGGCCCAGTTCAGAAAATTTGACTCACATTATATGCTGCAATAATAACTATAATTTGTTAGTTATAAAAAATGTTCTCTTTGTTCTTTTACTGGTGTCAGTTATTTCACTGGTGCCACTACCCTATAATGTAAAACTTTGTAAGTCTTTTCTTACAAACAGAAAAAGTATTTTCGCAAATTATTTTTTTACGTTCTCTGCAAAGAGCATCACTGCAAAAACTGCTGTCTTCTAAGTGTCTTATTTTAAGACACAAGACATTAAGAAAGCGTCTTACAGTTATTTCAAGCTATTTGATTGGTTAATAATTTTGAAAGATGGTTTCTCATTGGTTTAAAATTAAGACACTTTAAAACGTCTTAAAAGTGAGGACAAAAATGTCTTAAAATAAGACACTTGTTTTTACAGTGATATCGCTGAAAATCGCTAGTACCCCTTTGGCTTAAATCACTTAAAAAGCTCCATTATACACATTTTATACAAAATCCAAATATGTTCAACAGAAAAGAATAAAAACCTGTGATTTACAGTTAAAAATAACAAAGTTTCTAAGAAGCAGTCAATTAAAATCATGAGAATAGGGTGTGATTCACGGGAGACATTTACACAGTGAACAGACAAGATTTCCAATTGCTCAACCAGTGAATCCGAAATATCGTCGAAGACGACAAGGTGCACTGGGACACGCGGCACGTCTTGCAGAAGTGATAAAAGCGATGGCGTTGCTCCGTTCGGTGGACACTGATTCTGACACTAACGCAAACGCAAAACGCGGACGCAACAGCTGCCACCGATTTATTTTGGATTTCGTTCGTACGTGCGGGACCATCGCGAATATGTGCTGCTTGTTTGTATTAGAGACATGTTTATGTGTTGGTCCATGTTCTCGGCTATACGTGCAAGTCTCTCGTCTATATAGGTGTACGTGTGACGAGAGTTTGCTGGTGTCCCTCTCAATGCCTTCCTCATCCCCCTCGGCATCCAACAGTATTCACGCCCCGCAAGCTCCCGACCATACGACGTCATTACCCGGCATGCCCCGCAAGCTCCGCAGCCTCATGGGCTATTTTCAAGCGCGGGAAATAAAGCGCAGACTGCATTTTTAGCCTAAGAGCGACGGTCAGCTCATTTTCGTCCTCTTCAGCTCTCCGAGGAGTTATATATTCGGCCAACTATCGCAGCCTTTCCGATTCTTCTTTACCCACTTCTTTGGACATTCTTCATCATATGATGATAGGATTTTATGACCTTTTTTCGAAAAAATGAACCGGTGTTTTTCTGATCGTAAAACTGCGAAGAATGGTGCTTTGGGTTCATTAAATTAATTCAAGTTAGGGATTAATTAATATTGAAGATAAGTAGGTGGTTCAACCTATTGACCTAAACTGGTTGTTCATACTAAATAAGCAAAATAGTTTATATAAATTAATTAAACCAAAATAAACAATAATATTTATTTCAACAGACTTTGGAAAAAATTTTAGTGTTTGATCAAAGATTTTGTAACAATTTCTACAATTTTTTTCTGAAAGATATCACTTTAAAAGACAAAGCTTTTTTGAGGAAACAACACTTCAAACAAAATGTTCGTGTTTGACAAAAAATACTGCAACAATCTTAGATTTTCTCTGAAAGTTATAATTTTAAAAAGACAGAGGATATATTGTTTGATAAATTTGTCACATTTCACGTTTTTTATTTTATCTTTTATCGCAGCATCATGAGAACCAATATGTGAGCCAAACAAGCACGAGACTCTTTGGCTTCTTGTCAATGCATTTAGATCAGAAGAATGTATGTCGTTAGACAAACATTACCGTGACCACTGTCCTATGAAGGAACCTACTTTCTGCAGAGGAATCAATAATAAAAATTTATTTTTAACTTAATAGCATCCTCTATATGTAGTTTTATCACGTTGCACAAAATGTCCATGATTTTTTTTTCGTTTTTTCCAAATTTAGAGATCTAGAGAGCTAATTTATACCAAGAGATTGGTATCTTCATATCTTATTTTTTTAGAGAATCACTTTTTCGTTATTTCTTAGAGAATTACTTTTTCCCTCTATTTTAGAGAATCACTTTTTCGTTTTTTTTTTTTTTAAAGAATCAGTTCTTCCATCTTTTTTAGAGAAGTATTTATTCTTTTTTTCTTGGATTAGTATTTCATCCCTTTTTTAAATAACTTCTTTCTTTTTTCATGAAGAAGTATCTCTTCCTTCTTTTTTCAAACAATACTTAATATTTCTTCATTACAAATGAATTCTCTCTAAAGAAAGTATTATTTGAACTATTTTAATGAAGTACTTCCTAATTCTGAATTATTTAAAAACTACTATTTAAAAGTTAAAATCGTGAACGAGTTTTCTCTTTTTCAATTAGTAAAAATAACTAATTATTATTAGAAAACTACTAAATCAGTAGTTAAATTTAACTACTTAAATAGTCAAAAATAACTAATGTAATTAGTAAATAGAAATCTACTAATTCTTTTAGTAATTTAACATAACCTAAAATTATTTTGGCTAATCATATCAGTAGTTTTTCACTAAATTATTAGTAAAAATTACTATTCGACATGGTAAACGAGTTTTCACCCTTAAAATATTTGTTTTTAACTAATTCAGATTTAGAAAGTAGTTCGTCTTTATACATCTTCATTTAAATCGTATTTTATGCTTCATTAAATAAATTTTTAGTTTTTTGTTTTTCATATTTAGTAAAGTAGTACGTTATGCGTCTTTAGAGAGATAATATAAAGAAAAAATACTTTTTCCTTAGTAAAGTAATATTTTCTACTTCTTCAAGGTAACATTACTGTATATTTTTTCAAAAAGAGTACTTTATATTTCTTCTACTTTAGAAAAGTAGTACTTTATACTTCTTTTCTAAAGAAATAGTATGCTTCTTCTTTGTAAAGTTAGTTTTTTCTTTTTTTCTAAACAAAAAAATCTTCTTCCATTTTCTTCTACTTCTCTAATAAAGAAGTATTTAAAATATCATTGAAAAAAATGAAGTTTTATTTTTCTTCAAAGGAGTACAAAATACATCTTTTTTAAATAAGTAGTACTTGGTATTTTTTTTTGTATTTCTTCTTTAGGGAAATATTTTATAACAGTATTTCATACTGCTTCACTGAAAAAAAATGTTGTTAATTTAATATATGATTTGGGTGAAAATTTCATTGCAGCAGAAAGTCAACCATATGTGTAAATTTAACATCAAAATAAAGAGACACTTAACAATGATCTAGAGTTAATCTTAAGAATTTCATTCACCTGAAAATCACATGCAGCAAAAATAGCAGATAGTTTTTTCTGTGTTCTTTAAAAAAATATTTTATGAAAGATACACTAAGAAGAAAGTTTGTTTGATTCAAACATAAATTTGTTTGATATTCTATCAACTAGAAAATGTGCTTAAATTGAATATAATATGTTTGATTCGAACAATAATATGTTTCTTTAAACTACATAATGTATTTAATTTAAACTTATTTTTTGGTTAACCAAAAATATATTTGAATCAAACAAACTTTTTTCTCAGTGTAAAGTATAAAGTACACTCTAAAAACAAGTGTCTTATTTTGTCCTCACTTTTAAGACATTTTAGGGTGTCTTAATTTTAAACCATTGAGAAAGTGTCTTAAAAATACCTGTAAGACGCTTTCTAAACGTCTTATGTCTTAAAATAAGACACTTGTAAGACACCTGTTTTTACAGTGTAGATTCTATAAACAAAATTTTTTTAAAGAAGAATAATTAATTTCCACCTTTTAAGAAATACAAGTTGATATTTCTCCAATCAAGTATTTTTCAAATAAAGTATTTCTTCAGTGAAAAAGAAGAAAACGTAAAAACTTTTTCTCTAGAGCAGATGAAAGTACTAATTTTCGAAAGAAACAGTATCAAGTAGGTACTATTTCTCTAAGAAAGAAATATGTAGTACTACTTCACTAAAGTAAAAGCATATCTTGTATTGTTTTGAAAACATATAATATTTTATTTTTCCAATCAAGTTTTAATTTTAAATGTTTTTTCATTTTAAAGAACAAAAAATGGAGAATGAATTTTTTTCTCTATAAAAGAAAAAAGAACAAATTTTCTATAATAGTACTACTTTTCTAAAGAAGAAATAGGAAACATGACTTTACGAAGAATGAACTTGTTAATTTTTACTTTTTTAAAAAAAATACAAAGCGATAGTTTTTCTATAAAGTATTTCTTCAGTAAAGAAAAAAAAAATTATTCTTTAATACAACTGGTAGAATACAAAAATTCTTCTGATTCAAAAAAAGATTAAGCTAATTTTTTATATTTCTTCTTTAGAAAAATTATATTTTTTTAAAAAATTAGTTTTTTCTTTTTTACCAGAGAAAGAGTTCCCACTACTTTTTCTTTTATTTTAGAAATATAATATTTTTTATTTCTTCAAAAATAATAATATTTATATTGTTTCTTTAGTAATGTACTATTATATTTTTTCTTTGGTGATGTAGTACCACAAATTTATTTTTTAGAGTACTTGATACTTCTATTTTAGAAAATTTTTCTTTCTTTCTAGAAAAAGTGGTTTTTCTTCTTATTCGGCGCAGAAATTCTTTATTGAAGAAATATCACTTTGTATTTTTTCAAAACAGGTAGACATCAATAATTCTTTTTTAAAAAATTAGTACTATATATTTTTCTTTCGAAAAATAGTGCTTATTCTGTTTTTCTTCTTCTTTGTCTTCTTCAGTGAAGTAATAATTTAAACTTCTTTGAAAAAAAACTACTTTATAATTCTAATTTCGAGAAGAAATATTTAGAGAAGTAAAGTTTGCTTCTTCTTTAAAAATTATTTCCTCAAAATTTTAAATTTATTTTTATTTATTATTATTATTATTTAAATTTATTTTCTCAAAAAGTATAAAATATTTTTTATAGAAGCACTAATTTATCCTTTCTTTTTAAGAAAGTAGTACTTTACACTTTTCTTTTAAGAAACATTTCTTACTTCACTTTTAGAGAAATATCATTTCGCATTTGTTTAAAATACTAATATATGTTTCTTCTTTAATGAAGTACTTTTTCTTTTTTAATCTTCAGTAAAGTATATATAGTACCCGCACTGTATACTTTTTTAGAGGTAACATTTTATTCTTCTTAATCAAAATATAATAATTTAGAAATCCTCTTTAATAAATCACTACTCAAATCTTAAACCAATTAATTAAAGCAATTATTCCCAATTTAATTCTCATACATTAAACATCATTAAATAAATATTCAATCATATTTTATAAATATCATATACAACAAAATGTCAAAAACACAAACATTCCAACAGTTCATATCATCAAACAAAAAAGCACCTCTAATTTACATACAACTTTACCCTGAATAGCTTTAACATGAATTTAATACCGTTCTTTAGAAAATTTGCAACTCGCTCTCTTCTTTTTCTCCGGTCTGAAAAAAATTTCAGAACATATTGCTTCGATGAGGCTCTAATTACAGTCTGCATTGCCCTCTCAAGTTTCTTCCCATTTCGTTGCAGTTTAGCGGTTACATGAAGCTTTTTTATTGCCTCATTTGCCTTTTCCAGGCCGCAAAATGAGTACAGTCGAAAAATAACAACCAAAAAAAAACCGACAGACTCCAACCCTTTAACGCGAGAGAGTGCGAGACGGCGCGTAATTTCAACGGTCTAGCTTTAAACGATATTCTCCAGAAACGAGGACTCGAGGCGTCGCGTCGCAAAAGTTTTTCGTTTCAGGAAGGGGTATGTTGGCCGATAGAGAAAAGGCTTGAAATAAGGGTGGGACAATTGTAGAGGGGAAAATCAAGAAAGTCGGCGCCAAAGCCAGCGGGAGTTTTAATATTTAGATTCAATTACGGAAGAAAGAAGAAGACATCGTTATGCGGCAAATTGTCGCAGTGAACAGGACCTTTGTAACGAAAAATTATAAATTCTTCTCGGTTATTGTCACTTTTCAATCCTCTCCATTTTTAGCTAATTATTTTCTTTAATATGGTAATGAGAAAGTAGATAAGTTAATTAATTAATATTCATATAGTACCCGAGTCGAAATTTTGAAGCTACTTTGAAGCTCATGAGGAACTTTAGCTCCTACTTAACGACTTCTTAATTTTTAGCCTCTTTTTTACTTCTAATAATAATATTTCCTTCTACTTTACGTCTATACACATGTTTCATTTTTCCAATCATTAAAATTAGCAGCTCTTTTAAAGCTCCACATTCCCAGTTATAAAGACATGAAAATTTTTATTCTACTTTAAACCTGCAAGTGAAACTCAGTCATTTTTCCATTGAAATATACTTTTTTATTTAACATATAAGAAAAACGGGAGTTAAACTAACTTTTTCTTCAATAATTGTTCCTCTGATTAGCCCTTAAGAGGAAAAAATTTTAATCTATAACCAAAACCCAATAATTTGTAAAATTAGGGAAAATGTGTATCTTTCTAGATGCACTTGTAAAAAAATAACAATAATTTGTTTAAACAATTTTGAGTGGTGATTGTCGTTAATTTTGATAAATATTTTATTTTTTTAATATAAAAAGTAAACAAATTAAAAAACTACTACTTGCTAGGTGTTTTTAAATGTTATAAATTAACAATAATAAATTGTTTTAAAATATAAAAATAATAATTTATGGTCAATAATTTTTATTTTTCTAACCAGAGCCCAGTAATTTATTTGTAAAATTAGGAAAAATTTGTATCTTCCTAGGTGTATTTGTAAAGAATTAGTAATTACTAGCAATAATTTGTTTAAAAAATTAGAATCAATTAAAATCAAATTAAAAAAATGTATATAAAAAGTCCAGAAAAGAAAATTAAAAATCCTTCAGAAAAAAAAATTTTGGGCAAATTAAACCAAAAACATTTTTATAATATTACACTGAAAGCAAGTCCAACAATAAATTTAGAAAAATAAAGAAAATCTAAAAATTCTATAAAAGAATAAGAACTAAGTTTGCAAAAAACCTCGCAAGAACTATCCAAGATTTAAAAACAAATTGAATAGGTGCATTAATAAAAAAATAAGCGTATTTATTTTTAAAAATATGAAAAAATTTATGAAACTCAACGAAATAATAATAAATAATGATTATTATTTATTATTTATAATTTATTTATCAATAAAATAAAATGACAAATACAACAACAAAAAATATCATTAGTAAAAGGAGAAAAAATCTTTAAATTTTGTAAAAATAAGAAATTATAAGACAAAATTTAAACAGTTTCGAAAAAGAAACTGAATTAGAAACTAAAGAAGAATTACAAATATTGTAAGACTTAAAAAAAGGATTATTGTGAATATGAAAAATAATTAATATTATTTAATTATTTTGCATTAACTAATGTGTCTTTAAATTTGAATTAATTGACATTTAAAAGTTTGAAAAAATTGGAATATGAGTTTATTGACGTTTGGAATTTATTTAAATTATAATGACCTAAAGATATAAAAATTTGATATTATTTTTTGCTATCTTCATATCAAAAATTTGTAAATCGTAGGTATTTTGATTATCTATATTAGCCAAATTATTTAAATTTTATAAAGATTAAAATATTAAAATTGAAATTTTTCAGATTTATCCACAAATTTGTGGTTTTTTTTATGGTTTGTGATTTTTTACATGCAGTATTAGACATCCGGAGAATTGTAAAGTTTTTTTTTTATTTAAATCATGATTTTAATGCAAATGCTTCAATGATTTAAATCAATATCAGCCTGTAACTTGACAATAATAAATTGTTTAAACAAATGAAAAATACATAAAAATCTCCGTAAACATTCAGAAATTGTCGATATGTAACAATTTTGTTGAAAAGTCCTAAAAAAACTATTCGTAATTTGTATCATAAGGACACTGAGAAAATTAAATATTAAGTTCATAAGCGTCGGTAGCGTAGTGGTTAGTGCGTTAGATTATAAGTGCGTAGGTCGTTATGTCGTGGGTTCGAATCCCCACTTGCGTTATAATAATTTATTTAATAAGTTTAGACTATTTCCAGCTTGTGTGTATTAAGTGTGACGAATTCTAAAAGCGCATGAATTTTGAATATTTATTTTATATTTTTTTTTATAATTTCATTCATATTAATTTCAGTTTTATTCGCAAAAACAGATTCTTTCTTTGTTTAGACTTTAAAAGATCAATAAAAAGGGGGTCTTGAGCGTCAAAAGAGGCCTTAATATAGTTGAATATTAGCTTCTACTTTAACGCTCTCATCGCGGAATCAGGAAATTTCTTCCAATAATAGCACCAAAGTATAGAAGCTAAATTGTATTGAATTTGCTTCTACTTTAAACCTCTATTTCCTAAAAATTTTGGACTATGTAGCGTTAAAGTAGCCTCAAAATTTCGACTCGGGTAGTTAAACAAATATTGAAAATTTTTTTCAATTGTCGAACAATTTTTCCAGGTATAGGTATATATTTCTAGATTTATTTTTTTCGGTATATAAAAGAACCATAAATGTAGAAAGTGTAGTGAGAGCCGCTTGAATGTAGAAAATTACAAAACACACAAGCGCTCGATATAAAGGGCGTAAAGTGCATTGATCGTAGAGAAGTCGCTTAAATCTACGTTGAATGTGTGTACCGACGCTTTTAGAGCCATTCAAGATCTCGAAAGGAACATAAGCAAGAGCACTTGGCTCTATACCATAAAAAGAAAATGCCATAAGGAACTCTTGGCATCTTATCATAAATACGCGGATACCGTCGTAATTCAAGACAATGTTGTATTTTACAAAAACATAATTTCCCCATCCCTCAAAATATTGCACGACGTCAGCAAAATTTACAACCACGAAGGGAGCATTATTCAAAAATAAATTCTTAAAAGGTACATATTTTTCCCAACAGCTTTTTATAATTTGATTCATAAATTTGCAAAAATGTATTGAAAATCGAAATGCTTTATTCACTTTTGACATATAGTTTTAAGAATGAATTTTCAGAACGGAAGGATATACAGTTTTGAGAGAGAAGTCTGAAAATGACTGAGAGATTGGAAGACGGTTCTTTTGCTTTGTGACCACGTGGCTGTTTCTTGGCGTTCGCCAAATCAACAAGGTTACCCTGCGTACGAATTACGGTTTTACGAATCTTTGGCAGCGAACAAACCAAGGTTGTAACAGCCACGTGCACGCGAGATTCATTTCCAAGCCACGTGTTGTTTCACATGAAATTTGTCATAATCCCCGTCTTCGTCGCTTTTGCTAATCTAAACACAAACATCTTCCAAAATACTTCATCACAGTCACGATTGTTCGCTTTTTAACAAATTTCCACAATCATTCTACTTTCAAAAGTTCTAAGTTCTACATTTGAAATGTTAGTCTAGAGTGTTCAACTTGCCCCCCTGTTATGCTCCTGCTATTAACCCTTAAATGTTGCCAATTGGCAACAAACCATTATTTACACTAATGTCAGTGTTTGAAATTTTTCAACTTCTTGAATGGTTTCGAGTACTTGAACTTTTGGTGTTTAGAGAAAGTTTCTGTTGGTGGAAAAGAAATCGTTTTGACATGAGTGGATTTATATAGTTTTTTTTTTTTTTTTGGTTAAGTATAGATTTACTAAACATTCCGGTTAATAGAGTTAGAAAATTCCAGTTAACCAGAAAATTGTAACCATAAATTATAACTGGATTTTCTAGTGAACTTTTAACCGGAATTTATATAACTAAATTTAATTATTTTTAACCAGACTATTTTTTTCGGCAATATTAAATTCTCTTATCTTCAAAATAATAATTTAAAAGTAACTCTTATAATTTTTCCCAGTAGTTCTTTAGTTTATTGGACGAATTTTCCATACTATTGTAGGAAATATTCAATAAAGTTTATAAATTTTATTTTTTAATTTCTTTCAGTGCAAAAGGGAAATAGAATTCTTAAAATATTCCAATTAATTTTATCGGCATTTAAAACACCATTTTTGGTTAAATTTGAAATTTAAAATCCCAGGACAATAAAATCTTTCATTTGAACTTTCAGAACTTTAACTTTGTAAATTGTTTCAATTAGTCAATTTTTTACCTTTTTTTGTGTAAAACAGGTTTGCTAGGTTTTTTTTAGATATCGGAGTGGTTTCCTTTGTATTTTGGGCCCTGAACACAATCCCGGGTTCCGAAATTGCGTATCAATTCAAGATTTTAAGAAATGTAGGGGATAAAAAAAAGTTCTTTTTAAATAAAATTAATTTGATTAAAATTAAATCATTGATAATATTTTATGCACTATTTCGAAAAAAAATTAACTTCCTTTCGATCGATCTTGAATTTTTTTAAACATTTTCTCAACTTCATAAATAAATTCCTATTTAAAATCTAAAACTCTTGCTCAAAACACCCCTCCTAAAATTTTCTTGAAACCAATGTTGGAATAAAGCTGAGGTTTTATAGTTTCTAATATTCCTTTAAATTTATTATGGACAATTTAGAGGAATTATGGATAAAAATTATATAAAATATGTAATTTTGAAAAATCTGACATGCAGAAGTTGAATTTACCTAAGACAGATTTTTTGTCTATTGTTTTCGAAATTTTAAAAGAAAATACTACACGTGTTTTTTTATAATTTATTTTTTATTTAAATAATAACTTGGAAATTCATTTGTTAGAATCACTTTAAGTATATTTCTTACTATACTAAGATAATAAATACCTACTTATTCTTGTCCAAAAGTTTTTGTTAACCCTTACATGCATACATTTTTTTAAAGTATAAAAATAACTTTTTTCGATTAAAATAGGTACTTTATAATCAGAAGAAGATAAAAATATAAAAATTAGAGAATCGAAAAAAATTTGTTATTTTTAAATTTTTTTCTTGAAAACTAAAAAACATATTTTATTTATAAACCATAGATTGAAATCGGAAATTTACTGAGGAACCTTAAAATTGAGTCTATAAATGTAAAATAGTGACTGTATTCCAATAACCTTTAATAATCTACGAAAAACTAAAAAAAAATAGGTAGTCAGTGGGACTGATCACTGTGCAGCTAAGGGTTAAATAATCGTATTTTCTTTTTAAAAGTTAGAAACAAAAGATAACTAAATTCGACTCTGACTTAGGAAAATTTAACTTCACTTCATGGCAGATTTTTCAAAAACACATATTTTATATCATTTTTATTCATAAATACTTAAAAATGTTCAGAATAAATTCAAAGGAATTAGAAACTACAAAACATTAGCTTTCTTTTCACATAGGTTTCAAGAAAATTTGAGGAGGGGTGTTTTAAGATATCAAGAGTTTCAGATTTTAAAAAGGAATTTATTTATGAAATTGAGTAAAATTTTTAAAAACTTAAAAGTCGATCGAAAGAGCATTAAATTCTCTTTTAAAATAAGGAATACAATGTATTAAATAATTTAATTTTATTTGAAAAGAATCTTTTCTGCAATCGTCTTTTGTAGGTGCAATGGTTTGAAATGAAATTTCCCATATAGGTATTCTCTAAATCTGAATTAGTGATTTTCTGCTAATGAATTAGAGAAAAACGGTTAGTATTAAATAGTAAAATATATGACTAATTTTTAGTAGAAAGCTAATAATTATTGATAGAAGACTATTAATTTGAAAGTGAAATATCTACTATTCCAAATTGGGACAATTAACTTTCTCAATTAGTAGTTTCCTGCTAATCATAAGTAATTTTCAACTAAAAACTAGTAAAATCTCTAATTCATTAGTAGAAAATCATTCATTCAGATTTAGAGAGTAGTCTTAAATTAAAGCTTGAATCGTACACTTTAAAACCCACATGCGCAAGGCCAAAAAAAGAGTATTATTAAAAAAGTGGGGGTAAAGCCCAACAAATTTTTTTTTTATTTATGTTAGAGTAGTGGTTTCAAATATATTTTTGTGTGCTAAAAACACTCTCTAGCACGCAGGTTAAAGAGAAAAAATCCTGAAAAATCCTAAGGATATGTTTTTTTTGGCACTTTACCCCCACTTTTCTTAAAATCCTGAATTGATTGGCAATTTTAAGACCCTCTCTCTAAATCTAAATTCGAGAAAAATTTCTGATGAAATGATGAAAATTTGTCCACAAAATGAATTAGTAAAAATTTCTACTAAGAACTAGTGAAATATTACTAATTTTTAGTAAAAAATTACAAATTAATCACTGTAAAAAGTAAGTCTTAATTTCCGAGAAGTCTGAAATTAAATAAGTCGCGAAAATAATTTAAACTGAGGCTTCTGTGAAAATAAGGGCGTTCTTTTAATTTCAACTGATGTTTGTGTGGAAATAAGATCTTGGTTCGGCTGAATTTCAATTCATTTCTTAAATTCAGCACACAGCTGCTGATTTTACAGATTTAATAATTGTCTTAAACTCAGCAAATATACCAGCTGATAATCACATTCTTTGATTCTTAAATGGACCCGAGTCAAAATTTTGAAGCTACTTTGAAGCTCATGAGGAACTTTAGCTTCTACTTAACGACTTCTTAATTTTTAGCCTCTTCTTTATTTCTAATAATAATATTTCCTTCTACTTTACGTCTATACACATGTTTCATTTTTCCAATCATTAAAATTAGCAGCTCTTTTAAAGCTCCACATTCCCAGTTATAAAGAAATGAAAATTTTTATTCTACTTTAAACCTGCAAGTGAAACTCAGTCATTTTTACCATTGAAATATACTTTTTTATTTAACATATAAGAAAAACGGGAGTTAAACTAACTTTTTCTTCAATTATTGTTCCTCTGATTAGCCCTTAAGAGGAAATATTTTAATCTATAACCAAAACCCAATAATTTGTAAAATTAGGGAAAATGTGTATCTTTCTAGATGCACTTGTAAAAAAATAACAATAATTTGTTTAAACAATTTTGAGTGGTGATTGTCGTTAATTTTGATAAATATCTTATTTTTTCAATATAAAAAGTAAACAAATTAAAAAACTACTACTTGCTAGGTGTTTTTAAATGTTATAAATTAACAATAATAAATTGTTTTAAAATATAAAAATAATAATTTATGGTCAATAATTTTTATTTTTCTAACCAGAGCCCAGTAATTTATTTGTAAAATTAGGAAAAATTTGTATCTTCCTAGGTGTATTTGTAAAGAATTAGTAATTACTAGCAATAATTTGTTTAAAAAATTAAAATTGATGAAAATAAAATTAAAAAAATGTATATAAAAAGTCCAGAAAAGAAAAGTAAAAATCCTTCAGAAAAAAAAAGTTTGGGCAAATTAAACCAAAAACATTTTTATAATATTACACTGAAAGCAAGTCCAACAATAAATTTAGAAAAATAAAGAAAATCTAAAAATTCTATAAAAGAATAAGTACTAAGTTTGCAAAAAACCTCGCAAAAACTATCCAAGAATTAAAAACAAATTGAATAGGTGCATTAATAAAAAAATAAGCGTATTTATTTTTAAAAATATGAAAAAACTTATGAAACTCAACGAAATAATAATAAATAATAATTATTATTTATTATTTATAATTTATTTATTAATAAAATAAAATGACAAATACAACAACAAAAAATACCATTAGTAAAAGGAGAAAAAATCTTTAAATTTTGTAAAAATAAGAAATTATAAGATAAAATTTAAACAGTTTCGAAAAAGAAACTGAATTAGAAACTAAAGAAGAATTACAAATATTGTAAGACTTAAAAAAAGGATTATTGTGAATATGAAAAATAATTAATATTATTTAATTATTTTGCATTAACTAATGTGTCTTTAAATTTGAATTAATTGACATTTAAAAGTTTGAAAAAATTGGAATATGAGTTTATTGACGTTTGGAATTTATTTAAATTATAATGACCTAAAGATATAAAAATTTGATATTATTTTTTGTTATCTTCATACCAAAAATTTGTAAATCGTAGGTATTTTGATTATCTATATTAGCCCAATTATTTAAATTTTATAAAGATTAAAATATTAAAATTGAAATTTTTAAGATTTATCCACAAATTTGTGGTTTTTTTTATGGTTTGTGATTTTTTACATGCAGTATTAGACATCCGGAGAATTGTAAAGTTTTTTTTTAATTTAAATCATGATTTTAATGCAAATGCTTCAATGATTTAAATCAATATCAGCCTGTAACTTGACAATAATAAATTGTTTAAACAAATGAAAAATACATAAAAATCTCGGTAAACATTCAGAAATTGGCGATATGTAACAATTTTGTTGAAAAGTCCTAAAAAAACTATTCGTAATTTGTATCATAAGGACACTGAGAAAATTAAATATTAAGTTCATAAGCGTCGGTAGCGTAGTGGTTAGTGCGTTAGATTATAAGTGCGTAGGTCGTTATGTCGTGGGTTCGAATCCCCACTTGCGTTATAATAATTTATTTAGTAAGTTTAGACTATTTCCAGCTTGTGTGTATTAAGTGTGGCGAATTCTAAAAGCGCATGAATTTTGAATATTTATTTTATATTTTTTTTTATAATTTCATTCATATTAATTTCAGTTTTATTCTCAAAAACAGATTCTTTCTTTGTTTAGACTTCAGAAGATCAATAAAAAGGGGGTCTTGAGCGTTAAAAGAGGCCTTAATATAGTTGAATATTAGCTTCTACTTTAACGCTCTCATCGCGGAAACAGAAAATTTCTTCCAATAATAGCACCAAAGTAGAAGCTAAATTGTATTGAATTTGCTTCTACTTTAAACCTCTATTTCCTAAAAATTTTGGACTATGTAGCGTTAAAGTAGCCTCAAAATTTCGACTCGGGGAGGTACAAAATTTGTATTTGAAATTCAACAAAGGCAGTCTTAAAAATGTTGCGCCTCAAAATAAAACAGCTTTTGTGTCTTAAAATAAGATCTTCTTTTTACAGTGATTTCTAATTCAAATTTGTACGAGTTATTAAAGTGAATTAGTAATTTTTACTATCAATTTGTAGTTTTTTACTAAAAATTAGTAATATTTCACTAATTCTTAGTAGAAATGTTCACTAATTCATTTTGTAGACGATTTTTCACAATTTCATTAGTAGTTTTCACTAACACAAATCTGAAGAGCGTGATCGTGTTTAGCGGACAAAAATACATCAAAAACAACTCGGATATCTAAAAACAGTCTTATTTTGTAGACCAGTGTAATTAGGTATTATTATTTTCGGAATTTAATGTCGAAATTAATTTTATCCTCTTTTTATTGAACAATCACTAATTTGCAGGAAGCATTATTTATTAAAACAACACAGAAAGCAGAAAAAGCCCACTTTTAACTGAAATTCACAGAATCGAAGAAAAAGTTCCGAATGCACGTTTTTGTGATAAAATCGGATGTTATTAGTCTGTGAGTAAAAGAAGGAATAATTCAAGTTAAGGACTAATAAAAAAAACTTGTTTCTGTGGAGTTGAAGGTAATCCTTTAAGGCAAGAGGAAGTAGCCGTCGTTTGACTTCTATGCAATTTTTTCGTAAGTCTGAAGGCGGACTGTGAACGGGGAAAAATGTCTTTAGCGGCGGGAGTTGCCTCCTTCCATCGTTCAAAGGAGTCGAGGATGAGGTAGGAGGTTAAATTCAGGCCACCCCCGTAAGTATACAGTGTGTAATCTATAGCCACGCGGTTCTTCCTATATATCTGTGTATATGTATATACGTGTCTAGATCGGTGGGTACATGCATCCACACATGCTTAGAAACATGTACACATATATCTCGCGCTATGCGCCTATCGATTCGGTTTTTCGGGTGCAGGCCTCGTTTCGGCACTCGCGATGTACGTGACTCTCTCAATCTCTGTATAGGTCTATATCCTATCAAAATTATATGCCTTGCCTCTTTGACTTTACGAGATAGCCGCTTATGCTAATTGGCGAAACATCCCTCCCACACTTTCTCCAAAACGATCCCATTTCCGTAATGAGACGCTAATCCTCTCTGATAATAATGGAAATTTCAAGACAGTTTATTACTGCTAATCTAAAAATTAGATTTAAATATTCCCAGATTTGCTTTTGAAAATTTCTTTTTTGTCTCGTTGATTTGATTGTACTTCAAAGTCTGATTCTGTAGATTTGAATTTCTGAAGACTATAAGCGAGGTTCTAATAAGCAAAAAGTAGTTTTACTCTATTTATGGGTGATTCTTCTGAAAGTGCTCTTTTGGATGTCTCGATTAATTTTACAAAAACTATAGAGTAATAATTATTGTCAACATTCTTAATTAAAATTTAGCGTTTACTTAGTATTATAAAAAAAAAATTAAGCCATTTGGCTGAACCAAATCAATATAAACACTAAAAATATTTTATCTCCGAAGCCTTTTTGGTATGTCTTCAACACGACTTCTAAGACCATATAAAATTTTTTTATTTCTTCTTGTATTCTTTTTAATTATTAAAAAATAGTTTCAGAAACTTAAATGGTTTTTTGAGTTGTATCTGAAAGTTTAAAATTTGTAGTCTGCTGCTTTCTAGATAAAAAAAGTCTTTGAACTTTGTCTTCCATTTTAGGTTAAAATTACTTTGTAATGTATAATCATATTTAAACATGTTAAAAAAATTCTTAACACATTTTTAATACATGTTAGAATAAATTTAAGAGCTTAAAGTTTTTTTTCTCTTATACAATTATAAATAAAAGAAAAAATGTTGCTTTTATAAATTATCAAAGTTAAAAAAATTGGGCGAGTAAAAATTCAAATTCATCTCCTAAACCTCGTTATTTTAGTAAATAACTGAAATAGTTTGAGTATTAACATTATAAAAAAAATGTTGCTAGAATATTTTTATGAATAACTAAAAACAATCTGTTAATTCTACCTGACTTCTTATAAAAATAAGAAAGTTATCTTCTTTTCATCTCTGAATCTTTTCATCTCCGAAGCCTTTTTCTTAAAGACACTGAGATTTCTTTTGTTTTTAATGTTTATTTTCAATGTTTTGAACGAGTTAACCTTTTTTCTATTGAAAAGAAGTGGAAATTTTGGTATATTTTTAACATTTTAATCAATTTTTCTATTAAAAAAATAAAATTGATTAAATATATATATGTATTTAACTTTTTACAGAAAAAGAATTAAATGTTCACAGAAATAATATCTGAAATATTGTTTTTTGGTTACTTAGCAATTTTTCAGTAAATATTATTTAAACTTGAAATTCTTATAAATTAATTTTGCGAACCAGTATATAAAGCTTTTTAATATCATTTGAAGTAATCCTGCAGAAAAGAATTTAAATAATCTGAAAAAAAGTTTATTTTAAAATTTAAATAAAAAAGGAGTACTTTTAGAAGAATCAGCCTTATGTATTTCTAGTGAATATCACGAGATTTATAAATTTGAATCCATTCGTAAATTCGATCCCGTCTATCCCAGATGGAAAACATACTCAGTATTCCATTAATTTCACTCGAGTGAAAACATGTACAAAATAATCTGTGTGAAGTTAATCAAATATAGTGGATTGTATATTTTTTTCCAATTGGGTTAGTAAATTGGACTGGTTGCTTTATTTTTATATGTTTTTGTACACAATTGAGAAAATTTTATTTTTGTCTCTTGTATCACGGAAATAAAAGGCAGATGTTATTTTTGTTGAATTTTAAAAAAATAACTATTGGATTTGTTTAGTTTCTTCTTATCGAAGGACTAACGTGCTAAACGATTGTCGCAATGGCGAAAGTCTCTTGTGAGTAACCCTCCAAGTTGATCGACCTCCTAGACGGAAACCCAAGAGAGTTACTTATCGAAAATTTCACACACGTAGAAGCCTCTCCGATAGAGACAAAATAAAATCCTGCCTTTAAATAAAAGACTTTTCACTGCTTTTTATTGTATTTCACTTTGAAACATGAACTGTTTCCCGAAGTTCGAAGCTAAAGTTTTTTCCATCGTTTAATAATACACGAGTAAAAAAATCTGTTACACTTACTGATGTATCTGTTGAATTGTGACAGATTGGTTTTTCTCTAAGTAAGAATATGCTGGTGAAAAAAAATTGTTATGTTTTTTGCTGACGGTGTTATTGATTTATATGTTAATTTTTTATTCAATTTACTGATTTTTTGTGCGATTAAAAAAAACAGTGTTAGTAAAAGGAACTGTGTAAATATCGGATGAGAAATTCATACATTAACTAAACTATTGATAAAAGATTAGAGTTAAAAAATGTAGAAATATGTCCGTGAGAAGAGTAGAAAATCTTATAGACTTGCACAGAAATCTGTTTGAATTTCAAAGAAATTATAAGAATCGCAGGAAAATTTTTTAGCTCTGTGAAAAAAGGAAATATTTTCAAGAAAAATAGTGCAAGAATTTCAGGTAAATCTAGAGAAATTATAGCAAAATTTTTTAGATTTGCTGGAAAATCTAGGTAGAAATTTTAAGAAAATCTGCAATGATTTTTAGAAAAACCTGTAAGAATTGCAAAGTTTTTAAAAATTTTTTAGAATTTCAGAAAAATTTATGTAAGAATTACAGGAAAATATTTAAGAACTTTTGCAAGTTCTACAAGATTTGAAAGAAAGTCTGTGAGAACTTTAGAAATATTTATAAGAAGAGTGTAGAAATATTCTTGATAAATCTATCAGAATTAAAGAAAAATCTGTGTAAGAATTTCAGTAAATTTCTCGGATTTGATGAAATAGCGGTAAAATTTGCAGATAAAGCTGTAAAAGAATTACAAAAGAATCTATAAGAATTATAGGAAAATTTTCTAGATTTTTAGAAAAATCAATAAGAATCTTAGGAAAATCTTTGTGTCCTGATAATAAATCTGTAAAATTTGTGGAAAATTTATAAATATTACAACAAAATCATTCATAGTTACTCTCTGAATTTTAATTAGTTAAAAATAACTAATTATTAGTCAAATCGTGGCTGAGTTTTTGTTTCTCCAATTAGTTAAAAATAACTAATTATTAGTAAAAATATAAATAAAAAGTAGTTAAAATTGGAATAATTGAATTAGTAAAAAGAATTTTTCTAAAATATTAATAATTTTGACATAACCTAAAAATGAATTTGCCTTATAATTATTATTATTAACAACCTTCTTACGTCCGAGTAGGTATTTATTTTTTGATCCCCTGTTTTTATCCTTCTATCAAAAGACTTATAATTAGTTATTTTGTTACTAAATGGCTAATAGAAATATAACTCTTTTAGTTACTGATTTTTTTTAATTACAGTTTTTGCTTTCAAATTAGTTATTTTTAACTAATTCAGATTTAGAAAGTACTCTTAATCTATTAAATTTCGAGAAAAATTTGTAAGATTTACAGAAAAACTTCTGTAAAAAATTGCAAAAAAATATGTAACACCTTTAAAGAAGTCTATCAGAAATTAAAAGAAACTTTACAAATTTGACCGCAAGTAAAATCTTAAAAATTCTGTTATAAATATTTTTACAATTTGTAATTTTATTCTGTTTGAAAATTTTAAGTTTTAAAAAATAAAAGCCTTATAACGAATATGTACTTAATTAATAATCCCCTTTTTTAAGAAATTATTAATTCATTATTAAAAAGAATATTATTAATTAAGTATTTGTTATGAGGCCTGGTTAAAATTTTTAAACAAAAACTGAAGAAATTGCAGGATTATCTGTAAAAATTATTTAAAAAGTCTCTCGATCTATCAAGAAAACTTTTGTAATAATTGCAAAAAACTATGTAGAAATTTTAGGAATTCTGTTAAAATGTTAGGGAAATAAGTTATAAGAGTTGAAGGAAAATATTTGAGAATTTTAGAAAAATCTGTAATGATAGCAGAAATATCTGTTTTTTTAGTGAAATCTGTAAAATTTACAAAACTATCTACAAATCTACAATAAATGTAAGAAAAATTTTCATTATTCCTGGAAAATAATCTGTATAAAATTTGAGGAAAAAATCAGTCAGTATTGCTGAGAAATATGTTAAATTTGTTAAAAAATCTGTAAGATAGAAAAATTTGTATTAATGTTTTGAAAGGCTGTAAGTTTTATCTTAGGAAAATCTGTAGGAATTTTAGAATTGCAGGAAAATCTGTAAAGGATGCATGAAAGTCTCTAAAAACTGTGAAAAAATATTTTAGATCTGTAGTGGTTAAATGTTTACAATAAAAACAAAACAATATAAAAATAGAATAATAAACAAATAATTTTTATTTTACCTTTTATATAATTCGTCTTGATATTTATGTTTCATAATCCTTGTTCATTCAAAAAACTATGATTTAGAAGAAAAACCTTGGACGTGTCGTTCGTTTTGACAGATCAAGAAAAATATGACAATCGTTATGTATTTATTATATTATATGTTCACAAAATTGATTTAATTACATTATTTCTCTAAAAAACGATAATTTATTATATTTTGGTAATAAAACCTGTATCAAAATAATTTCCAATTCAGAAAATGATTGTCTTCATTTTAATGCAAAAAATTATTTTTATAGAAGAAAATTAAACTAATTTTTTCTTCATTTACTTTAGTAAAATTGTTAGTACTGAGACATTTACTACAGGAAAATCACAATTATTAAATAATAATAATCTCTGTAAACTCCTGAAGTAAGTAAGTATTTATATTTATTCATCTTTTTCTGTCCACGTTTTAAAGTCTAAAGTGAAGTTAGTTGGTATTAATATTTATTCATCTTTTTTTGTCCATGTTTTAAAAACTGAAGTGAAGTTAGTCCCTGTTATTTTATTGATTTTGACTCTCTTTAAAAGGGAATATTTTGAAATTTGAATTGAAAGAATAAGGTAACCTTCTTCATTAGTGTCGTGTTGTGCTGGTTTTTAATTGTCATTTGTGTAAAAAAAAGTTTCGAAAAATGCTTTAAAAATTTATTATGGTTTTTGAAGAAGTTTAAAATATATACATATGCAATTAATTTCCTAAATTTTCAGTTATTATCTCAAATTTAAATTATTGTCATCAATTTTCCATTATATAACGATTTTTTAATTATTTTCTTTTGCTTAAAAATAAATTCTGCAATGCTTCTTAATTTTTTCAGTTATTTCTCTCAAATTTAATTGAATGTTTTCAATTTTTTATATTTAAATTATTTTCATCATAATTAAATTTTCTTTCTTAATCTTAAATTATTTTTAGCATATTTCAATTTTTTTTTCAATTTTTAATTAATTTTATCATTTTTCAATTATTTTTCTCGATTGTTAATTATTATTCTCATTTTCTAAAATTAGTTTCTAAGATTTTTAAGTATTTTTCTGAAAATTCAAATATATTCTTCAATTTCTAATTATTTTCATTTGTTTTCATAATTTCCAACAAAATTTATTAATTATAGTAAATTTCAATTATTTACAGTCTTTTCTTCATTTTAAGTTATTCTCATTTTCTAAAATTATTTTCTAAGATTTTTAAGAATTTTTCTAAAATTTCAATTGTTTTTTTCAGTTTTTAATTATTTTCATTGGTTTTCATAATTAAAATTTTTTTTTATTTATTATCGTAAATTTCAATTACTTTTAGCTTATTTCTTCAATTATTTTCTCCAATTTTTAGTTATTTTCTTTTTTTTAATTGATTTCAAAGATCTTCAGGTTTTTCTTTCAAAATTCAATTATTTTTTCTTTATTTAACAAAAATTCTGTAGTTTTTTCAATTATCGCACTTAAATGTCATATATTTTTTACAACTTATCATTGTTTGTATTATATTTTAATTATTTACGGCAAGTTATAAAATTTAAAAACATTTTTCAATTATTTTCCAAAATGTATTTCCTTCAATTTTCAATTCTTTATATTTGTTTCATACTTTTAAAAAATTTTAACTATTTATCTGACTTTCCAATTATTTCATTATTTATATTATTTTCAATTTACCGATTTGTTATATTTATTATTGTCTTTTATAATTTCTAAAATGTATAAAAAAAAACTAATCGCGCGCTGGCGCGCGTTTTATTTTGCTTATTTTATCAATAATATAAACAAATTTTTAGAAAATTTAAACGTGGCAAAAAGTCTGTAGAGCTCTTTTTTCTCCAGTACACGAGAAGATTTTGTTAAAACTACATATATCAGATTACACTCATCTCTATCAAGGAAAATTTCATTCCGGCTGAAAGATTTATAGAAGAGGATAATATTTGAAATTGGAAATATAAGAAATTTGTGAAGAGAGAGGAAGGAAAGATTATTATAGCGTGTGTAAAACGTCAATTTAAAATTTATAGCGATCTATATGGAGGGTGGTTTTGGTAGGTTTGGAGAGA
This sequence comes from Ganaspis brasiliensis, assembly GCA_037103525.1. Classification (NCBI taxonomy): domain Eukaryota; kingdom Metazoa; phylum Arthropoda; class Insecta; order Hymenoptera; family Figitidae; genus Ganaspis; species Ganaspis brasiliensis. The sequence goes on along the minus strand of JAZKLR010000009.1, from coordinate 4,775,738 downwards.
GTTAAGTATTTGGAGGGGGAGAGGTGGGCCGGATAGACGGGGAATATATTTATTAATTTGGCAACGATCCCGAGTGTATAGCTGGTGGCCCCTTACGTTACTACGTTATGACGCGAACAAAGCGACTCCACGATTTCTTTATAGGCAATTCCGGGGTCTGCATAGAGTGTTGTAAATATTGCAGCCCCTCACTCTAGACACCCCCTTCTAGAAAATCCTCTTGACTATGTGCCTCTGAGTGCCGACCGCCGAATTCAAGACTTCACCTCGCTTCATTCCGCCTCTTTGAATCCCTTCACTCTTACGGATTTCCTTACTTTTTTTCACTTTATGGCTCCTCGCACATATCGTAACTTCCGGTTTTCTCAGATTCGGCATCCCGGAGTGAAAAGCCGTTCCGCTTGTTTCACATTTTTTACCCTAACCTCCCTTTTTATTAGCATCAATATCAAATAACTGGTAGGTTAAAATTAAAACGATTTTTCCAAATAAAACAGTCTTTTGGAAAAGAGAATTTTTTTAATTTTGTAATTTTTTTATTTTAAATTAAAAAAAGTTAACGGGGCTAATTTTGTCTGTATTTTTGTCCTGTGTAGAGATATTTAAAATTGTTAAATATGACCAAAAATTGCGGATAAGAGAAAATGCAATTCTAAAATTTTTTAACTTCTTTTCGAATACCTGGTTAAAATAAGTAGATTTTTGTGAAATTCGGTACATTTAAGATTCCCGAGGTCACTGAATGTGAATCAAAAATTATGTTTCACAAAATTAAAAGTTGCGAATCCAAAATGAAGGTAAAATTTCTAGAAATTAAATGTTTTCAAAAGTTGGTTTCTAACAATAAAAGTGGTTTTGGTTATTCGAGATAAACACAAATTGTCAAAATAAAAAATTCACTTATTATAATATATTTTTTTAAAAAATATATTTAATATTTTTATTTGTGGTTGTTACAATTAACGTACATTTTGCGAAGCAGCTATATTGAATTTTTAAATTTTTTCCCACAGGATAAATAAATTAAATGGAATTTACAATCATTTCAAGCCTGGAAGACTTTTTATTAATTAAAATAGAACTTTCCATAAATTAAGCTTTGATTAACGTCAGAATAAATTAAATTTTTTATAATTTAATATTCAGATGATTTAATTAGCAGAATCGAATAAAATTTTAATTAATAAATGTTCTTCAAATGACAATATTGTTGATTGAAAGTTGGAAGGTCTAAAACCTTCATAAATTAAAATCTGAAAACTATTTAAATTTGCAATTATTGAAATTGGGAATTATTATAATTTAAATAGATTGAATAATATTTATTAAAATTAATTTTGTATTACCTAGTAAAAATTTTGAACAATTAAATTTAAAATCGTTAGAAATTTATATTATTAGAAATTTATAATTTTTGAGTTTTGGATTAGTTTTAATCAGTAAGATTTTTGTAACGTTGAAAAATGAAAAAGAATAGTCCATATTAAATTTTCCTCCCTCCCCCAAAATTTCATTTTAGATCTAAAAAACAGGTTTTCTGCATATTTTGTATAAAAAATACTGTTACTTCGTCATTTTTTGTCCGATTTCAAAATTTTTTTTTCCATTTTAAAGCTGAGCATTTTATTTATAATGTTTTTCTCAGTAGTAAATTATTTAAGTGTATTGAACTCTGCATCGAATGAGCTATTATTTAATTAAATTGGTAAACAAAGTGTCTGAGTTATTGCATTTTTTGTCTTGAAAATCAGAGTATTTTATTTAGGTAAAAAACATTACTTCCTTTGTTTTGATTTCTTTAATTGTTTCAAGTGGCACTTATCATCTTCTTACAACTTTTTTATATTTATTTTAGAAAATATTTGTAAAATTTAAATTTTGAAAATTAAGAATGGCAACAAAATTTTTGAAAATTGATTTTCTCAAAAAAGACAGTGATTATAAAGACAAAAAATGCACTAACTCAGCCACTTTTTTACCAATTTAATTAAATAATACCTCATTCGACGCAAAATTAAGTATACTTTAAATAATTTACTACAGAGAAACATTCAAAATAAAATTGGGCCGTAAACATTGCCAAAGTTCATAAAAATGAAAGTAAGTTTCTGGAATTATTAAACATGAACGTTAAATCAAATTATCAAAAAGATTAATTAAAAAAAGGGAACGACCTTCAAAAGTTTTTCCTTTGGATTAATTTTGAATTTTCTATATCCGATATCTCTAAATCTGAATTAGTAGTTTTCTATTAATGAATTAGCGAAAAGTGAGCTACTATTAAATAAGTAAAAATTTTACTATTTTTTACTAAAAAACTACTAATTAAATTAGTAAAAAAATCTACTTATTTTAAAAGTAAAGTTTCACTATTCCAAATAGTAGTTTTCTACTAAAAATTACTAGTTTTCTACTAAAAAATTAGTAAAATTTTTGGCTCACTTTTCGCTAATTCATAGTAGAAAACTACTAATTCAGATTTAGAGAGGATGCTATAATCGTAATGAACGATTCTGAGAACCCACTATCTTCAAATGAACACTGTAGAAGCAGGTGTCATACAAGTGTCTTATTTTAAGACATAAGACATTTAGAAAGCGTCTTACAGTTATTTTTAAGACACTTTCCCAATGATTTAAATTTAAGACACCCTTAAAGGTCTTAAAAGTGAAGACAAAATAAGATACTTGTTTTTAGAGTGAAGTTTGACACTCCAACATCAAAACTAAAAAGCCTTTAAAAATTTGTCCGACATATTAAATCCACCATCTTGAATTTTCAAATATGACCTCAAAAGCAGTAACAAAGAAACTTAACAACTTTAACTAAGATCTGTTTCTAATAAATGTTTAAAAAATTGTAATTGTCTAAAAAAAACGCTCTTTCAAGGGAAAAAAAACTTTTTCATCTGTATTTTCCAGTTTCTTTCAAGTTTCTTTGCATTATTGGCTATAGCTAAAAAGTGAAACTATAGAGTCGAATCTTGTCGAAATTTGGTAGCTTTTATTTCCAATTACACTTGTCTTGTAACAAAGATAGCTTCAAATGAAGAACTCAGCAATGGTATCACACTACAATAGCGACTAGCTCGAGTACTTGAACGCAATTAGGACTTACAGCCCGACGATTGTGCCGAGCGACTCTGGAGGGTAAAAAGAAAAAAAAATCGTCTTGTCTCCGATAAAGAATTACGAGCAAAGGATGTACCCGGAAAAAACAATTCTTCCAGTGCCTTGAGTCGTGCGTTCCCGAGTTTTCTAATCTAGAGAGGCTTGCAATGAGATGGGGTTGCTTGGAAGATATAATTCATTCGGTCTGTCTGAAGCACCAGGATCGAGCTGGAAGGCGGGTTCAATCTGTGTATTATGTAAAATCGTCAGACTTGCAGAGAATCTAGACTCCAGACAACTAGATCACTTTCAGAAATCTTAGACCTGCGACTCTGCAGATCGATCTGAACGATTCGCAATTTTGATCCTGCAAAAGTCTTTGTTTTATTTGAAAAAAAAAAAAATAAATAAAAGAGTACAAGCATCACACACATCTATCCCGCCATTTATCAATGTGAGACAGCTGAATGAAAAGGAGACAAGTGCCAGAAACTAAGCAGCGATTTCTTCCGCCGTAAAACTTGCCAAATATACAGCATTAAAGAGGTCAATCGCATGACACGACATCTTTCGCACAATTGCTTAAAATATTGGAACTCGCGCAAAAATCAACTGCATAGTTCTAGCGATCGTTTTGATTTATTTTCCTGCGCTGAAATTTTGATTTACAAGTTTTAGTGAACATTGCTCGCCAATTATTAGAATGTACTAGTTAAAAATAAGAGTGATATAGCGCGGGGCAAATTAGGTTATGAATTTTTTTTATTATCGATTTTGCTTTCTCATGGAGGAAGCTTTGTGATCGTTAAGATTTCCGATTTTCCAAAAATAGTCTAACTCTAAATCGACATATTTTAATCTAAGAAGCCTAAATTATCATTTTTAAGAAAAATTCTAAATGTGCGTGTGTGTATGTGTGTGCGCATGTGTGTGTATGTATGTATGCATCTGTGTGGTAACTTTTTTGTAGCTCAGATATCTCGAGAACGCCTGAACAGATTTAAATAAAATTTGGGTAGCTAATTAAAGCTCCTAAATATCTAAATTTAGAAAGAGGGATATTTGAAAATACCCAACCATATTTTCTTAAGCAGCATTTTTCATAAAAAAAAATATCGTGTTTTGCTAAAAATTGTTTTCACGCTAAAAATACAACTTAATAAATAAGAAAATCATATTCCTTGTCTCTAAACGAATCGATTGATCTATATAAGGTATATATAATTCACGAAAAATTCTCACAATAATTCACAATTTTTCATTTTTCTTGACATTAACAAATTTTTTTTCTATATCACTTTTCCAATATTTATTTTTAACTATAGTTTCCTTAAACAAAATATTCCATATGAAAAAGTGGATCAATTAAATTCTATAAACTATACATTTTATCCTAAATTTCGAGAAAATGATTCCTTTATAAAAAATATATAAAATAAAAAAGAATTGATTGGTCCTTATATATGTATAGTATATACTTTTTTAGAAATTAATATAGTTTATAAAAATATTTCTTGTTTTAATAAATTAAAATTAAATTTCTATTTTTATTCTTTCACTTTTCTATAAAAATCGTATATGATCTTTTATTGTATTTTACGCTAAAAAATAAATCTTAATGAACAAAAAAAATTATATTTTTTGTCCTCAAACGGATCAATTGACCTATTTAAAGTATACAATTGACTAAAAAATCGCATGATCATTCAGGACTTTTCATCATTTTGAGATTAATTTTTTTTTATAACTTCTCCAATTGTTTTATTGCTTTATTTATCAAGATTTTGCTTAGACGGAAGCAAAATGTTCCGCAATGAACATAATTTTCACCCAGTTTATATAATGATTAGCGTATAATATTATAAAATAATAATTTAAATTTTTAATAAGTTTTGGGGAATATTATGGACTGTTGGGATTGTAAGGTACTTAAAGTTTTTAGATTCTAGATAAGATTCCAGAATTTTTTAAATTCCATATTCCAGACGAAATATTAAAAAAATTTTAATTCCTGAAGAGATATAAATTTTTCAGACTTTTTTTTTAGACTTCAGAAGAAATTGTAGAATTTCTTAAATTCTCAAGAAAATTTCAAAACTTTTTATATTCTCAATCTCAATAGAATTTTCAGAATATTTTACTAAATGAGTATTTTTTTAAAAGATTATAGAGTTTCCAAAATTTTCTGCAAAATCTTTTTTAAGAGATTTAAAAATTTTTAAATTCTGAAAAACATTATAGAACTTTTTAGATTTGGAAATTTATAAAATTATAAAATTATAAATTATAAAATTTTTTTAAGTCTGGACGAAATTTTAGAATTTTTGAAATTCTATAATTCGCTATTCAGAATCGGTTCCAAAGATTTTAGGATTTTCAGGATTTTTTCTCTGTAAAATCTCTTATAAGAAGATTTAGAATTTTGTTCGATTATAGAAAGAGTTTAAATTCTAGAAGATTTTTACTTCTGAAAGAAATTCTACAAATTTTTAGATTTTTTCTTCTTATTTTTTCCTTACTCAAAGAAATTTTCAGAATGATTCTCTTTTGAATTCTTTATATTCTCTTCTAAAAGAATCTCTAGAAAATATTTTAGAATTTATTGAATTCTGGAAGTTCTAAAGATTTTTGATGGATCTGAGTAAAGCTTCTAAAATTTTTTAGATTCCAGAAGAAAAAAAGAATTTTTAAAATTGTTGAGAACATTTTAGATTCTCAGAAGAAATTTTGGAATCTTTCTCTTTTGAAAATCTTCTCTAAAATAATCTAAAATTTACAGAATTTTTTCTCTTCAGAATCTCTTTTAAAAAATTACAGAATTTCAGATCCCAAAGAAGATCAAAGATCTTTTAGATTTAGAAACGCATTTTTAAATTATTCTTTTAATTCTTGAAGAGATTTCAGAATGTTTTAGAGTGGAGAAGAAATTCTAGACTTTTTGAAATTCTAAACTAAATTAAGGGATTTTTTAGGTTCTCAGAATATTTTTTGAAATGATTCTCTACTCAGAATCTCTTGTAAAATATTCTAGAATTTTTAGTATTTTTTTCTCTTCAAAATCGCGCATGCTCTTTTTAGATTCTAGAAAATATTTTAGAATTGTATAGTGTTCTAGAAGTAATTCCAGTATTTATTAGATTTTAAAGGAGGTTTTCAAATTCATTGTATTCTTAAAATGATTCCAAAATATTATCAATTCTAGAATTTCTGAAATTCTATAAAAAATTCTAAGACTACTAGATTCTTACTCAGAAGGATTTTCAGTATGATTCCTTATTTATAATCTCATTTAAAAGATTTTTTTAAAAGATTTTAGAACTCTTTAAATTCTAAAAGAGATTCTAAAACAGATTTTACAACTTTTTAAATTCTGTAAAGAAATGTTAAAACTTTTTAGATTTTCAGAAGAATTTGAAAATTGTATTTTCTCTTTAGAATAGTTTCTAAGAGAGTCAAATTTTCTGAACTGGGCCACCTAAAACTGACTTTTCAAATTTGCTTTACTTCTATACATAATTTATTACAGCCAGGTGGTACAAAAACATTCCTGGAAAGCTTTTTTAAAAATTTTAATTTTTCAATTAGTTATAAACAATTAAAGTTTAAAGCACCTTTTTACGAAATTGTCAATTGCTCAGCTGTTTTTTGATAAAATTGAATAATATTTGGTAGAGATAAAAAAAAAAATAGTGCCTCTATTAATCACGATCAGAATTTTAAAAATTCGTAATTATTTATGCAAAATAAATTGTTAATTAATTAAACAATTGCAATTTTTTACAACTTCTGGGGCAGGTATAAAAAAAATTCAAAAACAGCATAAATCTGTGTTTTCTGCACTTTGATTTAAAAAAAAAATTTTAGTACCTTTGAAAATTGAGCAAATGGCGTAATTTTAAAGAGCGGCGTCGAAGCATTCGAACTGCCGCGGCCGCTGCGCTGGCGCTGCCGCCACAGTGGGGCAAAAAAAGCGTCCGTGGAAAAATTAACATAGGGCCCAGAAATATTACCCAATTTAGATGTATTTTTTTTTAAATTAAAGGTAACAAAATTCTGCATAACACCCCTTATTTTACTTTTTGAAAAATAGTTGTTTTCATTTATTTATTAAATGTTAAACAGGAAAAAAAATGTTTTCTTATTAAAACCAGTTTAATTTTTTATTAAACGCATAATTTATATTAACAAGAGCAACATTTTTTGAAGTAATTATTTTAGAACAACTTCTAATAATAAGCTAATTGTTTAAAAAATGTTTGTATAAGTTATAAACTAGACAATCTTATGAACAATGCATTTTCTTCATATCGTTATAAAGAAGTTTATAACATTATTTCTACATTTTTCTCATGATTAACGGGATGACAAGTTATTTCTAATTTAATTAATTTTTAGGTTTATTATTGTTGAAACAAACATTAATTAAAAAACTACTTTTACTTTTTTTTATTTAATTGACAAATTTCTTGTTTACTTTTGAAGTCGTTTTAGTATTTATTTCTTTCGATACTAAATTAATTTCATAATTTTTTGTAAAATTTAAGAACTATTCTTTATTTTCATTTTTATTATCAATTTTATAAAGAATTTTTATATTTTATTTATCTTTTTGTTTTATATGTTTTGAATAATTAATAAACCTGCTCTCTAAATCTGAATTAGTTAAAAATAACTAATTTGAAAGAAAAAACTCAGTCACTAATTCAAATAATTATATTTCTACTAATCATTTAGTAAAGAATAACTAATTATTAGTCAAATTCATTTTTAGGTTTTGTCAAAATAACTAATGTTTTAGTAAAATTCTGTTTACTAATTCAATTAGTCGTATTTTAACTATTTATTAGTTAGGTTTTTACTAACAATTAGTCATTTTTTTTACTAATAATTAGTTATTTATTTTACCCCTATTATTCGAATGTAATTGTTATTCAATTTAAGCATAAAAGTCTAATTCCAAATGTTTAAACATGTTTGACGATAGCTTTAAATAAAAAAAATCATTTTATTTTATAACTCAAATGTCTTCATTAATGTAAAACCGTCGTTTCCTTTTTTAAAAATTGTTTGTATTTTTGATAGGTAAATATCAAATTAATCAATACAGGAAATTTGTTAATTAACGTTTGTTTAAACAATAAGAAACCTGAAATTATCTGCAGCAATAATATTGTACATTGTGCACAAAATTTCATTAATTTTGAAAATAGGAACCGGAAAAAAAAATTGTTTATAAAATTTGTTTATAAATTAACAAAATAATTAATTTATAATAGTTTTTCGTAAATTTAACCACTAATTAGTTACAAATATTAAAAAACAGATGGATTTAATTTGCTAAATATTAAGAAAACCAACGAAGAAAACATATTTCGTCTACAGTCTAGTTTATAACATATACAAACATTTTTTAAACAATTAGCTTATTATTAGAAGTTGTTCTAAAATAATTACTTCAAAAAATGTTGCTCTTGTTAATATAAATTATGCGTTTAATAAAAAATTAAACTGGTTTTAATAAGAAAACATTTTTTTTCCTGTTTAACATTTAATAAATAAATGAAAACAACTATTTTTCAAAAAGTAAAATAAGGGGTGTTATGCAGAATTTTATTACCTTTAATTTAAAAAAAAATACATCTAAATTGGGTAATATTTCTGGGCCCTATTTTAATTTTTCCACGGACGCTTTTTTCGCCAGCGCAGCGGCCGCGGCAGTTCGAATGCTTGGACGCCGCTCTTTAAAATTACGCCATTTGCTCAATTTTCAAAGGTACTAAAATTTTTTTTTTAAATCAAAGTGCAGAAAACACAGATTTATGCTGTTTTTGAATTTTTTTTATACCTGCCCCAGAAGTTGTAAAAAATTGCAATTGTTTAATTAATTAACAATTTATTTTGCATAAATAATTACGAATTTTTAAAATTCTGATCGTGATTAATAGAGGCACTATTTTTTTTTTTATCTCTACCAAATATTATTCAATTTTATCAAAAAACAGCTGAGCAATTGACAATTTCGTAAAAAGGTGCTTTAAACTTTAATTGTTTATAACTAATTGAAAAATTAAAATTTTTAAAAAAGCTTTCCAGGAATGTTTTTGTACCACCTGGCTGTAATAAATTATGTATAGAAGTAAAGCAAATTTGAAAAGTCAGTTTTAGGTGGCCCAGTTCAGAAAATTTGACTCAAGAGATTTTAAATCATGTCATTCATTTACTTTATTAAAACGTTTGTTTTAAGTAACTAAAAATAAAGTAGTCTAAAGACAAAGCTTTATGTCTATATATAGAATAAAAGAATCTCGACAATTAACAATAATTAATTTTAGGATAATTAAAAACACAAAAATTTTCGTCACTTTCAGTGATTAAAAATTATATTAAAACTGTTTCTCTCAATGTAGATCTGCATGTTCTAAATCCAAATCAATTAAAAATAACTAATCGTTAATAAAAAGTGCTCTCTTATCAATTTAAAATAAAAAGAATAATAAATAAAAACCAAATAAACAAATCACATACAATAAAGAAATCTTAAAAATTGCAAAATCCCCTTGTGTCGCATTTTGCAAATAAAGATAAAAATCCCTTCTCGCTAATAACCCCTTTTTATCGTCACCCTAAATTCATAAATTCTGCTTATCCCCGAGCAATTACATCCTTGCCTATTAAATTTCTCTTAATTAGAAATCGAGATTCGTTTAAAGCGACTTTATCGTTTGTTATTCTTTCTGACTTCTCTTTCTTTCGTTTTTTTCCCCCCTCCAAGAGTTATGAAAAGATAGGTGAGACAACGATAGTGATGGGATGGTTTGGGTGAGCTCGTTAGATGAATGGGTCCGACATACGTAGTAAGGGGGTGCTAGTTTGCATAAATTTAGGAAATACAGGGTGGAAAATCGATATCCGCATAGAGATTATAGATGGTGGTTGGTAGGCGCCGCGTAGCCGCAGCCTCCGTCGCGACGGCGTATGCGCTACATGTCTACACTCTCCCGCCTCTCGTGGCAATCTATGTGTATGTGTATTCTCTCGACTCGTGTACTTGTCTGTTCAAATATTTCACTAGGTGTTGGTAAAACTACTACACTCGTTTTGCTCAACCGTGCACGTTTCGCGTCCTCTCGTCGTGCGCCGGAATTAAAGTAGTCGATATCATCCTGTGCGGCCTGTGTCTTGAAATTAAGGAAAACGAACCTAAAAAGCCCTCACCACTTTACACCTAACAGCTTCAGTCTCATCATCCAACTGAATCACAATTACATCTCTTTTTCTCTTGGCCAAGAGTTTAAGGTCTTTAACTTGTTTTTTTTATTGTAAAATATTTATTCTACAAAATAAATATTTATTTTTAAAAACAAAAAGGATGTTTATTTTTATTGGCAAACAAGAAGATGTGGAATTTAAAAAGAAGGTCTATTTTAAAGAGGGTATTATAAAAACTAAAAGACGAAGTTATGCTTGTAAAAAAGAGAAGGGTGCTTTGCGAAGAAATGATACAATTTACTAGGATGTAGAAAATTGAAGATAAAATGACAAAAATTATTTTGATAAAATAAATTGGAAAGATAATTAAAAAAATGATGGGCCCGTATCATTTTGACACAAATGTTTTCGGGCAACTTGTTATATTGTACTCCTAAAGATAAATGTTATATTTTACTCCTACTAAAATCAAAGACTTTTAAGTCTTATTTATTAAATAACTGATTTTAATACATTAAATTAATATTAAAAGACTTTATTAATCCAGTAAGTTCAATTATTGAATAAATTAAAACTTAAAAATCTTTGATTTTACTAGGAGTAAAATATAACATTCATCTTCGGGAGTACAATATAACAAGTTGCACGAAAAAATTTGTGTCAAAATGATACGGGCCCAAAATGATAACCAAGTAATTTTTACTTTGTTTTTAAAGCAAAAAAAAATATCACTTTTGAATAGACGTTTTGTATTTAAAGCGAATATTTGAAGTAATTAAAGAAAAATAAATAATAGTTTAATGTGTAAATAACGTTTCTACTTACTTTTACTTATATTTCCATTATTAAATCTTCCAGAACCGGAATATAATATAATATAATTTAACAACAGCATTTTAATTATTCATAAAATGTCTAATGCTAAAACGTATTAAACAAGTAAAAAAATGGAAAATTTCTTGAATGAATTTTTAGGATCAAAATAACTACTGTCTCACATAACACGTCTTTTTCCACTTAATATTAACGGAAGATGTAGTTTTACATTGTTACGTTAAATTGGTGTTAAGAAAATCGACAAAGTAATAAAATACTTTGTAAATTAAAATAGCTAAATCTTGAAAAGTTTATTGTCTGGCTAAGCTTGTCATTTTCTACTTAATTTGAAAAAAGTCCATTCATTAATCATGAAATTTTTAATGTCAAAATGTAATAAATAAAGAACGTCAATAAATTATTATTAAATTAATTTTTAAGATTCAAGTAATTACCGGAAAATTTAAAGGCTTTAACTCAAAACGTCAAATTTGCTTCTAAAGTTGCATTTGTTTTTTTTTTCCTTATTAAACAAAGTACAAATTACTTGGTATCACATCAATTTTTTATTTATTTTTATTGCTTGAGTAAAAAAGTAAATATTACTTAAACCTCAAGCAAATTTTATATAGTTTTTTTTCAGTACACGGAAATTTAAGAAGTCGAAAAATCGAAAAAAATAAGAAAACGGTGAACATTTAATAAAGAATTTACCAAATTTTTGAATGAAAGGATAATTAAAAATTTAATAATTCATGAATAAATAAAGAAATTACAAAAAGAATTTAAAGTCTTTTATAAAAGAATGCAAAAATAGAAAAATGAAAGGAAATCTACTAAAAAAACTAAAAAATTTTAAAACGTTTAAAAATTAATGCAAAAGAAATTCTTCAAAAATAAGACAGAGAAATTTTCCAAAAAGTGAAAAAATTAAAAAAATTTAAGAAACATTTTGAGAGAGAAAATTTTGAGAGAACAAATCCTAAAAATATAGTAAACACAAAGTTTTATTTAAAGAAAGGTATTTTAAAAACTACCAAATAAAGTACTTTATATACTTATAGAAAAGAGAAAGAGTAAGCACTACCAAAGAGAATGATAGAATTTAGTAAAAGATTAAAAAAATCCAAGAACACAGATGCAACATATTTCTTTATTATTTATTTAAAATTCATATAAAAATTCGACTGACACAATTTAACTTTATAACGCTCCATTTTTCTGTATTTGGCAAACATTTGTAATTAAATACTATGAAGTGCCTGTTATAAAATTTTTTAAAATATAGGGAAATGCAGCATTATAAAGTTAAATTGTGTCAGACGAATTTTTATCAATAAATTGTAAATAAATAATATAGATATTTATTACAAAGAGAAAAATTATTTTAATATCTGAAAAATTAGAAAGTTTATAAACAAATGTACAAATCGTAACGATATTTTAAAATTTGAAAAATTAGAAGGAATACAAAAAGTAGGAGTTTTTGATAAAGAATAACGATTTAATTTTGAAAAAATGAAGAAAATGTGATAAAAAAAGTTAACAAATTATAAATAAATACGAAAATTACAAAAAGTGTTTATAAAATGTTTGAAAAAAGCAAAAATAAAACAATCGGAAAAAATCTACTAAAAAGAATTAGAACTAGTGAAAAAATTCAAAAGTAATGTTTAATCCAATCAGAAAAAATACAAAAGTAAATTTTATTAAAATCAAAAATAAATAAAAGCAACTTTTTATCAAATCAGTAACTATTTATTACGACACTAAAATTGAAACTCAACTTTTTATCGGGTCAATAAACCATAAATAACATAATAAATAAAATAAAAGCAAAAATTCCTTAATAAAACATAAAAGTAACTTTTTATCAGTTCAATAAAATATAAAAATAACTTAACATCAAATCGATAAAATACAAAAGTAACTTTTAAGAAACAGTAAAAATACTATCAACTTTCAAATCAATTAAATTACAAAAACAACTTTTGGCCAATTTGACAAAAATACATCACATATTGTTTTTCAATTTTTAGAATACTTTCTCCATAAGGAAACAGAAAGTGATTTGAAGGTTTATAGTTCATAAACACAATCATAGCCTTTGCCAACTATGCTATTTCAGTAAAGCAGTCAATACATCTCCTAATTTTAAATCACTGACACAGAAATTAACACAAATCGTTTATTTCATAATCATGAAATTTATCCTCGTTATTAATCATTCAAATTAACACAGTGAATTAAATTTATTTATTTACATGTTTTTATATTAAACTATATTTACCAAACATACAAAAATTCACTTAATGTAAAAAATTCAAATTTACTCAATGCGATTTTCTTATTTTTTTTAATCGGAAACCTGAAGTTGGGATTTTTTTTCTTAAAAGAAATAGCGGGGAAGAATTCTATAAACTGTAATCCTGCTAGTAGCGTGCAATATGAAAATATCTGATATATAGTACAAAAACCACAAATTGAAATCTAACGATCTAGGAAGCGGTCGATTCGGAAAGAATCCTTTTCCAAGTATAAATCCGTCCGTCTACCCGCTAAATACCGCAGCATCGCGGGATTAAAATATTGATCGACCGGCGTCGCGAGGGAGAATGCGAATTGCGGTAGAGAAGAACCAGTGGCAGGGGGTGCATGAATAAAAAAAACCTAACATGTCCGAAATCCAGAGTCAACGTCTTCCATGTATGTTCAATAAGGAGCTTTCATCAAATATCCAGTGAAATTGGATTTTTCACCAAATTCTTATCAGATAAAACTCGAAATTAGTTTCTTCAATCAGAAAAAAAGTAGGTCAATTTAACCGAAATTCGAGCAAGATTGACTTTCTTTTGTTTCAAGGGAAAAATAAGAAATGGACCAGTAAAAGCTCTATATAAAAAATTGTGTTGTCTGACTAGAGACAAAAGAAAAATTTTTGTTTGTCTGTGTAAACAAAAAATGGGAAAATGGAGAGAAAAGCTGTTAAAATCCAAAGAATTATTTGGTCTTGCTCAAAACGACTTTTTCTACTGAATATAAACAAATTTGTACATATTTATATTTGTTATATTTGGCATATTATGTTTTTTTGAGATAATCAAAAAAATAGTAAACTTATTTATCAAACTATGAAAACCTGGCAAAATTTTATTGTCTGACTCATTGTGATATTTTCTGCTCAATTAAACACTAGTATTTTTATTATTCATAAAGTGTTGAATTTTTAGGATCGAAATAACTGCTGTCTCACATACACATCTTTTTACACTTAATATTAACGGAAGCTGTGGTTTCGCTTTGTTACATTAGATTGCTGTTTAAAAAATCCGCAAAATAGTAAAATAGATTTTAATCAAAATAGATAAATGTTGCAAAGTTTAATGTCTAACTACTCATGTCATTCTCTAATTAATTTGACAAAAGTCCCTTTATTAATCATGACATTTTTTTTGTCAAAATTTAATAAACAAAAAACTTCAATAAATTATTATTGAATGAATTTTTAACATTAAAGTAATTACTGTCTCACTTTTCACGGCTTTTTCCACTTAATATTATCGGAATCTGAGGTTTCACTTTGTTACATTAGATTAGAGTTAAGAAAATCGGCAAAATAATAAAATAATTTGTAATCAAATTAGCTAAATGTTGCAAAGTTTAATGTCTGACTCATCATGTTATTTTCTACTTAATTTGACAAAAGTCCCTTTATTATTCATGACATTTTTAATGTCAAAATTTAATAAACAAAAAACTTCAATAAATTAATATTAAATGAATTTTTAAGATTAAAGTAATTACTGTCTCACATTACACGGCTTTATCCACTTAATATTAACTGAATCTATGGTTTCACTTTGTTACATTAAATTAGTGTTAAGAAAATCGTCAAAATAATAAAATACTTTTTAATCAAAATAGCTAATTGTTGCAAAGTTTATTGTCTGACTCATTATGTCATTTTCTACTTTTTTTTGACAAAAGTCCCTTTATTAATCATGAAATTTTTTATGTCAAAATAATATAAACAAATCAAATTTAATAAATTATTATTGAATGAGTTTTCAGAATCAAACAAAATGTTGTCTTACATAACACGGTTTTTTTCACTTAATATAAACGGAAGTTGCAAACAGGCTTTTAAGTTTGTCTCAATGCATTTAAATTAAGATAACCCTGGCAACAGTATCGGATTGAATTCCAATAAGTTTGAATAAGTTTTAATCAGAATTCTTCCGGGGCATTCCGAAATTTGTTTCCGAGCCCATCAGTTTTTATCCAAATCTAAAAATGGATGTAAGTTAACGAAAAGTTCTTTCCGAATCATTCCGAAATAATCCGTTTTAATCCGAAGCTAAATTTTAATCCGTTTGAATCCCGTTATTTCATTCCGAATCATTCCGAATCAATCCGTTCCAATTTTATTTGGGTTTATTCGAATATAAAACGGATTGATTCTGATTGATTCGATATGAAATAACGTGATTTAAACGGATTAAAATTTAGCTTCGGAATGAAACGGATTAATTCGGAATGATTCGGAAAGAATTTTTCGTCAAGTTACATCAATTTTTAGATTCGGATAAAAACTGATTGGCTCGGAAACAAATTTCGAAATGACCCAGAAGAATACTGATTAAAACTTATTCAATCTGATTGAAATTGAATCCAATACTTTTGTCAGGGAATCGACAGAATAGTTAGACAATTTATCAAAATATCTAAATCTAGAAAAACTTTTTTGTCTGACACAGTATGTGAATTTCTATTTGACCTCAACAAAAGTCCGTTTCTTATTTCGGAATATTAAAATTGATTGAATAATTTTGAAGTTCTGGCATTTACCTTAAAAACAAAAAAAAAAACGTATCTGACTAAGACAGTTTTTTCTAGTTAAAAAACATGGAAATCATATTTATTTTTATTAAATTTATCAAATTCTATTTTCATTAAGGGGTGGAAAAATGGTAAAAAATGTTTTAAACTGTCCGAATTCAAACAAAATTTTGAATTACAATAGTATTTTTTACTTTATCTAAACGAAAGTAATATTCTTAGTCATAAAGTTTGTAATTATTAATATTAACATTTGAATTGCTAAAAATGAAAAAATAGGGAACCAATTTATCAGGCTGAGCAAAATTTTGTAGAATTATTAAGCTCAGTATTTTCTACTTAATATAATAGAAGTTTTTTTCTTATTTTTAAAGTTTATAATATGTATTAAAATTTATTAAATAATTATGAAACTGATTCACTATTTTCAAATATTTGAACTTAGAGAATTTCGTGACACGTTAACACGATTTTTTCTGAGTAGAAAAAGTATTCATGAAGTAATGAACACTAAAGATATATATTTATTCATATTCCTTCAATTTGGCAAACTGTATTTACATTAAAGAAGTCGAATGAATTGTAAGAAATTGATTCAACTAATCAAATCGAACAAAATTTCAGTCGTCTAACTCTACATAGTATTAAACTGAATAAAGGTATTCTCTTACTCATCAAGTTTTTACTTTGTAATAATTAAATTTATCAAATAATTTGGAAGTTTTTTCATTTACTTAAAAAATTTTTAAAATTGTGTCTTACTAACACAGTTTTTTCTACTTCATAAACACGAGATTTAAATTCATGTCACTTTTTGTCAAATTGTATTAGCATTAAGGAAAATTGAAAAAATTGTAAAATATTGATTGACCTATCAAAATCAAGAAAAAGTTAAAGTCTGACTCATCACGGTTTTTTCTACTTAATGTAAAAAAGTATTTTTCTTCGACTTTAACTTTGTAGTGTTATGATGTAATAAATAAAAGAAAAGGAAAATTATTGAGTAAATTTCTAAAGTTGAAACAAGTGTTGTCTTTCATACACAGTTTTTTCTACTTAATATTAACTGAAGTTATAGATTGATTCTTCTAGTTAGTAACATTACATTTTTATTATGAAAATCCACAAAAAAGTCAAAAAATCTATGAAGCTATTCATGTCAAGCAAAATTTTACTGTCTGACTCCTCAAGGCATTTTCTACTTGATCTCAACAACAGTTCTTTTTTGATCCATCAAATTTATATTATTGCAATTTATTTAACACTTTTTATATTTTTTCATTTACATTTTCAATTTGAAATATATTCGTGCCTTCTGATGTGGTTTTCTCTACTCAAAAAACATAGAAGTAATAGTAACGGGAATTTTTACTCTTATAGAAGTAAAAATTGTGTCTTAAATTTGTCAAATTCAAATTAAATTAAGTATATCCAAACAATGATCAAAAACTGTTTGAAATTATCGAAATCTAATAAAATTTTATTGGTTTAACTTAACACAGTATTATCTCGATATCTGAGAGCTAAAAAACCACTTTGTACGCTTCAATGCTTTTTTTGGTTAATTGAAATCACAAAATGTTTCAATTAAAAGCAAATATCATTTGAAACAAACCAAGCTTAATACACACTAATCAACACATTATTATTTTAAGATTTCGAATGTTTTTAGTTTCTAAAGCTTTAGAAATAAATTTCCTGAAAAAAATCGTAAAACAATGTCTGGTTTTTTGAGGTTAATTTTAACAGTGAAGGTTTTAGACAGCAACGCCAGAGTGGAGTTTTTAGGCGTATATAGCAAAAGTAGTTTGTTTAGCTCTAAGGTACCGATCTATTCATTTAATTTATTATATAGCCAATTTATATTAATATCCATATAATATGAACTTTGTCATTTTCAAAACGGGTCAACGGCGCAAACGTATTCAACTTCAGTTTATCGAATATTTGCATAAACTTAAATTTAAACTGATCATTAATGAAAAGAAATTGCCC
The DNA here is from genome assembly GCA_037103525.1 of Ganaspis brasiliensis. NCBI lineage: Eukaryota > Metazoa > Arthropoda > Insecta > Hymenoptera > Figitidae > Ganaspis > Ganaspis brasiliensis. The sequence goes on along the minus strand of JAZKLR010000009.1, from coordinate 4,757,769 downwards.
TAAATATTATATCAATTAAAATTATATTACTAGAATTTAAATAATTGAAAAGTACTCACTTGGAGTTCCTCTTTACACTGTCGTTCCTCCTCGAGACTCATCCGTTTCTCGTGCTTCTTATAGTAACGCCTTTTTGCCGCTTGTAGGTTAAACCACGTGTAGGAGAAAGACTTCACGAATGGTAGAAGGGCCTCAATGAATGGATGGAACTCATCCTGAAATCAAAGACGTCCATTTCATGTTCCACTTCACCGTCCACTTCATTTACCATCTCTCTTAATGCCTCTCCACCTATTTAAAAACCACCAGACAATAGCTACTTTCGGTGTTACGGCATAACAGTCACTATTTCCATGCATCTTTTTTCTCATTTTGTAAGTAACAACACAGAGGGTGGATTTATTTCTGACATAAGAAAAGAAACTGGTTCTAGATTTTTTAAAAGACCTCTGCCATTTATTAATGAAGAAGCCCAAGCGAAAATGTCAGACATTTTTTAATTAACCTTTCTAGGTAAATCTGTTTAGGAGTCAAACCACTAACTTTCGATCAAAGGTGGTCGCTGACATATTTTAATAAATATTAAAACTTTAAAACCCATATTAGTTCTGAAGTTGTTTTTGATAAATTATTTATTTCGCAGCTGTGTATTGTAATTAAAGAAGCAAGTGTCAAGAAAAAATTGCGTTATAAATGCACGTTTCAAATATTTTTTATTTAGAAAGAAAACATTTAACTCCTATATTGTAAAAAAAATATGTTTAATTAACATCCAAATATTTATTTTATTTAATATAATTTTGTATATATATATATATATATACAGTATATTATGAAGAATAATAGTAAAATCAATTTAAAGTTAATCAAGAATCTGTCACTTTTTACCATTTTTAAGAATCTATTTTTTAGAAACCTATACTTAATAAGTTTTATTCAAACTTAATATAATTATATTGGTCATATTTTCACTAGATTCAAGACAAATATTTATTTTACTAGTAAATAATACCATCTTAAATTTTCTGAATTAACCCCAAAACACACATTTTTAATCTAATATAAGTTTTTTCTGGATGAAATTACAAAATTACGACTCTAATTTACAACTTAAAAATTCAAATTTCATTTGATTTAAAAAAAATCTCTTATTTTTCTTTTATTTTTTAAAATAATTAATATAATTGGTTTTTAGACAAATTTATTTAAATTCAGCTCCTCATTTGGTAATAATTATTATACTAAATATATTAAAAATATTAATATTTATTTTTAGTCAAATTTTTTTATATAGAAAATATTATATTATAATTATAATATAGAAAATATATTATTATATAGAAAATTATATAGAATTATTATATAGAAAATAAGAAAAAGATCTAAATAAACAATCACCATCTGGTTTAATGTGTGCTTTAATATCTATTTTAAATATATAGACAAATTAAAATATATCCAAGTTATAAAAGTTTTCCCTTACTAACTAAAAGAAGATATTATTTTTATTAGAAAAGAAAAACTCTTTTTATTATTTTTTGAATTAAATACAAAACTATATGTTTAAAACATTGAATAACCCTTCTACATTAGTATACATTTAATTTAAATCTTTTAAAAACTCTTCTGCTTTTTATTTTTAAAAATTCTTATAAGGTTATAAAAATTAAAATTTAAAAATATCAATAATATATATATAAAAATATAATCGATATAAAAAAGAAAAAAAGCCAAATAAAAAACATTAAGGTATTAGTCGCGTAAATGCTCCCGCAAAACTCCCGCAAAATAAAAAGAACAAAAAATAAACTTTTATATCAACTCACTTGCTTCCTTGTGACCTCTTCTAATATAATATATGTAATTTTCACGATTTTGAGTCAGGTACTATAAGTTATCGTGATGTATTGCTTACACGTTTTCGACATTTTTCAATGAAACCACGTGAAAATGAAAAATTATGAATTTTTAAATTATTGAATTTTTTATACGGCGTGGTCAATAAAATTAATTCTTTTTTAAAGGATTTATTTTATCTCAATGTGTAACTTAGTAGTTTTATTTGAAAAACTGACGACTTGTTTTTTTATAATTGAATATAAGAGACATTTTTTACATGCATTTTGTGCTATTGCATGTAAAAGGTATAAACTTTGAATTAATATTTTGAAGCTCAGAAGTGGTCAAAATTAATAGGATAGATCTCATTTCATAGATAAATACCTCATGAATACAGATACAAAGTTTTAAAAAAATCTGACGAAAATCATTTTACGCGACTAATACCTTAAACAATTAACTATAATGTTACTACAATAATTGGCAAATAATTTTACTGTCAAAAATTCCAAGAAAAATACAAATTCGTAAAAGAAATTTCGATCTGTTGGAGCCAAGACGTTTAGGTTTTTAGTTTGTCAGGATGTAAAATAAAAAAACAAAAAACACTAAACACATGAATAAAAGGACAATCTGCCTTTATTTAAAACGAGCAACGTTTCGTCAACATTTCGTTTAAATAAAGGCAGATTGTCCTTTTATTCATGTGTTTAGTGTTTTTTGTTTTTTTATTTTACATCCTGACAAAAACAAACTAAAAACCTAAACGTCTTGGCTCCAACAGATCGAAATTTCTTTTACTCACTTGACAATGGAGAGCAATCAGACTTTAACTTACGAAAAATACAAATTTATTTTTATTTAATTATTTTTACCCTACTAAAGATCCGTTAGAAACGTTAATTTACATCTTTTAACAGTTGTCTTCTTCAAATCCTTTAAATATATTTCAAATTTGTCTTTTTATTTCCTTCGTATAATCATGGTTAATTACTTTTAATTTTCAAAAAAACTTTTATAATGTTAACTGTCAGTTTTAAAACAATTCAATAACAAAGCTGAAGTTGTCTGAAGTTTTTTTGTTTATTTTCAGTTTATTATTTTTATTTTACAAAATCACCTGTGTCAAAATTAAAAGTTTTAAGTTTTTCAATAAAAATATCTAAGAAAAGAAATAATAATTCCGATGATTTTGCTAATGATAATAAACAAAAAAAAATTAAGATTGATGAACTCGAATTCACATCCTCAAATTTTTTACAACAAAAGGTTAATGTTGGAGATAAATTTGTGTGAGTTCTATAATATTTTTTTGACATGAATATATATATATATATATAATAAATAAATAAATAATAACAAATAAATAAATCCATTTTAATCTATTATTATCTAATTTATTTGTATATCTGAGGAGTACTTTTTCAAAAGTTGATAAATCCACATTTTGTTATTTCGAGAAAATTAAACAAATGCAGTTTCGCACCTAACCCCTAGATTTAATTATAAAGTAGAAAAAATATATGAAATTATTTATATACGAATGTTTTTTGCACTTAAGGAGATTTATTTTTAATTAAAGTTTATAGTAATTAAGAAATTTAAAGGTTTTTGTAATTTATTCTAGGAAAAAAAAAAATTTTAAATCATTTTGCTTGAGCCAAGTTTTTTTTAAATTAAAAATTCTTTGATAATAAATTTTTTTCTTGAATTTAACAGTGACAAATCGATTTGTAAGGTTCCTAATATATAAAATTTCTGATTATCTCAACTTTTTTGGGAAATGGATTTATCAATTTTTGAAAAAGTGCTCCTCATCTATCTAAATGGTCTATTTTATGTTCACTTTAATAAAAAATAATAGGTCTGTCGTGGGTTATGTAGAAACTACACAAAAAGTTAAAAATGTAATATCAAAAAAAGATCAATCAGAAAACGAATATCAAATTTTTTAATTTATTTTGAACAACAACGATAATTGTAGAATTGCATATTTATCATGGAACAATAATGCTTTAAAATTTTCAAATCTTGTAAAAGAAAATCAAGTAAATATTATTTTTTCATTTAATTAATTAATAATTTATTTATCAGTTATTCTTTATCTAATTTATTTATTTATAAAAAAACTTCTCAAAAATTTAACGGCAAAAGAATCTTCAAATTTCAATGATTGAAACATGGAATATGAATTATTATTAAACACTTTTTCTAAAATAATACTTTTGGGAACTTATGATATTTTAAAAGAACAAAATAAAATAATTGAAATAAAATTTAACACAGAAAATGTATTAAAAACTACTGGCTATATTAGTAAGTAATACTTTAACTCAAATTAGTTATCTCTTCAATCATTATTAACTAAATTCGATTTACTTCCCACAGAAAGCAAAGGTTATTTAAAAGATGAATTTATCCCTATAAAAATTAATTCAAATAACTATTTTGGATCTATCACAAATGGAAAAAATAAAATTATTATTACAATTCAAAATTTTTTCGACGAATATAACTTTCAACCGGGACAAAAACTTCAAATTATTGGGCAGTTATATGACAATGGTATAATACAAAAAAAAATACAAAAAAAAATTTCAAAATCAATTTATTTAAATTTTTTATATATACAGATGATTTAAGTATTCGAATTCAAGTCCGAAATGAGAAAAAAATTACAATTCTTACAAACGAACCTGCCATGTCTTTGAATTATTTGTTGGAAGGAGGAGAATTAATTTATAGAATTGCTTAATTAACTAATTTATTAATTAATTTGTGAATTTTTTTTTAATTAAAATATAATAAAATTAACTCTATATTTAATAATTATCTCTTTATTCAGCGGCGGCAGCAAAATATTTTTATAATATAGAGAGATTATATACAAAATTACAATTAATAAAATAAATATTTGGATGGTTATTAAACATATTTTCTTTACTCTCTAAATCTGAATTGATTAAAAACTACTATTTTAAGGATGAAAACTCGTTGAACATGTCAAATAGTAACTTTTTACTAATAATTTAGTAAAAACTACTAATTTAATTAGTCAAAGTAACTTTTAGGTTATGTTAAACTACTAAAAGAATTAGTTGATTTCTATTTACTAATTACATTAGTTATTTTTTACTAATTGAAAAAGAGAAAACTCGTTCACGATTTTAACCCCTAAATATTAGTTTTTTACTAATTTACATTTAGAGAGTACAGTATTAGGAATTAAATGTTTTCTTTCTAAATAAAAACTATTTGAAATGTGCATTAAAAACGAAATTTTTTCTTGACACTTTCTTCTTCAATTACAATTTATGACTGCAAAATAAAAAATCGATCTAAAACAACTTCAGACTTTGAATTAAGACACCGCAATAATACATATAATATGGGTTTTAATATTTATTAAAATATGTCGAGCTTTGGTCTAAAGTCAGTAGTTTGACCCTTAATAAAATTTCCGCAAATACTTTAAATTAGAAACAATAATTTACTGTAGGGTAACGGGTACAGTGACCGACACCCTGAGCATAGTTTCAAATTTGAGTGAAGTTATAATCTTACCTATTATAGTTTTAGTTATGAAATAAACTGTAAATTACAGATTAAGGTTTTAATTTTATATTTATGTGTGTGAAATTATCGAAAGCTTTATGAAAAATTAATAATAATAGTTTTCAAATGCCTTCTACGAAAACAGTGAACGACACCCTTTTTTCAGTGAACGACATAGCGTCGTGGACAGTGAACGACACCTTTTCTTATTTGTTAAATATATTTATTTCTAAAAGTGAAATAAGTTAAAATATTTAATATTTTAACAATATCGAACATAAACTAACACATTTTCTTGATTACAAATGAAAAAATTTATATATTTATAGAGAAGACTTCTTTTTAAGGATGTTGCAAAGGGAAAATTAACATAACCTTAAAAATACATTTCCAGACTGCGTATAATTTCGACAACTAGCCAATTTTTTCAGAAATAAAAAATGTAATTAAAAATATGACCATGTGCCCATAATTTAAATTTTATGCAGATTCTAAACCAATTTGACATTTTAGAAATAATTATGTATTATATAATACATAAATACATAAATATAACATATGTTATATTTATCCACTTTTTTCTTTTGAAAGGATGAGTATCTCATTGGATATAATTTTTGCTCTCGCTTACCAAACAGAATAAATTTGAATAAATTAATAATAATTAATTCATTTATTCATTTATATTTATTTAAATATAAATATTTAAAATTTAAAAACTGTGAAAAATTCACGAAATCGTAAAAAACGTTGTTTATTGTTTTTAAAACAATAAAAATGAAGAAAATGTCTTACGAAACGTATTAAAATAATAAATAATAATTACAAAATATCAATTCTTCCGAGTCCATAGAATCGAAATAATGTTTGTGTATTTTTGATGTACAAAGAATAGTATAAAATCTTATTAAATTCTTTTAAGAATTAATTATTTTTTATTTAAAAATATGTTGATATTTTCTATAGTCTATAGAAGTGTTTAGCTTTATATGCAACATATTGGAAAATTGACAACAAGAAATTATTTAAACAATTTTAAAAATAATAATTTTTAATTTTTCTTATAAATAGTTGTTCTGATCTTGAAAATGTGCATAAATGAGAAAATACTAGAAATGTTTAGCCTTCTATTTTTTGTTCAATATATTGAAAAATTAGCAACAATGAATTATTTAAACAATTTTAAAAATAATATTTTTACCTCTTTCATATAATTAAATGTTATGCTTAATAAATTTAACAACTGAGAACAAAATAAAAGTCTCTAGTCGTAATAATAGATTGGACAGTTAACAATATTAAATTCTTTAAACAATTTTAAATATAATAATTTTCAGTTTTTTCATATAATTAAATTTTCTACTCTTAATTAATAACACAATTGAGAAAAAAATGGAAGCCTCGTCATGTATTGCATATTGAATAGATTTTTTAAATAATTTAATAAGTTTTTAAACTAAGCATTTGCAAATTAACTATTACAAGCATTAATAACATTAATTTGTGATAATGCAATATTTAAATAATCATGAACAAATAATTCAGTTGTCAAGTTTTTATATGGTGTCGTTCACTGAAAATTGAGAAATTTATAGAAATTAGTGAACGACATTTCCCTGTCGTTCACTGTCATTGGGGAAAATTATATGGCCAGTGAACGACACCCAAATAATTAAAGAATTCACATTGTTTACAGTGTTTTTTAAGTCTCACATTACTAATTACACTTGTTTTAAAGCAAATTATGCAAACCTGACTTATTAAAACAGTTGTGTTTAAAAAATAAACTTACTTTTGGTTCACTGATGCTCTTGTCGTTTTCGTAAATTTTGATGGAAAAAACGAAACACACCTAACCTCATTTTTAAAAAACAGAATTTCCTTGATTATTTTTAATTATTATGTATTGGCATTAGTTTAAAAGTTTCGTAATGAACCATTTTTCTCAATTTAATAAAATACAATGTATATTAATGTGTAAATATGTTAATAATTAACCTTTTTTACGACGGGTGTCGTTCACTGTCAGAGGGGTCGGTCACTGTACCTGTTACCCTAATACTTTAGAATTATAAACCTATGCTGTTTGAGAATTTTAATGTCAATTCTTTGTCACCCTTAGAATTTTTTTCCAGTAAAAAAATTGAATCTCTATTTAGGGAAAAAACAGAAAAATGCGTAGGTTCTCTAAATTTTTTTAAGTGTAAAATCGAAACGATTTTAGGTTCTTTGCCTGGTATTAAACCCTCTTGTATGTTAAGTGAGTTATATTAGTTTCTATGAATATTGATTAGGCAAAACTGGGAAAAAATTGGAAGTAGAGCAAAGAGACCTGAGACCTGCAGCGCGTGTCCTACGTCACGGAAGAGTCAAGTAACTTATGCGGGAGTAATGTTGGCAAATTCAAGGTCCCTTACTACTTGACCTTGCACGTGTGATACAAGCATTTCTTTTTCCTTCGTATATGCATGACACAAGTTCTTCCCGTGAGTTTTATCGTGGAATCTCGGCCATTCAACCGCACTTGACAGAGTGCCGGAACCAGGAACGAATACTAGACGCGCTTGGGGCGGTGCCACATGCTACGCAGGAGAGGGATAAGATTCAAATGTTTAATACATGCATTTATTAGCTTCTTCATTTGCATCCCCACTCAATTGTTTCCACTTTTATCAACAAAATACAAAGAAATGGCATCAATTCAGTTTTCGTTTGGGGTAAACCACCTTTAACCCGTTACCGTTAAAAGCAATTTGTTTTATTAACATTATTACTAGCAAAAAATAAATAGCAATTAGAATTTCTTTTTTCATTGGCTAGTATAGTTTAAATACAAAAAATAAACTATTAACTTATTTAGATTAAATTAATTATTATAAAATTAAAATTTGTGAATTAATTTTTATTTATTAACATTTGTTACACATTAATAAGTAGAAAGAAATTTTAAAAATATATTAGATTTTCTTCCTGAGTTGAACATACTAATTTTTATAGTATTTTACAAAAAGTTAGAATATTTTTTTTATAGTTTTTTGAAAAATTTCTATCGATATACATTTGAATTTTTTCAAATTAAAAAATTCCCAACTTCTATCAATTCGAATTTAAGTTATTTAAAACTTGGATTAATCAAAAGTGCAATGTAACCAAAGTTTTGAGATTTATAACTCATTTTTATTTTAATTCCTAATGGTAGGGACAAAAATTATTTCAATCTTTTACTTTTACAAATTAAATTAAAATAAAAATTTTAAACGTGATTTTATTATTACGAATTTAAACTGCTTCAAACTTTAATTCATGTGTTTAAGTTATTATAAACTTTAAATAATTTCAAATTCTAACAATGCCTAGGTATATTAGATATTTCAAACTTCAACCAATCTATAAAAATTTATAGAAATTTGGAAACTTCAAATCGATTCAAACTTAAATTTAATTCAAAACTTCTATCGATTCAAATTTAAATTATTTTAAACTTGAATAAATCAATATTGCAATATAACCAAAGTTTTAAGATTTATAACTCTTTTTTATTTTAATTCATAATGGTAGGGACAAAAATTATTTCAATCTTTCACTTTTACAAATTAAATTAACAATTTTAAACGTGATTTTATTATTACGAATTTAAACTGCTTCAAACTTTAATTTATGTGTTTAAGTTATTATAAACTTTAAAATTATTTCAAATTCTAACAATGCATAGGTATATTAGATATTTCAAACTTCAACCAATCTATAAAAATTTATAGAAATTTGGAAACTTCAAATCGATTCAAACTTAAATTTAATTCAAAACTTCTATCGATTCAAATTTAAATTATTTTAAACTTGAATTAATCAATATTGCAATATAACCAAAGTTTTAAGATTTATAACTCATTTTTATTTTAATTACAAATGATAAGGACAAAATTTATTTCAATCTTTCACTTTTACAAATTAAATTAAATTAAAAATTTTCAACGTGATTTTAGTATGACGAATTTAAACTGCTTCAAACTTTAATTCATGTTTATAAACTTTAAATTATTTCAAATTCTAACACTGCATAGGAATATTAGATATTTCAAATTTCAACCAATATATAAAAATTTGGAAATTTCAAATCGATTTAAACTTAAATTTAACTCAAAACTTGAATCAATTAATACCTACTTGAATTTATTGATTTTAAATCCTTTCATTGATTCAGACTTCTATTAATAAAGAATTATTTAAAACATTGTAAGATCCTAATTTACAAAAATCTAAATATGCATTAATTTAAACTTTTGCGCATTTTCTTTGAAGAAAATTTAAAATCAATTGATTTCTAAAGATTAAGGGCATGTAATGGAGAATGACGTCACTAGTAAAGGCAAAATTTGTCCGTAAACTTTCTTACAAAATATTTAATATTTTAACACTAAACTTTATAGATTTACTTAAAATATCTGACCCAAGTGTGATTGTATTTCACTTTGAAATTAATTTTTTAGCACTTCCAAATATCGGCGAATTTTTTAAAAATTAAATTTATATCAAAATTCAAACAAACTTGGGTCAGAAAGACCTTCCTAATGATATTTTAAGTAATTCTATAAAATTTGGGTTTAAAATATTTATTATTTTAGGAGAAAGATTACGGACAAAATTTGCTTATATACCAGTGACGTCATAACCCATCACAAGCCCTTAAAAATTAAAATTACTTGTGTCCCTGTTGATTCTCATGTGTTACAACAAATATAAACTGCCTTTTGCTGTACATAAATCTAAATTATTTTTATAATTAAAACATCAATAATTGAGTTATAGGGATTTCAAGTGTTAAAAGTTTATATTCGTAAAAAATTTTATTTACGTGATTTTAAATTCAATTCCTAAATTGAAATTGTAAACTTCATAGTTGGTTTCAATATATGAAATTTATATTAAGAATGAAACAAATTTATTCTTTTGTGAGTTGAATAAACAGTTTTATTTGATTATTATAAACAAATTGAACACAACAATTTTAAAACGAAATCAATAAAAAAAATACTAACTCCTTTTTGTGTCTGGGTAGATAAGAAAAGAAATTAAATCTAAATATGTGAATGAACAGAATCATGTCTATTAATATTAATTAATTAATCTTGTCATTAATATAATAATTATTATTATTTTTATTATTATGTATTGTCATTCATTAATTAATAATAATATTATAATTAATCAAAATATTTTTTACCAAATTATTATCAAATTAAATAAAATTCCGCACTTAGTTAATTATAAAAAAAAAACATTTTCTAGGTTATTAAAAGTTACGTGCTCTATATTAAAGAGATAAAGTAAAGGAAATAAAAATGGGATGTAAAAATACCTAATTTCGTCCATGCAATATAAATGCATTCAAATAAAATGTCTATGAAGTGCATTTCATGTAATAAATTCCAGAATTTCACAAGACTTGATGAAATGGATTATCCTTTGTAAATTTTTCGGACCTTTTTGATATTAAGGATCTTACTCTGGGTTGCAAATTATAATTACTGAAATTTTAAAATACAATTTGAACAATTCAATGGTTCTTTTCCGTCTGTAAATATAAATTATATTAATATAATTTTTACTATATCGCCACCTTTAATTACCATGGATTAATGTACTTGATTTATATAAAATATATTATTTCATCGAAATTTTAAATTATCATTTGGATTGATCTAATAAATATTTTCAGCTGAATTGACAATAGTTTAACAAAACGATTCTCTTGACTCAGCAATACATTTCACAAAGCTTCGTGGGCAAATTTCCCCCAAAAGATAGAACAACTGAAATAGTATATTTCTGATTTATCTCAAGCATGCATCTTTGAATTCCAGTAACAGATGTAGAGCTTTACATCACTCGAACAACAGGATTTTTATGGAATATGCAAAGCTTCTTTATTTTCAAAATTTCTGTCAAAGTTTTCAAGTCTATTCTTACCAAAATTACAATAAAACTTGGAGCGTATGATTTTGTTCAAAAATTAATTGTTTACAATTTTCATTGGACATAATTTCTCTGGATTTAAAAAAGCGAATTTTAAGTTTCCGAATTTTTTTCAATCAAATGCAAATAAATCAGATTTTCTACTGAATACAGTTTTTAGATCCGAATTCATATTTAACAGAATTCATGTTTAACAAAATTTTTGGTTAAAAGAATTCGAATTTAAACAAATTTAACAAAATTCTCAGTTAAAAAAGTTTTAGAACTTTTAATTGTCAGAATATCCTTTTTACTGAATCTTCATTTGTCCGAAATTATATTTGTAAAAATTGATATTTAATACAGTTCTTAAAATGCAGAATGTAAATTTGTTCAAAAAATTATGTTAAATATTTTAATCAACAAATTCTTTTCATTACTTCTAAAAATATTGTAAAAATTTTTTTTTAATTTAAAAAAATTAAATAAAATTTTTCAAAGTTGAATAAAAATTTCAATAATTAAAAAATCATAACAGAAATCTCTTCAACAAGCAGAGAACAAAAGAAGTTTGATTTATATTTCACAACTTTTGAGATCTGAATTAATAAAAAGTAGGCCGCTATAATTAATTAGTAAATATTTTCACTATTTAGTTGTAATATTGTACTATTAAATTAGGTAATTTTAATCTTTGTAAAATGGAAAAATGAGTTAAAAAAGGGGGGAAGGAAATACTTTTAAAAATTAGGAAAGATGGTAATTTTTTTAAACAGAAGAAAAGTAGGGGAATAGGAGAAGCGCTATGAAGCCTGTAATAATTCAATTTTTTAGCTGGTTGATTCTACTGAAAATGAATTTTTGGATGTCCCGATTAATTTTTTAGAAACTATTCAGAAATATTCAGAAACTATTCAGAAGAATATTCATAGTTAAAAATTAGCGTTTACTTAGTATTATAAAAAAAATTAAACAATTAAATTTGAAAAAATTGTAATTTGATACCTATGAATATAGCGGTTTATATAAAACTTTTTTGACCAATTTTAGATTAATTTTGTTGTTCATTTTATAATAATTGAAGGGTGCGCTAAAACAAAGCTGTAACCGCCAATTTTTCTTAGGTTACTTTTGCACCCTATTTGACGGTTTTTCATGAGCTTTCTTGTTTATGGAATGGTTAACTATATGAAATTATTATTTTAATATCTCTTATAATAATGATTAAGACTTTTAATTAACAATACAACGACAATTATTGTAAAATAATTAGCTCTAAAAGTTGGAATGTCGTCCTGGCGGTTACAGCTTTGTTTTAGCGCACCCTTCAATTGTTAAGCACTACCAACATGGTAGCAGTAATTTTTTATTTAATCTTGTTAATCAATTACTAAGATATATATTTACTTGTATAGTATAAACAAATCATTCTTAATTTCTTTGTTTTGTTTTTTTTTCTCATTTCAGTACTATGTACGAAGGTCATTTTCTTTGTAAGCCCGTTCATATGCAAATAAAATAAATAAATAAATAAGTAAATGTGGGTAAACCAAATTAATAAAAACACTAAAATTATTTCATCCCTGAAACTTTTTTGTTATATATCTCTAATACGACTTCTGTCACTGTATTAAGTTTTAAAATTTTTTATTGTATTCTTTTTAATTTTTAAAAATATGTTTTAGAAAGTTAAATTTTATTAAATTTTCATCAAAATGTGTAAAATTTTTAGACTGCAGCTTTCTTATTATAAAAGTCGTTCAACTTCGTCTTTAGTTTTAGGTTAAAATTGTTTCGCGATGTATAATCATAAATTTTAACATGTTAAAAATATTCTAAACAAGTTTTTAATAGATGTAAAACGAAAGTTAAGAATTTACTGTTCATTTTCTCTTTCAAAAATTTAGAATTTAAAGAAAAAATGTTGCATTTATAAATAATCAAACTTAGAAAACTAACGCGAGTAAAAATTGAAATTCATCTCCGAAGCCTTATTTTTTTAGTAGATAACTGAAATTTGTTGAATTTTAACATCATATTATAAAATTGTAGTTAACTGTTTTTATAAATAACTGAAAACTATTTTTTGTATATATCCAAACTCTTATAAAAATAAGAAAATTATTATTTTTTATCTTTGAAGCTTTTCATTTCCGAAGCTCTTTTCTTGATGTTGATACCATATTAAAATTTCTTTTGTTTCCAATTTTTATTTTTAATGTATTAAAGAATAAACTTTTTTTATGATTCTGAATAAATTGTGAAAACTTGGTATGTATTTAAAATAATCACTTTTCTATTAAAATTAATTATTAATTTCTATCGGACCATGATATTCAATATCTTTTTAATTTCATTTCTTTTTATAATTTGGGTTTTTAATAGTATTTTTTAGTTAAAATCATTACACAAACGAATTTTTTTTTAAACATTCTTTTCCGTTGACAACTTCAAGCTATTAAAATTTCTCCTTCTTGGTTAATTTAAAAAAGATAAGAATTAGGGTAATGGGTACAGTGACCGACACCCTGAGCATAGTTTCAAATTTGAGTGAAGTTATAATCTTACCTATTATAGTTTTAGTTATGAAATAAACTGTAAATGACAGATTAAGGTTTTAATTTTATATTTATGTGTGTGAAATTATCGAAAGCTTTATGAAAAATTAATAATAATAGTTTTCAAATGCCTTCTACGAAAACAGTGAACGACACCCTTTTTTCAGTGAACGACATAGCGTCGTGGACAGTGAACGACACCTTTTCTTATTTGTTAAATATATTTATTTCTGAAAGTGAAATAAGTTAAAATATTTAATATTTTAACAATATCGAACATAAACTAACACATTTTCTTGATTACAAATGAAAAAATATAATATATTTATAGAGAAGACTTCTTTTTAAGGAAGTTGCAAAGGGAAAATTAACATAACCTTAAAAATACATTTCCAGACTGCGTATAATTTCGACACCTAGCCAATTTTTTCAGAAATAAAAAATGTAATTAAAAATATGACCATGTGCCCATAATTTAAATTTTATGCAGATTCTAAACCAATTTCACATTTTAGAAATAATTATGTATTATATAATACATAAATACATAAATATAACATATGTTATATTTATCCACTTTTTTCTTTTGAAAGGATGAGTATCTCATTGGATATAATTTTTGCTCTCGCTTACCAAACAGAATAAATTTAAATAAATTAATAATAATTAATTCATTTATAATTATTTAAATATAAATATTTAAAATTTAAAAACTGTGAAAAATTCACGAAATCGTAAAAAACGTTGTTTATTGTTTTTAAAACAATAAAAATGAAGAAAATGTCTTACGAAACGTATTAAAATAATAAATAATAATTACAAAATATCAATTCTTCCGAGTCCATAGAATCGAAATAATGTTTGTGTATTTTTGATGTACAAAGAATAATATAAAATCTTATTAAATTCTTTTAAGAATTTATTATTTTTTATTTAAAAATATGTTGATATTTTCTATAGTCTATAGAAGTGTTTAGCTTTATATGCAACATATTGGAAAATTGACAACAAGAAATTATTTAAACAAATTTAAAAATAATAATTTTTCATTTTTCTTATAAATAGTTGTTCTGATCTTGAAAATGTGCATAAATGAGAAAATACTAGAAATGTTTAGCCTTCTTTTTTTTGTTCAATATATTGAAAAATTAGCAACAATGAATTATTTAAACAATTTTAAAAATAATATTTTTACCTCTTTCATATAATTAAATATTATGCTTAATAAATTTAACAACTGAGAACAAAATAAAAGTCTCTAGTCGTAATAATAGATTGGACAGTTAACAATATTAAATTCTTTAAACAATTGTAAATATAATAATTTTCAGTTTTTTCATATAATTAAATTTTCTACTCTTAATTAATAACACAATTGAGAAAAAATGGAAGCCTCGTCATGTATTGCATATTGAATAGATTTTTTAAATAATTTAATAAGTTTTTATACTAAGCATTTGCAAATTAACTATTACAAGCATTAATAACATTAATTTGTGATAATGCAATATTTAAATAATCATGAACAAATAATTCGGTTGTCAAGTTTTTATATGGTGTCGTTCACTGAAAATTGAGAAATTTATAGAAATTAGTGAACGACATTCCCCTGTCGTTCACTGTCATTGGGGAAAATTATATGGCCAGTGAACGACACCCAAATAATTAAAGAATTCACATTGTTTACAGTGTTTTTTAAGTCTCACATTACTAATTACACTTGTTTTAAAGCAAATTATGCAAACCTGACTTATTAAAACAGTTGTGTTTAAAAAATAAACTTACTTTTGGTTCACTGATGCTCTTGTCGTTTTCGTAAATTTTGATGGAAAAAACGAAACACACCTAACCTCATTTTTAAAAAACAGAATTTCCTTGATTATTTTTAATTATTATGTATTGGCATTAGTTTAAAAGTTTCGTAATGAACCATTTTTCTCAATTTAATAAAATACAATGTATATTAATGTGTAAATATGTTAATAATTAACCTTTTTTACGACGGGTGTCGTTCACTGTCAGGGGGTCGGTCACTGTACCTGTTACCCTACTAACTCAATTGTTTTTCAAATCGGCCTCGAAAAAGAATTTTAAAACCTATTAAAAAAGGTTTGTTTTTCATCTGAAAATCATAATCAAAATTTTTGGATAAACCTTCTTAAATATTTTAAAAAATAATATTGTTTTTTTAATGACCCTCTTTTAGTAAATGTAATTGAAACTCTTAATTCTTAGAAATGAATTTTGCTAACCAGTATATCAAGTTTGTGTACACTATTTCAATTAATCCTACAGAAAAAATTTTGAAAAATTCAATAAACATTTCATTTTAAAATATAAATATAAGAGTCAACTTAAGTAGAATCGCCCATCTAATTTACATTGTTTTTACATTAGATAATTCTGATTTAAATCTAATTTATATTACGTTAGAAGATAATTAATTTGAAGTGCGTTTGGTAATTGTGGGACTGAGAGCAGTAGTCGGGAGTTATGGACCACACGTTGATGACAGTTTTATACACCTGTCTTTGGTAAATTTATCTACATAAGACTTTACACGCTTCTGATCGCTTTGAAGGGTCGAGGGTGTCAAGGGGAATTGAGACTGGGATTAAGGATGAGATAACTGGAGGAATTGGGCGCGTAAAAGCGTTAACGACACCAACCATCGAGTATTCGCAAGCACTGCGGCCGCTGTTGCACACTACCGTCTGTCTATTCCACTGTCGGTCCAGCTGTCAGAAGCACTGATTCTTGCAGTATCCTGAGTATTCACAACACTCCTCCGCCTCTCTAAAGCAGGATGATCGAGGCCTCATTTGTTTCGCGTGCGCGGGGTCGAGCGCACCTTTTATTTTTCACAAAACACCCCGATCAACGTTATCTTCAATTTCAACAACTGCCCGTTCGCATTTTGTTTTTAATGGTTTTATTCTGCCTGTAAGATGTATTCCATTCGTTTCTGAATATATGGTGACAATTTTTGTATAGGTGTACAAACATGGTGATAATGTTTGCATCATATAAATATATGATTATAATGTTATCACCATATGGTTACATGATAATGTTAGTATTGTATTAATACATGATGATACAGTATACTGCTGTAAGTAAATGTTAATAACTTTAGACCAATTTTATTGTTGGGAACAACATTAGCATAATACTGTAAAAACATTATCATCTTTTGATGAAAATATTATCATCTTTTGGTGAAAACATTAGCACCATATGAGTGCAAACATTACTACCATATGAATACATATGAACAACAAATATTGGTAATCAAAATCAACACTGACAACATGTGAACAAAATGACAACATTTGAATCATACAAGCTATCAAAATAGGTACAATATAGCGAAACTAATAAAAGATTGGAGATAGATAGGACACGGATATGAATATTAGAATAATTACAACATTAGAAAAATTCGAATACAAGGTGATAAGATTAGAACAAGATAAACAGAAAACAACAACATTATAACCAAGTGAATAGAAGATGACAAAATTACTATACGATGAACAGAAGAGACAAGTGAATACAAGTTGACAAGATTGAAACAATGTGAACAGATGACAACATTAGCACCATGTGAATACAAGATGACAAGATCAGAACAATGTGAATTGAAGATGACAGCATTATGTGAATACATGGTGAAAACGTGTATAGTGAATCGTTAGTTGGAGCCGTCACCTATTTATTTTGAGCGAGGCCACAGAAATTTCGGGAAATTCACCTATCTATAGAGACGAGAGATAATTCAATCTGGAGAAAGTAAAGGAGCTTCAACCTTTACTCTGTGGTTGAAAAAGCAACCATTTTGTTTGTACCGAAATAAATTGTACTATTTTCGTCGGGCCTCAATGACGTGGGGAGCAGCTATTTTTTAATGACACTCGCTGAGACAGCCGCAGGTTGTTGCCGAGTTGTACCATATTATTCATCCCTCTAGAAAACATTTGATTTTCGCATTTCTACATCCGTAACTGCGCAAAAAATTGTCCTCGAGATTAAAGATAAAGTTGCGAAAAAATATTATAGAAGATCTAGGGGTTTTTTATTAAGAGAGAATTTTCAGAAACTATTTTTTTAGAGAATAATTTGGGAACTTTCTTTAAGAGAAACATCTATGAACATGTTTTAGAAACTTATTACGATGATTTGATAATAATACTAATGTAGAAAATAATAAAAGAGACCATTATGTAGATATTGATCAACCTATTGATATACCTATTTATGTATTAATAACCCTAACCTAATATGATCCTAATATATAAAATATTCCAGAAACCCATAAAGTCGGGTTTTTTCAACCTTTGTAGACTTAAAATTTTCAAATAAACATTTAGGAAAATTTCTTCTCAACAAAGAGCTCCGCACGAAAGGATGAATGCAGAACAAGTCATTCCAAAGTTGGAGAACTGGAGTTTGAGGATCCACAATTGTGGTTGTTCAACAGCTCTTGTAACTTCTCTATTTGCAGGTATGTAAGCTTACCTCAAGTTCAACACCAGATTATTTTGATGGTACTAACCACTCCAAGAAGAATAACAACCACGGGTTATTAGCAAGTTTTAAACTAAAAGGTAATGAACAACATTCCTCAAAAACAAGTTAAAACATTTCAGTATTTTAAATTTTGGTGTTTAATCAAAGGAATCCAAAGAACGACTAAAACTGAATAATTTATAATCCAAATCCTAATATAACCCACATCCTAGATCAAAACCAAAATAAATAAAACCCTTTTTTAATTCAGTATTCTCTATCTAATTCTCTACCTAAAACAGCCAAAGGCTCCAATATCAAAAGTTAAAACTTTCACTATTGTAATTGAAACTTTCGCAATTCTAACTCAAATTTACTCTATTCTAGTAAAACCTTTCGCTGTTTTAGTGAAACCTTTCCTATTTCTAGCGAAACCTTTCACTCTTTCAACAAAACCTTCAACCCCTTCAATAAAACCTGCAGCTCCACCAAATAAACCTTTTTTCCAAAATTTTGAAAAACAGTATCAAAAAAAGATAAATTCCAAGAGATGATGAATGTTCTAGGTCGTTCTAGATGATAAGAAATTCCAAACCATCAGAGAAACTCGAGTTTCAGCTTCTTTATCGAAATAGACACTGGGATCCAAAAATAAACGTGTTCTTTTTAGGGTTTTGTTTCACTTGGGTGGGAGATCGATTGGAGAATTTTTGTCAAGTGTCCCGACACAACGTTACGACTTTGAATTTCGATTGGAATCACTGAGTGGCAGCCGTTGGCACAAAACGGAGACGACGTTGGTCGTCGCGACGACACTGAGACGCCGGTGGATGAAACGCGCGTATCGAGACGCAAATCGCGCCGAAGGCACCGCGCGGCGGCCAGGTACGGCACCCCAAACAGTTATTAATAGCTCTTGTCCTAGCTTACTAGATTTGCCCTCGAACCGACGCAACCTCTCCCTCCTCACCCTCACCACACTTTTCCCCTTTTCGCTCCTCTAAGACCGCGTTTGCTCTCATCTTCATCTCCCTTTGGACTTATTACTCCCGTTATTACGTGTTTGATTCTAATTATATGAAAACGTCGGAAGATACCGGAGAAGGAGAGTCTAATGGGTTCAAATAGACCATCCTTGATAGATCAATTCTTAAATTCTAGGAATTTTCGATTTAATTAGATCTTGATCTTGTGAAACTGAATATTCAAGTTAATTTTGGTATTTGGTGATATTTTGGTGGCTTTTTTTAGAATTTCGGATTACACTATATATATATTTTCATATGAATGAAATACATGATATTTTTAAAAATACCTCAATTAGATTAGTAGATTTTTAAAATGGGAATTAAGGATGCATAATTTTATGTGTTTATTTGTGTAGATATGGTGTATTTGTGTAGGTTGTATATTTGTATAGTATAGGTATGTGTACTTACGCGTACCCGAGTCGAAATTTTGAAGCTCATGAGGAACTTTAGCTTCTACTTAACGACTTCTTAATTTTTAGCCTCTTTTTTACTTCTAATAATAATATTTCCTTCTACTTTACGTCTATACACATGTTTCATTTTTCCAATCATTAAAATTAGCAGCTCTTTTAAAGCTTTACATTTCCAGTTATAAAGAAATGAAAATTTTTATTCTACTTTAAAGCAGCAAGTGAAACTCAGTCATTTTTTCCATTGAAATATACTTTTTTATTTAACATATAAGAAAAACGGGAGTTAAACTAACTTTTTCTTCAATAATTGTTCCTCTGATTAGCCCTTAAGAGGAAAAAATTTTAATCTATAACCAAAACCCAATAATTTGTAAAATTAGGGAAAATTTGTATTTTCCTGGGTGTATTTGTAAAGAATTAGTAATTACTAGCAATAATTTGTTTAAAAAATTAGAATCAATTAAAATCAAATTAAAAAAATGTATATAAAAAGTCCAGAAAAGAAAATTAAAAATCCTTGAGAAAAAAAAAGTTTG
The DNA here is from genome assembly GCA_037103525.1 of Ganaspis brasiliensis. Classification (NCBI taxonomy): domain Eukaryota; kingdom Metazoa; phylum Arthropoda; class Insecta; order Hymenoptera; family Figitidae; genus Ganaspis; species Ganaspis brasiliensis. The sequence goes on along the minus strand of JAZKLR010000009.1, from coordinate 4,737,376 downwards.
GGCAAATTAAACCAAAAACATTTTTATAATATTACACTGAAAGCAAGTCCAACAATAAATTTAGAAAAATAAAGAAAATCTAAAAATTCTATAAAAGAATAAGAACTAAGTTTGCAAAAAACCTCGCAAGAACTATCCAAGATTTAAAAACAAATTGAATAGGTGCATTAATAAAAAAATAAGCGTATTTATTTTTAAAAATATGAAAAAATTTATGAAACTCAACGAAATAATAATAAATAATGATTATTATTTATTGTTTATAATTTATTTATCAATAAAATAAAATGACAAATACAACAACAAAAAATATGATTAGTAAAAAGAGAAAAAATCTTTAAATTTTGTAAAAATAAGAAATTATAAGATAAAATTTAAACAGTTTCGAAAAAGAAACTGAATTAGAAACTAAAGAAGAATTACAAATATTGTAAGACTTAAAAAAAGGATTATTGTGAATATGAAAAATAATTAATATTATTTAATTATTTTGCATTAACTAATGTGTCTTTAAATTTAAATTAATTGACATTTAAAAGTTTGAAAAAATTGGAATATGAGTTTATTGACATTAGGAATTTATTTAAATTATAATGACCTAAAGATATAAAAATTTGATATTATTTTTTGCTATCTTCATACCAAAAATTTGTAAATCGTAGGTATTTTGATTATCTATATTAGCCCAATTATTTAAATTTTATAAAGATTAAAATATTAAAATTGAAATTTTTAAGATTTATCCACAAATTTGTGGTTTTTTTATGGTTTGTGATTTTTTACATGCAGTATTAGACATCCGGAGAATTGTAAAGTTTTTTTTTTATTTAAATCATGATTTTAATGCAAATGCTTCAATGATTTAAATCAATATCAGCCTGTAACTTGACAATAATAAATTGTTTAAACAAATGAAAAATACATAAAAATCTCCGTAAACATTCAGAAATTGGCGATATGTAACAATTTTGTTGAAAAGTCCTAAAAAAACTATTCGTAATTTGTATCATAAGGACACTGAGAAAATTAAATATTAAGTTCATAAGCGTCGGTAGCGTAGTGGTTAGTGCGTTAGATTATAAGTGCGTAGGTCGTTATGTCGTGGGTTCGAATTCCCACTTGCGTTATAATAATTTATTTAATAAGTTTAGACTATTTCCAGCTTGTGTGTATTAAGTGTGACGAATTCTAAAAGCGCATGAATTTTGAATATTTATTTTATATTTTTTTTTATTGTTTCATTCATATTAATTTCAGTTTTATTCGCAAAAACAGATTCTTTCTTTGTTTAGACTTTAGAAGATCAATAAAAAGGGGGTCTTGAGCGTTAAAAGAGGCCTTAATATAGTTGAATATTAGCTTCTACTTTAACGCTCTCATCGCGGAATCAGGAAATTTCTTCCAATAATAGCACCAAAGTAAAAGCTAAATTGTATTGAATTTGCTTCTACTTTAAACCTCTATTTCCTAAAAATTTTAAACTATGTAGCGTTAAAGTAGCCTCAAAATTTCGACTCGGGATAACATTGATAAGATTTATTTAAGAAATTGATGAGATTGTGTCAAAATACTTGATGAGAGGATTATAATGGCTTCGTAACTGAATGATGATTTAATTCCGAGTTTCAGAATAGGGTTCGCTCTTGACCCTCTTTTTAAAGCCACTCTGGTAGATTTTCAGCGTGTGATGCTTTTTTTGTGAAATTGATTGACTTCAAGCATTTTAATTGGGGAATTTTCATTAAAATCTGCGAAATCCGTGAAATAATTAGAAATAAAGAAAATAAGGGACAAGTGTAGAAATTTAAAAACTGAAAGAAATAATCGATAAGTTTAAAACTTTTATAGAAAAAATGAGACACAGTGAAGATAGTCTAATTACTGGGGAATGCAAAGATAGTAAAATTTACTAAAAGTTATCAAGAATAATCTGAAGAAAAATTATTAAAATGACAATAAAATTACTTAAAAATTAATAATACAGAAAAGAAGAAGAGAAGGAAAATAGAAGAGAAAAAATGAAAAGAAGCTAGAAAATAAATAAAAAAAATATAAAATGGAAAAAATATTGAGAAAGTGATTAATAATATTAAGATTTATAAAAAAAAAAACACACACAAATGAAAATTTGGCCAGTCTTGTAGATTTTCAGCATGTAATGCTTTTTTTCGTGAAATTGATTGACTTCAAGCATTTTAATTGGGGAATTTTTATTAAAATCTACGAAATCCGTGAAATAATTAAAACTAAAGAAATAAGGGATAAATGTAGAGCTGTAGAGTTTTGAAAACTGAAAGAAATAATCGAAAAGTTAGAACTTTTCTAGAAAAAATGAGACACAGTGAAGACAGAACTATTAATTAATTAATGGTGGATGAAAAGATAATAAAACACTAAATGTTATTAAGATTACTCTAAAGAAAAATTATTAAAAATACAAGAAAATTACTTAAAATGAATAGAACAGAAAATAAGAAGAAAATGAAGAAAGAAAAAAAAAGAAAAAAAGCTAAAAAATAAATATAAAGAATATCAAATGAAAAAAATATTGAGAAAGTAATTAAGGAAGTTCTACCATAAATTGAATAATCAAACAGATTTTGATAAAACTTGATGTACTGCTAGATAAAGTTTCTAAAATTTTGTAGTTAAATTTTTTAGACCTGTAGGTTCTTGGAAAAAGTTATGATCGATTTATTTTTTCACTGTTTAACATTGATTCTTATGAGAATTCATTACTCTGTCACATATATTTTCGTACTAAAAATTATTAAATAACGAGATAGTGATCAAAGTTTGTATAGTTAAAAACAGATATGTAATGAACCGATATTATATTTAAAAAATGACAATAGGTTCCTGTGAGAGTTGCAATAAATTAATTTGTAAAAATATTTCACGTTTTACACGATACAGTTCAGAAGTTATGACATTTTAAAATGTTGATTTTCATTGCACATGAAAAATAATCATATTTAAAAAGTAAATAAAGTTAACAAAGTTAATAAATACAATTGTTTAATTATACATTAGTATAGTTAAATTTAAACTTAACCTCAAAATAATGATTTCTGTTTTGACTAGTATTGTCATACGATAGAACCTCCTTAACAATATTAATATTTATGAAAGAAACACAATTGAAAATTTGATTTGACTTATCAGTTATAAATAATATAAAGAATATGTAAATTATAAAAGCATTTGTATAAGATGAAAATCAAGAAATAAAGTGAATCAATTTCTGAAAATAAAATCTAGAAAACTAATAAAACAAATCAAAAATAAAAATTAAGATTGATAAAAAAAAATAAGAATAGGAATTGACAAGAAATTGAAGAAAACCAACTTAAACTTAACAAAAATAGCTCGAGAAAAAAAAAATTTAAATCAAAAAGAAAGTACGTTGAAAATGCTTTTTACATCTGAAATAGTAAAAAGTCGGGCAGTAATTCCAATTAATGAAAATTTTTACAATTGTTAGTCTATTTTCACTGAAACACTATTGAAAGTTAAAAATCACTGTGTTAATTAGTACAAATTTTCTAAAAAATCGAAAATCTTAATGATCTCAAAGCCTTTTCTATGAAGAAGCAAAATTAACGGAAATTAAGGAAAAATCAAAAAAATAAAATAGGAACACGTTAGTAGAAAGTTAAAAACCAGTAAATCCATTAATAAAAATTTATTAAAAGTTAATAAAAAGTAGAAAAATGATTAGAGATTGAATAAAACAATGAATAAAAAAATTGCAGAAAACACATAGAAAGTGTAGGTAGAGGAAAAAGTAAAATAATTCGTAATATAATTCGAAATTCAAGAATTGAAATTCAGAAAAATATTAAACCGAAATGAAATTGTTAAAACTATGAATTTTGGAAAATAGAAGAAAATAATTTACTTAATTCAATAAAATTTGTTTCTAATCTAAAAAAAAGAGAAGCTTTAGATTCTGAGAATTTTTTTTCACATTACACTTTTAATAAAATAATAATTGTTAATAAATATTGTCAAAAATAACATTTAAAAAGGATCATTTTACAAGAAAAGGTATTAAAAATAATAATATTTTATAAAAATAATGGAAATTTAAAAAAATGAGCAGAAAAACACTAGAAAAATATCACTAAAAAATCAATAATGAATAAAATGAGTAGAAAATGTATATAAAACTAGAGAAAATGATTCGAAATGCAACAATTGGAATTCAAACAAATTTTGAAACAAAACTGTAGATGATTTAAAAGAAAACAAAAAAAATACTGTACTGAATTGAATAAAATATATTTATGATAGGAAATTATTATTAGAACTGTTTTTTTAATAAGTAATATTGTTTACTTTTTATTTTCGTGGCCTTTTTTTAACTTTTTTTTTTTATATCAATCTTGAATAACATCAAAACTGTTCAAAAAAGCCACGAAAATAAAAAATAAACAAAATATATTTATAGTCACAATAACTATAGAAATTTAAGATTTTATTAATTTCTTTTACATTATTGTTTGAAAAGAGTAGTAGTAGCTTTTAACCGAAATTAGTATAATAAAAAAGTAATTTTGCCCAAAAAAATCAATAAAAAGTGATTAGGTACTTATGGTAGTATGATACCTATGTTTCTTTTCGAATTTTTAAGCCAATTTTTGCTGTTTAAAATTCGAACCACAGAAAAGTCGTACTAATGAATTTCAAGGAATATTCATCGTGACAATAAAACGCAGGATGAGAAAGTTTGAAACCTTTTAATTAGAACTTAATCCTGTGTAAACTTAATCCTAAGTGGATAATCCTCTTATAATACCAAGGATCATGATCAGAATCTCCTGCAACTTTTTCTTTTTGGAACGGTACATTAAAAAACTTTTGTTTTAGATTAAATTTTCTACATTATAATATTAGAGATAAATACGCTTTCGATTGATTTTTCAACTTTCGAAACAAATGTTTGGAAATATTTCCTTATGATTTTTGTTTACAGTTTTTATTTCTGTATAACATAAAACTATCGGATCCGAAATATTCCTAAAAACGAAAAAATTAACAATAAACATGATTTTACATCACGATCATAAAGATTTTAGTAGGGGAGAGTGGGGCAAAACCGCTAGGTTTATATTTATTGATGCACAAAATTTTAACTATACGTTCAATTGGAGTAATTTTTGTTTGTTACACTTCTGAAACTAACCAGTAACAGATTTTAATAGTCGTTGTTACATTTATCATAATCACAATTACATTATTTAGTTGTTTTTAAAAAGATTCAAACTAGCGGCTTTGCCCCAACTGTTGGGGCAAAGACGTTTTTGCTAATATTATTATTACAAATATAATAAATGGTTTAAAATATATACTAAATAACATTTCTTGGTGCAATAATTATAACACATAAACATTTTACAGATTTTTAAAGAAATTTAATCCATTTTATTGAAAATAATGACGACTTGTATATTTAACCTCATATTTTCAATTTAATTGTTTTTTATTTTGTTTCAAAATCTACTTTATCAACTCTACAAAAATAGAGTGTTATTTAAATAACCGCGCGAAAATATGATTAAATAATAATGCTTATTTAATATTCAAAATGCATAATTTTTTTTTCAAATTAGTAGTAAATGCTAATAAACAATTTAAAAATTAAACAATAATAATAATAACAATAAATTTAATAGAGAAAAATACTTATTTGTTTTGATGAAAAAATGCAGGTTGACAGTTGATTAACATGAAGTTTCCATCATTTAAAATAACATGATAATGCAGTTTTTAACATTCAATTGTTTTTTATGAAATAGTTTTCAAGCGTCTTTGCCCCAAACGACAAACCTTTTTTTAATTTAAAATCTTATATATTTAGATTAAAAATTAAACCTGGATTTCAAAGAGATTGTGTAGATAAATCATTACTCTACTAGAACGTGAAAATTTCAATTTTAAATGCTCACAATTTACATTAAAAATTTACTAGTTTTGATCAGTATAAATTTCATCTCAGACTTGTAAAATCGATTTTTTCCGTATATTTCTTAATACATTTTATATTTTCAAGATTTTTTTTTCTAAACAATAGTTCCAGTTATAATTATGATAAACTTTAAACATAAGTTGAAACGGTCTAGAAATAAGGGAGATATTTGGAAAAACGTCTTTGCCCCGCTTAGCGGTTTTGCCCCACTCACCCCTATTTCAATAGTATTAAACGAGTCGCGAAATATGAAACGCTTTTGTTTGAAACACCATTTAAAACTTTCCTTTAATATCCTCTAATGAAAGACATTTCTCGTTAATTAAAAAAGGGTTGTATCGCTTCCTTATATCACCCGGAATGACTACACCGTTATCTTAAGAGTGTCATAATACCGTGAAAATTGTGAAAGGATCAGGCCACTGGATACTGGAAACTTACAATAAAAGTGTATTATATAAAAAGCGCCTTAAATATCTGCGGGAAAAAGTTTGAATTTTATGTCTTTCAACGTCCATACCTTGGACCATGTTAGCGAAGCAATGGAGTACGAATTCAGAAAGAGAGTAAGAAAAGGAAGAGAGAGAAGGAAACCACGCGGCTGCTGCTGCTGAAGGCGATCGATAGCCAAACTCCTCTCTGTCTGGCGGGACATAACATAGACACAGGCATAGACATAGAGACGAAAGCACAGACCCGAGTAGAGAAAGCACAATTGGCCAAAAACAAGAATTCGTTTCTTCCACAATTTCACTGAGAGAAAAGAGATGATTATGGCATCTACAGTATATTTACTTCTACATGAATGAATGTCATCTCCTCTCTCGAACAAGTTCAAAGGGAAACATTCTTGCACTGATAAAAATAAAATATAGAGATTTTTCTTTCCCGAAGCTGTTAAGATGATCAAATTTTTGATTGAAATTTTTCGTTCATTTTGCATACAAGAATTTGTTCTAAAAACAAATGCTTTTGTTCTAAAACAAAAAAATACTTTTTGTCGAGACGATAAGAAACTTTGAATGTTTTGATAATGTCTGGTTATTAGTTGTTGGATGTTGTTGGAGAGCAGAAATGTTTGGATTCGGATCTAATTTTAAGGAAAGCTGTAATATTATGCAAACGGAGTCAAAGGCAGAGGGAAATAACGTTTGAAGCTTGCTTAAGGTATCAAGGGGGCAGAAAAGAGGATGTACCACCCCAAATAAATGTCGTGTACGACGCGCTAATGACTGTTCTAAGTTTGCAGATGACGTGGGGTTACAGAGGACAATGAACTTTCATTTGAACCCAGTTTATGGCATTTAATATAACTGTCAATTGTATTAAAATTTTTACCTCCAGAAACATCGCTTACAACTCATTTTTTCTTTTTTGGGAATTTTTTTAACCTGATTTTGGATAATAACTGGTGTAAACATTTTTTTGGAACATACAATGATTATTAACAACACTAATAGGTCATCCATAAATTACGTAAGAGTTTAGGGAGGTTGGGGGGGGGGGTCTGGAAAATGTTACGAAATCTTAAGACAGAAGGGGAGGGGTTTTTCCTTAATCTTACATAATACTCTCTAAATCTGCATTAGTTAAAAATAACTAATATGAAAGCAAGAACTCAGTCACAAATTCAAATAATTATAATTCTGCTAATCATATAGTAAAAACTAACTAATTATTAGTAAAATTCATTTTTAGGTTATGTTAAAATAACTAATAAAATTTTAAAATAGTAAAATTCTGTTTACTAATTCAATTATAATCAAATTTTAACTATATTTTAGTTATTTTTTTTACTAATAATTAGTAATATCTCACAAATTGATTAAACAAAATATCCGTCACTATTTTACTAATAACACTAGTTTACAAAAAAAAAAATTTTATGGTAACTATTTTTTTTTTATGTACTAAGGTTCCCGTTACTTAAAAATAAAATTAAGAAATTTTTCTACGAATAGGTTTCCGAAATATGAATTATTAAAATTTTTTTACGTTTTTTTCGGTGGTGACTTCACGTTTTAGGCCGTATCACGAGTTCCAGACGTCCGATTAAGTTTTTCTAGGTGTCAAATTAAAGGTAATCAAATTCCAAACAATCGCTTTTAACATTATTTTTCAATCGGTTAAATATTTTAAGTGATATAGTCCAAAAGAAAATTTTAAATTTGAGTTTTTGGCCCAAAATCTGAAAAACAAATTCATTCTACCGCCATGCAAAAATAGAAAACGTCAAATTATGTCCAGTTTTAAATTTTTTACATATATGGCTCACTTTTAGAAAGAAAAAAAATGTATGGATGAAAAAAATCTATGGGTAATTATTGAAGTTATAAGCCAGGGTACTGAAATTCTCGTTTTACGCCATTACGGTATTCTACCTTCTTTTATAGTGATTATGTTGATTAATTTAATGAATACAATATCTAATTAGAAAATTGACTTTTTTCACAGATTTCAAATAATTTTCAGTGCTTTACTAATTCAAATTTGACTGAAAATTTTTTTGGAGTTTTTGACAAAAATTTCTGAAGAGGCATAAATTGATTAAAATCTGCTTTTTTGACAAGTTGAATCAGATGCGCAGAGGTTCAATTTTTGTTGAATTTTGTTCGTTAATAGATGAAAAAGTTTGAAATAAGATATAGAAATATGAAAAATAAATTATATTTGACTGAAAAATGTTTTGGAGTTTTTGACAAAAATTTCTGAAGAGGCATAAGTTGATTAAAATTTGCTTTTTTGACAAGTTGAATCAGATGCGCAGTGGTTCAATTTTTCTTAAATTTTGTTCGTTAATAGATGAAAAAGTTTGAAATTAGCTATCGAAATATGAAAAATCAATGATATTTCTATTTCTAATTTCAAACTTTTTTTATCTATTACCGAACAAAATTCAACAAAAATTGAACCACTGCGCATCTGATTCAACTTGTCAAAGAAGCAGATTTTAATCAATTTATGCCTCTTCAGAAATTTTTGTCAAAAACTCCAAAAAAATTTTCAGTCAAATTTGAATTAGTAAAGCACTGAAAATTATTTGAAATCTGTAAAAAAAGTCCATTTTCTAATTAAATATTGTATTCATTAAATTAATCAACATAATCACTATAAAAGGAGGTAAAATACCAAAATGGCGTAAAACGAGAATTTCCGTACCCTGGCTTATAACTACAATAATTACAAATAGATTGTTTTCATCCATACATTTTTCTCTTCTTAAAAGTGAGCCATATATGTAAAAAATTTAAAACTGTACATAATTTGACGTTTTCTATTTTTGCATGGCGGTAGAATGAATTTGTTTTTCAGATTTTGGGCCCAAAACACAAATTTAAAATTTCTTTTTGGACTATATCACTTAAAATATTTAACCGATTGAAAAATAATGTTAAAAGCGATTGTTTTGAATTTGATTACCTTTAATTTGACACCTAGAAAAACTTAATCGGACGTCTGTAACTCGAGATACGGCCTAAAACGTGAAGTCACCTCCGAAAAAAACGTAAAAAAATTAAAAAAATTCATATTTCGGAAACCTATCCATAGAAAAATTTCTTAATGTCATTTTTAAGTTTAGAGAACCATAGTACATAAAAAAAATAGTGGCATTAAATGTACATTTTGGCTGTAAACTAGTGTAATTAGTTATTTTTAACTAATTCAGATTTAGAGAGTATAAAATTGTACTTTTCTCTGAACAAAATAAAAGTTACAAAATAGACATATCTACAAAATGTTTTTCAGTTATTTATTCAGTCATTTAATTTTTTAGTTGTGTTTAAATGTTAAAACGCTAATAGAATACCAAAGTAGATTATTATAAATATATTTAAAATAAATATATGAATAAAAAATTTGAAATTATTTTTCATGATTTTTATATTATTTATCTTACGTAATATTTTCTATGAAGAGGAGGAAGGGGGATGCCGAAATCTTACGATATCTTACGAAGGGGGGAGGGGGTAAAAAGGTCCAAAAACGTCTTACGTATTTTATGAACGCAAAGGAAGCATGTCCTAACAATTATTTTTTAAATATAAAACTGTGCTACAAAAAAAGGAAAAAGAATACTTTGAATCGGACCTAGACTAAGTTGTTCTTTATGAAAACCTAAAGAAAATAGTATATATTAAATTTCCACCCCACCCCCAAAATTTTATTTTAGAGCTAAAAAACTGTTTTTCTGCAGTTTTAGTATAAAATATACTGTTACTTCGTCATTTTTAGTCCAATTACAAATTTTTTTATTTTATTTTAAAGCTAAAAAGCAAAGGTTTCTCTAAGTAAAAGAGAATTTGTGTTTTAAATAATATTTACGGTAAAAAAAGAGTCAAATATTTCGAAAGTTGGAAATTTTTTTAATATTTTCAACTTTGGCAATGATTTACGGTTCCATCTTGTTTAAAATGTTTTTTTTTGTGCAAAGATATTTAAAGTGTATTTAATTCTGCGTCGAATAAGCTTTTCTTGAATTAAATTGATGATAAATTGACTCAGTTATTGCATTTTTCGTCTTCACTATCACAGTATTTTATTTAAGAAATAGACAGTATTTTTTTTTTCGCTCTGTTTAATTGTTGCAAGGGGTACTCATCACCTTATATAACAACTTTTTTATATCTATTTTAGTAAAATTCGGTAAAATATTGAAAGTTGAGAATGGTACCACAATTTTTTAAAATTGATTTTCCGGAAAAATACTGTGATAATAAAGACATAAAATGCAATAACTCGATCCGTTTTTCACAAATTCAATTCAAAAAAGCTCATTTGACGCAGAATTAAATAGACTTTAAATATCTTTGCACAGAAAAAAACATTCTAAATAAAATGGGACCGTAAATCATTGCTAAGGTGAAAAATTTTGAAAAATTGACAATTTTTTAACTATTTTACTCTTTTTCTACCGTAAATTTTATTTAACACACAAATCCTCTATTATTTATAGAAAGCGTTTGTTTTTCAGCTTTAAAATAAAAAATAAAATTTGAAATCGGACCAAAAATGACGAAGTAACTGTATATTTAAAAAAAAAACTGCAGAAAAAGTTTTTTAGCTCTAAAATGAAATGTTGAGGGTGGGGTGGAAATTTAATATATACCTTTTTTTTTTAGTTTTTCATAAAGAACAACTTAGGCTAATTCCGATTCAAAATGATTTTTCACTGTTACGAAAGGTAATAATTGACAAACTTTTTCCTTTCTTTTAATGAATTACTTTATTTCGTAAAATGTTTAATTAAAATATTTTGTTAATTTGGTTTAAAAACATAAAGGAATCATTCAGTCGTCTCTAAAAATTCCTCTTTGTAAGAGTTATTCAAGAAATGCTTGTTTATTTCTAATAAATTGACGGGTTTCAAATCGATATTGAAAGGACAAATTTTTCTATACAGAAATCATGACCAAATTGAGATCAAAACAGAGCTATTTTTCGAGGCAACTTTATCATCACCCAAAGAAATAGAATATTCATTGACCAATATTTACCAGCTTCGGCTATTCATTCAATAAAAAATAAAGGAAAAAGTATTTTTCAAACAAAGCAAACAAAATTCTAGAATTTTCAATGGTACAGGAAACTTCATCTCTCTTCTCTTTCTTTTTTTTTATTAAATTTAATTTAAAAAGGTATTTTTCAATTTTAATAAAGAAATAAAATGTTATTCACAGTAAAAATAACATCGAATTTTTTATTTTATCAAGAATTTCCGGCAGAAGCCATTTTTTTTCTATTTTTTATTTATCCACATTTCTATATAACTTCTTTTTCTATCTATATCTTTTTTTAACGAAAATTAAAACTCGGACTTAATTTGCAAGTTTAACTTTCAGAACCTATTTCAAAGAAAGTTTCCACTTTCGTGATTGCAAACGTTAGTGGAAATTAAAAACCCTTTCTTTTGATTGCTATTGCCGTCGGCTGGATTCGGGACAAGTTGTTAAAGTTTTTTAATAAAGCGATCTTTTTTACAGCAGAACTATGATTGCTGCAGTGCTAAAAATCAGCTGACGAGTTCCAAGAGTGGGAAAAAACGTGCGATCGGGATGACAAGCACGCGGAACAATTGGACAGGTTTGTGTGCATCGTGATTGTATAAGTGTCCTTCTACGTGTTCAGCTACCTGTATGCCTTAATCTCTGAGCTTTCAAAATCTTTTTCAGACTTATTTTATCACATTAAAACTATCTTCTTCACTCTAAAATAAATAAAATTGAAGAATAATCAAAATAGTTTCAAGTAGAATATATATTCGATACTTTAATAACAGTTACTTCAAAATTAAAGGAAACTAATTAAATGGTTAAAGTTTTACAAAAAGTTTATTGAACCTTAAATATAGTCGGAAAGTTCTTCTCACCTAAAATTTTTGTAATTATTAAAAGGAAATTGTAGTGTTTATTGTATCTTTTGTAAGTTTGAAATAAATCCGTTAATAAAAGTGTGAATAACAAGAGATAATTACCATTTCTAAAACAAAATGACATACAATTTTTAGGAAGAAACTAAAGAATTTTTGAAAAAAAATTATTGAGAAAATAAAAATTTTATAGAAAAAATAAAAGGTTTGTAAGGAAAAAAGTTAAGCTGTGTAGAAAATAAAAAAATTTTAAAAGAAATGACTTGTTTGTAGAAAAAATTAGAAATTCGTTAGGGAAGGATAAAATTTGTAAAGGAAAATAACAATTGTGCAAACGCTAAAAATATATTTAGTAAATTGTGTTTCAAGAAAGTCTCTCAGTAGTTTCTGTGAGAAAAAAGTTTTAACGACAATTTATACTGATTAAAATTTTTACTAAACTGTTTAGATAAACGAGAATTTAAAACTTTCTAAAACTATGAAAAAATATGCAAATTTTTAAATGCGTGCTAAGCAGCAATGTTTACAAGCCATCCAGCATGAGAAGTATTCGACAGAGAAGAAAATATATTAAAAGAATGTATTTAAAAATATGTAAAAAAGGGGTTGAACAATCAACTTTAAAAATATATTCAATCCAAGGGATTGAACAATTAACTTCAAATATCCTAAACTTGAATAAACGTAATTGTTTTAAAAATTGTAATATAGCTGAATATTTCTTTTATAATTATCTTCATTTTGCATTCAATCTTTATTCTTCTTTCTAATGTTTTAAATAATATAAAACATTTATAAACTTAATTAATAATCATTGAAGACTATTAAGGATTATTTAAGACTTCAATATTATAAGAAAATTAAGTAATATTAATTAATAAAATTATTAATAAAGGATCATTGAAAAAAGAAAACATGATTTAAGACTGTATTGAAATTTACTGAAAACTTCTAAACATCATCATCAATGATTTTTAAAGCGCATATTAAAAACTATCTAGGATTTTTAAATCATTAAACATTTTTAAGTTATCGAAAATGTTTTAAAATTTAAAAACATGATTATAGAGATTAATTAAATTTATCTAATCGACTGAGATTATTTTTCAAGATTTTTACCAAAAAAAGTGTACTTTAGTTCAAAATTTCATAATTTCCTCAATTTTTAAGGCTTTTCTTTCTGAGTTGTCAAATTTTTTTATTAATTCCGGCGGAAGCTTTCCGCTTTCGGAAATAATTCTACTTTCAAAAAATTGAAGAGGTAATTCTATAATGATTTTTATATAAAATAATTATTTTAAAATTACACTGTTTCGTTTTATCATTTAATTTAATAAAAAGTTCTATATTATTTTTAATGTTTATTTTAATAAAATATATCCAATAGAATTATTTTTTAAACAAAACAAATTAAATAAACAATTTTATTAATATTCTCTGATTGATAAGAAGCGTTATTATTTCTCTATTATTACTTTTTTGTTTATTATTCAATCCAATTAAATAAACAACCCTTACATCTTTATTTCAATTCATTTAAAATTAAAAGGAAAAACTATTTTTTCAACAAAGTGAACAAAATTTAAAATTAAATTTGTATAGTAATAAGCAAAGCCTGAAAGAAAACAAAAACTGGTCCACGCAAAGAAAATTAATTATAAATTTTAATAAAATGCTTTATAATTTAGGGAAAAAGTGACAGAAAGCGAAATTTTCCTACAAGGAATTTTAAGCTTTAGAAAAATGATTCGAATCATTGATAAGTAATTTTAAACTTTAATATGGTCTGTAGCAAATTTAATATAATTTTTTTAAAGTTTAAAATTATTATCAATCTGAAATTTTCTCTTTTTACCTAAATTGTAAAACACTTTTATAAAATTTATAATGAATTTTTTTCCTTGTAGCGTTTTAAAAAAATAATGTTATTCGCATTCTTAAAAAATCGAATGATTTTTACGGTTTATTATTGAACCACAGGACTTTCTGTATGATTTCAAATGGATCCAAACATTTATTATTTATTTCCTAAATTCCTAATCAAATTACAGGGTGTCTACTAAATTTAGTTGTGATAATCTTTAATCGTTTTTCAGTTTAAGATAATAAATTTCTTTTTTTCTAAAATTAGATTATGTAACAAATCCTGTTTTTACTTCACATATACAATTAATTAATAATAATAACAAATTTTAAAAACTTAAAAGTAAACGAAAAATGTTTTGTATTTGTAATTTAAAATGCATTCCCTTAAAAAGCACATTATTTAAAAATTGTATTAATATTCACAATTTACATATTTTCAATTTTCCCTGGGGCATTCTACGTGACATTTTCATTCAAAATTTTTTTTGCTTGGAATAATTTTTTTCTGATTCTCTATGAAAAATAAGAAAACACGTATTTTTTTATTTTTTTATTGAATAAAAATTGCAGAAGTTAAGAATTTTTGAAATTTAACGTTTTTTGAAATAGAGCATTTTTAACCTTCGTTTTTCTCCGTTATTATTAGTAAATTGAAAATAATGCCCTACATAAAATTTGTTTAATTTTTCTTAGGTTTTTTAGACATGTAGTAAAAAATAATGAATTTGCAACAAAAATACATGAAAAATTGAATTTCCGCCTAAAAAGTGACTTTTCTCAAACCGAAGGTCTCGATTTTCGATTTTTTTCTTTCCATGTTGATACTGATTAATAAAGAAATTTTTTTTGTAAGTCTAAAGGTGGTGCTCTTTAATGTTTCAATGATATTTGCATTTATATAGTTTACTTTTACATTTTTTTAAATTTTAACCTTCTGTTACAAAACAAAAGAACTGTTACACACAGGAATTTGTAAGTTGAAGTTGTTTTATTTCTATAATTCATAATTTAAACTTTTCGCAACAAGGAATTATTATAAATATCATTAAAACATTAAAGAGAACCACTTTTAGACTTACAAGAAAAATTTCTTTATTAATGAGTATCAACATGGAAAGAAAAAAATCGAAAATCGATACCTTCGGTTTTGAGAAAAGTCACTTTTAAGGCGTAAATTCAATTTTTCATGAATTTTTGTTGCAAATTCATTATTTGCAAAAAATAATCTAAAAAATCTGAGAAAAATTGAACCAACTTTATGTAGGGCATTATTTTCAATTTACTAATAATAACGGAGAAAAACGAAGGTTAAAGATGCTCTATTTCAAAAAACGTAAAATTTCAAAAATTCATAACTTCTGCAATTTCTTTTCAATAAAAAAATAAAAAAATACGTGTTTTCTTATTTTTCATAGAGAATCAGAAAAAAATTATTCCAAGCAAAAAAAACTTTGAATGAAAATGTCACGTGGAATGCCCCCCCCCCCTGTCAATACACACCCTGAAATTAATTTCAAACTAAACTGAATCTCTCAATAAATAAATAAAATCTGATTCGAAATGGATTCACCAACAAATATTCCGATACTAATTACCTCAATCAATTTCAAATTAAAATTTTCAAAAAACATAAAATTCGTCTATAAAAAACAGAAACTAATAAAAAAAAACTTTGAAAGCATAATTTTCGACAATTAATCATGAAATCGAAGATTTCTACTGTCAGGATGTTTTTGCAACTTGACAAAACTTGCTGAATTATTGGAATTGAAAAAGCCCCATCATCCATGCTCTCTAAAGCAAAGCGGCAAGAACCAAAGCAAGATTCTAGTCTAAGCACCTGTCCTACGGAAGGGGCCTGTAGGTAAGTCGAGACATCCGGTTCCACCATGCAGCTCCTCAAGGTATCCGGGATGAACATGAGTAGCTGGGACTGTGGTGGTCCAGGCTGATGCCAGTTGACACCTGGATGGCACTCCTGGGCCTGGAGCTTCAGCGTTCTAAACGTCTTGAATGCAAATTAGATGACTTTTGAGTGAACAGTGGGCGCGGATCAGTTGCGACAAATCTTTGGTCCCCCAGGGGCTAAACGCTCCCACAGGACTCAAAAAAGCTCCAACGATTTACTTGATCAACAATAATTCCTGGTACCAAAACAGCCTCTTCAAAGATTCCGAAATTCTGTCTCGAACCAAAACTTTTCCTCGATCCAGAGATCCTGGAATTTTTTCTTTGTCCAGTGATTCTAAAATTCTTGCTCGACACAAAGATTGGAAAATTTTGATTTGAGATTCTCGAATCCTGGATCTGTTGCCTTCTCCGGGAGTCCGGAAGGACAAAGAGTCCTTCCGTTTTTCTCTCTCTCGGGGAGTCTGAGGACCTTGAAAGAGCGGAGAGGAGCTGGTGTTTTAAGAGACGTTCTCCAGAATGTGAGAGATGAATTTCCCGCCTGTTTAGATGGTGATCACTGCTGACGCGGTGCCGCCTTGGAATTTGCTGACTGCTCCTGACGTCCTGGCTAATGTATCTCGTTTCGTTGTATTTATTAGACTCGAATTGATTGTTATTGTTGTTGGGTGGTGGCACACCGCACCCAGGCACACGCATCCTATCTAACGCGAGCCACACTCCTCACTCGACTAGCCTCCTCTCGTCGTCGTTCGTCGGTCTCTCGTTCCCGTTTCTCGTCTTCTCTCGTTCCTGTTCCCGTTCCCGATCGGGAGACGCCAGGTCCCAGACTACGCCGACTCCAAGCTTCGGGTGCTGCGTCCGCGTCGGCGTAAAAGCTCTCTGATCTCGCGCAAGCTCGATGCCCACTGGAAACTCTCACTCGCTGAAAAACTCTACAAGCCTCACACAATTAATCCAAAAGTATTCAACTTTTTACAGTAATTATTAAAAAATAAACCAAAAATCAGTTATCTTAATTTAAAATCCATCTTGTTCAAAAAAGAATCAATCAGAATAAATGCTCTTTCAAAAAATCAAAATTAGTTTAATTATTTCACGGATCCACAGAATGTCGACCAAAAATAATAATTGACTCTGAAAATAAATCGGGAAAATTGAACGCGACTTGAATGAAAGTTGTGATACTTGGGAAAACTCACGATTGGCACTGACGAAAGGCATTGTCGATTGGCAAACACTGACCGGTGCCAGACCCTTCCCTTAAGAAAAAGCAAGAGAGTAATCGTAAAACGTGTTGGATTCCATGGTTTGAGAAGGCACTCGGCCAGGAAAGCACAGCCATGATATTTAATGTAAACAACGTTCGTCTTAGGTGACTTTTAACAGAGTCTGTATACAATATACGTCGCTGTTGTCATCGTGAGGCGGAGTTCGTTCGCAGAGACCTGTTGTGCATAACGATCAAAGATTGTTCTACCGACGAATGCTGCTGGTGTATTTGTATTTTAAATAAAACTGTTACGTTCGCATTGAATCCTTTATTTCCTGCAATCCTTAACGGTCATTTACTTTCGGTTCACGATCCAATGTGTTTCATTATATCAAAATTATTATCTCCTTTCCATAAAGGATCTTCTTTATAAAGAACAGTTCAATGTTTCCAGAAACCAATCGATTCACACAGAACACGGTGCGCTTGAAAAAAATTAAACCAAAAGTCAAAACACTTAAAATTTTCTTGTCAATTTTGAAAGTGTTATGTTCATAGATTAAGAAAATCGAAGAACCAAAATATTTAATCGAAGCTAGCCTAAGTTAATCGTCTTAAAAAACTAAAGGAAGAAATGTGTATTAAATTTCCCCCCTCCCTCAAAAATTTCATTTTAGTGCTAAAAAACTGTTTTTCTGCAGTTTTTATATAAAATATACTGTTAGGGTAACAGGTACAGTTACCGACCCCCTGACAGTGAACGACACCCGTCGTAAAAAAGGTTAATTATTAACATATTTACACATTAATATACATTGTATTTTATTAAATTGAGAAAAATGGTTCATTACGAAACTTTTAAACTAATGCCAATACATAATAATTAAAAATAATCAAGGAAATTCTGTTTTTTAAAAATGAGGTTAGGTGTGTTTCGTTTTTTCCATCAAAATTTACGAAAACGACAAGAGCATCAGTGAACCAAAAGTAAGTTTATTTTTTAAACACAACTGTTTTAATAAGTCAGGTTTGCATAATTTGCTTTAAAACAAGTGTAATTAGTAATGTGAGACTTAAAAAACACTGTAAACAATGTGAATTCTTTAATTATTTGGGTGTCGTTCACTGGCCATATAATTTTCCCCAATGACAGTGAACGACAGGGGAATGTCGTTCACTAATTTCTATAAATTTCTCAATTTTCAGTGAACGACACCATATAAAAACTTGACAACTGAATTATTTGTTCATGATTATTTAAATATTGCATTATCACAAATTAATGTTATTAATGCTTGTAATAGTTAATTTGCAAATGCTTAGTATAAAAACTTATTAAATTATTTAAAAAATCTATTCAATATGCAATACATGATTAGGCTTCCATTTTTTCTCAATTGTGTTATTAATTAAGAGTAGAAAATTTAATTATATGAAAAAACTGAAAATTATTATATTTACAATTGTTTAAAGAATTTAATATTGTTAACTGTCCAATCTATTATTACGACTAGAGACTTTTATTTTGTTCTCAGTTGTTAAATTTATTAAGCATAACATTTAATTATATGAAAGAGGTAAAAATATTATTTTTAAAATTGTTTAAATAATTCATTGTTGCTAATTTTTCAATATATTGAACAAAAAATAGAAGGCTAAACATTTCTAGTATTTTCTCATTTATGCACATTTTCAAGATCAGAACAACTATTTATAAGAAAAATTAAAAATTATTATTTTTAAAATTGTTTAAATAATTTCTTGTTGTCAATTTTCCAATATGTTGCATATAAAGCTAAACACTTCTATAGACTATAGAAAATATTTATAAAATATATTTATTATCAACATATTTTTAAATAAAAAATAATTAATTCTTGAAAGAATTTAATAAGATTTTATACTATTCTTTGTACATCAAAAATACACAAACATTATTTCGATTCTATGGACTCGGAAGAATTGATATGTTGTAATTATTATTTATTATTTTAATACGTTTCGTAAGACATTTTCTTCATTTTTATTGTTTTAAAAACAATAAACAACGTTTTTTACGATTTCGTGAATTTTTCACAGTTTTTAAATTTTAAATATTTATATTTAAATAAATATAAATGAATAAATGAATTAATTATTATTAATTTATTCAAATTTATTCTGTTTGGTAAGCGAGAGCAAAAATTATATCCAATGAGATACTCATCCTTTCAAAAGAAAAAAGTGGATAAATATAACATATGTTATATTTATGTATTATATAATACATAATTATTTCTAAAATGTGAAATTGGTTTAGAATCTGCATAAAATTTAAATTATGGGCACATGGTCATATTTTTAATTACATTTTTTATTTCTGAAAAAATTGGCTAGGTGTCGAAATTATACGCAGTCTGGAAATGTATTTTTAAGGTTATGTTAATTTTCCCTTTGCAACATCCTTAAAAAGAAGTCTTCTCTATAAATATATTATATTTTTTCATTTGTAATCAAGAAAATGTGTTAGTTTATGTTCGATATTGTTAAAATATTAAATATTTTAACTTATTTCACTTTCAGAAATAAATATATTTAACAAATAAGAAAAGGTGTCGTTCACTGTCCACGACGCTATGTCGTTCACTGAAAAAAGGGTGTCGTTCACTGTTTTCGTAGAAGGCATTTGAAAACTATTATTATTAATTTTCCATAAAGCTTTCGATAATTTCACACACATAAATATAAAATTAAAACCTTAATCTGTCATTTACAGTTTATTTCATACCTAAAACTATAATAGGTAAGATTATAACTTCACTCAAATTTGAAACTATGCTCAGTAGGGTGTCGGTCACTGTACCCGTTACCCTACTTTGTCAATTTAGGTCCGATTTATTTTTTTTTGTTTTAATTTAAAGCTGAAAAACAAGTCTTTCTATACTTAATAGAGGTTTTTTGTTTCAAGTAAAATTTACGGTAGAAAAAGAGTAAAAAATGTAAAAAATTGTCAATTTTTTTTAATTCTTTCAACTTTGTCAATGATTTATGGACCAATTTTATTTAGAACATTTTTTTCTCTGCTGAAATATTTAAAGTGTATTTATTCTGCGTCGAATGAGCTTTTTTGAATTAAATTGGTGAAAAACTGTCTGAGTATTTGCATTTTTTTATCTTTACTTTCGCAGTATTTTAATTAAGTAAAAAACAGTACTTTTTTTGACTTTTTTAATTGTTGCAAGTGGTACTTATTATTTTCTAACAACTCTTATATACTTATTTTAGTAAATATTAGTAAAATTTTGAAAATTAAGAATGTCACCGATATTTTTCAACATTCATTTTCCCGAAAAATACTATTATTATAAAAACAAAAAATGCAATAACTCAGATAGTTTTTCCCCAATTTAATTCAAGAAAAACTCATTCGACGCAAAATAAATACACTTTAAATAATTCAGCACAGAAAAAGATGATCTAAATAAAATTGGTCCATAAATCATTGACAAAGTTGAAAAAATTCACAATTTTTTTTAATTTTTTACTCTTTTTCTACCGTAAATTTTACTTGAAACATAAAACCTCTATTAAGTATAGAAAGCCTTGTTTTCAGCTTTAAATTGAAACAAAAAAAATTAAATCGGACCTAAATCGACAAAGTAACAGTATATTTTATATAAAAACTGCAGAAAAAGAGTTTTTAGCTCTAAAATGAAATTTTGGCTGGAGGGGGGAAATTTAATACACATTTCTTCCTTTAGTTTTTTAAGACGATTAACTTAGGCTAGTTCCGATTCAAAATAATTTTTAACTGTTACACAGTGCAATTATAAAAAAATTAAATTCCGCTTTTCTCAAAAAGCTCTCGATGAAATATTTTGGTACTTCAATTTTCTTAATCTATAAACGTAAAACTTTTAAAATTCACAAGAAAATTTTAAGTGTTTTGACTTTTGGTTTAATTTTTTTCAAGCGCACCGTGAGAAGTGAAGTGAGATGGTGTATCGAGAACTAACTTCATAAAAAAGTATGTTTTTCTGTTTAAAAATAAAAAAATACGTAATTTTTTAAATTTTCATAAAAGTTTTTTTAATTTTTACAAATTTTTTTAAAATTTTAACAAAAGAATAAGTTTTTTAGCTATTTTGTCTTCAAAATCTCGTAATTTACACATTTTTAAGCTTTTTAGTAGCTCTTTGGCTCCTTTTTTTCTATTTTTATGCTTTTTTAAAATTTATGAAGAAAGGTCATAATGTTAATAACCAAAAACAATACTTAGAAAAAAATTTTATCTCAAAAAGACCAGCTTTTTCTCTTAAAATTTCCAGAGTTTATAGCTACAGTCGAACGGGTGTATTCTGGTACACCGGGGGCTATTATATATGGTAAAAGCTGGTTTTTTATTTCTAAAATATTTGTGTTGAAATTTATAAATTTGATTTTTATTTGTAAATATAGTGTGATATGTTGCAAACAAAATAACAATATTGTTTCTAACAAATTCTTTGTCAAAAATCCGCAAATTATTCATATATACATACAAATTTCATTAAAAAATTTTAAGTTCTCTAAAAATCTGCTTCAATTTTAATATATATGAGGAGTACTTTTTCAAAAGTTGATAAATCCACATTTTGTTATTTCGAGAAAATTAAACAAATGCAGTTTCGCACCTTACCCCTAGAGTTAATTATAAAGTAGAAAAACAATACGAAATTATTTATATACGAATGTACTTTGCACTTAAGGAGATTTATTTTTAATTACAGTTTATAGTAATTAAAGAATTTAAATGTTTTTGTAATTTATTTTAGAAAAAAAATTAAAATTTTAAATCATCTTGGTTAAGTCCAAGTTTTTTTTAAATTGAAAATTCTTTGATAATAAATTTTTTTCTTGAATTTAATAGTAACAGATCGATTTGTAAGGTTCCTAATATGTTAAATTTGTGATTATTTCAACTTTTCTGGAAAATGGATTTATCAACTTTTAAAAAAGTGCTCTTCATATAATATTAACAAGTTCAATGTAAAAGATATTTAAGATACGTGTTAAGAATTTAGTTGGGACTATATTCACGTAATATGGGCTAAGTTTTTATTAAGAATTTAAGAAAAAAATGGTTAAAAACTGAAAGTTCTGCACATAGCGGGGCTATTCTGGTACAAAACTATTTTAATTATTTTATGAAAATTCGTTTTATTAAAACAGTGAAAAAGGTTTCTGTCCTTTGGTTTTATTGTTTGTTTTTTCGTAAATGTTTTACTTTTTGACAAAAAATTGAAAATAAGTCAAATTTGCCAAACTTAACAAAGGAAGTATCATAATCTCAAAAACCACTTATATTAATATTATATTATTTACAAGGGTTTTAAGTTAATTTAAATATTACTTGATATAAAATTGCTCAAAAAGTTATTACGGACCATATAAAGTCATTTAATTATTAAAATAACATAAAATACTAATTTTGAGAAATTTCATTATTTAATGCTTTCTATTTTCATAAATAATTTCTATAATATTAATTACTATTTAGCTATTTTTAAAAAATTTGTCCCTGGAATATCTAGCAAAAGGTTCCCACATAGTTAAATGCAAAAAATTAAGTGTTTACTTCATTTCATAAACAAAAATAAATTTATTTTGTACCATAATAGCCCTGTTTGACGGTACTTAAGTGCATTATACTGCTGTAAAAATTTAATTTGCTAGTTTTTTGTTTCTTAGGGAAAAAAATTATTTTCTATTTTTTCTTAAAATCCTCTTGAATTTCGCAATTTTTAAAATTGAAAATCATTTCTTAGGCCCTTTGCTTAAATTTGTAATGATATTTTTTAAAATATCATAAAAAATAATAACAGCTGATAAATATAGCAATATTATCTAACTTTCTTGAAGAAGGAAAAATTTGTTTTTAAGCTGGGAACCTTTTTATTGAAAAATCTTAAATTTTATAGAATTAAGCAATTTATTTAGCAATATTATTATTATATATTATATTAATATATAATATATATTAGCTGATAATTTACATTAAGAGTTGAAGTTACATTCGTCCTATGAAACGTATATATATTATACTATAAAAATGTGCAAATCTTATAATAGCAAATTGATTACATCTAAATTGTTAAATTCTCCAAAATTTTCAATAAAAAGATTTTACACTTAAAAACCAATTTTTCCTGTTTCAAGAAAGTTTGATAATATTGCTATTTATCAATTGCTACTACTTTTTATGCTATTTTAAAAAAAGAGTTTTTCAAGAAAAAATAGAAAATAATTTTTTTCTCTCAAGAAACAAAAAAATACTAAATGAAATTTTTGTAGTGAATAATACACATAAGTAGCTATAAACCCTGGAAATTTTAAGAAAAAAAATGTGGCCTTTTTTTGATAATTTTTTTTTAGTTTTCTGAAATGTAAAGTATTGTTTTTGTTTATTAATATTTTAACTTTTCTTGATGAATTTGAAAAAAGCATCAAAAATAGAAAAAAAATGAGCCAAAAAGCAACTAAAAAGCTTAAAAAATGTGTAATTTACAAGATTTAAAAAAAAATTTATAAAAAACTTATTTTTTTGTTAAAATTTTTAAATAATCGTAAAAAATGCAAAAAAATGTTATGAAAATTAAAAAAAAATACGTATTTTTTTATTTTTTAGGCAGAAAAACATACTTTTATATGAAGTTAATTCTCGATGCACCATCGGTCTGCCTGCACGATTTGAAATGGATTCGGGCTGCTTTTAAAAATTTCCGTAATGCGTGAAAAATATTATAAATACCTGGAAAAATAAAATTTTAATTAAAAATGTATCAAAATTTTACAAAATAAACTATGAAATGTACCAAATAAATAAATATACTCACAAATAAACATTCGGCGTATTAAATATTGGCATAAACGATATTTTTGTCCAATAACGATTCGGATTTATAAATTAAACTAATTAATAACAAAAAGTAAGTAGTAAAATATTAAATAATATCTGTTTGGATCAAGGCAATTAAAAAAGCAATAATTGCTTAATTAAAGTTTATTATAAATATAAGACGTTGAGATAGAGGTAAATATTTAAAAATGACCAGTCATAAACAAGAATCATGACTGCGGAGCATATCGATATCCTATTGTAGTTAATTATAATTTATAATTAATATTTAAGATTAATTTACTTTAAAATCTAGTTTTAGATGAAGTAATTATTTTTGGCAGTAATTTCTATATTCAAAGTGAATTTGAACGACGTTGTGTACGAATATTAACGACGTTCTGTAAATTTTAACGTTCTGTGACCTTAATAATTATCGACTAAATCAAATTTATTTAAAACATCATTGATGTAATTAAGCTAATTAACAGCAGTTGCGAATATAATTGGACAATTGTAATGAATTACTACAACTACATTAAATTTACCAATTAATTTCGCTCACATCAAACTTTCATAATTACAATTGTTTTTATATTTCTTCAATATTTAACAAGCAAATTTCTGTAAAGTCTTCTTTCTACATTAATCTAGTAAAATTGATCATTTATATATTCTGGTAAGAGACAATTGAACTTGACCAGTTAAAATACCAAATGAAGTAAACATGCAAACATTACAATCAGTGGAATCAGTCGAAATAAATTCGTATTCTTAATACTGTATAATAACGCTAAATCCCTGTCTTGCGCAAATTACAAATAATATCTGTCTTTGATACAAATAATCTTTATAAAAAACAAAATCAGTAACAAAATTGTTTCTTGTAAAAACAATATTTTTTCCTGTGCATATTTTCAGAAGTGACTTTCAATAGAAAAAAGTTTGTAAATTTAATTACAGAAGCATTCCGCAAATATAACTTTACATAGTGCTCTCGTTCACTTAAAATGTTAATTAATAATTAAACAGCACTCATCTTTGTCATTCTATAAGCTATATAAATTATATAATAAGCTATGATTTATATAACCGACATTAAATCTGGTAAAAATTGCACCAACGTAAAAAAAAACTTACACTGTAAGTCTTTGTGCTTAGTAAATATTATTATCGTCGTGAAAATGAGATGAGAACAAATATTCGACAGGTTCTTCATTCTTTTCCATTCGTTGGTCGTAGTTTTTCGTTTTTCTTTATTCCTCCTTACACTAGAACTGAAAAATTTTAATATAAATTATAATTCGTATTATTTGAACTTACTTGTCGATAATATACAGTTTATTAAAACATAAGTGAGATGAGAATAAAAAGAATTGTTTTTTCTCTTGGTATGAAGATAAAAAATAAAAATTGTATACCTTTTTCAAAAATTCTTCGGCACACGTGCGAGCCCTAGCATTCATTGAAAGTTTCATTTCACTAATTTCTCTGTCAATTTCCTCCATAAAGTGAATTACGAAATCGACGATTTTATGTTTGTACATTTGTTCAGTATGAATATTCGTTATCAAAAAGCTAATGTCGTATCCCTGTTGGAATTAAAAACATTATTTAAATAGAGTTTAAAAAAATTTTAAATTAAAATTCTTAAAAATTAAGAGCCACTGACCTCAACGGGTTTTCTTCGGAGAATCATGAAATTTTCAGCTCGCATCATCATAAACCTGGTGAATTTGTGGCAGAGAATTTTTTCTAAATCATCAGCTTGTTTCACGGCAATGCTAATTCTCATGCTGTTTATACTGGATTCGATTAAAATTTTTTCTTTATTATTCCTGCTAATGAGGATGGGAGTTAAGAGAAGTTCTTTACTTGCTCTCACTTCTACTTCCGGTTTATTGTGCTTTTCTACAATTTGAGATGAAAAGTTTTCGACACACATTGCAGCTGTGAGTGTTCTCCTTACAGCTGTTAAATAAGGTTTCAATGATCCAGACTGTAAAAAAATAAATTTAATTATATTAATAATTAGTTTTTATTTTCTACCTCGTTTTTTAACAAACTTATTTCAAACTATTTTCAATCTCATTTTGAACTGTTTAAAACTTATTTTAAAGTAAATGTCAGTTATAAGTAAAATAAGTCATAAGTGTGATTAGATATAAAAGTAGAAATATGCATATTTTATATTAAAATTAATATTGTTTATGAGGTACAAATTTTATAATAAATACAATTATATAATTCGAAGAGTGAATTAAATTTATTTCCATAAAAGGAATTTAATCTAAATGTATGTTAGACTCTGTTAGAGAGAAAACTGTCATATATAATAATATAATTTAAACTACATTTTTTTATAATTATAGTAATAAAATCACAATATAATAAAAAACCGTATTATATTAGTAATTAAACAATACGGCTTCTTGACAAAATATATAGATATTTACATGATACTGGCACATTTTTCAATAAAAGCTACTAATGTCAAAAATATACAAAAATTCTTCGAAAAATGAAACTAATTATTACTTTTAAAAAAGACGAATTTTATTGAAAAGAATGTTATCCTAAAACGAGTAAATAAGCGTTAATTTTGCAAAATAAAAGTTATAATAAATTTGACAAGGCGTTCCTAACCTCTAAAGCCGATAACTTACCATCTTAATTTCTGTTAGTAAACTTCAATACTAATATTATACTGCTTCTCTTGATAATTCGTAGTTTCTTTTATCAGGTTGTTGATTAACTTGTGTAAAAAGTATAAAATAATATTACAATCATTACAAAATCTACAAAATTGTGTTTATCAGACAAGATCAATTTTTGACGTGTTGATGCTACGTCACTCACTGACCAATCACAGTTCTATATATAAACGGCAGCCAATCACATTCGAAATCTTCTGACAGAATATCAGGAGCGTCTTCAAAATAAGAAGAACCCTGGACATTCTATAAATATTTAGAAATATTTAAAAGTTTTATTTAGAATTTCTATAATTATAACTACAAAATTAATACTTATTTTGTATTTTTGAAAAACTAAACTTTTTAACTTTTATTCATAATCAATAATATGTTTTTAGTTGATATTATTCAATAATCACCGGTTTTTTAATTACAACTATTATATCGGCTTTTAATTTTAAATAACAAAATTTTGGATAATTAAGTAAAACAAAAATGAAATTTTATTCGATTAGAATTTGAATAGATTCAAGTTTTAATAATTTAAATTTGAAAAATGATTAGAATTTCGATAAATTACATTTTTTTGATAGAAGGATGAAAGAAGATAAACAAAAATGAATAAGTCATTCGGACAATGTAGTTTAATGTTTAAAAAATGTTTCCGACTACATTGTCCGAATGACTTCATTTTTGTTTATCTTCTTTTATCCTTCTATCAAAAAAATAAATACCTACTCGGACGTAAAAGGTTGTTAATAATAATGATAAATTAAATGTTGAATGTATTGAATAATAATCTAAGTGAAAGAACATTAAAAATACAAATTAAATAGACAAGAGTATATTTTCGTAGAAAAGATTACACAGATTATAGAAAATACATAATGTCATATTTTTAACAAGATTATTATCAATAATTTTTTTGTTCGTTGTCGTAAGATATAAATAGTGTATAATTATTATAAAAATCACAAGGCACTAAAAGGCACAGAGTATATTTCGTTGAATCATTGGCAAAAAAGCCGACGACGTCCTATAAAAATAGTTTTTAAAATCATTGGAAATTTTTGGTTTTTTTAGAATACGAAAACTATTAAAATGTAACTACAAAGTCCCAAAGTGTAAAAGAAGTTAAAATTGCAAAACATAGAAAAAATATAATAAAAAATGAGCAATAAAAAACTACAATATCAAAATTGTATTGAAGAACCGGAACAATTAAAATCGGACGTTAATATCGAAAAAAAACAACCTATTTATATACAATTTCAATAAACTAGTTTGATCACATTTAATAAATAGAAATGGCAATTATATAAAAGCATTTGCCAGAGACTCGATACAAATAATCAGAAGTAAAAATTCACAAATCTACTTCTTCGCGCTAAAAGACACAGAGTAAGGTTTATCTTAAATCCAGCGATAAACCTGATAATCACCGGTTTAACTAATAATTAATTGTAAATAAAAATGCAAAATAATTGCACTTGTACTTAATAAACAATTCATTCTTAAAATACTGAAGATTTCTAATCATAATCTCATTGAAAAGTTACTCTAATTGAATTAAAATTTGAATCAATGATTAAGTTATTTAAAACTTATTAGAATGGAAGCTGTGTTGATGAAACTTAAAATTAACATTTTTAAATCAAATTAACTTCTTGTTCCAGAAGATTTCGATCTAAACTATTTGGTATTGTCTTCAATAAAAAGACAGTTATTAGGATCGACCTGGTTCTTGGCAATAATCGTAAATTGGAATTTCAGGCGGAACTTCGCGGGAAGCACGAGGCATGCAACATCGAGTAATACCAATAATGCAAAGTGTAATAGTTGATGCAACTGCTATATGCCAAGAAAAGTTAACAGCAACTTCTTCGGAAGACAAAAAATGAGTGCGATTACTGCGAACCATGTGAGCTATCCATGCTCCATGTAATAAAGTTGTTACACCTGTTAATAATTTAATTTCCGGCCAAACAATTTCCAGGGTAACAGAGATACACGTCAACCATACAATACCAGCTAAAATGGCATCAATCATTGGATTATCTCCAATATTCGCCCAAATAAACAGAAATCCTTCCACGAAAAAGCTTTGAGCCAAGGCCATTTTAACAAGACCGTTGCTAAAATTATGTGGAAAGTAGAAATTCAAAACATCGACTAGACCAGAGAAGGCGAAAAAAAGATATATTGTAGCGTATCTAACTTTGGCAGAAATAATTCCATTATTTGGTGAAGAAATCAAGGTTCCCGTAAGACCTATAACTGTTGCTATTAATTTTAATCCTCCTTCGAGTGGATACCTCGACAGCAGTCTTTTAAATCGTCCATTCTTTCTTCGTGTACTTGCTCTTCCATTGAATTGAATTTGTCTGTCAGGAGCACTGAAGACAGCGTATTCAAAACACCAAAGTAAACCAAATGTGTAGAAAATCACTCCAGTCAGGAGATAGGAGATATCACTTCCTTGCAAGGCCATTGGTTCCTGTGAAAAATAAAACAATATTAATAAAAGGACTTTTTAATCATTATTTTTCAATAAATTTATTATAAATTAATCCACAAATTGAAAGGCGAAATAATATTATTTCAAGCTAGACTATAAATTTTTATTTTTATAAATAAGGGTCTTTACATGTCCAAAAAAAGTAAACCTGTCCTTCGATTTTAGTGCTATTCAGCAAAATTATAGTTCTATACTAGATGTAATTTGACCCTAGAGGATTTTTCAAAATATGGAAGATTGTATGATTTATAGAAATCTGAAATTTGATGATACTTATCTTCCGTTTATCGATAACTTGATTATTATTAAATAATAAATCCAACCTCAATTATTATAGCAATTATTGTATTTTTTATATTGTAGACCAAAAATTAAATTTTTTATAATAGAAATAAAAAAATTGAAATAAAATAATTATTTGCTGTTTAATCAATTTCATCCCTCTTTAATATATTTTTGAAAACATAATATTATACCTAATTTTTCCATCTTTAATTTTAATAAAAAACATCTTGGAAACTTTATTTGGTCCTGAGATATCATTCTTATTTTAAGATCAAACCCCAAATTCTCATGAATAAAGAGGCGATAAAATATTTCAATAAAAAACAAATGAATGTGATGCAAACTTCAACACTGTCTCTCTATGAATTAGAGGAATTTAATCTTCTAAAAATACTGATATCTCAGAATCTAATCAAGTCTCCAAGATTTTCTTTTTTTTTTAAACTAAAGATGAAAGAATAATCCTGTGTTTTAATAAATAAAGTAAAAAGGGTCAAAATTGATCAAAATACAAATAAATAATTTCTTTCACTTTTTTCAGATATAAATTAGAAAATTAAATTTTCTGTATACAATTAACATAAAATACACAATAATCCCTGATAATTGGAATGAGAGTAATTAAAATCGGTTTAAAAAATAATAAAGTTATATATAAATGAAAAATTTTGAAAAATCCTTTTGGGTCAAATTACCTCTAGTACAGAACTATAATTTTTCTCAATAGCACTAAAATTGAAGGACCACTTGCAGGTTTACTTTTTTTTGACATGTAAAGACCCATAAATAAAATAAAATAAATAGAAATAAATTGTTTTTTAGAAATGTTGAAAGTAAATTTTTGATTATACAAAGATTTTCTATGCTAGACAAATTTGAAGCTAAATAACAGGTAAATTGTTAAAAATATTAAATTATTGCCTAAAGAATTGCCTTTCTGAATCGTTTAAAAAAAATAAAAAAATTTAACCGTAAGGCTCAAGAAAATTAATTATCAACAAAAAAAAATAAGATAAATAGCCAACTTTATTTGATATTGAAACATAACGTAAATATAAAATGTAGATGAACAATTGAATCATACAAATAAATATTACCTTTTTTAGCAAATTACGAAAACATTCACTGGGGTTAAAATTAAAGCATAAAATTTAAGACAGGAACTATTAATTTATCACATTCATTACACGCCACGTGCATTAAAAAATTGGGGAAATTGTGGTATATAACTTCAATGGTAGAAGGCACATTATTAACATTAATTGGCACAATATCACATTACAGAATTAAAGTATTTTTATTGTTATAAACGGAGATAAAACATTTCCCTCCCTCCTACTTTTTGAGGTTAGAAGTTAGATTTATTAGGGGGATTTTAGAACTTTAGAATTGATTCGAGGTAGGTAAAAACTCAACTGTTGGTAAAGTGAAACCGGCAAAGTCGCTTCCTGTTTTCTTCCAGTGGAAGATACTTTATCTTTAATCCATAAAGAAGAAAATTTAAACTTATACCATAAATTTTTAATTTATTTTATTAAATACTATCAAAATTTATGTCAATATTAAATAATGTATAAATTAATAAAATAAAATAAAAATTGCATAAACAATTATTTAAGTTATTCCAATTTATTGAATTTTTAAAAAATGAATAAATTTATATTCTGTATGACTTTTTAGAAATTTATTCAACTATTGTTTCAAACTTTTATTAAACGAGAATGTTAAAAAGTTAAAGAAAATTGTAATGTTTAAGACAGGGACTGACACGAAAACAGGATTCCGTTTCTGTTTTGAATTGTTGTGACGAAACAAAAATGTATAATCAATATTGTTTTGTATTGAGCCTGAAACGAAAAGGCTCTGAATTACGTTTTCGTCTCATGCCCGAAACGAAAATCAACTCCGAATTTCGTTTCAGTCTCATGCCTGAAACGAAAAGACTCTGAATTTCGTTTTCGTCTCCTGCAAGAAAAGAATTGTGTTTAAAACTGTTTTTGTGAAATTTAGAGCCTTTTTTATGAGAGACGAAAACGAAATTCAGAGTCTTTTCGTTTCGGGCATGAGACTGAAACGAAATTCGGAGTTGATTTTCGTTTCGGGCATGAGGCGAAAACGTAATTCAGAGCCTTTTCGTTTCAGGTTCAACACAAAACAAAATTAAATTGGTATTTTGTTTCAGTTTTTCAAAACCGAAACGAAACAAAAATAAAATATATTTTGTTTCAGTTTTCGTATCAGTCCCTGGTTTAAGATCAAATTCTTAAAGATTTAACTATATTGGAATAAAATACATGTTAATATGTATAACAAAATTAACTTAATTTCGTTTTGATCTAGTTATTTATCAATTCAAAAGTAAATAAATGTAATTATAAGAATAAAATCTTGTTTTTTGGAGAAATGTGTTTAATTTTAAAGAATTTTGTATTGTTATTTTAAAAGCAGAATTTTATAAATATTTCATTTTTATAAAAAAAAGTAAACAAGTTCGATACGTTACATATCAAAGTTTGGAAGCCGAATTGGTTTTCATGATCTGTAGCTCCGTTTGCAAATGGTACTAGTCAATCCCTTTCATGTATATATCTCAATTATCGTTCTGCAAATAACTGCTAAGCTTCCTGAGGGGTGAGAACCTGCTGCCTGAAACTATATTTAATGACAGATTGAAAATATGTATACATTATTAATTAATAAAAGCGTATATTTTGTCATTTTTATGCAAATTTTTCAGAAATAAAAAATCCACAACATTTAAAAATTTGATTTTTTATTTTAATATCATAGAACCAATTTCTAAAGATTTAAAAATAAAATCACTTCATGTTAAAGTTATTTTTTTAATTTAAAATTACTATTACGTTTTATTATTTTAATATTAATTAAGTTTAAGTTTCAGGTTTTTCATATTATTTTATCCTTTAATTTTTTGTACACAATCTTTTAATTGTGGATTATCTTTTAATTGTACACTTTTGAAATTAAAGCTCAATCATTTTACCTTTAAATAGGATTTTCTGCCATATTATTGGTAATTTTCATATAAATTTTCGGAACAGTGGTATAAATTCGATATATGCAGAAATAAATTGGAAATACCGGATTAAGACAAAATAACCAACCCATCTGTCATGTACAAACTTTATTCTATATCAATGTTGCTTTCTCTGTTAATCCATCATTCATATTTTCATGCGTATTTATCTATAATCCTTCAATTCTTACGAGGGTCATTCCAAATAATAGCATTATTGTATTTGACATTGTATTCAATTTTTGTTCGAATTCATTCCAAAACTCATTTTATCCAGCAATTTAATGATATTTTACCTTAAATTATATGATATTTAATATTATAAATCGATAAAATCGTATAATATAAAATGACTATAAATTTAACTTGATAATACTATGCAAGAAATGCGATATTGCTATTTAGGTCTTTGCGAAATTTTCTCTTCTAAATACACAATGCAACTTATCTATATTCTTATTTCCGTCTTTAACTTAAATTAAATATTTTTATTCAGGAATTTCTTTAGAAACTAGTTCTTTGCAATAGGAGTATAACAAATTTAATTTTAAACTTTATTCAATTAATTATTTGTAGATGATTTTAAAAAATGTTTTTGATTAGTTTAGGTATTTTAAAAAACTTTAAACTATTTGTCTTTTTTGACTATTTTAAATTTGTTGGTGTCTTTTTGAACATTCTGAATTCGTGGATGTCTTTTTAAACTTTCTGAAATTTAAATTAAATTAAAAAAATTATTTTCTTAAGAAATGAAAAACTTACATCGTGATGGTTAAATCAATTTGTAAATTATTTTTTTCTTGATTTTTGGGATCCGTAGATGTTTTCTGATATTGTGTATTCTTGAACGTTTTTACACATATTCATAAATTAAAATCATCTGAAAAGTGTAGATTTGTAAGCGTCCTTTTATCGTTTTGTTTTTCAACAACAGAAAATTTTAATGATCTTCATTAATTCTGGATTCGACAATATAATATTGAAATTTATGACAACATTATTGCTTCCACTGAAAAATAATTAATCAGAATTAGAAAAAGTTTTATTTTGGGTTCTAACTTAAGCTTGTAAATAAATACAATAAACTTTCTAAATAAAAACTTACATTATTTTTAAATTATATAACTTATTAATAAATGTATAAATAATAACATATTAAAAACAGAAGATTATAAACTAATATTTTTTTTAAAAAATATATTTTTAATGGAACACAGTTTGGCATTAATTGGATTAAATTGATCAATAAATACAGAGAACAAAGGTACACATAACCTTAATTGACGCAAACATAGGAACCATAGGAATGACTGAAGATCATAATAATCACAACTGCTTCATTAATTTATTACAAATGATAACAGTACTTTTAAAATTATAATTTTATAAAATAGTTAATAGTTTTTTAGACCAAAAAATTTCCCAATCAATTTATTATTTAGTTTATTATAGGTTTATTACTATCAAACTGATCAGACGTTAACGCCATTTTTATTCAAGCTACCAGTTGATTTTGTTTAATGTTTCACCATGGTTGCCGGTAGGTGGCGATAGTTTCACTCATTTATGAATGGAATTCCTTAGATTTGTATACTAAACGTAGTAAATTCTTGGAATTGAGTAAAGGAATTTCATTTATAAAAAATAAACTCAAAAGAAGCGCGAAAACAATATTTCTTAAAATTATTAAGATATATTATTTCTATTATTTCATTTAATTATTTTTTATAATCCCAAGCTTATTATTGTTAATTAATTTATTTATTTATTAAAAACAAAAGTTCCTAGGGCTAATAAGTCCTCAAAGGAACAATACAGAATAACAATAGGTGTAATATTTATACCGCTTAATGAAAATAAATTGAAAAAAAGTAGTTATCAATTTTGAAAATACAAAAGTAACACATAATGAAGAAAAATGATAGAAAAATATTTAAAATTAAAATGAAAAATAAATTATATTAATCATATCACCAAAAATACATGCAAAATAATTTAAAAATGTAAAATAATAGGAAAAACTTCATTCTTGAAAACACTAAACATAAATTCGTAAATCGTGGAATCATTTTTCTAATAATTCTTATATTACCAATGGAAATTTATGTATTTACTTCACCAATGAAAGAGCTACAAAATGAGAAAAAACACCCTTTAGTTACACACTTACTGACAAATAATACATAAAACACATGAAAAGAAGAAACTAAAAATTTATCTTTCTTTTAACATGGATTTTAAATTTGTCTTACAATCTAATTTCATTGGCAATTTTTTCAACAACAAAAAAACGAAATATTTACATTGTATCTAAAGTTTAATATCATTATTCAATAAAATCACACAAAATAGTATTATTGCGTAATTTGACTAATTTACATAATCCCTATTAGTGTCTTAAACCAAAAATTAAGATTTATGTTTCATACACCCAGTATGCAAAATAGCAAATGAAATGCCAAACGTCGGATAATAAAGTGGTAAACATTTCGGGCACCATTTCAAGAGAGAAAGAGCGATTACCTAAGAGATGTCTTTGAACGTTCAGAGAATGTTGGAAAGCAGCACTTTTTCCATTTCCATCTGACGATGGGGTACTGAGGGGGTGGAAGCATCAGGGGTGCAATTCATATTTGTCCGCAAGCAGCAGCGGAATTGCACCTTTAATCAAGATTTCTACCAATTTGCGAGAGCCGACGGCGCGAAGACAAAGCCTATTGTTGCCGTAACTGGTTGGGGCTTCAAGTGTTCCAACGCAACAGCGAAAGCCTGATGCGCGTCTATACCGGGTGAACAAAATACCAAACTTAATGGAATTAGTTTCCTCTTTTGAACCTCATTTAAAAGCCACATTAGTCCACGAATTTCCGTTTTATACATATATATCAAGAATCTCATAAAAGCCAAAGCTTTGTAAATTCAAGAGCCTCGTAAATTGAACATCATCCTCTCGCAATTTTTAATCCTGATCTGCAAAAATTAAAAAATGTTTATAAATTAAATTTGGATAAACGTAAGTTTTTTGAATAGAAATTACGTTTGAATAAAATCAATTAATTAAAAATAAATAAATTTATTGAAATTTGTATAAATTGAAGTTTGACCCGATTAAAATTGGTATACACTGAAAGAAAATATTTAACAATAAAATATCTTACTAAAAAGAATCAAATATCAAAATTTTGTTTATAAAATTCTGAACTTGAATTTCTTTTCTAATTTAAAACTTTGAATCTAAAAATTTAATTAAAAAATTAAATGGCACTTTTTGCCTGAATTGTAAAATGTTTCAGTAAAATTTGTTAATTATTTTCTTCCACTGTAAACTGAAGTTTACATTAAACAAAATTCAAAATAAATAGAAAGAAAATATCGAATTTTTTGTTTTTGCCGTCTTTCTTTAGTTTGAATTTTGTTTTAATGCAATATAACTAATTCAGAAGGTAATAAAACAGAATACGATAAAAGTAAAAAAATTTTTTTTAAAGAAAATTGAAGCGTGACAGAGGATTAATTTCTAGTACACGCCTGGTATATTCTAGATCTCCCCATGTTTCCAAAGTCAGCAGAGCAAAGCATCAGAAACCGTCGTACCACGTCCCAGCAACTTGAAGCCACTCGTGGTTCTGTTTGTGTTTGCTAATTGTGAATTGTCTACTTCTTGCCTGGGCTGTTGCCACCGCATGTGATAGCTGAGCGTCGCCCACTAAGGAATGCTCAGAAAAAGCATCCCCCAAGGCTCCTCTTTCCTCTGAAATACCCTCTCTTTCTATCCTTTCTTATTCGCTAACCCACAACCCTTTCTACCCTTTCCCCGCCTTCGGGCATCCTAGATTCTCGAATAGTCACTATACTTACAAGAGCACCACCCGCTAAGAGACACCCGCAAGCAAAAGGGTACCGATTTTTCAGCTCCTGCTTTACTTTATATAATATTCCAGTTTCAGAAATCTTCCAGGGTGTCTACTAATTTCGTCCCACAAAATTTCCCGGTTTTTTCTCTTGTTAACTTAAAATTTATTTTAAGTAGACCTACAAATGGCTACAAAAATTGAAGATAACAGTTGATAATTGAAGCAAATAATTGAAATTCAAAGAAAATAATTGAGAATTGAAGAATTAAGTTTTAATTTACAAAAAATAATAATTAAGAATTAAAAGAAACAATTAATAATCAAAAGAAATAATTAATAATGGAAAGAAATAATTGAACAATGACAAAGATATTTGACAATTAGAAACAAAATTAAAAAAAAAAGGAAATATTAATCTACAACTGAACAATAATTGAAAAAATTCAACAATTGTTATTAAATTCAAAGAATATAATTGAAAATTGCTCAACTAGATAGAAAATGAAAAAAAAATAATTAAAAATTTAAGTTAATAATTGGAAATTGAAGAAATAAATTGAAAATTAAATAATGAAATTGAAATCAGAAAAACACAGAATTATTGAATATTAAAAAAAAACAATTGAAAATTGAGAAATAAAATTGAAATTCGAATACAATAATTGAGAATTAAAGAAAATTACTGAACAATTCGACTGAAAAAAGAAGAAAATAATTTATAATTAAAAAAAAAAAATGAAAAATGACAGAAATTATTTAATATTGAAGAAAACATTAAAAATTGAAGAATAGAATTGTTATTTAAAGAAATTAATTGAGAATTGAAAAAAATAATTGAACAATTAAATTGAAAATAGAAGAAAACGATTGAAAATTGAAGGAGGTTTTGAAACATGAAATAAATGACTGATAATTACAAAAATAATTGAAAAAAATCGAGATTACTGAATATTGAAACAAACAATTGAAAATTGAACAAAATAATTAAAAATTAAAGAAAATAATTGAAAATTGAAGAAAATAATTAAAAGTTGAAGAAAGTACTTAAAAAATAAATACAATATTTGGAAACAGCAGGAAAATTTAGAAATCGACGGAAATAATTGCGAATTGATGAAAATAATTTAAAATTTCACAATATAAATAAAAATTTAAAGAAAAACATAATTTAAAAAAGCTAAGAATTGTTAAATATTGAAGAAAATTGAGAAGAAATTGAAAATTGAAAGAAATTGAGAAACTAAAAGAAATATGAAAAAATAATTGGAAATTGAAGAAAATAATTGAAATTTAAGAAAGAAATTGGAATTTAAAGAAATAATTGAGAATTTAAAAAAAATCATTGTAAAAAGCCTAGAGTTATTGAATATTAAAAAAAAATTGAAAATTAAAGAATCGAATTGAATGTCAAAAATTATAATTGAGAATTAAAGAAAATAATTCAAGAATTGAACAATGGGATTGAAAGTAGAAGAAAATAAGTGATAATTGAAGAAAAAAGAAATTGAACAACCCAAGAATTATAGAATTTGAAAAAAACAATAAAAAAATGAAGAATGTATGTAATTGTAATTTGAAGAAATTAATTAAAAAT
The DNA here is from genome assembly GCA_037103525.1 of Ganaspis brasiliensis. Classification (NCBI taxonomy): domain Eukaryota; kingdom Metazoa; phylum Arthropoda; class Insecta; order Hymenoptera; family Figitidae; genus Ganaspis; species Ganaspis brasiliensis. The sequence continues at coordinate 4,699,211 of JAZKLR010000009.1, read as the reverse complement.
TGTAGAATATAATTTGAAATTGAAGAAAATGTGATTTTATGAAAATTGTTGAATAATAATTGATGAATTGAATTCAAGTTTCAAAAACATTATTGATATTTGAAAAAAATATTGAAAAAAGCCGAGAATTATTGATTATAGAAGAAAATAATTGAAAAATGGAGGAGTTATTGAGATGTGAAATAAATAAATGATAATTGAAAAAAATAATTGAAAAAAGTCGAGAATTATTGAATATTAAATTAAATAATTAAAAATTGAAGGAAATAGGTGAGATCTGAAAAAAACAATTAAAAATTGAAGAAAACAATTAAAAATTGAACCAAATAATTGGCAATTCAAAAAAAATAATTTATAGTTGAAGAAAATAATTAAAAATTGATTAAAATAATTGAAAATCGTAGAAAATATTTTAGAATTAAATAAATTAATTAGAAATTGATGAAAATAATTGAAAATTAAAGAAAATAATTGTCAATTGAAGAAAATAGTAGAAAATCGAAGAAAATAATTGAGAAATGAAGAAATAATTTTAAATTAATGAAAATAATTCCAAATGGAAGAAAATAATTGAGAATTGTAGAAAATAATTGGAAATTGAAGAAAATAATTGCAAATTGAAAAGATATTATTATCCCAGAAAAGAAAAATCCCGGTTTGACGGAAAATTCCCGGTTAATTCTCGGTTTTTCCCGGTCAATTTAAATTCCTGGTTCTTTCCCGGTTTTCCCGGTTAGTAGACACCCTGTCTTCAAGATAAAATTACAAGCTGGTTTTTTCTTTCATTTTTGCTTGCGTGTAAAACGGCCTGATTCCTTGATTTCTGTTTTTACTGAAAAATAATTATAAACATTTCAAGTAAACATTTTTATTTTTTGTTTAAACTAAACATTTTTTTTTTCTTAAAATGAGTAAAATTAAATATTTTTCTTAAAAGAAACGATAGTTTACAATTTTAACTATACTTACAGTGACAAAATGACATTCCGATGTAATATATATTTTTTTAATCCATTATTTTGAAGCGGGTCGATTTTTCAATTCCTGTATTTTTATACTCTGCAGTTTCAAGAATCTAAAAGATAAAATTAAAAGCAGGTTTTTTTTTTTTACTTTTTATGTATTTGGAATTTATTGATGATTTTAAATTTTTTGAATTCATTATCGCTTTTATATGGGTGATTCTCCTGACAGGGATCACTTCATGTATCTCCAACATGAGTTTCAACATTTACTATAGTTTTTTATTAACATTTCCTTGAGTTTGCAATTTTTAAAAAAATTATTATTAATCTGTGTAGATTTATGTATCTTTACATGTTGTTGTAAAAATTCTAGTGCAAATTTTTCTTATTAAAAAAACTTTTTGTATTTTGTCTTCTGGTTTTGGTTAAAACTACTAAGGATTTTGCGATTCTATTTTCACCTTATTTAAAAAATATTGATTTAGTATTATTATATAAGAAATTAAAGGTCAGAAGCTAACGTTTATTTTTCACTTATATTTATTCCATATAAGATTGAAAATGTTGTTTAAATTATTAATTAAAGTATAGTATTAACAGTTAGAGTAAAAATTCAGATTCATCTCAGAAGCCTCCTTTTCTCGTTAATAAAAGCATATTTTTAAACTTTTTAAACGTTTGAAACATTATATGTAAGCTACTTCTAAATAAACGAAAATGTTACTCGAAAATATTATTTCATCATGTCTTAATCAAGTGTGATATTTGTTTGTAAAATAATGATCAGAAGAGTTTTGCTACTCATTTAAGAGAAAATTAAATTAAAAAATTTAAGGTTGAAAATTAAAAATAATTTTTTTTCACCAAATCAAGTACCTATATATAGTATTTCTAAACTCTAAAGTATGTAACAAAAATCCAGAAAATTTAAAAATAATATTTTTTACTTTTTGAAACAAAAACAGGTCCCTTTCAGGAGAATCACCCATATATTTTCCATAAATCTTCGGAAAAGTTTTGATTTGTACGCACCTATTTTAGTCGTTTTGTTTCTGAACATAATTTTCCAAGTTTTCAATTTATCCAATAATTATTAAATCCGGCCGTCAGGATATTTGCTGTAAAAGATAATCTGGAATTAGATTTTTATCAAATATTCATCCTGTTTTTAATTCTAATTAAATTATTATAAAATTAATAATTCAACGCATTAAAATATTTTTTCAGATCTTAACATAAAGAAACATTTTCTAAATTAAATTGTTTTTAAACAATTAGTTAAATCAATTTATTTATTAAAAACTATATCAATACATATTATTTATTTATCTATTACTAAAAACAATTATTTATTAGATAATTAATAATAATTAATTAATTTATAAATAATAAGCAAAATCCAAATTCTCTCTAATAATAACTACAACAAAATGAAAGACACACACAGAAGACATTTTGAAATACTTACAGTTACAAAATCACATTCTACTGTTAAATAAATAAGTTTTTTTTAAATATATTTTCTTTAATTGAACGCAATTTGGCTTTAATTGTTGTATAGTTAATTAATTAATGTAAAAAACTTAATGTTACAGATAACAAACATAACCGTAAACAACATACAGTATTGCGACAAAGACTGACTGAGGATCATAATGATCGCACAACTGCTCATTTCATATACTTCAAATGAACATAAATACTTTATATCTGTTCTTTCATAAAATTTTTAATAATTTTTTACACAAATATTCTTAGGAAAGTTAATTTATATTAACAGTTGTAAACGTTGTAAACATAATAACAAACTCTGAGCGCCATTTTTATTGAACTATACCAGTTTACATATATTTTATTTCACTATGGTTGCCGATAGGTGGCGGCAGTTTCTTGCGTTATGAATGGAATTCCTAAGATTTGTACTACACGTAGTAAATTCTTGGAATTGAGTAAAGGGATTTCATTTTCAATAAATAAACACAAAAGAAGCGCGAAATAATATATTTTTTAAATTAGTGAATATTACAATTTACTCTTATTATGGATGGTGACCCACAATATCAGCAGGTATTATTAAATAATACAAAAATAGTACTAAATAGTATATTAAACATATTTTTCAAGGAAATATCTCGTTATAATTAATTAGAAAATATTTTGACAAAGTAAAATAATTATTTCGGTGTTAATTTGTCTGAATATTGAAATTACGTAAATAAATTAATAATCTTACAACTGAAATATTTGAGGAACAATGAATGTAAAGACTAAGAAAATAATACATACAATTAATTGTTAAAATATAAAAAATTCTTATCAAGAAGGGGTTTCATTTTAGGGGTTCAGAGGTTAGACCACCCTGCCAGTAAAAAAATTGAACAGTTTCAAATGTTTTTTTTCAACGAAACTGTTGAAGATATAATTTTTTCCTATTAATTAGTATTTAGTACATATATATTGAACTTTATAAATTATAAAAATTGTTTAAAAATATTAACAAATAAGGAAGATATACGTATCGGAGTAAAAATATATTTTTCTTGATGGTGGGCATAATAGACACTTCATTTTTTATCGGTAACAAGTAAACCAAGATTTTTTTTAAATAATAATAAATTATGAACAGAGAGACGTAGATGTTTTTAAAGTTTGCTGTTTTTAAAGTGCTCCCATTTGCTCAAAAAAATTTTTTTCTTGAAACGGATACGTCTCTCTGTTCATATAATTTATTATTTTTTAAAAAAAAACCTTGGTTTACTTGTTTCGGATAAAAAATAAATTGTCTATCATGCCCACCATCAAGAAAAAGATATTTGAGTCAAATTTTCTGAACTGGGCCACCTAAAACTGACTTTTCAAATTTGATTTACTTCTATACATAATTTATTACAGCCAGGTGGTACAAAAACATTCCTGGAAAGCTTTTTTAAAAATTTTAATTTTTCAATTAGTTATAAACAATTAAAGTTTAAAGCACCTTTTTACGAAATTGTCAATTGCTCAGCTGTTTTTTGATAAAATTGAATAATATTTGGTAGAGACATAAAAAAATAGTGCCTCTATTAATCACAATCAGAATTTTAAAAATTCGTAATTATTTATGCAAAATAAATTGTTAATTAATTAAACAATTGAAATTTTTTACAACTTCTGGGGCAGGTACGAAAAAAATTCAAAAACAGCATAAATCTGTGTTTTCTGCACTTTCAACTAAAAAAAAAAATTTTAGTACCTTTGAAAATTGAGCAAATGGCGTAATTTTAGAGTGGCGTCCAAGCATTCGAACTGCCGCGGCCGCTGCGCTGGCGCTGCCGCCACAGTGGGGCAAAAAAAGCGTCCGTGGAAAAATTAACATAGCGCCCAGAAATATTACCCAATTTAGATGTATTTTTTTTAAATTAAAGGTAACAAAATTCTGCATAACACCTCTTATTTTACTTTTTGAAAAATAGTTGTTTTCATTTATTTATTAAATGTTAAACATGAAAAGAAATGTTCTCTTATTAAAACCAGTTTAATTTTTTATTAAACGCATAATTTATATTAACAAGGGCAACATTTTTTGAAGTAATTATTTTAGAACAACTTCTTATAATAAGCTAATTGTTTAAAAAATGTTTGTATATGTTATAAACTAGACTGTAGACGAAATATGTTTTCTTCGTTGGTTTTCTTAATATTTAGCAAATTAAATCCATCTGTTCTTTAATATTTGTAACTAATTAGTGGTTAAATTCACGAAAAACTATTATAAATTAATTATTTTGTTAATTTATAAACAAATTTTATTAACAATTTTTTTTCCGGTTCCTATTTTCAAAATTAATGAAATTTTGTGCACAATGTACAATATTATTGCTGCAGATAATTTCAGGTTTCTTATTGTTTAAACAAACGTTAATTAACAAATTTCCTGTATTGATTAATTTGATATTTACCTATCAAAAATACAAACAATTTTTAAAAAAGGAAACGACGGTTTTACATTAATGAAGACATTTGAGTTATGAAATAAAATGATTTTTTTTATTTAAAGCTATCGTCAAACATGTTTAAACATTTGAAATTAGACTTTTATGCTTAAATTAAATAACAATTACATTCGAATAATAGGGGTAAAATAAAAACAAAATTAAAAGCTATTATAATTTATATAATAGAAGTATAATTTCATTACACTCTCTAAATCTAAATTAGTTAAAAATAAGTAATAATTAGTAAAATCGTGCCAAAGTTTATATTTCAGTAATTAGTTAAAAATAACTAATTATTAGTAAAAAAAATGACTAATTGTTAGTAAAAACCTAACTAATAAATAGTTAAAATACGACTAATTGAATTAGTAAACAGAATTTTACTAAAACATTAGTTATTTTGACAAAACCTAAACATGAATTTGACTAATAATTAGTTATTCTTTACTAAATGATTAGTAGAAATATAATTATTTGAATTAGTGACTGAGTTTTTTCTTTCAAATTAGTTATTTTTAACTAATTCAGATTTAGAGAGCATGTATATTAATTATTCAAAACATATAAAACAAAAAGATAAATAAAATATAAAAATTCTTTATAAAATTGATAATAAAAATGAAAATAAAGAATAGTTCTTAAATTTTACAAAAAGTTATGAAATTAATTTAGTATCGAAAGAAATAAATACTAAAACGACTTCAAAAGTAAACAAGAAATTTGTCAATTAAATAAAAAAAAGTAAAAGTAGTTTTTTAATTAATGTTTGTTTCAACAATAATAAACCTAAAAATTAATTAAATTAAAAATAACTTGTCATCCCGTTAATCATGAGAAAAATGTAGAAATAATGTTATTAACTTCTTTATCACGATATGAAGAAATGCATTGTTCATAAGATTGTCTAGTTTATAACTTATACAAACATTTTTTAAACAATTAGCTTATTATTAGAAGTTGTTCTAAAATAATTACTTCAAAAAATGTTGCTCTTGTTAATATAAATTATGCGTTTAATAAAAAATTAAACTAGTTTTAATAAGAAAACATTTTTTTTCATGTTTAACATTTAATAAATAAATGAAAACAACTATTTTTCAAAAAGTAAAATAAGGGGTGTTATGCAGAATTTTGTTACCTTTAATTTAAAAAAAAATACATCTAAATTGGGTAATATTTCTGGGCCCTATGTTAATTTTTCCACGGACGCTTTTTTTGCCCCACTGTGGCGGCAGCGCCAGCGCAGCGGCCGCGGCAGTTCGAATGCTTCGACGCCGCTCTTTAAAATTACGCCATTTGCTCAATTTTCAAAGGTACTAAAATTTTTTTTTTTTAAATGAAAGTGCAGAAAACACAGACTTATGCTGTTTTTGAATTTTTTTCATACCTGCCCCAGAAGTTGTAAAAAATTTCAATTGTTTAATTAATTAACAATTTATTTTGCATAAATAATTACGAATTTTTAAAATTCTGATCGTGATTAATAGAGGCACTATTTTTTTATGTCTCTACCAAATATTATTCAATTTTATCAAAAAACAGCTGAGCAATTGACAATTTCGTAAAAAGGTGCTTTAAACTTTAATTGTTTATAACTAATTGAAAAATTAAAATTTTTAAAAAAGCTTTTCAGGATTGTTTTTGTACCACCTGGCTGTAATAAATTATGTATAGAAGTAAATCAAATTTGAAAAGTCAGTTTTAGGTGGCCCAGTTCAGAAAATTTGACTCATTTCCACTCCGATACGTACATCTTCCTTATTTGTTAATATTTTTAAACAATTTTTATAATTTATAAAGTTCAATATATGTTTTAATTACAAATTAAAATGAAAAAATTAAATCTTCAACAGTTTCGTTAAAAAAAAATTTAAAACCGTCTAATTTTTTTGCTTTCAGGGTGGCCTAATTCCTTAATTAAATTAATATTATTAATTCCGTTTTAACAACTCTATTTCGATGTTAAATATGAAATATATTTTTATAATTAAATTACTCAGACACGGTTATAAATTATTACAGAGTTATATACATGAAAAGTCAAATGCTGAAGTGACAAACAATGAAACATGACCAATATTATCTTGGGCAATGAGACATTTTGGTCTATTATCTATTTTCTCCCAACCAGTTGGAAATAAAACAAAGTTGTTAGTTTCGTGGTAAAGTTATTGTCCATGAAGAAGTTGCATTTAAGCAGAGGGGATGGTCGAAAACTCTCCAGCATCCCCAGAGACGAGGGACATATTGTTTGGTTCAGTAATTCCTAGCGTTATTTCCCATGTTTGCTTTTTATCACTGTAAACTGATATATATTGTCCCAGGCTATTCCCCCTTTATAGGGTAAATGTGTATGTGAACACATACCAGCTTAAATGGGATGTTGAGATGAGGGATGATCTGTGCAGGGGGTCCATAAGATTACAAGAAACATACACATATGTATCTGTATATATACACACAGGATAATTATCCTTCGACATATAATAAAGAGGAAATAATTTCATAATCATTAAAATTATTTGATAATATTAATTGATAATAATTGAATTATATTTATTATAAAGCTATATCAATGAAGAAAATTCTGATTTGTGTATATTTAATAATTTATTCAGGTTAAAATAACCAGAAATTTAATTTGTTAACTAGAGAACTTTAGTTTTTTAACTAGAATTATAGTTGGATTAATTAAAATTCTGGTTAATCTAATCCTGGTTAATAAAATAAATAAAGTAAAAATAATTTCTAGGAACATTATTTTTCGCACAATAAAGATTAGACACTTTTGTCGTAAAAACTTATTGACAGTGTTGAGTAATTGTTTAGATTTTACATCAAATTAAACTGCAATCCACAATTCAGAATTTAAAATCTCTTTATAAAACACAATCCAACCCTTAAGAATATTTACACTCATCGCTTCCCTTCACGCTTGTCACATGGTAGAACACGTGTGCAACACCTAATCTGTTCCCAAACAAACAATTAACCGATGTCCACTTTAAAACATCAAAAAATGGTATGTATGTATTTTTTCTATTTATATTTTTATTGATTTTTATTCTACTCCAAATATTCGTCGAGAAATATTGCAAAAATAATTTTTTTTCCGCTGACTTTAGAGGATTGATCAAACTTTGTTTTTTTAAATAAAATTTAGAAGAGTTATTAATAAACTAATAAATATATATCAAATTGGACACAGGGATTTTTAAAAATTTTGAATCAATTTTTTCTAGCAACTTTTGTTATCTAAAAATATCGCTTTTTGCTATAAAGTTTTTTTCTTGCCAAAAATTCTACCTAATAAATAAAAAAAAATAATATTGGATGTCTCAAAATATAATTCATTAAAAGTTTGTATACAGTAATGAATGATTTTTCAACTTTTTTTTGACAGTTATGTGATTTGGACAGTGAAAAGGGGGCTTACGTGTCAAAAAATCGTTTTTCATTTTTTTGCAAATTCTGATAGATTTTTTGACGCTCTTTCACGTGGTGTAAACCAAAAAAAATTTTTTTTTTACACGTAAGCCCCCTTTTCACTGTCCAGGTCACATATATTAAAAATTCTTTTTCTTTTTAAATGTCTTCTAAAATTTTATTTTTATAACTATTCCTTTTAGAAAAATATTCTAGATTGAAAAACGACCCAATTAGTGTACTTAAAGTATACTATCTGAAATGTATATAAATAATGGAAATTTTTTTTTGGTTTATTTACGCTGTAAAAATATTCTTTAAAATAATAAACCTGCTTAGTTGAACAAATTTTAATAAAATTCACTAAAAAATCCAGGTATAATTTCTGTTTTTTTGTGTGATTTAGGTATAGTAAGGTATTATTTAACATTTTTCCATAGTTAAAATAACCAACATTTTATTTATTGTAACCAGGAATTTCTTTTACAGTTGAACTAATAGCAAATTTTTATTTTTTACAAAATTATTATTTTCTTTTGTATCATATTATTAAATTATTGTTTCGCAATATAAGGAAGTACATATTTTTGTTACATGGAAACAGATTGTTCATGAAATAAACATTTGAGAATCACGGTTGATTTTATAAATTATGAAATATCTGTTCTGACATTTGCACTTTTTGACAAATGGAAATTCGTTGTTTTAAGAATTCTAGCAAATATATGAATTCGTGCAAGTCAAAATTTGGACAAATAAAGATTCGGTCAAATTTGTATTTAGAAATTAAAAATTCGACTCATTTAAAATTCCGTTAAATGGAGATTCTGCTAAATTAACATCACTGCAAAAACAGGTGTCTTCAATTGTTCAAAAATGTCTCAAAATAAGATGTTTTTCGTGTCTTAGACACCAAAAGTATCTTAATTTAAGACATTTTTGGCCAATTTAAGACACCATGTTTTTGCAGTGATTCGGTTAAAATGAAATTCGTTTTGAAAAAGCAGGTTAAAGGGCTATTATTTTCAAAAAATCGATTTTTTATGTTTTGCTGTTGCATTTTTTTTAAAGTTTATCCCTTTAAAAATATCACACTAAAATTTTAAAGTCGTATCTCAAATATTTTGTGAGTGACTGCGTTCTAAAGAGGGACCGCTCGCATGTTTAAGCAAGCAAAAATGAATGAAAAAATTTTACAAACAGATTAGTTTTACAAGTATTTTTTTGCATAGATCAAAATATTGAAACAGAAAATTCTTCGAAATAACCAAGAATAGCAGATTAACTTAGTTTATGTTAAATATAATTTTATTTTTATAAGAAAAATATTGATTAAGAAATCGATAATTAAATTTTAAATGAATTTTTCTCAAGACGTCAGTTTTCAAATATGCTGAAATCATAATTCAAAGAGTAATCAGTCGATTGACTTGCACTTTGGACAAATCATAAACATATGGTTTGCCATACTCTATAATTAGAAAATTTTTGATCGAGAGACAGGCGACAAGTCCCTTGTATTTTAATATTTTTTAATAAATTTTATATTTTATATTTTTCAATCATAATCAAATATATCTACGAAGTTTAAAAACATTCTATGGTATACTTTTCATTTAAAAAATTCCCAAAAGCCCCTGGTATAGTCCCTTAAAAGAATATTCTGTAAAACAAACATTATATGTCAAATATGATTTCGGTTACCTACAATTTCTGATAACTAAGAATTGCGAAGAATTCAAATTCGATTGAATACACTGAAAAATAAAAATTCGGTTGAAAGAAAATTGTATGTACACTACCGGCCAAAATTGTGGGACCACGTTTACAAAAATCGTATTAAAAAGATTAACGTCTTTAAATGTTGATAACTCTGTTAGAAAGGAGCAAAATTAAATTTTTTATCGATCATTGAAAAGCTTTTAAAATTTTCCATCAAATAGTATCTAGCTAGAAGCTTTTTTGATTAATAGAAAAAACCACAACAACAATTTGCACTTGTTTAAACAAATTATTGTTAATAATAATTAATTCTTTACAAATCAACCTAGAAAAACACAACTTTTTCTTAATATTGCAAATTAATTGGCTCTGGTCAAAGTAAGAAAAATTACTGACTATAAGTTATTATTTTTAATTTGTTTAAACAATTTATTATTGTTCATTTTTAACTAATATTTAAATAAACCTAACAAGTTGTAGTTTTTTCGGACTCAAATATTTTTTATATTTAAAATGAAAAAAAAATTCAGTAAAATTAACAAGAACAACAATTTGCAATTGTTTAAACAAATTATTGTTAATAATAAATTATTCTTTAAAAATAAACCTACAAAGACACAACCTTTTCCTAATTTCACAAATTAATGGGCTCTGGTTCGAGTAAGAAACATTATTGTATATAAGTTATTATTTTTACATTGTTTAAACAATTTATTATTGTTAATTCATAACTATCATTGAAATAAATCTAAGGAATTTTAGTTTTTTCTGACGTACTTATTTTTTATAATAAAAATAGAAACATGATTTAGTAAAAATAACCACAACAACCATTTGCAATTGTTTATACAAAATATTTGTTAATAACTATTTATTTTTTACAAATGCACCAAGAAAGACACAAGTTTTTCCTAATTTTACAAATTAATACTGCAAAATTATCCGTAGCCATAACTTTTAAAATGGTTTAAACAAATTATTGATAATAATTATTGACTCTTTACAAATGATCCTAGAACGACACAACTTGTAAAATAAGGAAAAATATGTGTCTTGGTTTATTTGCAATTAATTAATGATTATTAACAATAATTTATTTAAATAATGACAAAGGGAGGTTGATGCAGTTAATTGTGTTGAATATCCTGTGGTATTCAGTATTAACAAATAATAGGATAGTAAAAATTAAATTTCACTGTGGGTTTTAGGATAAAAGTTCAAAATTAAAAATTAAAATTGTTTAAACACAGTAAAAATGATAAATTGTAGCAAATAAATTGCGTTATTCTAACTAAAAACATTAATTTCTTAAATTAGGAAAACGTTGTGGCTTCCTAGGTGCATTTACAAAAAATTAATTATTATTAACAATTGCAAATTGTTGTTGAGGTTAATTTGACTGACTTCTATTTTTCATTTTTAATATAAAAAATAATTAAGACAGAAAAAACTAAAATTCGCTAGGTTTATTTAAATGATATTTAAAAATTAACAATAATTAATTGTTTAAACAATGTAAAAATAGTAACTTAAAGTCAATAATTTTTTTTACTCTAACCAGAGCCCATTAATTTGTAATATTAGGAAAAAGTTGTGTTTTCTAGGTTTATTTGTAAAGAATTAATTATTATTAACAATAATTTGTTTAAACAATTGCGGATTGTTGTTGTTGTTGTTAATTTTACTGATTTTTTTTTCACTTTAAATATAAAAAATATTTGAGTCCGAAAAAACTACAACTTGTTAGGTTTATTTAAATAATAGTTAAAAATTAACAATAATAAATTATTTAAACAAATTAAGAATAATAACTTATAGTCAGTAATTTTTCTTACTTTAACCACAGCCAATTAATTTGCAATATTAGAAAAAAGTTGTGGTTTTCTAGGTTGATTTGTAAAGAATTAATTATTATTAACAATAAATAGTTTAAACAATTGCAAATTGTTGTTGTGGTTAATTTCCTGAATACTTTTTTTAATTTTAATTAGAAAAAATATTTAAGCCGGAAAAAACTCCAACTCGCTAGGTTGATTTGAATAATAGCTGTATAAGTTAACAATAATAAATTGTTTATACAAATGAAAAATACATAAAATATCTATAAATATTCGGAAATTAACAATATGTAACAATTTTGTTGAAAAATCCTAAAGAAACTATTAATTTTTTATGTAAAAAAAATTATCATTTTTTTGCATTTATGGGGGTTGTTTATAACCCTAAAAAAATAGTTAAAATTAATAAATTATCAAATTAATAATGGAATATTGTTGTTTGTGGACTTTTCAAGATGTAATTTTCTGTATTGCTATTTTGAGTGATTTTTGAGGATTTGTTATCGAATTTACGAAAAAGTGCTTTTTTCCAAAAAAAAAAGGAGTTGAAATTTAACTCCCTATGCGGGACTCTATAAAAGTCGCACGCCTTTTGAAGAGTTGAAGTAAAGAGAGTTAAAGCTTAATCCTTCAGTCCCCACCCTTCTTAAACATGGAGGGTGTGAGACTCACTCACCTTGGGGAGTCGATTTTTAACTCTAAAATCTCAACTCCCAACTCCAGCTACCGTTAACTCTCCAAATTTTTAACAGTGTGCATGTAAAATCAATGGGAAATTTTAAGGGGTTTCGCCACCCCTAAATATTGTCCGATTTCAAAAAAAAAAAAAATATTGGCATTTTTTTTCGATTTGGAAACTTTGGGGGGTAGAAGCAAAACTAGTGATGCATGCACTGCAAAAACAGGTGTCTTAAATTGTTGCTGCCATAAGTGATTCAAAAATAAATTTGTTTTATAAGTCATTATTAAACTCCATAGAATTCATTTCTAATAAAGATTTTGATAATATTTTCTTTTTCACCGAAACAGTGTTCCGGCATTTACAAAATGTTAATTAAAGACGTAAAAGTATAGCGTTTTCAGTTCATATTTCAAACTTTTTTAAATTACTCAATATAGGTTTAAATAAAATTTCGCTAAAAAAGAATGTCAATAGATATTTTAAAGATTTGTGTGTGGTAATTTATTTTTTATATAAAACATAATTATAATAAGAAAAATGGATTTAAGATTGATCTATAAAGACTGTCAATTTTTGTGATATTTAGAAGCATATTTTTTATAAAATTATATAATAAAAAATTTGGACACTTACGAGGTTTGAAATTAATACATTAACTTTTCTTATTCAGAACAAAAACTTATAAAAAAATTTTGTTTATTATAAAATTAAATTTCAGATTCATGAAAAATGACATCTTTCAACACATCGTATCTTTCTTCTGTAAGCTTTTAAAAGATTCAAACTTAACACATATTTAAGTTTGTACAAAATAAATTCTATATTCAAATTTTACGAGGTTATTTTGCTAAATTTGTAAAACTTTAAGTTTGCAATTAATCATAAAAAAGGTTACTTTTTTAAAATTTCAGTATGTCAGTATATATCAACAAACAAAAAGGATTCTTAGGTAACGATATTCTTAAAAGTTATGCTAGTTATTAATGATAGAACGTCCAACGTCCTACCGGCAGGACAAAAAAGCCTTCCGCGAGTACGTACGAAATCGCGTTATAAAATTAACATGGATTCAGATAAACAAAAAGTAGTATATATGGTTGGAAAGGTAAAGAATCAAGCTTTCAGCGCATGTAAACATGGAACTTGTAATTTCAAACCCCGAAGCTTGGTAGCTAAAAGAAGTTAAATTTTCCAAAAATTCACATAATTTTTAGTCACAAAAAGACGACGCGAGGTACTGCCGGCAGGACGTTTTCGTTTTTTTAAAAAGACTACCTAGCCCTTGTACATAAATTTAAAAAATCGATATTTACGTCATCTGAAAGCTTGTTTTATTACCTAAAAAACCATATAGAGTCAAATTTTCTGAACTGGGCCACCTAAAACTGACTTTTCAAATTTGATTTACTTCTATACATAATTTATTACAGCCAGGTGGTACAAAAACATTCCTGGAAAGCTTTTTTAAAAATTTTAATTTTTCAATTAGTTATAAACAATTAAAGTTTAAAGCACCTTTTTACGAAATTGTCAATTGCTCAGCTGTTTTTTGATAAAATTGAATAATATTTGGTAGAGACATAAAAAAATAGTGCCTCTATTAATCACGATCAGAATTTTAAAAATTCGTAATTATTTATGCAAAATAAATTGTTAATTAATTAAACAATTGAAATTTTTTACAACTTCTGGGGCAGGTATGAAAAAAATTCAAAAACAGCATAAGTCTGTGTTTTCTGCACTTTCATTTAAAAAAAAAAATTTTAGTACCTTTGAAAATTGAGCAAATGGCGTAATTTTAAAGAGCGGCGTCCAAGCATTCGAACTGCCGCGGCCGCTGCGCTGGCGCTGCCGCCACAGTGGGGCAAAAAAAGCGTCCGTGGAAAAATTAACATAGCGCCCAGAAATATTACCCAATTTAGATGTATTTTTTTTAAATTAAAGGTAACAAAATTCTGCATAACACCCCTTATTTTACTTTTTGAAAAATAGTTGTTTTCATTTATTTATTAAATGTTAAACATGAAAAAAAATGTTTTCTTATTAAAACCAGTTTAATTTTTTATTAAACGCATAATTTATATTAACAAGAGCAACATTTTTTGAAGTAATTATTTTAGAACAACTTCTAATAATAAGCTAATTGTTTAAAAAATGTTTGTATAAGTTATAAACTAGACAATCTTATGAACAATGCATTTTCTTCATATCGTTATAAAGAAGTTAATAACATTATTTCTACATTTTTCTCATGATTAACGGGATGACAAGTTATTTTTAATTTAATTAATTTTTAGGTTTATTATTGTTGAAACAAACATTAATTAAAAAACTACTTTTACTTTTTTTTATTTAATTGACAAATTTCTTGTTTACTTTTGAAGTCGTTTTAGTATTTATTTCTTTCGATACTAAATTAATTTCATAACTTTTTGTAAAATTTAAGAACTATTCTTTATTTTCATTTTTATTATCAATTTTATAAAGAATTTTTATATTTTATTTATCTTTTTGTTTTATATGTTTTGAATAATTAATATACATGCTCTCTAAATCTGAATTAGTTAAAAATAACTAATTTGAAAGAAAAAACTCAGTCACTAATTCAAATAATTATATTTCTACTAATCATTTAGTAAAGAATAACTAATTATTAGTCAAATTCATTTTTAGGTTTTGTCAAAATAACTAATGTTTTAGTAAAATTCTGTTTACTAATTCAATTAGTCGTATTTTAACTATTTATTAGTTAGGTTTTTACTAACAATTAGTCATTTTTTTTACTAATAATTAGTTATTTTTAACTAATTACTGAAATATAAACTTTGGCACGATTTTACTAATTATTACTTATTTTTAACTAATTTAGATTTAGAGAGTGTAATGAAATTATACTTTTATTATATAAATTATAATAGCTTTTAATTTTGTTTTTATTTTACCCCTATTATTCGAATGTAATTGTTATTTAATTTAAGCATAAAAGTCTAATTTCAAATGTTTAAACATGTTTGACGATAGCTTTAAATAAAAAAAATCATTTTATTTCATAACTCAAATGTCTTCATTAATGTAAAACCGTCGTTTCCTTTTTTAAAAATTGTTTGTATTTTTGATAGGTAAATATCAAATTAATCAATACAGGAAATTTGTTAATTAACGTTTGTTTAAACAGTAAGAAACCTGAAATTATCTGCAGCAATAATATTGTACATTGTGCACAAAATTTCATTAATTTTGAAAATAGTAACCGGAAAAAAAAATTGTTTATAAAATTTGTTTATAAATTAACAAAATAATTAATTTATAATAGTTTTTCGTGAATTTAACCACTAATTAGTTACAAATATTAAAGAACAGATGGATTTAATTTGCTAAATATTAAGAAAACCAACGAAGAAAACATATTTCGTCTACAGGCTAGTTTATAACATATACAAACATTTTTTAAACAATTAGCTTATTATAAGAAGTTGTTCTAAAATAATTACTTCAAAAAATGTTGCTCTTGTTAATATAAATTATGCGTTTAATAAAAAATTAAACTGGTTTTAATAAGAGAACATTTCTTTTCATGTTTAACATTTAATAAATAAATGAAAACAACTATTTTTCAAAAAGTAAAATAAGGGGTGTTATGCAGAATTTTGTTACCTTTAATTTAAAAAAAATACATCTAAATTGGGTAATATTTCTGGGCGCTATGTTAATTTTTCCACGGACGCTTTTTTTGCCCCACTGTGGCGGCAGCGCCAGCGCAGCGGCCGCGGCAGTTCGAATGCTTGGACGCCACTCTAAAATTACGCCATTTGCTCAATTTTCAAAGGTACTAAAATTTTTTTTTTTAGTTGAAAGTGCAGAAAACACAGATTTATGCTGTTTTTGAATTTTTTTCGTACCTGCCCCAGAAGTTGTAAAAAATTTCAATTGTTTAATTAATTAACAATTTATTTTGCATAAATAATTACGAATTTTTAAAATTCTGATTGTGATTAATAGAGGCACTATTTTTTTATGTCTCTACCAAATATTATTCAATTTTATCAAAAAACAGCTGAGCAATTGACAATTTCGTAAAAAGGTGCTTTAAACTTTAATTGTTTATAACTAATTGAAAAATTAAAATTTTTAAAAAAGCTTTCCAGGAATGTTTTTGTACCACCTGGCTGTCATAAATTATGTATAGAAGTAAAGCAAATTTGAAAAGTCAGTTTTAGGTGGCCCAGTTCAGAAAATTTGACTCTATATTCATTTGTATACTTATCTGCTTCCATATTGATTTTATAGAGCGATTTCGAAGGACTCGCGCCTGAGCCATTTACCACCGGCCGCCATTACGTTAGTTATAACAATTTTTACAAAAGTAATAATAAACTCAATTCCTTTGATGATAAAGATGATGAATTATGATGATGATGATGATTATATGAAATTAATATATTTTTTCACAAAAATGAATTGTCCTTCCGGAAGGACGTTTACTGTGTGAAAGCGCGTCCTACCGGCAGTACGCAGCCTTGGACGTTCTATCATTAAAAGGTAAATAAAAAGTTATTTGTTCAATTCAATCATAATGGAGCAAACAGCAGACAATCAGATGTGAAGTCGATCAGATCGTTAAACATTTCAGACTTTCGTCTTTATGGAAGCATTTTATTAACCGGAGGAGTGGAAATGTTCTTATTTATAAAGCAATATCTACCAGCTGGTATCACTATACCATTATCAGCGAAATGACACCAATAGATAATAATCTACAATCAAAAGAAAAGAATGGATGAAGAGGGAAAGAAATATATATCTAGAAATGAGAAGATATGAAGAACTGACATATCAGAATTGAGCTGCTGTGAAATATCTTGGAAACGAGTTTAGTTGACATTAGTAGGTCGGTGTCAGGGGGTCGGAAATGGAGGGTAGATGGAAGGTGTGAAGGAATGCCTGCGCGATGGCAGGGTCGACCACTATCGGTCGTTAATGCTAGCTTGATCCAAAATTCGAATGTCTGTCTTTATCAGCCAACAGGCAGGGGCAGCTGCATCAGAGAAAGCCACCCCTGCACTTTTCCACCTCCGAAGATCCGAGGGTGGAAAATGCTCCGATTGGTGTAGCAAGCTTAAACGAGGGAGGCTATCTCGCTTCCCCATTGGCTTCTCACAAATCCATACTCGCTATTCATTCGCTATCCCATTCGTCGACCTTCCAACTCTACCTTTCCCCCAGCCAGGTTCAATGCATTTCGCCGCCGCGTCGTGTTTCTCCTTTTCTCATACCCACACAGTACCAGCTAAACATCATCTTTTATTTCTAACTACGTGCGATCCTATATATTATATGACCCTCTCGTTTTTCATTGAGTTCATTATTTCCAGAATGGATACTGGCATTAGGCGAATACCATCTCGTAATGAATGCCTCTTATGGAAAGGCTTCACTTACAAATTACGATCTCGTGGAAACGTGGATTAATAGAAAACGATGTTGTGTTTGGCTAAAAGAGTTGTACTGGAAATTTAGATTTACCGGAATTTGGTTATTACGAACAGAAATCTGGTTATTATGACTAGTCCGCAATAATAAGATCTCTAAAAAAATTATGGTTAGAGTATACCTGACATTTAATTATGGTTAAATTAACCAGAACTCGATTATTTTAATTAAAAATCATCTAGATAGATTAAGCATAATTCTGATTAATCTAACCAGAAAATTCTGGTTAATTTGGCTGAACTGTTTTTTCAGTGTAAATAGGGAATGTTAAATATTAATCAGAATTCTGGTTATATTGGAATGATTTAGTTGCACTAATCAGAATTTTAATGATTTGGACCAAAATATGGTATAGTTAAGAGGAAGCACTGGTTTTTTTTAGTTTATAAAATTCGTTTATTTAAATGATTCAGTTATAGTCTACACTGCAAAAACAGCTGTCTTCTAAGTGCATATTTTAAGACATTTTGATGTCTAATGTCTAAAATAAGACACTTAGAAGACAGCAGTTTTTGCAGTGTACTACAGGTACCAATTTTTTTTCTAGCTTAATTTGGGCATATATGAAATAATCTTATAATGTCAGAAATTGAAAATTTGGACATGTTTAAAATTTTTATTTTCCAAAAAATGTAAATTCTTAAAAATCTTTCTCCTTCTACATTTTTTACTATTTCTATCGACAATTTTTTTATAGGCTTTTTTTACAATTCTGAACAAAATTACGCATGAATATTAAAAAGTTCTTATTTAAAAAAAAATTATTGTCAAAAAACTTTATTTTTCAATTTTTAACAATATATTGTGTAATTCTAAATCCAAAATTATCATGCCAGAAAAAATTAACATTTCAACAACAAAAGTTGAAACTTTGTTCTCTCTCATATAAAACATTTATCTTCTTCTGCAATTTTTAATTTTTTTAACACCAATTTTTTTACAGGCTTTTTTACAATTTTCAACAAAATTACATATGGATTTAAAAAAACTATCGATTTAAAAAAAAAAATTTAAATTCTAAATCCCGCCCAAAATTTGTTTTTTTTTTAAATTTTACCACCGTAGGATAATTTTAAATTCAAAATATTGCTAGAAAAAAATTGGCACCTCTAAAAAACGCAATTTATGAAATCTTAAAATCGAACTAGATTCTTAGATTAACAAGAATTCTGGTTATACAAAAAAATATTTTTATAATTTTATTATAATATAATCAGAATTTAGAGTTATCAATCGTAATCAGACGCTGATTACAAGTCTGCAGTTTGATTTTCAAAATCCAAAACGATGGAATCAATATGATTGCGACTATAATGCAATAATATTAAGATTTTGTAAAAAAACTTTCAATACAAACTCTATTTTAAGACAGTCATTTCAAATTTGAATTTCCTTAATAGCACTAAGAGCAAGAAATTATAATTTCACAAAAAAATCCGACAATTTATTCAAAAAATATAAAAAAAACTTGGTAACCGCGTTCTGCATTTAGATTTTCAAGAATAGGTTTAGTTAATTTATTGTCATCTAATTTAAATAAATTTTCATTTTTAGCAAAAGTCCACACTGAGAAAAAATGTTGGTAAAAATTAATGGCAGAATTTTCACGAAAATTTTTTCTCAGTGCAAATGTACGTGTGTATAGCTGCGTGTGTAATAATATTTTTTGTCGCCAAGATATCTCGAGAACCTCTAAACGGATTTCTATAAAATTTGGAAGGCTTATTAAACTCATAAATATCTAAAATCGCACTCAGGATTTTTTAAAAATTTGAATAAGTTCTTTTTAATTACCTTCTTTTAAAAAATTGCCCGATTTCAAAGTTTTTTCTACAGACGGACAGACGGAAAGACAGACAGACATAAAAAATGTGGAAATTAGCAAAAGTTCAAAGTCGGACAAAAATGTAATACTCTCTCATTTGGAATGAGAATGTAAAAATATTGTTTTTGACAAAATTTGACCAAATAAAAAAATCACATACATATTATATCATATTTGAGCCTGCCTATATATATATGTTATAGATTTTGCCTATATTTCATCACCAATTACACAAAAACTAATAGACATAAAAAAGTTTTTATTTCTGGTATGTAAAAGAGCAACTAAAATTCTATCGATTAATAATAAAAATTCAAATTCAAATATTTTGCAGCTAAGGTCCCTTTCACCGTGGAGCGTCACATATTTTGACACAAAACTTTGCAGAATTACTTTAAATATATCTTTATATTTATCTGGCCCAAATTTCTTTAAATTTGGCCTTCAAATTAATTTATTTTTAAATTTGCTGATTTTCGGAAGTTTTAAAAAATTTATTTGAAGGCGAAATTCAAACATATTTGGGTCAGTCAGACTTTTTTAAAAATATTTCATGCAATTTTACAAAGTTTGCTCTCTAAATCTGAATTAGTAGTTTTCTACTATGAATTAGTCAAATTCATGGCTCATTTTTCTCTAATTCATATAGTAGAAAACTACTAATTCTTAGTAGAAAACTACTAATTCTTAGTAAAAAACTGCTAATTCTTAGTAGAAAACTACTAATTGAAATAGTGAAACTTTACTTTTAAAAAAGTAGATTTTTTTACTAATTTAATTAGTAGTTTTCTACTAAGAATTAGTAAAATTCTTACTATTTTAATAGTAGCTCACTTTTCGCTAATTCATTAGTAGAAAACCACACTGAGAAAATTCTATCTGTGATGATTACAGAACTAACCTGTACTGCAGGGACGAAATGACCATTTCTGTTTTATTTACGTATTTACCTTGTTGTTCTTAAGAATATGTCTGCTAATTTTACAAAACGTTCTGTAGTGTGTCATAAGCATGTACTACACTTCGCATCAAATTTTTGTTCTGTTATTATTACAGGATTAGGAGGAAAAAATTAACTTTTAAATACAGTGGTCTGTCATAAAAGAAAGTTAAATTATTACAAAACTCATTATATAAAGCTGTAAGGTTCCTTTAGGCACAGAGTGCAGTATAGGCAAGATAATTTTACAGAACTGCTTTGTAAGCATTACGTACGCAACATTAAAGAAGGTAACGTTCGTCAGCTTTCGGCTTCTTCCGGCATCTTACGGCTTCACTCGGCAACAGACGACGCTACACACGACGTTGTAGTTCATATAGACGGGTCAAAACTAACTGACATGTGCTGTAATAGCTGTGGTCGTTAAGGCGTTCGTGATAGGGTCCGGTCGGGTCGCGCGAGTTCGAATCTTTCACCATGCGAATTTGTTTTCAAATAGTTAAAAAAAAATATTTGTAAGCAACAGGAGGGAGGGTATATCAGTAAATAAGTGTGGGTTACGTGCGAGTTGCGTACATAAATTGACTGAAAGAGAACAACTGAAAAACTGGAAGAAAAATTTTTTATATATGAACAGGTTAAATTACAGAACTGTTTTGTAACGTTTTACGGTGAGTTTGTATCTTTTTCCAAGTTATAACATAAGTCTTTCTTAGACTCTTTAATACTCGTTAAGTATATTTTGTCCTGTAATTTTATCACTACGTACGATAATTTCTGTGCTTCTGTATCATTAAATAGTATGAGACAATCTCGTTTTTTTTCTAAGATCATTTTATTTACTATTTATTGAAGGTGGCGTTTCGTCCCACCAGTACCATAGCAGTTCTGTAATCGTTACAGATATAATTTTCTCAGTGCACTAATTCAGATTTAGAGAGTGGTGTTAAAATATTTATTGGTTTTAGAGAAAGTTTACGGACATGTTTTGCCTAAATTAGGGACGTCATTCTTGATCTCACGCCGTTAAGAACAATGGAGATTTTGAATATTTTGTGAAATTTTCATTTTTTTATATATAACTTATCCATCAATAAAAAAAATGATTGATTTTTATGAAGTATATATTTTTACGGAAATTAGCAGAATTAATAGCGATTTATTTGAAAGAAATTGAAATTTTCTTTCTTGCGTCTTATAAATTTAATTAGGAAGTAAATTCCTTTGCTTACATTGAAGCAATAAGTGTTTACAAAACACACATAATTTTCAGCTTGTTTTTTAAATTTGTCTGACATATTGATCAGCTGATCATGTCTGATCCGCCATTTTGAATTTATAAACATTTCAAATTTGTACTGTTTTAAGATTTAGCAATTCATAAAAAATATGTGGAAGTTCGGATAAAATAATATAAAAACGTCAATTTAAATTAAGGGCATGTGATAAAGAGTGACGTGTTAAGCAAAATTTATTCTTAACTTTTCTCTTAAAAATAGTGAATATTTTGTCACAAAATTTGGTATAATTATACTTGAAATATCATTAGAAAGGTCCCTCTGATCCGAGTTTGCTTGAATTTTGGCTCAAAATTAATTTTTAAAATGTTTTCCAAAATTAATTTTGGCCCAAAATTTAAGCAAATCGTGGTCAGAGAGACCTTCCTAATAACATTATAGGTAATTGAACCAAATTTTGTGACAAAATATTCAATATTTTAAGAGAAAAGTTACGGACAAATTTTGCCTGTACCAATGACGTCATAATTCATTACATGTCCTTAATTTACTATTGATCCAAGCACACATTCTTGGATCTAAAATAATTATTCTTTAACTATTCATAAGTGTAATTATTCTTGATTCTTATTAGGGTAACAGGTACAGTGACCGACCCCCTGACAGTGAACGACACCCGTCGTAAAAAAGGTTAATTATTAACATATTTACACATTAATATACATTGTATTTTATTAAATTGAGAAAAATGGTTCATTACGAAACTTTTAAACTAATGCCAATACATAATAATTAAAAATAATCAAGGAAATTCTGTTTTTTAAAAATGAGGTTAGGTGTGTTTGGTTTTTTCCATCAAAATTTACGAAAACGACAAGAGCATCAGTGAACCAAAAGTAAGTTTATTTTTTAAACACAACTGTTTTAATAAGTCAGGTTTGCATAATTTGCTTTAAAACAAGTGTAATTAGTAATGTGAGACTTAAAAAACACTCTAAACAATGTGAATTCTTTAATTATTTGGGTGTCGTTCACTGGCCATATAATTTTCCCCTATGACAGTGAACGACAGGGGAATGTCGTTCACTAATTTCTATAAATTTCTCAATTTTCAGTGAACGACACCATATAAAAACTTGACAACTGAATTATTTGTTCATGATTATTTAAATATTGTATTATCACAAATTAATGTTATTAATGCTTGTAATAGTTAATTTGCAAATGCTTAGTATAAAAACTTATTAAATTATTTAAAAAATCTATTCAATATGCAATACATGACGAGGCTTCCATTTTTTTCTCAATTGTGTTATTAATTAAGAGTAGAAAATTTAATTATATGAAAAAACTGAAAATTATTATATTTACAATTGTTTAAAGAATTTAATATTGTTAACTGTCCAATCTATTATTACGACTAGAGACTTTTATTTTGTTCTCAGTTGTTAAATTTATTAAGCATAACATTTAATTATATGAAAGAGGTAAAAATATTATTTTCAAAATTGTTTAAATAATTCATTGTTGCTAATTTTTCAATATATTGAACAAAAAATAGAAGGCTAAACATTTCTAGTATTTTCTCATTTATGCACATTTTCAAGATCAGAACAACTATTTATAAGAAAAATTAAAAATTATTATTTTTAAAATTGTTTAAATAATTTCTTGTTGTCAATTTTCCAATATGTTGCATATAAAGCTAAACACTTCTATAGACTATAGAAAATATCAACATATTTTTAAATAAAAAATAATTAATTCTTAAAAGAATTTAATAAGATTTTATACTATTCTTTGTACATCAAAAATACACAAACATTATTTCGATTCTATGGACTCGGAAGAATTGATATGTTGTAATTATTATTTATTATTTTAATACGTTTCGTAAGACATTTTCTTCATTTTTATTGTTTTAAAAACAATAAACAACGTTTTTTACGATTTCGTGAATTTTTCACAGTTTTTAAATTTTAAATATTTATATTTAAATAAATATAAATGAATTAATGAATTAATTATTATTAATTTATTTAAATTTATTCTGTTTGGTAAGCGAGAGCAAAAATTATATCCAATGAGATACTCATCCTTTCAAAAGAAAAAAGTGGATAAATATAACATATGTTATATTTATGTATTATATAATACATAATTATTTCTAAAATGTGAAATTGGTTTAGAATCTGCATAAAATTTAAATTATGGGCACATGGTCATATTTTTAATTACATTTTTTATTTCTGAAAAAATTGGCTAGGTGTCGAAATTATACGCAGTCTGGAAATGTATTTTTAAGGTTATGTTAATTTTCCCTTTGCAACATCCTTAAAAAGAAGTCTTCTCTATAAATATATTATATTTTTTCATTTGTAATCAAGAAAATGTGTTAGTTTATGTTCGATATTGTTAAAATATAAAATATTTTAACTTATTTCACTTTCAGAAATAAATATATTTAACAAATAAGAAAAGGTGTCGTTCACTGTCCACGACGCTATGTCGTTCACTGAAAAAAGGGTGTCGTTCACTGTTTTCGTAGAAGGCATTTGAAAACTATTATTATTAATTTTTCATAAAGCTTTCGATAATTTCACACACATAAATATAAAATTAAAACCTTAATCTGTCATTTACAGTTTATTTCATAACTAAAACTATAATAGGTAAGATTATAACTTCACTCAAATTTGAAACTATGCTCAGGGTGTCGGTCACTGTACCCGTTACCCTATCAATAATCATTATATTATTGTTTTTGTACAAGTATATTTTTAAATTCTTGACAAAAGAAATCTTTTCTCTTACTGACGAAATCAAAAAACCATAAAGAATAGAGAATAATCTGTAACGAGTTAATTTCAAAACAAGTGACCTGTAATAAAAAAAATCATTCCTTTCTCTCAAGAAATATTTTCCAGTTGACTTGATCAGTTGTACAAACACCAATTCTTTCCAGCTGATGAAAATCAAAAACCGCCCTTGAACACACAAAACTAACAAGTTGAAGAAAAAATGGTAGAATCTGATGAATGGCACTTAGGAGGTGCGAACTCATAAAGAGGACAGCAGTAGGGCATGAAAAGCTGCAATTAAGACCCACATGAATGACAACTGGAGGAAACCTGCAAGCAGTGAGCTCACTTAAAGAAGGTGTTAATCTGGAAAGACGAACTCGGTCGATTGCAGTTTCCTGTCCAAGTAGTTACCATACTCGGATGTACGTTTAGTGCGGCTTTTAAAAAGTCTGAAAGACGTCCGGCAAGTTCGACCAAGTTAACGGAATTGCGCCGGAAGTTGGTGTCTCCTTTGGGGCTGGTTTTCAAGCTTTTCAACTCGGTGGAAAGTAAAAAATAAGATTCTCACCAAGACTGTGCAAGTTGAGCTGGTAAGGTACATAAAGAGAGGATCGATGAAGAGTGTCAGAGTTTAAGGAGCTAGACTGCTCCGCCACTTTTGACGTTGGCGAGGACGCCCTTCACAGGCGACGGGGATGAACTCGTGTCAGGGTGTTGCTGAGCTTGGATGGCATAAGCTCAAAAGAAGGCGTGTTACTCGTTGCTGGTTACTCCGCCTTTCACCACGCCTCCATCGTTGCTATCTTCGCAAACTTCTCTCTCCCTTCGTCCTTTCATCCACGCTCGACCTTCCACCACGTCGAACCGTTCACCCAACATACTGCTCACCAACCAGCTACAAATATCGCGCTGGTCTTTGACCATTAAAAACCGACTGCTCGGTTCATCCCAGGAACGACCTCGTCATCGGCTTTCTCACGAATCCACTGCCTCGACGAAGATGCTCATCACGTCGTCGGGATGCGGACGGTAAAACCGTCCATTGGCCGAGATCGATTTTCCAAAAGTCTCTCAATTCTGCAAAGTTGAAAAGCTACTTTCAAAATTCGAGAAACATTCAACTTTCCAATTTCGACAATCAATTCTGAAAGATTCGACAATCATGTTCTACAGCCTGGTTTGAAAAAAGTTCAACAATTTATTGGAATAATTGACAGTCAATTTTGAAAAGTTTGAGAGCTGACTTCATATTCCGGGAACAACTGATTAAAATGAAGATTTGGGAAAAATGATGTTTGAGAAAGTGGTAATCTAGAGGATTGGATAAAATTAGATTTTTTATTGAAACTTGGTAATTGAAGGATTTAGTGATTTTGTGTTAATTATTGCGCATCAAATGAGGAAATTTTCGGTAATAAGTGTTTGATTATTTCGGTATGAGAAAACAGGATTTATTTCAGTTAATAACGATGAATTTGAAGATGTTGTTTTTTGGGGAATGGACCTATAAAGGATTGTGTTTTAGTATTTTGAGTGAAAAGAAAGAAGAGCTTCAAGTCTTGTATCATCAGATGACTTTTTAAGGACTCGTATAGAATTCAAAGATTTCTGGAGACGCTGAACGCAATCTGTGTTGTGCTGGAGAACATTTTGAAAGGGAATTGGAAGAATTGCGGAAGAATTTGTAGAAAGTAAGTATATCTTTTGTATTATATGATTTTTGATTTTAAAAGATTTGGAAGTCAGTAAGATTGCAAAAGATGCAAGAGAATTGAGAAATAATTACAAAAATATCCAAATTTGTTGTAAGGTTTGTTATGTAAACAATAACATTATACGTAAAAACGCCAAAACGAATATTCTATATGCAATAGGTACTGCACTGACAAAGACTTAAAATATTAATTATTTTAATTTTATAACATTAATTATAATTTTTTTTAAACATTAATTTAAAAACTCGTAAAATAATATAATTTTATTTTAAGAAAGCAATAATTAACCTTATTAAAGATACCTAAAAACAAACTAAAAATAGTTTCACTTACAAAAACCATAATTCCTTTTATATACTTAATATTTTACTAACTATTTTTTTACGTGTTACTAACTCAAAATTAGTAAAAAGTTGGTGAATTAATTCAAACTGTTGAAACTACTTCTCCAGCACGTTTTTGGAAAAAAAATTAGTAAATAATAAAAACAATAAATCAAAAACTGGAATTTTAATATAAATTTGTGGAAATTTTAATGAATCAAAGAACGATTTTTTAATAATTAAATAATTAATTAATTCACTAATTACTTCAGATTTGAGAGAGTGATACTTTTTATTTGGATATTATTTAATAAAAGAGATTAAATCATTTTCAAAACAATGAGCAAAATTTTAAGTGACAGAATAAGTGTTAAAAAATACAAAAAATTATTTAGAACATTAAGCAATTAATAAATAACAAACAAATTATCAGTTAATAGTAATTAATGATCACGCAAATAATTTATAAACGGTTCATGTTGCTAAAACAACAAATAATTAATTAATTTAAGGAATATTTCTTATTTACTATTATTTTTTTATAGTTATTAATGATGCAATAAATAATTTATTAGGATTATTTAATTATTAAAATTTGTAAATAATTAATACTTAGAACAATTTACATATTAATAGCGTTCATAATATGTTAAATATGTATTTTATCATAAATATTTATTGTCATTTTTATATACTTAATATATCTAAAATTAATTTATTTAATAATTATCTATGATACGAAATAATTCATTAACGATTTATCCTAGTAAATATTTTTAAACATTTTCAACATTTTTTACACCATGAACCTGATATTTAAAATTGTGTAAAAGGATCTTTAGAAAAATTTATAAATATGTGATAAAATCTCAAAAATATTGAGAAATCTT
The DNA here is from genome assembly GCA_037103525.1 of Ganaspis brasiliensis. Taxonomy (NCBI): domain Eukaryota; kingdom Metazoa; phylum Arthropoda; class Insecta; order Hymenoptera; family Figitidae; genus Ganaspis; species Ganaspis brasiliensis. Next base: position 4,671,379 of record JAZKLR010000009.1, on the reverse strand, counting down.
AGTAGTTCTTTAATGTAGAAAGCACGTAATTACATTATTATCATTATAATATTATTAAATCCATCAGATTAATCCAAATTAATTCAAAAATATTAATTTCTAAATTGAAATCGCGCGTATGTTTGAAAACTGAATAGCTCATGATCTCATTCGTTTTGCAAGTCAAGTGAGAAATTGGGGGGACAAAATCAAATAATATTTGTTAGCCAGACCGAGAAATTGAAAGACATTGGTTTAGCACAATTAGCCAGATTTTTATAAATGGATTGTCGACAGATCTGCGCACCCCATACAAAGATTAAAGAGCAACTTCCGTCGCCTACTCAGATTTCTTTTGGGGTTGACTTTTACTACACTGAGTCGTGAAGGGTGGATGGTAATCATTTTAAAAAACACTGTAAAGACTGCTGTATGGAATTCTAGTAAAACTTTTTTCACTTTGGTATTACAAATTTTAAAATTGTTTTATAAATTTAGAATTTTAAACAGTTGTAACTGTTTTTGTTACATTGTAATTTAGTTTCATATTTTTTTATTTCTAGTTTATTTATGAATTAACATTGATTTCATTTATTTATTACATATTTAAAGAAATATTATCATTATTAATTTTATTATTATGCAAAATTTGGTAAAAACTACTTTTGATAAAAGAAATTCTGTCTCATAAAATAAAAAATTTAAATTGTAGATAATTTTTAGAAAAAAACTTCAAGGTATTAATTTGTGTGAAATATTTCATAATTTTCTGCTTCTAATCAATTTGGTTTTAATTAATTAATTAATTCGGGTATTAATTATTATTAATTTTCGACAGAAGAATATATTTTGTTCGTATACGGAGGAACTGTCACCTCATTCGTCCAATCAAAAATGGCGTCCCGACGGCCGACGGAAACTATGTAAACGCTATTTAAAAAATGGTTTCATTATTGTGAAATTCTTAAATAAGTATATATATAATTTGTTTTTGAAATTAATCTCAAGATCTTTAATTTTTTATTAAAGCTGCTTTAAAGTCATAATATTTATTTCTGTCCTATATAAATTAGTCAATAAAACGCATAAAAAAAGATATAACAAATAATAATAATAATAACACTTTTCCTGTAACTTGATTAAAACTTTATTAAAGGAATTATGTAAAATAATTTTTGCATTTCATATCATTATTAATAAAAAAAAAGACAATAGAAAATAAATATAAAAACAAAGGAATAATAATAGAAATACGAAAAAAAGAATGTAAAAACAATGGAATAATAAAATGAAAAGTAAAAATATAAAGAAAAAAACTTTTTAATAATAAATTCTATCAGCATTATTTCTGGCTGCTGTGGATTTCTTACATAATTTTAAATGTTTTTCAAATTTATATTTTAAAAAACAAAGTTATTACAATTCTTATGTTATGAGACTTATCAACAGTTTTTCCAATATCAAAGATTGAGAATTTTTTCAATCAATCAAATTAAATTAGGAACTTGATTGTTACTTATTTCGATATAATTTTTAGATTTATTATAAAGTTTATTAATAGATTTGTTTCACCTGAAGAGGATGCACAGGACAAAATATCCTTTACTTGAGAATATTTAATATTTCCTCTCCAATATGGTATTAGAATGTAGATTGAGATTCTCTAAAATTTAGAAGAATATTCTTGTACTTTAAACAAATTTCTTCTACTTTTTAGAGTGGATTCTTATATTTTAAAAAGGAATATGCGCTTTATCTGAGAGAAATTAATTAAAAGACATTGCAGAGGTTCGTCTTTAAAATGTTATTAAGAAGATGGTGACCATAACATAACCTCAAACTAAGAATTACTTTTCAACGTAAACAAGAATGTTATCAAAATTAATTTCAAACCGTTTTGAAAGATACAATTTTCAGAAAAAATTATGTTGAGCCGAAATTTCTTGTCGCTAAACAATAATTGTTGAACATTTTGTGTTTTTCTTTCACAAAAATCGCAATTTTTATTTCGATATCAAAATATCAAATTTTGATTCAAATTAATCAAATTGTAAACAATTTATTCTTGGAAATATTTTCTACAATCGTAATTACTCTAACATTGATAAAAATATCTCGTTAAAAAAATAGTCAACAAATAAATTTCGTATCGTTTATGTTTTGTTAACAATAGACTTTTAACAATGTGAAAGAGAATATTTGAAAGAGTAATATTTAAGCTATTGTTAAAAATTTAATAAAAATAGCTATTTTAAAAATAAAACAACACAATGTTAAATAATTATAATTTGGCAACAAATTTTGGATCAACTTATTTTTTTCTGAAAATTGTACCACTTAATCTTTCGAAATCAGTCGCGGATCCAGACAAGGTTTTTAGAGGGGCTATACAACATGAGAGAGAAATTGTTCGAAATTGCTTGTGATTCATTTTGTTATATACATTCGTTTGCATAAAAAAAACATTTTTTGTTTGAGGAAAACATTTTTTGATTAAGGGAATGTGACAATCAGTCTTTGATAGATAACACTTATTTCAAATTAAAAATATTTCTTTAATATATTAATAGAACTTATAATATTATCTGTAGAACTTTTTAAAACACTTGTATTTAAAAATTCCGACAATAATGTCTAATTTTCCCATAAATAATCATTTTAAGAATTAAATTCCCTTTTTATATTTTGTTCCACTAAAGCAATTTTTGCTAATTTTCTCCTGGAAAAGAAATTTCGTTTAAATAAACGTTCAGAACTTAAGGGCTTGTAATGGAATATGACTTCACTGGTAGAAGCAAAATTTGTCGGTAAACTTTCTCATAAAATATATTGAATAAATTTTGTCGTGAATTTGGATAGATTTAATTCAAATATCATTAGGAAGGTTGTTCTGTCCCGAATTTGTTTAAATTTTGGCTTAAAATAAGTTTTTTTTAAAATTCCCTGATTTTCGGCAAATTTAAGAAATATATTTTAAGCCAAAATCCAAACAAATTCGGGTTAGAGAAACCTTCCTAATGATATTTTAGGTAAATTTACCAAAAATACCAGTGACGTCACACTTCATTAAATGTCCTTCAGGAACAAAAAGGATACATTAAAACCAAAATTTTAATCCCAAACGTCCTCGTCGGTATATCTAATCAAAAAGATATTTACGCTTTTCTTAAAAAGGCAACTCCTTCTATAATAATTTGACATTTTTTCTCAAATAATAAAAAATAACTATAAGAATATTAAAAAAAATTTCTTTAAAAAGCGATCATCTCAGGGATCACAGTTTCTCCCCTTTTTCACCTATTCCCCTTTTTTTCCCCTTATTTTCCCCATTTTTTAGAAAAATCACCTAAAACACCTAAAATCAAGATTTTTCTCCTCTTTGACCGTCATTTTTTTTTTAAAAAGTTTCTTTTTTTCTACTTTCGAAAATGCAAAAATTTATCCTTTTTTAGGGTGTCTGTACAATGATGAGCAATTAGTTATTGAATTTAAATGTTTAAAAATAATTTTTAACTTGAAATGGTTTTTTTTTTATATTATTTATTGAATTAATTTAGATTTTAAACAGAAAACATAAAAAAAAAACATAATTAAAATAAAATTATTTTAAACAGTTAAATAATATTCTCATTGCCATGTTTTCTCAATTAATTACAGCAAATTAATTTATTAAATATTTTTTACTCGTTTTAAACAAATATTACTAGTTTTTCATCATAAAATAAAATAATACAAAAGGTTAATAAAAATAATTTGAACTAATTCTGTCACATTCTGCTAAAAAAATAAATAAATGTTATGAAAATTATTATATTATTATCTAATGTATCTAATTATATTTTTGTAATAAAAATGTTGCTGTCATATTTTTGATAAAATTAAAACATGTTTCGAGTACCATGTATTCTTGCTGAAATACATCAAATTTATTTTATTGGATGGAAAAAAAATTGTTTATGAAATATATTTACTTATTTCAAACAAAAATTAATTGCTTTGAATCATACCTAAAATAGAAAAATACAATAACAGAGATTAATAAAAATAATTTGAATTGATTTTGTCATATTTCGCTGAAAGATTTTCAATTTTTTTTCTTTAATATTATATCAGAACATTTTACATCACAGATTTTTATGTTTCCTGTTTAAAATCTAATTATTAAATAAATAATTTAAAAAACCATTTGAAATTAAAAATTATTTAATTGCAACAACCAACAGACAACCTATTAAAAGATAAATTTTTGTATTTCCGAAAGTGCTCTTTTTTTTTAAATTTTCATAAACAAATTGAACAAAAAAAGACTAAATTAATTAATAAAACTGTTTTGAAAAAAAGAAATAATAAAATTTTGTAAAAGAAAACTTGAATTATTAATATAACCCTTTTTTATTAATTTCCAAAATCCCCTTTTTATTAAAGAAAATCCCCTTTTTCACCTAAAATTGAACGAAGAAACCACTGTGATCCCTGTCATCTTGAAAAAACTTTATTCAGCCTTACAGTTCAAACGCACTTTTTTTCATAAAACAAAAATTTCCCCTTGCTTCGTTTTTTCAAAGTGCTCTTAAACCTATTCCCATATTCACAATCAGTATCCAGATTGTATCAGCTAATATAAGAACGTGAGAGAGTATAGCTCTTGTCCAAGGTATTTTCATTGGAGGCGAAAGCCATATGTGCTAAAGAAATATCCCACACAGCAGTTAGTGTAGTGCCAACGGAAATTAGCGAACAATTAGTGCTCTAGTTTGAATTGGACTGTTTTATAAACACTGAGCTTATCGACGAGGCGAGCCATTATTTTAAGGATTCGAGTGCCCCGGTAGCCGATCACTCGAGCAGTCCAAGTATCTAAGTATTCGGTCGATCGGGGTTGATGGTTGCTTGTAGAATGTAGATTTTCGAGTACCTTAGACCGTGAGGGGTAGAACCCAAAAGGGTCTCGGCAGTGTTTCGTTGCGCTTAAAGGGGGCTGCAAGGCTTCGGTGTTGCAAACCTCTTGAAACCTCGAGCAAACACTCTGACACGGCGTTTGCCTAGTACACCGATTAATATCCCAATGCAGCTCAACATCTCCGTTCCCGGAGGCTGCTCCACAGTGCTACTTCATTCTTTATTCATTGTATCGTACTGTTCTGGATAAATGGCCGATTAGGAGGCCCTACAGCTTTAATATTCGATTTCTTACTATACGATATCATCCTCCACTCTCGACAAGTGATGAATTTTAATTTTACCTAATTGGCTGCATTTTAATAATTGGAAACTTTGTACCCGATGAATAATACAATATACAAAATACTTTTTTATTAATATTTATAGGAGTTAAAATCAAATTTTTGAGTTTACTTCGTTTAAAATTTTCTCTTTTGAGTCAGACCATTTCATTTCACCCAAGGTCGTTGCGGACTAATTTTACAAAAATCTAATCACTTGTAGGGTAACGGGTACAGTGACCGACACCCTGAGCATAGTTTCAAATTTGAGTGAAGTTATAATCTTACCTATTATAGTTTTAGTTATGAAATAAACTGTAAATGACAGATTAAGGTTTTAATTTTATATTTATGTGTGTGAAATTATCGAAAGCTTTATGAAAAATTAATAATAATAGTTTTCAAATGCCTTCTACGAAAACAGTGAACGACACCCTTTTTTCAGTGAACGACATAGCGTCGTGGACAGTGAACGACACCTTTTCTTATTTGTTAAATATATTTATTTCTGAAAGTGAAATAAGTTAAAATATTTAATATTTTAACAATATCGAACATAAACTAACACATTTTCTTGATTACAAATGAAAAAATATAATATATTTATAGAGAAGACTTCTTTTTAAGGATGTTGCAAAGGGAAAATTAACATAACCTTAAAAATACATTTCCAGACTGCGTATAATTTCGACACCTAGCCAATTTTTTCAGAAATAAAAAATGTAATTAAAAATATGACCATGTGCCCATAATTTAAATTTTATGCAGATTCTAAACCAATTTGACATTTTAGAAATAATTATGTATTATATAATACATAAATACATAAATATAACATATGTTATACTATATTTATCCACTTTTTTCTTTTGAAAGGATGAGTATCTCATTGGATATAATTTTTGCTCTCGCTTACCAAACAGAATAAATTTAAATAAATTAATAATAATTAATTCATTTATTCATTTATATTTATTTAAATATAAATATTTAAAATTTAAAAACTGTGAAAAATTCACGAAATCGTAAAAAACGTTGTTTATTGTTTTTAAAACAATAAAAATGAAGAAAATGTCTTACGAAACGTATTAAAATAATAAATAATAATTACAACATATCAATTCTTCCGAGTCCATAGAATCGAAATAATGTTTGTGTATTTTTGATGTACAAAGAATAGTATAAAATCTTATTAAATTCTTTTAAGAATTAATTATTTTTTATTTAAAAATATGTTGATATTTTCTATAGTCTATAGAAGTGTTTAGCTTTATATGCAACATATTGGAAAATTGACAACAAGAAATTATTTAAACAATTTTAAAAATAATAATTTTTAATTTTTCTTATAAATAGTTGTTCTGATCTTGAAAATGTGCATAAATGAGAAAATACTAGAAATGTTTAGCCTTCTATTTTTTGTTCAATATATTGAAAAATTAGCAACAATGAATTATTTAAACAATTTTAAAAATAATATTTTTACCTCTTTCATATAATTAAATGTTATGCTTAATAAATTTAACAACTGAGAACAAAATAAAAGTCTCTAGTCGTAATAATAGATTGGACAGTTAACAATATTAAATTCTTTAAACAATTGTAAATATAATAATTTTCAGTTTTTTCATATAATTAAATTTTCTACTCTTAATTAATAACACAATTGAGAAAAAAATGGAAGCCTCGTCATGTATTGCATATTGAATAGATTTTTTAAATAATTTAATAAGTTTTTATACTAAGCATTTGCAAATTAACTATTACAAGCATTAATAACATTAATTTGTGATAATGCAATATTTAAATAATCATGAACAAATAATTCAGTTGTCAAGTTTTTATATGGTGTCGTTCACTGAAAATTGAGAAATTTATAGAAATTAGTGAACGACATTCCCCTGTCGTTCACTGTCATTGGGGAAAATTATATGGCCAGTGAACGACACCCAAATAATTAAAGAATTCACATTGTTTACAGTGTTTTTTAAGTCTCACATTACTAATTACACTTGTTTTAAAGCAAATTATGCAAACCTGACTTATTAAAACAGTTGTGTTTAAAAAATAAACTTACTTTTGGTTCACTGATGCTCTTGTCGTTTTCGTAAATTTTGATGGAAAAAACGAAACACACCTAACCCCATTTTTAAAAAACAGAATTTCCTTGATTATTTTTAATTATTAATTATGTATTGGCATTAGTTTAAAAGTTTCGTAATGAACCATTTTTCTCAATTTAATAAAATACAATGTATATTAATGTGTAAATATGTTAATAATAAACCTTTTTTACGACGGGTGTCGTTCACTGTCAGGGGGTCGGTCACTGTACCTGTTACCCTAATATTTATTTTTGATATCTGTACAATACGGTTTTGACCATTATTTTTAAAAATTTTCTATAATTGCTCTGTAATTTGAGTTTGAAACTTGAGCTTCAAGAAAAAGAGGTTATTTTAACAACTACTCTCTAAATCTGAATTAGTTAAGAATAACTATTTGAAAGCAAAATCTCAGTCACTAATTCAAATAGTTATATTTCTACTAATCATTTAGTGAAAAATAACTAATTATTAGTCAAATTCATTTTTAGGTTATGTCAAAATAACTAATATTTTAGTAAAATTCTGTTTACTAATTCAATTAGTCAAATTTCAACTATCTTTTAGTTATGGTTTTACTAACAATTAGTCATTTTTTTACTAATAATTAGTTATTTTTAACTAATTGCTGAAATAAAAACTCAGGCACGATTTTACTAATTATTAGTTATTTTTAACTAATTCAAATTTAGAGAGTAGTATCTCTTTAAATTTAAATAAGTGAAAATTCACTTATTAGATGTCAAAAGTCTTCCACTCTTTCAAAAAGTGTATATGCACTTATAATAAGTGAAAATTTCACTTATCATAAGTGCATATACACTTATTGTAAGTGCATACGCACTTTTTGAAAGAGTGGAAGACTTTTGACATCTAATAAATGAATTTTCACTTATTCAATTTTAGAGAGTAAGATTAAACAAAATGCACACTAAGGATTTAGATAGCATAAATTTCCTTATTGGAAATTGTTAAAAAGAGTCTAATTTACTTATATTAATCTAGGTATTAAATTAATAAGGACAAAAAATTGGGTGAAAATTATTTTTAAAACTTACTTGCAAAATGTCAAAATTTTCAAAGTTTTAATTAAAGGTTTCTATTAAGTATTCAAATTTTTTAATATTAAATATTATTGCATCTTGAGTACTTTTAATGTACTTTCGTATGACATACTAACTTTTTATTTTTATAATGGAGAAATATGAAAAATTTTACCTTAAATATTGAATTTTTGAGAAAATGCAGTGTTTTTAAACTTTAACAACTCCTCACCAGAAACGTGAAAAAATCCAATTTTGGTTTTGAAATTTAAATTTGACCCTTCTTTTCACAGTATCAAAATTTGGCGTTGAAAAATCTGCTACTTTTTTAGTTTTAAGAATTTGAAAAATGTGCCTTCAAATACGAATTTAAAGGTTAAAATACAAGTAATCGTTACTTGTTACAAAATTTTAATTTAAATTTTACAATCTGACAGCAGCTAACTTCAGTTTTACAAAACTATTTGCATTTTAACCTTCAAGTCCGTACTTGAAAACACATTTTTCAAATTCTTAAAACTAAAAAAGTAGCAGATTTTTCAACGCCAAATTTTGATACTGTGAAAAGAAGGGTCAAATTTAAATTTCAAAACCAAAATTGGATTTTTTCACGTTTCTGGTGAAAATAAAAAGTTAGTATGTCATACGAAAGTACATTAAAAGTACTCAAGATGCAATAGTATTTAATATTAAAAAATTTAAATACTTAATAGAAAACTTGAAATGAAACTTTGAAAATTTTGACATTTTGCAAGTAAGTTTTAAAAATAATTTTCACCGAATCTTTTGTCCTTATTAATATAAGTAAATTAGACTCTTTTTAACAATTTTCAATAAGGAAATTTATGTTATCTAAATCCTTAATGTGCATTTTATTTAATCTTACTAGTTGTCAAAATAACCTCTTTTTCTTGAAGCTCAAGTTTCAAACTCAAATTACAGAGCAATTACAGAAAATTTTTAAAAAATAATGGTCAAAACCTTATTGTACAGACATCAAAAATAAATATTACAAATTATAAAATTTTTGTAAAATTAGTCCACAACGACCTTGGGTGAAATAAAATGGTTTGACTCTTTCATTTTTCACTGCAAAAACTATTGTCTTCTAAATGTCTTATTTGAAGACATTTTGGTGCCTTTTTTGCATCTAAGACGCAAAAAAGTCTCATTTTAAAACTTTTATTGCGTCTTAGATACAATTATAAGGACAAAAAAATGTCTCAGTTTAAGACACTTGCGAGACACTTTTTTTAAGAGTGTTTTGATCTCAATCACAGTGGAACCTTGATTATTCGAACTTCTGTCATCCCAACTCTCTGTTATCGGAACAGTAAAACGCATTTTATCCGAACTTTTTCCAACCTTCTCGAATTTTAAAATTTATATTTTATATTTGATTTTTCATTCAAATTTTCGCAACACATTTTCATTGTTGCCACACTTTCTACTGATAAAAAAATCTTTGAAAATTCTAAATATTGGGTCAGAATTCCTGAAGTGGCCCCCTAATTTTTGTTGAGTCTAGGGATTTTTTTCATTCATATATGTTTTGATAGTCCATGATGATTCTAGAAAAACCTGTAAAAGGTTTTTCAAAATTTGTATATTTTCTAAATTTATAAACGATCAATGTTTTTTGCATCGTTTCAGAAAATAACCATTTTCTCGCTTTTGGATGTATCGACTAAGATAAATTTTGGAAGAGAGACTAATAAGGAATTGTACTTGAGATAAATGGTCAAAATTTTAATTTTATTTTAAGTATATACCATTAAATAAATTAGTAGACTTTTTCTAATAAAAGTTTTATAGTCATTTTATTATAAAATATATGGTAAAACTCTGGCGTCTGTCTCAAAATGTACCCCCCTCCCTTCCCTAGGATCGTAGCTGTAAAACTATTTGAAATAATATATATTTTTGCGTGTAGATTATAGGAAAAATATACAGAACATAATTCAAAGTGTTGTTGATTGTCAAGGAAAAACTTTTTTTAAAAAAAAACGTGCCCCCTTCTTTTATTTTTAAAGCTATTTGACCTAGAGGTTTGAAACTTGGCATACCTGAGTATTTTAACGTGTAGATTACAGGAAAAATATAGTGAGAGAAAATCAAATTAATCGATTCTTTTCTACTAAGTATTTTGGTCATTTTTTACTATTATTAGTAAGTGGAATTTGACGACTAAATTAGAAAAGTCAAGGGGGGAAAGTTTTCAATAAAAAAAGCCAGTTTTTTAATTAAAGTTTCATAAAAATTCAGAATTTAATTTTAAAAATTTGTTAATCATTCAGTTACGCTATGGACATCATTTTAAGGTTTCCTTAAGCCTACAAAATTTTTTAATAAAGTTATAAAGATTTAAAGTTGATTGGAAACTTACCCCGCGGTAATAAGGGTAATTTCCCACTGCAAAGTTTATTTATAAATTTTCTAAAAAGAAGTTTTTATTCATTTTGGCTGTATGAAATTTGTTTTATAGCTAATTTAGAGTAGAATAAGGGAAAAAAGAGCTAAAACAATTTTTTTGAATGAATTGTTAACAAATTCGAAAGTAACCAAAAGTTCTCTACGGTTATTTTGAAATACCATAAAAATAAATTTAATTTACTGTTTTTAACTAAATGATAAGTACAAATATTAGTATTTTAATTAGTGAAATTTTGACTGTAAAATTAATTACTTTTTTACTAATTTATTTCTCTCAAATAAATAAATAATTAAGATGTGGAAAGCAGACATTATATTAAACAGGCCCCTTGAACTTCATAAAATTCTTTACTAGTGTCTTATTTTATAATAAATTTTGCACAAACACGATATTTCCGGTTGAAAAATATCGATCCTCACAGAACCTTCTTTTCACTGAAATGACTGAAGGAAATGTCAAATTTCTCAGGAGCCATAAGCGTGTCTGGCAAAATTCAACTTCAATTCGATTAGTATATTTTATCATGATTATCTTTATTCATTCAGTATAAAGTGCTAAAAGTCAAGTGTGAAACATTAATTATTATAAAACTCCCACTAAATTATCGAACAATAGAATTTAGTCTAAAAAAACCACCCTCTTAAAAATCATTCACAAAATAAGTAGACTTTTTTTTATTACCATACTGCTATTATTATTTTCTGAACTAAACTTTAAAATACAAGGACATGTATTCATTGTTATTATTTACAATTTATTATAATTCATAACGTGTAATCCTGTTAGTAATAGCATGCCGAATAAATTTAAATCATATCTCAATTAAAAGAATATATGTACCATTAAAAATGGTTTTATTCCTCGTTGGAAGAGCAAACCTGAAGTTTCAGGAGACAATCTGAATTTTTCATTTTACTCGTTTTCTTTGGATGCTGTAGACCCTAACACATTATTACGCTACTTGATTTTGCATCGAGCCAGCTGTCTACGATTATTCGCCATAGAATTTTGAGGGATTCCTGTTCAAAGGGGCCTCTATCATCCTCTGCCAATATTTGAGGAGGCCTTACAGCCCTGGGGCCTCTACCGGACATTACCAAGGTTTCTCTCTACACTTGTCTTTGATCAATTTCTTTTTTTGAATCAGATAAGACGCAATTTATTGATGGTTTTTACTCCAAGATTTTCTCACAAGATTCCGAAAAATCCTTTTTACTCAAAAAGTACAAATTTTATGTTTAAAAATGAAAAAAAAAATGAAAAAACAAACAAGATGAAAAAATTAAGTACACAAAAAAAGAAATACAGAAATTAAATATAGACAAATTTTTGAAAACACAAATTACTGACAAATTTTATAAAAGAACTTTGACCATTATTTCAAATTCAAATGCTTGCATAAACGAATTTGAATATTTGCATGAACTCGGAACGAACATGCTGAAAGGGCTAGTTGCGAAATTCGAAGCTGTTGCAATAAATTAGAATAAACTTATGACAAAGAAATTAGTCAGTACTTCCAGCACCGATGTTACTGTCTATCGTACATCTGACTACAAATTATCAGCCGTCTTGAACACCTCGTATAACTGCTACTTGCTAACCTGCGTATTGCGTACTGGTCTCACACTGAGAGGTGCGAGGGTAAGCCTGAAATTAATGCGCTACTTCCTCTGGACATAACTTACAATCGCACTGAAAACGACACGAATGGTTATCTCTAAAAGTCACCATTTTTTTTTTCCATTTTCACCTTTCAAGTTGTAAAAAACTATCTTTATTTTTATAACTTCCAATCAATCCAAACTGGTATCAATTCTTTATTTACGGGCATATGATGATGAATGACGTCACTAGTACAAGGAAAATTTGTCCGTATAAACTTTCTCCTAAAATAGTAAATATTTCCACTCCAAACTTTGTGGAATTACACCGAAAAAATTTGTTTATTGAAATTGATTCAAAACTCGATGAAAGCGAGGACACAGAGACATTTTTTCGATCAATGTTAAGTTCAAATTTTAATCTCAATTTTTGTATAGAATTAAAAAATATACCAATTAAAAATTGTAGTTTATTATGAAGTGAGTTTGGTTTATAATCTTAAAATAAAGATTTGTGAAGAGTATGTATGAAAATTTTGCCCAGGACAGGGTATAGTTTAAACTCAATCAGCAGTACACTTGTAGGCTTGAAGTATCGGTTCTCAAGGTATCAAATTTTATGGGATGTGGTGACGTACATTGTAGGGTGACCCAGGTCGTTAGAGGGAAAAATGAGTCTGGGGTCACGGTGGGTGTCCAAGCAAGCCCTATATACTGCCTGAGCACGCAAGTAATTAATGTCTCTATATAAATTGAGTCGAAAAGCAACTTACTAATAAACAGTATGTATACACACGTGACCGGATAAACGATTCTGAACCATCTTCACATTCGAGCACTTAAACGCATCCGATATCTGTTAAAAGACCCTTCACTTTCTAACTAAATCATCCCCTTTACTAGTTCATACCTTTTTAATTACCTACAACGGAAATAAGTAGTCAATTTTATCATTTTTCTACCTCAATGTTCATAATTTTTTTTTATTCTCTATTCTTTCTATTATTTTTTCGACATATTACTTTCATCAATACATCATTTTATCACTTCTATATTTTATCACCTTTTTTGTGTTATTCGTTTATTATCTATTAACATTAATAACTTTCTTCAATGCTACCTGTTTATCTTATCAGTCTTTTCTTTATTCGTTTATTTTATTAACGACTATCCAATTTAAGGGGCACAACCAGTGATCAACAAAAGAAGGTGGTTTATGGGAATTTTTTTTGCAAAGAACTATTGTGGTCGAGTCCATACCAAGTGATCATACCAATTTCAGTCATATTGAGTAATATTTACGAAATTGATATTTTGGGTTCCTTTAGGAGTAAAAAAAATAAATTTTAATTATTTTTAAACAATTCAAAATATTTTCGAAAATATTCAAATTCGAAATTTTATGTACTATTTTTTTTGTGTTATCATAACTTCTGTAATTTTGAAGCAATTGAGATCATTTTTTTTTAAATTACTCGTATTTAAATACTCTTTCAAGAAAAATTATAATAATTAAGAAATTGTTTATAATTAAATTTTTATTAAAAAAATTAAATTATTTATTTAAACAAAATCTAAAGTATATCATCGTTCTTTTTCAAAAAATTCATAAATATAGCCTATAATGTGCTTAAAAATTTAAGCCAAAGAAAAAGATGGTATGTATTATAGTCTTTGAGAAAAAAATTATTAAGTTATGCTAGCGCGGCGCGGACCGGTGTCACCGCTACTCAACGCGTAGTTCCGTAGTAACCGAAATGTATGTATATTTTTACATAATGTAAATATAGTTAGTGTATTATATTTAAATTATAAGCTTCAGAAAGTCACACTGATCTTTTCATAGTACATGGACATCAAACTTTAGAATTAAAAAAATCGGAGAAAATAATTAAAGTAAAAAAAAGTAATTAAAAAATTGGTAATTTATAGAAAAATAATAAAAATAACTAAAAATTGGGAAAATTATTAAAATTTAAGAATAATAATTGAAAATTTGTTAAATCAATTGAAAAATAATTAATATAATTAAAAACTGGTAAAAATAAGTGAAAATAAGTGAATAATTAAAATAATTTAAAACTGAAGAAAGAAAAATAATGGACTGGTAAAATTATCAAAATTCGCGATGTTCAGGGATAATAATTTTTTTTCTTATGCAATTTTAGACCTAAAATTATGGGGTAATGTCAAAAATAGAGAAACAAATAATTTGCGGAGTTTGAGAAATTTATTCTAAGAAAAACTTAAATTTTAAAAATTAAACCTCTTTCACAATTTTCATTTTTTCCATCGACAATTTTTTTGTGGGATTTTTAAATGATTTTCTACAATCCATCGTATGGATTTTGAAAAATAAAATTTCGAAAATGACCAAAAAAATATTGTTTTTTAATTTTTATGTAATACCATAATTCTACATCTTAATTGATGTAAGAAAAAAAATGACACCTCTGAGCATCAAAAATTTTGTTGAGTTAAAATTTCACCTATCTCTCCCCTTAAAGAATGATAAAAATAGTTTGAAAATAGTTGAAAGAAATGAAAACTATAATAAATTTAAAAGATGACAAAATTTTATAAGGAGAAAAATGATTAAAAATTTGAAACATAAAGTATGAAACATAAAATTTGTCAGTACTGCGAAGTACTGACAAACTTCGCAGGTGTTGACAGATTGAATTAATGAATGAAATTTGAAGATTATTATAAATAACTATTTTTAATCAATGTTTGTAAAAAAAAATTTCAAATCAATCTTATAAGTTCACATAATAGAAAAAATTATATGAATTTGTGTTGATATCTATAATTAAATTAAATATTTAATATTTTAAAGATTTCGAATTTGCCGCTAACATTTGTAGTTCTTAACTTGCCGCTAGGTGCGTGTATTTCTCGAAAGAGAGATCGTTGAGTATTTTCTATATAAGCAAGCAAGCTTTAATTAAAAATTCACTTATATACAGGTATGTATCCTTTGATTTTTTATCGTTTTGCGTTTGTAGTTGAAGTGATTGAATTTGGGTCATTATTAGTACTAGTCTCACTTTTTTCTAATTTTTTGACCATTAAAGATACACAAAAATTTCATTCCTTCGTACCCCTTGAGAATAAAATTGAAACAAACATTTTTTCAAATTCTGTGCACAGCACAATTTGTAAAATAAAAAAATAAACATGACGATTAACTGTATTTATATTATGTAATAATATACATACATTTCGGTTACTACGGAACTACGCGTTGAGTAGCGGTGACACCGGTCTGCGCCGCGCTAGCATAACTTAATAATTTTTTTCTCAAAAACTATAATACATACCATCTTTTTCTTTGGCTTAAATTTTTAAGCACATTATAGGCTATGTTTATGAATTTTTTGAAAAAGATCGATGATATACTTTAGATTTTGTTTAAATAAATAATTTAATTTTTTTAATAAAAATTTAATTATAAACAATTTCTTAATTATTATAATTTTTCTTGAAAGAGTATTTAAATACGAGTAATTTAAAAAAAAATGATCTCAATTGCTTCAAAATTACAGAAGTTATGATAAAACAAAAAAAATAGTACTCAAAATTTTGAATTTGAATATTTTCGAAAATATTTTGAATTTTTTAAAAATAATTAAAATTTATTTTTTTTACTCCTAAAGGAACCCAAAATATCAATTTCGTAAATATTACTCAATATGACTGAAATTGGTGTGATCACTTGGTATGGACTCGACCTTGTATCAAATGTTTTAAAATTTAAGGTATGTATTTATACATAATTAATGAAAATTCACTACAATTTTCAAAGAAAAAAAAATTTAATTTTCTTTAAGTTATACGATATCTTGAATGGCACAAAAAAGGTTCTTCACTGATGCACTGATTGCGGCCTTCACCGTGGCTACAATAAAAAACCAAAAATGATTATTAAAGTAGCAGATATTGCCTGTTCAATGACCCTCGATTGTTAAAAAAAAATTGAAATTTAACGAAATGGCATAGTTTAGAAAAAAAATATCGGATTTTGCCGTGAAAAATTGATGATTTCTGTCCCGTCAAAAGTATATTTTTCAAACTATCGAAAAACTGGAAGGTCATTGTATCAAGAAACAATTACTGAAGAAGCAAAAAAAATCGAAGCGATCGGATGTTTTGTATTCGAGTCAAAACTGAAGCAAATTTGAGAAATGTAGTTTCGAGAAAAACGCGTTTAAACGATGTTTTAGAAAGCTGCAACTCAAAAACTATTTGAGATATTCATTTAAAATTTTAGTATATTATATTTAAAGGTATACGCTGAAAAAACGGTATTCTTTATTTGAGAATTATTCTTAGCTATTATTTATTAAGAATAAAATAATCTTCTACTTAGGACATAATATTCTAAAAATAAGAAAAATATTCTTCAGCCATAAGAAAATATTCTAAATTTAGGTAAATGGTTCTTATTTATTTTAAGAATATTATATCCTTAATAGATATTAATATTAATATCCAGGTTGTGTCCCTTAATTATAATTTATTATTCTAGTTTACAATTCACTAAATTACCGTTTCACTGTTTTTTGCATAAAATTACTATTTATTATTTTAAAAAATACAGACGACGTTATTTAAAAGACCTGGATAATTAAAATAATCTTAAAAATAAGACAATAAATGGAAACATTTTATAAGCTTTCCAATGGACTATGATAAATTTCTTTTTGGTAATATCTGACAGAGTTATCAACATTTTAAGACGATCCAGGTGTTACTAAATGATAAGAAGTGGTAGTCACGACATGAAAATTATGATGCATTTCTTGCTCGCCTTTTCAAGCTCCTAACATGTTTTCACAAATTAAAAGTAAAAATATTCAGATTTAAAAACCAAGCAAGTTCGAGTCGGACTCACGCACCTAGGGTTCCGTATTCGAACTTAAAAATACATTAAAGGGGAAACTTATTTTTGTTCAAATTTTCAATTTTTCAAAAAAAAATATACTATCCTAATAATAAATTTCAATTTTTTTACTTTTGTTAGAATTTATAAGTAAAAACTTAAACATTTATATAAGATCAAACTCTGTCTCAAATAATTTGTTCGCTAGGGGGTTAGGCAACGGACAACCGAGTAAAAACATAAGGGTTCCGTTTTGACAGTTTGTTTCCGGATCCCTAAAAAAGAGTAAACTTTTCAGATTATCCAAAACAATAGTTATTCTTGGCTATAAAAATGTTAAAATCAAATTTAGTATTTAAAAATAATTTTTTAAATTCTTTTTTCCAAATAGTAAAAATATTTCTACAAGTTTGTGATTTAACGATGATTCTGAGCGAGCGCACGGTATAAATGAGCGGACAGGGGCCGGAAGTTCATGCTTATTCACTGAGCACCGAAAGGGCGGCTGGGTATAATTTACGTATAAATTAAGCGGAATGAATCAACGGCAGACGATTAATCGCAATGGCCTGTACACGATAATAACAATACCACGCTTGTTTATATGCGCGTTAAACGAATATATTCCCTTTCTCATTATTTCGCCACGTGGATCTCATACTTGTCTATTTTTATTCTCCAATATATTACTTTTTGTTTTCCCTGTTACCTTTCACCAAACCATCGATTTTCAAAACTCACTTTTTCAATTTTCCGATACCATCTCTATCAAAACTTCACCTGCACGGAAAAAAATAGTTTGTGCTATTCACAAACCGACTTGAGTTTCACACAAACTAGGGTAACGGGAACAGTGACCGACACCCTGAGCATAGTTTCAAATTTGAGTGAAGTTATAATCTTACCTATTATAGTTTTAGTTATGAAATAAACTGTAAATTACAGATTAAGGTTTTAATTTTATATTTATGTGTGTGAAATTATCGAAAGCTTTATGAAAAATTAATAATAATAGTTTTCAAATGCCTTCTACGAAAACAGTGAACGACACCCTTTTTTCAGTGAACGACATAGCGTCGTGGACAGTGAACGACACCTTTTCTTATTTGTTAAATATATTTATTTCTGAAAGTGAAATAAGTTAAAATATTTAATATTTTAACAATATCGAACATAAACTAACACATTTTCTTGATTACAAATGAAAAAATATAATATATTTATAGAGAAGACTTCTTTTTAAGGATGTTGCAAAGGGAAAATTAACATAACCTTAAAAATACATTTCCAGACTGCGTATAATTTCGACACCTAGCCAATTTTTTCAGAAATAAAAAATGTAATTAAAAATATGACCATGTGCCCATAATCAATAAAACATTGATTGAATCAGTCAAATTTGATTGACAAACAGTCAAATTTGATTGATTGAAACTAAGAGTGTTCTATTTTTTGTTCAATATATTGAAAAATTAGCAACAATGAATTATTTAAACAATTTTAAAAATAATATTTTTACCTCTTTCATATAATTAAATGTTATGCTTAATAAATTTAACAACTGAGAACAAAATAAAAGTCTCTAGTCGTAATAATAGATTGGACAGTTAACAATATTAAATTCTTTAAACAATTGTAAATATAATAATTTTCAGTTTTTTCATATAATTAAATTTTCTACTCTTAATTAATAACACAATTGAGAAAAAAATGGAAGCCTCGTCATGTATTGCATATTGAATAGATTTTTTAAATAATTTAATAAGTTTTTATACTAAGCATTTGCAAATTAACTATTACAAGCATTAATAACATTAATTTGTGATAATGCAATATTTAAATAATCATGAACAAATAATTCAGTTGTCAAGTTTTTATATGGTGTCGTTCACTGAAAATTGAGAAATTTATAGAAATTAGTGAACGACATTCCCCTGTCGTTCACTGTCATTGGGGAAAATTATATGGCCAGTGAACGACACCCAAATAATTAAAGAATTCACATTGTTTACAGTGTTTTTTAAGTCTCACATTACTAATTACACTTGTTTTAAAGCAAATTATGCAAACCTGACTTATTAAAACAGTTGTGTTTAAAAAATAAACTTACTTTTGGTTCACTGATGCTCTTGTCGTTTTCGTAAATTTTGATGGAAAAAACGAAACACACCTAACCTCATTTTTAAAAAACAGAATTTCCTTGATTATTTTTAATTATTATGTATTGGCATTAGTTTAAAAGTTTCGTAATGAACCATTTTTCTCAATTTAATAAAATACAATGTATATTAATGTGTAAATATGTTAATAATTAACCTTTTTTACGACGGGTGTCGTTCACTGTCAGGGGGTCGGTCACTGTACCTGTTACCCTACTTCACAAAATATCCTTCAAAATCCTTCAAAATCCTATCAAAATTTAAAATTTTAAATTTTTATTTGAATTTAGGTCCTTTTCTGAGTATTTAAAAAAAAATACATAATTTTTCGTCGAGCTGTTTTTGAGAAAATCGATTTTTTAGATTAAAACATTCAAATTTTTTTTTAAACATTGTGTAATGTATTACTGAAAACAGTTTACATAAAACCTATCTTTATTATAAATTAGTATTATATTAAAACTGACTTGACATTTTTTACATAAGAAAAAAGTGGAATTTAGTTTTATTTTAATTTTAATTTCTTCATACATTCAAAATCTGCAGAAGAAATTTTGGAGTGCAAAATCCTTTTAATTAAATCTACTTCAGGTGTAGCGTAATAGATTTATGTTAATTTTTAATCGATAATTTCAAAAACGGTTTGATGAAACATATAAAATTATTATTCAAAACATTTAAAAAAAGTATTCAGATTCAAGATATGAATACAATTTTACAGTGACAGCATTTTTGGAATAAAATAAGTTTGGGATCCCCGTGGCCGTTTCTGAGAAAACCGTTTTTTTTTTTAGATTTAAAGATTGAATTTTCCGTTTGTCATGAGAAACCTATTTTGTATTAGTATCACTTTACAAATTTGCATAAATTTATCATCGTGCGAATGAAATAGATTTACACTGCAAAAACTGCTGTCTTCTAAATGTCTTATTTTAAGACAGAAGACATTAAGAAAGCGTCTTACGGTTATTTCAAGCTATTTCATTGGTTAATAATTTTGAAAGATGCTTTCTCATTGGTTTAAAATTAAGACACCTTAAAACGTCTTAAAAGTGAGGACGAAAATGTCTTAAAATAAGACACTTGTTTTTACAGTGTAATCAAAAGCTTTTTCTGACAAGTAAAAAATATCAAAGAAACTTTAATAAAACGTATTATTTACAGAGATAGGTTTTATGTAAATTTTTTCAATTATATTACACAATATTTTTCACAAAAACCGAAAAATTCAACGTTTTAACATAAAAAACCGATTTTCTTAAAAACGGCTCAATGAAAGATTAAGGATTTTTTTTAAATACTCAAATCGCAAATTTAAGATATGGAAGAAATTGTACAGTGACAGTACCTTTGGGTTAAAATGTGTTAAGAATAACACATTAAGGTTATTTATAAATAATTATTTTACTGTTTGTATAGGAAACCATAGCGCATTTGTGAATAGCACAAACTATTTTTTTCCGTGTGTAAATTATAATCTGACCAAAGACAAAATAAAGTAGTGAAATTGGCTGCAGGTAGTTTTTCATCTTTTGTTTTTGCACAAATGTTTAGATTGATTTTAGATGCCAGGTGAATTTTATTTCGAGATAATATTTTTTTTACATTTTTCCCCATATTTTATTATCTTTTATTTTGTGCAATTTAGAGCTTTACAGTTTCAATTTGCAAAATTCGAGAAGACAGTTTCAGTGAGAAAACGCTTAATATTTATGTTTAAGAGCGAATTATGAATTTGCATTGTAGGGATTCCGGAAGTATCGTTTACGGGAAAGTTTGATTCCCATGGTGGATGGAAATGAAGTAAAAAGGGAAGTGAAGGGAAAAAGGTGTACTACATGGGTATAGATCGTGGAGGTAAACAGGCCGTGAAATTACCTTTTAAATATTAGATTATGATTAAATGTCTGCCTACCTCGAAGGCATTAAATGTTCGGTCGCCACTCAGTCTACCAGTTCATAAAACTATGGGGGTCGTTGAGACCTGCGCGGAACCCCTGCTCGTATCACAGTATCAATCAGCTCTCGTCATCAGATAAGATTCGCTGCTCACAATCTGAGAGCTTTTTCAAATCTCAAATGAGGATCCGTTACCCAATGGACCACCAACAAACGGAAGTCTTAGTTCCGGGACCACCTGCTATAATCGAGAAATTTTTAAAGTGCTGATAAAATTCAAACGCTTGGGTCATCAGCTTTTGTTTAATGATTTATAGCGGTTTGGGATTTTTTTTCCTTTTGAAAAGCATCTTAATTTTGATATTAGTTTAATTTTGACATTAAAAAAACCCGGAATCATATTTAATAGTAGTAGCCAATCAGGGACGGCGACTTGTAAATTTTTTTCATCTGCACACTTAATATTGACCGGGGAAAGAGGGGAGAAGAGAAATAAAACAATATTAAATTAAAGAGTTTCTTAATTAGCGTAATTATTGTAACGCAAAAGTTGACAATTTATTTGATTTCGAGTAAATTTTCGGAATTAAGGGGGTCTTCTACTCTCGGGGTTTCAAAAAAAAAAATTTTTTTTTCTTTTTTATTTCAATCTATATGTATCTGAGAATACGCCACAGAAAGGATTTCGTAAGAATCACGTTCTTTTGCATGTTTCTGGGAACCGAAAAAACCCACGAATTTTTGTTCATTTGTAACATTTGTTTATTTATAATGATTCTATTATCAACAAATTACCAATTTATAATTTTTTTATCTTTGCTGATGTCCAAAGACCCCTATAAAAACAAAAAACCTTGTTCAGACCCGATATTAGCAGATTAACTCATAAGTTACTACAATCAAGTTATACACCATGTGTTAACTTTAAACTCGTTTCCCCGAAAGCAGTGTTTTTTAAGCTGCTGAGTTACGCTTTTTATAGTAAAAATGGTCCCATTTTAATTTATTTTTTTTAAATTACTCAGAAATGATGCAGCTATTTTTCTCCGTGAACGATTTTTAAAATTTTGTTTCGTTTTTTTTTTATAGCCCTTTAAAGTAAAAAAAAAGAAAAAAATGAAAATTTTTGCGAATTTTCGCATAATTTTGACAAAACAAAAAATAAAAAAAATCTGCCACTGGAAAAAATAGTCAACGCAACTATACACATGAAAAAAATTATTTTTTTGATTTTGGATTGTCCCAGTGCCAAAACCGTGACTCAAGCGGGACTTCTGCATTTCTGAAACGCGTTTACACAAGGGCGTTTCAAGATCACCACCATTTTTATTTTTCATCATGAATAAGAAAATTTCAAAGTTAAAGGATGTATCTTGAAAATAAAAAAAAATTTGTCAAAAAATATTCAGTAGTTTCTTCACAATTAATTCCCAAAAAAACCACTGAATTTCGGACCTGGAGAGTAGAAGACCCCCTTAATAAACAAAATAATAATTAAAATAATATATAATTTGTAAAAACCATTACAAATTAAAGGCATGTGATGGATTATGACATCACTGGTATAGACAAAATTTGTCCGCAACTTTTCTCTTAAAATATTGAATATTTTTTCATGAAACTTGGAAGAATTACTTAAAATGTCATTATGAAGGTCTGTCAGACCCCAATTTGTTTAAATTTTGGCCCAAACTTAATTTTTGGAAATTTTCGAAAAATTGGAAACTTTTTTAAAAATCAATTTTGAGACAAAATTTAAACAAATTCGGGTCTGAGAGACCTTTCTAATGACATTTAGAGTAATTCTACCAAGTTTCATAAAAAAATATTCAATATTTTAAGAGAAAAGTTGCGGACAAATTTTGCCTATACCAGTGACGTCATAATCCATCACATGCCCTTAAACAAAATTAAAAATTGACGAACTTGATTGAAATTTGAGAGAAATAATTGAAAAATGATTAAAACATTCAAAAGTGGATACAAGAAATAGACTTCAGATAATAAATGAAAATTTAGAATATTAATTGAAAAATAAATTATATATCTAATTAAAAGGTGAACACAATAACTGCAGAAAGATAAAAGAACATTAAAATTGAAAAAAATAATTGAAATATGAGATAAATAATTGAACATTTAGGAATGTAATTGAGGAATTGTAAAAATAATTAAAAATTGAAGAAATTGATTTGCAAATGATAACAATAATAATAATTGAAAATTGAAGAAAGTTACTAAAATTTGAGAAAAATCTATTAAAATCTAAGAAATTAATTGAAGAATATTGAAAATAGTTAAAAATTTGAGAAAACATTTGCAAAGTAATAAAAATAATAAATATTGAAGAAAATAATTTTAAAAATTACAACATATATTTGTAATAAAAGAAAACTATTGCAGAATGATAACCATAATTGTGAACTGCAAAATAACTAAAATTTAAGATTAGGCAAATAATAAAAAAAATTAGAAAATTAATCAAATAATAATTTAAAAAGACAAAAAGTATTTAAAGATTAATTGAAAATTAAATTTAATATAAAAATAATTGATAGAAATAATTGTTAATTGAAGAAAATAATAAAAATTTGTAAAAAATAATTGAAAGAATTACAGAATATACTTGAGATAACAAGACTACAATTACAATTATTTATTATAATTCTTTGAACTCCAATTAATTTAAAATTTCCTTGATTAAAAATTTAATTAATCCACGCTTTGAGAATAATAAAATTAAATTATTTAAAAATTTCTTCAATTTTTAATAATTCTTTTCTATTATGATTTCAATTATTTGCTACAATTTTCATATATTTCTATCATTTTTTCAAAAATTTTCTTCAATTTCTAATTATTTTTATTATTGCTTCCTCATAGAGGAAGTATTGTTTTACCTTCAAATTATCGATTACGATTTTTTGACATATCTCGGCATATTTTGACCTCTGGATGTCAAAAATAAAATTTTTAAAAAATATCTGTGTGTGTGTGTATGTATGTCCACAATACGTTTGGCCCAATATTTCGAAAACTTTAATACTTAGAACTATGTTTTTTTTTACGAAATTATAGGTCGCTGAGAGGGGGGGGGGGGTTATAATATATGTTCAAATCCGATCAATATGTGTATTTTTTTTAAAAAAGGTTAAGTGTAAGTATTTAATTCGTTTTACGTTTTGAAAACGCGTCGAATGAGCTATTTGCGAACCTTTTACTGTAATCCTGTTCCAAGTTATCAAGGTTTAAAAAATTGAAAGATTTTATAATAATTAAATTTTTTATGTTTTTTTGCTTTTTATATCAATTTTATGAAGAATAATTTTTACTGGTTTTGTAGACAATTTAAAAATGCACCAATTAGACTAATTAAAACTAAGTGATATTTGTAGTAATCTCTATGAGGAAGCAATGTTTTCAAAAAATGAATATCAAAAATTACTCACACCAAGTAAATAGTTGAAGTATAACTTGGCAGCGGTTTTATGTTAATTTTTTCCTTAAATATTAGAATTAATTTCTGCAAGTTTCATTTATTTTCTTTAATTTTTTCAAATACAAATTTTTAAATTTTTATTATTTCCTTCAATATTAAATTAGTTTCATTATTTATTAATTAATTTTTAATTTCTTTCGTCATTTTTCAATTATTTTTGAAAAATATGATTTTTGTTTTTTAAATTTTAATCTTTTTCTTCGAATTGTAAATTAATTTATGCACATTCTTATTAAGAAATTAATTTTTTGTAATATATATGTATATAATCCAAGCTTATAATATAACGGGGGAAAAAATTGTAGACAATTGAAATTTGGATTTAATAGAATTAGAATTAATTAAAATGTGTATTACATGAAATGAGAGTTTTTTGAAATTGGATTTAGATTGATTTTTTCATTAAATTCTAATTATTACGGATTTCGGCATGGATTAGGATTTGGATTATATTTGTATTTGTTGTATCTTTGGATTGCATTTGAATTGTATATAATTTGGATTATAATTAGATAATTTGACGTTGATAAGGTCGTGAATTCAATTTAGATTCGATTTAATTGAATTTGGTTTGGATTCGAAATGGATGTAATTTTTAGTTGTATTGGATTTGGAAAAAATTTGGATTGGATATGAATTTGATATGAATTTGATTTGAATTTTATTATGGTTGGATTTATTTGGATTAGTTGTCTAAAAATCGGACTTGGCTAGGTTATTGATTCAATTTATAAATGATTTAAAATTGAAATGGATTCAAATATAATTTTATTTGGATTGAATTTGTATAGGATTTGAATTAAATTGGAATTGGCTATGAATTACTTTTGTATTGGATGTTAGATAAGATTTGAATTGGAATTTAATTAGAATTGTATTTGGATTTGGAATTGGATGTGAATTAGATTTGAATTTGGTTTAGGTTGGATTTAGATTAGTTTTAGAAAAATAGAGTTTGGCTTTAACTTGGATTCAATCTAGATTTGATCCGGATTATAATTGGATTTGGAATAAACTCGGATTTTATTTAGATTTATATAGGACTTGGATTAAATCGAATGTGTGTGAATTGGATTTGTATTGACTGTTGGATTGAATTTGATTGCATTTTGATTTGGAATAGATTTGCATTAGATTTGAATTTGGATTTTGTTTTAACTTGGATTGAATTTAGTTGGATTTGGATTAGATTTAAATTAAATATAATTTAAGAAAATTAAATTTTTTACTTTTAAGTAGTTAACAACAGAGTCATTTGCAATTTTAATAAATTATAGTTTTAATCAAATAAAATTCTTTGGATAAAAACTGAAATCATACAAGGAACAAATTGTTGAATTTAATTTACTCTCTGAATTAGAATTAGTTAAAAATAACTAATTATTAGTCAAATCGTGGCTGAGTTTTGTTTCAGCAATTAGTGACTAATTCAGATTTAGAGAGTAATATAAATTGAATTTTGCATCGATAAAAGTTTCAATTTAGTAAAACACGTTTCGAACCTAACTTTTACCAATTACCAGTTAAAATGTTATCACGACCCTAATTTTTTCTAACGAAACATGCTTTCTACACGATTTATAACACACTTTAGAAATCTGAAATGTAAAATAGATACGTATAAATTATTCCCAATATAAGTGGAGCAAATTGGAGTTAAGCTTCCGTTTGGTACCAATCGGTTTTTAGCTTCATGGACTGAAATTCCCCTCGGGGTAATAAATTTTTCTCTGACCCTGTCAGAATTTAGAGGGTGTTTCACACGTGAATGTAGAAACGGTCGTAAACGTATAGAAGTGATAGGCAGGTGGTTATATGCGGCCGATATGGTAAATGTGTGTGAGTCCTGTATGCATATGGATGAAAGAACGATGCCCACTGGTCATTGTCCACCCCCGCTTTACCGCTTTACTCAACTTAAGCATATGCATTGCTCACTTGGCAAGATTGATATAAGCGATAGGATGCTCGCGTATAGTACACTTATCCGAGTGCGACATGTGCAGATATAAGGTGGTATGTATCCCATAATTAATGCAAATGAGCGGATGAACAAGAAACCTGTTTCAACGTTTCAAATGCAAGCATAAAGATCCGCGAAACTTCATTTCCTTTGTCTTTGGATC
Source organism: Ganaspis brasiliensis (assembly GCA_037103525.1). Classification (NCBI taxonomy): domain Eukaryota; kingdom Metazoa; phylum Arthropoda; class Insecta; order Hymenoptera; family Figitidae; genus Ganaspis; species Ganaspis brasiliensis. The sequence continues at coordinate 4,644,424 of JAZKLR010000009.1, read as the reverse complement.
ATTCCCATAGATTGCACCTCAACCTAAACAAGCTTCCAGCTAAATGGGAAATAATTGTTCATAATTAACTCTCTTATGTAATGTGTAGAAAATTCAAAAATGCAAATTTAACATGTATTTTTGCATAATTCAACTAAAATTTATACTAGGTATAATAATTTATTGACAATAAATTGTAATTACTAAAAGAAATGTATAATAATAATCCACAAGATTCATTTATTATTTAATTATTTTATTCTTTCATTCTGTCCACACCTGAATTTTGGCACATAGATATCGAGAGCAACCAGAAACGAAGAGAGATATTAGAAATGTTCTAAATTGTAAAAAATGAGAATTCTGTAAATTTGAAAACAGACGTTCAAATTTTGAGCCCAATCTATTTAAACTTAATAACTTTATAAAATAATATTTTTAAAATTTTTTTTTTAATTTTTTACTTATATTATCAGCACAACTTTTAATTATTTTCATTTGTACAATTTTTATCTTTAAATAAAATTTAAATAAAATTCAATATTAGATTTAATGTACCTACAATATTTGTAACATTGGATATAAACCAAGGCTATAAATATTATTGTCATTGTCACTGACTTATCCCTAATTAATAGAAATATTTTTGAATTCTTTTAATGATAGAACGTCCAACGTCCTTCCGGCAGGACAAAAAAGCCTTCCGCGAGTACGTACGAAATCGCGTTATGAAATTAACATGGATTCAGATAAACAAAAAGTAGTATATATCGTTGGAAAGGTAAAGAATCAAGCTTTCAGCGCATGTAAACATATGGGACTTATAAATTCAAACCCCGAAGCTTGGTAGCTAAAAGAAGTTAAATTTTCCAAAAATTCACATAATTTTTAGTCACAAAAAGACGACGCGATGTACTGCCGGCAGGACGTTTTCGTTTTTTTAAAAAGACTACCTAGCCCTTGAACATAAATTTAAAAAATCGATATTTACGTCATCTGAAAGCTTGTTTTATTACCTAAAAACCATATATTAATTTTTATACTTATCTGCTTCCATATTGATTTTATAGAGCGATTTCCGAGGGACTCGCGCCTGGGCCATTTATACCACCGGCCGCCATTACGTTAGTTATAACAATATTTACAAAAGTAATAATAAACTCAATTCCTTTGATGATGAAGATGATGAATTATGATGATAATGATGATGATGATGATGATTATATGAAATTAAAATATTTTTTTACAAAAATTAGTTGTCCTTCCGGAAGGACGTTTACTGTGTGAAAACGCGTGCTACCGGCAGTACGCAGCCTTGGACGTTCTATCATTAAATGTTAAAATTCAGTTGTAAAGTAGAAACCATGTAGTAAAGAAGAATATTTTAATAATCTGGACATTAATATAGTTTTATCAGTGTGACATTTTATTACTATTTATTTATTTATTTATTTACTTATTTAATTATTATTGTGACATTTTTATCAATATTGTGACATAATCAACTCATGGATATATACTTACAAACTACACTGCAAAAACATAGTTTCTTAAATTGGACAAAAATGTCTTAAATTAAGATACTTTTGGTGTCTAAGACACGTAAATGTATTAATTTAAGACATTTATAAACAATTTAAGACACCTGTTTTTGCAGTGTATACCCAGGTAAATTTTACTTTTTAATGTTTTTATTTTTTATTTTCCAAACCATGATAACTCCCTACTTAACTGTTTTCAAATATACATAAAATGAATACCCATTTTGATTTCAGATTAATGTATAAATTAAATAATAAATAAATCTTGGCCAAAGTAGGGGAGACTGGGGCAAAGGTGCTAACCGGGGCAAAGATAATAATCACAATATCTTCATTATTTATGAATTATTAAAACTTTCTTCTATATACGAATCTTTAATTTCATTGACGAGACGATATTATGAAGAAAAAATGTTTATTTTCAATGTAAATTAAAAAATTTGAGTAAAAAACTGTTTTAGTAAAAAAAAATGGTAAATTAAATCTTCATTATATTAAGTTTAAAAGAAATTTAAAAATGTTTACGTCATAAAAGTTTGATGTTTCATTAAATTAAACATCCACCTATCATATATTCATAGATTTGAGCTTAGATTCAATGTTGAAATCTATTAAATTTAGAATATTAAAAAGACTTGACGTTTGGGGTAAAGATAATAACGTAATGAAAATATTCAAACGCCATGCAGTTTTCAACTGTTTTCAGCTGTTTTTTACAAATACAAGGTTAAATCACACATATCACTATTTTTTATAAAAATTACCGTAAATACACCACAAAATATGTTCTGAAGATATTTTTTCACTGCTTTAGATAACAAGGAATTGTAATATAAAAAAATATTCTCCGAAATATTTGCACTTTTAGAAAAAAAAGCCTTATTACCATTACCCCGGTACCTGGGGTAATGGTGATAATTTGTACTTTTTTACAAATCATATTTTTATTCAATCAAGACTTTACTAAAATATTTAATGATTGTGGAGAAATGTTGAGTGATAATTAGAGTTTTGTAATAATAAAAGTTTACTTAAGTATCATGTTTAGTTACATTTTTATGAAGCAAAATATATATAAGTAGCACGTTTGCCCCACTCTCCCCTACTCATATGCTTAAACAAAAAGTCTTACTTTTGGTATGCAAAAAAATTGTTTATTATATTATTATTATTTTCTATAGTTATACTTGTCAATTCATTATTGAAAAATATTATTTGTTTATAGAATTTCTGATGAGGACGTAATATGTGCGTCAAAACGTCAAAACTGTAAGAAAAACTTAATAAAGTCGATTAGGCCGAAAACAAGGAAGAAAATTTTTTAATAATCTTCTTAATAGATATTTTTTGTTTTAAATCAGATACTTTTTTAAAAATGCATTTAAATTGATTAAAATTTAAATTTATATCTGTTCAAATAATTTTATTTTCATTAATAAATAAATCTATAATTTTCAACAGTTTTCAATATATAATTATTTACTTTAAATTTTATAATTGAGGCAGTTGGTGCAGAAACCGCACAAGTCCACTTTTTTTCGAAAATCCCTTTTTTATGGAAAATTTTTCTTTAAATGAAGCTCTACGATCTAGTAAAATATTACATATGTTACTAAACTCTAATCCCTTTAAAATAAATAAATAAATTTTCGTTTCGTGCAGAAACAGCACAAGTCCATGATTCCAAGCTGCACACAAAGATGATATTTGTGATATTTTTAAAGTGTTTTAGACGTTGTTAAATAATTTATATAAAACAGTCTATATTATAAATAAAATGCACTGAAAGCGAGGCAGAAAACAATAATAGTGAATTATGTGATAATTGTTAAGAAAATGTTGGAAAGTGATTTTTAAAAAATGTTTATTATTTATAAAATGCTAGTAAAAATTATCCAAATTAAAAATTTTTAATAAATGTTACTAAAAATTTACTAAAACTGCTATACTTTACTTGATTCAATACATTTTCTGTGTTTTCCATTTCATTTTGTGCAGAAACCGCACAAGTCCAAAAGTTAATTTATTTCTTTTATACCCTATATTAATTAAAATATAAATCAATGATATTGAATTTTTAAACTTATAGGTTAGTAAAAAATAATACAAAACGCAGAATTAAAAAAAATTCTTACATTTACAAGAAAAATAGTTTTTATTGATTCCTGAACAATTACGATTTGTGGACTTGTGCGGTTTCTGCACCAACCGCCTCAATTATTCTTTAATTTTTTTAAATTATTTTGTTCTGTTGTCGATTATTCTCGCCAATTTTACATTTTTTCTTTCAACTGTCAATTATTTTCCTCATTTTTCAATTATTTTCTTTAATATTTAATTATTTTAGTAATTTTGTAATTTTTCTTTCAATTATTAACTATTTTCTTAAAATTTCTATTTAATTCTTTAATCTTCAATTTATTTCTTTGATATTTAACTATTTTCTTCAATAAACAATAATTCTGGCATTTTCTCGACTATCAAATATTTTTCTGAAATTCAAATACTATTCTTCAATTTCCAATTAATTTCCTTAATTTTCATTTATTATCTACAATTTTTTCCATTATTTTCATCAGTTTTCAATTGATAATTTATTGTTCTCCTTTAATTTAATGATCTTTCGCCAATTTAAAATTTTTTTGTTCGAAAGCCGAATATTCTCACCATTTTTCGAATTTTGTTCTCAATTGTTAATTATTTTTTTTAATAGTTAATTATTTTTGTTAATATTTAATTATTTTCGTCATATTGTAATTTTTCTTTTAATTATCAATTATTTTCTTGCAATTTCCATTTAATTCTTTAATTTTAAATTTATTTTTTCAATTTTTCTTCCTCATAGAAGAAGCTTTGTGATCATTAAGATTTTTGATTTTCCAAAAATAGCCTAAATCGACTCATTTTCATCTAAAAAGCGTAAATTTTCTTTTTTAAGCAAATTTCCAGATGTCAGTGTGTGTGTGTGTGTGTGTGTGTGTTTAACGGATTTTAATAAACTTTAGATTACTTATTAAGCTCATCAATATCTAAATTTGGACACAGGGATTTTTTAAAATGCCCAATTACATTTTTTTAACACCTTTTTTCATCGAAAAAAATCATTTTTTGACAAAATTTTTTTCCATGTTAAAAATACAACTTAATGAATACAAAAAACATATTTTTTATCTCAAAACAAATCGATTGACCTATATAACTTTTATAATTGATCAAAAAGTCGTAAAATAATTCATGTGTTTTCCTTTTTTTGCATTTAAAATTCTTTTTTTTAATAAATTCTCCAATTAACTTTTATATTATTATGTTTTGCTTCCTTGGATGCGAAATGGCCATGAAATGGATATAATTTTTCAATTAAGTCTCCAATATTCAATAATTCTCCTGTTTTTTTAATTATTTTTTTGACTCATATAAATTGTTTTCAAATTTCATTTCAATTTTTTAATTTTAGAACTATTCTCTGCAATTCTAAGTTATTTTCTTCATATTTAAATTCCACTTTTCAATTATTATTTTTGATATTAAAAAATTATCGCCTTTTTGCTATTAGTTTTTTCGATTTTTAAGAATATTCTTTAAATTGTTGTTAAATGTGCAAATATTCAGTTGTGTATTAATCAAGCCATTTTTTTTACTTTGTTTTCAATTGTCAATTATTTTCGTAATTTTTTTTTAATTATAAATTTTTTCAAATATTAATTTTTAAATTTTAAATTTCAATTATTTTTTTCGATTTTCAATCCAGGTGTTCAATTGGCAATTATTTCCAACAGTTCTTCCTATAATTTTTAACTATTTTTTTTTAATGTAATATTTATTATTTAATTTTTAAAACTATTTTTTTCAATTGTTTAATTATGTAGCCATTTTTCGATTTTTGTTTTCAAGTGTCATTTATTTTGGTCATTCTTCAGTTTCGTAATATCCATTATTTGAATTAGCAAAAATTTATATTTTTAATTGACCAACAATAATGCAAAGTTTGCTCGTAAAAATGTTGCTATTTTTTAATAAAAAGTTAAATGAATCAAAAAATAAATTTAATTTTCATTTCCGCGCTTGAAATACCATTCTCGTATAATATTATTGTACAAGTTGTAGAACTTTTGTGCGGAACATTTAGCACAAAGATTGATCAATTTCCTAAAAATCGGTACATTTGAAGCGAATGAATAATAAAAAGGGAGTTTAAAGAGTCTGAAAGGGGGAGTGAGACGGAATGCAAACAATGAAATGAAAACGATTTCTGTTGGGTATTACGATGAAATGTGTGGGTGAAACTCGGGATCTTACAATGTTTCGCGGGAATTACGAGCGGCATCAACGTCAACCTTGGAGCGACTAAAGTACCACAAAGTTGAGAATCTCGGGGGACCAACCCCGGTTAGCTGTCGATCTGAGGGGTGGTCTACAATACAAGCAATAACACGAACTACCCCCAATTCTGTTCCCTCGACTCTGCAACTTCCTCGGCTCTTACCTTAATCGACAACGGATGATTTGGTCTTAAATAAACTTCTCACCTACTCAATACCACAAACCTACAACTTCCCTCCCTAATTCAACTTTGTCAATCATTTTTCACTGGACAATTTCACTGACCTTTCTGTCAAATAATTTCTATTTAACTTGTCTTTCTCGTTGGGTTCCGCACTTTATTACAGGGTATCTTGCCGATCCACTCTATAAATTTGTATTAGTGAAAAATTGGTCACTAATTCAAATTTAGTAAAAATTTCTACTCATTTTTAGTCAATTTTTAATATTTACAATGAAAAAATTTTAGCCGAGAAATTCGAGTACCATTGGATAGTAGAGTGTAAAATAGTTAAACTAATTACTTTTTTAGTTAATCTGACAGTGTTCGTGTAGAAATGAAGTTTTCGTGACAAAAATGTGTAGAAAGTTTTCTTTTTTAAAACAACGATATTATGGTATTGTAAGTTTTTTGAGGTCGTTGAATCCGAATTTGTAGTCAAATTTTAAAAATACAAAATGGTGGCCTCAAATTGGCAGTTTCAAAATGGCGACCAAAAAATTTTTAATTTCGAAAATCTGGTTAAAAATAGTTGCTAGTGGATTTCTAAGGTCGCTGAATCCAAATCAATAGTAAAAACTTAAAAATTCAAAATGACTACTAAAGAACTTTTAATTGAACTAATCTAGCTGAAAATGCTTACTTGTGGTTTTTGAGGTCGCTGAATCCAAATCTGTAGTCAAAATATAAAATTCCAAAATTTTTGTTGGTCGCCATTTTGAAGCTGTCATTTTGAATTTTAAAATTTTGACAACAGATTCAGATTCAAAAACTCGTGAGTAACTATTTAGTATTAAGTAAAGTTATTTTTTTTAGATGGCCCTTATGGCATGACTTTTTTTGGCCGTATAGAGTTCAATCACAGTGGTTAAAAATAACTACAAATTGTAATTTTACCAACTAGTTTCGTAGTTTTTTTAACTACTGTTTCAAAGTCAATATCACTTTTTAAGTTCGGTTGAGGATTAATTATTACTCCAGGTAAATTCCAAAATATTCCAGTAAATCTATACTAAGGATTTTTTCGAGTGTGAGCAGCTCTTTTTCAAAACTTAATAAATCCATTTTTTTTAATGAGATATAGGGGAGAGTGGCTATCAATGTACCGGGTTTTTTTCAAGGTCATAGTACTTATTGAATTTCACCAATTTCAAGCACTTCTTTGCATCAATATAAAACTACAACACTTATCTAGGTAATGCACACATATTTTACACGATTTATTTTGATTAAATAATAAAATTTAGGATTTTTCTAAAGTAACAAGTTATTTTCATTTTCAACAACCTGGGTACACAATGAACCACCTCTATAAAAATACTAAAAATGTTCAACAATAATAATATTGCAATTTTCACTTTGTAAAAAAACTTATTTTCTATCAAATACTATAAAAAATTGTTACTTAACACTTTTTAATTGATAATGTATAACATAAATATACCTCAAATTTAAGTTAACTAGCTAAAATGGCATTTTAGTTTTGCTATGTTGAGAAAAGTACTGATAACAATCGCTGTAACATGCTGTACGCATGCCTAGTTTTATAATCAAGCATACCACTCTGGAAATCGAAAATACACTGAAATTCCAGGTGGTTCATTGTTCCCCGGTACATTGAATCAACATGACATTTGCAACAAAAATGGTTTTTTATAACTTAATCCAATATTTCAAAATCCTTATCTCATTAGAATATTGTAGTTAAGGCCCAAAACAAAATAAATCGTAAGTACATTTATTTTTAAATGGCCTTATTTCAATTAAAAAACGTGTTTGTATTTTAGGTAAATTTTTTCTTCAGTACATCAAAAACAGTTTTTTCCAGTTTTCTCTGTAAGGAATAAATCCACACTTCTCAAATTTATGGACGTAGTGTGTTTACGCAAACTTCATTTATATTTCAAATTAGGAGAATTTTCATTTAATTGTTTCTGAGAAAATTGAAATGGTTCATTGAAAAAACTGGTACATTGATGGCCACTCTCCCCTATATACATAATTTCCATACATTTTGGACTCGAGAAATATGATTATTTACCTTTGGTTCAGAATTTCAAAAAAATTTCCAGTTATTGTTATCAAAAGTGAATAAATCCCTGCATAAATCTGTGACAATTAGAACATACTGAAGCAAAGGTCGATAAATCCTAAAAATGCTAAAATCTATATTTTTTCAAAACACAAGTATAATTATTATTATATTTATGAATTTCCAAAGTTACATTTAATAAAAATAGAAGATTATATCTAATAGATTTTCACAAACATTTTAACGCATAATATATTTGTTCTGTTAATTTATTTCAATTAAAAATCAGACGTACTGAAACAAAACTAAATAAATATATTTTATTTATTAAATAACGAAAATAATAAATAATATAATTTTTTTGTTTACTGATTATTAATATAGACGGTTGCTTCATAATGCAAAATTATTTTTAACTTTTTTACGCTACTTATGTTTATAAAGATACAACGTTTCTAGCTTTATTAAAAAACTATTTTGTATGGATTTATCAAGTTTTGAAAAAGTGTTCCTCATTTGAATTAGTAGATTTTAAATTTCCACATTTGTTTTAGTGAAGAGTGACTAAAAATTAGTTGAAATTTTCACTAATTTGAATTAGTGACCAACTTTGGACTAATCTATATTAAAGAGCGGGAAATTTCCGGGTAGAGCATCTAAAAATTTTTAATAAATAAACGGAAAACAAAAATCATATTAAGTTTTAATTTATCTGTAAGTCATTCTAATTTAAATAATTGCTAAACGACAATTAATTCATAATTTAATTTATTTAAAGTTTTATTTTTAAATAAATCGGATGTTACCTAAATTAATAATTCCTATGAACTTTTCTCTATTTACATATACTCAAAAACGGTTTAACAGATTTAATACTTTTTTTTAAAATTTTTTTATCCTTTAAACTAAACTTACTAAAAACAATGCGTATTCCTTGCTTTAAAATTTTATTAACCTATATAAAATACATATTTTTGCTTTTTTAAAGATTGTTCACAATTAAAATACTATTCGCAATTATGCAAAAAAGTAAATAAATTTTTTGTATAATTTTTGTAATTCACCTTAATTTATTTAAAAAATGCTCTTTTTTGTATTTAAAAAAATCTTTTATCCATAAATATAAAGTTTATATTTTGTCATAATACTCATAATACTCATAATTTTGTAAAGTGAGCAAATATCAAATTATGGAAAACTGAAATTTTTATTTTGTACCACTAATTTTTTTAATTAATTGTTTTTTTGTAAATTCTTTTCTATATATCCATTTTTATAGTTTAAAACATGGATTTTTGTATTTATTTTTTGTTTTTAATAAGAGGGAGAAGGAATTGAGAGGAAAATATATTTTAATTTTTTTAATTATTACAGTACCGTCGGAAATTGTCAGTCCACCCATTTTTTAAGGTTTGAAAAACATCTTTAAACGTACAAAGTACAAATATTAAAATTTTTCTGTGTTTATTTCCTTAAAGTAGATAAAATTTTGAGGAAAATAGGGCCTGAGTGAAGTAAGTTAGTCAATTTTTCTTTGAAATATATTAAAAAATGTTGAATTTTTAATGTTTTAGAAAACTTGAAATTACTCTCGAAATAATATAGGTTTTTTAAAGTTCCTATGCTTGTTTTAAAGGAAATTTTCTGGAAAATAAGACTGCTGCTTAGGCATTAATGTGCAATTTTTTTCCTAGCATATGCAAGGCTCGGAAGTTGGACCAAAAAATATAAAAAAATTATTGTTTATATCTTGATATCAAATACAGCTATATAAAATATACCAAGGTCATAATTGTCAATAACTTTCGAAAGGAAGTAATATAATATATATATTGGAATTTTGAAAATTATTCTTATGTCAAAATAGTGTCTTCAAAATTTGATAAATTTTTTGGTCCAACTTCCGAGCCTTGCATATGCTAGGAAAAAAATTGCACATTAATGCTTACACAACATTGTTATTCTCCAGTATATTCCCTTTAAAACAAGCATAGAAACTTTAAAAAACCTTTATTATTTCAAGAGTAATTTCAATTTTTGTAAAACAATAAAAATTCCACATTTTTTAACATATTTCAATGAAAAATTAACTAACTCACTTCACTCAGGTCTGATTTTCCTCAAAATTTTATCTACTTTAAGGAAATAAACACAGAAAAATTTTAATAATTATACTTTGTACGTTTAAAGACGTTTTTCAAACCTTAAAAAATAGGTGGACTGACAATTCCCGACGGTACTGTAGAATATTGTTTTAATACTTTTCTTCTTTATCTAAACTTAATCATGTACTAAAATTTTTATTATCACACTATTTCTTTATTTTTTGTAATTTTTATATTCTCATTTTTTTCTTATTTCTGAAGACTTTTCGGCTTATTTCTAAACATCACTTTCTTTTTGAGATTTCTTGCAGAGACCTTGCGATATTTTTAAAAAATGTTTCTCCTGGTTTGTCTTGCCTTTTTTCAAACTAAGATCATGTATTATTTTTCTAACTAAAAATCCCGTATAATGAATGTTTAACGAAGGGAAATTAATACAATGTAAAAATATACAGAATTGACGCACATTTTTTGTTTTGAAATAAATGTAAAAGGTTCGCTTTCTTTTGGTTGATTGATAAACGACGAGAGCTGAATGATTAGTAGGAAATAGAAAGTTTTTCAAATGGTCAAACATTGTGAGTGGTAGATGAACCGTAGTGACATAAAAAGGCCGTATGTGCCACGCATGGTAGAATACAGCCACTCCCTCTGAATCGAGTTTAGCTTGGAGCACCGGCAGCTGGCCCATTCGTGAATTTTATTTGAATAATTCTGTTCCTGTGGCGCGTGCCATGCAGACACAAATGCCTTGCTTTTTTCCACGGATCTAAACTCGGTTTTGGTCATTTTCTTCGGCTCTGTCTTACCATTGGCTCCTTCTTGGCTGCAGCCCCGTGGCCGGAAGTTGGCCTTACAGCCGTTTCCGTTATGCAATGAATGCCGTCTCGGGTTCTATCGTGTCGCATATAGAGAAATATCTCACCTCATCGACTGCATCAAGAGTCGGATCGTTGTTTAATCCAAAAGATATTGATCCAAGGTGTGGGCACTTTTATTCATTATCGTCTTTTCAAATTAATTCAAGCTCATTGTTTCATACAAAGTCAACGCAATTTAAAGGCACGGACGTGCATGAAAAGCTATAGGAATCAATAAACGAAACCCTTTAAATATTTATAATAATAATTCCCAAAATTCATTCATTCTTTCATTCGGTCCACACCTCAAGTTTGACACTTATAGATATTTTTTATTTTAAATCAGTTACGTTTAAAAAAAATGTATATTTAAAATTAGAGTGTACTTTGATAAGAATGAATTTAACTGCATTGACAGGAAATAAATGAATTAAAATATAGTTTACTCTAAAATATTGAAAGGAAATTTCCATACACTACAATTTTTAGTAAATAAAAATTTAATTCTATCAATATAAATTTACTTAAAATGTTCATATTTAGATCATTGTAATTGAGATCATTAAAATTTCGAAATAATTATTTTTAATACAAATCTAAATTAATAGTTAAGGGCATGTGATGGAGGACATCACTGGTATAGGCGAAATTTGTCCGGAAACTTTTTCTTAAAATAATAACTATTCTGACACCAAACTTTGCAGTGACGGCCTTAGCAACCTTCGCGCCCCTGTGCGAGAATTAGTATGGCGCCCTTTTTGGTGGTTTTTTCCTTCTTCTTATCAGTTTTAACCTTTTTTTTTTTTTTAGTTATCGAATTTTTGTGAACCGACTCCTTGAAAACCATGGCGCCCCCTAAAACTTAAACGCCCTTGTGCGGCCGCACAGGTGCGCACTACCCTAAAGCCGGCACTGAAACTTTGTAGAATTACTTCAAATATCATTAATAAGGCCTCTTTAACCCAAGTTTGTTTAAATTTTGCATTAAAATTAATTTTTTTTAATTTTTCGAAAATCAGCTAATTTTTTTAAAAATTAATTTTAAGGCAAAATTTAAACAAATTTGGGTCAGAGAGACCATCTTAATGATATTTTAAGTAATTCCATAAAAAATAATTATTATTTTAAGAGAAAGTTTACGGACAAATTTTGCCTATACCAGTGATGTCATTCTCCATCACATGCCCTTAAGAATCAATATATATTTAAGTTTTAATTTATTAAAGTTGAAATTCATCTAAATTTTTATTTGTTATATGGCTTTAAATTATCAATATTTTAATCAATCCTTACGTTATCATGATTCTGAATATTAATGAAAATAAAAATTTGAACTTTTCACAATTTTAATTTTTGTTGTTGTTTATTAAAATATAAATTTCACTCAATTACAAAATCCATTAGGCCCAATTTTCATTAATATTCAAATTATAGTCTAAATTATTATTTTCAAAATTTAGCAGATCAGAGGCGTGTCCAGGAGGGGATCACGGGGAGCATACCCCCCCCCCCCCCATAAGACTTAGATTTAAATAAGAGTGAGAGAGATAGCGCTATAGTTGACTATAGTGTTATCTGCTTCTATCACATATATGACCCCCCCTGAAAAGCTTGTCTGGAAACATGCCTGAGAATGATTGAAGCTTCAATATATAATGGAAATTTTTGTATAATTAAAAATTTTTTATATAATGGTTAATGTTTAAAATAATTTTAATACGCATTATTAGATTTTGAAAATTTGAAAAGTTCATAATAGTTCAAATTTCAATTAATTAAAATTTTGATTATTTAAAATTTAAAGAATTAAAAGTTTAAAATAACTAAAGTTTATTAATATTAAAATATGAGTAACTTTGTAATTCCTAAACTAATCACTGTTTGAAACAATTTAAAAACTTATAAATAAAATTAACTTTATATATGTTAGTTTGTAAATGTAAAAGATTAAAATAATTAGGTATTTAAAAAAAATATTAAATATAAATCTTGAAACTTTAATATATACAAATTTGAATTAATCCAAGTTAAAATAAAGAGTCAACATTTCGTTGAAACTGTTTTAAGTTTGGAACTACTTTTTGGAAAAATTAAAATTCGAGTTGTTAAAACTTTTGAAGAATAGAAATTTTCCACAATAGAAGTTTGGAACGATTAAAGTTTGTATAAATTATAGAAGTTTGAATACACTTTGTTCAAAAAACTCTATTCTTTCAACGACAATGTTTAAACTGTTTGTAATGTACCTAACTACACTATTTTTTCCTTTTACTTATTTTTTTATTATTTTTCCTTTTTTAAAAATAAAATTGTAAAACTCGTGCTTCTTTAAAATACTTTTTATTTAATTTTACTAATTTTTCTGTTTTTTTGAAGTCGGCAGCGACTTTACTTTGCATAGAATGAAAGTTATATTCATCTGAAATATTAATTTTATTTGTTTAACAAATTTTATTAATTTATTAATCTTATTTGTATGTGCTAAAATTTATAGTTATAAATGACCAGAAACAATTAAACAGTTTTCAACATACAATTATTTTCTTTCAATTGTATAATTATTCTTTAATTTTTTAAAAATATTATGTTCTGTTGTCGATTATTTTTGCCAGCTTTAAAATTTTTCTTTACATTGTAAATTATTTTCCTCATTTCTAAATTAATTTCTTTAATATTCAATTATTTTAGTCATTTTATAATTTTTCTTTCAATTATCAATTATTTTCTTAAAATTTCAATACAATTTTTCAATCTTCATTCATTTTCTACAATTTTATTCATAATTTTCATCAGTTTATAATTGACAATTTATTATGCTCCTTCAATTTTATGATTATTCATTAATTTTTAAAATTATTTTTGTTTAAATGCCGACTATTCTCATCATTTTTCTAAATTTTTTCAATTGTTAATTATTTTTTTAATAGTTGGAGAATTATTTTCTTCAATTTTTAATTATTTTCGTCATATTGTAATTTTCCATTTAATTATAAAGTATTATCTTAAAATTTTCATTTAATTCTTTATTTTCCAATTTATTTCTTCAATTTTTAATTATTTTCTTCAATTCTTAAATATTTTCTTTAATTTTCCATTATTTTTATTAATTTTCAATTAGTTCCTCAATTTTCAATAATCAACGGTTTTTATCAATTATTTTTTTTATTCATAAAAATTGTTTTAAAATTTCAATTTAATTATTCCATTCGAGAACTATTCTCTTCAATCTCAGTTATTGTCTTCAAATTTAAATTCCACTTCTCAATTATTTTCTTTAATATTAAAAAATTCTGACCTTTTCTCTATTATTTTTTTCGGTTATCATTAAGTTTCTTCGATTTTAAATACAATTGTTCAATTATTTTCTTTAATTTTTAATCCCATTCTTCAGTTTTCAGTTGTTTTCTTTTATATTAATTAATTTTCGGTTTTCTTTATAAAGAAAACGTAAAATGTAAGTATACTTACATTTTTTGAATTTTTAAGTATATTCTTTAAATTTCAATTCCATTTTTCAATTTTTAATTGCATTGTTCAATTTTCAATTATTCTCGTCATTTTTCTACTATTTCCTTCAATTATTAATTATTTTACGCAATTTTCAATTATTCTGCACAATTTTTTAAATGTTCAATCTTCAAATGTTATAATTATTCTTTGTTTTTTTAATTATTTTGTTCGGTTGTGTATTAATCTATAGTCATTTTTTTAATTTTGTTTTCAGTTACCAATTATTTTCGTAATTTTATAATTTTTGTTTCAATTATCAATTATTTTTACAAATTTTCATTTAATTCTTAAATTTTCAATATACCTATCTCCTCAACTTTTTTTTTTTTTTATTTCCAATTTCAATTATTTTTTTCGATTTGCAATTCAGTTGTTCAATTTGCAATTATTTTCAACAATTATTCGTATAATCTTTCAACTATTTTATTTTAATTTAATGTTTGTTTATTTTTTTTAAGTACACTGAGAAATAATTTTGGTAAAAGTTCTTGTGCCTTATGTATAAAAGCGGCATAATTGGCAGTCCCCGAAATTTTACCGTGCTATCATACAATTTTTACCGGATTTTCTGGTAAAAATTGTGGGAAATACAGTAAAAATTGTAAGACAGCACGGTAAAATTTCAGGGACTGTCAATTATGACGCTTTTATAATGAACAGCACAGGAATTTTTACAAAAAATTTTTCTCAGTGTATTCTTTTCAATTGTGTAATTAAGTATTCATTTTTCGAGTTTTTTTTCAACTGTCAATTATTTTCGTCACTTTTCAGATACATTCTTCAATTACGTAATTTTCATTACTTGAATTTGCAAAAATGTATAATTTTAAATGATCACCAACAATGCAAAGTTTGCCTCGCTCCTGGGCGCGCGTTAATGTAGCTGAGTCAAATTTTCTGAACTGGGCCACCTAAAACTGACTTTTCAAATTTGCTTTACTTCTATACATAATTTATTACAGCCAGGTGGTACAAAAACATTCCTGGAAAGCTTTTTTAAAAATTTTAATTTTTCAATTAGTTATAAACAATTAAAGTTTAAAGCACCTTTTTACGAAATTGTCAATTGCTCAGCTGTTTTTTGATAAAATTGAATAATATTTGGTAGAGACATAAAAAAATAGTGCCTCTATTAATCACGATCAGAATTTTAAAAATTCGTAATTATTTATGCAAAATAAATTGTTAATTAATTAAACAATTGAAATTTTTTACAACTTCTGGGGCAGGTATGAAAAAAATTCAAAAACAGCATAAATCTGTGTTTTCTGCACTTTCATTTAAAAAAAAAAAATTTTAGTACCTTTGAAAATTGAGCAAATGGCGTAATTTTAAAGAGCGGCGTCCAAGCATTCTAACTGCCGCGGCCGCTGCGCTGGCGCTGCCGCCACAGTGGGGCAAAAAAAGCGTCCGTGGAAAAATTAACATAGCGCCCAGAAATATTACCCAATTTAGATGTTTTTTTTTTAAATTAAAGGTAACAAAACTCTGCATAACACCCCTTATTTTACTTTTTGAAAAATAGTTGTTTTCATTTATTTATTAAATGTTAAACAGGAAAAAAAATGTTTTCTTATTAAAACCAGTTTAATTTTTTATTAAACGCATAATTTATATTAACAAGAGCAACATTTTTTGAAGTAATTCTTTTAGAACAACTTCTAATAATAAGCTAATTGTTTAAAAAATGTTTGTATAAGTTATAAACTAAACAATCTTATGAACAATGCATTTTCTTCATATCGTTATAAAGAAGTTAATAACATTATTTCTACATTTTTCTCATGATTAACGGGATGACAAGTTATTTTTAATTTAATTAATTTTTAGGTTTATTATTGTTGAAACAAACATTAATTAAAAAACTACTTTTACTTTTTTTTATTTAATTGACAAATTTCTTGTTTACTTTTGAAGTCGTTTTAGTATTTATTTCTTTCGATCCTAAATTAATTTCATAATTTTTTGTAAAATTTAAGAACTATTCTTTATTTTCATTTTTATTATCAATTTTATAAAGAATTTTTATATTTTATTTATCTTTTTGTTTTATATGTTTTGAATAATTAATAAACCTGCTCTCTAAATCTGAATTAGTTAAAAATAACTAATTTGAAAGAAAAAACTCAGTCACTAATTCAAATAATTATATTTCTACTAATCATTTAGTAAAGAATAACTAATTATTAGTCAAATTCATTTTTAGGTTTTGTCAAAATAACTAATGTTTTAGTAAAATTCTGTTTACTAATTCAATTAGTCGTATTTTAACTATTTATTAGTTAGGTTTTTACTAACAATTAGTCATTTTTTTACTAATAATTAGTTATTTTTAACTAATTACTGAAATATAAACTTTGGCACGATTTTACTAATTATTAGTTATTTTTAACTAATTTAGATTTAGAGAGTGTAATGAAATTATACTTTTATTATATAAATTATAATAGCTTTTAATTTTGTTTTTATTTTACCCCTATTATTCGAATGTAATTGTTATTTAATTTAAGCATAAAAGTCTAATTCCAAATGTTTAAACATGTTTGACGATAGCTTTAAATAAAAAAAATCATTTTATTTTATAACTCAAATGTCTTCATTAATGTAAAACCGTCGTTTCCTTTTTTAAAAATTGTTTGTATTTTTGATAGGTAAATATCAAATTAATCAATACAGGAAATTTGTTAATTAACGTTTGTTTAAACAATAAGAAACCTGAAATTATCTGCAGCAATAATATTGTACATTGTGCACAAAATTTCATTAATTTTGAAAATAGGAACCGGAAAAAAAAATTGTTTATAAAATTTGTTTATAAATTAACAAAATAATTAATTTATAATAGTTTTTCGTAAATTTAACCACTAATTAGTTACAAATATTAAAGAACAGATGGATTTAATTTGCTAAATATTAAGAAAACCAACGAAGAAAACATATTTCGTCTACAGTCTAGTTTATAACATATACAAACATTTTTTAAAAAATTAGCTTATTATTAGAAGTTGTTCTAAAATAATTACTTCAAAAAATGTTGCTCTTGTTAATATAAATTATGCGTTTAATAAAAAATTAAACTGGTTTTAATAAGAAAACATTTTTTTTCCTGTTTAACATTTAAGAAATAAATGAAAACAACTATTTTTCAAAAATTAAAATAAGGGGTGTTATGCAGAATTTTGTTACCTTTAATTTAAAAAAAAATACATCTAAATTGGGTAATATTTCTGGGCGCTATGTTAATTTTTCCAAGGACGCTTTTTTTGCCCCACTGTGGCGGCAGCGCCAGCGCAGCGGCCGCGGCAGTTCGAATGCTTGGACGCCGCTCTTTAAAATTACGCCATTTGCTCAATTTTCAAAGGTACTAAAATTTTTTTTTTTAAATCAAAGTGCAGAAAACACAGATTTATGCTGTTTTTGAATTTTTTTCATACCTGCCCCAGAAGTTGTAAAAAATTTCAATTGTTTAATTAATTAACAATTTATTTTGCATAAATAATTACGAATTTTTAAAATTCTGATCGTGATTAATAGAGGCACTATTTTTTTATGTCTCTACCAAATATTATTCAATTTTATCAAAAAACAGCTGAGCAATTGACAATTTCGTAAAAAGGTGCTTTAAACTTTAATTGTTTATAACTAATTGAAAAATTAAAATTTTTAAAAAAGCTTTCCAGGAATGTTTTTGTGCCACCTGGCTGTAATAAATTATGTATAGAAGTAAAGCAAATTTGAAAAGTCAGTTTTAGGTGGCCCAGTTCAGAAAATTTGACTCAGCTAGTAATGGTAATAAAGTTTGTGACTTTAGTAATTTTAAAATGGATAAATTGCAATAAAGTACAACTATTTATTTTCAATTGAGAAAGTGTCTAATGTGTGACATGTTGAGAGTAAGATTTATTGATAAATTGAGGTTAGAGAAGAAAAGCTGAAAAGATGGTAAAGTGGGAAGAAAAGGTCATGTTGTTTTGTCGCCTCAGTTGGGGTGAAAACGGGAGCAAAGAACGACGAATCGCGACATTTAATGCGTAATATCCTATTTAATCTTGTATGAAAAGCACCGAGTGATGGTTTACGGTAGAATAAAGACGTTGAGGGTTTCCCAGGGGGTGGTTAGGAGACGGTTAGGGCATTGAGCCGTCCAAGCCACTCGCTCCGAGCTCCAAGTTGCCTCTGAGACTAGAAAGCCCTCGGGGTTGGGGGCGGCAGATGGCAGTCGACGGACCAGTTTTATCCAACACTTTAACCCTTAGCTTCAAGGGGAGAGAATACTTACTTCCCAAAAGAAGAAGAGAGACGGAAATACCGAGGCTGCAAAAAAACTGACGCGAGAACTTTGCCTCGAGTTCACGACACCACATGTGTCACATTTCATCTACCTATCTTTTTTGCTTTATTTTTATCGGCGGTTTCACAGCTTTCAACTTTTCAACTCATTTGGATCTTTATAGTTTTGTTAATTAAACTTTTTTACTCAATTTTCGGTCAACAAAAAAACAATTATTAATTCTTTTAATATGCTTTCTGTTGGCTGATTGATGATGGAAAGTTTGGTTTTTGGGAATTGTTAAATGAAATTCTATTTGAAGGGGACATCGATTTTATTTTGCAAAAAGGTTGATGAGAGATAATGTTAATAGTGGAGAATTAAACTTCAGATTCGTGTAGATTCTGATTTGGAAGTTAAATCGGAAAAGAAGAGAAGGATTTAGAAAAAGAAGGTTATAAAATGTTTTTTTTTTTAAATTTAGGTTTATAACTCCTCCATTAAATAAAGTGAAGAATTTCTAGAGAATAAAAAACTATACTAGAGAAGTGAGAAATATAACTAACGAAATTTTAAAAATTACCAGAATATCGAAAAATAACTATAAAATGAAAAAAAAAACATTACCAAATCTGAATATTATAAAATGGAAGTAATGACTAAAGAATTAAACAAATTACTAGAAGGTTACAGAATCACTAGAAAGGGAAGAAAATAACTATAAATTGTCGCACAAAACAACTAGGAATTTTAAAAAATATTCTAAGTATGAAAAAATCAATGGAAAATGACAAAATACATAATTAAAAATAAAGATGATAAATACCTAACTAAGATTTTAAAAATCTAGAAAATAAGCAAAAGAATTAAATTTTTAAAATAAACACTTGGAAATTTTAAGTAAAACTCCTAAAAAGAGAAAACGAAAGATAACTAGAAAATAAGGAAAAATTATTAAGTGCTAACATTTTTTTGAAAATTTAAGAAAAATAATTAAAAAAGGACAAAATTGTTCTAAAGATTCATATTAAAAGTAGGTAAATAAATACTATTAAAAATTGTTATTTTGTACAAACATAGGTAAATGTTGTTTTATACAACACTTGGAATTAAAGATTAAATAATTAAATAAATAAATTAAACAAATAATAAATACTTATCAATTAAGTCCTAAAAATCAAATATTTAATCTTTAGAACCTAAAACTCATATTTAAATTTTAGAAGTTGTAAGTTTTGTGTTAAAATGTTACTTACTTAATAGAACTAGAACTAGACAACGAACGAGAGTAACTATAAATATCAAAAAAAAATTTGGGTTGAAAAGAGAATAATTAAAAAACATAGAAATAACTAATTTTGGAAATAAAAGTTGGAAAATCTTCTTTCTAAATCTGAATTAGTCCAAAATAACTAATTTAAAACTAATTTAAAAGCAAAAACTGAGTCACTCATTCAAATAGTTATATTACTACTAATCATTTATTCAAAAATAACTAATATTTTTGAAAAATTCGGTTTACTAATTCAATAAGTCGAATTTGAACTATTTTTTAGTTATTTTTTTACTAATAATTAGTTATTTTTAACTAATTCAGATTAAGAGAGTTAAAAAAAAACCCTAGAATAACGTTAAAAGAATTAAAAAATAACTATAAATTGAAAGAAGAAACTAAAATTTTTAAAAAAGAAAAGAAATTAATATAATATGAATATGAAAAAAAAACTGCAAAAGAAGGGAAAGATTATTTGAAATTTTTTAATCATAATAAGAATGATTTACTAAAAAGTTAATAAATGACTAGAAGTGAAGATATGCTTACGACAACTTATAAACGTAAAAATAGCTTCAAAATAAAAAATATCCTAATCTTAATAAACACAACTTTTGTAAATAAAGAAAAAATACTAGAAATTAAGAAAAATTACTAGAAAATTAGAAAGCAATAACAAGCAATTGCTTGTTATTGTTAAAATAAATAAAAAGAGATTAACAATAATAATTTTTTTTAAAAGAGGAACTTTATGAAATAAAAATTCCTTTCATTGCATTAAAAAAAGGCATTCAATCGAATTTCTTATATTCAAGGTTTGTATTTTTAAGAACTGCACATTTAATGTAACCTTTGTTATGGAAATCCTGCCACTTTTTTCTTTGTCAGGAATTTACTTTTGTGTTGAATTAATTAAAATCTCTAGAATAATAAAATATTGAATTTGTGATTTATGAACCACGTATCTTTTTCGATAGTAATTTTAGGTATTATTAAAATAATTCTCATTGTAGGTTTTATATAGTGTTTTTAAAAAAATATATTTTTGAAAAAATGTTTCGCGTGAAAATTTTTTAAATTGATTCATAACGAATGTTTAATCACGCGATTAGATTCCTTTACATTCAATCACAGGAGGCGAATTCGTGATCGATTCAAGTCATTGGGGTTCACCGTTCTGCTTGGTAACCACGAAGTGTGTTGTTGGCGGATTTGACGCGCTTATCAATAGATCGTGAAGGTAATAGACTACTCGCACCCTCAATCTAGTACATAACTGATATCTGATAAGAAACCAATAGGTCGAAGTGATTTCCAAGAAACAGTAAACACTTTTGCAATAAAATAAAATCAATACACGTTTAACTTCTAGTCGAGTGGTACTAAAATTTGTCTAAGAAATATCGTCCGAATTTTAAAGTCTATTCATTTGAACAAAATAGAATGAAGCTTTTTAGAAATATCGTCAGAAGAATCTAATCTTAGAAAACTTAAAATTTTTCTATTCTTATCCTGTACAAGTTATTGTTTTTTATTTTAATTTTATATAAATGTTTCCACTAAATATTACTAGAATAAATGGGTAATTCTACCAGAACATTACTTATTTGGCATGACCTCAAGTTTTTCTCTATAGTTATAATAATTTATGATAATTTCTCTCCTCTGGATTGTTGAATATTATATTTAATATTTTTGATAGTTTTTTTGCTTTAACTAATTATATTTTTACAAAATCCACTTGACGAATTAATATCAGAGGCATTAATGTAATTAATTAACATGAAACTGAATAAATAGTTTTCAGCGATTCACAACCTGAAGCGTCATTCCTTTAGTACAAATCAAAAATAGAATGGCAATAGATAAAAAGTTTTTGCAATTTTTCTACAATAAAGTTAAAATATGTAAACATTCTAAGGCAATTTAAAGTTAAGGGCATGTGATGATAATGCTAAATTTGTCCGTAAACTTTCTCTTAAAGTACTCAATGTTTTGACACCAAACTTTGTAGAATTACTCAAAATACCATTAGAATGGTCTCTCTGACCCAAATTTATTTCATTTTTATCTTTAAACTAATTTTTTTTTCAATTTTACACTTTTTGGAAAATTTTGAAAAAAAAGTAAATTTAAAAAATATTTAGTTTAAAGACAAAAATGGAACAAAATTGGGTCAGAGAGACCATTCTAATGGTATTTTGAGTAATTCTACAAAGTTTGGTGTCAAAACATTGAGTACTTTAAGAGAAAGTTTACGGACAAATTTAGCATTATCATCACATGCCCTTAAGTAAAATTTTTTGGGGGTTTAAGTAAAATTGCTAAATTTCAAATATATAGCATTTAAAAGATTTTGAAAAATTTCTTAAATTGTTCAAAAGTGTCTTAAATTAAGACATTTTTCATGTCTAAATGACGACTAAGACACGAAATATGTCTTAATTTAAGAAAGTTTTACTCAATTTAAGACACCTATTTTTACAGTGCTGTCAGCTAAAACTAAACCTACAACACAGAAAATTGTTTTGGATTAAATTAATCTGCAACGCTCTTTTTTTTATACCAAATTGAATTTAAATAATCTGAAATTGACTTAAAACAATCGCGCTGCAGATTATTTTAATACATATAAAAGTTTTCAGATAAAAAATGACTCTTAGTGGTAAAAATATTTTTTAATTTGGTAAGTCTTTTAAAACTTACATAGGGTAAATGTACCATCTACTACGAGTTTTCAAAATCGTCGTTTTTAAACCTACGTTTTAATAGTTTAAACTAAAAATTCATCCTTGAATTTTTTATAATAAATATTTGAGCATTATTAACATTGAAAAAATCGATGTATATCATTGGTTAATGTCTATTAATATTTAAAAAAAGCAATTTAAAAAATAAATACAATGTTGGTATTACTACGAGATGGTTTGCATTACGACACGTGTATTACTACGAGTGTTTGTGTTACTACGATGGCAATACTACGAATAAATTTCACCTTAGAAATTACTTAAAATTTTTTATTTTCGCTATTAATATGCAAATTATACGGGGAAATTTTCTTTTTATAAATCAATAGTTCTTATTATTTATTTATCAACATTTATATTTCTCTAAACTAATTTTATATTGAAATAGAATAATGTAGAATAAACTTTAAAATCACTTTGTAAAATCACAAAAAAGAACAAATAGGTTCTGTTTGAGCAAAGTTTAAATCAAATATATATTAATATACGTATTAAATTAATGTTTCCTGTTTTTTTTTTGGAGATCTTTAATTTTTTTCTCGATTTCCCCCTTCTATTTTCTTTTCATTAGGTACTGCTTCTTCAGTTTTTTGCTTTTTTCTTTAATTTCTTGCAGCTTTTTTGATGCTCTCTTTTTAATTGACCACTTTTTCTTAGAAATAATATCTTTCCTTGGCATGCATCTTTTCTTTCACTAAAAGCACTTATTTCTAAACTAATATTAACTCACAGTGCTCATTAACAGTTGTCATTATTCAAAACATATTTGTAGGTTAGGTCAATCAACTTATTTGTATTGTCGTAATAGATGCGTGCGCATAAAATGCTGTACACATTACTACATTTAAAAATAAATAATGAAAATATTAAAAATATTAAAAATTGTTAACATTTTTAAATATTACAATATTTACTTTATCTGGAAATAACTTTACTTTAAATGTTTCTGTCTCAAATATATTCAAATAACTAAAAATCAAAAAGGACTTTCAACCTACTGAAAGCAAAATTCTGTGTTGTGATGCTGAGTAGTAACTTTTAAAGCAATTTTAAATAAAATAAACAATTTTGCGGAAGTTTTCAGCAATAATAATGTTCTTAATACATTAAAATTATAAAATATAAGTTTGTAATGCATTATTTATTCAAACAAATTTTTATTCCTCTATTTTAGGCTGATTCGTAGTAATTGGAGCATTCGTAGTAATTGGTACATTTACCCTATCATTCGAATTATAATTATAATAAACTAATATTATTAAATAGTTCTTAATAAATGCCAAAATATTGTAGAAGATAATTTAGAATATCATGAAGTTGTTCTTTACTTTAAAAAAAAAACACCTGCTCCATATTTTAACCTCTTATTTTTTCGATAAATTTTATTTTTAAATCTACAAATTAGCATGATCAAGATATAAAGGTGTTAAGTCCGTCAATATTTCTGAGTCTTAGAGGTCAAAAAATGTATTTATTATTTTCTCGTTTTCCAAGCAAAGAAAGAAAACTTTCTGGAGAATCACCCAAATATTCCAGGTAATATACTTTTGAAACTTGACTGTGGAATACTTTTTATTTTTAATATTCTAATCTACCAGAAAAGTAAACTTTATAAAAAATTTTCTTATTTGAACATACTGTCTTCTATCAAAAATATTCCAGAAATAAACTCATAGGGTAACAGGTACAGTGACCGACCCCCTGACAGTGAACGACACCCGTCGTAAAAAAGGTTAATTATTAACATATTTACACATTAATATACATTGTATTTTATTAAATTGAGAAAAATGGTTCATTACGAAACTTTTAAACTAATGCCAATACATAATAATTAAAAATAATGAAGGAAATTCTGTTTTTTAAAAATGAGGTTAGGTGTGTTTCGTTTTTTCCATCAAAATTTACGAAAACGACAAGAGCATCAGTGAACCAAAAGTAAGTTTATTTTTTAAACACAACTGTTTTAATAAGTCAGGTTTGCATAATTTGCTTTAAAACAAGTGTAATTAGTAATGTGAGACTTAAAAAACACTGTAAACAATGTGAATTCTTTAATTATTTGGGTGTCGTTCACTGGCCAAATAATTTTCCCCAATGACAGTGAACGACAGGGGAATGTCGTTCACTAATTTCTATAAATTTCTCAATTTTCAGTGAACGACACCATATAAAAACTTGACAACTGAATTATTTGTTCATGATTATTTAAATATTGCATTATCACAAATTAATGTTATTAATGCTTGTAATAGTTAATTTGCAAATGCTTAGTATAAAAACTTATTAAATTATTTAAAAAATCTATTCAATATGCAATACATGACGAGGCTTCCATTTTTTTCTCAATTGTGTTATTAATTAAGAGTAGAAAATTTAATTATATGAAAAAACTGAAAATTATTATATTTACAATTGTTTAAAGAATTTAATATTGTTAACTGTCCAATCTATTATTACGACTAGAGACTTTTATTTTGTTCTCAGTTGTTAAATTTATTAAGCATAACATTTAATTATATGAAAGAGGTAAAAATATTATTTTTAAAATTGTTTAAATAATTCATTGTTGCTAATTTTTCAATATATTGAACAAAAAACAGAAGGCTAAACATTTCTAGTATTTTCTCATTTATGCACATTTTCAAGATCAGAACAACTATTTATAAGAAAAATTAAAAATTATTATTTTTAAAATTGTTTAAATAATTTCTTGTTGTCAATTTTCCAATATGTTGCATATAAAGCTAAACACTTCTATAGACTATAGAAAATATCAACATATTTTTAAATAAAAAATAATTAATTCTTAAAAGAATTTAATAAGATTTTATACTATTCTTTGTACATCAAAAATACACAAACATTATTTCGATTCTATGGACTCGGAAGAATTGATATGTTGTAATTATTATTTATTATTTTAATACGTTTCGTAAGACATTTTCTTCATTTTTATTGTTTTAAAAACAATAAACAACGTTTTTTACGATTTCGTGAATTTTTCACAGTTTTTAAATTTTAAATATTTATATTTAAATAAATATAAATGAATTAATTATTATTAATTTATTTAAATTTATTCTGTTTGGTAAGCGAGAGCAAAAATTATATCCAATGAGATACTCATCCTTTCAAAAGAAAAAAGTGGATAAATATAACATATGTTATATTTATGTATTTATGTATTATATAATACATAATTATTTCTAAAATGTCAAATTGGTTTAGAATCTGCATAAAATTTAAATTATGAGCACATGGTCAGATTTTTAATTACATTTTTTATTTCTGAAAAAATTGGCTAGGTGTCGAAATTATACGCAGTCTGGAAATGTATTTTTAAGGTTATGTTAATTTTCCCTTTGCAACATCCTTAAAAAGAAGTCTTCTCTATAAATATATTATATTTTTTCATTTGTAATCAAGAAAATGTGTTAGTTTATGTTCGATATTGTTAAAATATTAAATATTTTAACTTATTTCACTTTCAGAAATAAATATATTTAACAAATAAGAAAAGGTGTCGTTCACTGTCCACGACGCTATGTCGTTCACTGAAAAAAGGGTGTCGTTCACTGTTTTCGTAGAAGGCATTTGAAAACTATTATTATTAATTTTTCATAAAGCTTTCGATAATTTCTACACATAAATATAAAATTAAAACCTTAATCTGTCATTTACAGTTTATTTCATAACTAAAACTATAATAGGTAAGATTATAACTTCACTCAAATTTGAAACTATGCTCAGGGTGTCGGTCACTGTACCCGTTACCCTATTTCAAATGAAAACTTCTGAATTTTTTTAAGACAAGGAAATATTTAAGAAAGCAGTATTTTGTTGTTATTTTTTAGAAGATTAGGGATTAAAATTCCGAAAAATAATTAGCAGCTATTTTCGAGAAATAATTAATCACTGATTTAAATTGTCGGTTGGACAATCGCAAAATCTGATTTTGCAGTATTACATAAATGAGCACACACACAGACACCAGGTGCAAGTGAAAATTGATAGGTTGTTAAGAGAGCAGCCTGCGTCTGAAGTGTTGTATTCCTTGGGATTTAGTCTCTCGATCTGAGAACAACTTGAACCGTCTCAAGTCCAACGAGGTAAGGTTCGAGAGACACTGGGCACGCGCCACTCAAGAAACGCCCTCGTTTTTCTTACAGTGATTCTTTCAGGGGGATAAGTATATCGGTTGAAGCAAATGGCACGCGAGACTTCCGGGCCCTGGTATCAAATTTGGCCCATTCTCCTTTCAAGAACTGAGGATCGCGGCCCGCGATCTTGGATGAATGAAAGCGGAAGCGGGGTCCTCTGGACCCCTTTAGAGCTCCCATTGTCTATTAGAGGGGGCGTGGGGCACACTATAAAGTTGAATGTCGTGTGCCTTCATACACAAACCGTCTGGTCACGCACACAAGGTCACCCCGTATCAAATCCTATAAAAAGATCAGTCGACTAATGGCAAGTAATGCATAAGAGCAGTTGGACGCGTTTCCTATCAGCTGCTGCCACTTTGCTTCTCCTAGTTATACTTTATCACAATCACTGTACAATAGAGTGTAAAATTTTATGAAAATTTCAGTATCTTCTGGTAAAATTTATTTTTCACTTTATAGTGCAAGTATATTTTAAATTTTACATTAGTCAAATAAAAAAAAAACAGTCGATAATTGGTTTATTTACGTTTCTCGCAAGTGAGATGAGTTAGTGATGAAATACAGTCGAACCTGGATAAGTGATCCCTTGTTAAGTGGGAATCCTCTTTTGGTGGAACCTTTTTTGTTATCCCTGCACAACTAACGCAAAATATTGAATAAAAAAACCGGTATAAGTGTGAAACTACTTCTATAAGTAGAACAGGTTTTTTAGAATAAGACAGCTGTAAGTGAAACTTTTCCTTAAATTTACCTATATAAGTGGAACGCTCCTTCTATAAGTATAAGTTATATGTGTAATATATTCCTTATATATAAGTGGAATATGTAAAAAGGTGTAAAATGAATAAACCTGTATAAAGTATAATAACCAGAAGTGGATTGTAATTATCAGATGGTAAAGAAAAGTTACTAAATTAAGTGGGAGCAGAGTTGAAGAAAAAAATCTAAAAACTGAGAAAGAAGCACTAAAAAGTTAAAAAATTACTAGAAAGTTACAAGATAACCATAAAAATTGAGAATAACTATCATCGTATCATCTAATGAAAATTACTGGAATCTATTTAAAAATGTATAAAAACACGATAACATATCAAAATACTTAAGTTAATTTTAAAACAGAAAAATATATACTTTATATAGACCAACAAGTTGGTCTTTTAATCAAGAATATTTTATCCAAAGAACCTATTATAATAAAATAAAAATTGGAGCAGTTATAAATAAAAAAAGAATTTTCAATGCAAAAAAATGAAAAAAAAAATGAGTTATTTTACGAATTTTGGATTAATTATAAACTTTATATAGGTCAATCGATTCGTTTAGAGGTAAGAAATATGATTTTTTTATTCATTAAGTTGTATTTTTAGCATGGAAAAAAATTTTGGCAAAAAACTATTTTTTCCGATGAATACAGGTACTAAAAAAAATTTGATTAATTTCTTTAGATATCTTGGCGATAAGAAAAAGCTATACATACATATCTGGACATTTGGTTAAATATAAACATTTACGCTTTTTAGATGAAAATGAGTCGATTTAGAATATTTTTGGAAAATCAAAAGTATTAACGATCACAAAACTTCCTCTATGAGGAAGGAAACTGATTATAATTTGTAACTAAAGTACTAGAATATTAAAAATAACTATAAATTGATCAAAACTGCTAGGCTGTGTTGAAAAATAACTAGAAAATTTAGGAAAATTACTAGAAAGTAAAATCATAAGTAGAAGTTGTTAAAAAATATCAAGAAAAGAAAGAAAAATTAAAATAAAGTAGAAGAAAAAGAAATTAATGTAAACAGCCTGAAAAATGTAGAATAATTGTTTAAAACTAAAAGAAACTACTAGATAGTTACAAAACAATCAGAAAGTAATAAAAATAACCATAATTTGATAAAAATGACTAGATTTACTGAAAAATAACAAGAAATTGAAATAAAAACACTAAAAAATATAAGAATAAGTGAGTTACAAGAAAACAATACTATAGAAAAAAGAAAACTAATTATGAGCCAAAAATGTATAGACATTGAAAAATTTTACTAGAGAATAGAGAAAAATTACTAAAAAGAAAAAAAAATTCTCGAAAGTGAATAATTAGAAATTAAAAAAGGAAATAACAAATAAAAACCATGCAACTAGAAAATGATCAAAATAACTAGTAATTTTTTAAAAGTAATTATAAAATGAGAGATGTATATACTGCAAAGTATAAAAATTATCAAAATGTTTCAAAAGGACATTAAAAATTTAATTAAAAATTACTAAAAAGTGTACAAGAAACTATAAAATGAAGGAAATGACTAATTTATGAAAAAACTTACTAGAAAGGGATAAAATAGTTAAAAACTTTTATAAATAACAATAAATTAATGGAAATTATCAGAATGTTTTACAAATAACTAAAAAAAAAAGTATGAAAAATCACGAGAAAGCGTAAGAAAACACATACAAAAAATTAGAAAAAAATAAATAGAAAAAATATTTAAATATTGAAAAAGTTGATTAAAAAAAAAAAAATCAGAAAACGACAAAAAAGTAAAATAGTAACTAGAATGACAGAAAAGTTGAACCTTATAGCCAGAAAAGGTAGAAGAATCACTAAATAAAGAAACAAGAAGAAGTTTAAGAAATATTTAGAAAATTTAGATAAGAAATTATAGAATGTTAAAAAAATACTAGAAAGTGTAAAACTTAACGACACACTGATAGAAAGTACTAAAAAGTTTTGATAAATAACTAAAACATTTAGAAAAGGTAGAAGAATTGGGTACAATAAAGTAAAAAAAGAATGACAAAATGATAAGAACTATAAAATGAAGAAATGAAAAAAACAACTAGAAGTTGAAACAAAATAATGTAAAAATTAATTCAAAGAACTAGAATGATAAAAAATCACTAGAACGTGTAAAACACAACCATAATATATTAATAAAAACTACTAAAATGTTCTTTAAAAACTGACTACCAAATGTAAAATAGTACTCGAAAAGAAAAGATTATTTGAGAAATGATGATAAATAACTATAGAAAAAGATGAAAAATTACTATAATATTAGCTCTTCTTATACATTTAATAGCTCACCTCACTTACGAGAAAGATCAGTAAACCAATTATTTTCCAAGTTGGAAAAAATATTACAACAAAACCGCCTACATACTAATCTCTTGATATCAACAGTCTAATATTTACTGAAAATTCTAAAAAACGTTATTCCAATTAGTAAGAAAATAAATTAAGGATTTTTTTGCCTGAAAACAATTGAACAAAAGAACTGACGTTTGGTAAATTATGAGCTTATATGAAAATTAGTAAATTCTTCCTGTTTCTATTCAAGCTGGTATTTAGGTGGATAACAATGGAACAGTTTATTGTTTTGCTGACTTTTATCCAGATCTCATTTTCCTGAATCTATTATCTTGTTATTACGACTATTTGACAGAACCTGGAGGTTTTAGGTTACAAGCCATTGTTGAGCGAACGTCGGAATCAAAATGAGCGCACAGACGGCAGACGGCGGGTGAAAATGTACCTATGGACACATATACGAACAACCATCCACATATCCTGTTTGTATTTGTGTACACATTGCCCTTAACATAGTCCCACTATTTGTCGAAACTTTAACGATCTACAACTTTAATCGAATTCATGCCCCAAGGCTTATAAATAACTCTTTATCGCCAACTGAAATTTAACAATATACATTATTTTTTACAATTTTTGAAACCCGGATAATGACATGAAAACATAACCTTTTTCTCTATTTCTGTAGTTATTCACATTTTTAAGGTATATCCCTCGGTTAAATACAGGCTAACAGAAAAAAATTCCAATGCCCTACTTTTTAAAAATAGGAAAACATCCTTTTTTAGAAAAAAAAAATTGTGATGTTAAAAATTGTTTATTTACACACATTTTTGGTCAATACAACTTTTCTCTTGCACAGTTTTTCAGATATCATTATTTGTTTAACAAATAAAGTGCAATTTTTTTTTTACCAAATAATAATATTTGAAAAACAGTGCACTTGTTTGAAAATTCCCTTTCGTATATTTGTCGATAATCTATTTCCAAAGAACATGAGCTATTATAAATCAAAATCGCATTAATTTAAAAAATTTATAAAGAAGCGATTCGAGAGAAAAGTTTTATCGTCTAAAAACGTATGTAAATAAACAATTTTTAACATTAAAAATCTTTTTTTCTAAAAAAAGATCTTTTCCCTTCCCAAAAATTGTAGTTTCCAAAAAGTTTTGAATCCATTAAAGGACACTAGCATTTTTTTTCTAGATACCTTGTATTTACTTGAGAGATAAAGATTGTTAAGTTACCTTATATGTGGTCGAGTCCATACCAAGTGATCACACCAATTTCAGTCATATTGAGTAATATTTACGAAATTGATATTTTGGGTTCCTTTAGGAGTAAAAAAAATAAATTTTAATTATTTTTAAAAAATTCGAAATATTTTCGAAAATATTCAAATTCAAAATTTTGAGTACTATTTTTTTCGTTTTATCATAACTTCTGTAATTTTGAAGCAATTGAGATCATTTTTTTTTTAAATTACTCGTATTTAAATACTCTTTCAAGAAAAATTATAATAATTAAGAAATTGTTTATAATTAAATTTTTATTACAAAAATTAAATTATTTATTTAAACAAAATCTAAAGTATATCATCGATCTTTTTCAAAAAATTCATAAACATAGCCTGTAATGTGCTTAAAAATTTAAGCCAAAGAAAAAGATGGTATGTATTATAGTTTTTGAGAAAAAAATTATTAAGTTATGCTAGCGCGGCGCAGACCGGTGTCACCGCTACTCAACGCGTAGTTCCGTAGTAACCGAAATGTATGTATATTTTTACATAATGTAAATATAGTTAGTGTATTATATTTAAATTATAAGCTTCAGAAAGTCACACTGATCTTTTCATAGTACATGGACATCAAACTTTAGAATTAAAAAAATCGGAGAAAATAATTAAAGTAAAAAAAAGTAATTAAAAAATTGGTAATTTATAGAAAAATAATAAAAATAACTAAAAATTGGGAAAATTATTAAAATTTAAGAATAATAATTAAAAATTAGTTAAATCAATTGAAAAATAATTAATATAATTAAAAACTGGTAAAAATAAGTGAAAATAAGTGAATAATTAAAATAATTTAAAACTGAAGAAAGAAAAATAATGGACTGGTAAAATTATCAAAATTCGCGATGTTCAGGGATGATAATTTTTTTTCTTATGCAATTTTAGACCTAAAATTATGGGGTAATGTCAAAAATAGAGAAACAAATAATTTGCGGAGTTTGAGAAATTTATTCTAAGAAAAACTTAAATTTTAAAAATTAAACCTCTTTCACAATTTTCATTTTTTCCATCGACAATTTTTTTGTGGGATTTTTAAATGATTTTCTACAATCCATCGTATGGATTTTGAAAAATAAAATTTCGAAAATGACCAAAAAATATTGTTTTTTAATTTTTATGTAATACCATAATTCTACATCTTAATTGATGTAAGAAAAAAAAATGACACCTCTGAGCATCAAAAATTTTGTTGAGTTAAAATTTCACCTATCTCTTCCCTTAAAGAATGATAAAAATAGTTTGAAAATAGTTGAAAGAAATGAAAACTATAATAAATTTAAAAGATGACAAAATTTCATAAGGAGAAAAATGATTAAAAATTTGAAACATAAAGTATGAAACATAAAATTTGTCAGTACTGCGAAGTACTGACAAACTTCGCAGGTGTTGACAGATTGAATTAATGAATGAAATTTGAAGATTATTATAAATAACTATTTTTAATCAATGTTTGTAAAAAAAAATTTCAAGTTTCAAATTTTAGGTCTAAAATTGCATAAGAAAAAAAATTAACACCCCTGAACATCGCGAATTTTGATAATTTTACCAGTCCATTATTTTTCTTTCTTCAGTTTTAAATTATTTTAATTATTCACTTATTTTCACTTATTTTTACCAGTTTTTAATTATATTAATTATTTTTCAATTGATTTAACAAATTTTTAATTATTATTCTTAAATTTTAATAATTTTCCCAATTTTTAGTTATTTTTATTATTTTTCTATAAATTACCAATTTTTTAATTACTTTTTTTTACTTTAATTATTTTCTCCGATTTTTTTAATTCTAAAGTTTGATGTCCATGTACTATGAAAAGATCAGTGTGACTTTCTGAAGCTTATAATTTAAATATAATACACTAACTATATTTACATTATGTAAAAATATACATACATTTCGGTTACTACGGAACTACGCGTTGAGTAGCGGTGACACCGGTCTGCGCCGCGCTAGCATAACTTAATAATTTTTTTCTCAAAAACTATAATACATACCATCTTTTTCTTTGGCTTAAATTTTAAGCACATTATAGGCTATGTTTATGAATTTTTTGAAAAAGATCGATGATATACTTTAGATTTTGTTTAAATAAATCATTTAATTTTTTTAATAAAAGTTTAATTATAAACAATTTCTTAATTATTATAATTTTTCTTGAAAGAGTATTTAAATACGAGTAATTTAAAAAAAAAATGATCTCAATTGCTTCAAAATTACAGAAGTTATGATAAAACAAAAAAAATAGTACTCAAAATTTTGAAATTGAATATTTTCGAAAATATTTTGAATTTTTTAAAAATAATTAAAATTTATTTTTTTTACTCCTAAAGGAACCCAAAATATCAATTTCGTAAATATTACTCAATATGACTGAAATTGGTGTGATCACTTGGTATGGACTCGAACATGTATATTATTCCTAATTCTTTAATAAGATGAATACAAATTTTATAACCGTTTTTCAGAAAATTCAAATTATCTACTGTTAGCCATTATCTATTATAGGCAAGTCTTCAGCAAATACATGCTTAAAAAGGAATATATTCTCTTTTTAGAATTTACTTGAATTTCAAGACTCGATTAAAACTAGTCTGATTTCAGGTTAATTAAGGATGTATTATATAAAATGGGAGCAATTAAAGCGAAGGCAAACAGAGAAAAGGCGAAATTGACGTGTACGTGCTTTTTAAATGACGACGTTTCCCATGCAGGGCATGTTGTATTTATGAAAGCACCGACAGGCACACAGCGTGGGGCGTTTTTGAGTTAAAAGAAGGAGTGAAAAAAATCAGTGATAACGAGGCACCTCCCCGGAACTCAACGTGGGGTACAGGGGAACCCCTGTTGACTGCGCAGCTGTGAACCCCCCGGGAGTCTCATGAACTCGAGATATCGAGCGAAGCGGTTTCCAGATATCGAACACGGTGCAGCCCGTGCCATTTTGTCAAATTCGCTATTCAACTCGAGTCGCACGTGTGTAATGATTCTAAACCCATGACCGTTTGCTCATATGTGCGGTTTTTAGATCTGGATCACTGCACTCTTGTTTTACTCACTCAAATCATTTTTTTTTTATTTTTTACTTATCTTTTCAGTGTTACAATTTAGACAACAAAATTCTCCTTTTACTTTAAATATTGTTAATTTTTATCTTTTTTCCTCATAGGTAAATCTCTGGAATTTTAAACCTTTTAAAGTTCAAGATATTTTTTACTTTTAAAAGAGCAACAAATGTAACGATTAATGTTTATCAAAATATTTATTTATTGTTTAATGAGGGTTGTAGAATATTATTCAAACTTTACTTTGAATTAATATTTTTATTTTTATAAATGTTTTTATAAACGTACTTTGGCGTAATTAATTTTAATGTTTCTATCAATTTAGTCACTCATACTCACTTTTTGAAACTGGTTATAATAAATTTTGTATCCTAATTTCTTAATCAAAGAAAATTGTTTAGTAAATGTACTAGATAAAAGTATAATTAAAAATCAAATAGACTACATAAATAATGTATATTAACAAAATGCGATATATTTTTTGTTCTCTAACTTGTTCCTTAGTTTTCGTGTCGATGCTTAAATATGCTTAAACTTTTTTCAAATAAATAATTTAATACTTAAATAAAAATCATTTGTAACTAGAGGTATACCTAACTTTTAGTCCAAATAATAAATAAATGTATTTTATTTTTATTTCAATATAGGGTAAATGCGGGGGTAGTCGGACACTTAAGGATTCGATCTTAAATAATGATATTTTTCTTAAAATTGAAAAGTATTTTAACATATTGCTTTGCATGAACCGTTAAATGAGTCATCCATGATTAATTTTCATATAAATTTGCTACAAACATGTCAATATTTAATAAAATATAGCTATTTTAATAAAAAATCAGAATATCAGCAGTAGTCGGACACTTGCTTGTAAAGTCGGACACAACTGTATCAGTAGTCGGACATTTTTCTTTTTTAAAATAATAAAATATTTCTTGCTTTTATGTTATAAAATCCATAAAATCCAGTTACAGAAATAATCCTTAGGCAGCACGATTTTAATTTGTAAACCCATGTGGTGAATCTTAAACAAAAAAAGAAAGTTTTTTAGTTTTAAAATTTTATACCTCACTGTGGTATTTTGAAGACAATCTGTCAAGTTCTGTTGTGATCCTTCAGTGAAAAGGAGGAATTAGTATAAAATCAAATTTTAGGTTATTTTTCTTCTGATGCAGAAAATGTTAGAAAGTTAACAAATTTATAGGTTATAAGTAGTTGTTTTTATGGTATTTACATTTTCAGCATCTAAAATAATACGAGATATAATACAAGTAATATAGTGTCCGACTATACACAAACACTCTAAAATCTGACAGGTTAGGTCGGACACGTCAATTACGTCAATTATTTGTAAATTTAAAGTCATTTTAATGTTATTTTCACTTTTAAACATAAGATTAGAGTTTTCATAATCACTTTGTAACATTTTCAAACATAATTACAACCTACAAAAACTTATTTCGTACTAATAAAAATCTCTACCTCCTTAACGGCTGGAATAAGAAATCAGACAAAATGTCAAAACAACGCGGTTGAGTAAATTATTGTTGCATTTTAACTAATTTACAAATCACCAGAGGGCGTTGCAGGTAATTTTTATATTCTATAATTCTGACAAATTTGATAAAATAACTTTGTGAGAAGATTCCGACAGTAAATAATTATTTATTTAACTTCAAAACTGAAAGTGTCCGACTATAGGTACTGTCCGAAATTACCCGCATTTACCCTATTTTTTTTAAATAAAATATACTAATGATTAAATTTTAGGAAAAAACACTAAAACAGTCGCTGCACTGCAAAAATATAATAAGTGTTTTTTTCAAAACGTCTAATCAAATCTGATTCATAATTGTGACTTATACACTAATTACGATAAACTTAAAATTGTTCATGCAATTTCCCTCATTTTAATTGTTAATTATGTACTGTTATTAATTTGGATATTAAAATTCTGTGATAAGTGTTTTTTTCAAAACGTCTAATCAAATCTGATTCATAATTGTGACTTATACACTAATTACGATAAACTTAAAATTGTTCATGCAATTTCCCTCATTTTAATTGTTAATTATGTACTGTTATTAATTTGGATATTAAAATTCTGTGGCTGAATGGTATAAGAGCATAACTCCATTTTCATGCTTTCTAAATCTAAATTAGTTAAAAATAACTAATTTGAAAGCGAAAACTCAGTCACTTATTAAAATAGTTATGTTTCTACTAATTATGTAGTCAAAAAATAACTAATTATTAGTCAAATTTATTTTTAGGTTATGTCAAAATAGCTAATATTTTAGTAAAATTCTGTTCACTAATTGAATTAGTCGAATTCTAACTATTTTTTAGTTATATTTTTACTAACAATTAGTCATTTTTTTTATTAATAATTAGTTATTTTTAACTAATTGCTGAAATAAAAACTCAGGCACGATTTTACTAATTATTAGTTATTTTTAACTAATTCAGATTTGGAGAGTGATTTCGAGATAAACGAGTTTTAATTTTTTCTTGGTTCTGTGAATTCGAAAAGTCAATAAATAGATATGTTCGGTATTTTGCATTAAGTCTTATTATTTAATGGATTTTTAAAATACGTTTATCAAATTTAATAAAACGCATAGACTTTAAAGAAATATAAAATTTTTTTCACTAGAACATCATATTTTGTTGGTTTATATATTTATTTGTACTAGCGTAACAACCCTCGCTCGCTAACGCTCGCTCGTTTTTTATTTCTTTTATATATTTCTTTACTTTATGTATTCTTGAACATATATATAAATCTATAAATTTATAAATTTTAATAATCTATATTCTAATTCATATTAAGTCGATGCGGCCAATTTTTAAAAGAATATGATAATTGAATAACTTAAAAAGTAGTAAATTGTAATATGTATTATGTAATAATAATATATATTTTTAAATTGTTTTATAATTAATTATTAATTTTTTTTAGAAATATAAAATTAATTTTTAAAATTTTATTTGCTTTATTTTAAAAATAATATCTAGTATTCTCAAAAAGATTGTTTTAAAAAATATTGCCAGTAATAATGATAATAATACTAAATATTAATTAATAACAAATTATAACTTCCTAACATTAAAAAAAAGGCGTTTGAAAAAAGTATAAATACATAAAATCGATTGCATCTATAAACAACTAACTAAAAAATATCTTGATAAAAAAATTATAATTTAAAAAGCAATATAATAGAAAGGTTCTAAAAAATATATTTCGAATACAACAAGAAACAAAGAAGTAATAATAATAAAAGATGAAAACATATGTGCAGTAGCTTTTTAACAGACTTATACATGCGCAAAAGCTCCAAAAGGCAGTTACGCATGCGCAGTACTTTCCTATGAACGATACTTGTTACAGTAACAAAGAAAAATTAATGTCAAAAAATGTAATTGTCAAAGCAAATAGAGAAACAAGTTAACAAAAAAGTTAAAAACATTGCGTAAAGTATATAGTAATGCGCAATAGGTTCCTATGCCAGTAAAGCATGCGCAGTAGTTTTCTATGAACAAAAAACATGCGCAGTTGTAAAAATGTGAAGTATAAATGACATTTTAACTATTCTAAGGTAAAAAAATGTAGAAAAATGTGTAAACAAAAAAGTTCCATGTAATGCGTAAAACCTATAATTTATAAGAGTAAATTGCACAAAACGCAGCTGTGGTGCACTACTGCGCAAGTGCAACAATATGTTGTGCATAAAAAAATGTTCAGTTTAACATGTTTGACACGAATAATGCCAGTGCGCATTGTTACAAACTCTAATAACATGATAAATTGAACATTTTTGTAAGTAACCTATTGGAAAAAGTAGGTGAACTTTGAAGTCTGTACGACGATGAACGAAGTTTTCTCGGTATCATATTAATATAATAGAAGATTACAACGTACAATTTTATGAATATTGGGAGAACTTTCAAACTCTTTATTCTCAATAAATAAGTAAATTTTCACAAAACTTTTTTAAACACTAATTATATGGAAGATTTTCTGACAGTATGTTAAATATTTATTACCCCCCCCCCCCCGGTACCCCTAGAAAATGGTTTTTAAAAGTATGAAAAATTGAAAACTTTCAGATCAAAATTTGTTACATTTTATAAATATTTTAAAGAAAAAAAGAATAAAATTAATAAAATTAAATACACTTTTAATGTTTTTATTATTTTTTATATTCAATAATATAAATTTTTCTATTAAATTTCTTGAATTCCAATATTTAGACTGAATTTTGAATATTCTTTTCTATTATGGGTCATTAATTACAATAATAATGAAAAAAAAAACAATTTTAACCAATTTTTTAAATAAAGGTACCTTTGCGCATGTGCAGTTATCATGTTACCGTGTTACGCGTGCGCAATAATAAAACGGATTTTTACTGCGCACTTATTAAAAAAAGTATGCTATATGTACTGAAAATGTACTTATCTGATAAAGTCCCGCACTGCGCATGCGTAATTTTTGAATTTAATTAGAGCCAATGTGTGACTATCACTGTGCATGATTGCGCATGTGTAACAGCAATACAAAACAACTGCGCATGTGAAATGTTTGTTAAGTAGTGCGCACGTTTGCACAGCTGTGGTGCACTACTGCGCATGTGCAACAATATGTTGTGCATAAAAAAATGTTCAGTTTAACATGTTTGACACGAATAGTGCCAGTGCGCATTGTTACAAACTATAATAACATGGTAAAATGAACATTTTTGTAAGTAACCTATTGGAAAAAGTAGGTGAACTTTGAAGTCTGTTCGACGATGAACGAAGTTTTCTCGGTATCGTATTAATATAATAGAAGATTACCACGTACAATTTTATGAATATTGGGAGAACTTTCAAACTCTTTATTCTCAATAAATAAGTAAATTTTCACAAAACTTTTTTAAACACTAATTATATGGAAGATTTTCTGACAGTATGTTAAATATTTATTACCCCCCCCTCCCCCCGGTACCCCTAGAAAATGGTTTTTAAAAGTATGAAATATTGAAAACTTTCAGATCAAAATTTGTTACATTTTATAAATATTTTAAAGAAAAAAAAAATAAAATTAATAAAATTAAATACACTTTTAATGTTTTTATTATTTTTTATATTCAATAATATAAATTTTTCTATTAAATTTCTTGAATTCCAATGTTTATATTGAATTTTGAATATTCTTTTCTATTATGGGTCATTAATTACAATAATAATGAAAAAAAAAACAATTTTAACCAATTTTTTAAATAAAGGTACCTTTGCGCATGTGCAGTTATCATGTTACCGTGTTACGCATGCGCAATAATAAAACGTATTTTTACTGCGCACTTATTAAAAAAAGTATGCTATATGTACTGAAAATGTACTTTTCTGGTAAAGTACCGCACTGCGCATGCGTAATTTTTGAATTTAATTAGAGCTCATGTGTGACTATCACTGTGCATGATTGCGCATGTGCAACAGCAATACAAAACAACTGCGCATGTAAAATGTTTGTTAAGTAGTGCGCACGTTTACACAGCTGTGGTGCACTACTGCGCATGTGCAACAATATGTTGTGCATAAAAAAATGTTCAGTTTAACATGTTTGACACGAATAGTGCCAGTGCGCATTGTTACAAACTATAATAACATGGTAAAATGAACATTTTTGTAAGTAACCTATTGGAAAAAGTAGGTGAACTTTGAAGTCTGTTCGACGATGAACGAAGTTTTCTCGGTATCGTATTAATATAATAGAAGATTACCACGTACAATTTTATGAATATTGGGAGAACTTTCAAACTCATTATTCTCAATAAATAAGTAAATTTTTACAAAACTTTTTTAAACACTAATTATATGGAAGATTTTCTGACAGTATGTTAAATATTTATTACCCCCCCTCCCCCCGGTACCCCTAGAAAATGGTTTTTAAAAGTATGAAAAATTGAAAACTTTCAGATCAAAATTTGTTACATTTTATAAATATTTTAAAGAAAAAAAGAATAAAATTAAATACACTTTTAATGTTTTTATTATTTTTTATATTCAATAATATAAATTTTTCTATTAAATTTCTTGAATTCCAATATTTAGATTGAATTTTGAATATTCTTTTCTATTATGGGTCATTAATTACAATAATAATGAAAAAAAAACAATTTTAACCAATTTTTTAAATAAAGGTACCTTTGCGCATGTGCAGTTATCATGTTACTGTGTTACGCGTGCGCAATAATAAAACGGATTTTTACTGCGCACTTATTAAAAAAAGTATGCTATATGTACTGAAAATGTACTTATCTAGTAAAGTACCGCACTGCGCATGCGTAATTTTTGAATTTAATTAGAGCTCATGTGTGACTATCACTGTGCATGATTGCGCATGTGTAACAGCAATACAAAACAACTGCGCATGTGAAATGTTTGTTAAGTATTGCGCACGTTTACACAGCTGTGGTGCACTACTGCGCATGTGCAACAATATGTTGTGCATAAAAAAATGTTCAGTTTAACATGTTTGACACGAATAGTGCCAGTGCGCATTGTTACAAACTATAATAACATGGTAAAATGAACATTTTTGTAAGTAACCTATTGGAAAAAGTAGGTGAACTTTGAAGTCTGTTCCACTATGAACGAAGTTTTCTCGGTATCGTATTAATATAATAGAAGATTACCACGTACAATTTTATGAATATTGGGAGAACTTTCAAACTCTTTATTCTCAATAAATAAGTAAATTTTTACAAAACTTTTTTAAACACTAATTATATGGAAGATTTTCTGACAGTATGTTAAATATTTATTACCCCCCCACCCCCCGGTACCCCTAGAAAATGGTTTTTAAAAGTATAAAAAATTGAAAACTTTTAGATCAAAATTTGTTACACTTTATAAATATTTTAAAGAGAAAAAGAATAAAATTAATAAAATTAAATACACTTTTAATGTTTTTATTATTTTTTATATTATTAATATAAATTTTTCTATTAAATTTCTTGAATTCCACTATTTAGATTGAATTTTGAATATTCTTTTCTATTGTGGGTCATTAATTACAATAATAATGAAAAAAAAAACAATTTTAACCAATTTTTTAAAGAAAGGTACCTTTGCACATGTGCAGTTATCATGTTACCGTGTTACGCATGCGCAATAATAAAACGGATTTTTACTGCGCACTAATTAAAAAAAGTATGCTATATGTACTGAAATTGTACTTATCTGGTAAAGTACCGCACTGCGCATGCGTAATTTTTGAATTTAATTAGAGCTCATGTGTGACTATCACTGTGCATGATTGCGCATGTGTTACAGCAATACAAAACAACTGCGCATGTGAAATGTTTGTTAAGTAGTGCGCACGTTTACACAGCTGTGGTGCACTACTGCGCATGTGCAACAATATGTTGTGCATAAAAAAATGTTCAGT
Organism: Ganaspis brasiliensis; assembly: GCA_037103525.1. NCBI lineage: Eukaryota > Metazoa > Arthropoda > Insecta > Hymenoptera > Figitidae > Ganaspis > Ganaspis brasiliensis. Next base: position 4,602,521 of record JAZKLR010000009.1, on the reverse strand, counting down.
TTAACATGTTTGACACGAATAGTGCCAGTGCGCATTGTTACAAACTATAATAACATGGTAAAATGAACATTTTTGTAAGTAACCTATTGGAAAAAGTAGGTGAACTTTGAAGTCTGTTCGACGATGAACGAAGTTTTCTCGGTATCGTATTAATATAATAGAAGATTACCACGTACAATTTTATGAATATTGGGAGAAATTTCAAACTCTTTATTCTCAATAAATAAGTAAATTTTCACAAAACTTTTTTAAACACTAATTATATGGAAGATTTTCTGACAGTATGTTAAATATTTATTACCCCCCCCTCCCCCCGGTACCCCTAGAAAATGGTTTTTAAAAGTATGAAAAATTGAAAACTTTCAGATCAAAATTTGTTACACTTTATAAATATTTTAAAGAGAAAAAGAATAAAATTAATAAAATTAAATACACTTTTAATGTTTTTATTATTTTTTATATTATTAATATAAATTTTTCTATTAAATTTCTTGAATTCCAATATTTAGATTGAATTTTGAATATTCTTTTCTATTGTGGGTCATTAATTACAATAATAATGAAAAAAAAAACAATTTTAAACAATTTTTTAAAGAAAGGTACCTTCGCACATGTGCAGTTATCATGTTACCGTGTTACGCGTGCGCAATAATAAAACGGATTTTTACTGCGCACTTATTAAAAAAAGTATGCTATATGTACTGAAAATGTACTTATCTGATAAAGTCCCGCACTGCGCATGCGTAATTTTTGAATTTAATTAGAGCCAATGTGTGACTATCACTGTGCATGATTGCGCATGTGTAACAGCAATACAAAACAACTGCGCATGTGAAATGTTTGTTAAGTAGTGCGCACGTTTGCACAGCTGTGGTGCACTACTGCGCATGTGCAACAATATGTTGTGCATAAAAAAATGTTCAGTTTAACATGTTTGACACGAATAGTGCCAGTGCGCATTGTTACAAACTATAATAACATGGTAAAATGAACATTTTTGTAAGTAACCTATTGGAAAAAGTAGGTGAACTTTGAAGTCTGTTCGACGATGAACGAAGTTTTCTCGGTATCGTATTAATATAATAGAAGATTACCACGTACAATTTTATGAATATTGGGAGAACTTTCAAACTCTTTATTCTCAATAAATAAGTAAATTTTCACAAAACTTTTTTAAACACTAATTATATGGAAGATTTTCTGACAGTATGTTAAATATTTATTACCCCCCCCTCCCCCCGGTACCCCTAGAAAATGGTTTTTAAAAGTATGAAATATTGAAAACTTTCAGATCAAAATTTGTTACATTTTATAAATATTTTAAAGAAAAAAAAAATAAAATTAATAAAATTAAATACACTTTTAATGTTTTCATTATTTTTTATATTCAATAATATAAATTTTTCTATTAAATTTCTTGAATTCCAATGTTTATATTGAATTTTGAATATTCTTTTCTATTATGGGTCATTAATTACAATAATAATGAAAAAAAAAACAATTTTAACCAATTTTTTAAATAAAGGTACCTTTGCGCATGTGCAGTTATCATGTTACCGTGTTACGCATGCGCAATAATAAAACGTATTTTTACTGCGCACTTATTAAAAAAAGTATGCTATATGTACTGAAAATGTACTTTTCTGGTAAAGTACCGCACTGCGCATGCGTAATTTTTGAATTTAATTAGAGCTCATGTGTGACTATCACTGTGCATGATTGCGCATGTGCAACAGCAATACAAAACAACTGCGCATGTAAAATGTTTGTTAAGTAGTGCGCACGTTTACACAGCTGTGGTGCACTACTGCGCATGTGCAACAATATGTTGTGCATAAAAAAATGTTCAGTTTAACATGTTTGACACGAATAGTGCCAGTGCGCATTGTTACAAACTATAATAACATGGTAAAATGAACATTTTTGTAAGTAACCTATTGGAAAAAGTAGGTGAACTTTGAAGTCTGTTCGACGATGAACGAAGTTTTCTCGGTATCGTATTAATATAATAGAAGATTACCACGTACAATTTTATGAATATTGGGAGAACTTTCAAACTCATTATTCTCAATAAATAAGTAAATTTTTACAAAACTTTTTTAAACACTAATTATATGGAAGATTTTCTGACAGTATGTTAAATATTTATTACCCCCCCTCCCCCCGGTACCCCTAGAAAATGGTTTTTAAAAGTATGAAAAATTGAAAACTTTCAGATCAAAATTTGTTACATTTTATAAATATTTTAAAGAAAAAAAGAATAAAATTAAATACACTTTTAATGTTTTTATTATTTTTTATATTCAATAATATAAATTTTTCTATTAAATTTCTTGAATTCCAATATTTAGATTGAATTTTGAATATTCTTTTCTATTATGGGTCATTAATTACAATAATAATGAAAAAAAAACAATTTTAACCAATTTTTTAAATAAAGGTACCTTTGCGCATGTGCAGTTATCATGTTACTGTGTTACGCGTGCGCAATAATAAAACGGATTTTTACTGCGCACTTATTAAAAAAAGTATGCTATATGTACTGAAAATGTACTTATCTAGTAAAGTACCGCACTGCGCATGCGTAATTTTTGAATTTAATTAGAGCTCATGTGTGACTATCACTGTGCATGATTGCGCATGTGTAACAGCAATACAAAACAACTGCGCATGTGAAATGTTTGTTAAGTATTGCGCACGTTTACACAGCTGTGGTGCACTACTGCGCATGTGCAACAATATGTTGTGCATAAAAAAATGTTCAGTTTAACATGTTTGACACGAATAGTGCCAGTGCGCATTGTTACAAACTATAATAACATGGTAAAATGAACATTTTTGTAAGTAACCTATTGGAAAAAGTAGGTGAACTTTGAAGTCTGTTCCACTATGAACGAAGTTTTCTCGGTATCGTATTAATATAATAGAAGATTACCACGTACAATTTTATGAATATTGGGAGAACTTTCAAACTCTTTATTCTCAATAAATAAGTAAATTTTTACAAAACTTTTTTAAACACTAATTATATGGAAGATTTTCTGACAGTATGTTAAATATTTATTACCCCCCCACCCCCCGGTACCCCTAGAAAATGGTTTTTAAAAGTATAAAAAATTGAAAACTTTTAGATCAAAATTTGTTACACTTTATAAATATTTTAAAGAGAAAAAGAATAAAATTAATAAAATTAAATACACTTTTAATGTTTTTATTATTTTTTATATTATTAATATAAATTTTTCTATTAAATTTCTTGAATTCCACTATTTAGATTGAATTTTGAATATTCTTTTCTATTGTGGGTCATTAATTACAATAATAATGAAAAAAAAAACAATTTTAACCAATTTTTTAAAGAAAGGTACCTTTGCACATGTGCAGTTATCATGTTACCGTGTTACGCATGCGCAATAATAAAACGGATTTTTACTGCGCACTAATTAAAAAAAGTATGCTATATGTACTGAAATTGTACTTATCTGGTAAAGTACCGCACTGCGCATGCGTAATTTTTGAATTTAATTAGAGCTCATGTGTGACTATCACTGTGCATGATTGCGCATGTGTTACAGCAATACAAAACAACTGCGCATGTGAAATGTTTGTTAAGTAGTGCGCACGTTTACACAGCTGTGGTGCACTACTGCGCATGTGCAACAATATGTTGTGCATAAAAAAATGTTCAGTTTAACATGTTTGACACGAATAGTGCCAGTGCGCATTGTTACAAACTATAATAACATGGTAAAATGAACATTTTTGTAAGTAACCTATTGGAAAAAGTAGGTGAACTTTGAAGTCTGTTCGACGATGAACGAAGTTTTCTCGGTATCGTATTAATATAATAGAAGATTACCACGTACAATTTTATGAATATTGGGAGAAATTTCAAACTCTTTATTCTCAATAAATAAGTAAATTTTCACAAAACTTTTTTAAACACTAATTATATGGAAGATTTTCTGACAGTATGTTAAATATTTATTACCCCCCCCTCCCCCCGGTACCCCTAGAAAATGGTTTTTAAAAGTATGAAAAATTGAAAACTTTCAGATCAAAATTTGTTACACTTTATAAATATTTTAAAGAGAAAAAGAATAAAATTAATAAAATTAAATACACTTTTAATGTTTTTATTATTTTTTATATTATTAATATAAATTTTTCTATTAAATTTCTTGAATTCCAATATTTAGATTGAATTTTGAATATTCTTTTCTATTGTGGGTCATTAATTACAATAATAATGAAAAAAAAAACAATTTTAAACAATTTTTTAAAGAAAGGTACCTTCGCACATGTGCAGTTATCATGTTACCGTGTTACGCATGCGCAATAATAAAACGGATTTTTACTGCGCACTAATTAAAAAAAGTATGCTATATGTACTGAAATTGTACTTATCTGGTAAAGTACCGCACTGCGCATGCGTAATTTTTGAATTTAATTAGAGCTCATGTGTGACTATCACTGTGCATGATTGCGCATGTGTTACAGCAATACAAAACAACTGCGCATGTGAAATGTTTGTTAAGTAGTGCGCACGTTTACACAGCTGTGGTGCACTACTGTGCATGTGCAACAATATGTTGTGCATAAAAAAATGTTCAGTTTAACATGTTTGACACGAATAGTGCCAGTGCGCATTGTTACAAACTATAATAACATGGTAAAATGAACATTTTTGTAAGTAACCTATTGGAAAAAGTAGGTGAACTTTGAAGTCTGTTCGACGATGAACGAAGTTTTCTCGGTATCGTATTAATATAATAGAAGATTACCACGTACAATTTTATGAATATTGGGAGAAATTTCAAACTCTTTATTCTCAATAAATAAGTAAATTTTCACAAAACTTTTTTAAACACTAATTATATGGAAGATTTTCTGACAGTATGTTAAATATTTATTACCCCCCCCCCTCCCCCCGGTACCCCTAGAAAATGGTTTTTAAAAGTATGAAAAATTGAAAACTTTCAGATCAAAATTTGTAACACTTTATAAATATTTTAAAGAGAAAAAGAATAAAATTAATAAAATTAAATACACTTTTAATGTTTTTATTATTTTTTATATTATTAATATAAATTTTTCTATTAAATTTCTTGAATTCCAATATTTAGATTGAATTTTGAATATTCTTTTCTATTGTGGGTCATTAATTACAATAATAATGAAAAAAAAAACAATTTTAACCAATTTTTTAAAGAAAGGTACCTTTGCACATGTGCAGTTATCATGTTACCGTGTTACGCATGCGCAATAATAAAACGGATTTTTACTGCGCACTAATTAAAAAAAGTATGCTATATGTACTGAAATTGTACTTATCTGGTAAAGTACCGCACTGCGCATGCGTAATTTTTGAATTTAATTAGAGCTCATGTGTGACTATCACTGTGCATGATTGCGCATGTGTTACAGCAATACAAAACAACTGCGCATGTGAAATGTTTGTTAAGTAGTGCGCACGTTTACACAGCTGTGGTGCACTACTGTGCATGTGCAACAATATGTTGTGCATAAAAAAATGTTCAGTTTAACATGTTTGACACGAATAGTTCCAGTGCGCATTGTTACAAACTATAATAACATGGTAAAATGAACATTTTTGTAAGTAATCTATTGGAAAAAGTAGGTGAACTTTGAAGTCTGTACGACGATGAACGAAGTTTTTTCAGTATCGTATTAATATAATAGAAGATTACCACGTACAATTTTATGAATATTGGGAGAACTTTCAAACTCTTTATTCTCAATAAATAAGTAAATTTTTACAAAACTTTTTTAAACACTAATTATTTGGAAGATTTTCTGACAGTATGTTAAATATTTATTACCCCCCCCCCCCCCCCCGGTACCCCTAGAAAATGGTTTTTAAAAGTATGAAAAATTGAAAACTTTCAGATCAAAATTTGTTACATTTTATAAATATTTTAAAGAAAAAAAGATTAAAATTAATAAAATTAAATACACTTTTAATGTTTTTATTATTTTTTATATTCAATAATATAAATTTTTCTATTAAATTTCTTGAATTCCAATATTTAGATTGAATTTTAAATATTCTTTTCTATTATGGGTCATTAATTACAATAATAATTAAAAAAAAAAAGCAATTTTAACCAATTTTTTAAATAAAGGTACCTTTGCGCATGTGCAGTTATCATGTTACCGTGTTACGCATGCGCAACAATAAAACGGATTTTTACTGCGCACTTATTAAAAAAAGTATGCTATATGTACTGAAAATGTACTTATCTGGTAAAGTACCGCACTGCGCATGCGTAATATTTGAATTTAATTAGAGCTCATGTGTGACTATCACTGTGCATGATTGCGCATGTGTAACAGCAATACAAAACAACTGCGCATGTGAAATGTTTGTTAAGTAGTGTGCACGTTTACACAGCTGTGGTGCACTACTGCGCATGTGCAACAATATGTTGTGCATAAAAAAATGTTCAGTTTAACATGTTTGACACGAATAGTGCCAGTGCGCATTGTTACAAACTATAATAACATGGTAAAATGAACATTTTTGTAAGTAACCTATTGGAAAAAGTAGGTGAACTTTGAAGTCTGTTCGACGATGAACGAAGTTTTCTCGGTATCGTATTAATATAATAGAAGATTACCACGTACAATTTTATGAATATTGGGAGAACTTTCAAACTCATTATTCTCAATAAATAAGTAAATTTTCACAAAACTTTTTTAAACACTAATTATATGGAAGATTTTCTGACAGTATGTTAAATATTTATTACCCCCCCTCCCCCCGGTACCCCTAGAAAATGGTTTTTAAAAGTATGAAAAATTGAAAACTTTCAGATCAAAATTTGTAACACTTTATAAATATTTTAAAGAGAAAAAGAATAAAATTAATAAAATTAAATACACTTTTAATGTTTTTATTATTTTTTATATTATTAATATAAATTTTTCTATTAAATTTCTTGAATTCCAATATTTAGATTGAATTTTGAATATTCTTTTCTATTGTGGGTCATTAATTACAATAATAATGAAAAAAAAAACAATTTTAACCAATTTTTTAAAGAAAGGTACCTTTGCACATGTGCAGTTATCATGTTACCGTGTTACGCATGCGCAATAATAAAACGGATTTTTACTGCGCACTAATTAAAAAAAGTATGCTATATGTACTGAAATTGTACTTATCTGGTAAAGTACCGCACTGCGCATGCGTAATTTTTGAATTTAATTAGAGCTCATGTGTGACTATCACTGTGCATGATTGCGCATGTGTTACAGCAATACAAAACAACTGCGCATGTGAAATGTTTGTTAAGTAGTGCGCACGTTTACACAGCTGTGGTGCACTACTGTGCATGTGCAACAATATGTTGTGCATAAAAAAATGTTCAGTTTAACATGTTTGACACGAATAGTTCCAGTGCGCATTGTTACAAACTATAATAACATGGTAAAATGAACATTTTTGTAAGTAATCTATTGGAAAAAGTAGGTGAACTTTGAAGTCTGTACGACGATGAACGAAGTTTTTTCAGTATCGTATTAATATAATAGAAGATTATGTATTATAATTATTGTATATTATATAAATACATTATGATAAGTCAATCTAACCAATTATTATTTAAATAAAAAAACTTTCGTAGAATCCGTGATGTTTTAAAAGAGTCAATTGTTTTTCTCAGCCTAAATTGATTTGTGTCGTTATATATTACACTATTCTATCCCGTGTGGAAATTGCCAAGCTTATGGTGAGTTTGAAGTTGGGCCCCATCTTGGCAAAGTATTTTGTGGCTGTAAGGTGTTTTTTATCGTGGCTCTAGCTCGAGCCTGTCTTGTTTGGTTTCATTATGTAGTTCGTGCTTGTGGCGCTATCTATCATGGCTATGACTTTAATTTTATCTTGGCTCAATGTGGAAACTGGGTTGACAGACAAAATATTCGAATCAGCTGATCGAATAAGCAATCAATATTTTAAAAAGTGTAAGTTAATGTGCTCCTGTGTAATTGCAATATCATAGGTTTGTTGAAAGTAATGAAATGAATAAAGAGAACAGTACAAAACGTGTAAGAAGGCATCGTTTCATTCAAAAGAATACTGTGATTCATCTCGAAGAAAATGAAGGTAAGTTGAAATAGCATATTCGCTATGTTTTTACCTCTTATTATTGAATTTAAATATTGCTACAATAATTGAGAAATAAAAAAATTCTCTAAAAAGAAATAAAGTTTCAAATTAAGTGGAATTTTAATACTTCCTCAAATTTAAATATTCAAAAATAAATTCATGTATTCAATACATAACCTCAAAATGTCATTTACTCTGGTATATCTTAATATATTTTATTTTCAAAGGTGTTTTGATTAGTCTTATAAAAACTATTTAGAGATAAATATTGCCAATATTCTTAATTAAAATTTAGCGTTTACTTAGTACTATAAAACAAAAATAAAGTCATGCATAGACCAAATTAATATAAAGACTACAAAAATTTCATCTCCAAAGCCTTTTTGTAATGTACATCTCTAACATGACTCCTGTCATTTTATTAAATGTTTGAATGTATTTTTTTTTATTTTTCTTAATTTTTGAAAATTAATTTCAGTAATGTTAATGTTTCTCGTATTCTATTTGAATGTTTAAAGTTTTATCGTGCATCTTCCTAGATAATAAAAGTTTTAAAGTTTTGGCTCCCAATTTAGGTTAGAATTGATTCGCGATGTATAATAATATTTTAACATACTATATAAATGAGGCAGTTGGTGCAGAAACCGCACAAGTCCATTTTTTTCGAAAATCAGTTTTTTATGGAAAATTTATCTTTAAGTGAAGCTCTATGATCTAGTAAAATATTACATAAATTACAAAACTCTAAACCCTTTAAAAAAAATAATCAAATTTTTGTTTCGTGCAGAAACAACACAATTCCATGATTCCAAGTTGCACACAAAGATGCGCAATGGATAAAATAATATTAACTTATGGTATTTTTTACATATTTTAGACGTTGTTAAATAATTTATATTAAACTGTCTATATTATAGATAAAATCCACTCAAAACTGACATCATTTTAAATGATGTCAGAGATCATTCTCCAAAACAAAATGACAAAACATCTTCAAGTATTACAATTTCATTATCCCCAAAATCTGTCGCTCTAAATCCCAAAAGTTCAAATACAGCTGAGAAAATTATAATTTTTTTTAATTTATTAGAGATTAGAGATGTGCGAAACAAGAGTTTTAGGCTTCGAAGCGATTCTGATCAAAACTTTTCGAATTAAGTACGATTTGAAATCGTTTTAAATCAATTTAGATGTTTAATTTTTTCATAAATATAGCTCCTTATTATATTGTTAATAAAGTTAATAATTCTATTTTAAGGTTCTTTATCATCAAATGATATTTCGCGGGATATACAGCGAATTAAATCTGACATTAAGGAAATAAAAGATAATCAGACAACTATAATAACGATGCTTGAAAATTGCATTCAGTACAAAGAAGGTATAAAAATTAGCTTCTCAGAAAAATTTAATCTCAACATACCACTGAAGAATGTCACTGATTTAACAGAATTAGAAAAACTGCTTAAAACAGATGAAGACTGCTGCAAGAGTTTCGTAAGTTTCTTTCATTATTGATCATTAAAATATATTTTATTATATAAATAACTGAAACGTTATCACATTATGAATACATATTTTTGCTTACAGAAAGCTTCGCTATGCCTGCTGTTTGACAAAGATAATATCATAAGAAAATCTTTAACAAACATGATTAAAAAGTTTATGGTCAGAGAATTGGGAATGATATTTACTGCGACAAAAAACATAACAGGAAAACTTCTTTTTAAAGAATATATCACATGTGTTCATGCATAGTAGGTAAGTAAACTCCATTAAATGTATCCATGATGGACTTTTTTAATAGACTTAGATTAATTGAATAGAATTACATTTTTAACTTTTTTTTGTGACAGATGTTGTTTGTGAAAGATATGGAACAGTCGAAGGAAATATATTGTCTCATCTGGGGTCTATTTTCACCAATTCCAAAGATTGGGATGGACATAAAAAACAACGAGGAGGCGACACGGATAAATAATTTTTAAAAATATATTATTTTAAATTATATTTCATTAAATTCTATTAAATTTTATTTTATTATATAGTTTTATCAACTTCTATATTAGTAAAATACATCAAAGTTATAATTCTAAAATTTTATCAATTTATTTTTCTCCCTTTTATATATTCTCACAGAAAAGTATAGACAACATATGGTTGAAATTTACATAATTTTCAGTGATTCTGACACAATTATGTATATTTCAACCATATTTTGGCTGTTACTTCAAAGTAGATTTTATTTTGGCTAGCAATAAAAAACTAGTTAGGCTCGAGCTGGGACCAGGCTATCCTATCCTGCGGGAAAACATTCTTGGTTCAAGGTTAGGTAGGCGTTTCATTGCGAGCGTGGTTCTGTCTACACTATCGAGAAGGGGCCAAGTTTCATCAAGTTTGGGCCTAACTCGCGCCTATCGGAAATTTCCACACGGGATAGGTCACAAAAATGGACTTATGTCATTGAATTATTTAATATTTTATACGTAAATAAACATTTTTATCATTTTGCAATGATATTTCAAAAAGCACTCTCTAAATCTGAATGAGTAGTTTTCTACTATGAATTAGTCAAATTAATGGCTCATTTTTCTCTAATTCATATAGTAGAAAACTACTAATTAAAATTGTGAAACTTTACTTTTAAAAAAAGTAGATTTTTTTACTAGTTTAATTAGTAGTTTTCTATTATAAAATTAGTAGTTTTCTACTACAATAATAGTAAGAATGTTACTAATTCTTAGTAGAAAACTACTAAGAATTAGTAACATTCTAGTAAGAATTAGTAACATTCTACTAAGAATTAGTAACATTCTTACTATTTTAATAGTAGCTCTTTTTTCGCTAATTCATTAGTAGAAATTCACGAATTTAGATTTAGAGAGCATATATATAAATGCAGAGAAATCTGATATTATCTCAAAATTGAAAAAATTGGAGTTCTGCCCTTTTACCTTTTAGCCACAGAATTGTCGTTCGTCAAATAGTCTTGTGACCAAATGAATTTTTTTTTAATCAATCGGAAATATTGTACATTTAGTTGTTTTATGTCGATAATTACGAAATGATTAAAAGTTTTTGACAGTTAAAAAAAATAACAAAACCATCTAAAAATTACTCTCGAAATCTGAATTAGGAGTTTTCTTCTATAAATTAGTGAAAATTGAGCCAAGAATTTTACTAATTTTTTAGTAGAAAACTACCAATTTTTAGCAGAGAACTACTAATTTTGAGTAGAAAACTACTAATTGAAATTGTAAAACTTTACTTTTAAAATAAATCGATTTTTTCACTAACCCAGATAGTAGTTTTCTACTAAAAATTAGTAGTTTTCTACTAAAAAATAGTAAAATTCTTACTATTTAATAGTAGCTCACTTTTCACTAATTCATAGTAGAAAACTACTAATTCAGATTTAAAGAGTAGAAAATGAAAAAAGACGAAAGAGGAAGACTGACAAGTATAAAAAAATAAAACAAATAAAGAACAGAATATCTTAAAGCACTCTTGTAAAATTTATAATAATTATTATTATTCAACTCAGCATCGTATTTGTAAATTTGTTAATGTTCAGCTTGATCGATATTAATAGAAACTAACATTTTCTCAAAACTATATGAAGCTTGTAGCAAACATATATTTACTAATATTAATAATTGCACATAAAATATGTTTTAAATATTTTTACAAAGCTACTATGGTATCTGATTCCTTTTTTAATAATTCTGATTTTTCTAATATTTATATCTTATTAAAAAATCATACATTTTTCATTTCATGCACGATGTAATTTTAGATAACCTCAATTTTTTTAAAATTGATATTTCAAAGTAAAAATCAACCAAAAAAAGGCTGTGCTACAAAAGTATTGAAATCTATTTGGATTTAAGATTCCACTGCTTAAATATAAAATGTATTAAAGTGTTTAAAGTTTCCAGAGATTTTCCCATATCTTATCTCTTTGCAAATATATAACTTAAAAAAAGAACTTTGTTCGGATGAAAAATGATAATTAAAATTGAAAGAGAGGTAAATAAACTTTGACGAAGTAAAGGACTTAATTCGGAGAACCCCGTATACACGTAGACACGAGACGTCTGGCAATTTATTCCTTGCTTCCCTCGCCAAATCTACAACTCTCCAATTAACTTTAAATCGACCATCCGCCTAAATAGGAGGCTTCTAACCTCCAACATTGAATTTAATTCTTGGTCAACCCGCATATAGACGCAGTCACCTAACAAGTCTTGGGGCGAAAAGGGAGCATCTCACGGAAGAAGAAAAAACTGATTTTTGATCCGAGGCTTGTTTTAATCCGTTTTTGTGATTCGCGTGATTAAATTTGAAAATCTGTCGCCGAGAGGCTAATATTCGACGAGACGTCCAAACGCCCCCGATGTTTAAGAGCCGCCAACTGAGAATCGGCTTAGGTGCCGATTGAGAGTCGAGGGGAAGTTTGTGGCCGAATTATGTGACAGGGGATTGTATTGTGCCTCCTGTCATCCTCAGCAAAACCTTTCTTACCCCAAATGCTAATTATATGTCACCCGTTCACGCGCCAAATCGTCAAACGCCCGAATCTGGCCTGGAACAATGAAGGGTTGTCCTAATAGGCTAGATAGGGGTGCAAATGTGGTATTTGCTTTTTTAGATATTATTTTTGTAGATGTAGTTTTTGGGGGCATGTCTAACATTGTTGACTAAAATATAGAATTCTACCTTATCCCCCACATTTAATTTCTTAATAAATTAACTGTTTTTCAAAATTACCCGAGTCGAAATTTTGAAGCTCATGAGGAACTTTAGCTTCTACTTAACGACTTCTTAATTTTTAGCCTCTTTTTTACTTCTAATAATAACATTTCCTTCTACTTTACGTCTATACACATGTTTCATTTTTCCAATCATTAAAATTAGCAGCTCTTTTAAAGCTTTACATTTCCAGTTATAAAGAAATGAAAATTTTTATTCTACTTTAAAGCAGCAAGTGAAACTCAGTCATTTTTTCCATTGAAATATACTTTTTTATTTAACATATAAGAAAAACGGGAGTTAAACTAACTTTTTCTTCAATAATTGTTCCTCTGATTAGCCCTTAAGAGGAAAAAATTTTAATCTATAACCAAAACCCAATAATTTGTAAAATTAGGGAAAATTTGTATTTTCCTGGGTGTATTTGTAAAGAATTAGTAATTACTAGCAATAATTTGTTTAAAAAATTAGAATCAATTAAAATCAAATTAAAAAAATGTATATAAAAAGTCCAGAAAAGAAAATTAAAAATCCTTCAGAAAAAAAAAGTTTGGGCAAATTAAACCAAAAACATTTTTATAATATTACACTGAAAGCAAGTCCAACAATAAATTTAGAAAAATAAAGAAAATCTAAAAATTCTATAAAAGAATAAGAACTAAGTTTGCAAAAAACCTCGCAAGAACTATCCAAGATTTAAAAACAAATTGAATAGGTGCATTAATAAAAAAATAAGCGTATTTATTTTTAAAAATATGAAAAAATTTATGAAACTCAACGAAATAATAATAAATAATGATTATTATTTATTATTTATAATTTATTTATCAATAAAATAAAATGACAAATACAACAACAAAAAATATCATTAGTAAAAGGAGAAAAAATCTTTAAATTTTGTAAAAATAAGAAATTATAAGATAAAATTTAAACAGTTTCGAAAAAGAAACTGAATTAGAAACTAAAGAAGAATTACAAATATTGTAAGACTTAAAAAAAGGATTATTGTGAAATGAAAAATAATTAATATTATTTAATTATTTTGCATTAACTAATGTGTCTTTAAATTTGAATTAATTGACATTTAAAAGTTTGAAAAAATTGGAATATGAGTTTATTGACGTTTGGAATTTATTTAAATTATAATGACCTAAAGATATAAAAATTTGATATTATTTTTTGCTATCTTTATATCAAAAATTTGTAAATCGTAGGTATTTTGATTATCTATATTAGCCAAATTATTAAAATTTTATAAAGATTAAAATATTAAAATTGAAATTTTTAAGATTTATCCACAAATTTGTGGTTTTTTTTATGGTTTGTGATTTTTTACATGCAGTATTAGACATCCGGAGAATTGTAAAGTTTTTTTTTATTTAAATCATGATTTTAATGCAAAATGCTTCAATGATTTAAATCAATATCAGCCTGTAACTTGACAATAATAAATTGTTTAAACAAATGAAAAATACATAAAAATCTCCGTAAACATTCAGAAATTGGCGATATGTAACAATTTTGTTGAAAAGTCCTAAAAAAACTATTCGTAATTTGTATCATAAGGACACTGAGAAAATTAAATATTAAGTTCATAAGCGTCGGTAGCGTAGTGGTTAGTGCGAATCCCCACTTGCGTTATAATAATTTATTTAATAAGTTTAGACTATTTCCAGCTTGTGTGTATTAAGTGTGACGAATTCTAAAAGCGCATGAATTTTGAATATTTATTTTATATTTTTTTTTATAATTTCATTCATATTAATTTCAGTTTTATTCGCAAAAACAGATTCTTTCTTTGTTTAGACTTTAGAAGATCAATAAAAAGGGGGTCTTGAGCGTCAAAAGAGGCCTTAATATAGTTGAATATTAGCTTCTACTTTAACGCTCTCATCGCGGAATCAGGAAATTTCTTCCAATAATAGCACCAAAGTAGAAGCTAAATTGTATTGAATTTGCTTCTACTTTAAACCTCTATTTCCTAAAAATTTTGGACTATGTAGCGTTAAAGTAGCCTCAAAATTTCGACTCGGGTATGAATAAAACAAAGATTCATGACACACTTTATGACTTTCTAAGACGACTCCCAAAATTTTAAATCGACATCGTTTTTGGTTTAGGCTTAAAGACGACCAGAAAAATATAGGAAATTTACCGAGATTTTAAATCTTCTTATATTTTTCTGGACGTCTTTAAGTATAAACCAAAAACGATATCCTGTTGAAATTTTGGGAGTTTTCTTAGAAAGTCATAAAGTGTGTCATGAATCTTTGTTTTATTCATAATTTTGAAAAACAGTTATTTTATTAACAAATTAAATATGGGGGATAAGGTAGAATTCTATATTGTAGTGAACAATGTTAGACATGCCCTCATGGATGAGTTTAGGTTTAAAATTAGACTTAGACCAATTTTTGGTACCTGGAGTTTTCCTTCACTGAAAAAACGGTATTCTTTATTTAAGAATTATTCCTTGGTGTCTATTTAAAAACAAACTATTTTTATATAAAAGATATAATATTCTTAAAATAAGAAGCATACTATTAAATTAAAAATATTTTCTTATGGATTAAAAAAATACTTCTTAATTTAAGAATACGTTTCTTATTTTAAGATTTGCTTAATAGAAGAACATTTTATTCATAAACATGTGCCAAGAGTAATTTTCAAATAAAGAATACTGTTTTTTCAGTGTTTAATAACACAGGCCAACACTGATTTTGGTGCCGGAAATGTCAAAGCTGTTTTCAAAGCATTTTTTCGTGCTAATTACAAATCCGTAAGTAAAAAGGTTCCATCAGCTCAAGTTTTTGAGAAAAACGGGGTCAAAAGGGCAAAAAACCGTGTTTTTCGCAATATTTGAACACCTCTAGCAAAGAAACAAAACGTGATAGAACCTTCCACTGTAGCTCAAATTAAAGCTTGAACATTCGACTACATCTCCTGAAAATTACATAACTGCACCTTGCTCCCAAGATCACTGGTAGACACTTTTTTAACCATAAAATCTCAAATTGGCAAAGTTTGAGAACCTTTAGCAACGAAACGATAGGAGAGAACCTTCCACTAAGGCTCATAATAAAGCTTGAACTTTCGACTACAACTCGTAAAAATTACAGAAATGCACCTTGTTGCCAAGGTCAAAGTTTAAAAATTTCAGATTTTACGGTTAAGAAAGTGACTACAGATGACCTTGTGAACAAGGTGCAGTTACGTAATTTTCAGGAGTTGTAACCGAAAGTTCGAACTTTACTTTTAGCCTTAGTGGAAGGTTCTCTCCTATCGTTTCGTTGCTAAAGGTTCTCAAACTTTGCCAATTTGAGATTTTATGGTTAAAAAAGTGTCTACCAGTGATCTTGGGAGCAAGGTGCAGTTATGTAATTTTCAGGAGATGTAGTCGAATGTTCAAGCTTTAATTTGAGCTATAGTGGAAGTTCTATCACGTTTTGTTTCTTTGCTAGAGGTGTCCAAATGTTGCGAAAAACACGGTTTTTTGACTTTTTGACCCCGTTTTTCTCAAAAACCAAAGCTGATGGAACCTTTTTACTTACGGATTCGTAATTAGCGCGAAAAAATGCATTGAAAACAGCTTTGACATTTCCGGCACCAAATTTTTTTTTTTCAATTTTGTTGGCCTGTGATAATTAACAACTGATTATTTAAATGTTGATTGATTTCAAAGAAGTATTAAGAAGAGGAGCTTAATACAATCAATTAATTTCATTTTTATGTAGAAAAAACAATATGAACTTAGTTCGAAAAAGAAAGTAGAAAAAAAACAGCAAAATTATTGAAAAGATTAAAAAAAAACTTCGCAAAAGTGTAGGGGAAATTCAAAAAATCTCATTGAAAATGTAATGCTTCAAAATAGGTCAAAAACTTTTAAGGAATAATAAAAAAGGAGAATATTTTATAAGAAATTTGGAAAAATGAAAAAAAAACCATTAACCAAATATCAAAATCAAAATAATTATAAATAAGAGCAAATTAACAACAATAACAAAATTTAAAACCTTATTCTCTAAAGTTGAATAAAGTCTAAATGCAAAATAAGAAAATTGAAGGATAGCCAAAAAATATAAAATGTAAAAATAAAAAAAATGTGAAAAGATTACAAAAAGTCTGTACCCAATATATGAGAAAATCTTTTCAATTAGAAAACTTCCAGATATGTTTAAAAAAAAAAGTAAAAATGTTTCTAAACAAGATAAAAATTGTGTTTTAAAATGATAAAAAATATGTAACAAATTAGAAAATCCTGTCATTAAATTTAAAGAAATTATAGACTCTTCTTTAATTAAGAAAATCAATGATAAAACGTTAAAATTTTACTATAGAGAAAAATTTATTAATTTATTTGGAATTTAAATAAAAACAATTGCTTAATTACAGAAAAAAATTATTAATGTAGAAGAAACTAAGACTAATAATAATATTCTATATAAATTGAAAAAAGTAAGAAATTATTTGTGACGCGTTCCGAAGAAAGGTATCTTAGAAGCAAAACGTTTTAAGGTTATGTTTTAAATCCACATAAAACGATAATGAACATAACCTATAATTTTTTGTTTCTTAGGAATCTTTCTTCGGAGCGCGTCTTATTTTTAAAACGACCTCAAAATTAAAATGAGTGAACTTTGTTCAAATTTTGTAAATCAATAGTGAAGTTGAAAAGAAATTACCTCTAAAAGTTTAATGATGCCTTATAAGTCATCTTATTGTTTAAAAAATGTTATAATTAACAAGTAGTCTCATGGAAATTAGCTAATTCTAAATAAAATTCCTCATATTTTTTTATTTTTCTGACACAACTATCGAGTGAAAATTAATTATATTTAAGTATATTACACTTTAAAATCTCAGAAATATATTCTTAAAATTTGATCTAATGTTATAAGTGGTATTTTTAAAAATAAGTTAAATAAAGTAGGAAAAATCATCAAAACTGCCTGTCAATAAAATTAATTTTACAAGACTCGAAAGTTTTATGCATATTTTTGTAACAGTACAATTAATAAATGCTTATTCTATAATGACATTCATCTATATGTTGAAATTAATAAAAAGTACTTTTCAATGTGAATATTTTACTTTCTTAAGTTAGTGTATACCAAGAGGCAAAAGTCAATGAAATAAATATTTCATTTAAACATTAAATTCACTTATGTTTTATTGCACGGATTATACTTTTTCAGTATTATTTCAAATAGTTTCAATTAACATTAAAATATATTTCGGAAACTACATTTTTTTTAATTTTAGAAAATTCGTCAATGTCACTAACTTCTTGTTTGGGCGCTACCAGTAGACACTCCTTAAAACCGATTAAAATCAGAATTAAATTAAACAGTTTTAAGGAATGGAAAAAATTTCTAAGAACGAGAGAAATAGTGAGAAAATTTAATTCAAAATTAAATTTACAAACTTTGTACAAATAAGAAATCAAAGAACACCCAATGAAAAATAATAAATAAATATTTGAGAAATGAGAAAAATCCTTTATTAACCTGTGGAAAAACACTATGAAACAATGACAAAAATATATAAAATTTTGGAAAACTCTACTAAAAAGTAGGAATAGTGAAAATAAAAAAAATGTAAAAAGATAAATAAACAAATTACAAAATTTTTTTGGTTTATACCTTCTGCGCTAATAGTTTGAATAATCTGCATATAGTGTTTATATTTAACTATCTTCTGAATCTTTTATGATAAAATAATAGAAATAGGAAACTCGCGTCTCTGTTGACGAGTCTGCTAACATTTTAATAACGTAATATTTATGTCAAACAATTAAAGTGATCATATAAACAGGAGATGTAAACAATCTTAGGAAGGAAAAATTGAAATAAAACTTGAAATTTTAATTTTGTTAAAAAAATGCGACGTTTCGTCGGTCAAGATTTACCGACCTCATTAGACTGAATTTATTAAAAAAGAACAAAGTTAGGTTCATACACTTCAACACAAATTGTTTATTAGAGTTAAAATTTGTGTTGAAGAACATGAATCTAATTTTGTTCGTTTTTTAAAAATTCAGCCTGATGAGGTCGTCAATCTTAACCGACAAAACGACGCATTTTTTGGTCAAAATTAAATTTTAAAGTTTTCTTTTAAATTTTTTTCCTATGATTGTTTACATCTCCTGCTTATATTGACAATGAAAGGGTGTACTCCTCACTTCTCAATTAAAGTGATCATCCACTGTAATTGTAATTTTCAAAAAACTGTTCTAGAAGTTTCGACAAATAGGTACGTACGAAGTTCCTTAGTGTTCCGTATTTTCTTATCGCCACTTAAGGGCGAAGAGTGATGGGCGAAAGGGCTTCATGAGCAAGTATATCTACTCTGAGAAGGGGATGGTGATTGATGTACCAGCAACACGCAAAACTACCCCTTTACTTCAGACTTTCTCTCTCACCCTTTCACCCACTTACTTCGGAATGTTCATGCATGCCATGCAACGATTAACCTTCTCACACTATTTTCAAGCATCATTTTCCAACGTGAAAAGGAAACTGAAATACGACCAAAATATCTTTAACCCTTTCGCAAAGACTGGTTATAAGTTGATTCGCACCAGTCGCTTCCCGCAAAATGTCATTAAGATTTGATGATGGACAAGATTTGACAAAAAAAAACTTGTATGCAAAATTGGTAAAACTACTTCTTAAAATGACAAAATTTTAATTTTCTTCTACTTGTAAAGTACCGATATTTGGAACTTTCGTAAAGGCTTAATCACTTCTCTTGAGATAATCGATGCTTAATAAAGAGAATTCAAGAGAGTGGAGTGCCGATGATAAGACGAAGGGGAGACAAGGGTTTGGAGGTAATTAACGATTCTACAACGCGACGAGTAAATTTACAAAACCATTTCAAGTTCCTTGAAACTTCTTCAACTTTCTTCAGGTCTCTGGATATCCGTTTGCCGCCACTAATAGTTTACTAGCTTGATTGAAATCGACGGGCCATTCGTAACAACGTTAGTAAACTTTGCACATTAAACACCCTGACTTCACTTAATTCAACCTTTGCAAGGTACAACTTCATTATTCACCTGGCACGAAGATTGTTCGTTTCTATTCCACGAATTCTCCCAACGACAACTTCTTTCAACCTTTAATTATTTTGTTTCTTTATATCCGTATCATATACCCTGGTTTTTAATTTTAACGAATTACAGAATAAAATCCAATTCAGATAGTTTCCGATCATTCCGAGAGTATCAAGAAACTAGAAACAGTAACACTGCAAAAACAGGTGTCTTTGATTGTTCAAAAATGTCTTAAATTAAGACATTTTTCGTGTCGTAGACACCAAAAGTATCTTAATTTAAGACATTTTTATCCAATTTAAGACACCATGTTTTTGCAGTGAAAGAATTAAGAAGATAAAAATAGTTTCCGATCCTGCTTGAGTATCGAGAAACGAAAAAATTAAAGAAAACTAGAAGTTTCCGATCCTACTTAGAGTATCAAGAAACTAGTTAAAGTAAAGGAAATAAAGGAGTTTCCGATCTTACGAGAGTATCAAAAAACTATAAAAGGTTCAAAAAGGAAGGAGTTTCCGATTCTGTTAGAGTATCAAGAAACTAGGAAAGATTTAGAAAATAAAGAAGAAGGAGTTTCCGATCCTGCGAGAAAATCGAGAAATTTGAAAAAATGGAGAGAAGTAGTTATAAGATTAGAAGTAAGAAAATAAGAACGGGTTGAGAGATTCTCCTTGGAGTTAACAAATCTTCTGGTTTCTATGAAGTCTCCAGAATTTATCTTCTCATAGATTTTAAAAAAGAGAATAAACACAAAGGGAAAAAAGTGACGTTTCTTTCTGTAGATAGAAAATTGAAATTAATTTATTCAATTAAATAAGGGAATAAACAATCAATAAACTGTCGCGTTTGGAAGTCTGTCTTGATTGACGGTTCGAACGATCTCCCAAACATTTTGTTTTTCTTTTGTCTTATAAAAAAATTGGATGTCTTTGTCTTGACAACATTATGAGTGAACTTAGATCTAAATTAATTAAATCTAGAAAGTCATACTTCCTTTGTCAATGTTCTTTTTTTTAAATAATAGAACAGCTTAATAAATTATGAATTACATATTTAGTATAGCTCGTACAAAAAAGATAATTCTCTATTAATCTCTGAAAATGAAAAAAGCCGATTAAAATTTGAATAATAATTATCAAGGCTTGTATAAATAAAAATATCGAAATTAAACAATTACACAAGTATAAAGAACAGTGATAAATAAAAATCAAATTTTTTAGAAGAGTATCATTGACAGATTGTGATTATGGCAAAATAATTTTGTCGAATTTTCTGTCTGGCTGGATTGAACTAGTCGCAAAATGGCCCCTCGCATCGGCCATGTCTCGTTTGGATTGAAATAAATTGGTAGAATTGCCATGTGGGCTGTGGGGAGCAATACTGATTGCCCTGGCTGCTCGTTAAGCACTGTAACAATGTGTCATTCCTCTCCTCACCTCCCACTTTTGTTACATTTCACACAACGACTATCCACCACAGCCAATCGTCACATTTTTTTATTCTCTTTCCAACCCTATTATTTTTACCCTGCACACAAAACAAACTACACAGTAATCCTCCAAATCGCATGTGCGCAGTGCCTTTCGTAAAACTTTATACACATAAAAAAAATAAGCTGAAAATTGTGTTTATTTCATCAACACACTTTGCTTCCTTGTAAGCAAAAAATTTGCTTTCTCAAAAAGGAGGTAATAATCAATTTACAAAAACGCAAAAAAAGAGAATTTCAATGTCATAAAAAATACCGATTAATTTTGTTGGTTACTGAGAACATGTATATTCAATAAATAAAAATAAATATAGTATATTAGGGTTGGACAAAAATATAAAAGTTGGAAATAGTTTGCTCCTTTCCTTGACAAAATTTCCAAATTAAAGAAATACTCCTATTTTTTTGAATCGGAAAATGTTTAAAGAGCAAGTTTTCAAAAGTTAACAAATCAATATCTTGTTTATTCGAGAAAATTAAATAAATCTAGTTTAACAAATAACAGCTAAAGTTAATTATAAAGTAGAATAACTGTGAGAAATTATTAAGAATAAGATAAGAAAGTTTTTGTATCATTTGTTAACAATTGTTAAATAGCAATTTATATTCAGTATTTTCTATTTAGAACAGAAACTCAACCAAAATGAGTCTATTATACATATATATTTTTGGAAAATCGAAAACATTTCAAAGCTACTCCTCTATAAGGAAGCAAACAATACATTTAAAAAACAAAATTCTTGTTTCAATTCACGCGCTCTAAATATGAATTATTAATTTTTTTACTAATGAATTAGCGAGAAATTGGTTACTATTAAATAGTGAAAAAGTTCACCATTTATTAGTAAAAAACTACTAATTATTAGTAAAAAACTACTAATTATTAGTAGAAAACTACTAAATTGAAAGTGAAATATCTACTAATTGAAAAAGTACACTTCCACAATTACCATTAATAGATATTTCACTTTAAAATTAGTAGTTTTCTACTGAAAAATAGTGAACTTTTTCACTATTTAATAGTAACCGATTTCTCGTTAATTTATTAGTGGAAAATCACTAATTGACTAATTCAGATTTATAGAGCATTTAAAGTTAGAAAAAAATTCTTTTCACCAGTATATAATTTTTGTAAAGAATTAACATTTGATAAAAATCATAACACAGGGGTTTATGAACTAAAAATATTGTTTTTTGCCAAAAATTATTTTGTGACAAAAATGTGGCTTTATATAAATAGAAGGTAAGAATCATTTCTTGTCTGAAAACGAATCGATTAACCTTATACATATAAGGGACATTCCACGTTATTTTTCGTTCAAATTTTTTTTTCTAAATCTATATGAAAAATAAGGAAATACGTATTTTTTTATTGAATAAAAATTACAAAAGTTATGAATTTTTGAAAATTAACGTCTTCAGAAAAAAAGCACTTTTGACGCTCGTTTCATCCGTTTTTATTAGAAAATTATAAATAGTGCCCTGCATGAAAATTTGCTGAGTTTTTCTTTAACTTTTTAGACATATAGTAAAAAATAATATATTCGCAACAAAAGTACATAAAAAATTGAATTTAAGCATAAAAAGTGACTTTTCTCAAAACCGAAATTATATCGATTTTCGATTTTCTTCTTTTAACAAAGTTACTGATTGATGAAGTAATTTATCTCATGAGTCTAAAAGTGATGCTCTTTAACGTTTAAACGATATTTATTATTATTTGGTTTTGTATAAAGGGTAAATTATGAATTTCAGAAACGAAACAACTTCAATTTACAATTTCCTTTGTATTTCATTTCTTTTGTTTTGTGAAATAAGGTTAAATTTTTAAAAATTTTAGAGTAAACCAAATAAATGTAAATATAATTTAAATGTTAAAGAGCACCGCTTTTAGACTTATGAGAATAATTACTTCATTAATCAGTAACTTTGTTAAAAGAAAAAAATCGAAAATCAATAACTTCGGTTTTGAGAAAAGTCCCTTTTTAGGCTTAAATTCAATTTCTTATGTAGTTTTGTTGCGAATATATTACTTTTTACTATACGTCTAAAAAGTTCAAGAAAAACTGAGCAAATTTTTTGCAGGACATTATTTTTTATTTTCTAATAATAACGGATGAAACGAGCGTCAAAAGTGCTTTTTTTCTGAAGACGTTAATTTTCAAAAATTCATAACTTTTGTAATTTTTATTCAATAAAAAATACGTATATCCTTATC
The DNA here is from genome assembly GCA_037103525.1 of Ganaspis brasiliensis. Classification (NCBI taxonomy): domain Eukaryota; kingdom Metazoa; phylum Arthropoda; class Insecta; order Hymenoptera; family Figitidae; genus Ganaspis; species Ganaspis brasiliensis. Next base: position 4,578,877 of record JAZKLR010000009.1, on the reverse strand, counting down.
TTTCAAATAGAATCAGAAAAAAATTATTTTAACCAAAAAAAAATGTTTGAATGAAAATGTCACGTGGAATGACCCATATAAAGTACCTGTATAATTTACCAAAACATTGTAGAATAATTCATATGCTCTCTAAATTTCTTGGAGTGATTTTTCACTCCGCGAAGAGTGAAAATTGAGTCACTCCAATCAGAGTTAAAAACCCACTCAATAATAATAATAATAATAATAATAATAATTTTAGAGGGTGGTTTTTCAATTATTTTTTTTACATTCATTTTATTATTTTGTTTGTTTTCTTTCTATATAACTTCAAATATTTTAATTTTGTAACCATATTTATTTTTAAAAAAACATTCCATATTGAAAAACGAACCAATGGGTAATTATATAAATTATACATTTTATCTCAAATTCGAAGAAATATTGGAAATTTTTAATTATTAATCAAATTCTCATTTTTATGTATTTTTTCCAATCTTGTCTTTTATTGATGGTGGATTTTTTAGAAAAGTATTCTGCAAAGAAAAACGAATTAATTTATTCATATAAAGAATACATTTTCCCAGAAATTATAATCATTGTCAATTTTTCACGAAATTGCGAAATTTTTCTATATCTCATTTTTTTGCTACCTCTATGAGAAAGTAAATTCTTTTGCTTGTGTGGAAATAAAGTGTTTATAAAATGAACCTAATTTCCACTCTTGTTTTTTTGTTTTGACATTATATACGATAATTTTGGGTCCCTAAACATGTGCTAGAATAAAACTGGCGCCTTTGCAGGACATCATAAATGTGAAGGGGTTAAAATATTTCACAACCCTGACAAAAGTATTGGATTGAATTTCAATCAGTATTCTTCCGAGTCATTCCGAAATTTGTTTCCGAGCCAATCAGTTTTTATCCGAATCTAAAAATGGATGTAACTTGACGAAAAGTTCTTTCCGAATCATTCCGAATTAATCCGTTTCATTCCAAAGCTAAATTTTAATCCGTTTGAATCACGTTATTTCATTCCGAATCAATCCGTTTCATATTCGAATAAACCCGAATAAAATTGGAACGGATTGATTCGGAATGAAATAACGGGATTCAAACGGATTAAAATTTAGCTTCGGATTAATACGGATTATTTCGGAATGATTCGGAAAGAATTTTTCGTCAAGTTACATCCATTTTTAGATTCGGATAAAAACTGATTGGCTCGGAAACAAATTTCGGAATGCCCCGGAAGAATTCTGATTAAAACTTATTCAAACTGATTGGAATTCAATCCGATACTGTTGCCAGGGAAGTGACTTCCTTTAAAGAATGAATTTATCTTACATAATAATAAATAATATAATTACTAATAAAGTTGGTTTTAATACAATTATAACTATAGTGATGCATGTCGAGCAAACGATCTGATCGACTTCACATCTGATTGTCTGGTGTTTGCTCGATTATGATTGAATTGAACAAATTACTTTTTATTTACCTTTTAATAATTAGCATAACTTTTGAGAATATCGTTAAGTAAGAATCCTTTCTGTTTGTTGCTATATACTGACATACCGAAATTTTAAAAAAGTAACCTCTTTTATGATTAATTGCAAACTTAAACATTTTGCAAATTAAGCAAAATAACCTCGTAAAATTTGAATATAGAATTTATTTTGTACAAACTTAAATATGTGTTAAGTTTGAATCTTTTAAAAGCTTACAGAAGAAAGATACGATGTGTTGAAAGATGTCATTTTTCATGAATTTGAAATTTAATTTTATAATAAAGAAAATTTTTTTTTTAAGTTATTGTTCTGAATAAGAAAAGTTAATGTATTAATTTCAAACCTCGTAAGTATCCAAATTTTTTATTAAATAATTTTATAAAAAATATGCTTCTAAATATTACAAAAATTGACAGTCTTTATAGATCAATCTTAAATCCATTTTTCTTATTATAATTATGCTTTATATAAAAAATAAATTACCACACACAAATCTTTAAAATATATATTGACATTCTTTTTTAGCGAAATTTTATTTAAACCTATATTTAGTAATTTAAAAAAGTTTGAAATATGAACTAAAAACGCTATACTTTCACGTCTTTAATTAACATTTTGTAAATGCCCGAACAGCACCGGTTGTTTCAGCAACATCCGTTGCTGTTTGGGTGAAAAAGCAAATATTATCAAAATCTTTATTAGAAATGAATTCTATGGAGTTTAATAATGACTTATAAAACAAATTTATTTTTGAAACACTTATGGCAGCAACATCCCTTAGACGAAAGTCAATGAAATTACCCACGTGACAGACAAAAAATGTCAACAAAAAGAAATTATTCTTACTTAAAGATATTTTCAAAAATTATGCTAATTATTAAAAGATAAATAAAAAGTAATTTGTTCAATTCAATCATAATCGAGCAAACAGCAGACGATCAGATGTGAAGTCGATCAATCGTTTGCTCGACATGCATCACTAGCAAAAGTATTGGATTGAATTTCAATCAGTATTCTTCCGAGTCATTCCGAAATTTGTTTCCGAGCCCATCAGTTTTTATCCGAATCTAAAAATGGATGTAACTTGACGAAAAGTTCTTTCCGAATCATTCCGAATTAATCCGTTTCATTCCGAAGCTAAATTTTAATCCGTTTGAATCACGTTATTTCATTCCGAATCAATCCGTTTCATATTCGAATAAACCCGAATAAAATTGGAACGGATTGATTCGGAATGAAATAACGGGATTCAAACGGATTAAAATTTAGCTTCGGATTAATACGGATTATTTCGAAATGATTCGGAAAGAATTTTTCGTCAAGTTACATCCATTTTTAGATTCGGATAAAAACGGATTGGCTCGGAAACAAATTTCGGAATGCCCCGGAAGAATTCTGATTAAAACTTATTCAAACTGATTGGAATTCAATCCGATACTGTTGCCAGGGAAGTGACTTCCTTTAAAGAATGAATTTATCTTACATAATAATAAATAATATAATTACTAATAAAGTTGGTTTTAATACAATTATAAGATTATAACACAAGATAAAACAAATGTTTTAAAAACATTATCAAAAAAAAAAAAAAAAAATTAAAAACAGTATCAAATTTGTTATTCTCAGATGGCTGAAAGTACCTGAAGCTGACAATTTGGTGGAAGCTTGTAAGATTTTCGAGTCTGAATGCTACATAATCATATGCTTTGTTGTTAGTATTTAGTCGACAGTTGCGCTGTTCTATGGCGCTGAAGCCGCATTTTATGGCCGTTGGGGCGTTACAGGGGGAGAGAAGTCTTTCTCCCCTCTTTGCCTCTCCATTTCTCACCAGGGGAAAAACTCTCCCTCTAACCATCCCCTGATTATTAGGGCTGGCTTCGGTGCAGGACAATTGAAAGTTACAAAAGAGGCGGGGCTCCCAAGAGCCTTCTTGCACTCTAGATTGTCGGTCTCGGTTGTTTAAGATTTTTAAAATCATTCTTCACCCAAACAAAGCGTCCAAGATTTAACAGTCTACTTTCTTTTTCAAGAAATTTAATTTTTCTCTTTGTCCTACCAGCCAATTACATGCTTCAGTAATCATCCCAATGTCTATATATCTGTTTCTCCAGTTTGATTCCTTTTTTTTATTTTTCATTCAGAAAATTATCAATAGAAAATTTATTATTCAAACATTATGAATGGAAACTTTTTTATTCAACAAATTATGGATAGAAAATCGTGGTAGTCACGGAATTGCGGTTTTAGAGAAAGTATTTTACAGAGGGTAACAGTAGGGTTGCAACCAATTTCAACCGTCATTCCAAGTTCAAATATAACGCCATTCCGCGGAGCAAACATTTCTACTTTCGTCGTGCAAACCTCGAGATACCTCGGGGAAGCTTGCTCTTCAACGGTGCTGACCATTTTGCATCTCATTCACTTCCATTCATGCCCTTTTGCTGAATATAGCTCATAGGTCCATATGTAATGGTTACAAGACCGACATACAATATCTCTACTCAGATCTCAGTGCAAATTGCATGCCTCGGGGATAATGCTTCGTCAAGGTCCAGAGAAAAAAACTTTTCCTCTCAAAGAACAAATATGAATGCTCAGACATTCGGAGACTTACCACTTCTGAGTTTCTTTCACTATTCACGACGAATGTGGACACAGACTTTTCTTACATTTAATTCATGACTGGACTGAAATAAAATAATCCTCAAGATGTTTGTTCATACTAAAAGAATATACGACTCGAAGCTTTAATTCAATTTTAATTTTAATCGTCATTCAAATTTCGATGTAATTTAATTTAGATTTGGTATAAGTTCTATAAAAGCGTATTTTTGATAATACTTGGTGTACTTGATTATATAAAGTGATTATCGAAAGTAGGATTTATTGTTGCTTTTAATAATGTGTAATTTTAAATTGAAATTTTTTCGGTTTGAACAGAAAACATTTTTTTATTAATAACATTTTCAAAATGGGAAAAATTATCATGAGTCACTATACCCACATGATTTACTGATTTTTTATCTTACTACAAGGGCGGATTAAGATGACTTATAGAATGGACACATGTTTCGTTTGATATGTGGGTTCATTTTGGCATATGTTGACTCGCAATTGAATACTCTTCATATGCAAAGGTTACATGTGAAAATTTAAATTAGAATCAGAAATGAGGGTTTTTATTAAATGATTCTTTTGATTTAATATGACAATTATCTTGAACTAATAAAACTAATCAACTATCATCTCATCTCTAGTTTAGTGTTGTTTCGAATTGTTTGTGAAAATTGAAGAAAATTGAAAGCAATCTTGAAAAAACAGTAAATCTGACTATTCTGGATAAAATTAACAAATCTTCATAACTTTAACAAATCTAAATGTATATAGGGTTAAGAAATATTCATATAAATTTAAAAAAGCTTCATAGACTTAACAAATCTTAAAAGATCTAAAGAAACCACTAAATTTAAAAAAATCCCGTTGATGTTGGTACCCAAATATTTTGAAAAGTATCAGGATTTATCTTCATGATGTTGTATACCTTTGAAAATTCGAGAGTAGGAGGGCAATGGGAAGACCTATGCCCCACTCTGTGTCAGGTGACCGCCCTCCCATGGCCACTCAATCTGTTAGTTTCACGTGCCCCTATCGCCAATCTTCAACGGAACATTCACATGCGCACACGGAAGTCGTTCCTCTCACGTGAATCGAAAATTTAAATTTCCTCAAAAGTTACAAGTTTTAAAACCTTTGCACCTGAAAAATTAACATCATGGTTGTGTTGTTGTAAGTGTCAGAGTGAAGATTATTTGTGAAATTTGAATAATTAACTACATTTCAACTTAGTGAAATTCTGTTAATCGATAATATTCGAAATCAGTGCCAATTTACGCATAATCTGAGATTTCTATTTGTGAATATTTGTGCATTTATTTATTAGTAAAGCTTAAAAATGTACTTTTTAGGAGAGAGGTTCGATTCGTATTGTAGGTCTGAATTACTGATCGAAAATAATTGGTGTGGATAATTGATTTATCGGTACTTTATTAAAAATATCGATATTAAAAATATATCGGTATTGTGAGTAAATATCGATACATCGTCGTTATAACGATATATTGCGCAAGCGCAAAACTACTTCTTTGAGTAATACATATAATATCAACAAAACATGCACCGAAAAAAAATTATTTCATAAGTAGCGGAATATTCCTCTTCTATTATTGAAGATTATTACTCTAGTTGTGAGAGGATTTTGCGAGGGGAAAATGATTTTTTGACACATAGCCACTCTTTTGTTTAACTTGAACCTAATTTAATAATATATAAAGAATTGAAAAATAATAAAAAATTCTGATATTTGAGATATATTCGGGAAATTATATAGGCTACTTTTAAAACTGGAAAATTTTTGATGTAAAAAAATATCAAATTTGTTACAAATTTATGAATTTTACAATAATATGAGCGAAATTTGTAAACTTGACAGAAGAGGATAAAAGAGAAAATCCTCTCAATTAGAAAGGAATACTTTAGTGACCATATAGAAGAGGTAAAATGGCATCAAAATGAGAGGAATCCGTTACTATTAAGAATTTTTTTTTTCGATGCGAAAGCTACTAATTGAGTATTATTGTTTAGTTCTAATCGAGGACACGGAAAGAAAATTAATAATAAATTTTATAAAAGTATTTTACAATTTAGGGAAAAAAGAGAAAATTTCAGATTGATAATTTCAAACTTTATAAAAATTATACTAAAGTTTGCTATAGACTATATTAAAGTTTAAAATAACTTAGTAATAATTCGAATGGTTTTTCTAAAGCTTAAATTCCTTGTATGAAAATTTCGCTTTCTGGCACTTTTTTCCTAAATTATAAAGTATTTTAATACAATTTATAATTAATTTTCTTTGCGTGTATAAGAAACTTAAATATTTACCAATCTAAATTAAAATAATAATAATAATAAATAATTTTTTTATTATAAACAAGATTTTTCAGTATTATATCGATATGTTCCGGCATTTTTTATCGAAATCCCGCCATCATTAGTCTGAACCAGATATGAATCATATCTGAACCAAATTTAAATTCATTTAGAATTTTTGTAGCAAACTTTTGATACTTTATAGTAACTTAAAGAGTTTTAACAAATATTCGTGCTATTTTGTACAAGAACTGGAGTTGATGTTGGAGTTAATTTTTCCCGCATTTACAGTAACTAAAAAAGTTGTATTAAATTTTTGTCACCCTCTGTGTCAATTCAAATTTTTTTTGTATTACATTTTTGTCGTTTTTTAGCAATGGAAATATATTTGCAGCAAAATTTTGTTGCTTTATATAAATTGGGTTTCATGTTGTTGTACATATGTAAACTATTTTCTAACAACTGGAATTCTTGTTGTAGCTAGTTTCTTCTAAAAGATAATATTTGCAAGAGTCGAGGAAAAAATGAAAGTGTTCTAGAAAATTTTGTCTTTTTTAACTGCAGCTGTTGTTATTGTTGTTCTTTTTATAGCAAATTTGTGCTATCTTATACACTGTAAAAACAGGTGTCTTATTTTAAGACATTTATGTGGTCATTTTTAAGACAATTTTGGGTGTCTTAATTTCAACCAATGAGCAAGCTACTTACAAAATTATTAACCAATGAAATAACTTGAAATTCACTGAAAACTTTTATATATTAAAATAATCTGCAGCGCGATTGTTTTAAGCCAATTTCAGATTATTATTTAAATCCAATTTGGTATAAGAAAAAGAGCGTTGCAGATTAATTTAATCCAAAACAATTTTCTGTGTTATTGTAAGACGCTTTATAAATGTCTTATGTCTTAAAATAAGACACCAGTAAGACACCTGTTTTTACAGTAACTAAAATGCGTTTTGCATCAAACTTTTGCTTCAGGTAGCAACTAAAATTGTTGTTGCAAATTTGTGCTAGTTGCTAGCACCTGGAGTTGTTAAATCAAATTTGTGCTATTTTATAGTAACTAGAACTTCTTTTGAAGCAAATTTTTGTTTTTACCTGATTGTCATTGCTGCAATTTTTGCGTTTTTATTGCAATTGGAATTTTTGTTGCAGCAAATTTTTGTTAACTCATATAGTAACTAGATTTGTCGCAGAAAATATTTGCTATTTTACAAATAAGAACTGTTGTTCAAGTAAATTTTTGCTATCTTATACAGAAACCAGAATTACCATATCAAGCATTAACTATCTTGTTTATAGCAACTGGAAATGTTGTTGAAACAAATGTTTGCTGTTAACTGGAAGAATTGTTATAGTAAATTCTTACCATTTCTTAGCAGCTATAACTATTGTAAATTTGTACAACTGCACAGAAACTAAAACCGTTAAAATAGCAAAACTTGGTGAAATCTTCTTAAAATAAACAAGTTTAAAATATAAAAAAGAAAACATTTTATAGCATCTTATACCTATTCAATCATACAACTAATTAAATCACTTTTGGAATTTCAGATCCATAATGCAACCGTTCTCAACAAGCAGCACAATGGCGACAGATCCACCCACGAGCCTGCCACCGGAACGAGGACCTTCACCGACACCTTGTCGAAACCTGACTTTCTCGATAGCAAAAATAATGGAGCCAGACAAGCGTCTCACCGAGAGCAATCTACCACCACAAGCTGCCGCGACAATTCTCCAGCAGCCTCAAAACATAACTTCTCTCACCTATTCCGCGCACCTGGAATCAGCCTTTAAAAAATACGTTCCTACCCTAAGACACCAGAGTCTCCTTCAACACTACCCCCTTCTCTATTACCACCCCAATCCCCTTCTCAGAGCCTTTCCAAGTCCCGGGCCCACGACCCCAACTACAACTCAAAACTCCCCACCCCCTTCTTTCCAAGAATCATCAGTACTCACCGCCTCATCAAATTCAACAGAGGGTCCACGGGGGAAAAAGAGGCCCGCACCCCGGGAGGAAACAATCCCATCAAAACAGAAGACCTTCACGTGTCACGAGTGCGGAAAGGTCTTCAATGCCCACTACAATCTCACGAGACACATGCCCGTCCACACCGGGGCACGACCTTTCGTCTGCAAAATTTGCGGCAAGGGTTTTCGTCAAGCGAGCACTCTCTGCAGGCACAAGATCATTCACACTGCCGAGAAGCCCCACAAGTGTCTAACGTGTGGAAAAGCCTTCAACAGAAGCTCCACCCTCAACACCCATACGCGAATTCATGCAAATTATAAGCCATTTGTTTGTGAGTTCTGTGGCAAGGGTTTCCATCAGAAGGGCAACTATAAGAATCACAAGTTGACACACAGCGGGGAAAAAGCCTACAAGTGCGCTATTTGCAATAAGGCCTTTCATCAGGTCTATAATCTCACCTTTCACATGCACACGCACAACGACAAGAAGCCGTTCTCTTGTAAAATTTGCGGCAAGGGATTCTGCAGGAATTTTGATCTCAAGAAGCACATGAGGAAGTTGCACGACGCCGGATCACCAGTCATGAGTGGACTTGGTACTTCGGCGCAAAATCACGCTCAACAAGCGGGTTATTCTTCTGTTCATCAGGGACCCGGGCATCCGTTTGTCAGTCCATTTCTACTGCCTCCGCCAGGATCCACCAATTATTTATGCAAGATGTTGTGACAAGAGAATGTGCACTATGTGAGAAAAAATCAGTATCCTCTAATGATAGGACCGACTTGTTATCCTTCGGATATTGGTGCACTTGTTCAACCTTCCAAGTGAAGATTCAATCTTTGCTTGTCGTGATATAGAAGTGGATGATTGGTGATGAGTATTATATAGATATGTACTTTCGAGAAAAGTGGGGTGATAGAAAAGAGTATAACTTGAGGTCAGTGACAAACAAAAGTTCAACTAATCAATTTTGGGTGAGGACGTCTCTGCGGGATGAGGGGTGAGACTTTCTCCGTGCAGAAGGTACTGGGTTCAGTTTACGGATTAGGGTTCGAGTGAAGATAATCCTTTTTTTTTAATCGCTAGCCAGGCAATGATCATATTTATTTAGATACTTTTGTGTACGATCAGACATTTTTTCTCGTAGATTTGACAAATTTTTAAACAAGCTGAAAATTATGTTCGTTTTATCAACACTTTGATTACAAGTAAGCAACAAATTTCTCGTTGAGAAAAGGATGGATTGAAGCAATACAAAAAATTTTCAATGTCGTTTAAATAAAAAATAGCATTTTAAGTTCCTGGTCGAGTCCATACCAAGTGATCACACCAATTTCAGTCATATTGAGTAATATTTACGAAATTGATATTTTGGGTTCCTTTAGGAGTAAAAAAAATAAATTTTAATTATTTTTAAAAAATTCAAAATATTTTCGAAAATATTCAAATTCAAAATTTTGAGTACTATTTTTTTTGTTTTATCATAACTTCTGTAATTTTGAAGCAATTGAGATCATTTTTTTTTCAATTACTCGTATTTAAATACTCTTTCAAGAAAAATTATAATAATTAAGAAATTGTTTATAATTAAATTTTTATTAAAAAAATTAAATAATTTATTTAAACAAAATCTAAAGTATATCATCGATCTTTTTCAAAAAATTCATAAACATAGCCTATAATGTGCTTAAAAATTTAAGCCAAAGAAAAAGATGGTATGTATTATAGTTTTTGAGAAAAAAATTATTAAGTTATGCTAGCGCGGCGCAGACCGGTGTCACCGCTACTCAACGCGTAATTCCGTAGTAACCGAAATGTATGTATATTATTACATAATATAAATACAGTTAATCGTCATGTTTATTTTTTTATTTTACAAATTGTGCTGTGCACAGAATTTGAAAAAATTTTTGTTTTAATTTTATTCTCAAGGGGTACGAAGGAATGAAATTTTTGTGTACCTTTAATGGTCAAAAAATTAGAAAAAAGTGAGACTAGTACTAATAATGACCCAAATTCAATCACTTCAACTACAAACGCAAAACGATAAAAAATCAAAGGATACAAACCTGTATATAAGTGAATTTTTAATTAAAGCTTGCTTGCTTATATAGAAAATACTCAACGATCTCTCTTTCGAGAAATACACGCAACTAGCGGCAAGTTAAGAACTACAAATGTTAGCGGCAAATTCGAAATCTTTAAAATATTAAATATTGAATTTAATTATAGATATCAACACAAATTCATATAATTTTTTCTATTATGTGAACTTATAAGATTGATTTGAAATTTTTTTTTACAAACATTGATTAAAAATAGTTATTTATAATAATCTTCAAATTTCATTCATTAATTCAATCTGTCAACACCTGCGAAGTTTGTCAGTACTTCGCAGTACTGACAAATTTTATGTTTCATACTTTATGTTTCAAATTTTTAATCATTTTTCTCCTTATAAAATTTTGTCATCTTTTAAATTTATTATAGTTTTCATTTCTTTCAACTATTTTCAAACTATTTTTATCATTCTTTAAGGGGAGAGATAGGTGAAATTTTAACTCAACAAAATTTTTGATGCTCAGAGGTGTCATTTTTTTTCTTACATCAATTAAGATGTAGAATTATGGTATTACATAAAAATTAAAAAACAATATTTTTTTGGTCATTTTCGAAATTTTATTTTTCAAAATCCATACGATGGATTGTAGAAAATCATTTAAAAATCCCACAAAAAAATTGTCGATGGAAAAAATGAAAATTGTGAAAGAGGTTTAATTTTTAAAATTTAAGTTTTTCTTAGAATAAATTTCTCAAACTCCGCAAATTATTTGTTTCTCTATTTTTGACATAACCCCATAATTTTAGGTCTAAAATTGCATAAGAAAAAAAATTAACACCCCTGAACATCGCGAATTTTGATAATTTTACCAGTCCATTATTTTTCTTTCTTCAGTTTTAAATTATTTTAATTATTCACTTATTTTCACTTATTTTTACCAGTTTTTAATTATATTAATTATTTTTCAATTGATTTAACAAATTTTCAATTATTATTCTTAAATTTTAATAATTTTCCCAATTTTTAGTTATTTTTATTATTTTTCTATAAATTACCAATTTTTTAATTACTTTTTTTTACTTTAATTATTTTCTCCGATTTTTTTAATTCTAAAGTTTGATGTCCATGTACTATGAAAAGATCAGTGTGACTTTCTGAAGCTTATAATTTAAATATAATACACTAACTATATTTACATTATGTAAAAATATACATACATTTCGGTTACTACGGAACTACGCGTTGAGTAGCGGTGACACCGGTCCGCGCCGCGCTAGCATAACTTAATAATTTTTTTCTCAAAAACTATAATACATACCATCTTTTTCTTTGGCTTAAATTTTTAAGCACATTATAGGCTATGTTTATGAATTTTTTGAAAAAGAACGATGATATACTTTAGATTTTGTTTAAATAAATAATTTAATTTTTTTAATAAAAATTTAATTATAAACAATTTCTTAATTATTATAATTTTTCTTGAAAGAGTATTTAAATACGAGTAATTTAAAAAAAATGATCTCAATTGCTTCAAAATTATCCGTTAGGGTGTGAGAAAATTCAGTTATCCGTTCTAGGGTTAATAACTGAATATTCACTTTTTTGAATTTAGAGAAAGGAAACATAGCTAATAAATAAAAACTTGAGAAGTTACCTAAAACAATTATAATTCCATGAAAAATGAAAAATCTCTATTATTGCTACAAATCTCGGGTAAATTAATCACTTGATACATTTCGTTTTTCCATCTAGGATATTTTTCAAAACGAAATGAGGTTATAAAAGTTAAATTTTGGAAGTTATAGAAAGAAAAATAATTTGAAATGCCAAAAAATCTGAAAAATTATGAACCAATTTTAGTGAATTATACATACATTGAATAGGTTAGTTCATTCGGACAAGGAAAATAATTTTAACACTACAAAAACATGGTGTCTTAAATTGGACAAAAGTGTCTTAAATTAAGATATTTTTGGTGTCTAAGACACGAAAAATGTCTTAATTTAAGCCATTTTTGAACAATTTAAAACATCTGTTTTTGCAGTGAAGGTGGTTAGTAACTACAGCATAACCTCAAATAAAGAAATGCTTTTTAACGGCAACAAAAATATCATGAAAATTAATTTCAAATAATTTTGAAAGATTATCTAGTTGTTCAATTTTCAGAAAAAATATGTTAAGCTAAAATTTGTTGTGGAATATTTAATTTTTAACATTTTATGTTCTTTCTTTTAACTCAGACAAAAATCGAAATTTTTGTCAAATTTTTATAAATAAAAGCTATTTCACTCTTTGAAAGATTCTCTACAATTGTAATCATTTTAATATTATTACAAATTGTAACAAAATTATTTAATTAATATAAAATTAATATTATTTATGTCTTCTTAAGAACGAACTTTATACAATATTATAATGATTACGATTATAGATAAATATTAAAAGAATATATTTTCTGAACTTTGTACAACTAAATCTTTCAAAATTGTCTGTATCCCTAAATTCAAAATGTTGAATACAATATGGCCAATAAGTTTTGAGAAGTATAAGTATATTTTATTATAACTTGATATCTGAGAGTTTTTTGAATCGCTGATTACGAATTAGAAGTAAAAAATCAAAAATTTTTAGTTAACTAAACTCAGAAGTTTTAGAATAATAAATTTCATGATTTAGTTATTTTTTTAAAATCGATTTCAACTTGAAATTTATAAACTGATAATATTTTTTTCTACTTTTTACAATATAGCTGTTTAAAAATTTGAAGAGGTGAATTTGTGAGGAAGCTTTTCTCTGAGAAAATAATCGACCTTATTGGTAAAAAATCGTATTAATCATATGATTTCGATTTGTGATAATTTAATAAAAACAATATGGAAAAAAATTTGATCGCATAAAAGTATTTAAATAAATATATCTTTTATTGGTCCAAATTTTAAAATTGTATCCAGTACTTTCCACAATGGGAAAAAATGTGGACATTTTATTTAGACAACTGGACTTTCAGACTTCATTTCTGAACCAATTGTCAAGTTTTTTATCTAAGTAAAAGCTTATAAAACTCACCTTCACTCCTTTAAAAGACATTTAAAACTTTTTTTATTGAAAAATTTTTTATAAATGAAAAAAATTACTAGTTCTTTTGGTTACAGATTTTAAAAATGTTTTGATAGTTTTTTTTTGTCTTTATTTGTTTTTAACTGCAAAAATTAAAAAAAAGGTATCCTTTATTATTTGTTGATATGAATTTATTATTTTCAAGATAATTTCTCTAAAATATCAATTTATTTAAAAAAAAAGAAAAAAAAAGAATTTACAATTTTCAAAACAATTTCTCTAAAACATCAATTTATTAAAAACAAAGAAATTGAAAATCAAATCAGAATTTAATCTAAACGTTGATTTGTTCAAAATTACTCATTTTTTCCCACTTGTACTGTAGTGGGCGAAAAGAATTTTGCCCCACAACCCACTGAAACATTCACTGCCATTTAATTCATAGTAATATAATTAAAGCGGTTCTAGACCACCTACGATACTTTTTTTATGTATATGAAAACTTAAAAAACGCTTCTGTGATAAACAAAAATATGCAAATTTCGTGTAAAATTATTTAAAAAAATTCGTTTATGTCGAAAATCGTCCTCTTTTTAATAATTATATATCTCTGCATATAATTTTCTTAAACTAAATTAGTGAAAATTCAAACACTTCAGTCAAATTTAAATTAAGTATCTGATCAGTATTTTTAAAAAAATGTAACTTATCAATTGGACCAATATAATTTTTATAATGTTCTGAAACTTGATTAAAAAACTTCCCTGACTTACAATATTAGCTCATTTATGTGAAAATACTTATTTAAAATTTATGTTTGAAAATGTTGATTTCAAAATGATTTTTCACTTTTTCAAATTCTTTGAATTCTTCTATTTCGCTTTCTGAATTTTTAAAACTAGTTTATAAATCTCTTGTATATGTGTATTAGAATTTCAAGTTTTTTTTCTCCAGGTTTACAAGTAAAATGTAATTCTTCGACAGTAAAAGATACTTTTTAAGAAGTTCTTTCTGCTTTGAAATATATATCCTATACTATAGTCCAAGTGCGCAATCCCAGTGGGAAAATTGCACCTGTCGTGAAAACTCTTCACTGAAAGATTTTTGTGATGTTACGCGGCTAAAGTTGATAAATATACAATAAATAATAATATTCGTAAAAATTTTATAAATACTAAACATGAATATTCATAAACGAGAGATTAATTTTTTTAATCAATTGATAAAGATGAAATTAATTTAGAATTTACATTTCAAAATGAAATTTGCCTTTGATAGCAACATCAATGATTGAATTCTATTTGACATGGATATACAAAATACACGTATTTGAAGATAAATCAACAAAGTAAATTTGCTTTTTGAATGTCACGTAGTTTGTCACTGACAAGTCACTAATGAGATTGCTAATTTGCTTTAATAATTAATCAGGGGAGGAGATGCAATTGACCTCCGCGATATAGCTGTCTGTAAATATTTGTAAATAATCGACGTGAAGATCAAATAATTTTATGCGGAGGATTAAAACAAAAAGTGTAATCATTTTTTTATTGAAAAGCTCAAAATATTAATTAGAATTTTCATTAGATTGATTAATATTTACAGTAGATGAATATTTGCAAAAAATTGATTAGTATTTGCAATAGGTGCAAAATATTTGCATCTATTTCAAATTTGTAAAAATACGCGAAATTTTTATCACAAGATTTTTAATAAAATGGTTACACAAACTGTAAGAACGTATGTACATCATTTAGATAAGTGTATAAATTGGTGTGATAGTAGAATTAAGAATTAGATAGAAAATAAAATGTTGGTCATTATTATCGTTACCATTAAAAATACTTACAATGTGAACTATCATCGATAATAACCAATATTTGTATTCTTTGTAAGCACCATGATCGTGCTCGAACAAAAGTATTATCTTGAAATTATTATTACTTTCGATTAAAATACTCCCTGAAATACAAATAAAACAAATATTTAAATCTGAAAAATTTGTCTATGGACTGAGAACAATTTTTGCTGAAAATTTTAAAAACGTATATTGTATTTTGCCGATATATTTTAGCAGAAATTTTTAAGTTGGAAAGAAAATGATTTTTATGCCCAAAAGAAAATGATTCTTGTATTTGAAAAAGTGCTTATTAAATTTGGAAGATTTCAGTGCGAAGCGAAAATTTTGCTTTTCGTATTTGGAAAATGAATCGGGGATCGATTTTCTGAGAGAAGCTCTTATCAGGATCCATCATAAAATGATACGATTTTAAAGATAGTTGAATTGCAATAATGATGAATCAAAAAGTCATTAGGCAAAACTTCATATGAAAAATTATATATGTAGATACATGATAAAGTAGAAAAATATATGTATGTATGTGTCCCCTCTTGTAAATATAAGTCACTCCAATGCAATAAATTTATCGATATACGAACGAAGGAAGTTAATTTTTATTTAATTCCCATTCTTTTTATTCATTACCTAAAAGTCATTTTATTTTTATCTGTTTTATTTTTATAACAAATTTAGTTGAAATATCAATACCTAACTGTATATATTCTTATTAGGTAATAATAAAACTTCATAATTATATAATTGTATGTGAT
Organism: Ganaspis brasiliensis; assembly: GCA_037103525.1. NCBI lineage: Eukaryota > Metazoa > Arthropoda > Insecta > Hymenoptera > Figitidae > Ganaspis > Ganaspis brasiliensis. The sequence continues at coordinate 4,562,749 of JAZKLR010000009.1, read as the reverse complement.
TATTAAATATAATTATAAAATATCATGAAATATATACAGGGCAAAATTCCTGAACTGTCCAGGTCAAAAAATAAAATTTATTCAAACTTTGCTAAAGTGTTTCCATTGTTAGTGGAAGTGTAAATACCAAATATTTTCAAATTCCATGAAATAGTTTTTTGAGTTACGCAGTTTTAAAAATTTGAATTTTTTTAAATTGTAGTTTTTTAAATTTACAGGCTATTCGATTATAATAAATGTTTTTTTGTAAAAAGAAAATTTGACCTTGAAACTCAAGGTCAAAATGTGAATTTGATTGTATCTCGAAATCGGATTTTTTAAAAAAATTGTAACCTATTTCAATGGAAAGCTTGACTTTTTACCTATCTTATAGGAATCTTATATCCTTATCTTATCTTATAACAATGGAAACACTTTAGCAAAGTTTGAATAAATTTTATTTTTAGTCGGACAGTTCAGGAATTTTGCCCCACATTAATGTTAATCAAACAACTGGTACTTCAAAAAGTAATTAAAACTTGGATGTTTTGAAATAATTGCAAAATTTTTAACCTTTCCTAAACGAAGTTATCAGAGGTATTTTTATCAGTTGAAGTAAAGTTAAATTAAAAATTTTAAAATAACTTTTTTCAACTTGAAGGTTTTTTAAATGTCAGCTAATTTGCTAAATACATCATCAAGCTTAATGTGCAACGTGGGTGAATGTAGAAAAACCTCTTGGGCACATCATCCTCTTGAGTTTGATCCCACCTCAGCAAAAAAGGCAAAGAAAGTACAAATTTAAAAAAAATTCCCTATCATTTCTTGTAAAAAAAGTTTCTCAATTATTAAAGAAATAAAAATTGAATAATAAGAAACCAAATATTACCAAAGTACAAATTTAACAAATATCCCAGAAAACTATTTTGGAATCAATTTTTCAACCTAGAACGAGGTTGACTGAATTTACGAGGTGGACTGGTTTAAGGAAAAAAAAGAAGATCAGTGGAAACAGAAAGAGACGTGCCTCAATTCTGATCTTCGTTCGCGATACCTGACGAGCCTTCTGATGTATCTACAGAATCTGTCCTCTATCCATTAAGTTCTATATCATCCGAACCCTATTTCATCCCACTCAAACCGTATCAAACGATGCCAGCCGTTACATGATAGACCCTAGAGTACTCTGTTCATCGTGTCGACGAGAAATTTTGCATTGGAAAACGTCGAGCTGACGTGTTAAAAGCGAGAAGATTGGTGACAAAGAGATTGACATTGATCCGATTGTTGAGATACGCTTCACTCTGTTTCAAAAAAGCAGACTTCATCCATTCAATAAATTTTAAAGACTCGCGTTGGATAAACAACCATCAGTATTTCACATCCGTCAAAAGCAGCTTTTCCAAGCGCAGAGAATAATTTTACCTTAAATTAAAAATCCTTGCTGTCTTTGAATATTCACACTTTTTTAATATCTTGCAAAATGTTCTTAGATAAAAGCTTTTCTTTTATCACTTGACTGTGATTAAAAAATGGTAGTGAATAATTATTCTTAATTGTTTAAGAGAATTTATTCTTTTTTCAATTGTTGGGAACAAAACTACTGACTGGTATAATAAAAAGTTATTAAGTTTTAAAGTATTAAGGTATTAAGAAAGGCCTATACTAATTAATTTAGTTATAGTATCGATTGAATTAATAGTTTTCTCTATCAATTTCTGATAATTTAACAAAAATTCAATGAAAGGAAAATTAAAGTGGTAAAAGAAAGTTTGTTGTAAATTGACTGTATAAATTTTTGTATTTGAAAAATGATTCGCGGGATATATATTTTGTAAATGAGTCGTTTCTCGTTAACCTGCGCCACTAGTCTTCCGATTAATTATTGCGAGGGAAAATTCTTAGAAAATGCGGGAAAGGCAGTCGAAATTGCGGCAAAAGATTAAGGGGAAGGGAGTTCTAGTAAAACCTCTGAGGACGACCGAAGCGTGTCGGGAATAAAGTTGTAATTTTGAATTTTATAATAAATGTAAATTTTGGCCACTAGTTTCTTGTCTTCACTATTTTTCAATCCACTACATTTTTAACCTTGGATTTTATTATTTCTGGCGACCGTGACAGGACGTAGGGATTGAAAATAGTATTTGAGTGGATATTTCGTGCGGCAGCGTGCACGCGGTCAGTGGTTCGAGCATCAAAAATGGAGGCTTTGAAGAAATCTAGAACTATTCAAAGGAGATTATTTACCCGATCATTAAACGGTTATAATGACATCTGTAAGAAGACGACTTCTACTTATCAAGAGAAGAAAATCGCGATGCATTTACTAGAGGAACGAATGGCGGAGTTGGTAGGGGTGAGCAATAAGTTTGTTTCGTTGCTGTTTGACTCTGATAGTAGCGAGGAAGAAATTGAACTTGAAATTGAGTCTCACAATGATTACCAACTCCAATTCTTAAAAGTAAAAGTTGCATTCGACGATTTAACAGCTAATCAAATCAGTACCAACTCAACACAAATAAGAGAGAATTCGACTGTTGCTACCCGTTCCGAGAAACCATTTAAGAAACCGACGCTTCAAATTCCTATGTTCAGCGGCAACGTCGGAGATTGGCTTCAATTCTGGTCTCATTTTCGAAAAGTGCATGATGATGTGTCCGTGTCGAAGGAAGATAAATTGGAATATCTAAAGCAATCGGTTGAGAAAGGTTCGAAAGCAGATAATGTCGTATCAGGATATCCAACTAGTGCTGAAAACTATTCAAAGGCATTGGAAAGTCTCAAGAATCGATTTGGTCGTGATGATCTCTTAGTAGAATTTTATACTCGAGAATTGTTGAATTTAGTTCTTCAAAATGCGTCATCACACAAGGTAAAGGTGACCGTCGCAGTTATCTATGATAAGATTTCTGCACATATACGTGCTTTGGAGTCTTTAGGCGTGACCACGGATAAGTGCGCAACAATGCTTTATCCATTGGTTGAATCGTCCCTTCCCGAGGAGATTTTGAGGACTTGGCAACGTTCAATTTCGCTCAACGCAAGTGCGCAGGCTGATGACGATCCAGAGACTAGTAATCGTTTGTCGAAATTACTAAAATTCTTGGAGACCGAAGTGGAGAGCGAGGAGAGGATACATATGGCTGTCAATGGTTTCGGAGTCTTGGGAGAAGGAGGTAAGAAGGAGAAGGCCAAAGGGAACAAGGAATCAACATGGTCATCAAGAGATCTTCCTAGTGCCAGTGTTCTGTTAACCAGTGAAAATAAGCCGAAAAGATTTGTGTGTGTTTTCTGTAGTGGTGAGCACGATAGTGCAGTGTGTGAGAAAGCAAAAAAGATGTCATATGAGGATAGAAAGAATATTGCGGGTAAGAATAAATGTTGTTTTAAATGTATTAAGCGCGGACATTGCGCAAAGGATTGTAGAGTAAGAATCACGTGTTCTCGGTGTAGCAAACGTCATTCTATTATATTATGTCCGTTTTTAAATAGTAAGAATAACTCTGAGACATCTGATCAATTGACAACGAGTTCAAATAGTGGTAAAATTGTCGAACAGAATTTAGCAAATTTTTGTAGTTTGCCGGACGTTTACTTGCAAACATTGCGCGTTGTTTTATTTTCTGGTTCTAAAGAAATAATAATTCGAGCAGTCCTTGATTCGGCTTCACATCGATCCTATATTACATCTCGAGTTGCTAAGTTTTTAGAATATGAACCCTTAGGGGAAAGAGAGGTGGTACATTCTCTGTTTGGCGGGGAAAGAACGAAAAATGAGAAGCATGATATTTATTTGGTACGAGTAAGAAGTAATACCGGAAATTACGCGTGCAATTTTCAAGTAATGAATAAACATATTATTTGCAATGATATTCCTTGTATTAAACAGGCAGCATGGATTACTGAATTAGAGAAAAAAGGTATTCAACTTTCTGATTTTGATCCTAACTCGCAAAAAGTTGAAGAATCAATCGATTTGCTTATAGGTGCTGACGTGGTAGGAAAATTATTGACTGGGAACAAATATGATTGTTTTAACGGATTAACCGCTATCGAGACACGTTTAGGTTGGACTGTTATAGGTGCAGTACCAGAGAGTAATCGGAATGAATTTGCAATGACGACTCTTACAATGTTTGTTAATGAATCCAAGGTCTCTGATCTTTGGAGTTTAGATACTATCGGTATTAAAGATCCCAGCGAAAAATTAGATCGTCTCGAAAAAGAAAAACGCGTAAAAGAGAATTTTTTGAACACCGTTGCGTTAAACGAAAATCATCGTTATACCGTGAGTTTACCGTGGATGGATGAACATGCCCCGGTGTCATCAAATTTGAGTATTGCAAAAATACGATTAGGAAATTTAGAAAAGAAATTGAAAGCGGACGGTTTTTTCGAAGAATATGATAAAGTTTTTTTGGATTGGTTAAATGAAGATATTGTAGAATTGGTACCGGAGAATGAGTTAGAAAGAGACGCACATTATTTACCTCATCGTCATGTAGTTAAATTGGAAAGTACGACACGAATCCGCCCCGTTTTTGACGCGTCTTCTAGTGAAAAGGGCCACCCTTCGTTAAATCAGTGTCTCGAAAAGGGGCCCAATTTAATTGAATTAATTCCGACCTCTCTATTTCGTCTTAGACAGAATGAAATAGCCGTGATTGCCGATATACGGAAAGCCTTTTTGCAAATTGAAATTAACGAAAAGGATCGTGATTTTTTGCGATTCTTATGGTATAAAAATGGAGAAATTCAAATTTTTAGACATAAAAGGGTTGTTTTTGGCTTAACTTGTAGCCCTTTTTTATTAGGAGCAGTCTTGGAACTCCATTTATCAACTATGTTACGAGCAAACTCAGAAAGGTTTTTTAAAGATGGCTGGTCAGAAAAAACGATATTAAAATTAAAAGATTCGTTTTATGTTGACAATTGCACGACGAGCGTCGATTCAATTGAAGAATTAAGTACGTTTATAAAAGAATCTAAGGAGATTTTAAGTAAAGGGAGTTTTGACTTGAGAAACTGGGAATATACGAATGACAATACGAAAAAAGATTCTACGTTAATCTTAGGCATTTTATATAATAAAAAACGAGATACTCTTTCAATAAATCCGGCGGTTTTGAATATTGACCTTCAGAAGGATGTAACAAAGCGAACAATTCTTTCCGCAGCAAACAGAGTTTTCGATCCTGTGGGTTTTGTTTGTCCGGTAACGTTGATTCCTAAATTAATTTTAAAAAAGCTGTGGAAATTAAAAAAGGATTGGGATGTACCCGTAGACAAAGAGACTAGCGACGAATTTTTAAAATGGGTTAAACAATTGCAATATTTAAATCATGTTGAAATTCCGAGAAAATTTGGAAGGGGGAGTTTATCCCTTCACGCGTTTTGTGATGCAAGTAAACTGGCATATGCCGTGGTAATTTTCTTACGTATAGAAAAATTGGAGGGTACTGAAATTCGATTTGTTAGTGCAAAAACTAGAATAGCACCGGAAAAAACCACGATTCCACGATTGGAATTATTAGCTGCCACTATCGGGAGTCGTTTGACAAATGAAGTTGTTAAGGCGTTAGAGTGGGGCAATGTGCCCGTTGTTTATTGGTCAGATGCAAGTACGGTTTTGGCATGGATCAATCGTGACATGCAGTGGAATACATTTGTTTATAATCGCGTAAAAGAAATTCGTGAATTGACGAAAACAGGAACATGGAGACATGTGCCGGGAGAAATGAATCCGGCCGACCTCCCATCACGTGGTTGTGACGCAAAACAATTTCTTGACTCACTTTGGTGGGAGGGGCCTGCTTGGCTTCGCGAGAACGAGGAAAATTGGCCAAAAGAGAAATGTAATATTGACGAATCCGAAATAACGACGGAATTAAAGAAAACGGCACAAGTCTCGATGGTTAACCTGAATGAGAAACCGAATTTAGATTTAATAGGAAGATTTTCATCATATAGTAAATTGATAAGATTTTTTGCAATCATGTTACGATTTAAGAATTATAAACTTAAAATTGAAAATGAAAAGGGTTTACAAATCACATGTAAAGAGTTGTATGAAACGGAATTGAAATTTTTGAAAACTTTACAATCTGAAATGTTTTTACCAAAAAATGATCCAAAATTAGCATCGTTACAGGCCTTTATTCATACAGACGGTCTTATACGATTGCAAACTAAAATTATTGAACGTCAGGATAATTTTCCCTTTTTGTTTCCAATTTTATTAGATGGAAAACATGAAGCAGTAAAGCTTCTCATTAGAGAAACTCATGAAAGTATGTGTCACGCTGGGGTACAAATTGTTATGTGTCAATTAAGAGAAAAATTTTGGATTTTGTCAATGAGAAGAATAGTAAAGTCAGTTATTTCAAAGTGCGTTAAATGTAAAAGATTTAATTCCAGTCATATAGAAGCAGTTCCGGCTCCTTTGCCGATTCATCGCGTAAGAGAAGCCAGTGTTTTCGAGATTACTGGCGTGGATTTTGCCGGACCGGTGTATTTGAGAGGTCAGCAAAGGGGTTGGATCTGCTTGTTTACTTGTGCACTTTATCGAGCGATACACCTGGAGTTGGTTACCTCTTTATCAGCGCAAGCTTTTTTATGTTGTTTACGACGTTTCATTAGTCGTAGAGGGAGACCGACTATCATGTACAGTGACAACGGGCTGAATTTTGTTGGCACGAACAATTCATTTAAAAGGTTAAACTGGGATTATATTTCTAAATATTGTTCTGCGAAACAGATTCAGTGGCGTTTCAATCCACCATCAGCCCCCTGGTGGGGAGGATGGTGGGAGCGACTAGTCGGTTTATTAAAGAATCTTTTGCGTAGGGTACTGGGAAAATCTTGTCTGACGTTTGAGGAAATGTCTACGGTATTGTGTGACTGTGAATCGGTTTTAAACTCACGACCTCTGACTTATATCTCTGAATCAGCGGATGATTTAAGGGTGCTAACTCCAGCTATGTTTTTGCATGAAATTAAGGAGACAGGAACGCCTGATATCGATATAATTTGTAAAATCGATTTAACCAACAGATACAGGCGTAGACAGGAAATTGTAGAACATTTAAGGAAGAGATTTCGAATAGAATATTTAGGTCAGTTAGCTTCCAGGTGTAAATCTAAAAAATACGACAATGTAAAAATCGGAGATTTTGTGATTGTAGGTGATGATAATCATAAACGAATCGACTGGCCTTTAGGAAAAGTTGAAGAGTTATTTGTAGGTAGAGATGGTAGCGTCCGAGTTGTTCTATTAAAAACAAAAGAAGGTAGATTAAAGAGACCAATCCAGCGAATTTACCCCCTAGAAATCTCGCAAACTGAATGTAAAAATTTTAACAACGTTCCCTTTAAAGTTTCGGACAAAATTGTTGGCGAAGTTAAAAACTGTGAAAAATTGAACAAAGAGGAATTTAACAAAATTTCGATAGATAGACAAGACAAAAATATTGTAGAGACTATGACTCGCAGTGGACGCATGATAAAAAGACCTAACTATTTCCAGAGTTAAATTGTTTTTGATCTTAAACTAGATTTATGAAGGTTGTGATATTTATAGTTTTGTAATTTTTTGAACAGAATTTTGATTGCAAATGGTTGCAAACTTATAACTGTAGGCAGGACAATGTGTTATAATCTTAGTCCGGAGAAAAAGTTGTTTCCGCGTGTACACCTCATTTTCGGCTTCCAACATGTAAATTTGGAGGAGAAAAAGTGGTAGCATGTTGTCGACCCGGAGCGACTGTTTTCTTTGAATGGAATTATTGAATACATTTTAATTTTAAGTTTGGCAATTTATTTGTCAGCATTATAGAAGTTTAAATATGTTGAGGTAAAACCTCAAGGTGGGAGGATGTTGTAAATTGACTGTATAAATTTTTGTATTTGAAAAATGATTCGCGGGATATATATTTTGTAAATGAGTCGTTTCTCGTTAACCTGCGCCACTAGTCTTCCGATTAATTATTGCGAGGGAAAATTCTTAGAAAATGCGGGAAAGGCAGTCGAAATTGCGGCAAAAGATTAAGGGGAAGGGAGTTCTAGTAAAACCTCTGAGGACGACCGAAGCGTGTCGGGAATAAAGTTGTAATTTTGAATTTTATAATAAATGTAAATTTTGGCCACTAGTTTCTTGTCTTCACTATTTTTCAATCCACTACATTTTTAACCTTGGATTTTATTAAAGTTGATTATTTCGACTGTAGTTAAATCTTAAAATTGAAAAGTCAATATGTTTAAGTTAGAAAAATTGTTTAAAATTTCCATTTCATTTAAATAGAATTTCATTAAATATAATTTTCTTGTGCCGAATTTTTATTTTTTGAATTTTATTCAATCGATTATCAATAAATACAAATTTTTACTTAAAAGAATTTTCAATTTATCGAATTGCTTACTTAAAAAATATTCTAATCAACATTTGTAACAGTTTTGTCCGCTACATATAGTTAATCTTTTCTTTAAAATGAATTTGAGACAAGCAAGACAATATGGACACGAGAGAGACAATGGTAAACAATTTAAAATAATAATATTATTATACTCCGTTAATATATTTATTTATCAGTTCATTCAGGATTCTTGAGATTAATAATTTTGTGCATTCATTTTAAATTAAAATTAACAAATATTCAAAAATAGCGAACATAAAATTCATGAAATTTATTTAACGCACGTGACGTTACGGAACACTCAATATTAGAGTTGTTTATAGAAAAAAATCATCAACTTTAAAATTTATAGATAAATATAACATGGATTCCAAAAACCATTCACATTCTTAACGTGTTTAGTTAAATAAATTCCGTAAGAATTCACTAGAAAATCTAGTTATAATTTCTGGTTAAAATATACTGTTGCTAAAATTTTCTGGGTTGAAATTACACTCCTGAAATTCCACTTTATACCGAATTAAAAAATCCACCAATAAAAAACCATGATATAATAACCAGAAAATATTTGGTAAATTTAACTGAAAATTGCTGTAAAATTTATTAGCATAAATTATTAAAATAACTAGGAAATTTTAATCGAAATTTTGAATCAGTTTTAACGGAATGTCCGGAACAAGGTAAGATCTGATTGAAAATTTTGTTTTCAGTTAAATATCAGAAAATTAAAACTTAACTAATAAAAGTGTTAATTTAAATGAGTAAAATAATCACTGACTCAGATTAGTGGAGATAAGAAAGTAAGTAGTAAGGAAGTTTCAGTCAGACAGTTCAAAATTATATTATACTAAAAGTTAATGTAAAAATCAATATTTTAAATATTAAAACAATCAAATTGTGAAACAACAAATTAAAAATAGTATAAACTATAGTTCGTTTAACATTTTTCGATAATATATGTATACCAATAGTACTTAATAATTTAAAAAAGTTACTAATTTAAGCAGAAAATTTAAAATCAGTAGTCTAAACTGTGTTTGGTCAGGCAAATTATTAACTTTGATGTGAACGGATTTTTGTATCAATTCTCAGCGGCTTTGTTAAATGTGTTAAAAATATTTGTAAAAATTAAGAATTATATTTTTTTCATGTAAACTTTTATGCTCTTTCAGATTCTTCAATCAAAATTTGTTAATGACCTAAAATGTCGCATGTTTTCAAAAAATCAAACCTTAGTTCAAAATTCAATATGGTGACCTCAAAAACGGCCTTTGATAATAAAATTTTTTTGTATTTTCGGTTTTGAATTATTGAAGTTAAAAAACTCAGTTTAAGAGGTTTTTGAGATCCTAAATTACAAATTTTGTGTCAAAAAATAAATTATCAAAGTTTTCCGATTCAAAATGTTGGACTCAAATTTTATTAATTAATTTATTTATTTATTTTTTAATTAATTTCACAATCTGTGAAACTTATAATTTAATCGGGATTTTGGGTGTCCTTATTATAAATTCTGTGTCAAATACGAAAATTGTAATTCAAAATGGCGGTATCAAAATTTCTGAGTTTCGGCGAATCAAAGTCAAACTAACTTTAAGGGAGTTTTTGTGGTCGCTTATTATTCTTATTATTATTCTTCACTTATTAACCCTAATTTCGTAATAATAAAGAACCCCCAAAACCTCTATAAATTTAGTTTCACTTTGATTATTAGGAAATTCAAACATTTTTTGTATTTTAAAGGGTGTTTATGAAGTTATCGAATTGAAGTTTAAACTGAACTTTGGTTTTATGAAAATTTCAGGGCCCATGGATGTGGCACTTTGGGTTGTCATAAAATTTCAAAAATTGCTTCAATATGAAAAAAATTATTTAAAAAAACCTTCAAAAACTTGTGTTTTCTTCAAAAAAGTAGGAGTAACTATCATTTTGACACAAAACTAACTTTGAAAATTGTTATTTTGTACAAACGTAGGTAAATTTTATTTTGTACAACACCTAAAATTAAAGGTTTTAACATTATTCTAATAAATAAATAAAACTTAAATAAATAATAAACACTTCTACATACACTGTAAAAACAAGTATCTTAAATTGTTCAAAAATGTCTTAAATTAAGACATTTTTCGTGTCTTAGACACCAAAAGTATCTTAATTTAAGACATTTTTGTCCAATTTAAGACACCATGTTTTTGCAGTGTAGTTCGTAACAATCAAATATTTAATAATTATAACTTAAAAATCTTTTAATTTCAACTGTTGTACAAAATAATATTTACCAAGGCTTGCACAATACCTATAACAATGTTTCTGATAATAGTTTTGTGTCGAAATGATACTGACTCAAAATTAGTTGCACATTTGTAAAAAAATTTTTTTAACAAAGTTTGATGACTGAATATGAAAGTTTAGGTATAAAATTTCATATAAAAAATATGATTCTTATATTTTACAAATATTTTTATTATATCAAGCAAGGGACGTATGATTAAGTTCTAAAATTAATTATTTAGAATTTTTATTTCATAGAATTTCAAGAGGTAAAATTTTCTTGTAGCCGAAATTTCACATTTTCGAATTTGTTTTCAATCGAATTTAAATGAATTCGAATTTTTACCTAACAGAATTTTTAGGTCACCGAATTCTAATTTAAGCAATTGAAAATATCTTGCAAATTAATGATAAATAAACCAGTTACATTTTTTCAATAATTTATATAAAAAAAATACCTACATGGCTATTGGGAGATTTCATGAGAAGCTGATTTTAAACGATTTTAACTCTTTAAACAAATAAACCATCAATCACTAATTCTTTGTATCTCTTTAGTTACTAAAAAGATCGTAAGGTAATAAAATATTTTGTGGAAAACGAAAAATTGCATAAAATTATTTGTTTAAACAAATTAAAAATATGTAAACAATTGAAAGTTTGTTTTTAATTGGAGATGAATAAAGCAGTTATAATTTTTTAATAAATTATGCAAAAAACTACAAGTTTCTAGCTAAATTTCATGAAAAATTGATTTTTAACAATTTTAATTGTTTAAACAAATAAGGAGTATGTCAATAATTTTTTTTCGATCTCTTCAGTTATTAAACATACCGTTGGCTATTAATTTATTTTATTGAAACAGAATAAATAAAGATTTTAAACAAATTAATTTTTTTAAACATTTTAAAATTGTTTAAACACTTAAAAATTAATTAACAATCAATTAAGTGCTGGAATTTAATAATTTAATAAAGCCTGTAAAAAACGGCGTAAAAAAGTAATATTTTAGACCTATTTAAGCTTAAATGCTAAATTTACGTTTGGGAATTGTTTATTTAGGGGCCCTCCAAAGGAGTGTATTTCTAAAAATATAATAGTAATCGACGGTAACTTCAGGTTTGGACATTTGCAAGGACTCATAAACGTCTGAGCCTTTTGACTAATATTTTCATTTTTTTTTTTTTTTTTTTTTAAATCCATTTTTCCTATGCATTTTTAATGGGAAAATAGGGGGTGAAGACGGTACCCCTTAATATTGTCGGATCAAAAAATAAAAAATAGGGGTAATTTTTTTTCCATTTTTAGTCGATTTTTTTTGGTCCGGAAACAGAACTCAAAAATGTCAATTTTTGAACCACCCTATTGAATATATTCTTCTATATTTTAGAACTTATTTAAAATATACATAAAATAAGGAACTTTAGGAAATAACAATCATTAAACAATCAAAATTTAAACAACAATCAATCGGACTAAATAATCTAAAAAATAACTGTAGTTTTATATACATATTCCCACATCCTTCAGATGAAGATTTCCAGAGGAAAACTGCAAAACTAAATAATCTGAATTCTGCGGTCAAGCGTGCGAACCTATGCAATATGTGGTATCCTGAAACGATTTCACGCTTTCTTGGATTCGGCACCCGCGTTTCTCTGGAGAAGACAAGATTTAAAAACCGGAATCGCGGTAGAATGAATTGTACCAAAGAACACGAAGAGAGCGTGGTTCATTCGTTATTTTTGGGGATTGTTATTGGGAAAAGTTTTTGGGGTAACTCGTGGCTCAGAACGTGCAATAAAAGCAAGGAGAGGCAACGACTTGAGAAACAGCATGACGTCAGTCCCAGGTGTTAATAATCCTACCCTAATTGTCCCGCCTCTTGAATAATTCCCATTAAACGTCTCTAAATCCTTGTTTGTATACAACCCCTGCCGTTCGATAGAACATTTTTACACCTCTGCTAAAAAGTAATGACGAAAGGCTTTTTCTTCAAGAAAACCATCCAAATGTATTTATTCACGCTTCATTCACATCCTCACACTTTGATTTCAAATAAAGGCTATCTCGTATAAATTTTCAATTGCATTAATTTTACTTCACGCCTCCTTTTATAATAGAATGGCATTTAAAAGAGTTTTTATATTAAGATTGTCATTCTCTGTTTTTTAGTAGGTACGAAAACTTGCTTGAAATCGATTTAAATTAAAATTATTCACAATTAAATTCATTACTTCATTTCCAATTACATAATTAATTTCCAAAGGTGTTGCTTTAATTGCAACTCTCTCTCAATTCCAGGAGTGCTTATTATTTAAAGGCGCGCATACTGTAGAGTTTTGAAATCTCGGATTTTTTTTCAAGAGAGTATGAAGGTGGACAAGTAATGAGGAATATCGGCAACCGGGAAGTTGCAAAGGAAAAAAAATCAATTTAGTGAGATTTGAGGACGGAACAGAGAAGATGAACCCTTCACATTCGCTGTTACTTGTGAGATAAGAGCATCATTATAATGTATCGGTTTCTTTTATCGTTAGATTGTATTTTAAAATTTACGCTTCACCACTTTTAACTCGAAGATTTTTCCCATTCACAGCCCTCTTTACTTAGGGGACAATTTCACGAGAAAAATTGTATTCACATTTGATATTCTAATTTTCGAATTATTGATTAATTTGATTTCACATAAAAGACAGATTTCTAGGTAACTTTTTTGAACTTTAAGGGGATTCTCTAACGATTCTTTTCAATTTCTTGTGGAAGAAAGTAGGATTCGATTGAGGTATCAGGTGCCATCGGTACAAAACCTCTCTTGTTGCCTTGCCCTTTGTATTTTCGCTAACTATTATCATCGCTTCGACGCCTGCACGCTTTTCGGAATTCGAAGGGATGAAGATCAGTTCATCCCGAGTAATTTGAAATTCCTTCTCGCTCAATTCTTGTTAATTATATTTCCCTTCATATCGAAGATAAGACATTTTTCCAATTGTGACGGCTTTTTTAAATTGATAACTTTTACCAACTTATATTATTTAATTAAAAGAAAATTACGACACATTGTAAAACAGATTAATCTGCAATTAATGCTAAACAAGTTTTCAGAGATTCAAATTTCAATTGATTTTAATTTCAATCAATTCCAATATCAAGCAATCTAAACTTCGACAGAAACTTAACATCAAATGGTCTAAACTTCCTTTGATACAAATTCAATTGATTCTAATTTAAATCGAACCCAATTTAATTTAATCCAAACTTTAATCGACTAGAACTCCTATAGGTACTAAATTTAAAATTTATGAAATTTAATATTTCCAATCGGCAATTGATTCAAATGGTATAAACTTCCTTTAATATAAATTCAATTTTTTTAATTTAATTTTTTAATCGACTCTAACTCTTATGGGTACAAAATTTAAATTAACAAAGTTTAAAATTGAAAAAAAATTACAATTTACATTTTATTGATTCTGATTTCGAACAATTCATATTTGGAAATTCCACTTTATAAAAGCTATGAAATTACATACTGAAAATTTTTTTCTGAAAGTTTCTCAATGAATACTTGTTAAAAGTAACTTGAATTTTAAATAGTGTGTAACTTTTAATAATTTGAGAACGTGTGTCACGAGAATAATAAAATAGTGGGGAAAAAGAATTTCCAGTCACCAATAAATTCACTGAACTGAAATCTTGCACGCATCGAAAATTCTGTTTCCCAGGCAAGGTATATGTGGATAATCACACAATGATAGTTCAGCGACCATAAAGCTTGGGTGTCGATATACTGCTGTAGATGAAGAGCCTAATGAAGAGGTGTTGAACCGTACCCTATAAACCCCATTGGAAAGAGAACCAAGGGTCTCGTACATAATAATTTACAGTTCACTCATCAGTTACGGGTTTTAACCAATTACAGGATATTAACTCGAACGAAGGGATAACTGCGAGTACGGGGGTGGTTTTTGTATTCCATAATAATCGCATACCCTCGAATTTATTGTCTATATTTTCATCAACTTGTAATTTTTAAGACTTTATGTGCTCCAATTAAAAGCAGAAAAATTTTCGGAATAACTCTGTTATATCAATATAGTAAATAAATAATATATAAGTATTGGAAAATATAAATAAATTAATGAATATGATATCATAAAAAAAATAAATATTAGAAAATGATATGGTAATGTTAATGCAATAATGCGGATACGGTGCTGACATGTTGCAAAAAATTTGCAACAATGACATTAATGTTGTTCCAATCATGTTGTTAAGTCTAGAATAATGCAGAAATTATTTATTAATATTGTAGATATATGGTGTAAAAATATAATAGTGAACGGAAAAAAATTAATTACAAAACTTGAAATGAGTTGAATTCTTAATTGCAGAGAATTAAAAATGGATCTAAATTAAGCATTATAATCAAACTTTTTATAATAAGTTATGCTTTATTTTGCAAAACTTTATATCAGAAAATGCCATTTTATGAAATCTCTAATTTAGAGTTATGTTCATTTAACAACCTAGAAATCTATAAAAAAAGGTTATGCTAAAACATATTTTATTATTTCGGAAAAGTTTAAAAATGTTTGGTTTTTGGGATATAACGAAGATTTGACTAAATTTAGACCAATTTTTTATTAATAAATTCACTCTAAAAAATTATTATTTTTGTCGAATTCTTTTAAACAAAACGTTTTACTATTTCTTTTAAATTTTAAAACATATACATTCTAAGTAATCCGTTTGCTCTAAATTTCAATAATAACTTAAATTTTATTCGTAATGGGCTACGTATAAAATGAGGAAGTATACAATGTATAACATTAAAATACTTTATTTCTTATTCTAATAATAACATTAAAATTTTTTACCAAAGAATTGAAAAAATAGATAAAAAGCATAATAATTGTGAATGTTGCTGCGATGCATCGGCTGGATCAGTCATTTGCTTTTTTTATTCTGTATGTTCCATATATCACAGAATTAGAAATTTCTAATATTGTTTTTAGGCATAAGAATATGTGTTCTTTACAATACTAATATTTTAATCTGATATAAATCCATATTTTAATTTTAAAGATTTTATTACATATTACTTTTGTTTTTAGAGATAATTTATGTTTGAATCTCATATTAAATCTCAAATTTGGATATTAATTTTTTTCCGTGTGATAGGGAAGAACTGGTCAAAATGCATATGTAAAAATTTGGGGTACAAAAAAAAATTATTTAATGATGTTTTTGGAAAATATAAACCATCACACATTAATATAAAAACCTTTGAGAATTAAATAATATAATTATTTAAAGAATTTATTTAAGATAACCTAGAAAAAATTATTTTCAAAATTTCTTGATTGAGATTGGCCATTTATAACCGATAAAAATAAAGAAGTTTCGTTTATTTACAGGAAATATAAATTTCTTCTCTAAAAATTGAAGTGACATCGAAAAACGTTGCTTTGTAAAAAAAAAGAAAAGACCATAAAAAATATATAGAGCTCCTGTAAATACAATAACTTGTAAAGTTGAATTTATAACACTTTAATATTTTATATAAATACCTGTTTGCTTCGAAATACCAAATGTGACAGGTTAACCACAATTATTTTTTAATCACGTTACTCACTTAACTCTCGCACTCATACGAATTTTTTCCGCGCATATGTACTCCTTTTGATTAATCCTGCGCTTATTTAAACTTATGTTTTAAAAATATAGTAAAAATCGAGGTAAAAATAATTCTTCAATGTACAATTATTATAATTATTATCAACAATGTGTTACAAAAATGACGAAGAAAAATTACTTTGAATCAGACTCAGCCTAAGTTGTTCATCATAAAAAACTAAAACAAAAAATGTGTATTAAATTTCCCCTCCATCCCCAAAATTTTTTTTAGAGATAAAAAACAGTTTTTCTACAGTTTTTGTATAAAAAATACTGTTACTTCGTCATTTTTGGTCCGATTTTAAATTTTTTTTTATTTAAAGCTGAAAAACAAGGCTTTTTACATCTAATAGAGGTTTTATGTTTTAAGAAAAATTTACGGTAGAAAAAGAGTAAAAAATTTCGAAAATTGTCAGTTTTAATGGATTTTTTCAACTTTGGCAATGATTAACGGACAAATTTTATTTAGACTGTTTTTTTCTACGCTGAATTATTTCAAGTGTATATAATTTATAATTCTGCGTCGAATGAGCTTTTTTGAATTAAAGCGGTGATAAATTGGCGGAGTTATTTCATTTTTTGTGTTTATAATCACTGTATTTTTCAGAAAAATCAATGTTCACAAATTTTTGTGACATTCTTCATTTTTATAATTTTACCAAAATTTACTAAAATAAGTATAAAAAAGTTGTTAGAAGATGATAACTACCACTTGCAATAATTAAAGAAGACAAAATCAAGAAAGTACTGTTTTTTCCTTAAATAGAATACTGCAAAAGTAAAGACAAAAAATGCAATAACTCAGTCAATTCAACACCAATTAAATTTAAAAATGACTTATTCCTCGCAGAATTAAATACGCCGTAAATAATTTAGCATAGAAAAAAAAAATTCTAAATAAAATTGATCCGTTAATCACTGACAAAGTTGAAAAAATTCATTAAAATTGACAATTTTCGAAATTTTTTACTCTTTTTTCTACCGTAAATTTTTCTTAAAACATAAAACCGCTATTAGATATAAAAATCTTTGCTTTTCAGCTTTAAATTAAAAAAAATTTTTAAATCGAACCAAAATTAACGAAGTAACAGTATATTTTATACAAAATCTGCAGAAAAACTGTTTTTTAGCTCTAAAATGAAATTTTGGGGGTGAGGGTGATTTAATACACATTTTTTTTTGTTTTTTATGGCGAACAATTAAGGCTAGGTCCGTATAAAAGTAATTTTTCACTATAATATAAATGCAATAATTAATATATAATTAATTTGTTAAAACACTGATTTTCTATGCAAGATGGCAATTTACCCAACATCAAGCGATGTAATTAAACTAATAATTTTTAATTTTAGGACCCATTTTTATAAATTAAATCAAGATGTTTAGAAACCTAAATGTTTAAAGATTAATTAAATTTTTTTTTTTTAAATGTCTGTGAGATACACTGAGAAAAATCTGTTGCGATTATTGCTTGAAATCATTTTTGCATTTTTTCCATAATTCTATTGATGCTATATTTCTAACAGAACGTACACGGAGAAAATGTTTCAGATAAAGTTTACCATGTTAGCATGATACACCTCGGATCAAAGTGATTTTTAGAAAACTTTACCATTCAATTTATAATAGAAATTATTCAAGAATTAGAAATGTTTTATACAAAAATATGGATACACATCACTCTCCAGCATGGTAATTTGATGGTTGGAGGGCGATTCCTCGATTGCCAGAAAGTTGAGTAGTATTATACATAGCACGTGGAAAAACTTTACCATGCTGGATGACAAGGCGCTGAGCTCGAATTCTTGAGCTCAGCGCGCATCGACAATGTTCTTGTCAAGGCTCCTGCTCACCAGCATGGTAAAGTTTTGCCAACTAGATGATCTTTTCTATTCAACCAAAAAATAAAAAGATTTCCTTCATATTAATTACAGATTTATTTCCTATAGAGATTACTTATTTCGCTAATTATAATTACATTTAACGATACAAACACGATCATAGTTTTAACCTTAAGATTAATTTAATATTCTTTTGAACTATATACAAGACGCGATTTACCTAAACTAAACTTACGCCGCAATATACAAATATCTAAATACACATTCACGCACACCGAACACGCTCGAATACATTTGGAATTAGAGATTCAAACTTTCCTTATATACTAACTGAGTAGAATTGTATCCCTTTATGAGAAACGGTTTTAATTCTTATATCTTTAGACTGAATAATTATAATTTAAAACAATTATGTGTTAATTATTGCTTCCTTCCTTGATCAATTTTTTATATAAATCAAGTTTCAAAATTTTGGTAATTTCTATTAAATCTTTCTTTTTTGTCTTGCAATAATCTGTAAATCAAATTCAAAATGTTAATTTAGAACTTATTTTGTATTTTAAATTCTAAAAAGTATGACCAAAATATTATATTAATGTCAAATAGTTTTTTAATTTGAAAAAAAGTTTTATTTAATAAATAAAGGTCTTATTATAAAAATTTACTTGTAGATATTTTAAAAATTATTATATATAATGTGTACAAATTTAACAATTATCTAAATTTTAAAAATAGGTATAATTAACAAAATCTTTGACTTTATCTTTTATTCACTTTAGATCAATTTCACTTGTGTTAATTTCGATTTCCGAGACTCCTGTACACTGTTAAAAATTTGGGGAGTTAACGGTTGCTGGAGTTGGGAGTTGAGATTTTAGAGTTAAAAATTGACTCCCCAAGGTGAGTGAGTCTCATAGGCTCCATGTTTAAGAAGAGTGGGGACTGAAGGATTAAGCGTTAACTCTCTTTACTTCAACTCTTCAAGGAGTGCGACTTTTATAGAGTCCCGTAGGGAGTTAAATTTCAACTCCTTTTTTTAACAGTGTATTATATAATTTTTAAATAAAGTAATTTAATAATTAGACAGAAAATTCTCATTTATCAAAATTTTAATTCTTACAATGATTAAAAAACCAAATATTCATTTATTAAAAATATATTATATGTATTATATATAAAAATATTAATATAAATGTTATTTAATATAATAATTTTTATAGAAACAAATTTGTATTTTTCTGCATTAAAAGTTTAATAACCTAGAAAATCCTATCTATTCTTTTCATCTGAATTAGTTAAAAATAATTAATTATTAATAATAATCAGAATTTTACTAAAATATTATCTATTTTGATATAACTTAAAAATAAACTAAACTAATAATTATTTATTTTTTACTAAATGATTAGTAGAAATAAAGCTATTTGAATTAATAGCTAACTTTTTGATTTCAAGCTAGTTATTTTTAACTAACTCAGATTTAGAGAATTTTTTAAACGTTATTTATGAAAATAAATATTATTTTGAATAAGAATTTGAATAAATAAAAGTTATTACAACTAAAAATTGAAAGTAATGAATTAAGTAGATCTTATAAATATAATAAATAAAAAGTAAGAAAAATAATAATTTTAAAAAATGACATTTATAGCTATTTAAAAATAGTAAAGAGTAAAAGACAAGAAGAAAATTTACAAGAAATTTTTATTTAAAAAAATTTACAAACATAGAAGTTTAAAAGTGGTAAAATATATGTCTGATAGTTTAATTTTACAATGATAAAAAAACCAAGTAGAGCATCATATCTGAAATATTTTAGGTAATTTTCTTTTTAATTAATGTAAAATACAAATATTGTTTAATTTATTATAAAATTTAACATTTTAGTATTAAATGTAAATAAATATAAAGAATTAAACTATTTACAGAAATTTACAATTAAAGAATCAAAATATTATAAGAATTTAAAAAATAAACTAATTGAAAGAGTAGTCAGTAAAATAGGAAATATCTAACAAGTTTTCGTTTAAAATTTTTTTGTCATAGTTTCATGTTATATAATTCAACGTAAGCTAGGCTAGCCTCTAATATAAGTATTAAAATTAATAATTTAAAAATAATTCTTTTTCCTTTTAATAGAAAGAGTTCTTGTGGAATTAACAGACAAATAATATGTGATCGCATCTGCAAATTAAAAATGGAGAAAGAGGGAGAAAGTTTGATTTATCATGCGATAGGAATAAATTGCGAGTTTTGAGGAGAGTTTACCATGCTGGAGAGTCATTGGACTTGACGCTGAGCCCGAACTTCGATTACCCGTAGCATGGTAAACTTCTGCACATTTCTCGGCAAACTCTTTTCAACTTTAATGCACATTTTACAGCTTTAAGCGAGTAGTCTTTTTCAGTCTACTTTTGACTCTCAAGTACCACGTATATGGGAAAATTTTTCTTATTTTTTGAAAATAACTATCAGAATTTTGAACACAATATCTCAATTGTAACTTTGATCCGAGGTCCTGCATATAATATGGGAAAGATTACCTCAAACGTTTTCCCCGTGTATAGTTATTGCTCGGACTTGGCCTGAAAACTAGGCGGAGCGGCCTAATAATTAGGTGGATTCTTGCAATTTTTGTATAGTTAGTGTCTATGCTATATTCATATCATTTGCTCATGCGATAATCGCAACAGATTTTTCTCAGTGTAGAAGTGCATATTTTCGAAAATTTTAATATGAAAAAATCATCATTGGAAAGCATTATTTTTACAATTCTTGAATAAATTCTTTGATAATAAACTGATAAACATGAAACTTTATAGAAACTATCTTTACCTTAATATATATATATATATATTTAATTAATAAAAACAATTTATTTTTGGCTAAGTTATTAATGAATGACAATTTACCCAAATATGCATTTTACCCGGTTCTCTCCTAATATAGAAAATTTTCAGGTATGATACAGTAATGTCGCTGAGGTAATACAGAAATTAGGTAATAATGTTGTAGAAATAATGTAGTAATGTAACAACGAATTATGCATAATGTTGCATAAATTATACAAAATTTGATTGGAATGATACAGTAATGTTAATGTAATAATCTAGTAATAATAATACAATGAAATTTCGGCAAAAATGCAATAATGGTGATGTCATGTTACAACAATGATATAGTAATGTTGCAGCAGTAATACAATAATATTTTTGCAATAAGTCAGTAATGTTGCAGTAATGTTGCATAACGATGAAATATATCTTTTTCAACAAATGCATTTAAAATGCTTCTTCTATATGAGGAAGCAATATAAAACGTAAATATGCATTTTCATTTGAATTTTTGTTTCAAGTATTCAACATTTTCAATTAGTTATGAATTTAATCTTTGTGAAAAAAATTAAAAGCAAATGTGAAGTGCTCGAGAAGCTGGATTAGTTGTAAAAATTGGGTGATTCAGGAAGAGCACCAGTATGTAATAAAGGCAGTATTTTCGCAAAGAGTGAATTTACAAGGGACTCATAGAAAAGGGTGACGAGACATTTTGAAATCTGTTTAATCTTGGTCCGCAGAGCGTAAGTGAAAGCTATCTCTGTGAATACAAAATCAAACAAAGCGACAAACAAACCTCGAGTCAAAGTTTCACCACCGGGTGAGAAAGGAACCCTCCGGACTACCCTTTGATGTGTGTGTGCTCGACACCATTACATCACACTCAAAGTGTTTATGAACTACGTATCTACTCTGATCGTTCTGAATACACTGACTCTCTCACAGTCCACTTTCGTTGGATAATTAACTCGTATTCTTTCATCTAGCTCCTTATCCTTCGACTGGAAATGTGAAAATCCTTGCTCCCAAATTGAAAAATGTAATGTACACTATCAAGCTATGCAATCCAATCTGAAAATGTTCACTTTCTCTTTTCCCTCTTTCTCTTCTTCTTCTTTTTTTTTAACTTTTTATTTATTACTTAATACTTAGTACAATTTGCGTCTGAATTTTACTGAAACTAAATCAACGTAAATTAGAGATGCAGAAAGTCTCGTTTTTTAAACGAGTATTATAATTATTCAACGAGAATATATAATTAACGAGCCTAACATTATTGTCATTTGTTAATAATATTCTTTTCTCGCTAGTATTTATGTTATTTATTCTCGCTGAAATGTGATTGTAAAAAAGGATTTTTAAATTCTGAAAGAACCCCAAAAGTAGTGATGTACTTCGAGACAAGAATTTTTGGATTATCGACATATATTCTAGGCGGTTCAAGACTCTTGAAGTTAGAAAAATATACAAAATATTGACTTCTTTTGTTTTTTCTTGGTTAGATTTGACAAGAAATTTCCAAGAGATTGTTAAGAGATTAAATAAATTATAAAATATAATTCGTAGATAGTTTGCCTTTGAATTTTATAGTTGAATTAAAAGAATAATTATAGGTTTTACAAAATGGAAAAGAAATTTAAATCAGAAATGATCATAACAACAAGTGGAAGTATGAAATACAAATAAATAAATAATACTAATTATTTTTAAAAATCTAACCTATTAAATGATAGGTGAATACAACTGATGCGCAATTAAAAGGAAAAAAATTAAAGACGACGGTAAAGAGAAAATAAAAGAAATTTTTGAGTTTGGAACCGATGACGATGGCCAAAAGTTTGCAAAAGGTTTTGTTTGTCGAAAATACTTGTGATGTATGGAGTTAAAATAATAAATCTATCTAAATAAATGGTTTAATATTAAATTCGATGAATTAAAATTATTCGTCTTTTCGATTTACTTTAATAGCTTAGTTCTTAATTTACAGGTTAACATGCTTATAGGCAATTTGGAGTCGGATTGTTTAAAATTTCAATTTTTTTCCTCATTTAATATTCATTTGAACTTTGTATTCGCAATAATTTACAAACCTACTGTTTTCTAAAAAGTTTTAAAATATAGTTTTGTATATTACGTACTTATTGAAGTAATTCGTTAACTATAAATTCTTGAAATATTAATACAATTTGTTGCAAGATATACAAAAAATGTTAAGTTATAAATATTAAAATTAAAAATATCAGAATTTACAGAATTGCCTGTCTATTTATTTAATGAAAAAATACCTGTTCTTTAGTTTGTAAAATAAGAACTCAAAAATAACAGTTCAAAAACTATTGTTTCTCTTGACAATTCAGAAAATATTAGTAATCTTAATTTGTTTTTCATATGTTTCTCGAATTTCAAGAATCTTGTTGGTTTTCTGCAAGGTATATAAAGATTTGTAAAAATTGAGTTGTCATATGTAGCTATCTTGAAGGGTTATGTTAATTTTCATTTTAATGTTTTATTCTTTCAAATCAAGTCTAAAATACTATTATTTATTTTGTTGTGCATCGATTTCAGCTTTATTAGGTGTTTGCTCCGGTTAATAAAAATCCACGCTGCACTTTAAAAACAAAGTGTCTTGCAAGTGTCTTATTTTGTCTCATTTTTGTTTCTAAGACGCAAAAAATATCTTGTTTTGGGACACTTTGCGTCTTAGACACAAAAATAGGAAAAATAAAACACTTGTTTTTATTCTATGTTTTTTTAAGAAAATATTACAGTTTTGTGGTTACTTCACTATAACGGTAATAATATTTTTTAGATTTTCATGCAGAATGTTTTTATTTGATATTTAGATCTTAATTAGAATAAAATGTAAGGATTACCTTTTTAAAATAATGGATCGTTTATAAATGTTAATGTTTAACAGGATATCCTGGAAGAAATTACTTTTTCATTTTTATATTATTCTTTGGACGCATAGGTGAATATTAAGGAGGAATCAGACAAACAATCGGAACAAAAGTTAGTCCAAATGAATAATTTTGATTTTTGATGTAGAAGACACATAAGTTAATGAAATTTTGTTCAGTGGAAGTATGGACACTTGTATTTTTTACAAAATCAGCCCTCAAAAATTGCAATTTGATGAAAATTAAAAAAAATTGACGTTGGAAACGATTATTCAATTTGGGTTAGTTTGCACCTCAAATTGAATAATCGTTTTCAACGTCAATTTTTTTTAATTTTCATCAAATTGCAATTTTAAGGGCTCATTCTGTAAAAAATACAAGTGTCCATACTTCCACTGAACAAAATTTCATTAACTTATGTGTCTTCTACATGAAAAATCAAAATTATTCATTTGGACTAACTTTTGTTCCGATTGTTCGTCCGATTCCTCCTTAATTGGTGAAGTTATTAAAAAATAAAGAATTTTAAATGCAAAAAAATATAAAAACATGATATATTTTACGAATTCTTGATCAATTACAAACTTTATATAGGTCAATTAATTCGTTTTGAGATAAGGAATATGATTTTCGTATTCATTAAGTTGTATTTTTAGCATGAAAAAAATTTTTGTCAAAAAACAATTTTTTTCGATGAAAAAATGTGCTCAAAAAAATTTGGTTTGGTATTTTCAAAAATCCTTGTATCCAAGTTTAGATATTCCAAATTTTATTGGAATCCGTTGAAGCGTTCTCGAGATATTTTGTACCCAAAAAATGCTATACACACATACATACATCTGAACATTTGCTTAGCTTAGGAATGAAAATTTACGCTTTTTAGATAAAAATAAGTCGATTTAGACTATTTTTGGAAAATCGAAAATCTTAAAGATCACAAAGCTTTCTCTATGAGGTAGCAAAAAGTAATAAAATCAATGGACAATAAAATAAACAATAATATTTTAACTGCATTTTAAAATAAAAATTGTAATACAAGCTAGAAAAGAGAAAATGAAATAATTTTAACTTATTTATGATGTTACATTAAATTAATATTTTTTAATAAGAACACGAACAAAATGTTATTCTTAATTTTATTTACCTTATTTTAACAGCAAAAAATAATCTTAATTTTATGCATAATATCATAAGAAACAATAAAACGGACACTTAAAACAATCATTAATTTGTTATGAAATTTTGTATCAGGATGGAGTCATCTTCACAGACGTTTTAGAAAAGATATAAACTTAAAGTTTTCTAAAAGATTCCTCGTAGAAGATACTGCTTTACACCTAGATCACTTCACTGATTTATTAGAATGGCAGCAATCTTTTGTATATGATAAATGTTATATATTTTTTAATTTTCATCAAGAATTTCCAGGAAAATTAAAGTTTTTTTCATTTAGAATAATAAAATAATTTTTCGTGATGACGACATTGAAAAATGTCTTTCTTTTGAAAATGGAAGAAGAAAGTAAAATTTTAGTCTCGAAAAAATGTCCTTATAGAGAAGATGTTGATTTTATATCTTTTCTGGTTTTATTTCTACTTGGAATTTATTCATTAACATGTGAAATAATATATTTTTATACTTATTTCATTTTAGACCAATTTGCGCCTGAATTTTACTGAAACTAAATCCACGTAAATAAAAATTCGAGAACGGATTAGTGAGAGGTCAACGGATCGAATAGATCTGAGGTAAACACATCCTGTCCATTTGAATTATTAGAGAGTTGAAAACGGCAATGGAGAATTAAGCATTCATGATTCATTACGATTTTCCATTATTTTCACGGAAGCGAGTTTTGATGTACCGAGGGTAATGTGTGGATGCACTGGCCAACCGACGTACGAGCAAACGAATGAATGGCTAAACTGGAGTGAATATATTTGGAAAACGTGTTTTTCGACAGTGGCAATAAGACCCATTGAAGAATACTCGCCATTGTATCCGAGTATACCTGTCCCGCTCGACCGAACATCCTGAATTTTGAATCAAGTGAATGGACTCGCGGCTCGTATTAGGAAACGACGGCACGACAAGGGGAGAAAGGAAGAAGGTATCGGAACGGAACCGGCATCTTCTTTTTCAAAATATGAATCCGTAATGACTGTTCGATTTGGTTTTTGCCTAATCTTCTTATAGAGTTCATTTTACGCAACGCCCTTATTCTTCTCCAGTTTTTCCATTCATAAATAGCGAGTCAAAAAAAAGATCACTGTTCTTTTTATTCTTCTTTTTTGAATTCACAGGTTATTTAAAAGAAATTTACTGCTGTGATTTGGATATTTTTTGTAATTTTTTTTAGTTATGTTGTTATTTATATTTTCTAAATATAAAGATTTTTTGTGAGTTTTGTTGAAGAAAATAAATAAAGATAGGGTAACGGGTACAGTGACCGACACCTTGAGCATAGTTTCAAATTTGAGTGAAGTTATAATCTTACCTATTATAGTTTTAGTTATGAAATAAACTGTAAATGACAGATTAAGGTTTTAATTTTATATTTATGTGTGTGAAATTATCGAAAGCTTTATGAAAAATTAATAATAATAGTTTTCAGATGCCTTCTACGAAAACAGTGAACGACACCCTTTTTTCAGTGAACGACATAGCGTCGTGGACAGTGAACGACACCTTTTCTTATTTGTTAAATATATTTATTTCTGAAAGTGAAATAAGTTAAAATATTTAATATTTTAACAATATCGAACATAAACTAACACATTTTCTTGATTACAAATGAAAAAATATAATATATTTATAGAGAAGACTTCTTTTTAAGGATGTTGCAAAGGGAAAATTAACATAACCTTAAAAATACATTTCCAGACTGCGTATAATTTCGACACCTAGCCAATTTTTTCAGAAATAAAAAATGTAATTAAAAATATGACCATGTGCCCATAATTTAAATTTTATGCAGATTCTAAACCAATTTGACATTTTAGAAATAATTATGTATTATATAATACATAAATATAACATATGTTATATTTATCCACTTTTTTCTTTTGAAAGGATGAGTATCTCATTGGATATAATTTTTGCTCTCGCTTACCAAACAGAATAAATTTAAATAAATTAATAATAATTAATTCATTTATTCATTTATATTTATTTAAATATAAATATTTAAAATTTAAAAACTGTGAAGAATTCACGAAATCGTAAAAAACGTTGTTTATTGTTTTTAAAACAATAAAAATGAAGAAAATGTCTTACGAAACGTATTAAAATAATAAATAATAATTACAACATATCAATTCTTCCGAGTCCATAGAATCGAAATAATGTTTGTGTATTTTTGATGTACAAAGAATAGTATAAAATCTTATTAAATTCTTTTAAGAATTAATTATTTTTTATTTAAAAATATGTTGATATTTTCTATAGTCTATAGAAGTGTTTAGCTTTATATGCAACATATTGGAAAATTGACAACAAGAAATTATTTAAACAAATTTAAAAATAATAATTTTTCATTTTTCTTATAAATAGTTGTTCTGATCTTGAAAATGTGCATAAATGAGAAAATACTAGAAATGTTTAGCCTTCTGTTTTTTGTTCAATATATTGAAAAATTAGCAACAATGAATTATTTAAACAATTTTAAAAATAATATTTTTACCCCTTTCATATAATTAAATGTTATGCCTAATAAATTTAACAACTGAGAACAAAATAAAAGTCTCTAGTCGTAATAATAGATTGGACAGTTAACAATATTAAATTCTTTAAACAATTGTAAATATAATAATTTTTAGTTTTTTCATATAATTAAATTTTCTACTCTTAATTAATAACACAATTGAGAAAAAAATGGAAGCCTCGTCATGTATTGCATATTGAATAGATTTTTTAAATAATTTAATAAGTTTTTATACTAAGCATTTGCAAATTAACTATTACAAGCATTAATAACATTAATTTGTGATAATGCAACATTTAAATAATCATGAACAAATAATTCAGTTGTCAAGTTTTTATATGGTGTCGTTCACTGAAAATTGAGAAATTTATAGAAATTAGTGAACGACATTCCCCTGTCGTTCACTGTCATTGGGGAAAATTATATGGCCAGTGAACGACACCCAAATAATTAAAGAATTCACATTGTTTACAGTGTTTTTTAAGTCTCACATTACTAATTACACTTGTTTTAAAGCAAATTATGCAAACCTGACTTATTAAAACAGTTGTGTTTAAAAAATAAACTTACTTTTGGTTCACTGATGCTCTTGTCGTTTTCGTAAATTTTGATGGAAAAAACGAAACACACCTAACCTCATTTTTAAAAAACAGAATTTCCTTGATTATTTTTAATTATTATGTATTGGCATTAGTTTAAAAGTTTCGTAATGAACCATTTTTCTCAATTTAATAAAATACAATGTATATTAATGTGTAAATATGTTAATAATTAACCTTTTTTACGACGGGTGTCGTTCACTACTGTCAGGGGGTCGGTCACTGTACCTGTTACCCTATGTGCTTTTATTTATTATCGACACTCTTTTAGAAATCCTACAAAATTTATTTCTTGCACTTTAAAAAAATCATTTCGACTAATAATTAAAATTGAGATTTATAATTCAATCAATACGAGTCGTATGCAAAATAATCCTCTCGTTTATCCAGAAAAGATTTTCATATAAAAATATTGTTACAGGTCAAAAAATTTATAGCAATCAATACTTTTAGAAAGATTTGTAACAGAGATGGAAAATCAAAATAGGAGATCTAATATGGACAACAATTTCAGCAAACGATTTTTTTTCGATAAAACAAGGTGCTGAAAAAAATTTGATTGGGTATTTTCAAAGATCCCTGTATTCAAATTCAGATATTTATGACTTATTATAATTAATAAGTCATCTGAATTTTATTGAAATGTGTTGAAGCGTTCTCAAAATATGCTGGCAAAAAAAAAGTTATACACACACACATACATCTGGACATTTGCATAAAAATGAAAATTTACGCTTTGTAGATAAAAATGAGTTGATTTAGATTATTTTTGGAAAATCGAAAATCTTAACGATCACAAACGAATCAAAGTTAAGAAATTAAGAAGAAATGTCAAAAATGTACCAAAAGAATGTTTTTTTTTAAATTATAAATTTTAGGATAAAAATTAAACAGTTGAAAGGAAAGTAGAACCATTTCTAAAAAATAGAATAAAAATGATAAAATTTAAAAGTTATGATAAATGCATGATTCGACGTGGGATATTACGTAGTTTGATTTTGAACAATAAAAAAAAGTTAAAAATCTGAACTTTGTTTAGAAAAATGCAAATATCTCGTCAAATAAAATCGACAAAATTGGCCCTTTTTATGTGGACGTACACATATATATTGAGTTAAATTATTGGGATGCAACAACTTTTTTGAAAAAGAAATTGTTTAAAAAATTAAATTTCAATAAAAAAATTTTTATTGGTGTTTTATAAACTCTTGTATGCTGATCAAGGACTTATAACATATTTCTACACCGCAAAAACAGGTGTCTTAGATTGTTCAAAAATGTCTTAAATTAAGACATTTTTGTCCAATTTAAGACACCATGTTTTTACAGTGTAGGTAAAGGAAAATTTATTTCAAGTATTTTTAAAATTTATAAATTTAAAATAATACGAAAGATTTCTCCACGAAAAGGAAAAATATTAAAAGTAAAGAAAGAAAATATTTTAAAAACGAGAAAAATGAAGAAAAATACAATTTCGTTGAAACCACTTTTTGAAAAAATATGAAATTATAAAAAAGAATATGAAACAGTTTCAAAGAAGTGAAATTTCTAAGAAATAAAAAAGTTTTGGACTATTGAAAGTTGGATCAATTGAAATTTGACTTTCTTTCAATCAAAATTTTTTAAATTGTATTCTGATCATCTATACATAGTTCAATTATAAAAATGCTTAAGAATACTTACGACATTGAAATTTTCGAGGTTTATCTTCAAATTCCCGTTCTTGCAAAAATTAATTCTCAGATCATTTTGAAAATTAAGGGATCTCTTTTAAAAACTTCCCTCTAAATTCATGATTATTTTCATTCTATATTAATATTACTTTTGGCTTTATATCTACCCAAAATTTGAAGACCGTATTTTGAAATCTATAGTTTATTCTCTAATTCTAAATTACACTGAAAAAAATGTTAAGTCATATCAACAAAAATTTGGTTGGCTGAACTAAATTTTTGTTGCTATGACAAAAAATGTGGTAGAGCCAACAAAATTTTTGTTGATATGACTAA
The DNA here is from genome assembly GCA_037103525.1 of Ganaspis brasiliensis. NCBI lineage: Eukaryota > Metazoa > Arthropoda > Insecta > Hymenoptera > Figitidae > Ganaspis > Ganaspis brasiliensis. The sequence goes on along the minus strand of JAZKLR010000009.1, from coordinate 4,532,523 downwards.
ACATTTTTTTCAGTGTAGTTAAAAATAACTATTTACTTTAAAAAGAGGATCTTAATTTAAGAATTTTGTCTTAAATTCAGCAAGCCTAGCTATATAAAAGTTTATGTAAAAAATACTATTTTAATGAAGATGAATTTATAATAATTACAAATTTACCTTTTTAAATTGATTAGTACTCCACATTTTTATGCGAAATTGAAATTTTTAACTTTTTTTGGCACAATTTAAATCAAAAGAAAAATCTGTAAATTCAACAAAAGCTTTTTCAAAAATGTTGGGTCTTAAAATAAGACAGATTTTTTGCCTTAAAATAAGACTTCCTTTTTACAGTGATTTATTAATAAAGTCGTGGCTGAGTTTTTGTTCCATCAATTATAGTGAAAAATAACTAAAAAATAATTAAAATTTGACTACTTGAATTAATTAACAGAATTTTACTAGAATATTAGTTATTTTTACATAACCTAAAAATGAATTTGCCTAATAATTAGTTATTGCTTACTAAATGATTAGCACAAATATAACTATTTGAATTAGTGACTGAGGTTTTGCTTTCAAATTTAATTTTTGAAATTTAACTAATTCAGATTTAGAGAGTAGTTTTTCAAATTTCAATTAATACAAGATTGATATTGAAATTTTCAACACTTATCTCTCAAATTCCCAGATCATCATACTTCTTACAAATTCCCGATTTTTTTATACTATACCAAAATCCAAATCTGAAGTCGCATTCTTAAACTACAAAATGATGGATCAGATTTTAACGACACAACAAAAAATGTTACATATCCTGACATTTGTCAACTTATTTTCGAGTGACTTTATTTTCAAAACGTGCTAAGAGTTTATTTATTTATCTAGCGAATATACTATGCATTGAAGTTATTTGTAACTCGTTCAGAAATCTAGGTTATAAAGAACAGTCGAGTTTTCATGAAAAGCAAAAGATGAAAAGGACTAGAGCGAAAAAGAGGTTAAAGCTGTTATTGTCAACTTCCGGACAGTTTCTATGAGGTTTTAGCATCAATTAAAGCAAGCAGGTATTCGAGGAGAAGTATCAATTGTAAAGTCTGCTACACTCGAGAAGCGGAGGAGTAGCCAGCCAGTAAGCTAGTAAACCTTCCTCCCAGTTCAGATGTCGATGATCTTGATGGTAAAAGGAGCCGACGTCCTTTTCCTAAGGACTTTGCCTTGCCGAGATTAAAGTTCCGCCGGCAAGGGCAACAATAACATCACCAACAACAACAAGGATCGGTTCGACAATGGAACCGGTAGCCGAGATTATGACCAATAAATTGGCCTACGCTTCATTTCACTAATTCCCATAATAATCTAATAGATTACGATTATCTGTTTAGTGCGGTTCGTTTACGTCCCACGGCTCCTTCCACGCTCACATTTCTTCTCTCGAAACTTGTGAATGAATTTTTCGAAAGGTTGGACTCAACACTATATTAGTTTTGACGAGTCGGCCACTTTTTTTTACATAAGAAATAATTGTCCTCGAATTTTTAATGAATTTTATAAGAATACTAGCAATATTAACAAATTTTGCAATGTTGTTGGTAATTTAAAGCTATAAATTTTTGCAAATTCAAATAATGAAAATTACGTAATTGGATAATATATCTGAAAAAGAATAAATAATTCACAGTTGAAAAGAAAATTCGACAAATTGCTACGACTACATAAATACACAACTTAAAAGAATAGTTTTAAAAATTAAACAGTACATAAATATAAAATTTAAACAGAATAGTTGAAAAATTATAGAGATAACTATTAAAAATGATTGCAAATTAAACAAAAGAATTAAAAATCAAAAAAAAATTGAAATTGAAGAAAATAATAAACTAGGTGTGAATTCTGTCCATTTCATGGACACTTCGCTTCCAAGGAAGCAAAACAATTTGCTTCCTCATAGAGGAAGCAATAATTTAATAATATTTTAAATATTTTAAGTTAATAAAAACAAAAATTAGAAAAACATGAATTATTTTGATTAAAAAGATACTAATACAATTTGATTAGTTAATTTCAAAAATCCCTAAGTTCAAATTTAGATATTTATGATTTTAATAAACAATTTAAATTATATGGAAAATCCTCTACAAATAACTTTATGCACGCATACACATTTACCCACACATACGTACGTATACATAAATACACATACACATAAATAAATAAATTGGCAAGCAATAAAGAAAAATTATTAAAAAAATAGAATTATTTAAAATAATTTTTTTTTTATTAGTTAACCTTTATTTAAATAAAAATTTTTTCTTATAATTATATTATTTTTTGGGAGAAATGAAAATCATCAAATTTGGTTCATTAAGTGGAGTCACCTGAGAAATGGGATTATTTTGGATGTAAAAGAATAACATATTATCAAGATTAAAAAAAAAATTAAAAAAATTTTTTTTTGTTGGAAAAATTAAAAAATGTTAAAACCCAAACGATATTTTGTTTGAAATCTTAAAAAAGGCATATAAAAAAATTGGCATTAAAAAAATATGAAAAATTGTAGGAGGAGATAGATTTTTGCAAAAAAAAAATTCAACAAAAAGAAATTTTTTTTTAATTTTTGTTTTAAAAATTTTTTTTTTTAATTTTGATAATATGGCATTCTTTTACATCCAAAATAGTCCCAGAAAAAAAATTGGCACCGATAAGTAACATATATTTCGATGGGTTGAAATTTCTCAGGTGACTCCACTTAATGAACCAAATTTAGTGATTTTCATTTCTCTCAAAAAAATTTTTTTTTTCAGCCAATCAAAAAATGGCTTAAACAGACTTAAGGTACATGTTTAAAGCTTTAAAAATCCACTTAGAAATTTTATTTATGTCTATTTTTGGTGTTACTATAGCTATTTGAAAAAAACGACTTTTTAAAAAAGTATCTTTACATTTCTTGAAATATTTAAAAAAATATTAAGGACACATTAATTTAAGCTAGATATTCTTTTTCTACAGGTTCTGGCAATAAGTTTTAAAAAAAAGACGTCCCGATATGTTTATTAGGCTCTGAGCAATCAGCGTTTGAAAATCGCTCGGGTCCCGTAGACCCAATCTAGCAGTTACGTTAAATCCCGATAGTCTAGCAGTTGAGGGTTAATATTATTAGTAATATTATTATTATTATTATTATTATTATCATTATTTTACTAGGTGAAAATTATGTCCATTTCGTGGATATTTCGTTTCAAAGTTAGCAAACAAATTTGCTTTCTTATAGAAAAAGCAATATATTAATAATAAAAAATTTAATTCGAGAAATTCTTTAAAAAAAGGAATTTTAAGTGCAAAAAAAAATGGAAAAACATCAATTACTTTACGAATTTTTGATCAATTATAAAAGTTATATAGGTCAATCGATTTGTTTTGAGATAAGGAATATGATTTTTTTATTCATTAAGTTGTATTTTTAGCTTGGAAAAAAATGTTGGCAAAAAACGATTTTTTTCGATGAAAAAGGGTGCTCAATAAAATTTGATTGGGTGTTTTCAAAAATCCCTGTGTCCAAATTTAGATATTCACGAGCTTAAAAAGTCATCCAAATTTTATTGAAATCCGTTGAAGCGTTCTCGAGATATCCTGGCGACAAAAAACGCTATACACACACACGTACACACACACACACACACACACACACACATACATCTGGACATTTGCTTAGGAATGAAAATTTACGCTTTTTAGATGAAAATGAGTCGATTTAGACTATTTTTGGAAAATCGAAAATCTTAACGATCACAAAGCTTCCTCTATGAGGAAGCAAAAATTGAGGAAATAAAATGAAAATTTAAGGAATAAATTAAAAATTTAAGAATTTAATTAAAATTTGAAAAAAATAACTGATAATTAAAAAAAAAATTACAAAATGGCGAATATAATTGAAAATCGAAAACAAATTTTTAAAAATGGCTAATAATACACCATCGATCAAAATAATTTAAAAACTCAAAGAATAATTATAAAATTTTAAATATTGTAGGAAATAATTGAAAACGGTGGAAAATAACAATTGAAGGAATTAGTTGGAAAATATCGACAATAATTGAAAAATTAAAGAAAATATGTGAAAAATGACGAAAATAATTGTCAATTGAAAATAAAACTCGAAAAATGACTAGATTTATATACAACTGAAAAAAATTCAAAAAATTAAATAAGAAATATTAATTTAAAGAAAATAAATCCAAATTGAATAATTAAGAAAATTATAGGCATAGTTGTTGGAAATTATTGCACATTTAACAACTGGATTAAAAATCGAAAAAAAAAATCGAAATTGAAGAAAATAATAGAAAATTGAAGAAAGCAATTAAAAATTGAAGAATGTAATTAAAATTCAAATAATATACTTAAAAAATGAAAAAAAAATGTAATTTGGAAAAATCCAAGAATTAATAAATATAGAAGAAAATAACTAAAAACTGAAGAATTTAATTATAAATTAAAAAAGATAATTGAATTATTTAATTTATAATTAAAGAAACTTAGTGATAATCGACAAAAATAATAGAAAAAAGGCGATTAATTTTTAATATTAAAGAAAATAATTGAAAATTTAAAAGTGGAATTTAATTTTTAAAAAAATAACTATGAATAGAAAAGAATAGTTCAAAATCAAAGAATAATTACAAATTTTAAAGATTGTAGGAAATAATTGAAAATTGCGGAGAATAACAATTGAAGGAATAAGTGAAAAAAATCACGAGAATAATTGTAAAATTGAAGAACATATGTGAAAACTAACAGTTAAAATTGCCAATTTAAAACAATATTCGAAAAATGACTAGATTAATAGACAACTGAAAAAAATAATTTAAAAAATTAAACAATAAATATTAAATTTAAAAAATATACATAATTGCACATTGAAGAATTAAGAAAATAATAGGAATAATAATTGGAAATAATTGCACATTTAACTGGATTGAAAATTGAAGAATTCAATTGAAATTTAAAGAATGTACTCAAAAATGGGAAAAAGTAATTGGAAAAAAAGACGAGAATTAATGAATACAGAAGAAAACAATTGAGAACTGAAGAATGGAAATATAAATTGAAAAATGAAATTAAAAATTAAAGAAAATAATTGAATAATTGAGAATTGAATAGAATAGTTGTAAAATTAAATTATTAATTGAAATTTAAAAACAATGTTAATGAGTGAAAACAATAGTTGATAAAATCCGAGAATTATTGAATATTGAGGAATTAATAGAAAATTAATAAAAATAATTTAAACTTCAAGAGAATATTTGAGAATTGAAGAAAATAATTAAAAATTGAAAAAATAAATTGAAAATTAAATAATTAAATGGAGTTTTCAAGAAATTAATTTCTAAATTAAAGAATAATTACCAATATGACAAGAATAATTAAAGATTGACGAAAATACTTAGCTATTAAAAAAAATAATTAAAAATTGAAATAAAATTCAAAAAATGTCGAGAATAATTGTCATTCGAACAAAATTTTTTTTAAAATTAATAAACAATCATAAAATTGAAGGATATTAATAAATTGTCAATTGAAAATTAATGAAAATTATAGAAAAAACTGTAGAAAATAAATGAAAATTGAAGAATTGTATGGAAATTTGAAACATTCTTTAAATGAACAAATTATTTTTAAAAGATGTTTAAGGCACTTATAAAATGTTTAAACACTGTGATTCTTTTTTTTTTCAATGATAGAATTGACGATATTTTCTTCTTTATTATTATATTACTTATAATTTTACTTTTATAATAAAAGGCAATTAATAATTAGGTATGTAAAATAAAAACTCATACGATTTATAATTAATTTAAAGATAAATTTTTTTCAAACATAACTGATTTAAAACAAAAAAATATCTAACAGAAGTGCTAAACTTCAGGCGTGGACGGACTAAAAGAATGAATGAAAGCATCAATGAATCTTGCGGATTATTAATATAGATTATCTTTGAAAAATGTGAAATTAATAAACTAGAGAAGAGTGGTCATTAATTTACCAGTTTTTGCAATGAACCATTTTAATTTTCTCAGAAACAAAGGAATGAAAATTCTCCTAACTCTAAATATATAAATGAAGATTGCTCCAATACACTACGTCCATAAATTTTAGACTTATAAATTTATTCTTTACAGACAATTCTGATGAGATAAGAGAGTGATAAAGATTTTAAAATATCGGGTTAAGTTATAATAAACCATTTTTGTTGATAATTTCATGTGGATTCATTGTACCAGGAAACAATAAGTTTTTTTACAAACAATAAATATTATTATTGATGAACATTTTTAGTTTTTTTTATAGAGGTGGTTCATTGTGTACCCAGGGTGTTGAAAATTAAAAAATCCTGTTAGGTTAGAGAAATCTTAAATATGAATAATTAACCAAAATAAATCGTGTATAAAATGTGTGCAATGCCTAGAAAAGTGTATTAGTTTCATATTAATGCAAAGAAGTGCTTGAAATTGGTAAAATTGAATAAATGCTATGACTTTGAAAAAAAAAAACCCGGTACATTGATGGCCACTCTCCCCTATATTTTTTATCCAGGAAGAGTTGAATTCATAGAATAGAAATTTGCACACGCCTTGAAAAGGGCTTTACTGAAAAGGTAAGTCATGTGGTGAAATAAGAGTATAATAAGTCGACTTTTAGTAAATAGGAATAATAATGTGTGCAGGAAACTTGGGCACGTGTATTAATAATGATGGATGATCGTTGCGAATGTCTCTTATCCGGTTTATATGGAACGTCGGCAACTCGTACACGTCACTCGCAGGCACCACTAAATACCGATCGACGGTCTTTGCACGATTCACCCCTTCAATCTCCTTTGCCCCGCTTGAGCTCCGTTTGCCCCTATTAAATTAAATTGGACCCTAAATTTGGCGTTCTACTTCACAACAAAAAGATTCGCATTTTAGCTCCAACGTTCCCGCGCCGATTTATTGTTGTCGATCGACTCTCAGTGCTTACATTTAAACGGGACAGCATATCCTTTTAATTACCTCTTCCAATTGTTGCCTCGAGAGGGAACGTATAAATCGAACTCGTTCCATTTCCAGTCTTTCCTAAAAGAAGAGCTCTTCTCCATTTAAAAATGTGTTTTTCACCTCTGACTTTCAGGCATCCTTCAATAGACAATAAGTTTGAGATAACTAAACATCTTACGGTGCTCTCCTTTTTTGTTTTGACGTTTTCTGATTCGACACAGAAAATAAAGATTTTATTTCATCAAAAATTGGTACGTTTTTTAGCCCTAGAACTCATAAGCGGGCGATGACTAGTCACCCCACGCGAAGTTCAAGGTACGTTCACGACTTAACCACTGGCATTTTTGCTTCGGGATTCTAACCATAATTCATTTTATATTTCTAACAGTCGATTGTGTCAGGTTAGAGCGATAGATATATTTTGAGAGTGTAAAAATAGAAGGGCTAGTTTAGTCAGGGCAAGTTGGGCTGTTGCAATTTATTCGAATGTTAGGGGTCGTACACAAATTACGTAAGGTATTTATTAGGATTTTTAACCCCTTTACTACTTCATTGTAAGGCACCATGAGATTTATTTCTCCCTCTACTTCTTCTCTGAAATCTTACTAAGATACATTTTTTCTCAATTTTGTCCAAAAAAATGTTTTAAAAGCATTTTTCTAATCTTATTGAAGAGAAAACTTTTTATTAGATAAAACAATTACAGTATATTTAAAGGTAGATAACATAGACTATTAACCAAACGTATTTTATTTTAATTAAAAAAAATATTGTGTAACATTTCGCAGGAACCCCCCTCCCCCTATGTAAAAAGCCATAAAATTCCATCAAACTCTCCCCCACCCCCTATGGTATGCGTAATTTGTGTACGGACCCTTATTATTAGTCAAATTACACTATAAAAAGAAAGTCTTATTTCAAGGCGGAAAAACTGTCTTGTTTTAAGACGCAACATTTTTAAGACAGCCCTTTTTGAATTTCGAATACAATTTTTGTACCTCATTTTAAGAAGCAAAGAATGTGATTATCTGCTGGTAAATTTGCTGAGTTTAAGACAATTAATCTGTAAAATCAGCAGCTAAGTGATGAATTTAAGAAATGTATTTGAAATTCAGCTGGATCGAGGTCCTATTTGCACGCATATACATCAGTTTAAATTAAAAGGGTATCCTTATTTTCACAGAAGCTCAGTTTATTATTTTCAAGACTGAATTAATTTCAGACTTCTCTGAAATTAAGATTTACTTTTTTCAGTGTAATTTCTTTATGCACAAAAGTTAATCATGTATTGTTAATTAAACAAGTTTCTGCCAAATTTCTTTATTATTGTAATACAGTCGAACCTCGATAACTGAGACTTGTCTAACTGAGAAACCTCTATAAGTGAGAGTAATTTTCAGGTCCCGTCATTTTTACATGTAAAAACCTGTGTAAGTGAGAATCTGTAAGTGAGAATCATTTTTTCTCGATTAGACCTCTATAAGTGAGAGAAACGCCTCTCGGGACTCTATAACTGAGAATTATTTCCTTAATGAAACCTCTATAATTGAGAAAAGAGCCTTTCAAACCTCTATAACTGAGAATCTTTTCTATATTATAATTTTCTGAAGGTCAATATGAAAAAAAGCAGTAATTAAAATTTGAATAGACGTATAATAACAAAGGGTCTTTCTTCAAAATACAATTATACCTATCACACAAAATGAAATTTAGTTTGCGAATCACATAGATTATTTCTAATATTCAAAATGTCAAAGAGTAAACTCAAATCTTTTTCATTAAGTGAAAAACTAAAAATTATAAAAGAGATTGAAAGTGGAAAGAAACGAAGTGTAATAGAAAGTGAATTTAGTCTATCAACTGCCACTTTTTATCGAATATTAAAAGAAAAAGACTCTATAAAATCGCAGTGTTTTGAAGGTCGTGGAAATATAAAACGGTTAGTTGAATTTCATGATATGGAAAATTGCCTTGTGGAGTGGATTAAACAAACTTTAGATAAAAATATCCCTTTGGATGGATCATTGTTGAAAGGAAAGGCTCTAGATTTTGCCAAAAAACTAGGAGTTCAGGAATTTAGAGCAAGTAAAACTGAAAAACAAACATTAATAACAGACTTTTTTCATAAAGCTTAAAGCAATAAGAATTTTTATTAAATTTGTGAAATAAATAATTAAAAGAAATTTTTTATCACGTAAAAGTAAAACTTTAATTAACAAAACCCTTAAAAAGCCTCTATCATAGTGCAATAACCTCAGTACTGAGGTGCAATAACCTCAGTACTGAGAAACCTCTATAAGTGAGAAAAAATTTTCGGTCCCTTGGATTCTCAGTTATCGAGGTTCGACTGTATTATGAATTTTCTTTTCATAATATTATGAATTTATCACTCAGTTAACAATATCTATTCAATAAATTTCTTTATTGTATGATTAATAAGATAAGGTGGAGTAAATGTAAAAAAGCTCATTTTTTTTATTAATCCGAAGTAAATTTTTGCCGACTTGGTTTTCTGCACTGAGAAAATAAGCCTCTAGCCAAGCAGCTTTATTTCTAGGTTAGGGTTCCTCGGGACAAAACAAACAAAACACCGGCGATGACAATCGAACTTCTAGGATACCGGAGCATATGCTCTGCTAAAATCAATTAAGTGTTTTGCAGGTGCTATATCAACAACCTCTCTCTGCTAAATTTAATCAAAAATTGGTTGTATTTAGTCAACTTATTTTCTCAGTGTGTTATATCGTTCTAAATAATATTTTTGGAAATATTTTAAATATCAAGTTTTGAACTTATTGATAGTTGAGTTTACAGAACAATCAAGGCAGTTGATTAAGGAACTTTTATGGAGTACGACGTTATATATAGTATAAATATGCAAAATTCGACCGTATAAACTTACTCTTAAAATAATAAATATTTTGACACCAAATTTTGTAGAATTACTTAGAATATCATTAGAAAATACTTTCTAATGGTAGGGTAAATGCGGGTAAGTCCGGACAGTACCGATAGTCGGACACTTTCAGTTTAAAAGTTAAATACACGGGGAAAACGTTTGAGGTAATCTTTCCCATATTATATGCAGGACCTCGGATCAAAGTTACAATTGAGATATTGTGTTCAAAATTCTGATAGTTATTTTCAAAAAATAAGAAAAATTTTCCCATATACGTGGTACTTGAGAGTCAAAAGTAGACTGAAAAAGACTACTCGCTTAAAGCTGTAAAATGTGCATTAAAGTTGAAAAGAGTTTGCCGAGAAATGTGCAGAAGTTTACCATGCTACGGGTAATCGGAGTTCGGGCTCAGCGTCAAGTCCAATGACTCTCCAGCATGGTAAACTCTCCTCAAAACTCGCAATTTATTCCTATCGCATGATAAATCAAACTTTCTCCCTCTTTTTCCATTTTTAATTTGCAAATGCGATCACATATTATTTGTCTGTTAATTCCACAAGAACTCTTTCTATTAAAAGGAAAAAGAATGATCTTTAAATTATTAATTTTAATACTTATATTAGAGGCTAGCCTAGCTTACGTTGAATTATATAACATGCAACTATGACAAACAAATTTTAAACGAAAACTTGTTAGATATTTCATATTTTACTGACTACTCTTTCAATTAGTTTATTTTTTAAATTCTTATAATATTTTGATTCTTTAATTGTGTATTTCTGTAAATAGTTTAATTCTTAATATTTATTTACATTTAATACTAAAATAATAAATTTTATAATAAATTAAACAATATTTGTATTTTACATTAATTAAAAAGAAAATTACCTAAAATATTTGAGATATGATGCTTTTCTTGGTTTTTTTATCATTGTAAAATTGAACTATCAAACATATATTTTACAACTTCTAAACTTCTATGTTTGTAAATTTTTTTAAATAAAAATTTCTTGTAATTTAAAGGCAGATTTTTTATATTTTAAAGTTTCTTTCTTGCTTTGAAAAATTTCAATTATGGTAATTTTTACTCTTTACTATTTTTAAATAGCTAAATGTCATTTTTTAAAATTATTATTTTTCTTACTTTTTTATTTATTATACCTTTATAAGATCTACTTAATTCATTACTTTCAATTTTTAGTTGTAATAACTTTTATTTATTCAAATTCTTATTCAAAATAATATTTATTTTCGTAAATAACGTTTAACAAATTCTCTAAATCTGAGTTAGTTAAAAATAACTAGCTTGAAATCAAAAAGTTAGCTATTAATTCAAATAGCTATATTTCTACTAATCATTTAGTAAAAAATAAATAATTATTAGTTTAGTTTATTTTTAAGTTATATCAAAATAGATAATATTTTAGTAAAATTCTGATTATTATTAATAATTAATTATTTTTAACTAATTCAGATTAAAAGAACAGATAGGATTTTCTAGGTTATTAAACTTTTAATGCAGAAAATACAAATTTGTTTCTATAAAAATTATTATATTAAATAACATTTATATTAATATTTTTATATATAATACATATAATATATTTTTAATAAATGAATATTTGGTTTTTTAAACATTGTAAGAATTAAAATTTTAATAAATAAGAATTTTCTGTCTAATTATTAAATTACTTTATTTAAAAATTATATAATACAGGAGTCTCGGAAATCGAAATTAACACAAGTGAAATTGATCTAAAGTGAATAAAAGATAAAGTCAAAGATTTTGTTAATTACACCTATTTTTAATATTTAGATAATTGTTAAATTTGTACACATTATAAAAAATATTTTTTAAAATATCTACAAGTTATTTTTATAACAAGACCTTTAAGTTTTATTTAATTAATCAACTGCATAATTATAACTTTATACATTAAATAAAACTTTTTTTTAAATTAAAAAACTATTTGACATTAATGTAATATTTTGGTCGTACTTTTTAGAATTTAAAATACAAAATAAGTTCTAAATTAACATTTTGAATTTGATTCACAGCTTATTGCAAGACAAAAAAGAAAGATTTAATAGAAATTACCAAAATTTTGAAACTTGATTTATATAAAAAATTGATCAAGGAAGGAAGCAATAATTAACACATAATTGTTTTAAATTAAAATTATTCAGTCTAAAGATATAAGAATTAAAACCGTTTCTCATAAAGGGATACAATTCTACTCAGTTAGTATATAAGGAAAGTTTGAATCTCTAATTCCAAATGTATTCGAGCGTGTTCGGTGTGCGTGAATGTGTATTTAGATATTTGTATATTGCGGCGTAAGTTTAGTTTAGGTAAATCGCGTCTTGTATATAGTTCAAAAGAATATTAAATTAATCTTAAGGTTAAAACTATGATCGTGATTGTATCGTTAAATGTAATTATAATTAGCGAAATAAGTAATCTCTATAGGAAATAAATCTGTAATTAATATGAAGGAAATCTGTTTATTTTTTGGTTGAATAGAAAAGATCATCTAGTTGGCAAAACTTTACCATGCTGGTAAGCAGGAGCCTTGACAAGAACATTGTCGATGCGCGCTGAGCTCAAGAATTCGAGCTCAGCGCCTTGTCATCCAGCATGGTAAAGTTTTTCCACGTGCTATGTATAATACTACTCAACTTTCTGGCAATCGAGGAATCGCCCTCCGACCATCAAATTACCATGCTGGAGAGTGATGTGTATCCATATTTTTGTATAAAACATTTCTAATTCTTGAATAATTTCTATTATAAATTGAATGGTAAAGTTTTCTAAAAATCACTTTCATCCGAGGTGTATCATGCTAACATGGTAAACTTTATTTGAAATATTTTCTCCGTGTAAATAATTATTTACTATTGGAATCTTCTTACAAAATTATTTTATCAAATTTGTCAAAATTATAGAACGTAAAAACTACCTGCAGCGCCCTCTCATGATTTTTAAATTAGTTAAAATGCAACAGTTATTTACTCAACCGCGTTGTTTTGACATTTTGTTTGATTCCATGTTCCGGCCGTCAAGGAGGTAGAGATTTTTATTAGTACGAAATAAGATTTTTTAGGTCGTGTTTATGTTTCAAAATATTACAAAGTGATTATAAAAACTTTAATTTTATGTTTAAAAGTGAAAATAACCTTAAAATGACTTTAAATTTACAAATAATTGACGTGTCCGACCTAACATGTCAGATTTTAGATTGCTTGTGAAGTCGGACACATATATTACTTGTATTATATCTCGTAATATTTTAGATGCTGAAAAAGTAAATACCATAAAAACAATTACTAATAGCCTATAAATTTGTTAGCTTTCAAGCATTTTCTGTAACAACAGAAAAATAACCTAAAATTTGATTTTATACGAATTCCTCCTTTTCACCGAATGATCACAACAGAACTTGACAGATTGTCTTTAAAATGCCATAGAGAAGTATACAATTTTAAAACTAAAAAACTATCTTTTTTTATTTAAGATTCACAACATGGGTTTACAAATTAAAATCATGCTTCCTGAGCATTATTTCTGTAATTTAATTTAATAGGTTTTATAGTATAAAAACATGAAATATTTTATTATCTTATAAAAAAGAAAAATGTCCGACTACTGATACAGTTTTGTCCGACTTTACAAGCAAGTGTCCGACTACTGCTGATATCCTGATTTTTTATTAAAATTGCTATATTTTATTAAATATTGAATTGTTTGTTGCAAATTTATGTGAAAATTAATCCTGAATGAGTCCTTTAACGGTTCATGCAAAGCAATATGTTAAAATACTTTTCTATTTTAAGAAAAATATCATTATTTAAGATCAAATCCTTAAGTGTCCGACTACCCCCGCATTTACCCTATTTTAAGTAGGTAATTCTAAAAAGTTTGGTATCAAAATATTTATTATTTTAAGAGAAACTTCACGGACAAATTTTGACTATATCAATGACGTCATTATCCATCACATGCCCTGCAATGCTATTGGATCTCTACAAATTTATAATATTTTATAATATTTTTAGTGTTTTTTGAGCACCTTTTTCATCGAAAAAAATCGTTTTTTACCAAAGATTTTTCCCATTTTTTTTAAATGCAAATTATTGAATACAAAAATTATATTACCTATCTCAAAACGAATAGATTGACATGTATAAAGTTCATAATTTATTAAAAATTCGTAAAATAGCTTATGTTTTTTCATGTTTTTTTTTGCATTCATGGAGGTTTTCTGCATTGACATAACCTCAAACTAGAAAGTAAATTTTCACGCAAAATAAAAATTATTATTAAAAATATTTTTAAAAAATTTCTCCATTTTTAAATTTTTCTTAAAATGTAGTCAAAATCTGTAATTTTTACCAAATTTTGATAAATAATAGCTCCTTTTTTTAAAACATTATCTACAATTTTATTTGTTAGATTTTATTAAACAATTTGTTTGTTTAAAAAATATGAATAAAAATCGATTTATTTATTTGATTTAGTAGGAACGATCAGAGGAAGGCAGTGGAAAAAATATTTCCACTTCAAATAAATAAATATTTATTTATTTGATAATTTTTAGGTAAAATATTATTTAACAAAATCAAACGAATAAAATTGTAGGAAATGTTCAAAAGATCAAAATAAGCTATTATTTGTTAAAATTGAATGAATATTACAAATGTTTTCTAAATTAATAAAAAACAGAAAGTGTCAGTGGTATAGGCAAAATTTGTCCGTAAACTTCATCTTGAAATAATATATGTTTTGACACCAAACTTTGTGAAATTACTTAAAATATCGGACTTCAAGGTTATATTTAACTTAAAATATCATTAAGAATGTCTCTCTGATCCAAGTTTTCTTAAATTTTGCCTTAAAGTTAATTTTTTAAAAAGTTAATTAATATTAACAAACATCTAAAGAAACTTGGGTCAGAGGGACCTTCTTAATGATATTTTAAGAAATTCCACAAAAAATAAATTAATTAAATAGGTAATAGTATAAAAGTTAATTGAAGAAGTTATTAAAAAAAAAAAGAATTTTAAGGTGGTTTTCTCAATTGATATAACCTCAAACTAGAAATTGATTTTTTACTCAAAATAAAAATATTCTTAAGAGCATGTGATACAGTGTGACTTTACTAGTATAGGCAAAATTTGTCCGTAAACTTTCTCTTAAAATAATAAATATTTTCACAGAAAAATTGGTAGAATTACTAAAAATATCATTAAGAAGGTCCCTCTGACCCAAGTTTCTTTAAATTTTGTCTTAAAGTTAATTTTTTAAACAGTTAGTTTATTTTCGAAAAATTAAAAAAATTAATTTTAACAATAATTTTAAGAAACTTTGGTGAGTCAAATTTTCTGAACTGGGCCACCTAAAACTGACTTTTCAAATTTGCTTTACTTCTATACATAATTTATTACAGCCAGGTGGTACAAAAACATTCCTGGAAAGCTTTTTTAAAAATTTTAATTTTTCAATTAGTTATAAACAATTAAAGTTTAAAGCACCTTTTTACGAAATTGTCAATTGCTCAGCTGTTTTTTGATAAAATTGAATAATATTTGGTAGAGACATAAAAAAATAGTGCCTCTATTAATCACGATCAGAATTTTAAAAATTCGTAATTATTTATGCAAAATAAATTGTTAATTAATTAAACAATTGCAATTTTTTACAACTTCTGGGCGTCCAAGCATTCGAACTGCCGCGGCCGCTGCGCTGGCGCTGCCGCCACAGTGGGGCAAAAAAAGCGTCCGTGGAAAAATTAACATAGCGCCCAGAAATATTACCCAATTTAGATGTATTTTTTTTAAATTAAAGGTAACAAAATTCTGCATAACACCCCTTATTTTACTTTTTGAAAAATAGTTGTTTTCATTTATTTATTAAATGTTAAACATGAAAAAAAAATGTTTTCTTATTAAAACCAGTTTAATTTTTTATTAAACGCATAATTTATATTAACAAGAGCAACATTTTTTGAAGTAATTATTTTAGAACAACTTCTTATAATAAGCTAATTGTTTAAAAAATGTTTGTATATGTTATAAACTAGACTGTAGACGAAATATGTTTTCTTCGTTGGTTTTCTTAATATTTAGCAAATTAAATCCATCTGTTCTTTAATATTTGTAACTAATTAGTGGTTAAATTTACGAAAAACTATTATAAATTAATTATTTTGTTAATTTATAAACAAATTTTATAAACAATTTTTTTTCCGGTTCCTATTTTCAAAATTAATGAAATTTTGTGCACAATGTACAATATTATTGCTGCAGATAATTTCAGGTTTCTTATTGTTTAAACAAACGTTAATTAACAAATTTCCTGTATTGATTAATTTGATATTTACCTATCAAAAATACAAACAATTTTTAAAAAAGGAAACGACGGTTTTACATTAATGAAGACATTTGAGTTATAAAATAAAATGATTTTTTTTATTTAAAGCTAGCGTCAAACATGTTTAAACATTTGGAATTAGACTTTTATGCTTAAATTAAATAACAATTACATTCGAATAATAGGGGTAAAATAAAAACGAAATTAAAAGCTATTATAATTTATATAATAAAAGTATAATTTCATTACACTCTCTAAATCTAAATTAGTTAAAAATAACTAATAATTAGTAAAATCGTGCCAAAGTTTATATTTCAGTAATTAGTTAAAAATAACTAATTATTAGTAAAAAAATGACTAATTGTTAGTAAAAACCTAACTAATAAATAGTTAAAATACGACTAATTGAATTAGTAAACAGAATTTTACTAAAACATTAGCTATTTTGACAAAACCTAAAAATGAATTTGACTAATAATTAGTTATTCTTTACTAAATGATTAGTGGAAATATAATTATTTGAATTAGTGACTGAGTTTTTTCTTTCAAATTAGTTATTTTTAACTAATTCAGATTTAGAGAGCATGTATATTAATTATTCAAAACATATAAAACAAAAAGATAAATAAAATATAAAAATTCTTTATAAAATTGATAATAAAAATGAAAATAAAGAATAGTTCTTAAATTTTACAAAAAATTATGAAATTAATTTAGTATCGAAAGAAATAAATACTAAAACGACTTCAAAAGTAAACAAGAAATTTGTCAATTAAATAAAAAAAAGTAAAAGTAGTTTTTTAATTAATGTTTGTTTTAACAATAATAAACCTAAAAATTAATTAAATTAAAAATAACTTGTCATCCCGTTAATCATGAGAAAAATGTAGAAATAATGTTATTAACTTCTTTATAACGATATGAAGAAAATGCATTGTTCATAAGATTGTCTAGTTTATAACTTATACAAACATTTTTTAAACAATTAGCTTATTATAAGAAGTTGTTCTAAAATAATTACTTCAAAAAATGTTGCTCTTGTTAATATAAATTATGCGTTTAATAAAAAATTAAACTGGTTTTAATAAGAATACATTTTTTTTCCTGTTTAACATTTAATAAATAAATGAAAACAACTATTTTTCAAAAAGTAAAATAAGGGGTGTTATGCAGAATTTTGTTACCTTTAATTTAAAAAAAAATACATTTAAATTGGGTAATATTTCTGGGCGCTATGTTAATTTTTCCACGGACGCTTTTTTTGCCCCACTGTGGCGGCAGCGCCAGCGCAGCGGCCGCGGCAGTTCGAATGCTTGGACGCCGCTCTTTAAAATTACGCCATTTGCTCAATTTTCAAAGGTACTAAAATTTTTTTTTTTAAATGAAAGTGCAGAAAACACAGATTTCTGCTGTTTTTGAATTTTTTTCATACCTGCCCCAGAAGTTGTAAAAAATTTCAATTGTTTAATTAATTAACAATTTATTTTGCATAAATAATTACGAATTTTTAAAATTCTGATCGTGATTAATAGAGGCACTATTTTTTTATGTCTCTACCAAATATTATTCAATTTTATCAAAAAACAGCTGAGCAATTGACAATTTCGTAAAAAGGTGCTTTAAACTTTAATTGTTTATAACTAATTGAAAAATTAAAATTTTTAAAAAAGCTTTTCAGGAATGTTTTTGTACCACCTGGCTGTAATAAATTATGTATAGAAGTAAAGCAAATTTGAAAAGTCAGTTTTAGGTGGCCCAGTTCAGGAAATTTGTCTCTGGTCAGAGGAACCTTTATGATATTTTAAGTAACTACAAATCTTGGTGTCAAAATATTTATTACTTTAAGAGACAGTTTACGGGCAAATTTTGCCTATACTAGTGACGTCACGTCTATCACATGCCCTTAAGAATATTTTTATTTTGAGTGAAAAACCACTTTCTAGTTTGAGGTTATATCAATGGAGAAAACCTCCCTTAAAATTCTTTTTTTTTAACTTCTCCAATTAATTTTTATACCATTAATTATTTAATTAATTTATTGCTTCCTTATGACGAAGCAAATTTTTTTTTTGCATGCGTGGAAGCGAAATGTCCACAAAATTGACATAATTTTCACCTAGTTTGTAATTTTGTGTATACTTTATTAGAGTTTAAGAAAATATCTCATATTGTTAAATATGAAAATATTTAAAACTAGGTGAGAATTATGTCCATCTCATGGACATTTTGCTTCCAAGTAAGCAAAATAATTTGCTTCCTCATAGAGGAAGCAAGAAATTAATAATATATAAGTTAATTGGGAAAATTATTTAAAAATGAAGAATTTTAAATGCAAAAAAATGTAAAAATATGAATTATTTTACGAATTCTTGATCAATTATAAAAGTTCTATAGGTCAATCGATTCGTTTTGAGATAAGGAATATGATTTTTGTACTCATTAAGTTGTATTTTTAGCTTGAAAAAAATTTTTGACAAAAATAAGTCATCCAAATTTTATTGGAACCTTTTAAAGGGTTCTCGAGATATCTTGTACACAAAAAACGCTATACACACACATACGCACACACACACACACACACACGCACATACATCTGGACATTTGCTTAAGAATGAAAATTTTCGCTTTTTAGATGAAAATGAGTCAATTTAGACTATTTTTGGAAAATCGAAAATTTTAACGATCACAAAGCTTCCTCTATGAGGAAGCAAAAGAGAAATTTTGGCTTTAAAAAACAACCATTTTCGTTCAATGCAAAAAGGGGTAGAGAAATTATTAAAAATCCCATCTTAGAATATTGAGGATGACTAATATTCCGTAAAAACGACTTTGAAGTATTTCGAAGAGAATTGTTTTCCGTTAAATGTAGATGGAGAAGGATTCTGCGGTTGATTAGAACAAAAGGCAGTAAAGGTGTTGTCGATTGAGTGTTTGTGGGTGATAAAAAAAGAAGGAAAAAAGTGCATTCTTTTTTAGCTTTTTGCGTGATCTAAATCCATGTGTGTATGTGTGTACAGCGTGGGTGGACAGGTTATCCCTGGAAGAGGGAGTGTTGCTGTGAAACGCTTAGCGAGATTGCAGGCGACAATACAACAATACAACGTGCGTGACACGCCCGATGGGGCTTTAAGGGTTGGGGGTTGGAGCAGACACTGAAATCTCGCCAATTCTAGGGGCGGTTTGCCACACCCCTGCGTCTGCTTTCATCTCGACTCGACTCTTGGTGCTCAGTTTTCACCCTGTTTCCCTGCAGCTCTGAATTATTCCTTCTCAAATGGAACTAGAAACGCTTGTTAACGAAGGATGCATACAAACGCTCAATTCTTTCCTCTGAACCAGAAATTTTTATTCCGCCTGTTTTATCATAAAATCATCCACAGAGAAATAAAACAGATATAAAATAATGATAAACTGCGTATTTTCAGGAAAATAATAATTTTACATTTTTTATTGAAATTTGTCTAAAACCAGCTTTTAACATTTTCAATCTCGTTGAACATTTAAAAAAAGCAAACTTTGTTCGTGTTTGGAAAATAGAAATAAAATTGCTCGGGTTAGAAGGTGGATGCTGAGGAAATCGATGAAAGAATAAAAGCACCATCTCAAGAGGAGCTGCAAACACAAAAAAGCAGTCATGGTACCAAATGGCATATCCCCCATCCTTCGATATATTGCGTGTATCCTTGCGCACATCTAGTTCAGATAAAATAGCCGACAATAGTGGTATATAATGCACGATAGGTGCACACACGGGCTCTTGAGTTTACATTGAAGATTTAGTATCTCTATCTTTTTTTGTGAACCCCGCGAGGGTTCAAATGGACAATCAAAAATTCAGCCCCATGTGAGCATCAGCAATAAGGGAACTTGTACACCTATCCAAACCATCATTGAGTTTACACTGTGTACTTTGTGCTCGGCTCTTGACATTTTTTATTTCGGCCTCATCGATTCTGGACAACTAATCCTAAAAATACCCAAATTTTTATTTTGAACTATAAAAGCAAACTATTAAAACGTAGAACTTCAAAATTAAAATACGTACAGGATATTATTTTAAATCATAAATATTATTTGAGGATTGTTTTCTAAGAATTAGGAGATAATTATGTAAGTCAAATCCAAACTATACAACAACATTTAGAATACTTATTATAGTGTAACGAGGAAACGTTAGAAAAACGTGACTCGAGTCTGTATGTGGAAATAATTATTTTAATGGAGAAAAAATCATCAGGTAGATTGAACTATTGTGTGAATTAATGCACCCTACGCCAATGCGAAAAAATATCTAAAGCCAGCTTAAAGTGAATACTGGAGGCTTACATGTTATAGGCAACATACTTACATTTGTACCTGATGTTTGGCCACATATAATTCCACACATCCTGGCAGGGATTCTAGCGAATCTTCAATGACGATGATGAGGGGAGACGGCCTCACCAAACATGCAGTTCTAAACGTCTGTTCGAGTTTAATGCCAGAACTGTTCACTATAATATCCCTCTATAGATTTGATAAATCATTCAACGATCAACTCCAAAATCAACCAAATTGATTAATTAATTATCCTTTTTGTATCTAATGTCCTTCTATACATCTAATATCCATTTATATATTTTTATCCTTTTATCCTACTCTCTAAATCTGAATTAGTTAAAAATAACTAATTATTAGTCAAATTGTGACTGAGTTTTTGTTTCAGTTATTAGTAGAAAGTAACTAATTAGTAGTGAAATATGACTAATTATAAGTTAAAAATAACAACAAAATAGTTAAAACTCGACTAATTAAATTAGTAAATAGAAGTTTACTAAAATATTAGCTAATAACATTATAATATTAGCATAACATAAAAATAAATTTAACTAATAATGCTGTCCCACAAAAAAAAAAATTTTTTTGTCCGAGGCACTGCACAAGTGTATTCTTACGTATTTTTTTTCGCTGAATCAGAATCCGAAGTCAGAATTGCTAAATTGGTACTAATTATTGAGATAACCTAAAAAAAAATTTTAAAACAAATCAAAACCAAAAAATTTTTTTTACTAAACACTGTGTCAGTGAATTCTTACGTATTTTTCACAAAAAAACAAATAAAAATTTTTTTTTAGCCTGGACGCTACACTAGTATATTTTCACATATTTTTCTCTGCTGTATTTAAATTCAAAGTCAGAATAACCAGGTTGGCTAAAGTTCTTAAAATAATCTTATAAAACTACTAAAAAAAACTCGAAAAATCGCTTCTTTGAGATTATTTAAAAAACTTTAGCTAATCTGGTGATTTTGATTCGGATTTAAATTTAGCAGAGAAAAATACGTAAGAATAAATTAATGTAGTGTCCCGGACAATTTTTTTTTGTGTGTTCTTGAACAGTATTTTGAGATTATCTTAAAAGTTTCAGTCATTCTAGTTATTTTGACTCTGTATTTGGATTAAGCGGAGAAAAATGTGTAAGAATATACTAGCATAGTATTCTAAAAAAAAATTATTGTTTGCTACTATGAATGGTTTTTTAAAATTTTTTTTTAGATTATCTCAGAAAGTAGAACCAATCTGGCAATTCTAACTCCCGATTTGGACTCAGCGAAGAAAAATACGTAGAAATATACTAGTGCAGTATTTCGAACAAAACATTTTTTGCGAGGCTGTGTAATTAGTTATTTTTTATTAAATGATTATAGTAGAAATATAACTATTATAATTAATGACTGACTATTTCAGAATTAAAGAGCAATCATTTTGTTTATTAAATTTTGAGGAGCCAGTTTTCAAAAGTTAGATACGTTCATTTAAAAAAAAAAGAAAGATAAACTTTAATATAACATATTAAGGTCCTTATAAATCAAACAAATTTATAAAAACATCTGGGCTTTGTGATTTATAATTTTAACTTCTTTTACTAGAAAACAAATTACCACAAACTTTAAATATTCTAAGTATACAATAGACTTTAAAATTTCAAATAGAAACAAAACGCCATAATCCAAAAACTTTTCTATTTAAATAATTTACCAACAATTTTCCTTTCTTAAAATTAACTTTAGTAGCTGAATCAGAAATTTATTTTAATTTCTCGAAATAACAAAAAGTGCATTTACCGACTTTTGAAAACTTGCTCCTCATTTATGAATACTTTAATTCTCATAATTGTTAATTATTATGAAGAATTATACATTGCAGTTTAAAAAAGAAATAACTTTTTAAAAGATTTTGTAGTTTTGTTCCATTTTAAAAAAGCATTTATAATATCAGATCCATTATTTTAAATTTTAAAAATATAATTTTGCTTACACTGAGAAAATAAGTTGACTAAATATAACCAATTTTTGATTAAATTTAGCAGAGAGAGGTTGTTGATATAGCACCTGCAAAGCTCTTTGTTTATTATTAGCAGACTAAATGCTACTGTTAACCTTGAAGTTTGGTTGTGATCGCCGGTATCTTGTGTGTTTTGTTCAGAGTTCCTTAACCTAGAAATTGGCTAGAGGCTTATTTTCTCAGTGTAGCTGCCCAAAAACTTCAAGATTTTATATATTATTTACCAGTAACCGTAAAACCCGTTGGTATAAGAAGCCTTGAAAGTAATTCGGTAGATTTTCAAAAAACCATCTGCCATATTAAATCCGCCATTTTGAATTTTCGAAATGTAGCTTCAGTTTTGTGATAAACGATTCATAAAAGACACAAATAACCAGTTTGTAGCTAATTCCTTCAAATTTTTTACTTAAAAATTGAAGGGATCAAAAAATTGCACAAAGAAACCGATTCTGAGATCTATTTTTAAAAATAAATTATCAAAAATTGGATAATAATATAAAAACGATGTTATTATGCAACGTTTTAATAACCTCGGGTTTTATGTATTTTCAAGCCTCTATTTTTATTGATTTATTTTTTAATACTCAAGTTCGTCAACTTCTATTCTTACATTTATATTGTCATATTATATATGTCTATAAAAAATACCTCTTTTACAACGATATAAAAATGTAATCGATAAAAACAATTTTTAGTTACCAGTAGAAGGAAGGTTATTCTTTTGGCAAGGATTGTGCCACATCAAAAATTGATGTTGATTGAGTGCTCCTGCTCTTATTACACTTTTCCACTCAAACTCTATTAAGGTTCAGCCCATGAATTCTTCAATGGTTGTGTTCATTTATTACTAGATTGATTCACTGTTCAAGTTTAGGGCGGATAAAAAATTATTGAATCAAATTCTTCTGCCAATCAAAATTTCTACTTCGTCTCTGGATTAAATGCCTACTATTAAATAAAAATTAGGAACTAATTTTTTAGAAATGATATTCAATCATAAACAAAGAATGAAAATAATTTTATATTAACTGACGTATTTTCTTTTATTCGTTCATTTTTTCTTAACGTGAAGTTGTGATTTGTTTGCTTTCTTTTGTTTTTGTTTTGTTTTGACAACACTAATCAAATCTAAATTCTTGAATAATCACTGTTTAAAATGAAATAAAATACGTCTTCAAATGTATTTAGTCAATGTATTTTATAACCTTTACATATTATTATCGTGTATTCAAACTTTAGAATACGTTTTTTTATAAAAGTCAAAACAAATAATTTATTAAAACAATAACATGAATTTTAACGTTTTTGAATTTAAAATTTTCAAATCTTAGTTTTTTAATAAGGTCAAAATATTAAAGTTTAAGTTAACATTTCAAAAAATTCGCACATTTTTTTTGCTTATAATAATAATATAATAATTTTTAAAATAATAATTTAATAATCAAACCTTTTTGTTAAGCAACAAAAAAGAAATCAATAAATTTTAAGTTTAAAATGTAAATTTGACATTCTAGATGATTTTTCGAAATATCTCTTTGAAAATGTCGTTATGTCTGTAATTCCTGAAGATCTGTGAAGAGCGAAACAGGAATACGGTTCGTTACATCAAGTAACCCTTTACAGGCTCCATTTCAGAAACTAGTACGATTCGATTCTCAAAGAGATTTACTGCCGCCAGTGCTGTGAGGAGGCTTAAATGCTCCTTGCTAATCTCACTAATTCCAGTAATCCTTTGGCTTCGACTGGGTATTAACCACAAATGCACTTACCTCGCATTGCAACCCTATTCGAATTTCGATCTTCTGACCCCGTTTACGTTTTACAGATTTCTATTCACCTACTTCTCTAATTCAAAACGCATCCACACAAACAGTGTTCGCCCTTTCGAAACTGTCCACCTACGCGTAAGCTCTCTTCTGTCAAAGGAGAGCCTAATAAATGTAAACATCACTTCTTTTGTCGGCTGATATAGAAAAACATGTTAAATCTCCCGTTTTTATTTTATCCCTCATTTTCTCTTTATCCTTAGAATATTATCGTTAATTATTATTAATAAATAAATGAATGATAAATATATTAGTCATAAAAGCGCACGTGTGATCAATTTTTACATTTTTTTTAAAAAACCTTGGAAAATATTTTAAATTTAATATTTAAATAAACAGAAATTATTCTCTATAAGTCTGAAATAGTGAATAATAAGTATTTGAGGGACATATTTTACTAGTTGTAAAAGAAAAACTTGAATTGGTAACTCTGAGTGACAAGATTCCACCAACATAGGATATTCAATTCATTTCAATTGAACAAATAATGTTACTTCAAAAAGCAGAGTAATTTATTTTTAGCTTTAAACTAAACAGAAGTTCCATCTACCTAATGCACCAATTTCCTTAAAATCGGGTCCATAATTGAAAATTAAATAAATGTTGAAAGTACATTTTAGATTAGAAGCAACTTTTTGATTTTTTGTTAACAATTTTCTATAATTTCACTTTTGAAGTACAGTTATATAAAACTTCTGTAAAAGTTACATTGTTGATTTATAAATATAAGAGAACAATATCATTTTATGTAACAAAAGATAGGAATTTACAATTATTACCTTACTAATTGAATTAGTCATTTTCAAATAACTACTATTTCAATTATTTAAAATAGAACAAATTACTAATTCATTTAGTTAAATATAGAACTACTATAATTAAATCGATAAAAATTAAAAATTCTACTATTTACGATTTTGAGATTTTAGACAGTGACATTCCCACTTCTTTTTGTTTTCAATTCTACCCCGAGTCGAAATTTTGAGGCTACTTTAACGCTACATAGTCCAAAATTTTTAGGAAATAGAGGTTTAAAGTAGAAGCAAATTCAATACAATTTAGCTTCTACTTTGGTGCTATTATTGGAAGAAATTTCCTGATTCCGCGATGAGAGCGTTAACCCATTAACGCCCAGACGGACGAAAAATTTCTGTTGACTTTGAGGACCTCCCTTTTAAAAAAAATGCCTACAAAAAAATTAGCACTTATCATTTTTAACGTAAAATTTACTCCTCTTTTAGATTCTGAAGTTAAAATTTGTTTATAACAAATCGTTAAAAAGTTATAAACAATTTTTTGCAAAAAAACACGATTTTTTGAGAAAAAATTTTCATTTTAGACATATTTTCACCGGAAAAAAGCAAGTAGATGCTCTCAAAAGCTCAAAATATCGCGTCCATGGACCCCCAGCTATAAGATCCTGAAGCAAAAAAATTTTTTTTTCAAAATGGCGGACGCCAATATGGCGGCTAAAACTAAAAAAATGGCTCAGATATGAAACAGGGTGCTCCAACTTTTTCATGTGACTGAAATCGCCTAAAACTCTTTATACGGGGGTTTTTGGGGTCGCTGATTACGAATATGATGTCAGTTTTTAAAAATTCAAAATGGCTGATCCAATATGGCGGACGAATTTTTAAAAAAATTTTGGATTCACTTGAAACTCTCCACTCAGGGGTTTTTGGGGTCGCTGATTACGAATATGATGTCAGTTTTTAAAAATTCAAAATGGCGGATCCAATATGGCGGACGAATTTTTAAAAAAATTTTGGATTCACTTGAAACTCTCCACTCAGGGGTTTTTGGGGTCGCTGATTACGAATATGATGTCAGTTTTTAAAAATTCAAAATGGCGGATCCAATATGGCGGACGAATTTTTAAAAAAATTTTGGATTCACTTGAAACTCTCCACTCAGGGCTTTTTGGGGTCGCTGATTACGAATATGATGTCAGTTTTTAAAAATTCCAAATGGCGGATCCAATATGGCGGACGAGTTTTGTAAAAAATTATTGGATTTACTTGAAACTCTCTATTCGGGGGTTTTTTGGGTCGCTAATTGCAAATCTGATGGCAGTTCTTGAAAATACAAAATAGCAGAGTCAAATTGTTTGAATTTCAATAAGTATTATACAATGAATAAGAATTTTTTGGTCCGTTTGCCGTCGAATAATTCGCCGTTGCCCGACTCTTACCGCGAGAAGGTGGACAATAAAGAGTCTTTTTTTTTTTTCGTTTTTTATTTTATTTTTTTTTGTTTTTTTCGTTTTTTATTTTATTTTTTTTTGTTTTTTTTTTGTTTTAATATTTTTTACATTTTTACATTTTAGGTGTGAAAATCCTGAAAGCAGGAAACGCATAAATATGCATCACACTCCACGCACTTTCGTTGCGTTCTACAGGTGCACTTGGAGAAATTAGAGCAGTTTTTCTTTTGTTCAACTCTTTGAACTTTGTGGTTTTTGATGGATTCAGATTTTTTTAGATATGCTTCTGCAATCTGTAGAGCCATGTCTTTAGTACCTATTTTTTTTTCTTGGACAACTAAGTTTCTTAGAACAGTTGCATTTGCAATTGATGCTTGAACGAGTCTCATAAGTATAACCCAAGTCCATTTCTTCGACCTTATGCATGGCATCAAATTGCTGCAATGTGCGTCGTGCAAGTCTACTCCGCCCATAAACTTGTTGTAGGTTGTAAAAGCATTAGGAAATGCTATATCAACTTTGCTCTTTGTCTCCGAAGAATATCTTTTGACTGAACTAATTGGTGTAACACCTATCAGTGTTGACAGTATAGACACTACTTTCGAATCTTTTACTGTGACATAATTGACACCACTGCATTTGTCATGCTTGGCAATAAATGTCCCTCTTGGATCCTTTTCCGTAATCGGATTTTTTACTTGAATTCGATTAGCTCTGACTGTCCCTGTTGCCCGCAAACCAACTTTCTTCAGATGAACCAGTAAATCTGGACTTGTAAAAAAGTTGTCAAAATATACGTGATATTTCACTACATTTCTGGGTACAACTGAAGAAAGAAGGTTTTGGAGAAGACCAACGACAATGCAGCTACCTAAAGCACATTTATTTAGCTTTTCTTCATTGCCAAAAAAAAAACTTTTTGAATTCTTGCCACAATAAATGTCACAATCGAATAAAAATCCTTCGGAACTACAAAGAGCCCACATTTTGATACCGAAACGGACAGGCTTGTTTCTTATAAACTGCTTCAAAATAGTTCTTCCCCGAAACTTTACCATCATTTCGTCAACTGACAAAGCTGATGAAAAATACCCAAACTGCCTCGCATTTTTCTTAAAAATCTCCAAAGGACCTCTCACTCGCCAAGCTCTATCATCAGCATTTTCATCTTCAGGTTTGGATAGCTTTAGCTTGGACTTGATATCTTCAAACTTGTTGCGACTCATAGCTCCAGCTACAGCTTCACAACCTAGAAGATGATTCTGAGACCAATAATCTCGTTGAGATTTCCTTTCGTTGAAAATAGACAAAATAATTATTCCAAGAAATTTGTCTAATTCAGTCAACGAAATTTGACAATCATTCAGACGTGTTGCGTCTAATATGAATTCTTTTAGCTCCTTGGAAAAGAAAAATTCAAATAGTTCAGTTGACGAGGATGACCGAATTTTTTTTGCAACGCTATCAGGTATAAAAGTTTCATTTTTATACTGAGGATCATACTTCTGTTCACCATCAACCCATTCAAAAATATGATCTGGCTCCAACTTCGATTGATTTGAAGTATAATTTTCTCGAATCGTCTGGTATGAATTTTGCGGTAAATCGGCACATTCATTCTTAAGCGAATTTTCTAGCTCTTCATGAATAGCATCATCATCTGAATCAGATTCACAATCAGATTCGCCAGAATCATTCGAGTTTGGTAGCATTAGCACATCTAGGTGTTCGTCATGTTCTTCAACTTCGAAACTCTCGGCGTCATTTACAACTTTCTGCCGTTTCGACTTACGCTTTGTTGACATTTTTAAAATCGACCCAGTAATAAAAGAATGCTGGCGCAGTGCAGACAACCAGTGGTGCACGTGAATGTTGGCACAATGACGACAACTAGTGCTGCAAACGAATGCTGGCACAGTTACGACAACCTGAGCTGCACGCAAATGCTGACACAGTAACAACAACCAGTGGTAGAAGCAAATGCTAGCGCAGTAACAATAACAAGAGCTGCAAGCAATGCTGGCACAGTAACAATAACCAGAGCTGCAAGCAACGCTGACACAGTAACGACAACCAGTGGTTGAAGCAAATGCTGGCGCAGTAACAATAATCAGAGCTGCAAGCAACGCTGGCACAGTAACAATAACCAGAGCTGCAAGCAACGCTGACACAGTAACGACCCTTACAAAAAAAGAGTATTAGAATGAGTATTGAATAATGAGTACTGCAGTGAGTATTGCAATGAGCATTGCAATGAGTACTGCAATGAGTATTGAAAATTCCAGTACTTTTTTCGCCAAACATTGTTGAAAATATAATATGTTGCGCACTAAGTTTCTACGGCTCCTACGTCTGCGCACTACTTTTTTTGTTGTAAACTAAATATACAGAAATACATGGAACGCAAAATCACAATTTCATTATAATTTTAAAAAAAATTGTTTACTGTACTTAAAAAATACATGTGGCGAAAAAAGTACTGGAATTTCCAATACTCATTGCAGTACTCATTGCAGTACTCATGCAGTACTCATTGCAATACTCATTGCAATACTCACTGCAGTACTCATTATTCAATACTCATTCTAATACTCCTTTTTTGTCAGGGGACAACCAGTGGTAGAAGCAAATGCTGGCGCAGTAACAATAATCAGAGCTGCAAGCAACGCTGGCACAGTAAGGACAACCAGTGGTGGAAGCAAATGCTGGCTCAGTAACAATAGCCAGAGCTGCAAGCAAATTCTGGCACAATGCCAACAAGCAGTACAGCAGTAATAACTGCATGCCATTGCATTTTCTGCAAAACTAGTAATGCGCCGACTTCGAAATGCCAGATCTTAGCGGAAACAACAAGCGCAAAACCGTCTTAGTTGTGAGCATAGTTAAAAGTTATACAGCACCAGAGCAAATAAATCAGCGTCAAATAAACAAAAATAACCAAAAAAAATAATAAGACTTAAAAAATTTGCCAACTCCATTTTGAATTTTTAAAAACTGACATCATATTCGTAATCAGCGACCCCAAAAACCCCTGAGTGGAGAGTTTCAAGTGAATCCAAAATTTTTTTAAAAACTCGTCCGCCATATTGGATCCGCCATTTTGAATTTTTAAAAACTGACATCATATTCGTAATCAGCGACCCCAAAAACCCCTGAGTGGAGAGTTTCAAGTGAATCCAAAATTTTTTTTAAAATTCGTCCGCCATATTGGATCCGCCATTTTAAATTTTTAAAAACTGACATCATATTCGTAATCAGCGACCCCAAAAACCCCTGAGTGGAGAGTTTCAAGTGAATCCAAAATTTTTTTAAAAATTCGTCCGCCATATTGGATCCGCCATTTTGAATTTTTAAAAACTGACATCATATTCGTAATCAGCGACCCCAAAAACCCCTGAGTGGAGAGTTTCAAGTGAATCCAAATTTTTTTAAAAATTCGTCCGCCATATTGGATCCGCCATTTTGAATTTTTAAAAACTGACATCATATTCGTAATCAGCGACCCCAAAAACCCCTGAGTGGAGAGTTTCAAGTGAATCCAAAATTTTTTTAAAAATTCGTCCGCCATATTGGATCCGCCATTTTGAATTTTTAAAAACTGACATCATATTTGTAATCAGCGACCCCAAAAACCCCTGAGTGGAGAGTTTCAAGTGAATCCAAAATTTTTTTAAAAAATTCGTCCGCCATATTGGATCCGCCATTTTGAATTTTTAAAAACTGACATCATATTCGTAATCAGCGACCCCAAAAACCCCTGAGTGGAGAGTTTCAAGTGAATCCAAAATTTTTTTAAAAATTCGTCCGCCATATTGGATCAGCCATTTTGAATTTTTAAAAACTGACATCATATTCGTAATCAGCGACCCCAAAAACCCCCGTATAAAGAGTTTTAGGCGATTTCAGTCACATGAAAAAGTTGGAGCACCCTGTTTCATATCTGAGCCATTTTTTTAGTTTTAGCCGCCATATTGGCGTCCGCCATTTTGAAAAAAAAATTTTTTTGCTTCAGGATCTTATAACTGGGGGTCCATGGACGCGATATTTTGAGCTTTTGAGAGCATCTACTTGCTTTTTTCCGGTGAAAATATGTCTAAAATGAAAATTTTTTCTCAAAAAATCGTGTTTTTTTGCAAAAAATTGTTTATAACTTTTTAACGATTTGTTATAAACAAATTTTAACTTCAGAATCTAAAAGAGGAGTAAATTTTACGTTAAAAATGATAAGTGCTAATTTTTTTGTAGGCATTTTTTTTAAAAGGGAGGTCCTCAAAGTCAACAGAAATTTTTCGTCCGTCTGGGCGTTAATGGGTTAAAGTAGAAGCTAATATTCAACTATATTAAGGCCTCTTTTGACGCTCAAGACCCCCTTTTTATTGATCTTCTAAAGTCTAAACAAAGAAAGAATCTGTTTTTGCGAATAAAACTAAAATTAATATGAATGAAATTATAAAAAAAAATATAAAATAAATATTCAAAATTCATGCGCTTTTAGAATTCGTCACACTTAATACACACAAGCTGGAAATAGTCTAAACTTATTAAATAAATTATTATAACGCAAGTGGGGATTCGCACTAACCACTACGCTACCGACGCTTATGAACTTAATATTTAATTTTCTCAGTGTCCTTATGATACAAATTACGAATAGTTTTTTTAGGACTTTTCAACAAAATTGTTACATATCGACAATTTCTGAATGTTTACGGAGATTTTTATGTATTTTTCATTTGTTTAAACAATTTATTATTGTCAAGTTACAGGCTGATATTGATTTAAATCATTGAAGCATTTGCATTAAAATCATGATTTAAATTAAAAAAAAACTTTACAATTCTCCGGATGTCTAATACTGCATGTAAAAAATCACAAACCATAAAAAAAACCAGAAATTTGGGGATAAATCTTAAAAATTTCAATTTTAATATTTTAATCTTTATAAAATTTAAATAATTTGGCTAATATAGATAATCAAAATACCTACGATTTACAAATTTTTGATATGAAGATAGCAAAAAATAATATCAAATTTTTATATCTTTAGGTCATTATAATTTAAATAAATTCCAAACGTCAATAAACTCATATTCCAATTTTTTCAAACTTTTAAATGTCAATTAATTCAAATTTAAAGACACATTAGTTAATGCAAAATAATTAAATAATATTAATTATTTTTCATTTCACAATAATCCTTTTTTTAAGTCTTACAATATTTGTAATTCTTCTTTAGTTTCTAATTCAGTTTCTTTTTCGAAACTGTTTAAATTTTATCTTATAATTTCTTATTTTTACAAAATTTAAAGATTTTTTCTCCTTTTACTAATGATATTTTTTGTTGTTGTATTTGTCATTTTATTTTATTGATAAATAAATTATAAATAATAAATAATAATCATTATTTATTATTATTTCGTTGAGTTTCATAAATTTTTTCATATTTTTAAAAATAAATACGCTTATTTTTTTATTAATGCACCTATTCAATTTGTTTTTAAATCTTGGATAGTTCTTGCGAGGTTTTTTGCAAACTTAGTTCTTATTCTTTTATAGAATTTTTAGATTTTCTTTATTTTTCTAAATTTATTGTTGGACTTGCTTTCAGTGTAATATTATAAAAATGTTTTTGGTTTAATTTGCCCAAACTTTTTTTTTCTGAAGGATTTTTAATTTTCTTTTCTGGACTTTTTATATACATTTTTTTAATTTGATTTTAATTGATTCTAATTTTTTAAACAAATTATTGCTAGTAATTACTAATTCTTTACAAATACACCCAGGAAAATACAAATTTTTCCTAATTTTACAAATTACTGGGCTCTGGTTAGAAAAATAAAAATTATTGACCATAAATTATTATTTTTATATTTTAAAACAATTTATTATTGTTAATTTATAACATTTAAAAACACCTAGCAAGTAGTATTTTTTTAATTTGTTTATTTTTTATATTGAAAAAATAAGATATTTATCAAAATTAACAACAATCACCTCTTAAAATTGTTTAAACAAATTATTGTTAATAATTGTTATTTTTTTACAAGTGCATCTAGAAAGATACACATTTTCCCTAATTTTACAAATTATTGGGTTTTGGTTATAGATTAAAATTTTTTCCTCTTAAGGGCTAATCAGAGGAACAATTATTGAAGAAAAAGTTAGTTTAACTCCCGTTTTTCTTATATGTTAAATAAAAAAGTATATTTCAATGGAAAAAATGACTGAGTTTCACTTGCTGCTTTAAAGTAGAATAAAAATTTTCATTTCTTTATAACTGGAAATGTAAAGCTTTAAAAGAGCTGCTAATTTTAATGATTGGAAAAATGAAACATGTGTATAGACGTAAAGTAGAAGGAAATATTATTATTAGAAGTAAAAAAGAGGCTAAAAATTAAGAAGTAGAAGTTAGAAGTAGAAGCTAAAGTTCCTCATGAGCTTCAAAGTAGCTTCAAAATTTCGACTCGGGACATCACCTACTCTGTTAAATTTCTAATGCTAATTTTAATATAAAATTTATTTAGCAACATGCGCTTTTATTAAAATTTTAATATTATTAATCGACCCTAAATTAAACTAATCTAATGTTTAAGCTATTAATTTTCAATTTTTAAAAATTGTTGATCAACCTCAAAATTAATCATTTAAAATTTTCAAAAATCTCTATTTTAATTTTAAATAATCTTAGTATTTATTGACTATATAATTTAAATTGACTTAAATCTTAATTTATCCAAATTTAAAATAATCTAATTTAAATTCATTCACGTTTTAAAAGATCTGAACAATTCATTACATGTTTAATCAACCTGAAATTCACTTGCTCTAAAATCAATTTCTCCAATTTTTTCTTGTTTCTGAATTGAATTAATTTCATTTTTCTAAACTTTTATTGATTTAAAAATCCAATATTAAATGATACAAATTTTCAAAATTAAAATATAATTTTAATAAATCTTAGATTTAATCGTTTCAATTAATTTAATCATTTTTAATCGTTTTTTTTTTATTTTTCATTTATTCAAAATTTAAATAATATTATTATTGATTTTTTTATTCGTCTATCATATTTTTAAAAGATATTTTTTAGAAGATATGATTTTAGTCGATATCAAATTCATCACTTAAATTTATCAATTTTTTATTGATTTAAGTGTTGAAATTTTATACTCAGTTGTATTTTATAAGTTTCTGAAAAATATTATGCGTAATTTTTTTTACAACTATCGTATTTTTATTTAATTGAAGAAGCAAGATAGTACGCAAAAAAATTAACTTTTAGTAGTAAAGTAATATAAAGAGCAAGAAAACTATAATTGTGAAAGAATATGAAAGAATGCGTTAATCATTATACCTATATTATTATTATCAGGGACCGATACGAAATCATTTGGTTTTTTAAGTTTTTCAAAATATTTAGTACAAGTCAATGGATTTTACTTAAAGATTTAAATTAATTCATCAAGTATAAAGCAAATAATAATAATTGTACGGTGTTAAAATTTCAAAATTGATTTTTAATTTTTTGTTATTTCGCTTAACATAATAATTATGTTCAAATTATAGATGAAGGCAAATTCCTACCAAAAATTTAAAAATAAATTTTGAATCTTTAATATAATACAACTATTATTTGCCTTACATTTACTGAACTGATTTGAATCTTTAAGTAAAATCTCTTGACATTTACTACGCTGAAAGACTTTAGTAAATAGTCTGATTGGTGGTAAGATTTATGTCCTTTGGTCTTTTTGTTAAACAATTTAATTAAAAAATTTTAAGAATTATAGTTTTTATAAAACAAATTTTTCTTAAATTCTTAAAATTTTGTGATTAAATTGCTTACCAAAAAGACCAAAGGCCACAAATCTTAAAACCAATCAGATAATAACGGTCTAGTAAGAAATTTTCCAAATTTAGTAAATAATTTTTACCATCAGGTTTGTAATCTGGTATAATGGTGTAAAACAAAAATTTTTCCCAGCGATGATAGGGTGAAGGAACCAATTACCGAGCCGGTACCAATTGTCGAGTCTCACTGACTACTTTTGCTTATAAAAAGTAAATCACACTATAAATATAAAATATAATTGTATTACATTATCAATGAATAATTTGTGTAAACATACAAAAATATTTCTTTACATGATTAAAGACCATTTTTCTAGAATTAAATGTTTTAATATGCAGTATCAACATTATCAGCTGACAGTCGCCATTTGCTGTTTTCATTCATAATACGACTATCATAATTTAAATTCGAAAAGTCGTATATTTTATATTTTAAAAGTAGTTTATAAGTATATCATTATACACAGAAAAGAACAAAGTTTTTGAAAATTAAAACGTTGGTTTGATAAAAGTATTTAATAGTTTAAATAAAATGATTACTCGGCAAATGGTTCTTTATTTTGACCGAACTCCAATTGTCGAGTTACGTTTCCTTAACAACACTTTCTATTGTTTTTATGGAGTTAAAAATCCCTTGTGTTTACAAACGTCAGAAAAGAAACCGGTAAGATACTTTAATTTCAAAAGAATATAAAGTTTTTTTTATAATACATGTGTTTATTTATGTTTTTAATCATAAGCTTAGATAAATAATCATTTTTTATTTCCTAAATTTTAAGTAATAGCATTTTTTTAAAGTAAAAGTAAAGAAATCAAGCGATTGGTATCGCATCCTCGACAAACGGTATTTATATGCAATAAATTTTCAAATTAATTTTTTCTTTATGTATTTATTTTTTTTTACTAGAAAATCATATCAGAATTTCAAACTTTGATTATATTTTATTCAAATAAACCGTTGCTATGCATGCAAGTAGTTTTATTTATGAGTTATTAAATAAATTTTAATGCAGTGTCACTATTTCATCGACAATTGGTTCCATCACCCTAGTAAATTTTCAATGCACAGAAGGTAAATTTTATAAAAAAAATCTAAATATATCTATTCTGGATTAAAATTTTTCTAAAAAAAAATGTAAATATTTCTATTATGAATTGAAACTTTATTGTCTTAGCTAGGAAAAAATTTCTTTTTGCACGATTATCCCAGATTAATAGCTTTTACAGTAAAACGTAATAGATAAACTATAATACTTAAAGTCTAAAGTTTTTGAGTGTTGATATTAAAAAAAACTCCAAAAACCAAATGATTTCAATTAAAAAACTTTAACGTCCGAGGTTTGGTTAAATTTTAAAAATTCCAATGACACTTTCAGACAGGTCGGTTATTCAATTATGCATTTTTATTAAAAAGATAAAAAAAATTACATTAGTCCGACGTTTCGAGAATCAAACGTTCACATTTTCAAGGACTGTAAAAGAATAACAACAATGAATACAATTTCGTATCGGTCTCTGATTATTATTATTATTATTATTTATAATAATATATTTTAACCTTGTAGATTTTTAAGTACAAGATAATTATAGAATTAGAATAAATTTATGGTATAAAACTTTTGTTAAATTTTGGATAATTTATTTTATTCGGTTTTAAGTGCGTAAAATTGTCCTTGTTGAAAACTGAAGACCGTATGTATTTACGTAATGATGGATGGGCGGAAATCGAGTTTGGCTGGGTTTTACGCAAACATATGTCAATGTTTGCCTTCTGGCGCAACGCGCTTTACGCTCTTCTGATTACTTCATTCGGTAGTACCCTCCTTTCGTTCAAATGACCGCGAATTGACAACCCTATCACATCCCTCGATTCGCTTATCGCGGCGAGAGAAATCGAGTATGAAAGGGCAATTTGCATAACAACTTGTACACTATCACATTCAATTTTGGAATCTATACTGCTTGTAAACGGTATTTAGAACGAGACAGTGTACCAATTTTTAAAGCAAATTTCCAAATTTATCACAGTGTTGTGCATCGTTAATTTTCAAATATTATTAAAATCACTTGATCATCCTAATTTTGGTTTCTATTTAATGATATTTCTATTAATAATACGATAATTAAGTAACTGCATAAATTTGCAGTTACACTAAAAAAATTCTGGTTATTTTAACTAGAATAGAAGTTTAAATATAGGGTAACGGGTACAGTGACCGACACCCTGAGCATAGTTTCAAATTTGAGTGAAGTTATAATCTTACCTATTATAGTTTTAGTTATGAAATAAACTGTAAATGACAGATTAAGGTTTTAATTTTATATTTATGTGTGTGAAATTATCGAAAGCTTTATGAAAAATTAATAATAATAGTTTTCAAATGCCTTCTACGAAAACAGTGAACGACACCCTTTTTTCAGTGAACGACATAGCGTCGTGGACAGTGAACGACACCTTTTCTTATTTGTTAAATATATTTATTTCTGAATGTGAAATAAGTTAAAATATTTAATATTTTAACAATATCGAACATAAACTAACACATTTTCTTGATTACAAATGAAAGAATATAATATATTTATAGAGAAGACTTCTTTTTAAGGATGTTGCAAAGGGAAAATTAACATAACCTTAAAAATACATTTCCAGACTGCGTATAATTTCGACACCTAGCCAATTTTTTCAGAAATAAAAAATGTAATTAAAAATATGACCATGTGCCCATAATTTAAATTTTATGCAGATTCTAAATCAATTTGACATTTTAGAAATAATTATGTATTATATAATACATAAATACATAAATATAACATATGTTATATTTATCCACTTTTTTCTTTTGAAAGGATGAGTATCTCATTGGATATAATTTTTGCTCTCGCTTACCAAACAGAATAAATTTAAATAAATTAATAATAATTAATTCATTTATTCATTTATATTTATTTAAATATAAATATTTAAAATTTAAAAACTGTGAAAAATTCACGAAATCGTAAAAAACGTTGTTTATTGTTTTTAAAACAATAAAAATGAAGAAAATGTCTTACGAAACGTATTAAAATAATAAATAATAATTACAAAATATCAATTCTTCCGAGTCCATAGAATCGAAATAATGTTTGTGTATTTTTGATGTACAAAGAATAGTATAAAATCTTATTAAATTCTTTTAAGAATTAATTATTTTTTATTTAAAAATATGTTGATAATAAATATATTTTATAAATATTTTCTATAGTCTATAGAAGTGTTTAGCTTTATATGCAACATATTGGAAAATTGACAACAAGAAATTATTTAAACAAATTTAAAAATAATAATTTTTCATTTTTCTTATAAATAGTTGTTCTGATCTTGAAAATGTGCATAAATGAGAAAATACTAGAAATGTTTAGCCTTCTATTTTTTGTTCAATATATTGAAAAATTAGCAACAGTGAATTATTTAAACAATTTTTAAAATAATATTTTTACCTCTTTCATATAATTAAATGTTATGCTTAATAAATTTAACAACTGAGAACAAAATAAAAGTCTCTAGTCGTAATAATAGATTGGACAGTTAACAATATTAAATTCTTTAAACAATTGTAAATTTAATAATTTTCAGTTTTTTCATATAATTAAATTTTCTACTCTTAATTAATAACACAATTGAGAAAAAAATGGAAGCCTCGTCATGTATTACATATTGAATAGATTTTTTAAATAATTTAATAAGTTTTTATACTAAGCATTTGCAAATTAACTATTACAAGCATTAATAACATTAATTTGTGATAATGCAATATTTAAATAATCATGAACAAATAATTCAGTTGTCAAGTTTTTATATGGTGTCGTTCACTGAAAATTGAGAAATTTATAGAAATTAGTGAACGACATTTCCCTGTCGTTCACTGTCATTGGGGAAAATTATATGGCCAGTGAACGACACCCAAATAATTAAAGAATTCACATTGTTTACAGTGTTTTTTAAGTCTCACATTACTAATTACACTTGTTTTAAAGCAAATTATGCAAACCTGACTTATTAAAACAGTTGTGTTTAAAAAATAAACTTACTTTTGGTTCACTGATGCTCTTGTCGTTTTCGTAAATTTTGATGGAAAAAACGAAACACACCTAACCTCATTTTTAAAAAACAGAATTTCCTTGATTATTTTTAATTATTATGTATTGGCATTAGTTTAAAAGTTTCGTAATGAACCATTTTTCTCAATTTAATAAAATACAATGTATATTAATGTGTAAATATGTTAATAATTAACCTTTTTTACGACGGGTGTCGTTCACTGTCAGGGGGTCGGTCACTGTACCTGTTACCCTATCCTTACTATTTTTTTTTGTTAAAAGTATTAGAAAATCTGGTTAAAATTTTCTTGTCAAAATTTTTGATTAATTTAACCATGATTTCTTTGTTTGGTGTATCTATCTATATAGTATCTATATATACCAGAATTTTCCTCTTAACACATTGTAAAAACATAATCTTATTTTAAGGCGTGTGTTAAATTCAGCAAGCCCTGCTATACAAATATTTATATAAAAAATAAAGTCTTAATCAAGATGAATTTACAATAATTACAAATTTACCTTTTCACGTTTTTAAGCAAATTTGAAGTTTTTAATTTGTTTTGGCACAGTTTAAAGCAAAAGAAAAATCTTTAAAATCAGCAAGAGTTACCTTAAAAATTTTTCGTCTTAAAATAAGACATTATTTTTACAGGGGCAGTAGAAGGTTTTCAAGTTTCTCGTGAAAATTATATATTCTAGTTGTTATTATATAATTATTATTATTCCACTTGTTAGACTATTGTCATAAATAAATTTAAAACAGGAAAATAAATTTTAGGAAAGAAAGGATTTGGATAGATTTTTTACACTGATTTAAAAATACATGGAAATTTGTAAACACCTGTAAATATCTCCTTCAATCCCACTAAAAACGTATTTCTTTGAGGGCATTTATAATTTTCTTTTTTATCCCTTTGTTTAAAATTCAAAAAACACTGTCACTGACACTTAAATATTCAAAATTCTTAAATTGTTAAAACATGTGTTAAATTAAGACATTTTTCGTGTCTTAGACACCAAAAGAATCTTAATTTAAGACATTTTTGTCCAATTTAAGACACCATGTTTTTGCAGTGCAGGTGCTAAAAACTCGGTTTTTTTTTTTTTGAAAACGTACTCTTCTGTGTAATTTTTAAACTATATTAATCGGAATTTTAAGCCAGAAATTTTGTTAACTAGAAAAATCAACCAGAATGATTTAACCAAATGGTTATAGTAACTTTAACAAGATCTTTTTTTTTAGTGCATCATTTTACATCCTGTGAATCTGTAAGTAAGTATAAAAATGTTTATTTTATAATTTAATAAAATATTGTATTTTAGAAGAAATATTAAAAATAACATACTATGTTTCTAAATTCTAATTCATTATCTTTTTTAATAAAGTAAAAAGCAAAATTCATATGCTAGTTCTATTCACTCGTGAAGTTTGTTGAAGCGAGGTGTGAATAGACCAACTTTGCTAGGATCCATCTAACCAACCCCGTGTTTCATTTCTCCAAAACCATCCTTCATCCATTTTCCGACCATCCCCTGACTTTCTCTCATCTCGCACCCTCCGCCCAACTGCGTAACCACTCTGCACTTTGAGTTTGTTCCTGTCACAGTCTCCATTTTAACCTCTCTTGGCACAGAGAAGTTTGGACTCGTTCTTGCCTTTTCTTTTCCAAGCGCTGACTTTCAAGAAACCCAAGAGACTCACGAGCTTTATCACGACTTTAGCGAAATGGTATACCTTTCAAAAATCAAACGACTGGCTCTTGTTTTATTCAAATCATCTAATTTTAATCTCAAATCTTTCGTATTTGTTTACTATTTTAAAGTTATAAATATTTATAATATAATTAATTAAAATTTATCAAAACGCAAATTATATTGGCTTTGGAGTCGTTAATCTGAAAGAAAATAAATTATATTTTAGATAGCAAAAAATGTGGAACGCTTCACGATTTTGCGTGTCATCCTTGCGCAGGGGCCATTAAGGGGTCAATTAAACAAACCTGACATACAAAGTTATGTCTCAAATTAATAATTAAAATAATCCATGGAAACATAAAACGTGATTTTCAAACAAAGTTTTTTTTTCTCTGCTGAATCCGAATTTGAAGTCAGAATTGCCAGATTTGTTCAACTTTTTGAGGTAATCTCAAAAAACTGATGAAAAACACAAAAAATCGCTTTTTTGAGATTGTATAAAAAATGTTGGCTAATCTAATCATTTTGACGTTGAATTCGGATTCATCAGAAAAAAAATATGTAGGAATACATTAGTGTAGTGTCCCGGACAAAAACTTTTATTATTTTCATGTTTTTGAGCAGTTTTTTAAGATTATCTCAAAAACTTTAGCCGATCTGGTTATTTTGACTACGGATTCGGATTCAGCGAAGAAAAAAACGTAGAAATATAATAGTGTAGTGTCTCGGATAAAAAAATTTTTTTTGTGGGGCTTAAGGTGGTCCATGAAAAGCAAAATTCCGAAATGTTATGCTCCTACCCCCCAAATTTGTTCCAAATTAAAAAAAAAGTTACCCCTATTTTTTTTATTTTGAAATCAGAAAATATTTAGAGGTCGCGCAATGCCGATGAAGTTTCCCATGTTTTTTAAATTTTTGTGGTTTTTTGAAATTTCAAAAAAATACTTAATATCAACAAATTAATAAATAAATTATGGAATACTGTTTTTTAAACACTTTTTAGAAACTTATTCGGTACACATTAATGATTTAAGTGATTTTTTACGAATTTATTGCAAATTTACGAAAAAGTGCGTTTTTTTCATACAAAATACATGGGTTTTGCGCCACCTCTAAATATTGTCCTATTTCAAAATAAAAAAATAGGGGTGATTTTTTTCAATTTGAAACAAATTTGGGGGGTAGGAGCATAACATTTCGGACTTTTGTTTTTTATGGACCACCCTAGTGGGGCTATGTAATTAATATTAGTACGAAATAAATAAATTTGTTTAAATTATTGGTAACATATTTTTATTAAAGAATAAATCTGAATTGTTGAAAGTACCAGTATTATAATTGTTTGGAGAGAAGAGAATTCGCAAATTTAATTTTTTTTCGACGTGGTGATATTCAAAAACATGTTTTAAGATTTCTTTTTTCTTTTCTTGGCAGATGTTCCATTCGAAACATCTATTTCAATATTTGATGGATCGTCACTAATATAGTAAGAATATAAAGTTGTGGAAACATCATAAAAATTCTTTCGATATTATCGTAAATGGGATAACAAGAATTGTTGCGTTTATTAATATTTGTCAACAAATTAATTTAATTACAGTAACTTCCATGCTTAGCTTTATTTTCACTGGATATTCTATATTAATTTATCATGTAAAAAGCACTGGTTGTCAAAATGACATTACGAGAAGTTCACTCGGTCTCGATCGAAAAAATAATACCCTATGATACGAAATTAAACAAATGAATAGTAGAATGCTCGATATCCCCTAATTTCCCTATTTCCAACATTTAAATTTAAATTTATAATTTATCAAAGTTATTTTTTACGTCATTCTGAACTTG
Source organism: Ganaspis brasiliensis (assembly GCA_037103525.1). Taxonomy (NCBI): domain Eukaryota; kingdom Metazoa; phylum Arthropoda; class Insecta; order Hymenoptera; family Figitidae; genus Ganaspis; species Ganaspis brasiliensis. The sequence goes on along the minus strand of JAZKLR010000009.1, from coordinate 4,490,415 downwards.
TATCATTTAATAACCGCGCTGAGCTGTTTGGGAGAGAAGGAGATTGAGCACAGTTTATTTATTTTTTTTTGTTTGACATTTTTAAAAGACTGAGGGTATTATTAAATCCTAATGAAAAAGGCAGAGCTAGCCGCTTTTCTAACGAAAATTATAAACAATGGTTTAAGAATGTATTTATTTTTAGATTTAGAATTATTAGCTTTGTTGATTTTAAACGCTTTTGTAATGAAGAGAACACAAAATTTTATTCAGATAATTTGACTGAGATATAATTGAGTTTCTTGAAATTCGACCATAGTGACACATGCCGTTGAAGTGCTTTTTGAAAAAAAAAACTATGTAACACATAGTGTGGGGAGGGGGGATTTAGCGTAAAACTACTTTGGTTTTTCAGATATTTGTTTAATTATCATTTATTTTCCGCAATTTTTAATTAATTTAAACAATTTTTTAAATTTCCACTTATTCTCCCAAAATTTTATAACTATTCTTTAACTTTTTAAGTTATTTCGTTCTCTTGTTAATTATTCTCGATAGTTTCCAAATTTTGTTTCATTTGTTAATTATTTTCTTTAACATTTAATAATTTTATCATTTTATAATTTTTCTTTCCATTATCTATCTGCCTTCTTAAAAATGTAATTTAATTCTTTAATTTTGAATTATTTTTAAAAAAATTTAATAATGTTTTCAGTTTAAAATTATTTTTAAAAATTTTCTTTAATTCTCGACTTTTTCCAATATTTTTTTTAATTATAAAAACTGTTTTAAATTTCAATTCAGTTCTTCAATTCTACAACTATTTTATTCAATTCTCAAATGTTTTTTTAAATTTTAAATATTTCATTCTCATTTCATTTCCATTTTTAAATATATTTAATGATTATCGCCTTTATTAAAATACTTTCTTCAATTTTTAATTACATTCTTTAAATTTCAATTCAATTTTTAACTTTTCAATTTAATTCAATTTTCCATTATTTTTTTTTAGTCACAAAAATTGTTTTAAAATTTAAATTAAAATGTTTAATTCTACAACTATTTTCTTCAAATTTTAAATTCCATTTTTCAATTTTAAATTAATGTCTTTAATATTAAAAGATTCTCGCTTTTTTCAATTATTTTCTTCTATATTCAATAATTATCGTTTTATTTCAATTACTTTTTTCAATTTTTAAGTTTATTCTTTAAATTTCAATTCTTTTATGCAATGTTTAATTATTTTTCTGAATTTTTTTCTCTTTTTTAAAATTATTTTATTCAATTTTGATTATTTTTTTCAATTTGCAATTTAGTTGTTCAATGTTGACTTATTTCCAACAATTAGGTATGCCTATAATTTTCATAGTTTTTGAATTATTTTGTTTGATTTTTTTTTTCAAATTGTGAATATAATCTACATACTTTTTAACTATTTCTTTCAATTATTATTTATTTCCCTCAATTTTCAATTGTTTGCAAACATTTTTTTAATTATTCTCTTAAAATCCTATTCTTCAATTTTTCTTTAGTTTTTTCAATTAATTTGTTTGATTTTGTATTAATCTGGCCATTGTTAGAGTTTTATTTTCAATTTTAATTTATTTTTTCAATTCAATTCTTAATTTTTTAATTTATTTCTTCAAGTTTTTATTATTTTCTTGAATTTCAATCATTTTTGTCGAGTTTTAATTCAGTTTTTCAATTTGCAATTATTTCCAACAGTTATTTATATAATTTTCTTAATTTTTCAATTTTCTAGTATAAATTTAATGTTTATTGTTTAATTTTTTAAATTATTCTTCTTCAATTGTGTAATTAGGTATCTAAATATTTTTCGAGTTTTATTTCCAATTGTCAATTATTTTCGTTATTTTTCAGTTACTTTAAAAAAAATTTTAATTCTCCTAATTTTCATTATTTAAGGGCATGTGATGGATTATGACGTCACTGGTATAAGCAAAATTTGTCCGCAACTTTTCTCTTAAAATATTGAATATTTTTTCATGAAACTTGGTAGAATTACTTAAAATGTCATTATGAAGGTCTCTCAGACCCGAATTTGTTTAAATTTTGGCCCAATCTCGGGTCTGAGAGACCTTCCTAATGACATTTTAAGTAATTCTACCAAGTTTCATAAAAAATTATTTAATATTTTAAGAGAAAAGTTGCGGACAAATTTTGCCTATACCATTGAAGTCATAATCCATCACATGCCCTTAATGATAGAACGTCCAAGGCTGCGTACTGCCGGTAGGACGCGCTTTTACACAGTAAATGTTGTAACGATTAAAAGCTATTGAAACTATTTTTAAAATCGCACATTTAATTTAATATAAAATTGAAAGGAATATAGACCAGAAAAATAAAATTTAACAAATATATAAATTTACTACACCAAAATAGAATAAAAATCAAATGCAAGTCGGAATTTATCGTCCATTATATAAAAATTATATTTGGTCAAAATTAAAATAACAAATAAAAATCCGACGTCAATAAATAAAATCAATATAAAAAAACCGACACACACATACTTTTACATACAACGATCGTTGACAAATGACATAAAATAATGAATAAAAATTACAAACAGTGGAAATAAATGAAATTTACAAAAACAGTTTGACAAATAAACAAATAGGAAATAGACAGAAAAACTTATCGCTCCGGCATCAATTTTCTTGTTCTTTTTTTTTTAAGACTGGGTCGAACACTGGAGAGCGTGGTAACAGACGAGCATTTTGTCAATGGATTTTGATGTGGACCACTTTCTTTTTATGGATGCTGATAATCCTGTTAATTATATTATTGTAAGCCGCTCTCCTTACCCGTAATCCACCCCATTGTCCTCACTATCTTGGAAACCGTCACATTGTTTAAATCGCCACACTGAGTAAAAAGGATAAAACAATAAATAAATAACAAAAATTACACGAATACACTATTAAAAGCACAAAATAAATAAATTAATATAATAAAAATAAGAACCTTCGTGTTGCCGGCGACACACAAAGTTGTGACGATTTCGGATTTATTTGAATATCTTGAATGCCGGGAAACGATTGTGAGGACGATGGGTGCGGAAGAAATTTTATTAAATGGGAAATTACTCCCTCCCCTCGTCAGTCCCCACGCCCTTAATACTTCTTGGCGCCCAGGTAATGAAGAGACCAGTCACATTTAATTAATTCAAATTAAAATATTTTCGTCGTATATATCGAATCCCTTCAATGTCCTTCCGGAAGGACAATTCATTTTTGTGAAAAAATATTTTAATTTCATATAATCATCATCATCATCATCACCATCATCATTATGATCATAATTCATCATCTTTATCATCAAAGGAATTGAGTTTATTATTACTTTTGTAAATATTGTTATAACTAACGTAATGGCGGCCGGTGGTAAATGGCTCAGGCGCGAGTCCCTCGGAAATCGCTCTATAAAATCAATATAGAAGCAGATAAGTATAAAAATGAATATATGGTTATTTAGGTAATGAAACAAGCTTTCAGATGACATAAATATCGATTTTTTAAATTTATGTACAAGGGCTAGGTAGTCTTTTTAAAAAAACGAAAACGTCCTGCCGGCAGTACCGCGCGTCGTCTTTTTGTGACTAAAAATTATGTGAATTTTTGGAAAATTTAACTTCTTTTAGCTACCAAGCTTCGGGGTTTGAATTTACACTGTAAAAATAAGTATCTTATTATGAGATAGATTGTCCTCACTTTTAAAACTTTTAAAGTGTTTTGTGTCCTCATTTATAAAACAAAACAAGTGTTACCATGTGATAATGCACAGCTGAATCTGACTCACTTTAAGATAGTAAAAGATCATAAATGACTAAAATTAAGTTATGAATCTTAATTAAAGACGAATTTCGTGTTTTAATACATGTCTAAAACACGAAAATTGTTTTCTGGTTCAATTTAGATATTATGCCTGTTTCAAAGTGAAACACGAGACAACTCAAAACAAATCACAATCAATGCCTCAAAGGTACGAAACATTTAATTGTTTAGCTTTAAAACGTAAGTGAGACACCTATTTTTACAGTGTACAAGTTCCATGTTTACATGCGCTGAAAGCTTGATTCTTTACCTTTCCAACCATATATACTACTTTTTATTTATCTGAATCCATGTTAATTTTATAACGCGATTTCGTACGTACTCGCGGAAGGCTTTTTTGTCCTGCCGGAAGGACGTTAGACGTTCTATCATTAAATTTCCAAAAATTTATAGTTTTGAATGACAAATAACAATGCAAAGTTTCTCGCGCGCTACAGTGCACTTTAATGTTGCTAGTACACTGCAAAAACAGGTGTCTTAAATTATTCAAAAATGTCTTAAAATAAGCCATTTTTCGTGTCTTGGACACCAAAAGTATCTTAATTTAAGACATTTTTGGCCAATTTAAGACACCATGTTTTTGCAGTATACATATACATAATATTTCAATGTTTGCATAAATAACGTTATTTGTTTAAAAAATATTAATCATAGAGATAGACTTTAAAGCGAACTTTTTGTCCCCTATTTTAAAAAAAATTGCCCCTATTCCCCTTTTTTACTAACAATAGGGGCTGTGATCCCTGCTATCGAAAGAACAAATTTCTCGTATCGAAGTGAAACACTAGCCAGGGAATGTCATTATTAACTAGCGTAAAAAATTTAATTCTTGATTAGCCCTAAAAGTAAAAGTGTCAATTTCAATTGCTTGCTAATTATCCACAAATAAAGTGAATTAAACAATGATATCAAAGAGGTTGTTTGTAACGATGATGAGATTGAGTTGTGATTGTCTTTGACACGAATCCAGACAAAATGTCAAGCGGAAATAGAGATCTCTGAAGATGGAGCTTGGTAGTTGACTCGAATATGACGAGTGTCATGTGCGCTCGGCCGATCGTGACACGGTACAATGGCACGTTTGACGTACAAATAACGAGGTTTTAATAAAGTGCGTCCCGACAAAACACGCCGCTTCCCGTGTCGAATCCGTGTCGCGCTCTTCTCAGTACTTGACAGTGCTCGAGTGGACCAGGCAGAATTAAAACATCGGGACGAACATCATTCTTTGAAATGATGTCGAAGAGTGCCTACCAGCTTCAGTTCTAGAGCATCGGAGTGGGCGAAAAAGGGGAGTAGTTCCGGAGATCGGCACAGATCAAAGCCCTGGGGGTGACCAACGAACGACCGACATCACTGCCTCCCTTTCGCATTCGCTTACACTCCAGCTCGCTCAAGTGGCATCAACTCGAATTGAGAAAGGAATAAAGAACCCGCGGCCTCATGCGTAAAACGATGCCACTGCAAACAATCCCGATTTGTTTAGGTATAACAATCTCTCTTTTTTCTCCCACCGACGCAACGCTATGCTACTGCCCTTCCTACTTGAATTTTTCTTTCTATCTGATCCTTCCTTCTTTTTTTTTTCCTTCCTTCCTGCCTGCGCTTCTCTATCTTCCTTTTTCTTATTTATTGTTATTTCCATCCACAATTTGACTGACCAACCGAACCAATATTCAGATCTGATTCTTTCCTCGATACACTTTAGACCGACCTCCACTCAAGGATAATAATTAGGTTTTATTATATTGTTGAATTACTCTCGAGGAATGAATACATTCTCTCAATATTAGCCAATTTTACATTTTTTTTTATCCAAACTTTCAATTATTCTTGGAAATCACCCTATTATAGTACTTTTCTATTCGTATCTCAATCTATTTTAGTTATTTAGAATGATTCGTAATTGGATGAGACTTTTATACACACAATCTTTGTATACAAATTTATTTATTTCGTAAAATTTTGCATAACCTGAATTTGACTTTAGTCAATTTTACCATATTCTTACGATTAAGAGTAAAATAACAATTTCTTTTTTTTTCTCTAGGAGAATCGCATATTATATACTTAGGGGAGAGTGGGGCAAAACCGCTAAGCGGAGCAAAGACGATTTTCAAAATTTCTTAACCGTTTCAACTTGAGTTTAAAGTTTATCATAAATATAACTGGAGCAATTGTTTAAGAAAAACAATCTTGAAGATATAAAATATATTAAGAAATATACCAAAAAAAATGGTTTTTACAAGTATGAGATCATCATAGCAAATAAGTATTTTTGTTTATCAAATTTATTGTTATTATTATTATCATTACTATTTATTAAAATTTACTACTAATTTCATAAAAAATTATAGATTTTGAATATTAAATAAGCATTATTATTTAATCATATTTTCGCGTGATTATTTAAATGACACTCTATTTTTGTACAATCGTTAAAGTAGATTTTTAAACAAAATATAAAACAATTAAATTGTAAATACGAGGTTAAAAATACAAGTCGTCATTATTTTCAATAAAATGGATTAAATATCTTTAAAAATCCGTAAAATATTTATGTTTTATATTTACTGCACCAATAAATGTTGTTTAGTGTATATTTTAGATCATTTATTATATTTGAACACTGAACTATAATACTACTGGAACAGGCACAGCGCTTCAAAAGCGGCATAGAGAGAGAGAGTTGTGGGGGGGCATGTTGTCTCTTTCTGTACAGTCAGCTTGAGAAGTTTGCTTGTGCCAAACACTCACAACACGCAAAACTGACCAACGCATTAGTTTTAAAGTTTTGGCATTCACTGAAATGAAGCGTTCTGCGAGGGAGAAAGCATGCCCCCCCAATCTGTCTGTCTCACAGCCGCTGCTCTCTTTCATCTCAACAAGCGTGCACTGCAAAAACTGCTGTCTTCTAAATGTCTTATTTTAAGATATTTTGGTGTTTAAGACGCAATTAATATCTTAAAATGAGACATTTTTTGCGTCTTAGATACAAAAAAGACATCAAAATGTCTTAAAATAAGACACTTAGAAGACAGCAGTTTTTGCAGTGTGGTGCCTGTTCCAGTAGTATTATAGTTCAATGTATTTGAAGCAATAATATTAGCAATAACGTTTTTGCCCCAACAGTTGGGGCATAGCCGCTAATTTGAATCTTTTTAAAAACAACTAAATAATGTAATTATGATAAATGTGATAACGACTATTAAAATCTGTTACTGGTTAGTTTTAACAGAGTAACAAACAAAAATTACTCCAATTGAATATATAGTTAAAAATTTATGCGACAATAAATTTAAACCTAGTTTTGCCCCACTCTCCCCTATATATAATTGAGAAACACTTTTTCAAAACTTGATAAATCCATTCGAAATATAGTTTTTCGGAAAAGCGACAAACGTAATATCTTTATAACCAAAAGTGGTAAAAAAGAGATTATTTTGCATCAAAGCGATCGTCTATTTGAAATAATGCCAAAAAATGTATATTAATTATTATTCCAGTTATTTAAAAAACAAAAATGGATTTATTCAGTTTTGTTTCACCATACTACCTGATTTTCAAATTTTGAAATAAATTAATAGAACAAATATAATAAGTTGGAATGTTTCTAAACTACTAAAATCTATCAGATAATCTTCCATTTTTATTAAATATAATTTTGTAAATTCATAAATATAATGATTATACTTGCGCTTTGAAAAAAATTTAGATTTTAGTTGATTTTAGGATTTATCAACTTTTGTTCATGTATTATCAAATTGTCACAGATAAAAAGAAAGTCATATTTTAAGACAGAAAACTGGTCTTATTTTAAGATGCAACATGTTTAAGATTTTACAGATTTTTTTATTTTACAGATTTTTTTTTTTGCTTTGAACTGTGCCAAAAAAAAACTTTAAATTTGCATAAGAATGTGAAGTACTAATGAATTTAAAAATGTATAATTATTGCAAATTCAGCTTGATTAAGATAGTAATTTTCGCATAAACATTTATACAGCAAGGCTGGCTGAATTTAAGATACGTCTTAAAAATCACGATTTTCTTTTTACAGTGTAGAAGGGATTTATGCAGTTTTGATAACAAATTGAGAAATTTTGTGAAATTCTGAACCACACTGCAAAAACAGGTGTCTTAAATTGTTAAAAAATGTCTTAAATTAAGACTGTTTTGAAAAATTTAAGACACCTGTTTTTGCAGTGAAAAATGTCTTAAATTAAGACATTTTTGAACAATTTAAAACACCTGTTTTTGCAGTGAGGACGATGAAATTTGCTTCTTTTTTTAAGATAATACAACACTGTAAAAACAGGCGACTCACGAGTATCTTATTTTAAGACATAAGATATCTATGAAGAGTCTTACAGTAACATCAAGTTATTTCATTGGTTAATAATTTTCTAAGACGCTCTCTCATTTTTTGTTAAAATTAAGGCACCCAAAAATATCTTAAAATAAGACACCTGTTTTTGTAATGAATTATCTATATCAATAAAATCTACCTTATTACCCTAGGACATATAAGTATACTCAATTTCTATAGAAGAATAAAGAGTAACTTTATTTCACTTAAGCAATAAAATGTACTTTATTCCCCTAGGATCATAAAATGTACATAAATTTTCTGTGACAAGAAAAACACTTTATTTTTCTAGGTTAATAAAGTGTATTTTATTTTCTAGGTTAGTACACTGCAAAAACTGCTGTTTTCTAAGTGTCTTATTTTAAGACATTTTGATGTCTTTTTTTGTATCTAAGACGCAAAAAATGTCCCAATTTAAGACATTAAATGCGTCTTAGACACCAAAATGTCTTAAAATAAGACACTTAGAAGACAGCAGTTTTTGCAAAAAAATGAACAATATTTCGTTAAATTAATAAAATGTACATAATTTATATAAAACACTATATAAATGCACTTTATTATTCTAGGACAATAAAATTTCCCTATGACACTAAGAAGTACTGTATTTCTCTAGACAATCACTGCAAAAACAGGTGTCTTAAATTGTTCAAAAATGTCTTAAAATAAGACATTTTTCGTGTTTTAGACACCAAAAGTATCTTAATTTAAGACATTTTTGGCCAATTTAAGACACTATGTTTTTGCAGTGATAACAAGTACATTCTTTTTCTAAAAAAAAGTTCTAAAACAAAAGTTTACTTTATTTCTCTAGGGAAATAAAATAACCCTATTTCTGTAGGAGAACAAAATATATTTATTTTTCTAGGAATATGAAATATCTTTATTTCTCTAGCAAAATAAAATGAACTTTGTTACTCTAGGATATTAGAATATTCTTAATTTCCACAGGAGAATAAAGTAAATTTTTAGGTAATTCTCTAGGTATTTTTCATAAAACTGTAATACATAGAATACATAAGTACAATTATATACAATCTCTGATAACAAATACATCATTCAGAAAGCGTACAAGGAAGTTTCCTGCACCCCATCTCAATTATCTACAAATAAGAGATTTGTTTGATGAGTTATTAATCCAATACAATATCTATATTACGTGACACTAGGCTCATTTCATCCTCTCCGAAAAAAGAAGGTTTTTATTCTCTTTCAATTGATTGTTGTAATAATAATATTATTACAACAATTTTATTATTTAATTTAATTTTTTTTTAATTTTAATATTATAATAATAATTTATTATTATTATTGTAAAAAAAAATCTCACATAATAAAAATCTTGTGCAAAGTGAAACGAATAATAATTGGACAGCTTGAAGAATTTTAATTAAATTTTAAATTGATTTTCATCTTATTTGGATTGTGGAAAAAATGTATGCATAAATTCTTTTGAGATTTGTGGAGTCTCCCTTTTCATGATTTTCTGTCTCATTCAACGAGCATCATTAAAATGGAATATCAAATGCGTCTTAAGTGTCATACAACCGGAGCGATAAACAGATTACTCTCGGCGTAATCAGCCAATTACGACATCAGCAGTGTCGTTCATCCTTTTACGTATGACTTTTCAAGATGAGGGAATCACAGAAATAAAAAAAAGATGGATTCTCGTTATCACGTCTTAATTCGCAAAATCCTTTCAACTTCAGCCGACGCCACATCTTTATCTCGGCAGAGAATATTTTTGCGCATCTCTTCCCTCATTTCGCTTGAATTTATTTCCACCTCTAATTCAATCCAAGAAGATCTTTTTTTATCGAACACGGTGATTTATTGATTGGTGTAAAATAGTGAAATTAGTATGAATTAATTTTACAAAATGTTACAGTTCAAACATTCTAAAGAATCGGAAAATTATTTTTAAAAAATGTTAGATTTGATAAATAACAGATACAAAAGGTACGCTGCTATAATAATAGTTACGGGCTTGAATGGATCTCAAAAATAAAAAATGGACCAATTTTTGTAAGAAGAAGAATTTTTAGAATGAGTCATTGGAATTACGTAACTGTGCACCTGGTGTCAACTGAAAGGACGTAACAATTAGATGGCAGAGCCGAAGACCAGCTTTTCCATATTCATGGGAGATCAGCGCACGTTTAGTAGAGGGATGCTGGTGAGTTGATGTTAAGTTGATCAAAGAATCTCGACTGTGATCCAGAGGTCCTCACAGCCCCTACGAAACTTCGCTCTTACTACTCCAAACGGTTTTATCTTGTATAAACCGAGCCCTGGTTATACTTTTCAAATAATGACCCAGCTATATTGTATACCTTTGCATTTTTGCATTTATGACTTCCCGCACTTTTCGACCTTTGAAAAACTCATAAATACTTCCAGAAAAAGCAAATATCACAAAAATTTGCTAATTGGCACATCAAACAATCGTTTCTTTCCTAAAAATTAAAAAATTATTATTTGATTTCAAATTGCTAGTATCCCAAGAGAATAAAATGTATTTTATTTCCCTAGGACAATGAAAAGTACTTTATTCCTCCAGAACAATATATAGTTAATTAGTTCCCTAGGATAATGAAAAATGTACTTTAATTCTCTAAGACATTAAAATATATATTATTTACCTAGAAGAGTAAGATTTACTTTAGTTTATAGAACAATAAAATATGCTATATTTCTCTAGGAAAAGTAGATGTGTTTTATTACCCTTCAACATTAAAATATATTATATTTCCCGAGAAGAATAAAATGTACTTTATTTTTGTACATCATCAAATTTTTAGAAGATATCCAACTTTGTAAACTAATGTAATCATAACAACCCGTAATTATTCATATATTTATGTAAACTCATGTAGTCGCTAATAACCTCGCTGTTGATGCGACTTTTAAACACTCAATAAAAAAAATAAATAAATAAAATCTTTATATACCGAGCTCTAAAAGATGAACATTATACTTTTGGATGGTATTAAATGTACTTCGTTTTTGTAGGACAAGAGAATGTACTTTAATTTCCTAAGAGTATAAATTATACATTATCTTTCTCGGACAATTTAATATATTTTATTTCTTTAGGAGTATAAAATATAGGGGAGACCGGGGCTGTTTGGCGCAGGGGCTGGTTGACGCACTTGAGTTTATTCAAAAGTGAAAAGTCGAATTAATTTTTCTCTTCGGCCAAATTAATGTACTTGATAAACTGCAACTTCACACATAATTTCATTACTATTGATTGATTATTCTGGACTATAAATTCAAAAAACCAATTTTGGTACTCAAAAGTAAATTTTAACGCCTTCATTTTTTTGTTAGGGGAGAGTCGGCCAAAATGCCTATAGTAAAGTTTAGAGCAAAAAAAAAAGTATTTAATTATAGTTTTGAAAAATATAAACCATCAAATATTTATAAAACATCCTTTAAGAATATAATAAGGTAGTCATTTTAAGTGTTTATTTCAGAAAAAATAGAAAAAAGAATTATTTAAATATTGATGTAAAAATTCTCCATTTTGACACACGACTGGGCAAATCGCCTGTGCACAAAAATATGGAAAAATATGAATAAAAGTAAAAAATTTTTTTTTATATATTTTCTATAATCAATTATCTTGTTTATATTAAAAAAAGAACTAGCTGTGAATACAAAAATATAATCTTTTTGTCATAAAACTAAAATTTTAATCCAAAGCAGTCCGACAAAAAATGAAAATAAAGTCTATAACAAATAAATAAAGCTTCTACAATTATAAAAAATCATACAAAAGTAAATTAAACACTATAATAAATTACGAAAATACCTGCTCGATTGAAAACTGCGTGAGTTTTAGGAAGAAAACGAAAATTTTGGCATTCAATGCCAAATGTGACAAGTTAATCCGCCATGATTCTTTATATAGTCACGTGACAACACGTATCTCTCGTAATCTTATGTATTTTTTCTGCGCATGCGCACTTCTTTTGATTCATCCCGCGCTTATTTAAAACCATGTTTTAAAAATATATTAAAAATGATTCTTCAATGCATAATTATTATAATTATTATTAATATAAATGCAATAATTAATATAATTAATTTGTTAAAACTCTGATTTTTTATACAGAAGCAGTAACAACTTGATATTTAGTTTCTACATCAAAATATACGTGTAACCCGAGAGATTTTCCGTATCATACGTATCTTGTTTAGAAGTTTTACAGCATATAGGCAATTTAACCAAGGCAATTTAGCCAAAAACACACGATGTAGTTAAACTAATTATTTTCATTTTAGAACTCATTTTTATAAATTGAGTCAAAGTGATTAGATAGCTAAATATTCAAGGATTAATTTTAAAAAAAAATTATGTACGTATATGAGATAGAAGTGCATGTTTTCTAATCTTTAAAAATGAAAAAATTATCGTTGGAAAGCATCATTTTCACAATTCTTTAATAAATTATTTAATAATAAACAGATAAACATGAAACTTTACAGAAATCATCTTCACCTTAATATACTTCATAATTAAAAACAATTTTGATTAATATTTATTTTTGGCCAAGTTATTAACCATTGCCAATTTACCCAATTAGGCATTTTACCCGACTCTCCCCTATATCTTTTTACAAAATGCAATCAGAAAAAAATCAAAATTAAGGTTTTGTGTTCTGAACAGTTGCTTTTAAGAAACAATTACAAATTTTTGATTTATATTTACAGTTTTCATAAAAACGAAGAAAATGCATAAATAGTCTCTCCGGGGCTACTTGGCGCAGTAGGGTCGGGGCTGGTTGGCGCGCTCGGAACGCTAGAAGTTTATAAGCTACATCTAGTGACTAATAAAAATTATCAGTACCAAGAATAACCCTTTAAAATAAAAAAGTGTTTAATATATATTATTAGGGGAGTGGGACCCAAGATGGACAGGGCCCCAAGATGGATATTTCGTATAAAATTTTTGTTTAAGGTGACAGCGCCTTATGCTTTTTGTCACTTTTGTTGTTTGTATAGACGAAGATTTTGATGCAGATTTGAAGAAAAAAAACCAGTTGGTTTTTCTTCTACACATACCACGTAATTTTGTGTCTAAAAAAAGTTTTGTGACAGTTTTTTCTCAAGTTGGTAAAGTTATTTAAATTTATGATTTAGAATGAGTACTTAACGTTATAATATTCTTTAATTATCGTATAATAATATCCTAAAATGATTTTACTAATTCAGTGTTCGTATATATTTTTTTACTGGGGATTAAAAAATGGCGTCATGTACCCTAAGATGGACAGGCCTCAAATCTCAATGTATTTATTTGCTTATTTTTGATTTTACACTTTTTTCAATAATTTTTTGAGCCAATTAATTAAAATTTTTTATTTTCTACCATAAAATGTGATGTTATCGTTAGAGAAAATGATATTTCGATCTTTTTCGATATTTTATTACTTTTTACTGTTAAGCTATTAAATTGAAGTTTTTAGAAATGTTATTTCTTGATAAATTTCCTAAAATGATTAAAAATTAGTTTAAGAATTGTTAAACGATGTTAATTTTTTATTTACTACAATTTTCAGAGATTTTTAAGAAGGTGTCCATCTTGGGGCCACTTTTTTTTAGACCGACAATTTTAACAATTAGAAAAAACGCTTTAAAAAATGTTTATGTTCAAAATAAAATTTTATCTCTGTGGCCACAAGTTACCTTATAAATTGTACTTTCATTTGGTATAAAACATTTTAATATATTTTATTTGGTTTGGATTCTACAGCAATAAGACGAAAGGGTGTCCAACTTGGGGCCTTCTCCCCTATTATTATTATTATAATCTCATAATTTTACGTTTCCAGATATTTGTAGTTTTTAGGTTCGTGAACTTCACTTTTTGAACAACATGAACCTTCCATTTTGAATTAATTCACATTTTTTCAAGAAAATATTTCCTTAGAAGACTTATTTTAACAATGAAACATATTGCTTGATTATTAATCACACATTTTAATTCATGCGCCAAGTAACCCCGGGTAGTGCGCCAGGCAGCCCCGGGCCGGGGCTGTTTGGCGCACTTTGGTTTTCTCCAAAAAGTCTGTTCTAAAAAAAAAAGTACAACTTTTTTTGGAACTTTTATTTTTTGAAATCAAAGCTGAGATGTTAAGGAAAGTTTCTGTACAATATAGTTTTCATGTACACAAAATTGGCAGAACCAATCAACAAAGAGTGAAAAGTGCGACAAGCAGCCCCGGTCTCTCCTACTCTACTCCCCTAGAGGTATAAAATGTACATTATCTCCATACACTGGAAAAACAAGTGCCTCCAAATGTCTCGTTTTCAGATGTTTGGTCCCCATATTTAAAATATTTAAAATGTCTTGTGCCCACGTATTTGAAATACATATGTGACTCATTTTGAAACATTAAATTTGTCTCCAACAATAATGAGATTCTTCTAGTTTTATAAAATGAAAAATGAAGTAAGATCAAGTGTTTTAATTTAAAACACATTTCATATATCTTAACGATTCAAAACACCTTGAGTAAATCATTTTGAGACACTATAAGATAATACTCTTTTTGCAGTGTAGGAGTATAACATGTACTTTATTTCCCTGGGAGAATAAAAATGAACTTCATTTCCCAAGAAAAATAAATATTAAATTAGTTCCCTAGGCTAATAAAAATTTACTTTATTCCTCCGGGACGTTAAATTATACTCTATTTCCCTAGGATATTAGAATATAATTATATTATTTACCCAGAGGAGTAAGTTTTACTTTGTTTCCTTATAATAATAAAATATTTTTTATTTCTCTAGGAAAAATAGATGTGTTTATATATGGCTAATTCTCCAGAAACCGGTCACTTTCAAGAAAATATTTTTTTTTTTTAAAGAGATTAGAAATTTGAATTTTCTTAGTAATTTCTATTAATTGAGATCAATAGAAGTAAGATATAAAGTAATTACGCTACAAAACTATTTTAAAGGCACTGGGAAGACTTTTATAGAAAAACGTATTTTTTTAAATTCAGTACCATTTTTTAATTCATCATTAATGATGGAAATAAAAGAAAAACTTTAAAACGTAGCTCAGATTAGAGATAATAACATTGTGTACCACATTTTGTATATATTTTACAAATAAGTAAAACAATTAAACAACAATAAAAAAATGAAAAAGTTTGTGTCACAAATAAACAAGAGAACTAACCTCAAACGCAATCCAAAGTCGTATCATCAAGGGGGGCACCATAAATTTATATCCTTGCTTATATACATTATTAATTAAGTTAAATGATTTGTTTTTATCGTCTTTTAAAGTAAATTTAATTAAATGTATAAAGCGAGGAAAACTTTTAACTTTATTACCAATTTTAAGTAAACTTTCAGACACGGGTCCATTTTTTTCTTGCTTCGCACCTATTGCTTGTAAATGTTTTCGCACGACAAAGGACTCCACGACAAAAAAAATTTGTACAAAATCCATTCGTATATACAGTCGAACCTGGATAAGCGAGAACTGGATAAGTGAGAAACCTCTATAAGCGAGAGGAATTTGCCGGTCCCTTCATTTTTACATGTAAAAACCTTTATAAGTGAGATTCTGTAAGCGAGAGTCATTTTTCTCGCCAGGACCTCTATGAGTGAGAGAAGTAGCTCTCGGACCTCTATAAGCGAGAGAGACTTGTCTATATATTTCTAAACTGTTATCAAAATGTACTTTATTTTTGACTCTAATAACATTTGTTTACTTTTCTAAAATGAAAATATATTTAATGATGCTATACCGTAGATCTACGCCTACACTGCAAAAACATGGTGTCTTAAATTGGCCAAAAATGTCTTAAATTAAGATACTTTTGGTGTCTAAGACACGAAAAATGACTTATTTTAAGACATTTTTGAACAATTTAAGACACCTTTTTTTGCAGTGTAGTGTATACAACGAAAACAATTTTCTACTTAGTCAATAAACGAATTTGGAAAAGTTAGCATAGGTGTGAAAAGTCTCTTGTAAATTTATAATGCCTAAACGAAAAATTAACGTGATTTCTTTGAGTGATAAACTTAAACTAATAAATGAATTCGAGAGCGGGAAATCGCGAAAAGAAATATTAAGTGAGTTTAGTTTGCTGGAATCTACGTTTTATAAAATCTTAAAAGCAAAAGATTCAATAAAAACTAAATGTTCTGAAGGACATGGATGTATTAAGAGAAGCCGAAGAATTGAATTTCCTGATGTTGAGAATTGTCTGTTAGAATGGGTAAAAGAAATCCGCAACAAAAATATTCCCATGGATGGCCCATTATTAAAAGGAAAAGCCAGTGATTTTGCGATTAAAATGGGAATAAAAGACTTCTCAGCCAGTAATGGATGGTTTGAGGGTTTCAAAAAACGGAATGATATAGTTTTCAAGAAATTATCTGGAGAAAGTAAATCTGTGGATGTAAGTGTATGCAATCAATGGACCAAAGATTTACCGAACATTTTAAGAGAATTTGATCCAGAGGACATTTACAATGCAGACGAGACTGGATTGTTCTTTAAGTGTTTACCAGACAAAACATTTGCCTTTCAAGAAGAAAAGTGCCACGGCGGAAAACAAAGTAAGGAGCGTATAACTATTCTTCAGTGTGCAAATATGACTGGTACGGATAAATTGCCTTTGCTAGTAATCGGAAAATCAAGACAACCTCGATGTTTTAAAGGTTTGTTTCTTACATATGTACTTGTGTATTATAATTTACATTTTAATTGAATGGTCAATTTCAAAAAGGACTCAACTCTTACAACTGTTTAAAATGATCAGTTTTTTGTGTCACCTGTAAAATTTTAAAAAACCGAGTTAAGCCCTTTTCGAAATTAGCAATTTAATTGAATTTAAGAAATTTTGAGTATTTTGAAATTCAGTACAAAACTTTTATTTGCAGGTGTAAAAACTTTACCTGTCGATTATAAAAACAACTCAAAAGCTTGGATGACAAGAGAAATATTTAAAGAGTGGCTACAGAAAATTTATAAAAAAATGAAGAGCAAAAAAAGAAAAATTGTTATTGTTATTGATAATTGCACTGCACATACGGATTTTTCGAGAAAGTTTATGCTTTACAAACAAAAATTGAAAATACTAATACACAAAAACAAACAAAAATGTCCGAATTTTTAAAGCATTTTAAGTAAATGTTTATGATAATGTGCCCTAGAAAAATAACTAATAAATTAAATGATTATGTACAATAAACTATTATTTTGACTTTCTAAATCTGAATAAGTGAAAGAAAGGCCACGTATTAAATTAAGTGCATATACACTTTCAATAAGTGAATATTGACTTATTTAGATTTAGAGAGGAATAACATTTTTTTCATAAACCTCTGTAAGTGAGAAAATTTGCTTCTTGACCTCTATAAGAGAAAACCGGGTAAGTGAGAAACCTCTATAAGCGAGAGGAAATTGTCGGTCCCTTCAACTCTCGCTTATCCAGGTTCGACTGTATTTTAAACAAAAGCAAATAAAATACGTCTTGGCACAAAGTTTTGTCCTTCACATCTTTAAGTTTTCATCGGTTTTTTATTGATATTTATATTGAACTACTAAAGTTATGACAAGGCACGTCAAAGGAACTAATAAAAATACGAAGAATTTTTCTATTGTTTTTATTTTGAAATAAAAAAATCGGGCAATTCCGAGTTACACTCGCACTAAAATCGAGGGTTCCGTACACAAAACAAAATAATTTTTAATATATTTGATACTATTAAATATATAAATATATTATACATATTATATATCATATAATATATAAAATATAATATATAATGAATTTTTTATACAAAATGGACCACCCCCTCCCCCCCCCCCTATCTTCCAAAATATTTTACTTAGAGAGTTCAAATTTTGTACAGGAATGTATTGTCAGGTGTAAATAACATAAAAATTATAGAGAACGTGATCGTAATTGCATTTTTAACGAAAAATCCAGAGATTTTAGCAAATATCCATAAAAAATACTCAAAAATCATTTTATTTCCTTAACAACGCTATGATCAACTTCTACAATCATGTTCTCTACCATTTTTCTGTAATCTACACGTGAAAATACATTTGTGTACCAAATTTGAACTCTCTAAGTCAAATTGTTTAGAAGTTATGGGAGGGGGGATACGGTCATTTTTTAGCATTTTTTTTAAATCGTTGTTTTTTGCTTAAAAACACTATGATAACAATCTGCAACAAAGTTCTCTACAGTTTTCTTAAATTATGTTTATCCTCCTTAATTTATTTTCTCTAATTTTTAATTATTTTCTCAAATTTTAATTATTTTTAGGGTTCCGTACAGCTTCGGTATTCGGCGGAACCCTTATAGCGAGACTCGTGCGTCCGTAGCCCAAAAACGATTCCCCCCCCCCTTAACTTCTAAACTATTTGACTTAGGATGCTGAAATTTGGTACACGTATGTAGATTTACGTGTAGATTACAGGAAAATTATAGAGAAAGTGATGATTATAGCGCTATCAAAGTTATAACACTAAACTATGGCCCATATGTTAAAAAAATGCTCAAAAATATTGTTATTTCCTTGACAACGCTATGTTCAACACATACAATCATGTTCTCTATAATTTTCCTGTAATCTATACGTGAAAATACATTTGTGTACCAAATTTGAACTCTCTAAGTCCAATAGTTTGGAAGTTCAGGGGGGGGGGGATACGACCATTTTTTAGCATTTTTTAAAAAAAATCGTTTTTTTTTTGCTGAAAAACGCTATGATAACAGCCTGCAACAAGGTTTTCTATAGTTTTTCTATAATCTACACGTCAAACTACATATGTGTACCAAATTTCAGCACTCTAAGTAAAATAATTTGGCAGATAAAGGGCAGGAATGGTACAAATTAAACGCATTTTTTCGAAAAAATGACCGTATTCCCCTCTTATCTGCCAAAATATTTGACTTAGAGAGTTCAAATTTGGTACAAAAATGTAGTATCATATGTAGATTACAGAAAAAAAAAAAAAAAAAAAATCAAAATTTATCAAAAATCTTGTTATTTTCTTGACAACGCTATGATCAATCCCTAGAATCATGTTCTCTATAATTATCCTTTTATCTACACGTGAAAATACATATGTGGGCCAAATTTGAACTTTCCAAGTCAAATAGTTTGGTGGCTAGGGGGGTGGGGGGGGGATACGATTTTCGACAAAGTCTTTCCAATAGGGTTCCGTGCGTACACTTGTGGTGTACGGAACCCTAAAAAGTACAATTTATTTGACAATTTCCCTTGGAGATTTAAGAATAACTATGTTTTTTCTTTGACTTCCTGATAATTTTTAGATAAAAAGTGTACGGTTTATAGTTTATTTATACACGATTATCCTTTGTCGTGCTCGCATGAAGATTTTTAAAGACACTTATATTTTAATTATTATTAATAATTATATTGATATAATAAAAAATTGCATCGATAAAAATTGAACTTTTTGAGTTAAACTTTAAGAATATTAATTGAATAATTAAATATAGTCCTGTTTTTATGAGTTATATCATTTTGAAGTTTGGTACTCAGAGGTTAGGACATACTGAATTGCTGTTTTGGTAGTTAAATCTTTTTTTTTATATTAAATTTATGTACAAAATTATAGTCTTTTCTTATGTCTAATAGTTAAGGGATGTTTAAATAATACTTTCGTCCATTATTGATGTTTAAATGTTAAGATGTTTAAAAGATAATTATAATACGAAGACATAAAATTGCCCACTTTACGGAGAATCACCCATATCTTAAAAGCTTACAAATTTTTAAAAAGCGAAAAAAAAACAATGAGATTGTTATAATTTAAGTTATTTTATTTAGTTGATTGTTTAAACAAAAAAAATTGTTTAAAATCAAGTTTTCATTAAATTCACCTAGAATCATGTGGTTTTTTGCAATTTTCATTAAAGAACTATAAAGAAGTTATTTATACACAATATACGCAATATACATTCAATTTTTTAAACAGTTTTAGTTTCCTTAAACAATTTTAAACATCTTAAAAGCTTATAACATTTAAACAGCAAAGGGAAAATCAATCAAATAAATTTAATTAAATTGATTGTTTAAACAATTAAAATTGTTTAAAATCAACTTTTTATTAAATGTAGCTAGAATCATGTGTTTTTTTGCAATTTTCATTAAAGAACTATAAAGAAGTTATTTATTCATAATTCACAATATTCATTTAATCATTTAAACAATTTTAATTTGTTTAAACAATTTAATTTTCTTATATTTTTGAATTTAAATAATTTTTTAATAGCTGTCAATTCTTTAGTAACAATTGACAGAAAATTTTGACATAAAATATTTTGTTCATTTATTTAAACAATTAGAATTGTTAAAAACAATTTTCAATTAAATTCTCCTAGAAGTATTTCGTATTTTGTTATCTTCATTAAAGAAATGTCACGAAATTTTCCGTCTGCAATTTTCCAGACTTTTCAATTGTTTATATAATTTATATTTGCGTAAACAATTTATTTTTCACATATTTTAAGGGTTTAACTAATTTTTTTTTATAACTCATAGAGAAAGCATTTTAAATCTCTTTTCCCTTTTAGTTACCCAGAATCTACCAGTTTTGTTTATTTTTTAGTGAAAGGTTGATTTTAAACAATTTTTTTGTTTAAACATTCAACTAAATAAAATAAATTAAATTATAACAATCTAACTGTTTTTCTCTTTGCTTTTTAAAAAGTTGTAAGCTTTTAAGATATTTAATTAAATAAATTAAATTTATTATTTACTTATAAATGATGAATTTATGTTTAGCGGTGTTTATTTAACGCACCTCTAGAGAGGGTTAGTTTGCAAAAAAATAATAATAATCCACAGTTTTTTCAACTTTGGACATTTATCGAGGTCTCATAAACTTCTGAGCCTTTTTTGATAAAATTATGATCAAATTTTCGTAATTTTTTAAAAAAGTACACTTTTTCCATGTATTTCTAATGGGAAAATAGGGAGTGCAAGCGGCACCCCTTAATATTGTCAGATTAAAATAATAAAAAATAGTGGTAATTTTTTTCCCATTTGTAGTCGATTCCCGTGCGACTTTAAACGATTTTAGAATTTTTTTTTTTTTTTTTCTGAATCACCCTATTGTACATTATCTTCCTCGGACAATTTAATGTAGTTACTTTATTTCTCTAGGAGTATAAAATATGATTTATTTCTCTAGAGGTGTAAAATGTACATTATCTCCCTTAAAGTATAACATACACGGAAAAAAAAGTACAACTGCATCAGTGAAACTTTTCTCCATAATGGCTAAACATTTAGCCAAAAACGAACGAGCGATATTGTCAATATCACTGTTTTGGCGAAATTGAAAATCGTCGCTCAATTTTTCTATATTAGGGAAAGTGTATTATTAATTTATATATTTGTCACTTCAAAAGAAAGATATTGAAATTCTTTAATTGAAATATTCAAAGTGTATAGCTAGAGACTTGATTTTGATGAATAGTTAGAAAAAGCAGATGAATATATGTTTTGACAATTTCAAATTTAAATATTTTCGTGGTTAGGTGTTATTTATTTTTATTTTATCACATAATAAGTATTAAAATTTTTACTAAAACCTTAATTATAATTAATATAAGTGTTATAATTATCTTCAGTGAAATGTAGTGACGTTTAAAAAAGGAATCAAGAAGGAATGTGAATACGATAAAATAATTTGACAAAAATATAATTTTGTATTCGTACTTTGATTTCCAAAACAATAAATAAATTTAAATATGTACTTAGTTTCGTCATTAATATATGTAATTTAAGTTTAAATTGATATGATTTTCTAATATTTTGATAAGTAGTTTTTGTTATTCTTATAGTTTTATTTAAATTAGTTTTTATGGTTTTTATTGAAAAGTAGGGTTATGAAAATTGTAAATAAACCTAACAAGTTTTCAATACCACTATATTTATCATTTAATAAAGGTTTTTTTAAAGTTTCAAGAATGGATTTAAAATTTTCATTTTACGTTTTTTTTCTTCAGGCATTTCAAAATCAAATAAGATACTTATTGTATGTATAAAAAAAATAAGGAATGCACTTAAACTTATATTAAATTTATCAATTTATTTAAATACAACAATCTTTTAGCTTTAAATATTTTATTATTAATGTAATTTTTTAACATTAAATCATGTGGTTCATTGTTTACAGAATTAATAATCTTTTTACAATTGTAAACAAAAATTGAATGTTATTTTAATAAACTGTAAAATAAAAAAAGCCATTTATCACATGCAAAATTATATTAATTTGCATTTTGATTAATAGTTAATAGTAACTGATATAACTAAAGGAATATGTAAATGTAGGTATTTATTGTTTTGAAAATATAAATATAAATAAATAATTATAATATATTATTAACTCATTTCTTCTTCTTCTTCATAGTTCTTCTTCTTTCTTCTTTTCACCTTAATACTTTTCACTAATTTGGCTCAAGATAATAATGTTAATATTTTTATTTAATTAATTGTTATATAAAATTTTTCTTATTAGCAGGTTAAATAAATATAACCATGTGAAAGTTAGGACTGAAACTGTCAGTTTTTGACTGCTTATTTGTTTCAGAGATTTTCACTATCGCCAAATCACTAAAGTTTGTATCAAGAAGTTGACTATACCTACAGCTGACCTAAAGGTGCATTTCACTGTTATATTTAAAAAGTTTTTTATTTTGGTTATTTAAGAAAAATACATAATTTACTAAAATACGAAATTTCGAATTTCAACAATAACAAAAGAAATACCAATTTATTAAAACAGTTTACTGAAAGTAGCGGAAACATTTATACAAATTAATTGTACATTTTCTTATTGTAGCTTTATTTCCAAATTCAGTGGTTCGCCACGCAAGATTTTTTACCGTGTATACTTTATTTCCCTAGAACATTCAACTTTACATTATTTTCCTAGAGCAATAAAAAATACTTTTTCTATTTAGAACAAAAAAGCATCAGATAATAATTGATAAATTTTGTTTTAAGCAATAGGTGAGAAATTACGACTTTTTTTCCTTTTTAAAGCAACATTCTCGTGAAGGTGAGATATAAACTAAGTTTGTAAAGCGCTTTGGACCATTTAATTACGCCTTGAAAAGGTTGGTAGGTTGGAAAGTCTGTAGGTGGGTGGCAGTCAAAGTCGAATACTATACTTACTTCCGGTCTTGTGGGACATGGCCGTTTCTCCTGGCGTCGACGTCGCTACTGCAAACATGAATATGAAAGGTCGAGTTGCCCCTTTGACAAAGAGTAGTATTCCTGTCTGTCCACCTTTCCACGTTTCTGCCAGTCTGTCTGACTGTGATAAAATTTGCTTTTCTCTCATGATGTCAAGAGATTACCGCTAGCCAGCAAAGCCGCGACGACCATCACGTAGATTGAAACCTCTCTCCTCTTTTCCACCCTTTTAACCATCCTTTACGCAAAAAAAAAAATCTCATCCCCGTTCATTCGTTATCTCATCTAGGATTTAGCCCATTTCAATATACCTGCAAAATTTGGAAGACTTCACACGCGTTTTTAAAAACTCGAATGGAAAATATCTTCTTTTACATATTTGGAAAAAAAAGTAATTGAAATTTTTTTAAAATCTAGAATCCATCGAACGCATCGGACTTTTTTAAAAATAAAATCCTCTCAGAGAACCTAAAAACAATTTTTTGTTGATTTTAATTTAATTAAATTTTTTATCAAATATTTTTTAAAACTTTTGAAAAAATCTTTAAAAAAACAAAGGATGATGTGAAAAATTAAAAAATTGACAAAGTGAAATTATCTTAGTACACAAAGAATCTTTTTCATTATTTCATATTAATCTTCAGAGGATTCTTAATTTTAAAAACGGGCTCTCAAATCGGTCGTGTTTACCATTTGCTATTTACATTGCAGGGAAGTGGAAACCAGAATAAAGTTTTGATTCCTTCTTGCCATATCTCAGGATGTCTTCACAGAATATTAAAATCTAATTCTGAAATAAAATTCTTGTAATGTAGATTATGATTTTTATAATACATTTTCAAAATTTCTCGAAACCATTTCATTTTTTCAAAATCCGAATTTTAATCAGTAATTTTCTGTTAGAAAATTATCCAAACTCAGGAAAAAGATTTTCAAACTTAGAAAACAATTATTGAACTAAGCTTAAAAAAATTATAAGCCCACAAAAAGTACCGAAACTAGAATTTAAATCTCTAAACTCTCATAAATCTTTTAAATTTCATTTTCAAAAGCAAAATCCCGTAAAAGGCACCTAATAAATGTAAAAATTACGTAATTTCTTAGACTTTTAGAAAGCAGAAGAAAGAAATGACAGATTAGGTGACATTTTGAAAATGCGGGCAGAAAAGTCGGAAGCTGTCAGATTTCATTGATCCTAACATGCGAATTACATCACATTTGCTAGAATCTAAAATATCACCCTCATGTGGGCTTGTAAGCTTTTATAATAAAGGCATCTAACGCGGTTCCTACCTGCCCCTTTCTGAAAGCGAATTTCTGTGTCAAAAGTACAAGACGATTTTAGTAGACTTGAAGTGGAAGTTCTTTTGAAAAATGAATCGACCCATTTCAACACATTGGCCCTTGAATTATAGGATTATCATTATTACCGAAACTATCTTGGTACAAGCCGACTACAAATTTATGACGTCAGATGCCATTCAGAATTAAGAAGATTACCTCTGGGATTGCACGTAATCCAAGTCTCTTCACATTTCACAGATTCAAGCAAACAGGAAAAATTCTCTATGTGAAAATCTTAATGACATATGTGCAAAAATGAAGAAAAATGTTAATTCATATGCCATCTTGAAACATATGAACATTTATTTTTTTAGTTTAAAAAATCTTTTATTTTCCATTATATGTTTTTTTTATTAACTGAAATTTTTCCCTTTAAATTCTCTTAAAATTCTGTAAAAATTAGCCCTGTACAAAAACATTATTTCCTGTTTAGAGTTTAGAGTAAAATAATGTAGGTTAATTTTTAATTATAATTATAATACAGAATGGTTATTCCCCGATTAGTGAAAAAAGATTGAGAGTTAATTTTTAATGCAAAAGTTTTGTTATTTAATATATTATATGAGTAATTATAATAATTTTAAACAGTTAGTTTGGTGATCATAGTAAAAAGTACAGTAAAAACCTGTTTTCTAAATCCGCGTATTAGTAAAAAATTGGTCACTACTTCAAGTTAGTAACAATTTTTACTTATTTTTATAGTTATGTATCTTTAAAAGTTTATAGTTACAAGTTTACAAAACACTATACACTAAAAGACTTTAGTAAATAATTTTTACTATTAAGTTATTGTAATCTGGGACAATAATGTAAAAAAAAAATTTTCTCAACAAAAGTAGTAAATTTTTAATACATGAAAGCAAAATTTCTTTAAAAAAATGTAAATATATCTATATTAGTTAACATTTTTCTAATAAAAAAATATAGTAAAAAATAATGGATAAACTATAATATTTAATGTCTAAAGTCGCTTTGAGTGTAATAAAATAATAAAATTCTACTAAAAAATAGTAAAAGTATTGAACAAGATAACTAAATTGAATTTGTAACCAATTTTTCACTAATTTAGATTTAGAAAAAAAAATCATTTTAGACAATGAATGGATCATTTTATCCAAAAAATTACAATTTGATCTAATAAATACTTAAAATAGAAAATCATTTCTTTAACTAAATATGGTGTTAATTAGTTTAAATAAATTTGATTTAAAATATTTATTATAATCACTAAATCTAATTTGTAGTAGTAAAAAAATCGATTATTTGCCTAAAATAATTTTTTTTCGTAGCACTACTTATTTATCCTAAATAAATGGAAATTTATTTTAATGTATTTGCCGTATCGTATAATTTTATTTGTTTTATTATATATCTAATGTAGTTTATGATAATTATTTATTAATAATTACCTTTTATACAGTTATTGCTGTCATCTATATTATAATATGAGTACTAAACCTGAAATCCTCTTCAATGGTAACTACCCTTCAGAAAATATGAGAAAGGAAATTATTTCGATTCAATATTCTAGTTATTTACTAAAATACTTCACAGTTAAGATTAATTTTATATTTCGATTATAATTATAATTATAATAATTATAAATAATATAATAAATAATATTTATAATTATTTTATTACTTTTTCTATTGATTATTATAAAAATTGATGACACGTTTATGTGCTGCCATCTACATGGGGGTGTGTCTACTAAATCTGAAACTCTCTTAAGTGGTAACTACCCTAAAGGCAAGACGAAAAATAAAATGATTTTTTAATTTTAATATTTCACTTATTCAGAAACTCATTCTCTGATTTTTTAAACCAATTATTATGATAACATTAATGAAATAGAAAAATTTTAATTCTTAACGTTATCGTAGAAAAAAAATTTTACTTATTGCTAGAAGATTCATCAGGAACCTTAACAATCAATGTATCAGATGTCGATAAAAAGGAAATTTTTCTACTCTACAAGTTTTTGTTTAACATCGGTAGAAAACATTAATTGTTAACTACAGTCGTGTTTTTAAAATTTGGTATAAAAATTATTATCTTTCAGCAATAAATTTCCAATATGTGACCTTTAAATTATTTTTAGTGTCTTTTTCCTTACTGAGAACTATATTTTTAGGTTTTTCGAAATATTGCAATTGCAAGTCGATAAATCACTTTAAACGTCTTGATAAATTACTTCATAATTTTGTACATTTTTTATAATTTTATTTCTTATAATTAATGGCATTATTTATTGAAATTTATATACTTTTTAGCTTCATAAAACTTTTTCTGAAAATTCATACTATTTTCTTTTTTTACTTTTTCGTTAACAACAATTAAGAATCCAAAAAGTACCATCTTTTATTAACTAATGACTTAATAAGAAAATTAATTTTAATTGCAATCTTACTGAAATTTCTTGTCAAGAATATTATTCACTCTCTTTTTAATTTAACGAATACGAACATAAATATAAACACTCAAGAGATATAATTTTGCATAATGAAGTGCGGAAAATTATGTTGGCATAATTAATTAGTACTCGGCGCAAATTCATAATGTATTGAATTATGAGAATTCAATTATTGGTAGCATTTAGTCTTCAATTCAGAACTGAACTAAACAAATATAAAATAGTATAAAAAGTACACTCAAAAAAATTCTTAGTAGATTTGACTACTTTTTAACTACCCGAAGTAATTCAATAAGTCCTCAACCAAATTTAAAAAGTTATATTGACTTTCAAAAAATAGTTAAAAGAACTACGAAAGTGATTGGTAAAATCAGATTTTGTAGTTGTTTTTGAAATTTAACTATACTTAAAGTAGTAAATTGAACTACTAATGATTAACTACATGAAAAATTGTAAAATTAGCAATCCATCCATCTAACATGGTTAGATGAACTAAAAAAGTAATTCCTTTAGCTTTTTTGCACTCAACTATATTCAATGGTAGTTGAATTTCCCGGCTAAATTTTTTTCAGTATAAGAATTATATAAAATTACATAATATTTTTAGGTGAAAATCCTAAAAAAAAAGAAGCTTTTCAATATTTTATTATCCTGCAGATAGAATATCACGTATCGTGTATCGATTATTGAAAATTGTACGGTCTCGATTAAAATTCACAAAAATGAACATTCTATTGTCTCGATTAATAAAGAGAATATTCTTCTGTCTATCGTAACGCACAAATTTGATGAAACCGCACATTGAAATGCTGAATTTTAAATAATTCTCTGCCAAGGCTAGTTTATCAGACGTAGGGAAAAATTATTATCAGAACGTGCAGATTGACATTCGCGATAAAAATTGATGTGAATCACTAACACAACTCAAATCTTTCATGTCCAGAGTGAATTATTTTACACTAAAACACTCGAAGAGTTGATAACTTTTCAACATTCTTTTTTATTTATTTTTTATTATCTAAACAAATCATCATCGATTATCCTTCTATTGAAAAGTGAATATTTATTGTGTTAAACAAAAATTCGGATTTTCCCAGAGGGGATTTCCTTTATGCGCGAATAGCGAAAATTTCCTCATTAAAGGCAAACATGATTTTTAAATTACGTTTCTGAAATAAACGTTATCTGTTCGCTTACTTTATCTATTTATGAGAAACTCGTATTTTTAGAATTGTCATACTTTCAAAAGTATTGGATTTCATTTATTTGTTAGTATTATCACAACTTCCTGACAAGTGCGGTTAGTTTTCTTGTGCTACCAATAATTGTTTCCCATGCATTTTCCCCACAAAATAATTAATTAAAAACTCATTCGCAGTTACAGACTCCAATTAACACAACTGTTTCTAGCTTTAATTTTCTTTTTCATTCTGCAGAATAAACCTATTAGTATTTCTCTTTTCCTCTAATTTTTAAATTACTGTTGGAATAAAATCCTCAATTTTCTTTTAATTCAAGTATCATTATTTTATTATCGCGTCTCATCAGTTTATAATCCTGAATTCTTTTAATCTTGGATTATTGTCATTTTGCTATCTTCAACTGTTGACATTTTATTGTCATGAATTACAGTCGCTTTAGTATTGTTTTGTTAACCGACAATGAAATTTTTAAAATAGCATTATTTTAGCAAAATTTTTAAAGTAGCTGTTTATCAAAAGTTTATTTATCCCAAAATTTTGTTTAAATAAAAGAAGAATTTAATTTGTAAGAAATGTCTGTTTGTCGTTTTCTTTTATAAATTTTCCTTAAATTTAAGCAATGCTTTATCAACTTCTCTAAATATTTTGCAAAGAGTAAGTATACTCACTATTTTCTGTTTACAATTTACTTTTATTTTCTTGCTATTTTATTCCTTTCCTCTTTTATGTATCCACATTTCGAGCTTGACATTCCAGGACATCGTTATTGGGTAATATTTCGCTCAGGAACTCATTCACTTTTTTTTTTCGTTTAATACCCAAACACATATTTTTACAGTTAAAACAGTAAAAGCAAAAACATCTCTATCATGTCTGACAATTAACTTTTATTTCGTGATGTAGGATAACAAAATTACAAAATCAAAATTTATCAATACATTTGTTATAAATGTAAAATTATTAATAATTGGCGATTGTAAATCAAAATTCATAATATAAGAAAAAACGTTAAGATAAAATGTCAAATTTGAAATGATTTTATATATAACATGTTTATTATAAAGTTTCAGAGAATGGAACTCAATCGCCAATATTCGAAGCAGAGTGAGGATTCAGAGAGAAATTATGGTTGGTCGATTTGGAAGATTTGTCTCACATTGACGAATTTTGTGAATCATGTTTTGATAGCATTTGTGACGATTTACTTAGTGTACTTGGGTCGTGATTTATCGAATAATACAAGTACTCATGTGCTCTTGACAACAATTGGAGTAAGTAGCTTATTTTTAAATCTTTAAATTCTCCTATACATTCTGTACAGAAAATTATATTTCTTTTTTCTGAAAATGCAAAAATCTAATATATAACAACTTCTTTATTTCATAAAATATAGGATAAGAAAGCTTTAATCGGAAATACTTGACATTTTTTAAATCTTTCCATTTGATGAAATATGATAATAAGAATCGCAGCAGTTATGCTATGAATTCAAAAAAATGAGAAAAGAATTTTCATTTCTATACTCGAAGAATGATTTTCAATTGTAAATCAATATAAAGCTATAATAAATAAGCCCTTAAAATAGTATATTGTGCACCAAGAGCAGAAAGGAGGTGTTTTCCGACGAGTGCGAAATTTGCTGCCCGAGCGAAGCGAGCGCAGCAATTTGCACGAAGACGGAAAATCTTCTTTCGCTCGAGGTCCACACGCTATTTTGTGCAACACCTCTTCAGGTAAAGCACTAATTAATAATTGCGCGGGTACCTACCAGACGGAAAAGTGTGCAGAAAAGTGCACTTTTCTGCACAGTATGCAGCAAAGTATACATTGTTGCTATGTGCAGCAATTACCTATTTTGCGTCTATTTTTCAGGCAAGATAAATGGTACTTTTCTTACAGGTGTTGCACAAATATAATATTCTCGAGTTTTATTTTCATAAAAATATGACTTTACAAATGTTATATTTTTATACAAATACAGAACCTTTTATTATTAAATGTTGTCTCTAAAATCAAAAGTTTGTAAATGCAAACGCACACGTTTATAAATAAGTCAAGAAATTGAGAATTTTTTAAATTCATGTTGAAGATGTGAATAAAAGTTTCTTGAATTAAATATCACAGGATTTGTCATACACTTCTTTATTTTCTTCTCTGAGAGATTTTTCTTTTATAAAAGTTTCATACCCTATAAGAAACTTTCTTTTATTTGAATAAAATATCAATACCTGAAAGAAGGACGCAAATTTTAAAAATCAATTTTTACCATTAACTTGTATAAATAAAATGCACAAGCTGTGTAAAGTTGTCAAGCGACTAATTCAATTTTGTCTCCTTTTAACGAAATCTTAATTAAACCCTGGCAATTCAAATTTACGGTTCGCTTAAAAGAGAAATAACCGCTACACTACACTATGTTGTGCGCTATAATTTAATGTAATTTAATTAAAATGTAAATTTGCGTGAAAATTATCCTTTGTACTGTGCGAATAATATAATTGATTGACTTAAGTCTTTTTACAATTGAAAAGCATTTTTAAAGAAATGGCATTTGTATGGCATTTCTCATCAAAAGTCAATTAAACAGATATTTGACAAAGGACTTTTTGAAAACTGTAAATTTTCACTTTATGCCAAACGTTTGTTTCATATGTTCTTTCAGTTGAATTATTCACAAATGAGCGACTAACTAGTAAAAATGGCACATAAAGAACATTTTAGTAACAACTTTGTTTTTTAATAAATGGAATGTAGAGAGGTGATAATTGTTTTTAACTTATGTGTATGAAGTATTTGATCTCGACTACTAAGTTTTATTATTTTACATTTAAATATGTATTTTTTATTTTTTATTTAAAGGAAAATTATAGTTACCCTAGGGGAAAAAAGAATAAGAAATGTATTTAAAAAATGTAAATCAATTATTTACAAATTTTTTATTGATCCCAGTATCATAAGCGACTTTTTTTATAAAAAGTTATTTTAATTCAATTGAACAACAAATATATGGAGAAATAAAAGATCACTATAAAAAGGAATTTAGAATAAATAAATCATTATACTATTTACACATTTTTTATTAATCCTAGTATCGAATTGAAGAATTATTTGAAATTGAACAACAAATAAATAGAGAAATAAAATTCCACTATAAAAAAACTTCAGAATGAATACAATTTTAGGCAAAACTTTTTTGTTTTTCAATAGAATATTAAAAGCTATGTATTTTTTGAATCTCTGAAAGAGTAATACACTGAAAAAACTCCCTTGCACCCGTCTACTAGGAATCAACCATTTTTCCTTGTTAGTTAAGGCGCCAGCTAGTTGAGGTTAGTTAAAATGACAAGGATAATTTGTACTCTAAGTAATTAGGAATTACATTATATTAACACAAAAAATTGTGCGATCGACTGCTTTTATTACTGCAATAAGTTCTTTATTATCTAAAATACATTTGTCAATACTTTCTCTCTTTCAAACATTAGTGGTTAAGGTAAATAATACCAGTTTTGTTCGCCATATATTTTAAGGTTATGTCGATTTGACATTTTCAGATAAAACTATTAAAACTTTAGTAAACTTTGGTATTATTTTAAAGATTATTTGACACAAAGTAACTTATTTGCACTGGGAAATTGTAATATTTCAGCTGATTTATAAATTCTTTTCTGTTTTTAAAAATTACAAGTCGAACAAGTTTAATTTATTAGAATTAACTTATCTTCGGTTGCTAACTGAACAAGGAATCCTTGTCATTTTAACCAAAATGGACTCAACTATAGCCAAATTGTTGTTTTTCACATTAATATTTTTTTCAGTGTATGATCGATAACTATTTTTTTAAAAAAATCATGACACGCCGACAAAAGCTCGTAAATTTAAAAATGTGTTAGTAGATATAACGAATAATTTTTAAAATTCCGAACAAGTATTGTTCGATATTTTTTTTAATATAAAAATCCTAGCATATAAAATTGTGATTGTTTATTGAAAGTAAAATTATAAATGCCAAAATTGTTACTTTTTTACTGCAATAATTGAAATTTTATACCGAGTGAAAATCCACTCCAAGATAATAAAACTTCTATTCAAATCCTGTATGAAATTTCACACCAAATCTTGTTTCTTTTTCAAAGTCCAATTTCAAATGAAAATAAATTCCAAATTTACTCTAAGAAATTGATCTTTCAATCCTGAACTATATTAAACTAGGATTTCCTTTCTTTAGGAGAGAATTTGTCACCCGATTCGAGGAATTTAGATATTACTCCATGAAGAGTAAAATTTGTCGAATTTATAGAATCCTTTTACGGCACAATTTTCGTGTATTTCGATAATTACACGCTTTTATGAATTCTAAGATCTGTAAATAAAATTATTGATTCAGGTTATTTATCTTGTTTGTCTGTTTGCAAAGTACGCCTGAGGGGAATTTATAGTGATTTCAAAGAAATATTACAAAATCGATCAGAGCAGTTCTTTTGGATTGACATAAGGTCACTGTTTTGTTATTTACATAAGTTCACTCACTCACAGTTTAATGTAAACAAATTGCGGAGACTAGGAAATGGTTGCTCTGCGCAGTGTAATGCAAACAGCCACACTGCCAGAGGCTATCCTGGCAGAAATCGTAAGTCTACTTGCAGCTATTTCCGTGCTACTGCTCCATAAATGTGCAAGATAAAGAAAATACTAAAAACAAAATGCTTAAAAGCCTTCCGCCTTTATAAAGACACTTTAATAAAAAGAATGATAAAACTCATCAGTCTTAACAGATTTATGAAAAAGCATAAAATTCATTTTATCTGACTTCATTCAATTACAGTCCATTTTTCTTCATCTCACTTAATTTAATTTTATTTATTTATTGTTATAATTTCTTTTGACTTTTATCTTTATGAAAATGATTTTTGCAGGTTTTTTAAAATTAATTCTAATCATTTCTATTTGTTTATTAGTATAATTATTTAACTTACCGTCAACCGGGGTAATTATACCTACCAAGGGGCTATTAAACCAATCGACAGTTTTTAATAAGTAAAATTTTTATATCAAAATGTATGGATTTGCCGCTACTGATAAATATTATTTGATAGCTGTACTGCAGAGTAAATTTAATATAATTGATTAATTCTTTGTCAGAAAGTAGAAAAAAATACGAAAAATCGCGAAAGTCAGTTTAAAAATTTCGGAGATGTGCAAACAATATACTATAGATTTTGTAAAATTTTCTAGTGTTTCGTTAATTTAGTTTTGATCATGTATACATGATGTGCTAACTTTTCATTGCATATTTTAAGAAAAAAATGTAAAAAACTGAAAAATTAGGATTTCCTGGATAATCATACCCATTATTTAAAATCAATTATTTTTGGAAAATTTGTTTCCTAGTAAGAAAATAAGTATATTTTTATATACATTTTTGACATACTTTTGTGTAAAAAATCTAGAAATAAGTTATACAATTAGAAACAAATTATAAGTTTACAAAGGGTGCAACATAACCTCATAAAGTAACTGTCATTAATATTTATTTGTTTTTCAAGTTAATTTCCAAACTTCTTCTTTTAAAATAACTTTGAAACCTTACTAGGAATTATATTGAGTTATTTACTTAATTTACGTCCATAAATTACGTAAGGTCTTTTGGGTAGGAAGGGGGGTAGGTAAAACATTTTTCTATGCTAACTTACATAAGTGGGTACCTGGTTAAACAAATTTCTTACATGAGATATATTTTTTATTTTCACTCAATAAATTTTTGAAATTTTTACTCTATAAAAAACACCAAAAATGTATTTATTAAACAATTTTTTTAAAATTAATTTCATTATACAGGCATCACAGTACCCTTTATCTTCAAAAAAGGTGAATTTTTTCCCTGGAAAACGTGACAACAAGGTGACAAAAAATAAAAGAAAAAAATATCGGGCAAGTACGAGTTACACTCGTACCAAGTCGAAGGGTTCCGTACCGCTCTAATTTTTTTCAATTATATGAGTCAGAGATTATTTGAATAATAATTTAAATAATGATAAATTAAAATAATTTTTTTTATTTTTAAAGAAATTTAAGTATAAACTTAATGATTTTTTTAAGATTAAAAATTTCCAATTAAATAGACTAAGCTTTTTTATATAATTTTAAATTTTAAAGCCAAAAAAAATTTTTTTTTATTTTTTAACTTTTAAAGTAATTTAAACATAAACATAAACATTTTGTACAAAAAAATAATCTGAAACTATAAAATATTGTAGCTGTTTAGAAGAAAAAATTTTTTTTTGGGTAAAATTTCAGTTTTTTGGAAAAAATGTTATGATAATAAATTTAAACCACAATTTTTATGGTTTTATAAAAAATTCTGCATAAAATTACACATTTTTAACCAATTCCCAACCTTTCAGGATAAATACGCTGAGCTCTAGCATAGGGGTTTTTTGTCATTTTTCAACTTTTCATTAATAACTTTTGAAAATTAAGTCCAGCAACGTTCGCTATATTTTCCCTGTAAACTACACGTAAAAATACCTAGGAATACCAAATTTCAAACCTCTAGGTCAAGTGGTTTGGAAGATAAGGGGGGGGGACACGTTTTTTTTGAAAAAAAAAGTTTTTCCTTGACAACGCTATGACCATCACCTCCAATCATGTTCGCTATATTTTTCCTGTAATCTACACGTGAAAATACATAAGTGTACCAAATTTCCACACTCTATCTCAAATAGTTTGGCCGCTAGGGCCAAACTAACAAACAAAATGAAGGTAAACAAAATGAAGAAATAAATTAAATTTTGAAAAAATAATCAAAAATAAAAAAAAATTACAAACTGTCGAAAATAATTGACAATTGAAAACAAAATTCGAAAAATGACTAGATTAATACACTGCCGAACAAAATAATTGAAAAAATTAAAGAATAATTATAAAATTTTAAGAAAATAATTGAAAATTGAAAAAATTGTAGGAAATTATTAAAAATTGCGAAAAATATTTAATAATTAATGGAAATAATTAAGAAATGACGAAAAATAATAAAAATTGAAGAGAATATTTAAAAACTGCCAAAAATAATTGACAATTGAAAACAAAATTTAAAAAATGTCTAGATTAATAGACATCGGAAACAAATAATTTAAAAAATTGAACAAGAATTATAAAATTTAAAGTTTTCTTTAAATTTAATTTCAAATTAAAAAATTAAGAAAATTATAGGAGTTATTTATTGGAAATAATTGCACATTTAACAACTGGATTGAAAACATAGGTAAATAATTACCATTGAACAAAATAATTCAAAGTTAAAAATTGAAGAAAATCATTGAAAATTAAAGAATGGACTTGAAATTTAAAGAATATAATTGAGAATTGAAAATATTAATTTAAAAAAGCCGAGAATTATTGAATACATTAGAAAATAATTAAAAACTGAAAAATGAAATTGAAATTTGAAAAAAATTGTAGATTGAAAAAAATTGAACAATTGAATTTAAAATTAAAGAAAGTTATTACTAATAAAAAAAAATAATAGAAAAAAGCAAGAATTTTTTTAATAATTAAGAAATTAATTGAAAATTGAAAGAAGGAAATGAAATTTGAAGAAAAAATTCAAACATTGAATCTGAATTTTATGAACATACTTTGAAATACTTACAAAGAAATTATATATTTTTGATCCCAAAGAGGTAAAAAGGGTGAAAATGTGACTGTATGTGATGTTTGCATTAATTAAACAAAGTTTTGCAATGTTAAAAATAAATTCTCGTAAAAAATACATAAGCAAAAAATTACGTAATATATAGGGGGGGGGGGGGGGGGAAGTGGGTGGATCAAAAACTTACGGAGCCTTACAGACGTGGGTGCGTGGGTCAAAATCTAAGAAAAATGCCTTACGTGATTTATGGACGGTCCCTAACCTTAAAAATGTTAATTTTAACTTTTAATAAATAAAGATTTTAGTAAAATTTCAATCTTTCACTTTCGAATTAGTTGAATAATTTCTATTAAAATTTTTGTTTGGATTTTTTTTTTTTTTATTAGACTCTCGACTATCTACAGAAAAGATTCCATATAGTTAAAAGAATCAAAAAAAATTTGTTGGATATTTTATAAATAAACAAGTTCTGATATCACAACTTTAAGCCTCTTTAATTTTAACAAAAACATTTTTTTTACTTCTAACTTACAGGAATACTTTAAAACAATGTCCACAACAACACCCAATAGTTAAAAACTTTTTTTTTAATTCTGATTTTTAATGAATTGTTTAGTTAAAAAGGAGCGTTATTTTTTGGGTATAATTACCCCGATTGACTGTGGTTTATTTTTTTAATGCTTACTTACTTATTAATTATACTACTTTTTCATTATTATGGTTTTGTGTCACGTATTTTTGTATATTAAAACAAATTTGTGATTTATATATTTTGAACAATTTTTTGGGTCGCTAAATTCGAATTTTCAAAATTCATGTCGGATCCAATATCTCGATAACGAAGTATTTAAAATCAAATAAAATTCGATTGAAACTTGTTGCATAACAATTTTTGAGATTGCAGAATACAAAACTGACGTTAAATTTTCCAAATTTAAAATTGCGGATTTAATATATGGAGAACAAAAAAATTGACGATCATCCAATTCACTAAATTTTATAACTTGAGGGTTTCTAGGATCATGGAATACAAATCTGACGTAACATTTTCAATATTCAAAATTTCGGATCCAATATAGCGGACGAAAAATTAAAAATCGATTTGATTCTACTGACACTTGATGCACAAAAGTTTTTGATGACTCTAAATACAAATCAGAAATCGGAATTTAAAATTTAAAAATGGTGAACCCAATATGGTGGATCAACATATTTAAAATAGACGAGGTTCTATTGAAATTCGTTATGTGGAGGTTCTGTTGTTACGAATCTGAAGATCGATTGAAAAAATGTTTGGATATTAAAATATGTTAATATTGCGCTATTCTTTTAACAAGCTATTCTGGTGTATTTTACCGTAATTATCAGTTTAAAAAAAGAAAAATTTTTTCTGGATCTTTAATTCTTTTTTTTCAATAGCTAATTTTGTATTTCGTTAAATTATACTAGAATTTCCAGTTATTTCAACCGGAAAATAATTAGCAATAACCGGAATTTCCAGAGATCATCCGCCATATTGGAAACGGCATTTTGAATTCCTGAAATATTTTCTCTTTTGTGACCACAATGACTACAAAACACAAAAATAACAAAACAGTGACGAATAATTTTGCTTAAAAATGATTTATTATATTTTAAATTAGAAACTAAAATTATCTCAGGCAAGGAGAAACAAAATGAAACAAAACAGAGTAACTTTAGATGTGCATAGACAAAAATAATTTGTAAATTATTGTGATTATTATTATTATGTTTTATTTTTCTTATTTCTTATCTATTATTTATCATTATTTTTTTCTATTTATTTATTCCCTAATCCGTATTAAAATTGCTCACTTTCGTTGCCAAGTTGTAGAATTTTGTCAGGTCTTAAAGAAACATGTTGGGACCAATTTTATGTCATTTTTCGCAACAGATGCCTGGACTAGATTCCAAGCATGAAAGGATAAAGTAACGAAAATATTTACTCAATCCGGTGACAGCTTATCAATAAACGAAAACTGTTTATTTTTTACCTGAAAAGAAGCATTTTCAAATCGACAGCTGCATTAGGTGATAAATATTAACATATTTTTTGTGCCGGATGCCAACTAAAAGAGAGTTAATTCACTTTCCTTGTTTTCCTAATTCGATGGAACTTGTTAAAGAAAAGTTAGCTGAGTCTGCAAGTGGCGTTCAAGTTTTTAATCAATTATTTCTTTATGTTTTGTTTAAGAATTTTTAATTGAAACTCGTTATATTCGTTTTATGCGATTGCTTTGTTTAAAACTAATTGCATCTTGCACACGATAAACAACTTTATATTTTTTACGATCGACGACATAAATAAAGAAAAAGTGAATAAAAAGGTTAACTATTTACGTTTCGAGGTTGTTATTTTATTATGTTTTTATTGATCGTCTTTCACTGTCTATAAATACGACGTTAATAAATACTATTAATTTGTATAAATTTATTAATGAAGAAGAAAAAACTAAATACAATTTATTTAAACTTTTTCCACTAAAACAATCAATTTAATGAAAGTCAAATCGCTCAGAGTATAATGTAAATGAGAAAATAAATCAAGTAGATAATAAAGATTTTATCAAGAAAATTATTTTCACTCTCTTAGAAAATTGGGAGAAGAAAGGCACTTTTTTCAAATTATCTCAGCTTAACACGTGGTATAAATTTGCAAATAAATTGTTTTGCATTTAATTTTCGCCAGTTTAATTGGACGATACTTTACAATCGAAAGTTTTAAATTGGAAAAATTCGAGGAAATTTAATTTGTTTATTTTTTCTTCTTTATTAAAATTAATTTCGTTCTGACACTACTTTTCAGTACGTTCTTTTGATGTCCGAAGCCATAGTCGTTCTCGCCGAGGAAAATCTTTGGACAAACTTTCTATCACGTCAAGCAAACAAGCACATTCACTGGATTTTACAAGTTGGAGGTGCAGTTTTCATTATCGTCGGAGTTGCTGTAAAATATGATAAAAAAGAAAGTCATTTCCTCTCAACTCATGCTATTACGGGGATCATTTCTGTGGGCTTTATAATTTTGGTGGCTTTAACAGGAATTTTTGCATTTTTCTCCGTGTCATTGAGAAAAATCGTTAAACCGGTATTATTCAAATTTTTGCACAACTTTTTTGGCATTGGATGTTTTCTTATTGGAATGACTTCCTTATTATACGGATATCAAAAGAGGTGGATGAAGATAAATTCTTCTGATGAAATGACTACCACTTGCATAATCTTTACTTACGCGATTACTGTGTTTTCTCTCCTTGGGGCTCTCCGATCCCTTTGTAGCCAAGTTGGTTTAATCAGATAGTAAGTATAAATTTCGTACAAAAGATGTCATGGGTCTCGTAATGTATATGACATTATAACTTGAAAGTAAGAGTGTCTCACGCTGAATAAGAACCAACTTTAAAACCACCCTCGGCATGAACTGGTTCCATAAAAATTTTCATGTTACTATGTAAAGCTTGTCTACTCAGGGTTTTAAGGAAGAGTAATTTCAAAACGTCTTCTTTTAATAAGAATTTCTCCATCAACACGGCAAGCTCTTTTACAAACAGAGTTTGCACATGAATGATTTTTATTTACTCGTAAAAATCTGCTTTTTTGGGATTTTTATTTATTTAGTTCTTTACTAAAAAATATTTATTTTATTTTACTTATCTTTGAATTAGGTAATTTATTTATGCAACTCTTTATTGAACAATTCTTCCAATTTGAACAATATTATTTCGTAGAATATTTATTTAATTTATACAATTTTTTATTCAGACATTCTTTTGATTTATACAGGATAACTTTATGAAATAGTATGTAAAAATTATATGTATATCATTTCCTATATAGTCGAGAAGGAATGACAGGAATAATGACACAAAAAAGACAAAAAATTCTTGAAAAAATAATTAAATTAAGCTGGCTTTTGAACAGATTTTAAAAGTATTATTATTAGTTTTTAATTTTTTGTTATATTTTTAAAATATGATTTAAAAACTTCTATATTATTTTTTATTTTGCACATATCAGATTAACCTTCATAACACAAATCTGTTTGATAACTTTGCACATTAACAATTCTTTAATTTTTCCGTTTCGTTTTTTTTTTTTTGTAATTCTTCTTGTGGTCATAGTTTTTCATAAGAGTTCATTCTGAACATTCTGTACATAATTTTTCAATTAGAAAATTTGAAATTTAAACTTTCGAGCAGCAAATCCAAAATACAATATAATTTTCGAATAATTAGTTTTAACACAATATACTGTTGCGATTTGTTTCTATTTTATCACATAATTGGCTTTTTTTATTGTCATTTTATAAAATTGTAATATGTTTATGTTTATAAGTTTTGTTTATTATGTTTATTAACATAAAATCTCGATAATTATATAGTGTGTTAAACTTCAAATGAGACTTAAAATGTAAGTAATTTACAATGTATAAAACTAACCAACTTTGTAATTTAAAACTTTAAAAATAATTTCATTGGTTGCATTTATTTATTATAATATAATATTCTTTGTACTCTAGTAAGCTTTAGTTCTTTTGAAAGTTTTAGTCTCTGATTATACGAACCTTTTAAATTTTAAAAATGTATTTTTAGTTTGATATTTAAAAATACTTTTTATGATTTATATAATCTTTTATAAACCGTTTTTTCAACATATATTTCTCAACACTAAATCCACTTTTTACATTACTAGAAATTTTCATTTCTTTTATACCCTCTTCATTAAATACATTTTCCTAAATAAAATAAAGCTTTTTAAAAGTAAAAAGTCTCCTTCTACTGGTTAAAACAAGTCAGTAATTTTAATTAAAAATTTCTTCAATTAAAGCCCTGTTAAAATGTTTTAACTTTAATGTAAAATAAGTTCTTCAACGAGAAATAGAATTTCCAATTGCTGCACAATTTATTCACTATGATTACAAAAGACGTTACTTAAAACGTAAAATACAAAATCTTGACTATATAGGTACTTATCGAAGTAAAGTCTTCATTAATATTGTAGTACCTACATACAATTTTTCATTATGAGATACTTGAGCAACTAGAGAGACTTTCGCAATTACAAATTTTAATTAAACGTTTATACTTATAGAAATCAAATAAATGCTTTTTAAAAAATTCAGTCTCAAAACTCAATACTACTTTTTCTAAGCAAAATTTCGTTTCAAGAAAATTTCTACCATTTATTCCTCCAGTAAATGGCTTAATTACATTTTTCAATTATCATAATTAAAAAATTAATCAATTACCTACTGTATATTAATAGAGATGACTGTTTTATTTACAAATTCGTTGATGAGTTTATTCAGTTATTATTAAATAAAATGTTATTAAAATTTAATTTTAAAACTGATAAAAAATAAAATAAATCCATTGTTTATCTAAGGTATTTAAACATTATTTTATTTTTTGCTGATCTTTTTATTCATTGTTGTTATTGCTCTTGTTTTTTGTTTTTATTATTTGATTTTTATTATTTGTTATTCATTATTTGATTTCATTATTTAATTTTCACAATTTTCTTTAATATTATTTGATGCATCGTTTTGTAAAAAAATATTTTTAATAAAAGATAATGCGCTGTACGAATAAAGATTTATTATAGCTTTTATGTAAATTGTAGGTATTGTGTTCATTGTGGATTTTTTGTAAATTATAGGTATTGTGTTTATTACAGGTTGTCAGTTATAGGTAATTGTGTTTATCACAAGTTTTTGTGTAAATTACAAGTATATTCTGTTATCTGTATATATTGATATATGTCAATCAATTTAAATAAACGGTTTTAGCGAAAAGAGTAACACTTCATTTTAGTCCGTTAATAATCTGATATTATTTAATTTTTCACATAATTATTTAAAATATTCATCAAGACAAAAGCTTTTATCCATTTAGCAGACTATTTAGGATCGCGTTGTATTTACTGAATTGAATATTGTACCTTCTGACTCGGTATTTCATTTCCCAAACATTTTGAATGTAAAAGCCGTGAAATATAATGTGCAGTTTACATTGACAACAAATTTGAATATCTGTTGGGAAGTTACTCATTTCAGAGCTACAAGTGTATGTGTGTTCATTGTTAATTTATTTTTCTGATATCATCAATAATTTTCTAAAAAGTTACAATGATAATACTATTGATATGTATTATTTTTCCAAAAAAGCTCTCTTCCCTTTTTGAAATAGAAAATATATACTGTTGATTGTTAAGAATGAGAAAGTATCAAAAATAAAATTCTTATTTATATTTATTCTTTTTGAAATAAAAACTAACTTTTTGAAACAAAAAAAGCTTTTTCTTTTTTAAACTAAGAAATACCAGTGAAATTTTCCATAAATTATGAAAAAATATGACCGTCTTTACTCTATTTTTTTCGAAAAGCTACATATGAAGAAATTTCTTTTGACTTTATGATCAACGAGAATGTCACAGCTGTATAAAACCTTTTTTATAGAATCGTAACTTGTTTCCATAAATTTCCCGATAAAATGTCACACATTCTTACAATCTTCCAAAATATATCATTTCAATTTTAGGAGAAGAGAAAAATCATCGTTTAGCTACAATTCCCACAAACTACTCGCCTCAATTCTTTACCAAGCTGCAGGCAAAAATATGCAATAATTTGATTAACATCATTTCACATAAAAAAAAACTTGCATGAAAACTTTTCCTACCCATTTTGTAGATAGAAAGTTTTTGAGACTTTTTTTTATACAAGTTCGCCCTAAGTTTTCTCCAGAACCCTCAGTATTATAAATTCACATTTTAATGGAAAAAGCATCCCGATGGAGAAAAACACATAGGTAAAAAATATGAAAAACTGTTTCTTTGTTATCATACAATCCTTATGCGCGAAAAAAATACAAAAATACTTCCGATCGTTTATAAAAATAAAAAATCTAATATTTGTACAGTATCAGATAATCTGATTTTTATAATTTTGGTTATTTTTTATTTTTGGTAGTTTCTATTTTTGTTGATTTTAATTTTTGCTATTATTCGAATCAACTTTTTGAGTTAATTTTACCTTTTATCGAAAAACTTGACAAATAGAGCAGTTTGAGGGAAAACGACATTTCCCAAAATGATCGTTGTGTGACTGTGTTCCTTGAGCTTAATTAAAATGATATGCCATACCACATTATCTTTAAGCTCTAGTAGCGTTATACATACCTGTTATTTCTATGATAGTGCATTACATTACTTTAGTGTATACTTAGTGTGTACTAGCCCATTAGTCCAATAATGAAGGATACCACTTAACTAGGATTTGTTGAACAAAACATTTACATATAATTACAGCGCTTAAATAATTCTGTAATTAGAGAACACTAAACCACTTCACATAAATCTGGATTTCATTTTCTATGAATCTAATGCTCAAAATTCACTTTAAATTATAATATTATTATTATAATTTTAAATATAATAACATTATTATATATTATTTCATAATGTAAATTAATAATATATCTTTGGCTGCTTGTAGCTTTCACTAAAAAA
The DNA here is from genome assembly GCA_037103525.1 of Ganaspis brasiliensis. Taxonomy (NCBI): domain Eukaryota; kingdom Metazoa; phylum Arthropoda; class Insecta; order Hymenoptera; family Figitidae; genus Ganaspis; species Ganaspis brasiliensis. The sequence goes on along the minus strand of JAZKLR010000009.1, from coordinate 4,446,837 downwards.
AATAACTATTTACTGAAGTAAGCATAAACATGTGATTCAAATTAATGTAGGCATTAGACTTAATGATGAATAAACATAAGACGAAAGTCAAACATGCACATACGAAATGAAGTAATCAAGATAGAAAAGTAAACATCAACATATGAGAGTAAAGTAAACAAAACATAAAACTAAAGTAAACATAAGCATAGGATAAGAGAATGTATAAACATAAGATAAAAATAAATATGTACATAGAATTAAAATAAACAAAACATAAACTCCAAGTAAACATAAACATTAGATCAATGTTCATATAAATGTAAAATGAAAGTAAACAAAAATGTTACATTAAAAGAAACAAAAATAAAAAACTAAGGTATACATAAACTTAAAAGGAAAAGTAAACATAAACTTAATACCAATGGTAACATAAACTAGGAATACAGTAACGACGGTAAAAGTAAATATGAACATCAGAGTAAGTTAAATCTAACATAAAGCTAAAATAAACATTAACTTGAGCATAAGTAAAAAGTAAATATAAACATAAGATTACACTGTGTTTAAAAAAATGAAAACAAAAAATTACTTTTAATCGGACCTAGCCTAAGTTGTTCGTCATGAAAAACTAAAAAAAAATGTGTGTTAAATTTCCTCCCCAGCCCCAAAATTTCATTTTAGAGCTAAAAAACAGTTTTTCTGCAGTTTTTGTATAAAATATACTGTTACTTTATCATTTTTAGTCCGATTTCAACAATTTTTGTTTTATTTAAAGCTGAGAAACAAAGCTTTCTATAGGAAATAGAGGTTTTATGTTCTGAATAAATCTTTGCCAATTATTTACGGTCTAATTTTATTTAGAATGTTTTTTCTGTGCTAAACTATATAAACTGTGTTTCATTCTGCGTCGAATGAGCTATTTTTAAATGAAATAGGTAAAAAAGTGGCTGAGTTATTGTTTTTTTTTTTTTTCTAAAAATCACAGTATTTTATTTAAGTAAAAAACAGTACTTTCTTTTTTTTTTGCTTTCTTTAATTGTTGCAAGTGGTATATCTCATCTAACAACTTTGTTATATTTATTTTAGTAAATTTCGGTAAAATTTTGAAAATTAAGAATAGCACTAAAATGTTTAAAAATTGATTTTTCCGAAAAATACTGTGATTATAAAGACAAAACATGGAATAACTCAGACAGTTTTTCATCAATTTAATTAAAACAAAAAACTCATTCGACGCAGAATTAAATACACTTTAAATAATTCACCATAAAAAAAACATTCTATACACAAAACCTAAAAAGCTCAAAACGTTGCATAATAATACCGTTTTTTCGATTTATTTTACAAATTGAGCTAAAAAATGTCATTATTATGCAACGTTTTGAGCACTTCAGGTTTTATTTATAAATAAAATTGGGCAAGAAAACATTGCTAAAGTTAAAAAAATTCAAAAAAATTGCCAATTTTTGAACCCTTTTTCTCTATTGCCTATAGAAAGCTTCGTTTCTCAGCTTTAAAATAAAACAACAATTTCTGGAATCAAACCAAAAGTGACGAAGAAACAGTATATATTATACAAAAACTGCAGAAAAACGGTTTTTCAGCTCTAAAATGAAATTTTGGGGGTGGTGGGGAAATTTAATATAAATACATTTTTTTTTAGTTTTTCATGACGAACAACTTAGGCTATGTCCGATTTCAAAGTAATTTTTCACTGTCACACAGTGTTATCCAAAATGTAATTATATACGACAGAAATAAAAATGCACCTAAGAGTAAAGTAAACGAAACATAAAACTTATCTAAGCATAAATATAACATAACATTAACATCAGACCTAAATTAACATAATTGTAATATAAAATTAAACATATAGATATAACACTAAAAGATACAAAAATAAGATTAAAGTAAATGTGTGTCTAAGAATATGTTAAACAAAAACATATAATACTAAAGTAATCATACTCTCTAAATCTGAAATGGTTAAAAACGACCATTTTAACAGTGAAAACTCGTTTACCATTTTAAATAGTAATTTTTGACTAAAACTTTAGTAAAATAACTACTAATTTAATTAGTAAAAGTAATTTTAGGTTATTTTAAACTACTAACAGAATTAGTAGATTTCTATTTACTAATAACATTAGTTTTTTTTACTATTTAATTAGTTCAATTTAACTGCTGATTTAGTAGTTTTTTACTATTAATTAGTTATTTTTTACTAATTGGAAAAAAACTCGTTCACGATTTTAACCCCTAAATGGTAGTTTTTAACTAATTCAGATTTAGAGAGTAAACCTTTGAAAAATGTAAACATAAACATAAAATTTTTGACGAAAAATATGAGATACATACGTATTTTTTTTCAATATTAACCCATGTTGCAAAGCCCTTGAAAATTACCATTGAATTTCCATAGGAAAAATGCACTTATTAACTTTTTTAAAAATGCATTAAAATAATTGTAGTTTTTTTTTAAAATTTTGCAACTTTCTTTTCTTGAAGCAACCACATATTAATAAAATGAATAAAATAATTCTTCTAACAATTATTTAAACAAATTATTGTTGTTATTTATTAACTTTTTCAAAAATGTTTAAAAAGAGTTGTAGATTTATTTGTCAGATAGTAGGGAAATAACAACAGTAAATTATTTAAACAAATTATGTAACATGTTAAAACATGAACAATAATATATATTTTGATAATAATATCAATGAATGAGGAAATTGCATTAAAAATAATAAATAATTTTTTTTTTTTAATAAATTCAAATTTTTTTACGTTTATGGATTTTTTTACAGCCTTATAACAATTGTTAATATCATTTACAGACCGGCCAAATTTGTCAGTCCACCCATTTTTTAAGAATTGAAAAACTTCTTTAAGCGTGCAAAGTATAATTATTAAAAAAAATTTATTTTTATTTCCTGAAAGTAGATGAAATTCTAAAGAAAATAAGACCTGAGTGAAGTGATTTAGTCCATTTTTCATTGAAATATATTTAAAAAAGTGGGATTTTTACTGATTCACAAAAATTCAAATTTATGACGAAATAATTTGTTGTTCATATGGTTTTTTGAAGTTCCTATGCTTGTTTTCAAGGTATTTTTCTAAGGAATAAAACTATTTTATAAGTATTAAATTGCAATTTTTATCTTAGAATATGCAGGGCTCGGAATTTGGACAAAACAATTTATAAAAATATGAACACATTATAATGATTAATGACATAAAAGTAATTTTAAAAATGTTAATAAATATATTATATTTTTTTTCCGAAATTTATTGACAATTAAAACTTTTTTATATTTTATATAGCATTTTATACCGTTTATTTTATATAGTATTTAACCTCAAGACGTTAATTATAATTTTCCTATCTTTTTTAGTCCAAATTTCAAGCCCTACATATTCTAAGATAAAAATTGCACTTTAATGCTCATAAAATAGTTTTATTCCTTAGAAAATTACTTTAAAAACAAGCATAGGAACTTTAAAAAACCATGGTTATTTCGTCAGAAATTTGCATTTTTGTGAAACAGTAAAAATTCCATTTTTTTAAATATATTTCAATGAAAAATGGATTAAATCACATCACTCGGATCTTATTTTCTTCAGAATTTCATCTACTTTTAGAAAATTTTTTTAATAATTTTACTTTGTACGTTTAGAGGAGTTTTTCAATTCTTAAAAAATAGGTGGACTGATAAATTTGTCCGATACTGTATTTAATAAATATACGACAGATTTTCATTGTTTGGACATTTATGAACAGAAATATCGTTTACAGAAAGAAAAAGGTCAATTTTTCACGATTTTATACCAAAACGAAAAAGTGTATTTTTCCTACAGGAATTCAGTGGTTATTTTCAAGGGCTTTGCGGCACGGGTTAATATATTTAAAAAATACCTATCTCATATTAAACGGAACATAAACTTTAATACTAAACATATCTAAAACAAAAAAACTAAATAATTTCCCAAAAAAAATCAAAGATTATAACAAAATGTTTAAACAACTCAATTAAAGAAAACAAAATAGTTTCTCGAATTTTTTAATTTCTTTAATTCAATATAATCATTAAAACTGATTCACAATTTTTTATAAAATATCTCAATAATGTATACTTGAAACAAGAATAACTAATCCTATGAGAGTACACGTAATTTGACGAGACAGATATTTATTATATTACATAGAATTGATTATGTCCTAGAAGTTATGTAGTTTATGTAATAATTATTTACCTAGTACTTTAATATGCCTATAATAAATATTAATAATCTTCACTCCGCAAACAAGAATGTCTTTAGAATCACTTCAAATATAACTTGTACTCAAATTTGTGCACATTTAGCGCATTTTCATACTTCGTCAATCACACATAATTCATCACAGCTCACTCGGATCGCACTCGAGGAAGAAACTTTAGATTATCTTCATTACTGTCATGTAATAACTTCTGTAATTGTTCTATTCACAATCGTGAAGTTTTGGCCTTTATCAACTCCTTTATTTAATTACTGTATAACTTATTAGCTAAACTGTAAACAGATGAGATAAAACAATTTTCAGGTCACTTGCAAACTTAAGATGGGTATTATGAATATATATATACTTTCGTTCGTTAGCAAACTTTACTTAACTTTATTAAATAAAAATTAAGTAATAGAATTGAAACCAAACAATAATTAAGAAACGCTTCAACAAAAACGCAACGAATTTTTAATAATTAATGTCTTAAAACTATGTTTTTAATTTCAAGCAAACATTACCATGAAAGACGAGGGTATAATTCGATGATTCTTTTCTATTTGCATATTTTAACATTATCACAATTTTCAATTTTTCTGTGGAAAATGAGAGAAATGCAGAAAGGGAAAGAAAATGACATTTTATGATGCGCTTTTCGTTATCCTTTTGCGAAATGAATTCAATGAGAAGCAATAAAGATAAATGTAAATTTTAATAAATTATATAAAAATGAAGGTATTACACTGAAAAAAATTCTTAGTAGACTACTTTTTAACTAAAGTTCTTAGTTCAATAAGTCCCCAATTATTGTTTTGTGATTATACGTTAATTAACGGAACTATTCTTTGTCATTGATTTTACTACTTTCACCAACTAACTTTGTATTGTAGTTAATTCTACTACTTTTTACAACTGTTTTAATGATATTTTTACAACTAAGAAAAAGTTGTTCATTGTAGTAAGTTAAATTGTCTCACTTTACTACAAAAGTAGTTCAGTTAATTGATTTTCATTCTACTAAGGGAAAGTAGTTGGATATTTCACAAAAAAATTTTTCAGTGTAGAAAAAATATAAATGTATAAAAATGAAAACGTAAAGAACAAAATATAAATCTAACTATTAAACACATAATTAATTATAAATATTTCAGAATCTCGTGTAATATGAAGCGATAATCAGTGTCCAGAAGTTTTCAGGAAACAAGTCCTTAATAAGGTTTCAATGGTGAGATTATTTTTAACCCTAGGTAAATATACTCGTTCTTTTTTATGTGAAGAAGCTTCGCTCTGCTTGCTTCTTTCAATGTCTCAGTATCAGTCTCTCAGTTTAATTAAAGACTGTAAAAGATGTTCTTACGACGATTCTCACTTAAAGTGCTAATGCTAACGCGCCTGTGCAAGTCAAGGGTCGTCAGAAAAGACCATTTTACACACAAAAGTCATCCGCAGTAAGGGCTCTTGATTCAATATGAGTTCAAACAAAATCATAAAAAGTCACAGTATCCAGAGTCGCTTTTAATTGAAACAAAAGATAGCTGGAGGCGGACATTTTTAATTATATTTCTCACTTAGTAATTGTAAGCAATCCAATCATTCCTGGTGTGAAACGCGTGTTATACTATTGTCTTTAAAAAAACAGAAACATAATACCAGAGATTATTATTCGCATTAATAAATTATTATTTCAGATCTACATTGCGAAGAAAACAGCAAAATATTGATTTAAAAATATTGACACAAAATATCGATACATCTGGATATATATACAAACTACAAAATTTGTGAATAAAAAGTGCAAAAGAGAAATTAGAATTTTTCTGTGAACTGAAAAGGCTTTGGTTGCTTTTGCAATTTACATGGTTTACATTTTAAAAAATCAACTCAAGACGCTTATCGATTTTCGTAGCTTTGAATTGGAGCCTTAGAATTTCATTTCTTCAGGAGACTTTTATACATGCAAAACACATATCATCTCCTTATACATTTATTTCGTCTTAAAAAAAACTGCAGGATGATAGAATTCATCCTGCATGCATAGCTGTGCTCTATATACTTTTTTCTAAGCACAAAATATAACGAGTATTCCTTCGTGATATAAAATGAGATTAATTAAAATTCTACACTCGTAAAACATTAGAATTCTACAAATAAAATGCACTGGAGTTTTTTACGAGTTCTTAACAAACAAAACAATTTTAATATAATTAAATTTTTTGTTGTCCCATCATACCTGAATTTAAACTTCATTCGTAATTAAATTTATTATGACTTTTATGCATACAACAAACATAATATATATATATACATTTTTACAATCTTTGTTCTTGTTGTTTTTGCATAAAAATTATTTCGTACAATGATAATATATTCTAATTTTAAAAAGCAATCTTCTCAACAATATTCTTCAGTTTTTAAAAAATTCCATTTATAATAAGTTTTAACGCCAATAAAAAAATGATAACAAAGAGATTAAGAAAGTGCATAACCAAAAAGGCGAAACTTTTTAAAGAGAAGAGTCTTTTTTTATTTTCTCATAAACTTTCAGTTCAGAAGGAACTTATTTAAGTTTCGCATGAACTTTTGAAGATCATAAACTTCTTAGATCGGACATGACCATGACGGGAATACTGGAAAATCTGATCTTTCGGTTTCTGTGTTTCAAGCAGATCCAAGTTGTATTAAATGAAAATCTAAAATATGTTTGGTGCATCCCAACAAAAGTACGTATTGTCCTGAATTATGGAATTTTTGTTTCAGTTATTCTTCTTTTTCCTAAATTTTTCAAATAACTTGGACATTTAAATTTCCAAATCCGACAACTTTGCAATATCAACTTTTATTTTACTTATATACATTTTTAGTTTAATTCTAGAATTCAAATAAATTGTATAAAAGCAGAAAATCTCAGGCTAAAAACATGGGATATTTGTGATAAAAAAAGAGTAATAGAAATTTTTTAGTTTCTTTTTAAATTGCAGCGAGACTATTTAAAAGTAGAATAAAATCGATAGATGTCACAGTTCAGTTGTTTTAAAAAGAAAAAAAAAACTTGAATAGTGCACAGCTTGAACTGTGAAGAACACACAGTGTAATTAAAAATCGAACTAACGATGAGGGAAGTTTGAATCAAACCTCCATAACATCTGTTCATGAATATTTAATTTACCTCAAATTACCACTTGAACGCGGAGGTATAATATTAGCTTTGCGAAAGAAATCGAATCAGTCACTGAGATATTAGAATATCGGCCAAGTGCAATTGTATTCGTGAAATTAAGTTTCCAGCTCGAAACGTAATTGATTTAATCATTTTGTTGGTTTCAATATCTGCAACTGTATGATTTTCAATTGAAATTTAATATAATGTAACTTCCTTTCATGTCAAACAGTCAAGCATGAAAATATAATTTCAACTGACGTGGAATATTAAAATAAAGAAGAGGAGTTTAAAAATTTTTGAAAAATATTCTTCACTGATCTTGACATTTTTTTCTTTTTTTCTTTTTATATATACTTCAATTTTATATTGAATTACTTCTTAATAATTTTATTATATAAATTCAAATATTTATTGAATATAATTTTCAAGAGTTTAAAATTATTTTAAAAGAGCTGTTCATTATGTTTGAAAAGCTTCTCGTTGTTTTTTAATAGAACCTGAATTATTATTACTTTTGTAGTTATGAAAGCCGACATTGGCTGGAAACACCTCGTGCATCTTAATCACACTAACAAAGTTAAAGTAAAACCTAAAAACAATAAATGCAGATACTCTTAAAACAAATCTCGAAATAAATCTTTAATTCATAAATCAAGCATTTTATTATTCATGTTTCGAGCAATCTGTAAAATTCGATTAGTTATCGAATTTCATAGAAAGCACTACTCTAAACAGTTTTACTTGAATTTATTTTGATATTGTTATCTTTTACTTCTTCTTAATTTTATTTCTTCTTATTTTAATGTCTTCTTATTTTTACTTCATATTTCTTACTTGTTATTTTTCACTTCATTTTATTTTAACCTCTTATTTTTATACGTTTTGATTTTAATCTCTTGCTTTTACTTTCATGATTCTTTTCAATTTTTTTTTCATTAGAATAATTGAAATAACAGTTCCCGTTAAAGTAACAATTTGAACAATTTTCGCCCAGGATTCAAATAATTTGAAAATCTGCAAGACCATTTTTCCATTAACATGACACACATACATACCGCATGATGAAGCTTTTCTAAATGAACATTGAACCAAGCTTGGAAAATAAAATGATTTTTTTCATTAAGCTGTTCATGTCAGAATTTTTTAATGAAAAGAATATAGAAAATTGTAAAAAAATACATTTCAAAATCACTGGCAAGTTTGCTGAAAAATACTGATATGTTAAACTTCAAGTAGAGTATATGTTCCTGATAAAAGAATACGAGTAAAAAGTAGTTACTTTTTTGTTTTAATGAATACATAAAATTTGAGCTGAAAACCGAATTAAATTCTGAATTAAAATGTAGACATCGCGAAAAATGAAATTTAAAACATTAATTCTAACTCTTAATTTTTAACAAGAGCTTGTTAATTTATAAATAATTTATGTACATTAATTACATATTAAAAGATTCACATTAGTTTTTCGTGGAAACAAGTTTCGTTAAAAATAATTATTTTAATAAGTCATTATTAAGGAAAGAAATTTTCCATTTTTTGACTTTTTTCTTCACTTAAATTGTTTTCTTTTGAATTTAAATTGTTTCCATGGTAGAAATGATTTAATACACACACCGATCAAAAATATTCTCATTTGTATTTTATAAATTGTTTTTATTTTTATCTTTAATTGGATGGATTGATATTTGCTTTTAGTTTATTTAAATTATTTAGTAAGTCATCTAGAAAAATATACTCGATTTAAAAATAATAATTCGTTTATACACTAAAAATTCTGAGAAAATTTGAATTAATAATTCGTTTATATTAGGTTTTTTATTTTCTTGTTATTGGTGTATTGTGAAATAAATTAATAAATTTTCTAAATTATGATTAATAAATTAAATTCTGTTTGAAAGTACTAAAATGAAAGAATAAATTTCCTAAAATCAAATATACAATAATATATACCAACATTGGTTCTCTATAATCACGATTTTAACTTTCTAAGAAACACCAATCAGAAGCGAGAGATAAAAAGCAGAACATTCGCATAATAAATGAATTTATCGAATAAAATATTGATGCCCAATGAAAAAATTTATATAGTAGTAAATGAAACAATTTTTATCAATGGGACAAGATTTTTATTATTTAAAAAATAAATCTACTCTCTTTTATATTTAAAAAATCGCGCGGAATGCCATTATAATTGCGTCATTTTGTGCAGGCTCGAATTTTCTCGAACTCGAATCGACTCTCGATGTTTTTCAACAAAATTAAGTTAGGTTAAGTTAGAGTACAACGAAAGTGTAAAGTTTTTTTGTTTTTAATAACAGTGATGGAAAAGCTTACAATAAAAGAGCATAACGAATATATTAAATGTATCAGCTGTTCAAACAAATTTTAAGAGAGAAATAATTTCACAATCTTGTTAAATAACCCCGAATAACAAATTGAACGTAAATGTGAATCAACAATAAATTGTTTAACAATCACTGCTGATTGGTTTTTTTTTATTCGTTAACAACAAAGTTTCGTTAAATATAGAAAATATTTTTGCCCGGTGTGGCACCAGAGGAAAAACTAATTTTCACCTCAAATTCGTGTTTATTTCTTTTTATTTACTATATTTTTTTGTATCCACTATCCTTCGGCGGAAAAATTCTGATCATTTTATATACACACACACAAACAAAAAGAAAAAAGTGACCCGCCTCTAATTTTATTTTCATGTTTTTTTCTGGATTATACAATTTATTTTAAGGTTACTAAAAACTGAAATTTCTTTTTAATATCTTTTTTTTAATGAAGTTTATGAGAGCGGTTAGAAAACGTGAAAATAATGGGATTGTTTCCTGAATAACCTGGATTGTAGGTAAATTGTTCTAATCTTTTGATGAGTGCCTGAAGAGGCTCGTCCAATTAACTGAAACTCGAGATTGCACAATTCTAGGATAGGAGCTTTGATACGCTGACGTTTACCTCATAATTAAAGTGAGTTTAGGAGCAGCCTATCGCATTGGTATAGCTTGGAGTGTGATTTTGAGTGCGGTCAATAAGGTCATCAGGGCGGAGCACGCTATTACCGATGGAGATGAGGCTAGGCTATGCTGCATTGCTGCCGGATTATCTCCGTTGAAAATGTGAACGAAAACTCGAGCTGGTTGGGCATTGCTGGGCACGCAGGTGTAATTTCCGGAATGACGACCGGAAGCCCGCGGCACTTCCAGCCAACTCTCGCGAGCCAAAAGGTCCGTGCTCACATTCACACCTTGCTCGACGTCGTAGTTGATCATTCGAATATTGTGGTACCAGAATAGGTAGGACGGCGTTTCCGTCGATTTCTTCACCAGACAGTGAAGTTGTAACGTACTTCCGGGACGCACAAATTTCTCTGATGGACCTATTATCTCTGCACGCGCCTCTGCAACATAAAAAATTCACTTATTTAGTCTGCACGGTAAAAAAATTATGAACGTGGATACAAAAAATTATTAATATAATTAAATTAAGAAATCAATGTTTAATTTGACATATGCTTATTTGTATTTTTGCTTCCTTAACTAAATTGAATATTGTTTATGGTAAATACAGGTTTATTATCTTTAAAGTACAAATGAACAATTTATAAAAAGGCAATACTCATTCATGTAATAGTCATACTATTTTTCGGTATATATACGTCAAATACCTAAAACAGTGATACACTAAAGCGTCGATTCAGTGGACGTCGGTCGAGTGGACTAGTTTGTTGATGAAGTGGTGATCGGTGAGAAGGGGGCGCTGAGCTCGGCGAACACGCATATTCATAGGCGTACTAACTTCTAACTAGTGATGCATTCAAGCGAGAATAAACAAGAGAATCTCAAGATCGAGAATTTGTATCGTCTGTCAAGACAAAATATTGATCTTGTATTGTTTTAACCAAGATTCTTGAAAAAATTCGTGTCAATATGATTTTGACGCAACACATTTTTGAAGATTGTTATATTATACAAATTAGGTAAAACATTATCTTGTACAATTGATAAAACTAATAAGATTTGGACTTTAATTAATTAAATTAATCAGTTAAATTGATAATACCTTTTCAATTTATTTATTTAAATCAAATATTTATATATTATAACCTAAAAATCTTTAATTTTAGCAATTGTACAAAATCACATTTTACTTAATTTGTACAATATAACAATCTTCAAAAAAGTTTTGCTTCAAAATTGTGCTGACTCAAAAATTTCTTTTCAGTATAGATTTATTTTAGATGTATTTATTTAGCCTAATTTTTAGATTTTATAAGGTAGCATATTTTCTTATGTAGCAAATAATTTCTAATATTTAAAGCTTTTAAATGAATTTTTATATTCTGATGCTTATATTTATTTTAAAATATTACAACACAACCTGAAATTTAAGGAAAATAAAAATTGTCATAACCCCACATGATAGTTAAATGATTTGTAAATATGTCAATCTTTATTTTCTTAATACCAATTATTGGAAAGAAATTTTATATAAAAAATGAACTTTTTTTTTAGATTAATTATTTTCTTTTATATCAAGTTTTTCCAAGTTGAGACGCTTTCCTAAAATATAATCCAAATTGTAACAATCGATTGAAAATCTTTTTATTAAAATTTGTGATATATTTTCTTTCAGTAAATTTGTATTTTAAATATTAATCAGCAGCAACTAACTTTATTTTTCAACATATTTATTTAAATATACATACTACTCTTAACAGTAAAAATTAAGCTAAAATAATTTTTTTTTTTTTAATTAAAAAATCGTTTACAAATATTTTTAAACTACTATTTTGTTGAAATGATTAAAAATTGATAGAAACAGAAACAATTACGACTTTAGATGCATTTATTGTATCTATTACATTTATTAAAAAAAATTTATTATCTGAATCAAGATTTGTTAAGTCTTGAACAATTGAATATTCAATAATCTTGGGTTAACAAACTTCTCGATATTTCGAGATATCTGAAACAAATTCAAGATAATCTTGTCTTGAAGTGCATCACTACTTCTAACTTTCGCGGGCGCGTGGTGCCCTACTACAAACGAAACCGTGTCGTGCCTACTATTTTTTCAATAGTTTAATACTTAAATATTTATTTTAAATTTCCATTCTTTTATTTTCCAATTATAGTTTAAAATAAGTATGAATTTAAAGAAAATAAAAAATAAGTACTTGGGAAATATACTTTTAAAGTTTCATACGGCCCTGACTGTTTACGTGACCTTCCGCCAATAACCTCGTCGATTCAGTGGACCACAGGACATTTTAGTCCACTGAATCGACGCTTTAGTGTATTGAATATCAGTGCGTATTCACTTTTAGCTTACTTCACAAACAAGATAAAAAGTTATAAGTCGATATATCCAATTTTCTAATATAAAAACATTTAATCTTGATATTTCAAGATTAATTTATTTCCACTATTGTTGGTTACAATAATTTGTGTCCATTCAATGCTTTGTTAATATTGTCACGTGGTTTAGACGGTTTAATCTTTAGCAGACAGTCGCGTGGGAGCAGTATATTAATTGCTAAATTTCTTTTTATTTATACAAGTCTATTAAGATTTAATTTATAATATTCTTACTTAGTTTATTGTTGGTATATTATCAAAGGAAAAATGTGTGATGCATTTATAAAACGCAAAAAAAGGTTTCCGAAAAACCTTGATTCGTTATCATGAGTGCAAAAAAAAGTTCCAATTTGTCGGACGGTTTAATAAGTACATCTCTGACAAAAATAATATATATTTTTTCAAGTTATATAAAAGTATTAAAACATTTATACCAGATCACATAATTTATTTAAGAAGTCCAGATGTTGAAAATGTCTGATTTATGTTTGAAATATATATGACAATCTAACCCCAAAATTTTGAATCCGATTCATAACTGGCAAAATAGAAACAATAAATATTTTATTAATTGGAAATCACTTATTAAAGTAAACTTCTATTCAAAACTATATTAAGAATGTCAATTCGTCAATCAGTATTATTAAAATTATGACTCTCGTTAAATATGTTTTTTTTAAGTTCTCAAATCTTAGATTTTTATCATAATTATATATGCATCTTACTTCAGTTATATGTTGATAATGACTATTACGATGATTCTCAATATCACTATTTCAGACATATCGAATTTATACCCTCCCGGGAAAAAAGGTTTAGATATAATTGATTATATATAATCATATCTCGATTTTGTCTCTATCTGACCAGATATAATTAGATTTAACCAGATTAAAAAATTTTAAATAAATAAATAAATTTATTGAAAATTATAAATATTATTAAAAAATATGAAGTCGGGTGATAAAATTAATAAACATTTGTAATAAATAATAATAAAAAAAAAATAAAAAAAATCGACTATCCCGAGACTCGATCCCGCACTCCCACGACTTCTAGTCAAGAGCTCTAACCACTGCTCCACACTGGTAGTTAAAAATAGTTCTTGTTAGAATGTATATGAATCAGTATGAGCGCCCGGGAAAAAGGGTTTAGATATAATCAGATATATTTCAGATCTAATGATATATGATTTGATCTATTCAGATATAATCAGATATAATCAGTTATTTAAACACATATCTGATTATATATATTTAGATATAATCAGATCTAACTAGATATATTTAGATATAATCAGATCTGATATTATATCTGTTTATATCTAGATAGATATCGCCTGATGTGAGGTCATATCTAACTAGATATATTTTAACATAGTCAAATCTGATATTATACCTTTCTATATCTAATTAGATATTGTCAGATATGAAGTCAGATATAATCATTTTGTTAACAGATTTAATCATACATAATATCAGATCAAACTATATCTAATAAAAAAATAATTTATTTATAATATATATAAATAATATAGTTTGCACTTTTTCAAATTTGCATTAAACTGACATTGCCGCTTACATAATTTCATTTTATAAATAAATTATCAAATTAATTTATAATTTAAAATTGAACAATAATATACCTAAAATATACATATAGATATATATAAGATGTGTATATAAAGTAAAATATGTGTTGAAATCTAATAATTTTAAAGCACAGAAGAAAGTTTAGATATGATTAGATGTAGTTTTATTTATATTTAATCTCGCTCATACTGATTCATATACATTCTAACAAGAACTATTTCTAAGTACCAGTGTGGAGCAGTGGTTAGAGCTCTTGACTAGAAGTCGTGGGAGTGCGGGATCGAGTCTCGGGTCAGTCGATTTTTTTTTTTTTTTTATTATTATTTATTACAAATGTTTATTAATTCTATCACCCAACTTCATATTTTTTAATAATATTTATAATTTTCAATAAATTTATTTATTTATTTAAAATTTTTTAATCTGGTTAGATCTAATTATATCTGGTCAGATAGAGACAAAATCGAGATATGATTATATATAATCAATTATATCTGATTATATCTAAACCTTTTTTCCCGGGCGAGATTAAATATAAATAAAACTACATCTAATCATATCTAAACTTTCTTCAGTGCTTTAAAATTATTAGATTTCAACACATATTTTACTTTATATACACACTTTATATATCTATATGTATATTTTAGGTATATTATTGTTCAATTTTAAATTATAAATTAATTTGATAATTTATTTATAAAATGAAATTATGTAAGCGGCAATGTCAGTTTAATGCAAATTTGAAAAAGTGCAAACTATATTATTTATATATATTATAAATAAATTATTTTTTTATTAGATATAGTTTGATCTGATATTATGTATGGTTAAATCTGTTAACAAAATGATTATATCTGACTTCATATCTGACAATATCTAATTAGATATAGAAAGGTATAATATCAGATTTGACTATGTTAAAATATATCTAGTTAGATATGACCTCACATCAGGCGATATCTATCTAGATATAAACAGATATAATATCAGATCTGATTATATCTAAATATATCTAGTTAGATCTGACATCATATCAGGCGATATCTACCTAGATATAAACAGAACTGATTTTATCTAAATATATATAAGCAGATATATGTTTAAATAACTGATTATATCTGATTATATCTGAATAGATCAAATCATATATCATTATATCTGAAATATATCTGATTATATCTACAATATATCTGATGATATCTGAAATATATCTGATTATATCTAAACCCTTTTTCCCGGGCTATTCATAATGCATCTGTAATATAGTTAAATATTTTAAGAAATGTTATTTTCACTATTGTAGCGAATTTGGATTATCTATGGCTCCATTCTAGCTATAAGTTTACCTATTACAGTGAATACTTTTGATAATTCATGAGAACTTTTTTTACCGTCTGTAGTCTCTAGTCACATTGGGTCAGAATTAGGGTGGTCAAAATCAAAATTTTTTTACTGCTCTTACCCCCTAGGATTGTTCTACATAAAAAATACCCTTATTTTTTTTAATATTTAGATGAGGCTCAAAGCGCTCAAAGTTTTTTTTAAAAGATTTTTTAGTAAAAATGGTAGAGAACCCTTGAAAATCAATATTTTTCAATTAGCCAACTCTGCTTCTATTCAGGAGACTTCAAACAATAATGCATAAATGTTTATTTAACTATTTCTCATTATTAAATAATTTTTAAAGGGACCCAAAAAAAACTGTATAAATTACAAAATTACGAAAAAATCGTTAAAAAATATTTTTTACTATTTTTATAAAAGTTTTTTTGAAATTGCTTTTTCAAAAATTAAGATTTTGAATAGATTTTGAATAAATAACATAAATATTGAGTTTTAATCATTATTCCATGTAGGTAATTGTTAATTTGTTTAAACAGATTATTATTGTTTATTTACAACTTTTTATCAAATTGAGATAGAGAATTGCAACTTTTTCTTAATTTTGCAACTTATCGAGGACATTGGAGCCAAACACGAACAAAAAAGTTAAAATAAGAATCATAACAATTTTTTAAACAAATTATATTGTTTATTATAAACTTTTTATGAAATGGAGCTAGACAGTTGCAACTTTTTTCAATTTTGACAATTTTGAAGGCCTATAAAGACAAGTATTAGCAAAAAAATAAGAAAATGAATTTTAACAATTGTTTTAACAATTTGATAATGCTTATTGCTAACTTTTCATTGAATAAAGCTAGAAATCTCACAAGGTGTCAATCAATTTATAAACAAGGATTCAATGGACTTTTTTTACGTTTTAAAATGCAAATTTCATTTCTTGAGAAACATCCCTCACTATTGCATCAGAATCACGGTGTGCCTAGAGCGACTTTAATTAAAAGTGTTTTGTATATGGGATTTTTTTATTTTTTCTAGTTCTCTAACACACTACAAACTTTTTAAGACCAAAAACTCAATTATCCGTCGGGCGTTTTTTGAAAAAAGTGAATTTTAATTTTTAAATTTTACAAATTTTGAATTTATTCATTTTCAACTTCTCTAAAACTGAAAAAATATTCTAGAAATTAATTTTTCTAAAATATATATATTTTTTTTGAAAAAAGTCAATATAATTAAAATTTATTAATTTTCAAACACATGTTTGTATACTTTTTAAAAATTCAGTCATTAATCAAAAAGTTAAACGTTTTATTGACATCACGTGATGTTCATGCAAGTGTCGATATTCAATTGTTAGTTAACCTTTAGTTACCAATTAACCAATGTTTAATTGTTAACAACATGTTGTTTAAAAATTAATAAATTTTAATTATTTTGACTTTTTTATAATATATATAGGGCAGAGGGCCCTAAGTTGAATCCCCTTTAGATTTATTGCTATAAAATCCAAACCAAATAAAATATATTAAAATGTTTTATATCGGATGAAAGTACAATTTATAAGGTAACTTATGGCCACAGGGATAAAGTTTTATTTTTAACATATATATACATTTTTTAATGCATTTTTTCTAATTGTTAAAATATTCAGTCTAAAAAAAAGTGTCCCTAAGATGGACGCCATCTTAAAAGTCTCTAAAAATTGTAGTTGTAGTAGTAAATAAGAAATGAACATCGTCCCTGACAAAAGTATTGGATTGAATGTCAATCAGTATTCTTCCGAATCATTCCGAAATTTGTTTCCGAGCCAATCAGTTTTTATCCGAATCTAAAAATGGATGTAACTTGACGAAAACTTCTTTCCGAATCATTCTGAATTAATCCGTTTCATTCTGAAGCTAAATTTTAATCCGTTTGAATCACGTTATTTCATTCCGAATCAATCAGAATCAATCCGTTTCATATTTGAATAAACCCGAATAAAATTGGAACCGATTGATTCGGAATGATTCGGAATGAAATAACGGGATTCAAACGGATTAAAATTTAGCTTCGGATTAAAACGGATTATTTCGGAATGATTCGGAAAGAATTTTTCGTTAAGTTACATCCATTTTTAGATTCGGATAAAAACTGATTGGCTCGGAAACAAATTTCGGAATGCCCCGGAAGAATTCTGATTAAAACTTATTCAAACTGATTGGAATTCAATCCGATACTGTTGCCAGGGGTGTAGCAATTCTTAAACTAATTTTTTATCATTTTACGGAATTTATCAAGAAATAACATTTTTAAAAACTCCAATTTAATAACTTAACAGTAAAAAGCTAAAAAGTAGTTAATTGGCTCGAAAAATTATTTAAAAAAAGTGTAAAATCGAAAATATGCAAATAAATATATTAAAATTTGATTCATACTTGAGAAAAATTAATTTATAAAATATTTTTTCAGTTTTAGAGAAGTTAAAAATGAATAAATTCAAAATTTGTAAAATTTAAAAATTAAAATTCACTTTTCTCAAAAAGCGCCCAACGGATAATTGAGTTTTTGTCCTTAAAAAATTTGTAGTGTATCAGAGAATTAGAAACAATTAAAAAATCCCATATACAAAACACTTTAAATTAAAGTCGCTCTAGGCACACCGTGAATGACGACTAAACGCTTGTAAAAAATTGTGAAAAGTTTAAAAGTAATTAATGACATTGCAGAGCAAAACGTAAAATTAATATCAGATTTTAACAAACTAATAACAAAAGGTGAGGATCAGAAACAGTCCTTAATTAAAGTTGTTGCAGAATACCGAAAACAGTTTCCGAAGTGTAACAAAAAAACCTTATCTGAAAAAATGATGTGATAATACCAACACATGTATTTATTATATAAAAAAAATATTTTAAAGTTTTTTAACTTAATTATTATGTCTTACAGTCATTTTTAGCTCTCAACAAAAGAAAACTTGCAAAACTAAAAGAATGTTGCGACTTTCTAGCTCTATTTAATAAAAAATTCAAAATAAACATTACTAGTTTATTTAAACAATTGTAAAAACTATTATTTTTAGTTTCTTGTTAGTACATGGATTCAATGGCCTTGAAAAGTTGCAAAATTAAGAAAAAGTTGCAACTCTCTAGCTCAATTTGTGCAAATCTTGAAAATAAACAATATAATTTGTTTAAACAATTGTTAAAATTATTATTTTTACTTTTTTTGTTCGTTTTTGGCTCCAATGGCCTAGATAAGTTGCAAAATTAAGAAAAAGTTGGAAAGAAACAATAATAATTTGTTTAAAGGGGAGGTGAGGGCAAGACGGGGTACCTGCCTTAATTAAGAAACTAATTAACTAATCATGATCATTTTTTGCATAACATAGCACCGTTACAATAGCTTTTGATTGGCCAAGTCACTGATTGAAAAAACCAAGTTTTTTATTTGCTACATGAAAAAAACTGTTTTTGGCGATTTTCTTGTCATTTTTGCATTTTATTTAGAACGTGTTTGCTATTTTAATAATAACATTTTATATACTATATAATTTTTTTCATGTTCAACAATGATTACACTTGAAGTTAAGCACTTTTTTATTTTCGTTTGGAAACTTACTTTTTGGAAATGAATTTTTTAATGAAATTCCGTATGTGGGGGCAAGATGGGGTATAGGAAGTGGGGCAGGTCAAAATACTGAAAACCAATCATTTTCTTATTTTATGAAAAAAAAAATTTTTTTTTTGTGATTTTATAAACTATTTATACCGTTTTGTTATGTAAATAATACATTTAAAATACAGGAGCAGGTAAACACTTGTTTATTTCTATTATAAAAGTTATTGTTTTTTGAGGTTAGCTTTGTAATTTAATTTTACATGAGAGAATTAAAATTACGCATAAAACTGGTTTTTTAGTTTATTTCATAAAATCTAGATAAAGATGCTTGCGAAATTTATAGGCAAAAATAGCTTGAGGTCATTTTAAATTAAATAGCAATTTTTATTCTAAAACGTGGTAAAGACAAATTATATTCAATGGTCATATGTGCTCTTTTATTTTTTAAGGGCATGTGATGAAGAATGACGTGAATAATATGTGCAAAATTTGTACATAAACTTTCTCCTAAAATACTGGATATTTTGACACCAAACTTCGTAAAAAAACTCATTAAGAAGGTCTCTCTGACCCAAGTTTGTTTGAACTTTGCTTTATAATTAATTTTTTAACATTTTCCAATTTAGCGAAATTTTTATGAAACTAATTTTATGGTAAAGTTCAAACAAACTTGGGTCAGAGAGACCTTCCTAAGGATATTTTAAGTAATCCCACAGAGTTTGGAGTCAAAATATTTAGCATTTTAGGAGCAAGTTTACGGACAAATTTTGCTTATATCAGTGACGTCATTCTCCATCACCAACCCTTAATCAAGGTGAGATTATGTAATTTTAAAATTTAATTTAAGATTAAACTTAAATATTAAGATTGTGTTTAGAAAAATGAATGTGAAGAAGTAATTTTTAAAAACACTTTGAAACATAATGGGATTTTTTACTACAATTTTTCTACTCAAAAGAAAAATTAATCTTTTTACTGTTGCTTAATCTTGAATTCAATTTTAAAATTAATTTACTTTCAATAATAATTCGGTTCTTTTTCAATAATCTAGTATTCAGTTTTTTCAAAATAACCGGTTATCCAGTTTTTCAAAACAAACGGTTTAAGCGGTTTTACCAAAAAGCAAAAAACTGGTTTTCTAAAAATAGCATAATCGGAAACCGGTATTTTGAAAAAAAAAACCAGATAAAAACCGGTTAACCGGTTTTCCGCACAGACCTAAAGGCCTATTAATTTTTAAATGTTCGACTATACTCTTGCGAGTATACTAACTATAAAAAAGAATAAAAATTAATGACTCTGTGTCAGATGAATTTAAAGTTAATGAAATAAGGATTAATTTTACACAAGAATAAAAAATAGAAATTTTTAATTATTTTATAAATTATGAACTCTCAAAAGTTGTCCCTCCAATTGAACCATTTTGAATATAAACATTTTGTTTATTTATTTACTTGAAGGGGACTAGTGACACATCAAAAACTCTTAGTGAAAATAAATCTTCAGGTTTTTATAAAGATTTTGAGATACTTTAAATGAGTGTGCCCTATATCTCCAAATTAATTGTAATTTAAAGAACTAAAAATACCTTGTACCTTCTCAGCGAAAATCAATTTAAATTATTTCAAATCTTCTGAATTATAGGTAAAAGGGGATTATTCGATATCGTGTTGATGAGCTCCGAGAAAAAATATTTTATTGATAAGATACTTTTAAAATTATATGACTTTACTTTGATATTAAAAATTAATTAAATTTTTTCTTTCAACTTTGTAAAATAAAAAAGTTTCTTTTGTATATAAAACTAAAGAGAGAAAATATAAAGGTTAAAAGAAGAAAACATGCTGTGAATCGAAAATAAAAAGTAATCGTTTTGAGAAAATCAGTTAGAAAAAGAAATACAAATTTTAAAATGTGCCGGAAATTGACAATTGTTTCTCAGCTTAATAAACAACCACTTTGATTTTTTTTTTTTATTATAGCTTAAACATGTTTTTATTTTTAGATCATTAATAACTAGGTAATTGAAGATAAAATCTTTTATCTGTTCATGAATAAAATTTAGAAGTTTGAAATTTAAACTTTACTTGGGTAAATTTTGAATAGTGTGCTTAAAAAAAATTCCAGCCTTCTTTTTATTAACAATTTAAAGGTTTCTGAGATACGCCCATGTAAGTATGTGTGTGGATGTACTTTTTTCTTGTGAACACGATAACTCGAGAACGCTTTAACGAACTTAAATAAAATTTGGTGTGGTTATTTTTACTACTAAAATCTGAAATAAGAAACAAGGGTTTTTAAAAATAAACATTACAAAAAATTTTATTAAATTTTGATTTTTTAAAACTCTTTTTTGTTTTTTTAAAAACAAAAAAAAAATTGTTGACTTATAAATTTAACGTAATATATAAAAACATCTCCTTTGCTTAAAAAAAATCTCGAGTGACCTATATAAAGTTTATATTTTGTCAAAATTTTAACAAATAAATTGCAATTTTCAAATTTTTAAAAAATTGAAATTTTAAATTACCGAAAAATTACTTTAGTGCTTGCTTTTTGAGGAAGCAAATATTTTTACTGACGTGTAAGCAAAATTTTCATGAAATGAACATAATCCTCGACTTGTTATTTATGTTTCAAGATAGTTCAGCCATTATTTCTTGATTTTGTGGATATTCCTGGCTTTTAAGTTTAGATATCTACTTGGATTTTTTGCGAATATTTGCGATATTTATGAAAAAAAAAAGATTTTACTAGACATATTTCGAATTACAGAAATATTATTTAACAGTATAACGATCCTTTATCTCAAATAACTAGAGTAATAAATCACTATTTCGAAAAAGATCAATGTATTATTAACAATATGATTAAAATACAATCTTATAAAAGCGCGTCAAACTGTTTGTTTTGCTGCACCAAGCTAGACTACTTTCATAGTGCACTTACAACTCGGCTAATCTTGACATAGACTTGTCCCAAGACGAAGAGATAAATTACAATAGCAGTTGCCTATAGATAATATTAGAAACATACTGGAATAGTAGAATATTGGTTCATTGACCCGTCGATTAAAAACATACATTATTTATTATAAATTATACGAATTAATTGTTTTTTTTTTTTGTTTACAAATATTTTTTCTTAGATGTTATCTGGTAACCAAGGTCGTAAATTCGCCGATTCCCAGGTTCCAACATACGGTCTTTGCGAATTTTGAAGTCCGGGTAAATCAGTAACAATATATCTGTTATTTTTAAGAATTTTCGTAATTTGATATGGACCTCGAAACTGGGGAATCAGCTTTTTATATACCTCCGGAGTACTATCAAAGTTTTTTATCATAATCAAGTCATTTTCCTTATACTCATACGGCGGTTTTCGTTTTTTGTCATAAATTCGTTTTTGTTCGATTTGAGCCTTAGTTATATTTTCAGCTGCTTCTGAACGCATTTTTTCAAGATCTCGGGAATCACTATCTACGTCTGTATTAACAATTTCTTTAAGATTATCTACAATAGGTCCACGTTGATCAACACCAAAAAGTAGTTGACTGGGCGATTTACCAGTAGTTCTGTTAAGGGTGTTATTCATGGCAAACTCTACATGTGCAAGTACTTTATACCATTGTTTACCCACATCATTGTCAGTCAGTTTCGCAAGCATCGGTGTAAGTACACGGTTAATGCGCTCAATTTGTCCGTTAGCCTGAGGCGACCCTGTCGCGATCTGTACATGTTTGACGCCATTTTTTTTTTAGAAAATCACTAAATTCTAATGAAGTAAAAGAACTTCCGCGATCTGACACAATTACTAAAGGACGACTATAGCTATGAAAGTAATGATCAAGAGAGGCAATAGCCTCCTTGGAATTGGTCGTTTTAGTCGCATACAGTCGTATGAATTTCGTAAACGCGTCAATAACTAAAAACACGTATTTTTTTGTTAGAACTCGGTGATCTACTGGCCCGTAGTGATCAATATGCATCATATTAAATGGAGTTTTTCCTTTAACTATGGGGTTCAAAAACCCTTCACGTTTTCCGAATAATGGAGAGAAAGAGATACATTTCAAGCAATTTCGAACATGTTCGATACATTTATCCCGCAGATTTGAAAGCCAATATGTCCGACGTATTACTTCTAACATCTTTCCCACCCCTACATGTCCCATCTCATTGTGATAATGAAAAAGAACATGTTTTGACATGGATTCCGAAACGACAAACAATAGCTTAACTCCTTGTTTTTTATAAACAATACCGTCGCGCATTTCATAATATGGATCATTTTCTCTTTCAAGTTTCTGAATAAGTTTTTTTATTTGAGGATCGCGAGATTGACAAACTGTAAGGTTCCACTCAAATGGGTTGTCTTCTACCACCAAAATACCAAAAGATCTGCTGAGGGCATCAACATGCTTCATTTGTGTACCTGAACGGTGTACAATTTTAAAATCAAAACTCTGTAACTCTAAACTCCACCGAGCTATGCGAGTATTAATGTCCCGTTTTTCTAACGTTTGAGTTACTGCATTACAATCAGAAACAATTACAAAAGCTATACCTTGAAGATAAGTTTTGAATCTGCGTAGAGCATAAACAATCACTAGAGTTTCAAGCTCAAAACTATGATATCGCGATTCAGGCTCAGTAGCCCTGCGACTAAAATAAAATAACTGATGCATTTTAAGATCTACTTGTTCTTGAAGTAAAACCGCCCCAAATCCATGTGAACTAGCGTCACAATGAAGTTCTGTAACCGCGGAGGGATTATAAATAGCTAAGATTGGTGCACATGTAAGCTTCCTTTTCAAAATGTCAAACGCGTTTCTTTCACGCTTTCGAATTTAAATTTGACGTCTTTCTTTAACAGCGTGTATAATGGCCTAGCAATTAATGAGAAACCCTTAATAAACTTCCAGAAGTAAGAAGCCAGGCCGATGAAGCTTTGCACCTGTTTAACTGTTCTTGGTTCCGGAAAGTTTAATACTGACATAACTCCATTATCAGTAGGACTTAATCCATCTTTTGTCACCCGGTACCCCAAATAATCTACTTCAGTAAATAGAAAACAACATTTATCTAACCTTAATTCCAGCTTGTTTTTAACTAATATTTCAAATACTTTTTTTAATACAGTCCTATGCTCTTTGATAGTCCACGTTGCGATTAAGATATCGTCCATATAAATAACTATGACATCGGATTTTAACAATTCAGACATGACTTTATTAATAAACCGTTGAAAACGTTGAGGTCCAATTTTTAGGCCAAAAGGCATTCTTACAAACTCATATTGGCCAATAGGTGTAACGAATGAAATGTATTTGATAGAATCAGATGCCATTGCGACATGATAAAACCCGTCCTTTAAATCAAGTGCACTGAAATAACATTTATCTCTAAGCTTATCTAATTGGTCCTCGATTAAAGGAAGAGGGTAATTATCACGCGCCATTTTTTTATTAAGAGCACGAAAATCTATGCACATACGCGTCTCTCTATTTTTTTTCGCGTCAATACAATCGGGGATGAATATTCGGAAAAACTTTCCCTAATAATTCCTTTTTCGAACAAATTACCGATTATATTTTTGACATTTTCTTTCTCACTATAAGAAAGCCTTCTAGGACCAAACTGAACCGGTTGGTTGTCTTTTAAAATTATGTGCGCCTCCGCATATGTTTCTGGAATATTCGGTCTTTCGGGAATTTCGTAACAATCAATAAACAATTGCACAAAATTTTGACTATCTAATTTTGAAATGTTCGGATTAACATTCAATTTACTTTCAACCGAGATATGATCTGTTTCTATGTTAAGGATTTTACACACGGTTTTATCGTAACCTGGATTTTTTGATAATCTATAACCGAATTTCTTTAGTGAATCTCGCCCTATTAGTACTGGTGTCGATATTGTTTCATCTGTAACCACACCCATAACTAAATTTTGAGTATCATTTTCCAATGTGGCTTTTAACCTAACTATCCCTTTAATTACAACTTTAGATTTGTTTATTCCGTAATAGCGTTGCCATTCTTTAGTGGGAGATTCGACAATTAGCTTACTAACTAAATTTTCTTTAATTAAACTGATAGGACATCCTGTATCTAACCTTGACAAAACTGAGAATGATTCTACATCCACACAATCAAACACAACCTTTTTCTGAAACTCATCTCCACATTCACTTTTTATATCAATAAAATAAACTTCTTCTGTTTCACCATCAGTTGTATCATCATTGTCTGCAGCATCGCCTTCCTCTGATATTCCTGATATTTCAGTCGGATTTTCATCTTCAACACAACCGACTTGACGTTGACCCTCCGTATCTTCGTTGTGGTTCACTCGTCGAAATACCTTTTTTTCTTGCTTGCACTCTCGTGCCAAGTGTCCGTGCCCTCCGCATTGGTAACACTTTAAACTTCCTCGAGAAATCGTTTTTGTTTTTTCTGGTTGAGACAATGAATATTTAAAATTTGGTAACGGTAAAGTTTTGTCCACTGCTTCCATTGACATCTCTTTCCTAAACCTCGATTTTCCCGTTGAAAGTTTTATCTTTGAGAAGGCTTTTAACAAATCTTCTATTTTGCTAAAAGATTGTATTCGAGCCTGGTTTTGTAAATGTTCGTTTGGTATACCGTCTATTACATAGTCGGCTATTTCCTCGTCGCATATTGGAACTCGATTTCCTAAGATCAATTTATTGTGGCAATAATCAGCGAATGATTCATTTGAACGCCATTCACGTTCTTCAAAGATTTTTCTGAGCTCTGGTTTACTCACACGTTGGTTAAACATTGAATCCATCTCTGTCATCAACTCGTTGATATTCATTTCCAAGTAGTTTACTTTACTGTGATACCACTGCAGGGCTTTCCCTCTCAGCTTTGACCCGGTTAATATTTTTAACTCATTTTCACTGAGTTCGTAGGTATCACGCAAAAGTAGCACCTGAGATTTCCACCTATCAAAGTGAACACCAGATCCGCTATATTCACTGAGAAGTTCACCAACACTTTTTAGACTTATCGATGAACGAGATGTTGAGGTCCCTGAATTAGAGGAATTAGAGCGTGGTGATGTTGCTCTGAGAAATTCATTTTCCCTTCTTAACATCTCAATTTCACGTTGCATCAGCTCTCTTTCCCTTCTATCCAATTCGGCTTCACGCCTGTCCATGTTTCTACATAAACCTGGTTGATTTTCTTCTCCTGCTTCTAAACTTTCCAAAATCCGGGAAGTCGGATCCTGTAAAGGCACTCTTTGTTGATTATCCTCCTTATCTAATTCCAAATCATCCTGTGTATTCAATAAATCAAGAATTATTTCTTGAGCTTCTGCGACCCATCCTCCTGAAGGATCAAATTCATTTAAACGCATGATCAGTTCAGCTTTTCTACCTGACGTTGAAAGTTGCTTGATCTTGAGAAGTTCTTTTAATTGCACGACTTTCAATTGCTTAGGATCCATATTATTTTAATATTTTTGTTAAAAGTTCAAAACGTTAGACATCGACGTATGAAAACAATTTAATATCCATTAACCTCAACATTCGTCTATATTCACAGGTTACACAAATGAACGTCAAAACTGCTTTGTAAACACAACATTTCTTTCTAATAACAGCTTTTATATAAAACTAGCTACCTTTTCAAGTTCATCAAGTTCAACAGAGCATCTCTCAATTAGCACCCAGCTGTATGAGACTTTAATATATATTGAAGCACTAAGCTAAATGACGCACTTTTTACCCGCCCGAGCACACAGCTAAAAGCGTCCACCAATTTATCTTCTGAGAACCATATTCTATCCCACTTCTGATATTTATAGCGATCCTTTATCTCAAATAACTAGAGTAATAAATCACTATTTCGAAAAAGATCAATTTATTATTAACAATATGATTAAAATACAATCTTATAAAAGCGCGTCGAACTGTTTGTTTTGCTGCACCAAGCCAGACTACTTTCATAGTGCACTTACAACAATTAATGTTTTGATTGTCTTGTTAACCTTAAAAAATTAGAGTGAACTAAATTTCATTTAAAAATTTTTAAACTTTAAGGCTTTTTTTATTTGATTGCTTCATAAGTATTTTTATTTCAAGTAAATTGTTTCAATCAGGCTGTCAGAAATTCAAAATATAAAATTGTATTTTTGAGTTCGCTATTTATCACGATAAGAAAACTTGTTGGGATTATTAAACGTTCAAATAGTGATTTTTAATCCACTGTAAACTACGTCTATAACAATTTTAATAAATAGAAAATAACTGTTTTAAGAAATTTCGTTTAAATTTTCAAAAATTATTGGTTATATTAGATCCCACATTTTGGATATTTAAAATAGAAATTTATATTCATTATTTCAGTAATCCGAAAAACACAAGAGCATCAAGTTTCAAGCGATTTCGTTTATATTTTTAAAAATTTGTTGCTATATTAAATCCACTATCTTAAATTTTTAAAAAACGACTTTATATTCGTAATCAGGAATCCCAAAAACCTAGGAGCATCAAATTTCAAAAGATTTCATTAATATTTTTAAAAATTGGTCGCCATATTGGATCTGCTATTTTGAATTCTTAAAAAAAGACTTTATATTTGTAATCAGCATTCCCAAAAACCCAGAAAAATCAAGTTTCAAACGATTACGTTTATATTTTCAAAAATTTTTCTTCGTATTAGATCCTCCATTTATTTTTTAGAATATCAATGATATTCAATAAGAAATATATTTTATGCCGACTTTTTCATCGTTCTGCCCCACTGTGCGAATAAAAAAAAAAGTTGCATATTTATGGGGCATTCTTTCTTAACTTTACATCTTCTGTTTTTTATTCTAATAAACAGAATTTTCGGAAAACTTTATTTATTTTTTCATCCGCAAAATTAAAAAAAATGATAAAATATACTGGATAAATGGTTTGATAAAATGATTACTCGTTTTCTTAATAAGTTTAACTGGCCTAGAAACTGGTAAACTTTATTAGTTTTCTGATTAAATTAACAAGAAAGTTAATTAAATTAAATTATCCTCTTATTTAGTTTAATTTAGTTCGTAATCACTTTAGTTTTTTTAGTATGCTAGTCAACTGTATGAAACATAAAAAAATTATTAGGTACTTTTTATTTTCAATTATCCATTTATGGTTCTTTTAAACTCGGGAAATATAAATAAATAAAAATCACGATTTTCTCTGTGGACTTAAAATGAGCTTTTTGCCTTTAATTTTAAATAAAAAAATCGAGCATATTATTTGTGTGTTCGTATTATAAAAATAATATATAATTATAACAGAATAGTTATTCTCGTCATTTCACATATCATTACTGTTATAACAAAAATTTTAATCATTTTCTAAATTATTCTTGTACTTCTGGCATTTCAATTTCAAGAATTAATGGATTTTAATTTTTTATTAGCCCATTAACGCCTAGAATCCCAACCCTATTGTTTCTAACGATTATGTTGGTATTTTAAATTAAATATTTAGTTTTTTAAATACTTTATGCTCTTCTAAAAATCTACCAAAAAAATATTTTTATATTTTCTTGTTATTGGTGATATCCATATGCTTGTAATATAAAATGAATTTCAAATTATTACCTCCCATATTTCTCATTATTTCAAAATGCTAAATAAAATTTAATACAACAATATTC
The DNA here is from genome assembly GCA_037103525.1 of Ganaspis brasiliensis. Lineage (NCBI taxonomy): Eukaryota > Metazoa > Arthropoda > Insecta > Hymenoptera > Figitidae > Ganaspis > Ganaspis brasiliensis. The sequence continues at coordinate 4,417,850 of JAZKLR010000009.1, read as the reverse complement.
AAATTCTCTCTTTTACGATTATATGCGGCTTTGGCAGGAACAATATTTAAATGATTAATATTTTCTGTTTTAAAATTATAAATGCGCATATAACAAGATCAAAGCGTTTACATTATTATTAATTCGTTTGCGGCTTCTCAAATCGGAAAATAATATGTATCTGATAAATATTACAATAATAAAAAATTGTTATCATTCTTGTAACAATATTAGCATTTTCTGTGATATTTTGTGAAAAACATTTCATCATGAACCTTATCAAAATTAAGTTCTATATTAAGTGACTAGCCTATAGTACGTTCGTAAATTATCAAAGTTTCAGACCTCCCTTCCACACCACAATAATTTATTCTGTACCCTGATTACGCCAAAATTTTAATAATTTATCAATTACTTCACCGTCGTGATTTCTTACTCATGTTCATCCTCACTTGCTATTATATTATAATTATCGCTATTATAATAAATTGCTAGAAACTTAGCAATATTAAAAAATTTAAACGTTTAATATTACAACCTATATAGTTATATATAACTTAAGCGTAGACCTTTCATACATTATTATACGCAATTTCCGCAAAATTGACTATTTTATGAAGCTGTAAAGACAACATATCTATTTTTAATGAACTTTCTGTTTAAGATTAAAAAAACATATTATTGAGTGTAATTAGTTTATGAGGATAATGCTTATTCTGATAATGTTTTTTTACTTATTATAATTTAAAAATATTTCCATTAATTTATTTTAAAATTATTATTTTTACAATATAAAATTTATTTCATCAAACTTTTATTTTGCAGAATAAATCATAAACTGGGTGAAAGCACTGTACTAATTTTATTCACAATAAAAAATACAGTTGTTCTCGTATAATCGTTGGGTTGAATCTTTTCTACAGAAAAACTTTTATTAACCATAACCAGAGCGATAAGATGAAAGTAATAAAAACCACTTGCTGAGGTGATAAAATTAACAATGTATATGTATATTAATTGTTACAACTAGCAATCTGATTGTTCATATTATAAGTCTCATAATTTAAAACTGCCTTCATTTGTTTTATCTCAAAAATTAAAGGATTAAAAATATTTAATTTTAGACCTTTACTTTTTGTATTTCTATTTATATTATTTTCAAGCGACGGAAACGTTTTTGTTTTACAAAACATTGAGTTGCAGCGAGATATTCATTTTTATGTATTATTATTTACCAATGTTAAACATTTATTTCATACGTATTTCTTGTCGTTTATTAGCTCATTAGAATTGTAATAAATACTAAAAGCTTTCAATTAGTACAATCACTCCAGAGAATTGTTGGATTTATTATGAAGATTTATTGAAATTTTATCAATAGATTATTATTTTATTGCGCGAATCAATTGCCTTTTATAACAGATACGATGTCTTAAGTTCATAAACAGTTTAAAAATGACTAAAATATAATCTTTTCTAAATAGTAAATTAATTTAATTATTATACTTTAAACTTTCCATTAAAACGTTCTTTCGTTTCATTATCCAAGTAATTAGTAAACTAACTAATTAATTATTGAAAACTAGTTTTTCGAGTAAATGTTTTATTGATTAATCAAGTATCGACTAAAAATTAGCATAATGTATTTCTACTTTATCTTCTTGGTAAAAAAGAGTTTAGTAATTATCTACTATTAATAGGGCTTTTTGTCTAGTCAGCTGTATTCAAGAAAACTGACCCATAAGGAAGTGAATTAATTGGAATGAAGGGGATTGAAAATTTATTCGGTTCGTGGCTGGCAAAAGGAGATTTGTTAGGATTCACGCGTCTGATTAATTTCATTCTCTCCGATTCTCCACAGTTGGGAATAAACAATATCCAACTCTGATTTGATGCAATCGACTGGAAAGCAAATTCAACTTTCGAATTGACTTGATTCATAATTCCATATAACTTTAGTTTAAGTGGATACTTCTTTCAACTTTATTAAAAATAAAATGCATAAAACAATCTTTATAACATTTCCATTGTAATCAGAAACATTTCATTCTAAAAATAAGTTAATAATAGAAACAAATAAAAATATGAATAATTTTAAGTAACAAATAAATAATTATAGATGTATAAAAAACCGATAAGCGAGAATAATTACAAAATTTATATTAATTGGAATTGATTGAAATTTGGATGAACTGAATTTGGAATTGATGAAAATTTGACAGAGATATGAAATAAAACTTTGACGATTCGATTAGATTATTAAATGTTTATTTACTGAAACTGTAATAAATTCAAATTGAGGTCGATTGAGAGTCAATTGAAAATTTGAATAAATAACAGTTTAAAACAACTGAAGCTAGGTTTGTCTGATATTTGAATGAATTGAAGTTTAGATCTCTAATCAATTTAAGTTTTAATTAATTGAAATTTCGATGAACTAAAGTGTGGTTCGATTTATAAAGGACTCATTTAAAACTTTTGCAAATAGAATTTTGTCTAAAATAATTTATCTTAACAAATAATTAATTAAGTATAAAATAAATTTTCAATTGGAATAGTTAGTCGTGCAATAAAAGAATTTCTAAATGGATCCATTTTTTATATTGTCATAGGCAATTGTGATAAGAGAAGAAAGTGATAAAAAATGGCGCGCTTTAAAAAGCCAATAAACTACATCTCTGCTCTTATCAGTCTTCCGGATTTTCTGAAATGCGTCTTTTTTTGGATCGCAGCGTCAAGCAGTGTTTTCCTCGGCACTTGTCTGAAAAAGAGTGAAATAAAAAGTACAACTAAAGGAAGCATTTATCTTGCACAAAGGTGATATTTTAAAAATGCTGAAGCAGAGAAACATATAAAATTTAAACACGCGAATATACGCTATATATACATATAAATCCATTACTTTTCAACGTCCTGAGATTCTAATTCAAACCTGGGGAGAAAAAAAATTGTCGACTCTTACGGGACTAAGTGAAACTGGTTAAAAGAAGTGAAATTAAAACGAGAAAGGTAAAAGTGAGATAGTTGAATAATAGAGTAGATTTAAATTGTGTCCTGCAAAGTGGAGGAAGGCGACTGAACTAACGAAAAAGAAGAATTGGATTAAAATTAACAAAGTGCTGGATGGGCAGGAAGGTTAAATAAGTGGTGAACTTGGCTGAGAACTAATTGGGATCAGAATCAAGAAAGAAGAGACAAGACTTTGAAGTGTACAAGACAATTAATATACTCTCTTCGATTTTTCACTCAAGCTCTAGACTATACAGGATTTCAATGAAATGCAAAAATTCTCCTTGAAAATGTATAATAAATGAGCAATGAATAATATTTTGAATATTTATACACATTTTGCGAAATTAAATTACGCTTTTCATAATTTATCATCTATATTTCTTTTATATTTTTAAAACAACTTTAGCAAAGATTTGTTTAAAAAATTAATTATTTAAGTTTTATTCCTTGAAACTGCCTTGGATTTAAAGTTTTCCAGAGAATGATTTTCCTTCTTTGATACTCGAGTAACTACTTTAGTGACTGGAAAGTTTAGCAGTAGTGGCTTAAAGCAATCTAAACATTTGTATTTGTTTGCAGTACACATATATACGAGTTAAGAAGTTTAAATTCACTTTCGTATGTGACGAAATTACGTGTTTGTTTTATTCTCTCTTCGCTCGCGAGATTATAGTAAACCCTACCGAAACTCAATTATTTTCATATATTTTCAAACTGAGAGTTGAAAAGCCGGGTCTTTTAGAGTATGGAAATTTTACTTGCTCTTATTGTTAAGAGCGGTGAGGGGTCGGGGGGCTTAAAACTTAAATCCAAAAACATGTTTGAGAATTTCTTCAATAACTAATTCTACTTCCAATTTCTAGTGATTTTTCTTCCATCCAAGTTTTATTTAATTTCAATATTATTTTTATTTTTTTCTAATTATTTCTAATTATTTATTCACTTCTGAGAAACCTCTTCTTTTTTTGATTCTCTTTTTTATTTTCTTGTATTTTTTTTTATTTTTTAGACATTTAATAAATTTTTTTTATAATATTTTTTTCTCATTTTCTAGATGTTTTTCATTAATTTCTGGTTATTAATCCTCAGTCCTAATATCATATTCACTTAAGAGTGATTTTGTTTTTAGTACTTAATTGATTTATATTTCTTTTTTAAATCACTTTATTATTTATCAGGGTCTACTAACCGGGAATTTAAATTGACCGGGAAAAACCGGGAACTAACCGGGAATTTTCCGTCAAACCGGGAATTTTTTTTTCTGGGATAAGAAATTCTTTTTAATTTTCAATTATTTTCTTCAATTTCCAATTATTTTCTACTATTCTCAATTATTTTCTTCCATTTAGAATTATTTTCTCAATTATTTTCTTCGATTTTCTACTATTTTCTTCAATTCCCAATTATTTTCTTCAATTTTCAATTATTTTCATCAATTTCTAATTAATTTATTTAATTCTGAAATATTTTCTACGATTTTCAATTATTTTAATCAATTTTTAATTATTTTCTACAACTATAAATAATTTTTTTTGAATTGCCAATTATTTAATTCAATTTTTAATTATTTTCTTCGATTTTTAATTAATTTCATCAATTTTTAATTAATTTATTCAAATCTCAACTATTTCCTTCAATTTTTAATTATTTAATTTAATATTCAATAATTCTCGACCTGTTTCAACTATTTTTTTCAATTATCATTTATTTATTTCACATCTCAATAACTCCTCCATTTTTCAATTATTGTCTTCTATAATCAATAATTTTCGGCTTTTTTCAATATTTTTTTTCGATTATCAATTATGTTTTTGAAACTTAAATTCAATTCATCAATTATTATTCAACAATTTTCATAAAATCTGCGTAAACTAATTATGAAAGTATAGACAGTGTATTGGTATTCACTATTGAATCTTCATAGATTATTTTACCTAATTGATTACTTGTTGATGATCATTAACCACTATTTTTATTAGCATCTTTATTTTCAAAGTTTTCAATCTTATTTCGAACTTTCTACTCTCGCTGTTTTGATTTAATTGATTTTTCTTATTTAATATCAATTTGAGAATTAATATTGCAGTTATCAGCTGTGGAAAGAATTCGCTATTTCCGACATTATTGTTTAAACCTAACGCTTAAACTTATATCTTATTTAAATTTTTTATTGTTAACTAGTTTTAGTTTTTTTGTTAAGTACATATGTACCAAAGGGCCTCAAGCCCGTAAATCTGTATATAAATAAATAAATAAAATCACATTTTCTTCAATTTCAAATTATTTTCTACAATTTTTAATTAATTTCTTCAAATTACAATTACATTCTTCATTTCTTATTGTTTTCTTTAAATTCTACAATTCCTGGGTTGTTCAATTTCTTTTTTCTTTAATTATCACTTATTTTCTTCTACTTTCTATCCAATTATTCTTGAATTATTTTCTTCAATTCTCAATTATAATTTTCGACATTCCATTCCGTTCTTCAATTATCAATTTTTTTTTAATATTCAATAACTCTAGGCTTTTTGCAATGCTTTTTTTTAAATTCTCAATTATTTTCTTCAAATTCCAATTTTTGTCTTGAATTTTAATTATTTTCTTCAATTTTCAATTATTTTCTTTAGTTTTTAATTATTTTGTTAAATTTTCAATTGTTTGTTTCAATATTCAGTACTCTCAACTTTTTTCAATTATCAATTATTTATTTCATGTTTCAAAACCTCCTTCAATTTTCAATAGTTTTCTTCTATTTTCAATTTAATTGTTCAATTATGTTTTTCAATTCTCAATTAATTTCTTTAAATAACAATTCTATTCTTCAATTTTTAATGTTTTCTTCAATATTAAATAATTACTGTCATTTTCCATTTTTTTTTATTATAAATTATTTTCTTCGTTTTTCAATTCAATTATTCAGTAATTTTCTTTAATTCTCAATTATTGTACTCGAATTTCAATTTTATTTCTCAATTTTCAATTGTTTTTTTTTTAATATTCAATAATTTTGTGTTTTTCTGATTTCAATTTAATTATTTAATTTTCAATTTATTTCTTCAATTTTGAATTATTAACTTAAATTTTAAATTATTTTTTTGAATTTTCTATCTAGTTGACCAATTTTCAATTATATTCTTTGAATTTAATAACCATTGTTCATTTTTTTCAATTATTGTTCAATTGTCGATAATTATTTCCTTTTTTTTTAAATTTTGTTTCTAATTATCAAATATCTTTATCATTGTTCAATTATTTCTTTCCATTTATTAATTTTTTTTTCATTATTAATTGTTTCTTTTAATTCTTAATTATTATTTTTTGTAAAGTATAATATTTAATTTTTCAATTCTTAATTATTTTCTTCAATTATCAACTGTTATCTTTAATTTTTGTAGCCATTTGTAGGTCTATTTATATTTAGAATAAATTTTAAGTTAACAAGAGAAAAAACCGGGAAAAATAGGAACAAAAACCGGGAAAAACCGGGAAATGACCGGCAATTTTGTGGGACGAAATTAGTAGACACCCTGTATTTATTCTTTACTTTCTGGTCCTTTTATAATTTTATTTTTTCTTTATTTTATTATAGGACAAATTCTTTATTTCTTATTGGAAAAAATTACTATAGTAATTTTTTCCTTATTTTTACTTTTTTGGTCAGTTTGGTTGGTATTTTTTTAATTTCTATTAAGGTCATGTGATGGATAATGACCTCGCTGATGTAGTCAAATTTTGTCTGCAAATTTTCAATAAAAAAATATTCTTCTGGACACCTGTTTTTGCAGTTTAAATATGTTTGAATTTTGCTTCAAAATTACTATATTTGTAAATTTAAAAAAATTAATTTTATATGTTATAAGTAAGTAAAACAAATTTAGATCAGACAGACCTTTCTAATGACATTTTAAGTAATTCTACAAAGATTTTAGGGAAGAAATATTTAATATTTTAAGAGAAAGTGTACGGACAAATTTTGCCTAAACTAGTGACGTCACTCTTCATCACATGCCCTTAATTTCTATCTTTTCGTTCAATTTTCCTAGTTATTTTTTCACTTTCCAGTATAATTTTATTCATTTTTTATTTGCATATTTCATTTTTAATAAATTTTTAACTTCTACACTGTAAAAACAAGTGTCTTATTTTAAGACATTTTTGTCCTCACTTTTAAGACGTTTTAGGGTGTCTTAATTTTAAACCAATAAGAAAGCGTCTTTCAAAATTATTGACCAATGAAATTGCTTGAAATAACCATAAGACGCTTTCTTAATGTCTTGTGTCTAAAAATAAGACACTTAGAAGACAGCAGTTTTTGCAGTGTAATAGTTTTTTTATTTTCTTGTTACTTTTGTTTATTAAAACTTTTCAAAATTGATTTTGAATAGCTAATTTTATAGTTTTAAAGCATAGAATCGCATTTTTTGTCAATTCTAGAGTATGTAGTATTGGTTCTGGCGACCCGGTAGGAAAGAACGAACATAAATGATGGGAGATTAGGGGTAAATTTTAGCAGTGAGAAAATGGAATTTTAAAAGAATTCAACATCTGCATAAATACTTAGAATGTTCTAAATTTATGCACGAAAAAAAGGAAAATTCAAGCTTCAGAAGCAGATCTTGATAGTGCGATTTCAGGAATTATATACCTCGCCTCCATCTCATCTTCAATAATATAATGCTTGCATTCTTTCCAGTGACTATTGTCCAGCTCGTTTTATTCTCCACTTTTAGTCAGGTCAGTGTCTTGAGAAATCTTTCATTCTTTCGCCTCTATCTCCAAGTGAAATTCATATAAACTCTCAAGCATTATAATTAAAATTCTCTAAAGCTTGGAAATCGAATCTGAGTACTGAAACCTAAAAGTAATTGACCTTCTCTTATTTCTTTTGAAAACTCTTCCTTAATAATTCACAAAGAAAAAAAAAAGTTCTTCCAAGATTTCTGACCCAGTAAGAAGTTTATTTGATATTCTATCTACTTAAGTAAACTTTCCTCTCTAATATTTTTATGAATTTAATTTTTATTTAATCTATTACTTTTTCTTGCGGTAAAAATATACTGTATTATTGATATTTTTTTTTATTTATTCTCTTCTTTTTTAGTTATATTATAAAACAAGAATTTTTTATTATTTTTACAATTCGCGATCATTAATTCATAAATGAATATTTGATAGGTTAATAAATACTGTTTACTAATTATTATTAATTCTACTAATTACCATCCAAGCGTTGTTTACATTTTACAGATTCTACTTCTATGAATTATTAAACTAGATCAATAAACGGTTTATGAAAAGATAATATTTAAACTCTGCTTAAAAGATTATTATTAATTTTTTTAGCGTAAGCTAATATTAACAAAACAATTGAGTTAGAAAATTGGATGAAAGCAATAATTAAAAATTTTCAACATCTCATGTTTCAATTTTGCTGAAAATTGTTGAATTAAGTTTTTAATTTTGTGGAAGCATGCGTGTATTGCATTTGAGAATGTGTTATCGAGCAGAATATGCATGACAAAGTATAAAAATTGAAAAAAAAAGTTATTAAATTTTGCATCAGTTTATTAGAAAAAAAAACTGAAACTTTTCTCGAGAAGAAATCATTGTCACAGATTTATCGTTGAGACAATTTTTATCTCTTAAACTGAAAATATCTGATATTAGTATTAATTAAAAGGAAGTGGAATCGCTTTTTAATTTGTCCATCCTCCTGCCATCAAATGAACTTCACTTTTAGTTGGGAAAATTTTTCTGCTTTAACAGCTTAATATTCAGGAGTCACGTTTATAATCATAAGATAGATTAAATTGTCATTAACCTTAATATCTCAAACTTTATGTTTGAATTGAAGTTGATGTTTCATTTGACTTTCCCCATTTCCCGTGATTGAATTAATCAGATTATGAAAACAAGCAAAGCTGATATAAACAGTTCCTGAAGATATATTGTACTATGTACATTATTAACTTTATTTAATTAAGAAGTTCTCTATTCTCATCCATCAATCATGTAAAAAAAAGTTTTCAAGAATGTATTTTAGTTCACCTGTATCCACGAAGTAAGCTAAACATTTCAAATGATTAACTTTCTTTATTCACGTAAAACATTTTCCTCCTTATACTTGACAACTTCTTTCCTCAAACAATCGATTTCTCTGATGTCCTTATTAAATGCAAGATGGATTTTCTGATTTTTAAAGTTTTATGTTTCAATCGTACTTTTATATAATTTGTGATCGATACTTCTTTATTTCTATATAATATTTATATTTTTGCACATTTCTTTCGTGGTCTTCATATTTTTACACCTTCTGAGGTGTAATTGTTATTCACCTTATAATTTGTGAGTTTTCTGTTTTGAATATTGAATCCTTTATCTTTAGATATTTTGTGATGCCTATATCCCTTATATTATTTTTTGAGCTTTGAGTCTGTTGATACACCGATAGATTAAAAAAAAGGTTACAAGGGGGGCCCTACTTTAACCCTCTCTTTTCAAGCTATCAGTGTAAAGAAACTCATATATTTGTATTGTTATATTTTGTCTGATATTTGTATTTTAGTTATTATTTTTTTAACCTTTATAAGCTAAATCCTCTGTATTTTTAAATTTCTGATGATAGTGATGTTTATATTTTGAAATTCTTTCTGATTCTGTGCATTTTGTGATGCTTAGATCTTGCAATCTTTTGTGATAAAAGACTTTTTAAATTTTGAAATATTTTATAATTGTTACTATAGCAACATTAACGCGCGCCTATAGACGCGCGAGAAACATTGCATTGTTTTTGGTTATTTACAATTAAAATTTTATTCAAATTCAAAATGTTTTAAAAAAGCACAAATTTTTCAATTTTATATTTAAAAAATCAAAAATAAGCGCACTATAGAGTAGGTATGTACGTTTCACCAAGTCGGAATGTTTTTCTGTCAATCCAAATTTTAATTTTTCCAAACTTTAAATGCTTCAATCGAAATGGTGACTCAAATTTATTTTAAGTTTAAATAGATAATTATTTTATTTATTCAGTCTTAAAATTTATATTTAATTTTTTTTAAGTACCTAATTATTTTAATCTTTTACAATTACAAATTAAAAAGTTTTAACTTTATTTTATTTATACCTACGATTTTAAATTGTTTTGAACTTTAATCAGTATAGAAACTACAAATTAGGTATTTATATTTTAATAGTAGGTAATAAACTTTAATTATTTTAAACTTTTATTTTTTTAAAATTTAATTAATCAAAATTGTTTTTATTATACACTTTAAATATTTTTAAAATCTAACAATGCTTACTTAAATTATTTTAAACATGAACCATTATATAAAAACTTTTAATTATATAACAAAATTTTATTGTTGAAAGCCTTCCATCAGTTCAAATTTTGAAAATAATAATTTTGACTATATAATTTGAATCAATGAAAATTGGGACTAATGAAATTTAAAATTAAGTGATATTTAGATTTAAAAATAAAAAATACAAATTAGATAATTAAATCCTAAACTATAATAAAAATTTGAATGAATTGTTATTTGTGTCAAAGAAAGTTTTGATTAGTATGTAGTAATTTATTGATATAATGATAAAATAAAGATTATTTAAAGAAATTTAATTTAGTAGTTTTTTTTTAAAAAAATAACGTTGGAAGTTTTGAAACAAAAAAATTTTTAATCATTAAGAAATGAAAAAATTATTTGAGAAAGGTGTTAGAAAATATTTAAAAATGGTGATTGTTTTCTTTTCATTGATATAATAATTGATGATATTTCCTTTTTTATTATTATTATTATATTGATGATTATTCTATAGTTTTATTATAAGAGGCAATTAATAATTCGATATTGGATAATACATAAAACAAAAATTCACATGATTTATACTTAATTAATTTAAAAATATACATTTTTTCAAACGTAACTGACTTCAGTATTAAATTTTTTTCCATTTGTATTCTGATATTATTTTGACATCTTTATAATATTTATGACACAAATCTTCTGTTTTTTTTTTTATCAAGTTTACATTTTTAATTCTTACTTGATTTTATACATTTTTTTATTTTTATATTTAGCATATTTTTTTATATTTTTTTATATTTTAATATAATCTTTTGCGATATTTATATTTTGATATTTTTTGCATTACTTATATTTTATATCTACTATATTTTTTGTGATATGTTTTTATTTTAAAATATTATGGGAAAATTGTATTTTCGCATCTTCCGTAACATATAGGCACATTATTTTTTCTATTCTTTGTGACTTTTATATTCGTGATCGTTATAAAATTGAATTAACTAACATGATTTTCCTTCTTTTATGAAATTATTATAAGTTTTTATGCAAACGAGAAGCAGACTTTAGAGCGTGATATTATTTAGATTTAATGGAAAATCGATTTTTATAGAAAAAGTTCTTATAATCGTAAAAAGAACTTTTAAAGTAATATTGTAAAATAGTAGGGTCATGTTCTTCGTATAACTTCGAGCCTAAAGTGACTTCGTGATAAAAGATTTTTGGGGATACTGCGGTGTACCAATTCACGAGGGTGAACTTATCTCATGATGGTTCGTGCTCTGCATTACATATTTACAAGAGGCAAATAAAAATTCCTCAAAATGAGGTCATTAATCGCTTTTTATCATCTGCGAATTGTGAACAATTTTTTTAGAAATGAATAGAGGATAATTACAAACAATTGTGATTTAAGCAGTGTTGATTGTAATTCCGTATAATAATAATACAACAGAATATAATAGTAATAATTTTAAATTTTAAATTTAGTAATATTTTATCTCGTAGTATAATATTGATGGCAATGTAAAGATATTATTATGCGTAGGGAAAATCTGAAAATTTCAAATTAAGTTCTTGTTATTCTACGAACGAACCTCAGGAACTTTGTGAAGGAAGTATGATTTTTAAGTTTTTTTTTTATTTTCATTCAAGGAGAAGATTTCACACTTCACTTGCGAAGCAAGAAGAACATAAGGATGCAGTTTCTATACTAGCTCGATTTCAAGTAGTCTGGGATTTCGTCTTCCTCCAAAGCATTATCAAACATTTGCTCTGTACACTCATCTCTTTTTTCCAGTGCATGATAAAAATACCAGATTTTAAAAAGTGCAGAATACGGTTTTATAAAATGTAGTTTGCTTTTATTGCAAACAATGATGTGAATCGGTGCTGTCAAATACCACCCTGTTTCTGTTTCAAAAAATATTCTACCACAATTGTTCAATAAAACAGACTAAAAACCAATAATTATCTTTAAAAATATAACTTCAAATCTGCCAATCCTGCGAACTTTATTTTAAAACTATCTTTGAAATCACTCTGTTCTAGATTTCAGAGTTTTATTAATTTTTAATTGAAATACCACGTATCAGATTTAAAAATAAAATGTTATACATATTTGTTATAAAAAGGAAGATTACTTTCTTAATATTATAGATTTTTCCTCATTTCAAGGATTTTGTTATTTTACATTTCGTTTTTAAAGGTAGATTTATAATCTCAAATTTCACACTTAAAAATTTCAATTTCATTCTACATTTTTAAAAAAAAACTTAAAGTAGAAAGAGATTATGCGGTTGAGAAAAGGTCTCTCGTATTAACGTGTTATTTCACGCAAAGTTAAAAAATTAACCAGGACGTCTGAAGATTATAAAACAACTGCAATAAAGTACACCTTGTGTGTTATATAGCCGCGGAATTCATTTCTTTTCTCGCATTTATCTGAATGTAATACTAGTGCAGGTCACAGCGTATCCTTTGACCCTCTCCCCCTCCCCAAAGTACTCTATAAAACTCCAGAATTTTGCTCTGGAAACTCCATTAAAGTAGTCGAGTCTCCGACCAAAACTAGAAGTTTAAGAACAAAGTTTCAACGACTGGCCTTTATGAATCGATGACATTCGTTCGACGAAGACATTAGAAAAAAAATACACCCCTTTATTGAGAATAAATTAATTCTAATTATATCAAGAAACTTTTATAGACTTAAAAAAAAATCTTATACTATCCATTAAAGATTCAATAACGTAATAAGAATATTTCAGGTCAATCTTATTTCTGTCAACGAGAAATCTGTTTAATTAATCAATAATTAAATTTCCGTTTTTCCGATGAACATTTATAGAAGATAATTGCGTGCAATACTTTAAGATTGCTGAAATATTCAGAATTTATGAGAAGATTTATTATAGATGGCGTCTTTTATTAAATAATTTTACGATTTTTATCACAGTCTAAGTAATAGATTCATTTCCAGTTGATTTTCTCTGAGCTTATTTTTCCAAGATTGGAGATTAAAGTATTTAAATTTTTATGAAAAATTGTGTCAAATTTACAAAGCGTTGGTTGGAGTTCAGTGATTAAGTAGTCCTCATGGGTGTTTAGCTTGAATAATCAAAGCCTTGTGTGCCGATTAAACCATCGATATCAATCAATATGAATATTTAATATCATTGATTACTTTACTGCCTTGATCAAGTTTGCTTTAGCGAAATTAAGTAGCTCCAATTCATGGTTTATTTGTTCTTATGTAATTGCTTCCACTTCATTATCTACTTTTTTCTTTTTATCTACCTAAACCCTGAAAACTTCTTTTCATCATAAATTACGTAATAAAAACTTTACACCACATATTTTACAAATAAACGAGAATTTCTTCTATGAGAAAGTAAATGTGATTTAAAAAATATTGAAGCTCTAGAATAATGAAAGTTACCAACCTTTACAAAATTTTTAAATTGCAATTTATATCAAAAAGTAGAATTTTCTTAAAAAGTAAATTTATATGTAATATTTAATAATTATTCATCATTCAATACACCCAGTAAAATCCCATTTTGAATAAAGCTAGTTAATTTTCCATCTTGATTTTCCACAGTGTTAAAATTCCTTATCTAATTTGTTTTAGAGAACGCGTACGTTGAAAGCTTTTGATCACAACTTTTGCTTTAAAGTGTCTGCTTTGAAAGGGATTTTCACATGTTCCGATTACGATACAAAATAAGCTGTATATAACTGTTATATACCAGCTTTTCTAGAAGCAACAAGATGAGTTTCACATGCTTCAAGAAATTTTGAACATGTAAAGAATGTTACAAAACTAGTTAAAAACTTTTTCTTGAAAGTCGATAGCCGCTTTATATCCTTACAATCTGTTTATGTAGCAACAAAGATTGTTCTTCAAAACTTTTATTTACGTTTTTTTGTTCAGAGATATTTTACTCAATAAACTCAATATATGCTTAAAATGAGCCATTCAAATAAACAGAGATAAAAGGACATTTTAAAATTTTATAACATATATACTAATGCGAAAATTCGATCGGATAAATATACATTTATTATGTTTTTCACGTATAGAATAAAGCAATTTGTCCGTTAAAATATATTAAACAAAAAACTACTTTTTGTAATTTTTCAATAGAATTTGTGCAATTAGGTGAAAAAGCTTTTTTATATTTGTAAAAACCATTCACCCTCATTGAGAAGCGGAGATAAAATACGTTTCAATAAAAAAGTTACACACGATCACTGCTGTATTCTCCCCCTGAAAATGATCTACATATTTATTCTTGGTCAAAAAAAAACTTTGTTTAAGAAACTAATATCGATAAAAGTGTAACTGAATAAATGCTCAAATATATCAATGGTAAAAGCAAATATGGTACAGGTTTTTTTACAAAATGTTGATTGAATTTTATTTTATGATTATTATTGTTTGTCAAATAGATTCAATTAAATTCTCAAATAATCTCTCAACTGGCAGTTTTTTAATGAAAATCAGAGAACTTATATATATTGAAACCAATATTGGCCAGGTCCTATTCAGAATTGTAAATTAGCTTTACGTTTTCAAGTTGACGTAAGGCGTAACTGTTCCATCGTAAATTGTGCTAGGAACTGAGAAAGGTAATTAGTTAAAGGACACACGTAGGATAAAGGATAAGGGGCATACCAGATAACCACAAATTTTGGTATAGCAATGATGTAAGCTAATGAGGTTGGCGCCGAAGATATCTGGAGCGCAATCAATTCAAATAAACAGATAAGTTTTCTGACTTCTTGAAAACTTCTCAAACTTGAAAACAGGAGGAAAATTCATTTGAATCTGCGGAAGACATTAAAATATGCCAATTACTTTTTTCAGATGGCAAGAAAATATTTTCAAGTAAAAGTATTAGGATTGCTCTTATTCTTAGCCCACTCATTCACTTTTCTTATAGTAATATTGAAACTGATTGAGTAAACTTCGAAAAGAATGAATATACTTAAAAAATGACTGTTTTTAGAAAAAGAAGATTGAATATACTTAAAACTAACTGCATTTACTTAAAAATAATCGAATATGCAGATTGAATCTATAAATGATTTGAAAATGATTTTCAAATGAAGAAATCAAAACTTGGAAAATGGTAATCAATTTTCAGGATAGCGTCAGTTCACTTAGAGATCAAATTTCCCTAACAAGTTTCGCCCTGGTCGAAGCGTCTAGAGCATGTAACTGATCGTGGTTAACGTAATTATTAACACACTAAAAGCACTGAGTATTATACCAGATACAAGTACATAGTACAGGCTCACACGAGCCTTTGTAGGTCTGTAGTTTTCAGAATTTTAAGTTAACTTGACTATGGTAGACACGCCTATAACGTGTTGCAAGATGGGTTGTGACATAGGACACAGTAGCGTTTTCAGTTCTCTTAGTAATAATAGGCATCACCCGCCCAGATCCTGGATCCGAGCATTTATTAAAAGTTTAAATTATTCCTTGTAATTTCCACTCATCTACATCCCTCTCGACAGGATGCAAAGCTTTCAATAAAAGAGAAAGGAGAAAGCTTGTTTGTCATCTTGTAATTGAAAACTTTACTTTTTTCGGGTCCGTATCATTTTGACACAAATTTTTTCGTGCAACTTGTTATATTGTACTCCCGAAGATGAATGTTATATTTTACTCCTTGTAAAATCAAAGATTTGGGCCCGTATCATTTTGACACAAATTTTTTCGGGCAACTTGTTATATTGTACTCCCAAAGATGAATGTTATATTTTACTCCTACTAAAATTAAAGATTTTTAAGTTTTAATTATTTAATAATTGAACTTACTGGATTAATTAAGTCTTTTAATATTAATTTAATGTATTAAAATCAATTATTTAATAAATAAGACTTAAAAATCTTTGATTTCAGCTGGAGTAAAATATAACATTCATCTTGGGGAGTACAATATAACAAGTTGCCCGAAAAAATTTGTGTCAAAATGATACGGACCCGAAAAATTGATGGGCCCGTATCATTTTGACACAAATTTGTTCGTGGAACTTGTTATATTGTACTCCCGACGATGAATGTTATATTTTACTCCTTCTGAAATCAAAGATTTTTAAGTCTTATTTATCAAATAATTGATTTTAATACATTAAATTAACATTAAAAGACTTAATTAATCCAATAAGTTCAATTATTGAATAAATAAGACTTAAAAATCTTTGATTTTAGTAGGAGTAAAATATAACATTCATCTTCAGGAGTACAATATAACAAGTTGCCCGAAAAAATTTGTGTCAAAATGATACGGGCCCAGATTTTTGGGCCCGTATCATTTTGACACAATTTTTTTCGGGCAACTTGTTATATTGTACTTCCGAAGATGAATGTTATATTTTACTCCTTCTAAAATCAAAGATTTTTAAGTCTTATTTATTAAATAATTGATTTAATACATTAAATTAATATTAAAAAACTTAATTAATCCAGTAAGTTCAAGTATTAAATAATTAAAACCTAAAAATCTTTGATTTTTGTAGGAGTAAAATATAACATTCATCTTCGGGAGTACAATATAACAAGTTGCACGAAAAAATTTGTGTCAAAATGATACGGGCCCAGATTTTTAAGTTTTAATTATTCAATAATTGAACTTACTGGATTAATTAAGTCTTTTAATATTAATTTAATGTATTGAAATCAATTATTTAATAAATAAGATTTAAAAATCATTGATTTTAGAAGGAGTAAAATATAACATTCATCTTCGGGAGTACAATATAACAAGTTGCCCGAAAAAATTTGTGTCAAAATGATACGGACCCCTTTTTTCAGCATTCACATGGGTCCGTATCATTTTGACACAAATTTTTTCGGGCAACTTGTTATATTGTACTTCTAATGATGAATGTTATATTCTACTCCTTCTGAAATCAAAGATTTTTAAGTCTTATTTATTAAAAAATTGATTTTAATACATTAAATTAATATTCGAAGACTTAATTAATGCAATAAATTCAATTATTGAATAATTAAAACTTAAAAATCTTCGATTTTAGTAGGAGTAAAATATAACATTCATCTTCAGGAGTACAATATAACAAGTTGCCTGAAAAAATTTGTGTCAAAATGATACTGGCCCCATTCACATAATTTTCTATTTAGACTTATTATTAGATCAAAAAATACTTCAATGGATGTCTGACAATTCTGATTAAAAAAACCATAATTACGTTCTTAACTGAGAACCTTAACTTCCAGGAAAAAATTATTAAAAATCAAAGAGAATGTCTAGAAAAGAAAGAATGCAGTTTGAATAATTTAAATGAAAGAAACAACTAGGCGAAAGGTACAAAGTTAAAAATTTTGTGTTAAATTTAACATAAATCATATGTTCCAAACGGTCCACTCAAAATTTGTGTTGTTTTGTTTATCGTCTGCTTGCCAGAAGTAAAATATAATGGTGTTGCGTTAAGGAGTAAATTTTATTCAATTTATAGTATTGAACTTAACTTTTGATTATTAAATTTCATTTTCAATATGACTTTTACGTTTTACAACAAAAAATTTAATGAAAATTACAGTGTTAATACTAAGAAATTGGAGGTTATGTTCAAGAATTGAATGATAGTTAAAGGACGTATTAGATCAACACATGAAAAATGTTAAATTTTGACACGAAAAATTTAACAAGGACCGATTGTTACACAAATACACAAAGTTTTTAAAAGGTGTAGAGTGATAGCAGAAACTACAAAATATTGAGATTCGTAAGAAAGGTAACTAGAGAGTAAAATAATAACTAAAAGTTGATTATTAATTTCTAGAGAAAAAACAAAAGTTTTTATGACTATATAGTTATAAAGTGAAAGAAAAATGAGATACTGGAAAAAAAAATATAAAATGAATTTCTAGAAAGTGAAAAAATTACTAGAAAGGAGAGAAATTTAACTAACAAAATTTTAAAGATTACTAGGTAGTTAAAAAGTAACTACAGAATGAAAGTGAATAAACTATAGAACTATAGAATGAAAGCTTCCTCATAGAGGAGGCAATAAAGTAATTTTTTAAAAATTAAAAATTACAATTTTTAAAAATTGCGATTTATTCTTTAAAATTTTGACAAAATATAAACTTTATATTGGTCAATCGATTTATTTGGAAGCAAGGAATATGGTTTTTTATATATATTAAGTTCAATTTATAGGTTAACAATTTTTTCTTTTAAAAACAAATTTTTCAAAAAATTAAGATCTTATAACAATTTTTGTAATGCTTGTTTTTAAAAACCCTTTTGTCTGATTCCAGATTTTAGAAAGAGATTTAGATTTAGATAGAGGAAAATAATTTTAAGGAATTTAGAAAATTTGTAAATTGCAATAAATACATTGCAATGAATGACAGAAATTATTAAAAAGTTGCAAAATAACTAGAAAGTAGAAAACTAAGTATAAAATTGTACGCAAAAAATTAAAAAATAGAAAAAAATACCTAAAGAGAAAAACATGCAGATATTTGCGAAAGATAATTGGAAAATAAAAAAAAATTACTAGATAAAACATATTTTAAAATTTTCAAAAAATAACAAAAGTAGAAATTAGACTTTTCTAAAAGCAAATGTAATCTAATAAAAAAAAGTGAAAAAAATACCGGTCAATTAAAAAACAAGTAAAGTTAGCAAAAAGATTTGCTTTCCCATGGAGGAAGCAATAAGTTAATTTTTAAAAATTTGAAAACTGCAATTCTTTTAAAATTTAAAAATTACGATTTATTCTGTAAAATTTCGACAAAATATAAACTTTATATATATATATATAAGGTAACGGCACCAATAGTCGATCGGGTACCAATAGTCGATCAGTTTGATACAGTTTGATATAAGTCGATTAATTTGCGCTTTACATGTAATTTTTATTTGTTTGTTATTAATTTCATTTGTAAAACTTATAAATACATTAATTTTTAAGTACTACGACTCATTTTTCTAGTTAATTAACTAAATAATTGTATTTCAAGTTGTGTGATCGACTATTGGTCCAAGATTGATCGACTACTGGTGCAAAAGGTTTTCAGCCATTTTTGCCGCTGATCGACTATTGGGTCCCTAACCCCCAAAAGAAGGTCCTTTTTAAAATTTTAATTTTACAATAAATAACTTATACTAAATAATTCGATGTCAACGGTTACGCATTTGCAGAGCTTCCACTACATAATTTAAAAAAGAAAATTCAAAATGCATAGTTCGTTTTGAATTTATTGAGTTTTATCGAAAATCTTACTTTTTTATCTCAAGATGTTGATCGACTATTGGTTCCATTACCTTATATAGGTGAATCGATTCATTTTAAAGCAAAGAATATGATTTTTTAATATATTTAGTTGAATTTATAGGTTAAAAACTACTTTTTTGAATGAAACAAGTTTTAAGAGAAGGCAATATTATACATATTTTTTAAATTTGAAGCGTTTTAAAAAATTTCTAAATTTGAAGGAATACAAAGCTGCCTCTATAAAGAAGTAAAATAAAACAAGTAACTAAAAAATGAAAAAGTAAAAGAAGGTAAGAAAAACATGAAATTGAAAGGAATAACTATAAAAAATTAGGCAACATTATTTTTAAAAAAACAGAAAGTAAAGAAACTAGGAAGTAAAGAAAATAACTAAAACTTAATGCTGAATAAATTGCCATTAAAATTCGTTCGGAAATTAAGGACATGTGATGGAATATGATGTCACCCAGTATAGGGAAAAAATTATCCTATAATTTTCTTATAAAATACAAAATATTTTGACACCAAACTTTGCAGAATTATTTAAAAAATGATTATAAAGATCTGTCTGACCCAAACTTGTTTGAATTTTACCTTAACCCTTAGCTGCACAGTGGTCAGTCCCACTGACCACCTATTTTTTTATTTTTTCGTAGATTATTAAAGATTATTGTAATACAGTCACTATTTTACATTTATAGACCCAATTTTAAGGTTCCTCAGTAAATTTCCGATTCCAAACTATAGTTTTTAAATAAAATATGTTTTTTAGTTTCCAAGAGAAAAATTTGAAAATAGCAAATTTTTTTCGATTCTCTAATTTTCATATTTTTATCTTCTTCTGATTATAAAGTACCTATTTTAATCGAAAAAAAATATTTTTCTATTTTTAAAAAATGTGTGCATGTAAGGGTTAAAATTTATTTTTTATAATTTCCGAAAGCCAGCGAATTTTTAAGAAAATTAATTTTAAAGGAAAATTTAAATAAATTTGAATCAGGCAGACCTTTCTAATGATATTTTAAGTATAATTCGACAAAATTTGGTATCAAAATATTCAATATTTTAAAAAAAAAGTTTACAGACATATTTTCCCTATACTAATGACGCCATACTCCATCACATGCCCTTAATTAAATTTATTTTTTCCAAATACTTTTTCATTTAAATTTTTAAATTGTTATCAATTGAAGTTTTCAATAAAACAAAATTTTAATAGTCAATCAAAATACCATTTCCATTTAAAGTCAAAGTTTACCTAATCTATTACGACTTCCAGTGGCTTTTTATAAATAAATAAACAAATAAATGAATAAATGGAATGCTTGTTTCATGTCAATATTGGGATATGTTTTTGATTTAAATTAAATAATAAATCTGCAGTTCAAAATTCATTTTCAAATGTTAATTAAATTTTCAGACAGCATTTTGCTTGCGCTTTTATATATAAATCGTGTTTGTTTGTTGGTCGCTGTTTTAATTTTATTAAATCAAAATTAAACACTGTAAGACCGCTTTTGCCATAAATTGGGCCAAAAAAAAATTAAAAACTTCAAATGTACATAAAAACTTGAAATTCTAATAAATTAAGGTAAAGTTGTAATTATATTGTAAATTCATCTTGATTAAGATAGTATTTTCTTCATACTCTCTAAATCTGAATTAGTAGTTTTCTACTTAATTAGCGAAAAGTAAGCTACTATTAAAATAGTAAGAATTTTACTAATTCTTAGTAGAAAACTACTAGTTTTGTAGTAGAAAATTATTAATTAAATTAGTAAAAAAATCTACTTTTTTTAAAAGTAAAGTTTCACTATTTCAATTAGTAGTTTTCTACTAAGAATTAGTAGCTTTCTACTAAGAATTAGTAGTTTTCTACTATATGAATTAGAGAAAAATGAGCTACTATTAAAATAGTAAGAATTTTACTAATTTTTAGTAGAAAGCTACTAAGAATTAGTAGAAAACTACTAATTAAATTAGTAAAAAAATCTACTTTTTTGAAAAGTAAAGTTTCACTATTTCAATTAGTAGTTATCTACTAAGAATTAGTAATTTTCTACTAATAATTAGTAGTTTTCTACTAAGAATTAGTAGTTTTCTACTATATGAATTAGAGAAAATTGAGCCATGAATTTGACTAAATTCATAGTAGAAAACTACTAATTCAGATTTAGAGAGAGTGAAAAGATGAAAAGAAGATTGTAATTTCACGAGTTTTTCTTTTATTTGTTTCGTGAAATTTATAAATATTGAAATAGAACTTTGTAATTCTAAACTCAGGAATTTTTTTTAATGATTGTCAATAATTAACAATGAAAGTTTTATTTTGTTCAAATCGTCGATATTTGTTTTAATTAAAATGATTATTTTCTGTAAATTGTGAAAAAAAAACAATTTTCCTATCTTTATGCTTTTAAGCATTTATCTTATTTATTTATTTTAATTAAATCCTATAACGTCCAAGTAATATTTTATTCAAAATTGTGCTTTCCCATAGTTTGTAATTACTTTATTTTTTAAAGATTTTCAATTTATTTATCCTTTTATCTCTTTGTTTTTATATCTGTATTTCTGTATCTTTTAACATCTTTTTCTTATCTCTTATTTATCCTTTTATTTTTGATCGATTTCTACTCATAAGATAGTTACTTCCATTTTAGCATTGTTTTCTATTTTTATTTATTTTCTAAACAATAATTTGATTGCTTGGTCTCTAAAATTGAATAAATAGAATTTTTACTGACAAAAAAAAAGGAAAAAAATTGGATTCATTATTTTAAAAAGATCTGAAAAATGTTCTTAGTAAAAAATAGTTTAAAAATAAATAAATAAAAGAATTCCTACTGTCATGTCATTCAATAATATCATTAAAATTAAATTGTTAAATTGGGCCCGTATCATTTTGACACAAATTTTTTCGCGCAACTTGTTATATTGTACTCCCAAAGATGAATGTTATATTTTACTCCTACTAAAATTAAGATATTTAAGTTTTAATTATTTAATAATAGAACTTACTGGATTAATTAAGTCTTTTAATATTAATTTAATGTATTAAAATCAATTATTTAATAAATAAGACTTAAAAATCTTTGATTTCAGCTGGAGTAAAATATAACATTTATCTTCGGGAGTACAATATAACAAGTTGCCCGAAAAAATTTGTGTCAAAATGATACGGGCCCGTTAAATTATGCTTGTTTAAGGAAGTACTGTGTAATGTATTAGGTTAATATCTTAACATTACGAGAGTTTAACGTCTACATGTTATTCTCCATAATATTTTCATACATTAGAATAAGCAGGAGATCATGCGCGTTAATGTCCCTTTTACAAGGTACTATCTTTGTATTTTAATCCAGTTCCTTCAATCTCTTTTTCATAGCAGAAAACTTGCATCGCATGCATTTATCGCGAAATTAATAATTTATTAACGGTTCTACTTAAATATTACAAAGATAATAGCATTCAGTCCCTAAATAGCATAAAAAGAATAATATTTTAAAATATTTTAAAATAATATATAAAGCAGAATTTTAACCACAGTCCTATCAATAAGACTTTTTAGTATTATGTGAAACATTTAACAAGACAGTATAATTAATATTATTTTAATAATATCGTTCTTTGCAATTTATACAGTAAAATAAAATTTCAATCTTTTTTATAGATTGACCGGAATTGAAATGTGTCTGAAATTTAAGACCAAATTGATAGCAATTTCGAGAGAATTATTTACAGGTGCTAATTAGCAATATTCAAGATAATTGAATTACACTGTTAAAATTCGTAGTCACTAAAAATTAACAAATATTTGATCAATATTGACGTTGAAAATCAATGAATAATTTTAAATCAAATACATTATAAAAATTCATTTAATGACATTTATTGGATAATATTTAGAGAAATAATATTTTTAAAAGACGTGTTTTTATTATTATTACAAATATTTTAAGCAATTTAAATACGTAAATTGTGTAAATTTAAGTAGGTATACCTAATATTAAGGAGGTTCTCTCTACTGACATAACCTCTAAGTAAAAAATGTCTTTTCACACTGAAGTGAAATATTATTAAAATTCATTTCATCAAATTTTGAAAGATTAGGTTTTACATTTACGAGACAAAATTAGGTCAGACAAAAATTTATTGTCAAATAATAATTATTTAATCTTTTGTGTTTGTTCTTTAAATTTAGTGAACATTTGTAATTTTCATCCAATTTTGACAAATAATATTTCATTTTGCTCTTTGAAACATTTTCTACTACGCTGTTTGTTGGATTTATTTATTTAACAGGTATTAAACAAATAACATTTTTTTAACAAAAATGTAGAGAATGTTTCCAACAGCAAAGCTATTATTTGTCAAAATTGGATGAAAAATATAAATGTTAAGTAAATTTAAAATAAAAACCAAAAAAATTGTCGAATGAAATTCCATTTCCTTCATTTGTTTATCAAAATTAGAGCGACTGCTAAAATCCAATTTTTTATTTACAATAATAATCCTTGGACGCATTATTATAATCCATGACGAATTAAAAATTGCATAAAATTTTAATTCACATTTATGTATAAAGAATTAATATTATGTTTTCGGTTAGTAAAATTTAACCAAAAACCAAACAGTGTTATTACGTTTTTTTTATCAAGTTTGCAACATCGTTTTCGACAATATTCATAATAATTATTACTTTCAAAAACTTATTAAAGACAGAACCATCTTGTTAAAAATCCATAAAAAATAATGCCTGTGCATTATAATCAAGAAACTCAAAACAAGTCTTGTAACTTGGGTGCATTTTCTTGGCTTGAAAAGCCGTACAGTGGGTGTCGAAATACTTTTTAACGAAGCATATAAAGGTAGATTGTATGCAACTTTTGAAGCTCAAGTTATATAACTTTTACATTATCTTGATATATTAGATTTTTGCCGCTTGGAGTGAATGTCTTAATAAACTGTAATTTATTATTTTCTTAAATTAATGGGGCTTTATACTGACTAATAAGAGTATTTATGATTACTCAGAAGGAATTTGTAGTTCTGTCTGCATTTTCTTGAAGAAAGATGATTATTCCTGGGAGAAAGTACCGTGCCGTTTATGTATAACTGTTATAACTCATCTGACGCTCTGCGTTTAATCATACTTATGTTTATCAATGACATCGCGAATTGAGGAGTAAAGTAATGTAATACGTTGGTGAGTATAATGCTATACCTCCTGCTTTAGACGAGTCAGGAAGAACATATAGATAGCAAAAGTCGGTCAGGATCGACCCGACCTTAAAGGAGTTTTTGTACTATTTGATCAGAGAGGAAAATTTTCATCTAAAACAAAACCCCCGAGTATCGATTTCACGCCGATGGGAGAGCGAGCCATACATAAATTAAAAACCCGAGTTAAACAAAAAAAAAAGACACTAATTATTGGAAACCAATGTGAAATTTCTATCAATAATATGTGAAATCTATTGAAATTTTCAATATCCAACATTTCCAACTCGTGATACATTTTAAATAAACATTTCAAATACGTTGCTCACAAAAACATTGCGTTGGCTCAAAAAACACGGTAAAATCTTGATTCAGCAACTGGGAATTATTTAAACAAATGGAAAAACTTGTAATGAATTTATTTACTCTTCTAATTGTTTGATTGGATTGAACCAACCTGAAAATACCCACGTAAATCGGAAAAATTGTAAATAATGAAAAACAACTGAGGAATCAATCTATATTGTAAGTGAAATGTTATATTACTGATTTTAACTTAGTTGATTATTTCAAAGCATTAACAATTAGCTTTAAATTAATTTTACTATAAATTAAACTTTTAGTTATAATAAATTTCTCTCAATTTCCTTGCTCCATTATTTTTCCCGTTTTTTCGATATCGGGAGACATTTGTTTATTATTCGGAACCACGATATGTGTTTTCGAATGTACGATCACGATTTTGTGGTAAACCGTGAAAATTGATTGTTAACCGCGAGATTTGTGTGGAACCGGCATACCAAATATTTGCTGTAACGAATTTATGCTAGAAAATGAAAAGCTCTTTTGGGGAAGTTTCTTTTAACAATTTATTTAACAGTAATGAGCCAAGAGAAACTTTTCCATTATAAAACAATGGAAAAATCAGTATAAAAGCAGTTGCATAAAAGTATGTCAACTTTACTGAGACATTAGTTTTTATTTTAAGTCTGTGGCGAAAAGTTTTGATAAAACTTTGTTTTCTTTTAACTCCTTACATCAACAAAAACTTCCAAGTAATTATCAAGAAATTTTCAAGTGCTCCTCAACTAATCGAGGATCAGAGCCGAAAATGGGACTGGAAACGAATTGAAAGTTGAAGTTGAAACTTGTTACGAGTTCAGACGTACTTAGTGAAACAGGTTCTTTCGTCTTCTGTTACTGATAAAAGAATAGATGTTTTTTCAGCTAACACTTTTTATATTGAAAGGATACAAGAAATAATGACACGAAGGTCAAATTTCAAAAGAGAAAAAGAGTTTGATGAATAGCGTTCTAGAAAAAGGATACCTTATTATATAATATTGTTTATCGGATATAATTAAAAGAGGTATAATTAGTTTTATAAAATAATGGAGTTAAATTAAAATTTAACAGAATAAAATTTTTAAAATGTAATTTGGAGTTAAAAATTTCATCCACATAATTTTATCCTCGAGTTTCTTCTATTCAGTAGATAATTCCGTTTCGAGTCGGACATTTTCCGGATTCTGATAGTTTGACAAAAAGTTTTAAAATTAACTTTTTTTTTTACATCCTTTTTAAACCGGGAGATTTTCATAAAATAGTACGTATTTTATAATCATATAAAATGAAGTAAAATGAGTAGTGAAAACCATGTTTAATTAGACAATAGAATTTTCCGGCTTTAAACTGTTTACACGAAGAAATA
This sequence comes from Ganaspis brasiliensis, assembly GCA_037103525.1. NCBI lineage: Eukaryota > Metazoa > Arthropoda > Insecta > Hymenoptera > Figitidae > Ganaspis > Ganaspis brasiliensis. The sequence continues at coordinate 4,391,357 of JAZKLR010000009.1, read as the reverse complement.
TATTCGAGAGAGTTGATATCACGTGTATTCAATTACTTTAAAAAGCATCGCATAATTCATCTGATATAATATTCACATGAATTACGTTAAGCTTCTTGACTTTGACGTATTTAAATGCACGTGTTACAAATAAATAACTAACTACAATGTCCGTCATATTGAACTCTTTTTTATTTTGAAAATCCAACTCAGCTACGTATTAATATTTTTTGTAGATATTATTAATTTATTTCTAACTTTAATAACTGCTTTATTTTTATTACATATATATAGGTATTAAATGGAATAAATTAGTAGAGAAAATTGTGTTAAGTCAGACAATACAATTTTCTAAATTTTAATCTTTTGAATAATTTTTATAGTTTTTTTTTAAATAGTTTTTATTTAATAATCATAAAAGTGTGTGGAATCAGTAGTAAAAACCGTGTAATATCGGCTAATAGAATTCTCTAAATTTTGACGACTTATTAATATTATCCCGAGATATTAACGATTTCTTCTAACTTTAATAAATGATTCATTTTTTAAATGAATATTCAGTTAAATAAATTACCAGTGAAAAATGTTTTAACTCAGAAAATTCAATATTCTGAATTTCAACATTTTTAACCGTTTTAAAAGTCGATTTTTATTCTTCTTTTTTATATACTTTTATTAAAGTAATCAGTAGTAAAAACCGTGTTATGTCAGCCAATAGAATTTTCTGAATTTTGGCAGCTAATTAATATTTTTGTAGATATTATTGATTTATTTCTAACTTTAATAACTGATTCATTTTTAATATATATATAGGTATTAAATGGAATAAATTAGCAGAGAAAATTATGTTAAGTCAGACAAAACAAATTTCTAAATTTTGCTAGCTTAAGGAGGTTCTCTCTATTTGCATAACGTCAAACTAGAAAGTCGTTTTTCATTCGAATTAAAAATATTTTTCAAATTACTTTTAACGAGTTTTTAAAGATCCAGTTATATATTTTTTAGGAAAAATTATGTTGAGCTAAATAGCTGATTTTTCTTCTTGAAATATTCTCTACAATTTTATTTGTTGGGTTTTATTAAAGAATATCTTGTTTAAAAGTTATTAGGCAAACAAAATTTGTTTCTTACTTATTGTTTAAACAAAATATTATTTAACAAAATCTAAGAAATAAAATTATTATTATTATAATCAATATTCTCCATTTTTGATAAGAATTATTAAAATATTTAGTAGTGGTAAAAACTGTGTCACATAAAACAATTAAATTCTCCATTTTCTGATCAGTAAAATAATTTGATTTTGTAAAAGCTTTTATTTAATAATCCTCAAATTAAATTAAATCAGTAATGAAATCATATTAAACCATATTCAATGCTGAATTCTTTATTGTTTATCGAACAGTTTCACTGGTCTTTATTATTTATTTCTAAAATGAAGTATCTCATCCTCATGAAATATTACATAGTTAAAATATTAATCAAGAATAAGATATTTGAAAAAAAAATCCATAGAAGTCATAAGCATGATTGGAAAATCAAATCAAACAGAATATGTACTTTTAATTGAGTGTAAGCATTTAAAGAAATATTTTTTTCTGCTCTCAGTTAAATTGCTACACTTTTAACGACTTCATACTCAGTAAAGACCGCAAAATCTGCTTCTCTTGTTTTTTATGATATTTTTTTGCTTAAAATGCCAGGAAAACCTCACGGAAGTATTCACTAAAGAAGGATAGCATTTCATCTGATTTAATGTTCAACTCAGAGAGATAATATTTGTGTAAAATTATGAAAATAAAGTAAATGAGAATTTTTACAACTTGCAATGCAAAACTTTTTTAAATGCAAATGAAGAAAAAATACTGATTGCATTTACATCATGTTAATTTATTTTATTTATTTTTTTTTTTTAAAGACACTTGACGAAGACTGAATTAAAAGTTAAAGAATACGCTGTTTTCAAAAACTCTTAAAGTTAACTTCTTTCGAGAAGATTTAAAGCCAGAATTTGGAAACAGACATTATTGTCTCAAGTTTACAACTCTTGATGCACTGCAGGAGAGAAAACTAAAATAGAATTAAAAAACGGCCAACAAAAGTAGAGATTTTTCTCAATTTTTCTGCAATTTAAATGGATTGTATGTAAAAGACTTCAGCGAACTGCAATTACTATTAGATTAGAAAAGTTACCATTCTGTCGGTGGTAACTTTGATTTACTGTTATCATTATTTCTCGGCTTTTTTCTTGTAAATGACATCAGGCAATGTCAAAATTTTGCGAGAAAATTCATCTCTGTTTATATATTTTGCATCTGGCAAACATGCATGTTACTCGTAAAAGTTATGGTCATGTCACAGAGGTGGAAAACTCTTTCCCAAAGTTTAGTACAGCTTTCTGTCTGATTGTTAGAAACTGAATATAACATGCTTCATGTTTTCACATATGATTACCCTTTCGCGAGAAATATTTTCGCAACTTGATCTATATTTAAACTGATACTTCCTTAAAGTTATGCATTTTTCATGTTAAATAACTGTTTCAATTCATAAAAAAAGGTAAAAAGAATATTGATAATATATATGTATATAGGTAACAGCTTATTAATATAGAAGAATTTTTTTAATTTAAAATAAAGTGTCTTTCAACGTAGTAAATCCAAAAATGTGTTTTATATGAGATAAAAGTAATTTTGCGCAAGAAAGATCCGCCAAGTGTCAGAAGCAGAGCGAAATTTAGAGCCGTTTAAAATCGTTTTTAACCCTTGAAAGACAGTGACCGTCCAGTTGTGATGAAGAAAATTACAACTTCAACTGAGAAATACGTCAGTTCGTTCGAGACAAATGAAATTTGTCAAGAGATACAGCCAACAAATTATTGCTTTAGCTTAAGGGTTTAAAGAAAATACAAAAGCACATTTTTAATGAGTTAAAATTTTTCTCGCCATTTTGCACTATATTTTACCATCAGAAAAGTGTCTCATTCTTTCCACAAAAGATTCTAATCTAAATTAAGTTTAATGAAAAAGTATTAACTTTCATTTTATCTTTACACGTTCACAAGCGAGAAGAAACTTCTTTTTGCTTTTTAATCGATTATTTTCATTCTGAGCAAAGTATAAAAAGCTTATTTTCCATGTATTATAAAAATTCAATTATGAGAGTTTATTTAATATTATATAATTAGAATTAAAACACAATTTCTCTACGTTAATGGATAGCACTCTGATTTTTTATTTTTCCTTTTTTTTTAGTTTTTTTTTCCAAACTGTTCAGACGTCAATTAAATTGTTTATGGGATCTAAACAGCTCTTTCTCTTCTATCGTAAACCTTAAATGACTTCGTGTGTTATGTGTTAACAAATCCTTAAATCAATTATTTTTAGTATCACACAGAGGCAGTTAGAAATTAAGTTGAGAAAGTGAAACAAGTGAAGGAATAAATTAAACCTGAAAACGAATATTAAAGAAACATTACACTAAAATTCAAGTTATATCTTACATGGAGTACAAGTTAGTAACAAAAACAATATTTGAAGAAAACCGAGTAACTTTTGCAATATCGCTTAATCAGTGGCAAGAACAAATACTTTGAATCAGACCTAGAACAGTATTACACAATATTACAATATTAGTATTCCTAACTCAAAAAATCGCGTGCAAGCAAGCGGGTAGCTTTTGTCGTTTTCAGTTTAAAATACTAAAATTATATTTTAATATGTAAGAATATGAAATACATGTTTTATCACATTTTTTGTTTAAATATAAGAGGATATAATAAATATTTTGTAATTAAAAATATTATCTTCAATGTTATATTTTAAATTGGAACGATTAGTTTCAATTTTTTCGATTTATCAAAATTTTACTTTATTTTAAAATTATTTCATCTTAATTTATACTTGTAAAAGAATGTTAATTTTAATTGATTCTAATTTTAATCAAACTCTAGTTTAATCCATCAAAACTTACAATTACCTAAACTTCAATTTATGCAGTTATAGAATAGACGATTATATTAGATACACGATTTAAATTTCAAATTATTCCAATTTCAATATTTATTTCAATTTCAGACAATTCAAAATTAACTTCATTTACATAGTTAAGATTATTAAAAACAAGATAATTTATTCGAATCTCAATCTATTTAAATTTTTATTTATTTAAATTTTAATCTATTCAAGTTTTATTCGATTCAGATTGCAATCGATAGCAATTTCAATTCTATTTGAATTTTCATCAATTTTATTTTTAAGCGATTCAAGTTTCATTCAATCCCAATTCTTATTGGTAAAAATTTATAACAATTAAGTAATTTATCAATCATATTTAAATCATTCAAATTTAAAATAGGAAAAGTCGAATAAGTTATCAACTTGGCTTTTTAATTTACTTAGTTTTCTCCTAATCTAAATTTATTTCTTTATTTTTACTTCAAACCAAATTCCATATAGGTACCAGAATTTAAAATTATTAAAATGTCAATCTATTTAATTATTATTAATCCTATCAAATTAAAAAAATATATTCTCGATTTAAATTTTAATCTATCCAAAATATATGTAATTTTACTCAGATTTTAATTTTAAATACCTTGACACTTTGTAAGTTTAAATTATTAATAAAAATTGTAATAGGACACTTCCATAGAATTTTTATTAAATCTGCATTATAAAGCTTTTGCATACAATATTAATATTTTAAAATTAATGAAATTCCATTTCGATTCCTGAAGTAAAGATGGTTTTAAGTGTTATTATTTAATTTTTGATTAGAAATCGGAAAAAAATTCTTAAACTTAAAAAATATAGGGTGGAAATTTTGCAACTTTTATAAGTTTTTATAATTTTATTTTATAAGTATTTTTGGCATACTTTCCTATAAAAAAAATACAAATAAATAAACTTCAAGTTCAAATGGTTTAAGTACACTGAGAAAATAAACCTCTAGCTAATTTCTAAGTTTATGTGAATTGATTATAAATTGGTTATATTTAGTCAACTTATTTTCTCAGTGTAGTGTGCAACATAATCTCAAGAAAATAACTTCCAATAATATTAAAACTTTTTTTTTTTAATAAAATAACTTTAAATGCTTACTATTTTTTAATCAATGTATAATTAATAAAATAAATGTTACCTTTTTAATAAATACATATTGTTTTAAAATTTCATTGTTCTATTTTCGAAACTGTTAAACAATGTCCTCAAAAAATTATTTTTACCTTTTTTCTTCTCTATTGTACCTATTGTAGACTATCTACAAAAAAGATTTCATACATCCAGAAGGATCTAAAAAATTGTTCAGGATATTTTTTAAATAAACAAACTTTACATTGTAAACACTTTAATTAGAGTCAGGGACCGTCACGAAAATAATCTCTGACTATAGTTTAAAATCTCATATAAATTTATTATTATTTTTATTATTTATTCAAATTTATTGAATTTCAATCAAGTATTTATTGTTATTTCAAGTGAAATCATTCTTTTTTCAAATACCTATACTATATTAATTGTAAGTATGGTCCTTTCACCTAGAATGCACCATATATGTAAAATATTACTATTCTAACAATAAATAATTAATTTCAAGCTAAATTATATGAAATTTTAATTACTAGGCGAATAAAGCATTTCTCTCAGTAGTGATTTTTATATTGTAGCAAAAATATTTCATCCCAATGCTCTTTTCATGGATAATAAAAAAATATTGAATGCCTTTATGTATGTACAATTGTTTTGTTAAACAGAATAGATTCTACGTCTTGTACTGTTCCCAGGGCTGAAATAACATTGCACAAGTTGAGATCGATTCTATGACAATGGACACAATACTCGTATTCAAAGTAGTTAATCATGCTTACCGACAACTTCGAGAAATAGAAATATACTGGTGGGTGGGTGGGTGGATACTTGGCACTCGTACATTCCAGCATCCCTTTGTTGCACATACTTGATTTGAAGGGTCCAATCTTCACTGTGATGAAAGTGAATCGCTTGAAAGCGTTCATCGTTCGCGTAAGTTGTCAAACCTACTGTTAGCAGTTCGTGAGTCTGCTTTCTTCTAATCCAATTGACCTAGAAAAAGTAAATTATAACTATTCAATTTTTACATAATTAACTTTTTTCCTTTTTTCCTTTTTATCAAAGAAAGTTTAATCTGTTAACTAGCAAAAAATAAAGCGCGCAAGGGGCCATCCATAAATTACGTAAGACTTTTAGAGGGGCGGGGGGGTCCAGCAAATCTTACGACCAATAGAAAAATGGAGCTAATGTATGTAAAAAATCTTACATGGTGGCGGGGGGGGGTTGAAATGACCGAAAAAGCGTCTTACGTAATATATGGACGGCCCCCAAGCGCGCGATTAGTTGCGATTCGAAAATCGGGGCCCGTATCATTTTGACACAAATTTTTTCGGACAACTTGTTATATTGTACTCCCGAATATGAATGTTATATTTTACTCCTTCTGAAATCAAAGATTTTTTAAGTCTTATTTATTAAATAATTGACTTTAATACATTAAATTAATATTAAAAGACTTAATTAATCCAGTAAGTTCAATTATTGAATAATTAAAACTTAAAAATCTTTGATTTTAGTAGGAGTAAAATATAACATTCATCTTTGGGAGTACAATATAACAAGTTGCCCGAAAAAATTTGTGTCAAAATGATACGGGCCCTTAAAGTCAATTATTTAATAAATAAGACTTAAAAAATCTTTGATTTCAGAAGGAGTAAAATATAACATTCATATTCGGGAGTACAATATAACAAGTTGTCCGAAAAAATTTGTGTCAAAATGATACGGGCCCAAAATGATATGGGCCCGAAAATCGCAATAATGATTGAAATATGTAGAAAATAATTAAATAATGACAAAAATAATTCAATTTGAAAAAAAAGTTGTGAATGACAAAACTAATTGGAAAAATTGATGGGCCCGTATCATTTTGACACAAATTTGTTCGTGGAACTTGTTATATTGTACTCCCGACGATGAATGTTATATTTTACTCCTACTAAAATTAAAGATTTTTAAGTTTTAATTATTCAATAATTGAACTTACTGGATTAATTAAGTCTTTTAATATTAATTTAATGTATTAAAATCAATTATTTATTAAATAAGACTTAAAAATCTTTGATTTCAGAAGGAGTAAAATATAACATTCATCTTCGGGAGTACAATATAACAAGTTGCCCGAAAACATTTGTGTCCAAATGATACGGGCCCAAATTGATTAAAAATCAAAAAATGATGACAAAAATTGAAACGAAATAACTGGAATTTGAAGTAAATAATTGAAAAGTTTCAAAAATAATTGAAGTTACAAAAAAGTTATTAAAGAATGACAAAAATAATTAAAATTTGAAAGAAAAGTTTGAGACTGGTGTAAAAAATTTAAATTTTCGGACAATAATTGAGATATGGAAGAAGTAAGTAAAATGTAAAGAAACTAATTGAATAATGACATAAATCATTATAAAAGATGGTGTAAAAATTACACTTCTTAGACAATAGTTGAAAAATTGGAAAAAATAATAGATTTTTCAGAAAAATAAGATAACGGTACCAATACTCGATCAGTACCTGTAGTCGATCAGTGATGATTTAATTAGACAAAATTAACTAATATTTTTATTACACTGATAAAAAAAAATTTTGTAATATTCAAAGTAGTATAATTTGGCATCCTTATTTTTCAACTATCAATTACTTTTATCCAATTAAATCATCACTGATCGACTATAGGTACTGATCGAGTATAGGTACCGTTACCTTAATTGAAACTTGAAAAAAATAATTAAAAAATATCAAAAAAATTAACATGTGTAGAAAATAGTTGAATAGTGACAAAAATAATTAAAATTTAGAAAAGAATTAATGAAAAATAAGAAAAATATTCAAACCTGAAGTAAAAAAATTAAAACTTTTATATATTAATTAAAGAATTGTATAAAATAATTAAACAATTGCCGATATAATTAAAATGTGAAGGAACTAATTGAATAATGACATAAATAATTTAAAACTGATTTTCGAAAGTTAATAAATTCTTCATAATGATAAAAAGATTGAAGAAAATGACATTTAAATTTAAAAAATCATGTCATTAAAAAACATTGAATTTATGTATTTATTTATTTACTAGGGGAGTGAGTCCCAAGATAGACAGGGCCCCAAGGTGGACATTTCGTATAAAATTTTTGTTTAAGCTAACAGCGCCTTATACTTTCTGTCATTTTTGTTTTTTGTATAGACGAAGATTTTGATGCACATTTGAAGAATAAAAAACAGTTACACATACCAACAGTCTACACATACCAACAGTTTACACATACCATGAAGTTTTGTGCCTAAAAAAAGTTTTGTAACAGTTTTTTCTCACGTTGGTAAAGTTATTTACATTTATGATTTTGAATGAGTACTTATCGTTATAATATTCTTTATTTATCGTATAATAATATCCTAAAATGATTTTACTAATTCAGTGTTCGTATATATATTTTTACTGGGGATTAAAAAATTGTGTCATGTACCCTAAGATGGACAGGCCTCAAATCTCAATGTATTTATTTGAATATTTTCGATTTTACTGTTAATAAATTCCGTAAAATGATTAAAAATTAGTTTAAGAATTGTTACACGATGTTCATTTTCTATTTACTACAATTTTCAGAGGCTTTTAAGAAGGTGTCCATCTTGGGCCACTTTTTTTTAGACCGAAAATTTTAACAATTAGAAAAAAAAATTTAAAAAATGTTTATGTTTCAATTAAATGTTTATCTCTGTGACCATAATTTACCTTAAAAATTGTACTTTCATCCGGTATAAAACATTTTAATATATTTTATTTGGTTTGGATCTACAGCAATAAATCGAAAGGGTGTCCAACTTGGGGCCCACTCCCCTAAGGTAACGGCACCAATAGTCGATCGGGTGCCAATAGTCGATCAGTTTGATACAGTTTGATATAAGTCGATTAATTTGCGCTTTACATGTAATTTTTATTTGTTTGTTGTTAATTTTATTTGTAAAACTTATAAATACATTAATTTTTAAGTACTACGACTCATTTTTCTAGTTAATTAACTAAATAATTGTATTTCAAGTTGTGTGATCGACTATTGGTCCAAGATTGATCGACTACTGGTGCAAAAGGTTTTCAGCCATTTTTGCCGCTGATCGACTATTGGGTCCCTAACCCCCAAAAGAAGGTCCTTTTTAAAATTTTAATTTTACAATAAATAACTTATACTAAATAATTCGATGTCAACGGTTACGCATTTGCAGAGCTTCCACTACATAATTTAAAAAAGAAAATTCAAAATGCATAGTTCGTTTTGAATTTATTGAGTTTTATTGAAAATCTTACTGTTTTATCTCAAGATGTTGATCGACTATTGGTTCCATTACCTTATATTAAATATTAATAGGTCGCATTCAATAGTTTAAATAAAATAATAAATTAAATTTGTAGAAAACAATTTTAAAATTGCAAAAATAATAGAAATATGAAGAAATAATCGTAAAATGACAAAAATACTTGAATAATGACAAAAGTAATTGAAATTTGAAGAAAATCATTTAAAATTAACAAAAGTAGAATAGAAACTGGTGTTGAAAATTAAAATATTCCTGGAAATAATTTAAAGATAGGAAAAAATAATTGAAATATTGAGAAAATAATTAAAAAATGACAGAAGTAAATAAAAACTTGTGTAATAAAATTAAATATTTATGACAGTAATTTAAAGACTGAAGAGAATAATTGATATTTGAAAAAATTAAATTCAGAATCGCAAAAATACTTGAATATGTAATAATTTTATTTTAACTTCGGTAAATTTTATTTATTTATTACTTAGTGTTTTTTTGTTTTTTTTTTTATTCCACTTATGTTTGTGACAATTCATTAATTTTGTTAATAAATTTTAGAGCCTGATGATGATGACGAACCAATGTCATCGAAACGTCGTTCTGACCGTTTAAAAAATAACACTGTTTTTTGTTGTTATTTATTTGCCTTCCTTTGATCGAACCTACTTTCTCACAATACTTTAATTTACTTTTACTCGTTAAAATTGATTTCAAATAATACTTTAGAGTTGACAAAAGTACTTTAAAAATGACAAAAATAATTAAAAAGAGGTGTAGAAATTACTCTCTAAATCTGAATTAGTGGTTTTCTACTAATGAATTAGCGAAAAGTAAGCTACTCTTAAAATAGTAAGAATTTTACTGATTCTTAGTAGAAAACTACTAATTTTGTAGTAGAAAACTACTAATTAAATTAGTAAAAAAATCTACTTTTTTTAAAAGTAAAGTTTCACTATTTCAATTAGTAGTCTTCTACTATATGAATTAGAGAAAAATGAGCCATGAATTTGACTAATTCATAGTAGAAAACTACTAATTCATAGTAGAAAACTACTAATTCAGATTTAGAGAGTATGTATTTGCAAATTGTAATTAAAAAATTGACGATGTAATTGGAATATGAACGAACTAATTGATTTATATATAAATTTGTAACCAGACACCTAATATCAGAAGACCCTCCCCCCACAGTTGGAATAGACATTTTACTAAAAAAGTGAGAAAAATAAGTTTTTTTTAAAAAAGTGAATAATAGTGAGCATTTTTAAAAAAATGTCAGTAAAAGTAAAAAAAAAAGTGTTTTACTGGTAGTGTTACGGTCTATAGGATTAAAACAATTTTTGTGGTTGCATCACTACTATGAGTGATCGTTTATTATAATAAAATGACCGTACAGTTTAAAATAAAGAATAAGACTGACTCATTAAAATTGCTTCGCGACCCATACAAAGTAGAGAGCAATAAGGTAGGGGTATACATATGTACATTTTGCTGACCTTAACAGTAGCACTGCAATAAAAAGAAATAAATAAGTATTTTGGAATTCTAAATATTACTTAAGTCTGCTACAACTTTGCCGCAACCTTTCCAGAAATTTCCAAACTTGCAGAGAACTTAATGAAATTTTCGGAACTTTAAAAATGGTTAAAAAAGTTACAGAATAATTTAAACTGCATTTAATTTTTTAATTTTAATTTTTTCCAAGAAATTAAAATAACGTCATTTAAATTTTTAATAAATTCGACCATTCGAGACTTTAAATTAATGTAAATTATTATTAAAATTCATATAAGCGTGTAATATATAAATTATTGTTAGTCATAATCAATATCTTCGTCATTAAGGTTACTTCACCTGCATATTTTGTATGTAAAACTAAAACAATTTTAAAAATTCCTGATAAAGAGAAACAAAATTAATGAAAAAAGAAGTCAGGGACTAATTTCACTTTGGATTTTAAAACGTGGACGGAAAAAGATGAATAAATATAACTTCACTTCAAGTTTTAAAACGTGGACAGAAAAAAATGAATAAATATAATTAGTAACTAACTTCAGGAGTTTACGGAGATTATTATTATTTAATTTTATTTTTAATTGAGAGGAGGGTCCAGTAGGATTTTAACCCCTTAAAACTTTACTATATTCAAGGATACCAATTTTTTTCTATTTCGCCTGAAACTATACTGTTGAAAATAAAAAAATAAATAATTTGCTGAGATTAAAATAACTATTCTTGAAAGAATTACAATTTTGCAAATTGACCCTCTTTCACAATTTTCAATATTTTCATTGACAATTTTTACCGTGGTTTTTGAATTATTATCTACAATCTGGCGTATAGAATTTCACAAATTTTAATTTATCAAAAAAGAAAAGAGAAAAGAAATTTTTAATTCTGAAATGTCCAAAAACAATTTTTTAACGCGTGTTTTTACTTCAGTGACTTTCATAACGATTACAATCAGCGATTTACAGGAGAAAAAAATTTTTATCCAAATTATTATAAGTTCTGATCTAACAAAATCTGTATGCAAAGAATTTTAAAAGGAATTTTATTATTTTCCGCTTGAAAATTTGGAATGGTGGATCCAAAATAACTAATAATAAAAGTTTTTAAATCGAGCTTAAATTGCTTATTTGGAGAGATTCTAAATTACTGAATTCGAATCTGATTTTATATTTTTCGAATTCAAAGTGTCAGTTTGAAATTAAGGCTATAATAACATTGCATACTTAAACTGTAAAATAAGCTTTATTTAATAAAAAAAGTCATTAGCAACTTTTTTAAACAAAGTATTTGAATTATTTATTAATTTTGCTTCTTCATGGATGAAGCTTTGCATTTTTAATAAATTTTTCCTGGATTTTTAAAATTATCTTCCTTATTAAAACTATGAGCAAACAAGGTAGAAACTGTATTCATTTCATGAACATTTTGCTTCCACATCAGCAAAAAGATTTGCTTCCTCATGAAGGAAGTAATAAATTCGCTTTTACAACAGCATTACTTATTAATATTATATTGTTTATAAAGTAATTTATTTAATTTGTTCAATTAGGTATTTTATGAATGATTATGTAAGCGTGCTTATTGTACGAGAGCATGCGTTATAAAAGATAATTAGAAAACTTATAATTAAAAAATAAAACTTTAATTTTTTAGAAATTTAAACTCAAAATAACTTTTTAAATTTTAGATTGAATATTTGATAATTTTGGATTTAGGAAATTCATTTTTAAAATTTTATATTTATTTCTAATATATTTATTGAATTGATTCTGGCAGTAGAGAAAACTGGGTCAAGTCAGACAACCCATATTTTTGAATTTTGTCTCTTCATAACCCATTTTTAATAGTTCTTATTTGATAATCTGAAACAAAATAAAATCAGTAGTGAAAGACCGTATTAAGTCAGACCATTGAATTTTCTGAATTATGATACTCTTTTAAGGGCATGTGATGAATTATGACGTCACTAGTATTAGGCAAACTTTGTCCGTAACTTTTCTCTTAAAACAATGGATATTTTTGACACGAAACTTGTTAGAATTACTTAAAATATCATTAGGAAGGAATCTCTTGCCCATACCTGTGACGTCATAATTCATAGAAAAAATATTTTACTTGTACAGGAAAGATATTTTTAAAAATCTAAAACTTCTTACTAATTTGATTACTGAATGGAAACCAGTGAAAATTTCAGTTATTTTAAATTAAAGTTTTAATATTTCCTAATGAATAAAAAATATTTCCTCAATTATAAGTAAGGTGAATTAAAATGAACTGAAGCTTTTTGTAAGAATAATTAAATGACAATATAATTTTTTTTGAAAAGAAAATTGACCAAAAATAGAAATTAATTTTAATCGACGGATTTATACCATATAAATAAATAACTACGAATAACTACCGTATAGTTAAAAAAGTGTGGTTTTAAATTATCAGAATTATGACTTTTTCAAATAAACGAACTTAGTAATATATAAAACAAAAAAAAAACACTTCTTCTATCAGGAAGCAAAATTAATGAAATTCGTTTAATTTTAATAAAGTTAAAAAACAGAGTTTTTAATTATGATTGAACGAACATCCTCTGAAGTGTTAAGTAGAAAAAACTCATTTGCATTAACGAACCAAAGCTTTTTGTAAGAAAGAAAATTCACATTCTTTCTATTCTGTTGGATCACTTAAAAATTCCTTTTGATAATTTTGTAAACTGGTCTTTTATGAATAAAAATTTTATATTAAGAGAATAAAATTGAAGTGATTCACAAATTACATTGTGCAATTTCAAGAGAGCTTAACTAGAGAACCGTATATTACTGACGGAGGCTTGTATTCACTCATTCGCATATGGAATAATCACATGTGTATAATCTCACAAATATGATCCTTTAATCCAGACACACGTACGTATGTCTGACCATCCTCGAGTTTGGAATAGAGAATGTCTTTCGAGCCAAAATTAAACCTTTCGGTCCGTTTACTATCTACTTTCAAATCTGACTTGAGCTCATGTACCATTGAATTTAGAATGTTTGAATAACGCAAAACTAGGACACGAGTTTAAGGCTCATCTTCCTTAAAAATAATATATTTTTCTTTTATTCTCACATTATTAATTCTCTTAATTTTTTCTGTGTTTTATTTGAAACTTTGTTTCTATGTTTAATTTAACGTTTTTTTTAATATTTAAATTCAGAATTTTTTCCTATATCTTGTTAGAGACACTTTTCTATTTCCAATTAAAGCATTTTTTCAATTTTTAATTCAAGCATTTTTTTCTCTACTACAGTTCAAAATTATATACTCATTTCTTAATGAATGGAAATTTTTTTATAACTTTGTAAATATCAATAAAACATTTTTTTTTATTATTTCTTGAATGTTGCTAAGATTAGGAGCAGAATATAAGAACTGAGAGAAATTACTGTGACGTTAATTTATTTAGTTTTTTTCTTTCAAAAGATAATTTTTAATGTAGGTATGGTGACATTTAAAATTACCTTTAAAGTTTGAAGTTGAAAAAAATGAGTCAGTATCATTTTGACACAAAACTTGCTATGAAGATTGTTATAATGTACAAACATTGATAAATGTTATTTTGTACAACAACTAAATTTAAAAGATTTTTAGGTTTTAATTATTAAATTTAAATATTTAATTTTTATGAAGTAATTGAAGTGTTTAATATTTATTTAATGTATAAAATTTAATTAATAATTGTTGAAACCTTTAATTTAAGCAGTTGTAAAAAATAACATTAACCTATTTTTGTGCAATATAACAATCTTCAAAATAAGCTTTGTGTCAAAATGATACATAAACAAAAGAAATTTCATTTTTGATAAAAAAAATAAGAAAAGTAAAGAACAACATTAATAAAATTACAGTACAAGCTAAGATAAAAGTGGAATTAAATATCCAAACTACAATGTTTACAAATATTTCACTAAAAGAAGTTTTTCATTCTCCAAAATATAGCTATAAGTAATATTATAATCCTGCGCGCAACATACTTTTTTCTTCCTCCACTTGACCAATTCTTGTTAAACTTAACTCGAGCTTTTTTTTACATTTAAAAAAATTTTTATTATTTGAGAAAAATGGATTATCGGACTCGGATTATAAAAAACAGACGATGCTGTTTCTTGTGAACTTTCTCAAAGTTTAATATAACTTAAAGTGGAACTGGTTTTTTGAAATATAATACTAGGATGAGCTGTTTCGTAATCCTAGACATCAATGTGAAAATATTATAGCTGGTATGATCTAGATTAAACCTTTTTTATAAACCATTTTTCTCCGAGTAGAAGATAATATTTTCTTGTGTTATTATTATTAGCCATTGATTAATTACGTCTTAGCTACCCTTTTGTCTCTTTTCAGGTGAAATATCTACTATCCGCACCCTTTACGGAGTTACCATTTGTCAAACTTTAAACCCCTCTCTTTAACCTCCTCTTTTTCTGCACAGTCAAACAACTCCCCTTGATCGATTTCTCGTCTACTCTTCGCTTTGTCTCACGCCTTTCTAGTTTCTCCATGATTTTCTCTCTTTTTCCTCTCTTGCGACATATTTGATGAAAATATCTTCTTCCACCAAAAAACTTCGATATTTTGCGAAAGACTGCACTTGAATAATAAAAAAACTGAAGAGATTCCATTTTTAAAATAGAGTTTTCCCCATTTCAAAAGAAATCCGGTAATATCGATGGCAAATTTAACGACAATTGGAAACTATCTTTTATAACATATTTCATTCCTCGTCTTTTTTCATATTCTTCATTTCATTTTATATAATTAAAAAAAGCTTATTCTTTTTATACTTTTATTTATTTTCTATAGAAAAATATCTTTCTAGAATTATTAAAATTTCATCTACAGTACCTAGTTGAGATTTAATAAATATTTAAACGGTAAATTAAAAATTTTTCAATGTGTTCTAATATTTTCATGAAACTCAAATTCTAACCATCGATTCTTAAACTAACTAATTTTAATTAATTTCGATAATAGATTTTAAATTAAGGGCATATGATAAATTATGACGTCACTGGTATAAGCAAAATTTGTCCGTAAACTTTCTCCTAAAATAATGGGTAAATATTTGGACTCCTAACTTTATAGAATTACTTAAAATATCATTAGGAAGGTCTCTCTGACCCAAATTTGTTTGAATTTTCAAATAACATTAATTTTACAAAAATTCGCTGAAATTTGGAAATGCTAAAAAGTTAATTTTAATGTAAAATGCAATCAAAATTGGGTCAGAAAGACCTTCTGAATGATATTTTAAGGGCACGTGATTGGCAATGAGTAACCGAACTTTGCAAAATTACTTAAAATATCATTAAAAACGTATCTCTGACCCAATTTTGTTTAAATTTTGCCTTGAAATTAATATTTTTAATTTTACGATAATGAGCTAATTTTATTAAAAATTAACTTTAAGACGAAATTTAAACAAGCTTGGATCAGAGAGACTTTCTTAATGATATTTTAAATAATTCTACAAAGTTCAGTGCCAAGATATGTAGTATTTTAGGAGAAAGTTTACAGACAAATTTTGCTTACACCAGTGACGTCATTCTCCACCACATGCCCTTAAATATGCAATTTAAATTGCGAATTATTTCAAATTTATTTTATTTAAATTTTAGTCACTCCGAATTTTCATAATAATTATTTATTTATTAATGTATTTATTGAATAAAAGTACCTAAGGTCTATACCGAAATCACTCTAATTTTAATTTAAAGCAAATTCAATTTATCAGTATCCTAAATTATTGAAATCTGATTCGACTCAATTTTCAGTCGCTCAAAATTTTAATATACAAAAACTTCAATCTCATACTTATTTTAAATGATAAAAGTTTAAACGAGGAGCACTTTTTCAAAAGTTAATAAATCCGTATTTAGTTACTTCGAGAAAATTAAACCAATGTAGTTTTGCACTTTCTAGGAAAAGAAATTAAAATTATAAATCAATTTAGTAAATTCCAGATTTGTCTAAATTACAAATTTTTTGTTAATAAATTTTTGTTTTTAAATTAAACAGTCACAAGTCGATTTGTAAGGTTCTTAATATGTTTAATTTCAGATTATCTCTACTTTTTTGGAAAATGGACTTATAAGTCCATTTTATCAACTTTTAAAAAAGTGCTTCTCAAATCACTTAATCAAAATTTTAATACATCACTTCTATTGAATCATTATAATAAGTTGTATTGTAAAGTTTCTTTTTACCAATTATGTTTTAAAACTAATGAATTATATTAAATACGCGCTGAAAAGTTAGTTAACAAGATTTACGATTGTTTTTCATTGAGTTAATGGAAAAAGGCACATATAAATGTTTAGTTTCTAAAAAGTACTTAGAAGCATAATAAGAAAGGTCTCTTATTTTATTTTTAAATTTTATTTTTACATATTTTCTACTTACAGATGCATATAGATGTTCTAAGTTTTAAATAGGAGATTATTGCTTTGAAATTTAAATAAAAACCCTTTTTATTACGCTTCTGAAAATGACTTTTTTTTAAAACAACGTATTCTCTTTTTCTACTAAAAATCGACTAGGCATTTTTCTCCACTAATCTTGAGAGTTTACACTTTGGGGATAAAGTTACAAAAAGTTATAACTGTAGAAAAGAAGGATTTAATATAGTTTTAAACTTTAATATAGTTTTTAGCGAATTTAATGTAATAAATATTTCGGAGATTGAAATTTTATATAAAATTTTCGCTTTTTGGCACTTTGTCCTTTAAATATATAATTTTCAATCTGAAAGCTATATTAAAAAAGAATGTATTTTTATAACAAAATTAGAGCAACTGAAACAGAATTTTATGAAAGACTCCATTATTCTATTTTAAGTAATATTTTAATCAAATAATAAACATTTTTTCGTTAAAAATAATTCTTAATTTTTATTTGAGAATTAAAATTTTAAAAAACAATTTAATCTTATCAGTAGGAAAAAAAACAAAATCAAACTTCAAGTTCGGGCAGAATGTATTATATTCCGTAATAACTAGATGCCAACACGTAACATAATAATTATCACTTCAATAGATATTAATACAGTACCAGCCGAATTTGTTAGTCTACCAATTTTTTTAAAAATTGAAAAACTTTTTTAAGGGTACAAAGTATAATTATTAAAATTTTTATACTTTTATTTCCTTGAATTAGATGAAATTCTGACGAAAATAAGACCTGAGTGAAGTGATTTAATATGTTTAAATATGTGGAATATTTACTGTTTCACAAAAATTTTAATATCTGACGAAATAACAATGGTTTTTTAAAGTTCTTATGCTTGTTTTCTAGGTAATTTTCTAAAGAATTTTCTAATATTCTAAGGAATAAAATATGCAGGGCTCGGAATTTGGACCAAACAATTTATAAAAATTTGAAAAAAAATAGTTTTAAAAATTTTAATAAATATTCTGAAATTTGTTGATAATTACAGCTTCGTTATATTTTATATAGCTGTATTTGACTTCAAGACGTTAAATATAATTTTTCTAACTTTTTTGGTCCAAATTTCAAGCGCTGCATATTCTAAGATAAAAATTGCTCTTTAATGCTTATATAATAGTTTTATTCATTAGAAAATTACCTTGAAAACAAGCATAGGAACTTAAAAAAAACATCGTTATTTCGTCAGAAATTTGATTTTTTGTAAAACAGTAAAAATTCTACTTTTTTAAATATATATTTCAATGAAAAATGAACAAAATACTTTTTTCTAGGTTTCATTTTCCTCCAAATTTCATATACTTTAAGGAAATAAAAATAAAATTTTTTTAATAAAAAGCACTGCAAAAACATGGTGTCTTAAATTGTACAAAAATGTCTTAAATTAAGATACTTTTGGTGTCTAAGACACGAAAAATGTCTTAATTTAAGACATTTTTAAACAATTTAAGACACCTGTTTTTGCAGTGTATATCTAGATGTAAAGCGTTAATATATTTTTTAAAAATCTACTTTTGAATAAGTCCAGTTATCTTCACTTGTATCTACAGATACTATTTCAATCCGACTGTCTTTCTGCAGACAAAAAGAACAGGATTTCTACCTAGATAGATGTCTGCAGGTACTACTTAGAAGAACAAAACCCTTTTTCCGTTTTTTCTTTAATTACTGAAGACGCCAGGAAAATCAATTAATCTCACAAAGAAACGAGGTGTGTGAATTTTCAAGAGAAAATAAAAAATTTGTTCGTAAAAGGTAATTGAGTAATTGTAAACGTGTGATCAATAATGAAAGAAAAGACCATCGACTACCAATGAATGCTGTGTACAATTGCAATTGTACTTCTATTATCGTTATCGTAAATGTTGAGCATTTTCTGCTATGAGTAAGTAATCAAATTATTGCGCAAACGAGCAGAACGAATCGCCATTTATCTGTATCGCGGTTTCATATGTTTGAATAGTTCTTTGCAGCCAAAAAAAAAAAAAAAACGACGGACTTCTCTTCTGCCATGAATGGAATTTTTTTGTTTTATTCTATTCAATGATTTTATTCCGAATGCAGAAAAGGCTTTCAATTCGTTTTTCTCCAGTTTCTAGCATTCATTCTCTAGCAACGTATGTTCTGTAAATTCCGTATTTGGTTTGATTTTCTAAATTCGTTTCATTAAAATAAAACTTGTCTTTCAATGAAACAAATGAAACTTTCTACTGACTAACGTCAAAAATTGTATAAAAGAGTCTCTTTTGTTTTATAACGGAATATTAACTGAAAGCTAGAACTCAGCTCTTTCAAAATCAAAATGAATACAAAATTTTGTAAATATCTCTTTTCTCTTCGAATTTTTATTCAATTTTTTTAATAAAACGGTTCTGCAAATTCTGTTGTTGAATGAGACAAAATACGAGAAAGTAAAGTTAAAATGTTAATCTGAGAATCAAATTGGAGAAACAATTAATTAAAGTGTGCTCAGGTGTTTTGAGAATTAATTTTTCCAAGGTTAGGAAGATTGCATTTTCAGAATATATTCACTTTTCAACACCAAATTTAAATTACATTTTCCATTTGGAATTCCAGTGTTCTATCTAAATTGAGTTGTTATTACGAGGAATTATGAATATACGTTTTTCCCATCACAATATCTCTTTGTTGTTGGTAAATTCAAATCATAAATTTTATTCTCTCTATCTTCTCAAATTACGCTTTTCGAAAGGAGAGACCGAATTAATTTTCCTTCATAGCTCCAGGTAATTGCGTGCCGTTCTATATGTTGGTATTCATGTAGCATGCTCAGGTACAGTGTGTAAGCTATATCGGCTCTGAAGTGTTGTTATCTTTCTCATTCTGCCATAGGTGAAACTGATAAAATACGTGCTTGTCATTATTTTATACTTTTTACCCTCATTGTGATGAAACTTCTGCTTTCCTAGTATCTTTTTTTCACGATTATTGTTTGATAATCGAATCGGGAAACCCACGTATCATGGGCATTTTAATTTCAACGTGAAAATTGGAAATTTAAAAAAAAAATCATTGTTACAGTCGTACAATGATTACACGAGAACTTTTGTAATTGTAATCTACATGAATGCCGAATTTATTCAACTTTATTAACGGAATCGAAAAAGTTTCCAAATTCTCCAAAACACACAATACTTTGGACAATAGTTCTTTCGAAGTCAAAAAGTTCCCCCGAAAATGTAAGCATGACTGAGCTTTGTGCTTTTATGTCTCTAATGTTACCTGACAAAAAATTTCGAGAGCTTTTTTACCAACTTGTACAAAAAGAGCTTACGTGACGAAAAAACTTTTCCTAGATAACTTTTATTTTCCTTATTGTTGTCGTGTCATTGTGTAAAAAGAGAATCCGTATTTTATGGAAAAGAATATAAGCCCGGAAGTTCGCTGCAAATATAACCATTAAAAAATATAGTTTTCATTTTTGAAAACATTCATTTACTACTTCCTATTCATTACTTGTCATTTCATTTATTTGCGTTAACTGTTTCATGAAATTAGTTTGAAACGAAAAATGTAGAATAAAAATAAATAAAGACAGTGTTTATTTCATTTAAGTTTATTATTTCATTGAATTATTCATAACCGAAAAATGTAGAATAAACAACAAATGAGGAGTATGTTTACTTCATTTATTTCAATTTAGTATTTCATAAAATTATTTATAGCCGAAACATGTTCTTTTTTAAAATTGTCTTTTATTCGCTCAAATGAATTTTCACATCTCATTTTTTATGTTTATATGTGTTTTGAAAAAGGAGATGATCTTTTCTGATTCTTTCACTGCAAAAACTGCTGTCTTCTAAGTGTCTTATTTTAAGACACAAGACATTAAGAAAGCGTCTTACTGTTATTTCAAGCTATATCATTGGTTAATAATTTTGAAAGAATTAAAATAAGACACTTGTTTTTACAGTGTTTTTTATAATCTTTCATCAAAATCTTAAAATATTGAATATTTTTTTATGAAATTTGGCAGAATTACTCTAGATGTTATTAGGAAGGTCTCTCAGACCCGAGTTTGTTTGAATTTTGTCTCAAAATTAATTTTTAAAAAAGTTTGCAATTTTTCGAAAATTAATTTTGGGACAAAATTTAAACAAATTCGGGTCTAAGAGACCTTTTTAATGACATTTAGAGTAATTCTACCAAGTTTCATAAAAAAATATTCAATATTTTAAGAGAAAAGATACGGACAAATTTTGCCTATACCAGTGACGTCATAATCCATTTCATGCCCTTAATAAATAATTCTTATCAAAGAATGGATTGAGTTTTTGAATAAGAGCTTAATTAAGTTATTCAGATGTATTATTTAAAATGGAAAAATAAAATATTTGCTCTTAAAATACGTTTTAAATTATTAAATAACTCGCTTAATAGAAATCTATTTTAGGAAACGTTTCAATTTGATGGAAATTCAAGTGATTACTTTTCCATGCTAATTTCGAATTAAAACTATAATATTTGCTTTAGGGGAGAATAATAATTGATTTCATATCTGCGTCAATATTCGCTGATAAAACTGGGTTAAAAATTTGAATATTTGAACAAAGCATGTTTATTAAGAATAATTTTTTTTTTCATTTTCACCCTGAATTTTTAAAATGGTATATATAGTTATGATTCGCGGATTTCGACGTGTTGCATATAAACGATATGATTTGGTAAATATGCAGGCAGTTTCCACCCTTTGCCCAGATATCGTTCACCTGGTACGCAGTCGCTGAACTGATCTCCCTCGTACAATAATGCATTCAGATTCTGGGGCATCGAGGGCTTCACCTACACCCATACCACTACCACCACAACACTGCAGCTTCTACTTTTCTGATTTAATTAATTAAAACACAGAAATAATTCAAGAAATTCAAATTATTATCTTTCATGTTAACTCGTTTGTATATATGCTGCAATAAACTTCAAGCTTAGAAGAATAAAACATGATAAAGTAGTATGAATAGTCATTAATTATAAAAATTATAAGAATTATAAAAACCAAGTATACACTTGATTATTTTAATTGAGAAAATATACACTAAAGTGTACGTTAATCAAAAGAATTTTTAATGCTTAAAGCAAGTTAGAAAATGTTGTAAATTTCAATTTTATTCTTTGATTCTTGAATTAATTATCGTGATGTAAGAAGATTAATAAAAAAATTTAATTTTTATCGGAATCAAACACACTTTTATTAACTAGATAAATATTTGTGTTCTAGTTTAATTTGTTGGTAAACATTGATGGACTTTCAAGTGTATTTAATTTAAATTAATTTTTTATTACTTGCTGTTTAATTGAGAAAAATTTACAAACTAAACCAATTTACACTTGAATCCATATAAAGTAAGATAAAATTAATCCAGTAACAACCTCTGATAAATCAACATCTTCAATTGGAATTATTTTTACCTCTGTTCGAGAATGTAATATTTAATATATGTAATATGTGAAAATTCACATCTGAATATCGTTTCGAATTTAATTTTGTCCCACAAAAGCTCTTGAGACTCGACTCTTTTGGGAACGAACCAAACTTTTCGTACCAGCAAATTAATTTATATACTTCATAATAAAATAGTAATCCCAGAATGAATCGAAGCAATTTTCTTAATGGGAGTTAATTAAATGCAGTGATTTCTAAGAGGAAGATTTTTTATTGAGATTTTATCAAAGAGAATTCAGGATAGAATTTCACAGCGTGTAAGACTAGCAGAAAATACTTAAAATTAGGAATAATTCTTGTTTTATTTGTGCAGTTCTCGATCCTCTTACAAAATGAAATTTTTACAATTAATTTTCATTTACTGAGTCAAAGTAAAATATATTAGCTAAACATTTACAATTTACAGTCCACATTTTAAAATCGATTTTTTATTTGTTCCTTATAACAAAATACGTATTTTTTATTTTTATATAAGTGGCCAAATTTTCAAGTCCTAAATTTTCAAAATTCTAGGTTTTTAAAAGTAGACCTTTTTTTAATCACATATAACTCTGAACCTATTGAATTTAGAAAATTTTTGCTAATACATAAAAGGTTAAGCTTTTTTCTTCAACTTTTAAATAGTGTTTACAAAAAAAAGATAATATTTTTTAAAAACAAAAATGGTTTTTACTTTAATATAGCTGCATCGCTTCTTTTCTTTAATCCCAAATCGAATTCAAATAACCAAAATGTCTTAAAATTTTATTCATTTTTGGTAAGACAAGAGCATCAATGCAGCTATTTAGAGTTCTGTCACCACAAATTATGTTGAATAAGGGAATACCCTACAATATTTTCAATAAATTTTTGGTTATTTAAATTTTATTTGGTATTAAAAAAAAGCGATGCAGATATACTTAAGTCAAAATAATTGTTTGTAGTTTCAACGGGCTCAGTACAAAACGTGGTGATAACAGTCAGAGTTTGAAAATTAATTTAAACTCATAATGTTCACCATGACTTCCCGAATCTTTTTGTAAAATGTTCTTGACATGTTGTGGTATGTATAAATAGAAAAAAGTAATGTTTTAGTCGGATCTAAATTTTAAAAAAATGAATTTGTTTATAAAAAATTGAGTTTTTTTTTAAATTAAAAATGTATAAATGTATAAAATTTGTCCAACATATTGGATCCTCCATTTTTAATTTTAGAAAAGTAATGTCAAAATTGAAATGAATAATCCAAATCTTGAATACTTCAGAATAATAAATTTTAAAGTCATCTCGTTATTTTTATACGTGTTTTTCGCCATATTGCGGATCCGCCGTTTTGAATTTTTTAAAAACTTACTTTTCATTCGTAATCAGCTGCTTTAAAAACCTTTTATACTTAGTTTTATAAAAATCAAACAGTTATTTAAAAAGGAGAGAAGCTTTAAATGATCTCAAGAAGGTGAGGTGAAAAAAATTATTTACATTTTTTTCGTGTAGTCAAAATTAGCTACGTTTCGTTGACACAATTTTGTCAACATCATGAGGCTAAAAAACATTTATTAAATATAAAATAAAATTGAACACACAAAGATACACTGATTATATAAATATACACAAAATTAATAACAAACAAAAACAATTCTCAAATTTGTCGAAAACTTATAATTATAAGACACGTCAAAGTAGAGAAATTCTACCATTTAATTTAAAGCTTCTCTCCTTTATACTCATTATGGAAGGATTTAATTCTGGTTTACTAAGTTATTTAAAAATTTGACTTCCACATTGGAATTGATATTTTGAATTTGTAGAAGCTGACTTTAAATTCGTAAACATTTACTTCAAAAATCTGTGTTTTCGAATCTTTTTTATAATATTTAATATTATATTACATTATTTAAAGAAACAATTTTTTAGACTTTTATGTTTTTTGAATTTTTCAACACATTTTGTAAGTAGTGTCACAATATTTAATTAGTTTAAGTTAGTATTTGATATATTATAGTTTAAATAAATTATTATGATCATGCTTTAATTTCTTAACCCACACAGGCATATATTTTTCTACTAAATCTCTATTTAGTCTAGAACTTCTTTTAGTCGTTAATAAAAAATCCGAAATCAGATTTAAAAATCCAAAATGGCAAATCCAATATGACTAACATATTTTTTAAAAAATTATTTGATTTTAATAAAGTTTGGTTCCTAGAAGTTTTGGGGTTGCTGATTATGAATATAGAATTAATTTTTAAAATTCAAAATGGAGGATCCAATACGACTGAAATTTTTTTTAAAAATTGTTTGCTTCTAATAAGAGTTTATAAGATCCTTTTAAGGTCAGTAATTACAAAGGGGTCATCCATATATTATGTCACAACCATATATGGTCAACCAATTTGTGACAACAAGCAGAAAAAATGGCGCTAATGTATGGGACAGTGTGTGTCATGGGGGAGGGGGGGGGTCTAAAATGGTGAAAAATAGTGTGACGTAATATATGGATTGCCCCAAATCTAATATTAGTTTTTAAAAAAGTTTATTTTATTTAAAATGACTACATTCAAGTAAAACTTAACTACCAAATGTTTTTTATGCCGATAATTACAAATAAAAAGTCTGATTTTAAAATTTTTAAATGGTAGATTAAATGTGACAGACAAATTTTTTCAAAAACTGATAGATTTTAATAAGACTTGGTTTCTAGAAGTTTTTGAAGTCGTTGATTACGAATATAGAATTAATTTTTAACAATTCAAAATGGCGGATCCAATATGGCTGAAAACCTTTTAATTCCTATTAGATTTGGTATAATTTATAAGTAGTTTGTAAGCTGTGATTAGAAATTAGAAGTTTACTTTTAAAAATTCAAAATAACGAACAATTTTTTGCTTGGGGCTTTGTGAAGGTTAAAATTTTCAGTTTTTCAAAAATAGTCTAAATCTACTCACTTTCATTTAAAAAGCGTAAATTTTCATTTCTAAATAAATATCTAGATGCTTGTGTGTGTATGTGTGTGTACAATTTTTTTTCTCGACAGGATATATTGAGAACGCTTCAACGGATTTTTTAATATAGGTATCTTATCAAAATTTTTTGAGCACCTTTTTCATCGAAAAAAATCGATTTTGCCAAAGTTTTTATTTATGTTAAAAATACAACTTAATGAATACAAATATCATGTTCTGTATCTCAAAGCAGAACGATTGACCTATAAAAAGTTAATAATTGATCACAAATTTCTAAACTGATTCATGTTTTTTCATTTTTTTTTGTTTTTAAAATTTGCTTCCTCCATGCAAATTTTCTTGCTTATGTGGAAGCGAAATGTCAAAGAAATGGACATAATTGTCACCAGGTTAAAAAATTGTTTGATTATTGTCAGTGGCGTAACTGGGAGAGCAAGGGCCCTGAGGCAAAAAGGAAAATGAGGCCCCAATTATAAATACTAATTTATAAGTTTAATTCATTCATTCATTCTGTTCACATCTGTTTGTCACTAGATGTTTTTTTCTTTTCAAAATTTAAATCATACATTACCTTTTAAAATTGTTCTCAAATTTTAAATTTATATAGCAATTTCAATTTCTTCAAATTTCAGTTAATGTCAACTTGCATAAATTAAAAGTTCAATTAATCCACGTTTCAAGAATACTAAATTTGAAGTGATTTGAAAATTTCTTTAATTTTAAATAATTCTTTTCTATTATGACTTCAATTACTTAAAATACAATTTTGTACTATTTTTATCATTTTTAAACTATTTTCTACAATTCTTAATTATGTAATTTGTTTTTAAATGGTTTCCTTAAATCTTGAATTACTCAAATATCTTTTAATATTTTTACTATTTTTCAATTAATTTCTGAAATTTTCAGTTATTATCTCAAATTTGGATTATTGTCTTTAATTTTCAATTTTTTAAACTATTTTTCAATTATTTTCTTTTGCTTAAAAACAAATTCTGTGATTTTATTTCATTTTCTCCGATTTTTAATTATTTTCATTCTTTTAATATAATTTTCAAAAATTTCAATTATTTATCTGAAATTTTAATAAGCCTTTTCATTAATTTTAAATTATTTCTTCATGTATTTTTCTCAAATTTAAATTATTATTTTTTTTTTTAACAAAATTATGTAATTTTTTTCAATTATTTCCCTCAAATTTTATTTATTGTTTTCAATCTTTCATATTTAAATTATCTTCAGTATATTTAAATTATTTTTATTAATTTTGAATTAGTTTTATTATTTTTTAATTATTTTCCTCAATTGTTTATTTTTATTCTCATTTTCTAAAGTTTTTAAGTATTTTTCTAAAATTTCAATTATTTCCTTTAAACTTTAATTATTTCCATTTATTCTCAAAATTCCCAAATTTTTTTTATTAAATACACAGTCACACAAAAAAACTCACACAACTCAAAAATTTTAGCCAAATTGGTTATTCTGACTTCGGATTCGGATTCAGCGGAAAAAATACGTAGGAAAACACTATCATAGTGTCTCGGACAAAAAAAATTTTTTTGGGTTTTAATTGGTGATGTTTTTTTATCTTTTTTGAAATAATTTTCAAAATTTTAGCTAATCTGCAAATTCTAACCTCTGATTTACATTCGTCAAAGAAAAATACATAAAAATACATTAGTGTAGTGTCCCGGCTAAAAAAAATTTTTTTTGGGTTTTTTAGGTGTTTTTGAAATTTTTTAAGATTTGGTGTTTTGAGATTATCTAAAAAAATTTAGCCAATCTAGCAATTCTGACTTCGGATTCGGATTCAGCGGAAAAAAATACGTAAGAATACACTAGTGTAGTGTCTCGGACAAAGAAGTTTATTTTTTTTGTGTGGCTGTGTTATCGTAAATTTAATTTATTTTTTGCCTTCCTCAATTCTTTTCTTTCATTTTTACTCATTCTTAATTATTTTTAGTCAATTTCTAAAATCTTCATGCATTTTTCGCAAAGTTCAATTATTTTTTTTTATTTCCAACAAAATTCTGTAATTTTTTTCATTTGTTTCACTCAAATGTGATCTATTTTTTACAACTTTTTATTGCTTCTATGATATTTGAATTATTTTCTTTTAGGTTCTTCATTTCTTTTATAATTTCAAAAATTTTAAACTATTTATCTGAGATTTCAATTATTTTATTCAAGTTTCAATTATTTACACGATTTTTTATATTATTTTCTTCAATTCTCAATTACTTTCGTTCTTTTTCGTAATTTCAAGAAGTTTTTTAATTATTTCTGTTTAATTAAAAATTATTCTCTTCAATTTTAAATTATGTTTATCCTCTTTAATTTATTTTCTCTAATTTTTAATTATTTTCTCAAATTTTAATTATTAATTATTTTTTTTTCAATTTTCAATTATTTTTCCTAATTTTTCATTATTCAGTTTTTTTAATATATTTTTAAGATTTTCAAGTAATTTTTGCAAAATTTAATTTTTTTCTTTGTTTTTAAAATATTCCTATGATTTTTTAAATTACTTTCCTCAATTTTTATTGGATTTCATTTTTTTTTTCAATTAATTTGAAAAAATTTGCAATTATTTTGTTTAATTTCAATTATTTTTTGCAATTTTTTTAATTCTAAAATTTTATAAATTTTGTCAAAAAAAGAAGGTTTATTAGGGTTGACTGAGGACCCCCTGAGCTCAAAAGCCCCGGGGCGCTGCCCCACTTTGCCCCTTAATAGTTACGACACTGATTACTACACCCAGAGAAATAATATATTTGTCTCACAGCCAAGTAACTTTTTATTTGTTTCAAATAAATTTTTATTTGTGTCAAATAAAATTTTATTTGATTCAAATACATTTTTTTATTTGAAACAAATAAAAAGTTACTAGGCTGTGAGACAAATATATTTTTATTTGGCACAAATAACATATCTTTGAGTCAAATATATCACTTCTCTGGGTGTATAAAACTTGATATTTAAAAATGTTTAAGGTCTCTGTCTTTGTTTTGAAAAGTTAAAAATAGCGGATTGAATCCTAAAAATATTATCTATAAACTCTAATTACTTTTAAATTATATAAAATATTATCTTAGTATTGATAAAAAATAGGCAAAAACTCACCACTCCTTCGCCAATGTTGTGCACAACGCAGGGTAACAAGGCAGTGGAGCCGGACTGAGCCGAAATAACTGTAGAGTTCTCAGTGCCGAAAGTCATCGGAAGAGTCGGCGCTAAATCAACGTCTAAGGGCTTAAGTGTACGATCTAACGAATTGGCGTTCATCCCGACTACTTCGGCCGTAACTGCAGAGGGATAGTCTGAAAAAGACGATGTTACATAAAAAAGTCGTTACTTCACGAACCAGCTTTCGTGATGGGAGCATAAAACCAAAAGTATGTCAATTCTCATTTTAAAAAACGTTGTCTTTACTTAACGCTTTTACCGTACAAATATTTGCACACTGCTCATTCCACGAAAAAAAAGAATGTTTTCAATCATAGGAACTCTGAATATTCATGGAAAGCTCTTCTTGAATTACTCTATTTTCATTGTTAAAACTCGGTTTAATAAAATACCGCAGTCTCAAGTTAAGAAAAATTATGAGTTTTTTTTATATCTACCAAACAATAAATTAACTTCGAATGGTTAATTTAAAGGGATATTTATTTTTACCTCAATTTTCTAACGCAAGCTTATTAGCATATTTTCACTAAAACGACTTTTCTGCTTCAATAATATTCAACTTTTAGTAATTATGAAAAGCAAAGTACAAAATATTTAAAAAGTAAATATTTTTCCTTTAAAATTAATTTCAATTTAAAGTTTAAACAATATCTCGAATTAAAATAATTTCAAATTTAAACAATTCAAAAGTACTCTGAGAGACAATACAATTTATTTCGAGGCTAATGAGACAATTGGAGCAGAGATAGAAATTGGCAGTTATTTAAACACAAGAATTTTCCGTTTGAGATGAAATATTAAAGAATTTTATTTGCTAAGCACATGTACATGATTGAGAAAGCAAGAAATTGGAAAATTCCTTCCATTCGTGATCTGACAGGCTTTTGAAAATGAAATCAGTGTGGAAGTTTTCAGCTCTACGAAGAGTAAAATTGATTTCCGTTGAATAAAGTCTAATATTCGATATATAGAACGCTCTCTTTCATCTCTGGTTAGTTTATCTTTTCAACAAACCACAAACTGTTTGCGGTCTCTCATTATTATTTTTAGAAATTAAAGCGCGTGTTCATTCTTCCAATGCTTAATTATTTATTTTTAATTATGACCCCTTAATTATTTTAATGAATTATTTCATGGAAAATGACAACACGCAAATGATAATTTGAATTCGGCGTGTAGACATCATAAATTGAAATTAATTGCAGCTCATTTCACGTTCTATTAACATTCATGGTGGGGACAATTGCTTATTGATTTGTTTCACTTTCTAGTGCCTCTTGTTTACAGTAATAACTCAACAATCTATTTTTTATTCAATAAAAAAGAAAGCGTAAAAACAACTTCGTTAGGTTCACATTTCATGTTTTTAAATATATTTACATACGTGCGTTATATCACTGTACAAAACGTGAGAAAATCTCTCTCTCTCACTGCAGTTTTACATTTTTATTTTTCTTGCATTCTAACGTATGAGAAGGTTTTTTATAACAACATTGAATTTAAAATTCACGTAAATTCATTTTGTTCACATTGCTGAAGGTTTTTCAAACAGAGTTTGAATTTTCAGTGTGTAAATCAACTTTACAGATACTCTAATTTTCACGCAGTTTTCATAAATTTCTAGACGAGTTGACAAGAAGATAATAAAAGTACTTTTTGTGAAAAATAAAGTTTGTAATTAAAAACGACTGAAAGAATCTTCACTTTTGAATTTTTTAATTATTTAGTTTTTTTTCGGTAGATTGTTTTATTTGACTTTGGTAATTCTGTAATTCAACTTTTTTGTTTAAATAATCTATTTACTTAAATAAAGACTAATTGTATATATTTTAAAAGAGATTTATAGAGTTTTCAGGATAACGCTTATTATTATGAATAAATATGATAAAACACAATTGTAACAATCTTCAGTAAGCAATTAAATTAATTACATTTAGATGGACGTTAACTATTATTGATCATCGATACGTAAATGGCTGAGTGAAATTCGCAATTACTATCCTGAATGCAAAATTAATATACTCTGTATTAAACGATTAAAACAATTTAAAAAGTATTTATTTATCAAAATTAGAATGTACAGATATTCTGATAATATATAAAAATATTTTTTGTATTTTAGTAGTACAATTTTACTATTTTCTATATTATTATATTATATTATATTATTTTAATATATTAATCTACTCTATTATTCTAATTTATTACATTGTTACATCACTTTATGTAACATGTAGTTTATTGCTTTTTAAATTTAATATCTTGTTCCTGACTTTTACAAAACTCATTCACTATAAAACTTTAAACAATATAAACTTTTTACATTACATGAATATATGCATTTTACCACCACTGTTACTAAAATCATTTCGTTTTAACAGCCCAATTAATTATATAGAGTTTTTATAATACAAAGGTTTTCGGCATCATGCAGAAAATTTTTTAACGCAGTCGTTTCATTAAAAGTTCAAATATTTAAAACATTTTTAACTTTAGTTCCTATATTATAAAAGTGAATCAATTTTAAACATCACAAATTATTTTATTTAGCAGAATCTAAACATTTATTTATTGCAGTTATCGAAAATTCTTTCAGTGCAGGATACAGAAATAGGATTCGTAACATGTGTTTCACAAAAGTGATAAAATTGAGAAGAAATAAATAACTCGCTTCAAAATAGATACTTATCGACAAAGAAAATAAGTTTGAAATTTATGGGATATAAATTTTCAAAATCGTTATTAAAAAACCCTTATAAACCTTAAATATCAGAAATGAAAATGTCATATAATTAAATTATTAAAATACTTTTTTATTTATAATAATTCCAACAAATTATTATAGTTCTTTTTTATTAAATTAGTATTTTGCCTATTTAGTAACAATATTCATTTCAACTTCTATTCTCATTTACTTCACATAAACCATAAATTTGCACGCATAAAACCAATTTTTTATTTCCAATATCCTTAAAAGTTTGATTCTTTTAATGCACGTGCTTTTTTACATGCGTAAAAAAAGTGCAAGACAAACGTATCAAAATAATGGCCTAGAAAGTGATCAAGTTAAAATCCCTTTTACTATTATACTAAAACTGAATACATCTGATTTCCATACCCTCGTATACAGAAGGATAAACAGTATTCCTGCCATCGTTGGGATAAAACAAAATAGACATTTTTATCTCTTATCCCGGATAAAGTAGGATACCATAGATAGAAGAGAAATAAATTGGAACAAGAGACAAAGGAAAAACAAAATCCAAACATTAGATACAATTTAGCATTTTTCTTTTCCTATAACTTTTGTCACCTTACACCCGGTACGTTAGAAAAGCTATATTTAAATTGAAACTTACGACTTGAACTGATGCGCAACAATAGTGATACGAATTTTCTTTCGAAATTAAATCAAATCCAAATTTATCAAAGCTGCAATTTTTTTATTATGAACTATTTCAGCAAATATTTTAAATTGATTCCGTAATTAATTACACGGAATTACAATCGTAATGTGGAATGAAATTTAGATAAAAAATGGATGAATTTATTAGTTTATAATAAAGAATTTATTTGTGGTAATTATAAAGATTCCTTTTATATAAAAATATTGAACAATGAGAGAATGAAATATGTTTTACATTAAATAAATATTTTTTCAATTATCTGAATTTTATTCAGATAGCTTTTATTTGAGTCAATTAAATATTTTTTTATTAAAAAATCACCAATTAATGTATAATTTGTTTCAAACAATTTTTTTAAGCGCGAGGAATGTTCTTGTATTTTTGACATTTTTAAACAAATTTGTATTATCAGTTCATTGTGGCCTGCAGCAAAATTAATTCCAGATGTTTTCTTGTGAGGTTTCTTTGTTCTTTTATAGTTATTATTGCTTCGTCATCGAGGAAAAACTTGAAGTATTATTGATTTCCGGAGTTCGAAAAATAAGTTGTTTTTGCAGATTATCAATTAAAATGGATTTTACATGAAAAGCATTTATTTCAGTTGTAGATATATAAATAACTGAATGAATATGTTTTAAATCACGTTTTTCTCGACTAAAAAATTTAAGTTAAAAGCAAGAACTTAATTGGTTTAATATAACCAATTTTTATATAACTTTAATAGTTTATATAACTTAATATAAACTACATTTAAGAAATAAGAAAATGTTTGCTTTTATACATGAAAACAAATCAATTGACCTAGATATGCACTTTACGTAAAATTTATAAAATTAATCGAGATTTTTCATTTTTCTTTTGTTTTCCATTATAATACCGTTGTTTGACAACCTTGTTTGGTTGTATTTTTTTAAAAAACAGGAGTTTTTAAAATAAAAAATATTATAAAATTTTTGTTACCAAAATAAAATCAATGTTTTTATGTATAACAATTTAACAAAAATATTTAGATACCTAATTAGTTAAAAAAAAAACATTAAGATGCACTGTGAAAACAAATGTCTCAATGTGAAATGTTGTCCTCACTTTTAAAACTTGTAAGGTGTTTTGTGTCCTAATTTCAATGGTATTATAATATATTATATATGCTATTTTATAAACACGCAAAAAATTATCAGTTTTTAAACTACTACGGAAATTAGTTTGATATTTTTGGTATGAGTGAATGCAAGTTAAACTCTTAAAGAGGGCAATGAACAAATACAAACCTAGAAGAAAACAGGACTGGGTTTAAATAGAAATCGATTATAAATTTAATTTTTCAATAATGGAAAAATTTTCTATTTAATGAACAAATGACTTCCTTCTTTTTTCTGACTTTATTCTTTTTTTAAATAGTTGGAAATTAACTTTATTTTTGCATTTTCCTATAATCAAAAACATATTTATGATTTGCTTATAACCTCGAATTTTGTACTTTATTAAAAACATTATGATTCAAAAAAGGCTTAATATTAAATACTAAAACTTATCAAAGTTAAAAATTATTATTATTTATTTAGAAATTATAAAATTGTTATAGAAATATCCTTCTTTAAAATAATAATCACATTGAAAAACTTTTTACTTAGAAAAATTACAAATCTTTTTAAAGCTTGTTACTTTTTTGTGAGGTTTCCTAAAAATATGAGGTTTTGCAGATACTTAAATTTCGACATAATTTACAAACTACTAAAATTTTGCGAAGGTATTTTGCTTAGTTCTTTAGATGTTTAAATTAGAACTTTTTGTATAAAAAGGTTAATAATTTTAAAGTATGGCTTGAAGTTAACAAATTAATATTTTTGTCTACTATTCAGGTGACGATTTTTGTGTAAAAATGGTTAAACTCAATATCTATAAAACTATACGAAGCATCTTCTTAAAATTGTACAATAGTTTGTACACTGCAAAAACAGGTGTCTTAAATTGTTCAAATTTAAGACACGGTGTTTTTGCAGTATAAATAATTCTAAAACTCAATTAATATTTTTAAGAGGCTTCATAAAAAAAATTCACAAGCTCCGAAAAATTTTGTTTTTTTTCTATAAGTAAACCGTTTTTCAATATGATTATTATTTTGAAGAAGAATATTTCTATAACGATTTCATAATTTCTGAATAGAGAATCAAAACATTTTCAACTTAAGTAAGTTTTAGAAACTAATATTAAACACTTTATACGAATATGCAATAATCTTCTCTGAAAAGTAGAGAATTTGAGGTTACAATATAATATTCTGAGTCTCCCACTTTTAAGGGCATATGATGGATTATGACGGCACCGACATAAATGCAAAATTTGTTCGTAAACTTTTTCTCAACATACTAAATATTTTGTTACAAAACTTTGTCGAATTACACAAATGGCATTAGGAACAGCTGTATGATCTGAGTTTGTTTAAATTTTGATAAAAAAAAAGTTTTAAAAAATTTTCGAAAAACAGCATATTTTTCAGAAAGTAATTTGCAGTCAAAATCCAAACAAACTTGGATCAGACAGACCTTCTTAATGTCATTTTATGTAAGTCTACAAAATTTCGTGACAAAACAAACATTATTTTGAGATAATTTTGCCTTAAGGCAAAATTGAAACGAACTTGGGTCAGACAGACTGTCCTAATGATATTTTAAGCAATTCTAGAAAGTTTTGGTGTCAAAATATTTAGTATTTTAGGATAAATTTTATGGACAAATTTTGTCTTTAGTCATTAATAAATTTTTTTAAATTATGCAATTTTAAACTCAGGTTTATTTTCTCATTAATTTAACCTCTTTAATTTACCAACAATTAGCTAAACTAGGTTTGATACTCTCTAAATCTCAATAAATCAAAAAACTCTAACTTTCGGACAATAAGTGAAAATTTTACTTATTTAGAGTGAAATGTCACTTATTTGTATGTGTATATATGCACTTACTAGAAAAGTGGAACACTTTCTCTCTAAATCTGAATTAGTTAAAAATAACTAATTTAAAAGCAAAAACTTAGTCACTAATTCCAACAGTTATATTTCTACTAATCGTTTAGTAAAAAATAACTAATTATTATTAGTCAAATTCATTTTTAGTTTATGTCAAAATAACTAATATTTTAGAACAATTCGCTTTACTAATTTAATTAGTCAAATTTCAACTTATTTTTTAATAATAATTAGTCACATCTTTTACTAACAATTAGTTATTTTTCACTAATTGCTGAAACAAAAACTCAGCCACGATTATACTAATAAGTAATTAGTTATTTTTAACTAATTAAGATTTAGAGAGTTTGACATATAAAAAGGTGAATATTCACTTATTTAAATTTAGAAATTATAGATGTGATTTTGCGATGATTATTGGCGAAAAACAATAGTTTCACCAGAATAATAGTAATAATAATAACACTGTGCTACAAAAGATGATGAAGAAAAAGTACTTTTAATCGGACCTAGTCTAAGTTGTTCGTCATAAAAAACTAAAAAACGAAAAGTGTATTATATCCCCCCCCCCCTGCCACAAAAATTTCATTTTAGAGCTAAAAAACAGTTGTTCTGCAGTTTTTGTATATTTGTATAAAATATACTGTTACTTAATCATTTTTAGTCCGATTTCAAAAATTTTTTTAATTTAAAGCTGAAAAACAAGGCTTTCTATTCCTAAAGCTTTTTTTATGTTTCAAGTAAAATTTACAGTAGAAAAAGAGTAAAAAATTTCAAAAATGGAAAATTTTTTGAATTTGTTCAACTTTTTTTTACAGACTAATTTTATTTAGAATGTTTTTTTCTGTGCTCAATTATTTAAAGTGTACTTAATACTGCGTCGAATGAGCTTTTTTTGAATTAAATTGTTGGAAAAATGTCTGATTTATTGGATTTTTTGTCTTTAACATCATAGTATTTTTCGGGAAAATCAATGTTCAAAAATTTTTATGACATTCTTAATTTTTAAAATTTTCCCAAAAGTTACTAAAATAAGTATAAAAAAGATGTTAGGCAATGATAAGTACAACTTCCCGTGTAGAAAAGTTGGGTGGGCGCCAGTTGGGCCCCATATGGGTTTCCCAAATTTAAAGTGGGCCCCAGTTGGGTCTTCCCACTGGGAAATTAGTGGGCTTGTAATGCTCAACCCGGTTAGTGCCAATTCACTAAAACAGTTCGTAAAAATGTAAGATCGTTAAAAAATATTCATTACAACTTTTAACAATATACTTCACCAACATTTTCTTTAATGATATAAAAATCAGTTAATAACAATTGTTGCATGTATTTTTTAATTTGTTTAAACAAATCAATATTGTTTTTTTGAAACTTTTCATCTAATAGAGCTAGAGTGTTGTAACTTTTTCTTAATTTTGCAACTTTTTAAACCTATGAAAGCTTATTATTAATAATAAACGAAAATTCACAATTTTAAAAATTGTTTAAACAAATTAATGTTGTTTATTTGCAACTTATCATCTAATTGAGCTACAGAGTTGAAATTTTTTTCTAATTTTGCAACTTTTTAAGCTATGAAAGCTTAATATTAATAATAAACGAAAATCCACAATCACAAATATTTTTTAAACAAATCAATATTGTTTATTTGCAACTTTTTATCTTATTGAGCTTTAGATTTCAAATTTTCTTTTAATTTTGCAACTTTTTAAAAATACCAAAGCTGAATATTAATAATAAACAAAAATGCACAATTATAAAAATTGGTTAAACAAACTAATTTTGTTTATTTGCAATCATTCATCGAATTGAGCTAGAAAGTTTAACTTCTTCTTAATTTTGCAAATTTTAAGCCTATAAACACCCAAAACTTATAGTAAACGAAGATCCATCAATATTAATTTGTTTAAACAATTTTTATAATTGTTGATTTTACTTTACAATTAATATTGGGCTTTACTAAGATTAAAAAATTGCAAAATTAATAAAAAGTTACAACCCTCTAACTGAATTAGATGAAAAATTGCAAATAAACAATATTAATTTGTTTAAACAATTTTTATATTTTTATATTTTATTTTTATTCTAATTTTAGGATTTACTTAACTTAAATAGATGCAATATTAGAAAAAAGTTACAACTCTCTAGCTCTATTAGATGAAAAGTTTCAGATAAACAATATTAATTTGTTTAAACAAATTAAAAAATACATGTAAAAATTGTTAGTAATTAATTTTTATGTAATTAAAGGAAATTTTTGGTGGAAAATGTTGTAAAAAGTCGTAATGAATATTTTTTAACGATCTTACACTTTTTTTTCGTTAATGAAGATTTTTATGGCCCTTTAAAAAATAGTTAATAATAAAAAAATGTTAAATAAATTATTGGATCTTATTCTTTAAACTTTCCTGAGGTGAAATAGCTTTATTTGATCGAAAAATGTTAATTTTCATGGATTTTATATCAATTGAAAAAGTTTTTTTCCCCATGCATTTTGCATGGGAAACTTTGAGCGGTTTGACCTAATTTCATGAATTTTTAAATTGAAATGAAGGGAAATTGCAATATATAAAGCCAGATTGACGATAAGTTTAGTATTGAAACTATTATTTAGTAACAATTTACATATTTGATAAAAAGTGGGAAGCCCAGGTTGGCCCCAACTGACGCCCACGTACAAACTGGGAATTACTGGGAACTTTTCTACACGGGTTGCAACAATTAAAGAAATAAAATACTGCCTTTCTAAATTTGAATTAGTTACAAATAACTAATTTGAATGCAAAAACTCTGTCACTAATTCAAATAGTTAAATTTCTACTAATCATTTAGCAAAAAATAAC
The DNA here is from genome assembly GCA_037103525.1 of Ganaspis brasiliensis. Classification (NCBI taxonomy): domain Eukaryota; kingdom Metazoa; phylum Arthropoda; class Insecta; order Hymenoptera; family Figitidae; genus Ganaspis; species Ganaspis brasiliensis. Next base: position 4,353,193 of record JAZKLR010000009.1, on the reverse strand, counting down.
TAATTATTAGTCAAATTCATTTTTAGGTTATGTCAAAATAACTAATATTTCAGTAAAATTCTGTTTACTAATTCCATTAGTCAAATTTTAACTATTTTTTAGTTATGTTTTTACTAACGATTAGTCATTTTTTAACTAATTGCTGAAATAAAAACTCAGCCACGATTTTACTAATTATAAGTTATTTTTAACTAATTCAGATTTAGAGAGTGCAAAAGTATAGACAAAAAATGCAATAACTCACTCAATTTATCACCAATTTAATTTACAAAAAACTCATTTCACGCAGAATTAAATACACTTTAAATAATTTAGCACAGAAAAAACATTCTAAATAAAATTTGTCCGTTAATGATTGACAAAGTTAAAAAAATTCAAAAAAATTGGCAATTTTAGAACTTTTTTACTCTTTTTTTACCGTAAATTTTACTTAAAACGTAAAACCTCTATTAGGTATTGAAAGCCTTGTTTTTCAGCTTTAAATAAAAGAAAAATTTGAAATCGGACCAAAAATGACGAAGTAACAGTATATTTTACACAAAAACTGTAGAAAAACTTTTTTAGCTGTAAAATGAAATTTTGGGGGTGGGAGGAAAATTTAATACACTTTTTTTTAGTTTTTCATGACGAACAACTTAGACCAGGTCCAATTCAAAGTACTTTTTCACTAATACATATTGTAATAGTATTAGGACTCCAAGTGAAATTTACGTTATTTTCAGGCAGGTTAACTGCGGGCAATGAAATTTTAGAATTTTATTCTATTCAGTATGTCTAATGTTTTATATAAATAATTAGATCAAAATATTAATTAGTTTACGAGAATTAAAATTTCGAAAAAAAAATTGAAATAGCAATATCTTTTGTTCTACCAGTCGTACCAAGATTTTCTTTTTTTTTTTACAATGCTCAGAAGAATATAAGGAATAATTCTAATCAAGGACAATTTTTTATAATTTTAATATTTAAAAAGTTATTCAATAAAAATGATGTAACTTTTAATCAGCCAACAAAAATTCAATGACCCAAATGCTAGAACGAACTTATTTGTGTTTTTTTCAAGATTCCAAAAGAAATGAAGTTTACAGTTAATTTCTTGATATTTAATTTTAATAAATTATAAATATGAACATATGAGATTTTTGCTTATAAACAAATCAGCAAGGTTGCGCACAGATGTGCGCAGATGGGTTTGGTGACGGTCCACAGTGGTTTAAAATGAGAATTTACTGTTCAAAATTATCCACAGCCCGTAATTCTTAAGCAATTTTGAGTTTTTTTTTTTTAATTTCTCATTATAACATTATCTAAAAAACTGGCATTTTCGATTTTTTCATTTATTTGTTTATTTAATTTATAAATAAACAAAAATACAGCCAAAATTGTCTATGTAAGCTATAATAATTTTTATCTTTAAAAAAATAATAAAATTCAACTTAGGAACCGAACGTGAAGTTTTTTACCGCAATTGGTAGTTCTTTTTTTGTAAAAGATATTGTTGTTTAAAAACATATTGTTTATTAAAAAATTTTGATTATTAATAACAATTATAATAAACAATTTCTCCTCTGTGTTATTTTACTAAAAAAAATTTTTTTTGTTTTTTGACACTATTGCTGAAGGTTGCACGAAAAAATACAGAAAAAGGTCGATATTACATAATTTATATTGTTAACAACATTTAGTATAAACAAATTTACGTACCTGCTTAATTATTTATTTTATTAATATAAAATTATTAATAAAAAATTATTATTTTATAAAAATATTTGATTTTATAAATTTTTTGTTGTTGAAAAAAATTTTTTTTAATAAAATAACACATATGAGAAATTATTTATTATAATTTTAATTCATAATCGAAATTTTTTAATATACAATATGTTTTTAAACAACATCTTTCAGAAAAAACAACCAACTGCAGTAAAAAAACGTCACGCTCTGCTATAAAATATAAAAATTCAGAATTTGTTTATAAAAAAAATTCATTTTTTTAGGATTAAGGGCATGTGATGGAGTATGACGTCACTGGTATAGGCAAAAATTGTCCGTAACTTTTCTGTTAAAATATTAAATATTTTGTCATGAAACTTTGTAGAATTACTTAAAATGTCATTAGGAAGGTCTCTCAGACCCGAGTATGTTTGAATTTTAGCTCAAAAGTGATTTTTAAAAAATATTGCATTTTTTCGAAAAGTTCCCAAAATTAATTTTGGGCCAAAACTTAAACAAACTTGGGTCTTGGAGACCTTCCTAATGTCATTTTAAGTAATCCTACCAAGTTTAATGACAAAATATTTAATATTTTAAGAGAAAAGTTACGGACAAATTTTGCCTATACCAGTGACATCATAATCCATCACATGCCCTTAAGAAGCAGAGGTAAAAATTAGTTTATAATCATTGTTTATAATTATTAAATCATAAATTTATTGAAATTTTTTTTTTCTATGAGTGTTATTACAATACTTTCTTAGGATACTAAGTTGAATTTTATTATTTTTTTAAAGATAAAAATTATTATAGTTCAAATAGACAATTTTGTCTATATTTTTGTTTATAAATTAAATTGAATTTAATTCAAATTAATAATAACTGAAAAATCGAAACTGACAGTTTTTTAGATAATGTTATACTGAGAAATCAAAAAAAAAATTTAAATTGGTTAAGAATTACGGGCTGTGGATAATTTTGAACAGTAAATTCTCATTTTAAACCACTGTGCGCTTGTTGGAATCACTAGGAATTCGTATAACCATGATTTCATTTCTCTCAAATGGAAATGCGCGCGCAATCATGTTGATTTGTTTACTAACAGAAATCTCCAATGTTGACATTTATAATTTATTAAAAATAAATATCAAAAAATTAACTGTAAACTTCATTTCTTTTGGAATCTTGAAAAGAACACAGATATAAGTTCGTTTTAGCACTTGCGTCATTGAATTTTTGTTGGCTGATTAAAAGTTACATCATTTTTATTTAATAACTTTTTTAGTATTAAAATTATAAACAATTGCTCTTAAATAGAAATATTTCTTATATGTTCCTGAGCATTTTAAAACAAAAACCTTGATACGACTGATAGAACGAAAGATATTGCTAGGGTAAACGTACCATCTACTACGAGTTTTCAAAATCGTCGTTTTTAAACCTACGTTTTAATAGTTTAAACTAAAAATTCATCCTTGAATTTTTTATAATAAATATTTGAGCATTATTAACATTGAAAAAATCGATGTATATCATTGGTTAATGTCTATTAATATTTAAAAAAAGCAATTTAAAAAATAAATACAATGTTGGTATTACTACGAGATGGTTTGCATTACGACACGTGTATTACTACGAGTGTTTGTGTTACTACGATGGCAATACTACGAATAAATTTCACCTTAGAAATTACTTAAAATTTTTTATTTTCGCTATGAATATGCAAATTATACGGGGAAATTTTCTTTTTATAAATCAATAGTTCTTATTATTTATTTATCAACATTTATATTTCTCTAAACTAATTTTATATTGAAATAGAATAATGTAGAATAAACTTTAAAATCACTTTGTAAAATCACAAAAAAGAACAAATAGGTTCTGTTTGAGCAAAGTTTAAATCAAATATATATTAATATACGTATTAAATTAATGTTTCCTGTTTTTTTTTTGGAGATCTTTAATTTTTTTCTCGATTTCCCCCTTCTATTTTCTTTTCATTAGGTACTGCTTCTTCAGTTTTTTGCTTTTTTCTTTAATTTCTTGCAGCTTTTTTTGATGCTCTCTTTTTAATTGACCACTTTTTCTTAGAAATAATATCTTTCTTTGGCATGCATCTTTTCTTTCACTAAAAGCACTTATTTCTAAACTAATATTAACTCACAGTGCTCATTAACAGTTGTCATTATTCAAAACATATTTGTAGGTTAGGTCAATCAACTTATTTGTATTGTCGTAATAGATGCGTGAGCATAAAATGCTGTACACATTACTACATTTGAAAATAAATAATGAAAATATTAAAAATATTAAAAATTGTTAACATTTTTAAATATTACAATATTTACTTTATCTGGAAATAACTTTACTTTAAATGTTTCTGTCTCAAATATATTCAAATAACTAAATATCAAAAAGGACTTTCAACCTACTGAAAGCAAAATTCTGTGTTGTGATGCTGAGTAGTAACTTTTAAAGCAATTTTAAATGAAATAATAATGTTCTTAATACATTAAAATTATAAAATATTAGTTTGTAATGCATTATTTATTCAAACAAATTTTTATTCCTCTATTTTAGGCTGATTCGTAGTAATTGGAGCATTCGTAGTACACGGAGAAAATGTTTCAGATAAAGTTTACCATGTTAGCATGATACACCTCGGATCAAAGTGATTTTTAGAAAACTTTACCATTCAATTTATAATAGAAATTATTCAAGAATTAGAAATGTTTTATACAAAAATATGGATACACATCACTCTCCAGCATGGTAATTTGATGGTCGGAGGGCGATTCCTCGATTGCCAGAAAGTTGAGTAGTATTATACACAGCACGTGGGAAAACTTTACCATGCTGGATGACAAGGCGCTGAGCTCGAATTCTTGACAATGTTCTTGTCAAGGCTCCTGCTCACCAGCATGGTAAAGTTTTGCCAACTAGATGATCTTTTCTATTCAACCAAAAAATAAAAAGATTTCCTTCATATTAATTACAGATTTATTTCCTATAGAGATTACTTATTTCGCTAATTATAATTACATTTAACGATACAATCACGATCATAGTTTTAACCTTAAGATTAATTTAATATTCTTTTCAACTATATACAAGACGCGATTTACCTAAACTAAACTTACGCCGCAATATACAAATATCTAAATACACATTCACGCACACCGAACACGCTCGAATACATTTGGAATTAGAGATTCAAACTTTCCTTATATACTAACTGAGTAGAATTGTATCCCTTTATGAGAAACGGTTTTAATTCTTATATCTTTAGACTGAATAATTTTAATTTAAAACAATTATGTGTTAATTATTGCTTCCTTCCTTGATCAATTTTTTATATAAATCAAGTTTCAAAATTTTGGTAATTTCTATTAAATCTTTCTTTTTTGTCTTGCAATAATCTGTGAATCAAATTCAAAATGTTAATTTAGAACTTATTTTGTATTTTAAATTCTAAAAAGTACGACCAAAATATTACATTAATGTCAAATAGTTTTTTAATTTAAAAAAAATTTTATTTAATGTATAAAGTTATAATTATGCAGTTCATTAATTAAATAAAACTTAAAGGTCTTGTTATAAAAATAACTTGTAGATATTTTGAAAAATATTTTTTATAATGTTTACAAATTTAACAATTATCTAAATATTAAAAATAGGTGTAATTAACAAAATCTTTGACTTTATCTTTTATTCACTTTAGATCAATTTCACTTGTGTTAATTTCGATTTCCTAGACTCCTGTATTATATCATTTTTAAATAAAGTAATTTAATAATTAGACAGAAAATTCTTATTTATTAAAATTTTAATTCTTACAATGTTTAACAAACCAAATATTCATTTATTAAAAATATATTATATGTATTATATATAAAAATATTAATATAAATGTTATTTAATATAATAATTTTTATAGAAACAAATTTGTATTTTCTGCATTAAAAGTTTAATAACCTAGAAAATCCTATCTGTTCTTTTAATCTGAATTAGTTAAAAATAATTAATTATTAATAATAATCAGAATTTTACTAAAATATTAACAAAATAATATTAATTAACAAAATCTTTGACTTTATCTTTTATTCACTTTAGATCAATTTCACTTGTGTTAATTTCGATTTCCGAGACTCCTGTATTATATAATTTTTAAATAAAGTAATTTAATAATTAGACAAAAAATTCTTATTTATTAAAATTTTAATTCTTACAATGTTTAAAAAACCAAATATTCATTTATTAAAAATATATTATATGTATTATATATAAAAATATTAATATAAATGTTATTTAATATAATAATTTTTATATTTGTATTTTCTGCATTAAAAGTTTAATAACCTAGAAAATCCTATCTGTTCTTTTAATCTGAATTAGTTAAAAATAATTAATTATTAATAATAATCAGAATTTTACTAAAATATTATCTATTTTGATATAACTTAAAAATAAACTAAACTAATAATTATTTATTTTTTACTAAATGATTAGTAGAAATATAGCTATTTGAATTAATAGCTAACTTTTTGATTTCAAGCTAGTTATTTTTAACTAACTCAGATTTAGAGAATTTGTTAAACGTTATTTACGAAAATAAATATTATTTTGAATAAGAATTTGAATAAATAAAAGTTATTACAACTAAAAATTGAAAGTAATGAATTAAGTAGATCTTATAAAGGTATAATAAATGAAAAGTAAGAAAAATAATAATTTTAAAAAATGACATTTAGCTATTTAAAAATAGTAAAGAGTAAAAATTACCATAATTGAAAATTTTCAAAGCAAGAAAGAAACTTTAAAATATAAAAAATCTGCCTTTAAATTACAAGAAATTTTTATTTAAAAAAATTTACAAACATAGAAGTTTAGAAGTTGTAAAATATATGTTTGATAGTTTAATTTTACAATGATAAAAAAACCAAGAAAAGCATCATATCTGAAATATTTTAGGTAATTTTCTTTTTAATTAATGTAAAATACAAATATTGTTTAATTTATTATAAAATTTATTATTTTAGTATTAAATGTAAATAAATATTAAGAATTAAACTATTTACAGAAATACACAATTAAAGAATCAAAATATTATAAGAATTTAAAAAATAAACTAATTGAAAGAGTAGTCAGTAAAATATGAAATATCTAACAAGTTTTCGTTTAAAATTTGTTTGTCATAGTTGCATGTTATATAATTCAACGTAAGCTAGGCTAGCCTCTAATATAAGTATTAAAATTAATAATTTAAAGATCATTCTTTTTCCTTTTAATAGAAAGAGTTCTTGTGGAATTAACAGACAAATAATATGTGATCGCATCTGCAAATTAAAAATGGAAAAAGAGGGAGAAAGTTTGATTTATCATGCGATAGGAATAAATTGCGAGTTTTGAGGAGAGTTTACCATGCTGGAGAGTCATTGGACTTGACGCTGAGCCCGAACTCCGATTACCCGTAGCATGGTAAACTTCTGCACATTTCTCGGCAAACTCTTTTCAACTTTAATGCACATTTTACAGCTTTAAGCGAGTAGTCTTTTTCAGTCTACTTTTGACTCTCAAGTACCACGTATATGGGAAAATTTTTCTTATTTTTTGAAAATAACTATCAGAATTTTTAACACAATATCTCAATTGTAACTTTGATCCGAGGTCCTGCATATAATATGGGAAAGATTACCTCAAACGTTTTCCCCGTGTAATTGGTACATTTACCCTATTTCAATTTTTTTTTCGAAATTTCAATTCTCGTAAACTACAATAATTAATATTTTGCTCTAAATATTTATGTAAAACATTAATCAGACTAAATATAACAAAATTCTAAAGTTTTATTGCCCGCAGTTATAACCTGACTGAAAATGACGTAAATTTCACTTGGAGTCTTGCAATAATAATAATAATAACAATCGAAAAAGAATAGTTTCTATAGAAGAGAAGTTTTACGAGAAGTGAAAGACAAGTTGGTTCTATTTAGAAAAGTAGAGTCTCTCTTTAAATTCTTACTGACAGTTTGTTCCGTTTAAATGGAATTATATCGCAGAGACTTTTCGCGTTGAGGGAGTGGCAACCTTTTCACTCTAACACCCAAAGTGTTCTGACTCGCCCGGGGCATCAGAAAAGCTTAGATGTCTCGTAGAGAAGGATGCCACCCGGTTTTATTCTACTGCAAGGAAGTGGGTGTTTGGGATGGTTATTCTCATACGTGTGAAACTCACCAGTTCTCACAAGAACGTGAAGTAGAAGAGACAGTATAACAGCCGTGGCACGGTATCCGTGTATAATGATCATCAGCCATTGAGATATGTTGAAGCCAGTCTGCCACAAACTCGGCGCCTCCAGCACCATTTTTCCTTGCCTATTTCAGAGTCGCCCTCCTCGCTCTCCTGGTCCTCGGATTCTCCCTCATTCGCGACCTGAATTTTGCAAATCTCACTTCCAACTTATCAAGTTCACTGCTTCTCAAGTTGCACCAAGGGGAACAACAATGCTCCCATTCCCTTTGTCCAACTCTTGCCCCGCATCAAGTTGTCTACTGGTTTCAAATATTATACAAGTTCAAGAGATATTGCTCCGAAACCTTTGTAGAGTGTATATAAGGATCCTCCGACTTCAATATAACGTTTCACCTTTGTGACGCTTTAAGCACAGTTCGCGTAATCATTGCTTTGAGGAAATATCCCAATGGAGAAGTCATCTGTCATATCATCCGTTTCCTAGGGGCCTAAAGAGATTACCCAGTGATTTGTTTGCCAAGTGACCCTTTTTCACAAAAGTTACCCAGCTAAATTTCCCATTGTTATTCAAGTAACAACTTTTCTCTGACCCATAAACTTTTTCACGTGTACTTAAGTGTGTCATTATGATCGTTGGAAAGGCTGTTTATTGCAACCGGAAGAAAAATGTCAAAATATAAACGATCTGGGGGGGTGAATGAAGGAGAATTGTTGTCGTTCGGTCTTTCTCACTGAGGCATTATTTCTTCACTACAATACGTATATATATACTACTCTACTTTCGCGTAAGATGAAACGAGGCAACGCATCCCTAAAGATTAAATGTATATTCACGAGGGAAAAAAATGGTGTGAATTTCTCAAACGAATTCTTTTCGTGCTCCAACGTTTATTAACTCGGGCGAAACAAGTTTTATTGTGTCTGCTACAAGAAAAATAGTCCAGTGTGTGAGGTGGTTGCTTTAATGGTAGAATTAATTTTTAAACAACTTGAAAGATACTTCCGATTTAAAACATTGGCTTTTAAAGGGAATTTATTTTCAAACACTTTTTATAAACAAGACTAGAACTACTTTCCAACTGCTTTTAAATTTTTCACTAACATGAACCTCTTTCATTTATTTACACATTTCGTTTCTTCACTGAGAAAATAAATTCACTTCAAAAATTTAAATGATGCTAATTATCACCAAGTGCATACTCTTTTGCCACATATTTAAGTTCAACATTCACTTTATCCTTGGAGTTCAGCAATTAAAATTACATGAAATTCATTAGGGGCTTGGAGATTAAGGGGATGCATTTCAAAAACGAACAACTTGGGCTAAAAGTTTCAACTTTTCTGAAAGAAATTTAGTAGACTGTTAAAAATTCCCCTTTTCACTATTTAACGGTTTTTAAGTATCTATTCCATGTTTCAGTTCTAATATTCTATTTCAACAGTGTTAATGGGCAATTCTAACAAATTTACTATATACATATCCTCCAGATTTTATACAAAATTATAATAATTTATATAAAAATGTCCCTTCATGTTTGATTAGTTTTTTACTTGTTCTAAGAAAAATCTATTTTATAACCTCTCTTTAAAATGCTTTGTACTCTTTTAACAACTATTTTCTAACACCAAAAAATTATGAAATTAAATTTCTTAAAATAAAATTTAGTTTTTAACATTATTATTTCTGCTTATTTTAACAAATTATTATTATAGTTTTTGATAATACGCCATAATTTTTAATAAAAACCTCAGTCCACGTAAAATTTGTCAGCCACTAGGAACGTAAATTTTAGTGGATTAAAAATTGAGGTGTACATCCCTTAAAAAACCCAGATTTAAAAAAATTAATTTTACAGCGAATCCTGTCAAAGTAACTCTAAATGTTGTATATTTCTAGACAAAATATTTTAAGCTACTCTACATATATATATATAAAAAAATTATATTAGTAAATAATTAATTAGTAAAAAATAACTAATTTTATATCAAATTCGGTCACTAATTCGAAAAGCAATATTTCTCTCTAAATCTGAATTACTTAAAAATAACTAATTTGAAAGCAAAAAGCTCAATCACTAATTGAAATAGTTATATTTCTACTATTCATTTAGTAAAAAATAAATTCATTTTTATGTTATGTCAAAATTACTAATATTTTAGTATAATTCTGTTTACTAATTCAATTAGTCAAATTTTAACTATTTTTTAGCTGTATTTTTACTAATAATAAGTCATATTTTACTAAAAATTAGTTATTTTTAACTAATTTGAGAAATAAAAACTCAGCCACGATTTTATTAATAATTAGTCATTTTTAACTAATTCAAATTCAGAGAGTTCTTTTAATCACGCCCACTTTTAAAAAAAATAAAATTTTAATAAGAATCTAGATGTACTTTTAAATACTTATTTCAATACACCAAAATTAACTTTTCTCAGTGCTGAAAGTAAATTAAAAATAAAACTTAATAATGAATTTATAAAAGGTAATAATTTTATAAAGACAGACAATTAAAAAAGTACTGGTAAAAATGAATGGAGTTACCCTAAAACAGTTATATTAAGGAAAATACAGGTTTAATATTGCTGTATTAAATATTAGAACTAAATTTTGAATATCAAGTTAGTCGAATGTTAAATTCTCTTTTCCTCAGTGTTTTTAAAGGTAAATATATTAGTTTTTCCCAGTAGTTCTTAAACTGACTCACTTTAAAAGACTTATATTACACTCTATAAATTGATTTTTAAATTTTATTTTAAATTTTTTTCCGTCTTTCAATTCTGCCTTAGATTATTGTATAATTTATGGGCATGTGATAGCGAATGACGTCATTAGTATAGGCTAAATTTGTCAGTAAATTTTCTCCTAAAATACTAAATATTTTGACACCGAACTTTGTAGAATTACTGAAAATATCATTAAGAATATCTCTCTAACCCAAGTTTGATTGAATCTTGCTTTAAAATTAATTGTTTAGCATTTTCAAATATCAAATAATTAAAAAAAAAAACCTTTTTGGTAAAATGTAAACAAAATTGGGTCAGAGAGACCTTCCTAATTATATTTTATGTAATTTGTCAAAGTTTGGAGACAAAATATTTATTATTTTAAAAGCAAGTCTACGAAAATATTTTTGCTTATTTACCAATAACGTCATTCTCCATCACATGCCTTTAAGATAAAAAATACAACAACAACGAAAATTTTTTTATTAGTTTAGAATTTTTACTACTGGAAAAATTACAATTTTGAAAAAACTTTACTTCTTCCACAATATTTACCATTTTCTGTCGTCAGTTTTTTTTCTCAATTTTAAATAATTTTCTACCATACATCGTTTGAATTTTAGAAAAATATAAAAATAAAAATAAATTCTAAAATGTTCAACAAACTTGTTTTTATACATTTGACGATATGGCACAATAAAATTCTAGACCCAAATCATAACAGATAAAAATTGGCACTCCTCAGCAATGAGTTGAAATTTTACTTTTCGCTCCTGTTAAGAAGGGTGGAACAATCATTAGTAATTCTTTAACAATAATTAATTAATTATTTTTTACTAATTGCGGAAGCAGAAAGTCAGACAATATTTTACCGTTATCATAACACAGCCCAACAAAATTTTTTTTTTTTTTTTTTTTTTACTGAGACACTACACTAGTGTAATCTTATCTATTTTTCTTTGCTGAATCTGAATCAGAAGTTACAATAACCAGATTGGCTAAATTTTTTTAGATAATTTCAAAAAGCGATTTTTTCGTGTTTTTCAGCAGTTTTGTAAGATTAGCTCAAAAATTTTAGCCAATCTATTTTATTCTGACTTCCAATTCAGATTCAGCGGAGAAAAATACGTAGGAATTCACTAGAATATTGTCTCGGGCAAAAAAAGTTTTTTTTCGGATTATTGACCAATTTTTTAAGATTATCTAAAAAATGTTAGCCAATCTGGTTATTTTGATTTCAGATTCCGATTCAGGAGAGAAAAAAATTGTGACTTCAGATTCGGATTCAGAGAAGAGAAATACGTGGAAATACACTAGTGTAGTATCTCGGCCAAAATAAAATTTTTTTGTGGGGCCCCGTGTAGAAAAGTTGGGTGGGCGCCAGTTGGGCCCCATATGGGTTTCCCAAATTTAAGGTGGGCCTCAGTTGGGTCTTCTCACTGGGAAATTAGTGGGCTTGTAATGCTCAACACGGTTAGTGCCAATTCACTAAAAAAGATCGTTAAAAAATATTCATTACAACTTATAACAATATATTTCACCAACATTTTCTTTAATGATATAAAAATTAGTTAATAACAATTGTTGCATGTATTTTTTAATTTGTTTAAACAAATCAATATTGTTTTTTTGAAACTTTTCATCTAATAGAGCTAGAGTGTTGTAACTTTTTCTTAACTTTGCAACTTTTCAAACCTATAAAAGCCCAATACTAATAATAAACGAAAATCCACAATTATGAAAATTGTTTAAACAAATTAATATTGTTTATTTGCAACTTTTCATCTAATTAAGCTAGAGAGCTGAAACTTTCTATTAATTTTGCAACTTTTCAAGCTTATGAAAGCTTAATATTAATAAAAAACAAAAATCTACAATTATAAAAATTGTTTAAACAAATTAATATTGTTTATTTGTAATTTTTCATCTAACTGAGCTAGAGAGTTGAAACTTTCTCTAAATTTTGCAACTTTTCAAACCTATAAAAGCTTAATATTAATAATAAACGAAAATTCACAATTTTAAAAATTGTTTAAACAAATTAATATTGTTTATTTGCAACTTATCATCTAATTGAGCTAGAGAGTTAAAACTTTCTCTTAATTTTGTAACTTTTCAAACCTATAAAAGCTGAATATTAATAATAAACGAAAATCCACAATCACAAATATTGTTTAAACAAATTAATATTGTTTATTTGCAACTTTTTACCTTATTGAGCTTTAGATTTAAAATTTTCTTTCAATTTTGCAACTTTTTAAACCTATGAAAGCTTATTATTAATAATAAACAAAAATTCACAATCACAAATATTGTTTAAACAAATCAATATTGTTTATTTGCAACTTCTTATCTTATTGAGCTTTAGATTTAAAATTTTCTTTTAATTTTGCAACTTTTTAAGAATATCAAAGCTGAATATTAATAATAAACGAAAATCCACAATTATAAAAATTGGTTAAACAAACTAATGTTGTTTATTTGGAATCATTCATCGAATTGAGCTAGAGAATTTAACTTCTTCTTAATTTTGCAAATTTTAAGCCTATAAACACCCGAAAGTTATAGCAAACGAAGATCCATAATTATGAAACTCTTTTAAATAAATTAATATTGTTTATTCGCAACTTAAATACAATTTGGGAACTGTATTGCAATATTGATATTAACAATATTAATTTGTTTAAACAATTTTTATATTTTTATATTTTAGTTTTTTTCTAATATTAGGATTTACTTAACTTAAATAGATGCAATATTAGAAAAAAGTTACAACTCTCTAGCTCTATTAGATGAAAAGTTTCAAATAAACAATATTAATTTGTTTAAACAAATTAAAAAATACATGTAAAAATTGTTAGTAACTAATTTTTATGTAATTAAAGGAAATTTTGGTGGAAAATGTTGTAAAAAGTCGTAATTTATATTTTTAAACGATCTTACACTTTTTTTTTTTGTTTATGAAGATTTTTTATGGCCCTTTAAAAAACAGTTAATAATAAAAAAATTGTTAAATAAATGATTGGATCTTATTCTTTAAACTTTCCTGAGGAGAAACAGCTTTATCCAATCGAAAATTCATGAATTTTTAAATTTAAATGAAGGGAAATTGCAATATATAGAGCCAGATTGATGATAAGTTTAGTATTGAAACTATTATTTAGTAACAATTTACATATTTGATAAAAACTGGGAAGCCCAGGTTGGCCCCAACTGGCGCCCACGTACAAACTGGGAATTACTGGGAACTTTTCTACACGGGGCTGTGTGTAATTGGTTACTTTTTCTGATTCTAATTCGGGGTTTTTCAAGGTCCCTTGTTACAAATCAGAAGACAAGTTTCGTTTAAAACAGTATTCAAAATTAAAATTATTTCCATACTTTTTTGAAAATTTGTACAACAATTTAGGTCCACTGCATTTCAAAAATATGATTTAAGATTTGTCATCATCAACTTCAAAAACCTTCGATCAAGAAGATTAATCAAATCCGATCAATTCTATCAATTTTCGTCCTCTATATTGGATCCGCCAGTTAGGATTTTAAAAATCAGTTCTCAAATTTGTTTTAACCCCAAACAATCCCCAGATACCAAATTTCGTAAAAATGCATTAAGATTTTACAAGATTTTATACTCCACTAAGAGTGCAAAAGAAGCAACTCAATTTTTTTTATTAAATGACTCAAAACTATATTTTGGCTTCTAAATTTAAGCTTATAACATGAGTTTTTAAAATTTCCTTTTAAAAATTTATACGAACTAAAAATCGATATTACAATTTTGCCACATATGTGTTCCATAGAAATAAAAAATCATTTTCAAAACATTATCCAAAAAATTGAAAATTTGAATTACGCGCAATATTTTCTATGACTGTAAATATAACAAAGTAAAGCTTAAATGGTCAGTTAAAACATTTTTGCAGTTCTTTTAAAGATTTTATTGTATCATAATTTGGGAAAAAAATGTTGCCGTAGTTACGAATTATTGTCCAAAGCGTGTAATTCCCAAAGTTGTGCCAAGGAAGAGTTGTCACATACAGTGATATATGTGGCAGGATCCGAGTGTAAAAGCTTTTACGGACGAATCATTCCATCCCTTGGTCGTTATTTTCACAAGGCGATGAATAAGGACCAAGTAATAACAGTCCGTCTGGCTCTACAGCATAATTTCTCTCGTTGAACACCGACTCTACTAAAGAAATTCAAGTGTATAAATTTCATTTAATTTAAATACTCATGAAATCAGATCAAATTGAGTGTAAAAATCACAGCTTCTTCTACTCACTGATAATGTAATATTAAAAGCAACTTTATTAGAAAAATCACATTTTTCCTCAATGTAAAAAGTTCCTGACTTCAAAAACGGCGTTTAATCACTTATAAAAGTTTTTCAACAATTCTCGAAACAAGTAAACTAAACAGGTAAGATTTCACAAACTAGGAAAGTAATTTTGTTTAAATATAATCAGATTGAAGAGAGTGTAAGAATTGTTGACTTCATAAAGCACTCTGTTGGAGAATTGAATTTACAATTTCCAACTCGTATTACCATTTTATGCCCCTGGTTGGTTCTACAATTTCAACTCCTTTCCAAGGCATATTGTAATACAATCAAAATTCAAAATACTCAGAGATCCTAGAAATGTCTTGAACAAATGTCCGGAATTGTATTTATTGTAAGCGACTCTGTCTGGTATAAAGTTAATTTAAAGGATACAATAAGAACGAAGCCGACTTTATTTTTTTATACATGAAACTTGGATTTAAAGTTTTCTCTCCTTTATATGATGCCATTAATTTTTTACTACACAATTATTTTCTAATTCAGAAAGGTTACATTTTTAACGGTACATAATTATTCATTATATAATTATTTAAATCTCTACTGAAATAATTATTTCAAATTTAAATTTTGAATTCAATGCAATGCTCTTTTTAATACTAAATCGAATTTAAATAATCTGAAACTGAATTTAAATAAACTGAAATCGGATTAAAATAAAACGGTTGCAGATTATTTTAATCCAACATGTTTACTTCTATATGTATTTACCTAGATAATTACTCATTTTATGTCATTCTATAATTGAAATCCGTAAAAATTAGAAAAGTTGTTTTATGGTAAGAAAAGAAAATTTAGTGTAATCAGTTGAGAAAATCTGAAAAAATCAATTTCAGTAACTAGAGAAAAATAAAGTCAGAAGTGGATGCTATAAAACATTGTAAGTTGAAACAAGCTGGGATTCTAAAATCTTTATGCATTCGTTTATTGGTGACAGTTCAGTAACTGCAGAGTCCTTATTGGCCATTTTCAGTTTTACGGCTGTTGAAGCTTGCGGCGGATATTTTCCTCTCAAGGAGAAATTCTTTAACTTCATTTTAAAATGAGAAGTAAAGATAGTTTTTTAACTGATGAAATTTTTCAAGTTCTACGTAAATCTTTTACAAAAAAAAAAAACTAAACGGACTTCTAAAGACTTTATAAAGCGTCTTCGGAGTTCAATAAGACTTCCTCTCCAAACTCTTTGCGACTGTTGAAACACGTAATGTATGCATCACTAACTTTAAAAAGGATTTTAAGATACATGTAAATTTCTCTTTTTCCACTTTTATAGCCATTTTAATTTATTGAAAATGTTTGTAAAGCAAGGAACAAACTTACATTGCATTAATCCCGAATAATTTATCATTTTAAGCTTAAAAGGCAAACGTGGAATTAGAACTTAAAACTTGCACTTGAATCTTCAAGTTGAACTTTAAAATTAAACTAATTTTATTGCTGAAAACTGAAAATTCGAATTAAACTTTAAAATGCCAGAGAAAATTTAAATACTATTTATGTTAACGAATGTTGTTTCGGGACGTTTTTTTTTTAATCCCAAATCTAATTTATATAATCTGAAATTGGATTAAAATAAAAACGTTGCAGATTATTTTAATCCGACACAATTTTCCGTGAAGCGAAATTGGATGCTTTTTCGGAATTTGTCAACAAAACTGTCAAAAAACAGAAAATAACAAACAATCTGATTAATAATTTTTTTAAAATATTTATACAAAAATAATATTAATAATTTTAAAAGAAAGGGCTTAAAAAAAGAACAAAAGCCTTCTTCAGAATTCATCGCTTTTACTATATTTTACGAAAAACAGTCTAGAATTTCATTTTATTGATCTGTCTTATTCAAAGCATGATAAAGTTAAATTGCACATTAATTAATCCGAAACCGATATCGTCTATTATATAGATTTCCAGACCATTTAATTCCTTTAATCCGAACATTATATTTTCTGGAAATAATACCCGTTGACACGAAACTCATTTAAATAACGCATCAACTTTAATTCTTCACACATTTTTGTTAGTGAAAAGTAATAAACTTTTAATTAACAACTACCCATATGAAAATATTATTCTCTAATTAATCTCATTGAACTTTTTAAAGTAGTTAAAACAACTTCGCATATAAATGTACTTGTATTATAAATGATATAGTAATATTTGTTTTTTTTTTCTTTATATGAAAACATATCCTGGTTTTGTATTTATCTAAACATTATGCAAAGTTTTAATTGTACAATTATAGCGTTAGAACGATTGTGAGAATAAAGTATTGTTAAATGTTTTGCAGTATTTGCCGTATATTTTTGAGATTGAGACAAATTGTGTCAGAAGCAGTGAACCATTCGCGTTTCTCAATCACGTGATATCTATCTATAGTATATATGTATAGGTATATATAGACAGTAAGTTGAAAACGAACGCAGATTGAAGTAAATAAAAGAAATCAAGTAGATAAAGGCAATCAAGATCGAGCAGAAAAACAGAATAAAACCATAGTTCCCAATGCAGTTGAAAGTTGCACTCTTCAGTGATAAAGGGTAGGTGCGGTCAGACCACGTCTGCGCCGATTTTCTTTATCTACTTAAATGAGAGAACTTGACTGAATAAAGCTTCTTATAGAATTCCGAAATCGAATATAAATGATAGCTGGCTTATTACAGTCTGAATTTAATTAAAAATGTCTCTGACTTTCAATCCCTTGAAAAACTCAATAAGAACAATAATAAAAGTTCTATAACATTCCTTAATAATTTATCATTTTATAAATAAAATAAAAATGTTTTGTTGAATAAATGTTTGATTTTTCACTAATACACTGAGAAAATAAGCCTCTAGCCAAGCAGCTTTATTTCTAGGTTAGGGTTCCTCGGGAAAAAACAAACAAAACACCGGCGATGACAATCAAACTTCTAGGATACCGGAGCATATGCTCTGCTAAAATCAATTAAGTGCTTTGCAGGTGCTATATCAACAACCTCTCTCTGCTAAATTTAATCAAAAATTGGTTGTATTTAGTCAACTTATTTTCTCAGTGTATATTCCAAATTATACTTCAGCAATTAATAGGATTTTTGCTAACAAAAGAATTTTACATTCTGACAAAAAACGGCATATTGAATTTTCCCTATTTTTAATGGAAGGTAGATGTATTTAAAAAATAAGCAGAGTCGAATAATCGATAAAGCTTTATAAATGGATAGCAGGTTGATGATCTGCTGTTATTTATGACGGATTATAACGAGTGACTCGATACTTCTAGCATTGATAATATATCGCGTGATATCTTTGACGTAAATCATATTACATTTATCTTACATTTAATCTAAAAAAAAAGACCAAAAACTATAGTAATATTTTTAAAAGACTTTTTCTATATTAATGAGACTCACAATGATTTATAATATTTATGATTTTTTGAGTAAACCTATAAAATATGTAAACAGATATAGTCTGTCCGACATTTCATCTTTTGTTTGCATATTCTTCATTTCCAATTGAACCTATTTCTTTATTCATATCATATCCTTATGTTCCGCATGGTTCATAAGAAATTCCTTCTTGCTATAAAACTAAAAGGTTTCCCTCTTAAATTACAAGCCAGGGGAAATGCCAATTGGATCAAACGGAATATGTTTGGCTTAAATAACGTATTTTTATCTTCGAAAAGGAAGAGAAAATTTATCTTTAATTCAAGGAAAAAAGCATTCTACTCGCTGGGAAACTATTCAGTGCATTTATTATTTTCGTGATTAATTAATCCATTTGTTTTTTTTTCTCCTGTCAACGGGCATTTCTTCTTTAATGTAAAATATGAAGGCGACATTTAGAGTCAAATTTTCTCCTCTCCTATTGCTGAATTTTTCATTTGTAATGTTCACCACCTGTCACCTTTTGACATCTACCTCTGTTTCCATCAAAAGCAAATGTCACTATTTTCTGATTGCTAATTCAGCGCAAATTTCTATGTTTCTAGCAGGTGGACATGTTACGCATATTGTATATGGATATTAAACTGAAAGTATAGTATGTATGCCGCAATTGTTACTAAATTAACATAAACCCTAAATTATTTAACATAATACATCATTATTGATGCATTCAGTTCAAAGTGTACAATTATAGAAATGTTTTGAAATTGTTCGTAATAATAAACGCTTATTATAAACATTTATTATTATTAATATTATTAAATGATAAATTATTAGAATATACATTCCAAAAATGGATATACATAAATAATAAATTTTAGCTTCTTTGAATACATAATATACTATATACATATTTGACTAAAGTAAATTTTCTTCATAAAATTAAATAACGTTCTATTTGTGGCACCTTGTTAATAATTGAACAGCCACTTTGAACGAGATCTCACAGTAATTCTATAAACCAACTTCAACTATCAAAGCGCAAGTCTGATTTTAGTAGAACAGAAATTCAAAGCAGTAAAGTCGAATTTACACGGACATGGCATGAATGAAATAGCAAACAGATTCAACTTAATTAGCTTCTACATTTATCTAATACCCCAAATAGTAGGAATAGCAAACAAGCGCTGAAACGCAATAAACATTTTTCTTCGAATCCTTCCTGTTAATTCAGTTAACGTTTGTAAATTCTAATTTATTATTATATTAAATTAGTTCAACTCGTTCCTCAAGTAATCAATCCCTAAAGTAGTTTTAATTATGTTAATCTATTATTTAAATAAAAATCAGTGTCATTTACTTTAGAATTCGGAACCTCATTACTCTTTTATTAAAATCGGGAGAAAACGGTTAAAAAGTTATTTATTTCGTAATTTTTTTTTAATCTCAACATTTAGGAAATAAATAATTAGAATAGTTTGATTATAATTTTTTTTTATTTTGCTTGATTATTCGAATATATTCTGATTTAAATAAAGTCTGCTTTCATATAGACTTACGATATAGAAACGTAAAAATCCAAAAACTCAAATTGGGTAGATTTTTTTTTTAATTTAATATCTCTACAAATGAAAATTAAGAAAAATAATAAATTTCAAAATTATATGAAACTTGATATAAAACAGAACGTTCAATAAACGGATTAACCAACATTTAATACAACTGCTGGATTTTATTTGTTAATAAATATTTTATAAAATTTGTATTCTGACAATTGCTCTAAATCGACATGCAATAAAAATACGTTTTTTAATTAATTAAAAAAAAAAGTGTAATAGAATCATAATTCACTTTCTGTGCAGATACACATCATTTATTTCCTCAAAACAGAAATTTATTTAAATGAAAGAAAACATTCTTGAAATTTTTCCTTGCATTTAAAGTGGAAAGTTTCCTTTTCAAGTAAAAACTGTTAATTAAAAAAAATATATGTTTTTCGATTCAACAAAACTTTTTCTTAAGAGCATCAAGTGAAAAACAAAATTACACAGATCTTTTATAAACTTTGAGGAATAAATTTGACCTCTGAACTTTATGTTCTTAGGAATAAGAAGAATTTGAAATAGAAGGCTAATTAATAACAAACATACAATTAATTCATAAATCCAATATTTACTGCTTGTATTCTGACGTTTAAGAAATTAGAGTTCGTTAACGATTTTCATCATCACGATATTCATTCCACGGATAACAGCTTGGTAATTCCTACGTCGTGGCTTTTAAGATAAGGATAATTACCAAGCAGTTTCTGGAGAAATCTGTTTGAAATACACCACTTACACTATCCCGCGTTTTCCACAGTTTCCCTCTACTTTCAAGACGAATGTTAGTCTTTCTTAAGACAACTATCTTAAGCCCGTTTAAGATATGCGCAAACTTTGCCCTACAACGCGACGTTAGCTCGAAACCGTCTTGTTGTTTGAGACGTGAGAAATTGACACTATAAAGGCAAGTTTCGAGTTTTCGTTTTCAAAATTAAGTGCATTTCTCCGACAAACCAATTTCATGCTTTATTTATACATTTTACTTTTATGTTATTCCAATATCGAGGTGGAAACAAAAATTTATTTGTCGTTTATTATTTTAACAATTAAATATAATAATTGACGTAATAACTCTCTTCACATATATGTGGGAGTTATTTTTTGTTTGATTTTGATCTTTTTCCGTCTATTTGTCAAAACCTGAAGTGAAGTTAATCTTTTTTGATTGATTTTTTTTATTTTCATGGAGAAGTTTAAAAACCAGAAATATTATTTATCGGAAATTACCAAAAATCTTATTTATCCGCAGTTGCATTTATTTCTTATACTTTTCAGAAAAATAATTTTTTTCAGTTAAAAAAAAAGTTCTCTGACTTTTTCCTGAACACTCTGAGTTATTTATGAGAAATATAATTTATACAAAATTACATTCATCGGTACTCTCATTTAATTAAATTCTTTTATTTAATCAAGGATTTTAATTCTTTCTGAATCATGAATTTGTTGACGAATTTTCTTGACCCTAAATACTGTTTATTTTCATACATAATTTTAATTATTTAGAAGTTAGTAAAGAATGCTTTCTCTATTTAATTAAAATATCAATTAACTTAGAAAAATAAATTTTTGAATAAAATTCTATTCCATTTTTTCTGAAATTCCTATAAAAAACAAGATTTTAAATTAGGTTTTGAATAAGTTGAAACGATTATTATTTGAATGAATTCAGATTTTTTTATCTTTTAAGTTTTGTCAGATTGGATTTCAGATTAACTAAAATTAGAATTAATTAAATTTAAAGTTAACATTATTTGAAATTTGGATAAAAGAAATTTGGAATCGATAAAAGTTATTTAATAAATAAATACCAGTATAACTTAAAATCGAATGAAACTTGGAACGTTTAAAATTTGTGACGAATAAAATTTTGACAGAGTTGAAATTAGGATCGATTGGAATCGAATAAAATTTGAATAAATTGGAATTTAAATATATCTAGATTTATATGTGGATACGTTAAAAATTGAGTATAATTAAATTTAGATAAATTTAATTCCAGATATGGATTGAAATTAGTTTAATATAAATTATAGAATAATTTGAAAGGATTATTATTTTTAAATAGATTGAAACTTTTATAATTTTAATTTTTGATGGATTGCATTTAATTCTCATGAAAATTTAAATGAATTTAAATTCGGATCTGTTATAATTTTTGACTGTTTAATATATTCTAGAATAATGCAGTTTTTCGAAATTTAAAATCTTGAATTATAAATTTTAAAAAATTAATCCCATAAAGTTAATTTTTTTAATCACAGGAAATTTATTTATTCTTCTTTGAACAAATATTTCTATTAAACAAGTTTCAATTATATTTAAATAATTTGTATTTAATTAAAACAATTTTTTTTTGCTTTGCTAGTTGCATATGTTATATTATTGCCTATATTTTAATAACAAATGTAAATAAAAGAACATCTAAATTAACGTGGAAATTAAAGCAATTTAATCAGCAGAAGAATAATTTGATTCTAATCAAACAATGTGATATGGGAACGAAATTAACTACAATGGTAAATAAATAATGTGATTAATTATAACTATACTTTCAATATTTGGGGATAAATGAAATTACCAAAATAAAGCAAATATATGAACGTACCTAATAATTTAATCAATTTATAACGAAAATTGTAGTATAATAACAAATAAGTTCAGCAATCTGGTTAATACATAAAATCAATCTCACTTGTAAATAATAAACAAAACACGTAATTAATTAAATGAATAATAAATTGGATATGTCAATAATAATTAAATTGAAATCGAAATAGTAATTGTGACTCATTTATTGAAGTAATAATTAGGTAAAATATATTTATTTAACTTTTATTCTATTCTTTACCACTTCTTCCTAAATGTACACATTTTGATTCATTAACAGACTCTATTTTAACAATCATCAGAAGACCAACTAATTTTGCTTCAATAAATAGAAAGCTAATTATATTCTTTCAATTCAGACATATTCATCTGCAGCATTACAGTGCATGTATTCAAAACAAATATATTATACTGTGTATGGTTTGGGAATAAATTACCATAATTAGATACTCAATTATTGCGGCCTTCTAAAATATCACTGTAATATATACCAATGTGTACGAAGTGTTAATTGCAATTTAATTATTACATGCAGTCATTTGATCTTTTTAAAGTCTATATTAAATGTTAAAAACAATTCTTATAAATGTTCCTTCATTTTAAATTTGTTTTTAAACTAGATTTAGGTAATTTAAAACTTTTTTCTCTGTCACTTGTAATTTTACGTAATATGAAATATTTTACTGTTTTTATTAAGTTTGTTGAGTGACATTTATTTCTTGAAATACTTCATCCCTGATACTTTAATATATTTTTTGGGACAGTCTGAACTACTATTCTTCTCGGAGTGAAAATGCAACCAAAGTGAGAATCATATAAATTCCAGACCTTGTAACTTGAATTCGTAAATGTTTTTGCGAATTCCACGTAGAAGGTTTAAAACTGCAATATAAAAGTTACGAGACTTTAGAAATTTTTCGAATCCCTAACAAATTATTTCAACGATTCGATATAGATGATACTGCTCGTGCATTTTAGGAGGTCGCTGTCATTACACATGTTCATGTAATATTATACAATATATATATATTAATGAAATATATATAATATTTGGATAAAAGCAATCAATACTTAGGAACTTGATTAATTTGTAAGGTTTAATTAACAAAAAGAAAGTTCATCCTTTAATGTCAAGTGTCTATATTAGTCATAAACGTGAAGAAGAGCATTTCATACTAGTAAGAAAAACTTAATCCTTAGATATTGATACGATTCCCCTTATCCGGGATAACCGGCTTAAAGCTGTCTCCGGATCCAATAAGAGAGCAAACCATGTTTGCAGAAGAGACTTGCGATTATGGCTTCCAATCGCCAAGATGCCTCACATTCCATTTGAAAAAAAATGCGAATCTCGCAATTTTCACGCGAATAGGCAGAATTTTACAACATTTGCTAAACTTTATATTCAATAGGCGACTTTACACATCAACATGTCGCGAACGCACCCTGTTTTAGAAACAGGAAGGGCTCCACCATAAGCTCAAGGAAATTTTAATATTTTGGGAATATATAACACCACTTCAAAAAATTGGATACTTACAACAATTTTTTAAACGATATTTTCAAAATGTGACAGTTTTATTTAAATATTGTGTAAATAAATCTAAAAGTTTGGATAGTTATTTTAAAATTCAAACTCCATCAAAGGCAATTACAAATTAAAAGAGCATTCATAAAACCCAAAACGAAGAATAGCTCTCTAAAATCTTTTTTGTCTCGTTCAAAGCGCAGAAATTTCTATAAAATGTTTTTTATCTAGAAAATAACCGCAGATAAACCGACAAAATATTTGATGAAAAGATTAAAAATCAAGTGAATAAGCTGGAGTGTTTCAAACCTAGAACATACTTCTGATTGGCCAATAACCCAATAAACTCTACTTCAATTTTTATTTTATCTTCTATATTGATAATCCGACAATGCGCCTTTCTTTAGTTTTCAGAAAATTAAATTCTAAAAACAATAACTTTTGTGCCTAGAAGCTTATAAATATTTCTTTGATGTGGAAATTTTAATTTTGAAAATTCATAACATAAAAAAGTAATAAAAAAAAACTTGAAAGAATTATACCTTTTATCTATACAAGCATTAAGTTAATTAATTAATAAGTAAATCAATACTGAATTATAAAAAATGTTTATAAAATTTAATACAAGAGGAAACTTTACATTACGTCCTTCCTTAAACTAGGCAATAATTTCTAAGATTTTCGTACACCCTTCCTTCATTGCGTTTATTATCTTTAATTAAACCATCCAAATTAAACCAAATTTAATTTAAACTCCCAAGTGGAATCAAACTCCAAAACCAGGTGTTACTATTTGTCCAATCTGACACGAAATCATCCACTTAGGATTAATTTCCTACAAGATGAAAAGTCTATCTGCCCTTTCTATTTTGTTAATTCGTGATGGAAACTTTTAATGAATAGTGTGAAGAAAGTTTCTCAAGATTTGTATTCAACTTGAGATAACGATTTGTGAAATTGGGTAAATAAATTGAAAATAAAATAGTAATAATAATAATAATATAATAATAATAATAATAATAATAATAATAATCGACAAAAGATTCATTATTTCTTTCTTTCATGCATTCATTCTTTTATTCTGTCCATATTACCTAAAGTTTGGCACTAGATTTTTTTTTTTTATCTGACAATATTTAGGGGTGGCTAAAACCCTTTGAAATTTCTCATTGATTTTGCATGGGAAAAACGCACTTTTTCGTAAATTCGCTACAAAATCCACAAAAACCACTCAAAACATAAATACAGCTATTCACATCTTGAAAAAATTTTAAACAACAATATTCCATAATTTATTCAATAATTTGTTAATATTAACTATTTTTAATAGGATCATAAACAACCCTTATAAATGCAAAAAAAAATGATAATTTTTTTTTAATTACAAATTAATAGTTTCTTTAGGATTTTTCAACAAAATTGTTACATATCGTCAATTTACGAATTTTTACAAATATTTTTATGTATTTTTCATTTGTTTAAACAATTTATTATTGTTAATTTATATCTATTATCCAAATAAACCTACACTGAAAGAAATGTATAGTCAAACTTACTATCCTGGATATTAAGTTTAAATATCTAAATACTAAGTTTTAATATCTGGATGTTAAATTTGAATATCCACTAATATCCATTTTTCTCAGTGTAGCGAGCTGTAGTTTTTTATATCTTAAATATCTTTTATATTTAAAAAAAAATATTTAGTAAAATTAACAACAACAATCATTTGCAATAGTTTAAATAAATTATTGTTATTAATCATTAATTCTTTACAAATACACCTAGAAAGACACACATTTTTCCTAATTTAACAAGTTAATGGTCTCTGGTTGGAATAAGACAAATCATTAACTGTAATTTATTAATTTTTTGCATTTATGCGGGGGTTTTTTATAGCCCTATTAAAAATAGTTAATATTAATAAATTATTAAATAAATTATGGAATATGGTTGTTTAAGGACTTTTCCAGATGTGATTCGCTGTAATGATGTTTTGATTGATTTTTGAGGATTTTGTAACGAATTTACGAAAATTTACTTTTTGGGAGGTAAAACATTTTAGACTTTCGTCTTTATGGACCACCCTAATAATTAGTGGACACTTTCAAATATTTTTCTATATATTATGTTTTTAAAATTTGAAGTTCATTGCATATATTTCGAAATTCAATTGGATTTAATCAATTTTTAATGTTGGTAGTCAATTATCTCTCTTTATTAATGAAATAGGCATATTTTTATCAAATGCAAATAACTTTGTCCACTTGTGGTTTTCAGCTATTGCAAAGTTATATAGCTTCAAATTTAGAATTTTTTATGTGCAATCGAATGGCAAGTAGCTGATTTTGACATTTTCAAAATGTCGGCCACCACAGCCACATATATGTGCAATATTTCAAAAAATTGCGTTTTTGAAACTTTAAAAAAACTTACATCTTGTAACTAAAAATATTTAGAACCTCTAATATTAATGTTTTTGTGGTCGCTGAATACGAATCCAACGTCAGAATTTCAAAATTCGAAATGGCGGATCCAATATGGCGGATTAATTTTATAAAGTTCAATAAATTCAACTGAATTCTGCTGAAAATTGTTACTCAAGGTTTTTTAAGGTTCGCTGAATACTAATCCAAGGCTAGAAAATTTTTTTTATTAAAGAGGAGTTCTGAAAAAGACTGATTGTAATTTCTTTTCTATTTATAATTATTTAAAAGTGGCAAACTCTTTAGCACTGGAATATGCTTATATTTCTAATGTCGTATCTGACATTTCTTTATCTTGGCTATTCAAGTGCTAAAGAGTGTGTCACTTTTAAATATTAATAAATAAAAAATAAATTACAACAGTCCTTCTCAGGACTTCTCTTTGATAAAAAAAAATTTTTTAAGCGCGTCATTTCGTTATTTTAGTAGATTTAATTCTTTTTAAATTTCATTAACAAATCGGTAATCAGCGACTTTAAAAACCTTCTAGTAACAATATTCAGATGATTTCAGTAACTGTTTTAAAAATCTTCCGCCATATTGGATCCGCCATTTTGTATTTTTAAATTCTAGCCTTGGATTCGTATTCAGCGGACCCAAAAACCCCCGAATAACCATTTTCAGCTGATTTCAGTAATTCTTTTAAAAAATGTCCGCCGTTTTGAATTTTTAAATTCTGACGTTGGATTTGTATGCAGCTGCCTCAAAAACATTAATATTATTAACTTTAACTCATTAACTTCATTAACTTTTAAAATTTAATCTTGTAATCTTCATACACTTAAATCATCGATCTTAATATTATTAAATTCAGTTATCTGTCAGGCACTGTATTGTTGACGTCTTGACTCTTTCAAGTATAAAATAACTTTAACAATTTTATATATTTATGATTTTATATTTTTAATTTTATATTTTCTTATCCATTTTTAAATAACTTTTTACAGTTTTGATGAGGACAACATTAAAAAAGTGTTTCTTTAGCCTTTAGTTTTAAATTTTTGACTGACTCGGAGAAATCGATAAATTCAGTTCTATATGTGAATTAATATTAGAGGTTTTAAATATTCTTAGTAACGAGATGTAAGGTTCTCTAAGTTTTAAAAACGCAAGTTTTTAAATTATTGCACCTATGTGGGTGTGGTGGCCGACAATTTGAAAATGTCATAATCAGCCACTAGCCATTCGATTGCACATAAAAAATGCTAAATTTTAAGCTATATAACTTTGCAATAGCTTAAAACCACGAGTGGACAAAGTCTTTTCACATGGAATGACCCATGTATACAAAGGAATAATTACAAATAATAATAACATTTAGATAACCTAATTGGAAATTCAGATTTTTAAAAGTTCCAAATAATTATTATTTATTAATGTGAGGCTAAATCATTAGTATTTCGAAACGATCTATTCAAGTTTTAATTGACTGAAATTTAACCTATTTAAGTACGAATCAAATTTAAAAAAAATAAATTATAAATCTTAAAACTTTTGTCATATTAAAATTCGAATTTATTAAAATTTGAAATAATTTAAATTTGAATCGATGCAGGATAGAAATATTTTAAAATTGGGAAAATTCAAATTTGAATTGATAAAAGTTTTGAGGAAAGGAAATTTGAATTAAAAAAAAGTTTGTAATAGTTGATATTTGTGAATACGAAATTAAGAATAAGAAATTTTAAGCAATCGACGTTTGGAATAATTGGTAAATATAGAGTTTCAATACATTTACCCAAAAACCAATTTAAAAACAAATATTTAAACTGTTTGTAATTTACCTTTACTATAGAAATTTTTATTTTCTAACTTAGTAAGTTAATCTAATTTATTCTATGAAACTTTTTTCTCTTTATGAAATTGTAACCTTTTCTAAAAAATAAAAATTAATCCTCATGCGTCAAACTCCTTTGAAATTCGTGCTCTACTAAAACACTTTTTATTTACTTTTACTTATTCCATATTTCTTTAAATTTTAAATATAAAACCTTATCGCAACCGATTCATTTTTCAATCTCTGAGCAAATTAAAAATAAATTTTGTATTTTATTTAAAAGCACACTATTTTTTTAAAATAAAGAAATAATTCAGAGTGTCCTTCTTGGACGCTTTAGCGTAAGTATATTTTGCTATGATTAAATTAATGATCGAAAAATTAAAAAATATCATTTTATAATTGTGTTTGCTATTTAACTATTTCTGTTTCATGAATTGTATAAAGAATCTGTTTCAAAAGAATTCTAAATTCAGACTACTCTTCCTTTATTCTTAATACAGTTGAAACTTTTCCAACCTGATCTCAATCAGGCACCAGCTACAATAAGAATTAAGTCAGCGAATATGCTCGAGGGTTTTAGCAGAACTTTTATTACTGGCAATTGTAATCCACGCGGTATTCATTGTGATACTAAAAAAGTCATAATCCTTGGAAATCAATTTTTCGTTCTTTGGACATTTATATGAGCAGGAAGCACAAAACTCAGTTCATCAATTTTTAGGATTGGTCACTTTAAAAGTACAAAAGATTTCACATTACTATTCATGAAATTCATTTCACTATATTAAACTCTCGCAGTTGAATTATTGAATTACTTTCAGTGACGTTTTATTACGTATATTAATTATCGGCAGCTGTTTAATACATATTTAATTCTAATAATCACCAGGAATTTAATTTAAATATAATGATTGGCATAAATTTTATGCAGTGTGTTTCTAATTTGAAAATTTATGAAAACTTAATTAAAATTTTGTATTAATAGAAATATATTTCAATTTGATTATTTATGAGTGTTCGCTAACTTTTTGAAACTTTTTGTGTAAAAATGCATTATTCTACGAAAATTATGAAACTATTTGTTATTTTTCAGTAAATTTACGATTCCAAATTCTCCTTTTCGAGAAAAAGTTGGTGTTGATTTACGTGATAAAAATGTGAAAATATCAAACAGTTTTAATTTTTAAATTTGATAACCTTTTTAAATCGTAAAGTCATAATTTGTTAGAAAAGAATTATTTGGTTTTATTTATTTTTTTTTTTTTATAAAAAATAGTTGCTTTAAAGGGATCAGTTCCATGCATGTTTTTTATTGGAAAAATGATTCATAGCTTTATCTCTTATACAGAGAAACCTCTTCAGTAGGAAAAATTAACTTAAATAAATCATTTTCATTTTCGACTTGTTAAATTCAAAACAGGGAATTTATGAAGCAATGTATTGTACGGCAGTTATTCTAGAAAGGACACTGCAAAAATCCCTGCCAAGTCAAAGCTAAAAATTATTTATAATAATATAATAATTTCATCTTAGTTAAATATTTTTATGTTCGTTTATAATCACTTCTGAGTTAATTTTGTTAGGTTAGAATTGACAACACCTTTTTGGTACAAATAAACGGATCGGAATTGTGAATATGTTAAAAAAAAAGCAAAATGATCTATTGTTAATAAAAATTGGATACAAAATGTAATGAACCATTGTTTCAAAAAC
Source organism: Ganaspis brasiliensis (assembly GCA_037103525.1). NCBI lineage: Eukaryota > Metazoa > Arthropoda > Insecta > Hymenoptera > Figitidae > Ganaspis > Ganaspis brasiliensis. The sequence continues at coordinate 4,323,068 of JAZKLR010000009.1, read as the reverse complement.
TGAATAATGAACTTATAGAAAAGAAGAACAACGTACAATTATTATGAAACAAAACAATATGATTCAAAATGACTTTTCTCGGAAAATTATTTCACTGAATCTTTCAGTTAAAATTAATTTCAGTTAAATAAAAACATAATAGAATATTTGATTTAAAAAAATAATAAAGTAAGAAATAACAGTGAAGAAATAAAATATATAAAAATAATAGACAAACAAATAGAAATTGGAACATTTCATATAATTCAGAAAGAAACCATTTTGGAAAGCTCTAGTGTTTTATTGATTTGGGTTGATCTGATCAGTTCATTAAAGGGTGCAAATCCCACTGGGCAATGGGAACTTTAATCCGAGAGAGTAAAAGAATTTACATCTTACAGGTTATGATTATCGTGCCTCAGGGGACAAAATTAACGAACCCCCAAGTCTTCTTTGACACAAGTTAATGTAAAACGATTCATGTAAAAATGCTGCTCTACTTTTGGGATTGAAGCTGACATTAAATATCAAGACCGCCGCTCCCTTTTCCGTCAAGACTTAATTATTATGTACAATTTTGTTAACTTCTGATGATGAAGCATAAAACGAACCAAGAACTTATTTAATTTGTCTTGAAAAATCAATTTCATTTAATAGTATACTGCATTTTACTGGTCCAAAGCAAATACAAGTTTTGAATTGAAAAAACAGTTTCTAGAGTGACTGCACGTGGAATATGAGACCTTTTTACCGAGTTTAAAAAGATCTGAATAAGTTCATAAATGAAAAGTATTTTTGGGTCGAAAGTTTAACGGATAGAATATGTAAATTTCTAGGAGGAATTCTTTTAACAAATTTTCAAACAGTGAAAAGAAAACTGACACAGTTGAAACTGCATTGCATGCGACAGTAAACCTCTCGTTTCTCAAAAATCTGAACGTCGGGTGAGTTTAATGAGGTGCTCAGTGAATTGATGTACGAAAAAGTGAAGTCATAAAAAACAAAGCTTCCTCTCTATCGATACTGATCGTAGTTTTGCAATAAAATTTCCTGTTTCGAAGAAAATCTCGTACCAGACGGAAACTGGGGGAAAATATTAAACAAATCTAGTTAAAGTCGATTAAGTCTAGAATCAGAATGACTGAATAATAAAAATTTTCAATTACCAATGAATAGTTAATAATAAACAATAAAAATAGATATTTAATAATAAATACTAAAAGATAAATAGTTAGCAATGAAAATAGTAATTGATAGTAAACGATAAATAGTAAACAATAGCCAACAGCAATAAGTAATAAACAATAAAATGTGTGCAATAGATAGTTAACAATGAATAGCAAATTATAGAAAACAAACAAAAGGTTGTAAACAATAAAATTAAAAAAATAAATAGTAAAAAATTAAATCTAAACAATTAATAGTAAACAATATGAGGTGAACAATAAATAGTAAATCATAGAAAACAAACAATAGATAGTAAACAATAAAATCAAAAAAATAGATAGTAAAAATAAAATCTAAACAATAAATAGTAAATAATATGTAGTTAACAATAAATAGAAAGCAATGCATATTAAAAAAACAATAAACAGTAAATAGAAAAAAATAAGTAGTAAACAATAAATAATAAAAATAATTGTAAAAATAGATAGTAAACAATAAATAGAAAATCATAGAAAAAAACAATAGATAGTAAACAATAATATCAAAAAATAGGTAGTAAAAAATAAAATCTAAACAATTAATAGTAAATAATATGTAGTGAACAATAAATAGAAAACACTGCATATTAAAAAAACAATAAACAGTAAATAGAAAACAATCAGTAGTTAACAATAAATAATAAAAATAATTGTAAAAATAGAAATTAAACAATAAAAAGTGAAAAATAAATAGAAAATCATAGAAAAAAAACAATAGATAGTAAACAATAAAATCTAAACAATTAACAGTAAATAATATGTAGTGAACAATAAATAGAAAACAATGCATATTAAAAAAACAGTAAACAGTACCTAAATAGAAAACAATCAGTAGTTAACAATAAATAATCAAAATAATTGTAAAAATAGAAATTAAACAATAAATAGTGGAAAATAAGTAGTTAACAATAGATAGTAAACAATAAATAGTAAATCATAGAAAACGAACAATAGATAGTAAACAATAAATTTAAAAAAATAAATAGTAAAAAATTAAATCTAAACTATTAATAGTAAACAATATGAGGTAAACAATAAATAGTAAACAATACATAGTAAAAAAAACAATAAACAGTAAATAGAAAAAAATAAGTAGTAAACAATAAATAATAAAAATAAGTGTAAAAATAGATAGTAAACAATACTAGATAGTGAACAATAAATAGTTAACAATAGGCAGTAAACAATATATAATAAACAATCAATAATAATGGTATAATAATAATGGACAATAGTAGTAAACAATAGATTGCAAAGATTAAAAAGTAACCAATAAACAGTAAACAATAGACAGGAAACAGTGGATAGTAAACAATAAATGGAAAACAATATAAACAGTGAACTGTAAGTAATAAAACATAAAAAATAATCAATAAGTTATGTTTATCAAGCGGTAAACAATCAGTAGTAAACAATGATTAATAAACAATCGAGTGTAAACAATAGATTGCAATCAATAAATAGTAATATTAAATAGTGTGATGTAGTAATTAGTTATAACTTGTTTTTATATATAACAATAAAAAATAATATTTTCTTTTTGTATCAGAAAAGAAATTCATTAAATTTGTAAATAAAGGAATAATTTTAATCCTGTACCAGTCCATCTCGAGGAACGTAAAAAATAATAATAAATTTTCAAACACAAACAGATCAGCATAAATTATAAAATGCAGATTCGCGCAGATAATAAATAATCTCAGAGACCTTGCTTTATTTTAATTAAAGTCTTTTACAATAATGAATCTTGAATGTAAATCCATACGTGAATGAATACCAGCACTAAAACAATGTAGATGAATGAACTGATTAAAGGAATTTTCAAGTGAGTATATTTTTGTTTACAATGGAACTGACATATTTTACTTAGATTTCGCAACTACAAAGGGAAAAATTCTGAAAATGGAAAATGAACTGCCGAATCCACTTGAAAAACTCTTTGCTTTATTGTTAACAGAAAAGCCCGGCTTTTATTAATGTTCTCTTTTAAATACATCACTACTGTAAATTATTTCAGGTTTAATCACTTTAACTAATATTTCATTATTGGCTTTTATTTAATACCCAATCGTTGAAAAATTATTAAATCATTTTTTATTTTCGCTTCAACAACATAAATGAAATGAATATTTAAAATAAATCAGAGCAAAATCAAAAGGAAATATAATATGAATTGAATAAAAATAGAAAAAAAAAATTTGAAATAAATCAAGGAAAAAAGGAAAAAATTTTAGGAATAGGTGACCAAAGTCTGATAAATCCATTTTGCGAAAAATGGCAATATATTTAACTTTCATCCCAAAATTACATATAGTTAATTTTTATTGCTATTTCCTTATTTAAAATTTATTTGAAAGAATATTAAATTTCAAATAAATCAAAGATTGGAAAAGAATATACTCAAACTTAGTTAAACTGTATATAAATATTTATAAAGGTTTCTTATCTAGAATATTAAACAAGAATAATAATGATTATCATTAACCGAGAAGATATTAGCAGCGTGTTAACAACTTTAATAAACTTTATGCGTTAAGATAATCACATCTGAGTGGATGGAGTAAGGAAGTTTATTGGTAAGCTTCATAGTTAAATTCAAATTACTAAAGTTCCTTAGCTTATCTAAAAAAAAGCGCGTAATTAGAAATACTCTATCAGTGCTTTTTAATTTTCTCCTTTATCAGCACTTTAATACTTTATATAAGACATTTGCCGATATCTTCTAGAATTTGAAATTTACGAGAACCATTATTGGACCCATTAATTTTTGTTAAAAGTAAATTTTTTATAAAAACTTGTACAAGTCAATATAAATACCAATCTATATAAAGCCATTAAACTCTTTTAACTTCAAGCCACGCTCTCGCAAATTGCTTAAAAGCCTGTATTTGCTTTAATTGCTCAATTTAAAATAATTTTAACTGCGCTTATATTCTTGAAAAAATTACAATAAAATGTTATTTTGACAGCAATGGCGTATTTTTTAAACAAGTGTAGTTGACCTAGAAAACCTTTTAACTTAAGAAATAAAACACAAAATACTTTATATATGGACTTTTATTATGAAAAGCTTTCATGAAAAAAGCTCCTTCAAGCAGAACATTCAAATTTCAACAATTTTAAGTAAAACTTTTTAAAGAAGGTTTTAAAAATGACATTTTTTTATTTCATAAGTAATGTTGAAAGCTTTTGTAGAAAATATTAATGGATTTTTCGTAAATGTACGCAGTAGAACCTGTTCTGATTACAGTTTTCTTTTTGGCACAAATAATTAGTATTTTTTATAATTTTTTTACTGATTTATTATTGTGTTATTGACAATATTTTCAGTATTTCAAATTAATTAATCGTTTGTTTTTTAATTTTACACAAATTTTGTGTATCTGATTCAAACTGTATGAAAATTCTTAATAAAATGTGCCCAGAATATCACTTGAAAAACCATTTCACTTTTTGTACATTTCAAAAATTTAACATTATTCTTTTTAAGAGGAAATATTTTAATTAACTTTAAAGTAAATTTGAATAAAATTTTGGAAACGCCCTAAAAAGTGCAATTTTTAAGGTGGTACGTGCCACTGGTTGTTAAGGGTTAAAAACGTTGTTCATTTTTGGAATGCCAGCGTTAAGACAACAAAAGCACATATTTTCACCTGAACAGCGTAGTAAACAAAATAAAAAATGGGTTTAACTCAATGTTTTTTTTTTTAGGTAGACAAAATCTGACAGCCCAGTTATATACCGTGTTAGGTTACACTCTCCAGCTTCACAGAGTTGAAGGTAAAATAACGACCATACTCTTTTTACCACCCTTTCATGACAATTTTTCATCCGGCAATTTTTCAGGTAAATGAAAGTTACTTTTACCTATTTTAACATATTAGGATAAATCTTCATGAAATTTCATTTATCAGTCTAATTCAAAATTGATGTAATAAAGATTTATCTATTTTGTTTATTTATTTACTATTTATATTTATTTTGTATTTTATAATTATTATATATTTTATTATTGATAATATTTTTTTTATCCTTGACACAATACACATTCAATTGTAACTTTCAGCTTGTGTGCTGTCTATTACACTTTTTAGGATAAAAATAATTTGCTTATGAATTCATTCTATGATTTCCACTGAAATAAAGAGGATTTTTCGAATTGAATAAAAATATACTACTATCTAGGATTTTAATATATTTCTTAAACAAATAAAATATCAACTACCAAGGACAGATAAAATAAATTGTGAAGAGGAAATCAGATTCGACTTTGAAACGTTAACTCGTTGAAAAAAATTGCATCTTGCTGCTTGACATTTTATTTATTCTAACAGAATTGAAAAAAAAATCTCAATAAATTGAATAATATATTCTTTTTATGTAATAATATATATATTTATTAAGAGGGAAGAGTCGACATTAATGAGACATTTCAATTTTCTGACAAATTATTTTTAATAAAAACTCTATACAAAACTCTAATTGATAAATGAGGTTTATTCGAAAAAATGTAAGCCGCATTTATTAATTATTATTTAAAAAATAATTTTCCATAAAAATAAAGTGTCTCATCGATGCAAATTTTATATTTTGACTATTTTCAGTTAAATTTAATTTTCAATTAATTCCAACCGTTTTATTTTCTATTACTACCCACTACTAACTGTTTCCCACCATTATTATTTTTTTAATTCTACATTTTTATTATTTCATGCTTAACAGTTTGACTATATTTTCCACTTAATATCAGAAAATGCATTCCGCACGAAATGCAATTCAAGCCTCATACTTCTCAATAAAGCGAATTCTCTGGAAATTAAAAATTCATAATATTTCAAGCAGTTCTAAAATTTCCACTGTTAAAAAAATAGTACCTCTCTAGAAGCTTATTTACATTCAACAAGCTCTCTCATCTAAATGGATTTTCCAAAACGAAAGGAACTTTCGTGAATTAAAACATAACTTTCCTAAGCACCACTTCGTAACACCTTCTCGTGAAAAATTGCCAATTGAGAGTTAAATTTGTGTTTTTAACTTTTAAGAAAAATGCAATAACAGCCTCTCCAATCAAAATCTTGTCCCAGTTTAGTAATAAAAGGTCAAAAACAAGTGAAAAACAAGAAAAGAGCGAAGAATAATAAAACTATTTGAAATAATGGAAGAGTTTTAAAAAAAATAAAAGATTCCTTTCTCAAATAAAAGTACACTTTTTAGTTTCCTCGCTAGACTGATTTTCAGCAAGGGATGTATACAAATCCTCGATAAACGGAAACTCCTTAATCACCTGACACAGTTATAAAAAAGAAAAAACGTCCAAGTCACGGTTAAAAACTTTTTTTTTACAACAGCGCAAAGTTCCAAGTGTAAAATAAATGGATCACAGAAAGTGATTAACACAGTTGAGCAGCGGATAATTACAAACGCATCATACTGCAATTAATTGCTAGAATCAGTGTTCGCTCGACTTGCGTGTAACAACATCGTCGCGCCGCGCACTTACCGAGCGTAAACTGTAATTTTGAAAACGTCATAAACGTTTGGACGGTACGTTAAACGGGTTTGAGCTCGACGCTGATTCCGTCGTGAAAATACACTGACCGGCGGTTCAGCCCTTTGCGCTGCGTGAGGGGTTGAAAACATTAGAGAGAGGGGATGCGAGTGGAAAAGAGGGGATATTGCTCTCAGAGCTTCAGTGCTGAAGATTGTGCTGGTCCATAGAATTTCGGGCTCGTCACTAAGCAAGCAATCTCCTCGCAAAATAAGAGCCTAATTTGCACTTGACCTTCCAACAGAAACTTCATTTCACGCTTTAGCTTCTAAATTAGATAAATTGACTCTCAGGAATCTCAAGAATCTCTTTTTTCGCAACTGTTTCACATACGTTTATCCACCTTTCTTCCTGTCAAAACATCTCTTACAATTATCAACCTTACCGCCTTTCAATTTCCAGACAAAAAGAACAACATTTTTTTTAAAAGGAAAAAAATGCAGTGAATCCTGTACATTTTTGTTTTTGCACTATTTTCAATTATTTTATTCTTTTTTTATTTTGTCTCTTTTTAGTGTTGATTTGTACAAAGAGAAATATTTGCTGGATTTCTCTTTTCAATAGGTATCAGATTAGATTTTTTATTTTCTGACAAATTTAGTTTGTTAGCTTTTCACTATGTAGATTCATTTGCTTTTTCTATTTTAACTAGTTTGGTTTATTTTTTAATTCTTGACTAGTTTGGAGATTATTATTAGTTAATTATTACTTAATATTAGGCTAATTATTACATTTTTGTTTACATCTTTTTCTAGATTTCTTAAATTTTGATCCCAAGTTTATTTAAAAATGTTTTAAATTGTTAAGAAAAATCTGATCTAAGAAAGTTCATGGATTTTTCTGAAATAATTTAAATGTTTACTTTCTATACTAGTTATAAATTCTGAGATTGGTATTTCTGATTTTTTAAAGGATTTAGCAAAATTATTACCTAAACTTAAAATACAAGCAATGTTTATATTCGTTCATTTTTTAGTTTCTGACTATATTCGTTTATTTTTTAAAATCTGGCTAATTTAGTTATTTACTTTTAGCTAAATATATTTAGTTTTTCACAAATTTAGCTTTCTTTCTTTTTTAGTATATTAGCTTTCTTATTTTTTGTCTAGTTGAATTTATTTTTTAGTTTTGAACTGATGTAGTTATTCGTTAGTTCGTCTATACTAATTTAGTTATATAGGTTTTAACTAAATCTGATCATTAATTGTTATTATCTTCAAACTCAATTAATTTTTTTAGCTTCCTAACTAATTTAATGTATTTGTTAGTTTTCGATTAGATTCTTTTCTTTCTTAGCTTCTAAATAAATTTATATTTTGCTTAGTTTTTCAATAAATCAGTTTACAGTACAGAATTTGTCAATCCAACTATTTTTTAAGTTTTGAAACATATCTTCAAACGTACAAAGTATAATTATTAAAAATTGTCTGTGTTTATTTTCTCAAAGTAGATGAAATTTTGAGGAAAATAAGACCCAAGTCAAGTGATTTAGTCCATTTTTCATTTAAGTATGTTAAAGAATGTGGAATTTTTAATGTTTTACAAAAATTGTAATTACTCTCGAAATAATGAAGGTTTTTGAAAGTTCCTATGCTTGTATTACAGGAAATTTTCTAAACAATAAGACCATTGTTTAAGCATTAAAGTATAGTTTTTTTCTTATAGAATATGCAAAGCTCAAAAGTTGAACAAAAAAGTTTATAAAATTTTGAAGGCATTTTTTTGAAATAAAAATAATTTTTAAAATTTTAATTATTATATTATATTACTTTTTCCAATATTTATTAACAATTATAAAGTTGGTATATTTTATATAGCTGTATTTAATATCAAGATATAAACAATAATTTTTCTAACCTTTTTGGTCCAAATTCCGAGTCTTGCACTTTCTAAGACAGAAATTGCAATTTAACCCTTACATGCACACATTTTTTAAAAGTAGAAAAATAATTTTTTTTCAATTAAAATAGGTACTTTACAATCAAAAGAAGATAAAAATATGAAAATTAGAGAATCGAAAAAAATTTGCTATTTTCAAATTTTTTTCTTGGAAACTAAAAAACATATTTTATTTGAAAACCATAGTTTGGAATCGGAAATTTACTGAGGAACCTCAAAATTAGGTCTATAAATGTAAAATAGTGACTGTATTCCAATAATCTTTAATAATCTACGAAAAACTCAAAAAAATAGGTGGTCAGTGGGACTGACCACTGTGCAGCTAAGGGTTAATGCTTAAACAATAATCTTATTCTTCAGAATAAATAAATATAAAATAAAATATCAAATATTAAAAATTCCACTTTTTTTAACATATTTCACTGAAAAATTGGCTAAGTCACTTCACTCAGGTCTTATTTTCCTCAAAATTTCATAGTTGAGAAAATAAGGACAGAAAATTTTTAATAATTATACTTTGTACGTTTAAAGACGTTTTTCAAACCTTAAAAAATAAGTGAACTGACAAATTCCGACGGTACTGTATTTGTTAATTTTTTGTTAGTTTTTTAGAAGTTTCGCTTTGTTATTTTCTGTCTAATAGATAAATTGATGTTTTCGTTTTAAAATTGCTCTCTTATTGGTTAGTTTATGTGTCTAGTCTTATTTATTTTTAAGTTTATGAGTATTTTCGATTATCTATTAGTTTTTAATGACTTAAACGTCTAAACTCTGAATTATTCAAATTCCAATTCTGATTTCATTTCCCGTTTAATTTTAATGCAATTATTCAAATTCCAATTCTAATTTAATTTTCCGTTTAATTTTAATACAAATTATCATTTAGCCTTCAGAATTAAGAAATTGAAAGAGACAAAGATGCTTTGAAAAACTTTATCAAGTTTCATATCATACATTTTACGAGAACTTTTGCCAGATAAGAATTATAATTTTCTAAAATTCTAGACCGATTACGTAACATTTGTACAAGCATCAAGTATGGAAATAAAATTGTTTATGATTTCATAAAACACATTCTTCCAAGTAAAGTATATTTTCATTTTAAAATTTATCATAAAAGCTCAGTTTTATTACAAATTCCATATTTTTTATTGTTTACCTTTTCCTAAGCGAGTAAATGTTTCACGACTTGAACAATAAACAAACAATCTTTTTATTACAAAAGATTCATATAAATAATTTAAATAAAAATTGTTTGAAAAAAAAAAAAACCAAATACATGGAAAGTGTTAGAAAAAGAGGTATACATAATTTTTACTTGTTTGTTTACTTTAAGTACAAAACGACAAATCATTTAAAAACTTTTTCCAAGTTAATTACTTTTAAGATAAAGTTTCGCATCAATAAATCCTTGTGTTTCTCAGCTGTACTTGATTTTTCTATTTCTTTACATTTTTTGCAATTGTATTGTTATAATTAGTAAAAAAAAGTTTCCCATGACTTTTCTTCACTCACAACTATATCCGGTGATCAAAGGGTTTTCTTTTATTGAGAACTTTTTCTTTTAAAGGAAAAGAAGAAAATAAAAAGCGAAGCTTAAATAAGAAAATCTCACATTCCAATGGGGATAAATAAATGGATTTAGAATGAAATGCAATATCTCAAAAAAATTTACCAATAGCAGTTAATGAATTTATTATTCCATGCGAGATTATTCCGTTTCGAGTGCTGAAGTTTGGTCACTACAATTATTGCTGTGTATAATCCTAAATGCAAATAAGCTGGATTGCTTTACATATGTCAGAAACTTTACGACATACTTCGAGTAACAAGTAATCCTCAGTTAAATTAACTATTCTGTAAATTACTTCTCACTAACCAACTTCTTTGGAGTTTTTATAAATCTCGACTAAACATTTGTCTGGATTAAAATTTTAAAATTGATGTTATTTAAATAATTTTTTAAATATATATCTGAAAAATTTTATTAAAATTAAATCTAATGAAAGAATTATAATAATATTGCATAAAAATTAAGATTAAAACAATTTATAATCTAAAGCAATTAAAAACTAAAAAATCTTACAATTTGTTCAAATATGAGAGTCTGCTCCGTTATTCTTAATTTATTTGTCAAATTTCCCCTGACATAGACACCCCTATTCGATCAATTCTTGAATAAAGAGCTATACCTTAAAAAAATTCACCCTCAAAATCATTATAAAGATTAGATCTAAAAGACCCGGCTTCAAATGAAGTACTTCTATGTTTATCGTACAACATATATATCTATAAATATAATATATTTTATTTCTAGAAAACATATTACAGAAAAAAATTCTGCCTTTTCTTCTTTGAAATTTTTTGTCCCTATTTTTATATCCTTCACGTAGTATTACTTTTAATAAAGAAGATTATGACACTAACTGCCATAATCTGTTTTATCATATTTCTGATATTGTTGGGGGTCTGCTAATTTGTTTTTCTAAACGTCCGTACAGTTTCATGTTAAAAGTCTAAAATTGAACTGAATTTTAAATCCGAAAATAAAATGACGAAACTGAAACGTTTAAAATAATGTTGAGGGGAAGAATATTGACTAGCGATTTTTCTCTTTTTTGTTTGTAAGGAAACCCTTTTATTTTGTGGTGTCCGTGATTTGCGACACATTTGCTGTAATCGATGCATCTGTGGTAAGCAGGGAAGGTCGCTCGGAACGTCCACGCACGTCAAGGCAGGAAAAGATTAACGTTAAACCTTGGCGATTCGAATTTCGTGGTAATGGGATGTCGTGGGGTGTTTTAAGGGTGACCCAGGAGACACGGTCCTGGATCTCAACTGACGCAAGCGCCGATGCCGCCCCACCCAATTGCGGGATTCATCTAACACAAATGAAACACGCACTATAACTAACACTATGCACTTGGCTTAAACTCAAACTTCACACATTACAGTCCAAATCTACACTTGTACGGTTTACCAGTTTCTAGTATTTGACACCCCTATTTCTGCAGAATTCTCGCATTTTGAATGCAACTTATATACAGGTTCGAGTTTCACAACTTTGTACACGTCATGCGATCTCTATTCTGCAATCCAGCTTGCACATTTTATGCCCTAATACTTCATTCAACATGTGGATCCTTCAAGTAAAAAATATCAAGGCACGTAGACTTATTGACGACATTAATTAAAAATATATAATTGGAAGCGCTTCTTTTATAAATCCTCTATTCAATTAGTACTTGAGAAAGTTTCAATATTTCTTATAAAAGACGTATTTTTGTTAATTAATTTTTAACGAGAGATAAATCTAATTGATAAATTAAATTGAAGACTTATTAAGTTATTGGTTACTTACTTATTATTAACATTGTGTAATAACATAATAATTTAGTTATATTGTTATTAATATAATAATGGTTGTCTGTATATCTACACTGAAAAGTTTACTATAATAAAATTAGTTTTAAGATTATAAAATTTAAAGAAAAAGGTTATTAATTTTTCTGTTTTAGCGATTGTAGAACGATTGAAAATACTTTTGAGTAATGTACAAAGTTTTAATTACAATAGTCGTTACAAAAACATGTGCTTACATATTTTACACTTCTTAAATTAAAACAATAAATATTATAAGTTTGAAATAAAAAGATAGAAAAAAAGGAAAAGGTTAAAATGTTATATTAAATTTGTAAAATTATTCGCACAATAGAACAAAAGTTTATTATTTGTTTTTTGTTATTATTTGTTTAATTATTTGTTAATTATTATTATTATTTGTTATTATTTGTTTTCTCAGTAATAGATATTTTCCATTATTGGGAAGGCTTAATTTCTAATTACTATATCTCATTTTTTTGAAATCATTCAATTGTTATCGTCTTATTTATAAATGAATTACACTCACCCCGAACCTTCAGTTTGACAAAATCATTCGTCGTTTTGACAATGATTAGAAAATTTTATATAGTTGACGCTTTTTTTTTATATATATATATATTATACAAAACTTTTTCATCACAAATATAAAAAGAAAAAAGTTTTTTTTGACATGTTATTTATGTAACTTTGTGTAAATTCGGAGGTAAGTGTGATTATATTTTTGTGTTTTAAATTTAATTTTTTGTTTAAAAAAGAAAAATCTTATTATTAGAAAATTTATTTTGTTAAAAATTGGTGTTATTTTTTTGTTTTTAATAAAATGGCCTGAAGATGATGGTGAATCTAGCCATCGAAACATTGTGATTACACATGTAACACATGTTTTTGAAATTGGACAATATTGAGGAGTTTTTCGTCAATTCGATACAAAATCACTCAAAACAGCAATACAGCTAATCACATCTTGAAAAGTCCTCAAACAACAATATTCCATAATTTATTTAATAATTTATTAATAATAACTATTTTATATAGAGTTATAAACAACCCTCATAATATTATAACCAGAGCCCATTAATTCGTAAAATTAGAAATGTATTATTAAACAATTCTTACCTTATATTTCGTAAGCGATCGATCACGGTTTCAAAAAATGTAAAAACTTTAAATATTTCTGGGTGAGACATAATTGGTGAGAAAAATATTTTTAAAAATTATACTAAATTAGTTTGAGAAGAAAACTTTTTCAAATATTGTTTAATATGTTATTTTTTTAGACAGATCGAATAAAATTCAGTTTTTTCATTTATTTGTTCTCACTTCAGCTTCTTGCAAAATGTAAGAAAGAAATTGTGCAACAATACTAATTATAATTTTTTTAATTCTGTAGAAAATTAGCTTTCAAATTAGAAGATCTTTATATAAAAACCTTTGTTATTTCATTAGAAAGCTATGCGATTTAGGTACACTGTTTCTACAAATTGTTTTAAAAATTGACACATTGACTTCTCGACAATTTTATTATTTCGAATTACAAATATGACCTATTTGTTTCAAAACATCTTGAAACAATTTTCATTATTCTTAAACAAACAACAAACATCCCTATTTACAAAGCCTTTTATTTGTATAAAAACTTGAAATAGAATAATTGAGGAAAATCTTTCTCAGGAAATACTAAACTTTTATTAATAAAAATCGCACAATTTTTAAAACTTACAACAAGAGATATTAAATGCAAAATCAATCAAATCAAATCCATATTTACAAAGCGCTTTATTCGTTTAAAATTTTGAAATAGTATGATTGAGAAAAATTTTTCTCAGGAAATAATAAACTATTATTAATAAAAGTCGCACAATTTTTAAAAAAAATTGACAACAAGAGATATCAAATGCGAAAATCAAATGCAAAAAAGTCAAATATTCTATTCAAAATTGGCTAAATAAATGCTTTTTCCATGTTCTACACTTTTTATTCAATATTGATGTCTGTTAGTGTTTTAATAAAAACAACTTTTTGGGAAAATTGTATAATTATTAATTTTTGACCCTTTTTATTTATATATGCTTTTATTTTTATTACTTTTATTATGACTATTTACTTTTTTATTGTTTTGTATCATTCATATATTGTTATTGATATAGTGGAAATATTATTGTTTTAATTGTTTGATTTCTAGATTTTTAATAATTTTCAAAATTGAGAACCTCATCATTAAAAAATGATCTTTAAAATACAAAAAAACGTCAAGATTTAAAAAAGTTTGACACATTTTTTTTCTTCGCCGACACAACGATTATGTAATATGTAACTTTTACTAATTTAATTTTTAATTATATGCGGGTGATTCTTTTGAAAGTACTCCTTTTATATTTAAAATTTAAAATAAACTTTTTTTCAGATAATTTAAACTTTCTTCTGCAGGATTACTGAAAATGATAATAAAAAACTTTATATACTGATTTGCAAAATTCATTTATAAGAATTTCAAGGTTAAATAATATTTACTGAAAAATTGCTAGGTAACCAAAAAACAATATTTCTAAGATATTATTTTTATGAACATTTAATTCTCTTTTTGTAAAAAGTTAAATACATATATTTAATTAATTTTATTTTTTTAATAGAAAAATTGATTAAAATGTTAAAAACATACAAAAATTTCCACTTCATTCCAAAGGAAAAAAGGTTAACTCGTTCGAAACATTGAAAATAAACATTAAAAACAAAAGAAATCTCAGTGCCTTTAAGAAATAGACTTCGGAGATGAAAATCTTTCGGAAATGCAAAAAAGATAATTTTCTTATTTTTATAAGAAATAAAGTAGAATTTAAAGATTATTTTCAGTTATTCATAAAAATATTTTACCAAAATATTATTTTATAATGTTAATACTCAAAATATTTCAGTTATTTACTAAAATAACGAGGCTTCGGAGATGAATTTGAATTTTTACTCGCAAAATTTTTTTAACTTTGATAATTTAAAAAAGCAACATTTTTTCTTTTATTTATAAATTGTATTAGAGAAAATAAACTTTAAGCTCTGAAATTTATTCTAACATGTATTAAAAAATGTGTTAAGAATATTTTTAACATGTTTAAATATGATTATACATCACAAAGTAATTTTAACCGAAAATGGAAGAAAAGTTTACAGAATTTTTTTATCTAGAAAGCAGCAGACTACAAATTTTAAGCCTTCAGATAAAACTCAAAAAACCACTTAAGTTTAAGAAACTATTATTTAACGATTGAAAAGAATACAAGAAGAAATTAAAAAATTTAATGTAGTTATAGAAGTCGTGTTGAAAACATACCAAAAAGGCTTCGGAGATGAAATATTTTTAGTGCGTTTATATTGGTTTGGTTCAGCCAAATGGCTTAATTTTTATTTTATAATACCAAGTGAACGCTAAATTTTAACTAAGAATATTTACAATAATTATTACTGTATAGTTTTTGTAAAATTAATCGAGACATCCAAAAGAGCACTATCAGAAGAATCACTAATATGTAAATCAAATACCAAATTCATTACAGTGTCATTTCAATTAATTATTGAAAATTTCATTGCAACGTCATTAAAATACTAAATCATTTAAGTCTATATAATTAAATTCCACTGGAATGAGAGATAACTATATAAAATACATAATCAATACTTTGAACAATTCCTTCTATAGCCATATCAAAAATTTATCTCATTAAAATTGTTTGATTATCCATATTCTTTTTTCAAAGTTCTCTAAATTTGTGTTTCGAATAAAAGATTAATTAAATTGTGTAAAACACGACCTATAAAAACCATATAAGTGAAAAACCAACTTTTCAAGCCTCGGCAATAGGTATTTTTTACTTGTCGTTTTTAATTTAAACTTTTTTGCATTTTTGTGTTCGAGTTTTATTTTTTATGTGTTTTTTTTACTTTTTGAATGTTTTTCTTTTGTGCTTTGAGGTTCGGAGAGTTGAAAGGAAGAAGTATATGTAATTGAGGAAGTAGAGGTCTTGTACTTTCATCTCTCTAAAACTTGTTTTTTCATTGTGTTTTTTTAGTTCATTTTAGGTCGTTTCTCACACATATTTAGATATTGAACGTCAAGTTGGAATTTTAAATTAAATTGCATGGAATAAAATGAAATTAATTAAATTTAATTTATTATAACATTTTTTTAATTTAAGTTATAAATAAAGCTAATAAAAAAGTAAAAGTTACAAAAAATGACAAAAGTTTTTTGAAAGAATAAAAGCCTAGTGTATATAATAAAGAAGCCGTAGAATACAGGCGAAAAAGATACAATATTGAAGAAGTTTTGAAACTTACTTGACCAGATTAACCAAAAAGTGTCTGTCATTATAAAATAGTTCGCTCGACTTTTGCTGGAAAAGTTTTACAGTGATAGGCAAACTCTTGTGTAATTTTGTTCGACATTTTTTGTCGTTATTCAAATCTACAACGAAAGATATCTTCGTGGATATCCCAGGAGTAAGAGGCTCCTGTGGAGAAAATAACCTGGATATAGTGAGAACATGTATAATATATGATGCATACTAATTTTATTCCAAACATTTTCAGAGATATTTATATGGTAACTGGACATATTTGCATATTTCACTATGTTGTCTCACTTTGTTTCCTAATTTGTCTTACTAAATTTGAAATTTTACTGTGCAATTAGTTAAATGAAAAATCAACAGACTTTCCAATTGAATTTACCGAATTTTCATATGAAGTTTCAGAATTAGATTTCTACAATTTTATTTTAAAATTCTCTGTGAATAATGAGACATTTTCTTGAAAAATTGCGTTGTTTTAAAAACTCGACAATTTTCTAAAATTGGAATTATTTGTCTGACTGCTGGTTGACTTTTCTACGTGCACGTGAAAAGCCTCAAGGCTTGCCTATGATGGCTATGTGCATTATGAAAAGAATTTCAATTAAAATTTATTTATTTTGAAAAACATAAATATTTATCAAATTTACCGCAAACGTTCTAAAAATAACTCGAGATATTTGCATATTTCGCATTATTTTCTCCCTCACTTTATTGTCTTATTAAACACTCAAAATTCCCAACTATGAATTCTAATTAATTAATATGAAAAACCAATATGGATGGTTCTAAAAATAAATTTTATTTAATAGGGTCTTAAGAACCACACGTGTCCATAAAATTAGAATGTCTGACTGATGATTTTAAACATTTTTTTATAATTATAAAAACTAAGGTGTTTCATTAAGTTTTTAATTAAAATGAAAAATGTTTGTAAAAAAAGAAGTTTTGATTTAATAAAATAAATTGATATTTTATCACAAGTATTTAGAGAGTTGTTTATGTGTTAAATTGACAAAGTAGCATATTTTCCTGTTTTCGCTTTAACTTTATGTAACATTTTTTCAATACAAATTAAAAAAAAAAATTTACACTTTTAATTAACAAATTTTTTGTTTGAACTTACTGGAAAGATTAAAATACCAGTCGGTATCTTTAAAAATTTCTTTGTACATTTTTGTAGTGCAATTTTCTTTAAGTAGAGTTTTTAGCTTTGAATTATGTCTGACTAGTGATTGACTTTTCTACTAGCACGTAATTAACTTTCGTGCTATTTTTTATTTCCTTCTTATTTCTCTACTTCTGTATATACTTCTAACATTCTTAATTTTTTATTTACTTCTTACTTTCTTAATTTTGTTTTACTTCATACTTTATGACTTTTTTTACTCTCTTATTCCCTTACCTTTTTGTAATTTTACTCATTTCTTATTTTCGGACAATAGAATACTGAATTTTGCCCTAAGATGTACTAAAGGATTTTCATAAATTCAGTAATTGTTATCAATTAAGAGTGAAGTAAATTGTAAAAAACAAAGAAGAATAAAAACTTTAAAATATATTTCTTAATCAAGAATATTAGAGTTGTGTCTAAATACAAACAGTAGTTGGTATTATTAAGTTAAGAAAGAATTTATAAAAGTACAAAAAAACTACTCCAAGTCTGACTGCAAAACGCTTTTTCTACTTCCAGCGCTTAAGTGGAAAAATCAAGATATGTCTCACCGCAAAATACTGTTTCTACTGGGACCGTCGGTAAAATAAAAATAACCTGCTTCACCATGATATACATTTTCCACTTCATGTTTCTGCTTTCTGTAAATTTCCAACAATTTTCCTTAACTTTATCTCAATAGCATAACTTTTATACTCTTCGTATACCCACTAATATTTTCACCTATTATTCGCTAATGTCATTTGCTTTTGTAAAATCTCTCAAGAAATTCTCATTGTTTTAGAATGAAATTAAAAAAATAGACGAGCAGTAAGCAAAATACATACAGTTAATAAGGTAAATATGAAATAAATAAATAATTATTTAATTAAATAAATAAATGTAAATATTATAATAAATATAGTAAATAAACAAATAAAACTTAATTTTTTAACTGTCCAATATCCTAGAAAATCTCTACTTTTTTTTATTCACAACTATTTATAAGCAACTTTAAAAACACGTGAAATAGCTTTTAAAATCGCATTAATTCAAGACTTTCTAAAGTTGTTTAAATGGAACAGAGAAACTGAAAAATAGATAAAAAGAACATAAATCGAATACGAATTTTAGTCTCGGATTAAACTGGACCTTGAGTTCGAGAGGCTTAATGTTGTTCAAACAAATTCGAATCCAAAAGTTTGTTCATTTTGTGACACGGTTGCCGAACATTTTGCGGTTCATCAGTTTCAACGAACATCGAACATTCTTCTTCGAATGTTCTTTTTCTCTACTTTTTGTTTTATCTTCTCGAAAGTACGCAAAGCGAAAAAGATTTATCGAATCCAAACCACCTGGCAACTGGTTTTAAATTCTCCGATCCCAAAAGCCTCAATATATGACTCACGGGACCTATGCCTATTATAAATAAAAGTAGGAAATGTATCACTACATTTCATAAACGCGTACGACACATTTTCTTATGCATTTTTTCTACCCTCTTTTTTTTATTATTATTATTTTTCTTTTATCGGCGAAAATCCAACGACTCGGAATGGGAGTGATACAGAACCTCATACTTTTTTCCACGCCATTTGTTACTGACATAATTTTTTCTGATTTTAATTTAGAACCAACGTACTACTAACTTTTACACTCACATTTATAAAAACAAAAAATAATAGTCGGATAATCTGCTCTATTTTCTTTATCTCGCAAAAGAAAAGTTTATTATTATTATTTGGAAAATAAGTAAAATAAATAAATCATAACAAACGATTAGCTTCAGACAAAACTTTTTTATTTAAAATTTCATATAGTCAATGTTATAAAACCAGTAAGGTTTTCTCTTCAGGATTAGTAATATTCCATTCGTATGCCAAACATATTTGGTCAATCTATAACATCAATAGTAAGAATTATAAAATATTCAGAATTAAATAAAAGTAATAATTTAATTAATAATTTAATTTGACATTGGTCTAATATAAACTGTTCTTACATATTTCGACAATTTAAAATCGAAATTATTTTTGAAAAACAAATAAATGTGATATATTTTCTATTAATAATGACGGATGAATTGGAATTGAGATATTGAGGTAAAGTATTTATTTATTTATTTATATATTTAAATAATTTATAAATTGAAGGTTGTCATTTGAAACTGAATTATTAATGACAAATTATTTTAGTTTTAGATATCAATGAAGGAACTCATTACCATTTTTGTTTGTTTTGTTTTTATTACGTGAAGAAACTTAGAGACTTATTTATAATGTCTTATAGGAAGATATAATTAATAAATGATTGTGAGTAGTTTCTGATTTACAAAATTGCTGTTTTAGTTTAAGTTTAATATATAAAATTTTTTAATTATTATATACTTTTTTTATTACTTTTATTTAATTCTGAATATTTTATAATTTTTATAGATTGACCAAATATGTTTGGCATACGAATAGAATGTTATTAACCCTGGAGAGGAAACCTTACTGGTTTTTAAACATTGATTACTATATGAAGTTTTAAATAAAAAATTTTGTCTGAAGCTATCGTTTGTTATGTTCTAGAATAAATAATAAATCATGCTATTGAATAACATTTAAAATAAATTTGTTAGTGACATTAATTTATATAATTATTAATTTCTAATATCTTATAAAGACGTTAATATGACTCAATTTAACAAAGTTTAAATATTTATAATAGAGTGCAAGATATATATTGATAAAAATCTACTGCAAGTAATCCAATTTTCATTGGAGCATGAATTTTTCAAAAATGGGTCAAGAAGAATCTTTGGTAAATATTCTAAAACTTCTTTAAATATGTTTGAGGCCACGAATAACAGAAAAAATATTTAAATCAGCCTCTTAAAGTAGGCAAGATCTATTAAAATATATATTACATAAAAGAAATCAAGTTAAAGTCAACGTATTAGTAATAAATCCTCATTTTATTGAAATAAGGGCATTATTTTTCTTTAAAATTTTAAATAATTAAATAGTAGGTAGAATCTAGAAATATATACCACTGTACCACACGTGCTTTCCACTTTTCACTCGAGCATGAATTTTTTAGAAATAGGTCAAAAAGGATTTTGGAACTATTCTAAAACCAAATTTTCGAAATATTTAAACTACGATTTTTTAGATTTCTTTATTTATTCTTTTATAGTATTATACTACATTTATAACTTTAAAAAAAAAATTTCTGTGCATAAATTTTACATTTTTTTCATTTTTAGAGATAAAAAAAACTCCTTGGAAAAATACCAGTTAGTAACAAAAAAACTCAGAACTTTGACTTTGATTAAATATATTTATTTAGAATTTTGTGATACGCAAAAGCACAAGTAGTAAAGCCTTAAGTTTCGCCAGACGTCTGCCTCATTTTTTCTAGTCGACTTATTTTACAAGCCTTAGGGGAATTATATTTACGGTCACTCCTCTTATAAAAAAAATTATTTAAAAATAGAAATTAAAAATTCACGTTTAAACATATCAAATTATTCTGTTCAAATTTGCAAGTAATGTTATTATTATATACATCATTCAACTTCTCAATAAAAATAACTGAGGTAGAATGAAATGAAACAACAAAAATCTGATAAAGTAATGTTTAATCAAATGATAAAATTATTCAATAACTGAACAAATGAAGCAAGTAATAAATGTTAATAAACTGCAATAAATAAGCTAATGAAACAAAATAATTAGATCGAACTTTATTGGGAATTTGTTATAAATTATTTGAATATTAAATAATAAATAATCATACAATAATTCTGACTTTCAAATGTAGAGTCCTGAACAATTTCGATAGATTTATATCATTGAATTGCGTTACTGAATGCTTTGCCAAGTCATTATATTCTCGACACAATAGCTTTGCTTCTTCCAAGTTCTTATCTTTAATAATATGTATAGAATAAATAAAGCCAGAAGTGCTTAATTTTTCAAGAATAAAATAATAATAAAATTATTCAATTCTTTGATGAAGAGTTCAATTTTACCAACAGTAGTTGGTAGAATTCTGATTAAATTAGTCGATACAAAAAGGTCATATATATATTTCATTAACGGAGTAAAATTAAAAACTATTTTAAATATCTACATTAAAAATCATCAATTTCTTAAGTTGACACTTTGCCAATACCTGATAATGAAGAAAATATAATTTATTAATTATGTTATATAATAAGTTTTAAATAAAGCCGAGTAGTAAGAAAGAATAAAAAATTAGGAAAGAAAATTGTTCAAAAAAATCCTTTAACCGAAACTTTGTTAATGATAATTTAATAACATTGTCGATTATAAAATGTAGTAATTTATAGTGTTATAAACAATTTTATAAAATGTTTTACAATAATTTACTAACACTAAAACATATTTTTAAAAATTCGAATTCAACATCTAGCTTCTTTTTCTAAAGGATATCTGCATATGTAGTAATAAGAAATAATTACAATTAAAGCTATCAATGTTAATAAAGCTTTACAAAATAAATAAACATTATCACGTTTGTTCATTTGACAGTCACCGAAAATATTTCTTTGAATTGTTTGCATGTCTTCAAACATTTATTTTGTTAACCTATTTTTTTTAACTCTCTAATAATTTATTTGTCTATTTATAATATATTTTTTACCGTCTAATCAATTTTCAATCTTTAATTAATCATTTATCATTTTTTCTTACATCAAGTAATTTAATTTAACTTTTTATATACTTTTAAACAATATTTTTGAAAAATGTTGGAGACTTTTTTTTAAAATTCTTTGAAACTGATTTTAAAATAATTCTACAAAAAACAATTTAAAAAAAAATTTTTAATGAAAAACCTTATTTTTAAAACACAAATTTTGATGTATTTTAATAATAATCTGGAAGTGTAAAATCAGTGACGGAAATATCTCGAGGAGCTATCGTTTGTGTAGAAGGTTGACTGACACTATAATAAAAAAAATAATAAACAGCTGATGGTATGACACATGTGAGGAAAAAAAGCAAAATTAATATCGAAAAATAATAACAAACAACTCCCCAAATTAAAAGATAAATTTGGATCAAAAGAGCGCAAATCCAAGTCATATGATTGAATCAATCTATTTCTTCTCAATTTTTGTTAACATAGTTTATTGCTCTGAAATAAAATTATTACTTTAAATAATTTAAAATTTATCAATTACAATAATTTAAAATGATTATTAAATTAATAATAGTTCATTTCAAAATTTAATTAAGCATTTTTTTTTAAGAAATCTTTCATACCTTCTACGAAAGTAAATTGATCATCCTTTAATTCGGAAAAGTTTGGATGTATGGCAAATACGATAGCAAGAGGAATAATTATTATGACACAAAAAAAAGTACAAATTAATAATATCGTACAACGTGCCAACATTTCATAATTGCTCCAAATCAAAATTTTTAACATAAATGAAGTGCAATGTGCCCAATGTTTTTATACAAATTTGACAGTAAATAATCTTTCATTTTTTTGAAGTTCGAGAAACAAAAGAATTGTTGTTGGTCATTTAAAACTATATATAAATTTTTGCAAATTGAAATAATAAAAATTACGAAATTGAAGAATATATCTGAAAAATGACGAAAATAATTGACAGTGTATAACAAAATTCAAAAAATGGCTACATAATTACACAATTGAAAAGAATAGTTTAAAAAATTAAACAATAAATATTAAATTTGAACCAAATAGTTGAAAAATTATAGGAATAAATTGAAAACTGTATTGGAAATCGAAAACAAATATTTGAAATTGAAGAAAATATGTGAAAAATGACGTAAATAAATGTCAAAGAAAATAATTGCAAATTGAAAAATTAAGAAAATTATAGGAATAATTGTTGGAAATAATTGCACATTTAACAACAGGATTGAAAATCGAAAACAATAATTAAAATTGAAAAAAGCAATTAAAAATTAAAGAATGGAATTAAAATTTCTGGAATACACTTAAAAATTTTTAAAAAAAAAGTAATTAAAAAAAGCCCAGAATTAATGAATACAAAAGAAAACAATTTAAAACTGAAGAATGAAAACAAAAATTAAAGAATGAAATTAAAAGTTTAAGAAAATAATTGAATAATTGTATTTAAAATTAAATTACCCACCTATTGAAATAAATAAATAAATAAAAATTAAAAAAACTTAACAATAATCGAAAAAATAATAGAAAAATGACGATAATTTTTTAATATCAAAGAAAATAATTGAATAGTGGAATTTATATATGAAGAAAATAACTTAAAATTGGAGAGAATAGTTCTGGAATTGAATAATTGAAATTTTAAAACAATTTTTTGAGTGGAAAAAATAATTGAAAAAATACGACAATTATTGAATATTAAGGAATTAATTGAAAAGTGATAAAAATAATTGAAAATTAAAAAGAAAATAATTAAAAATTGAAAAAATAGATTGGTAATTAAAGAATTTAATGAAAATTTGAAGAAAATAATTTATAATTGAAAGGAAAATTACAATATGACGAAAGTAGTTAAATATTGACGAAAATAATTAACTATTAAAAAAAAATTTTGAAAAATGGTGAGAATAATCGACATTTGAACAAAAGAATTTTCTAAATTAATGAATAATTATAAAATTAAAGGAGAATACAGAAATGGCAATTGAAAACTAATGAAAATTATGGAAAAAATAGTCAAAAATAAATGAAAATTATAAAGAAATCAATTGGAAATTGAAGAATTGTATTAAAATTTTAAGAAAATATTTGATAATTGAGAAATGTGAGAATTATTAAATTTTGAATAAAATAATTGAAAAACGAAGAATGCAATTGAAAATTGAAGAAAATAATCAAAAATTAAAGAAATAAATTGAAAATTAAAGAATTGAATTAAAGAGTAAAGATTTACATTTAAAATTTAAAAAAATAGTTGATAATTGAAAGAAAAATTAAAAAATGGCTAAAATAATTAAAGATTAAAGAAAATAATTGAGAAATGAGGAAAATAATTGACAATTGAAAGAAAAATTCGAAAAGTGGCTAGAATTATCGACAACGGAACAAAATAATTTAAAAAAATTAAAGAATAAATTATAAAATTTAAAGAAAATAATTGTATATTGAAAACTGTTAAAAATTATAGAAAAAACTATAGATTCATTTATTAATGAAATTAAAATTATTTGAAGTGATATTTATAAATTTTAATCAATTTAATGCATTTTTTAAAAAGTATGTATCTGATTTAAAAAAAATATTTTTGTGTCAAACTTTTGGTGTGGACAGATTGAAAGAATGAATGAAAGAATGAATAAACCTTGTGGATTATTATTATAGATTCCCTCGCCATTATTAGGATTTATTTTTCAAATTAACTTTAAAACCTTTATAATTTATAATAATTCAATTTAATAACTATGTATAAAGTTACAATTCATTCGATTAATTAGATAAATGCTACAAATTGTCAATGTATACTGTTTGTAAAGTAATAAAAACAATCGAATCAGAAAAATATTACAAATTGATCTTTTTTGTGTCGAATAAATTTCGATCTCCTCCAGGCTCTTGATAAATAAAATGACTATTGACTTGCTTCAAGTTGTTTTATCTCTTTCAAAATAGACGCTTTCTTTAAAACTTTCTCTCGCATTTCTTTTTCTGGATTCTTAATTTCTCCACTCTTAATTTTAAGTTCTAAGGTTTCTATTTCTCTCACTTTCTTCTTTAAAGTTTTCAACCTTTTCGCTGGATCCACTGCCTCGGGTTCTTTTACAGTGTTCTCAGACTTATTAATTTTTGCTGATTGCTTTGTATTATTAGCTACTGGTTGTTGTTTACTAACTTCAGTCTCTGATAATGTCGTTTTTTCTAAATCTTCCGTTACTTTCTCGACATTTGAACCTTTATTTTTGTTTTTCTTCTTCTTCTTCTTTTTAGCTGCATCACTTGGAACAATTAAACCTGCTGCTTTAGCTGCTTGGGCTTCTTTTTTAGCTTTGTGAGCTGCTATAAATTCTGGCGAAAAACCTACTGGATAACTAGGTTTGTTTTTTACAAATTCTTTTCCTTTACTTTCGTATCTGAAATGGAGGATTATAAATAGTTTAAATAACTAAATTACTGTTGCGTGCTAAATTCTTAGTTAGTTATTTTTGTTTAGCAAGTGAAAAGTTATTAATTGTGATTTCATTTAATATAATTTTAATTTAACTGAATTTCATCTGCAAAAAAAACTTACAAAGGAACTTCTTCTTGAGGAATATATCCATCTTTAACTCTCCGTGGTTTCCTCCACGTTCCATCTGGACGCTGACTGGCTGGAATAAATGTCCCACCTGTAAAAAAAATTAGTAAAATTACACAAAATGACAATTAATTTAATCAAATAATTTACTAAAGAAAACTATTATAATATTATTTTCTTTGACAAAAGTTATTCTATTTTAATAAAGGTGTTCCATTGATTTCTGATTTGTATTTTTAGACCTTATATAAAATAAACTCCAAACAAAACTCCAAAATAAAAAAATAAAAATTTCAATGAACTCATTTTACTGCAAATTTACTATAAAATGATTAAAAATAAGGTTTAATAATAGAAGAAAGTATTTTAATCTACGATTAAAGGAACAATTTTACAATAAGATGAAGAAAATTTTGGGAAAAGATAAAAATAGAATAAATGCATGGTGATATTAAAAGAGATTATTATCACTAAAAATCTATTGTAAACGACAATTTAAAAAGAATAAAAGATAAAATGACTTTAGTAGAATCTGAAACTCGGTTAATCGAGTTATTTCAATTAAATTATTGCAAAGAAGACATATTTATTGTAGGCATGCGATAAGTTGTTTACCTTTTTGAGGTTATAAATAGAAAATAGGGTAAGCTTGCTTATTTTTAAAAAAAACTCAATTACCTTGATCATCCTTAATGTACCCTGAAGCCATTATATTACACTGATACTATTTCCAAGTATTATTTATCTGATATTTTTATAAATATTGCATTTTATCGGTCTGTCATTCTTTTAATTGTTACACTCCACTTCCAGACAACTCTTCTCTTTCTCACTCTGTTGATAAGTTAGAGAGGGTGTCGATAAGTTAGAGAACTAGAATTTTAATAATAAAAAAATATATCTTTAATATTGGCATTTATTTATTAACTGAATAGATTAATTAGTGATGTACTCAATCATTTCTATCTTAAACGGAATTACAGATACGTTAGTTTTAACAAGATTTTTGCTTTGAATACAACCATCATAACTATGGTGCATAAAAGCAGGTGATAATCAATCATCAGGGGCCTATATTGCCAAACGAAAATTTTTTAAATTTATGGAAGTGTTGACTAATAATTTTTCGTTTTATTAATGAAAGAAATTGATTTATCGAAAAATTAATATTAATTTTTATATGATTAGAATATTTGCTTAGCATTGTACATTTCTAACTTAAAAAAAAAGTATTTTTAGATTAATAGAAATAATGTTGACTATAGCAAAATAATTTTCAAGTACATTTAATTGATGACGAGAACATTGACGTCGTTTAATGATAAATAAAAACTGAACTTCACGACCTGCAATGTCTGACTTTAGTCAAATCATAATGATAATTTCTTATCGTTATATATTTATTATACCGAAAAATGACACTTTTCCTCAAAAGATTCTTATATTTAATTAGTTTTATATTACTAGGTATATTTTTATTCACAAATTTTAATTATAATTTTTATTTTATTTTTTATTTTATTAAGAATCAAAACTTTTATTAAAAAGTTTTTCGGATTTATAAATTTGTGTTTTCATTCTATAATTTTACACAGTACTATTTTATGTTTATAAAATATTTTGGATTTTAATAATTAACGAAACAATAAAATAATTAAATATTTATCAGAAAATGTTCAATATTCATTAAAAATACAAAAGCATTAATGACGACATAGATCAGAGGGTAAATCACAAAAACATGAGATTCTTCTATCAGTTCGCGGGAGTCTTTCTCGATTTAAGTTTCTGAATGCAAGACGTATTCCAAAAGTTATAATTTAATAGTAAAAAAAAATTTTATTTTATAACAAAAAACATTTTGTGCTCATCTATGACAATTTTTTGTTTCTGACATTTAATTATACGACCAGTGTACTAGTGGGTGTGTGTAAAACAATTATTCAAAAACAAATAAAAGTGATTGTTGAAAGTTCTCATTGAATTATCAAAAATGCTAATAAAAGACAAAAAAGCTATTGTTATTGGAGCAGCTAGTAATTTAAGTTTGGCTTTTTGCAGAGAACTTTTGCGAAATGGAGCAGCGGTAAATTAAAAATTATTTTACGTAAAATAATAATGATTTTATTTAGGTAACTAATAATATTTTTAATAATAATGAAATTCAATATAATTTTAATACCAAACATTCAATATAAAAAAAATCTCTCATTAAACGTATAAAAAAGTTATTTTACATTTACGTGCTCGAGCAATTCAAGCATTAATTAGTTAATTCAATTTATTCTTTTTCACAGACCGTAATTTTATTGGATTTAGAAAAAGGGCAGTCGATTGCAGAGAAACTAAATTCAGAATTTGGGAAAAAGCGAGCTTTATTTTTGCAATGTGACGTGACAAAAAATTCGGAATTCGATGGTAATTGTTGAAATTCAATTTATCTTTAATTATAAAAAAAAAAACAGATGTTAATTTCAACTTATTTTAGCTGCTTTTAAACAAGCAATTTCTATTCTGGGAGGACTGGATATTTTGATTAATAATGCTGAATTTGCCAATGAAGAGAACTTTGTTAAAGCTGTCGATGTTAATGTTGTAAGACAATATATATTTAATATTTACCACGAGAGTTTGATAAATTAAATAGATTGTAAATATTAATTAGAACTAATAATAAATATAAGGACTTATTTATTTATAATAGACTGCAGTAATTAGAGCAAGTTTATTAGCGGCTCAACAAATGGGAAGAGATACAGGTGGTAAAGGAGGTGTGATTGTAAATGTTTCTTCAATTGCTGGCCTTCAAGCTGTTCCTAATTGTCCAATTTATTCAGCAACTAAACACGCAATTGTTGGATTTAGTCGATCTTTTGCAGTAAGATACTTAAATTTATTTATAAATTTTATTTTGTACTTCTTTTATTTAAAAAAGTAAGTGGAGGTATCTTTAAAAACTAAGAAAACATTTTTCCCGGCAAGAAATAATAACTGTAATGATGGTTCAAGAAAGTGCCGAAAATGCGTAAAAAAGTATATTATTAAAATAATCCTTATATGTTCCTATTATTCATGCAACATTATTTAACAATATCGAATAACTGTAAAAATTGTACCTAATTTGTCTATTCTCTGTTATTTTTACCCTCTTTTTCAATTTTCAAAGCTGAATATCCATTTTATTTTCCAGCAACCTTATCATTACCAACGAACAGGTGTTCGAATAATAGTCCTTTGTCCAGAAATAACAAATACCTTGGTGTCAGCAGCTTCAGAAAATTCAGCAAATTTAGAAAATCTTGAGTGTCCTGATCTTCAGGAAATGGAAAAGAATATTCACCCCCAGATGTAATTTTCTGAAATAAAATTTTTCTTTCTGCAAATATAAAATCAAGATTTTTGTTTATAGAAATACAAAATGTGAATTTAATAATTGATTGAAAGTGTTATATTATAATGATAAAAATTTGTTTGAGGATAATTTGTAAAAATCTAATTAAGATTTAATTTTTTCAGAGTGAAAAATATTGCACATGGACTGGTGTATGTTATCAGATGTGCCCAGAATGGCAGTATTTGGGTTAGCGAAGAGGGAAAACCTGTGTATGAAATTCAATTACCTGACGCATTACCTACCAAGGCAAAAGTTGATAATATTTAATCAAAACTTAATTAAAAACTTATAATCTTTAAATACGTAAATTGACGATTATTTTTATTTTTTACTAAACTCGTTTTATACAAAGTATTGCTTTTAGAAAATTAGGTAGAAATTGAGAATAGATTTTTTCATATAATATATTTAGAAAATTTTCGATATTTATTAGAAATATTTAAAACAATTTTAAAAATATGTAGAAAATTTCTATGTGCATTAACAAAATTTGTAGAAAAATATCGAAAAGTTTTTTTTAAATTTATTAAGAACGAAATGATGAAAATACAAAAATATTATAGTAGAAAAAATTGGCTGAATTTGAATTTCATATATCAGAAGACGTATTTCGAAAAATGTAAGTAAAAGAAATTCAGAAATTGTACACGAGAGTAATTTATACAGTTCCGAATTCGAGGACATACATTACGATAATAAAAAGGAATAAATAAAAAATAATAATAGTAAACAATTTTTTAATATTGCACTATTTTATTTTAATTATATGATATTACCATTTGTATTATACGCTTTTTAATAAAAATAAAAACCATCTAAAACTTATATTTGGATTTATAATTACCTATATATTATTAATTAGGACGACAAATCCCATTAAAATAAAGCTTCGGAATGTGTTCTGCACAGTTTCCACAACATTTTGGAAATATTTTATTCAAATTTTCAGTATAGCAAAAAATGCCGTCTGGAAGGCAGGTGTCGAGGGACATTGTAAAATTTAAACAAAAGACAATGAATAAAAGAATTATTGCTTGATTCATGTTTCTATTCGACTGATGCTTTTGAAAGTTTCAGAAGATGTATTTATATATGCCCTTTTTATGTAACCTTGGAGCACACATTTATAATTATATGTTTAAAAGATTCCAATCTTCAACCTGCAAATTATCAGGCGACTTACCTCAATTTATTGTATTTAACTCTTAAGGATAAGTATTTCCAATACAGAAAATTGTTTAATTGACAGTTTTTTTTCTGATTTAAACAATATTCTCTTCTCTGTAAGTGGTACTTATAATTAACATCAATTTTACGTTTGTCTATAAAATAAAAAATAAATGGGTAAATAAAGTAAAAAAGAATCGGAATGCTAAAGGAAATCTTCAATAGAGAATTTTAAATATATGTTTTTCATTTAAAAGGACTCTAAAACTGTGGATAAAGAAACTTTTCAAAAGCGGAATTTAATTATCTTCTTTCAGAGTTTTCAATAAATGCTGTTTTAACAATAAATCTTTTTTAACTCTGTAAGTTATTTTATTTCTTAATATAAGAATATGTATTTTTGAAAAAAAACATATGTTTGCCTATGCAAACATTTTTAATGGATTTCCAGTTGAGCAAATTTTAAAACAATAACTATGAAAAGTAAAAAAAAAGGTTAATATTAAAAGAATGTAATTCAAAAGTAAAAAATAACTAATGGAAACATTAAGATAGAACTCGGAATGAAAGGAAAAAAATGAAATAACATAATACATTAATAATACAATAATATGACAAATAACAAACAAACAAAATTTTAATTCCTGGTTAGTCAAAAAATAACTATAAATTAAAAATATTAAAAACAGTCAAACAGTTACTAAAATGTTGCAAAATAAATGGAAAACGAAGAAAATAACTATAAATTGGTTAACAAAAAAAGAAATTTAAAGGAATTTAAAACAAGTAAACAAGTAACTATATGTATATATGAATGTAGATAAATGACTGGAAATTATAAAAGATAAAAATTTTGAAAATTTGAATATTATATATTATACATTAACCTATCTACATATTAGAAAAGGATAATTTGTCAGTGAGAATTGTCACTTGAATTTGAAAAATAAATAAATTTTAATATCTATTAGAAGATATGCAAACAAATTAAAACAACGACAAAATAAAAAAAGTTTACTAGAAAATATAGAAAATTGATTAGCAAGTAATAAATACTTCGCAAAATAATAAAAACCACAAGTTAAAAAATTACTAGAAACTAAAGAAAATAATTAAAAATGAATAATAAAAACAACTAGAAAATAAGAAACAACAATTATATGGTCGATTCTTGCGTAACTGCCCGATTTCAAGATAAGTTTTGGTAAAAAAAAAATTTTTTTTATTCAATGTTTCTCTGCACTTATTTTTCTTATTAGAGTGTAATATAATTATATTTTAAACGATTTTACTACAACTATATTTACACGAAAATAATAGCAAATTTTTGAAAATTGGCTGCCATGTGGAGCTGAACCGCATCCTATTATTACAAATATATTGTACAAAATAAAAATTTCTTTTTGATATTTTGCTAAAACGAAAATAAATAATAAATTCATAAATTATTTAACATTCTAACAGTATTTTAGTTATTAGTTAACATATATAAAATTTTATAAAAGAACAGCAAATACAATATTTAATAATGAATATTTCGTTTTATTTTTTGGATAATTTGAAATCGAGATCGAGCAGTGTAATCCGGCATTGCTAAACTAATACTTTATAGAATAATATTTTAAAATAACCACCACAGATAAAAAAGTTTCTATGCATGAAGCACACTGAACACTTCATATAGGCCATGGAGCTGAAATTTTACGTGATACCATGGAGCTGAAATTTGACATTTATTCTAACCTCACTGCTACAATATTGCAAAATAAATTTATTCCTTCTGCAGATCGCTTTTTTCACATGAAAACATAAAGAAAATGGTAACAATACTATCAAATAGTTGTTACAGTAATATAATAGTAATGACATGGAACTGAACGCTTTTTTTTTACAAATGCGATTTTCACAAAAATAATTTTTTTTTAAGCAAAAATTTTTCTTTTTTAAAACTTTTTTCTTTTTTAAAACTTTTTTCACATGTGATTTAGTGCTAATGGATCAAAATTGAGATTTAACTTATTAGAAGGCGTAATAACTAAACACATGACACCTTAATTATAAGTCTACAGATTGCGTTCAAAAATTGTAAAAATTGAGGGACAAAATATTTTTACAGATTTTTAAGTATGAAAAAGGTATTATGAAGTGCAATATAAACCGAAATTGTTCATAAATATAGACACTTTATGCTTGAAAAAGGCTGAGTTATAATAATGATATTTTCACCGAAAATTATTAAATTAAAGTTAACATTTTGCAAAAAAGGGACACGCCACGGAGCTGAAATTTCAGCAGTTATAGTGCAATATAATAGAAGTTATAATATATATATTTATGTATATTTGGTTTTCAGTTACTCTCATATATACCTTTAAAATTCACTAATACACTTCAGAATATATTTTTAATTTAGATGTATTTTTTCAACGCTGCCAAGTAGGGCAGTTACGTAAGAATCGCCCATAGATTAAAACATTTGGATAAAATAAGTCGATTATACCTATTTTCGAAAAATCGCAAATCTCAAAACGATAGCAAAGCTTCCCCCAGAAGAAATAAAAATTGTTTCTAAGAAACTAGGGAATATATAAAAAATGTAAGAAGTGAATAAATATCTACATAAATTGAACAAAAACAACCTTAGAAAATTAAACAGAAATAATAAATATTTAAAGATTAAAAAAGATAATTAGAAAATATACATATAAGAATCTCACAAGAATGAAATAATTACTAAAAGTTAAATAAAACTGATCAGAAAAAAAAGAACAAATTTTAAACAATGACTATAGAATTAGAAATGGAAAAAATAAAATTAGAAAATGAACAATTACTAGAAAGTGACAAAATATAAAGCATGTAATTAAATTTTTGTTGTAAATATAGTAAGTTTAAAAATAAATGTAAAATAACAATTATAACTAAAAAGTGAAAAAAATTATAAGTCATACAATATTTCTGATTGTTTATATTTCTTGTCTAGAGTTCTATATCAATTGACAATTCAAGCGAATAAAAGTTTGAAATACATATATAAAGAATCAATAAATTCCCCTGAATTGCAAATTATCAGACAGTTTCTGTTATGAAAAATCTGATACTTTTGTTAATAAACGGAATTCCGATAAATTTTCATAAATGGAAATTCTGATGTTGAATGAATATTCCGTATAAACTAAAAAGTGGGATGTATCAAAATTCCGTTTAGTATAGAAATTCTAATAAATGGAAATGCTGTTAAATAAATTTCGTCGCAATGGATGGTCTATTTTCTGACTTTTTCAATATAGAAATCCACATGCAGAGTTAATGGCAGTTCATTCCTCTACTCAGTGTTGGATTTTTATAATAATTTTAATCTGTAGAATTGCCAGTTATCTTTATAACAATGTCTGCAATGGAGACGGTGGTAAATTTATAACATCCGCGTCGTGTGGCAGACAGAACGTGCACACGACTTTTGCACTCGCTTATTGGTTTGACCAAGTGCAAAAGTACAAAAGATCCTCCCCTTGCCTTGAAAAGCTGGAGAGGGTGCGCAATTGCGTTTATAATATGTATAGTCAATTAACGATTTCCACAATTGGTTCGAACTGGTTCCTCATTGAACTTTACTCCAGTGATACGATAGTCTACAGAAAATAGCAGTCGTACTCTCAATTTTTTTTTTTAATTTTCTTTTCTTCTCTTCAACTCGTACCACAAATCCTTCTCATATATGGAAAGGATTATTATATCATTTATTAATGATTAATTATCATAATACTGATTTACAAATATTTCTTATCAATGAAAACGAGATATATAAATAGTGCGTTAAATATATACTACATTTTCTTTATAAAATGTTATCTATAATACGCAAAAATGAAAAAACAACTATAAATTTATTCTAAACTAAAAATCTATACTTAACTTTTTCATGTTACATAAATTAATTACAAAAGAAAGAAATTCCCGTGCTTTGTGACGTGATAGACAGATTCTTATAGAATCGGGTCAAATTCACGATAACCCGATGACATCAAACTTATTACACGAAATAATGTAAGAGTTTGGGGAGTCCATGTAAAAAGTCTTATCGGTGATTTAAAAAATTCACTGAAAGAAAGTTTGTTTTGAATATTTTCTTTTTTAAATAATTAATATATTTGAAAAATTAACTTTAACGAAATTAATGTTTTTGAACAGTGATAATAATTTATTATTATTTATTTAAATAATTATTTAAATGTAATATAAAAACATTTAAATCAATTAAACTTTTATAAAGACTTAATACTGACAAAGGTTATCGGAATATAATGTAAACAACGATACAAATCATACACAACTGAAATTGACCTTCATGTTAGAATTTTTTATGCTGATGATTCTAGATCAGAGAACGATAGAAAAATTATAAGCACGCGCATCAATGACAACAGAAGACAAATTTAATTCTTTTTATAAAATAAATTATCATATTGCTTTATATTTCCATGAAAACTGCATTACATTGCAAAATATCGAATGATATTTTATGCATGGAAATCTATATACAAATTTGTAATAAATTTCATCAATTATTGTTGATTATTAATAATGAAAATAGCATGCAGTGAAGCATATTATATTTATTGTAGGTCAAAGAATTAAATTATTGTTTATACAAGTATTATAATATTAGAAGATAAATAATAATAAATCTGCTAAAATAGTAATTAATCATTATTTTATTTTTATGAAATTTTTATATGAAAAAAGTATCAATGATATGATAAATCATTAACAAAGTATTATTGCTGGGTTTTAAATAAACAATTTGATTTTTTAATTACACACTCTACAACAGTAATTTATTACACAATGAATATATTTCAATTTATTTTATCAATCCTGTTGCACACTGCAAAAACAGATGTCTTAAATTAAGACATTTTTCGTGTCTTAGACACCAAAAGTATCCTAATTTAAGACATTTTTGTCTAATTTAAGACACCATGTTTTTGCAGTGCATTTAATTCCATTTAATTATGACCAAATATTTTGTTTTAATTAATCATTATAATTAAATATTAATCATTTCCTTATTGCAAAGTGTCTTTTTTGTTTTTAAACATTGATACACTTTCTCTTGGACCATTATCAATTTCCGACTGTCTAAGTAAGATAATGTTCATAAACTTGTGCAATTCTATGAAAAATTTGAGAATAATTATCTATATGATTTTAGTGTTTTCTTGATGATAGGAGAATAAAAAATTAACAATTTAATAAGTTTAATTTTACACAAAATTTATCAATTTTAACTAAATTTTATAAAATGACAACATTTTTTTAAATGCGCCAATCAAATTGAAAAAGATAAAAATTACCATTTATTTATTACTATTATTTATAATAATAAATATATAATATTCATAATAACTAATAATATTTCATCCAGTATTTAATTATTTAATAAAAGATCAGGGTTTTTCTGGATTGAAATCTGTTATAAATAAATTAATGATTTCCTACTTACACGGTTTCTTTCGTTTTCAACTTTTTATACACTTTTCTTTTAGTACTATCGTTTTGTCCCGTCTGGGTAAGATAAATTTTATTACTTTGTGCAATTTAATGAAATATTAAACATTAAATAAACCACTATTGCCTAAAAATAAAAAGAAGAAAATATTTAATAATAATAATTAATTTATATAACAAAAATTTTGTTCTGATTCAAACCAAAATACTTCCTCTATGAGGAAGCAAGAAAAAAATCTATATTATATAAAATACCTACTCTGAAAAAACTAATAATTTATATAAATATACAACCATTCTTTCGTTTTATTTTTTATTTTCATATAGAGTCAGAATTCGTGAAATCAGCAGACATAGAAAAAACAACCTTTTTCTTTTTTATCGAAATATTGAAAAATTATTATGTTAAATTCTAAAAATCCCATACGAAAATTTCTTTACATTTTTTTACAAAAGTTATTGCCAAATGAAAATTGTAAACACTTTTTAAATAAAAGCTTATATTTTTTAAATGAGTTTTTCGATTTAAATTTATAAATTGTTTATAAACAATTAATTTTTGTCAATGTTCTGGACTTTTTAAAAATTACTGAAATATATTAAAATACACTTAAAACTCTAAGAAATCGAAATCCAATAAGAAAATTGACAAGCAATTATTTTTTAGGAGCATTTCATGAGAAATTCGTTCGATCGAAAATAGATATTATTTATTAGTTTTCTGCTTTTCTTTAGTATTCTAGGTGCTAAATAAGAATGCCAAAAAGTTTCTCAACATTTTTAATCACTTATTTAGCACCCAAAATACTACCAATTGCCGAAGAGTAAGCAAAAGCTATCCGAATTTCTCATGGAATGTCCCAAAAAAATAATCGCTCGTCAATTTTCCCAATGGATTTTGATTCCTTAATATCTTCTCCTGATTTTTAAAAGGTCTAGAACATTAAAAAAAAAAAAAATTTATAAACAATTTATAGAATTTTTTTTTTTAATTTTCGAACTGTTATGCTCTTTGATTCTATCCATGGTACACTTGAAGATGTAAACTCATTTATGAAATAGAAGCTTTTATTTAAAAAGCGTTAAAAATGTTAATTCTGCAATAAATTTTGTAAAAAATGTTTAAAAATTATTTCGTTTGGTGGATAAATTCAAAAATGAAATTGAGAAATTAATAATGCATCACTGAAAACTCTTATAATTATCTATTATAATTTATTATCTCAAAAATCGTTTTACTTTCCTTCTAGAAGATAAAATGTCAGACAAGAAAGTAATTTCTGCTGTGAAATGATGAATTAATCACGCTGATGCGCCACGCGTTTAGAATCATAAAAAACGTTAGATTACAACTCACACGAATAAAACAAGCATGGACGTAAAACGTAATCAGGAAGCACGGTTAATCACAATCAAACTCAGTCAAGTATAAATATGATTCCGTGGTTAGTATGAAAGTTCACTTCATCTCGAAACGTAATCGAACGACGATATTCAAGTTTCACAAGTCAATTTTTATATTCTAGATTTCATTTTTTAATCAAATTTTTATCATTTTTTCTAAATGAAAATAATGGGTGAGTTTCGAATATCATTATAAAAATTCTTTATTTATTCTTCCTCTGTGAAACTAAAGTAACGGTACCTATAGTCGATCAGTGTTAATTTAATTGGATAAAATCAATTAATAATTTAATAATGTTGACGCCAAATACTATTTCGAATATTACAAGATTTATTTTTACAAATGTAATAAAACTTTTAATTAGTGTTATAATCACTGATTGACTATTGGTTCCGATCGAGAATAGGTATCGTTACCTTAAATTATAAAATTACGAAATAAGGTGCTTATTAAAATTATTTTGACGTAAAAAAGTTCAAAGTAAACGATATTTTTGATTTAATAATTTTGAAAAATAAAACATTTTGTAATTTGTTCAAAAAAGTATTCAAATAATAGAGTTTAACTTTCATTCTAGGAGCCACTGATTTAAATGATACATTCACCAGAAGTCGCCGTTCTCCCAGTTCAGAAAAATTGAGAGAAATGGAAGAAATTACTGGTATCGTTTCCGGAAAAAATATTTTAATTACGGGAGGAGTTGCGGGACTTGGACAAGCTTTTGTCAATCATTTTCTACAACATGGAGCAAATGTAAGTAATAATTTTTGCCATGATCTAATATTTTTATTTTATTTTTCTAATTATTTAATTTATCGCAGAAAAAAAATTTGTTAATTAATTTTAAATTATAAATAATTATATAAGTTTTGTATACTGTTTACCGTAAATATAAATAAATATAAAGTACATTTAAAAATAACAAAAAATAAAAAATGCATTACATGTTTCAGAAAATAGTAATCTTAGACATTGACCAAGTGTCCGGAAGAAAAATAGCATCTGCAATGGATAAATCTCATGGGAAGATAAAAATCATTTTTATTCATACTGACGTTTCAAAACATGAAGAAAATCTGGGTAAGTTCTGGAAATACTTAATTACAATTTTTGTTAATAAGGATATTTATTATTTTTTTAAATTAGGTAACTCCATTTAAGGTAACGGTACCTTTACTCGATTAGTGATAATTTAATTCGATAAAATTAATTAATAGTTTAATAATATTTATGTCAAATATTACTTCGAATATTACAAGATTTATTTTTACCAACGCAATAAAACTATTAATTAATTTTGTTTAATTATATATTTATATCATCACTGATCGAGTATTGGTACCGTTACCTTAAATGTTTAAACTTAATCTTTTCTATATGAAAATAAATTGCTCAAACTAGTAATAATTTACAAATCACTTTTCTTAGGAAGCTAATAACAAAATTCTTGAAATTTTGAAATTGTAAAATTTTCAAATTACCTGATGAATAAACATTTAAATTGTTTATTAGTTATAACATTTTCATATTGGTAAATTTTCATATTTCAAATTTTTTGAATTATGTCATTTTTACTGTTTTTAGATGCCTTTAAAGAAGCAATATCAGCTATGGGAAATATCGATATTGTAGTAAATAATGCAGGCATTTTAGACGAACGGAGATGGGAAAGAGAAATTTCCGTAAATATTGTAAGTGCAGCATTAGTCAATCACCATTTTTTAAGAGTATGTGATAGAGAATGATGTCACTTTATGCGAAATTTGACAGAGACCTTACTTTTATCAATATTTTGAAACTTTACAAAATTCCTAAATTAACCACCTAAAATTAAAATATTAAAACAATTATCTTTCGCAATTGATTAAAAATTTCTTTGAATTTTGACTCAAAAATAAATTTAATAAACTCTGTACATTGGCATAAACTTTTGCTAAATTTTAACAAATTTGTAAATTAAAATTTAAGGCAAAATGCAAACAAACTCGAACTAGACAATTATTTTACTTTAATTTATTTCAAAAAAGTGAAATTTATCATTATTACCTTATTTTTTCTTATTTTGTGCAATAAAGTTCGTCAATTATTCCTAATATCCTAATATCTAAATTTGGACACAGGGATTTTTGAAAATATTCAAAATTATATTTTTTTGAGCACCTTTTTTTATCGAAAAAAGTTGTTTTTTGCCAAAATTGTTTTTCATGTTAAAAATACAAGTAAAAAAATACAATGTAAGCGAAATGACCATGAAATGGACATAATTCTCACTTAGTTTTTGGATGTCCACGTAAATTTTGTATTGTCTTTAATATTATCTAATAAAATTAATTTGTGTATTTTATTTAAATGTTTCATGTATTATTATTTTTTATAGAGTGGAATGATGTCAATTGCTACATTGGCAGTGGAACACATGTCCAAAGAAAAAGGAGGACATGGTGGAATTCTAGTAAATATTGCCCAAAATTTAGACTTTAGACGGACAGCACAACTTCCGGTTTATTCAGCAACAAAATACGCAATTATTGGATTATCTCAATCATTAGCAGTGAGTGTTTGAATAAATATCTTTAAAAAGTCCTATATCTTCTCATTGTAGAGAAAAAATAATAATATTTTAAAAATAATACATTGATACAAATATTCTACAAAAAAAAACTTTTATCCTATTTTATTAACACAATTTCTATATTTATAATTTATTTGTAGGCAATTATATTTTCTTTTTTTCTGCATTTTTGCGACATATCTGCTAGATTTGTTTAAATTCAATTTCGAGTTATTTTCTGTTTGTTATTTCCCTTTTTATAGCATATTTTGATTTATTATCAATTGCTCTGGGCAGAGAATGAATAAAAAAATTATTACAAATATTTTATAGATCCAATACGACCTTAACAGAACTGGAATACGAATTTTAACACTTTCACCAGGTTTGACAGAAACTGCTTTAACAATAGATAGCCCAAACAAATTAATGTCCAGAGTTATGAAAGCCGATTTTGTAAAAAATCTGGAACAACTGCCAATTCAGACGTAATTATTCATTTATCTCATTTCTAAAATTCATTTAAACTCCAGTTACAATTTTCAAGTTGCTTATTTAGATTTCATTTATAAATTTTTATTTTCAATGTTGACTCTATGTAAAAAAAAAAATATTTCTTTCAGACCTTTCATCGTAGCTCAGGGTTTAATGTCAATTCTAAGGATTGGAGAATCGGGAAGTATTTGGGTAATAGAAAATGGAAGTTCTCCTCACGAAGTTTTAGTACCTTATTATAGAGATTTGAGACGACTATATAAAGATAACTTTACAGTCGTTGATACTGTAAAAGTTACGAAAGGTCGACCTATAAGAGAAGTTTGTGACAACACGAGAACTGGTTTAATGAGCTGCGCTTGATAGAACTTGCGAGGTATCTTCTCGATATCTGCAAATATTCTTGAATCGAAGGTACCATTAAAATCAATTTATCCGCTCAAGATTCACGAAGGTCTTTGACCCTCGTCAAGGAGTCAATCAAAAAAGTGATCTACAAGTGAGAAAGATCAATGTCCATATGAAATGAGATCGCAGTAAGAATAGAAGAAAAGCATTCGCTTTTGCTCTTTGATCTCTGTCAAAAGAAGAAATCACTGAAAGTGATGATCGAACGGAAGACAGTATCGACATGTTTGACGAATATTCCACGTCATGTGTATTTATTTAATTCATACATCAAGTGCGAATTCAATGTTTAATAATATTCCGCTACACTTGGACAATTTTAAATTGCGGTTAAATATTATTTTTTAATAATAACAATCTAGTGGAATATTGTTTTTGATAATATTATTGAATATTCTTATAACATTCTAGAGGAATATTATTTTCGAATAATATTGGCACTGAGCTTTAAACGATAGTGTTAATAAATGATAATTTAAGTAGTCATTTTAATTAATTTATATGTAATTTTAATAACAGTGATGAAAAAATATCTCACTGAAACTTCAAAAGCTTCACTAATAAATATTTTTATAATAAAGGTGGTTTTTCGTTTTTCTTGGAAATGGTCTAATTTTGTGCAAAAACTGACACTTTTTGTAGAAAACGCAACAAAAAATCTAATTTTCAAATTTTTTATTTTTTCTTTGTTCAGGGACAATAAATACTCACCCTACTTTAAGAAAAACTTTGGGTTTTTGATTTTAGATCAAAACTGAAAAAAATATACTGTCTACCTCCAGAGCACTTTTTTATGGACAATCTATTTCAAGACACTGCCAACGTCTTAATTTTTCATATTTTTCATTAAAAAACACGATATTTTCTACTTAATCTTAATGAGTTTTCACGAAGTATTTTTTTTTTAGAATTTATTTAATAAATAATAGAATAGTAAAATTATTTTAAAAAACTACCAAAATGAGATGTAATGTGGTTTATTTAACACGGTATTTTCTATCCTTAAACTACCGTAAAATGGGGTAAAGTCGGCCAGTCATGAAAAGTCGGCCAGCCAGTAATCTATTTTTAAAGTATTTAATTATCCTTTTTTTTAGAAAGAAAAATTAAAAATATTGTTTTGTTTTTGTTAATAGAAATGTCAAACTTGAATTTAAAAAATACTTGACGAAAAATCATGGGTTAGTTCTAACAAAAATAATATTTTTGTGTGCATGCCTATTTTATATAAAAAATAAGTAGTGAGAAAAAGGTAGTTGTAAATTATTATTGAAAATTTTTTATGTCAAATCAAACTGTACATCGCGTTACTGGTGTCTCTGACATAATTTACAAACAAAAATAACCTTTATTGGTATTAAATTTTATGAAAAATCAGTTTTTCTAAAAATTTTACTTTTGTAGGGAAAAGTCGGCCATGGTTCGAATTGACAAAAATATTGTAAATAATTTTTTTTCCACTTGTTCCTAATGAGAACTTAAAAATGAGAAGGGTACATGGAAGATATTATTTATCTAATTTAAAACTTTAAATAATTCAGATTGGTTACTTTTTTTTTTGTTCAGGTTATGTTAAAAATCTGACATAGAAATTTTGTCAAATCATAATATAAAGTTTAAATAAATATATATTTCATAGATTGTAGGTATTGTATTTTTAATTAACTTTATTTCCCATGATTCTGGATAATGTTATTTTTTGTTAAGGGTGATTCTACCTCAGAAATATCACAATCTACAAGTGGTTCACAGAATTTAATAAAACTTGGTGAAATTGTAGTATAATATGAGAGAAATTAATCAGAAAAAAGAATTTTCAAAATATCATAAATTGTAGGAGTTATAATACTTTGAATTTTGATGCAATATTTTCTTAATTATTTTATATCTCGGTCAATTTTGAACCGATTTTGTTGAGTCACACACCAATTTCTTCATAAAATTGTGTATTTTTAGAGAATCATAAAGCAAAAAACAAAATTTATTTTTTAGATAGTAAAAAAGTGAAAATAAAACTTTATTTATATTTTTTTTTCAATTTTGACCCAATTCTTTAATTTTTTAATTTTTTAATAATATACCCCTTTATTTTATCTTTATTTTAAAATAAAGATCATCCTGGAGACTTTATTAGATCTTGTGATATCGTCCTTTTAGTATCATCATCTCAAAGAAAAATACTACGTGAAATTATGTTTTTACCTTCATTTGTTTTTCGACATTTTTTTTTTAAATTAGAAACTATTTACTGTGAAAATTTCTTTTCAATTTCTTTATTAAATAAAGTAAAAATTCAATAAAATTGTTATTCTATTAACAGGTTTAGAGATAATTATTAATTTTAAGTAAAAATAAAAACATTTAATTAAATTATGGAAATTAAACAATTCAATGCAGAAAATATTTTGCTGCTAAAGAAACCTTCAAATTTTAAGTCTAAGTATCATAAAAACAAAAGCGATAGATTTTAGGACAATTATTTTGTTACAAATTTTTTAATGTTTACATTTTTTATTAAGGCAAAATTGCTTACTAAATAAATCATTGTATAAATATTTATTATATTATATTATAATTGTAATGTTGATAAATAAATAATGATTTAACTACCTAATTTATTTAATTATATTAAAATTAATTTTTTTTTATTTTTACTTAAAATTAATCATTATTTCTAAATCTATTAATAGAATAACAATTTTATTTGATTTTCACTGTATTTAATAGAGAAATTAAAAAAAAAATCTTCACAGTAAATAGTTTCTAATTTAAAAAAAAATGTCGAAAAACAAATGAAGGTAAAAACATAAATTCACGTAGTATTTTTCTTTGAGATGATGATACTAAAAGGACGATATCCCAAGATCTAATAAAGTCTCCAGGATGATCTTTATTTTAAAATAAAGATGAAAGAAAGGGGAATGTTATTAAAAAATTAAAAAATTAAAGACTTGGGTCAAAATTGAAAAAAAATATAAATATAGTTTTATTTCCACTTTTTTACTATCTAAAAAATAAATTTTGTTTTTTGCTTTATGATTTTCTGAAAATACACAATTTTATGAAGAAATTGGTGGGTGACTCATCAAAATCGGTTCAAAATTGACCGAGATATAAAATAATTAAGAAAATGTTGCATCAAAATTCAAAATAGTATAACTCCTACAATTTATGATATTTTAAAAATTCCTTTTGCTGACTAATTTCTCTCATATTATACTACAATTTCACCAAGTATCATTAAATTCTGTGAACAACTTGCAGATTGTGATTTTTCTGACGTAGAATCACCCTTAAACTAAAATATTCTACCTGTTTATAGTGGTGGCCGACTTTACCCCACATTTTAGGGAAAAATCAATCATGACAAAAAGGATTATAGTGAATTCTCTAAAAAGGATTTCACTTTTCCTGTATGATGAACTTCAAAAACAAGAGTCAGAGATTATATATACTAAGTATCAATATTTTCTTTTCTTTATTTAACGTATTTTTTAAAGAAAATCGTGAAAAACTGGCCGACTTTACCCCATCTTACGGTATCTAAAAACCCTTTTGTTGTTCGATTATATTGTAATAGTAAAAATAAAAGTAGGTAGGTAGAATACAAAAGACCGACTTTC
Organism: Ganaspis brasiliensis; assembly: GCA_037103525.1. NCBI lineage: Eukaryota > Metazoa > Arthropoda > Insecta > Hymenoptera > Figitidae > Ganaspis > Ganaspis brasiliensis. Next base: position 4,278,761 of record JAZKLR010000009.1, on the reverse strand, counting down.
TTGATATTTTCATATATTATTCGATTGGGAATCACAATATTCGCTGTACAAAATCAAAACATACACTGTCAGAAATTGCGCTCCTTATATTTACCTAATTTTATTTTTTTTTTCCTTTCTGATTCTCGTATTATGTGAGTGTATGTGTAATCAAACATAAAATATGCACTTTTTTCTTTCGCCATTTTGCGCTCACTTCATGATTGTTTCCTTAATCCGTTTATCATTTTTATTACGCACCTACCCTAGTAAGGATTTCGCTCCTATATTATTTCAACTAAATATCTAAATATGTATGTATGTATATTGGTGCGACTCAACCGTAAGAGCCATACAAAAATAACAGTCGTGGATGATTGGCGAATAACGCCCTTTTCTTTTTCATTTCTTTATGCTCTTTTCATAAGTGGAATATAATCATGCATTATTCACTTTATTTCATCTTAAATTCTTTTCATTGAGTATCGTGTGCCACAAGAAGAGGAAAGCCTTTTTTATAATTGCGCGGACGTCTTTATCAAGTGTAAAAGAGGGAAGTAATCAAGTCAACAAAAATTGATCCGAGTCAAATTAATGCGTCCGGCGAAATTCAATAAATATGTGTTAATTCAGTAACAAGTTCTCCTAATCAGTCAAACAAGTTTCTCCTAATTTTTTTTTCAATAAGCATTTCTTTCTCTTCCCTCTTTTGTGAGATTCGTAGCTCATCTTCTTCTAGCGACAAACGATACAGAAAAGCGGCGTATGAGGAACGGCTCGACGCGTCCCGTTCAAAAATCAAAAATCTTGTAGTAAATGTATAAAAGTAAAACAATTAATTTCCTCTTAACTCATAACGCTGTTATCGTCTTAAATAAATAAAGTTTAGAATTCAAGGGATAACGACGTATTGTCCTAGTCTACTGGCGACAGGATGCACATTCCCATTTTTCCGCTTTCTTTTTACCAATTTTACAAGTCAAAAGGCCACGATGGCCTGTCCAAAAAAAAATTGGCGTGACTCCGCCAATCAATACGAATCTTTTTAGGGGCGGATTCGTAGATCGCTCGAAATCAAGTGCTTTTATGTTCGTCTTTAAGAGTTTAGAGGCAGTATCAGGCACAATGTCTCTATATAACGAACTCTGTATGAAAATTTAATGATACGTTATCAATTTTATCAGACTGCTGGAACTATGTTTAGGCAATCGACTAAACGTTCCTCTTGATACTCGAGGCACGTTTATTACACTTTACATCTATATATATTTATAAGCACTCGAAATATTTTCCCATTCGTGTTGACGCGAACGAGAAAATTGGCTACTTACAGTAACAACTTTTTACCTATTTGTATGTTTATTCTTTTTTTTTCTTCTCCTTTTTAAACGTTTTACGCGCAGGACTCGTGCACCAATGGTAATACCACTTGACCCGAGCGTGGTATTAAAAAATAAGGAACCTACAACCACTTTAGTTTCTGACAAAATTTCCCGTTTTAAAAAACATAATGAAACCAGACTTTACAATGAACTCTCTTTTCGGTTCAACTTTAGCCTCTTTTTTTTTAAATTTGTAAAAATGTTTCCGTTTCAACTTGAAATGAAGATTTAATTATTTGATAATTACAAGATCAACGACATTTGCAAAAGTTGAATTCTTACAGTAAACTTGGCATAAGAAATCACAGACTGTCTCAGTTTAGTGAAAATTAGTAAATTTTTGTAAATGTTGACACTAAATTCAAGTGATGTTTCCATGAGTAAATAACCTTGCAAATTCGTTGATCTCAAGATGAGTGCGCGCTGCGCACTGATTTTTAATCCTGTGCGCCAGTAGAGTCCGTGCACGTTATCGCGATTCAATCGCGTGCCTTTCAAATAATCTAGAATTAGCGAGGGCGCTTCATTTTAACACAATAATCTAGATTAATCCGTTATACTACATTCGCCGTCGACAGCCAATTTCGATACAAACATCAGTTCTCGACAAAGCGGGTATCGTAAAAATCTTACTGGCTAGAGAATACTTATTTCTTAGCGTCGCGTTGTTAATCGAGACACTGACTTTTACGCTGTACCAGTGACGAGTCGATTGTTCTGTTGTGGTTGGGATGCACTGGGTTGTTCGTTGGTTGCACGATTCTGATTGGACATATTACTGTTGTGGGCATTTCCTGGCCTGCGATTAGAGCCCCGATTTCCTCGGAATCCTCCGCGATATCCAGCACCTGGTCCGCCACTTCCTGGACCACCACCACCGCGATACATGCTACCTCCCATACCACGGTTATGGTAATAACCGCGTCCACGGAAACCACCACGACGCATCGATGCAACTCCAAACGTTTCCGAATTCAATTTTCGCTCTGTTCGCCAATCCGTGCGCTGAGAACGTCTACAAAAGTAAATTAACCAAAATTAATACAAACGATCGATAGGTAATTAATCATTTTTAAATTTTAATTTAAATAAAAACAGAAAAATATCTTACCCTTTACTTCTTTCAACAGCCTCGCAACTAATATTATCGAAAAATGATTTCGACTTATCATAGTGCACAACATCAGGCTCCTCCTCGGGTTCTCCTTCTCCTGCCCCAGTTTCATTTCCGCTATCATCTTTCTTTTCGTTATCTGCAGCTCCACCATCAATCTTAGTCTTTGCCAATTGCGATCTGAAAATTCATTATTGCACAAATTCATTAATTGAGAATGATAATAACGAAAATTATATCCAAAATTTAATTCATCTTTTGCAGGAGTCAAACTTTATAATCATCTAAATTTTGCTTCATTATAATATTAATTTATTACAATTCCAAATAATTCAAATACACAAAAAAATACACAAATATACCAGGTTGCAAAACTTTATGTCAAATAGTTTGTCCGTTAGGGGAGGAGAGGGATACCATATTTTTGTTAACACTATCATATTTAATTTCATTTACTTTCGACATATGTTTACTATAATTTAAATGTAAAAATACACCAGTTAGTACACCTATCAACAATCTAGCTAAAAATTGTAATTCCGTTCTCTATAATTTCTCTGAATTTTTCAAGTGAAAATTCATGAAAAAATACGTCTTCATGCAAAGTTTGAACTCTATAAGTCAAATAGTTTTCGTGTTATATCCCAAGAACCTAAAAAAAAAAAATGGAGAGTTTGAAGTGAAATAAATAGGGTTCCAAACGAAACCATAATGACATTAATAACATTGGTTTAATTAGTTAAACTAATTATTTATCACTCGGTATTAAAAATTAAATGATGTAAAAAAGGGTTTATCGATTTCTCCAAGTCAGGTAATTAATAACATTGAATTCACAAAATTTTGAAAAATCCAGTTATACGTTTTTTAGAAGAATTTGGTTGAGTCAAAATTCCTTGTCAAATAATAATAATTATTTAACATTTTGTGTTTTTTTTTATTTAATTATAGTAAATTGAAATTTGAAATTTTCCTCGAATTTTGACAAATAATAGTGCAATTCCAAGTGAAATTTAAGTTATTTTCCGGCAGGTTAACCAAAAGCAATGCAACTTTAGAATTTTATTATATTCAGTATTACTAATGTTTAACATAAATTTTTAGGTCAAAATATTAACTAGTTTACGAGAATTTAAATTTACAAAAAAATTTTGAAATAGCAATATCTTCCGTTCTATCAGTCGTATCAAGTTTTTCTTTTTTTTTAAAATGTTCAGAAAAATATAAAGAATAATTATATTTCAGGACAATTTTTTATAATTTTAAAATTAAAAATGTTATTAAATAAAAATTATATCATTTTTAAGCGACGTCTGAAAATTCAATAACCCAAACGCTGAAACGATCTTACCTAAGTTCTTTTGAAGATTCCAAAAGAAACGAACTTTACAGTTAGCTCCTTAATATTTAATTTTAATAAATTATAAATGTAAACATTGGAATTTGAAACTAGTAAACATTGCTAATACGTTGCGCGCGCATCTCCGGCTGAGAAGTGCAAAGCCCATGTTACCAAACATATTTACGACTTTCTCATGTGTGTGTTATGCCACCGAATGTCCAGTAGCTTAAAATCATTCTAGAAAAGAATTTTTGACAAAAATAGTTAAAAATAGTTTTTAATTCTACAAAGGGGTACAAAGTTTCTTTGCTCAGGCACTAATTATACTGAATTCACGTCGTGTAACATGGGCTTCTCAGCCGGAGATGCGCGCGCAACGTATTAGCAATGTTTACTAGTTTCAAATTCCAATGTTTACATTTATAATTTATTAAAATTAAATATTAAGGAGCTAACTGTAAAGTTCGTTTCTTTTGGAATCTTCAAAAGAACTTAGTTGTAAGATCGTTTCAGCGTTTGGGTTATTGAATTTTCAGACGTCGCTTAAAAATGATATAATTTTTATTTAATAACATTTTTAATTTTAAAATTATAAAAAATTGTCCTGAAATAGAATTATTCTTTATATTTTTCTGAACATTTAAAAAAAAAGAAAAACTTGATACGACTGATAGAACGGAAGATATTGCTGTTTCAAAATTTTTTTGTAAATTTCAATTCTCGTAAACTAATTAATATTTTGACCTAAAAATTTATGTTAAACATTAGTAATACTGAATATTATAATAAAATTCTAAAGTTTCATTGCTTTTGGTTAACCTGCCAGAAAATAACTTAAATTTCACTTGGAATCGCACAATAGTTCATTTTGATCTTTAAAACATTCTATACAATCTTTTTAGTTCGATTTTGTTAATATTTTGTTTAAAAAATATATAAATACAAATTTTATTTATTTAATAATATGCGAATGAAAAATTAACAAAATTCAACAAGCAAAATGTTTCAAAGATTCAAATGTTTCAAAATGAGCTGCTATTTGTCCAAATTTGATGAACATTACAAATGAAATGTTTACTAAAAGATTAAAGAACGTTAAAGAAAAACTCAAAATGTTAAATAATTATTAATTCACAACCAATTGTGGTTTAACCTTTTTTTAAAAAAAATCCACATCGGATCCTATTAAAATTTGGTGAAATCAGTTTTAATAAAAAATTTTATTTGGTGTGAAAACCCGTTTCTAGTTAAAGGTTAAGTCAATAGGGTCAACTTTCTATAAAAGATACAAATTTAAATTTTAAACTTTCCATTCATCTAATATTCAAAACAAATAAAATGCTGAAAATAATTATCTATTTAGTGATATGTAATTAAAATTTTCTTATTTTAGTTTCATTTTCTAAATTAATTCAAAATAAGTTTCTTTTTGTCCAATTTTAAAACTCAAACGGATCAAAGATCAATCTATATTAAAAAAAACTAAAATTACAAGATAATTTTCCAATAATTGTCAATGCAATGCGTAAACCAATAGAGAATAATCTTACATCGGTTTTAAATTTTGCATTCCTTGTATTTTGCATGGATTCCACATTCGTGATTTCAAAAGTACATGAAACCAACCCGGCACGATCCATGCGATAATTCACTTTTACAGGGAAAAAAAAAAATCAATATATTAACATACCTAAGTTCTTCGAATTCAGTATTGGCTTGTTCAAAATCGTAATCGTTATCGAATTTCAGAGTGTTCTTGGGCTTGGCGCCAGTATTTCCGGGTTGATTACTCCGGAAATTACCGCGGCCTCTTCCTCTACCACGCATGTTTCCTCGACTCATCCATCCTCCTCGATTTCCTCTTGGTCCTTGCATGTGTCCTGATGGTCCATGTCCCATTCCATCTTGTTTATCTCGTTTCCCCTCACTGTACTGAGACATTCCACTTCCAACTCTGCCACTTCCATGACTTGAAAAAATTTTTAAAAGGCACTTTTTATAAAACACAATGTATTTTCTTAAAATACTTAATAGTGTAAATATTACAACCATTTCAATGTAAATCAGAAATTCTTAAGAAATGTTTTGACAGGAATATTTTTAATTTATTAAATCAGTGACAATGATTTAATCAAGTAAATACCTGTCACGATCACGCTGCGATTGTTGCATACGTTGAGCACCGGGCTTTTCCCCAATTTTACCAACATTCCCAGAATGTTGTTGTGGCTGATGATGACCAACTTGAATATCTTTATCTGCCGTTGGACTTTTTCTTGACATCAAAGAAGCAGTTGGAGTTGTAGATCGAGAACCTCCGCTTATTAAATCTAACACGCCTAAATATCGAGAAAAATGTGAATATTTTTAAATAAAGTCTAGTTACCTGGAATGGATCAACTGGTCTGGCTTATTAAATAATTTACATACAAAGGTTTAAAATTATAATAATAATGAATGAATGAATGAATAAATTGTTTTCTGTAATTGATCGATACTGAAGAAAAGAAAAACAAATCGCGAATTTTAAATTCACTAATAATTACACTAAACTTCAACTGTTCTTGCTATTTCATATCATTTTTACTGCATTTTGCTCATGGCAACTTATTGGGAAGTGGATAAAAGCAAAAATTCAGCGTGATATTAAGTATAAAAATTTGCACATTAAATTGCTAAGGAGAAACGACTAGTGTCAAAGAATGCATCAACAGAGAAATTATATTATAAAGAAAACTGAGAACAAATTTGTCACAAAATACATCAACAAAGAAATTGTTTCAAAGAAAATTACGATGAGAAAGTGGTGCGAAATTTACATTAGAAGAGCATTTAAAGTTGAATATTTTTGCCTTTTTTGAGAAATATAAATAAAATACGGTGAAGTTCCATATAATAAACTAATAAAATTGTTGAACTAGATGGATGTTTATTATAAACGAATATGCCTTATTTGAAATAATTATTAAATATTTTAAACAATTTGTTTCTATTTATTTACCGTCGAGTGGGGCTATTTTGTGAACAAAACCGTTCTTTTTCACTCTATGCTTTATTAAAATTCAAAATTTGGAAAAATAAAAAAAAGGACTATTTACTTATGTTGTGTACATCCTTCTAAAGGTATCCTATGAATTAGCCGACGAGAAAAATTTTTTTGTCTGAATTACAGAAACTCAAAGTCGTCCACAAAATTTATTTTATTATTATTATTTATAAAGTTGTGTAAAAATTTTTTTTATCGTTTTTGCTGTATGAAGTATTTTTCCTAGATATTTTAGAGTACAACAAAGAAAACCGAAGTTGGAAATATTTTTTGGTAGGAATTGTTGAACTAATTTGAAAGTAAAACACTAAAATTTTACAAAAATTGAGATTTACAAAAAAAAAGTTAATTTTTGAAGAAAATTGTACTTAATATAACTTCTACTACACTTTTGAAGTTATTTTAAGAGAAAAAGTTTCAAAATTAACTTGAAAAGCATGTAATTATTAATGATACTTTTTTGAGGTTTTCATGTCACCGCATGTAAAATTAAGTACATTTACTACTCTCTGTAGTCTAGATATCAGAAAAGATTTATACCCAGTAGGAAACTTAAACAACTCAAAATAAAGATTTTATTCATTAGAAACCTCGCATGCACAAAATAGCCTCCCTTGACTGTCTTGAAAAACAATACATATATTTAATATTTTTATACTTCAAACAATTCTATATTCCAACCCCTCGCATATCTTTTTTAATAAAAGTTATTATTACTTTTTATATTTTAACCCAAATTTACCAGAGAAAATTCTAAATCTAATTTTAAATAACGCAAACGAATAGGGCATTTTCATAAAAAAAACGAACATCTTATCCATAGCGACACATTGATTAAATTGGACTATCTTTTTCAAACATTATTATACAATAAAAATGTAACTTTCCTATGAGAAATTAAAGAAAATAGAAACATGTACTCAAAACTGTGTTTTTTATTTTATAAGAAAATTTAAATAAAATATAGCTGTATTATTCATTGTGACGCACGAACAAAAATACAATTGTTTTCATGAAAATGCCCAAATAGTATTATTTATGCAAAGAGCATAAAAGCAATAATTAAAGTTTACACAGGCTATCAAAATAAAACCAAAAACTGAGGCCCATTAAAACCAATTTTTAATTTTAGTAAACATGCATTAGTGAAACAATCTAAAACTAAGAAATATTAAATTATAAAAATAATAAATAAAATGTAATATAACAATAAACAAAAAAAAATTGTTATTTCAAAGTTTATTTAATGTGAATAGTGTTCAGAATTGGAAACATTTAAATTTAGAAATTTTCTAAATTAGATAGGGTAACTGCCCCCGTCATTGGCACGTCAGGCCCAGTCGTTAGCACTCCACTTTTAAACACGTCATAATTTTCTAAAACATCCACTTAATTTATTTAAAATCACGAAAGATTGATAAACAATGTTTAAATTAATTATGTAAAAAATTAAAAATTACTTTAATATTTTACGTACTAACGATGTAAAGCATAAACGAAATTTCCAAACTTCACTACTTTTCAAACTGTTAAAGTGACAACGACTGGGACACTGCTTTAACCTCTTTTGCCCAATCGTTGGCACCTTAACGAAATCATTTGAATTATTTCCCACGACACAAGTAATTACTTTTAAAATATTATATATATTTATTGAAATGAAAAATCGCGGCAGAATTTAATAAGCCAATGCAAGACCAATTAAACATTACGTGATTCTTATAATTTAGGGAAAACTAAGAATGGTGCCAACGACTGACGCAGTGCCAACGACTGGGGCAGTTACACTACTGCTATATTAGAAAGCATTGAAAATTATCAGAACTTTAGGGGCGCAATCGGATTTGAAAACCCTGAAACTTAGGGGAACCAAGTTATAAACATTTAAATTTAAACATAAAAAAAATTCAAAAGGAATAAGACTTTATATAATTTGCAGAAAAAATTACAATTAATTAGGTTGAATGTATGCTTCCAGTCATCTGTAAACTACAAAATTCCACCTCGAAATAATCTGTTATAGCTTAATTAAATTTTCATGGCACAGAAAAATTTCTGCCAAGTATAAGAAAAAATAAAAGCCTAGAAATAAAATAAAAATTGCAAAGCACGTAAAATGGCACCACACTAAAACGCTTTCATAAATTAGATCGTTATTCGTTATAAAAGTTTGTAAAACGCAAAACCATTTAATATAACAATCACTGCAACGTATTATACAGTAATTCTCAATCATTTGTTACAATTAAGATACTATTATAGTTTGTAAGCAGTCAAAAATGACTTTAAACATCAATTTTTTTCTCGGTAATAATTTTATTTAAAGCAATGAAACTTTTTGCATCACATTATTGACATTTTTGTCTGTCAAGCGTAAAAAGAATTTTTTTTTTTACTATACCGGTTTCATCACTAGAGGGCACCAAAGTGAAGATAAAAAAAAAATAAAAAATCAATCAGCGGACAAGCTACAACCTCTTAGGACCTTCCGATCAGAAAAAACCAAAGGTGGCTTTTATTTGAGAAAAAATAGGTTTTTTAAAACCACTTTCGAGTCGTGTCATAATAAAAAAAAAAAAAAAAAATCGGATTTAGGAGGGATGCATCAAGGCTTTCATAACGAAGAAATTAATTCAAAGTTTTTTAAAATTGGTTAAAAAGAACTCTAGTTATGCTGTCCACCAGTTTAAAAAAAATCGTTTTGAGAAAAACGCGTTTAAAGTATTGCGTGTAATGAACCGATGTACATATGTATAGCTTTTACATGTGTATAACTTTATTTCTTCGAAATTTAATCTGCAATTTGGAAATTATATAAGACACTTTAGACCACAAAATAAAAACATCGATTCTTTGATCGATACAAACTATAATAGTACCTTAATATAATTTAATACACAATTTCTGTCAATTACGAGTAATTGTATGTAATTTGACTTGAAATACAAAACGACAACTTCATTTATATAGGGGCAACCAATTAAATTGGTCAATCTTAATTCACTTGATGTTTTTGATCAAGCGGAGAATTTTGATGACAGTTTTACAAAAGTATAGTAGTGGGTGATTAATAATTACGAAAGTAGAAAGTATTTGCCAAGCGTTACCAAGGAACAAGCAGCAGGCATGCCATTGGCCGATATTAATTCATAGCAAAAACAGTTTTACCGTCTTCCACAGATCGATCTTTTGATATTTGGTCAACATTGGCCACCGGTTGTGAGTTCGGTATAGAGATGGCGTTGGGATCGGCAGGGCCCAAGCCCAACTCACTTGGCTGTTTGTTCATTGGTCCGCGAAGATCTCTAGCTGGCATTCCCATAACTGGACCCATGGGTCCCATAGGCATACCGTATCCATATTGGCCTGTCATTGGTCCCATCTGTCCCATCATTGGATGACCATAACCCGGTTGAGGTTGATATGATTGCTGGCCCATTGTCGGAACTGTCATCTAAATAATATAAACATAATATTATTTTAGCTCTCATTTCTAAATGATTTTATAATTTATTAAACTAACAAACACTTGATTATTTTATTACTATTACTATTGTAACAGTAATAAAATTGCATAATAATAATGATGATGGAATAATAACTTATTTAAACATGAAAAGAATAACGCTTTCTCATAAGATGAGAATGTAATAAAAATTGTAATAATACATAAAATTCAGAGCTGATAAAAATCATGATTTTTCTTTAAAAAATCCGATTTTTTTTTATTTAAGGAGGTTTATCCAAAAAACCAATTTCTACAGTTTCTTATAAAATTTTAATGACATATTAAATGCATTACTTTACATGTACTGTTACAATTTTATTGAATTTTACCGTTCCGTTTTTAAGATATAAATTTATAAAGTTTGGACTTTTACATGGAAACTGTAACAAAACACGCAAAATGACTATATTTTAATTAATTATAAAAACACGGTTCTACAAATTTTTTAAAAAAACTAATATATTTTAAACTGTAATATAATACAATTTTTACAACAATATTTAATTAATTTACCGTACCGTTGTTAAGAAAATGTTATTCAAGGGTAGAATTTCTTCACTTTTTTTTAAATAATCAGGAAGAAAAAAATTTAATAGCTTGAAATTTTCAACGGAAATTTTTTTTTTCAATAAAATTTTTTTGTGTAATGATTTTAACTACAAAATACTATTTAGAAACCAAATTATAAGAAATAAAATTAAAAAAATATTGATTATCATGGTCCGATCGAATGAGAACCGCTTGAGGGTATAAGCGTCCTTAAATTAAAAATTGATTTTTTTAATAATATAATCAGTATATAAAATCTCCAAATGTTTATTTGTAAGTAGTTTATTAAAGAAATGAAGAAAAAATGAAAAAAAACAACACAAGAATAAAACAGTGACATAAAAATATGTAAAAAAAAGTAGAAACTGTTTTTAAAAAATTAAACTATTTACCGACATTTTTTAAAAATTGAAATAATAAATAAGATGATAATCAACAAAACGTTAAAATTTATTACTAAAGAGAACAAAATTTTAAAATTAGAAAAATAAGAGAATTGTTTTACAAATTGAAGACAGGGGTCACAATGGTTTCTTCGTTCAATTTTAGGTGAAAAAGGGGATTTAGATTTTCAAAAAAGGGGATTTTCTTTAGTAAAAAGGAGATTTTGTAAATTAAGAAAAAAGGGTTATATTAATAATTCAAGTTTTCTTTTACAAAATTTTATTGTTTCTTTTTCTTCAAAACAGTTTTATTAATTAATTTAGTCTTTCTTTGTTCAATTTGTTTATGAAAATTTTAAAAGAAAGAGCACTTTCGGAAATACAAAAATTTATCTTTTAATAGGTTGTCTGTTCAATGACGAGAAGATGGTTGTTGCAATTAAATATTTTAAAATATTTTTTAACTTCAAATGGTTTTTTAAATTATTTATTTAATAATTAGATTTTAAACAGGAAACATAAAAATCTGTGATGTAAAATGTTCTGATATAATGTTAAAGAAATTAAATTAAAAATCTTTTAGCGAAATATGACAAAATCAATTCAAATTATTTTTATTAATCTCTTTTATTGTATTTTTATATTTTCTAATTCAAAACAATTAATTTTTGTTTGAAATAAGTAAATATATTTCATAAACAATTTTTTTTCATCTAATAAAATAAATTTGATGTATTTCAGCAAGAATACATGGTTTTATTTTATGATGCAAAACTAGTAATATTTGTTAAAAACGAGTAAAAAATATTTAATAAAAAATTTTTTTATCCAATAAATTAATTTCCTAATTAATTAAGAATACATGGTAATAAAAAAATTATATAACTTTTGAAAATAATTTTATTTTAATTATGTTTTTTTTCATGTTTTCTTTTTAAAATTTAAATAAATTCAATAAATAATAATAAAAAACCATTTTAAGTTGAAATTTTTTTTTAAACATTTAAATTCAATAACTAATTTCTCATCATTGTACAGACACCCTAAAAAAGGATAAACTTTTGCATTTCCAAAAGTGGAAAAATAGAAACTTTTTGAAAAAAAGAAGGTCAAAGAAGAGAAAAATGTTAATTTTAGGTGTTTTAGGTGATAAAATCTTGATTTTAGGTGTTTTAGGTGATTTTTCTAAAAAAAGGGGAAAATAAGGGGAAAAGGGGACAAAAAGGGGATTAGGTGAAAAAGGGGAGAAACTGTGATCCCTGTGAATAAAAAAATAATGAATAAAATTTTGCTAAATTTAAAATACAATCTTAAGTAAAAGAAATTTTATGAAATATAAGAACGAAGTTCAAATGAGAATATTTAGTACAAGATTAAATATACAACATATAAAATAAAAGAGTCAAATAAATGTTTAAAAATTCGTATTTATAGGATAAACTAAACAATTGAAAAAAAAAAAAAAATGTTTTTAAGAAATGGAAAAATGATGACAAAAATTAAAGAATTAATTAAAACGCAAGGAAGGACTAAAAAAATAGTGAAACATCAAGAAAATTAAATAAGGGGCCATCCATAAATTACGTAAGACGTTTTTTCGGTAATTTGAACCCCACCCCTCCCCCACATAAGATTTTTTACATACATTAGCGCCATTTTTTCTATTGGTCGTAAGATTTCCTGGACCCCCCCACCCCCTAAAAGTCTTACGTAATTTATGGATGGCCCCTAAACAGGAAGAAAATAGAGAAATGTTTTTTGAAAGGGAGGGGTGTTTCTGGCTGTAGGGTCAATAAATGAAAAATAATTTGTTTCTTTTTAGTTTCCAAACGTTTTGGCCGGGACATCGGCCCTCTATATTATAATCTATCAAATAAAATATCACAAAATTTTCAACGTGATAGAATAAGGAAACAAGGGTAAAAATGAATGTACGGCAAAAATAAGTAGCATACTGTAAAATTTTTCAAATATTATTTTTAGAATAAAAATCCCACTAAAGAGGGCCGATATCCCTGTCGAAACGTTTGGAAAACTGTAAAAAAATGTAAAAAGTACAAAAACATTAAAATTATAGAATCTAGTAAACAATTAAAATTAATAAAAATAAAATAAAAAAATGTATATATCAAGATAAATAAAAAGTTAACAAAAGAAATTTAAAAATCCTTTAAAAATAAAAAAGTTTAAGCAAATTAAACCAAAAACATTTTTATAATATTACACTTAAAACAAGTCCAACAATAAATTTAGAAAAATAAAGAAAACCCAAAAATTTTATGGAAGAATAAGTAAGCCTGCAAAAAATCTCGCAAAAAATAGACAAGATTTGAAAACAAATTGAATAAATTTACAAAAAAATGAGCAGGTTTATTTTTCAAACTATCGAAATAATTATGAAAATTTATTGAATGTTATAATAACAAAACTGTAAAATAATATTAAATAATTTGCATAAAAATAAATAGATTAAACAAAATTCTAAAACAAAAAGACAAATACAAAAAAAAAAAATTTTAAATAAAAGGAGAAAAATTATTAAAATTTGGTAAAAATTGAAAAAAAAGTGAATTCTTTTAGAAATATTGTAAGAATTAAAAAAAGGATTTTTATGAATATGAAAAATAATTAATATTTCATTATTTTTCATTAATTAATATGCATTTAAATTTGAATTAATTGAAATTTAAAAGTTGGAACAAATTGGAATATGAGTTAATTGACGCTTGGAATTTATTTAAATTATTTAAAATATATATATATAAAAATTTAATACTGTTTTTTGCTATTTTTATATCACAAATTTATAAATCGTAAATATTTTGATCATCTGTATTAGCACAATTTTTTGAATTTTATAAAGATTAAAATATTAAAATTTAAAATTAGAAGATTTTTCCACAAATTTGTGGTTTGCGATGTTTTATATTCAGTATTCGATATCCGGAGAATTGTAAAGTTTTTATGATCTAAATCATGATTTTAAAATCAAAGTGATTTAAATCAATAACAGCCCTGGTAACATTTTATTTAAAGCAGATATGTTTTTGAAAATAGACACAGTTTGAGACATTTAAAAGATTAAATTCCAAGTCTCGAAATTAAATATCAGGAAGCAGCTACATATCAGCTTACCTGAACGATTGCTGGATCATTAGGTATAGAGTTGACATTGCTAACTACTCGAATATCCTTGATGTCCGTTCCACGGAAAAGAATGTATTCATATACTTGATTTTGAGGTGCTACTGGAATCTGAGTATCTCGATCTTCTGTACCGAATGACCTTACTGTAAAGAAAGATACAGTTAGTATAAAAAAAAACACTGTAAAAGTTTTGCGGAGAATTATATAAAAACCACTGTTTAATAATTGGTTTAAAATTACAATCTTTACAAAAAATGTGCTAAGGTTAGCAAAGTTTTTCGATAAACGACCAACAAACGATCATTTTATCTGAATGTAATTTTTCTAATTATTCACTGCGCTTTTAAAAAAATTTTCGAAAATAGAATTTTTGTAATTTCAAAATGAATATTTATGAATAATTAAATCCAAGTAAAATTACGCTTCTTAAAATTTTGTTGATTAAAAAAGCCAAGTGTGTAGTCGCAGCCTTAAAAAACCGCTGCGAACTTGATCAGCTTTCCAATTTTCAAAAAATGTTAACTCAACAATTATTTATAATATTATAATTTTTTTAAAATTTTAAACCAATTTTGATTTATTATCGTAATTATAATAAATAACAATTATTCAAAACATTTAAAGTTCAAAAATTGTTTTAATTATCCAAATGGGTCAATTTTCTGATAATTAATATAAACCTATAACTAACAATAACTAGCCGTAAACATATTAAAATATTTTATACGAAAATACAATTTTATAAGTCATTCTTCAGGAAAAGTAAAGTTCATTAAAAAAAAAAAATTCAAGACGCTTTTAAATCTAGATTCGACGCAAATGTAATAAATTGAAATACGTTAAGAAATCCTCATGTAATATGTACGAGTGTATTTATATTTTGACCCAAACTGCGAAAACAAAAGGAAAGGTAAAAGTAAAGGGACACTAATGTAAACAACATTAACTCTTGTACAATAACAACTATGAAAAATTCGATAAATCATGAGTAACACGTGCTATATCAATTTTTTTATACATTTAAATCGCAGGCTAGATACAAAAACTGCGTATTTTCTTCTGCAATTGATTGAATTTGACTTCTAAAAAAAAGGGGATGTAAAATCCATTTTAAGTCATCTTTATCTGAATTAGCTATACATTATCTAAAAAATACTTAACTCTTAATGGAAAATTTTTTAGAAAGTGATGTTTACTTAATAACGAAAATAAATGTTATTTATATAAAAACATAGAATGCCGTTTACAACAATTTTTACTCCGATTAAAAATATTTCAAAACAATTAACTCCATTTTCTAGGAAATGAGAAAGGTCTGTTCAAGGAAATTAAAAATTAATTAACAGAATTAAAGTGAATGAATTCTAATATATTCCGAAGCAGTGAATCCGTTACAAAAGGCAATGATCAAATGACCTCAGTTGTTTTGTACCAGAATCAACCTGTAAGTTACTATAAAGAGAAGCAAAAAGAATGATCTTGAGCCGAAAATAATGTTAAAAGGTATAAGAAGCAAAGTTAGAGAAATGGGAGAAGGAGTTAAATACCAAAGGACGATAAATGCAGAGTAAGCTTTAAAGAGCCGGGAAATGGAGCGGCGGGGAAGCAATTTTTGGAATCCATCTTGATTGCAAACTTACCGTTGGCCAAAGCGATGGTACATTCTTGCGGATCAACAGTGAAAAGTCGGCCCTCATAACGAATATCCGCTTTCGATATTAGGCTTATTTTAGAGCCTAGCTCTGGCATTCCAGTACTCATCTTGAATCTTTTTCCTTCGCACAGCGATTGATCTGATATTAAAGGATACACGAAACCATCTGATGAAAATTACAGCTGATAACGATGGACGAACGCACTGACACTGGTGCCAACCTCTTAAAGTGGCACATGCGCGCTTTAAACTTTTGCCGCCATTTTCTGCTATAATTTGAAAGTCACTAAAAGTAATAGAATAAAAAAGTTTCTTCAATAAGAAAGCTATTGAATTTTAGCATAAATCTGAACATAAGAATATTAATTTGTTTTTAATTAAATAAAATTGTTTCTTACTTTTGAAATAGGTAAATATAAAAGTAAACTTTATTGTGGTTAAAAAAAAATAGCTTCAATATGAGTGTAGTGGTATTTCGGAAAACTACCTTAATCAAAATGTATCTACAAATGAATGTTAAAATGTGAGAATTAAGCAAAGATAAAAATCGTCAAAAAGAAATAAAGTATAAAAATGCAATATAAACGAAAAAATGTTTCTTTCTAAAATTATTTTACCTGCAGCTCTTTTTATAAAGATTTGTATTGACTAAGGTTAACACTCATGCACCTTTAACCAACATGGCGGCTTCGCTAGGACGAATTTGTCGATCGGGTTTTTTAAAAGCAAATAACGGAACTATATTTAATCAGGTGAGTAATTTGCGATCTATTAGTTGCTTGAAAAACATATCTTCTTAATGTATAAAAAAACTGCAAGACACATAAAATTTAGTTCTTGTCAAAGTGTTAATTTGGGTGCTCCGATTCTTCTGCTGGCTGATCCAACAAATGGCCTGTCGGCTGCTATGACATTTTTTATTATAATTTATTTAATCACTCATTCCCAAAATTCCACGTGGTATTAACTATTTCTACAATTAAGCAACATCAAAAAGCACATGTATTAAAAGTTTTGGAGTTATATTCATACATGTTATGTAATAGTGATTGCTACAGAAAATTGTGAAGCTGCCATGATCAACATTTAAGCCTATCAAGCTAATCTTAATTATTTTTAAAATAGTCAAACTTTAATATGTTTCTTGTAGCACAGTTTAATAACTTCTGAGTTATTCCAAAAATTAGTCAAAATATTCAAATATTGATCAACCCTTTCGGCGCGAAATTCAATTTTAATTATTTATGTGTAGGTCAGTTATTTATCATTTTTTATCTTGAAATACATGATAAATGTTAAATAGTTTTATTTTAATTAATTAAAAGATGATTTTTAATTTTAGGTACCTATTTTATTTTTCTAAAAAAAAAGCCGAAAAAATCACTAAAAACTGATATTTTTTAAAGAAACTTTAAGAATTTTGTGATTTAGAATTCATTATTAATGACTGTAATTTAACATATTGCATAATAAGAAATTACAATCTTTAAATTATTTTGAATTAAAACTTGTCCATTTTTTTTTATTTACAGACCTGCAATTTTTCGACAACGAAAGAATGGTCCAGGGGTCGAAAGATCGTAAGTAATTCAAAAATTGTTTTATATTTAGGGACTTTTAAAAAATAAATAATTTTCTTTTTTTAATATTTAATTTAATTTTCAAGTGATTTTCACTTTTTAAATCAATCTGTATTTGATTTCTTATTCATTTCTTTTTAAATATGCAGAATGAATTTTCATATGTTTTTATCGTTTTATTAATTAGAGAAGTCCTTTGAAATTCCTCCTTAACTACATCCCGTAATCCTGTATCTTACCAATCTTCATCCTACTTTAGTAAGTTTTCGTTTTAAATAAACTTAATTGAAAGAAATTTTCATAAATTAAACTTTTCTTTTGTTCAAATGTCTTTTTTAAGATAAACCTTTTTCCTAATTGTTTCAAAATTACTTTACAATTAGGATAATTCCACTGACTTTCGTCTGAGGGCTGTCGCTGATATATTTTTAAAAAATGTGAAACTCGATGAATTTCTACGTTCATTAATCATAATATTATAAAATTGAATTTAATTCCTTCTATGATTTTTTCGTTTACTAAATTTAAAAAATTTTTTAAACTAATATTTTTTTTCTGAAAGCTCAAAAAATTTTGAAATTTTGCAGGTATTGTATTCTTAATATAATTTAACTGCTAATAAAATTTGACGAGGGTATTTTGCTTTGTTTCGGAACTATTAAATTTTAAAATTTAGTTAAGCTAATTCGAGGATTTAAAACATTTTACATCTCTCTTTTCTTATTAAAAAAAACAGAGATGTGAAATTGTTTTGCTAATTTCAAGTCTTCGAATCAACCTTTTTAAATAAAAAATTATCCTATTTAATAGTCTCGAAACAAAGCAAAATTGCCTCGTCAAATTTTAATAGCCAAGTAAATTATATGAAGAATAACATATATTATCAAAAATTTCCAAATTTTTTGAGCTTCCAGAAAAAAAATTACAAGTTTTAAAAAATTATGAAATTTTAAACGAAAAAATTTTTTAATTTAATTATAATCATAAAATAAAATAATTTTATAATAATATAATTTCTATGGATATAATAAAGTGATTTATGTTTCTTGTAAGTAATAATACATTGTTCAGTAGTTTTTTAATAATAACATTTTTAAACTAGGTGTGAATTCTGTCCATTTCATGGACACTTCGCTTCCAAGGAAGCAAGATAATTTGCTTCCTCATAGAGGAAGCAATAAATTTATTTATAATATAAAAAATAATAATTTAATTTTAAATTAATTATTATTTATTTTTATGCAAATAAGTAATAATAATAAAATAATAATAAATCAATATATATATATTTTTTCTATCTTCCAAAACTTTATTTATTTATTTATTATAACCAAATTTGTGTAATATATAGAATAATTAATATAAAAAAAATTTTTTTATAGTATATTCGTTTTTTAAAATAGAATATTTTTTTTTAAAAAGGAACTGTGGTCAAAAAATAATAATTGTTAGAAATTTTTTGGCAAAAAAAGAGAATTTTTGATGAAAAAAAATTAAAAATCATTAATTATTACGTGGGTTTTTAGTCAATTATTTTTAGTCAATTTGTTTTGAGACAAGAAATATGATTCTTTTAATTCATTTGTTTGAATTTTTAGCAAGAAATTTTTTTTGGCAAAACACGAGATTTTTCAATAAAAAAAAATTAAAAATTATGAATTAATACGTGAGTTTCTAGTCAAATATAAAAGTTATATAGGTGACTCGATTTGTTTTGAGACAAGGAATATGATTTTGTAATTCGTTTGGTTGGATTTTTATCATGAAAATTTTTTTTGGCAAATCGCGAGATTTTTCGATGAAAAAAAATGAAAAATCATGAATTATTACGTGGGTTTTTAGTCAATTATATACTTTATATAGGTCAATCGATTCGTTTTGAGACAAGGAATATGATTTTGTAATTCGTTTGGTTGAATTTTTAGCATGAAATTTTTTTTTTTTTTTAAATTTCCAAAAACGCGACTTTTTTATGAAAAAAACTGAAAAATCATGAATTATTACGTGAGTTTTTGGTCAATTATATACTTTATATAGGTCAATCGATTCATTTTGAAACAAGGAATATGATTTTTTCATTCATTTGTCTGAATTTTTAGCATGAAAAAATTTTTTGCCAAAAAACGATATTTTTTGATGAAAAAAGGTGCTCAAAAAATTTGATTGGGTATTTTCAAAAATCCCTGTGTCCAAATTTAGATATTTGTGAGCTTCATATGTCATCCAAATTTTATTAAAATCCGTTGAAGCGTTCTCGAGATATCCTGGCGACAAAAAATTTACCACATACACACACACATACACACACACACACATCCGGACATTTTCTCAGTAATGAAAATTTGAACTTTTCAGATGAAACTGAGTCGATTTAGACTATTTTTGGAAAATCGAAAATCTTAACGGTCACAACGCTTCCTCTATGAGGAAGCAAAAAATGTAAAATTGCAGGTTACAAAATCATGTAGTGAACATCCTATTTTTGATTAATAATATAATCGAAGGAATTAAAATGTATTTTATAATATTATGGTTAATGAACGTAGAAATTCATCGAGTTTCACATATATTAAAACAAGATTTTTTAAAAGTATGTCAGCGACAGCCCTCATACGAAAGTCAATGCAATTACCCATTACAGTTATTTTCAAAAAAATTCGCATACCTACTAGTTTATAAATTCAATTTACGAAGAATAATTATCCAAATAAAACAATCAGTTAATTTTTAATTTTTATATTTCAGCTAGTGACGTGCTTAGGAGTCACCGCCGGAAGTGCTGGTGCTTTAATTTACGCTTTAGAAAATAGTGTGCATGCCGAAGATTTAGTAGCTCATCCACCTAAATATCCATGGTCCTTCAATGGAGGCTTCAATTCGTTAGATCACGCGAGGTAAAATTTAATAAAAAATAGGTATATTAAGTGACTAGTTATAACTAACGATATAATCATAGTAAAAACAATATTAAAGCAAAAAACCGTTCTTCAAAGAAAAATTATTCAAAATCAAATTAAATAATTTTTTTCCAAGATTTTACTTTTACCGATAAAATACCTAAGCAATTCTTACAATCTATTTTATTTTTTAGTATGCGTCGAGGATGGGAAGTTTATAAAAATGTATGCTCTGCCTGCCACAGTTTGAGATATGTTGCCTATCGACATTTAGTCAACAACACTCATACTGAAAGTGAAGCCAAAGCCTTAGCAGAAGAAGTACAGGTGTGTTGATTTTTTAATTAAAATGAAATTCAATCTCTGTTAAATTTGGAAAATTTGTGTTTTTTATTTAACGTACTTTAAGGTATATGTATTTTGGAAATTGGAAACAATCTACACAATTGATATTAACAATAAAAGAAAAATGTAATTGATTTTAAATATAATTCGTGTAAATTACCATGTAAATTTCAGTTCATTCTAATTTTAATAAGCATCAAATTCAGTTGATATCAGGGACTGACACGAAAACCGAATTCTGTTTCTGTTTTGAATTGTTGTGACGAAACAAAAATGTACAATCAATATTGTTTTGTATTGAGCCTGAAACGAAAAGGCTCTGAATTACGTTTTCGTCTCATGCCCGAAACGAAAATCAACTCCGAATTTCGTTTCAGTCTCATGCCCGAAACGAAAAGATTCTGAATTTCGTTTTCGTTTCCTGCAAGAAAAAAATTGTGTTTAAAATTGTTTTTGTGAAATTTAGAGCCTTTTTTATGAGAAACGAAAACGGAATTCGGAGCCGATTTTCGTTTCGGGCATGAAACGAAAACAAAATTCGAAGCCTTTTCGTTTCGGGCATGAGACGAAAACGTAATTCAGAGCCTTTTCGTTTCAGGTTCAACACAAATTAAAATTAAATTGATATTTTGTTTCAGTTTTTCAAAACCGAAATGAAACAAAAATAAAATATATTTTGTTTCGGTTTTCGTGTCAGTCCCTGGTTGATATAAATGATTACTAAAATTCTACAATTCTTAATAGTTAATTGATGATTTATTAAATAGGTTCGAGATGGACCTGACGATGTTGGCCAAATGTTTATGCGCCCTGGAAAATTATTCGATTACATACCTGATCCTTATCCTAACGAAGAAGCAGCTAGAGCTGCAAACAACGGAGCTTATCCACCAGATTTGTCATTTATGCAAAACGCAAGACATCACGGAGAGGTAATTTATTATTTTTGGTATCATTATTCTTGAGTTTTAAAAATGTATTAAATTCTTTTGAATTCTAAAAAAACAATTATTATTATTTTAGGACTACATCTTTTCTCTGTTGACTGGATATTGTGATCCACCAGCTGGCATTACCGTGAGGGAGGGTCAAAGTTTCAATCCGTACTTCCCAGGAGGTGCGATTGGAATGGGTCAAGTAAGTCGCTAGTATTCAGATAATGTAAAGAAATCAGTTTTAACGTTAATTTTATCCTAAAACAGGTTGTTTACGATGAAGTTTTGGAGTTTGAAGACGGAACTCCAGCGACTGCTTCACAAATCTCTAAGGACGTCGTCACTTTCCTCACGTGGACGGCAAACATGGAACACGATGAGAGGCAAAGATTGGCTGTGAAGGTAATTATATAATATTTACCATTTTAATATTATAATATTTACCATGTTTTCAGTAGATTTCACTCTATACTATTTCTTATCCATTCAAGATTTTAAGGAAGTTATTTCCTAATGTTATAAATCGAAACAAAAACCATCCATTTAAGTTTTCATTTAAAAACGTTTTTTACCCTTTAAAATACAATATTAAAACTAGAAAAAAAAATTGTTTTGTTTTTCATCTGTTATTTGCGATTTGTAGAGGGTACCAAAGTAAGAGGTCTCAAATTTGTAAGGGTTTGCTATGCCCCTGATAGAGCCTCTTCCAAAATTAAAAAACAAAAAAAAATGTTTTAGTGTACATCATAACCTAGTGGACGAATATGATATAGTACATGTTATATTGTATCTCACAAAACGTTTTCTTGTACTCCTACAAAAGTCAAAGGTTTTTAAGATTTATTCATTAAATAATTGATTTAAATACATTAAATTAATATTAAAAGACTCAATCCAGTAAATTCGATTATTCATTAATTAAAACTTAAAAGTCTTTTGATTTTAGTAAGAATACAAAATAGCATTTTCTTAGATTGAACAATGTAACATATGCTACGAAAAATTTTGTGTCAATATGATACAGGTTCACATTAAAAAAAATGAAATGGCGTTCTTTTAAAGTCAATGTTTAAAAAATCAAAAATCAGTGACCTTTACTTGGGCGCCCTCTACGAATTATAAATAACAGTTAAAAACAAAATTAGTTCTTTTTGTAGCTTTAATATTGTATTTTAAGGTGTAAAAAGCGTTTTTAAAATTTTAATTAAAATGACTGTGAAAAAAAATAGAAAAGAGTTGCCTAGTTTTTGCTTTCGCAAACGCAAGTAGCTTTTATATTTGAAGCATTTTTTAAAAAAATAAAAGATAAATTTCATCTTTCGATAATTTGTACTTCCATAAAAATTATTTTTAATTGCAAGAAAAAATCGGGATCGATTGTTGTTAATTATTATAATGAAATTATAATATGTTAAATTAAATTAACTTATTATTTTCTGTTTTAGATTGTATTAGTAGGTTCGGTCTTGTTGGCGCTTGGTTTCTACATGAAGCGACAGAAGTGGACGACTATTAAAAATACAAAGATAGCATTCATCCCTTCAAAGCAAAAGAAATAATTGAATTGTGCCGCATAAATCAATTCACAAACTGTTAGCCCAATAAAGTTGCTTGGATCGATAGATGTCCGGGTGCAAACAGTAGTTTTATAATATAAAGGAATTTGCAAAAACCATTGGTTGGGCTGAAGCAACATCTCTTTATTTCTTTTGATCGTTTTTAAATAAAAGCCCATTTAATATCCACGATCATCTAATGAAATGTACATAAATAACAGTAAGCAATGGCACTTATTGTTCTGTCAAATTAAATCGTTAATTCACCTTAATTAATCTATTTTAATTTACACGCCCAAAACAAAATATCCTTTCATATAAAAGTTTATATGTCTAAAAAATATTATCTCTGTGTAATGGCCGTGACTGCAGCCAAAAATTAGCAAAATTAAATAAATTTTCAGAGAGATGTGCATCAAGTTTTTATTTGATAATCTAAGTGCTTATAAAACGGCTGTTTTGGATTTAAATCATTGGGAATTTGTATTAAAATTATGATTTAAATAAACAAAAAAATTACAATTCTCCGGATGTCTAATAGCGCATGTAAAACGTCTCAAACCATAAACAAAACCCACAAATTTGTGGATAAATCTTAAAAATTTCAATTTTAATCTTTATAAAATTCAAAAAATTGTGCTAATACAGATTATCAAAATACCTACGATTTATAAATTTGTGGTATGAAGGTAGCAAAAAATAGTATTAAATTTGTGTATATTTAAGTCATTATAATTTAAATAAATTTCAAACGTTAATTAATTCGTAGGTATTAATGCAAAATAATTCAGTAATATTAATTATTGTCCACATTCACAATAATTTTTTTTTTAATTCTTACAATATTTCCAAGAAATTTCACTTTTTCCAAACTCTTTAATTTTTATCTTATAATTTCTTACTTTTACAAAATTTTAATATTTTTTCTTCTTTTACTATTAATATTTTTTTTTGTATTTGCCTTTTTATTTTAGGATTTTCTTTAATTTTCTTCTTTTTATGCAAATTATTTAATATTATTTTACACAATTTTGTTATTATATCATTCACTAAACTTTTTATTTAGTTGATTTTCATAATTATTTCCTTATTTTTAAAAGTAAATACGCTCATTTTTTTTGTAAAGAGCATAGCCGGTTAAGTATGTAAAATCTGCCCCCGCACCTACTGTGCTCATATTGCTGTCACAATTTGGCATTGCTGTTAAAAAAATTTTCACCAAATATTAACCCTTAAATCTAATTTTTGGGGGAGATATGGAGGGGGTAAGTAAAATTGAAAAATGGGTTTTTCTCCAAAACGGCTGATTCGATTTCATTAAATAAAATATATGTTAAGGTAGTCAATGAGACTATTAAGAAAAAAAAAGGTTTTTATTTTTGCACAAAAATTACAATAAAAAAAAAATTCTCAAAATGCTAAAAAATTTTTTTTTGGTTATATTTAAGAGCGACACTCACAGATTTCAGCTGATTTATTCCCCAAAGTATCCCCAATAATAAAAAATTTTTACCTAGTTTATTTTCGAGGTGCGTCATAGTAAAAAAAAATAAAATATGACGTGCTCATGGAACGTTACAGAGTAATTGCCATTGGCGGATCCACGTGGGGGGGGGGGGTTGTGGGGGTCATGACCTCCCCTGAAGCCTTATATATACATATATGTGAGAGAGAGATAACATTATAGTGTCTAAATAATTATATTATATTATTTAAACGGTCGCCATGTAAGTTTTACGGTTTAGAAAGCCCATGTTCATTGTTTATGATCCTCTGAGTATATAAAATGTAAGACTAACGAAGATTAAAAATATAACAAAAGTAAATAAATATCAAAATGTGTTTTAAAGCCCATGTTCATTGTTTATGATCCTCTGAGTATATAAAATGTAAGACTAACGAAGATTAAAAATATAACAAAAGTAAATAAATATCAAAATGTGTCACGTAGAAGTAGCTATTGCCAGGGGCGCACAGTGGGACTTTTAGCATTTTTTTTTGTCGATATCTAATATCTCTCGATAGAATAGACAAAAATGAGTGGTCCCTGGATCAAAATAAAGCTAGATAAATACAGAATAAGGAAAAATTATAGAAAAGCTTTCTTCTAATTTTTCTGGTCCAGGAAACACTCGAGAAGTTAGCAATTTTTTGAAAAAAACGACCAATTCACAAATCAAGTGTTTTTGGGGAATTCAGTCCGCGATATTGGATCCGCCATGTTGAATTTCTCAATTAGAATATTATATTTACATTCTGCGACCCAAAAAACATCAGAAAACCAAGTTGCGTAAAAATCGATTATTTTTGAGATTTTAGCCCGCCATACTGGATCCGCTATATTGAATTTCCCAATTTGAATCTTATAATTACATTCTATGACCCAAAAAACATCTGAAAACTAAGTTTCGTAAAAATCGATTATTTTTTTAGTTTTAAGTCCGCCATATTGGATTCGCCATTTTGAAAGTTAATTTTTTATTTATATTTTAATGTAGTGACCTCAGAAGCTTACGAATAACGACTTTTGTAAAGTTTTACAAATTTGTTTTGTCTGTATACTTCAATTGGTCGTTTTTTTTAAAAAATTGCTAACTTCTCGAGTGTTTCCTGGACCAAAAAAATTAGAAGAAAGCTTTTCTATAATTTTTCCTTATTCTGTATTTATCTAGCTTTATTTTGATCCAGGGACCACTCATTTTTGTCTATTCTATCGAGAGATATTAGATATCGACAAAAAAAAAATGCTAAAAGTCCCACTGTGCGCCCCTGGCAATAGCTACTTCTACGTGACACATTTTGATATTTATTTACTTTTGTTATATTTTTAATCTTCGTTAGTCTTACATTTTATATACTCAGAGGATCATAAACAATGAACATGGGCTTTAAAAATAAAAAATATGATAACCTACATATGACGCCGCACGAGAAAAGGGACCTATCGTCTAAACCGTAAAACTTACATGGCGACCGTTTAAATAATATAATATAATTATTTAGACACTATAATGTTATCTCTCTCTCACATACATGTATATATAAGGCTTGAGGGGAGGTCATGACCCCCCCACGTGGATCCGCCAATGGCAATTACTCTGTAACGTTCCATGAGCACGTCATATTTTAATTTTTTTTACTCTGACGCACCTCGAAAATAAATTAGGTAAAATTTTTTTATTATTGGGGATACTTTGGGGAATAAATCAGCTGAAATCTGTGAGTGTCGCTCTTAAATATAACAAAAAAAAAAAATTTTTGAGCATTTTGAGAATTTTTTTTTATTGTAATTTTTGTGCAAAAATAAAAACTTTTTTTTTTTCTTAATAGTCTCATTGACTACCTTAACATATATTTTATTTAATGAAATCGAATCAGCCGTTTTGGAGAAAAACACATTTTTCAATTTTACTTACCCCCTCCATATCTCCCCCAAAAATTGGATTTAAGGGTTAATATTTGGTGAAAATTTTTTTAACGGCAATGCCAAATTGTGACAGCAATATGAGCACAATAGGTGCGGGGGCAGATTTTACATACTTAACCGGCTATGCTCTTTAATCAGTTTGTTTCAAATTTTATCTATTTTTTGCAAACTTACTTATTCTTTCATAAAATTCTTAGATTTTTTTTATTTTTCTATATTTATTGTTGAATCACTAATCGTCGGTACAAGTTCGAAATTTTTAGCAAAAATAATTAAAATATTAATGCATAGTATTGTTAAACTTGAGATAATTTTACCGTACAGTTTCTGAGATCTTGTCTTCCAAAATTCACTATTTTTCTTAATATTTTGCGTTTTTCTAATGGCTGACGCGAAAAAAATTAGTAACTTGAAATATATCATTTATTAACTTTTGATGTACAATTAGGTTTTAATTAAAAAATAATTCAATATTCAAGGATCATATTACTCTTGAAAGAGCAAAAGATTTACCGTTTAGTTGTTGAGTATTATTTATCCTAAAATTAAAATGTTGCAAAAAAAATTGTCTATGTTGATAACACAAAACAAGCGACTAAAAAAGTTGAACATCGCGAAGATTTAAATAAAAGGACAAATTTTAAAACGAATTTTTTGGCGTAAAAAGGGAAGTAACACTAAAAACTTCTAATGAAATATAAATTTATTTATTTAAAGTTTTAATAACTGTAACTGAACAAAATATTTTTCATATAATAGTCATAAACTTGAAATCGAAAATTCTGTAGCTATCATTGAAATCATCGTTAGCTTGACAGATTTCTTAATGCTCTGTACTACGTTTTTAAAAAAATTACTATTTTTCTTTAAAATTTTATTACTGGCATTTTATAAAAAAAAAGTTTTTACCTTGACTACCTCATTCAAACTATCCTCCTTGGTTTAATTTGCCTAAACTTTTTTATTTTTAAAGGAGTTTTAAATTTCTTTTGTGGCCTTTTTATTTATCATTATACTTATATACATTATTTTATTTTTATTCTAATTTTTTAGTAGATTCTAATCGAATTTTATTCTTTCTTGTACTTTTTACATTTTTTTTTACAGTTTGTTAAATTAAGGAAAAGAACATTCCTCCATTTTCTTACTATTTATTTAATTATCTTGATGTTTCACTATTTTTTTAGTCCTTCCTTGCGTTTTAATTAATTCTTTAATTTTTGTTATAATTTTTCTATTTCTTAGAAACATTTTTCCTTTTTTAAAATTTTTTAGTTTTTATTTTATAACCACCTATTTTTGAAAACATTTATTTCGATGCTTTTATCTACGTTTTTTAAACTCAATTTTTTACTTTTTTGACAACTTTTATTCTTTTATTTTATATTATGTAAATTTATACTTGTACTAAATATTCTCCTTTGAACATCGTTCTTCTATTTCATAGAATTTCTTTTCTTTTACAATTTTTTTCATTCTTTTTTTATTCAATTTGTTAAAATAATTCACAAATTTATTTAATTTAAAAATTTTGTTTTCTTTAGTAATATATTTGAACGTTTTGTTAATTATCATCTTATTTCTTATTTTAATTAAAAAAAAATGTTCGTTAATAGTTGAATTTTTTTAAAAGAGTTTCTTCTTTTTTATGTCACTGTTTCAGTCTTATGTTATTTTTTTTCATTTTTTCTTCATTTCTATAATAAAATATTTACAAATAAACATTTGGAGATTTTATATACTGATTATATTTTTAAAAAATCAATTTTTGATTTAAATAAAGAAAATCCGATTAAAAAAAAATGATATTTATCAGCCCTGTTATAAAATGATTGTTCAAATTAAGGGTTAAAGTAACTGAAAATAGATCTGTTTTAAATAATTTATTCGATTATAATTTTCTTTTTAGCTAAAGTGTAACATAAGATTGGAACTCCGCCCTTGCGCTGTAGTAAACGTCCATTGGAAATAATGTAAACTTACATAATTCATTTTTGGGTCGCGTTACTTTAAAGCGTAACTCGAGCAACAATCGCTTACAACGTTTACAAAGCTACTTGTGTACTCTGTGTTATCTTGCTATAAATCTAGTGCCATCGATACGTCAATCATGAAGCATAAGAGAACTTAATTGATCTATTTAAAAATCGTCTTGATATTAAAAGACAATAGTTGCCTAAAAAAAAATATGGTTAAATGGAATGAAAAAGCTTTCGATGTGCTCATTTAGTACTAGTGAAAAATGCTTCGGTATTGATGTGCCGTTGGTCGGAGATGTTTATCGTATATGAACCACGAAAAATTGCAGTTCATTTTCGATAACTTGAGCACTATTTATATTATTTTACCATCTAAAGGGTAAAATTTCATCTACAATGAAATGCTCGTCTCGTGATTGAAAGAAGGCCTTTCGTGGACAGTCTCGATTGACAGTGCTCATGAAAGCATTGCCTATCGAGAGTGCATTAATTCTGCTTCACATAATCGTGAAAGCGCTCGATCGAAGGCAAATTCATTCTCTACCATCCCAAAGGACAATGACTCTCAAGTAAGAAGAAAAGCTCAACTTTAATATTGTACGAAACATAACTGGAATATATCAAGACACACGGAGTCAAGATACAATATCTATACAGAATGGCCCTACAAATAATTGGAATTAGATGCTAGTACACAATGCAGGTGATAAAAGTTCCAGTTTAAAAACAAAAAAATAAAAAACAAAAAAAAAAGGTTAAAAAGGCATAAAATATTCATTAAAGATTATTTCTTTTCTTTTTAATTACAGTTCGTGTTTTTAATTACTTTAAATTCAAAATATGATTTTTTGCTTTTATGTAGATAAATCTTGTCAAGTCGAACCAGTATTTTCGCTTTTTTTGTAATTAGTATCATCACACCGAATAGATTCGTACTTGCTGATACATAAACGCACACGAACTTTTTATAAAGTAATTCTTTAAGCGAAACAACGAATTAGGATATAACCAGGCCGTGTTGGAAAACTGTTTCGAAAAATCAGAACATTTCCCTGAATTAAAAGTACAGATTCGACCTTCCAAGCAGTGTCCACCCTATTACTCGCAAAAGGTGAGTATTTCCTTAACGTACATCTTCTCCGGGCACCAGTGCAATATTATTTGGTACCTTAATAAATTTTTTCTTCAAACTAGGAAGAAAGAGGTTTACATGGTTAGGCTAAAAGGTGCTGCCCTCGGGCGGCTGGGAAAGTTTCATGTTTTCCTTGAGGGTCATGAGACGACGGAGTTCCTGGAGAACAGTCTTGATCGTATATTCTCGCTGCCACTTTGCCAAAACGGGCACGCTGCGATTATCCACCTTCAAACAAAATTCAAATACCAAATTAAGGGCGAACAGAAGACGTTACTTTAAACAATTTTCATTTCAAAATTTACTAATTATTGAAATTAATTTTCCATAATAATTCGAAATCTAAGGGGACATTGATAAGTTGTCGTCAATTGAGGAAAACATAGTTTAATAATTATTTAATGAGTAAATTGTAAAATACGATTAGACTGTACGTATCTAAAGAAAAAATTGTGCAAAAATACTGGTAAATTGATCGAACTTTATAGAAAATTATCTTTTAAATGAGACTAGGAACATACAAGCCTCGGATGGACTTTACGACATAAAAAAGTCGCTTTACATTAAAAAAAAAAAAAATTGCTAAAATGTCGATTTTGTTTTTATTAATAGAAATTAGTTAATAGTTTTTTAAATCAACTTTTTTTTATTAGATATTAGATAAATATAACTTTTTTAATTCAAATAATTTATATAAATATTTTAAACAAAGTATTATAATTTAGAAAAAACCATAAAATTATCAATGATAACAATAAATACTTTATCCAGATAATATCCTGCTTTTGGTTTTTTCTAAATATGTTATAACCTAGAGCTGATTGAAGAGAGTTATTTTTCTTGGTGTAAAAAAAAGTATTATAGAATATTTCAATATTTAAGGAAGTTTATCCAAAAATCGATTTTCTATAGATTCTTTTAAAATTTTAATGACATTAAATGTATTATTTTACATGTATGGTTACAATTTTATTGGAATTTCCCGTTCTGTTTTTAAGATATAAATTTATAAAGTTGGGACTTTTACATGGAAACAGTAACAAAACGCTCAAAATGACTACATTTTAATTAATTTAAAAAAAAAAACTGTTCTACAAATTAAAAAAAAAAATTAATATATTTTAAACCATAATATAATACAACTTTTACAATAATATTTAATTAATTTACCGTAGGGTTGTTAAAATAATGGTATTCAAGCTTAGTAATTCTTCTCTTTTTTGAAATAATCAGGAAGGAGAAATTTTAATAGCTTGAAGTTATTAACCGAAAATTTTTTTTGTCAACAAAATTCGTTTGTGTAATGATTTTAACTATGAAATACTATTAGAAACCAAATTATAAGAAAAAATGAAATTAAAAAGATATTGAATATCATGGTCCGATAGAATGAGAACCGCTTGTGGGTATAAGCGTCCTTAAATTCGAAAAACCATTAAAAATTTTGAAAGTCAGTTTTTAAAAAATGTATTTATTACTTAATTCTTGAAAAAATATAATTTACAAAATTTTGAGTGTAAAAACTTCTAAAGATTTAAATTCATAAGAATGTTTTAAAAAAGTATAATTTAAAAACAAATAAAAATTATTAAAAACAAAATGTTTTACTTTATATCTGTTTATATTAGTTCCTTTTAATTGCATTACCGATAAAACATCATCTGTTTATACAGACAGGAGTAAAAAATAGTAGCTTTTATTGAAAACAGTGTAAAAAACATGATAAAGTACAATTAGTACAATTCGAGGACTGAAAAAATTAACATAAATACTTGAAACATTTGTAAAACAAAGTAGTATTTTACACTATAAAAGTCTAAAAAATTG
This sequence comes from Ganaspis brasiliensis, assembly GCA_037103525.1. Taxonomy (NCBI): domain Eukaryota; kingdom Metazoa; phylum Arthropoda; class Insecta; order Hymenoptera; family Figitidae; genus Ganaspis; species Ganaspis brasiliensis. The sequence goes on along the minus strand of JAZKLR010000009.1, from coordinate 4,246,979 downwards.
GCATTTTTTTTTTAAAAAGTCGTATATTCCGAACCCTGATACATATCCTAAGTTCATTTTATTCTAAACATAGTTTAAAATCAATTATAGAGAACAAATTTGATTAGAAAATGAAAAACAAAAAATTAATTAATTTTAAATACTATAACAGGTATGCATATGATTTTTTATAGTAAGGTAACAATTTTATAAAAATACTGGAGAATTAGATTTTATGTAAATTAAAGAGTTCTTACCGCTCCTGTAGTACTATTGATGCAATTCATATTAATTCTGCTCAAAAATCTAACACTAGGTGCATCATCTGGATAATTTACTCCACAATCGATTTTCAAACTGTACATTCTATTTTCATAAGGAGTCTGTAAAATAATATTTATTTACAAATTATTACAGTAAAACAATGTTACAATTCAAAAAATACAATTAAAGTAATTAAATCCGAAACAGTATCTTTAAATACTTTAAAAAATGAGAATTTTATGAAAATATTTTTAAAATTTTACTTTCTATTTAACAAGAAACGAATTTAATATATATTATCAAGTTTCCAAGATCAAAATTTTTAATTATTAGAAATTTAAAAAAGCAGCATACAGAAAGCATAAATGCATAAAGCATAAATACACAAACATCTGAGTATAAAAAATTTATGTCAGTATGATTTATACACATGTAAATTTCTGTGCCTATGTAATAAAAAATGTATGAATGCAAAACTTTTTCTACGTTGAGAATTTATAGCGAAATAAACCTTTAAAAAATATGACAAAAAATGGAATAAGATTAAATATCAATTTTAAAACTGAAGAAACTAACATAATAATTCATTGTAGACATTAAATTGTGATCAAAAATAAATAATTTAAGAAAATTGCGAAATTAAAACGAGAAAACTAAGGAGTCTGAGAAGTAAACGAAGAAATCTAATTTTTAAAAAAGCAAATTTCTAGATTTTGAAATATTTGTTAAAATTTGCCAATAATGAAAATAAACGTACTCTGGGTGGTCCAATAATCATCCCAGTCCAATGGGTAAGAGTCATATCATCGTCACTTTCTAAGCCCCAACTTATCGTGCCATCACCGACTCCTTTTTGACCTTGTTCAAGTTCTTCTAATAAACGAAAGTTTCTAGGAACAACTGCAAAAGTATAAAAAGAAGGAATTTCATTACAAGAATGGGAGAAAAATGTATGGCTTCTAGGAATATAGGTTACACGCTAAGCAACAATTAACCTTTCAAGTAGGTTTTTTGAGTGCGATTTTTTTCTAAAATTTCTGAAATTTTGATAGAGCATCATCATTTATGAGATTTAGAATTAGAGACACAAATACGTGGACAGTAAAATCACTTTTATTCTAAATAATAAAGCGTGACGACAAAAATGTGACGTGCGGCAGGTTGGAGTAGATCTGTCAATTTTTCAATTTTATTTGAACTCTACTTAAATTTAAATTTGAAAATAAGATTATAAAGACGTGTGTACTTCGAAATACCATTTTTATAATTAGAAATTGAGGAAATTTGGGTGAAAATTAGGAGTCAACACTCACCTACACCGGCCGTGGGTACCGCCATCTCGGTTTTTCTGTGGGCCACAATATTTTTTTCTTTAAAAATAGATTAGCACCGATTGCGTGAGTGCTATGAGTCTGACAAAATAGTAAAATCTAATAAAGAATTTCACATTACCCGATGTTGAGGCTTATAAAACAATGCTGAATTACGAAGTAAATTCACTATGCAGGCCAACCTCCGTGAGGCTGTTCCGCTGTTGCCACGGACTATCTAGGTGGCGTGACCGAGCACTTCCGCTTTAACATTGTTGTGCCGGAGCGGCCGGGAGCCGGTGTTAGAATTTTAGTTTCTTTTCAAAAATTGTGTACAATAGATCAAAATTTAATGCTCAGGAGTGTCAGCAGTTAGTGTGAAGTAAAAAAGCATGGACAACTTGGAGAAGTAAGTTTTAGTAGTGAAATTTACGATTATAGGATATGTTTATCAGTGAGCAGTCGTCAAGAGCTCACTGAGCTCACTCGAGGTCTTTAATCTCAATGATCATCATTGTGGATTTAATTTTCTAAATCGGATGAATGTCTATTTAGAAATATTCTAAGAATGGAAAAAGATTTGTATCACATGGAGTGAAAACTGAAAGGTAAGCTTTAATTATAAAGAATTCTTAGCTTTGAATTTGAGGTTAATTTTCAAACAGGAGCCTTATTCCCGCGCGGGAAATTTGTTTTTTGTATCAGGACCGAAGTGTAAAAGAAAGAACATAGGTAGCTGTTTCTTAAGATATTATTCGACAAACAACTGGTTTTTTTTTAAGATAAACATTTTTTATTTAAAAATGTGTATTTAATTTTATATACATTTTACACACTTTTATACATTACAATTTTTTACGTCGTGTATTTTTATGAGTATTTACATTTGACACAATATTTTATTTTAAAATACTTCTATTCATGTAAAATTTTTAGACTATAAGAGTAAATTTCGATAAGAAAATATTTTTTTTCTTTAGAAATCTTCGGTATAGTCGGAACTTAATATACAAATTATGGAGAAAAACGGTTTAAATAGTAATTTCGAGTTAAACGACCTTGAAAAAAATCTGTTAATTAGTATGAGAAAACAGTAATAATTAATTGATTGCAAGGCTAAGAACCTTATGGAAATCAATGATGTGTATCGAAAAATGAAGCAATTTCTATTGATGTAGATACAGTTTTACAATGCGAATAGTATAATATATTTGTTACATTATTGGTTGTTGTCAACTGGAAATATCAGTAGCGTAATAACTTTTATAAATAAAAGGTACCTTGTCCCCTAATTTTATGTCATCAGTTTCCGCGAATGTTAATTTTGATAGATTTTATATATTTTAATGATTTTTCATATTTAAGGACGCTTATACCCTCAAACGGTTCTCATTCTATCGGATCATGATATTCAATATCTTTTTAATTTCATTTTTTCCTATAGTTTGGTTTCTAAATAGTATTTTATAGTTAATCATAGTTTATAGTTCCATATTTTATAGTTTAACATTACACAAACAAATTTTGTTAAAAAAAATTTTTTCGTTAAGAACTTTAAGCTATTAAAATTTCTCCTTCCTAATTATTTGAAAAAAGAGAAGAATTACTAGCCTTGAATAACATTAATTTAACAACCGTACGGTAAATTAATTAAATTATTTTGTAAAAGTTGTATTATAATATAGTTTAAAATATATATATTAATTTTTTTGTTAAGTTTGTAGAGCCGTTTTTTTAAATTAATTAAAATATATTCATTTTGCGCGTATTGTTATTGTTTCTATGAAAAAGTCCCAACTTTATAAACTTATATCTTAAAAACAGAACGGGAAATTTCAATAAAATTGTAACCATACATGTAAAATAATACATTTAATATGTCATTAAAATTTTATAAGAATCTGTTGAAAATCGATTTTTGGGATAAACCTCCTTAATTGCTACTAATATTAAAAAGTGACATTCAATAATATTTACATGTTTTTTTAGTTATGTAATTTTAAAAAATTTTTCTCTCATAATAACTTAAAAAGCTTATAAGAAATTATTTAAATTCAGAATATTTTAAAAATTAAACTTTTTTATAAATTTAAATTTTAGTAAAATTTAAGTTTCTTTTTTTAATTTCAAAGTTGAACTTCTACGCACTAAATCGAGCACTAAATAAAATTAATATTTTTCAAAAATTTGTTTTGTATAGTGACGGAACGGTCATAAACGACGTCACGCATTTTTTAAGATTATTTACCCGTCCCCCTTACCGGGTGAAATACAGGAGAAAATACATTTTGTCGCACTAAAGTAACGTCATCTGTAAACGTTTCCTAAGTAAAAAATTTGACACTTTTTGTTAATGTTTGGTGTTAAATAACAACAAAAAAGTAGTGTAAATTATAGTTTTATAACATAACCTCAAAATAGTAACTTTTATTAATAGTAGTTTTTCTTAATAATTTGGACACTTTTTTTCTTTATTGTACTTGAGATTATCTACAAAAAAGATTTCATTTAACGAAAACGATCAAAAAAAATTTTTCCGCAGTTTATAAATAAAAAAAATTTGATGCGCAAAATAGGCCTCCAGCCTCGAAGATGTTTTGGACACGGCTTTGAGTTTCTATAACTCAAACAAAAATCTTTTCCTTGTACAACTCATACACGCAAAGAAAATTAATTATATTTGCTCTGTAGCAAATTTCATATAATTTTTTTAAAGTTTGAAATTATCAAACTGATATTTTCTCTTTTTCATCCTTTTTCCCTAAATTGTAAAACTATTTTATGAAATTTGTAAGTAATTTTCTTTCCATGTAGGCACTTTTAGAAGGGTGTTTGCAACATAACTAGATGTTTTATTTTTTAAATTCTGAATTCTAATAAAATATAAAGTGGAAAAAGAGCTGTTTTGTGCCTAAAATAGCTCCAGTTGACAATATTGTAAGAGGGGTGTAACAAACCAAGTTACTAAAATCAATGCACACATTTTATGTAATATTGGATAATACAGATTTCTTCTTTTTAATTTTAACATAACGTATTTCTGAAATAGAAACGTGTTTTTTAAAAAAAACTGAATAACCATGTTTTTATGGCTTTTAACTTGTTAATAACTTAAAAATAAAAAAACAAATATTAAAAGAAAAATTAAATCACAATACTAATTTTGTATTATTTGACAACGAAAATTAAATGAATAACGGAGGAAACCTTCTTGGTAAGTTTGAGGTTATGTTTCATGGAATCCCAGTACAAATTATCTATAATATTATAAATTTCTACCAACTGATGTCCACGATTTATATATTTTTTTATTATCTAATTTTAAAATTTATTTTCATAATGGCAGTTTTTTTTTCAAATAATCTGAAGATGCCTGACGTCGACAGGCGAAAGCTAATTTTTTAAGCTATTTTAAATAATAATCTCTAAATCTGAATTAGTAGTTTTCTACTACCGAATTGGGGAAAAGTGAGCCACTATTAAATTGGGGCCTGTATCATTTTGACACAATTTTTTTCGGGCAACTTGATATATTGTACTCCCGAAGATGAATGTTATATTTTACTCTTTCTGAAATCAAAGATTTTTAAGTCCTATTTATTAAATAATTGATTTTAATACATTAAATTAAAAAGACATTGAATAATTAAAACTTAAAAATCTTTGTTTTCAGAAGGAGTAAAATATAACATTCATCTTCGGGAGTACAATATAACAAGTTGCCTGAAAAAATTTGTGTCAAAATGATACGGGCCCTTAAATTGTAAGATTTTTACTAATTGTTTAGTAGAATACTACTAATTGAAATAGTAGAAAATTACTAATTAAAATATTCAAGTTTCACTATTTGAATTAGTAGTTTTCTACTAAACAATTAGTAAAAATCTTAGTATTTAAGGGCCCGTATCATTTTGACACAAATTTTTTCGGGCAACTTGTTATATTATACTCCCGAAGATGAATGTTATATTTTACTCCTTCTAAAATCAAAGATTTTTGAGTCTTATTTATTAAATAATTGATTTAATACATTAAATTAATATTAAAAAACTTAATTAATCCAGTAAGTTCAATTGTTAAATAATTAAAACTTAAAAATCTTTGATTTTTGTAGGAGTAAAATATAACATTCATCTTCGGGAGTACAATATAACAAGTTGCCCGAAAAAAGTGACTCACTTTTCCCCAATTCGTTAGTAGAAAACTCGAGAGAAAACTACTAATTCAAATTTAGAGAGATGAGATGCAACATTGCAATTTTTCATTAAACACTAATAAATATGGATTTTTAAAAACAAAAACATCTGACTACAATTTTGCAATCTAAACAAAATAACAACTGAACTACAAGTTACTAAAAGTTATATTCTTATACAATCACATAAGGAGATAATGTTGTATGGACAAACTAACGTACATACTATTGGAAGGGGGGGGGGGGTAACTTCAAATACTGTTTAAGCACAGAAGGAACTATTACAAAAGTAATATTATTACATAATCTTTCAGAGGAAAGTAATGTTACATTTTTTATAGATCCATCAAATAAAAAAAATATTTTCTCACTGTTATAAAAAGCGTAACATAACATAATTTTGAAGAGCTGGTAAGAGGATACCCTCTCTGGAGGGGGTAAATATTATCTAAAATTAACAGAACCTACGTTTAAATGTTAAATATTCTATACAAAATTTGAGAAAAAGCACACCTTTAAAATATAAATCTAACTACGTTACTGTTGATGGGAACTAAAGTTATATGGAGTCTTGGTAGGGAGGTCGGTAGTATCGTGCCGGCTGCGCAAGAGCAGCCTGGAAGGCAGAATTTTTCATGGTAACTGTCAGTTGCTGTCAGTTTGCCAGTGGTGTATTTCGTTGACTATCGCGAGACACGTTGTGTCCAGATGTGAGTTGAAATGTGCTTCAGTTAATAGAAAAAAAACTGAGGACCAACCAGAAGGATTATTTCTCTTATTAAAAAGGAGTATTATCGTATCTTCTTATTCTAATCAGGTATGGGAGTAGAATATTTTTGGATTTTTCACCTATCCGGGCATCGAACTTGCGCATGCCACCTATGACACTCAGTTGATTCCACCTACTCCGTCATAATAAACAAACGAACGCCATTGACCTTTAGCGATCATTGCCTCCGGTTTTTTAAATCCACCCTAGGTCCTTGCACTCAACATCTTACCAAGCAGGATCGATCCCTTCTCTCCAATTTTTAATCCTAATCTTGGCTTTCCTGGAGGTTTTTCTTTGAGCAGACTTGTTGCGAAGTGACCCCTTCAAGAGGTGCTAGAAAGAGTCAACAAACCCAGATAGAAACTTCAAACACTTTTGGAAACAAGTGCGCACACTCACTTATTAAACGATATCCTTTTGTCACAAGTGACTTACAAGACTTTAATAACAGTAAAAGGCCAATTACATTCCCAACGGATGTTCTCTACTGGACCAGATTAATGCGTGGGATGCGACGTACAATAAAGATTCGCTGATCATTATAAGCTATTATCTTTGATCAGTATTATTACCCATTAGCTGCCTTGGATGTTCATTGTCGGCTGAAACAGGCTGAAGGTCTACTTGTTTTTTAGGATTCTCTTCGTTGAGGAATCACTCCGATGTCCATTATCAAGATTATTGCAGCACAATGGCATTAATCATTGTTCTCTGAATAGTAAACAAAGGATATGATCTCAGGCTTAATAGATATGTTACAATAATCAAATCAGAACTCTCACTTCTGCAAGATTAGGGTTGACTTTTTTATATATGACAGTAATTTTGATATTTCCAAGAAAGGATTAAAATATTTAGTAGGTGCGGTAAAAGATATGGTTCAATAATTAATGTTTTCATAGTTCTTAATTATCTACATTCTATTCTTTGTTTCTTTAGAGGTAAATAATTCTTGCAATGCTCATTGATTAAATAAGCCTTTTTAATTGAAGGTTAATCCTTTGATTGATGCTTTGCTACTTACCGCATCAACTGAAAAGTTTCGATAAACATCAATTGCATTAAGTTATTAGCTAATGCACTTTAGCGAAACTTGTCAATTGTTTCAAATTCTTCGGAAATGAAAATAACAAAATTATCTCAGTGATAAAATTGTCACAGTAATTCATTTGGTGAAGTAATATAGAGTAATACTTAACTGATGTTAATATTTTCTTGGAACTCCCTTCTTTTAGTATCACAACAATTACAAATTGATTTTCATAATTTCATAGCCTATGCGAACAAAAAAAGTAATTAATTTACTATTATTATTATTAATAATTTATCATGATTTTGTGTTGTTAATCAATTTTATTACTAGTTATTCAGTATTACTCGTTAATTAACATTATTGGTCAATCGACATTGCCATTAATAGTTCATAAACTAATGTATTGATGTTTCCAAAGCTTGTAGCAGATACTAAAATCATTCTAACTTTATCAAAGGTCCCACATGAATATTGTGCAGTAATATTTATAAAGGATTTGATTTTACTCAAAGTGAAATTTCGGACAAATTTGGTAATTCTGAGATTTGGCAATTTTGACAGTTCTCAAATTGAGCAAATGAATTTTAAGTTATCTAAATATTCCATGAATTCACCCCTCCGAATTAATTCGAGGTAAGCATTGCCTTTTTGCTTTTTCTTTGGTAAAATAAAAATTATGCCAGTAAGAGCAAATGTCAGTTAAAATTTCGAATAATTCAGAATTATAATAAATTACGGGAATTTATAATCTTTGGTTGCTTGAAAATGAAATAAATAAAATTCAGGTATATTTATATGCGTCTCTTCATGAATTACATCTGCAGTGAGTGAAAGAAAGTAAAATCAATATCAAATATATTCCATACGATATTGATACAAAATAGTAACAGAAACAAATTAAGATTGAATGTACGATTCATATCCATTTCATATCTTTGGATCTTGAAAGATGATTATCCTTATGGCATATATGTAGTCTTCTTCAACAACACCTCAGGAGGGTAATTTCTTTAATAAGCATTTCATGCATATTTAAACCTTCCTCAAGATCAGGTTTAGAGCTTTTTACGTGTTGCTGTACTGCTCTAAAAAAAGGATGTTTGCAATAAAACAAAATTACTGCAAAGAAAGTAAAATGGCAGAAATAAAACATAAAAAGCAGAAATAAAATGAAATAATTGGCAATAAACTGAGATGACGTACATTTTAAAAATGAAATAAAATAAAAAATAAAAATTTGACACGTCCTGCTAAATAAGGAGGAATCGTTATTGTGTTTGTGCACCTTCGGGTCAAAGAGAGAGTGGTTTTGTTCCGAAACAAAGCGGCCTTTCGCTTGTTCGATGTTCCCCTTGTTACTTTACAATTTGTTTATGAAACATGCGTTAGTGTTTGTGCAATTACGCCCGCAGTCTATGATAGTTTTATTAGCACTTTCTGCATGAGTGTATCATCCCCTCAATTGTATCTTATCTCCCGCTCACTTTTATGATTATCCTTTCGTACGACAAAACAAACCTACAATTATAACCATGGGTCGGGGCAATAATGGGTAAAATGAAATGCCACCTTTGAGATGTTTAATTAAGATCAGAAAAGACTTATCTGGAAATTATAGTGCACGAATAGCAACGTGCTATTGAGGTATAATTCGAGTTCTTCTTACTAAACTTTCATAAAAACTAGACGCCCTATAAAAAGAAGTTGATTTCAAGGAAAGAACTACACATACGAAGCAATTTAACTGGAATCGGATTGAAAGGATATTGTTCCCAAGATTGTCAGACTGCGAATTCAATTGAAAATTAGTGATGGTTTAACACTTTTGATTGTGCATATCTGTGAACAGTTTTTATATATAATATATTATAAATTATTATTTAAATTTAAAAAAGATAACAAGTTCATGATCGATTGGAAATTCCGTGTGACAGAAATGCTTTCCATTAAATTAATGTATCGTTGTTTGTTAACAGATCTATTAACAAAATTGATTGAAGCTTGAATATTTATAGTTTAAATTAATCCAGATTACGATCAATTAACATTTTTATTGATTAAAATTTGAATCGACTGAAATTGGAGTTGATTGACTTTCGAATCAATTTAATATTAGTAAATTAAAATTCAGTTTTGTTATATGAACGATTAATTCATGGACTGTTGAGAAGCTTCTAAAAGTGAAATTGCGCTGGTGAAAACTCCTTTGTTATTAAAATTAAAAATCAAAATCCATAGATTAGAATACGTTGCTGTTAACAGGGCGTAACCGATCATGAAATTGCCATTGGCGCATTTGAAATTCGAACATGCGTGGGGCAGGTGCCCATGACAGCTTGGAAACTGGTTAGATTGGTAGTCTACTTTCCGGTAAGGTATTTGATTTGAGGATAAAAAATTTTTTACCATGCCGCAATTCATTAAAAATTAGACATTTTTTTCTTCAATCGCCTTGCGAAAAAATAAATTATCTCTTTGACAATTGATTTTGATCATCACAAAGGTTCAATTTTTTCTTCGAGTTTTGCTCAAATACTCCATTTCATTTCTCACTGTAATAATAGTTACACAAAAATCGTTGCGGTGAATAAAAATTGCTAAACTCAGCATCAAATTTAGGACAAACATTTTTGATTAGTCGACAGTTTTCAGAGTTTACTTCATTAAAATTGTGTATTAAAGTGGCGTATAATTAAGTTGTGCACTTTGAACATTCTTTAAGGATATTCAGTAAAGACAATAGGTCAAAATTATTTTTGTATTTCTATATCAGACTTCACTTATTTATAGTAGACGGCTCGATATCTTTAAATGTCATCGTATCATGCACCGGATATCGAAGATTTCTCTTTTATTTTTGCTACCAGCTATAAAAGGAGTAATATTTCGCACATTTATGTATTAAATCTTTTCAATATCAAACATAGCATGTTAGTACGATGTTAAAAATTGGTTTAAGTGATAAATTGCATTTCTGATAAAGTAATTGTTATAGATGCTTTGCCTTAATTGTTAAAAATCGTTTAACAAATAGCTTAAAGATATAGTATTTAATGGAATTTTGCAGACAATAATCTTTGACTTATATGGTTTCAATGATTTAACTGATAAAGTATATATGATAAAAAAGTCTTTAACTTACGCGATTTTAATGATTTTATCGAACAAGAAGCTTTTAATTTATGGTTTAAATGATATTAGTTATATAAAGAAGTTTCATTGTTTAAGAAGAATATAAAAATGTTATAAAGAAGTTTTCCATTTTTCGTTTATTTAAAAAATGCTTTAAGCTTATCATATCACTGATTTTTAATATACATAATTAATAATTGTAACCATTTGATCGATGAAAAGTTTTAAGGGGTTACGCCTAGTTGTTCAGGTAAAAAAAATCGATTTTTGGGTTTTTGCATTTTCTGAGAGTATAATACCTACAGATTATGGATCTGAAGACGGTTTTTAAAAATTCAAAATAGCGGATCCAATATGGCGGACAAAATTTTAGAAAAGTTTTTGATTTGCTTGAAACTTGTTACTCGGGGTTTTTTGGGGTCGCTGATTACGAATCTGAAGTCAGTTTTTCAAAATTCAAAATGGCGGATCCAATATGGCGGACAAAATTTTAAAAAAGTTCTTGATTTGCTTGAAACTTGTTACTCGGGGGTTTTTGGGGTCGCTGATTACGAATCTGAAGTCAGTTTTTCAAAATTCAAAATGGCAGAGTAACAAGTTTCAAGCAAATCAAAAACTTTTTAAAAACTTTGTCCGCCATATTGGATCCGACATTTTGAATTTTGAAAAACTGACTTCAGATTCGTAATCAGCGACCCCAAAAACCCACAATTAACAAGTTTCAAGCAAATCAAAAACTTTTTTAAAATTTTGTCCGCCATATTGTCTCCGACATTTTGAATTTTGAAAAACTGACTTCAGATTCGTAATCAGCGACCCCAAAAACCCACAATTAACAAGTTTCAAGCAAATCAAAAACTTTTTTAAAATTTTGTCCGCCATATTGTCTCCGCCATTTTGAATTTTGAAAAACTGACCTCAGATTCGTAATCAGCGACCCCAAAAACCACCGAGTAACAAGTTTCAAGCAAATCAAAAACTTTTTTAAAATTTTGTCCGACATATTGGATCCGCCATTTTGAATTTTGAAAAACTGACTTCAGATTCGTAATTAGCAACCCCAAAAACCCCCGAGTGACAAGTTTCAAGCGATTCTGATTAATTTTTTATAAAAATTTTGGTCACTCCGTTCTAAAAACTTTAAATGCGTTTTTCTCGAAATTACATTTTTCAAGAAATACTCATGCGGTGGACAAGATTTCTCAAAAACTACTGAACCGATCGGCTTCAAATTTATAGGGATTATTTGACACATAAATAGCTAGTTCGTGAATGAAGGATTTTTTATTTGAATAAAAACTCTCATTTTTATTAATGAAAATCCAAAATTTTTTGCTTAAAAAATCGTTTTTTTGTCAAAAATGGCTGCCATTTTACTAAAAATTAAAATTTTTTAAAACCCTTCGTTCACGAACTGCGTACAGCATCGTACTAACAGAAAGTTTTTAGATTTTTGATTTCAGACTAGTTGTTTCCGAAAAAAGCTGTCCACCGCAAAACCATTTTTAAAAAATGCATTTTTTATGAACCTATTGCAAGTTAAATATTTTTAAATCTTTTTTGGTTGTTAACTCGGTTGTTAAATTATCTTTAAGTGTTAAAATATATGCACTTTTAAATAAATTATTACTTTTTTTAAAAAAGTTTTATGAAAAAGAAAAAAAAATTGTCAAATATTACTGTTTTTTTGCCTATGACAACTAGGCGTAACCCCTTAAAGTGATTTTCTCGAGAAAGCACTTTCTTATTTTTAAATTTTAATGATTTCATCCGGTAGAAAAGTTGTTGATAGTTTTAATAATTTTACAAATAGAAAAGTTTTCGTTTACAATTTTTTTATTAATTGACTCTTTCGTTTTAGATTTTACCTAATTGATAGTTTTCTTTGATTGGCATCTGATTTGCAAATTACAGAATATATAAACATTAATTATATGAAAGAGCTTATCATTAAATCAGAATTGTGTATATTTATAAAACAAGTTGACTTCTCATACAAGTTTTGTGCACACTCTAATTTTATTTCTGTGAGTCATAAACGGTAATTTCTCGTTAAAGCTTGATAAAAATAGTTTGTCACTACGTTTCACACTTTCAGAAAGAGTACTAAAAGTATATAGAATAATTTATAACGATCATTAGCTTCAGAGATACAAATTCCATTTCTTGCTCTTCAACTTGTACTGGTCAATTAAAGAAATAGAAAAAAGTTTTCAAGCTAATTGAAAATGATGACTGAAGTGTGCAACTTTTTTAACAGAAACCAAATTGTCACAATAACAATTGATAATTATTGTTTTGTTTTTCAAAGTTATATTTAGAATTATTATTATTATTTTAACAACTGACAGGCGTTCCAAATAGATGATTGTGTGATTGATTTTAACAAAGGAAATGGGTGCGATAGAAATAAATGATAGTTACAATAGAGATAGAAAAGGACAAGCGTAACTGTCACTGATTTAGTGGTACCGTTAAAGCGGCACTTTTTAAAAAGAGGGGCCCCGTGGTGAAATTCTGAGTAAATAGGCAGGTAATTGTTTGCTTAGATTCTCAGTGTGATGTCACTTTTACAACTGCTCGAATCCACTTTTAAGGTTTAATTTTCAACTTGTGTTGACCATGTGCCAATGCGTCGAATGCATGAAATCGAAACTTTCTTTCCTTGCAAATTTGTCATTGGTCACTGCCTATGTGTATATCATTTACCATCAGACACACGCAACAACCATTATACCCGTCCAGGAAGCTTTCACCTTATTGAACAAGCCTTGCTTTCAAGAAACACAGTCATCATCTATTTTATTTACTCCCACAATCTCCACTACGCTACGTTTTAATCAACATTTTTTCCTAGAATATATTAATTATTTTTATTATCTTATTCGCATATATAAACGATTTTCACATATAATTTATTCCACCGGGAATCTTTCATTTAAGAAAAGATTCTTCAAAACTCGATTATTTACAATTAAGCGTTTTCCGAGGCAGTTTCTAATGTTTAGTGTGAATAACCGAATGCGTTTTAAGTAACTAAAAAAATAATTATATAGGTAGATGGATTTAATATAATGTTCTCGGAACTTATTATTATCTGTCTTGTATCAGATATTTATCTATACGAATCTTGTACATTCTATATTGTCGGTTAATGATCTTTCGGAGATGAAATCAAGAGAGAATAAAAAAGTGTGTTATCAGTACTACTTTTGAAAAAATTGATTAATTGATTTTTCACATAATCCCCCTTTTCCCTTGTTATCCCTTTTAAAAACAAAATTGCAAAAACTGCTGTCTCCTATAAATATGTCTTATTTTAAGACATTTTGGTGTCTAAGACCCAATTAATGTCTTAAAATGAGAAATTTTTTGCGTCTTAGATACAAAAAAGACATCAAAATGTCTTAAAATAAGACACTTAGAAGACAGCTGTTTATTTACCCTTTTTTTGATAAAAAAAAATCATTTAACACCTATAAAATCAGGATTTTTCTCTCTTCTAACCTTTTTTTTTTCAATTTGTGTGTCTATTTGTTTCACTTTCTATGTTTTATTTATTACATTTTAATAATATTATGTATATATTAAAAACAAAAATTCGATGTAAAATTGTTTTTCATAGTTTTTTGAACATTATAGTTTACCATAGATTTTGAATGTCAGAATGTACAGTAGGGAAAAATGCAAAAATACACGGAAAAAAAGTGAAGTAGGAATTTTAATTCTCTCATCCCCTAGGATTGTTCTATATCGAAAAGATACCCCTGTTTTTTTTTAAATAAAAAAATATTTAGAGGTCGCTCAAAGCGCTCAAAGTTTCCCATGTAAAATGCATGGAGAAAAACACTGTTTCGAAGAATTGGTATAGAATCCTTGAAAATGAATATTTTTATGAAAGTTTTTTTCTAGATTTTAAATAAATAACATAAATAATAATCTTTAATAAATTAATGGCTAATTTAATTTAAACAAATTATCATTGTTTTTTTACAAATTTTTATCAAATTGAGCTACAGAGTTGCGATTTTTTCTCAATTTTGCAACTTTTCAGACCGAATATAACCAGTTACTAACAACAATCTAAGTTATCGCGGAGAGAGGTGTCAAATTAATTTTCAAATTATTAAATTAATTACCAGAGACGAGAAACAGAAGTTTAACTGCAACACTGCAAAAACATGGTGTCTTAAATTGGACCTCGAATTGGACAAAAATGTCTTAAATTAAGATACTTTTGGTGTCTAAGACACGAAAAATGTCTTAATTTAAGACATTTTTGAACAATTTAAGACACCTGTTTTTGCAGTGAAGTTATTAGATAATACAGTAAGTAGTTCCCAGATTGTAATAAACATATCAAAAGTAATGATGTAAATAAAAATTTGTGTACTTAACATTTTCATAATAATAATTTGTTGACAATTTTTACTCCATTATTACGTCTTAAATTAAATCTTACCACTCAAAAAAAAATGTTTAATTGAAAAAATTGCTACTCTGTAGCTTAATTCGATAAAAAGTTAAAGTTAAACAATAGTAATTTGTTTAAACAATTTGTAAAATTGTTATTCTAAGATTGTTGTTAGTTGTTAGTAACTGGTTACATTCGGCTGAAAAAGGTGCAAAATCAAGAAAAAATTGCAACTTTGCAGCTCAATTTTTGATAAATAAATGAAGTTAAACAATAGTAATTTGTTTAAACAAATGGTAAAATTATTATTCTTAGATTGTTGTTAGTAATTTGTTACATTCGGCTTGAAAAGCAAAATTGAGAAAAAATTGCAACTCTGCAGCTCAATTCAATAAAAAGTTGTAGTTAAACAATAATAATTTGTTTAAACAAATTGTAAAATTATTATTCTTTGATTGTTGTTCGTAACTGGTTACATTGGACTTAAAAAGTTGCAAAATTGAGAAAAAATTGCAACTCTGCAGCACAATTTGATGAAAAGTTGAAGTTAAACAATAGTAATTTGTTTAAACAATTAGTAAAATGTTTATTTTTAGTTTTGTTGTTAGTAATTGGTTACATTCATCTTGAAATATTGTCAAATTGAGAAAAAATTACAACTCTGTTGCTTAATTGGATAAAAATTTGTAAATAAACATTAACAAATTGTTTCAACAAATTCACAATTACATTGAAAAATGATTAAAAAAAACAATATTTGTGTTATTTGTTTAAAATCTAGAAAAAAACTTTCATAAAAATGATAGAAAATATTTTTTAACGATTTTTTCGTAATTTTGTAATTTATGGGTATTTTTTGGGGCCCTATAAAAAATAGTTAATATTAAAAAATTATATGATAAACAATTTAGCATTATTCTCTGAAGACTTCTGCAGAGAAATAGAGTTTGCGGATTGAAAAATATTCATTTTCAAGGATTCTATACCAATTCTTCGAAAAAGTGTTTTTTCTCCATGCATTTTACATGGGAAACTTTGAGCGCTTTGAGCGACATCTAAATATTTTTTGATTTTCAAAAAAAAACCGGGGTATTTTTTCGAAATAGAACAATCCTAGGGGGTGAAAGCATTAAAATTCCTTTTTTACTTTTTTTGGACCACCTTAATGTACAGACTTAACAATTTGATGATACAGCTAGAGAGCTATACAATTTAATTTTTGGGTTGATATTTAAATATCATTAATTCCGTAGCAGATTTCTAAAAGATTTTTTTTATTTTGCTTCAAATTTGATGGACATTTGAAATAAAAAGTAATATTAGACTTGACTTAAAGAATTATATTATCTGCTTGTTCTTCTCGAAACAATTTTTCCTCTCATTTCTTTTAATTAAAATGTCATAATTTTTAAAAATAAATTTAAAAGATATTTTTTTTTCCGAGGTAAAAAGAGGTGATTTAAAATACTTTGTGTTATAATATTATTTTACTTCAATAATAATTAAAAAGAAAGTCTTATTTTAAGATCTTATTTAAGTCTTATTTTTTCAGTGGTTCTAGACCACTGTAAAGCACGAAAATTAGACCTTATCTTAAGATTTTTTTACGGGAGTAGAATAAAATGAATTAAAACTCGGTTTATTTTTAAAAAAACGTCAGGACAATAAATTGACTGACAAAAAATTTGTGAAAAGCGAATTGTTTTTTTCGAGGTTTTTTTTTTTAATTCTTTACCCATTTATATCAGTTTAGTCGTAAAATCTTCTAAATTAATCAGTAAACTGATGTATGTCAAGAAACTTTTAGTGATAGGACTTTTGAGTTAAACTTAATAAAACCTCACCGTGACCTGTACTCTAAACTTCTATAAAGAAACAATAAAATTTCCTAAAAGAGAATTTGAAATATTAATATAATTAAAAATCCCTTTTTTTCAAAGAAAAATGCCATTTTTGACCTAAAATTGAACAATGAAATCGCTGTTTGATCTCATTTAATTAAGATTCTATTCAAATTATGTAACCAATGTTTGTATACAACTAGTCGCTTAAAACCTCTGCAGTTAAAGCGACTTTAAATAAAAATATGAAAAAAACCGCTTTCATCCCTGGGATTCTTATTAAATAAATTCATTAATTTTTTGACAATATAATACCGAAATCATTTGATACATGCCATTTAATTGTTGTAATTTTGTAAATATTTTTTTCGGGACAATATTCAATTACCAAGAGTATTTTTAGATAAATTAAGCTGTCTTCTAATTCGGATTTATGAGAAAAGAAAAGTTATGAATTATTCTCTGGAGAAAATTTATAGTCACTTCCGTTTTACTGTTTCGTAAGTCAAACAAGAATGAATCACGTGATCCTGTTCATCAGATTTTAAGGAAGTTATTGAACGAAGCAACTGTGGGGCTGGCGGTAGTACTGTACAGACTTTGTGGGATGAGTTTCACCCTATTCTAAATTTTGGGGGAATGGTTAATATTACTACGGACTTCCTTTTTGATCGAGAGGGGTTGCTGGATGCAATAGTTCGAGAGGAAAATACGAGTCCGTTTCGAACCATATCCTCCATGCTACTCGATATCTGGTCAAGCAATATCTATAACGACATGAATAATAGTTGCCCCAATCGATCGATTTATTCCTACACGAATTCGTCTGGCTATTATACCATTTCTTGTTCCCATATCAAAATATTTGCTTAGGTTTAGCAAATATCGGATCATTTAACCGTGCACTCTTCAAAGAGATATTTTTAAAATGTTTATTTCTAAATTGGTTTTTGGGAAGGATTTAATCTCAAAAGCTCAATGTAGAAGAGGAAAAAAAATTCTTTTTTACTAAAAAAAACTTGGTGTGAGGTACCTATTCAATCCAGAAGACAAAACCAACTATCAGCTGCTGGTGATGTCAGCTACTAGTGAGATTTATGGTGTTTGGCCTCTTTTTCATCCCTATAAGTGACACATTCAGGAAGAGGGTTACCATGAAAAAGGGAAGCCGTACCAATTATTTTTCGAGAAAAATTTATTTTTAAAAAGTTTGCCTGCAAAGTTTCTCCCAAGAAATCTTTTAATTAAAATTATACAATTCGAATAAATTCAAATCACGGATTCAATTAAAAAACTTGTAGATTCTTCAAGTTTTTCACGTTTATATTTGAACAAACTTCTTAACTCTTAGTTTAATGATTTTCATTAAATGCGATAATTATTGTGAATTTATTTTGATAAGAAAAGACAGAAAAAGATTTATCTTGAAGTTATTTCCGTTACAGAAAACAGTTTTTAATTATTACTATACTGAAAATGCGAATTAATTACTTTTTAGTGCTATAGATCAGAATTCCCCTGTCTTGTCATTATTATAGAACGGTATCTTTGGTGTCACAATATCACACATACTTTCATCGATTATCTCTCAAACCCTCCTTGAAAAATCAAATATTAGTTTCGCATTGCAGTTTAATTCATTCAACCTGCTTTCTGATTTCTTAGAAAATGTAACCGTATCATGTATATATCCTTGATGCAGGAGGTCACATGGATCATATTTGAAAACTATGTCAAAGATTATATTTCCTTATCAGCATCTGGGTCCAGTTTAATCGCTCAAAATAGGACTATAAATTGTAATTCTTAAATCACATTAAATCGCCACATCTTACGAAACAGTCTAGAATTCCAGATTACATCTTAATATAGATCTATTTTCCACTGAATCCTTTAGATAATTTATTCGAAACAATTTCTTCTGCTTTCTAATATTCCACAATAATTCCTTCTTATATTCAATTAGAATAGAATTATAAATTTTATTATGTATTGCACAACACATTAAATTATTACATATATTATTGTAATGGAATATTAGAATAGCATTATTAGAAAAGATTAGAATGTTTATGTCGTGATTAATTTTTCGAAAAATAAATAATTCGTTTTTTTGATTAATAAATAATTTTCTCCTCTTGTAATTAAAAAGATTTAATTAAATAATAATAAAACGTACATTAGAATAGCATTTTTTAAAAGAAAACTTTTAATTATCAGCTATTATCTGTAATTATATTATTTAAGATGCTGCACTTAATGGAATCTAATTATCATTTATCATTTTCCAATTAATTGACGTCTTTGTGTTTGGAATGAGAATTTTATTTTATGTCAGGATTTAATTTCGTTTTAAGAATGAGAATTTCATTTTCTAGTTTAATGATAATGAAAAAGGCGGTTATCCGAAGGATACTTGAGAATAATAATTATTTATTCATTATTGAAAATCATTTTCGCAATAGGCAAACTTAACAGTGCATTTTAGGTGCGTGCGCACGTGTAATCAATAATATACCTCTTGCTCACATTTACATGTATTCTCTACCTCAATTTGAGAGAACAACATTTAAATTAAATTACACCTCTCGACTGTTTGCATAAAAATTATTACCCTCTCTGTTCTCATGAAAGAATCTTTATGAACGAAAGTTTAGTTTAGGAAAACGCCAATTTCAATATAACATTACTTGCTTTCTCTACTTATAATTCATTCATTACGCAATTTATAATAAACAAGCATTCTCACTCATTGTTTAAATCCCAACATCATTCAATATGTTCTCAAATCCATTTTAGTATTTTTTAAAATCAGCATTGTTGCGTTAGAAACAAGTGTAGTAAATTTGTCAGTAAAATATCTCCATTCAAATTTACTGAGATCTTATCATATCAATGGATTTTCAAAGATTATTGTCTGACAAATTAATTTGGCTATCAATCAATCGAAATTTGAATGAATGGAAATTTTAATTGATTTATTTCAAAAGATTGTGGCTATTGGAAAAAAATTTAGAGAAATTAAAGCCTATTGTAATTTGAAGCTATGTATTGCAGTTGTAAATTAATATTATAATATTAATTATATTTAAATTTCATTTTAAAACCATTTCTTTACTCTCAAAAAAAAATTCTTATAACTGTTGTTTTTTCAAGGTTTAATAGACACATCCTCCCCTGAATTAAATTTTCTAGGATTAAATTGGAATTAGGTCACAATTGATGACATATTTAGAAGCCATAATAGAGTACGAAGTATAGGATTGATTAATTAATGCTCTTGACTTACTTTGTAGTTTACAAAGTAAGCAAAGTTTTATAGAAACCAATTTAGAGGGATTTCGACATATGCCAAATTTGGCGTTTTCATTTATATGAGTGTTTCAAAAGTTATTATTTTAGTGCAGGAAAAATTACTTTTTAATAACTGCATTTCCCAAGTGTCGTTATGCACACTTATGAGCATGTCATTAGGCAAGAAAATACTCAAAGGAAAGAAAAAAAAAATTGTGATTATTATTTAGGTTAACATCGCATAATTCCCTCTTAGTGCAACTTTTAGAAGTAAAAGGAAACTTTTAAAGCGCATTTTAACAACATTAATTATTAATATTCTTTTAAAAGATTGTCCGTCTTTTTAAGGGAGCTAGAAAGTGGGCCTTTTTTCTTGAAATAGATTTAGATATGTTCCTGAAATAGAAAGCAAAAGAAAGGGATGTTTCGTTCCTAACCATTTTCTTTGTCATGACTTTTGTAATGGCTTGTAATTCTTTTGAGAGCTATGAAGGTAGTCAAGTATATCTTGTTTAAAGGACCAAAATACTTCTATTTGGGAAAGTTGGTGCAGGGCTGTAGGATGTCGTTTATTTCGAGGTTTTAAATTTTATGAGGGATCTGTAACTTGTCTTTTCTCTGAAGAATTTCTTTGACAAGAATTCGCGGTCCCCTGAGGCTTAGAGAGAGGTTTCTCTCCCTTCGAAGTTGCCGACTCGAAGGACTTTTCTCTCTTACTTCAAGTCTCTTTACCCCCAAATCATCCAGAGAATCCTTATTTCCGTCTTTTAGTACTCTACCAGCTAAAAAAGTAAATCCAATTTCCGCATTTTCTGAATTATTTATACCAGTTCTTCAAATTTGAATAACCATCTCTCCCCCCTAATTAATACAGTTTTAGGCAAATTTTTCTCTGATTTAATTATTTTTATTATCAGATTTACATTGAGAACAAAGTTTATGTACCTAAATTTTATAAATTATTTATTAAGTGTATGTAGCGCTTTATGTACAAATTACTGGTATTCGTATTTTGCGTTAAGGTTTATTTAGCATTCGAACGATTTATAGAAACAGGAGTCTTTTTAAATTCTTGATAAATTCTCGCACGACGGACGCAGGAGCTTTAAAGTCCTTAAAGCAAGTGTCGGCTAAATGCTGGTATACGAAAGGCTGCGGAGTTAATCTCATTCCATATAAGTAAATTGTGAGAGGTTAAAACGAACCGAGTAAATGATTTTCTCGGAGTGCATTAGGCATTCATTCGCCCCACTTGAGAGTTCTTTGTGTACCCTTTACTTACAAAACGAACGATACGTAAAGTCTTGTTCATTAAGTATGCGGCGAACAGGCTTCATGGCGCATATATATACGAGTTAGGGGACCCATGCACTGGGGTAGTTATACTATTGATTCTTTTCACCCTGTTCCGCTGAATTATCGAGAGTCCATATCTTATGGCCAGTTGCTGGCATTGTGCCCTCACTACGCATATATACATTAAATACCCAGCCAGACCTTATGGGAAAACTTTAGATTTAAAAAAAAAAACTGGAAGAAAATAATATATAAAAAGTTGTTACATCCAAGAGACTTCCTAAAAAGTTTCGCTAAAATGTACGTCCACTTATACTAAAAAGTTATTATATCCGTCTAGGCTAAAAAGTTGATATAACTCAATTACGAAATTTTGTTATTTATTTTTCTTAATAGCTATACACGAAAAAAAATTTGTTCTCGAGAAAGTCGGGAATTTTTCGAGAATTTTTACGTATGTGGAGTTCACAATGTTTTGAGCAACGTTTATAATCTATATAGGATTGGAAGAAAAAATTTTGTAATATTCTTTGTTAAAATTTTTTTCTTTTAATAATCGTTGAACGATAATAAACCTGTAAAAAAATGTTTCATTCTAAAATTTATAATAATTTGCGTAGAAAAGTATTTTTTTACGTTGATCTTGACGTTGATCATAAACGTTGTGAATTTCAGTACCGACGTGAATTTTCTCATAAATCTCGGATAAAAGAGAACATTTTTTATTTTATTTTTTATTGATTCTTGAAGAATTTTTATTAATGATTTTAAAACGTTTTTAGAAGAGATTCTGAATCTCTGCAGTAAAAAATATATGTGGTTCGATTATAACTTTTTATTCATAGTGAATAGTAAAAATTGGTTCAGATGCATATGTTTTTAAGGGCATATGATGAAATATTAAGTCACTGATAGACAAAAATTTTCCGTAAAGTTTCTAATAAAATACTTAATATTTTGCCACGAAACTTGGTAGATTTGTCTAAAATACACTGAAAAAAAGAAATTATTGGATTTAAAAACATTTGTAAAACCGATTTGTAAAACCAATTTTGTTTAGACTTTGGCTTAAAAATTTTTTTTTTACTTTCTGAAAATGTGGAAATTTTTTAAAAACTTAATTTTAAGGCAAAATTAAAATAAACTTCTAAATAAACAGACATTATTATTTGAGATTTTTCAGTAATTCTACTAAGTTTTGCGACAAAATATTTAGGGGAGAGGGCCCCAAGTTGGACACCCTTTCGTCTTATTGCTGTAGAATCCAAACCAAATAAAATATATTAAAATGTTTTATACCCGATGAAAGTACAATTTATAAGGTAACTTATGGCCACAGAGATAAAATTTTATTTTGAACATAAACATTTTTTAAAGCGTTTTTTCTAATTGTTAAAATTGTCGGTCTAAAAAAAAGTGGCCCCAAAATGGACACCTTCTTAAAAATCTCTGAAAATTGTAGTAAATAAAAAATTAACATCGTGTAACAATTCTTAAACTAATTTTTAATCATTTTACGGAATTTATCAAGAAATAACATTTCTAAAAACTTCAATTTAATAGCTTAACAGTAAAAAGTAATAAAATATCGAAAAATATCGATATATCATTTTTTCTAACGATAACATCACATTTTATGGTGGAAAAAAAAATTTTAATCAATTGGCTCAAAAAATTATTGAAAACATTGTAAAATCGAAAATAAGCAAATAAATACATTGAGATTTGAGGCCTGTCCATCTTAGGGTACATGACACCATTTTTTAATCCCCAGTAAAAAAATATATACGAACACTGAATTAGTAAAATCATTTTAGGATACTATTATACGATAAATAATGAATATTATAACGTTAAGCACTCATTCTAAATCATAAATTTAAATAACTTTACCAACTTGAGAAAAAACTGTCACAAAACTTTTTTTAGACACAAAATTACGTGGTATGTGTAGAAGAAAAACCAACTGGTTTTTTTTCTTCAAATGTGCATCAAAATCTTCGTCTATACAAACAACAAAAATGACAAAAAGCATAAGGCGCTGTCACCTTAAACAAAAATTTTATACGAAATGTCCATCTTGGGGCGCTGTCCATCTTGGGGCCCACTTCCCTAGTTATTTTATTAAAAATAAAAAGTTAAAAAATGTTTTGCCCCTACCAGTGACAGCATTCTTTTTTAAAGGTTTTGAATATGTATTTATTGTTAGTATTATAAATTTTTCAATGGAATGTAAAGCACTCAATAGAAACTCAAGAAAAAGTATAATTAGATGTATTAATTGACATTGATTATTAATTAAAATTTATTCACTAATTTTTTAATTATAATTGCAATTCATGACGTCTAAAGTAACATACTTCTTAAATATTATGAATATTATAATTTTTAAAAATTAATAAGTGAATAAAAAATTTTTTTTTCAGGTGAGTCCACTTCCCGTATATTATCGCCATGAAATCTTTTTGTGAGTATTGAGTCTACTTATATTGTTAATTTCATTAAATTCAAATTCCCAATGAGGGAAAGTTGGGTAAATTGGCACTCGTTAATAATTTTGTCATAAATTAATAATAAGCAAAAAATTGTTTTTATCAATAAAAGACTTTAGATTCTAAAAAAATATTAAAATTATATCACAATTATTTAATATTTTGTTTTTAATCAAAACTTTTTGACAGGCTTTTTACCCGACACACCCCTACTATTAAATGAAAAACATTGACTTCAAAATTGAAATTTGTATAATAAACTACATGTAAATTTATTTACATGGCTCAAATTCGAGTTGTTTCTTTGTGAATAAATAAGAAACATCGCCTCAATCGAAATTCAAAATGAAGGAGTTTAGGCTTTTTTGAGTTGCGAATTCACAGCGCGATTTTGGGTCGAGTATAAGCCACTTATGCAAATGCAAAGAGGGTTTTCCTTGCACACGCGATAGATCCGCTTAACTTTTAAAAGACGGTATAGCTGTCGTCTGCTTTGAACGAAAAAAAGCTAGAATGCATTTTAAGATTTGCATTTGTTGCACGATTTTCTCTAAGCCATAAAATTTTAATATTAATATTTAATATGATAATAAATTTGTTATGAAGAAACGCTCATCTTCACGGGTCATTTATATTCTTTATAGGGCGAGAGAGTCAATTTTCTGCAAATTTTTGATGAAGAAGATTTGTATTTTTATCCCCGTTTTTAATAATGGATTTATTTTTTCTTTAAATAATTCATTTTTATGCTTATAATTTTATTTGTTTTGTTTTTGTTTTTTGGCAAATTTTTCCGTTTGTTTAACATTTTACATATATATTTTACTTCTAGTGAAATTGAAAAAGTTTTGCTTCATATTCGATTAACTTTCTGTGTATAGCTAAGGGTCGTTTCGTTCAGAGAAAAGAGGAAATTCATTTTGCATATACTAGAATATCGTTTCCAATTTCAACGGTCACTAACACATTTAAATACTTTTGATCACGTGAAATTTGATTTGAATAGAGAAATCGAAGTGCAAAATGTATTCTTTATTTTTAGTGTGGCAGAGTTTCTATTCTCTATATACACATATATTGTAGAAATAAATGTTTCAGTTACTATACAAAATTTATAATATTTAAATAAAAATTTGTATATCCCTAGATCTATTAGAATTGCATTAATTCACATACATATTTTTTAATGCTTGTATATTCATATTTATTCTATTTTGAGTTCAAAGCGAACTTTCTCTTCCGGTTCTTTCACACATATTTTTTTCTCAAATTTTTTTTTTACTTTTTTATAATCCCTAACATACAAAAGAAACGGATAAATAATTCAAGTCTTCCGGATCAGTTTATTTATCGTGACAGTTACAGAATAAATTTATTTACTCATTTTATTTATAGGTATAGTTTGTTATTTTTTAGTTTATAATCATTATACGCAGTAGGGATTTTAAACTGTAAATTTTTCATCTTTTTTATATTTTTTCACCTAATAAGTATGCTATATCATCTATTTCAATAATATTTGTTACTTTTTTCAGGTAATTTGGGTAATTTTTAATCTTTTTCCCTTAAAAGCATTTCTTTTTTTAAAAGTTTCAAAGTAGTATTTTAAAATTCTAATTGTGATTCTAGTTTATTATTATTATTATTATATATAGAATAATAAGACTTAAAAACAGGGTGAAACTCTCTTGAAATTATCATATTATTATCGTTACATAAAAATATGACAGCACGCTTTTTCATAAACGTTTTTCACTTAGAACTAGAAAACGCGGGTGTACGAACTTGAGGAAATAATGAGTAGTGAAAATTTTAATTCTGAGAGATTCTCACATAAAAGTATAAACTAATGTCTTCTTAAAAACAGTCATTTGCGGTTCAAGTTCTCATCTTTGAACCGCAAACCTATACTTTACGTGTTTGGTACATCCTCGAGAAACTCGTAATTATTTTGTAAAAAATGCCACTGACAGTGAATTGTAGGTGTCCTTGAAATATGCAATATATGTATATAATATACTTTATTTTTATCTATTATAGTGAATATATATCTTAAATCTTAATTATCTAACATGTACAAAAAAATTTTAACAATGCATGATATTCTTACGAAATTGTGTTTGTCTATTTGAAACAATGTAACAGCAGTTTTTTAATCGATTAAGTTCCTATATACTGATGAAATGATTGCCTCGTGAAATACTTTTCTGATACTTTTAGTGTATTGACTAAAGATGTTCTTAATTAATTGATCAATTTTCTGACGACATTATATCATGAATCAGCATCTAACAAGTCTTCTCTTGTATTCGGGCAAGATTATATCTTCTTTTTTCTTAACATCTGGCTCTTTCGAAACCAGAGCCTTATTTACAGACTATTAGTCTAATAATAATGCATGAAATTTAATTATAACTAATTTTAACTCCATCATCGCTTTTAACAACTTCAATCTTCAAATTACGGTTTAGAATTAAAACCAAAGAACTATGTCCTTAATCGATTATAAAATTAGATACATATAGTTATTTTAATTTTAGCAATTAAATGTATAATCTTGCTTGCTTTTTAGTAACAATAATAACGATTATATTTAATGCCGAAACAAAGAAATAACAATCATTCCGGGTGAAAGTATTATCCTCTAGCGTGTTTATTATAATAATTTGCATAATAAATGTGAGTAATAATATTTTCACTTGGATTTATAAAATTGCAGAGGAATTAGAGAAATATTTTCATTTCCGTTGAAGCAAGTTATACATACTTTATTAATACTGATAGTTATTAATTTTTACTCTCGTTGGCTCTTCACACGAGTAGCAACACACATGTTACAGAGTGAATATTTTCCAGTGTTGGCGTAGGTGCGTGTACTTCGGCCAGATGGCCAAAGCTCGCGGACTGTTTGAAATACGCTTGTTTGATTTACCTATGCAATTTGCATTTCATGATTAATCTGATTGCACTGAGGCATTTGACTTGTTTTCATTCTTAACCAGACTGGGAGCGCCCCCCTGCTGCGTGAGAAACCCTTTGGCATGATTCACAAATCACATCCGTGCTCATATCCATGATATTCATCTTAATGCACGCATCGTTTAGTATCCTCCTGATTTATTCTATTTTTCAGTCATCAAGTTTTTTTAAACCTATATTGACTTTTATGCCCATTAATCCCCTAATTCTTCAATTCTGGTCGTCTCAGGACACCAGAACCGTTTCTTTTTTAAATGATAAATATAAATAAATAAACATATTTTTTAATATTGATTTGAAGAGTTTTAATATACGTACGTTTAATAGAATCTAGATTCTACCACGGAGATTCTATACCCGGATTTTACATTCCATTATATCGAGCCGATTCCACATTCGTGGTTTTATATTCTAGATTTAACATTTCAGATTTCACATCTCATATTTTATATTTACATTTTGGATTCCACGTCTCGGACTTTATTTTCTAAATTCCACATAACAGATTCTACATTTCGGATTTTCCATTATTGATTCCACACACATCCCAAAATTTAAATTCTAGATTCCATAGCCAGTTATTTTAACCTGAATTCTGGTTAATTTCTCCAGATGTCCGGTTAATTTTACCAGAATTCCGGTTCAAATAACCTGAAACTATAGTAATAGTAAGGGGCCCGTATCATTTTGACACAAATGTTTTCGGGCAACTTGTTATATTGTACTCCTAAAGATAAATGTTATATTTTACTCCTACTAAAATCAAAGACTTTTAAGTTTTAATTATTCAATAATTGAACTTATTGGATTAATTAAGTCTTTTAATATTAATTTAATGTATTAAAATCAATTATTTAATAAATAAGACTTAAAAATCTTTGATTTTAGAAGGAGTAAAATATAACATTCATCATCAGGAGTACAATATAACAAGTTGCCCGAAAAAATTTGTGTCAAAATGATACGGACCCATAGTAAGGCACTATTTAACATGACTTTCTGGTTATTTTAACCGGGCATTTCTTTCAGTGTAGTTCTTTCGTTTAGATAGAAATCTAGGAGTACACTGCAAAAACATGGTGTCTTAAATTGGACAAAAATATCTTAAATTGAGATACTTTTGGTGTCTAAGACACGAAAAATGTCTTAATTTAAGACATTTTTGAACAATTTAAGACACCTGTTTTTGCAGTGATAGCAGCTAAACATTCGGCTGTGTCAGTTAAACATATAAATCTAAGTAGACATGTAGCCATACAATTTTACTCATACACTGTAAAAACATGATGTCTTAAATTAGACAAAAATGTCTTAAATTAAGATACTTTTGGTGTCTAAGACACGAAAAATGTCTTAATTTAAGACATTTTTTAACAGTTTAAGACACCTGTTTTTGCAGTGTAGGATTTTATTATAAAAATGTCGTATCAGAGTATAAATGCCTTGTAAACAAAATTTTTTTACAATTAGGGGAGAGTTGCCAAAAACGGGCTAGCGCCTAATTAAAAAACGTAAATATATTAAAAACAAGCCTGTCGCCTAATACGGGTCCCATGAATTTATTAAATTTCCAATTAAATAAGCGGAATCTTCTTTACTCTATGAAGTTACGGTGCTAACAGTGATCATAGCCTATAATACAAAGAAAATTTTGCAAATTCAAATTGCCACTTCTTTTTCTAACCTCAAAAATAATTTTTAATTACTAAGCAGAATATTTAACAAAAGCTATTTTTATGCTGTGAAACAGTTAAATTCTGAAATTAAATGTTAAATTATTTAAGATTGTACAACTTTTTCATATAGTTATTATTTTAATGTCATAAAAATCATATTTTATATAATAGAAAGACGGACTAGAATGAATTTTTTTAAAAATTAATTAATTGTCTTTTAAACAATTATAAAGGTTTTCATTTTATCAATTACTTAGAGGAAATTTTGATAATAAATATAGGTGCATTATCGTTTCTTTTTTAATTCACTATCTAAATAATTTTTTGCAAAATATGGATAGGGGCCCGTCTTCAGCGACTTTCCCCTATTTACTTTCTCGTGACATGTTTCGTTTTTTAATAATCTTTTCAAATTTCTAATTTTTGTTTTATCGATTTATACATATTTATTTTACTCACTTTCTAGTTAATTTGCAATTTTCTAGTCTTTTCTTTCACTTTTTAATTATCATTTTATAGTTATTTTATAATAGGAATACTTGTAAATCGGGATGTTTAATCACGTTGAATCGGAAATATGAAATCTGGGATGAGGAATCTGGGAAAAGTTACGCAATCGACTCCCTACTGCATCCATTAGTTTGGATAATAGGGTACCTCTCTAAATCTGAATTAGTGAAAAATCGATCACTAATTTAAATTAGTAGAAATGTTTTAGTGAAAAGTGACTAAAAAATAGTAAAAATTTTCTCTAATTTTAATTAGTGACCGAGTTTTCACTAACTCAGATTAAGAAAGGTTTCTATAATATTATAAATGCATTCTCCTCTCGCAAAAAAAAAAGTTCATTACATTTTACAGAACTTGCCGTACTCTATTTACAAAATTCAGTTTTTTGTACATGTATTTTTTTTTTAAAATTTAAGAAATTTTATGACAAACTACAAAATTGTTCAAGGTATTGCTAAACAGTTAGAAAATTTATCATTATAAATTCTCGAACCTGTATTTTAAAAAGTACCAACTAAATCTTCAAAAGTATCTTTGTTTAGAAATGCCCTACATTTGAAAACATACAAATATATATTCCCCCTCTTTTCTAGAACACACACAAGAGATAACTGCGCATTATCTACAACTTAAGAATAAAAAAAATAATTACTTCAGAGCTTAAATCTTTTCCCAGATATTTTATCAGTGAAACATTCAAATAAAGATAGTATTTAGACAGTTTTCTAGCTTTTGCTGTCGATAAAGAGCAAAACTGATAAGCTACTAGAGTTTCAGAAATCTTTGACGAATACCGAAATTATCTGTGTTATATTATAGATGCATTAGATAAATTCAGTAAGCTCTGCAATACGACAAGTCTCGCGAAAGTAAACAGGTAAAGCAAGAGAGGTCGAAGACACATGTTGCACAAACCATTCCATTGTTAAGAATGAATATACCGGGTGACCTGTCGGTAAATTTTTCATTTAAAAAAAGACACTTTGAAAACACATTTGGTACTTCCAGCTAATAATTTGTATATTTTGAGGCGTGTTCGGTCATGCTTGAAAAGTGAAGAGTTCCATTGTCAAGAAAGGCCATGAGGTCCCATATAAACATGTAACGGGAGGCCCAATCCAATGAGTTATTCATACTCAGGCTTTGCATGTAATGGGTATAAGGGCCGCGTAATTTCAACGCATCTGGTACGCAGCCGACCCAAAATACACGTGCACAGCAGATTTAAGAAAGGGCCCAGATACACCTGGAAGCAATGCAATTAAGGTTTCGTTGAATTAGCTGCAGTTTTGTAATTGAGTTTAGTCATTTTTTATATTTATGCGTGCTCCTCTTTCTACTCACAGACTTGGCAGACTTTCAGTTTAAGAAACGTGCTTTTATTTTAATAGGATTAGTTTTATTAGCATTTTCTCTATTGTAGTATATTTTATGCCTTAAAATAATTTATATAGTTTATTGGTAGGTTTCCGGTTTCTATCAAGTTTAATTTTATAGCTCCTGTAAATCAATTTTACATTTAAAACTTCTTTATCAATTTTATAGTTTTATTACTTGATGGATTTTACTTTTACTGCTTTTTATCAAATCTATTTTAATTACCTATGGTAATGGAACCAATAGTCGATCAACATCTTGAGATAAAAAAGTAAGATTTTCAATAAAACTCAATAAATTCAAAACGAACTATGCATTTTGAATTTTCTTTTTTAAATTATGTAGTGGAAGCTCTGCAAATGCGTAACCGTTGACATCGAATTATTTTGTATAAGTTATTTATTGTAAAATTAAAATTTAAAAAGGACCTTCTTTTGGGGGTTAGGGACCCAATAGTCGATCAGCGGCAAAAATGGCTTAAAACCTTTTGCACCAGTAGTCGATCAATCTTGGACCAATAGTCGATCACACAACTTGAAATACAATTATTTAGTTAATTAACTAGAAAAATGAGTCGTAGTACTTAAAAATTAATGTATTTATAAGTTTTACAAATAAAATTAACAACAAACAAATAAAAATTACATGTAAAGCGCAAATTAATCGACTTATATCAAACTGTATCAAACTGATCGACTATTGGTACCCGATCGACTATTGGTGCCGTTACCTTACTACTTTTCATATGAATTTTGAAAAAAACGAAAAAAGGTAATTTAACCAAAGAAATCACCGACAGAAGGATTTTAGGTTAATTTTTAAATAAAATATCACATCGAATATTCATCGCTCCTTTTTTCTATTTGTGTCTTAAATTTTTTCAGTCATTCAAGGTGAAACCATTATACACCACTTGTGATTGTACACATCATTATTATTCATACTACTTGAAAGTAACGTGTTATTTAGAATTTCGAGGAATATTTTTATCCGATAAATGTTGAACGAGATTCTAGTTTATTTGTCAAAGGTGGGAAGCACTCCTATGTCACGTTTATTTTAAATACCAAAAGATGCACTCATTGTTTTCACATTCATCGTGACCTTAAATCCTTTAAAGGTCCAGAGTGAATATATTTATCAGGTTATACTTCCCCTACCCTTGAAAATTTATTGGTTGTATGTCAAAATCAATATAAGTTGCACAAAAAGATCTTTCTTTTTAGTTGTTTATTTTAATATTGTTTTTATTTCGTTTTATTAATAAGAACAATTATTGATTAATATTGATATTCTTATAAAATACAGGCATATTTTTCTTATTCTCCCCTCACTTTTCAAAAAATCTCCATTAATGTGTCCAAATTGAGGCATAGACATCTTTGATCTTGTAACATTTCAATCTGATCGTTACCTGAAAATAGTAGTTTGAATGACACTTCGAAATGGAGTGTGTCTTTCCATAAAAAAAAACATCGAGATTTCAATAACGTCTTAACAGAATGAGTTTCAACAAAAGCAGGCAGCGGATTTGTCGATTGATTATTAGAATATAAAAACTTCAAGTCATTGACCCCATATGGACCTGTCGGGATCCCTGACTCTGTTGTCGTTGTTCTCTTATCGGTGGCACAGCATTCGAGACGTGCTTCGTATTCAAGATGCGTTGAGGATTGACTTAAGAAGATTCTCACGCGACATACTGAGGTCGTTAGAAAAGTTTCAGAAGGTTGTTCTCTTCATTTGGAAATCAATTGTCAGTGTCAACAAAGGTTTTGAATTCAAAAAAATCTCTCGGATAATTTAAAAACCTTTAAATATTCAGATCTTTATCTTACGAAATTGACTTAATTTATATAAATTGCGTTGACATTCATTCCTTTTCAATTTCCTTCAATCGTATATCAACTGGAAAGTTGCTAAATTAATTTTTTTCCTTGCTTATTTCTTTTCTTATTTACGATAACTATATACTTTTTTAGGTTTATAAAACCTTCATTTTTATCAAAATATTTTCACATACAAGTCTTTTTTCCATGTTAATCAGGCTACTTTTGATAAATTCAGATCAAAGGCCACATAGCGTTTGATTTACTGACATTGAAGGACGAAAATGCTGATAAAAGTAACAAAATGATGCTCATCTGTTTTGTATTCTAGTGTTAATATCTCGGTTAATATAGAACTTTGAGATAAAGATAAGGCTTTTCACGCTCTTGGCACATTTGAAGAATAAGCCCTTCTGTTTTGT
Source organism: Ganaspis brasiliensis (assembly GCA_037103525.1). Taxonomy (NCBI): domain Eukaryota; kingdom Metazoa; phylum Arthropoda; class Insecta; order Hymenoptera; family Figitidae; genus Ganaspis; species Ganaspis brasiliensis. Next base: position 4,214,164 of record JAZKLR010000009.1, on the reverse strand, counting down.
TAGGAAAATGGTTTTAACCCTCAACAAAGCTCGAGAAATGAGTTATCTAATCTTGGAACGAACCCCAGCTGCGTTTGTATTTAAAAATACACACCGCACGCAACACAAACTTATATTCTTCGTTATACCTATACTAGACAAGTGCTAACGACCACCTAATTCTGACATTCGAAATATATAAAGATTGTTAATTTTTTTCCATTTTTAAGACATAAAAAGTGAAGTTTATTGAGCTCCAAATACGCAGCTGCACATGCTATATTAATTATAGACATTTTATAATCATATTTGTTTAAAAAACGATCATTTAATTTTAATGTACCGTCGAGCTATTTTGTGCACAAAACCGCTCTTTTTACACTCTGTACTTTATTAAAATTCAGAATTTAAAAAAAAGTATAACTATTTATTTAGATTGTGGACACCCTTCTAAAGGTGTCCTATAAGTTACCCGGCAAGAAAAATTTTTTTTTTGAGTTATAGAAACTCAAAATCGTACACAGTGGGGCTATTTTGTGCATCAAAGTTTGTTTATTTATAAAGTTGTGTAAAATTTTTTTTTTTGTGTTTCTTGTGTGAAGTATTTTTTTCTAGATATTCCAGTGTACAATAAAGAAAGCCAAAGATAAAAATATTTTTTTTGTAAGAATTGTTTAACTAATTTGAAAGGAAAACACTGGAATTTTACAAAAATGTAGATTTACAACTCTCTAAATCTGAATTAGTTGAGAATAACTCATTTCAAAGTAAAAACTCAGGCATTAATTTAAATAGTTATATTTCTACTAATCAGTTAGTAAAAAAATAACTAATTATTAGTCAAATTCATTTTTAAGTTATGTCAAAATAACTAATATTTTAGTAAAATTCTGTTTACGACAAGAATTTGTATAACAAAATAGCTCCGCTTGACGGTACATATTCCATTTTAATATATTTTAATGTATATTCCAATATATTGCACATTAATTTTCTAAATATATTATTTATTAAATTATTAACTAACTTTTTTTTAACGTTAAATCAAAGGACCAAAAAGAGATTCATTTTATCATCTCTGCGATCCTATTTTCGTAATTGAAAAATCGAGAAATTCGTCTTGCAACCTAAAAGCCGGTTTTTTATACAAGCCTCGTAAAAATGTTCCTCCGTGTTTTTAGCAATAAAATCAGCAGTGAAACGACAACCCCGACCTCTTGTGGTTTATGAGAATCTCCGGGTTCTTATTCACAACAAAGTTCCTTGAGCTTACATACATCTTAGCAGTGTCATTCCTAAACATAAGAGACACAGTTTCAAACAAGTATGAAATGCTCCTATTTTTTCTTTCTTTTTTTTTCACATTTTCATCCAAAGTTTCAAACATGGAACACGCCTTTGGGAAAGTGTAAAATGTAACTTTAAAAAAAAACCCTAATATTTCACATTGTACCTACTGCGACAAAAACAGAAAGTTTATTTCCATATTTTGTGTACTTTGAAGCCTAATATTTATAATACTTAATAATAACAACTTACTCTCTAAATCTGAATTAGTTAAAAGTAACTAATTATTAGTAAAATCGTGGATGAGTTTTTGTTTCATCAATTAATGAAAAATAACTAATTATTAGTAAAAAATTAGTTAAAGTTTGACTAATTAAATTAGTAAACAGAAATTTACTAAAAGATTAGTTTTTTTGACATAACCTAAAAATGAAATTGACTAATAATTCTGTGGCTGAAAAGCATAACATCATAACTAACATTTTATCGAATTTAAGATAACATCAGATTTAAGTTAATTTAGTAATGCTTTTTAAAGTTTCATAACAGTAAAGTGATTTAAATGTTTATTTACGTAGAAAATAATTAATAACACAACAGCATAACTGCATTCAAATCGAAAAAAAGAATTGATATTCTTTTTTAAAGCGTTTATATTTTATTAAAATTGATAAACAGATGTAAAAACTACACTAGAAAATAGGATACAATGCCAAACACCAAAAATATTGGTTGATTTTTCGATTTTACAAAACCAAGAAAATAAACAAAAACAGGTTTTTCTCAAAACTATGAAAATGCAGTTATGTTATTCTGCCTTTCAGCCACAGAATTAGTGACTGAGTTTTTGCTTTCAAATTAGTTATTTTGAACTATTTCAGATTTAGAGTGTACAATTTGAATTTATATTATTAAACAATTATTTTTATTCCAAGTTTCTGCACTGGAGAAATGTTTTCCAAAGTAGTTAATTAATTCGATAAATTTTGAATGCAGTAACCTTTTTGATATTTTTTTAGCAATTCCGGTTTTATCCGACTCTCTATTTCGATCGATCGGAACTGGTTCCGCGTGAATTCTCGCTCGGCAACAAGGTGTCCGGAAATAAACTCGCTTTATAATTGTTGGCGCCATTAACACCTTTCCATATTTTCACTCTTAATGTGCAAAACTCAAAAAATAGTTGACCCCCTTCTAATAATTGAAGTGCACTGAAACTCGTTAAATACCAAAGCATTAAAAGGGGTCATTTCACGCAAGATTTTTGTTATGCAGTTTAGCCTAGTTTCCAACTTCTACGATGCTTATACAGAAAAAAAACATTTTACTTGAATTTTTGAAAAATTACATTTAAATTGTGTTATGTTAAAATTTTATTATAAATGTATCCAGAATTTTGTCCGACATTTTGAAGTTTGAAAAATCATGAAAGGTTACACAATATATAGGGTGGTTTTTTTTTGAATTTTTATTTTTTCGCTCCTAAAGATCATTGTTTATTGAAAGAAATGTACCTCTATTTTTTATTTTTAAATTAATTGATATTTAGTGAAGATTCCTATTCGTCTTTTTTTCCAATAAATTTAGGACGTAAAAATTGTTTTTCAAAAACTATTTTTTTCACTCTTTAACTTTTTACTTGATATAAAGTTGTTATTATTGCAACAATAGTATAGTTTGTTTAAATTATAATTCATGGTAAATGTTTTTTGTTATTTATTCCAAGCATAAAACGTTATAAATTAAAAAAAAACCTATTACTTTCTAGCTACTTGACAAAAGGGTATTAAATAATATTAATATTTTGATTAAACGATTGTTATAAATAAATGTTATAGTAAATTATTTGAAATCGAAAAAAGGGGTATCTTTTTTCGATTAAGAGTAATTCTATCTACTCTCTTAATCTGAAAAAGCGATAAGTATACCACTGATTCCAATAAGCGTATATACGCTGTTAAATCAGTGAAATTTCACTGATTAACTAGTGATTTTTTACTAATTCTAAAGCGTATGTACGGTACACTATTTGGAATCAGTAGTATACTTATAGCTTTGAAACAGTGAAATTTCGCTTTTTCATATTTAGAGAGTATGGGGTAAGAGCATAAACACTAAAACAAATTTTTTTGATCACCCGTCTCCCTAATACGTAATCAGGGAATTTGTTCGAAACTTTATGCAATTTGTAGAAGTAAAAGATTAATTCTACAGAAGTGACATATATTTCTCTCTTTCTCGAATTCAACCCTTCTTCAAATGAAGATTCCCATTAAGATAAATGAACCAATTTTCTCTGTTATTGTAATTACACCAAGTTCGTTTCTAAAAAGCATCTGGCATTTTCTCTTTTCTCTCTCTATTTTTTTTTTTTTTTTTGAAAATTATTTTCTCTCTTGTTTGTTTCATTTTCCGTTTGAGAAAAAAAGCAAGCTTTGCAAAAACTTGCAACGAACATGGATGTAAGCGCCTACTTACAATTTACGTAGGTAGATACCCTGACACATGCATGAATGCAGTTCATTGTCCCTGATTGTCCCTGTGAATGCAGCCTGAAACAAATCTTTCAAAGACCGCGTTGGTGCTGCTATCAATAGGTTTGGTAGAAAAGTAAGTGAAGTAGTCTCTTTATAGTATCTAGACTATCCACTTCTTTTCACGCACTTGCTTCAGGCCGACCTATCGACGCTCAGAAAGATAAAAGACGAGGGCAAATTCAGAAGGGGTCAGGGCGCAAAATTATCCCTTTGTCGGACAAAGTATGATGAAAATGGTAGTAATGAGAAAAAGAAATGCAAAAAGATCCACTCCCTGCATCTCAATGGAAGTTTGAAGAGTAGTCAGAAGCAATTAACTGAATTAACGAAATAATAAATAAAAAACTACTTCATCGTTAAAGTAGGTCAATTTTGCAGTTTTACACGCTTTCAGAAAGTGAAATGGAAACGTTTATAATCTCCGAAGTATTTAAATGAACTTAACGCAAACTGCAGTCTTTTGTAAATTAGTTGATTTCAAATTGAAACACACAAATGATTTTAAAAAGGTCCATGTGTAAAAGTGCCCCTTTATTCCTTTCAATTTAAATGAGTCTAAATTCCACAATTATCTGAATTTCGTTTTAGTTTTCAAAGCGTCTGAATTTGAAATGCACTATACATTTTGAACATTTACCAACTCAATAGTTGCGTTTAACTTTACATTAATCGAAATTTAAATGCATCTACGATTGTTTAAAGTTCGATTTTATTTGACTTCAATTTATATTTGTTAATTTTGGTTGCGTTTAATGTCAACCTGTTGATTTTCTTTGTATTCAGTTTCAATTTTCTAATTTTCATTCAGTTTAAAATTCCCGATTTTTATTGCCCTAATTTTTAATGTTTTCAAATTTAAATAAAACTGATTATTTTCACAATTTTCCGAAATTGGTATTCAAAGCATCCAAATTTTAATTCAATTGCTTCAGGTTACCGAATTCATATTTATTAGAATTTTCATTTTCCACAATTTCTTTTTAATCAACTTTATGTTTAAAACGTCAATTGAATCGAATTTTAATTTAGCAGAATTCTTATTTAATATATTTTTAAGTGAACAGAATTTTCAAGTGCCAGAATATCCATTTGATCGAATATTCTTTTTTCCAATTCGGATTTTTATTTGTACACACTAATATTTGAATAAATAAAGAGTTGACGAAATAAATATTCTGGCATATTTAATAATATTTCAACTAACTTAAATTCTAACACAGAAAATTGTTTTGGATCAAATTAATCTGCAACTCTCTTTTTTTTTATACCAAATTGAATTTAAATAATCTGAAATTGGGTTAAAACAATCATGCTGCAGATTATTTTAATACATAAAGATTTTCAGAATAAATGAAAATTTTGCTAAATTAAAATTGGTTTTAAATTAAAACTAGGTTGAATTAAAATTGTTTATATTAAAAATTTATCTAAAAAAAATTCTGTTAAGTAAAAATTCAGGCTTATTTAAACTCAGTTGAAAACAAATTCGAAGAATGAAAATTTGACGAAAAAAAAATTCAATCTAATGAAATTCTATCAATTGTAACTATAATGAATTTTGGAAATTATTCATGCTTTATTAATCGATCGATTTTTTGGAGGCTTCTATAATAATCGATTATTTGAGTTTGAAAATAGATTTTAATCCATTAATATTAGAATTTAATTAAGCTTGATAAAGGCTTTAAAAAATGAAAAATGTTTTTAAATAAATAAATTAATGGGTTTTTATTAATTGGAAAACATTTATTTAGGAACATAATTAGCAGTTCTTTATGATATTAGAAATAATTTGTCATTGCCCTACTCTGCTCGCCTACAGACAACGAAAAAAATTTAGAAAATAAAATCCATCAAGTAGAAAATATATATTATATATATGTCCATCGATTAATCGAAATGAATACTGTCGATTTTAAAATTTCAACAATCGATTAGCATTAATCGATTAATCGGAAGGTAGTATTCGATTTTTGCTAATATTCGATTTCGATTTTCCAATTCCTATTTTGGATTTTTGTGCTCGAGCACAAAAAAAATTGAACTCATAAACAGCCCGCTTTGTTTTACTCATGTTAAGTTACAATCATCTAAATTATCGCCACTCTGTAGAAGTAACAAGAGGTTTTTGGTTCCAACAAATTTATGGTTGCAGCAACAAAAATTTTGTTGAGACAACCAGATAAAAAAAAAACAATTTCCTTTTGTTGTCTGTGTTATCTCAACCAAAGTCTTATTAATGCAATAAAAATGTTATTTGTGCAACCCAAGTTGTTGATTTGTTATTCACACATAACTGGTTTGTCCGTGCTTTAACTCTACAATCTTGTTAGTCTTCACAAAAAAATGGCATTTTTACATGAGATAGAAAAATGTCAAAAGAAAGTGTCATAAAGAGATAACTAAGAAAGTTCAAAAAAGATAACTATAAAGAAAGTTGAATAAAAGATGATTAAAGGAAAGTTATAAGATAAATAAGGAAAGTTGCAATGCAAGTTAAAGAAAGTTTTAAAAAAGATAACTAAAAAGAATTGCAAAAAAATTACTTTGAACATTCAATAAATAAGCACATATTAAAAATTCGTGCAAGAACATTTTTTCCAAAGCGTGAGGATTAAACACTCGTATTTCGTGTCTCCAGGTTTTTCGTTCAAGGGCGACTTGCTTACCTGCATTCGAAACTGGCGAGCGTGAAGTGCTGAACAAGTAGAGAAAAAGGGGCACAAAGAAAAGATGAATGAAAGAGCAATTTATTATAGATACTTGCTGTGCGGATAACTGGTAACGTTTTTATTATTTTTCGATCAGTGCTTCGTTTATTTTTTTATCGGGAAAAACTTTCTTTATTAAAAACAGTCTCGAGTCTCAACTCTCTTCAGTCTCAAGTATTGCGAGTGAGACTAAGAAAAGAGTTATGAAAATATGGAAAAAAAACGTGTTTCACGGAGGATAGCTAAGTGGTCTTGAGCGCAACTAATAGCATTTTTAAGATATCGAGCGAACACGTAATCCGAGTGACGCTTGGGTGAAAAGGTTACTGCCCTTAAAATATGTCCGAGTGCTCCAGAAACCCCAAAGCATCAACACAGTTTCATAAACTAGGTTTTCTAATCCATTTTGCTCCTTCATCTCGAATCTTGATAACAACCAACGAAGTGATTGCATAAATTTCATTCTTCAAGTCAAGCTGACAGCCGTCACTTTCCTCAATTGAAGCAGGGTAAAAAATATTTATTTCGAAAGGATATAAAAGAGTTTTTAAAAATTTTGTTGAGGTTAAAATGCAAATAACAACATTAATGTTTATGAAATAATAAAGTTCTTGGTGGTCTACCGCCGAGAGAAATGACTCACTAATAATAAAAAAAAAAAGTGAAAAACCTGAAAGAGAATGGTGGTATTTGTGTCAAACCGTGCGAATGAAAATCAAAGCACGCAGAGTATTAACCGATAAATTTTATTAAAGTTAGGGAAGCTGGGTTGGGTTGCAATTCCGGCTTTTCTTTTTTCTTTTATTTTCCCTCTCTTTTTGTTCCTTTGGAAGTTTGTTTTGCTCTCTTTTTCCATTTTTCTGAAACCTCCCCTCTATATATATATATCAAAGCTTTGTCAGTGCGCGGTTCGGAACAACGAGCAATACCGGAATTAGCACAAACGAGTAGAAAGGACATCGACCAGAATGTCGAGACGTTTTTTTCTCCACGTCGAAGGGATAAATGTCCTCTTGAGGGCGCCACCAAGTCTTGGAAGAGGCCCTTATTCCGAACGACTAATCGCCTTCTTTATCGAGTTACTGTTATATGGATTGCATCGATTCTACTGGCAACGACGTGGCTTGATCCTATAACTCGTAAACATACCTTGATGGGAAATAATTACTCGTCGATCTGATATCGCTGATTGCAGTGCAATTCATCCGGAAGATGCGATTAACGTTGTTCCAAGACAACAGCTCGTAACATGTTACCTAGACCGAAGCAAGGTCGATTAGAAACCCGGTCTTGATTGCCACATTACTCCTTCCCTTGATACCTCCAAATTACAACCTCGTGTCGGGATAATTGAAATTTTACAAAAAATTTTCATTACAGGAAGAAATTTTGGTTATAAACTTTGATTGAAATTGAGATGGATTTTGTAGCGGTGCATGAAAGAAATAAGTACACACTGAGAAAATAAGTTTACTAAATATAACCAATTTTTGATTAAATTTAGCAGAGAGAGGTTGTTGATATAGCACCTGCAAAGTTCTTTGTTTATTATTAGCAGATTGAATGCTACTGTTAACGTTGAAGTTTGGTTGTGATCGCCGGTATCTTGTGTGATTTGTTCAGAGTCCCTTAACCTAGAAATTGGCTAAATGCTTATTTTCTCAGTGCATCCTGGAAATTTTAGGTTTCATTTTTGAATGAGACAATATTCTATAAATGTTTAATGTTTTCTAGCATTTTTTATTGACTTTTGTAAAAGTATTCTGAGTGGTTCTATAGATTATTTAAGACAATCGATGAAAGTTTCTAAGACAATTGATAATTTTTACATAAATAAGTTATTTTCGTTATACTGTTCTCGTATTTTTCAGTATGAATTGCAATTATTCATGTTTGAATTTTTCTCGATTTTCTTACTTTTGAGCTCTTAAGTGAAAGCTTCTTCAATAAGATAGTTATGCTTTAAAACTAGATGAAATTATAATTTTATCAGAATTTTTTCTCAGTGAACTAAAAATATAAGTGACTAATCATCTTCTAGAAAAAAAAGTACATAAAATATATCAAAAAATATTCTCATTGTAGAAAAATTAGATTTTTTTGGATTCCATCACATGTACACTGCAAAAATAGGTAACTTCTTGATATCTTAAAATAACATGTATAAGACAGTAAATAGTATCTTAGAATCATAAACATCTTAGAATAAGATGTTAATGTTAATATTAAGATACTTTATTCCTATTGTAACCAGGGACTGACACGAAAACCGAAACAAAATATATTTTATTTTTGTTTCGTTTCGGTTTTGAAAAACTGAAACAAAATATCAATTTAATTTTGTTTTGTCTTGAACCTGAAACGAAAAGGCTCTGAATTACGTTTTCGTCTCATGCCCGAAACGAAAAGGCTTCGAATTTTGTTTTCGTTTCATGCCCGAAACGAAAATCCGCTCCGAATTCCGTTTTCGTTTCTCATAAAAAAGGCTTAAAATTCCACAAAAACAATTTTAAACACAATTCTTTTCTTGCAGGAGACGAAAACGAAATTCAGAATCTTTTCGTTTCGGGCATGAGACTGAAACGAAATTCGGAGCTGATTTTCGTTTCGGGCATGAGACGAAAACGTAATTCAGAGCCTTTTCGTTTCAGGTTCAATACAAAACAATATTGATTGTACATTTTTGTTTCGTCACAACAATTCAAAACAGAAACAGAATTCGGTTTTCGTGTCAGTCCCTGATTGTAACATCTGAAAATGAGATACTTTAAGTAACTAAAAAGTGACTACCATAACATCTTAAAAAAGCTACCAAATTATCTTAAAATCAGATACTTCTTTTTGTAGTGTAGGAATAGAAGACAAGGTAATTAATAGAATTGCCAAATTAGCTACAGAAAACATCAGACCAATCATTACAGAAGTACCCTATACTGACCTTAAGGTATTTCTGCGGCAATTGTACTTGAAATATGAAAAAATGGATTTTTGAAGGATTTTCTTTAAGGCGGTTCACTGAGAAAATAAGCCTCTAAAGTAGTATAAATTTCTAGGCTAAGGGGCACGGAACAAAACAAACAAGATACCGGCGATCACAATTTAACTTCAAGGTTAACAGTATAGTCTTTTCGAAGAATTATTCGGCTATAATCAACAAAGTGTTTTGCAGATGCTCTATCAACAACCTTTCGCGACCACATTTAATCAAAAATTTGTTATATTTAGTCATCTTATTTTCTTAGTGTTCTATTGTAAAAAGAATTAAGAACATTACACTAGTAGATAATGGTTTTATAATGATGATATGTAGTTAAATTTTTGAGACCTCAAGGTTCTTTTGAAAATACATGTAAATAATGTTAAGATACTTTTGCTAACTTTTCGGAAACATCTTAAAAGTGACTAAAAATGTATCTTAAATTAAGATACCTACTTTTTGCAGTGATATATATGGGTGATTCTTCACTAAGTGGTTATTTTTACTTCCCCACTTAATAACTTTTAACCTTATATAAATAAATATTTTATTCTTTGTACAGTTATTCTTTGTTATTATGTTTATTAATATCATGATTGAAAAATATTTTTTTTTAACATCAAAGGACATGAAATGGTTAAAAATGCCTCAAATCTGCACTTTTTTAGGTTCTCCACATAGGACTCGTGAGATTTAATACATTTTTTTTTAAAAAAATCATATTTTTAAAATATTTTTATCTGTTCTAATCGACAGTTTATCTTAAAAGCTTCGTTTTTTGTGTATTGTTTTCCAGTTTTTATTAATAACTTTTGCGAAAATCATTTTTAAATACTTTCTCCACCCTTTTGTTATTTGGAACAGGAGTTTACATGTTCATTGTTTTTCAGTAATTTTAATCATTTTTATATTGAATTTTCACTGAATATTAATGTTATTGAGGTAAAAAATTTGATTTAAGTCCAACTTAGTTGAAGAAATAGGATATTTAGTTTTATAATTTCAAAAATTAATATTAATTTCCTGCGTATTTTAATGACATGTAAACTCCGGTTCTTCAAAAATAATTGAATTGTTTATATTTACAATAAAATAAAAATATTAGTGGTATAAAGTAGTCAAATCTATGCAGTATTCTGCAAAGACCTTTATATTTTATTAAGTTTTTCTGCTATAATAATTTATTTTCTTTGATTCATAAACTCCGGTTTCTGTAAACTCCGGTTCATAAGATTCGAAATACATAGGAATAGTGTTTTGTTTTTATAAGAATATCATTAGCCTGAGTTTTTAATCATAATATTGATTAATTTCTATATAATTATTTTCGTAATTATACTTTTTTTAATTCGTGATCAAGTGTTTCAAGAATTTTCTTTGATGTCCTACAAACATCCTCTAAATAAGCTAACATCCCTAGAATATTCGTTTAAGGTAAAAAATTTAATATTTTAAAAAAATGTTTGTAACCTTTAAAATTTTTAATTTTTAATTTTTTATATAAGACTGAGGGTGTTAATTTAAGCTCAAAAATTTTTTGAATTATATTTTAAAATAATTGTTTATAAATTGTACCTAAAAAATATTTAAGAAAAAATATTTTTTACTTAAAAATTTAATGTTATCAAAAGTTACTACTTTGTGGAGAATCACCCATATATGACAAACGACTCAATTTCCATAAATCTCAATGTAAAATGTTAGTAACGAAAACCCTTATAAATAATTTTTTTTACAAGTACCTTGAGGTCTCTAAATTTTAACTGCATCATTATAAAACCATTATCTACCAGTGCACCAAATTTAATTAAAATGGTAAAGTTAATTCTTTTTACGATAGAATCTCATTAAGTTGTGAGAAAACGTTATTTTATATTATGTGGTATTTATCTGGTTAAAATTTCATTACCACTTGGGATGCTCAAAATTGAGATATTCAGGTTCGAAATTCAAATTTTGTATGGTAAATGATAAAAAATTGGAATTTTGAACCTGAATATCTCAATTTTGAGCATCGCAAGGGGTACTGAAATTTTAACCAGAAAGAAAGCACATATAAAATAGCGTTTTCTCACAACTTAAAGAACACTCTACGAAAATCGATTTTTTCAATTATAACTGCGGGAGAAATACCTTGAAACAATTTTTAAATAAAATTCTTGAAAGAATACTATGAACTAAATGAACGAACAGGGAAGAAAGAAAGGAGTAGATTACTTTAAATATTATTTCAAAGATACGTTTAAAGCCTGGTTTGAAAAATATATTAAACTTTCCAAGAGATAGACTACGGAATGGATCAATCGAGTATAAGCGAATCATTATTATCTAGCTTCCTTTCTTTTTCAAATTAATATAAAAGATAACCTATCTTGTGAATGCGGACATCCGGAAGAAGATGCCAATAATGTTTTTTGGCAGTGTTCGAAATATGAAAACCATAGAGCTCAACTAATAACGAAGATCCAACAACATTACCGCAACTTCTTGTAAATGTCGCAAATATTACATTTTATACGAAATGATCGCAGTAATCATCAAAGCTATGAGCACCTTCCTCAAGAAATCCAACCTAAAAATATAATAGATTTTTAACATTTTTGTTTTGTATCTTTAAAAAAAACCAATTAAAGGGGTGGGGGCGGAGAAATAAGTGTTTTTTTCTTTTCTTCTTTGAAAAATATCTAATAGATCATAAATATACTGTATTATAAATGTAGCTCAAAAACCTTGATAAAGGTTTAATAAAGATTTAAAAAAAATATTTAGCTGGACATTAAGATCTTATTTTCACACAAACATCAGTTTAAATTAAAAGGGCACCCTATGGGAAATTTGCCGATGCTCAAGATCGGCTCAAGCTTGGGCTAATATTGGTCAAGCTTGGGCCAATCTCTAGCCGATTGTCATTTCCCATAGGGCATCTTTATTTTCACAGAAGCCTCATATAAATTAAGGACAGCATTATTTTGAAGACTGATTTAATTTCAGACATGTCTGAAATTAAGATTTACTTTTTACAGTGTATAGTTTAAATTCAGATTTTAAACATTTTGATTTTTACATCGCTCTAAACTTGAATAAGTGAACATTCACTTATTTCAATGTTCATTCACTAATTCAATAAGCGCACATACACTCACAAATAAGTGAAAATTTTACTTATTGTAAGTGCATATGCACTTATTAAAATAAGTATAGACGACTTATTTTGACTTATTCAGATTTAGAGAGCATGTGAAGCATTTATGTATGTTGAGAAGCTGATATGCATTTGGTATAGATATATTCCGTCTCTTGATATCTGTTTAGAAATAGTGTTGATAGGATAAAGTGACCATCTCCGATAGTCACGTAGTAAGACACTATACATATATATGTATATACCTAGAGGCCTATACACACAAAGATTGTCATTGAACGAAGGAAGTGCTCGACACGTACGTTACATACGTATGAATCGACTCAAGTAAGAATAGGTCGTATACAGTTCCTCAGAAACTCTTATCAGGCAAAGCCGGATAACTTGTTGCGAATACTGATTCACTATCAAGATTAAAGAAACATTTTTTTACACTTTAATATTACTGAGATTATTTAAAATACTTTCATCACATACGTTTTTTTCTATTTTTAAGTACCGTCAAATAGGGCTATTATGGTACAAAAACCGCATTTTTTTGTATGCTATGCTTCACCAAAATTCAGAATTATATAAAAAAAATTTTTTAACCAACTGGTGAGTTGTTTACATCCTTCTAAAAGTGTACTGTAAGTTTTACTATACTAAAACATTTTTACTTTGAGTTATAAGAACTCAAAGTTTGTATTATAATATTATAATAATTATAATAATTATAATAATTAATAATTAATAATTAATAATATAAATTATAATAATTATTATAATAATTTCGCAGTCTGGATTACCTAAATAATAAAAATTTATAAGTTTGTATTTTATGTTATTTTAATAATTAAAGGACGATCCATAATAACTTTTTGAGATATTTTATGTCAAGCAATATTTAAATTAGCTTAAAACCCTTGTAAATAATATGATCTTAATATAAGTTGTTTTTGAGGTTATGCTTATGATGCGCTGAAAAAACTGTACGGTTAAATTAACTCCATGAAGAGTCCAAACTGAGCCACTCCCAATCAGAGTATAATAAACACACTCTAAATAGCAAGATCTCACTCTTTTAGAGTGGTTTTCTCATCCTGATTGGAATGGCTTTTTTTAAGAGAGTAGAAAAACATAGGCATCGTATGGATTTTCCCACAAATTTAATTGTCATATAATATTTCACATAAATTAATTTAAATAAATAATCATATTTTTTATTATATCACCGTATTTTATATAAGCGAATATTTGTTTTACATAATTTTAATGTTCTTGAAATTTCATTTGTCATAATTTTAAGTTCATATAATTTTTATTTAATATGTTTATTATTCGTCAGAATATTTACCAGACATGATTTTTATTTTTACAATTTTTTATTTTACAGACTTTTAACATTAACAATATTTATTTAATTAATTATTTTTTTAAATTAATTATTTCCCTAAATTTTTATTCGTCATAATATTTATCTTTCATAATTTTTATTAAGGGCATATGATGGATTATGACGTCGCTGGTACAATTAAAAATTGTCCGTAACTTTTCTCTGGAAATATTGAATATTTTATTACGAAACTTGGTAGAATTACTTAAATTATTATTAGGAAGGTCTCTCTGATCCGAGTTTGTTTAAATTTTTGCCCAAAATTAATTTTGGAAAATTTTTGAAAAATCTCAAATTTTTTAAAAATTAATTTTGAGCCGAAATTCAAGCAAATTCGGGTCAGAGAGACCTTCCTAAAGATATTTTAAGTAATTCTATCTAGTTTCGTGATAAAATATTAAATACTATCAGAGAAAAGTTACGGACAAATTTTGCCTATACCAGTGACGTCATACTCCATCACATGCTCTTAAGCCTAATTTTTATTCAACATAAATTTTATTCAACCGAATATTTGCTCTGAACAGAATTATTATTTTGTTGAATCTTTGCTGAAAACAATTTTTAATTTACCAAATTTTCCTTTTTTTCAATCATAATTTTTTAACTCTTTTGAGCACGAGTTAATTATTGTATTTTTATAAAATTTGTTATCATGGTTTTTGGGGCCACTAATATTACGAATCTGAAGTCAGAATTCAAAAATTCAAAATGTCGGATCCAATGTGGCAGACGATTTTGTTTGAATTAATAATTTTTTATAAAAGTAGAGGGATTTTAAAAAAATGGTTGCATTTTTATATAATTTGATGTCCAAAAAGATTCAGTATGACGGACGATTTTCTTTAAAATAATGAATTTTTATATATTATGGGATTACTGATTACAAATTTAAAGTCAGAATTCCGAAATTAGAAATATGTTGGCTTTACATATCTTTATTTTTGACGTTTAAATCTCTTTTAATTACTGAATATGGCGTATTACCTAGTTTCTTTCAATTAATTATTTTTATAAAAATTAGTATCTATGTATAGGAGTTTATGAATTCGCTGATTAGAAATTCATAGTAAAAATTTCAAAATTTAAAATGAAGGATTTAATACAGTTGACTCTCTAAATTTGAATTAGTGGTTTTCTACTAATGAATTAGCGAAAAGTGAGCTACTATTAAAATAGTAAGAATTTTACTAATTTTTAGTAGAAAACTACTAAGAATTAGTAGAAAACTACTAATTAAATTAGTAAAAAAAATATACTTTTTTGAAAAGTAAAGTTTCACTATTTCAATTAGTAGTTTTCTACTATATGAATTAGAGAAAAATGAGCCATGAATTTGACTAATTCATAGTAGAAAACTACTAATTCAGATTTAGAGAGGATTAAGTTTTCAAAATATTATCATATTTTTATATATAATTTCTGATTATAAATTAAAACTCGAGTTCCAAAATTAAAAATATGAAATCTGTTAAAATAATATTTAATTATTAACCCCTATAAATCAATAATTTATTTTTATTTATTCTGACTTTGTCTGGAGATACGTTTCTTTGCTTTCTTGATATTATTTCCCAGACGTAAAAGAAATTATTTTGGATTATTTATTTTTTATATCTTTATTTCTTCATTATTATATTAATACTTTTTTTTAAATTTATCTCTCTATAACACTTGGTAATAAATTCGACAACTTTCCCTTTTTCCATTTTCGTCGAGAAAGTAATCTTCTTTATTAAAAGAAAATGACATTTAGAGGCATTTTCTTTTGCTGAGTAAAATTCAACAAAGACTATGTTCCCAACCACTTTTGCTTTTATTCACGAAAAGAATTCTGAATATTTTATATCCGAGAAAAAGCACGATCCACCGAGGGTGACGGATCTGCTGGGATTATCTTTCCTTTTCCACTGATCAAACGAAAACGTACAGTGAACTTTTAATAAGGTCGCGTCAATGAAAAATTAATCCAGGGTTTAAAATTTACGAAAAATTCTCTTCGTAAAATTGATTGTTTTTCTATCACTTGAAATTAATCGTAGTATAAATCTACCGCTCATAATAATAATAATCGAAAGTTTCTTCACAATTTCTTACTCTTTTGCACAATATTCAATATTTATAGTATAATTTAGTAGTTTCTAATCAATTTCTCGTATAAAATGTAATTTGCTTTTATTTCGTTATACTATAATAATAATACAATAATAAAAAATAACATGTAATAATCAAGATTGTGTCATTTTATGTTACAGGTAAGGAAAAATTCGAATTGGCAATATTGATTTCGTCAGTTTTCTTGGATCGTAAGTAGAAAAATGAAAATAGAGAATCTTGAAGATTATTAAATTTTTGTTATGATCGTGACGCATTGCATGTAAGCGTGTAACCCTGTAACACGGATGCGCAGATACCGTATCGCTGTTTCTAAATGCGGCAAATTCTTCTTATTAGTCCCAGCAGAGAAAATACACCATTATTAAGATCATTTCTTCTGCTTTTCACCACGATTGGTCACATTTTCGTAATTTTCTATAATTTCTTTTCTCGTGTAAAAAGTACTGATCCTTGACAGAAAATTTATTAGCTAGGCTATCAATTTAATCGATGATTAAATATCACTATAAAGATTTTTACTGATTTATAATTTTTAATAAATTTTACTCTGAGGTATAAATTGTTTTCCAAATTTTCTTTCTATTATATCATTAATTTTCAATGGCTTTTTTAAATTTACCTACTTTTTTTCCTATTTTACAAAAGAATTCCAGTTATTTGTATACTTACCCTATAAAATTGAAAAATGAACGCATAATTCTTTAAAATATGTCATTAAAACTTGAAAAGCATTCTTGAGTATATACTTGGGTGTGAACTCTCGCATTTTATGAACTAAGTTTAATATCACAAGGCACTGAACTGAAAACACGAGTAGTTGTGCTCATTAAAAAAAAAGTCCTCGATCTTTACACGATCATTTATGCTCCAAAAATTAATTCGAAGAAAGAGCTGACATGTAAATATAGAGAATTTGGAAAATCGCAGAAATATCCTGGTGTGGAAATAATACTTATATAGAAAAGCAGAAATTCGAGCTTAAAGTGAATTAAGGCCATTGCGCCTGAAAAGCAGAAGTCGAGTAGTTGGTGAAAATCAGTCTTCAGTTTTCCGGGTTTTCAAGCTTTATGTGTCGATAGTTCGTGGGAGAAAGGATTGCCCGTGTTATTTGACGGTTAAGTGCATCTCGAGCTTCAACGTCGACCCCTTATCTGTCTTTTTAACGATGTCTATTCTTCGTCTTGAGAAGAGCTGATCCAGAAGGGATCTGTATATGACCACGTGACTCACGGATGTTCCTTAACTTAGTCATATGTGAGCCGAGTCGACTAATCGACTGCAAGCCGCAGGTATTCAAAGGTATTCACTGTTATTCCTGAATCACCTTCTCTCTTACTGTCTGTACTTATTTCTTTCGAATTCTACAAATTTCACACTCCTTTACATATAATAAAACGTAAATCGCGATTTTCTCATTCTTTTCTTATTTATTTAATTGAATCAATGTATGAAATGACACTTTCGAATGTTTTTCTATCGAATATTTTTACTCAATTTATTTTATTCAATTTTAAAATAACTCACTTAGTATTCCGACGTGAATAAAATGTTCAGGAAGTTATATAACTTCCGGTTGTTTAAACTCTATTCTTTCTTGGGAATAAAAGTTTAAGTTTTGAATAACAGATTTTTTCTTTGATAGATTTTTGCTTTTTCCCACATTTATTTAACTTTTAATTTAATGATCACTAATATAAAGTAATCGTTAAAATTCGGAACGGCGAAAGAATTTTTAAAAATAATCCGAATTTTAATGAGATCAGGTTTCTTTTAAACATTCGTCCACCGTGTTGGTTCCGCTATTTTAAATTTCCAAAAACGGATATGAGGTTTGTAATCAGCACCCTAAAAATACCTTCTAAAATATAAAACTTCTTTCAATAAAAATATATATGGCGGTAATGATTTAAAAAAAAGAAAAATTAACAACAATAATTTGTTTAACTAATTGACCATGTTTTTATAAAATAATTAAATATATTCTATAAATGTAGGTAATGAAAAAATAAAAAATACAATTTATAAAATTTAAATAAAACTTTTATCTAAGTGTATAATTTTATTTTTGGCATTCGAGAAAATTTCAAAAAGAAGTTTTTTTTAGAAAAATAGGTTGTCAGGAATGTTCAAGGATTTCTAATAATACTGTCTATTGATTTTATTGTTAAAGTGTTGATTAAAATTTAAACTAAATTATTCACGGACGCTTCTGACAAACTGCATAGTAGTATTGGTAATTTAGGTCACAATTACAGCCAGATATTTGAATTAATAATAACCTTGAATCAAATGTAAAGTTTTAGAGTTATTTAAAATATTATAATAAATTTATTAAAATTCCAAATAATTTTTCAAACAAAAATTTAAGGAACTTTTTCAAAAGCTGTTGCTAAAATTTGATATAATAATTCTATTAGAAATTTCTAAAAAAAAAAAAATAATATAATAACTAAGTGGATTTTTGGTTAGGCAATTTAGAAGAAGTTTCAAACTTTTTTTTACGTTCCTTTTTAATACTAATAGTTTTTCAAATTATTCACACACCATTACCTTGACTGTGAACATAATTAGATATTTGTTCTTCCCTGGGGTATCATAATTAAATTTATTCAAGTAATTTGCATTACGTCCTCGTTCATAGACTGATTCACAATGAACTCCGATGAGAATCATCCCTTGTGTGTCCTCCAATCGATGAAGGTTCTATGCTTTTCATCCTATTTATAGTTCCTTCTCGATATTATATGGTATTAAATTCACCTAACTTTCTCACTGTTATTTACTGCCGAATAGAAAGCGTTTTCGTACAACTAAACGTTACAATTCGGTCAATTGTTACATCAAGTTAATTACTTAATTAACCAATTAAATAAAAAGTTGATTGATAAATTCAATTAATTAATGAAATTGTAAATTATAATTTATTTATTCATTTTTAGGAAAAGCAAACCCTCTTTTTGGTTAAATCAATTATTTTGGAAAGTTTTTTATAAAGTATACAATTTGTTTTAGATTGAGAAAAAACATTTCTAAAAATTACCTAGTTTATTATCTATTGAACAAATTTAATGAATTGGCCAATAGATAAGTAATAATAATATAATGAAGAAGATTTAAATTATGATTTGAATAGAAATTCTCTGCAATTAAATTTGACAGTTTCGACAAGACAAGAAAAAATTTAATTATCTTATGTGATTGTTTTAATTGCGTCCCTTTGTGCTGTGCACGTGTCACAAACACTTAACTTACATCTCAAATTGTAAAATTTCTTTATTATTCTTTTGTACTTTTCAATTCTATTTGCTTTTCTCCCCTCATGTTTTACTTCTTCTATATGAACTTAGTTCTAGTCGATTTTCATAATAATTGCGAAAAAGAATTAACTGAACACGAGAAACTACATTCTGACTACAAAAATTATATAATTACAGTAGCGTCTGAGAGTCAAAATTAAAATTTTTGTTGATAAAGAAAAATGAGATTGAAAAAGTTACTTTGTTACTTTTAGTATTATACCTATCCCAATTATATTATATATTCATTTTGTACAATTTTATTCACAGTCGTTATTATAAAAAATTTACCAAAATAATTAATAATTTATTTTAAATAATTAAAAATTAATAGTAAAAAAAATAATAATTAAAGGAAACTGTTTTCTGTTATTTTATTATTTTTTCTAATAAAATTTAATTAACATGACTTTAAATTTGCTGATACTTTTTATTGATCGACTTTAATAAAAATTTTATTTATTTAGATAATTATATTTGGAAGCATTTCAAGTTCTTTGATTGTCTAGACAATAAATAATTCAAAACAAGAAATAAATATATTCTGTTTCAAAAGTTTCTACGTATCGTTTTTGTTATTCAAATTTTTAGGCCTGCGTGGACCTTAAATACTTCTAATTTGAAAAGCATTATAAATTGAAGCTGTCATATTTGAATAAGTGTTTCGAAAATCAATTTAGGATGTTATCGTTCTTGTACTTCTTAACTATTTTTAAGTTTATATTTAAAATAAAAATTTACCATAAAATAGGAAAAAGATTGTATTTATAAAAGAAGGAAATATCTCATCCAAGTTTAAATTTGACTAATTTCCTGCTGGGTTAAATATTCACTTCCTATACATTATAAACGCAAATGATGGTTATAGGGTCAGCCAACTTTAATCGATTCTGAAATCGATGTTTTTTAACAAATTTTCATCACTAATATCCCAGTTTCACAATATCAAATATTCTACCAATAAGTTGAAATTGAAAATTATTATTTCTCAACCTTAAATGGAATTTACTGTCAGTTAATTTAATGATTCACAATTTCAATATTATACAAATTCATGTAATTACGATTCTTCCAACTTTCAATTTAGTGTATTTCCAAAATTGAAATTTAGTACGTGTTTCAATATTTAATTTAATTTAACACAATGGTGTGTAATTTTATAGAACTTATTTAATCAATCTTGTCATTATTGAAAATAATCAAAAACGTAATTTATTAAATTTATAATGAACGATTTCTATTTTATTGAATTTATTACAAGTCATACAATTTATCAAAATTATTTAAAGCTTATTAATTCTAAATTACAATATTATATAATTGATTAGTTATTGAATTTTTCAACTGTTTTATAAATTTAAAGTTTTTTTTCGATTTCTCGAAAATAGAATTCGACTCGACCTAATTTAATCCGGATTCGATGATCCGAACTAGCTCGGAAGTGTGAATTTCCCAGGGGGAAATTCTTACGCACGGTTTGTTCCGTTATCAGTGTGACAGCAGTTACTGTTTTTGTATCTATATAGTGTAGCTGTAAATAGCACGCTGCTATTTGGCCCAACATCACATCGGAAATCTTGCTCGTGAACGAGGCGTGAAATGACTTTTTCTCGGCTGGTCACAATGAAAGTTAGATATTATATAGTTTGAATAAATCTCGCAGACTCACGTGACAACCGTGTAAACGTCAATGGATCATTGAGTAGGACGAATCGAGTTCGATCGTTTAACGAGCTCAAGATGAGATCTTTGACCCTCAAGAAAAGAATTTTTGTACCTGACGTCATTGGCAACCTATGACCCTTATATAGAAATATATGGGCCTTGTCTGACGTTTAAGGGTGAGTTCGAGTGCCTCACAAAAGGAAATTGTGGTCAAAGGATAATCTTTAATCTTCAGCTTACCAAATGTAAAAGTGTCTGAGAATCGATATTTCATTTTAGAGGACTTTATTCTATTCTATAATATATCTCATCATGTGATTCATATTTTATTAAAGCAAATATTGGTAATTGTTAAATTTGAAGATGCGAAATTCAAAATTATTTATGATGCTCACACTGAAAAAGTTCTTAAATATTTTTTGAATTTAAAATCGCTTTTAATGTTTATTGAACGCTATTTACTTTTATTTTTACTTATCGCAAAAAAGTAAGAAAAATCAGAAAAAGTGTCAGGAAATTTTTTAAAAAAGATACGGGGGGTAATTAATTTTGACATTTTTCTCTGTATGACATTATTTTTTAATAGAAACAGGCAAATTAAACTTTTTGTTGTCTACAAAAGATTTAAAAGAATGGCATAAAAAATTGTCAAGATTAAAAAAATCGACTTCTGTCATCGTCCTATTTTTTCTGTGGATATACATGTGATTTTGGAATGTTTCCAAACTTAAATAATGTCTAAAACTTTATCACACACGTTTTAATATAAAT
The DNA here is from genome assembly GCA_037103525.1 of Ganaspis brasiliensis. Lineage (NCBI taxonomy): Eukaryota > Metazoa > Arthropoda > Insecta > Hymenoptera > Figitidae > Ganaspis > Ganaspis brasiliensis. The sequence continues at coordinate 4,192,306 of JAZKLR010000009.1, read as the reverse complement.
CTTTGATACATACAAAGGTCCAAAAAATGTTTTATTTGTTGAAGAAGTTTCTAGCAGATGAATTATATTGTTTTTACTGAACATTTGTATCAATTCAATATGTAGATGAAATATAATAGAAGTGGGTTTCTAGTTTATGAAGGATGATCTCAATTTGTCACTGCGTTTTCTGTGACTGATCGAGATCCACTTTCTCGACATTATTACATTAAAATTCACTATTGATTTATTCTACATTATTCGTCATTGAAATCGAAGAAGTCTTAATTTTTTTATCATATGAATTACAAGCACGTCTTATGCTAGAAGAAACTCACTAATGAGCCATATTATGTCATCTTGTATGTACGAGTTACAAGTCACGCGAGTAAAACCCATTGCATAATTATTATTGTCAGGATTTCAGATTTATGTACTTCCATCGATAAATGATCGTTTTTTAATATCATACATTTAGACATTTCAATAAATTGTTACGATTTCATAAGTTAGTATTACAACTTATCGCAACTTGTTAAAATATTGCTGTAATAATGTGTACCGTCGAGTTTAATTAGTTTATAAAATGATATCTTAATAAAATGAATTTCGAACTAATATACTGTAAATGCTATTAATAAATAATTAAAAATAAAATAATACTTCATTAGAATAATAATTAACATTAATTATGATTATTAACACGATTCAATAGTTAAATAAATTTTTTTTTTAAATAACTGCTCGAGGCTTATTGCTATCTCATTTAAATTTTTCGCATAATTGCTTGCCAATTGTCAAATGTACCGAATAAAATTGATGGGAAATTTGACGAGTTTCTCTTGCACATTCATCAAGATTTAGGTACAATGGTTGTTCGAACATTAATTAGTTGATGTGGTTGCATCGAATATCCGCAGCAGATATGACAATCAATGCAACTATATCGGAATGGATAAATTGACATATGTACCGTTATATTTGCTTTTATGTGTCGCAGATTGCTTATATGTTTGAGAATCGACATTGGAATTTTTATTTATCTAGTTTTTAATAACAACCTACACAAAGTTCTAAATGTTTAACATTATATTCAAAAAGAATATTTTTGAAACAACGTTTATGATCTTGGGAAGATCAAAAAATAAAAATCATACAATTTTTATTTTTGCAACGATTCGTTAACCCAGGTTTGCCAACCTCATCAGGCTAAAATATTTATTAAAACACTTCATTAACACAACACAAAATAAAATATTAATACAAAATAAGTTTCTTTTATAAATAAATTAAAATGAAAGTTCACTTTTACCTAATTTTTCAAACCATAATAACTTTTAAATACGTCGAAACTTTAAAATAATACAAAAAGTCATTTTCAATTATTTTTATAAAAACAATCATATTTTATCAAATGTATTGAACTCTAAATAAAAACAAATATTGCCAATCGAGGGACTAGAAAAACTAATCATGAGTTCAGTTGTCTAAGTAAAAATATTTTATTTAAAGCTAAACAGTCTTCTTTAATATTTATTGTGGGATGATTATAATTTATACACGGAAAAAATTATTTCAGTATATGTGACCTGGACAGTGAAAAGGGGGCTTACGTGTCAAAAAAAAATTTTTTTTTGGTTTACACCACGTGAAAGAGCGTCAAAAAATCTATCAGAATCTGCAAAAAAATGAAAAACGATTTTTTGACACGTAAGCCCCCTTTTCACTGTCCAAGTCACATATTTTACACAACTAATTTCGGAACAGCCGACGCAGAGAAGAAGTTAGTATTATTTAAATCACTCATTTATAAAACCTGAAGAGGAGTTTCAGGAAAATGTAAAGAAAATATCCGTATAATTTAAAAATATAGGTAATTTAAATTTTCCTTTATCTGGTCAGACGTATTACTACAAGAGTTCTGTAATATGTGCTGCCTAAAGCATCCTTGACCGTGCGGCTCTACCTATACGTCAAATCAATTTCTCTTAAATAAAATCAGTTGTTTAAAGTTTTGATATTAAAATTTAAATAATTATACCTATAGGTTAAGTATTGTTAATAATTGTGTTTTTTTTAATAAAAATTCAATTAACTGCCTTATTCTGTGCGACCACGCGGCCTACAAGTATCACGTGACATTATACAACGTGATATAGAATATTACAGAACTCTTATGGAACGGTTACGGCAGAAATCATAGTGCAAATTCAAACAGTCTCAAACATAGTTTGTACTAAATATTTTCAACATTTTGTCATAAATTGTTCTGTATGAAATACAAAACGCTTTAACACTAACATCTATTTAAAAAATTACAGAACTATTTACAGTTACTCCTAAAATGTTCCGCTTTAAATAATGAAAGTTTCTGAGATTATAAAAAACTTCGTTCTGGAATCGTCTATATCCGCAACTCCTATATTAGTTCTGCAAAATATACTGAAATAATTTTTTCCGTGTATGAATCATTTCAGAAATAGTGCGTTTTTTCCAATTAGACTCAGAATCTAAAATTTGTAGAATATTCCACTCGAACTCATGACAAATTTTTTGACGATGATAACCAATAACAGAATCTCCATTCTTATTATTTTTATGCTCGTTGATACGTTTCTTTAACATACGTTTTGTTTTCCCTATGTACAATGCTGGACAATCTTGACATTCAATTTTGTAAACATTTGTACGTTTTGATTTTTCATGGTCATCTTTTTTTAATTTAACGATATAATTAAAATTTTTTGTAATTAAAGAAATCGTCGAAAATTTTGTTTAAAAAATTAGGTAAATGTGAACTTTTATTTTAATTTATTTACAAAATAAACTTATTTTGTATTAATTTTTCGCTTTCTGTTGTGTTAATGAAGTGTTTTAATAAATATTTTAGTCTGAGAAGTTTGGGAAACCTGGGCCAATGAAACGTTGCAAAAATAATAATTGTATGATTTTTATTTATTGACATTTCCAAGATAAATTACAGTTTGGAAGAAAACAACTTTTAATTAACATTTATGATCCTTTTATTTTATTTTTATTTTATTATTCGAAATATTCAAATTATTAAATGTAACTCTCTAAGAGTTACAGATAAAATTAATTTTAAAATAAAATATATTCGGTTTTGTCAAAAGAACTATGGAAAAACCTTCATCTGGATTTTTTTAGTCGTTAGATGTTTTTTTCAGGATGAGTTCTTTCTACTTTCCAGATATTTCACTTTTTCAATAGAATTCTCCTCTTTGTAAGCAAGTTGACGGGAAACGTAGCAACGGAGAACGACCCTCTGGGTCTCAAAGTGGGGGAGATGTTGCTACATTCGAATCCGGAGATACCCTCGACTTGGTTGAAAATTAGGGGTTGCAAGTCCGCCGCGAACATCCTCCCCAGCATCCAGGGCACTCCTCCAATAAGGGGACAGCAAGATCGTAATTTGCAACGAGTCCAATAACCACCTCCATTTCTCTATCTCTGAAAGACCCTGTCGTTTCGTCTTTGAATCGAAATGTTACCCACTTATCTTTTCACAAAACGCGTTAGAAAATTTGCTACCCTTCTTTATTCCAGCTCATTCTCCCTCTCTTTGTTTCAATTTATTCTAGCTAAATTGCAATGAAAATTCAATGCAAAAAATGTAGACTTGTTAACAAGTTTTAGTAAATATAATTCTCTTAGATACGAATGAGTTATTTTACAATTTAACTTATTTTATGTAGCATTTTTTATCATCTTTTTGTTACTCTCTAAATCTAAATTTGTCAAAAACTACTAATGAAATGATGAAAAGTCGTTCACCGATTAAATTAGTAGAAATTTGTACTAAGAATTAGTGAAATATCACTTATTATTGTTAGTGAAAAACTACAAAATCATAGTAGAAAACTACAAATTAACATTAGTAACTCTTACAAACGTGAATTTACAGTTTTTACTATCAATTTGTAGTTTTTCACCAACAATTAGTGATATTTCACTAATTCTTAGCAGAAATTTGTACTAATTTCATTGGTGGACGACTTTTTGTCATTTCATTAGTAGTTTCTTACAAATTCAGATTTAGAGAGTACTTTTTTTAAAGAAAAAAGTACAAATTTTAAGACCGACCTGGGCAAACTGTCATTCGTTAATAATGTGGTCAAAAGTAAATATTAAGCATTAAAGTTCATGTTTTCTGTTTTTTAAATTTCCGCCAAAAGTCATGTAGTTTCAATTCCATTTCAATTTATAAACCTTTTCTCAATTTTTACTTTTTACAAACCCAACACTCTTCTTATGTATTATAGGGTAAGTGCGTTAGTTGCTGCGGATGCTTCAGTTGCTGCGGTTTTCAGAAAAATATCACTAATTTCTATTTAAGAATATGTACCTATTTCAAAATGTGTGATAAAATTATTCTAACCTTTACTTAATACAATTTCATCAAAAATCTTATTTTAACTATTATTAATTTATAATTATTTAAGTTTAAATTATTGTTCCCGCAGCAACTAAAGCAAACATTTGGTTTGTATGTGCCTTAGTTGCTGCGGGAAATCTAACCTCCAATTACACGTTATTCTGGCCGCAGCAACCAACACGCATCAACTGACTCAAACCCGCAGCAATAGATGCATTTGATATTATTTTTAATTTCTTAATTTTATTCAAATAGTCAATTTTTATGGGGTTTTGATGTTTGAATAAATATCTAAAAAATACAAACTACTCATTTAATAAGTCGTAAGTTCATTGTTATCAATAAAAAAGCGGTATTTTTTAATAAAAAGGAGTCTCGGCTGAGAGCCCGCAGCAACTGACACATTTACCCTACACTACTTTGATTTTTTAGAAATAAATTTCGTCACTGATGAAGGCTCCCATATGAGCAGAAACGTCTGACATTATATAAAAAAAATTTTGTTTTCTTCACCTGATCCTGACGCCAATATAACAAAAAACTTCCTTCTTTCTAATAATAATTGTTTTTATTTAAGGTAAAAGATGGTTTCTTCTAATAATTCTAATTTTCTTGTTTATTAGTTTATTAATAAACAATTTATTAAAATTAAGAGGGGAAATGATGTTTCCCCAGAATTAGTTTTTGATTTTTTAATTTGAGAAAATATGTAGGTACGCCTTATGGGCGTAGATGAATCTTTCTAAAAATTAATTCTTAAAAAATATGCTTTCCAAACCCTCTGATTTAATTATTGAAAACTAGTTTTACATTTTTTTACAGCTATAGTTTAATTCTACCATATGTGTTTGGGTAAATTGCCCTTTTATTTGTAAAACTTTGAAACAAGATATACAGAGATATTCTCTCTAAATTTGAATTAGTTAAAAAAGGACGTATGATTAAGTTCTAATATTAATTATTTAGAATACTTATTTCATAGAATTTCATTAGGAAGAATCTTCTCTTTTATTTTACAGAATTTTAGGTTAATCGAATTTTTAAATATCAGAATATTCATTTGACAGAATCTTTATTTATTGGAATTTTTTTAAATGAAAAGTTGGTTAAAATAATTTCTGTAAAATAAAAATTCTGTTGAATATGAATTCGGCGACCTAAAAATTCTGTTATGTCAAAATTCGGATTAATTTATGTTTGATTGATAACATATTCGAAAATGTGAAATTTCGACTAAATCAAGATTCTTCCTAATGAAATTCTATAGAATAATAATTATTCTAAATAATTAATTTTAGAACTTCATCATACGTCCCGTTAAAAATAACTAATTTTATTAGTAAAATCGTGGCTGGGTTTTTGTTTCTCCAGTTAGTTAAAAATAATTAATTATTAGTAAAAATATAAATAAAAAATAAATAAAATTTAACTAATTAAATTAGTAAACAGAATATTTTACTAAAATATTAGTAATTTTGACATAACCTAAAAATGTATTTGACTAATAATTAGTTATTTGTAACTAAATGATTAGTAGAAATATTACTATTTCAATTAGTGACTGAGTTTTTACTTTCAAATTATAGCTATTTTTAACTAATTCAGATTTATTAATAACGTAATATTGAAAGAAATTTCGTTATAAATTTTACTAAAATGTTTTGCAGCTTAGGAAAAAAGAGTCAAAAAAGCTTCAGACAAGCAATTTGAAACTTCAAAAAAAATTATACAAACTAATATTAAAGTTTAGAGTTATGCAAGAAAGCTTCAAATTTTTTTTTACAGCTTAAAATTTCTTGCATGAAAATTTCTAGCACTTTTCCCCTAAACTGTAAAAGATTTTAGTAAAATTTGTAACTTATTTTTTTTCCCTGCACAATGTTCAGTAATAAAAGGTAATTCTTTTTATATGATTATTAAGGTGATTGATTATAGATAACAAATACGTGAAATTTTTTTGCTTTTACTAGCATATTCGTACATTATTTTGGTTCCGGCAATTTACCCACACTTACTAAAAATGGCGAATAAAGAAAAATTCCAAGAAACAATTTATACTTTAATATCTCAAATAAATTCTACAAATAAGTGTCTGATTTGATTCTTTAGGATGTTTCTTTTAATTTGTGAGAATGTTTATTTTTTTTAAAATAATAATATTTAACTTAAAACTTTTGCATATGCAATTTATCTGCCGTGAGTTTCCATCTCGGTTTCCATAATAAAATTGGCTAAAATCTTTTTTATTAGTTTCTTGAAAGAAATGGAGGAGATATTCTTTGATAGTACCTCTTTTGTTCGTCTATTATCGGGGATTTATTCACTTAAATCCCGAAAGATTTATTTTCTATGCAAAACGTGAGAGTTGAAGGAAATCTCGATAAATTATTGATACCCTTGTTTGGAAGGGAGGAATCTGTGGCAGAAAAGAAATGAGGTTAAAAGTCAGCTTCAGTTAAAAGTTTCTGTATCAACGGGTTAAAAGAGGGAAAGAATTATTCTTCCACGTGTCAGTTCGGTTTCTACATCGAAAACGTAATCGTTTTATTTATTCTTTTTTAAAACATCCTAATCTCATCGCCTATACTTTTATGTTACATAAAAATCAAACTTTTCGCATTTTATTTGTTTTTAAGCACTTTTTCCAAAAAAAAATATTCATAAAAATAATAATAATAATAATAAGACACTTATTAAAATTTTTTAAATGTTATTCAAAAAAGGAATTTTCACGACAATAAAGAGTAATATATTATATTAATAATAACTGATAAAACTTTGAGTAACCTAAGTACAGAGATATAAAATTTGCAAACGAGCGAAAAATAACGGATGATTAAATAATTTCTGTTGAAGAGTGTAAGGGTACCTATATAGATTTTTAATTGAACCGTTAATAAAACAGGAATTGTAGAGTGCAAGAGAGAATTTTAGGGTTTGGGTTATTGCAAGTATATAGGACAGAATGATATGGATTCCAACAAGCAACCCTAAAAGCTAAACCCCATGAAACGACAGTGTTCATTGTCGAATGCGAGTGTAAATGTGCGTGGGTGAATACAAGCGAATCAGAAACGAGAAAATGTGTGGAGGTGGTGACTCGACGGTCGATATCCATGGTGGTCCCATACGGGCGCTATCTGATGGAGCTTTTATTCCACGAATAATACTTTTGTTTCGAACCTTTACTGGTCAAAAGGGAATTTCTTCTTCTCCCTTTATTTTTTTACTTGGTTTCTATGAACATCAGGCGTGAATAAAAAAAAACCGTAAAAACTCTCCAATCTCTATAACACAATGCAGCTTTGTATCCAACACTTTTTTATTTATCAAAAAGTTACTCCAAATTTTTAACTGAATCTTGTTTTGTTTTGTACGTGACCAATAAAATGTTTATTAGCACAAACTTTTGTAATTTTGGAAAACTATTTCATGACATTTGACTTCTTTTTTTTGTTTATTTTATTTTTTTATTTTATTTATATTCTGTTTTATATTGTTTTAAATAACAAAAAATATTTTTAAATGAGTTTAATTAAACGTTATTTTTGACAAAAACGTCAGTTTTGTTTGTACACGGAGAAAATGTTTCAGATAAAGTTTACCATGTTAGCATGATACACCTCGGATCAAAGTGATTTTTAGAAAACTTTACCATTCAATTTATAATAGAAATTATTCAAGAATTAGAAATGTTTTATACAAAAATATGGATACACATCACTCTCCAGCATGGTAATTTGATGGTCGGAGGGCGATTCCTCGATTGCCAGAAAGTTGAGTAGTATTATACACAGCACGTGGGAAAACTTTACCATGCTGGATGACAAGGCGCTGAGCTCGAATTCTTGAGCTCAGCGCGCCTCGACAATGTTCTTGTCAAGGCTCCTGCTCACCAGCATGGTAAAGTTTTGCCAACTAGATGATCTTTTCTATTCAACCAAAAAATAAAAAGATTTCCTTCATATTAATTACAGATTTATTTCCTATAGAGATTACTTATTTCGCTAATTATAATTACATTTAACGATACAATCACGATCATAGTTTTAACCTTAAGATTAATTTAATATTCTTTTCAACTATATACAAGACGCGATTTACCTAAACTAAACTTACGCCGCAATATACAAATATCTAAATACACATTCACGCACACCGAACACGCTCGAATACATTTGGAATTAGAGATTCAAACTTTCCTTATATACTAACTGAGTAGAATTGTATCCCTTTATGAGAAACGGTTTTAATTCTTATATCTTTAGACTGAATAATTTTAATTTAAAACAATTATGTGTTAATTATTGCTTCCTTCCTTGATCAATTTTTTATATAAATCAAGTTTCAAAATTTTGGTAATTTCTATTAAATCTTTCTTTTTTGTCTTGCAATAATCTGTGAATCAAATTCAAAATGTTAATTTAGAACTTATTTTGTATTTTAAATTCTAAAAAGTACGACCAAAATATTACATTAATGTCAAATAGTTTTTTAATTTAAAAAAAATTTTATTTAATGTATAAAGTTATAATTATGCAGTTCATTAATTAAATAAAACTTAAAGGTCTTGTTATAAAAATAACTTGTAGATATTTTGAAAAATATTTTTTATAATGTGTACAAATTTAACAATTATCTAAATATTAAAAATAGGTGTAATTAACAAAATCTTTGACTTTATCTTTTATTCACTTTAGATCAATTTCACTTGTGTTAATTTCGATTTCCTAGACTCCTGTATTATATCATTTTTAAATAAAGTAATTTAATAATTAGACAGAAAATTCTTATTTATTAAAATTTTAATTCTTACAATGTTTAACAAACCAAATATTCATTTATTAAAAATATATTATATGTATTATATATAAAAATATTAATATAAATGTTATTTAATATAATAATTTTTATAGAAACAAATTTGTATTTTCTGCATTAAAAGTTTAATAACCTAGAAAATCCTATCTGTTCTTTTAATCTGAATTAGTTAAAAATAATTAATTATTAATAATAATCAGAATTTTACTAAAATATTATCTATTTTGATATAACTTAAAAATAAACTAAACTAATAATTATTTATTTTTTACTAAATGATTAGTAGAAATATAGCTATTTGAATTAATAGCTAACTTTTTGATTTCAAGCTAGTTATTTTTAACTAACTCAGATTTAGAGAATTTGTTAAACGTTATTTACGAAAATAAATATTATTTTGAATAAGAATTTGAATAAATAAAAGTTATTACAACTAAAAATTGAAAGTAATGAATTAAGTAGATCTTATAAAGGTATAATAAATGAAAAGTAAGAAAAATAATAATTTTAAAAAATGACATTTAGCTATTTAAAAATAGTAAAGAGTAAAAATTACCATAATTGAAAATTTTCAAAGCAAGAAAGAAACTTTAAAATATAAAAAATCTGCCTTTAAATTACAAGAAATTTTTTTTTAAAAAAATTTACAAACATAGAAGTTTAGAAGTTGTAAAATATATGTTTGATATTTTAATTTTACAATGATAAAAAAACCAAGAAAAGCATCATATCTGAAATATTTTAGGTAATTTTCTTTTTAATTAATGTAAAATACAAATATTGTTTAATTTATTATAAAATTTATTATTTTAGTATTAAATGTAAATAAATATTAAGAATTAAACTATTTACAGAAATACACAATTAAAGAATCAAAATATAAGAATTTAAAAAATAAACTAATTGAAAGAGTAGTCAGTAAAATATGAAATATCTAACAAGTTTTCGTTTAAAATTTGTTTGTCATAGTTGCATGTTATATAATTCAACGTAAGCTAGGCTAGCCTCTAATATAAGTATTAAAATTAATAATTTAAAGATCATTCTTTTTCCTTTTAATAGAAAGAGTTCTTGTGGAATTAACAGACAAATAATATGTGATCGCATCTGCAAATTAAAAATGGAAAAAGAGGGAGAAAGTTTGATTTATCATGCGATAGGAATAAATTGCGAGTTTTGAGGAGAGTTTACCATGCTGGAGAGTCATTGGACTTGACGCTGAGCCCGAACTCCGATTACCCGTAGCATGGTAAACTTCTGCACATTTCTCGGCAAACTCTTTTTAACTTTAATGCACATTTTACAGCTTTAAGCGAGTAGTCTTTTTCAGTCTACTTTTGACTCTCAAGTACCACGTATATGGGAAAATTTTTCTTATTTTTTGAAAATAACTATCAGAATTTTGAACACAATATCTCAATTGTAACTTTGATCCGAGGTCCTGCATATAATATGGGAAAGATTACCTCAAACGTTTTCCCCGTGTAAGGATCTTATTTCGAGTAAATCGGTTGATTTTAGGCTACGCCTTGCTTCTTCCCTTTCACATAATCCCCTCGTCGATAGAAGATACTCTTTTAGGGTAGTTTCGAATATTATCGTAGCTCAGGGACGCAGACCTTCTAAAAATATAAAGATGATTCTTCAAACGTATATTGATGTCCGAAATACTGAATATTTTGTTCAAAATGGAACTCCAGACTTGTTTGAAATATTCAGGGAAAAAACTTCCAGAAGCTATTTATCAAATTCACAATATTAACTAATTTAATAAATTCGGTTTACTGAGCTAATATAGAGACGGTTTTTCTATTTTTAGAGATAATAGGCAAATAATATAAATGAATAATAATTGGGGCAAATAATAATTATTTGAAATAAATGAATATTTATATAAGTATAATTTGTTATTCGAATCAAATACATATTTTTTCAACCATATTCAAATCTTTCCCAGAATTTTTAAAAGTATTTATTAATCATTTATTTGAAATTCTTTTTTTTTTTTTGTATCTATTTCAATATTGCTGTCCAATAGGATTAATTTTCAAAAGTGATAGGATTTAAATAGACTATAATTGGTATAAAAAATATATAATTAGAAAGTATTTAGACAAGTTAAGAGACGTAATTAATTAAGTAAAGACTGAGACAATTATTTCTTGTTTAAATTGTTACCAACTCGTGATCTGATAAATTACTTTTCGATCGGTGAAGCACCTGGGTGTTCCTTCCGCAAGGTTTTCCGATATATCGGAAATAGACGACGAACCCTTCAAAGTTAAGTGAACACATGAATACTTTATCATTTCACGTGCAAAGATACTATATCAAATTTGATTTTCAAGATTCTACAAATCGAGAAATTGGATCTTGGTCAGTTTATATTTATAAACGCTTATATTAATTATAATTATAGTTTTCACTTAAAAAGAATTATAATCTTATTAAAATTAGATTAAATATGAGACTTTAATCTTGAAAAAAAATTATCTCAAAAGTAATTTAAAATAATATCAAATTTTCATTAAAATAGATTCATTGTGAAATTATAATAAATTAAAAATTAAATTAAAATAATCTCAGAGTTAAATTACGATAATTTTAATTTTAAAATGAATTAAATATCTTTAGAGTTTTTAGTCTGTTTTATCAGTAATTTTACCTATAACCAATCCTGATGTTTTGCGTTGTATATAAACGAGACTTTTTTCTGGATACGCATTTGGCAGACTTGTATATCAATATTTGCAATTCGATAAAAAGATACTTTTTTCTCGGAAGACTGCTTTTTGATTTGGATCCCTTTTAAGTTTATTCCAAATTCAATTGAAAATTCAGGATTCTTAGAAATATAACCTACATTTTTTATCATCTTCAGAACTTTTCATCGCGTATTTTAAAAAACATATTTTGAATAATCAATCCAATGTTTACTAAACTTGATTTAAAAGTAATTTAGATACTTATTGAAAATGCACTATATTTAACTTTCTTTATGTAAGGAGTAATTATAGGATAAAGTTTAATGCAAGACACTTTTGTAGCACAAACAATTGAATTAAAAATTATATATTTTAAATTTCAATTGTAGTAAAATAACTTTAAACTTTTTATAACTTCAAAAACATCTGACGAGCGAACATTTTCTGGAATTGTGGATTTAAAAGAATAATTTGAGGGATAAACATTTCTATATAAATCGGATAAATTCTGCAAAGTCAGAAAAAGATCTAAGGTTTCCTTTTTATCCTTCATCATTGAGAAAGAAATATCAATAAGTGTTTAACGTATTTTCTCTGCTGGATCTTCTGGGTATATTCTAAAAACTTTTTATTTTCTTTTTTACTCCATTTCAATCCATTTATGTAGCTCGTACTCAAATCCTGATATTGCAGGGTTGAGTATTAAAGACATCTAAACCTTACTTCATTGATTATCTGGACCCCAATCTCTGTATTAAATTTCGCATATCCTAAAATGATTTCTCAATAAGTGAAAATTCCACATTTCTCATAACCTTTGATAATTAATAAATTAGTAAATTATAAATATAAAAAAGATTCTATCTTTAAAAAGATGTTTTATCTTTTAAAAAATAGTTTGACTTATAAAAAGTACAAATAATTTCTTTTTAAATGAAATTTAGAATGATTGCCTTTCAGTAAATCCGAATTAAAACGTTAAAATTGAGAACGATTGAAGAAATTTAATCCTTTTCAGGCCTCTCATTCGTGTTCAATAAGTCAAGTGAGTACTCTTTTCAGAGTCAAAAACCATATGCACTTGAAATGGAGAATGAGGATTTCGCGAATAAAAGAAAGCAGGGAAAAAAGAGGTGAAGAAAAGTTTCTTCTTGAATGTTGATGTACTTGAGCATCACATCTACTAAATGTAAAAGCCTCGACGCCGCAAGTGCGTCGGCCAAGCGTTTCGTAGAATATGACGTCGCTTTCAATGATGCGTTTCTTGCACGTAATCGTTTGCCAGGCGTTTTTGCTCTGATAAAGAGTACTTTAGCAAACGTCAAAAACATCCTGCCTTCAGTTTTCATGCAAGAAAGAATCGGACCATCAGTTCGATTTTTCATTATTTTTGCAGAATTAAATATTTAATAAAAGTTTTTCAATCTTTAAATTAACAAAATTTAAGACGATCTAAATTACAGTTTATCAAAATTGTAATTAGCTCAATTTCAAATTATCCAATTATGACCCTGAAGTTCTGAACAAAATTTTGTCTCCATTGGAATTATTTTTGAAAATAACTTTTGCAACACAAAATATAAAAAAGTAAATCAATTCTTTAAATCTCCAAATCAATTTTTTCGTATGCAGAACATTATTTTTGGTAAAATTTCAATTTATAAAATGTTAAAATAATAATTTCATTCATTTTAAAGTTCAAAACTTCAAGTTTATCAATTCTTTCGATGGATCATTTCATTTCTGTATTGGTTCAAATCGATTCAAATTTTCGCATCGTTGTATATATTCAATTGATCCAAATTTTAATTATTTCAATTTTCATTTTATGAAAAAATCAAAATGCTTATCTCAATATCTAAATTGATGTACATCTTAATTTAGGCCTATATAATCAATATTTTAATTGGTTCTACATTTTATTTATCTTAATCATCGCACAGAAAAAACTATCTGCGATTTTTTCTGCATGTGATTTTTAGGTGAATGAAATTCTTAAGATTAACTCTAGATCGTTGTTAAATGTCTCTTTATTTTGATGTTAAATTTACACATATGGTTGACTTTCTGCTGCAATGAAATTTTCACCCAAATCATATATTAAATTAACAACATTTTTTTTCAGTGTCATGGGTCCTAATTTTGATTGATCCTATTTTGGTTAATCCCAATTTTAGTCTATATTTGAACAAATTTATATATGTAGGTATACACATGCATAAAGTGAGAAAGAACAAATAAATGGATCCACACAATTGAATCACTTCAAAGATTTAATTTTATAACTTATTCAGATTCTAAATAAATTAACTTTGATCTATTCAAGTCTACAATAAACGAAATTATCTCCTCAATAATTGTAATAAGCAAAGAAAGTAGATACCCGTGTAGAAAAGTTCGGTGGGCGCCAGTTGGGCCCCATATGGGTTTCCCAGATTTAAGGTGGGCCCCAGTTGGGTCTTCCCACTGGGAAATTAGTGGGCTTGTAATGCTCAACCCTGTTAGTGCCAATTTACTAAAGAAGATCATAAAAATGTAAGATCGTTAAAAAATATTCAGTACAACTTTTTACAATATTTTCCATCAAAATTTTCTTTAATGAGATAAAAATTAGTTAATAACAATTGTTGCATGTAATTTTTAATTTTTTTAAACAAACTAATATTGTTTATTTGAAACTTTTCATCTAATAGAGCTAGAGAGTTGTAACTTTTTTCTCATTTAGCAACTATATAAAATAACTAAGCCTAATATTAGAAAAAAATAAAATATAAAATTATAAAAATTGTTTAAACAAATTAATATTGTTTATTTGAAACTTTTCATCTAATAGAGCTAGAGAGTTGTAACTTTTTTCTCATTTAGCAACTATATAAAATAACTAAGCCTAATATTAGAAAAAAATAAAATATAAAATTATAAAAATTGTTTAAACAAATTAATATTGTTTATTTGTCACTTATCATCTAATTGAGCTACAGAGTTGAAATTTTTTCCTAATTTTGCAACTTTTCAAGCTTATGAAAGCTTAATATTAATAATAAACGAAAATCCACAATTATCAAAATTGTTTAAACAAATTAATATTGTTTATTTGCAACTTTTCATCTAATTGAGCTAGAGAGCTAAAACTTTCTCTTAAATTTGCAACTTTTCAAGCTTATGAAGGCTCAATATTAATAATAAACGAAAATCCACAATTATGGAAATTGTTTAAACAAATTAATATTGTTTATTTGCAACTTTTCATCTAATTAAGCTAGAGAGCTGAAACTTTCTCTGAATAATTTTGCAACTTTTTAATCCTATGAAGGCTTAAAATTAATAATAAACGAAAATTCACAATTATAAAAATTGTTTAAACAAATTAATATTGTTTATTTGTAACTTATTATCTAATTGAGCTACAGAGTTGAAATTTTCTCCTAATTTTGCAACTTTTCAAGCTGATGAAAGCTTAATATTAATATTAAACGAAAATCCACAATTATAAAAATTGCTTAAACAAATTAATATTGTTTATTTGCAGCTTTTCATCTAATTGACCTAGAGAGTTGAAACTTTCTCTTAATTTTGCAACTTTTCAAACCTATGAAAGCCTTATATTAATAATAAACAAAAATCCACAATTACACTAAATGTTTAAACAAATTAATATTGTTTATTTGCAACCTTTTATCTAATTGAGCTTTAGAGTTAAAACTTTCATTTAATTTTGCAACTATTCAAGAATATAAAAGCTGAATATTAATAATAAACGAAAATCAACAATTATAAAAATTGTTTAAACAAACTAATATTGTTTATTTGCAATTATTCATCGAATTGAGCTAGAGAGTTGTAACTTTCTCTTAATTTTGCAATTTTTAAGCCTATAAACGCCAAAAACTTATAGTAAACGAAAATTCATAATTATAAAACTCTTTTAAACAAATTAGCTAGAGCTAGAGAGTTGTAACTTTCTCTTAATTTTGCAATTTTTAAGCCTATAAACGCCCAAAACTTATAGTAAACGAAAATTCATAATTATAAAACTCTTTTAAACAAATTAATATTGTTTATTCACAACTCTAATACAGTTTGGGAACTGTATTACAATATTAATATTAACAATACTAATTTGTTTAAACAATTTTTATAATTGCTGATTTTACTTTACGATTAATACTGGGCTTCATTAAGATTGAAAAATTGCAAAATTAATAAAAAGTTACAACTCTGTAACTCAATTCGATAAAAAATTGCAAATAAACAATATTAATTTGTTTAAACAATTTTTGTAATTGTGGATTTTTGTTTATTATTAATATTAATCTTTTGTAGGCTTGAATAGTTGCAAATTTAAGAAAAATTTACAACTTTCTAGCTCTAATAGATGAAAAGTTGCAAATAAACAATATTAATTTGTTTAAACAATTTTTATAATTTTATATTTAATTTTCTTTCTTATATTAGGATTTACTCAACTTAAATAGTTGCAATATTAAAAAAAAGTTACAAGTCTCTAACTCTATTAGATGAAAAGTTTTAAATAAACAATATTAATTTGTTTAAACAAATTAAAAAATACATTCAACAATTGTTAGTAACTAATTTGTATGTAATTAAAGGAAAGTTTGATGAAAAATGGTGTAAAATGTCGTAATGAATATTTTTTAACGATCTTACACGTTTTTTTCGTTTATGAAGATTTTTTATGGACCTTTAAAAAATAGTAAATAATAAAAAATTTGTTAAATAAATTATTGGATTTTATTCTTTAAATTTTTCTAAGGAGAAACAGCTTTATCCGATCGAAAAATGTTAATTTTTATGGATTTTATATCAATTCCATGGAAAAGTTTTTTTTTCCATGCATTTTGCATAGGAAACTTTGAGCGCTTTAACCGAATTTCATGAATTTTTAAATTGAAATGAAGGGAATTTGCAATAAATAAAGCCAGGTTGACGATAAGTTTAGTATTGAAACTATTATTTAGTAACAATTTACTTATTTAAAAAAACTGGGAAGCCCAGGTTGGCCCCAACTGGCGCCCACTTACAAACTGGGAAATACTGGGAACTTTTCTACACGGGTATGTACAAAATTAACAGTCCTCTAGATTATATTTAGTTCTCAGTAAAAATATAACTGTTCCAATTAATCGTTTTAAATGAAAATATCTCAAATTGGAGCAATAAACCTGCTCTAGTTTGTTAAGTTTAAAATATATATACTTAATTATTCGGTAAATAAAATTGACAGGAAAATTGGTCTGAATAATTAAATGTAATTTACAAAGATGAAAAGGCGAATTTTAAGAGGGCATAATTTATTTTTGATTTATTTTCTTAATGCAGGTGCAAGAAAGCAACGGCTTCACGATGGATAGAATAACGAGGTGGTCTTGAATGGCCATTTGCCAAAACTCCTGAACCTACAGGCGTCGTTGAAACGCGACATGGAGACATTTCAGGAAGATGGAAATTCCAGCATAATTCGCGTCTAGACCTAGATTCTGATCGGTCAGCATCAGACAAGGTTTCAAAATGGGCAAGTGTTGCAGTAAGCGGCAGGAGCCTCAACCAATCGGTAAATATCTCATCTCTTACTCAATCATTAATTCTCAACTTCATTCTGCGATTTTTAATACAAGAAATTTAAAACCTTTATGATTTAAACAATTAAGATTAATATAATAATTTAAACGTATAAAGAACTAATAAAAGTAATAAAAATAAAACTTTAATCAAGAATAATTACCCTTGATCCAAGAATGTATACTTGGATCAACAATAAAATATTCTTGATTTGAGAATAATTCGAGTTATACTTGCTCCAACTCTAAGGATAATTTATACATAATCCAAATTCAGTCGAGTCAAGTTTCTATCGATCTAGATTATTTCCTTGAATTCTAATTAATTTTTATTGGTGAAAATTTTAAAACGATTCTAAATATAACTCCTCCAAATTTTAATTAGATTTCATTTCCCATTCATTATAAATTTCATTAGTCCTAGAATTCTAATTTATTCAAATTTTAATCGTTTTTCTTTATAATTCTTAAAAATTGTAAACGAATTAATTTCAAACAAATATTAAATGATCAAAATTTTAACCTATTTTATTTTTAATCACCCTCAAATTCAATTGATTCAAATTTAATTTATCCCAAAATCGATTTAAAATCTCAATTAATCTTTATTTTAATTTATTCAAATTTCATTTGTTCCGAAATTTTTCGATTATTATAATTTTCCATCTCAAACTTAATCGTTCCTAATTTTTAGTGATAAAAACTTCCAAAGGTGAAAATTTCAATTTAATTTAGACAAATTTCAATTAATTTTAATATAAATTCATTATAAGTTAAATCAGATCAAAACTTTATTCATCTAAACTTCAGTTAATGCAAATATCACAATATTGGAAAACATTTATTTTATTATATAGGTATCATATTATTTTGTGTAATATTTTTGTCATCTATTTTCGAAAAATTTTCCTTAACACCTATTTCATGGAAAAAAAACACTAAGATTCCTGCAAATAAATAACTGGACAATTTGAAAAATTTATCTAAAATAGTCTGTAAAGTCGGGGAATTGCTCAAGTAAATTAAAGTGTCCATCCTGAAATATTTGTAGCATTTTACAATTTGATGGGCACATCTTAATTTACCAGAAAGCTAGATAATTTGAACTGAAAAATAAGGTCAATTGGTTCTTTAACCTTTGACATTTATATTAACTTAAAGTAAAACTTTTTATCAGATTAGTCAGCGTCTCGTAAATGATATTAGGCAGATGTCGTTGTATATTCACAGACTTTTGAAACGCGCTTTTTTGCTTCAAAAGGAAAGCGTTTACTTCTGCAAGTGTTTGCTTATTTTAATTTTTTACCGAATTTATTTCTTGGAAATGGTTCATTTACATTTTTTTCACTCAAATTAAAATCCAGAGTGGAGCGAAAATAAAAAGTAGCTGATTTTTATGCATAGTAAATTATTTCTGTTATTTTTACTGTATAAATTGTAGTCGTCTTAATTCCCTTTTATTAATAATTAAAATTATTATTAAATCTAAAATTTATGATTTTAAAATACAAATAGCAAAAAAAAATGTTAAAAAATGTCTGACATTGAATTTACTTTGTGCAACTTTTTAACCTCGGTCCACTTTTCACTGACACAAAGATTAATTGGAACTCAATTTAATATGGTTTTTTTTTATTTGTAAGAAAATCTGTTTTTAGGATATAAAAAAGCTGACACTGGTCTTAGTTCGAAACATAGCAATGGAGGATCGCTGGACCGATATACAGCCGATCCAAATCAAAGAGGAGTTCAGGCCAGGGCGGATATTATTCGCCCCAGGCCAACACCCTGTAAGCTTCAGATTCCACATCAACCCCGTAAATCAAGCTCGCCTGTCATAGTACCTGCATGTGTGTATTTTTATTTTGTTTGTCTAATTTTATTTATGAGGTTCTGCATAAGCAGAAGCTCGACATTACTTATGTAAGCTTCGCATTTGGATCATCTTTTATTTCTCTTTTTTCCTGCTTTTTACTGGCGTTTCTCGGAAAATGAAAGTTTAAAGTTCATGTAGGCTATACAGGGTGCCCACGTATAAAAGAAAATAGGGAAAGTCAGGAAATTTGAAAATATTTAGAAGGAATTTTTTGTTTTTTACAAGTGCAACATTTTTTTAAATGTACGACTTTTTTCATCTTCATGTAATTTTATTCTGACGAGCTTATTATTTTACAGCATTATAAAACGTAATGAAATCCGGGAGTTTGCAGAGATTTTTTACAACATGAAAAAAACGGAAATTTAAAAAAGACCCAATGAAAGTCCTGGGAATTCTTGGAAACTTTTCGAAAATTTCAATCTTACTTTTGCATTCATTTATACTTCAAAATAATGGGTCACCTGCATTTCCTCCAAAACCAAATTAACCGAACTTGCAATTGCCCCACTGAGAAAATAAGCCTCTAGCCAAGCAGCTTTATTTCTAGGTTAGGGTTCCTCGGGACAAAACAAACAAAACACCGGCGATGACAATCAAACTTCTAGGATACCGGAGCATATGCTCTGCTAAAATCAGTTAAGTGCTTTGCAGGTGCTATATCAACAACCTCTCTCTGCTAAATTTAATCAAAAATTGGTTGTATTTAGTCAACTTATTTTCTCAGTGCCGAAATTTAAATGTCCGAATTTGTAACTCTCCAAACTTGCATTTGTCCGAACTTTCAATTTTCTAATTTTGCACTTGTCAGAATTTTTAATTCACCGAACTCGCATTTATCAAAGTTCGACCAAATACAAGTTCGGTGTTTTCCAAGTTTAGACAAGTACGATTTCGGGGAGTTGAAAATTGGAAATTCTAACAAAAGCAAGTTCGACGATTTGAATGTTTTGGAAAATTCGAGTTCGGTGATTTTAAAGTTCTGACAAATGCAAGTTCGGAGAATTACAAATTCAGTCAATTAAATTTCGGGCAATTACAAATTCGGTCAATTTGGTTTTGAAGGAAATACAGGCGACCCAAAATAATTCGATATTTATTCTGCAAAATAATATTCATAAACTTACATAATTATAAGAAAAGTAAATTTCGTATTTGACTGATAATAATAATGGTAATAATAATAATAATAATAATAAGCAAATTTAACATCCCCCCTCTTAAAAAAAAAGAAGACTCTCGTAACAAAAAACAATTATTTCAAAAGTATTGCTGAAGTATAAAAAAAATCTATTTTAATAAACTTGCAATTGTAACATCAACTAAAAGAATTTTTTAATTTATACTATAAACCCAAGAAAACGCAGTTAACAATCCCCAAAAAAGATCTTCTCTATTAACATAACCTCAAACTAGAGAGTGGTTTTTCGCACTTAATGAAAATATTAATATTGATTTCAGCAAATTTTGAAAGATTCACAACCAGTTTTGCATTTAAATAGAAAATTAGATTGATATAAAATTTGTTGTCTAATAATAACTATTTAACATTTTGTGATTTTTTAAATCTAGTAAATAATAGTGTTTTGCGCTTTGAAACGTTCTCTGCAATTTTATTTGTCTATTGAGTAAAAGTTACATCTTATTTTATTTGTTGAATCTTTTTAAACCTCATTTTACTATCTTTTATTGCAAAATAACACATGTGAAAAGTCAGGAAAAAAATTCATTTGGTCAAGGAAAATTTAGAAAATTTTAAAAGAAAGAAGTGGTGGGCACTCTAAGATTGCTTTTTTTCAATTTAAAATATTTATTTTTTATTTATTCTCTTAATTTTAACATTAATTATATTGAAATGAAAACAAAAATTAATTATTGAATTGAAAGAAAAATGATACGTAAAGTATATATCTATAAGTAAAAGATGATTGTCTACGTTTTAGAAAAAGGGATTGTTTTCCAATCGGTTAACTTCCTGCTAAATAAAACGGATCCTAAGACACTATTGATTTCCTCGCGACAAATTGAGAAGAACTTTTGGTGTGAGGAATAAAATTAAACTTATTTTGACTTTCCTTAATAGAAGATCTGAACAATGAATTACCGTTTGTTTAAACTTCAAATTCAAAAGTTGCAAACAAAGTGCGCCGAGTTTCCCTCAGATAGAAAGTTGTACCGAGTTCTGAGGTATAGAAACTTTAAACCGAACTAGTTGGAAGTTGGTTTCGAACCACGAAAATAACAAAAGAGTAAAGATCTCGTCTGAACGGATTAAAGACAGTTCTCATTGTAGTCAAAGTAATTTACATTGTTAAAAATGGAATTTTTAAAATTTATTTAAACATTTTTAAAATAATTTATCTCATGTTTCTCATCTAGTGTATGTGATTAATTTAATGTAATTAATTAAGGGTGCATGAATGTAAACCATAAAATTTATTATTTATAATTTTCATTCTATAGAATTTTATTAGATAGAATTTCTTTATAGTCGAATTTTTTTCAATCGAACTTAAATTAAGCCAAATTTTAACTGAAGAAATTTCTTAGATCACCGAATTTTTATTTTACAGAATTTCTCTTAAACCAATCTTTTTCTTTTAATCACATTTTAATTTAATAGAATTCTCATTTAATAGAATTTGAAGTGAGTCGAATATTTAAGTGTCGGAATTTAACATTTTAAGAATTCTATCAAATCAATTAAATGGCAAATTAAAATTCGGCCAATTTGCAATTCCAGCATTTAGATTTTCGATTCACTTAAAATTCTATTAAATAAGACTTCTTCTAAATTAAAATTCAGTTTAATGAGAATTAATTTAAATAAAATGTTCCTTTAAGAGATGTTCAGTAAATTGAAAACTCTGTTAAATGAAAATTCGATCATCTAAACAAAAAATATGTTCAGTAAAAATTTGGGTTAATTTAAGTTTGATTGAAAACAAATTTAAAAAATGAGAATGCGCCTATAAAGAAATTTTATAGAATGAAAATTCTAACAAATAGATTTAATGGAATTTTCATGTGTCCCATTAATTAATGTAATTTAATTTCATGTTTCGTTTCATTGCTACCTAGTCGCTTATAAAGTAATCATGATTGCATTTAATTATAGTTAAATTAGAATAGTTGTTTATAAGATTGAAAAGCTTCTTTTATAATACAATTTTTAAATGTCCTGTTTTAATGCTCTTGTACTGTATTAATAATATACATTTTTTAAATGTCCTATTTTTGGCTCTCGTTTTTTTATCATTTCATATAATCTTAATATTTGTAATTCGAAACACATAATTGCATTTTTATGTTTGTAATAAATGTGCAGAAAAGTAGAATATAATAAAGGAAAAAATGTTAAATTTGAAATCACTGATAAAATAATAATTAATAAAATTTTAAAGTAGTTAAGGTATTAGTCGCGTAAATGCTCCCGCAAAACTCCCGCAAAATAAAAAGAACAAAAAATAAACTTTTATATCAACTCACTTGCTTCCTTGTGACCTCTTCTAATGTAATATATGTAATTTTCACGATTTTGAGTCAGGTACTATAAGTTATCGTGATGTATTACTCACACGTTTTCGACATTTTTCAATGAAACCACGTGAAAATGAAAAATTATGAATTTTTAAATTATTGTATTTTTTATACGGCGTGGTGAATAAAATTAATTTTTTTTAAAGGATTTATTTTATCTCAATGTGTAACTTAGTAGTTTTATTTGAAAAACTGACGACTTGTTTTTTTATAATTGAATATAAGAGACATTTTTTACATGCATTTTATGCTATTGCATGTAAAAGGTATAAACTTTGAATTAATATTTTGAAGCTCAGAAGTGGTCAAAATTAATAGGATAGATCTCATTTCATAGATAAATACCTCATGAATACAGATACAAAGTTTTAAAAAAATCTGACGAAAATCATTTTACGCGACTAATACCTTAATAAATAATTACATTCTACAATCTAACATTAAGAGGTGAATAATAATAATAATAAATTGTTATTAGCGCATTCGCAAAGGGCCAACAAAATTGTAGTAGCTCTTTATAACTATACGGCAAGAGAGAGCACCGATGTTAGCTTCGTTAAGGGTGACCGAATGGAAGTCCTGGACGATTCCGAGCCAGATTGGTGGAAAGTTCTGCATCTTACGACTCTTCAAGAGGGTCTCATCCCCTGGAATTTCGTTGCAGTTGAACGTTCAGTTGAGAGCGAAGAGTAAGAAATTATTTTCACAATTTTAAAAACTGCTTTTAGTAAATTAAGAAAATATCTAATAGTACACTTAAAAATAATTTTATAATTTATTTTCCAGTTGGTTCTTCGAAAACGTCTCCAGAAAAGAGGCTGGCAAATTACTTCTGGTTGACGAAAACCCTCGTGGTACTTTCCTAGTCAGACCCAGCGAACACAATCCAAGGGGTTACAGTTTATCAGTAAAAGATTGGGAAGAAGGAAGAGGTCATCATGTTAAACATTACAAAATCAAACCCTTGGATAATGGCGGATTTTTTATTGCCACCAATCAAACATTCCCGACGTTACCTGCACTCGTTATGGCTTATAGTAGTAAGTACATCTTTATTTTTTTTTATTTCTTCTAAATGTGTAACGGCCGTGACTTTAGACAAATGTCTTTGAACCGATTATTCAAAAACTGCAAAATGGAACTTATATTTCATTCCAGAGGAGCATAAAAGCATCCACAATATAGGTATCTCTGGTATGGAAATTAAATTCTATTTTGCAGGTTTTTCAAGAATTCCTTTGAAAATATTTGTCTAAAAACACGACCATCACATACCCTTAAGGCCATAAGTAATAAGTTACTTTAGACAATTTGTATTTTGGAAATTACTCATTAAATTTCAATTCAAATTAGTTTTTTATTCTTATTTAACAATTTAACGAGCTATTTGCAAAATACGAATTATCTGATGTCACGTTGTCCACATATATAGCATCGAAAGAAAATATCAGTATATGTAAATCTAGAAAATGATTTCTTGGCTTTTTTTCTTTAAATAAAATATTATTTACTTAAAAATAAAATAATCTTCGATTCAAAGAAGCGGTTCTTTAAATCAAATAAAATTTTGAAAATCGATTTGAATCGCAACAATATATTTATTTCACTCATAGTAATGCATTTATTTCTTTGAATCAAAAAAATTGTTTTCTAAACTTAGAGAAATATAATTTTAATTATTATTTAACGAGTAATTCGTAAAATACGAATTGTCAAAAGTCACGTGTTCCACACGCCCTTAAAATTGAAATAAGGATATGTATATGTCAAAAACGTGACTTTAGCCAATTTGTATTTTATAAATTACTCGTTAAATAATAATTAAAATTCATTTTCCTTATCAGACCAAAACAAAGAAAAAAATTAACAAATACTAGTTTTCTACGGAAAAGACATTTTAATTATTCTTATTTAAGGAGTAAATTGAAAAATATACGCATTGTCTAGAGTCACGTCTTCCACATGCCCTTGATTAAATCAATACTAATTGGTTTAATAATCACAGTCTTCTTTTTATTTTAAAGATTATTAATTCTTTTATTCGGTTTCTCTAATTTACAGTCTTCTTTATTCAACTTTATTTTATTTATAGTTTTTTAAACGTAATTATTTTTATTTATAGTATTTTATTCTAAATTTTTTTCTTTGTTTATAGCCCATTTTAATTGCCGTTTATCAGTTACTGTATACCGTTTCTTTTTTTTTGAACTTGATTTTCTTTATTTGCTTTCTTTTTTACTTGATTCTTTTGAATAATATATTTATTTTTATGTATTTATAATAATATTTTCTTGTTATTTCAGAAAATGCCTTGGGTCTTTGTCACGTTCTTTCAAAACCGTGTCCAAAACCACAACCCGATATGTGGGACTTGGGCCCAGAGCTGCGGGATAAATGGGAGATCAACAGAAACGAAATTCAGTTGATTCGGAAATTGGGACATGGAAACTTTGGCGAAGTTTATTACGGGAAGTGGAGGAATAAAATAGAAGTGGCTGTAAAGACACTTCGACCGGGAACTATGTCGACAGAGGCGTTTCTTCAGGAAGCGGCGATTATGAAACAATTTAGGCATAGACACCTCGTCGCTCTGTACGCCGTTTGTTCAAAGGAAGAACCGATTTACATAGTTCAGGAGTACATGTGCAATGGTAGCTTGCTAGATTTCCTCAGGACAGGAGATGGAAAATACATGCAATTCGAAGATCTCATTTACATTGCCGCTCAGGTCGCTTCTGGCATGGAACACCTCGAGAGCAAGCAACTTATTCATAGGTAAACTGTTCAACTACAGAATTATAAATTAAATCGTTAAAATTAATTAGCATTTTATTGCATTAAATTTAAATTAAATTACTATAGGTATTTTTAATTATATTACACTGTGTTATAAAAAAACACTTTTTAACCCTTAGCTGCACAGTGGTCAGTCCCACTGACCACCTATTTTTTTTGAGTTTTTCGTAGATTATTAAAGATTATTGAAAGACAGTCACTATTTTACATTTATAGACCCAATTTTAAGGTTCCTCAGTAAATTTGCGATTCCAAACTATGGTTTTCAAATAAAATATGTTTTTTAGTTTCCAAGAAAAAAATTTGAAAATAGCAAATTTTTTTCGATTCTCTAATTTTCATATTTTTATCTTCTTCTGATTATAAAGTACCTATTTTAATCGAAAAAAATTATTGTTCCACTTTTAAAAAATGTGTGCATGTAAGGGTTAAAATTACTTTCTATCGAACTTATTGAAGGTTGTAAGCAATGAAAAACTAAAAAGAATTGTATATATTAAATCTTTGATACACCCTTAAAATCTTGTTTTAGAGCAAAAAAAAACACCCGAATTTTTTTGTAGTTCCTTAAATATAACTCATAACTTTGCCATATTTTATCCTATTGCAATTTTTTTTTTATTTTGAAGCTGAAAGTCAAACCTTTAAAGGTGTGTGAGATCTTTTTTGTTATCATTTAAATTCATGAAAATACGGACCAAAAACTTTCAAAAATTTTGATTTTTACAATAATTTCGCTTTCTTATAGAGGAAGCTTTGAGATCGTTAAGATTTTCGATTATCCAAAAATTGTCTAAATATACTCATTTTCATCTAAAAAGCGTATATTTTCATTTTCAAGCAAATATCCAGATGTGTGTGTGTAATGTGTATATATCGATTTTTGTCGTCAGGATATCTCAAGAATGCTTCGACGGATTTCAATAAAATTTGGATGATTATTAAGCTCATGAATATGTAATTTGGACACAGGAAGTTTTGAAAATACCCAATAAAATTTTTTAGAGCGCCTTTTTTCATCGAAAAAAATAGTTTTTTGGCAAAAAATTTTTCCATGCTAAAAATAAAACTTAAGAAATACACAAATCATATTCCTTATCTCAAAACAAATCTATTGACTTATATAACTTTTATAATTGATCAAAAATTCAAAAAATAATTCATGTTTCTTCATTTTTTTTTGCATTTTAAATTCTTTTTTTTAATAACTTCTCCAATTAGCTTTTACATTATTAATTTATTGCTTCTTTTATGAGGAATCATATTATTTTGCTTACTTGGAAGATAGTCCATAAAATGGACATAATGTTCACCTAGTTTCAATTTTGAGGCTAATTTGTATCTTTTATACTATTTCAGTTATATTTTTTCTCATCAAACATTGAAAGTTTAATCAATTTCGCGTTAAATGACCACTGATTAAATAAAATTGGTTAAAAATTGTCTAAGCTAATCCATGTTCAATTTTGAAATCACATCAATTAATTTTGGCGCAATTTACCGATTTTCCATCGTTTCTTCCCTGTAATGTTTATTTTTACCTTTTATCCGGTTTTTTATATTTTTGCGAAGTTGAGTAACAATTTTTAAAGTTTACGTATTTGTAATATTGCTTAATATTTAATTTATTTATCAATATAATGTAAATATTCTTAGGTAATACTTAAAGGCTAAAAATTGTTCCTTAGCTTCGCAAAAATATAAGAAATTGAATAAAAAGTAAAAATAAACATTACAGGGAAAAAATGATGAGAAAACGGTTAATTGTGCCTAAATTTAATTATGTGATTTCAAAATTGAACATGGATTAGCTAAGACAATTTTCAACCAATTTCATTCAACCAGTGGTCATTTAAAGTGAAATTGATTAAGCTTTTGATGTATGATCAGAAAAAAAAAAAATTTAAATAGAATAAGATACACATTACCCTCAAAATTGAAAAATTAATTAAAAAATCCAAATTTTGGAAGGTTTTTTATCTGTATCTTCATGAATTCATATGATGACAAAAAAGGTCTGACATGCTTTTAAAAGTCTGATTTTGAACTGAAAATAAAAAAAATTTACAATCGGATAAAAAATGGCAAATTTATGAGGAATTATATGCAAATAAGTACTAAAGACGGTTTTTTGTCTTTAAAACAAAATTTGGAGGGTGTATTAAAGATTTAATATACATGCATAATATTCTTTTTAGTTTTTTATTACCTACAATCTCCACTAGGTTCAATAAGATGTAATTTTTCACGATCACACAGTGTTATTCAATTATATAACTTCAGATTACATTATTAAATTGTGTAATTTATTTATTCTTTTTAACTGTTCGATTATTGTATTGTATTTTACAGTTATTATGTTTTAATTATTTGATGCGTGAAGAATTTGTTTCAAGATAAATTCAAATTTTATAGAATATCAATAATTATGCATTATTTGTATGTTCAATAATTGTTTTGAAGTTCTTTAAAAAATAATTTTAATATTATCCTTAAACCTTTGACATTATAATTTTTAATTGCAGAGATTTAGCAGCTAGGAACGTTTTAATAGGGGAGAAAAATAAAGCCAAAATTTGCGACTTTGGCCTCGCAAGAGTGATTGAAGATGATGAATACTGTCCGAAACAAGGGAGCAGATTCCCAGTAAAATGGACGGCACCTGAAGCTATTGTTTATGGAAGATTTAGTATTAAGAGTGACGTTTGGTCCTATGGAATCCTGCTAATGGAACTTTTTACCTATGGACAAGTTCCATATCCTGGTAAATTTTATAAATCGTTTTCATTTCTTTTTTTTTTAACTATATGACAAATTGTGAATAATATTAATTGTTATTTAAATTTTTTACCTAGTAATGTTTGTTACTAATAATCTTCATTTTGTAAATAATTTTTTAACGCCTGATCTAGTTTCTAATGTCAATGATAAAAAAAGAACAAGTCCCCAATTTTCAAATAGAGTTAATTTTAATAAAATCAAAGTTGTAGTAGCAAAATTAATTTTTTGCCTCTAAATATCCTAGAGATTTCCTGGACATTAAAATGGCCTCGAATTTTTAATTTTCTGTTTTTATAAAAAAAAGGGAGAATAAATATAAGTAAATACAAATTAATTTTTTTTTAATATGTTAGTACCAGGTTCATTTTCTGTGAATCACCAATTGTTATCTTTTCTCATTTTTAAAAGATTTCTTTTATTTTTCACACATCGTCATTTATTTTTACGAATTTTTATAAGAAGAGAGTCTCTGTTTAGTATGGTTCCATATCATTTTGACACAAAATTTCTCGAAGTATACATGTTATATTGTTCAACCTCAGAAAATGTTTTTTTGTATTCCTACTAAAATCAAAGATTTTTAATTCTCATTTAATTAATAATTGACTTTAATACCAGGGACCGTCACGAAATTAATTTGGTTTTTGGAGTTTTTTCAAAATATCTAGTAATAGTCAATAGATTTTACTTAAAGATTGAAATCAATTCATCAAATTTAAGGCCAAAAATAGTTTTGTTATTTCGCTTGAACCGTAATTCAAACCGAAACAAAACAATTAAGTTTCGAATTACGGTTTAAGCGAAATAACAAAAAATTGAAAATCAATTTTGAAATTTTAACAACGCACAACTATTCTTTGTCTTAAATTTGATGAATTGATTTTAATATTTAAGTAAAATCTATTGACTATTACTGGATATTTTGAAAAAACTCCAGAAACCAAATTAATTTCGTGACGGTCCCTGTTTAATACATTAAATTAATATTAATAGATTCAATGAATCCAGCAAATTTAATTCTTCAATAATTAAAACCTAAAAATCTTTTGATTTTAGTAGGGGTACATACGAAATAACGTTTTACAAGTTGAACAATACAGCATGTGCTACGAAAAAATTTTTGTTTAAATAATACGAGCCCTTTAGCATTCGGATCAAATCAAAGTTGCATATTTAAATAAAAATTACAATTTTATGTCTTTTATTTTAATTATAAGTGAAATAACTTAAATTTTGACATTTGTTTCCAGTAAACAGTATTTTTTATTCAGATGCACCCTTGAATTGATCAAAATATTGAAAATAAATTTGTTTACCTTTCCTCCAAAACGTTCTTAAAATTTAGGGTCCTTATCAATTTGGCACAAAATTTTTCATGACACTTGTTATATTGATACTAGCTCAAAATTTAGATAGGTGTTTTTATTTAAAATTTATTTAAAATGTACAAAAATATGGGCTTTCACTAAAATTTTTGCGTTTGTTTGTTTGATTTCATCTTAAATGATGTTTTTCACAAATTGCTTATTTTTCTAGTTTTTTATTTAAAATGAAATAAATAATAATTTAAAAGTCAAGTTTATAAAAAATTTTAACAATCTTTAAACTCTAATGATTAAGGGACTCTAATTGATTTCCCAAAAAAATGTGTACTTTGATACTTTTTCTTCTCCTTTAATTCAAATTACGAAAACCTTTTTCAAATGCGAATTTCTAATATAAAACATTGTTTCAGGAATGCATGGCCGAGAAGTAATAGAGCAAGTGGACAAGGGTTATCGAATGCCCAAGCCAGTGAATCATTCCCTTCCTGACAGCATCTATCGATTAATGCTCCAGTGTTGGGACGGAACACCCGAGAAAAGACCCACGTTTGAATTTCTTAATCACTACTTCGAGTCCTTCAATGTCACAAGTGAAATTCCGTACCTCGAACCGCCAACAGACTGATACACGGCCCACATGCAGAGTCACATGGTGCCGCATGGTCACTTTCATCCGGCACACGTAAATTGTGCCATGGAGTTTTATGGTATTTATTGTTGAATTATCGCAAACAACTCGTGATGTTGTAATGTCGATAACTGAACTCCAATGCGGAATTTTTCCAATCCGTTTCTTGAGTTTTCATAAAACTGCTAAACACTTGCTGCCAGAAATTGGAACACAATTAAAAACTTTTTCAACCTAGTGTATTTATGAGGTGATCAAAGAACGAATAACGTGCCATGAACTCTCTATATTAAATTTTCTACGTTCATTGCCCCGATCAGAATATTCTTCCCCTTTTACGAGATTTGTTTTGACAAGTATTTTAATCGGAGCAATTTTCCTTGTGACGTTTTTAAATAAGAATTAATGTTAACATTCTTACGGAGAAAAAGAAATTGTACTCGAATTATAAAGAGTGACTGACAGTCGCGGAAAAATAGTTTATAAGTCGTGACCATTGAGATTTACGAAGATAATTAATTACAAATTATCACTTTATTAAGAGTGACACAGTGAAGTTTTTAGGATGATTATTGAATTTTGACGTTTATAGGAGGTTTCAAATTACGATAAAAAGGCTGTTTTTAAGAATTTTTTTTAAAAATTCCTTTTTCCGCGAGTATCAGTGGTGCCAAGTTTTTTTTTTGCGCAAGCAAACCGTAGAATTTTTATCTGCGCAGAATATTTAACAAGTTTTTCAATTCGAGGGGTGCATTTCAAAGAGACGTAAAGTGCGATAATCTTAACGTGTTTAGGAGTAGCATCGACAGAGTCGAATCTTACAAGTGGAGAGATAAGTGAACTAGTTACTGTATAACCGCAGGTTAGTCGGTTAGAGAACGGTTACAATTTATAAATATATATATATAAATATGAATGTATATTTAAAAAAGAGAAAAAAAAACCCGTTAAAATCTCGAGTTATTCAATAACTATTCTAAAAATTCAAATTCCGTTTTATGCACAAACTCTATTAAAAACAGAAATTCAATTTCGCTGATGTGCTCCGTCTTTCTTTTCTTGAAGAACTTTCTCTGAAACTCGCCTCTAACTTTACTCCCGACATTACTAGAAATGTTCTGCAACATCTGAATGCGAGGTTTTTTTTAACTCTGAAGCCGTTTAAAGACCGGGAAAGTTTCAGAATCATTTTCCTCTTTCTTGTCTGTCGTTGGTTCCTTCTGTGCTTTCGAGCACAATACTGATAGCGTTTGTAAAGTAGAAAGAAAATTTTTAAAAGGCTCTAGTTCCTAGAAAAGTTGAAATATTTTGAAAGACCCAAAATCGTTTCCTTAAAATTTTTGCAACATTGAATCAATTGTTTCTGTTGAGACAAGACGCTCAGTATACGAAGTAAAATTAGATGTTAGGTTGAATTTAACTTATAATTTTCTATTTATACATACGCATTTATGTATAATCGTTTCATCATTTGCATCAATCCTGCCATTCGTTGCTGCGGTAGATTATATTATATTTATGATTGTAGCAGTTATGGCCAAGACGTTAAGTATCATTAAAATCTTTTAGATGAAAGTAGTATTTTTAACTCTCAACTATTTCTCTAGCAAAGTACCTTTCAAATCTTTTCCTGTCTCTATTGAAGAAATTAATTTTATAATTAATTATATTTTGAAAACAATTGTTATCAACAGAGCCAGAATTGACAGGATGCAGATATTTGTTCCTTAACTATGACAAAAGTATATTTTAGAAAAATGAGTGAATTATAGTTGTTGCGTAATTTACAGGGAGTAGTTGAGAGTTAAATTGTCTGTCAAAGGGTCGAAAACAGTTACTAATATCTAGATAAGTATGTGAGTGCGAGAATGTTGGGAAAAAAAATTTCCTTTTCTATTACGAAGATGATTGAAAGACAAAATTGAACATAAACTTAAGTCATCGATGTTATTCGTACAAAATACCTGGAAAAGTGTAAATTTTTTACTGGATGAAATAACAGTATCAAATTAGGTAGGCACTAGGCACGAATCTTGCGAATCGGGTGACTTCTCTTTTATCATTTTCTTATCGTGACTGTCAAAAGTTTTATTTGTCTTTAGAAAGCAAAAATTAATTATTTTCTTTTTATTTCACAAATTTGCAACAATAACATTCAGATCAGATTTTGAAATAGTAAATCATCAAAGTTGCTACATTCGTGAAATTTTGAATCAACTTTGTTGAAAAATTGTTTACATTTTTGAAGCAAAACTTGAAACAATCATGGAATTTAACAGATTTTTTTAAATGTTGGAACTTTGCGAGTCTAAGCGGTTTCTTGAAAATTAAATAAAAAATTGATGGGGAAGAGCTCGAATCGAAGTTTCTCGTAGTCGTATCTCTATACGTAAGTTTATAGATTGATATTGATTTGCTACGAGTGCGACGATTCATTATTGTAGCACACTGTATATTACCGCTAATATTAATCGGGAATTTACGCAGCATGCGTACCGAATTACTAGAGTAGAATTTACGTCCAATACGATTTTTCTATGAGCGTTTTATACCGACCAAAATGTTGACTAAAATCCAGATTTAGTATTGCTGTAGCTTTTAGGATAAAATCTGTTTAATGAATTAATTATATTCAATGATTTATAAATTATATTATATTTATACTAAATTAAAAGGAAAAAATTATCACACTTTTCACACTGGGTCTAAAATGTTTTTAGAATTTGACTTTTTCAAATGTACCAGTCGATATTTTGTTTAATCCTATTCACTTCCGCAACGATTTTAAAAACGTCGAGGAAAAGTGAAAACAAGATTTATTTATTTTCCTTTTATTTTTGACACGAAGGTAACAACAATAAATAGACCTTTTCAGAGCAATCTTCTTAAACTGAAGATTTAAAAATTCTTAACGTTAATGTAGAGACATGAAAATCTTAAAAGTCTGAATTCCTGTGTCAACGTGACTTTAAATTGACTGAAAAATGCTCTCTTTTTTTAAATACTCTGTAAAAGTTTACAGGAAACGGCGGTTAAAAATGTTGTTTTTGATTATGTTTTTCTTCTGTGAGGCGATTAGTCGTTTGTAACGAAAACTTTCATTATGTTTCAGCGTAGAAATTTTGCATATTTTATTTAAACTATAATGTTTTTGATATTTAATTTTTTTTTAGAGCTTTGTTTGTAAAAATTAAAACAAGATCAAAGTTGTATAAACTTTTGTAAGTTGTAATTGAAGATTTTGTAAATCTTACTTTAAAAATATCTGCGTTGCATTCCACGTCTGAAATTTTTGTAGAGTTCCCTCGCTATTGCACAAAAGTAGCATTTTACCTTCCATACATGCAGGATCTCAAATTGAAAATTGTACATACGTGGATTATTTTATAAGGACGAGAATCCCTTTTCACATCCGTCGATATTGTAAAAAAATATCCAGTGTTTTTATCGCTCTCCACAAAAAATGTGGAAAAGGATGTTTTTTTAACAAATAATTTTCTCTCAGTTGTACAGTCTGTATGGACGAAAAGTTTCAATCGAAAGGCTAATGTTGTTAAATATTTTTATATACAACTAACTCTACGTTAAAATTAGTCCTCAGAGATTGATTTTTGAAAAATGGTCTCAAACTCTACTTTCATAACTACAAATCAGACCTAGATTGACGAAATATTTTTTGTAAATTTCGTCGATTGCAACTTTTCATCGATATTTGGATAAAGTTTTTAATCGGAGTAGAAAATTGAAATGGCAATATGTATTTAAATAGTTAGTTGAACGAAAACAAAAAAAATGTATTTAAATACTTACTGCTATTATGGTATTTAGTAAATTCTAAAAACCTATACAAGCGCAGTACTTAAGATTGAAATAACTTGATTTGAAAAGCTTAGAGATTAAATCCACAGGTGTGAGAATTGATGGCCTTGCTGCAAGAGAACTTTTTGAAAAATCTGTGATACCTCGAGGCCATCGCATGAAAAACAATAGAGGGATATTTTTTATGAGTTCGACTTTTAATCAAAGACTTTCCCCTCAATTATACACATCTTATTCAAATCAAGATCGATATACTGTCGTCATTGCTTACGTACCAAAGCTTATTATCTTTAAGTAATTTAACGATTACTTTTATTATTATTCTAAGCCTATACAGATAAATATATTATGTATAACGATTTTTGTCTTGTTCATTCATCCTGTGAATTATGAATATTTATTATATTGTTTTATTTTCATAAAATCATTTCTTATATCCAATTAAATTAGATATGAAAAGTAATCTTATCTTAGAATATCACCTTTTTCACCTAGTCCCTTAAATCTTCTCCAATTTCACCTGTTTCATGATTTTTTTTTAGAGTTTTTAATCCATGCTTTACTTTATTACACCTTTAATTAATACAAATTTGAATAAAATTTATTTCTATTATTCAAACATTTTTTTATAATTTTAATAAAAGTTCAATATCTAAAAAATATAAAAAATGCAATAAACATACTAATTTTTGGGAAAATATATATTTCCTAAATCAGTCCATTAGTTTTTCATTGTAGAATATTTTTTTTCCAAGAAATTAACACTAAAATATGACATAGAGAAGTTACATAAAAAGAAAATTTGATAAAAAATAAAAAATCTCAATGTACAAATTTCAGGTAAAATGTATTGCGTATACTAATTAGTCCATTTTATAGTCTAGAATACTTGTTTCTAAAGAAACTATGATTATAAAATTGACATTTTAGAAGTTGTATAAAGAAAAATAATTTAAAATTTTAAAAAAGTTATATAATCATAAATTATTGCTCGTCTTTTTGTAATCGAATATATAAACGAATCGATTCGTTTTGAGACAAAGAATATGATTTTTTTTAACATTAAAGTTTTATTAAAAAACGATATTTTTAGGTGAAAAAAAATGGTTAAAAATATATTCCATATTTTTGAAAACCTCTGTGTCCAATTTTGTTTTGCGTTTTGGTCACTTATTTTTGGAAAATTATTCACCTATATTCAGGAAAAAGGTAGTGCGTACGTCCGCATGGAATTGAGAGGTCTTGGGCACTTTTAAATGAAAAATGCACAAAGTTACAAGCATTCAAAGCTGGAAGTATCAAAACCCTAGTTTTGAGAAAAACGAGTTTAAAGTTCAAGATTACCATTAGCGCCAATGCATTTTAATAATTAAAAATCAGATTATTCTGTGTTTGTGATTACGATAGTTATGATAAATGCATGATTTGACGTGGGACATTACGTAGTTTGTTTTTCATCAATAAAAAAAAAAGAGAAAATCTGAATCTCTTTTAGAAAAATGCGAACATCCAAGAAAATAAAATCGACGAAGTGGACCCTTTTCATGCGAACGTACACATATTATTAAATTCTTTAAATCTAAAAATTACTTATAAATCTAAGCAATAAAATAAATTAATCTCGCATTACGTTGAATGCAATTGTTTTTATTTCTTGACTTTCAAAATCCTTTTTCTGACAAAAATTGAACGAAAAAAACACTGCAATTCCTGTAATGTGTAATTTATCTTATTGATTAAATTTTCCAGTTTTAAAATTAACAAAAAAAAATGTTTTTAAACCAGGGCTGTTATTGATTTAAATCACTTTAATTTAAATCATTGGAAAATTTGCAATAAAATCATGATTTAAATAAAAAAAAACTTTACAATTCTCCGGGTGTCTAATACTGCATGTAAAAATTGCAAGCCATAAACAAAACTCACAAATTTGTGGATAAATCTTAAAAATTTCAATTTTAATATTTTAATCTTTATAAAATTTAAAAAATTGTGCTAATACAGATGATCAAAATACCTACGGTTTACAAATTTTTGGTATGAAGATAGTAAAAAATAGGATTAAATTTTTATATCTTTAAGTCATTATAATTTAAATAAATTTCAAACGTTAATTAACTCATATTACAATTTATTCAAATTTTTAAATTTCAATCAATTCACATGCATATTAATTAAATATTATTAATTATTTTCCATATTCAAAATATTCACAGACTGTTATCGTACTAATTTTTTAATATAATCAGGATTTTTATAATCAAGATAAATAAGTGGAGAGTCAATACAAAATTAAAAAAAAAAAATTATAAAAAATTGAAAAGTCATAATTAAATAAAAGTGCTCACTCTTTGATTTTAATTTTTCTTGTAAAATTCGGTTTTAAAAGAGTCCCTAAACATTCCCAAAAACTACAATCAGAGGCAAGTCATTATAATTTAAATAAATTCCAAACGTCAATTAACTCGTTTTACAATTTATTCCAACTTTAAAATTTAATTAATTTATAATTATCAAATTTAGTTAAAATTACCAAATGGGGCGGTATTTATTGGCCACAATTAAACTGCATACAGGTAAACTGTATACACTAAACTGGCCACCGTAAAACTGTATACGAACTAATATTAAAAATTTTAAATTATTAAACTGCATACGGTTAAAGTGTATACCATTAAACTGCATACGGGAGAACTGTATACAAGAGATTTTAAAATTAAAATTTTTAATTTATATTGCAGTTTAATAATTTTAGTATGCAGTTTAGTAATTTAAAATTTTTAATATTAGTTCGTATACAGTTTTACGGTGGCCAGTTTAGTGTATACAGTTTACCTGTATTCAGTTTAATTGTGGCCAATAAATACCGCCACAATCATTTCCATATTTTTAAAAATAAATATATCATCTTTTTTGCAAGTTTATTCTATTTTCTTCACATCTTGTCTATTTTTTGCGAGATTTTTTGCAAAATTATTTGTTCTTCCATAAAGTTTTTAGATTTTCTTTATTTATCTAAATTTATTGTTGGATTTATTTTAAGTGTAATAATATAAAAATGTGTTTGGTTTTATTTACTTAAACTTTTTTATTTTTAAAGGATTTTTAGGTTTCTTTTGTGGACTTTTTTTTGTTTATCTTGATAATATACATTTTTTAATTTTATATTTTTTATACTTTTTACAATTTTTTAGTTTGTTAGATTAAGGTAAAAAACATTTTTCTATTTTCTTCCAATTTCTTTAAGGGTGGCGTCTACATTAGAAGGTAAAAAAATGTGTAAATTTCAAAATAAAATTTCTCTAATACAATGAAGTAAATCTATGCAAGATTTAGAGGATATTTTCTCATATATTTAAACCTTTAAAATATAATTTTGTTATAAAAATATATATATATATAATATAATAAAATTAACTGTACTATATAGTGCCTTGCTGCTGAGATTTTCCCACTGTGTACAACCTAGGGTCCACAGTTCTTATCAAAATCAAAAAAATCAATTTGTTTCTTCAGTTGGACAATATTTCCTTTTATATGAACTAACAGATTTCAATCGAAAGTGAAAATTTTACATGACTTAACAAGAGTTTTAATTTTTGCTGAAAAAATCTCACTTTTTTTTAAACATAAAAAGTCAAATTTAACTTTATTCAAAAACAATTTAATTCATACAGAAGAGAAACTATTTATCTTCAAAACAAGCCTAGGTAGAGCTTAATCGGTTGATTAGAATTTTGTCTATCGTGTACACAAACTTCAAAAATTGCGTTTTGAGAAAAACGAGTTTAAACTGTGAAAAACATATAAGTGCAACATATGACTTAGGACCTTCTACAAGTTGTAACTCGCAAAATACTTCGTATTTTGACCTAATATTTTAGAAGAATATTCTCTGATAGTTGTAGTATAAGATAAGACTACTTTTAAAAAAACGATTTTTTCGACCCGATAAAGTATGCGCTCCCTTTAATTTTCTTGAGACTTTGCTATTTTTGCTTCTTCATAGAGGAAGTATTTTAGTTCTTCCTTGCGTTTTAATTAGTTCTTTAATTTTTGTCATCATTTTTCCATTTCTAAGAAGCATTTATCCTTCTTTTCAATTGTTTAGTTTCTATCTTATAATTACGAATTTCTGAAAACATTTATTTGGTGCTTTTATCTACATTTTTTAAATTTCCCAAATTTCTACTTTTTTAAAAGCTTTTATTCTTTTATTTTATATTATAGGAATTTAATCTTGTACTAAATAATCTCATTTGATCATCGTTCTTGTATTTCATAAAAATTTTTTTCTTTTACAGTTTTTTTTAAATTTTTCAAAATTTTATTGATTATTTTTTTATTCAATTTGTAAAATAATTCTCTAATTTTAAAATTTTGTTCTCTTTAGTAATATATTTTAACGTTTTTTGAATTATCTTCTTATTTTAATTTTAAAAAAATGGCCGTAAATAGTTTAATTTTTTGAAATGAGTTTCTACTTTTTTAGTTATAATTATGTCACTGTTTCATTGTGGTGTTGTTTTTTAAAATTTTTTTCTTCATTTCTTAAATAAACTATCCAAATAAACATTTAGAGATTTTATATACTGATATTTAAAATTTTTTTTTTTTCATCTATATCAAATAGATCGGATTTTTTGATTTTTTAAAAAACCATGATTTGTGCCAGCCCTGTTTTAAACCAAAGTTTAAAATAACAAATATTAGAATATTGTCATAAGAAAACTTACAATAAAATAAAAGTAGAGTTTGATATTTAAATCAATACTTGCTAAATTTGATCTTAAAAACTTTATTCTCAAGATCGAAAAATTTCAATCTTACTATACAAAATCTATAAGTCTTTAATAATAGTATACTAGACAGAAAGAAAATTACAAACAAATGACAGGATTTTCGCCACCAATTGGATTGGTTTCATACATCGTACAACTTCTTTGTAAGAAACTCGTATCAAACTATTCTAGCCTTGAATAAAAAGTGAAAATCGCTCAATGTGATTGCTTTCATTTTTATTGTATATTAAATATAATTTAGGTACCAAATCAGTATGATCTATAAACGCGCGATATTTTGAAATAGGGCGAGAGTTACGCGTAAAACGTAACGCAAAAGAACGTGCTTAAATATACATCATTTCTGCCATGTGAGACATCTTCTTTGGAATATGAACAAACTCCTCAAAGTAGCTGGCAAGTTCATCGATAGTAACGTCACAGGGCGGAGGGGATATTCTCGCTTGCACCGAACATGTATTCGTACTCGAGGGTTGACCGACGGAATTTTGAACATCCGTTTGTCCAGTAGCACCACCACCCGGACCAGGGCCTCTTTTTAAACTAGGCATTGTGTTACTTCTGGCTCGTTGAAAACTACTGGCTTCATAGTTTTGAGGGATACTTGTGTCGTCCTTTACCTGCTTCGAGTCATGAGTTATTTTAAGTGCTTTAAAGTCTTTTGTGACAGAACCATGACCGAAAGTTTTATAATTTCTACTGGGAATACTGAGCTTGCAAGCTTCCTGGAGCAAGTTATTGGTTGGATTTTCATTCAGACAACTAGAACCAGAGCCGTTTAACGTGAGAATAGCCTCTCTGATGATACCATTCTTTTTAGGTTTATCAAGTACTCTTTCACTTTTGGAGGGCTTGAAATTCGTTGTACTCTTTATACCTCGAGGACTCACGATTGTTGGCGTTGGCCTATTAGGCATGGATTTCCGTCGAAATAAATAACTGGTGTCAGTTGGTGTAGTCTTCACTGTTACTCGAAATGGATTCGTTGATTTTGTGTTATCTACCGTATTACTGCTGCAATAAGAAATTATATTTGTTAATTTAAAAATAAGTAAATTAATATTTTAATTCAATTTTTATTTAATTTAAATGTGAATAACAAATAATTAAAAAAAAAAGGTTTATCGAAATTTACGA
This sequence comes from Ganaspis brasiliensis, assembly GCA_037103525.1. Lineage (NCBI taxonomy): Eukaryota > Metazoa > Arthropoda > Insecta > Hymenoptera > Figitidae > Ganaspis > Ganaspis brasiliensis. The sequence continues at coordinate 4,152,122 of JAZKLR010000009.1, read as the reverse complement.
TTTCAGTTAAAATAATCAACTGTAGTCAACCTTGATCACTTTGACCTTGAAAGACTACATTTGATACATAACATTAAATATTAATGTACAAGGTATAGTTCATTACATTAAGAAACGAAATCAATATTTTTACACTTGGAAGAGTTCAAAGAGATTCTCTCATATAAATATTTATGGGAAAAAGTATAAATAATAATAAAAACAAAAATAAATAAATCCATCAATACAAGAATAATTTGTTAATTTTCTAACAGATATCTAAATTGTTTAATAAAAAGTTTAAAAAGTCGATTTAAAATGTAGCAACTAAAATTATATATCTAAATAAAGTAGCGACTAATCTTAGCTTCAAAAATACTATTTTAAATGTAAAAATTGGTTTAAAAACTTTTCAAATAAAGAAATAAATAAATCTAAAGATTTTTCAATTGTATAAAAACAAATGTATGTAACTGAAATTGAAGTTCGCCTCGATCTAGATCAATTAAAATTTAACTTGATCGAAATAAGAACAAAATGAAAGAGTCAATTGATATTGTTAACATAGTTTTGTTAACATTAATACTAATAAAAATATGGTTTGATTAAAATTTAAATATTACTTAATTGATGTTAAAATCAGATGATATCTGGGTCGATTGAATTTAGAATCATTTTCAATAAACTCAAATTTGATCAACTGAATATTTCTAAGATGACTCATCTTCATATAATACAAACAAATATAGAATTTCCGCAACCTTGATATTTCAAGTTTCCAACAAACAAGGCAATGAACCGGAATTTTTTGATTTTATGCACAAAGTAAATTAAACTTGAAGGTCTTAAACCATAAAGGTCATACGAAACAAAAGGTGAAAGGGTACTAAGGTAGGTTATACAATAAAGCTATAGTTTTTGGCAATATAAACAATCAAAAATAAAACTGAAATAAATTTAAGGGAAATGAAACTTGAAGCTAAACTTAAACTTTTTCCAAACTTAAAGCTTTCAAATAACATAATACTTACTGAGAACATGATAACGAGATTCGATCAATTTCGAGCTTTTGCAAACTCGCCGGCAGCATTTCGTCTGTCATGGTTGTACCATTTTCTGAATCCTGATTCATTTCCTGAGACGACATAGCATCATGAACGGTTTGTGTTGACAAACAGAAACTGACAGGAGGTTTAAGAAAATTCGAGAAACTTTCAATAGGTTAGGATGACGACACTAAAGTTAACGACGTAGCTCGTCGCAATCAACTAATTTCTCACGAAATCCACGAAATTGTAGCACATAAAACGTGCACCTTCTTCCCCAAACTCGCATCTGATTTATGGATTGCCCCTGAATTCTTCAGAGCAATTAATTAATTCCTGACTTTAATTAAATAGCACGTAAACACTAGTAAACACAAACTGCCATTTTCTTTATGATCAAAACCGGAAATGACAAAGCGGAGCATTGCAGAAACAGCGCCCTCTTAATTCTCAGCGGGAAAATTTGAATTGCATTTAAGATTAATTTCAAAATATTTAATTAATTTATTAGTTTTTAATTATTTTCTTAATTGATTTTTAAACTATATTTTAACTAATAGGTTATTTAGTTAGAAATTATGAAAAATAACAAAATCAAGTAACATTTTTAAAAAAATTTGGATTTAAATTTTTTGACGCCTGAATATAGGCAACGAAACAACTCTTTTGTAATATATTTGCCCTTTTATAGGCATTTTTGAGAAATTGGATTTTTGAAAATAAGACGTTTCAACTACGACAGAATAATATTAATTGTAATAAACGTTAAAAATTATGTTTATTATTCTCGTAATATCTGTTATTATCAGGGTGTGTCAAATTTATGGAGACATTTACAGCTCGTATATTAATTTAAAATATTTGACAGTTCTTAGTGCAATAAATAAAATACTAATTTTGTGACAAGAACATGATCGAGAATATTATTATAACAAGCTTCAAAAACTTTTCGTTCATTACAACCAAAAATACAAACTTTTCAATAAATTTGCAATTACGTTTTTTTCTATATAAACAAAATATAAAACTCTTTTTTAAATATTTTCTTTAAAGAATTCTTTTTATTTAATATTTTCTTAAAATACAATTAATAAAGTAAGTTATTTATTCTAAAGAAATAAATGTAACTTGAAGGTTTTTTATAGCTGAGAAAGAACAAAGAGAATTTCCCTCTTTAGGTTTTGCAATAATTCAGCAACAATATAAGGCTTTAAAATTCCAATGATTTTAATTAATTTTTTTTTATTTCCTCGGGTTCATTAGTTTATTGTCGACAGGCTTGTCGTTTCCGAGGAATTCTTCAGTGTTCCATGTTTTCTTTTTTTTCATTTCCTTTCTAAAGACGAGAGGAATGTCACGAATGCAGCATAAATCTGTAATGTGTAAGCTGCTGGACCAATGAGGCAGTATACTCGACCTGAAATAGGGAGGATTATCCTGGTTAATTTAAAACTGGTTTCCTTCCGCAAGTTACAGTTAAGCTCTCGCGCCGCATGAGTTTTATCTTTGCCGAAGAATCACAGAGGCTGACGCACTCTTCCATAGCTTTATTTTAGCGTAGCGCAAAATATTTGCGAATTCCGTGAGAGCCATTCATTCGCTCTACTACACATTTTAATGCAAAACTAAGTGCTTGAAAACGCTCTTTCACCAACACACATTACCCTCAATATAAACCACACATCTCATTTTCCAAATTGTAAACATTCCGAATTAAGTTTTTTTCTAATGTCGTATTTTAATACTCTGTCATTTTTATAAAAGTAAATTTCTTATAAATATTTTTCTCGCAGTTATTATATATGTATAATATTTCAATTTTTTGCTGTTTTAAAATTAAATTTAACTCTTTCGAAAATATAAGAAATACTGCTAAGTATAGGTCGCATATTTGAAACTTTAATTGGATTAAACTTAATTTTGTCAAATTTTCAAAAAGTTTAAACATTTTGAATACATTTTTTTAATACCATATTTTATTACGCTATTGCTTTTATGAAATTAAACATTTTAAGGAATTTGTTTCTTAAAAATAAAATTTGATTACCAATTATGCTTTGTTTAAAACCACTCTTTAAATCTGAATTAGTGATTTTCTACTAATGAATTAGCGAGAAATCGGTCACTATTAAATAGTGAAAATTTTCACTATTTTTTAGTATTATAAAACTACTAATTTTAAAGTGAAATATCTATTAATTGTATAATAGTGAAGTTTTACTTTTTTAATTAGTAGATATTTCAATTTCAAATTATTAGTTTTCTATTAAAAAATAGTGAAAATTGTCACCGATTTCTCGCTAATTCATTACTAGAAAATCACTAATTCAAATTAAGAGAGGAAAGTTTTACTTTTTCGCAAATACAAGAAATACTGATAATTAGATTACACTCTCTAAATCTGAATTAGTAGTTTTCTACTAAGAATTAGTAGTTTTCCACTATGAATTAATCAAATTCATGGCTCATTTTTCTCTAATTCATATAGTAGAAAATTACTAATTCTTAGTAGAAAACTACTAATTGAAATAGTGAAACTTTACTTTTAAAAAAAGTAGATTTTTTTACTAATTTAATTAGTAGTTTTCTACTACAAAATTAGTAGTTTTCTACTAATTCTTAGTAGTTTTCTACTAAGAATTAGTAAAATTCTTACTATTTTAATAGTAGCTCACTTTTCGCTAATTCATTAGTCGAAAACCACTAATTCAGATTTAGAGAGCAAATTTGAAAATTTAATGTAGTTCAATTCAATTTTAAATTTTTTACAGATTTTGCAAATTGTAAACAATCCGTATACATTTTTGAATTCTAAAACGTTATAATTTTTAAAAAGTTAAATATTTTTAGAAACATTTTTCTCGGTAATTATAATAGTAAATCTGTTCTGTTTCTTTTAAATCAAATTTAAATTCTTCGAAAATATAAAAAATTCTGATAAGCGGTTTACAAATTTTATGGAAAAATTAAAGCGATTGAAATCAGGATCGCTTTAAGGAAGGTTGACAGCTTGACATAACCTCAAACTAAAAGTGGTTTTTAACAGAAAATGAAATCATAATTAAAATGATTTCGCTAATTTTTGAAAGATTTATTTGTACAATTATCAGAAAAAAGTAGGTTGAAACAAAATTTTTTGTAAAATAATAATTTTTAAACAACATATTTAATAATATAACATTAAATATTTAACATATTTTTTTAACAGAACATTTAAAATAAAATCCAACGAGTAGAATTGTAGAAAATGTTTAAAAGAGCAAAATGAGCTGTTATTTGTCAAAATTAGTTAAAAATTTTAATTGGTTACTGACCCTTAAAGAAAAAATACAAAATATTTAATAATTATTATTTTACAGCAAAGTTTGGTCCAACCTAATTTTTTCTGATAATTGTACAACTGAATTTTTCAGAATTTTGTGTAATCATTTTAATTATAGTTTCATTTGCTGTTAAAAATCACTTTTTAGTTTGGGGTTATGTCAAGCGGTCGACACTCCTTAAATTAAAATTAATTAACACTTTTTTCAACGACAATTTTAACTACTTAGATTTGTGAGATTTATTAAAAATTTTTAATTATTGATTGTATTTGCTGATTAAAACGAAAATTAGGATCGGTTTAAAATTGACTTGATGAAAATCGGGATTGTTTTAAATTAAAACTGACTATAGTTTGAATAAATAAAAATTTTGATCGATTATTATTAAAGTTTGCATCGATTAATATTTTATTGTATTCAAACTAGAAATTACCAAAAATTTGAAAAAAGAAAAGTTTGTAAAGAAGGATAAAGTTTGGAAAGATAACAAAAAAGTTCGTAAAGACCAAAAATGCTCGTACCTTAAAAAGAAAAAAAAGTTTAAATGAACTTTGAGCTCAACATTTCTGAAATCCATCACTTCCGTTTTGAGATTCTCGTTGGATTTCCAGGAAAGTCACGCAATCTTACTTTTAGTATGTTTGCCAGCGTATCGAGCCAAATTTTCTGTCACGCTATGTCGTCCAATCTCATAACTCCACCCACTCAAATTATGAATTTCGAAAATGAATCTGGAGGACAATCCAGTGTAGAAACTGAGATCTCAAGTAAGTTGTTAGCACGGATCCAATTTTCCTGAGCGTGTAAACTGTCTTTCAACTTTGTAACCATTTTTATTTTTTAAAAAAAAACTGTGAAATTTAGATTCGACTAATATAGTGAAACCAAAATAGAAAAAAAAGGTTTGAGAGAAAAAACGTGTATTTTTAATAGAAGGGATTAGAAGCTAAAATTTCGAATATTTTCTTTGAAGATAGTTTCGTGTATTTCTCGTAAATTCGAGTTGGACGACATAAAGCACGACTCGAATAGAACCAGATCCACAGATTTGCTCTATCTATAAATTTGGATCTCGTAAATCAAGATCGTGTCTTTACGATCGACGGTTAAAACACACATATGTAGGTTACATAGCCAATATACCGAGAATAGTTGTAAAATTTTATGTAAAAAATATCAACCTTAAATCGATATTTAACTAAATTTTGAAGGAGTTGTACAATTTGTTGTTCAATCAGAAATTACAGTAAAAATGTATTTTTAATTTTGTTTAATAAGAATGATGGCATTCGACTATCTTTTAAAATTAATTAAACTTAAGTTAATTAAATTTAAAATAAAATTTAAATCAAGAATATGTAAGTTTGTTAAAACATTAAAAAATCGGAATTACTTTTTAATTCAATTTTTCAGAAAATATACTAATAAAATAATTAAATTTTTAAATAAATCAGTGGTTTCAATAAGCAGTAAATAATGGGTTAATATTTAACTAATTCAAATTTTAAATAACTTATTATTTATTTAATTAAAATGCTTGAAAAAAATTTCAAAACTTTAATTAAATTATTGTTAAATATTTGTATATCTGCTGTAGAAATACCTTATCTCTGGATAGTGACAGTAATTGCGAGACATGGCAAGCTCTCAAATAAATCTACAGACCTTACAAGCTTGGACTTCAAACACACAATGTACAAGTTAGGTCGCGAAATGTTCATTGTAGACAAAACGTCTTATAAGAGAACACAAAAGGGAACAAGCAGATGTTCCTTTATTTGTTCACTGCGGCATTGATTCAAGTTAATGATTTATCTCCAAACGAGCTTAAAATAATTTATTTATTTATCAATCGTAATTGATTCACACTATTTATCAATAGTAAATGATCAATAACAGTTTAAAAAAAATTATAAGAACCTTTTTAAAACTGTCAAAAACTGATTTGAAACTGTTTGTGTTTTGTTGATCGTTTTTAGTTTGAGTATTTGAATATTTTTAGTTATTAACTGTTTAGAACTAGTTTAAGTCTGTTCAGAATTTGTTTTAAAATAATTAGAATTAATTCAAAACTGTTTATGACTAGTTTTAAACTATTTATAACTCTTTTTCAATTGCCCGTGACTTGTTTTAAACGTTTTTAAAATGTTTTCAATTATTTATAACTATTTAAAAAGGGTACTTGATTGAAATTTACTAACAAATTTAAGATTATTTAGAATTATTTTAAATATTTGAATCTTTTTATAACTGATTTAGAATTGTTTATTACTATAGTATAAAACTATATTTATAATTGGAAATTTATAGCTATTGGCAATGAACGATAGGCGAAGGGATGGATAAATGGACAGACAGAAACAAAAGCCACGTCATAAGAGTTTCGTTCCTTATAAACTAATAAAGCCTACAAATTATGAACTTAACAAAATTACGATATCCTAAAAATAATAATTTATTACTTAAAGTATATCTCTCGCTTAAATACAGGCTATCAGAAAAAAATTCTAGTGTCCTTCGAAGGATTTAAAACTTTTCAGAAACTATATTTTTGTGAAGGGAAAATATTCTTCTTTAGGAAAAAATTTGTAAGGTTGTAAATTGTTTATTTACAAACATTTTTAGTCAATTAAACTTTTCTCTCACATGGCTTCTTTACACATTTTTAAAATTGATGCAATTTTGATTTATAATAGCTCATTTTTTTCAGAAATAGATTATCTACAAATTCACGAAAGTGAATTTTTAAAAAACTCCATCTTTTTTCAAATAAAATTATTTGTTTAAAAAAAATAGCACTTCATTTGTTAAACAAATAATCATAATCGTTAAACAGTAAAGATTTTTAAAAATCCACTTCTTTGAATTTGTAGAGAATCTATTTCTGAAGAAAATAATGAGCTATTATAAATCAAAATTGCATCAATTTTAGTTTCCAAAAAGTCTTAAATTCTTTGAGGGACACTGGAATTTTTTTTTTAATAGCCTATATTTAAGCGAGAGATATACCTGAAAAAATTGATCAATGTATTTAATTAATTCGCAATTTAATAACTATTAATTATTTATTTAAGATATATTGTTTGCTTTAATTATCGCAGTTACTACTGTTGAAAATAACCGATTTTTTTGAATTCACTAAATTGACAATTTCAGTTAGAGGATGAAGCGAAAATGATATTTGATAAATGAAAAATTAAAACGAGAAATATTGAAAGTTTCGAATGAATGAATTGTCATTTATTCCTGTAATTTCGGGTGAGTTCGTAGAATGAGTCGGGGGGATCGGTGCTGAGACATGGGGTGGGATGGTCCTGGGTGTGAAATAAAATTGAATTTCTTGGATTGATCGACCTTTATGTTCGTTGTTATAAGCTGGAGAACACTGCGCCATCCTCGAGCGTACCGCCGGTAGCCTTGAGGTAAATTATTATCTAATTAAATTAAAATCATTTTAACCGTATGAATTTTAATTTCAAGTAGTATATTTTATTTAATTTCTTGGAATAGTGTGGCGTCTTTTTGGATGGTTTAATATAAAGGGTGGAATCCGTTAACGACTAGTGGCCGATCAATCCAAGGAATCCAAAACCTTTTTGTATTCCAAAAGTTTCGGACTGAAACAGGGTGTTTTCCCGGAAACAAGTGTGCAGCGAATTTTGTGGAATTTGGCTGAAAAAAGAAATCAAGTAAAATTAAAAGATTGGAGCCCAGGGTCTCATTTCCGGTCCACCACGTGTCTCAGCAGCGAAAGCGAACAACGAGCGATAAGTTTATTTTTGTCTTATATTTGTATGTTTTTGTCTATTTATTTAAATTTGATTTTTTTATGTTCACAAATTTGAGAAGTAAATTTTTATATGTAAAGGGATCCCTATTTTAATGACTAAATCTCAAATTCTCATACTCTTTTACAATAAAGTATCCGTTTAAGTGAACTTTTCGTATTATTTGTTAGAAATTAAAATTACCTAGAGTTATTAAAATAAAATCATTACAAGGACGTGAAATTGGTTTGTAAATTGGGACAATCGTTGTAGTGAAGGCACTTTGATATGTCAGCTTTGATCATAATACTTCGTTGACTGCATGCTAGGTGCTGATTTTTTTGTCACTTTATTTCCGTTTGCGTGCTCTCCGGTGGATATTGCCAACGGATATATTACTGAAGACCAAAAATAACCGTCAAAGCATCAGTCCTAAGGGCTATGACGGCAGAAGATGCGATTAACGGCTGACAGAATGCATCTGACGAATTTAAATCGTCGCTGACAGCCAAGGTTTCAACCTCTGATGAATGGCTTGCAGGGTGGCTTCAAGTCACAGAAGTTTCTTCTATCAAATGTGTCATTTGTATCAACAAAATACTCAACCACTTTCACTGAAACTTATATACAAAAAACTGTGTCCTTACTTTCTTGAAAAATAGTCTGTCAGACATTTTTCATTTATAGTAAGACATTTATAGATTTGATCATTATTTTTATTATTAGAATCGAAAAAAATGCTTGTTATAAATAAATTAAATAAAAACTTATTTATATTAAAAAGAAGTATTTTTGATTTCTAAATATCCGGATTTGCAGTGAATCAAACTAAAAATGTAAAAATTGTATCGTTTTTTTTTACATAGACAATCATAAAACATTTTCGGAAAAAAATTATTTTTTTACTAATTCAGATTTGAGACACGTTCGTATTTATGAACGACTGGATTTCAGAAAGATAAAAATAATAATTGACCAATTCTCTTCTTTTGTGGAAATAGCATTGTTTGATTTGGTGTTAAATTTGACATTTTCACGATCTAAATAACGGTTTTAAACATATAAATAGAAACACCACACTAGAATGTAAGAGCTGTAACTTAAACGTTTAAACTAAGTGTCGCGAAGCAAACGAATCACTTAAATCTCAAGTGAGAGCTTTCAAAAATTTAAACTGATTTACTAGGTACTTTGGTTACAAACTGTATTTGTAAAACATGACATCTAAGTTCAAAAGCAACAATTTACTGTTCTGCTATGTTTGAAAACCGAAATTGATTTTTCAGTGTCTTCTTTTTTCAATGACTTTAAATTTATTAAAAGAAATGTAAAAAGAAGAGGTAAAAAATTAATAACATGAATGGATAGAGAAAGAAAATAAAAATGAGAAGAAGAAGAAGAAGAAGAAGAAGTGAAAAGAAAGCTAAAAAGTATAAAATAGTTACAATTCAGAAATAAATTTCATGATTTAACGTGACATAATATTACAAAAAGAGGCTTTTCATAGAGGCAAGAGTTTAATATGTTGAAAACACGCACAAAAAGGGAAGGTGAGAAGTAAGAATGTACTCAAAGGGATGTAGAGTACACCCTTAAACTTTGTTGCTTTGCTTTTGCCTAACGTCAAAGAGACTAATTTATAACCCTGTACTGACTATTAGAGTTGGGAGTGACTGACACAAAGGAAAGAAGAAAAATGTAAAACTTGACAGAACAGCCGCGTTCTCATTGTCAGCGAAGCGAATCTTGTAAGGCATTATTAAAAATAAAGAAAATTAGAAACAGGCACACATTCCTTCAATGTTATATCTTCAGTTCCTGGAATCTTGACAACACTGTCAAATTTGCGTAACAAACAATTTTAGCTTAAATATATGATTCAATTATAATTGAATATTCTCTAATTAAATGTTTAAAATTTTTTATTAACTTAGGCTCTTTTCATCATTGTATAAGATGTACAGTAGAAAAGGAACGAATTGTTCAGACGCGCCAACAGTAGATAAGTGCGTGTTCAGTCAGACGTCAAATTTTAATAAGCTCATGACTTACAAATTATTCCAATTTTTTATGTACGACATTACAATTTATTATTTAAATTTTTACAACATTTAGTAAGTGTTGAGTAGAAATGCTTGTGATTATTCAGACATGTGATTTATAATAAAAAATTTTAAATAATAAATGAATTTATTTAAAACGTTTATGAGAAGAAAATTGTGTTAGTTTAAATAAATGGATTACAAAATGCCAAAAAATTTTTCTTTGATTTAAAGAACATTTTTTTAAATAAAGAAACTTTTTTTATAACAGAGTCAAATTTTCTGAACTGGGCCACCTAAAACTGACTTTTCAAATTTGATTTACTTCTATACATAATTTATTACAGCCAGGTGGTACAAAAACATTCCTGGAAAGCTTTTTTAAAAATTTTAATTTTTCAATTAGTTATAAACAATTTAAGTTTAAAACACCTTTTTACGAAATTGTCAATTGCTCAGCTGTTTTTTGATAAAATTGAATAATATTTGGTAGAGACATAAAAAAATAGTGCCTCTATTAATCACGATCAGAATTTTAAAAATTCGTAATTATTTATGCAAAATAAATTGTTAATTAATTAAACAATTGAAATTTTTTACAACTTCTGGGGCAGGTATGAAAAAAATTCAAAAACAGCATAAATCTGTGTTTTCTGCACTTTCATTTAAAAAAAAAAAAATTTTAGTACCTTTGAAAATTGAGCAAATGGCGTAATTTTAAAGAGCGGCGTCCAAGCATTCGAACTGGCGCGGCCGCTGCGCTGGCGCTGCCGCCACAGTGGGGCAAAAAAAGCGTCCGTGGAAAAATTAACATAGCGCCCAGAAATATTACCCAATTTAAATGTATTTTTTTTTAAATTAAAGGTAACAAAATTCTGCATAACACCCCTTATTTTACTTTTTGAAAAATAGTTGTTTTTATTTATTTATTAAATGTTAAACATGAAAAGAAATGTTCTCTTATTAAAACCAGTTTAATTTTGTATTAAACGCATAATTTATATTAACAAGAGCAACATTTTTTGAAGTAATTATTTTAGAACAACTTCTTATAATAAGCTAATTGTTTAAAAAATGTTTGTATATGTTATAAACTAGACTGTAGACGAAATATGTTTTCTTCGTTGGTTTTCTTAATATTTAGCAAATTAAATCCATCTGTTCTTTAATATTTGTAACTAATTAGTGGTTAAATTCACGAAAAACTATTATAAATTAATTATTTTGTTAATTTATAAACAAATTTTATAAACAATTTTTTTTTCCGGTTCCTATTTTCAAAATTAATGAAATTTTGTGCACAATGTACAATATTATTGCTGCAGATAATTTCAGGTTTCTTATTGTTTAAACAAACGTTAATTAACAAATTTCCTGTATTGATTAATTTGATATTTACCTATCAAAAATACAAACAATTTTTAAAAAAGGAAACGACGGTTTTACATTAATGAAGACATTTGAGTTATGAAATAAAATGATTTTTTTTATTTAAAGCTATCGTCAAACATGTTTAAACATTTGAAATTAGACTTTTATGCTTAAATTAAATAACAATTACATTCGAATAATAGGGGTAAAATAAAAACAAAATTAAAAGCTATTATAATTTATATAATAAAAGTATAATTTCATTACACTCTCTAAATCTAAATTAGTTAAAAATAAGTAATAATTAGTAAAATCGTGCCAAAGTTTATATTTCAGTAATTAGTTAAAAATAACTAATTATTAGTAAAAAAAATGACTAATTGTTAGTAAAAACCTAACTAATAAATAGTTCAAATACGACTAATTGAATTAGTAAACAGAATTTTACTACAACATTAGTTATTTTGACAAAAACTAAAAATGAATTTGACTAATAATTAGTTATTCTTTACTAAATGATTAGTAGAAATATAATTATTTGAATTAGTGACTGAGTTTTTTCTTTCAAATTAGTTATTTTTAACTAATTCAGATTTAGAGAGCATGTATATTAATTATTCAAAACATATAAAACAAAAAGATAAATAAAATATAAAAATTCTTTATAAAATTGATAATAAAAATGAAAATAAAGAATAGTTCTTAAATTTTACAAAAAATTATGAAATTAATTTAGTATCAAAAGAAATAAATACTAAAACGACTTCAAAAGTAAACAAGAAATTTGTCAATTAAATAAAAAAAAGTAAAAGTAGTTTTTTAATTAATGTTTGTTTCAACAATAATAAACTTAAAAATTAATTAAATTAAAAATAACTTGTCATCCCGTTAATCATGAGAAAAATGTAGAAATAATGTTATTAACTTCTTTATAACGATATGAAGAAAATGCATTGTTCATAAGATTGTCTAGTTTATAACTTATACAAACATTTTTTAAACAATTAGCTTATTATTAGAAGTTGTTCTAAAATAATTACTTCAAAAAATGTTGCTCTTGTTAATATAAATTATGCGTTTAATAAAAAATTAAACTGGTTTTAATAAGAAAACATTTTTTTTCCTGTTTAACATTTAATAAATAAATGAAAACAACTATTTTTCAAAAAGTGAAATAAGGGGTGTTATGCAGAATTTTGTTACCTTTAATTTAAAAAAAAATACATCTAAATTGGGTAATATTTCTGGGCGCTATGTTAATTTTTCCACGGACGCTTTTTTTGCCCCACTGTGGCGGCAGCGCCAGCGCAGCGGCCGCGCCAGTTCGAATGCTTGGACGCCGCTCTTTAAAATTACGCCATTTGCTCAATTTTCAAAGGTACTAAAATTTTTTTTTTTTTAAATGAAAGTGCAGAAAACACAGATTTATGCTGTTTTTGAATTTTTTTCATACCTGCCCCAGAAGTTGTAAAAAATTTCAATTGTTTAATTAATTAACAATTTATTTTGCATAAATAATTACGAATTTTTAAAATTCTGATCGTGATTAATAGAGGCACTATTTTTTTATGTCTCTACCAAATATTATTCAATTTTATCAAAAAACAGCTGAGCAATTGACAATTTCGTAAAAAGGTGTTTTAAACTTAAATTGTTTATAACTAATTGAAAAATTAAAATTTTTAAAAAAGCTTTCCAGGAATGTTTTTGTACCACCTGGCTGTAATAAATTATGTATAGAAGTAAATCAAATTTGAAAAGTCAGTTTTAGGTGGCCCAGTTCAGAAAATTTGATTCAACAAGGAAAGTTCGTGTGAATTGTAGAGAGAAGTTTAATATAATTTTATTAATAAACATATCAAATAAATTTTTTTTTGGCTAGTGAATAGCATTTGCTGACATGAAAAAATTGAAACTTTTATTAGAGTAAATCTAGTGTTAACAGTTCAATAGATAAAGTCATTCCTGCTCAGATATTTTATCGATTGTTTGAAATAGAAATAGTGTTCAAAATAAATTATTTATTTTAATAAAAATTTAACTTATTCTTCATTTATATACCCACAAATGTTGTTTTAAAATCCAACAACAATTCCGAAAACCAATAAAATCGACCGCAAGTTTTTTTCAACGTATAGGGTAGAAAGAGAATATTTATTATTTATTTTATCAAGTATTTTTCGTCATTATATTTCAATGAAATTCAAAGCTGTTTTTAAAATATTCAAAATATGAGTATTTTTTATGTCAACAATTCTTTATTTTCAGAGAAATGGAAAATCGTTTAGTAGTAAAGCGTAAAGTAGAAAAAGCTTTGTTGAATCAGCCATTTCTTTAAAATAGAGTACTTTAAAAACAAGCTTAAATTTTTTAAAGCTCTTTTTGAGCTCTTCTTAAACTCTTTCATTTGACAACCCTCTTTAAACTCTTTTTAAACCAGGGCTGATAAAAATCATGATTTTTTTTAAAAAAATCAAAAATTGATTTTTTTTTAATATAATCAGAATATAAAATCTCTAAATGTTTATTTGTAAGAAGTTTATTAAAAAAATGAAGAAAAAATTAAAAAAACAACAGAAGAATGAAACACTCACATAATTATTATTATTATTATATAAAAAGTAGAAACTTTTTTCAAAAAATTAAACTATTTACGGATATTTATTTAAATTAAAAAATAATAAATAAGAAGATAATTAAAGAAATGTTAAAATATATTACTAAAGAGAACAAAATTTCAAAATTAGAAAATTTAGAGAATTATTTTACAAATTGAATAAAAAAAGAATCAATAAAATTTTGAAAAATTTAAAAAAAATGTAAAAGAAAAAAATTTTTATGAAATACAAAAACGATGTTCAAGTGAGAATAATTAGTACTATATTAAATTCACATAATATAAAATAAATGAATAAAAGCTTTCAAAAAAATAGAAAATTGGGAAATTTAAAAATTGTAGATAAAAGCACCAAATAAACGTTTTCAAAAATTGGTTATTATAAAATAAAAAGTAAACATTTGGAAAGAAGGAAAAATGCTTTATAGAAATGGAAACATGATGCAAAAACTTAAAGAATTAATTAAATCGCAAGGAAGAACTAAAAACATAGTTAAACATCAAGAAAATTAAAGGAATATGAAGAAAATATAGGAATGTTTTTTATCTTAAGGAGGTTCTATCGTAAAAAGAATTAACATTACCAGTTTAATAATGATGCAGTTAAATTTTTGAGACCTAAAGGTACTTGTGAAAAAAATTATAAAGGTTCTCGTTTTTAACATTTTACATTGAATTTTATGAGAATTGAGTCGTTTATCATATATTTACATGTATTTTAAAAAGTACATTGAGGTCTCAAAAATTTAACTGCATCATTATAAAACCATTATCTACCACCCCCACAGCACCGAAAATTTCCTGAAAATTTATTAAAGATTTATTTGCAAACTTCGGAATATTTAGGTGCAAAGCTTAGTGAAAATTGTGTAAAGATTTAAATGTCCCGATTAAATAAATATTTAGCGTAAAAGTTGACTGAAGATTTAAATTAACTTTTCCTTGAAATTTTCCTCGCGAAAGTTTCCTGAACATTTAAATTACATTTTCGTGAAATGTTCGTCGTAAAAGTTGACTGAAGATTTAAATTAAATTTTCGTGAAATGTTTGTCGCAAAAGTTGATTCAACATTTAAACTAAATTTTCGTGAAATTTTCGTAGTGAAAGTTGACTGAACATTTAAACTGAATTTTTGTGAAATGTTTGTCGCAAAAGTGGATTGAAAATTTAAGTGAATATTTGTTAAATGTTGAGCGAAAAGTTGACCGAATAAAAAAAATTATATTAAATAAAAGGGGAACAAGTAAATTAAACAGTAATTAAATTAATATAAACACATTTATTGAATATTATTATTTAACATTTATTTTAATTTTAATTTTCAGTAACAAAACAAAAGAAATGCAACACACAGGAAATTGTAAGTTGAAAGATTGTATTAGATTAAGGATTTGTAAAACATTACAGAATCTTCAAAATTTTATTCAATAAATGTGTTTATATTAATTTAATTATTGTTTAATTTACTTGTCTCCCTTCTATTTAATATAATTTTTTTTGTTCGGTCAACTTTCCGCTCATCATTTAGCAAATATTCACTTAAATGTTCAATCCACTTTTGCGACAAACATTTAACAAAAATTCAGTTTAAATGTTCAGTCAACTTTTCACTACGAAAATTTCACGAAAATTTAATTTAAATGTTGAATCAACTTTTGCGACCAACATTTCACGAAAATTTAATTTAAATCTTCAGTCAACTTTCACGCCGACGAACATTTCACGAAAATGTAAATTTAAATGTTCAGGAAACTTTCGCGACGAAAATTTCACGAAAATGTAAATTTAAATTTTCAGTCAACTTTTGCGACGAAAATTTCACGAAAATGTAAATTTAAATGTTCAGGAAACTTTCGCGACGAAAATTTTACGAAAATGTAAATTTAAATGTTCAGTCAACTTTTACGCTAAACATTTATTTAATCGGGACATTTAAATCTTTACACAATTTTTGCTAAGCTTTGCACCTAAATATTCCGAAGTTTGCAAATAAATCTTTAATAAATTTTCAGGAAATTTTCGGTGCTGTGGGGGCAGTGGGCCAATTTTGATTAAAATGGTAATGTTAATACTTTTTTTGATAGAACCTCCTTAATCTAACAAACTAAAAAAATTTTAAAAGTACAAAAAATAAAATAATAAAATGTACATATCAAGAAAAATAAAAAGAAAGTCCACAAAAGAAACTTAAAGATCCTTTAAAAATAAAAAAGTTTAAGAAAATTAAACCAAACATATTTTTATAATATTACACTTTAAAAAAGTCCAAGAATAAAATTAGAAAAATGAAGAAAATCTAAAAACTTTATGGAAGAATAAGTAAGTTTGCAAAAAATCTCGCAAAAAATAGACAAGGTGTAAAAAAAATTGAATTAACTTGCAAAAAAAATGAGAGTATTTATTTTTAAAAATATGGAAATGATTATGAACATCAACGAAATAAAAAGTTTAGTGAATGTTATAATAACAAAATTGTGTATAAAATAATATTAAATAATTTGCATAAAAAGAAGAGAATTAAAGAAAATTCTAAAATAAGAAGACAAATACAAAAAAAAAGTTAAAGAGATAAAACAATCTTAAAATTTTGTAAAAATAAAAAATTATAAAATAAAAATTAAACAATTTCGAAAAATTGAAATCTCTTAAAAATGCTGTCAGAATATAAAAAAAAAAATGATTATTGTGAATATGGAAAATAATTAATATTGTTTAATTATATTGCATTAATTAATCGGTACCTTCGAGCAAAAAAAACCACTCTCGCGTTATTAATTCGTTCATTTAGTAAAGAAATTGAATTTAAAATTTAGGGGAAAAGTTAATTGAAGAATAATGAAAGTAATAAAAAATCCGAGAAAATATTTGAAAAGTAATAAAAATAATGAAAAATTGAAGACAACAATTTTAGTTTGTTAATAATTGAAAAAATTACAACATATAGTTATAAATAAAATTAAAATTTTTTTTTTTTTGTTAAAATTATTTAAAAGTTGAGAAAAAACTAAACTTTTTCTCTTCTATCAAAATTTTTCTATAAACTCCTCTCTGACGTTGGTCGTCTAAAACAACCTCTGTGTTTTTTTGGTTAAATGAAATGTCAAAATGTTTTAATTAAAATCAAAACAGCATTTGAAATAGACTAACTTAAAAATGCACCAATCTGTACAATATGTGTTGAGATTTGGAACTTTTTAAGTTTCTGAAACTTTAAAAATTAGTTTCCTGAAAAAATTGGAAAAACAAAGTGTGGTTTTTTGACGTTCATTTTTTTTTTGCTATTTTCATACCAAAAATTTGTAAATCGTTGGTATTTTGATCATCTGTATTAGCACAAGTTTCTAAATTTTTTAAAGATTAAAATATTAAAATTGAAAATTTTAAGATTTATCCACAAATTTGTGGGTTTTGTTTATGGTTTGCGATGTTTTACATGCAGTATTAGACATCCGGAGAATTTTAAAGTTGTTTGATTTAAATCATTATTTTAATGCGAATGTTTCAATGATTTAAATCAAAGTTATTGAAATCAATAACAGCCCTGTTTTAAACAGTGATTTTTAAAAACTTTTCTCTTTGTAAATACCCTTTTGTTTTGACTCATGTAATAGAGAGATAAGCAAAATATTTAAACAATTACACAATTTTAACGCGAAGCTTAATAATGACATGCATTGAATAGATAGTCAGCCAAATGCAATATTTGCGTTGCCAATCACATGTCAAGAACGTAAACTAGGATTGCAGTTACGCTTCGTTTACAATTGTCATCACTTGTAAAGACAGTGCTCAAGACACTTTGCAACTAACCATGAAAGGTTAGTTATAAAGTAGCTCATTGCATTGTGTTAATGCGGCACTAGACAAATAACACAGATTTTTTTTCTAAAAGTGAAGCATAGTTAAACATCGACAAATTTAAAATCGTTTTGACATTAATGGTAGACTATTTTTGTTACTTAAACGATATAAGTCTTATATTATTCTCAGCTGTTGTTAAGAGATGTGTTTCAAGCGATATTATATAGGCGAGGGTGGCGAAGAGACGTCGACTATACTGCGAAACCAAAATATACCTCAAAGTCGGGAATGTGCTGTTAATCCTCGCGAGAAATGTTAGTCAATCCCGAGGAACAGTCACGCATGGGTGACAACCGAGTATTTCCTTTCATCAACGGAAGAGATGTGCTTATGGTGAAAGCACAAATTTCCCTCTTCGGCCATAAAACGTACTTTATGGTCTCATTAATTCAATCCACCTCCCTTGTTAAAAAGAGATCCAACGAAACACCCAAATCCTCAATGTCATTATTTTGTCAAAGTCGAAACGTTGATTGAGACTTCTTTCTCTTTATACTAATTTTTTTTATAGATTATTGTATTTTTGCTCTCGATTTTTATTTAGGAGTTTTGACTTCTAGATTACCGAAAAATTTAAAATAGGTGCAATTAATAATTGAATAAATAACTAACTGACTAACCAAATATCTACAATGTATTTAACAAGGACTAAGTGGAATTATATGTGACGCTCCACGGTGAAAGGGACCGTAGCTGCAAACCTTTTTGATTTTGAATTTTTATTATGAATCGATAGAATTTGAGTTGCTCTTTTACATACCGAAATCAAAACTTGTTTATATCTATTAGTTTTTGTGTTATTAGCGATGAAACATATGCAATATTGTGGGCATCTAGCGAATATAATAAATTCTTATCACGATACTGTAATCGGGGGAAGGAGAAGGGATTTTCAGTTAAGCTTAGATCTTCGAATTAACTTAAATGAATACTGGTTTTATTAATTTTTAAATCCGCATTTCTCTGTAGGGGAGACCGGGGCTGTTTGGCGCAGGGGCTGGTTGACGCACTTGAGTTTATTCAAAAGTGAAAAGTCGAATTAATTTTTCTCTTCGGTCAATTTAATGTACTTGATAAACTGTAACTTCACACATAATTTCATTATTATTGATTGATTATTCTGGACTATAAATTCAAGAAACCAATTTTGGTACTCAAAAGTAAATTTTAACGCCTTCATTTTTTTGTTATATCTTTTTACAAAATGCAATCAGAAAAAAATCAAAATTAAGGTTTTGTGTTCTGAACAGTTGCTTTTAAAAAACAATTAAAAATTTTTGATTTATATTTACAGTTTTCATAAAAACGAAGAAAATATATAAATAGTCTCTCCGGGGCTACTTGGCGCAGTAGGGTCGGGGCTGGTTGGCGCGCTCGGAACATAAACATAAACATTTTGTACAAAAAAAATAATCTGAAACTATAAAATATTGTATCTGTTTAGAAGAAAAAAATTTTTTTTGGTAAAATTTCAGTTTTTTGGAAAAAATGTTATGATAATAAATTTAAACCACAATTTTTATGGTGTTATAAAAAATTCTGCATAAAATTACACATTTTTAACCAATTCCCAACCTTTCAGGATAAATACGCTGAGCGCTAGCATAGGGGTTTTTTGTCATTTTTCAACTTTTCATTAATAACTTTTGAAAATTAAGTCCAGCAAAGTTCGCTATATTTTTCCTGTAATCTACACGTAAAAATACCTAGGTATACCAAATTTCAAACCTCTAGGTCAAATAGTTTGGAAGATAAGGGGGGGGACACGTTTTTTTTGAAAAAAAAAGTTTTTCCTTGACAACGCTATGACCATCACCTCCAATCATGTTCTCTATATTTTTCCTGAACTCTACTCGCGAAAATACATATGTGTACCAAATTTCAATACTCTAGGTCAAATAGTTTAGGAGATAGGGGGGGGGGGGGGGGGTAAATAGGCATTTTAATGCATTTTTTGAAAAGAATCTTGTTATTTCCTTGACAACGCTATGAACATCACGTTCAATCATGTTCGCTATATTTTTCCTGTAATCTACACGTGAAAATACATAAGTGTACCAAATTTCAACTCTCTATCTCAAATAGTTTGGCCGCTAGGGGGGGGGGGGGTAATGGTTTTGGGCGACGGACAAACGAGTGAAAACATAAGGGTTCCGTTTGGACACTTTGTGTACGGAACCCTAAAAATGACAAACTGACCAATACTAAAAATATAAATAAAAATAACTAATTATAGATAGTGTCTAGTAAGTAAAACTACATAAGAAAAAGAAACTATTTAATACTAGGTATAACTTATTAAAACTGAGACTATCTGACTGGAATTGATAAAAAAGAACTAACTAATAATAAGTACTGATAATTACTACTACTAGTTATTTGAATTAAAATAACGCATTATTTTGTTTAGTGTTTAGTAATTGAAACTAAATAATGTAGTAAATGTAACGAATTGATAATCATAGATAAATTATTGAATTGAGAATAACTAACTAAAATTCATCAAAAGTAACTAAATAACAAAAATTAATTAAATAAAATCAACTAACCATGGCTAAACAAATAATAATAATATGTAACTTACTTAAACTGAAACTATCTGATTGATAAAAAGTAACTAACTACCAAAAACTATCGAAAGATAATTAGTTAAATAACTTTAACCAACGGTTGATAAATAAATAACTTAAGTTAATATAACTAACTAACAAAAACAAAGTAAAAGTATTGAATTAATTAAAACTATATATTTTTAAAAGTACCGTCAACTGGGAGGGTTTTTGAGGTTTTTGAGGTTTTTATGGCACCACATGTAAAATTGAAATTTTATGCTTATTTCTGGTCTTTTATAACAAAAATAATTTTTAAATATGCAATAAAAAGTTAGCGCATCACATATGGGCATATCTCTGGAACATTTAACTTCTCAATAAGAAAAAATATTTTCTTTTTTTTATTAGCACAGTATTGAAACTTTGTCCACATAAACTTCAAGTGCTAAGCTTTCAAATTATACAAATGGACAGATAAATCTTATTGTCTTCAAAAAGTTATAAATTATTTAAAATTGCAAATAATTTTTAACCTGTAACAAAAAAATATTTAACAGGTCGTTGCTTTTTAGGATGAAAAACAGTTGAAATGAACTGCTTGAGGGGTTATAATTTTTAAAAAACGATAAACTTGTTTAATATTTCCAATATTTATAAGAATAGTAAAATACTAATAATAATACACTAGGAATAAAATTTAACAAATGTCAAAAATCAACTAAATAAATTTTTTAGTTAACCTTCACGTTTTAATTAATGACAATTTCTATTGAAAGAATTAGAATCGGCAACTTCGTACTTAATATTTTCTTTCTAAAAAATGTCGGTCGACCGTAAGTGATAAATATTTTCACATTATCTTTGCAATAAAGTATTTTATCTCAAAGCATATTCACACGATGTTAAATGGTACTCTTAAAAATTTATGTAAGTACTTTTCGAATACTTTTATTTGATTTTCGTGGAGTATCACTTGATTACGGTCGTTGTCAAATTTTGTACACACGTGTTTTCTGTTATTTAAATTAGAATAGTTTTTTGAAGACATGAAGCACATCAATTTAGTATGTCTCAAAATAATTCTAATGATTTGAACTCTTATTTCCCATAAACTATTTTGGTGTGCCAATAGTCTTATTCAAGAAAAATGATAAATATGACGATTACGATCGAAAAGGTTAAAAGTGAGGGACAACTTTTAAAAGTATGGTTAGGGACAAGTAAACATTGTTAAAAATCGGGTACTTAAATTGGAATAATTATTTATCTATTTAATAAATAAATGTTAAATCTTTTGAAAATGATTCATTGTATCAAGTATTAATATTTCCAACAAAAGCCAGGTAAAAATTGATTGAAATTATCAAAATATATGCGAGGGACATAAAAGTTAAAGGTTCCAGAGATATGCCCATATACATTATCACAACTAAATTGTCAATAAGTATTATTAATATACCTTTAGAAACATTTTTAAACTTCTGGAGATCTGAACAAAATTTTAAGAGTTATACTAGAAAAAATCGATTTTCTTAGGTTTTTTGTTAAATCGTGAGAAAATGTTATTTTATATCCGCCTTCTATCTGGTTAAAATTTCAGTACTCCTTGCGATGCTCAAAATTGAGATATTCAAGTTTAAATTTTCAATTTTTTATCATTTTCCATGTAAAATTGAAATTTTAAACCTGAATACCTCAATTTTTAGCATGTCAAGGGGTACTAAAATTTTACTCGGATAGAAGGCACATACAGAATAACGTTTCCTCACAAATTAAAGAAAATCCTAAGAAAATCAATTTTTCTAAAAACCGTGCAATTTTATTTTTTAAAATTAATTTATTCGTATGGCATCATACGCAGAAAAGAACAAAGTTTTTGAAAACTAAAACATTGGTTTCAAATTATTTCTTTGGTTAATAATTTTGAAAGACGCACTTTCATTGGATAAATTTAAGACAACCAAAAATGTCTTAAGGTAGTATTATACTTTGTAAGTTGTCAAATTTGAGATGACTTTAAAAAACAATTTTTTTCTCGGTGATAATTTTATTTGAAGCATTGCAAGTTTTTGCATAATATTTTTGACATTTTTGTCCGTCAAAAATGAAAAAATAAAATTTTTTTACTGTGCCTGTTTCGTCACTAGAGGGCGCCAAAGTCAAGATAAAAAAAATAAACTATAAATCGGCGGACAAGCTACAGCCTCACAGAAACATCCAATCTGAAAAATTCAGCTGATACATGTAATAAAAAATATTAAAAAATAAAAAAATGACAAAAAATTAGTATTTTTTTTTGTCATTTTTGAGTTATTAAAAAACAAAAAAAAATAAAGTAGACAAACAGATTTAGGGGGGATGCCTGAAGGATTTCATAACGAAGAAATAGATCTAAAGTTTTTTAAAATCGATTAAAAAGAACTCGAGTTATGTTGTCCGCCAGTTTAAAAAACATGGTTTTGAGAAAAAAGCGTTTAAAGTTTTGTGTGTAATAAGCCGATGTGCATATGTATAACTTTTACATGCGTATAACTTTTTTATTTCTTCGAATTTTAATCTGCAATTTGGGAATTATATTCTTGAGGTAATGTAGACCACAAAAATAAAATAAAAAAAGTCGATTTTTTTATCGATGCAAAGTATAATACTACCTTAAAAATGACCACATAAATGTCTTAAAATAAATCACCTATTTTTGCAATGAAATTAAGCGATTGGTATCACAGTCCCGACAAATGGTATTTATATATATATGCAATAAATTTTCATATTAATTTTTTGTTTATATATTTATTTTTTATACTAGAAAATCATATCAAAACTGCTAACTTTGATTAAATGTTAAATAAATAAACCGTTGCTACACTGTAAAAAGAGAATCGTAATTTAAGACTTGTCTTAAATTCAGCAAACCCTGCTATATAAATATTTCTACCACACATGCGCGAAAAATTCGTGTTAACTAGAACAAACTAATAATTTTATAATTGACTAACTTACAAAATGATAATAAGTGACTTATTTATTAAATAATAATTAATTATTTAAAACTAAGTAAAAGAAATGAACTCCCTAAATCTCAATAAGTCAAAAGTCTTCCACTTTTTCAGTTTTGTAAGTGCATATGCACTTACAATAAGTGAAAATTTCACTTATTTAGTGTGAAATGTCACTTATTCGCAAGTGTATATGCACTTACTGGAAAAGTAGAAGACTTTTGACATCTAAATAAGTGAATATTCACTTATTCAAATTTTGAGAGAACTCATCAATGCTAAAGGGGAGAGTGGGGCAAAACCGCTAGGTTTATATTTATTTACATTATTTAGTTGTTTTTTAAAAAGGTTCAAACTAGCAGCTTTGCCCCAACTGTTGGGACAAAGACGTTTTTGCTAATATTATTATTCCAAATATAATAAATGGTCTAAAATATATACTAAATAACATTTATTAGTGCAATAATTATAAAACATAAAAATTTTACAGATTTTTAAAGAGATTTAATCCATTTTATTGAAAATAATGAAGATTTGTATTTTTAACCTCATATTTTCAATTTAATATTGTTTTTTATTTTGTTTCGAAATCTACTTATCAACTCTACAAAAATAGAGTGTTATTTAAATAACCACGCGAAAATATGATTAAATAATAATGCTTTTAATATTCAGAATGCATAATTTTTTTTTAATTAGTAGTAAATGCTAATAAATAATTTAAAAATTAAATAATAATAATAATAACAATAAATTTGATAGAGAAAAATACTTATTTGTTTTGATGAAAAAATGCAGGTTGACAGTTGATTAACATGAAGTTTCCATCATTTAAAATAACATGATAATGCAGTTTTTAATATTCAATTGTTTTTTATGAAATATTTTTCAAGCGTCTTTGCCCCAAACGACAAACCTTTTTTTAATTTAAAATTTTATGTATTTAGATTAAAAATTAAACCTTGATTTCAAAGAGATTGTGTAGATAAATCATTTCTCTACTAGAACGTGAAAATTTCAATTTTAAATGCTCACAATTTACATTTAAAATTTACTAGTTTTGATCAGTATAAATTTCATCTCAGACTGGTAAAATCGATTTTTCCGTATATTTCTTAATACATTTCATATTTTCAAGATTTTTTTTTTCTAAACAATAGTTCCAGTTATAATTATGATAAACTTTAAACATAAGTTGAAACGGTCTAGACCCTATTATGTTTGAATTTTGTCTAAAACTTAAGTGTGTAATTTTTGAAAAAATAACAAAATTTTGAAAAATTAATTTTGAGCCAAAATGCAAATCAACTAGGGTCTAAAATTCTTTCTATAGCTAAGTAGATTATTAAACTAACCCAATTAAAGGTACAAATTATTTATTTCGTGATATTGTACTGAAAGTCAATCCATACGAAAAAAAATTAATCACAAAACTTGAATTAAGTTGCTTTCTTAATTTTCAAAGGATTACAAATATATTTAAATTAAGCATTATAAACAAACTTTTTATAATAAGTTATACGTTATTTTGCAAAATTTTATATTAGAAAATGTCATTTTTGTGAAATCTCTAATTAAGAGATACCTATGTTCATTTGACAACCTATGAACCTATAAAAAGGTTATGTTAAAACGTAATTTTTTTAACATTTCCAAATATCAGCGAATATTTAAAAAAATTAATTTTATGGCATAATTTAAACTAACCTGGGTCAGAGAGACCTTCCTAATTACTTATACTTATACATATTTTGACTCTAAACTTTTTTCTCCATCACATGATCTTAAAAACGTCCATTTTGTGGGATATAAAGATAATTTGACTAAATTTAAATCGATTTCTTTTATTTAATAAACTTGCTTACAAAAAATAATTATTTTTGTCGATTACTTTTGAAATAAACTTTTAAATTTCAAACCACCTACATTTTAATTTACTCATTTGCTATATAAATTATTTCAATAATAAATTGCATTTTATTTATAATAGGATATTATATAATGACAAATTATACAATGCATAACATATTTTGTGTAGCAAAAATTATTTTTGAAAATATTTCCCTGGAAAAAGTTTCGATGAATTCAAGACTGCAGCAACATGATCATCATAATAATTGTGAATGTTGCTGCAATTTATTCGCTGGATCAGTCGTTTGAATTTTTTTAGTGATATGGGTGATTCTTCTGAAAAGGACCTGTCAAATAATTTTTATTATTAAAACCTAAGTAGGACCTGTTTTTGTTTGAAAAAATAAAAAATGAAATTTTTAAATTTTCTGAATTATTTTTTGTTATATAAGTTCCAAAGAGATTCAAAAAGAACAACGTAAGTTGCGCAAAACTAATTTGCAAATCTACGGCCTACAAAAGAATTTTATTGTCACATATGTACTTTGAGGTTAAAAAACACTAACTCCGAGTCCAGTCTTAAATTTTTTATTTTAATTTTCTAGATTTATAAATTATAAACCTTTGACAATTTTATTTTTCCCGAAATTGAGTACCAAAAATCCTCTCTTCATTATTTTATAAATAAATATCATATTTTACTGATGGTTAGATTTTTCAAAACAATTAATCCTAAATCAAAAACAAAAGAAGATCGTCTCATAAATTTGAAAAAGGCTTTGGAGATGAATCTGAATTTTTACTCGCACTAATAATACAACTTTATTAATTAATAATTTAAACAACATTTTCAATTTTATATGAATCAGATGTAAGTGAAAAATCAACGTTAGATTCTGACCTTTAATTTTTTATATAATAATACTAAATTATCATTTTTTAAATAAGGTTAAAATAGAATCATAAAATACTTAGTAGTTTTAACCAAAACCAAAGGACAAAATACAAAAAAAAATTTTTAATAAGAAAAACTTGTACTAGAATTTTTACAACACATATAAAGATACATAAATTTACACAGATTAATAATAGTTTTCTTTTTAAATTGCAAATTGAAGGGAATATTAATAAAAAGCTATTGTAAATGTTGAAACTCATGTTGGAGACACGTGAAGTGATCCCTTTCAGGAGAATCACCCATATATTTAATTATTTTCCATATATCACAGAATTAGAGATTTCTAATATCGTTTTTAGGTATAAGAATATGTGTTCTTCATATTATTAATATTTTAATCAAATATAAATCTATATTTTAATTTTAAAGAATTAATTTAATCTTCCCGGGAAAAAAGGTTTAGATATAATCAGATATAATTGATTATATGTGACGCTCCGCGAGAGAAGGGACCTATCGCTGAGAAAGTAAATTTTAAAGAATGGACGGGCAAAGAGGAGGAAGAAAGTCGAGACGCTTAACATGTCCATGTTTAAAGCTTTATAACAAGAAAACTAGATGCGGGAATCAAATTTTAATTTTTGGAACTCAAAAATCAACTCAAAAACTATCAATTACCATGAAAAAATCAAAATATTTAATTGTTAATTTCACGGGACGGACGATCAAAGAAAAATTAAAAAATGCGATATACTTAGTATGTCTAGGTTTGAAGCATTATAACAAAAAGTGTAATTACAAAAAAGAATTTTTAAAACATGGAACTGAAAGAACAACTCAAAAATTATCTTTTAGAATAAAAAAATGAAAATTGATTTTTTCGGCGATAGGTCCCTTCTCTCGCGGAGCGTCACATATATAATCATATCTCGATTTTGTCTCTATCTGACCAGATATAATTAGATCTAACCAGATTAAAAAATTTTAAATAAATAAATAAATTTATTGAAAATTATAAATATTATTAAAAAATATGAAGTTGGGTGATATAATTAATAAACATTTGTAATAAATAATAATAAAAAAAAATAAAAAAAATCGACTATCCCGAGACTCGATCCCGCACTCCCACGACTTCTAGTCAAGAGCTCTAACCACTGCTCCACATTGGTAGTTAGAAATAGTTCTTGTTAGAATGTATATGAATCAGTATGAGCGAGATTAAATATAAATAAAACTACATCTAATCATATCTAAACTTTCTTCTGTGCTTTAAAATTATTAGATTTCAACACATATTTTACTTTATATACACATCTTATATATCTATATGTATATTTTAGGTATATTATTGTTCAATTTTAAATTATAAATTAATTTGATAATTTATTTATAAAATGAAATTATGTAAGCGGCAATGTCAATTTAATGCAAATTTGAAAAAGTGCAAACTATATTATTTATATATATTATAAATAAATTATTTTTTTATTAGATATAGTTTGATCTGATATTATGTATGATTAAATCTGTTAACAAAATGATTATATCTGACTTCATATCTGACAATATCTAATTAGATATAGAAAGGTATAATATCAGATTTGACTATGTTAAAATATATCTAGTTAGATATGACCTCACATCAGGCGATATCTATCTAGATATAAACAGATATAATATCAGATCTGATTATATCTAAATATATCTAGTTAGATCTGACATCATATCAGGCGATATCTACCTAGATATAAACAAATCTGATTTTATCTAAATATATATAAGCAGATATATGTTTAAATAACTGATTATATCTGATTATATCTGAATAGATCAAATCATATATCATTATATCTGAAATATATCTGATTATATCTACAATATATCTGATGATATCTGAAACATATCTGATTATATCTAAACCCTTTTTCCCGGGTTACTTATTTTGTTTCTAGAGACAGTTTATGCTTAAATCTCATATTAAAAATGCCAAATTTAGATAGTAATTTTTTTCCATACAGAAAATAAAGTTTTTGGCTTACCTTATTTTTAAGTCAATATTTGGTGAATTTTGACTATTGACTGTATTGAGAATCATTCACTTGGAGTGGGAGGATCGGCCTGTTCCCCTTTGCTGGCGAACTCTATTGCAGCGGCAGCAAAGCGGAAAAAGACACACCCTCGACCAACACTTGTGACAGCATTTTCATCCCATTCAGTGTCTCGGTGAATTTTAGTACTTACCCCACTTTCACGCTACTCTTACTTTTCACTTTTCTGCAAAAAAGCACTTTTATTCAACACAATTTTAAATTAATCTTAGACCACATTATAAAAAATGTGTTTCTCCCTAACCACAGCTCTTGAGCTTTTAATCCTAAATTTCTTGAAATTATTCTCTCAAAACATTATGACAATGGTTTCATAATTTATTCTATTATTATTATTCTTATTATTAATTATCATTTTTTTTCAATATTATCATTATTATTATTATTGTCCATTACTATATATAACCATTAATTACTAAACGACCAACTAAAATGTAAAAATATATTTCTCTTTCTCAAATACTAAATGTTTTTGTAACACTTTTTTGCACAGACAGAAAATAGTAGAAAATTAATATTTGATAATTGGACCCACACTTGGCTTGGCAAATTTTGGCACAGGTTCTCAAAGAAATTTTGCATTCTATTTACAATTTCCAAGGCTCGTAAATATTTCTACAAAATTATAACTTTAAAAATATTTGAAAAAGAACAGTTGGTGGAGATTTTTGTTGGATTTCTGACGAGCACTATGTAGAACTTGAACAAGACAAAAATAAAAATAAGATTTAAATGAAGTGGATATATCATTTCTTCTGCGAGTGGTGCGTAATTAAGTTATGAGCGGAGGTTTCAGCTTAAATTTAACGATTATTTCGACGATGCTGAACGTTTCCGCGACACCATGCGTCGGTTGTCCATACGTTTACTTCTTGGGTCTATATGAAAATGGCTAAGATCCAGCAAATGTTGGCTAAATTAAGAACAACTTATGTAACTTTCAGTAATATCGTACTTTATATTTCAGTTTTAATATAAACCGAGTGCACAAAATTTTTATTCCATTAAAATTCCTATTGTTTCTATTTTCCTCGTTCCTATTTCCTATAATAGGTTTCAAACTTAAATTGTAGAAATTCGATGATGGAAGATTTCACTCATTTTTAAAAGCAATCGTGCTTTTAATCTTGATTGGATTTTTTTTCTAAATTTGGTATGTTTCTAAACAAATGAAAATCAGAGGAAATAATGTAAAGCAATAAGTGGTTTTAGGTTGGATAAATGAGAAGTAAAAGAGACCGAAGGTAAAAGCATACCGAGAGTTTGAAATCGGCTTTCATCAAGAGCTGTATTTTAGTCGGGCAATTCTCTTGGTGGCAAACGTCTGTCCAAACAATTAGCGCCAGTATGAAACCTTTGTGATTCACACAAATGGGAGTTTACGTTCACAGGCTTTTCGTTGCAAATCGACTTTGTGCAAAAAATTATATTTTTCCACCACGCTGAATCTCTAATTTCAAAGAGTTCAAAGAACTCACTAACGGACGTTACTTCAACACATTTGTTTCTTTCGCTGTTAGAGAAACAAAATTCAACCAAAAATTCCGGCATTTACCTTAAAAGATAGTCAAAAGACGTTTTTAGAGGTTGTTTTTCAATTTAATGTTTTTAACCCTCTGTTTTCAATTTTAAAGATCCGGTGATTTGAGCAAGAATTCCTGAAGCCTGATATGTTTATAAAATAATCGTGATTGATCAAAATTTCACAGATGTTATTCAATAAACAATTTTCTCCGTTATTATTAGTAAAGAGTCCGTGAAAAATGGTCGTTACAGCTGTTACGAGAAAGGTGACTCTTATTTAAGCTGAGTCTTACCGAACTTTTTTTATAGCACTTAAAAATAGAATCTCCTGTGCATCACTTCCTCTCGGTCTATGTGTAAAAAAAAGATTATTGGAAAAATTTCAAAAGCACCAGAGAACAGTTTGGCATCAATCTCTTTTTATTTTGCAATTTTTAGTTGAAAAATTTTCAATTTGTTTTTACAAAAATTGGCCTCTATTCTGTGGATGGAATAATTATAGTGAAATATGAAAATAATAATAAATCAGAAGAGCAATATAATAAAATAAATATGTAATAGAGTCAAATTTTCTGAACTGGGCCACCTAAAACTGACTTTTCAAATTTGCTTTACTTCTATACATAATTTATTACAGCCAGGTGGTACAAAAACATTCCTGGAAAGCTTTTTGAAAAATTTTAATTTTTCAATTAGTTATAAACAATTAAAGTTTAAAGCACCTTTTTACGAAATTGTCAATTGCTCAGCTGTTTTTTGATAAAATTGAATAATATTTGGTAGAGATATAAAAAAATAGTGCCTCTATTAATCACGATCAGAATTTTAAAAATTCGTAATTATTTATGCAAAATAAATTGTTAATTAATTAAACAATTGCAATTTTTTACAACTTCTGGGGCAGGTATGAAAAAAATTCAAAAACAGCAGAAATCTGTGTTTTCTGCACTTTGATTTAAAAAAAAAAAATTTTAGTACCTTTGAAAATTGAGCAAATGGCGTAATTTTAAAGAGCGGCGTCCAAGCATTCGAACTGCCGCGGCCGCTGCGCTGGCGCTGCCGCCACAGTGGGTCAAAAAAAGCGTCCGTGGAAAAATTAACATAGCGCCCAGAAATATTACCCAATTTAGATGTATTTTTTTTTAAATTAAAGGTAACAAAATTCTGCATAACACCTCTTATTTTACTTTTTGAAAAATAGTTGTTTTCATTTATTTATTAAATGTTAAACAGGAAAAAAAATGTTTTCTTATTAAAACCAGTTTAATTTTTTATTAAACGCATAATTTATATTAACAAGAGCAACATTTTTTGAAGTAATTATTTTAGAACATCTTCTAATAATAAGCTAATTGTTTAAAAAATGTTTGTATATGTTATAAACTAGACTGTAGACGAAATATGTTTTCTTCGTTGGTTTTCTTAATATTTAGCAAATTAAATCCATCTGTTCTTCAATATTTGTAACTAATTAGTGGTTAAATTTACGAAAAACTATTATAAATTAATTATTTTGTTAATTTATAAACAAATTTTATAAACAATTTTTTTTTCCGGTTCCTATTTTCAAAATTAATGAAATTTTGTGCACAATGTACAATATTATTGCTGCAGATAATTTCAGGTTTCTTATTGTTTAAACAAACGTTAATTAACAAATTTCCTGTATTGATTAATTTGATATTTACCTATCAAAAATACAAACAATTTTTAAAAAAGGAAACGACGGTTTTACATTAATGAAAACATTTGAGTTATAAAATAAAATGATTTTTTTTATTTAAAGCTATCGTCAAACATGTTTAAACATTTGGAATTAGACTTTTATGCTTAAATTAAATAACAATTACATTCGAATAATAGGGGTAAAATAAAAACAAAATTAAAAGCTATTATAATTTATATAATAAAAGTATAATTTCATTACACTCTCTAAATCTAAATTAGTTAAAAATAACTAATAATTAGTAAAATCGTGCCAAAGTTTATATTTCAGTAATTAGTTAAAAATAACTAATTATTAGTAAAAAAATGACTAATTTTTAGTAAAAACCTAACTAATAAATAGTTAAAATGCGACTAATTGAATTAGTAAACAGAATTTTACTAAAACATTAGTTATTTTGACAAAACCTAAAAATGAATTTGACTAATAATTAGTTATTCTTTACTAAATGATTAGTAGAAATATAATTATTTGAATAAGTGACTGAGTTTTTTCTTTCAAATTAGTTATTTTTAACTAATTCAGATTTAGAGAGCAGGTTTATTAATTATTCAAAACATATAAAACAAAAAGATATATAAAATATAAAAATTCTTTATAAAATTGATAATAAAAATGAAAATAAAGAATAGTTCTTAAATTTTACAAAAAATTATGAAATTAATTTAGTATCGAAAGAAATAAATACTAAAACGACTTCAAAAGTAAACAAGAAATTTGTCAATTAAATAAAAAAAAGTAAAAGTAGTTTTTTAATTAATGTTTGTTTCAACAATAATACACCTAAAAATTAATTAAATTAAAAATAACTTGTCATCCCGTTAATCATGAGAAAAATGTAGAAATAATGTTATTAACTTCTTTATAACGATATGAAGAAAATGCATTGTTCATAAGATTGTCTAGTTTATAACTTATACAAACATTTTTTAAACAATTAGCTTATTATTAGAAGTTGTTCTAAAATAATTACTTCAAAAAATGTTGCTCTTGTTAATATAAATTATGCGTTTAATAAAAAATTAAACTGGTTTTAATAAGAAAACATTTTTTTTCCTGTTTAACATTTAATAAATAAATGAAAACAACTATTTTTCAAAAAGTAAAATAAGGGGTGTTATGCAGAATTTTGTTACCTTTAATTTAAAAAAAAATACATCTAAATTGGGTAATATTTCTGGGCGCTATGTTAATTTTTCCACGGACGCTTTTTTTGCCCCACTGTGGCGGCAGCGCCAGCGCAGCGGCCGCGGCAGTTCGAATGCTTGGACGCCGCTCTTTAAAATTACGCCATTTGCTCAATTTTCAAAGGTACTAAAATTTTTTTTTTTTAAATGAAAGTGCAGAAAACACAGATTTCTGCTGTTTTTGAATTTTTTTCATAACTGTCCCAGAAGTTGTAAAAAATTGCAATTGTTTAATTAATTAACAATTTATTTTGCATAAATAATTACGAATTTTTAAAATTCTGATCGTGATTAATAGAGGCACTATTTTTTTATGTCTCTACCAAATATTATTCAATTTTATCAAAAAACAGCTGAGCAATTGACAATTTCGTAAAAAGGTGCTTTAAACTTTAATTGTTTATAACTAATTGAAAAATTAAAATTTTTAAAAAAGCTTTCCAGGAATGTTTTTGTACCACCTGGCTGTAATAAATTATGTATAGAAGTAAATCAAATTTGAAAAGTCAGTTTTAGGTGGCCCAGTTCAGAAAATTTGACTCAATAATATATAATAATATAATAAAAATAACGAAAATACAATATAAAAATATTATTTAAAAAGGATAATAAGATAATAAATTTTTCAGGCCAAGGAAATGTTCGAAAAATATAAAAAAAACACTACAATTTAAATTGGACTAATAAAATAAATGTCATTATTTATTGAAAGAGACTTATTTTTGCAATACCTACTGGTTAAAATATTCCAAGGGCTAAAAAGATAATTGTGCTCATTGGCTTTCTTCGCGACTGATTGTTTATTCTTTCACAAACCAAACGCGTCTGGATCTTCTAGCCAACAGTTTGTTTAAGTTGGCGCAGATCTACTCTGGCGTTCAAGAAAATTGCAAATGGCCCTGTCCTGAGTTCATGATTCGTTGAATTGCAGGTCACTCTACTTTACCCCAAAAAATAGAAGAAAATTACATAGTCATTAAGAATCACTTTCCACGCACTTGCAGATAAATTAAAATAACAAACTGAAAACTTTTATGTAAAATTACTTCACTACTATATCGTTATAGAAATAGAAACTTGAATTTTTAATAGTCATTAAAAAATATTCAATCATCAATTATTTCAGGTTTTATTATTGTCTAGGTATAAGTTGATTAGTGTTAATTTTTCTGGTAAATTATTTCGCAACAGTATAAATTATATCAATTTTATTTTTATGGTAAATTATTTTTGTTATCTTTTTTTTATTTCTGGATCATTGAAAACAATTATCTAATTTAAAATCTTATCGAAATCTAAAGAATAGCATTAAATTTGCATGAAAATTCATTAAATTGAAAGGTTCATTAAATTTATGCTGAAAATGAATTGAAAAGGCATTAAAATTATATAGAAAATCAAATTAAATTTATATAGAATCAATTTTATTGCGAATCCAAAAAATCAATTAAAATTACGGAATTTTCAAATTATTGTTACTAAAAAAAAATTCTTTTTCATGACAGAAAACTTGCTAATAAATTTCAAAAAACAATAAAATTTCGTTTTTACCCTATAGGAAATTTGCCGATGCTCAAGATCAGCCCAAGCTTGGGCTAATATTGGTCTATTATTGGCCAAGCTTGGGCCAAGCTCTAGCCGATTGTCATTTCCCACAGGATATTAATTATTTAATAATTATTATAAATTCAATCACAATTACAAGAAATTCATTAAAATTTTATAAAAACTTATTAAAATTGCAAAAAATCCATGAAAATTTCAAAATAGTTTATTAAAATATACTATAATAAAATTAATTAAAATTTAAAAGAATTTATTATACTATAACTGCGATAGGTTAAGTTACAATCAGAAAAAATCATAAAGCACATTTCAGTGCAATTAAAATAAATTATAGTTTTGAAACGAAGAATAATATGATTCTTTTATGTGTACTGGCGCATTTTCATCATGATAAATATTTTTTGCAAATAACGATGTTTTTAGATGAAAATATATGCTTGAAAGAAAATGATGCAATATTTTTAAAAATCAGTATGTACCATTTTAGATATTTATGAGTTTAATAAGCCTAACAAAATTGATTGAAATCTATTAAAAGGTTTTAAATACATGCTGGCGTCAAAAAAGTTACTGTACACTCACACCCACACACATAAACATACACATTTCCGGAATTTTTTTAAAGAAATAATATCTATGTACTTTAGATGAAAATGAGTTGATTAAATATATTTTTGAAAAATCAAAAATCTAAACGATAACTAATTTTCATCTGTGTGGATGCAAAAATGAGAAAATTTGAGTAAAATTGTCACAGATATTTATAAAAATGAAAAAATATTCAACTACTCTCTAAATTTGAATTAGTTAAAAATAAATAATAATTAGTAAAGTCGTGGCTGAATTCTTATTTCAGTAATTGGTTAAAAATAACTAATTATTAGTAAAAAAATGACTAATTGTTAGTAAAAACAAAACTAAACTAGGTGAGAATTATGTCCATTTCATGGACATTTCGCTTCCAATTAAGCAAAATAGTTTGCTTTCTCATAGAGGAAGTAAAAAATTCATAATGTATAAGTTAATTGGGGAAGTTATTAAAAAAAATTTTTAAATGCAAAAAAATGTAAGAACATGAATTATTTTAGGAATCCTTAATCAATTATAAACTTTATATCGGTCAATCGATTCGCTTTGAGATAAGGAATATAATTTTTGTATTTATTATGTTGTATTTGTAGCATGGAAAAAATTTTGGCAAAAAACAATTTTTTTCTTTGATAAAAGGTGCTCAAAACTTTTTGATTGGGTATTTTTAAAAATCCTTGTGTTCAAATTGAGATATTTAGGAGCTTTATAAGTCATCCAAATTTGATTGAAATCCGTTCAGGTGTTCACGAGATATCTTGTACAAAAAAACGCTACACACACACACACACACACACACCCAACTGGAAATTTGCTTAAGAATGAACATTTACGCTTTCTACATGAAAATGAGTCGATTTAGACTATTTTTGGAAAATCGAAAATCTTAACGATCACAAAGCTTCCTCTATGAGGAAGCAAAAATAGTTAAATTTTGACTAATTGAATTAGTAAACAGAATTTTACTAAAATATTAGTTATTTTGACATAACCTAAAAACGAATTTTACTAATAATTAGTTTTTTTTTTTCTAAATGATTAGTAGAAATATAGCTATTTTAATTAGTGACTGAGTTTTTAATATCAAATTAGTTATTTTTAACTAACTCAGATTTAGAGAGTATGTCCTTTAAGTACTTACTGAAATTATCAAAAATTGATTCAAATTTCCAAAAGTTTAATTGATGTCTCAGATTTTATTTTTTCAAAACTCAGATTAGTGGAAAGTTCACTTAAAAACATATAAGGTTTGTCTAGTTAAAGGCAAATTATTAAAAAATTAAAAGTAAGGTTGTTTAAATTTTAGAAAAATAATCTATATATTCCGAAAAAAACAACTTTTTTAAATTTCTCATCAACTTGACAATTTTAATCAATTTCTCTAAATCTGAATTAGTGATTTTTTACTAATGAATTAGAGAGAAATCGGATACTATTAAATAAAAAAAATTTTCACTAATTTTTAGTAGAAAACCACTAATTTAAAATTTCAAAATCTACTAATTGAAAAAGTAAACTTTCACTATTGCAATTAATAAATATTTCACTTTAAAATTAGTAGTTTTCTACTGAAAAATGAAAATTTTCACTATTTAATAGGGACCGATTTCTCGCTAATTCATTAGTAGAAAATCACTAATTTAGATTTAGAGAGAATGTTAATTTGCTTGTCAAAAATTGATTTGAATCAAAGTCAATATAGTACTTATTATATTACCTAAGTTTTTTATATTCTGGAAAATTAATTTAAAACATTTAATAAGGTTCATATTAAACCCACTGAACAAATTTAGTTAAATTTTATGAAAACGGCAAAAAATGTAGTTAAATTAAAAACAATAGATAAAAAATTTCATGAAGCTTTTTTTAAATTTTACAAAATTGTTTCATAATACAAAACGTTCATTTAAATCCTAACAATTTCGTTAATTTCACAAAAAATTCATTAAAATTTTAAAAAATTGATTTAAATTAAAGTCAATATAATAAATATTATTTACCTAAGTTTTTTCAAATTCGGGGAATTAATTTATTTTCGTTATAATGAACTTAGCAATTTTACGTAAAATTCTTTAAAGAAACAAAAAATTAATTAAAATTAAAGCCAATAAATTAAAAATCAGAGAACATTTTTTTAAATATTTGCACTACAAAAAATTTATTAAAATCCCAGAAAAGTGGGGAATTTGCAATTTTTTTTTATATTATAATTCAGATTTAGAGAACATTAAATGATAAACTACAGAGAATTCTTTACAACAACAAAAAATTCCTAACCTCGCAACTTATGTAGAACACATTTGTAATAAAATACAACAGACAATAAACCCAATCGCAACAACAATTTCACTCCACTTCGTTATTTAAGAGCATTATCTTTGAACAGAAACGAAAATCAACTCCGATCTAAAACCCTTTTCTCCACAGATCATAAATGTTTTACTCGAAGCAAGATTTACATTCGCGGAATTCTGCAAATAGGGTGAAATTTTGACGTCATCTCGTCATTAGTCCAGTCACAACAGCCATAACGGATAAATTTATCCGGAGGTCGTCAACCGGCCCTTAGAATCATAAATTCACAGTTGGTGTGCTATAAGTGCAGAATATAAGGGGAAAACTGTACCTAGGAGATGTGTGAAAATGATGCTAGAGATGGAACAAAATTAATGCGAGATGAATCCTGTTGTTATGGTTTTCAGGGGAGAAATTTGTGGTGTTGCAAATTTTTTGTTTTTTCTATTTTATCCACCAACGCACGCGACACACGACAAGTTGGCATGTTTACAATGCATGCTACATGCCCGAGGGTATTCTAACTGCCCTACCAGAGATTATTATAGAGTTAGAGACGTGTTCTGCTCATGTGACCATAGTCTGAACACGTTTTGTGATTCCACTGAAAAATTGTTAGTCTCACTTCTGCGAGACTCGAGTGAAACAGATAAAGGTGTGATTGATGATACTAACGGAATGTCCTGCCGCCTTCCTGTTTATTCCAAATTTAAATCCACAAATTTAAAAAAAAACTGAAAAAAATGAGCGGTAGTTAGGTACACTTATTTCCAAATTTTTATCAAGTTCTCTTTATTATAAAAGTTAGTGCAGAGCGACTGGAATGAATAATTGAATTTTGTCAGAAATCTCAAATAGGCTTCTCTTTCATTTGATAATTATAATTATATTCATTTTTTTAATTATAATTTTGACAGGTTATAATTTTGATATTATAATTTTGACATTTTTGTAATTTTTTTTTTCAGGATTCTCCTTTGTTAATAAAATAAGCGAAAGCAAATTAGAATCAAATTATCAAATAGGGGAGAACTGACATGAATGAGACACGTTTTTGAATAAGACATTTCAATTGTCTGAAAAATTAATGTAATAAATAAAACAGTGGATTAATCTTTGGGCGTAAAGTTATTTGTAATTATTTAGAGTTTGGTAGGGATTTTTAATAATTTTTTTAGAAAATTTAAATTTAGTTTAAGAAATATTTATTCACATTATCTATGAATATTTATTTGCATCAAGTGAGAATTTATTTGCATCAATAGATATTTGATAAAAATAACATGTATTTATTTAAATAAATATTTACTTGTCCTTGTAGAAGAAATCGATTGACACTATTTAAGAGGATTAAAAATCTCTATTATTTTGAATTGTGTATTTTTTAATCGTGGAAGAACATTCATAGTTCAATTTACTACTTTACGTAGTTAAATTTTAAAAACAAGTCCAAAATCTTATTGTACTTTCTAAGTAGTACCAATTACTTTCGTAGTTCTTTTAACTATTTTTTCGAAGTCAATACAACTTTTGAAATTCAGTTAAGAACCTATTGAATTACTTCGAATAGTTAAAAAGTTGTCAAGTCTAATAGGGATTTTTTTTAATGAACAAATTGTTTTAAATTACGATTCATAATGATTAAAAAATTAATTGTCCCAAATAATTTTTACATGATTAAGAAACACAATTAAAAATAATAGGAATTTTTAATCGTTTTAAATAGTTCTGAATTCGTTGCACTGCAAACTTCATTCCTTTAAAATCTTATTTAAAACAAACTGTGTGAAATTTTCTGTGGACTTGATCCGGTAGAATTTTTCCACCTGGGATAATCATTAAAATATTCTGTGCATCTCTTATAAAAAAGACACGAAATAAATTACAAACATTTATAAGTAATGTATTATCCAAATGATAAAATGAATTCTAATTTAATATTTTAGTGGACCAATTAACAAATATAAATTTATTTAAAATGTAACTCTTTCTATAATTTTTATTTCTTTTAAGTCAATGAATAAAACTCATTAAACTAAAAAAATAAAAAAATGTAATTTAATAGTAACAACAAAACAATAATAATAACAGAAATAATAATGATAATTTATATATAACCTAATTAATACTTAAATAAACGAAAAATTGAAAAGAACATAATAAAAACACGTAATAGAGAATACATAAATATAAATAAATTTAGTACAGGCAACAAAAAGCCTGTCATAAAAGGAATAAATTAATAAATGCTTTTTATGAAAAAAAATTAATTA
The DNA here is from genome assembly GCA_037103525.1 of Ganaspis brasiliensis. Taxonomy (NCBI): domain Eukaryota; kingdom Metazoa; phylum Arthropoda; class Insecta; order Hymenoptera; family Figitidae; genus Ganaspis; species Ganaspis brasiliensis. The sequence goes on along the minus strand of JAZKLR010000009.1, from coordinate 4,112,549 downwards.
AACTGCTTATATTTTGTATTAAAAAAAAAAGAATGCTTGAAAGTGCGATATAAAAAGAAAGTAAAGTGTCTTACTTGAATTGTAGAAAAAGAATTTAGATGGTATCACGAGAATTGAGAGAAGCACTCCTTTGAGAACTGCGGGGGTGTAAAAATCCAAGATAGTGCGAGGGAGGACGTCCAAAAGCTAACTGACTTCTGATTTCATTCAAGAAGGCGTCGGTGGACGTCGAGACGCCTCGCGCAAGCGCCCCTAATGTTTAACTAAATCCTCAAACGTGCTCTGTTTCCCTGATTTATTTTGATTGCGATTGAATCAAATCTGGTGATATTAATAGTATGGATTTACAAAATTTGACCATTTCTGGAATTAAGTTTCGAATAAATATCATTTAAATTCATAATTAAAAAATAGAAATTTGTTTCTTCTATTTTAAACCAAATGTCATTTCAGAATGATAAAATTATCTTAATAGTAATTAAATTACGCAATTCTGGAAAATTGATTTAATCAATTAGTCGTTAGATGCGGAATTATTCCAGAAGTATAATCAACAATTAACTTTAATGTAGTAGTTTAGTTTTATAGTTTTAGTTATTCTTCAATATAATATTGATGTTACCTATTTCGAAGGGGTATTAACGTACAATAAACTAAAAAAATCAACATTATGGATCTAAAATAAATAAATTGACTTTCAGGTGTATATAACATAATAATCCTGCAGATATATTTGAAATTTTTAAGTAAATAAATAAACATTTAGATTTTGAAAGCACTATAGCAAAAGATATTTAAAGTTGAAAATAAATGAAATGGCGAATAATAAAAGTTAAGACAATATTTTTGGGTTGAATTTAATGTAACAGAAAAAGTTTTAACGTCTTAGCTTCTTTTTTTTTTAATAATTACTGTGTCACCCGTAATATAGATACGACAGATTTATATGTTTTTCATATAACGACTGGGCGCAACTTTAAGCTGGCGCTTCTCCAGGATTTGTATCTCAGTAAAATAAATATTATTCCTGAATCGGATGGTCGATCCTTTCATAAGGCAAATCTCCCTGTCAAGTACTAAATCAATTGCACCATAACTTCCGGAAATTAGCCCTGACATTGTTGTTGCAAATCATTTGAAAATTTGAAGGTCTAATTTCATTTGGTACCATTAGAAATTGATCCTTTCTCCTATTTATTTTTCTCTTATTTATAAAATCGATTGCCTAGTTCAAAATATATTTTGTTTTCTATATTTTTATGTGTGTTTTAGAGTATAATGCTTCTGGAAATCTGTTAACAATCAACGGTAAGAATTTACGATATTGGTTCGTTAAATTGCACTGAACCAAATGGCCAAGGAAGTATTACTTCCGTTAGCTGTTCGTTTACATAGGTACTAAACACAACCAATAAATGCCCATTTTCATTTGACCCCGTTTTTGTCCCGGTTTTTTCAAGTTTTTAGATATTGTGTAAGTTTTCGAGAAATTGTAAAAAAGTCTAGTTTCTTTACTTGATCAATTAAAGATTGAGGATCAATTGTTGATACGGGAGAAAACCAAAATCGTGAAGAATAAATAATATCAAATAAATAATGATATAAAATAAAATTATCGAATAAGAAATTGGAAATTGGATAAAATGTTTAATTAGTAGAATAAATGGAAAAACTGTTAAATAAGAGAATGTAAAAAATGCTTTACAGGTGAATCGAGTCATTATCATTATCAACGTTGTATAAATTGATAAGGTTTTTTAAAAATAGTTCTTTTGAAGGAAATGAACAAATTATCCAACAATATTTAAAATATACTGAATAACAAAAGAATAACCACACAACAATTAAAACAATTAACAGCAGTAAACAATTGAATCATGCATTTAAGAATTATCGGAATATTTTTGTTTTTATATCATCTTTTATATGTAATCGATGCATACATCATTACTTGTTACGATGCAACTGGACGTGAATTTAAAAGTTTTGGTAAACCGTGTCCAAAATAATAAAAAGGTAAATTTCTATTTAATTATTAAAATAATTAAAGACTTTTGAAACTTAAGTAAACTTTTTTTATTTCTATTTGTAACTCACAATCTTTTTTGTATGTGTACCTTTTTATTTTCTCGAGAATACCTTTGCACTGAATAAGTGAATATTCACTATTTCGATGTCAAAAGTTTTCCATTTTTTCAATAAGTGCATATATGTGTACGTCCACATAAAAAGGTCCCACTTTGGCACTATTGGACTATAATTCTTCATTAAATTTCGAACATTTTGATAGGTCTTAGATTCTTTTAGATGAAAAATTCACAAAGTTACAAGTATTCAAAGTTAGAAGGGTAAAAACCCTAATTTTGAGAAATTAGTTAAAAGTGCAAGATTACCATTAGCGTCCATGCATTTTTAAAATTAAAAATAAGATAATTTTGTATGTTTAATTACGATAAAGTTGTGATAAACGTATGATTCGACGTGGGATATTACGTAGTATGTTTTTCAGCAATACAAAAAAAATTCAAAAATTTGAACCTTTAGAAAAATGCGAACATCTCGGAAAATAAAATCGACAAAATGGGTCCTTTTTATGCGGACGTACACATATACACTTATTGAAAAAGTGGAAGACTTTTGACTTATTCAGATTTAGAGAGTTTGGGTCAATTTTGATTTTTTTTTCATGGAATATTTTCTGTTTTCTAGATACTACACTGTAAAAAGAAAGTCTTCGTTTCAGTCAGAAAACTGTCTTATTTTAAGACGCAATATTTTTCAGACAGCTCTTGCTGATTTTACAAATTTTTCTTTTTTTTTAAACTGTGAAAAAAAAAATAAAAACTTTAAATTTGCATTAAAATGTCAAGTACTAATCTGTTTAATAAAGTAAATTTATAATTATTGCAAATTCAGCTTGATTAAGACAGTATTTTTCACATAAACATTTGTATAGCAGGGCTTGCTGAGATTCTTAAATTAAGAATTTAAAAATTAATTAAATTTGTCTTAAATTAAGATTCTTTTTTTACAGTGTATTTTAATAAATAGTTAAAATTCATTTATCTTCTGTTATGAATGTTCGGCGAGAAGTTGATAATTTCACCGTTATTGAAGGTGGGCAGAATATTTAAAAAGTCGTACTTATATCGAAAGACATAGATCTGATACTTCAGATCTGAGAATATCTGAATTTGGATCTGAGAAGTTCTTCGAGATAAAAATAGCAACGGGGGAAGCATCCGACAGTCATAAATTACTGTCACCCACATAAAACAGTCCTATTCGCATTTATCAACTGGATGCGTCGATCAATTTCATTGCAAAAATGAAAGCTAAATTCAACCCGTTCATTAAATTTGAAATCTAAAATCTTTTATTTGTTCTTTCATCCTCGCGATGAATCAGTTCACATTCATCAGAAAGTTCAACATTCTTGCTTATTTGAATTTAACACAAATATAGTCCTACCTTAAGGAATAAGACTAAATATTGCATAAAATATTCTGTACTCTAAAAAACATAATTTTGCGTCAAGCCTGTTTAAATAAAGAAATGATTTTATAAGAAAGCAAATTAAGCTGTAGATATTGTAAGAATTTGGAAAAATCATAATTTTGTTTTCATCTTCATAGAACTATACAGTTTTTTTAGTTTTGTTTAAAAATGTGACAAAAAAGAACCTTCTTGTTAAAATTTTTATATTGTGTCGAAATTTTTGATTTTTTTTGCTTTTTAGGAGTTTTTGGTCACGTGTCATACAGTTAATATCTACACTCTTTGAAATAACATCTGGTAGTGCTAAAACAAGTGTTCACTTAGAAATGGACTTGATATCTAAAGGTTCAGAGATGAAGATTTCTACTTAAAGGAAGACATTAACAAGTGACAGCTCAAGAATGAAGAAAACAAAATTGGTGTCAGTCTGGTTTTAATTGTTTTGAAAACTTTATGAATATTTTCGAATATTATTAACTGTTTGTAATTAGAAACTATTTACCAACTAAATAATGATAATATTCTATACAAAATATTAATGTTACTACACTGAGAAAAGATATAATAAGAGACAGTATAAGACAGCACGGTAAAATTTCGGAGACTGTCAATTATGACTCTTTTATAGTGAACAGCACAGGAATTTTTACGAAAATTTTTTCTCAGTGTATACTAAGTATCTTTCTACATATTAACTAACTTTCCTTCCTTAAACATATTTAAATAAATACACTGAGAAAATAAGCCTCTAGCCAAGCAGCTTTATTTCTAGGTTAGGGTTCCTCGGGACAAAACAAACAAAACACCGGCGATGACAATCAAACTTCTAGGATACCGGAGCATATGCTCTGCTAAAATCAGTTAAGTGCTTTGCAGGTGCTATATCAACAACCTCTCTCTGCTAAATTTAATCATAAATTGGTTGTATTTAGTTAACTTATTTTCTTAGTGTATTATTTCAATCAACATTTTCTTTAGCTCATGATACTTCTGTTTTGGAAAAACTATAATTCTAAAATTATGTATGTACCTCAAAAGGTTAAAATAAGATATTAAGTATTACATCAACATTATAAAAAACGATTAATCTTAATTTGCCAACTTTTGCATAATTATATGCGTTTCCGTATCCAGAAATACTTGAATGCTTTTTTGTGTTGTTTTTTTTTTTTAAAAAAATTTAAAAAGTAATTTGTTAAAAGTGTCTTGGCAGTAAACTTGTCTCAAAGTGGGTGGAGAAGCGTCTGTTTTCTTGTCAACGTTAGACACTGTAAATTGGGACGTCTACTTCCATAAAAATACCCTTCCTTCGAAAAATCAAAATCAACGAAGCAAAATAAATAATTTCGTATTGTTAGTTTGTTGGAAATAATAAATTTAAAAAAAGTAATTTAAAACAAGAATTTACAATTATTTATTAATTTAATATTATAAATTCAATGAAAATAAAAAAGTGAAAGACAATTATCTTTTATTAAGAGCAAATTACATAGAATTTCAAGTGATATTAAGAATGATTATTTAAACAAATAGTTGCAGAAAAGGGAAATGGTTAGAGAGGAATTTCAAGAATAAACAGTGAGTGGTAAATAGACTCATGTCCGAGAGAGAAAAAAAAAGAGGAAGAGAAAATGAGAGAGATATTTGAAAAGAGGGTGAGGGTGCCATGGATTACATCCGAAGGTAGGAAAGTCTATTTTGGACTCACGAAGCTCCAAATTTAAACGACGCACGACGACGCCACCCGCCGTTTTAACCCTCTTCCCCCACTCACCCCTTTACCACTAGGACCAAGGAGGCCGTTCATTAAGCAGAAATCGTTGCAAACTAAAATCCACCAGAAACCAAGGCGCTTCTACATTTATATACATAGGAAGCTGTGAAACAAGACGAACAACGGATATGCGAATCAGCTAACTGACTTCCGGGGCGACGAGCTTGCAGCTCGCTTTTAATCGTTTGACCAACCACAAAATCTAAGGTCGCTGAACTTCTTATTGCTTTGCATTCTTTTCGTCAATTGTTTATTTTCAGCTTCTTCTCTTTAACTCTTTAAAATATGAAAATATTTTATTTTCAGGAACTTTGTTATAATATGTTTCATGAAAGAAAATAAAAAATGTGACTCTTAGGAAATTATAAACTTTTTACTTTATGACTATATTTCTGTGGCTGAAAGGCATAACATCATAACTAACATTTTATCGAATTTGAGATAACATCAAATTTGAGTTTATTTAGTAATGTTTTTTAAAGTTCCATAACAGAACAGTGATTTAAATGTTTATTTACGTAGAAAATAATTAATAACACAACAGCATAACTGCATTCAAATCGAAAAAAAGAATTGATATTCTTCTTTGAAGCGTTCATATTTTATTAAAATTGATAAACAGATGTAAAATCTACACTAGAAAATAGGATACAATGCCAAACACCAAAAATATTTGTTGGTTTTTCGAATTTTACAAAACCAAGAAAATAAACAAAAACAGGTTTTTCTCAAAACTATGAAAATGCAGTTATGTTATTCTGCCTTTCAGCCACAGATTTGTTCTCGATGATAATAATTTTAAAAAAAAATGATTGTTTCATTAAAAACTAGAATTTGGAACCTGAAATTTACAGGAAAGATATTTCATTATATAAAAATTATTTCGTTTCGTTTAAGGACGCTTATCCGCTCAAGCGGTTGACATTCTATCGGACCATGATATTCAAAACCTTTTTAATTTCATTTCTTGTTATAATTTGGTTTCTAAATAGTATTTTATAGTTAAAATCTTCAAACAAACGAATTTTGTGAAAAAAAATTTTTCCGTTCAAAACTTCAAAGTTTTGTACAACTTCAAGCTATTAAAATTTCTCCTTCCTGATTATTTCAACAAAATAAAAAAAAAATAATTGCTAGCCTTGAATAACATTTTCTTAACAACCGTACACGGAAAAAAATTAATATCTAAATTTGGCATTTAAAATGAGATTCAAGTATAAACTATCTATAAAAACAAAAGTAAGACGTAATTAATTCTTTAAAATTAAAATAAAGATTTATATCTGATTAAAATATTAATAATATGAAGAACACATATTCTTATGCCTAAAAACGATATTAGAAATCTCTAATTCTGTGATATATGGGTAATACTTCACTGAGTGGTTACTTTTACTTCCCCACTTAATAACTTTAAAAATTATTTAAAAATATATTTAATACTTTGTACAGCTATTCTTTGTTATCATTTTTATTAATATCATAACTGAAAAATATTTTTTTTAACATCAAAAGATATAGAATTGTTAAAAATGACTCAAAATTTGCACTTTTCTATTAGGTTCTCCACATAGAACTCGTGAGATTTAATATGTTTTATTTCACTTAAGGATTGTCAATGGCGAGATGCGCGGTAAGGGGATTGTTTTCTAATCCCCGTGTATTAGCTCCATTATCACGCAGGGTTTCAACTTAAAGAAAGTAAAATATTTATTTCTCAAACTTGCTGAAAAATATTAATATATAATATTTATCGATTGATTTCTTTGAAAAAGTTGGAAAAATACATAATGCATATTTTATTTTTATTTAAATGTTTCAAATTTTGCTAAATAAGCTTCCTGCAAAAATTAGTAGAAATTATGTTGGCAATATCCACTTTAGATTTGTTGTGCGCAGACGTAGTGTTTATGTAATCCTAACCTCAAATTTTGTGTATTTCTTGAAATCAAAGAGTCTAGAAGTTTTGAAATATAAAAGTGACTTTAACATAATAAAGGTAAAGATGTACAACTTGTTTTATTAACAAAAACAATTAACATTTTTTAGTGTAGAAGAAAAATTTATGGCTTTTGTATTACTACATTTGAATTAAGTGTAATGTTACCGCGCAAGTGCTAGTTTCAAGGTCATCATTCATTTTTGGTGAAAAAAAACTTTGATAATTATTTATTCAGTAAATCCATGGTCAGTTTTTTCTAAACTTTTTTAATTAAAATTTGACGACATTTTCTTCCTAATATCTAAATTTCAGAATTTAAGCTCATTTCCATCACATTTTTTTCGAAGGTTTAAGTGAGTTTCCATAAGAACCTGTGTTAAATTGCACATTTATTTTAATTTTTTAAACAAAAACTACGTGGTGAAAAATTTTGAAAAAAATCAAGGCTTCCTGAATTGATTTGAGGAACAATATGTCAAAATTTGAGACTTCTACACCGAGAAAAAATTTTGGTAAAAATTCCTGTGCCTTCACTATAAAAGCATCATAGTTGACAGTTCCCGAAATTTTACCGTGCTGTCTTACAATTTTTACCGGATTTTCTGGTAAAAATTGTGGGAAATCCGGTAAAAATTGTAAGACAGCACGGTAAAATTTCGGGGACTGTCAATTATGACGCTTTTATAGTGAACAGCACAGGAATTTTTATCAAAAATTTTTTTCAGTGTAGCTCATTTCCTTCAATTGCCGGTGACAATCCTTAAAACATGCTTTTAAAATGTTTTTATCTATTCTTATCCACAGTTTATCTCAAAAACTTTGTTTTTGTTGTATCATCTTCCAGATTTTATTAATAAGTTAAACGTAAATCATTTTTTAATACTTTCTCTACCTTTTCGTTATTTGGAACAGGAGTTTACATTTTCATTGTTTTTCAGCAATTTTAATCATTTTTATAGTGAATATTCACTAACTATTTATGTTAGTAAGATGAACAATTTGATGTATAGATAAACTTACATAAAGAAATGGGATATTTAGTTTTAAAATTGAAAAATTATTATTAATTTACTGCGTATTTTAATGACATGTAAACTCCGGTTCGCCCAAAATGACTAAATTGTTTATATTTAAAATAAAATACAAATAACACTGATGTAAAGTAGGCAAATCTATGCAGTATTCTGCAAAAGTCTTCTTATTTTATTAAGTTTTACGGCTAAAATAATTTATTTTCTTTGATTTGTAAACTCCGGTTTCTGTAAACTCCGGTTCATTACATTCAAAAAGCAGGGGAATAGTGTTTTGTTTTCTATACAAAATATCGTTAACCTGAATTATTACCAAAATATTGATTTTTTTATACATAATAATTTATTTACATACGTTTATTTCAATTTATAATTAAATAACCCAAGAAGATCCTTGGATATCTTAGCGCATCCTCCAAACTAACAGAACATTCTTGGGATGTTTGGTTAAGGTGAAAAATTAAACATTTTAAATTAATTTGTTTAACCTTTAAAATTTTAAACTTTAAATTTTCGATGTAAGACTAAAGGCATGAGTTTAAGCTCAAATTTCTATAAAATTATTTATTTTAGTAATTGTTAATAAGTACTACATAAGTAATATTCAAGAAGAAAGATTTTTAATTTAAAAATTTAATGTTGTCCAAAGTTACCACTTTCTGAAGAATCACCCATATGGAAAAACAGCCAATGACTGATCCTGACAATGTATCGCAGCAACATTCACAACTATTATGATTACCATGTTCCTGCAGTCTTGAATTCACCGAAAATTTTTTCCAGCGAAATATTTTCAAAAATAACTTTTGCTACACAAAATATAAAAAAAAATATATAAATTCTTAAAATATTTCAATTAATAAATTTGTATTTAACATGAAACATTATTTTTTATCAAGTTTAAATTTAAAAAATATCAAAATAATAGTTTGCTTCATTTGAACGTTCACTTTAAGTTTATACGATTTTATCAATTATCTATCTATCTATAAACATTTTTAAAACTGTTAGAATCATAAATAATATTTTAATGTTATACATTGTATAATTCGACATTCTATAATAGCCCATTATAAATAAAATTTAATTTATTATTGAAATGTATAGAGCAAATGAATTAATTAGAATGTATGTGTTTTGAAATTTCAAGAAATGGTGAAAAGTTAAAATTAACAAAAATAATTATTTTTTAAAAGCAAATTGATTAATGAAAAAAAGAAATCGATTTAAATTAAGACAAATCTTCTTTATATCGGGTGCAGGAAATCCTTTATAAAATAAAATCCTTTATTTATTTGGAGGAGACTACAAGTTTCGACACACTTTGTGTCCTCATCAGGTTCCATATAAATAACAGATTTTAAGGAGGATAGGTTCACGACGGTAGTCAAGATAACTATTTTTTTTTTAAATGTTCAAATATGAAATAAATTGTAATATGTAAATTAAAAGATCATTTTTTAAAATAATGTTGTGTACATTTTTATGTAAAAATCTGTAAATAATTAAAATTTTAAGAAAAAACAGTAATATTTTGAAGAACGTAGTGCTTTGCAGTTAGAGATCTGGCAACATGGCATGAATAGCTGATGCGAGAGCATGAGAATTATTATTTTATATATTTAAAAGTTTTAAGTATAACTTTTCATTGAAGCTTTAATTAAAGTAATTATTAAAGTTCAAAAAGTTTTATGTTAAAGCGATTATGCTAAACAAATTGAAATATGTGATTTAAATACAGGACTTAGTTCAGGTTGTATAATTAAGAAAAATCAAACGTTAATTTAAACTAATATAAGCGTTGCGTTTTATTTATTAAAAAGTTTTATGTATAGCTTTTAACTAAAGCGCATGGGTGAAGTTCCGAAAGCGAGGTACCTCCGATTTTTTTGACACTACGTATACTTACGTATTTTGATGCGCTGATTACGAATATGATAATGAAAATTGGCGCAAATTTGATTTTCATGGTAAAAACCATAAAAAACCCATAAAAATTCGGTTTTTTTGCAATTATTTCAATTAATATTAAAAATTTTGAAAAATTTTTTTAACAAAATTTGTAGTTCTTCCAAAAATACATATTTTGTGTCGAGTGCATTTTTTACTAAAACCAATTAGTTTACGATATAATTGCAAAAAACATAAATTAACCTAAATGTGACGAAATACCCACATTGGTCGAGTCCATACCAAGTGATCACACCAATTTCAGTCATATTGAGTAATATTTACGAAATTGATATTTTGGGTTCCTTTAGGAGTAAAAAAAATAAATTTTAATTATTTTTAAAAAATTCAAAATATTTTCGAAAATATTCAAATTCAAAATTTTGAGTACTATTTTTTTTGTTTTATCATAACTTCTGTAATTTTGAAGCAATTGAGATCATTTTTTTTTTAAATTACTCGTTTTTAAATACTCTTTCAAGAAAAATTATAATAATTAAGAAATTGTTTATAATTAAATTTTTATTAAAAAAATTAAATTATTTATTTAAACAAAATCTAAAGTATATCATCGATCTTTTTCAAAAAATTCATAAACATAGCCTATAATGTGCTTAAAAATTTAAGCCAAAGAAAAAGATGGTATGTATTATAGTTTTTGAGACAAAAATTATTAAGTTATGCTAGCGCGGCGCAGACCGGTGTCACCGCTACTCAACGCGTAGTTCCGTAGTAACCGAAATGTATGTATATTATTACATAATATAAATACAGTTAATCGTCATGTTTATTTTTTTATTTTACAAATTGTGCTGTGCACAGAATTTGAAAAAATTTTTGTTTCAATTTTATTCTCAAGGGGTACGAAGGAATGAAATTTTTGTGTACCTTTAATGGTCATAGTTATTATTAATTGTCAGTACTTCGCAGTACTGACAAATTTTATGTTTCATACTTTATGTTTCAAATTTTTAATCATTTTTCTCCTTATAAAATTTTGTCATCTTTTAAATTTATTATAGTTTTCATTTCTTTCAACTATTTTCAAACTATTTTTATCATTCTTTAAGGGGAGAGATAGGTGAAATTTTAACTCAACAAAATTTTTGATGCTCAGAGGTGTCATTTTTTTTCTTACATCAATTAAGATGTAGAATTATGGTATTACATAAAAATTAAAAAACAATATTTTTTTGGTCATTTTCGAAATTTTATTTTTCAAAATCCATACGATGGATTGTAGAAAATCATTTAAAAATCCCACAAAAAAATTGTCGATGGAAAAAATGAAAATTGTGAAAGAGGTTTAATTTTTAAAATTTAAGTTTTTCTTAGAATAAATTTCTCAAACTCCGCAAATTATTTGTTTCTCTATTTTTGACATTACCCCATAATTTTAGGTCTAAAATTGCATAAGAAAAAAAATTAACACCCCTGAACATCGCGAATTTTGATAATTTTACCAGTCCATTATTTTTCTTTCTTCAGTTTTAAATTATTTTAATTATTCACTTATTTTCACTTATTTTTACCAGTTTTTAATTATATTAATTATTTTTCAATTGATTTAACAAATTTTCAATTATTATTCTTAAATTTTAATAATTTTCCCAATTTTTAGTTATTTTTATTATTTTTCTATAAATTACCAATTTTTTAATTACTTTTTTTTACTTTAATTATTTTCTCCGATTTTTTTAATTCTAAAGTTTGATGTCCATGTACTATGAAAAGATCAGTGTGACTTTCTGAAGCTTATAATTTAAATATAATACACTAACTATATTTACATTATGTAAAAATATACATACATTTCGGTTACTACGGAACTACGCGTTGAGTAGCAGTGACACCGGTCCGCGCCGCGCTAGCATAACTTAATAATTTTTTTCTCAAAAACTATAATACATACCATCTTTTTCTTTGGCTTAAATTTTTAAGCACATTATAGGCTATGTTTATGAATTTTTTGAAAAAGAACGATGATATACTTTAGATTTTGTTTAAATAAATAATTTAATTTTTTTAATAAAAATTTAATTATAAACAATTTCTTAATTATTATAATTTTTCTTGAAAGAGTATTTAAATACGAGTAATTTAAAAAAAAATGATCTCAATTGCTTCAAAATTACAGAAGTTATGATAACACAAAAAAAATAGTACATAAAATTTCGAATTTGAATATTTTTGAAAATATTTTGAATTTTTTAAAAATAATTAAAATTTATTTTTTTTACTCCTAAAGGAACCCAAAATATCAATTTCGTAAATATTACTCAATATGACTGAAATTGGTGTGATCACTTGGTATGGACTCGACCCATTATATCAATATTAAATGGTAATTCTTTACAAGTCTTACTTTTCCGAATTTTGAAGTTTTTTAATCGGGACCAAGCCTAAGTGGTGTGTTTTATCACCAAAACAAATAATCAGGTGGGGGAGGTTGAAAAAGTTCACCGATTTTTTTTATTTTTGTAAGAAACTTTAATTTTTAGACCATTATGAATAAAGCATATTTCATCACTTTTTTCCGTGAAAACCACTTTAATATGTTAATTACTGATTGTAAACGCACAATTATAATAAAAATCGAAATAATAACTATCATTTTGACAGCTGTAAATATTATCCGGGTTGTGCAGAGATGGGTAAATGTAGAAAACTCGAGGTTTTCTACGTATAATACATGGTTTTCTACATTATGTAAAATACGTATTATTCTGACATACGACTTTGGTCCATTATATATATAATATATAATATATAATAGGACCAAAATACCGGGGGGTTGGGGTGCCACTAACAGTGGCACCCCACTGTTAGTGGCACCCCAACCCCCCGGTATTTTGGTCCTTGCGCGGCCGCAGGCCGCGCAACATGTGGTCTTCTTCTTTGTCTACATTTCACTTCATTGTGGCACCCCAACCCCCCGGTATTTTGTCCAAAATAGCGGGGGTTGGAGGTTACCCCCTCCCCCACCCCTCTGACGGGGCTAGGGGCGAAGCCCGTAGCCTTTATTGTTATTATTATTGATTTTCAGTTTTTTGCATTAATGTCATAATGTCCGCTCTTTCTGGTGAACCAGCAACTTCACCAACGATTTTCTCCCAAACTATTAGAGATATAAAAAAAAATTAAATAACTTAAAATATGTATTTTTGGAATGCCTACAACTTTTGTTTAAAACATTTTTAAAAATTTTTAATATTAATTGAAATAATTGCAAAAACCCGAATTTTTATGGAGTTTTTTATGGTTTTTACCATGAAAATCAAGTTTGCGCCAATTTTCATTATCATATTCGTAATCAGCGCATCAAAATACGTAAGTACACGTAGTGTCAAAAAAATCGGAGGTACCTCGCTTTCGGAAATATATCCAAGCGCATTTTTAATAAAATTTGTTTTGTGTTAAAAACCATTAAGAAAGTGATTACGCTAAAAAAACTAAAATATACGATTTTGTATGTTCATGTTATAAAAGCAAAAAAATCAAACTTTACTTTAAATATAAGCGTTGTTTTATGTATTAAAAACTTTTATGTCTAGTTTTTAATTCAAGCGTACTCTTAATAAACTTTATTTTATGTTTAAATCTTTATTTTAGCGATTACGCTAAAAAATTAAAAATATGTGATTTTGAATTAAAATTTCGGCTGTTAAATCCAAACATTAGCAAAATTATTTTTGAATAAAAGAATTATTAACTAAAAGGTATTATTATATTTTCAATTCATAAACTACAGTTTACTCATTTCCAAAAATTCTGTCTGTTATAATAAAGTTTTGAAACCCAACTTTTTTAAAAATATTTTCTTAATCCGAAATATTATGCAATAATTATTGGATACACAGAGCTTTTCAAAACTTTTAATAATAAAATATATACTTCAATGTGTAATCATAATGTAATATTTCATATTATTTAATTAATAACTTATTTATTTTAAAGATAAATATAAGATACTAAATGCATTAATATTTTTACGTAAAATGAAGAGACAATTTAATAAATTGTTTTTTTTTCACTTTTTGAAATAGTGTATTTTTCAGTACTCAGCTTTATTTGAATTACCGCGCTACTCCGCTTCTCCCACCGTTCTCTTCCCACCGCTCTCAACAGTTGCGATGTTGCCACGCACTCCGCGTCACTCACGTCAAAAAAAAAATTACAAGTAACTTTAAGTTTTGGATAAATAATACTCTGCAACTAAACAGTCGATTTCGTTCTCTTTGAAGTATTATGTTCCTTAAACATTGAATTAATTTTGCTCTAATTAGTGAAATATCTCGAAAACTATACAGTCAAATTGGCTCAGATTTAACAATAATATGCATTAATATGTCATTTAATTTTGCTGCAAATTTCAAACGAATCTCTATGATTCATGATTTTGAACTAACCTCCTTAAATAACAATATTTTTTTAAAAGAATAACATTGGTTAAGGAGACCTGGAAAACTAAATCTAAACTAAATCTAAATAAATATAAAATGTGCTTAACGCCATAATTTTGATGTAAATTTTAGATGCAACACATTTTATATTTATTTAGATTTAATTTCTCTCTAAATCTGAATTAGTAGTTTTCTACTATGAATTAGTCAAATTCATGGCTCATTTTTCTCCAATTCATATAGTAGAAAACTACTAATTCTTAGTAGAAAACTACTAATTGAAATAGTGGAACTTTACTTTTAAAAAAGTAGATTTTTTTACTAATTTAATTAGTAGTTTTCTACTACAAAATTAGTAGTTTTCTACTAATTCTTAGTAGTTTTCTACTAATTCTTAGTCAAATTCTTACTATTTTAATAGTAGCTCACTTTTCGCTAATTCATTAGTAGAAAACCACTAATTCAGATTTAAAGAGTAAATTTAATTTTCCAGGTCTCTTTAACCAATGTTATTCTTTTAAAAAAATATTGTTCTTTAAAATCTGTTATTTATATGGAACCTGATGAGGACACAAAGTGTGTCGAAACATGTAGTCTCCTCCAAATAAATAAGATAAGATATAATATAAATATAATATAAATATAAATAATATAATAGATATAATATAAATAAGATATAAATAATTATATCTTATTATTACTTCGAAAAAAGCCTTGTAAAATATCCTTTAACGTAAATAATTTTTATTTTGTACAACAGATAAAATTAAACATTTTAAAGTTTAATCAATTAAAATCAATTAAAATTTAATAAATAATTAAAAATCACATGACCTTAAGTAGAAAAAAGTGTGCAGAGCAAGGCCCAACAATTTTTTTGATTTTGAAAGTTTATTCATTTTTTTATTTTATTTCTTGCTTAAATTTTATTATCACAAATTTCATGAATTATAAAAAGACTTTTATAAATTAAGAAAAAAATACTACGATGAATTGAATAGGTATTAAAATTGTTTTGGACTTGAAAAGTTTAGAACATTATTTTACTATTTCTAATTTTTCTAATGTCAATATGAATTAACAAATCCAAAATAATAATATACAACTTCTTTGTATATTAAGTAGAAAAAACCATGATACGCGAAAAAAAGCAATTCTTTTGGTTTTGGAAGTTTATTACATGTTTTTACTATTTTATTACTTAACTTAATTTTAATATCACCAGCAGGACGGAGTAGAAAATTCCGTTATAAGCCAGACAAAACAATTTTGCAGGGCAAATCGTTTAATACAATATTTTTCTATCATTAATTTTATGCATTTATTAAATTTTATTATTACAGAACTGACAAATAAAAAAAGGATCTCTGTTTAAGTAAATTAGGTAGATGATACCGTAATCAGTCAGGCAACAAAATTTTGCTTGTTTATTTTTTCTAATTTCGAAACTATTAAACATTTTAGCTTATATTTTATAATATATTAATTCATGAAATTTTAATATGACTAATCTGATATATATAATAAAAGTTTTATTATTGAGTAGAGTTGTTTTCTAAGAGATTCCACTTTTTCGAAACTGTTTAATTTTTATCCTATAATTTCATATTTTTACAAAATCGCTGTTTTATTATTTGTAAAATTATTACAATGCAATTATACTTAAAAACTAACAAATTTACAAATATGTCTTCACTTAATTTATACATCAAGCAGAAAAAACCGTATACAAGATACACCAACTTTTTTATTTTGAAAGTTATCTTTTATATTTTTTAAATTCATTACATATTAATTTATTAATATTACTACATTTATGAATTAGAAACACTTTTGTGTTATTATGTAGATAACACTGTGAAGGGTCAGACAATAAACTTTTGAATGATTTGAATTGATTCCTGCATTATTTAAGTATATTTTAATTTTCTTAATGCGAATACAAATTAATTTATTTATTTAAAAAGCAGGATTGTAACTTCCGTGTATATTAAATATATTTTGCTGAATCTAAATCGTTTAATTTATTATTTATAAAACTATATTTCAATTCCTTTTTATTATATTTTAGTTTTGTTAATGCAAACGTACTTAAAAATTAACTAGATTAAAAATATGTGTGCAAATTAAATTCTAATTAAGTAGAAACAACCATGTTAAGTAAGACAACAATTTATTTAAAAAGTTATTTTTGCTATTTTCTAGATTTATTTTATATTTTAATACATTACATAACTTATGAATTAGAAACAAACTTTTGTGTTATTAAGTAGAAAAACCTATGTCAAGTAAGACATAATTTTTTTTGTTTTTTAAGCTTCATAACCAATTTTTTTCTATACTATTCTTTAATTAAATTTCATTCTTACACAATTTGTGACTGAAAATGGACTTTTCAGATTAAGTAGCTGAAATTTGCTTAATGCAAATCTAATTAAAAATAATATTTTAAATCTAAAAAATATATTAAATTATTAAATTAACATTTAAATCGAAAATTTATGTACAATGTACATATGTTTACGGAGTGAAAAGTGGAACATTTAAAGGAGAATTTATTACCCGGGTGCTCGTTAAAATTCTATTTTATGTTTAATGTCATTTGTTGTTTGCTACTCTCATGAAATAGAATTCCTTTGATCTCTTAATTCATTCATATCTACCTAAAGCACAAAGATGCTTTTGTGCTTTATGAACTACGCGTTTACTTAATATAATTAGCCTTGATATCAAACATTATTTTAAGTTGAGGTAATAATACATATAAACTTTCGTTAAAAATATGATACTAAAAATGTTGTTCTTTCATTAAGCGCTTTTTTATATAATTTTAGTAGCTATAAGAATATTTTTAAAAAATACGAATTTTTGTATTTTTCGCATCTTTTATAATTTATTATTAAGAAGCTCATTGTTCAGAAACTTTTAAAAGTGTAAAAATGAAAATTTGTAAGAGGTAAAAAAATTTTAAATTGGTTAAAAAGGGTGAGTAAATGAGATGTAAATATTGGATCCTTTGTTGAGAATTTGTAAATGTAAATCATTTACTAAAATTAATTCTATATATTACTGAACTTATTAAAACTTCTTAACTCAGACTCAAACCAAACCGAATTTATCTTCTTACCCATGGAGTAATTTCGTATGATCTGCTTATTCCAAACTTCGCTAGAGGCGACTCAAAATGAATAGGAAATTTCTTTTCCGTCAATAACTTTTTAAACATTTTTAAAAACAAAAATATTATAAAATGAAGAAACGTTACTAAAAAAAAATACTTTTTTTAAATTATTAATAAAAATGGAACTTGCTCTCTAAATCTGAATTAGTTAAAAATAACTAATTATTAGTCAGATTCATTTTGTAGGTTATGTTAAAATTACTAAAATTTTAGTAAAATTCTGTTTACTAATTCAATTAGTCAAACTTTAACTATTTTTTAGTTATATTTTTACTAATAATTAGTCATATTTTACTAATAGTTAGTTATTTTTAACTAATTGCAGAAACAAAAACTCAGGCACGATTTTACTAATAAATAATTAGTTATTTTTAACTAATTCAACTTTAGAGAGTGCAAAGTATTATTATTTTCATAATATTAACGAAACTTATTTTTAATAATTTTTTTTCTAAACATACAAATCATTATATTTGTAAAGAAACTTATTTTTTATATTTTACAATTGACTAAAAAAAAATCAATTCTAATCTACGAAGGAGGAAATCTTGAACACTGAAAAAATGTCTAGCTGATCTACCTAAAAGTATCGCCGGATTTCGTCTTGCTAAAAATATAGCTGTGTTTGCTAACTATTTAGCATAGGTAGCCGTATTTCTAACAGTTGCATCTAAATTTTTTAGCAAGACGATATCCAGCTAAAAATTGTTTTCATTGAAGGATCTGGGTTTTAAAATAAAGAGTCCAGTTCTTTTTTTTTCAATATCGTTTTCTTTATTTTGTAGAAAACTGCGTGATAAGTACACCAATAATCTTGCAATGTCGAAATGTTGCCGATTCATCGGGGCACAAAGGAAACTGTTCAGAACAAGTGTATATTATAATATACTTTGAAAAAGAATTTCCTTCTTCTTTTCCAAACAGTTACCAAAAGGCCCAAGATTTTATTTTCCTAGCAAGCCAGAGCAGTGAACAACGAACATTTTCTATATGTGGTAAAATGGTACAAGTCTACTGTGTAAAAAAGTTTTTTTTAAATTATTCTCGTTGTGCCTCAACGCACCTGGAAAGTCTATTTAATAATTCGAACCAAAAGTCGTTAAACGGAAATACAAGTTCAGTCAATAAAAATTTTTCTTTGGATACAACCGAATTGATTTTCATTTCAATCAATTATTATTTTAATCGATTTTTAATTTACTAATATTTTAATCGATTAGTTCATTTGATTATATTATTATAACCGATTCTTAGTTAAAATTCTATTCTTACTTCAATCGATTTTTAATTTAAAACGATTTTTCTAGTTTTTGACTGAAGTTCATTTGCCGAGTTCAACGAGCAATTTCTGGTTCGTTGATATTGCACACCTCTCACAAATATAGCAAAACTATGCCAATACAATCTTTCCCGATGCGATTTCGGCCCGTTAAACGAGCGCTCGTTCGAATTACGTAAATTTATTTTTCGTCCAGATGAAACTTTAGTAGAAGCGACCTACTTTTAAACGACACTGTCTCTAAACATCGATCGATTATTTGAAAAAAGTTTCTTCAAATTACTTTCTTCGTTCGTACGTACAACGAGAGTGAAAAAAACGTTTGTAGTTCGATGATGATGATATTACAATGATGATCAGTCGACTCGAACGACATGACACGCTCTGTTTTCCACTTTACAAGATCAAACCACTCTCGAAATTCTATTCAAAATAAACAATAAATTCTCAATATTCACAATATTTTTAATATTAATTCTTACATTGTTTATTTTTTTTAAATATTGCATTTCTTTTTATTGTCTTAAATAAAACAATTCTCTAAAGACAATTTTAGAGAGCTTTTCTTCTAACTTTGAACATTCGTCGTCGATGATAAATTATATATATACAAATAAAAAATATATTTTTTTTAAATATAAAAAAATATTGGAGACGTGATTTGATCTTGCATCGTGATGTTTCGAAGGTCCTCGCATTTCACACATTTCCCCCCCTCCCTTCTTCGATCAGCAAGCTATTGCGCATCGAGGAAGAGTTTTAAATACCTAAGAATTTTGATTCTCAAATTTACGGTACATCCATCAGTCTGCGGGTCTGTGCATTGATTTCTTTAGCTTCCTCACCTTCTTTTTTTTTGGTTACTAGTAACAAAAATGGACGCTTCGTGGCTAGAAAATCACGATACCGGGAGTTACTCTCTTCTTTTTTTTTTTTTATATAAGATATCAATTATTCAACAAAAGAAAGAAATGAAACACTTAGAGAGAAGAATACTTAAAAAGTAGATGAAAAAATACTTATAGAAATAGAAAAAGAATACTTAAAAGAATAATTTTTTGGAGAGTAACACCCGTACGATCCTTTAACCACGAGGGACTAGACACACCGATTCTTATCAACAGTAGGATATAATTACATCGTAAAAAGTTTCGACGCGTCTTCACCAGCGAAGAGCCGCATTTGACATCGAAATTTTGGAACACGTCGTGAAATCACAATTGACTGACGAAACTCGCCGAGTCGTTGCCACTAAATTACACGTCCTAGACGCAGAGAAAAGATCAGCAATCGATCCCAATATTCCCAATAGCTAATTGATCAACCAGTCGTGCTTGGCCGAAATTTAAGGCTTCACCGAGGCAGACCGGATGTCGAATCTCCCATTCTTCCAACCCTTTCTACTAATTTCCTTCGGATCTATATAATATACAACTTGAATCTCAAACTTTGGTTTATTTGCCTATTCATATAAATCTCATTTGCTATCATTCGCTTTAGACTAGACCAATTTCTTTCTTTCTTTCTTTTTTTCCTTTTTTTTTCTTTTTTTTTTTTTACAATCAACCTATAATTTAAATCAACTAACAATTTATGTCTCGAATAAAACACTCTTAGGGGATAGTGACTACAATCTCCTATATCTAGAAAAAGTGAGAATCAACAATATTTAGTTTATCTGGCACATTTTAACACGATCCACATGCCATTTTCTAAGAAACATTTCCAAATTGCAATTCAAGCTGTACCTCTAACCCTTAATGTTAAATTTAAATAAGAAAACGTTATCTACAAAAAGAAAAATTAAAAAACTATACGGAAGAATAGGAAGTTCAACAGCTAACAATCGATCCTGTCTTTATCGAGATCATAAGATTTTAATATTGAGATTATCTGCCTCGCTAATCCGGCCTTCCAGGCAAAGCGTTAGATTTTGATAAAGGAAGACCAGGTTCGAACGCCCGAGAACGTTTGTCTCCTTTTATACAAAAAAGCGCTCGTCCTCGTTTGTCCCAAAAATCTCAAGGATTCGAATATCAACAAATTATTAAACATCGCGATATTCAATAATAATCATAATAATCAAGTCCACTACGAATCTCGCCTACAAGAACTTATTCTTACGTATATACTCCATTGATTTAATTTAAATTCAATCTAACAATAAAGATAGATAACATTTAAATTCAACCGAGGCTTGCACAGGACCCATTGGATTAAAACAGCTCTTCTCTCTCTTTTTTTTTAATCTTCCTTCATTTTTCACTAATTATTAAAAATCACGTTTTCCTCCTTGTCATATCTTTCTTTTTTTTTTAAATATAATAATTAATCTTCATCACCTAATATTGCATGCGCGTGAACACATTTCGAAGATGGAAAATCGCTTTGTTTCTGCGCTTAGCGTTTTATGTTTTGCTTTTTCTTTTCTTATTAATATTAATTAATATTATTATTACTCTTCTTTTTACTCCTGTAGTTATCCTTTTGTTTTCGTGTCGCTCGTACTGCGCAGCTTGATAAACGGTCGTATTATGTCGTCTGTAGAACTGCCCGGTCATTTTGTTCAAATGGATTTTTGTTTTCAGTGTAATATTAAAGACAAGTTTCTTCGAACTACCTCGTGCAAAAGAATAAAAATTACATAATATCGAAACCACGAGAACTTCAAATAAAGCACTTTCACAAGGCGTAAACTTTGATCTTGTTCGGAAACAATTTTTAGACAAAATCTTGCACGAGATAGAACGCAAACTGCTTTACAATGTGCGGATAATTTTACTCCCTTCGTCTTTTTTTTTTAATGATTACAATAATTGGTGACTTCTCGTGAGATATTTCGGTGATCGTTCTGCTCCAATTTGCAAATCAAAATCATTATTGCAAAACTAAATTTAATAATTAAACGATTTTTTCGTCTGTAAAATTGGAAATCCAATTTACTTTTAAATGACTTTAACAATAGTCGGTAATTTAAATAATTTAAGATCATAAAATATTTTGATAACATTTTTAGGGATTTTATTAACCTGGGGAGTAACATTTCATTATCCTGGGCAAATTGTCATTTTTCTGCTTTATGTAAATAAAGTATTCTTTATTTGCCTAGGGTAATAAAGTGTTTTTTACTTCCCTAGGACGATAAAGTATACTTTTCTGATCTAGGTCAGTCAAGTATTTTTTACTTGCCTAGGGTAATAAAATATTCTTTACTAACCTAGGATAATAATGTACTTTTTACTTCTCTAGAACAATAAATTATTTCTGTAGGGCATTAAAGTATTCTTTACAAGTATAAGGCAATAAAGCATTCCTCGTTTAGGATAAAAGATCTTTTTTTTTAAACATTATGTTTTATTGTTCTAGATAAATAAAAAAAAAGTTTGATTTACAATCAACTATTTTGTGTACTGATTTTGATTAGCGTTGGAGCAGATCTCGTCCTATTTCGTCAAAACTGAGGCCTTATCTATTTGAATAATAATAAAAGTAGCATTATATCAGACATTACGCGGAGCGATCGAAGCACAGGGGATACGCAAGCTGCTTTATTAGTGACCCGATTTCTCGGCCACCAAGTTAAAAAGAAATATCATTATATCTTGAAAGGACATTCGCGCATTATCGAAAACTGAATCGGTCTCGGTGATCGGTTATCGCAGTCGAATCAAACACTAAAACGTGAATGTCGAGCCAAGACCGAACGTTGACAAGGCCGAGAAAACTCTTTAGGAAGTAGCTCCAGTCTCTCTGAAATATCCCCCAAAATTTGAGAATCTTTTAAGAATTCAAAGAAGAAAAACGTAACGTTTAAACAGAAAAGAATACTGCGTAGTAGTTTTTTGAGTCTGGTTTGACAAATTGTGAATCTAAATTCACAATTCTCTATAAAACAGACAATAAAGTAATAGGAAAAAATTCTCGAGGTGATATTTCAGAGATTCGTTAATGGAGAAAGTTTTTTTTTTCTTTGTAGCTCACGTATCCCCGAGAATTCCGAGCGACCCGACGACTCATGTGTATCGTATTCGTGTTGTAACGTATTTTGGATGTTTACTTTAAATCGTTATGTAGTATATCATTTTAGTCGTTATAATTATATTGATATTGAACTACCTAACCTAATATTTACAATTTTCGCACTTGGCACTACTTTTTTTTCTCACTAACAGGCACTCGTCCTCTCACTCCAAAAAATCGCTCCATTTTTCTATCAATCATTTTATCGTTCATTTTGCTTTCGCTGTGTCTTTCTAATTTCGCAACAAATCTCTTTCATTTTCTCATGCGCACCTTGACTCTCCCTGATTCTCACACCCGCAACCGACCACGAATCAATTCGTTCGCTCGCCATTTTAATAATAATATACTCGCAATTTCGCAACTCTTGCAATATTGCCAATAAATAATTTACTAAGTCTTTTTCGCAAAAGGACAAACTTCTACGATACTCGAGAATCGTCCGTTCGCCGAGGGGGCGGCTTTCCCATTTCTTTTCATCCTGCCACCTTTTTTGCTAATCCACCCTCTATCGTTTAGCCACCAACTCTTATCTAGAGACTCCCACATCTGCCTCGATTTTGATCACAACTTGAACCATTAACACCATTTCTTTACTACGACTTTGGACTTATCTGAGATCTGGCTAGAAACTGGCCTTTAGGATTGCTTGACAGAACCACTCTTGGTTCAGGATTATCAAACTTTCTTCTTTCTCTAATCTCTCGTGTTTTTCCTTTCTTTTCTTGCGTCTTTTTTTTTAAACAAAATTTACTCTATTCTTATCTCGTTTCATCCATTATTATTTACTCTTCTATTGTCCAAATTTTCTGCTAATACTTGTTGATAATCCTGAGCTTGCCGAGACATTGAGAGGGTTCGATCCTTGTAAAAATCCTCGCAGGAGCCCCACTTTCTCCTCTCCGAGGCATCTGCCTTAACGTGAAAACGTTTCCACGGACAAATGACGCGAGCCACCGTGCGAGAAGTTTCTCTTGTGAGTCAGTCTTGAGGAATCCTCCGCACCTCGTGAACACGCGAAGGCACAACGACAACGACGCAGGCGACGAGGATAATGAGGACCAAGACCTCGTCGCCGTTGGCTGTCCGACGTCCGGAAGCTCCCCGAGGATAGCCTTTTGGTCTCGAGGAAGTTTCTGTTGGATCCAAAGGACCCTAAATCGAGTTCTCCCGACAACGCCATGGATCAGACGTGCTGCTGGTGCTGTTGGGTCTCATCGGCCTCGCAAGGCACCACCGTCAAACTGGACAGGTTACTCAAGTTGCTACTAGACTCGGAATAACTCGACAAGGTCGGCCTCCTCTGTGGCGGGGGTGGCACCACTACTGCTGGCGTCGAACTACCAGGGTTGGGAAATTTCCTGAATACCCTTAGGAGAGAACTCCCGGCACTGTGGCAACGCACTATCCGATCTGGAGCGTCCAATAACGCTGATTGACTTCTGTAAGGTGGCGGACTCTCGCTATCAAAAACAGTCCGGTTCGGTGGAGGTCTCACACACTTCTGGTAGATCTCGCTTTCCTAAAAAAAAAGAAATCGTTTAGTATCACAAATTTTATTTTTTACCTTAAGTAGGGGAAAGTGGGGCAAAGACGTTTTTCAAAATATCTCCCTTATTTCTAGACCGTTTCAACTTATGTTTAAAGTTTATCATAATTATAACTGGAACTATTGTTTAGAAAAAACAAATCTGGAAAATATAAAATGTATTAAGAAATATACGGAAAAAATCGATTTTACAAGTCTGAGATGAAATTTATACTGATCAAAACTATTAAATTTTGAATGTAAATTGTGAGCATTTAGAATTGAAATTTTCACGTTCTAGTAGAGTAATGATTTATCTACACAATCTCTTTGAAATCCTGGTTTAATTTTTAATCTAAATATATAAAATTTTAAATTAAAAAAAGGTTTGTCGTTTGGGGCAAAGACGCTTGAAAAATATTTCATAAAAAACAATTGAATATTAAAAACTGCATTATCATGTTATTTTAAATGATGGAAACTTCATGTTAATCAACTGTCAACCTGCATTTTTTCATCAAAACAAATAAGTATTTTTCTCTTTCAAATTTATTGTTGTTATTATTATTATTTAATTTTTAAATTGTTTATTAGCATTTACTACTAATTTAAAAAAAAAATTATGCCTTTGGAATATTAAATAAGCATTCCCGAGTCGAAATTTTGAAGCTACTTTGAAGCTCATGAGGAACTTTAGCTTCTACTTAACGACTTCTTAATTTTTAGCCTCTTTTTTACTTCTAATAATAATATTTCCTTCTACTTTACGTCTATACACATGTTTCATTTTTCCAATCATTAAAATTAGCAGCTCTTTTAAAGCTTTACATTTCCAGTTATAAAGAAATGAACATTTTTATTCTACTTTAAAGCAGCAAGTGAAACTCAGTCATTTTTTCCATTGAAATATACTTTTTTATTTAACATATAAGAAAAACGGGAGTTAAACTAACTTTTTCTTCAATAATTGTTCCTCTGATTAGCCCTTAAGAGGAAAAAATTTTAATCTATAACCAAAACCCAATAATTTGTAAAATTAGGGAAAATGTGTATCTTTCTAGATGCACTTGTAAAAAAATAACAATTATTAACAATAATTTGTTTAAACAATTTTAAGAGGTGATTGTTGTTAATTTTGATAAATATCTTATTTTTTCAATATAAAAAATAAACAAATTAAAAAAATACTACTTGCTAGGTGTTTTTAAATGTTATAAATTAACAATAATAAATTGTTTTAAAATATAAAAATAATAATTTATGGTCAATAATTTTTATTTTTCTAACCAGAGCCCAGTAATTTGTAAAATTAGGAAAAATTTGTATTTTCCTGGGTGTATTTGTAAAGAATTAGTAATTACTAGCAATAATTTGTTTAAAAAATTAGAATCAATTAAAATAAAATTAAAAAAATGTATATAAAAAGTCCAGAAAAGAAAATTAAAAATCCTTCAGAAAAAAAAAGTTTGGGCAAATTAAACCAAAAACATTTTTATAATATTACACTGAAAGCAAGTCCAACAATAAATTTAGAAAAATAAAGAAAATCTAAAAATTCTATAAAAGAATAAGAACTAAGTTTGCAAAAAACCTCGCAAGAACTATCCAAGATTTAAAAACAAATTGAATAGGTGCATTAATAAAAAAATAAGCGTATTTATTTTTAAAAATATGAAAAAATTTATGAAACTCAACGAAATAATAATAAATAATGATTATTATTTATTATTTATAATTTATTTATCAATAAAATAAAATGACAAATACAACAACAAAAAATATCATTAGTAAAAGGAGAAAAAATCTTTAAATTTTGTTAAAATAAGAAATTATAAGATAAAATTTAAACAGTTTCGAAAAAGAAACTGAATTAGAAACTAAAGAAGAATTACAAATATTGTAAGACTTAAAAAAAGGATTATTGTGAATATGAAAAATAATTAATATTATTTAATTATTTTGCATTAACTAATGTGTCTTTAAATTTGAATTAATTGACATTTAAAAGTTTGAAAAAATTGGAATATGAGTTTATTGACGTTTGGAATTTATTTAAATTATAATGACCTAAAGATATAAAAATTTGATATTATTTTTTGCTATCTTCATATCAAAAATTTGTAAATCGTAGGTATTTTGATTATCTATATTAGCCAAATTATTTAAATTTTATGAAGATTAAAATATTAAAATTGAAATTTTTAAGATTTATCCACAAATTTGTGGTTTTTTTTATGGTTTGTGATTTTTTACATGCAGTATTAGACATCCGGAGAATTGTAAAGTTTTTTTTTAATTTAAATCATGATTTTAATGCAAATGCTTCAATGATTTAAATCAATATCAGCCTGTAACTTGACAATAATAAATTGTTTAAACAAATGAAAAATACATAAAAATCTCCGTAAACATTCAGAAATTGTCGATATGTAACAATTTTGTTGAAAAGTCCTAAAAAAACTATTCGTAATTTGTATCATAAGGACACTGAGAAAATTAAATATTAAGTTCATAAGCGTCGGTAGCGTAGTGGTTAGTGCGTTAGATTACACCGTCCGACACGATTTTTCACACACAAAAAAACCAAACATTTTCGGAAACTAGGACCAAAAAAAAAATACCCGTATCTGGCCGTTTTGCTAGATCAAGTCGTTTGTGGCTTTTAGGGGTGAAAACAACCCTTAAATGAAAAGTGTCATGATATTTTTGTAAAAAATATTAATTTTTTATAAAACTTGATATCTAGGGGTTTTCGGGCTCGCTGATTACAAATCCGATGTAAGTTTTTCAAAATTCAAAATTTCGGATCCAATATGGCGGACAACTTTTTTAAAAATAGATTTTATTTGCCTGAAACTCTTTACTCGGGGGTTTCTGGGGTCGCTGATTACGAATCTGTTGTCAGATTTTTAAAATTCAAAATGGTGGATCCAATATGGCGGACAACTTTTTTAAAAATATATTCAATTTTCCTGAAACTCGTTACTCGGAGGTTTTTGGGGTCTCTGATGACTAATCTGATGTAAAATTTTCAAAATTTAAAATGACGGACCTCATAGAGATGAAGATTACAAAAAAATTTAAACATTTCCACAATTGTGTCTTTGCATATTGGACATTTTTTTAATAACGAAGCAAACTTTGTAGTAGGTAAGTATATTCGATAATGGGAAGCTTAAGTTAGAAAAATAATTAATATAAAGTGATTGTTTAACACTTCTTTTTAAAGTAATAATATCAACGATTGACATTAATTTGATATATATACTATTTTCTTTAGCTATGCAACTGAATATCAAAATATAAAAAATGTCATTTGTTTTTTGTTTGTATAGCAGAATTGTGAGTGTTCTTGAATAAAAATGCATTGTCCTAAACGTAATTCTTTTTTTTATTTTCGCCATATTGGATCCACCATTTTAAATTTTGAAAATCTGACATCAGATTAGTCATCAGCGACCCCAAAAACCTCTGAGTAACGAGTTTCAGGAAAATTAAATCTATTTTTAAAAAAGTTGTCCGCCATATTGGATCCACCATTTTGAATTTTAAAAATCTGACAACAGATTCGTAATCAGCGACCTCAGAAACCCCCGAGTAAAGAGTTTCAGGCAAATTAAATCTATTTTTAAAAAAGTTGTCCGCCATATTGGATCCGAAATTTTGAATTTTGAAAAACTTACATCGGATTTGTAATCAGCGAGACCGAAAACCCCTAGTTATCAAGTTTTATAAAAAATTAATATTTTTTACAAAAATATTTTGTCACTTTTCATTTAAGGGTTGTTTCACCCCTAAAAACCACAAACGACTTGATCTAGCAAAACGGCCAGACACGGGTATTTTTTTTTGGTCCTAGTTTCCGAAAATGTTTGATTTTTTTGTGTGTGAAAAAAAAAGTTAATTTTTGTCGGACGGTGTTATAAGTGCGTAGGTCGTTATGTCGTGGGTTCGAATCCCCACTTGCGTTATAATAATTTATTTAATAAGTTTAGACTATTTCCAGCTTGTGTGTATTAAGTGTGACGAATTCTAAAAGCGCATGAATTTTGAATATTTATTTTATATTTTTTTTTTATAATTTCATTCATATTAATTTCAGTTTTATTCGCAAAAACAGATTCTTTCTTTGTTTAGACTTTAGAAGATCAATAAAAAGGGGGTCTTGAGCGTCAAAAGAGGCCTTAATATAGTTGAATATTAGCTTCTACTTTAACGCTCTCATCGCGGAATCAGGAAATTTCTTCCAATAATAGCACCAAAGTAGAAGCTAAATTGTATTGAATTTGCTTCTACTTTAAACCTCTATTTCCTAAAAATTTTGGACTATGTAGCGTTAAAGTAGCCTCAAAATTTCGACTCGGGTTATTATTTAATCATATTTTCGCGCGGTTATTTAAATAACACTCTACTTTTGTAGAGTTGATAAAGTAGATTTTGAAACAAAATAAAAAACAATTAAATTGAAAATATGAGGTTAAAAATACAAGTCGTCATTATTTTTAATAAAATGGATTAAATCTCTTTAAAAATCTGTAAAATGTTTATGTTTTATAATTATTGCATCAATAAATGTTATTTAGTATATATTCTAAACCATTTAATATATTTGGAATAATAATATTAGCAAAAACGTCTTTGCCCCAACAGTTGGGGCAAAGCCGCTAGTTTGAATCTTTTTAAAAAACAACAAATAATGTAATTGTGATTATGATAAATGTAACAACGACTATTAAAATCTGTTATTGGTTAGTTTCAGTAGTGTAACAAACAAAAATTACTCCAATTGAACGTATAGTTAAAATTTTGTGCATCGATAAATATAAACCTAGCGGTTTTGCCCCACTCTCCCCTATACATATATGAGGAATAGAGTGCTCCAAAAATGTACAGTAAAAAAAATTTTTTGAAATGTTTTGCTGCTACCCCCCAAAAAGTTTCCAAATCGACAAAAAAAATTACCTCTATTTTTTTATTTTGAAATCGGACAATATTTAGGGGTGACTTTACAATTTTTTACATTTACAATTAAAAAAATTATTCAGAAAAATTAACGACAACAACAATTTGCAATTGTTTAAACAAATTATTGTCAATAATAATTAATTCTTTACAAATAAACCTAGAAAAACACAACTTTTTTCTAATATTATAAATTAATGGTCTCTGGTTACAGTGAGAATAATTATTGACTATAAGTTATTATTTTTAATTTGTTTAAACAATTTATTATTGTTAATTTTTAACTATCATTGAAATATACCTAGCGAATTCTAGTTTTTCTGACTTACTTATTTTTTATATTAAAAATGAAAAAATGGATATAGTAAAAATAACCAAAACAACAATTTACAATTGTTTAAACAAATTATTTGTTAATAATTCTTTATTCCTTACAAATGCACCTAGAAAGACAGAAGTTTTTCTTAATTTTACAAATGAATAGGCTCTGATTAGAGTATGAAAAATTATTGACTATAAGTTAACATTTTTACATTGTTTAATTAATTTATTATTGTTAATTTTTAAATATCATTGAAATAAACTTAGCTAATTTTAGTTTTTTTTTGTCTTAATTATTTTTGTTATTAAAAATAAAAACTAGGGTTTAGTAAAATTATCCACAACAATTTGCATTTGTTTAAACAAATTATCGTTAATAATAAGTAATTGTTTACAAATGCATCCAGGAAGACACAACTTTTTCCTAATTTTACAAATTAATGGTCTCTGTTTAGAATAACACAAATTATTTGTCATAAGTCATAATTTATCATTTTTACTGTGTTTAAACAATTTATAATCGTTAAGTTTTAACTTTTATCCTAAAACCCCCAGCGAAATTTAATTTTTACTGTCCTATTAATTGTTTATACTTAATACCACAAGATATTTAGCAAAATTAACTGCAACTTCCCTTTGTCATTATTTAAATAAATTATTGTTAATAATCATTAATTAATTACAAATAAATCAAGACATATTGTTTTCCTTATTTTACAAGTTGTGTCGTTCAAGGATCATTTGTAAAGAATCAATAATTATTATCAATAATTGGTTTAAACAATTTTAAAAGTTGTGGCTAGGGATAATTTTGCAGAACAGCTTCTTGCTTTCAATGAAAAAAGGTATTAAGGTAAAAAATTTACAAATAGCTAGGAGTTTTAGGATAAAGGTTATAAATGAACAATACATTGTTTAAACAAAGTAAAAATAATAAATTATAGTCAATAATTTTTCTTACTTTAACCAGAGCCCATTCATTTGTAAAATTAAGAAAAACTTCTGTCTTTCTAGGTGCATTTGTAAGGAGTAAATAATTATTAACAAATAATTTGTTTAAACAATTGCAAATTGTTGTTGTGGTTATTTTTACTAAATCCATTTTTTCATTTTTAATATAAAAAATAAGTAAGTCAGAAAAACTAGAATTCGTTAGGTTTATTTCAATGATAGTTAAAAATTAACAATAATAAGTTGTTTAAACAAATTAAAAATAATAACTTATAGTCAATAATTATTCTTACTGTAACCAGAGACCATTAATTTATAATATTAGAAAAAAGTTGTGTTTTTCTAGGTTTATTTGTAAAGAATTAATTATTATTAACAATAATTTGTTTAAACAATTGCAATTTGTTGTTGTCGTTAATTTTGCTGAATAATTTTTTTAATTGTAAATGTAAAAAATAGTAAAGTCAAAAAAAACTAAAACTCGCTAGGTTTATTTGAATAAAAACTGTAAATAAACAATAATAAATTGTTTAAATAAATGAAAAATACATAAAAATATTTATAAACATTCGTAAATTGACAATATGTAACAATTTTGTTGAAAAATCCTTAAGAAACTATTAATTTGTAATTTAAAAAAAATTGTCATTTTTTTTTTGCATTTATGGGGGTTGTTTATAACCCTATAAAAAATAGTTAATATTAATAAATTATTAAATAAATTATGGAATCTTGTTGTTTGAGGACTTTTCAAGATGTGATTCGCTGTATTGCTATTTTGAGTGATTTTTGAGGATTTGGTAGCGAATTTACGAAAAAGTGCGTTTTTCCCATGTAAAATCAATGGGGAATTTCAAGGAGTTTGCGCCACCCCTGAATATTGTCCGATTTCAAAATAAAAAAATAGGGGTAATTTTTTTTTCGATTTGGAAACTTTTTGGGGGGTAGCAGAAAAACATTTCAGACTTTTTTCTTTATGAACCACCCTAATGAGGAGTAAGCGAACAAAACCTGATAAATCCATTCGAGTTAATTTTGAGAAAAATGAACAAATGTTGTATTTTTTTAACCAACAAAGATAAAAGTAAATTGAAAGTAGTTTAAGATTAAAACAACCAAACATATTACTTTTCAATGTTGCAAATAATTTTATTTTGCTTATTGTTATTCTTACTTAAAAAAGAAAACTGGATTTATCCACTTTTGTTTCATCAGTCTGGATTTATCAACTTTTGATTTCTGACAGGTGTGCGGATTTATTCGGTTTTGATTGCTTAAAAATATTTTTGTCACAGATTCTGAAGAACCTTACACTTTTATATTTTGAAACAAAATTTATCTCTTTTATGTTGAGCAGTTTCTCGCTTTCTGCACTGAGAAAAATGAGTTAGCTACTATTTGGATAGCTAATTTTTAGCTGTGGTAGCTAATATTTAGCTGTTTCAGCAAACAAAATTAGCTGTAAAAGCTCATTAATAGTTGTGTTAGCTAAAAAATTAGCTATCCATATAATAGCAATTAAAGTTAGCTAAGGTAGCTAAGTCTTAGCTTTGGCTGATAATTTTTTTTCTCCGTGTGGTGCCTTAATTAACATATTTTACGGATAATTCGATTTATTATTTTTTTAAATATCAAAATATGTTTTAATCATTTTTAGATAACCAACAAACTTGGAAACAATTGAATATTTATTTTAAAAAAATCTGAATTTACAAAGCCATGTACTTTTTTCATATGATTTTTAATAACTGAATTAAAGGAATCGAACAAATAAAACGTTGAAACTTTTAAAAAAACATTAAAATCTGTACTATGATCTTCTATTTCTATGGTCTAATTGTCGACGCTGGAAGCCTGTATTTATCCACTTTTGATAACAAATTGAATATTATGTGAAATAAAAAATTCTGTTTTTTGATGAAATACAGCGTTATTAAACCAAAATTTTAATAGAATAGAATTTTTTTCGTGAATCAGAAGTAAATAATCATATTCCTAGAGTCCCAAATATATAGTAACTATGAGTATCTCATTTTTTTCAAAAAATGGATTTATCAGGTTCTGTTTGCTTACTCCTCATATATTATGAGCAAATCTCTGGGACTTTTAACCTTAATTTTTCTCATACTCTTTACATTAAAAATGCTTTAAATCATAACTAACGTTTGCCGAAAATGGAAAAAAATTCTTTATTTTGTGAACTAATTAAAAATGTAATTAAAATCGAATAATGCTGGCCAAATGATTTAGTTTTTAACAAATTATTATTTAAATACTGAAGGGAATAATTTGTAACTTAACGCACAGTTCGATTGTAGCTCAAATAACAAAATAGTGCACTTTAATTTTATTGAAATTTATTTTTTACATAGATTATAATACTGGTTATACAGCATACTTGTATAGTAGGAAATAACTGTCGCTGGTCAAATAAATGAGATTTACGAAACAACTTATCAAATCTGCTCTAAATTTGTGTCACATACAAATTTCGATATTGTTTAAATTTTCCATGAAGTGACATTTATTTTAATTATCTTTAATTAATTTAATAGTCTCTTGATCAAATACACTTTTTTGCCATCAATCTGAAGTTACTCATTTACTTGCTTTATATAGATAATTACGAAATGAACAATATTTAAAATTATATTTATTTTCTGACAGGTGAAAGAAAAAGTAATAAAACGCGAGAAAATAAAATAAAACACAAAGAAATAAAAAGAAGAATGTACAGAGAATATCATCAGAAAGCTCTCAAGTAAAACTTATTTAATTATTTTTAATTAATTCATCAATTTGTTGTAATTCTTTAAGGTTATATTTAGAACCTGAGATTGTCTCAAAACAATCAAGTTTATTGCAAAAGTGTATTTTACTAATTGTAATGATTGTATACAAAATATTTTTTAACTTTTTTTTAAAGAATAATAATCTTAGTAGTAATTCTTTAGTTAATTATTATGATCCTTACCATTTTTTATTATTTCTATCTTATTAGAAAATGATACATTTTCATTTCAGGCATGTTAAAATTTTACATAACCCACATTTTTGTATCTCATAAAATTTAAAGAATTATTATATTCAAATCTTAAAGGTTCCAGAGACTTGCCTATATGATTACCCTAGTAAAAATAACAAAATAATACAAAAGACAATTAATACAGTGCCGTCCAGTAGTATGTGGTCACCTGTTTTGAGTTATTCAGATTAATCAATTTTTTTTCTATTTTATTGGAAAATAAAATTTTTTCTCTGTAATTGGTTTAAAGCTATCTAAATTCTGAATAAAATGAACCCAGGATGAGGTCGTTTTGTCCATTTTAAAAAAATTTATTGAAAAAAAGTGTAAATTACAGCGTTTGTTTCAATTTTAAATAACTTTTGAAATAGTCGAGATTTCTTAATGTTCTTGGTGTGATTTTAAAAATAATTTTCTATAGAATTTAAAAAATTTATCACTATTATTGCACAATTTTTTCTTAGAGTTTTCCTGAAGAAATAGTGAGTACAAAAAATGCAAAAAAAGTAAATATTGTAATTAATGAGAAAAATATTTTTCAAAATTATAATGAAAAAGATGTATAAAAGAGTTTTGCAAAAACTTTGAAAAATTAATTCATTATAATTTTAAAACAAATTTTTCTTACTAATTATATTATTTAAATTTTATGCATTTTTTGTACTCACTTTAGCCTCTGGAAAAGTCTAAGAAACAATTATTAAACAATAATGATGACTTTTTTTAAGTCTTTTAAAAATTATCTTTAAAATCACACCAAGAACATGAGGTTGGGTTTGAATTCATTACACTATTCGACAAAAACGAACTTCATTTCTGCCCTAAAGATATTTCTCATTACTTTCGATAGATTTTTTTACGCTGATTACCAATCTGGAAAGAAAAATGCTCTGTCACGTCTAGTTTTTGAGAAAATTAGAGTCAAAAAACGTGTTTTTGATTAAATTTAATTTTGAATAAAAAGAAAACAAGAGTTGCGAGAAACTTGTTCCTTGATTCAAATGAAAGCTTGAACTTTAAATTACAATTCCACCAAGGAAGGATCTTATTTAATTGAGATTAGCTTAATGCCTAGGAATTAAGCTAAATGCCTGATTCTTCTACTTGCCTACGACATATAAAACAAATGAATGTTACAGATTTAAAACTTAAAAAACTGTAATATAATTATCAGGTTGTTTCACAATTTAATTTTTTACTGAATATTTTCACTAATCTTGAAATATAAAAATATACTCAATTATATTAAAATTAGATAATTTTAATTTACAATGTTTTTATTTTTAAAAATATGTAATGTCGCTCATTATGCCTAATAATTGTGCTCTAAAATTATACAATATTACTAGACAAAAATACAAATTTTAGTCAGTTAAAATTTTTGACAATGACAAAAATTTTTCTTCATTATACAAAATTAAAGTATATAAATAATTTAAATCATTGTACATTTAGATAAAATAAATTAATAAATGTAAATAATAAGTAATAATGTAAATCTAATACTAAACATTTAATGAAATGTTAAAAATCTTCTTTCCATTACAGTCATTTTTTAAAAAAAACATGTGTAAAAATTTAGAAATACACTACAAAACTTAATTTAAAATTACTTTAAAAAATTTTCTAATAGAAATTAAATTTTTGACTTAATATTGATATTGTATTATATATAATATTTGAAAAGTATAATTATGCCAAGCGATATTAGGTACTTTTCAAAAATGAAAACAGTGTAATTTAACGAAAATATGTATAAGGTACAAATCAAATTGAAAAATAACCTGAAAATTATATTCAAAGTTTTTAAATTTGAAATCAGTAACATTCATTTGTTACACAATTCTTGGGTTATACTTAAGCATTTGTCGTAAAATACGACAAATGACAAAATTGAATTCAAATGAAAAAATGATTTTTAATCGTATTATCTTAATTAAATAAAAACCTTCCTTGGCGCAATTGTAGTTTAAAGTTTAAGTTTTCATTTGACCGTAAAGACAAGTTTCTAGCAACTCTTGTTCTCTTTTTGTTCAAAATCAAATTTGCTCAAAAACACGTTTTTCGTGTTTACACTTTTACACTACTCTGAAAGACTTTAGTAAACAATTGTTACTATCAGGTTTGTAATCTAGGATATAAACGTGTAAAACAAACATTTTTCCCAGCGAAAAAATAATGACTTCAAACATAACCTCTTCTCTAGTATGTGTGCAATTGATCCTTATCGAAAATAGGTTCAATCAGGTTAATTAGATTTGATATAGGATTCTATCGATTATTTTTACAAGGGTGTCATATTTATCAATGTCTATTCTACTTTTTTTTTATCAAGTTTATGCCACACAAAATTCGATTTAAAAATGTTATGATTTTTATTTTGACTTAGTTTCTAAGTTATCTAATAATTTTGTAAAAGTTTTCCTTTTCTACATTTTTATTCTGCTGATACATATTTTCTTCATTTTCAAATAATTTTCATATTTCAGTGATTCTTTAATATTATTTTAGTAACTGCAATTATCTTTTAATTGTTTTCTCAAAATTTAGTTCTATTATTTTTATTTTGCTTTACATGTCAATGTTTTTCTTCCCTTTTTCGTTGTTTTGTGAAACATTTTATAGCTTTTTTAATAAATTATAGATATTTTGATTATTTTATAGTTATTTTGATAATTTTCTATAATTTATTTCGGTACCTACACTTTTTTTTACTGTTTTTTATTATTTCCTTATAGGGGAAATTAAGATTTTTGATTTTTCAAAAATGGGTATACTGAAATCCATGGTTTAATCTACTCATTTTCATCTAAAATGAATAAATTTTTATTTTTAATCAAATATCTGAATGTGTCTGTGTGTGTGTGTGTGTGCGTACTAACTTTTTTGTCATCAGGATATCTCAAGAACATTTTAACAGATTTCAATAAAATTCGATTGACTTCTTAAATTTATAAATATATAAAATTAGACACAGAGATTTTAAAAATATGAATAAATTTTTAAGCACTTTTATTTCTTTTTGTAATTTTTTTAATTGTCATTTATTTAGTGATAATTCCTTTGAAAAAATATACTACAAGGAATGTGTGTATGTGTTTGCGTCATTAAAAACCTGTCAAAAATGTTAAATATGCTATTAAATTTACATTTTATTTATTAGTTTAAAAAAGTGTCGTATAAAACATTTGCGAAATATGAGTTTATTCGCGTGATTTTGCTCTCGCTGCGCTTAGAGCAGTAAACTTAATTCTTTTTCTCAACTTTTTGTATAATATACTATTCTTAAAGTTCTTTTTTAATTTTGTAAAAAATCTTTTACTTGAGAATATAAGTCTTTATTAGTAACTTAATATTTGTTCTTCCAAATGATATTATTAATATCAATATTTCAATTATTCGAAAGTCAATTTTATATTATTATACATGAATTTGCTACTTCTTAAATAAATAATTAAATTGATTCTACTAACCGCATCTTATTCTATTAAACAAGTTTCTCATAATATTTCGTCGCAATCTAGGTTTAAAATAGACTACAGAAATATGAATAACTTAACTTTTTTAAAACTAATTAATTAATAAGACAGCGGCGCTGGCTTGAATTTCATTGAATAAAAACAAACAGACGAGTAAATAAATAATAAATAAGAGAATCTGAATATTTTAAAAACTGCGGCAAATTTCTTTCCAGGTTGAACCAATATAAAAGGATCAGACTTTCATCTAAAAGTGGAAGAAACTTTACTGCAGGTTTCTTTTTTATGCCATTGATCAAGGAAAAAAATAGGAAACGGAGGATTTTCTCCTACTTTCAATTCTTTCAAAGGTCTTCAAGGAAAAGAACTTAGAATATCCAATACCACCCCATCTGCTCTGGCATTAGGTTACTGAAACTCTACCTTAACCCTCTTCTTGCAAAGCGTCTAGGCCGTTCTCGAAGATTCGAGGGTGAACTCGATCTTATTTTCTCCTACAATATTTTTTCCCAGTTTTGTAAAAAAGAGTTTCTTCCAGTATTAAATTTTCAACTATTGATCGTAATAATTGTTTTATAATCTCTATTAAATTTGTTTTCAAATAACAAAGCTTGAGTCTTATTTCTTTATTATCAGTCTATTTATCTAACTATTTGTTTAAAATTGAAATTATTCTTACATTATTGGAAATGATTCCCGCAGGGATTGAGGATTCATGAAAAATTCACTTAAATTTCTGAATGTGTTTACCTGTTCGGGATCTCGAAGATGAAGAGCCGTATGAGCTCCGTAGGGACGTTCCTCGCCATCCGGAAGCTGAAGCCGCGGAGGAAGATCCAAGGCCAAATCTTGCCGAACACTTCCGGCTCTTACAGCTCGATCCCTTGCGGCAGCAACCATTGCTTCCTGCATTCCGTCACCGCCTCTACCACCCCCGCCCGCTGGACCACCTTCAAGACCACCTCCAAGTCCTGCGTGTCCTCCGCTGCCGACCTCCATTCCTGGACTCACCGACAGCATCTACAAAATAAAAAATCAATTTAGATTCACTCATCATCCAATTTTTATGATAATTTTCAATTACACTGCTCTCTAAAAAAGATAATAAGAACCCTTATATTACGTTTTCCTATCAAATCAAATATTTATTATTTTATAATTTCTATAGGGGAGTATAAAATTTTTTTTTTTAAGGTGACAGCGCCTTATGCTTTTTGTCATTTTTGTTGTTTGTATAGACAGAGATTTTGATGCACATTTGAAGAAAAAAAACCAGTTGGTTTTTCTTCTACACATGCCACGTAATTTTGTGTCTAAAAAAAGTTTTGTTACAGTTTTTTTGTCAAGTTGGTAAAGTTATTTAAATTTATGATTTAGAATGAGTACTTAACGCTATAATATTCTTTATTTATCGTATAATAATATCCTAAAATGATTTTACTAATTCAGTGTTCGTATATGGGAAAATCCACAGAACCGGTCGATTTTCACTTATAAAAATAAAAATTTTCAAATTACGAGCACACCTTTCATTTATAGTTTATTTTATTTGAAAAGTATTCAAGAACAATTACCTTCTTGCGTGATCCATTTTATTTTAATGCCGTTTGAGTTAAAAGCCAAAAACGAAAATACCTATGTAATCTTTGTTCAGAAAATTTTAATGAAAAATGTGTACTTCATTCTTTTGTTTTTTGCATATATATTTGTAATATTTGCAAAACATTTTGAATAATAAAATATGATAAAATACAATTATTAATATACAATTCATATTTACAATTAACATAGGTAATAATTATTAATTATAATTTCATCTTAGCATTTATTTTTTTATTTTGAAAATTAAATTATCTGAACCAATACCTAAACAGACATTATTGACATTGATTTTGATACAAGTTTGAAAATAAAACAAATGAATGGTTATTTCATTTTTCATATTTACAAATACCTTCATTCAGTTAAATTTCTTTTAATTTTAGTTTTATTTTTAACTTTTAGATATTATAAATTGAAAATAGAATTTGGCGTTTGTATATAAAAATTATAATAATGTCTTTAAATAATCACACATGTTTTTAATTCATTATATTTTAATTTGTAGTTGTGCTCCTGAAAAAAGGCTAAGTTTTGAATCGTTCACGATCAAATATAGAGTGTTAATTTTTGTAATATTTTCTTTAATTCTAATCGCACACTGTTCTATTATACCTAGATTTGTTCATCTGCTAAAAAACAACAAGTACCAATTTGAAAAATTCAAATCGAAGAATCGCCGTAAAAAATATTTATAAAAATGTATAGGTATTTCATTATTTTAAAATAATGAGTAACGCTACTTTCAGCGACTACCATTTCTTTTTAATTAAGGGCACATATTTTTTTCTGCCTTCAATAGATTCTACACTAAGTAAAGTATAATTCACCATCATTTGGAATTGTTTCAATCTATGCCGAACAAGTTATACCCATAAGAATTAAAATTGATACCTAGAATAACACGACAAATTTGAATTTTTAAGTAACTTAACTCTATTTTATTTTTTATATAAGACGAAAAGGTTTACATTTACTCAATTTTCTTAGTTTAATTGGTTATCAGGGATACTATAAATTGGTAGAAATTTGAAAAAGATTAATATGATACTTCTAAAATAGAAAAATCTGTGAGTAACATGAAATCGACCGGTTCTGTGGATTCGCCCATATATATTTTTACTGGGGATTAAAAAATGGTGTCATGTACCCTAAGATGGACAGGCTTCAAATCTAAATGTATTTATTTGCTTATTTTCGATTTTACACTTTTTTCAATAATTTTTTGAGCCAATTAATTAAATTTTTTTATTTTACACCATAAAATGTGATGTTATCGTTAGAGAAAACGATATATCGATATTTTTCGACATTTTATTACTTTTTACTGTTAAACTATTAAATTGAAGTTTTTAGAAATGTTATTTCTTGATAAATTCCGTAAAATAATTAAAAATTAGTTTAAGTATTGTTACATGATGTTAATTTTTTATTTACTACAATTTTCAGAGACTTTTAAGAAGGTGTCCATCTTGGGGCCACTTTTTTTTAGACCGACAATTTTAACAATTAGAAAAAACGCTTTAAAAAATGTTTATGTTCAAAATAAAATTTTATCTCTGTGGCCATAAGTTACCTTATAAATTGTACTTTCATCGGGTATAAAACATTTTAATATATTTTATTTGGTTTGGATTCTACAGCAATAAGACGAAAGGGTGTCCAACTTGGGGCCCTCTCCCCTATTATTTTTTTATTATTTATTATTTATTAGGGGAGAGTGGGGCAAAACCACTAAGTTTATATTTATTGATGCACAAAATTTTAACTATA
The DNA here is from genome assembly GCA_037103525.1 of Ganaspis brasiliensis. Lineage (NCBI taxonomy): Eukaryota > Metazoa > Arthropoda > Insecta > Hymenoptera > Figitidae > Ganaspis > Ganaspis brasiliensis. The sequence continues at coordinate 4,071,833 of JAZKLR010000009.1, read as the reverse complement.
CGTTCAATTAGAGTAATTTTTGTTTGTTACACTGCTGAAACTAACCAGTAACAGATTTTAATAGTCGTTGTTACATTTATCATAATCATAATTACATTATTTAGTTGTCTTTTAAAAAGATTCAAACTAGTTAGTTTGCCCTAACTGTTGGGACAAAGACGTTTTTGCTAATATTATTATTATTATTCCAAATATAATAAACGGTCTAAAATATATACTAAATAACATTTATTGGTACAATAATTATAAAACATAAACATTTTACAGATTTTTAAAGAGATCTAATCCATTTTATTAAAAATAATGAAGATTTGTATTTTTAACCTCATATTTTCAATTTAATTGTTTTTTATTTTGTTTCAAAATCTACTCTATTAACTCTACAAAAATAGAGTGTTATTTAAATAACCACGCGAAAATATGATTAAATAATAATCCTTATTTAATATTCAAAATGCATAATTTTTTTCAAATTAGTAGTAAATGCTTATAAATAATTTAAAAATTAAATAATAATAGTAATAACAATAAATTTGATAAAGAAAATTACTTATTTGTTTTGATGAAAAAATGCAGGTTGACAGTTGATTAACATGAAGTTTCCACCATTTAAAATAACATGACAAGGCAGTTTTTAATATTCAATTGTTTTATATGAAATATTTTTCAAGCGTCTTTGCCCCAAACTACAAACCTTTTTTTAATTTAAAATTTTATATATTTAGATTAAAAATTAAACCTGCACGGAAGAACTTTTGGTTTTAATAGTTAATATTATAATATGTATTTTTACAAAATTTCGATTGTAAATCAGGATATAACTGTAAAATGGTATTTTATACTACAGGACTAGAAGAATATACTTTTTTAAAAGTTAATATTTATATATTTTGAAATTAAAATTTACTATTTTAAACTGGAAAGATTGATTTTTTTAAAAGGAAATTGAAACTAGAAAAAAGTATAATCTAAAAAAAATAATTAAAATTATTTAATTTTTATTAAATAATAATTTTTATAAAAATATTTACAAAAATAGGTTAAAAATATTACTATATTCAATAGGAAGCAACAATAAAATAAGTTCATCTTGAACATCTTACTATTAAAAAGATTATATTTCAAAATAATGCTTTGTTGAAATTCCATTAACTATTGGAAAATTGGCGGCCATGACAGTTTAACCGTTGTGCGCGTCTTGTCACTTTTGATTTGCTTATTCGGATTATATAATTTCTCTCTTAAAAGAAACAATTAAATTATTAACGTTGTCGTAAAGTGGGTGAAAAATAACACAATAAATAATTTCTACGTGATAGTTTTATTCAATACAAACCGGTTATATCATGTAAAAACTTTTAAGTGAAGTTTGAATTTGGCGGATGTCAAACTTCAACTATTGTTCACAGATGGAAACTTGTGATTTTTGTGGATTTTTCTCAAAAGTGGTAATGTATTATGTCGATTAGTATATAAGAAAACTTTTCCCTTCAAACATTATATGTATTGTGCGATTCGTTAAGCATATATATGTGCGTGCGTATTATCGTTAGTGTTTAGGTTATGTTAGGATTTCGTTTGTGACGGTGATTGTGTTTATATGTATATAAAAGTGTTAAAATATATGGAATGTCAATTACCACAGGTAACCTATAATAATATAATAATCATGAAGATCGGTTTATTTGCCTTTTTATAGGAATTACTTATTAATCTCGATTTTACTAATTCCAAAACTCAATAGCAATTTTCCCAACAAAATGTCGATTCAAGTTTCTTTTAACATTTCCTATCGAAAATAGTAAATATTAAATAGAAATAGTAAATTCTGAAAATATAACGATATATCCTGGTTTCCTATCGAAATTTTGTAAAAATAAATACTATAATATTAAGTATTAAAATCGAAAGTCTTTCCGTGTGGATTTCAAAGAGATTGTGTAGATAAATCATTACTCTACTAGAACATGAAAATTTCAATTTTAAGGGCATGTGATGGATTATGACGTCACTGGTATAGGCAAAATTTGTCCGCAACTTTTCTCTTAAAATATTGAATATTTTTTCATGAAACTTGGTAGAATTACTTAAAATGTCATTATGAAGGTCTCTCAGACCCAAATTTGTTTAAATTTTGGCCCAAACTTAATTTTTGAAAATTTTCGAAAAATTGGAAACTTTTTTAAAAATTAATTTTGAGACAAAATTCAAACAAACTCGGGTCTGAGAGACCTTCTTAATGACATTTTAAGTAATTCTACCAAGTTTCATGCCAAAATATTCAATATTTTAAGAGCAAAGTTGCGGACAAATTTTGCCTATACCAGTGACGTCATAATCCATCACATGCCCTTAAATGTTTACAATTTACATTCAAAATTTACTAGTTTTGATCAGTATAAATTTCATCTCAGACTTGTAAAATCAATTTTTTCCGTATACACTGCAAAAACATGGTGTCTTAAATTGGCCAAAAATGTCTTAAATTAAGATACTTTTGGTGTCTAAGACACGAAAAATGTCTTCTTTTAAGACATTTTTGAACAATTTAAGACACCTTTTTTTGCAGTGTATTTCTTAATACATTTTATATTTTCAAGATTTTTTTTTTCTAAACAATAGTTATAGTTATAATTATGATAAACTTTAAACATAAGTTGAAACGGTCTAGAAATAAGGGAGATATTTTGAAAAACGTCTTTGCCCCGCTTAGAGCACTGCAAAAACAGGTGTCTTGAATTGTTAAAAAATGTCTTAAAATAAGACATTTTTCGTGTCTTAGACACCAAAAGTATCTTAATTTAAGAAATTTTTGGCCAATTTAAGACACCATGTTTTTGCAGTGCAGTGACGTCATAATCCATCACATGCCCTTAAGGCAAAATTCGAACAAACTTGGGTCAGAGATGTTCTTAATGATATTTTAAGTAATTCTACAAAGTTTGGTGTTGGTGTCAAAATATTTATGGGCTATTCTATTTCAAACCTTTCCACTAGGAAAAGACTATCGTGTGAAAAGGATGTTTTAAATCGGTTTAATTTGATTAAAACTAAATTAAAAATAAAATGTAATAAGCGAATTTGAAAGAGAATTTATCAAGCTTTAAAATGATACTAAACTTTTTTTAAAAAAATTTCAATTTCATGTAAAATTTTAGGTTTAAAAATTTCAAACATTTATATCTCAAAACACCCTCTCTTGGAATTCGATGTAACTAAAATAATGTTTAAAATTTCTATTTTTTACTATGTAAAGATCGTAATGGACGTTTCACGGGATTTAGAAAAAAAAATTCATTAAGAATCCAATTTATTTAATCTGACATTAATTTGAAGTCGCGTAGTATAACCATTCTCATGATAGAATTCGTTTGTTTTTCTTATTCTATTAATATTGATATGTCAAATCAAATAAAATGATTTTTTATTAAAATTTATTTCTAGAAACTCCATTAAAAGTCTATTATGGTCTTTACATAGTAAAAAATAAAAATTTTAAATATTATTTTAGTATAACTTACATCGAATTCCAAGAGGGGGTGTTTTGAGATATTAATGTTTGAAATTTTTAAATCTAAAATTTTACATGAAATTGAATTTTTTTAAAAAAAGTTTAGTATTATTTTAAAGCTTGATAAATTTTCTTTCAAGTTCGCCTATTACAATTTATTTTTAATTTAGTTTTAATCAAATTAAACCGATTTAAAAAATCCTTTTCACGCGATAGTCTTTTGATAGTGGAACGGTTTGAAATAGAATAGCCCTAATTATTTAAAGGGAAAGTTTACGGACAAATTTTGCCTATACCATCAGTCACGTCATTCTCCATCACATGCCCTTAAAAGTTATTAAAGTCTGATTCAGATGACAAATGTCTAATTAAATTTTTGAGTTGCATATTTTTAAAGACACTTTCTAAAAAGTCCTTTTTTGAAAAAATTGTTTATGATTTCCAGATTTTTATCAAAACCACTGAAAAAATGCTGTCTTCTACACAGTTAAAAATTTTGTGTATTTGTGTAGAAAACAGTCCTTGTTAAATTTTTTGTGTTAAAATTTAACATTTTTCGTGTGTTGATTTTACACATTCTTCAAATGTCATTTGATTCTTGAACATAGCCTCAAATTTTTTAGTAGTAACTCTGTAATTTATGTTTATTTTTTTGTTGCAAAAGCATAAATTCCTTATTGAAAATTCATTTTAACTTGCAAAAGATAAAATACAATAGTAATTGCATAAAATATACACGCTTTAAATTATTATAATGCTTAAAATAAGAGGTTAAAATTTGTGTACAAAATTCAACATATTTTTTTGTGTTGAATTAACACAAAGTTTTGAGTGGACCGTTTGGGACATGTGAAAAATGTTAAATTTAACACAAAATTTTTTACTGCGTAAGTGTTATTTTAAGACACAAGACATTAAGAAAGCGTCATATGGTTATTTCAAGCTGTTTCATTGGTTAATAATTTTGAAATATACTGTCTCATTGGTTTAAATATGAGACACTTAAAAACGTCTTGAAAGTGAGGACAAAAATGTCTTAAAATAAGACACTTGTTTTTACAGTTCAATTCTTCTATTTTCTTTAATTTTTTAGGTTAAATTTTTGGAAATTATTCTACTTTAGATGATCAATAAAATTTTTGAATTAAAATCGGCAAAAACCTTTAAAAAAGGGTAAAAATTCGTAACAAATAAAAATTAACTATAAAATTAAAAAACCCTTAAAGCCAATGTTTAAAAAACTTATCTACGCATCATACGATTAATTGATTAATTGCAAAATTGTTGAATTATATATTCTCAAAAAGGTCGAGAATAGTAAAAAAAGTCATATTATTCCGAGTCCTGACTATATAAAATAAAACTATAACAACTTTTGAGAATCTGATACAACAATGAAAACGAATTTTCAGTTCGTCACTTTCTAAGTCTAAATAGTAAAAGATTACTAATGTAATAGTAAAACCGTAAATGAGTATTCTCCTTACTCTACTTAGTAAAAACTAACCAATTCAATACTACTAATTTAGTATAGTCAAATTTGAATAAAAATGACTAAACTACTTAGTAGATAGAAATCTACTAATTTATTTAGTAGTTTAACAATAAAAATTCCTTCAACTAATTGAATTAGTTATCTTTTACAATTAGTAGTATAAATAGCAGAATTATAATTTGTTTTATGGTAAACGAATTTTTAACTGAGAAATTAATAGTTTTTGATTAATTGAGATTTAAAGAGCACAAAATTTTTTTGAACTGTGTGGTTAACCGGTTAAAATACAATTAAAATGATTAGATATAAAATAAACTCCAATCTAATGTTAATCCATAACGCATTACTTTTTTTCTCCGAGAAAAGGCTTTTTATAGAAATTTTCTAAAAAGTTGGTAAAGACATTTTTGACGTTTCCGGTTGGAGAGTAATGTGAAGATAATTTACAGAAGTGGAAAAAGTTTATAGGAATCTTTCTTTTGGTTAACGTATGAGTTTTTAAAGTTAAAGTGAATCGAAGTCGATGTCTCGTCCTGGTGAAGAAGGACGTTTCAAAGTAACGAAGCACGAAACTCTTTCGTGTCGCTCATAAAATGTCTGAGACGCGTCTAGCCGGCCGCCGGCAATAGACATAAAATCAGCCGAGGGTTCTTTCAACGACAGTAACAAAAATCCACTTCGTCTTTCCTTTCAAGTTTCAACGGATTAGTCTTTTCCCAAGGTTAAATTTCTTGGACGGAAATCCTCACCCAATTTCCGATCCAATCTGTTTCAAAAAGCAGTTTTTTTTTTAAAATTATCTAAAGTAACAAAATAAATATAAAATATAATATATCTGTTTTCTTTGTTTTTAATCGTATCTCTGGAATAAATTTAAGCTCTTTTAGTATATCAGAATTTTGTAAAATAAGTAGATTTTTTTACAAATTTAATTAGTAGTTTTCTACTACAAAATTTGTAGTTTTATACTAAGAATTAGTAGTTTTCTACTAAAAAATAGTAAAATTCTTACTATTTTAATAGTAGCTCTGTTTTCGATAATTAATTAGTAGGAAACCACTAATTCAAATTTAGAGAGTTTATATGACTAGAAAATACTATATTATTCGTATAATTATAAGAATTTGTGGTTTGGTTTGTTTCTGGAAACGTACCATTGTGGATTCTGGGGTTATCAAGAAGGTCTTATGTCTCCAATGAACGCGTCATCAAGAAAGTCTAAGTCCAATCATTACATAGCCTCAGTGAGACAAGAGCAATCGCTGTATTAATCATTGCTGTCGACGCGACGTAAGCGCGTAAATTAAGAATAAATGAGAATATCCAATCACAGGCCAGTTTTTATTTTTAGTTTTTTGTTAATTTTTGTTGTACAAATCAAAGACTTCTAAGAAACGAGACTTGATAATATTCCAAGTATAATTAGTATTTTCAGACAATGCTCGAATATCTTTATACTATTTATCAACGCAGTATACACTGATATATGAATTATTAATTAATGTACCTAACCAATATTAATAATTCGTTTTGATTTGTTTTATACTTAGACAGAGACAATGTTTCTAAAGAGTTTATTCTATTTTTTACTTTCTGATAATAGACTTTTTTTACTTTGTCAATAGTTGAAGTTTTTTCAATTATTTCTGTTTGTTCTATATTTTTTTTAGTTCATTTATGTACACTGAAAAAACTTTACAATTAAAATAATCGGAATTCCGGTTAGGTCCCATTTAACATAACTTTCTGGTTTTTTCACCGGACATTTTTTTCAGTGTAGCTACTAAGTAGTTTAGTTTTTGGATTTTGTCAAATTAAATTTACTTCTTTGTTTCGGATTAGGTCGAGTCCATACCAAGTGATCACACCAATTTCAGTCATATTGAGTAATATTTACGAAATTGATATTTTGGGTTCCTTTAGGAGTAAAAAAAATAAATTTTAATTATTTTTAAAAAATTCAAAATATTTTCGAAAATATTCAAATTCGAAATTTTATGTACTATTTTTTTTGTGTTATCATAACTTCTGTAATTTTGAAGCAATTGAGATCATTTTTTTTTTTAAATTACTCGTATTTAAATACTCTTTCAAGAAAAATTATAATAATTAAGAAATTGTTTATAATTAAATTTTTATTAAAAAAATTAAATTATTTATTTAAACAAAATCTAAAGTATATCATCGTTCTTTTTCAAAAAATTCATAAACATAGCCTATAATGTGCTTAAAAATTTAAGCCAAAGAAAAAGATGGTATGTATTATAGTTTTTGAGAAAAAAAATATTAAGTTATGCTAGCGCGGCGCGGACCGGTGTCACCGCTACTCAACGCGTAGTTCCGTAGTAACCGAAATGTATGTATATTTTTACATAATGTAAATATAGTTAGTGTATTATATTTAAATTATAAGCTTCAGAAAGTCACACTGATCTTTTCATAGTACATGGACATCAAACTTTAGAATTAAAAAAATCGGAGAAAATAATTAAAGTAAAAAAAAAGTAATTAAAAAATTGGTAATTTATAGAAAAATAATAAAAATAACTAAAAATTGGGAAAATTATTAAAATTTAAGAATAATAATTGAAAATTTGTTAAATCAATTGAAAAATAATTAATATAATTAAAAACTGGTAAAAATAAGTGAAAATAAGTGAATAATTAAAATAATTTAAAACTGAAGAAAGAAAAATAATGGACTGGTAAAATTATCAAAATTCGCGATGTTCAGGGGTGTTAATTTTTTTTCTTATGCAATTTTAGACCTAAAATTATGGGGTAATGTCAAAAATAGAGAAACAAATAATTTGCGGAGTTTGAGAAATTTATTCTAAGAAAAACTTAAATTTTAAAAATTAAACCTCTTTCACAATTTTCATTTTTTCCATCGACAATTTTTTTGTGGGATTTTTAAATGATTTTCTACAATCCATCGTATGGATTTTGAAAAATAAAATTTCGAAAATGACCAAAAAAATATTGTTTTTTAATTTTTATGTAATACCATAATTCTACATCTTAATTGATGTAAGAAAAAAAATGACACCTCTGAGCATCAAAAATTTTGTTGAGTTAAAATTTCACCTATCTCTCCCCTTAAAGAATGATAAAAATAGTTTGAAAATAGTTGAAAGAAGCAAGTTTACAACGACCATTAAACAATCAAATTGTTACTCCTCTTGACTTATACGAGTGGGCAAAATCCAGTTTAGAGAAAATTAATGTAGAATTTTGTGATTACGCAGAATATGAAGCTGAAAAACAATTGTTAAGTGAAAGATTTAATCAAGCTATGACCATTAAAGGTACACAAAAATTTCATTCCTTCGTACCCCTTGAGAATAAAATTGAAACAAAAATTTTTTCAAATTCTGTGCACAGCACAATTTGTAGAATAAAAAAATAAACATGACGATTAACTGTATTTATATTATGCAATAATATACATACATTTCGGTTACTACGGAACTACGCGTTGAGTAGCGGTGACACCGGTCTGCGCCGCGCTAGCATAACTTAATAATTTTTTTCTCAAAAACTATAATACATACCATCTTTTTCTGTGGCTTAAATTTTTAAGCACATTATAGGCTATGTTTATGAATTTTTTGAAAAAGATCGATGATATACTTTAGATTTTGTTTAAATAAATAATTTAATTTTTTTAATAAAAATTTAATTATAAACAATTTCTTAATTATTATAATTTTTCTTGAAAGAGTATTTAAATACGAGTAATTTAAAAAAAAAATGATCTCAATTGCTTCAAAATTACAGAAGTTATGATAAAACAAAAAAAATAGTACTCAAAATTTTGAATTTGAATATTTTCGAAAATATTTTGAATTTTTTAAAAATAATTAAAATTTATTTTTTTTACTCCTAAAGGAACCCAAAATATCAATTTCGTAAATATTACTCAATATGACTGAAATTGGTGTGATCACTTGGTATGGACTCGACCATTAATTTAATATTTTGTTTATTTCACAATTCAATTCTTATGCCTCAGACAAACTTCAGACATGCAAAAACAATCATAAAAAATATCAACAGTGTCTTTTCTGTGTAATTAATTTTTGTCACTATTTTAACACCTAATATTGCTTACAAGAACTTAAAGTAGGTTTAAAACGTGAATTATTTGCGAATTTGAAAATATGACATCCACGAGAGGATAAAGGGTAAAGTACAAAGGTTATGAGAAAGGAGATGTAGTGAGGTAGGTCTTTTGCATTGAGGCAGAGAGAATCAGTAATTGAGAAGGGGTCGAGTCTTGCACGTGGACAGTACAAGTCTCTCATATATTTAAGAATGCAGGCACATACAACTGTACATACTCGACAATAAGATCTTTCTCTTTTCAGCTCTAAGAGACTTAGAATCTTAGACTCTTAAAAGTATAAAATACACGACACGTAATTTATGCAATTCACAGGCAACACGAGGCGCAGAATAATTACGCTAATACCGACAAGACCCGACTGCAACATACACGATATATAAATGCGATGCCCATAGACCAAGGGAAATAGATAACAAAAGATATTTTAAACACAATACACACGACTATGACTACGACGTGATGATAGTAAATCCTTTGAATTATACATGCTATGAGAAGACAAATCAGTTGAGTCAACTAGGACTGCCTTAAAATTTGCCTTTTCCTCTTTTTAGTACCGGTATTACATTGTATGGAAAACACCTGATTTACAGACGATATTATACAACACTGTACGTATTCATTAGCCAGCATTTGATTTTTAAGTTTTGTCATTCCTTTTTTTTCAGAGAATATTCTAATTCTAAATCCATGAAATCTCCCTGAACAAAGTACATTGTTAAATAAAAGATCAGAAAGAAATAATCGCATTTCAAACAACTTTTTCCCTTGTAAAAAATGAAATATTTTCTCGGAATAAAGATAATTTTTCTCAAAATTTGTTAGCTGCTCAAAGTTTCTGATAAAGTACTTCTAGTTCTTGCTCATTTTCAGAAACATTAAGAAACATTTTTAACTTTCGGAGCGTTCCACTTTAAGCGTTTGAAAATCGAGAGAAAACTAATTTAAGTTTAAAAAAAAAAGAGTTAAACTTGAAGTGCTTTAAAACTGCAAGTTTTTTTTTCATGCTGGCACTGAAAGGATTGTTTTTTCCAGGATTCTTGAATCTGGAAGTGCGTACACGAGTAGGAACGAACACATATCCAAGTATGTCGGCGCGTTAAAGCTTTAAAGGGGTTCTCCGTTTCTGCGAGGGCCATCATTGAAAGGGAAAGTAGTGCGCGAGGGGTTGTACTCGCACGTACATATTGATCGAAGTCTACAAATATAGTATAATGTAAAACGTGTAACACAAATGGCGTGACATCATCCTAGCGAGGTGCATAGTACTAACATAAGAAGGCATAGCCAAGATGGAAAAATATCGACTTTTCCAGGGGCAGTGCCCTTTCAGTCTATATCCTTACATGCATCTATATAAATTATGAAATATTGCACTAAAGTACATGTTCTTTTATTTTACATATTCATTATAATCTTCTGCAAAGCAAGCAAAAACATTCGAGTCTAGAAGTCTGGTATCGATTTTTATAAAATGCCATATTGAACACATAAATAATAGTTTGTTTTTTCTGACTGATCCATAAAGTATGAAATTTAATATGTTTTTATTTCTACACTCTCAGTGACAGTGTAGATTCTAAATTTATGATTAATTCAATTTTCATTAATAAAGAATTTTCCTTTCTCTAACAACTGCACATTTACTTTTTCCTTTCAAAACGATGAAAAGAAATTATTTTCGAAAAATTTATAACAAAAAATATTTAAAAAGTAAGATGTAAAAAGACTTTACTGAAATTTTGATCAACTGAAATTTGAAGCGATTACATTTTTAATACATTATGAAATTGGAGTTATCTTAAGTTTAGATGAATTGAGTTTGGAATTAATTCTTTAATTATAATGTATTTATAATTAAAGTTAAAGCATTAAAGTCAATTATAAATTGTATAAATTAAACTTAGAATTAATTAAAATTTTCCCAATAAACCAACCAATTCTTGTCGAAAATATTTTTCAAGCAAAATCCCAACAAACTTGGATCAGACAGACCTTCCAGATTTAATTATAGGTAATTTTACCAAGTCTCATTAAAAATTAGTTAGCATTTTAAGAATAAAACCTCGGGAAAGTTTTTCCTACACGAGTGACATTCTCCAACACTTGCCCTTAAATTTAGAACATTGATTAAAGTTTTAATCAATAAACTTTTCATCAAATTAAAATAAAGACGGATTGAAATGGGGATTAATCAAATTATTTAAATTGTGATTCAATTAAAATTTTGATACATTAAAGCTTGGACTAATTAAATCTATTGAAAATAGATAAAAAATGTTCAAAATTAGCAAATTAAGTGAAATATGTATAGGTGTCAAATTAACTAATCTTTCTCTAATAATTAAACTCAGAATTTTTAATTGAATCAACAGAATTATAGATGTACCGAAAAAATAATAATTTTTCATTCTCTGATACAAAGTGTTGATTTAAATGATGAATTATTTCAATAAGAGATGTATATTAGAATGAAAAAAACTCGTTAGTGGCTTAATGAATATTAAAGTAGAAGACAGTTAATTATGTAAAATTATGAATGAAGTAATCAGATTCGTATTCTAATTAAGTTAAAATCAAGGGAGGATGAGTCTCAGTTTAATTGACCTTCGTCTAGATGTTAAGATTATAAACGACTTTTAGAAATTGTATTAATAGATGAAAGTCAGACAATGTGACCGATAAGCAACTTTCAAATCGTATCTCAGACATTGAAGTTGTCGCGTCGTCGAGATATAGGATTATGAAAATAATTTTATTTGTTTCTTCAAGTGCAAATACAGATTACTTATAGATACTTTCTTCGAATATTTGATAAGCGGAATCTTTTTAAAAGTTATAACTGGGTCACAGGTTATGCATCTCAGCAGACCTGAAATTAAATATAAATTGATGAACTCTTAACATCTCAGGTGAAAACCGACACTTTATTTTCCCATATCTGTGAAGTAATTTTACGTAAACCGAGTTTTCTCTGTATTCCTTTATAAAAAAATTGTACATTTAACCTTCTGAACTCAACGACATATAATTTGCGGCACTGACATATCGATCTTGACGAAATGTACACATAATAAGGGTTATTAAATGTCATTCATAGATTCATGTAATTGATTATCATTACATTTTTCTTTACAATTTGCCGATCCCAGTTTGTGACCATGAACATATTTCATATTAGAAACGTTAATTTAAATGCAGACTATATATAAACAAGAAAAAATTAAAATTCGAACTCTCCCTAAAAGTCTTGATTATTCCATTCCTTCATGTGAATCTACTTGCAATTTAAGTAACATTAGACCGATTAATTTTTAATGACTTAAAAATTTTAATTATTTCTCAACACGCAACATTTTATGCGAGATTCTTCTTAAAATATTTTATATGAGGAACATAAAACATACCAGATTCTATAATATTTTACAAACTTTATATGTATAGAAAATGTTAAGAATTTAATTGAAGCTATGAAACAAATTATTCTTATTTTAAAAATAAGATAGAAGTAAAAAAATAAAATTATTATTCCATTTAAAAGAATTAATAAATATTACTAATGCAGATTATGTTAAGTTACCTACATAATAAATATAGAGATTGTTAGCTTCGTTAGAAGTAAATAATGAGTTAGAGAAAGAACGATGATGGGAAATAAAAAGTTTTAGATACGAGGGAAGATAGGAGTGTCCCGTTAAAAATTTGTGCATAGCTTTCATGGGTTGATTTCACGGTCACTGCACAAGTCAATAATTTATTGAGGAAGAAGATGCACATGAAGGTCGTTCCCCGAGAAGGATGAGTCGTCGAAGTTCAGCCATAATTTCTGCGCAGGTGTTCCCCGTTTTATGGTGCAGGAAACCTCCGTTATAACCATCCTTCTCGTAAAACGCTTATACGAGCGCTTTCGCGGTTTCTGTCAAGATCGTCGAGTTCCTTATGTTAGAACTATTATTCTAAAAAAAGTTGAAAGCTTTCACTGAATGGCACATAAAAGAGAAAGAAAGGGTAGTAAAAACACTTTGTTTGGACAAATATAAACGAATCATTTCCACTCGTTATAAAAGCAAACTTCTTATGCATCAATATATAATGAAACAAAAAAACATGTCGAAATTTGTTTCAATTAAAAATTTGTTAAATTTCTAAATATTATTGAAAATTAAAAAATTTATTGTTATACAAAACTAAAAAGTTACCAAAGCTTTTTTGTCTGGGATAACAAATTATGCGAGATAATTAGTCTGCATTTAAGTGGCTATATCTAGTTCAAAACAATAGATGGATTGAAATTTGAACAAATTCAAGTTATTTCGAATCGATTCAATTTGAAATTGATTAAAATTAAAATGAATGCAAATACTTATATTTCATTTAATAATTATTTTTAAATTAAATTATGCATCTCGGAGACAAGAAATTCAGGAGATCAAAGGTCTTGGCACAAACAAGACTCGTTTTACAGACGACCGAGATTGCCGGCTCATTTCATGGTTATTTGGCAGTTGGCTAAAATTGCCATTAAAAATTGTCATTAGTACAATGGCAGTATGACAAACAATCTTTTATAAAGTGAATTCTAATATTAACTTGTCCTATATTAAAAAATGACTTTTTATACTCTAAAACTATAAAATTTCTTAAATAGTACAATAATTTCATGACGATTAATAAAATTCAATGAGAATTGAAATAAAATAAAACTTCCTGCTTTCATCAATAAGTTCAACAATTTAATAAAGGCAATTATCTTTTATCAGAACGAATATATCCTTCTTTCTGAGTTACGAGACATTATCGCAGTGATAATTTTAAGAAAAAGTGGCATAGGTCCGGTTTCAATATTGTTGTTTCAATTAAAGTCACATTCAAACTAAACTAAGATTCCCAATTTCAATTTTATTGAACTTTTAAGTTTATTCTTGATTGAATTATACTTTGAAAGTCGCATTTTTAATAAGTGCAAACAAAAAGCAACAACTGATAATAATGTTAATAACTTTAAGTGTATTAGTGATTGACAATCAATAAGAATTAATTTGAATTTCCAAGAGTTGGATATATGTTATATTTCCCTGAGTTGTTGAATAGCGTTAATTAAAATAGTGATAAGAAAGTGGATACAAAAGAGTCAAAGTGTATTTGGTCAGAGCAAGTTTGTCCATAGTTGGACAATTGTAATTCCTCAAAGCACTTAAATACAATTAATTTAGCATCCACGATTAAAACCACATGCACCCTCTCTCCCTTTTGGGGTATTTGCTACTATGGCTAGAGTACCTATATGTAATTGCGAGTTCACCAATGATCCACACCTCACACGACACAGTGTATCATGTCATTCATGATTCGATGATTTCAGTCAATCGACCCTTCCCTTTGACACTCCTACTCATTTATCAAACTCCTTCTCTACGCGATAAAATTGCATTCAAACATTAAATATTTTTATTATAAGACATCACCAACAAGAAAAAGAAAAAAATTCTATTTAGTATTTGAATATACAACATTTCTTTAAATTTAGTTATCAGTAGGCGCTTTTACAAAAAAGGAAAATAACGCTTATATAATAATTTATTAATTTTAAACACCTTTGTATCCTTTCATATTTATCCATTTATCAATTGAAAATTTTAATCTAACTGTTTGTAAAGACATTAAATATTATAAGATATATATAGAAAATAAGTATTAGGTCTGATAGTGCACAAGTAATGTATATATACAAAATTTAAATTGATGTTATTGTATAGTCTAGTTTCATGAAATTTTGTGTAATATTTGTTAATTCTAGGCGAATAAAAATGTTATCATGCACTTTGACGTCCTTGAAAGAGACATTTTAATCGAACAAATTCCAGATTGATATTTAAGCAGTTACCATATAAATAACGCGAGATAATAGATAAATTGTAACGCGGTCGTCAGATATAAACTTGAGCACGACGAAAGTGCGTGTAGCAAAATTATTATCAACTGTATGACGAAAATAACATTCGACATTTTTCTCACAACATGCAATTTATCTTTCTAAGGACCATAAAATTTGAAATTCTAAACCGAATACGGAAATTTGCGAAAAAAAAGTAACAGTATAAATTTGATTCTAAAAATGGGCAAGAGCTATATACATTTAAAAACGTCCAGAAATTTCATTCAAAAAGGAGGCAAGAATAGATAAAAATTATTCAGAACAGGAATTCAAAAATAGA
Organism: Ganaspis brasiliensis; assembly: GCA_037103525.1. NCBI lineage: Eukaryota > Metazoa > Arthropoda > Insecta > Hymenoptera > Figitidae > Ganaspis > Ganaspis brasiliensis. The sequence continues at coordinate 4,056,483 of JAZKLR010000009.1, read as the reverse complement.
ATAGAATTCTATTCTATTTTAAACGAAAAATCGTCATCAATCATATTTTACTTTCTTTTTTTTTTTGTTGTTGCAAGATGTCTCTAATCTAATCCGTGTCTAGTGGCATATGAAAAGATTCATAGACGATATCGAAACGTGGCCTTGTAAAAAAACAGAAATGAAAAATGATCGACGCAGATGTCCGGCAGAAACCGCGATAAGAATAGTAGATTGTTTCGCTCTCTTTATCGTTATACGCATGCACACAGACTGAGGACAATTCGTTGGTAACAATCGCACGTTCTACGAGTACAGTAATGTGAACAATATATACTCTGAACTGAATCATAAATCATAAACATTTTTTAGTGACGAAAGCCGTTATAACCACTACCTGAAGTCTAGAATAAGTAAATAAAAACGCTTAGAAGTAAAAAATATTTTCTTTTGTGAGGAAGCAATAATCGAACCTCTTTTCATTAAAACTGATACCAAAGAATATGAAAAAAAAGGAATAAAATTTGTTTCATTAATTTCTTTTAAGCCGAAAGAAGATATAATTTGATTATAATGAAGTATAATGTACTTTGCAATATGTAAAAGGAACAATATTCAGATGATCAAATTTACATATATAAATTGATTAAAATGAGCAATATTGAAAGGAAATATGTTGTGAGATATGAGAAAGACGCAAAAGCGATGCATGAACACTAAACTATTCTTTGTGCGAAGTCCATTGCGCGATTTCCGATGTCTGGTGCATTAGTCTCGTGCAAGTACAATCGCAACCGCTTTGCTGCAATGAAACACGCACATATCTATACAGTACACTATGTCCATTAAGTTCATATATGCTCTGTACGCCTGGCGTTGAAATAATTGTGCAAGCAAATTCGAATAATGTTCAATGCTCAGGTGACCTCACAATAATTTTCATTACATTAAAATAGATATAAAATTCCGGATTTCATTTAAGCGACAAGCGACATATCTATACTCTCGAATTAATATAAAGAAAGGTGATAAAATTAAATAGGGTTAGGTAATTTGTCTTTTTTACTGTTTTTACTGTCTACAAAGTTTACAGCTCAAAGTTAATATTGTTAAAAATTACCCCCATTTTAAATAATTTTTATCTAGAAGTAAAAAATAAATTACGACTGATTTGACTTTTATATTTTAATACTACACTTAATTTGGTATATTGAGGATAAATTTATAACAGAACATGAAACAAATTATTTAAAAGCGTACTTAATTTTTAACAATCCAAAATTGAATTGAATATCTTGAATTTTTAACCATTCCATTTTTGAATTGCGTTTAATTTTGTACGTCTGCGTCTGTGAATAATTATAAATAAATTTAAATATATTTATTTTGATAGCGTTAAAAATGTTTTAACCAAAACTTAGCACTCAGAAATTTCAAGATATTTAACATTAAGTTTCTAAATTTGGTTACGAAGAATTTTAGATGTTTCTGTATGTTAATAATATTAATTATCCCCAGTAAATGAAATAAACATTGTAAATGTAAGAAACTAAATAGACCTAATACGTAAACTCAATTTAATAAATTTAATAATATAAATAAATTTCTATAAATAGAAACCGAGACATTGTTGTACTAAAAATTTATATATCTCCCATTGTAAACTGTTTCAATAATTAGGAACCATCTAAAGTCTGGGATAAAGTAAGAATGACAAATTATTAATAAATTCTGACACCTATAGAAAAGCAATTCATTAAATATTCTCAGACGATAAAATGTATAATTAATTGAGTATTATCGGCGATTTGATACAAAGATAAACTGATATATGAACAATGCTTTTTTTTAGACATAATATACAATATTGAAAGAGATATTTTGACGAGAGCGCTTACTCTGTACATGTGTACAGATACACGTGTGTGTTGTGTGATACCCCAACATTTATACATAATGTCACCAATACCGAAACATTAGGCACATTAGCGTCAGTATATACATGTATATTCTATGTATGTATATATACATATATTTGTATATATACATTATACATATACATATACTCTTGCGTAACTTCCAGCAGACGCTTCCCGTTTACCAGAGATAACACGCTAACGAGACCCAGATAATAGCACGTACCGAGAGTCTAAATAGTTAATTACAAAACGTCCTTTAACATTGCCTAGCGTTTAACTCCCGATACAGATAAGTTTTCTTCATTAATTAAGATTCAAAAGATACTATTTTCGATTAAATAAGCATCGAGGCTAATGTTATTCCCCGGTATGTATCGAACCTAAATGAATTTCTAATTAAATCCCATTCTAACTGCGATAAAGGATTTAATTACAATTAACTTGAGACCTTAGAAAAGGTTTCATTTGTAATTAAAAAGAAAAAAAAAATAATAATGTTAAAAGGTGAAAAAGAATATAAAATATAAAAGTGGGATAAAAAATCTTAACTTTATCGCCTAGGGAATGCATTTCCCCCTAAATATAGTTTTAAAAAATCATATGTAAGTTTTTTCTTAACAATGTTATACCTATAGAAACATAGAAAGAACAATAAATAAACAAAAGAAATGTGTGCAGGTAAATTTTCATTATCGTTTTTGCATGTATTTAAAGCAGTCTAAAGTATGCCATTTGAAAATAAAATCCAATGCAGGCATTTATCTCTATTTAAAAGTATAAATTACCTTTTTTCTTGTCATGTTCGATATATTTTTACGGAAGTTCTCAGTTAAAAATACTTTTTTGCGCAACATTTTTAGCACTGCATTATGTCAAATAGTCTTTGAACTTATCGTATCGTTAATATTACAAATATTTACAAAATTACAACTACAAAATTAATTGAATATTTGTCATAACAAAAATTGTGGTCACAATTACCCTAGTTTTTATACAGCAACATATTTTTTTCTGTTTAGTAAAATTTAATAAATATTATCCACACAGTAAAATAACTTTATGATAAAAAAAGTAAATTAAAAAATTATTCATATACGTGGTGATAAATGAGAACTCAATTAAAAATTAATTGAAAGTTGGTGCATTCTATTCGAAGCTATTGTTCTCAAATGATTGTCTACACATCCTTTGACTGACTTTGAATTCAGCTTGAATTGTGTCAAGTGTATAATTTTACGTAATGCGTTTTTAATATGCTCAAGTGACTCAATTCATCTGTCTACTGAGAAAATGTCATAAAACGTTATCTTCATTTCCGTTAACTGCGCAAAACATCATCTAAAAGCAACAAAAACAAAAACACCTTTGTCCAAAAAAAACGGAACATTAAAATTAAACGAAAATTTTAGTAAAATATTGTCTTAAATTATTTTTTTAACTTTTATTTTAAGATTAAACTAATTATTCTATAATTTATATATATAATGTAATAATTTTTCCAAGTTTCTGAGCCGAGTTAATTTGACTAAAAATTAATTAATAACGACTTTAATTTGTTGAGTGTGGAACTTGCATTTTCGAAAGCATATTGTTATTTTAAAAAACACAAAGATCACGACGAGCAATTTGAAGCAATTTAAAAAGCCGATAATTAATCACAATTATAATCGCGTGAGACGTAATCTTATTGCATTTCCGTAAAGACGTAATATAAAGTTTGCGTGAGTGTTTAAGACGAGTCGAAAATCGCGTGCTAGTCGCTGTTATCAACGTCAGGTCGAAGATACGCGTTTTGTTTGTGATAAGAAATGTCAAAAATATGTCTCAGACAATGCAAAACAAGTCTGATATACCCCCTTGTTTCCACTTAAGAGTCGCCATCATCACCCGCCTATTTTCCGCTAACAAGTACGACAAACTGTAAATAGAGCGACCTCGTCTATATAATATTGAGTTTCTCCGTTTCGTCTGCTTCAAAAGTGCAACAGCAGACTTTGGCGACGTTGTTGTATATTAACTTGTATAATGACATGTATCTGACGTCGAGATCTGCTTTTATATATTTCCTGTCTGAAGAAAATTCTCGACTTTGAGGCGCCTTGAATTTTAATTAAATTACGAAATTGGGCAAAGAAAATTATTTTGCATTTGTAATTGCTCACAGGAAATGTGATTAATTCATCACACTTCTACTCGGCACTATATACACTTTATTCAAAGTTATACAAAACAATCTCCTATTATATTTGCTTTTAATATATACATAAACATTTATTGGTGTTTTTAAAAGACTTTCTTTCTAAATTTGAATTTGTCAAAAACTACCAATGAAATGATGAAAAGTCGTCCATCGATTAAATCAGTAAACATTTCTACTAAGAATTAGTAAAATATCACTGATTGTTAGTGAAAAACTACAAATTAGTAAATTAGTAAAATAAAATAAACTACAAATAGTAAAAACTACAAATTCACATTTTTAAGAGTTACTAATATAAATTTGTAGTTTTTACTATTAATTTGTAGTTTTTCACTAACAATCAGTGATATTTCACTAATTCTTAGTAGAAATTTTTACTAATTTAATTGGTGGACGACTTTTTATTATTTTATTAGCAGTTTTTGACAAATTTGGATTTAGAGAGTTAACTAAAGGAAAAACATATTTATACACATGTATATGTTTTTAAAATATTTTCCACAAAATTATATTTTCCATATCTTTAAATTACAAAATTCCAAACAAATAAAGCATCTTCAAATACCTAAGTCAACTCATTAAAATGCAAACATTTCTATTTTTCACTTGTCTAAAAAAATGTTAAACTGTGAAGTTGTTAAAAAATTTTATTAAAAAAAGGGATATTTATAAAAATTACATATATTATAATTTTAACTTTTAACAAATTTTCCTCATAAAAGAAAATAAAAATAAATAAATTATTGTTAAATAGTAAAAATAGATTGATTTAAAAGCAAAAAGTCGGTCTGAGAGTACAATTATTTAAAATATTAACCAATTTAGATTGCAAGAGAATTAAAGTCTAGTTTTGATTTGCATGTAGGAAAGTAGACAGTATTGACACAGAAACATAATGTTTTTTATGATGAAAGTAACTGTCGTAGAGACATAAGAATTTCATCATATGATGTTTGAATGTGATTATCAATTTAGCAAATCTATGATTCTGGTATTTGATTTCTTAAAGTGCAATTCAATGACTCTTAAGAGCTGACATTTAAAAAAACGAATGGTATCGATTGAGGCGAGACAGGCTACCGACCCAGACGGCAGAAAACTGCAGTGAAAGCCTGCATTCTGGGCCAGACGGAAGAAACATGAAGTAGACAGTCTATTTTATATTTCCTTCTTTTTCTATCTTTCATCGCAATCGTCCGCTACTTATTCGACGATATCTTGTTCATTTTAAATAGGTTTTATAACGATCTTAATCGATTTATAATACGCGATTCGAATTTTATTTCCATCTTAATAATAATTACAATTCGAAAGTATATTCATTTAATGAAAATTTTGCTTTTAAGTAAGAAAAAAATTTGCTTCCCTATATATGAAGCAATAAAATGGAAAAAATTCAATTTCCCAAAAAATATACTTTAATTCTATAATAACAAAATATGGATTTATCAACTTTTGAAAACTGTTTTGTCAAATTTTTGTATGAGTTATTGAAAATTGTTAAAATTTCGCTTTTCGCATAATTACGCTGGAAAATGGCATCAATGAGGTGTTGGTAGCAGCTGACATAGGTTTAGCTACCCTCCTGCTAATACTGGATATATGCATATAGCATTCCAAAAATTAAAAGGGTGATTAACGAGGGTTTCCTAAACCAGAATAGAATACACCTCTAAAGTTAATGACTTGTCCATTAAAATCAATAGAACTTCTAAAATATTCTAAAGTTTCTTATACTTTCAATATTAGAGTAATACTTTGACTATTTTTCTAAACTCATTTGATACTTCATTACTAAAATTTAATCCAAGAATGTAAAACAATAATTCGCAATACTTTCTAAAAAAGTTGTCACACTGTTTTACTTATTTAAAAAGTAATTATAATCGAAAAGTCCTGATTGTATTAAGGTATCTCCAAAAATCAGTATTTTAAATATTTTCCTAATTGAAATATCATATAATAGAAAAATATTTTTTAACGGTCGGAAGCGATGCTTATAAGTTATGGAAATATTTCAGAATTAAGTTCAACCTTAATATTGAAGTATGTGGAAAAAGTTTGCTTTAAAATTAATTTTTTTATATTCCCAAAAATTAAAAAAAAAATTTTAAAAAATTAATTTAAAAAAATTAATTTTGAGTCAAAATTCAGACAAATTTAGGTCAGACAGATATTTTTAATCATATTTCAATTAATTTTACTAAGTTTGATGTAAAATATTTATTCTTTTTAAAGAAAGTTTACAGACAAATTTTTTCTATACTAGAGACGTCATACACCATCACCTGCGACCTTAAGAAGATAAATACTAAATTATATGTTATAAGGTATAATGAATAAAGTCCCTTTTTGAAAAATACGGCTTTAGGTCCTAAATTTTGAAAAAAAAAGTATTTTGAAATCCACATTTAGTCGTTCTATTGATTTATTTAAATGAATCCAAAAGAGAGAGACTTCATCCTCTTGGCACTATACATTGAGCATTGCAAAATAAGTAAAAAATGACCAAATTTGCATTGAGAATCACTGATCCAAGAGAACTACCTTAAGGACGCTTATACCCTCAAGCGGTTCTCATTTTATCGGACCATGTTAGTCAATATTTTTTTAATTTCATTTCGTCTTATAATTTTGTTTCTAAATAGTATTTTGTAGTTAAAATCATTACACAAACAAATTTTATTGAAAAAAAAAAATTTTCTGTTGAAAATTCCAACTTTTTAAAATTTTTCTTCCTGATTATTTCAAAAAAGTGAAGGATTACTACCCTTAAATAATATTTTTTTAACAACGGAACGGTAAATTAATTAAATATTATTGTAAAAGTTATATTCCATTACAGTTTAAAATATATTAGTTTTTTAAAAAAATTTGTAGAACTGGGTTTTTTTAATTAATTAAAATATAGTCATTTTGCGCGTTTTGTTACTTTTTCCATGTAAAAGTCCCAACGTTATAAATTTATATCTTAAAAACAGAACGGTAAAATTCAATAAAATTGTAACAGTACATGTAAAGTAATGTATTTAATATGTCATTACAATTTTTTAAGAATCTGTAGAAAATGGTTTTTTGGATAAACATCCTTAATTAAATACTGATCTAAAAAATGAATTCACCAAGTTTGACAGTAAAAATTACGTTTTTATCAATGGTAAATTATTATATCAATTGAACATTTGTTTGTCAATTAATAATGTGGTCAAGTTCTGAAGTTCACTACGTTCTTCAAGAAACGTTAAACAAAAGAATAAAATTAATTTATAAATCTTTACGTTTGTAAATAATAGTGTAATTTAGATTAAAAATTAGTATTATACTACACCTATATATATAATATTTAACTGAAAGCTTCAAATATTTTTGTTTTTCTCGCATGTTTTATGATTTTAGGTTATACGAAAAGTGAACTTTGTAATCTAACTTGATTTCACAATCTCAATAACACTTGACTTCCAAATTAATTTAATGAATTTTGTATTACAAAAGTGCAAAAATACTTCCCCTATTCGAATGGGAAGTGATTTTTCAAATGAAACTCATTTTAAATTCAATTTTAAAAAACTGCTTACTTTTCGTTATTTCAAAGTATACAAAGTATAATTTCATCAATTATAAGAAAAGATTTACAGCAGTCACGTTTCATTTATACAGTCTAATTCAGGAAATGCTTAGATTGAAAAAAATTTGATATGACTCGGATAAACTTTACTGTTATCTGAAACTGCAAAAGTTCTACGCCCTTGCTGGACATTTTAAATATTCCTATCAGTCAATATACTTTTTAAGAAAATTTATTAATAATATAATATACTAATATCTATTGCAAAATTGTTTACAAACAAAAATTTTCTTCAATCTTAATTTTTTTAGTTATCTTAAATATCTTGTATATTAAGCAGGGGAAATTTATAAGATTTTAGTAAGGAAGATCAATTATTAATTATTTAAATTATTTAAAAAATTATTTGAAAAAATAATGAATGAATGATTTTCAGACATAATGTAAATTTAATTTATATTTACAGTTTGGTTGAGTTTTTTTGCAACATTTTTTTAGAACATTCAAATGACTCGTTTAAAGAAGCGTTCATTGATCTCATTGTTCTCATATTTCTAGATATTCTAGATAATATATGAAGTAATTTGGCACCTATATGTATAAGTTAATTATTAAAATAGTTCAGAAAGATTTCTCCATTTTTATTTCGTTTCTATATAATGTCCTGCAAAATTCGATCGACTCAAATTTAGACCAGACAATAAATATTTTATATCAGGATAAAATTAGAATGTCTTAGACTTAAGGGCATGTGATAAAGAATGACGTTACTGTTTTTTAGGCAAAATTTGTCCGTTAACATTCTTCTAAAATATTAAATATTTTGATACTAAATTTTGTGAATTACTAAAAAAAACATTAAAAAGGTATTTCTGACCCAAATTTGTTTGAATTTTACCTTAAAATTGACTTTTTTTAAAAAATTCGCTTATTTTCGGAAATTCAAAAAAATTAATTTTTATTCAAAATTCAAACAAATTTTGGTCAGAGAAACCATTCTAATGGTATTTAAAGTAATTCTACAAAGATAAGTATCAAATTATTTATTAGTTTAAAATAAATATTACGGACAAATTTTGCGTAACTATACCAATAACGTCATTCTCCAGCACATGCCCTTAAAAAAAAGAAAAACATTTTGTCCGAGACACTACACTATAGTGTATTCCTACTTTTTTTTTTCGCTGAATCCGAATCCGAAGTCAGTATAACCAGATTGGCTAAAATTTTTGAGGTAATCTTAAAAAACTGCTGAAAAACACGAAAAAATCACTTTTTTGAGATTATCTAACAAATGTTGGATAATCTGATCATTGTGACTTCAGAATCGGATTCAAAAAACAGGGAAGTGGAAAAAAGGGGAATACACTAGTGTAGTGTCTCTGACAAAAATTTTTTTTATGGGGCTGTGTAATTTGTACATATATTATAATTAGATTAAAGTTTCCATTAAAATTAATGTCAGATATATATTCAGATTATTATAAATATCATCAATTTATATATTTTCTTCCTTTATTTAATTAAACGTCTTGATAACTTCGCAAATTCAGATTCAAGGAGCAGATAGGTAATAAAGATTTCATATTTTGGAGCAAAATTCCAGATTCATATTAAAATCATTGAATTAAGCTTAAAACATTTAAAAACTAATTTCCTTGACTTTTATTATAAAATCTTCTATTTCTTAATAATGTAAATATTAATTTGATCTCATAATCTGAATTAATGAATTTATTAATTATTAATCAGTTAGTCAGGATGGTAACCGTTACCTGAAACTCAAAAGTACCTTTTGATTACAACAAAAATATAATCAAAATTAATTTACGCAATTTTAAAATAACTAGTTCTACAATTTTCAAAAAGAAATAGAGTGAACCAAAATTTTAATTTTAATTGTAAAATAATCATTTTTATTTAAAATTTAATTTTTTTTGTACAGACAAAAATCGCAATTTTTCAATTAGTTATAAACAGTAACTTATTTTGTTTTTCAAATATTGAGAAACGCTCTTTGATTATCTTTAAAATAATCTCTACAATTGTAATTAATTATTTTAATCTTGTTATAGAAGCTTATTGTAAAAAAAATATAAACAGTACATTTATTTAGTAAATAATTTTTTAACAACAAACTTTTAATAATATTAAAAAGATTACAATTGTAGAAATATTTCAAGAAGTTAAATAAGCTAAAATTAAAAAAAAATTTGATTGTTTTGTCACGGTAACTACCCTCTCCATTCAAAATGCGGCTTCTAATTAAAGTTATTAAAAATGTTTAAGTGTGATAAAAATAAATTTAGTAAAATTTTTAAGTCAGAAAAATTTAGAATCAACTTGGAAAAAAAATATATGCAATTTTCAATAAAGTATACCTTTATAATGCGAGTTTGTTTTGTCACGGTAACTAACCTCTTCATTAAAAATATGGCTTTACTGTAAAAACAGGTGTCTTACAAGAGTCTTATTTTAAGACATAAGACGTTTAGAAAGCGTCTTACAGGTATTTTTAAGACACTTTCTCAATGGTTTAAAATTAAGACACCCGAAAATGTCTTAAAAGTAAGGACAAAATAAGACACTTGTTTTTGGAGTGTTCTAATTAAAGTTATTAAAAATGTTTAAGTGATAAAAATAAATTTTTAAGTCAGAAAAATTTAGAATCCACCTGAAAAAAAATATATGCTATTTTCAATAAAGTATACCTTTACATAGATATACGTTTTATTTGATTGATAATTTAATTGGGTGATTAAAAAAAAAGATTATAAACAAAAAACAAAAAACAATTATTCCCACTAATTCAAGAGAAAATTCACCTGCATTTAAAATTACTTCTAAGCGGAAAACTTCAGACTGTCTGACAATTAATTCTATTGGCGGATCGAAGGGGGGGGGGGCACAGGTGTTTGCCCCGCCTCCAAAGCCTTATATTTACGTGAGAAAGAAAGAGATAACACTATAGTGCCATCTCTGTCTCTCTCATGTAATATTCCCTTCAAAAACCTTGTCTAGATCCGCCACAGATTAATTCTTTCATTTTTGTTTTTGTATAGAATTTGCTATTGAATAAAGGATTACAATTTTTGTTACAAAAGCAATGCCATATATAAAAATTATGCTATGCTTTTGGATAAATTTAAGTATATGGGTAATTTAAATTAAATAGTATTTTTTATCACTGTTTACTAAAACTGATGCATTAAAAAATCCGCAGATTTTCCACAAATTCAGATTTAGAGACGTGATTAACAGAAGATAAATTATTTGCTAGTAATGTTTAGCTATAATATTACCTCAAATCCTAATTAGTAAAAAAACTGCCAATTTTACAGTGAAAATTCTTTTACCATACATTTTATAATTCTGGTATACTAACAATTCAGTAAAAAACTACCAAGTCAAATTAATAAAAGTGATTTTGAGATTATGTGAAACCACCAAATAAATTTGTGGATTTCTGTTTACTGAATGCTTCAGTCATTGTTATTATAGTCAAATTTAGCTACTGAATTGGTAGATTTCTACTAGGTAAAGTAGAGGAACCTTATTTATTGTTTTACTATTAGATTAGTAATTTTTTACTAATTCTGATTTAGAGTGCAGAATATTTGTCACTGACATAACTAAAAAAAGCACTTGGCTGGAAATCCCTACTTTTGAATGCAGGACTAAAATTGAATATAAAAAATGGATTGGAAAGAGGACATACCACGAGGGCCATGTCCGGCGGTTTGGAGAGGATTCTTGCACCCAGTTCGAGAAGCTTTCTCCTCAGCCTTTTTACACAGACGAGCTTCATTACTGACCGTCAGCTGGCATCGCACTCTCCTGTTCCCTCTTTTAAACTCTTCCACCGTCTCTGTTTTTAACTCTTGCACCGTCTCTCTTCTCTCTCTCTCTCTTGAACACTTTTCCCGTCTCTCTTTCCTCTATTCTTTCACCCTCTCTCTTTATTTTTCTAAATCTTTCACCGTCTCTCTAATTCTCTTTGCCGCCGTCTATCGCTCTTCTCTGTCCTCCACGATCCTTTTTATCTCTCGGTGTTCTCCACTTTCTTCGCTGCAGCGTGATATCCGAGAAGCACTGGCGGGTCGTTACTCTCGTCGTTGGGCCGATGACCAGATTGGTCCCCGCAGGAAATCACGGAAAGAAGATTTTACCAAAGATAACTCATTGTCTCCAGCGTTGGATCCGGATTACAGACTTCAAGTTCCAGTTATCAGCTCAGATTTCGTTCAATTTATGGATAAGGTCCTCAACTTTAGGATACAGTTAAACTGCAGGTTCTTGTTACACTACTTGTTGTCTGGAATGTTTTAATACGACCCTCGATCTCAGTAGTCGATTTCTATGAGGAATGCAACTGCCAGGTACTCCGGATTGGAAATTTATACTCTTTTTCACTTGACAATTACAGTATAGAAATTAATAATAAAAATATAATATCAATATAGTGTATATTAAAATAATATATTACAATAAAATATCTTGTAATATGTAATGTAATAATGTATTACAAAAAGAAGTATCTTGTAATAGGTAGTGTAATAATATATTACAAACAAATATCTTGCAATATAATAATATATTACAGAAGTGATGATGGAAAAATAATAATTACAGTAGTGTAATTTGTTTATTTACAATATATATATATATATTGTATATATACGTATATAAATAGTATATATATATACATATAAATATCTCTTTGAGTCACATGGAATGGGGCTAGTTTGGTCAGTTTCTCTCTTGTTTATTTATCCGGTCGAATCCGCCACCTTGGGATACAGCTTGTTTCTTGCGAAAGCAATATATTCAACAGCCTTCGGAGAGAGGCGACGTTACACGGTGAAGTACACCCGCGCACAAAATCACACCGTCGCGTCCTCGGCTGAAAGAATGGAGGTCGTGACAGAGACTCGGTGGTCGGAATTTGTAATAATTTTTTGATATTGTTCTCTGATTGTCATGAAATCTTATCATTGAGTTCTGTATTGTGTCTTTATCTTGCTGACAAGATCTCGCAATATTTAGCAGCACAGAGTCACTCGGAATGTCAAAATATAATTCTCCCGCGAGTATCGTGTGGGTGTCTGACTCGTGCATCAGACGTGTTTGAAGTCTAGCGGCAGACTGAATTCGTCTGGTGGCTGTCAGACTGCAGCACCGTCGCCCTCCCGCTGCCCCCACCCCCAGGGGTCCTGCCCCACTCCGGCTAGACACCCCCACCAAGTTGATCGCGACGCTGGCACACGAACAAGCTGCGTGAGTGAGACCGGTCACGCATGCATGCGCATATGCGGTTGCACGAGAGTCAGACTGTGGGAGGGGTGAGCCGGAGAGCACTGAGAGAGAGAGAGAGAGAGAGAGGGAGAGTGTGCCAGCCGGTTCTGCCGGTGTGTGACGTGACGCGACGCAAAAATCCTCGAGTGGTGGTTGACGATGATACCGACCACCACCACAGATACACAAATGTATATCTACATGTATGCACATATAAATATATGTATGAATATATCGAGGAACAACATAGCTTTCGTTCGGTGTTTATAATGACGGTTAACGGTAAATAACATTACCAAAATGGGATTATAAATTGTGGTGTCCCATCTCATGACACTTCATGAATGCACACTGCAAAAAAAATTTTATTTCATTCAAATAACCGATTACTTGACTATCATCAAATGAATATTTATGCGTACCAAATAATTTCAAACAAATACAATTTAATTGACGCAAACAACACTGTAATACAAAATTTGAACAAGTAAAAAAACTTTTTATTGGACCTTCACGGAAAAAAATGAATTGTCTGCAGTGGGTAAATAATATTTGCTGTTGAATCTAACAAAATTAGTAACCACAGCAAATTATTTGCTGTGACAATGAACAAAGTTTGCTGTGATAAGCAATATTAGAAAAAAAATTAAAAGTTTACTCTCACTGCAAAAACAGGTGTCTTAAATTGTTAAAAATGTCTTAAATTATGACATTTTTCGTGTCTTAGACACAAAAAGTATCTTAATTTAAGACATTTTTGTCCAATTTAAGGTATTAGTCGCGTAAATGCTCCCGCAAAACTCCCGCAAAATAAAAAGAACAAAAAATTAACTTTTATATCAACTCATTTGCTTCCTTGTGACCTCTTCTAATGTAATATATGTAATTTTAACGATTTTGAGTCAGGTACTATAAGTTATCGTGATGTATTGCTCACACGTTTTCGACATTTTTCAATGAAACCATGTGAAAATGAAAAATTATGAATTTTTAAATTATTGTATTTTTTATACGGCGTGGTCAATAAAATAAATTTTTTGTTAAAGAATTTATTTTATCTCAATGTGTAACTTAGTAGTTTTATTTGAAAAACTGACGACTTGTTTTTTTATAATTGAATATAAGAGACATTTTTTACATGCATTTTGTGCTATTGCATGTAAAAGGTATAAACTTTGAATTAATATTTTGAAGCTTAGAAGTGGTCAAAATTAATAGGATAGATCTCATTTCATAGATAAATACGTCATGAATACAGATACAAAGTTTTAAAAAAATCTGACGAAAATCATTTTACGCGACTAATACCTTAAGACACAATGTTTTTGCAGTGCTGACAGCAAACTTTTTTACTCTCACAGCAAATTTGTTCGCTGTCCCTATATTTGCAAACTTATTTTGACGTGACAGCGAATACTTTACTGCCACAGTAAACTTCTTCTATGCGTGTAGTGGAAGTTGCAGAAAAAGAGTGGTATATATAAATCTATTGATGCACCCCCAAAATCTTGCTTTAGAGCCAAAAAACCGTTCTCAGGTAGATTCAAGTACGTCACACCTTGAAACATCGCCATTTTTTAACCGAATTAAAAAGATTTTTTTTTTTAAATTTAAACCTTATAATCAGCCTTTGAAAACTGTATAAGGGTGATTCTCCAGAAATATTCCTTTTTGTGTATCGGATATGAAAATTTATTAAATACATTTTAGGACCTCTAAAATTTATAAACATGTTAAGCAATAAAAGATTTAACACCTTCATAACTTGATCATGCTAATTTGTAGCGTTTAAAAAAGATTTTTAAATTTAAAATTTATAGATAAATCTAAAGGTTAAAATGTAGAGCAGGTGTTTTTTTTTAAGTAAACAACAACTTCATGTCATTTGAATTTATTTTAAAAATATTTTTTATAGTCAGAAAGCTATTTAATATTATTAATTTATTATTAATTGTAATTAAAAAAATTGTAGATTTTAAAACACTTACCAAAATATGAAATCTTTTGACCACCAATAATTATTTGTCAAGATTTGAAGGTTTATTTTTTGTTGACAGTTCAAAAACAATTGATATTCATATTAATTTTAATAAGAGCCAGAGGAATGACGAGCCAGAGGAATGATGATTTCAACATTTTTTACATTTTATTTGAAATTAAGTAATTTTTTTTAAACTTAAAATAGTTTAGCATGTTTGTATAAGTTAACTTTATTGTAGAAAAATTACAAAAATATTGTATCTACTGACATTCTATTTTTAATTTGAGCCAGAGAAATGACGCTTCAGGTTGTGAATCGCTGTAAAAGCTTCAATTTATATATTTTTAACTTTAAATAATTATTTTTTTACAAAACCCACTTGACAAATTATTATTAGAGATGTCAATGTATTTAATAAGTACGAAAACAAATAAATAACCCAACTAATATAAAAAATATTGAATAATATACAACAAGCCAGAGGAATGATGCAAAACCAGAGGACAAAATTCATTTTCCATTTATGGAAAAAGTATAAGATCTATTTTATTTATACTTTGTACAAATATTCTACAATCCCTTAGCTTCTAGAAAATATCTGTAAAGTATTGTTTTTCAAATATTAAATAGTTGTTTTACGTTTTGAAAGAATGAAAAATTGACATAGGACAGGTTAAAAGGCTCACTTTTAGTAGTTAAAATTACAAAAAAAGTACTTTAAAGTTATAAAATAAATAAATTCTTTTGCAGGATTTTTAGAAAAAGTGGTAAATTATTGATGTATAGAGAGAAATTGTCATAAATTATTATTATTATTGAGAAAATCTTAAGAATATACAAAAGTAATATTTCGGGAGAATCACCCATAAGATTTTCTTCATTATCATTAAAATTCATTTAGATATGGACCGAAAACCATCCAAAAAGTTGATTTTTTCATTGATTTCTCAACTTTGAGACAAATTTATATATCTCTAATCATATTTAAATTATGTTTTTTCTCAACGTACATCGAAAACGTAGTCAATTTGGCTTTATATTTTGTCTTTATTTGCTATTTAACTTTGTACACATTAAAATTTAAATATCATTGTTCCTTGAAGGACTGTCTAGCCCTAGGATCTTCTATTTATAAATAAATAAATAAATTACCCTAGATTGAGTAAAATTTTATGAAATTGTTCAAACTATGACACTTTTAACTTTCTAGTTACATCATTAAATTTTGACTTGATGTAGAGTTTTTCTTTATTTTCTTCCTTTCATGGTTTATTTTTACTTTTTTTCAATTTTTATTTATTTCTACAATGCTAAGAAACAATTTTTATATTTTCAGAATCATCTAATAAATACATGTATCACACTGAGAAAAAATTTTCGTAAAAATTCCTGTGCTGTTCACTATAAAAGAGTCATAATTGACAGTCTTCGAAATTTTACCGTGCTGTCTCACAATTTTTACCGGATTTCCCACAATTTTTAATAGAAAATCCGGTAAAAATTATAAGACAAGCACGGTAAAATTTCGGAGACTGTCAATTATGACTCTTTTATAGTGAACAGCACAAGAATTTTTACGAAAATTTTTTCTCAGTGCATTATTTAATAAAATTATCATAATATAGTAAGAATTTTACTAATTCTTACTAGAAAACTACTAATTTTGTAGTAGAAAACTGCTAATTAAATTAGTAAAAAAATCTACTTATTTAAAAAGTAAATTTTCACTATTTCAATTAGTAGTTTTCTACTATATGAATTAGAGAAACATGAGCCATAAATTTGAACAATTCATAGTAGAAAACTACATACTAATTCTTAGTATAGAAAATTACTAATTCAGATTTAGAGAGTAGAAAGGGATTCATTCTTAAACTCTAAAAATTGTTTCTTAAACCCAGAGAAATAATATATTTAACACAAAGATTATGTTATTTGTGCCAAATAAAAATATATTTGTCTCACAGTCAAGTAACTTTTTAATAAAAAAAATTATTTGACCCAAATAAAAAGTTAATTGGCTGTGAGACATATTTATTTTTTCTCTGGTTGTATCATTGTAGAAATACATTTAAAGCCAAATTGACTACGTTTCCGATGTACGTTGAGAAAAAATATAATTTAAATATGATAAGAGATATAAATTTGTTTCAAAGTTGAGAAATCAATGAAAAAATCAACTTTTTGGATGGTTTTCGGTCCATATCTAAATGATTTTTTATGATAATGAAGAAAATCTTATACAGTTTGAAGGGCTGATTATAAGGTTTAAATAAAAAAAAAATTTTTTAATTTGGATAAAAAATGGCGATGTTTCGAGGTGTGATGTACGTGAATCTACCTGAAAACGATTTCTTGGATCTAAAACAAGATTTTAGGGTTGTATCAAAGATTTAATATATATCATTCTTTTTAGTTTTTTATAACCTAAAACTTCCACCAGGTCAGATAAAAAGTTTTTCTTACTCGTTTAAATTTTGTAACACAATGAAATATTTATTATTTTATACAAATATAGGGATCACAGTGGTTTCTTCGTTCAATTTTAGGTGAGAAAGGGGATTTTGCTTTTTAAAAAAGGGGATTTTTAAAACTAATAATAAACGATTATATTAATGTTTCAAGTTCTCTTTTACAAAATTTTATGGTTTCTTTTTAACACAGATTTTTTAATTAAAGCAGTTTTCTTATATTTTCAATGTTTTTCATAAACTGTCAACAGTTTTTCTAAAATCCAGTCTGTTGCGCCGCGAAAATATTATTGCTTACATATTTTGTTTAGAATAATTTCTATTTAAATTTTAAATGAAAGTTTCCAGAAAACATTATTGGATATATTTTATCATATGACACTTTGTGTTTACTGAAAATTTCTTCGTTAAACGAAGCAGAGTTGAAAATTGTCAAACAATAATGTAACAATAAGCAACAAAAAAATTAATAACTTTTTTCCAGTTTAATAATAATTAAGCATTATTATAAGCATATCATTTTAAAAATACTTTCAACTATAATTCCTATAATTTCATCAAAAAATATTAAGAAATTTTCATTTTAGATCGAATTAAAGTTGAAATTTTAATCAAATATGATTTTTAGAAGAATTAAGTTTTTTGGGTTTTTTTAAAAGCGGCAAAAGGTAGAAAAAATATTATCTGAAGAAAAAAGATGCGCCAGAGAATTTCCTACAAGATAGTGTAATTAATAAGGGAAAAGGGGAGAAAAATCTTGATTTTAGGTGATTTTTTCAAAAACGGGGAAAATAAAGAGGAAAAAAGGGATTAGGTGAAAAAGGGGATGAACTGTGATCCCTGATTAATAAATATTTATTTGTTAATAGTCAAGTAATTGGTTATTTGAATTACACTGCAAAAACTGCTGTCTTCTAAGTGTCTTATTTTAAGACACAAGACATTAAGAAAGCGTCTTACGGTTATTTCAAGCTATTTCATTGGTTAATAATTTTGAAAGATGTTTTCTTATTGGTTTAAAATTAAGACACTCTTAAACGTCTTAAAAGTGAGGACAAAAATGTCTTAAAATAAAACACTTGTTTTTCAGTGTAAATAATTTTTTTTCAGTGTACGTATAGATTTAGATGTACGATGACTTATGTTCTTTGATTGTATCCACTTATCCAATTAATGATTACAGAAAAATTATAATTCTTTGTCTGAAAATATTTATTTAAACTCTTGGGCTACATAATATGAATTTATTCAGAAATCTAGTTGAAATGTCGGATTTGAATAGAAGATAAATAATTTGAATTATTGAAAAAAAATTATTCAATTGTATGTTAAAAACATTATACAAAATAAATTGTTTAAAACATTGTGTTGAATATTTCTTAAAGATTTATACACAAAATGTATAAATTCGTTGTTAAAAATAATTCTAAATTACAAAATTTGACAGCTAATTCGGAATGAAATAAAAATTTTTTTACCTTGTATAAAAAAGATCACTTGATTAAGAAATTAATATACATATAAGTTTAAACTATCAATAATTGGAAACATAACTAATAAGCATTAAATATTTCGAATAAAGCAAATTAAACAACTGGTTGAAAAAAGACATGCAGGCTGCGATTGAAATGCGCGCTACCTTAAAAATGCATTGTAAGTGGTAACTGCCAGACCATGTCAGACAAGGAATTTGCTGCCTCGCATAATTTAGAACATTACTACTTTGACCCTGCTTCTACCGTATGTTTGTTTCAATTTTATTTTTATAACTTTTGTAACTATTACAAAATGATGTAAAAAATAAATTATTAAATAATTATTAATTAATAAGTTTGATTAACGAAACATTTATTTCATCAAATAATATTTATTTGGATCAAAAAAAAATTTTTTTCTTTAGAGAAAAATTTACCAACCATCTTATTACTAATTAACATTTTCTATTAAAACCTTTCACTTTATTTTCAGTTCATATAAAAGTGCCTCTTTTATCAAATCCTTTACGAAAATTGAGAGCAATTATATAATAATGTACTAATTACTTCAATTATATTTATACTTTATAAAACTACATAAATATATATCTCTTAGTTGAAATTTTAATAAATAAAAAATCCAACTTATTTTTAAAGCTAAATTAATATTAACTAACATCTATTTTATTAACAAACTTTAAATCAAAATATTTTTAAAACTGGAATATTGTTTTGATAAAAGTAAATCAAATAAATGCTACAAAAGAAATTGAATTGAACTTTCTTTCCAGACTCTGAAATTGATATGACCTATGCATGAATAAAAAATTGCTAATATAGCCGAGGAATTATTGGAATAAATTGTTGTGGCATATCATTAATCAGAAACAGAAAAATGCACACATATTTTCTTTATGCAATTTCAGTTGAGAGGTATCGATTTATGAGCAGAGAGGCCAGACGCAAAAGCAATTTTCTTCAACTCTGGTCAGAGGACTCAAGCAAGGTGCGTTTTTTACGCATGTATTTACGCATTCACTCGTCAAATAATTCTCGTCGTCGGGGCTCCAGCCGGTTCCATTAATTCGAGGAGCTTGCTCTCCACCCTGACGAGGGTGAAATTACCCTTGAAATTATAACAGGTTGATATCAGCCTCACAATGACTGCCTTGCCTCTTTCAATCGACGCATAAGTTGCGACACTTGTTCGCATAAAAAATTTTCGAAAACAGGTATTATGTATTTCATACTGCCAACATTTGTTATACTCTTGTACTAAAAAAAGAATTACTTATATACTGTGTAGGGCATTAGAAAAGTTTTCAAAGAAAATAATTCGAGCAAATGAATTGTATTTTATGGCAAGAGTGTGATGTGAATAATGAATGAATTGAAATAATATTTTTCTGTTATGTTACTATTTGTTTTTTTTGGATTTTTCGTCATCTATATCTTTACCCTGTTATGACCTGTTGAAAATTTGTGGAGAGAAATAGTTGGTCCTGGGCACCAAGAAAATGGTATCAATTGAGATGAGAATGGTAACAATTTTATCATTAATATAGGTGTCGGGTACCACTTATATGGTATCGATTACCATGAAGATAGTTTTTACTCTAAGTAAAAGTCTCTAATTATTATACAGACACATTTTAAAACAGAAATTGCGATGGGAAAATAATGAGTTACCGCTGTGATATAAAAAAAACTCCGAGACTGGTTTTGCAATACTTATTTTACTACCAGTTATTAATATACCTACACACAAACTATTATTATTCTTTGCCTAGACAATAAAAAAGTGCGCTTTGCATAAATACAACGACACAATGTCACAATTTATTTACAACCAGACGAAACTTATTTCACTCTGCTGAAAGATACAGAATCTAAAACAAGACGAGGAGAATTAATCAACCCAAAAGGAGATAAGTGCATCAAAATAGAGAAATAAATAGATTAGAAAAAAATAATGAGAAAAATTAGAAATACAAATATGCGCGAAAAATGAGGCAAACGAAATAAAAATGAAACTCGTTACGTAAAATTGGATTGGCTTAATTAATTTTTTCCGTTGATGAAAAGTCATAAAAGCTGAATCATAATCAATAATGAGAATGTCTGAGAGCGAAGTCTGAAGCTCGAGGACTTAGTGGCACGCGGCTTTCTTTAATGGAACACGCTGTGTTAATCGAGATGATTATAATCCTCTCGCAGCGAAAGATATCAACTTTTCTCGTGGCAATGTCGAGGACTAATACGCACAGATCGTTCCTGGTGGGGGAAGGACTTTTCTCTTTCAGACAGAAGGAAGGTTCCTCACCACAAGCTTGGATCTAATAAGAACGACGACGACGACGACGACGACGATGCCGTAGCACACTAATACAACAACATGGCCAGACATTTGCTACTCCCACTCCTTGTCTCGTCTCGCCATGCGGCTACTCCCACCCTTGCTTTCTACCCCTCCACTATAAATGCCCGCCCTCCTTCATCGACCCACACAAACACAAATTGCTGACACAGACGGGTCCACACAAATAAATTAGTCTTACACAGACGTTTCCACTTGCGCAACGCAGCCACATTTCTTTTCGAGTCTTAAGCAGCCTCCACGTTGACCTTCCCGTGCCAAGGTCGTGTCTCGGAGTTAGCTGTACCTGCTGACGTTTTGACGACTCGACCACGCGCTCGTCACCGAAACGCCGATGCTCTTTTGTCTTTCGATTGCACCGACTCATTAAATTATAATACCTCATACCGTCGCGTCCTTTCTATTTCTGTACAATGAGCGCTTTTAACCATAATGCTGTAATGAAAAATGTGTTTATTTGCATAAAGTAGGAACTGCAGTGGCATTTTTGTTCAGTTATACCAGTTGCAAGTATACAAATGGGAATTTTCCATTTTAAAAAGAGAAATTTGTTTTCAAGGAGTTTACAAAATCAAGAAAACATTACAAGATTGCAATTGTAATCTTTTTGATAAATCCGTAAACACACTCTCTGTGTGTAGAAATTTCCAAACCGGGTCCAGTCTCTATTTGAAACACCTTTCTGATTTAAAGCCTAGATTTATGCCAAGATCCTGGTCTGGCGCAAAGTAGGACCAAACTCATCTTGCCTACATTATTGACTCTCTAAATTTAAATTAATCACTTTTGACTACTAAAATAGCGCAAAATTGCTTGGTAAATAAATTAGTAGGCGTTTTGACTTTCAATTTGTAGTTCTTGACATAAGAATTACTCAAAACATTGTACTAATTGATTAATCAAGCGATTCTGCGCTATTTCAACACTGTAAAAAGAAAGTCTTATTTTAAGGCGAAAAAGTTGCCTTGTTTTAAGACGCAACATTTTTAAGACAGTCCTTGTTGAATTTCAAATACAATTTTTATACCTCAATTTGAGAAGCAAAGAATGTGATTATCAACAGGTAAATTTGCTGAGTTTAAGGCAATTAATCTGTAAAATCAGCAGCTGTGTGATGAATTTAAGAAATGAATTGAATCAGTTGAAATTAAAAAAGGGCACTCTTATTTTTACAGAAGCCTCAGTTTAAATTTTAATTTAATTTAATTTTTAAACTGATGTTTGTGTGAAAATAATATCTTAGTCCATCTGAATCCGGAACACATTTCTTAAATTTAGCACTCAGCTGCTGATTTTACAGATTAATTGTCTTAAACTCAGCAAAATTACCTGTTGATAACACTGTAAAAAGAAAGTCTTAATTAAAGGAAGAAAAGCTGTCTTATTTTAAGACACAACATGATTAACACAGCTTATGCTGAATTTACAGATTTTTCTTTTGCTCTAAACTGTGCCAAAAAAAGTAAAAACTTCAAATTTGCAAAAAAAGGTGAAGTACTAATGAATTGTAATAGGTAAATTCGTAATTATTGTAAATTCATTAAGATTAAAATAGTATTTTTTACATAGACATTTATATAACAGTGCTTGCTAAATTTAAGGCACGTCTTAAATTAAGATTCTCTTTTTACAGTGATAATAACATTCTTTGCTTTTTAAATTGAAGTACAAAAATTGTATTTGAAATTCAACAAAAGGGCTGTCCAAAAAATGTTGCGTCTTAAAACAAGACTGCTTTTCCGCCTTAGAATAAGACTTTCTTTTTACAGTGATACCAACGCATTTATGTATTGCATCAAGTACGAATTATCCTTTTAATCGGACCTAGTATAACTATTCTTGGATCAAGAATATGTCCTTAAGTCTAGGATAATTATTCTTCATCCAAGAATAATTGTTATTGCACTGAGAAAATAAGCCTCTAGCCAAGCAGCTTTATTTCTAGGTTAGGGTTCCTCGGGACAAAACAAACAAAACACCGGCGATGACAATCAAACTTCTAGGATACCGGAGCATATGCTCTGCTAAAATCAGTTAAGTGCTTTGCAGGTGCTATATCAACAACCTCTCTCTGCTAAATTTAATCAAAAATTGGTTATATTTAGTTAACTTATTTTCTCAGTGTGATCTAAGAATCATTATTCTTGGTGCAAGAATTTTTATTCTTGATTCAAGCATATATTCCAAGCACATTTTTATTCTTAGTAAAAGAATTTTTTTCTCTCAGTGTGTTTGATTTTTGATTTAAATAAAGTAAGGTGTTTGATTTTAATAAGGGTCCATTATATAGTTAAAATGACGCCAAATTTTCCACATTTCTTTAAATAGTTTAAATTGATTAATGCATAATTTTCTCGGGAGTTATACCGGACAGAGAACATTTATACTGTGAACTATTATTTGATATTTTCTCACACTGTTTCATCACCAATGTAATTCAGTCTTCAGGTGTTTCAATATCACATCTTTCACAGAAAAAAATAGTTGTGATTTTTGCTGCATGTAGTTTTCTGGTGAATGAAATTCTTAACATCAACTCTAGATCATTGTTAAATGAATCTTTATATTGATGTTTAATTTACATTTGCAGTTGACGTTGTGCTGCACGGAAATTTTTACCCAAATCATCTGTTAAACCATAAAAAATTTTTGCAATGTTGATTTTTCTGAATACTAGCCATAAATTGTTTAGTTTAATGATGTCAAATTTTCTATTCTTTTTAAACTAATTGAAAAATTCATTTGATTTCTTAAATTAATTATTATAAAAATATAAACAAGATTTACAATATCTTTTTTCTTTAAATTTAAATGTTAAAATATCACTGAGAGAAAAATTTGATAAAAATTCCTGTGCTGTTCACTGTGAAAGCGTCATAACTGATAGTCTCCTAAATTTTACCGTGCTGTCTTAGAATTTTTACCGGATTTCCTACAATTTTTACTAGAAAATCCGGTAAAAATGGTAAGACAGCATGGTAAAATTTAGGTGACTGTCAATTATGACGCTTTTATAATGAAATGCACAGAAATTTATACCAGAATTTTTTCTCAGTGATATACGCATGGTGAATTGATTAATTTATTATTTTTGTTTAAGGAACATAAAAAATAGTAATAATTAAACGGATTGCTGTGAAAAAGTTTCAAATATTCTAAAAAATGATATATAGACAATATTAATTATATAAAAAATAATTGTTTTCTGTCTTATAATCTGCATCTTTTTTTTTATAAAAAATAGAGATGAATCTATAGAAGATAGATTTACTTTGCTTTTTCTTCTTTTTTCACAATAGAAATGATTATTATAACTATAAAATTTAAATTGTTTTAATTCTTATTTTAATAAACACATTTCAATAGAAATGATTATTATAACTATACAATTTAATTGTTTAAAAAAAAAAAAATTTCTGCAACTGTATTTTTAAAATACTGAATGCTTTATCATAAAACTTGGTAGAATTACCTAGACTATAATCTAAAAAAAAAACAAATAATCACCAATTAAACAAGCGAAAGTTGATTCGAATTAAAATTAATATTGTAAAAACTTATTTCAGATGTCATATTCTCTAGTATTTTATTTTTCTGATTAATAGATATGGAGATTAGTATGAACGTGTTTGAACAATAATTAATATTTCTAATTTTACAAAGGTGAAATGAAAGCAAGTTTTTATTTTGAAAGTTCTTAAAATCTTAATATAAAAAGAACCAAAACTTAAGACCTTTGAGAAGGTAAAGAAGCATTGGATGTGAAAAAATCAACGGGTCTGAAAATAATAAAAAAAAATCTCTTCTTTCAACCTTTTTCAAAAGTTTGAAAGTAATAATCCTTTTTTCCAACTGGTAAAGTGGATAATTTTACACTTTTGCAAAACATCAAGATGAATCACGAAAAGATAAACACCATTCCATACAATGTAAAGGTTCAAACTTTTTTTGCTATTAAGTTTTTTGAATAATGTAAGCTGACATGAATTTTGCATCATCATGAAGGCTTATATTTGCATAAAGTTTGCATGCTTCAATCTGACTTATGGTAAGTGTTAACAATGTACAACTTCTCACGGTCAATGTACAGAAATTTTTAAATTCAAATCTTAGGAATTTTACTCCGAATATTGATGAGCGTCACGGATTTTGTAAAAATAAATATTTGGACGCTTAACACGTTTTTAAAGATCAAAAAAATAGTTTGTAAATAACGCATAAATATTTAATTCATTGTTTTCTCGGGAAAATAATAAGTTGTTGAGACAACAAATAAAGTGTAAAATATTTTACAAATATTGGTAACTAAAACAAAAATTGCTCTAATAACTACTAATAAAATAATAAAGTAAATAATAATACGTGAATTATGAAATATTATCTAGAAATACCAATTATTAAAAAAAATGTATACCAACATATTAACGTATCATATTATAAAGAACATTCAACAAACGCTTTATATCAATCATATCTATTGATATGATTTATATATTTTCTTTGGGTCCGTTTCCGCTATGTACTTTTTTTCCGTTCTTAGAAAAAAAACCTTTTAATCAACAGACTACTGTGTTTGTGTCGTATAACCATGAATTTTACATTTTAATACAGTCAAACTGCGAAATAATGTTACAGTTTTTCTCTAATATGATAGTCAGATTACTAAAATGAAATCGCGAGTTTAATAAATAATAATCTAAAAAGCTTTTTAGTAATTTTTTTGTCTTTTTTTTATTACAGGTGACAAAAAATTCTGTTACTTTTGCAAAAAATTCTATCACACCGATTACATGTATCTCGCATGCGCGAGGTTAATCGTATTATAAATTTTTGTCACCCTGTCAGAAATTATTTTGTGTATCAACATTTAAAAAATTCTATTACAATTGTAATGTAAAATTTCGTGAATTTCAAAATATTTTTAACATTGTTGCTATTCATATACACTTAGCATCACTAAATAAACAAAATTTGACAAAACTTAAGTTGGGGACCATTGGATTAGAAGAATTATTATATTAAAAACTGATTTTTATCCATTTTAGTAATATTATTTTCACTTGTACCATTTGTACAAATTATTTTTGCTTCCCCAGAGAGAAAGCTTTTTTATCTCGAAAACGCTTCAACAAATTTCAATAAAATTTGGATGGTTTATTATGCTCATAAATATCTAAATTTGGACATAGGAATTTTTGAAAATATCTAATTAAATTTTTTTGAGCACCTGTTTCCATTGACAAAAATCGTTTTTGATAAAATTTGTTTCCATGCTCAAAATAACTTAATGAATAAAAAAATCATATTCCTTGTCTCAAAACGAATCGATTAACCTATATGTGTACGTCTGCATGGAAAGGGCCCATTTTGTCGATTTTATTTTCTCGAGATATTCGCATTTTTCTAAAAGAGCTTCAGATTTTCGAATTTTTTTTTATTGATGAAAAACAAACTACGTCATGTGGCACGTCGAATCATGAGTTTATCCTAACTTTATCGCAATTAAAAACATAAAATAATCTTATTTTTATTTTTTAAAATGCATGGGAACTATGGTAATAATAATCTTGAACTTTAAACTCGTTTTTCTCAAAACTAGGGTTTTAACACTTCTAACTTTGAATGCTTGTAACTTTGTGAATTTTTTATTTAAAAGAGTCCAAAACCTCTCAAAATGTTCCAAATTTAATGAAAAATATGGTTATAGGTACAGATAAGTCCAATAGTGCCAAAGTGGGCCCTTTCCATGAGGACATACAATTATAAATATTTAGGTAATAATAATAAAAATTATTTGATTTCTTGTTTGGCCTATACGATTATAAATAAATTATAAATAAATAATATATAAATAAATATAAATAAATATATAAATAATATTGTAAATAATAAATAAATTTGGCATTTACAATTATAAAGTTTATATATATAAATAAATATATAAATAATTTTGTAAATAATAAATAAATTTGGCCTTTACAATTATAAAGTTTATAATTGAACAAAAATTCGTAAAATAATTCATATTTTCATGTTTTTTGCATTAAATTTTTTTTTTAATAATGTCTCCAATTATCATAAAACAGACTTCCACTTATAGTTCGAAAATTTAAAAAAAAAACATGTTTTTCGCAATTTGTTTATAAATTGTTTATAAACAATTAATTTCTTTCAATGTTCTGGACCTTTTAAAAATTGGGAAAAAATGTTAAAATACACTTAAAACTCTAAGAAATCAAAATCCCTTGAGAAAATTGACGAGTGATAATTTTTTTTGGGTCATTCCATCAGAAATTCGTTTGATCGAAAATAGATATTTTTTTTAGTTTTCTGTGTTTCTTTAGTATTCTAGGTGCTAAATAAGTATGACAAAAAGTTTTGCAACATTCTTAATTACTTATTTAGCACCCAATTTAGTAAAAAATAACGAAGTGTAAGCAAAAGCAATCTAAATTTCTCATGGAGTGCCCTAAAAAAATAATCGCTTGTCAACTTTCTCAATGAGTTTCGTTTTCTTAGAGTTTTAAGTCTATTTTAATATCTTTTTCCGATTTTTAAAAGGTCCAGAACATTAATAAAAATTATTGTTTACAAAAAAATTATGGAATTTATTTTTTTTAAATTTTCTAACTGTAATTGAAAGTTTATTTTATGCCCTTTGATTCTATCTGAGGTACACTTTAATCGGTACACTTAATTATGAAATTTAACCTTCTATTTAAAAAGTGTTAAAAATGTTAATTCCGCAATAACTTTTGTAAAAAGTTCTTAAAAATGTTTTTGTTTGGTGGAAATATTTTTGTGATCAAACATAATAATTTTTTCAATATTTGGATAAGAAAGAAAAATCTTATTTTATGCTGATTTAACGAATTCTGGGTCATTTATAAATAAATTACACCCCAAATTTTCAAATTGATTTTATTTTGCTTTAATCGCCGGAACTATTTTAAATTATTGATAAACTCCAGAACTATGTAAAAACTGCCTGGAACTCCGATAGAAACTTAATTTTTTGGAAAATGGGGTGCCAACTTCACATGACTAACTTTTATAGGTAAAAAATTTACCTAACCTACAACTTACTTCCAAAATCTATTTAAATTGCAACTTTAAACGCTAATTTAGGGAAAATTGTTGCATTAAGAAGAGCAGAACATTGATAAATAATATAAATTGAAAATAAATTAACTCTACTTTTTAAAGTAACCTTTTCTCTCGAAATAAACAGTAAATATCTTCTTGTGATGAAATTTTGTCAGTCAGAGATACTAATTGAATTTATATTTTCTGACTATTTCACAGTCAACGAGTGCGCCCTATTTGAATTAGTCAAAAATGACTAAGAATTAGTCATTAGTGACTAATTCATATTTAGCGAGTAGTTTAAAAACTGCTCCTCTATATTAAATTTCTAAGAACTACGTATTCGGTTTCGAAATCAGCGACCTTAAAAACTCTCAGATACCAAGTCTCTTGAGGATTTAACAATTTTATTTTAATATAATTTTAATTTAATTTTCATCTTAAACCCGGCATTTTGAATTTTTTTAACTGGCTTTAGATTCGTAATGAGCAACCCTATACCAGTACAAAAATCCATCCCTTTGTAAAAAAGTGTATGACTGAAACTAACGTACACGTCAAATTTTGTTTTCAACAAAGATCATATTTTTTTCAATTTATTAGCTACGACGAAAGAACATTTATAACATTTCAAATAGAATATATCTGTGGCTGAAAGGCAAAAGAGCATAACTCCATTTTCATAGTTTTGAGATTAACGAGTTTCAATATTCTCTTAGTTCTGTAAAATCGAAAAATCAACAAATATGTTTGGTTTTTGGCGTTTAGTCTTATTATTTACTATACTTTTAAAATATGTGTATCAAATTTAATAAAACGCACATATTTTTAATAAATATATTTTTTCATATATGTTGTTGGAGTTATGTTGTTTTTGCAGTTTATTTTAACATGGAAGTAACTTTAAGTTGTTTTTGAATATCATTTTAAAAACCATGGATTTGATTGCCACGTGCAAATCAGATTTAGAATCTGAGTTTTAAAATGATAAAGCAGAAAAAATATTTGCGAAAAAAGTAAAGAGAATAATCATTTATAGATAATTGTGTCGTTAAAAAAATAAATTTGAACGTATAAATTTGTATAAATAGTTATAAAATTGGTTATAAAATTGGTTTGGTTTTATTTTTAGCATTTTAATATTACCAAATTGCTTTTACTTTACTTATCACTATTGTCAATTTAATATATTGCAAATAAGTTTTTTGCAGGATTTTTGAAATTTTAAATGCTTTAATTGTTTTTCTTAGCTTCAATGGAGTTCTGCTGTTTTACCATTTTTCTAACGACAGAAATGGACTTGTGTCATTAGATTATTCAATATTTTCTATGTAAACAAATATTGTTATCATTTTACAATTATGAAACTTTAAAAAGCATGTCTAAAAGAGTAGAAATCTGATGTTACCTGAAAATCGAAAAAATGGGAGTTATGCTCTTTTGCCTTTCAGCCACAGATATGGAGATGTTACTAAAAATTAACATGCTTTTTCATCGAAAAAAATTAATCTAGAATAAAAAATTTAGTGTAAGAGATGAAATTGAAGGATAACACAGCCACACAAAAAAATAAAGTTCCCTGGCCTAGGTATGAGACCCATATTTTTCTATGTATTTTGATGCGCTGAATCCAAATCCGTTATCAGAATTGGCATAGCACGTCTAGGTTTGACCCTAACCTCAAAATCAATAAAATGACACTTTTTGTTAATTACACGGAAAAAAATCTTCAACTGGAACAGCAATAAGTTTCATTGAAACAGCGATATGTTTCACTAGAATAGCGAAAGATTTTGCTATTTT
This sequence comes from Ganaspis brasiliensis, assembly GCA_037103525.1. Lineage (NCBI taxonomy): Eukaryota > Metazoa > Arthropoda > Insecta > Hymenoptera > Figitidae > Ganaspis > Ganaspis brasiliensis. The sequence goes on along the minus strand of JAZKLR010000009.1, from coordinate 4,026,332 downwards.
AGTGAAACATATCGCTGTTCCAGAGAAACTTATTACTATTCCAGTTGAAGATTTTTTTTCGTGTAGAATCTGAACCCGACTTAACTTTAATACATGCCTAGGGTCAATAGAAAGCTTGGTTTATGACATTTAAAACGCCTTTTTAGAAATTGTTCTACGATGGTTTTTAACGAAGTTATGATGTTTTACTTAAAATATGACTTTTTTCCAAATGTTAAAAACACATCAATTACATAGGCACACAAAAAAAGAAAAGTGTCATGGCCGAGGCACTACACTAGTGTATTTTTACGTATTTTTTTACGCTGAAACCGAAATCCGAATTTCTGGATTGGCTAAATTTTTTGAGATAATCTCAAAAAACCAAATCTAAAAAAATTTCAAAACCACCAAAAAAACCCCAAAAAAATTTTTTTTTAGCTGAGACACTACATTAATATACTTTTATGTATTTTTCTCCGACGAAACTGAATCTGAAGTTGAAATTATCAAATTGGCAAATTTTTTAAAAATTATCTCAAAAAACATTTTAAAAAAACACTAATTAAAACACAAAAAAAATTTTTTGGCCGAAACACTACTCCAATGTTTTTCTACGTATTTTTGTCCGCTGAATCAGAATCTGAAGTCAGAATAATCAATTTGGCTAAATTTTTTTAGATATTTTCAAAAAACATCTGAAAAAAACACGAAAAAATCGATTTTTTAAGCTTATCTCAAAAAAATCTAGCCAATCTAGCAATTCTGACTTCGTATTCGGATTCAGAGGAAAAAAATACATAAGAATACACTGGTGTAATGACACTTTCTTTTTTTGTGTGTCTGTGTTATTGATGTGTTATGGTGTAATGGAAAAAAATGATTTTAAGTAAAACATCATAACTTGGTGAAAAATCATCGAAGAACAATTTTTAAAAAAGCGTTTTAAAGGTCATAAATTAAGCTTTCTATTGGTCCTAGACATGTATTAAAGTTAAGTCGGGTTCAGATTCTAATTAACAAAAAGTGTCATTTTATTGATTTTAAGGTTAGGGTCAAACCTATACGTGCTAGGCCAATTCTGATGACGGATTCAAATTCAGCACATCGAAATACATAGGAAAATATGGGTCTCATACCCACACTGCAAAAACATGGTGTCTTAAATTGGACAAAAGTGTCTTAAATTGAGATACTTTTGGTGTCTAAGACACGAAAAATGTCTTAATTTAAGACATTTTTGAACAATTTAAGACACCTGTTTTTGCAGTGCAGGCCATGGAACTTTATTTTTTTTTTGTGGGGCTGTGTAATTATTGTTTTGTCTATAGGGGAGGTGGGGGTAAGACGGGGTACCTGCCTTAATTAAGAAACTAATTAACCAATCGTGATCATTTTTTGCATAACGTAGCACCGTTACAATAGTTTTTGATTGGCCAAGTCACTGATTGATGAAACCGAGTTTTTTATTTGTTACATGAAAAAAACTGTTTTTGACGATTTTCTTGTCATTTTTGCATTTTATTTAGAACGTGTTTGTTATTTTAATAACAACATTTTATATACTATATAATTTTTTTCATGTTCAACAATGATTACACTTGAATTTAAGCACTTGTTTATTTCCGTTTCGAAACATAATTTTTAGAAATTAATTTTTTAATGAAATTCCGTAAGTGGAGGCAAGACGGGGTATAGGAAGTGAGGGCAGGATAATGTACTAAAAACCAATCATTTTTTTATTTTATGAAAAAAAATCTACTTTTGGTGATTTTACACAATATTTATAACGTTTTGTTAAGTAAATAATATATTTCAAATACATATATTTCGATTTTTATACTACCCCGAGTCGAAATTTTGAGGCTACTTTAACGCTACATAGTCCAAAATTTTTAGGAAATAGAGGTTTAAAGTAGAAGCAAATTCAATACAATTTAGCTTCTACTTTGGTGCTATTATTGGAAGAAATTTCCTGATTCCGCGATGAGAGCGTTAAAGTAGAAGCTAATATTCAACTATATTAAGGCCTCTTTTGACGCTCAAGACCCCCTTTTTATTGATCTTCTAAAGTCTAAACAAAGAAAGAATCTGTTTTTGCGAATAAAACTGAAATTAATATGAATGAAATTATAAAAAAAAATATAAAATAAATATTCAAAATTCATGCGCTTTTAGAATTCGTCACACTTAATACACACAAGCTGGAAATAGTCTAAACTTATTAAATAAATTATTATAACGCAAGTGGGGATTCGAACCCACGACATAACGACCTACGCACTTATAATCTAACGCACTAACCACTACGCTACCGACGCTTATGAACTTAATATTTAATTTTCTCAGTGTCCTTATGATACAAATTACGAATAGTTTTTTTAGGACTTTTCAACAAAATTGTTACATATCGACAATTTCTGAATGTTTACGGAGATTTTTATGTATTTTTCATTTGTTTAAACAATTTATTATTGTCAAGTTACAGGCTGATATTGATTTAAATCATTGAAGCATTTGCATTAAAATCATGATTTAAATTAAAAAAAAACTTTACAATTCTCCGGATGTCTAATACTGCATGTAAAAAATCACAAACCATAAAAAAAACCAGAAATTTGGGGATAAATCTTAAAAATTTCAATTTTAATATTTTAATCTTTATAAAATTTAAATAATTTGGCTAATATAGATAATCAAAATACCTACGATTTACAAATTTTTGATATGAAGATAGCAAAAAATAATATCAAATTTTTATATCTTTAGGTCATTATAATTTAAATAAATTCCAAACGTCAATAAACTCATATTCCAATTTTTTCAAACTTTTAAATGTCAATTAATTCAAATTTAAAGACACATTAGTTAATGCAAAATAATTAAATAATATTAATTATTTTTCATATTCACAATAATCCTTTTTTTAAGTCTTACAATATTTGTAATTCTTCTTTAGTTTCTAATTCAGTTTCTTTTTCGAAACTGTTTAAATTTTATCTTATAATTTCTTATTTTTACAAAATTTAAAGATTTCTTCTCCTTTTACTAATGATATTTTTTGTTGTTGTATTTGTCATTTTATTTTATTGATAAATAAATTATAAATAATAAATAATAATCATTATTTATTATTATTTCGTTGAGTTTCATAAATTTTTTCATATTTTTAAAAATAAATACGCTTATTTTTTTATTAATGCACCTATTCAATTTGTTTTTAAATCTTGGATAGTTCTTGCGAGGTTTTTTGCAAACTTAGTTCTTATTCTTTTATAGAATTTTTAGATTTTCTTTATTTTTCTAAATTTATTGTTGGACTTGCTTTCAGTGTAATATTATAAAAATGTTTTTGGTTTAATTTGCCCAAACTTTTTTTTTCTGAAGGATTTTTAATTTTCTTTTCTGGACTTTTTATATACATTTTTTTAATTTGATTTTAATTGATTCTAATTTTTTAAACAAATTATTGCTAGTAATTACTAATTCTTTACAAATACACCCAGGAAAATACAAATTTTTCCTAATTTTACAAATTACTGGGCTCTGGTTAGAAAAATAAAAATTATTGACCATAAATTATTATTTTTATATTTTAAAACAATTTATTATTGTTAATTTATAACATTTAAAAACACCTAGCAAGTAGTATTTTTTTAATTTGTTTATTTTTTATATTGAAAAAATAAGATATTTATCAAAATTAACAACAATCACCTCTTAAAATTGTTTAAACAAATTATTGTTAATAATTGTTATTTTTTTACAAGTGCATCTAGAAAGATACACATTTTCCCTAATTTTACAAATTATTGGGTTTTGGTTATAGATTAAAATTTTTTCCTCTTAAGGGCCAATCAGAGGAACAATTATTGAAGAAAAAGTTAGTTTAACTCCCGTTTTTCTTATATGTTAAATAAAAAAGTATATTTCAATGGAAAAAATGACTGAGTTTCACTTGCTGCTTTAAAGTAGAATAAAAATTTTCATTTCTTTATAACTGGAAATGTAAAGCTTTAAAAGAGCTGCTAATTTTAATGATTGGAAAAATGAAACATGTGTATAGACGTAAAGTAGAAGGAAATATTATTATTAGAAGTAAAAAAGAGGCTAAAAATTAAGAAGTCGTTAAGTAGAAGCTAAAGTTCCTCATGAGCTTCAAAGTAGCTTCAAAATTTCGACTCGGGACCCCATCTTGCCTCCAGGGGGTACCCCATCTTACCCCCACGTTTTGTAAAATGGAAAATTTGAATTTTTTTACTTATTCTTAATTCTATATTTAATTAAGTAACAAATGTTCGAAATAAGACTTTTTCATGGAAGACTGATTGCTAAAGATTATTATTATAATAAATAAAATATTTTTGAATCGATAATATTAGTTTTATTGAGCTTCAAACCTTAGGTACCCCGTCTTGCCCCCACCTCCTCTATTTTTTTTATGATTAGAGTACAAGAGAGGGCAATTATGATGAACGATAGGTATAAGTATTTGGAGTTAAAGTGAAAAGTGCGATGTATGGTGGCTGCTTTTGACACGTTGAAAACTCATGTCGTGAGTGTGAATGCGGCTTAATACAGAAGTACGACCACCACGTAGCCACGAAGCTGCAGTGTGCGCGTCGTCTAGACAGGAGGTTGTGGTGGCCGAATGGTGAGGGAAGAGCATAGCATTCGAGACAAGGGGCAAGAGGAATAAGAGGAAAGGAGACTCATGATAGTAAGAGGTAGTGACGAGGGGGAGGCAGGTTGTGCAGGAGAGTGGGGGGTATGATAACCGGCTATCATATCTCAGGGCCGTCTCTGAGTCCTGTCCCGTCCCGGTTCCCGTCTTCGCCCCCCAGACCCCTTCTGCAACTGCACCCCAATTCCTCTTGCTCCGCAAACCCCTCGTCCAGGAGTCGACTGCAACGAGTCGCACCAGACGTTGGCGGAGCGTGATAATTCTTTCTTCTTCTGCCTTTTCTTATGTCTTTAGCTTTATCCCTTTATTTATTTATTTTTTTTCTTTTCTCAACTCTTCTTCTGATTCTTATGCTTTCTCTTCTTCTGATTTTTCGTATTTTATTTTTGAATTCTTGCACTTTTTATTCGGCTTTTGTGGGCTGTTTTCTTTTTATGTGCGATTTCTTCTTCTTATATGCTTTCTCTCTTATTTTGATTCCTGTTTTTTGTTCCTTCTTTTTGGTTGAGATTCTTATGGTACTGGTTATTCTTGTTTCTTATTTTTATATTCTTGCTGTTTTGGATTGTGCCCCTTCCCTTATTTGGCAGCTATCTTGAGAACCTGGCAGGAATTTTAGTGTCTTATCGAGAGAGAGTAGAGTGGAATTAGGGTCGGAGTTGAAAACTTTGAAGATGATCTTCTTTTTTTTTCTCAAAAAAGTGTTTGCAATATCAGCACCATTTTTCGAGTGTTTACGGGCAGCGATAGGTTGATAACGATGAGTAGTTTCTCGTGAAATGTTTTCGGGAGAAAATCCCAAGTTGCGAACTGGAATCTCGGGCACGATTTATCTACTGTTATACGAAAATGGTACGAGACACTGGGAAATTGGAAGAGGACTTACGACTTCTGGGAATTTCGAGGAGCGACTTGGAGAAATAAGGGTTATTATTTCGGCTTGTTTTGTGAGAGGATAGCAAATTTTGCTGTAAAGGATTCTAAACTAAACATTACTCAGTTTGGCAGGAACAAATTGTTAATAAGATAATTGGTTTATAAGTATATTAGTAGATATTAATTTTGTAAAAACTGTAAAGTATGAATTCTAACATTTGGTGCACGAAAAAAAATTATTAATTTCAAGATGAGGAAGAATTTATTAAGAACGAGAAAGATGTCTATGTTTAAGGTACTTTTTTTTAAAGACGGCACTTGTCACAGAAAGGGTTCCATCGCTAATCTTCTTTCTATTGTCCGACAAAAAGTAGTTCTAACGCGTTGACAAACTGGAAATTGCATACGGTGCACCTGCCAAGGGCCCGGCAAAGGTCTGCCAGACAAGCAGGAATCAACTATAAGATTATGCGCATGGTGCAAGACAAGCTGTGGACGAAAAAGTGCCTTAGGTTTGTTCTGAAATCGTCTGGCTGAAATTTCAAATATTTCTCAATATTTCCTATAATTAAATTCCTCAACATTTTTGTTTTACTTGTTGTAAAAAAATTCACGAAGGAGCATAATTTGTGCTTAAATTTAGCACAAAATGCAAAATATTAAATAAACATTCTATTGTTTAATATTTTAAATAATAAACATGTTTGTTAACAACATTCACAGTATTGATACAACTTTCGTTTTTCTTTATTATTGTATTATAAACAAAAGCCAGCCTACAAAAATACTCTTGCATACAAAGCACTTCATGTGAAAGGCAATTTACTTTTTTTTCCATATTTGTATTTTTTTCCTATTTCGTTTTACTTTCCTCCATTTTCTATGCATCACACAGTAATCCTGATAAATTGGTCGAGTATTCATTAATTATTTCCCATATGCTAATTACGAAAACATTGCGAATTTGTATATTGCAATTGACAAGTGACATACTCAATTGCTCGCTATAGTTTTTCGTCTGTAACGATAATAGCTGCATTGGACCCAGGAGACCAATATCCGACACAGTCCATTTCATGTGGCAGATTATTTCGAATGTCGTGAAAGGGAGACTGATAGGACAGGACGTGTTTGAATGCGTGTGTGAATGTGTCAAGTAACTCCCAGATAGTTGAGTCTGGTCCATCCAAACTGGTTAGGGTTACTGTATAGAAACATCGGTAGTCTAGTCTACAGCGATATTTATCATCTAAGTCTTTCGCAAAAATATTTTATCAACATTTTTTTATTTTTACATTCTCATCTCAAATGAGAAGGTATTATTTCATGTACAATTAAACTTGATTTAATGTTTTGACTAAATTCGATTTCCTCTTCCTATTTATTATTTTAATTCCTGTGGTATTATATTATTTCGACTTTACACGAATAAAAGATACACAATCAGATCTCGGCGTCAAATCTCCTGCTTAATATTTTTCAACCATATTTGTGGTGAAAAAAACTATAACTAGTAAACATAACAATTATACAAAGGAGTCTTCCATCAGAACGATGTTTAACTTCTTCGACGGCAAAGCCTCTCCACTTGATCCAATAATTTCAGCGCATAAATTCAGTATAATAATTCAACAAAATTTAATTTACATATATATAAATTACTAAAATTTTAAAACATTAATTTTATTAAGGTTATTCAAAAGTTAAAATTCAAAAAAAAAGTTGCAGCCTTCAAGAAAGAAAAAATTGTTTATTTTATCGTCTGCTGGAAAATTGCATATCAAGCATGTTTATCAGCACAGAAAAAGTACAAAGGAAAATTTTATGCAGGTAGTTTTTACTACAGCTCTTGCAGCTATTTCAATTGGTTTGAACTGTTCAATAATAAACATTAATGTTGGTAAAAATTATTACAAAGTCAGACAAAAATTATCATTATTTCTTTTTGCGCCAATAATAACAAAGATTTCAAAAAGATAAGACATTTGTGAATATTATTGTGTTAGACTGAAATCGAGTAAAAAAGAAAAAAGTTTATTCCCCCTAGACAGAAAAATGGTGAATTTCGAAAGTGATTTTACGTGAATGGAAAGTATTTAAATTAGTGATTTCCTGAGACTGGAAAGAAGCGCAGTGGTGATTCCAGTGCAATGGCGTGAAGAGAACGCGTGATTTCGGAGAATGCAGCACTGATTGAGGTTCGTGATGCGAGTTCCATGAGAACTGAGCTTTCTCCCTTGCAATTAGTGGTTCTCGATTAGACGGGGAAACACCTTTAGCGCATATATTTGGCGATCATATAATACGGGAACGAGGACGACAGGCGGCTGGCGATCCAGACGGCTGATAAAAGGCGCGTTCAAATCAGGGTGCTATGCGAGTCACGCGTAGCCCCGAAAGCCCGCACTCTTGAGCACGCTCTGACAACTCGTCACACATAAACAAATTCGTTTCCAGCAAATTATCAGTCACCATTTTCTGGACGTTCAACTGCCACTATACATTTCTTATCCAAAATAAACGACAGTATTTTGTTTCTTTATTTTTTATTAAATGTAGAAACACTCAAGTATAATCACTGAGGCCGTTTACACCTCCTATCATAAAGTACACTGTTAAAAAAAGGAGTTGAAATTTAACTCCCTACGGGACTCTATAAAAGTCGCACGCCTTGAAGAGTTGAAGTAAAGAGAGTTAACGCTTAATCCTTCAGTCCCCACTCTTCTTAAACATGGAGCGTATGAGACTCACTCACCTTGGAGAGTCGATTTTTAACTCTAAAATCTCAACTCCCAACTCCAGCAACCGTTAACTCCCCAAATTTTTAACAGTGTAAGTGGTCGAGTCCATACCAAGTGATCACACCAATTTCAGTCATATTGAGTAATATTTACGAAATTGATATTTTGGGTTCCTTTAGGAGTAAAAAAAATAAATTTTATTTATTTTTAAAAAATTCAAAATATTTTCGAAAATATTCAAATTCAAAATTTTGAGTACTATTTTTTTTGTTTTATCATAACTTCTGTAATTTTGAAGCAATTGAGATCATTTTTTTTTAAATTACTCGTATTTAAATACTCTTTCAAGAAAAATTATAATAATTAAGAAATTGTTTATAATTAAATTTTTATTAAAAAAATTAAATTATTTATTTAAACAAAATCTAAAGTATATCATCGTTCTTTTTCAAAAAATTCATAAACATAGCCTATAATGTGCTTAAAAATTTAAGCCAAAGAAAAAGATGGTATGTATTATAGTTTTTGAGAAAAAAATTATTAAGTTATGCTAGCGCGGCGCGGACCGGTGTCACCGCTACTCAACGCGTAGTTCCGTAGTAACCGAAATGTATGTATATTTTTACATAATGTAAATATAGTTAGTGTATTATATTTAAATTATAAGCTTCAGAAAGTCACACTGATCTTTTCATAGTACATGGACATCAAACTTTAGAATTAAAAAAATCGGAGAAAATAATTAAAGTAAAAAAAAGTAATTAAAAATTGGTAATTTATAGAAAAATAATAAAAATAACTAAAAATTGGGAAAATTATTAAAATTTAAGAATAATAATTGAAAATTTGTTAAATCAATTGAAAAATAATTAATATAATTAAAAACTGGTAAAAATAAGTGAAAATAAGTGAATAATTAAAATAATTTAAAACTGAAGAAAGAAAAATAATGGACTGGTAAAATTATCAAAATTCGCGATGTTCAGGGGTGTTAATTTTTTTTCTTATGCAATTTTAGACCTAAAATTATGGGGTAATGTCAAAAATAGAGAAACAAATAATTTGCGGAGTTTGAGAAATTTATTCTAAGAAAAACTTAAATTTTAAAAATTAAACTTCTTTCACAATTTTCATTTTTTCCATCGACAATTTTTTTGTGGGATTTTTAAATGATTTTCTACAATCCATCGTATGGATTTTGAAAAATAAAATTTCGAAAATGACCAAAAAAATATTGTTTTTTAATTTTTATGTAATACCATAATTCTACATCTTAATTGATGTAAGAAAAAAAATGACACCTCTGAGCATCAAAAATTTTGTTGAGTTAAAATTTCACCTATCTCTTCCCTTAAAGAATGATAAAAATAGTTTGAAAATAGTTGAAAGAAGCAAGTTTACAACGACCATTAAACAATCAAATTGTTACTCCTCTTGACTTATACGAGTGGGCAAAATCCAGTTTAGAGAAAATTAATGTAGAATTTTGTAATTACGCAGAATATGAAGCTGAAAAACAATTGTTAAGTAAAAGATTTAATCAAGCTATGACCATTAAAGGTACACAAAAATTTCATAATAATACATACCATCTTTTTCTTTGGCTTAAATTTTTAAGCACATTATAGGCTATGTTTATGAATTTTTTGAAAAAGATCGATGATATACTTTAGATTTTGTTTAAATAAATAATTTAATTTTTTTAATAAAAATTTAATTATAAACAATTTCTTAATTATTATAATTTTTCTTGAAAGAGTATTTAAATACGAGTAATTTAAAAAAAAATGATCTCAATTGCTTCAAAATTACAGAAGTTATGATAAAACAAAAAAAATAGTACTCAAAATTTTGAATTTGAATTTTTTAAAAATAATTAAAATTTATTTTTTTTACTCCTAAAGGAACCCAAAATATCAATTTCGTAAATATTACTCAATATGACTGAAATTGGTGTGATCACTTGGTATGGACTCGACCAAGTAGCTTAAAATAAGGCATACTTAAATCGTGTTACATACATTCAATTCGAGTCTGCGCAAAACGTCTGTTGCCATGTTTGCCAACATCACATTTGACATATTTTCTATCCCTACACTGTAAAAACAAGTGTCTTATTTTAAGACATTTTTGTCCTCACTTTTAAGACGTTTTAGGGTGTCTTAATTTTAAACCAATGAGAAAGCATCTTTCAAAATTATTTACCAATGAAATAGCTTGAAAACACCGTAAAGGTACTTTCTCACCTCAGTAGCTGCCATGGGAGTGAAGGGTTGCGACAATTCAAATTTTCATTGTCTGAACTCTTCACTCTCACACGTTACCATAGCAACCTTCAGCCAGCCAGCCAGCCAGCCGAGGTGTGAAAGTGCCATAAGACTCTTTCTTAATGTCTTGTGTTTTAAAATAAGACACTTAGAAGACACCAGTTTTTGCAATGATAACCTTTTTAAATTAAAGGTTCGGAAATCGAACCTGTTAATATGAATCTAATATAATGTTGTCAAACCTGGCTGCTGGTTTTTTGCGCAGACTCGAATATATGTATGTAACACGATTTAAGTTCTAAATTTGAATTAGTTAAAAATAATTAATTATTAGTAAAAATATAGCTAAAAATTAGTTAAAATTTGACTAATTGAATTAGTAAACAGAATTTTACTAAAATATTAGTAATTTTGACATAACCTAAAAATGAATTTGACTTATAATTAGTTATTTTTTACTAAATTGTTTGTAGAAATGTAACTATTTCAATTAGTGACTGTGTTTTTTCTTTTAAATTAGTTATTTTTAACTAATTCAGATTTAGAGAGATACACTGCAAAAACATGGTGTCTTAAATTGGCCAAAAATGTCTTAAATTAAGATACTTTTAGTGTCTAAGACACGAAAAATGTCTTATTTTAAGACATTTTTGAACAATTTAAGACACCTCTTTTTGCAGTGTATGCCTTAGTTTAAGTTACTTACTTTATGTTAATTGGTGTAAACGGCCTCACTGTGAAAAATATTTTGTTGGTTTAAAAATAAGTGTTTGTTTAAATGACTTTGATTGAAATATATTTTGTTTAATGATAATTTTCTGTTCACTGAAAAAAATATTTCCGTGGAACTGCAATAATTCTGGGCAGATTGGCAATATTTTATTGCTGTTTTGGGAACTGCCATACGTATTTGTGTTTTAGCCATACGACTGTGTGAAACCGCGAGTGACATTGTAAGGTTAGGTAAAATCGACAGTGGCGCACCGATGCACTGAGAAAAATGCCAAGTTGAAAATTACAAATGGATTGTAAATTAGAACCAGTTTGTAACTCAATTTTTTGTAACTTTACAACGTTAGACGTAGCAAAAAAACGAAATGTTTAGTACATCGGCAAAAAATTTGTAACGATACAAGAAATTTGTAAGTTTACAACGTCAGACGTGGGACATATTTCGAGTCACGTTAGACGTGGTAATCTTACAATCCTCTTGTAATGAGTACAACGGACTGTACCAAAGCAAATGTCTTGTAAAACAACAAATATGATTGTAATCATGATAAAATGTTTGTAATTGTACGATCGGAATGTAAAATTCGTAAAATTAGAAAACTGAGATTAACCTCGAAACCTTTGCGCAAATTTGGCGCGCATCACGTATATATATTTGTAAAATAATTCTCTGATTTTTCTGATTTTCAATTTTTTGTTCTCTTCAGAAATATATTTCAACGTTTTTTAAATTATCTTCTTAATAATATTTTAATTTAATATTTAAAAAAATATACATGAACAATTTAATTTTTGAAGAGTTTCTACTTTTTTTTATATATTTTTGTCACTGTTTCATTATCTTGTGCTTCTTTTTTTTTATATTTTTTCATCTCTTTAGTAAATTACTTACAAATTAACATTTAAAGATTTTAAATACGGATTATATTTAAAAAAAAAAACATTTTTTGATTTAAATAAAAAAAAATTGGATAAATAAATAAATCAATTTTTTTTTTAAATCATGATTTTTATCAGCACTGCTTTTAAGAATAAAACAAAATTTTCTTTTATTTCAGCTGTTTTTTTATTATCTATAAAAGAAAATTCCATGTCAGGGAAATTTGTAAATTGAGTTTTATTAAACGTTCTTTTAATACATATTAAAGAATAAAACTAAGGGAATCTTAAAGAAAACCCAGCCAATTTTGAAAAAATACAATCTAATGATCAATTTTAGCAGCCATCTAATTTTACATTTATTTTTTTTTTTAGGGAACAGAACCTTTTCGTAATCCTACAATGCTACAATTCTGTTTGTAAAAGGTACAAACTTTTTGTATTGTTACGAAAAACCTTTCCGAACATAACCTTTTCGTAATTCTACAAATCTATTTGTAAAAGTACAAACGCATTGTGTATATTACGAAACTATAGGTAACTTTACAAATTTTTCGTAAATCTACTACCTCTAACGTGACTCGAAATATGTCCAACGTCTCACGTTGTAAACTTACAAATGGCTTTTTTCTCAGTGTGCATTATGTCAAACTCCTACATAACCTGTCAACCATAATTAAATGTCTAATCTGATCACAGTATTTTTTTTCAGTGTTTGTTTAATAATTTGTTAAAATTAAACCAAACTTGTGTTTGAAATCTTTATATAAGAAATAAATATATTTTATGGTTGATTCAAACATATTGAATGCGCAGAAGACTTTGCGCATTATATATATTTACTTTCCCAGTAAAAAATGTGCGCGTGGTTTCTAGTGATTACGCATGTTTTCCGATTTTTTAGAACAAAAAATTTGGTCTACTGGTACACGTAAAGAAAATTAATTATAAATTTTTTTAAAATGCTTTATAATTTAGGGAAAAGGTAACAGAAAGCGAAATTTTTCTTACAAGGAATTTTAAGTTATAGAAAAACCATTCGAATCATTGCTAAGTTATTTAAAACTTTAATACAGTCTGTAGCAAATTTAATATAATTTTTTTAAAGCTTGAAATTATCAATCTGAAATTTTCAATTTTTGATCCTTTTTCCCTAAATTGTAAAATACTTTTACAAAATTTATAATTAATTTTTTTACGTGTAGATAATGGTTTTATAATGATGCAGTTAATTGAAAATTTTTGCAGAAGTGAGTTTACAAAAATATTGACTTACTTAAAGTAACCTCACTGCAAAAACATGGTCTCTCAAATTGGACAAAAATGTCTTAAATTAAGATACTTTTGGTGTCTAAGACACGAAAAATGTCTTAATTTAAAACATTTTAGAACAATTTAAGACACCTGTTTTTGCAGTGCTCAAACTATAAATAGTGCTTTATACTCTCTAAATCTGAATTAGTTAAAAATAACTAATAAATAATTAGTAAAATCGTGCCTGAGTTTTAGTTTCAGCAATTAGTTAAAAATAACTAATTATTAGTAAATAAATGACTAATTGTTAGTAAAAACATAACTAAAAAATAGTTATAATTCGACTAATTGAATTAGTAAACAGAATTTTACTAAAATATTAGTTATTTTGACATAACCTAAAAATGAATTTGACTAATAATTAGTTATTTTTCACTAAATGATTAGTAGAAATATAACTATTTGAATTAGTGACTGAGTTTTTGCTTTCAAATTAGTTATTTTTAACTAATTCAGATTTAGAGTGTATAGAAGTAAGAAATAAAAATTTAACTGACGCGGAACATATTTTGTGTTTAAAATAAAAAAATAATATGTTAAAGATACACCGAAAAAAATGCTTAGGCGATTTAACTATGCTCTTGGTTACGAGAGGAGCATAGTTAAATCGCCTAAGTATTTTTTCGGTGTAAAAACTTTCTTTATTAAAAATAAAATTCTCTTCGATTAAAATAAAAACTGGGTGAAAATTATCACAATTTCTTGGACATTACGCTTCCATGTAAGCAAAAAAATTTGCTTTCTCCTAGAGGAAACAATAAATTAATAATATAAAAGTTAATTAGAGAAGTTATTTAAATAAAAAGAATTTTAAATGCAAAAAAAAAGAAATGAAAAATCATGAATTATTTTACGAATTTTTGATCAATTATAATTTTTATATAGGCCAATCGATTAATTTTGAGATATTTCGGTATTTCTTGATTTATTTTTGTATTCACTACACTGTTAAAAAAGGGAGTTGAAATTTAACTCCCTACGGGACTCTATAAAAGTCGCACGCCTTGAAGAGTTGAAGTAAAGAGAGTTAACGCTTAATCCTTCAGTCCCCACTCTTCTTAAACATGGAGCGTATGAGACTCACTCACCTTGGAGAGTCGATTTTTAACTCTAAAATCTCAACTCCCAACTCCAGCAACCGTTAACTCCCCAAATTTTTAACAGTGTAGGTCGTATTTTTAGCATGGAAAAAACTTTGGAAAAAGAAACGATTTTTTTCGATGAAAACAGGTGCTAAAAAATTTTTATGGGGTATTTTCAAAAATCCCTGTGTCCAAATTTAGATATTTATGAGCTTAATAAGTCATCCAAATTTTATTAAAATCCGTTGAAGCGTTCTCGGGATATCCTAGTGACAAAAATGGCTATACACACACATACACACACACACACACACACACACACACACACACACACACACACACACACACATGCACAATACATCTGGAAATTTGCTTAAAAACGAAAATTTACGCTTTTTAGATGAAAATGAGTCGATTTAGACTAGTTTTCGAAAATCGAAAATCTAAACAATCATAAAGCTGCCTCTATGAGGAAGGAAAATTATTTTGTTGAAACTAAATGAAATGTTTCTTTGAATCAAACAAAAAATATGTTTATATTAAGCTTAATTATATTTGACTATATAACAAAGTGAAATTAAGTTTAATTCAAACATATTATGTTTGATTCAAACCAATTGTTTTCTCAGTGCACTATAGCTAATTTTCTTGAAATGAAAAGTAAAAGACAATTGTCCTGAATTTTTTTTCTGACTGGCATTCTTTGGTGGAAATTTCATTTCATTTCTCATTAATTATTCACATCACGGCTAAAAGTGTATTGTTTTATTTGATTAAAAAAAAATATTCGACAAATTTCTGATGAAAATTCAAAATTGTTATTCCAGGCAATATTTCTCGCACAATTCTCGCAACTTCTTGATATTCAGTTCAAGTTTGTGATTCTTTCATCGAGATTTTGTGCGTGCAAAGTATGTCGTAAATTTTCATGTCAATTCGAGTTCAATTAAGTAAGTCAATTTCGACAAAAATGTACCTACTTAAATCCCGAATTGTATATTAAAAAACAATTCTCAACGTTTATTTTTTTGGTGCACTTAATTTCCAGGTAATACAATTTTTTGATCCAGTTTGCAAACTTTATAGGAAAGATAAATTTTGAGGGCTAGTAGAGGCGCGGTTAATTATTAGTTATTTTAGGAGAAGCTTACTTTAACATAAATATAGAATACGACCTCCAAGGGATTAAAATCTTCGTGCTCCTAAGTAACGTTATTAAACTATGATTATGTCATTCTACTAAAACCCTTGCTCTAAAGGGTTTGTGCAACTTTTAAAATAAATAAATGTACAACATTTTCTTTGAAGGAAAATACTTTTGAAAAATATTGACTACAAGGACATAAACTATTCTGAGAAACATAACATTTTGAGCCGCAAGTTTACAGAGTAAATCTGAATTGCAAGCATAAAGTTTTACTTCTTCATAATCTTTATATCTGGTACACGCATTTTGTAAAAAGAATCTGATTTTTTATTGCAAGCAGACACGCAAACAAAAGCACTTAGCCTTCCTTTTATTGCAAGAAACAAACAGAAGAGAAAGAGTTACGTAGTCTCAGTTTCACTTCAATCGCTATGATCGGAGTGCGATGAAGCTTCTGAGAAACCATCGTACTTTGTGTAGGAGGAAAAATGCTTCTGACCACTAAACAAAGATTCAGAAATGAGAACTGTGCTTACTTAAGTGCACATGCAGTAATCTTAGCAATAAATGCACTTGCTATATAAAATGGAGGATTTTTTAAAGCAAGAAATATAAGTATGTATAGTCAAGCAATTAAGAAAATAGATTGACGTCAATCCATTTATCAATTTATACATTAATTATCTTTAAAATTGTTATATGAAACAACTCTAAATTTTTGAGTAATCAAAAATTCCAGAGGTCTCAAATTAAGAAAGAGGCCACTTCTTTTTACGATTCTATAAAAGGATTGACCAAGTGTTTTTGAAGATCCTAAAACCAGCTAAGGAATTTTTTTACGATTGGTAATTTTAGCTTATATTTTTTAAAGACTTTATAGAGCTTCGAAACAACCTTTTCTGGAATAAGAGAAAATAAATGTGAAATAAAATATTAACCAGGATTGCAAATTATGATGGGTATCGTAATGGAAATGCGTACTCTTCTTGAGTCTTTGAAGAAAAAAAGAAAAAAAAAGAAGAAGGCTCGTCTTGTGGTCTTGAAAGTTGGACGGAGAAATAATTCTCGAAACAGGAGCTCTAGGAGTGGGAGGTGTAGTTTGGAGGCACAGGAAGACGAAAAAAAGAAAAAAGAAAGATGTCGGTGCAGTGGTGCAGTTGACTGCAAAGGGGCACTGGTCAGCCTCTATCTTCCTTTCTGATGTTCAACAGGGTACCGACCTCGCTCTCTTGCAGGAATAATCTGTAACTTTATAACCTGGATACTTTCATGTTCTCTAATTTTTAAAACTCTTTAATTATAAAATTCATTTCAAGCTTATATTCTGATGTATTTAAGCATTTAGAATTTCCATGCTAATACAAATTGTAATATCATTCTTTTAATTTTCTGGAAAAATGTTGAAACTCGACTACAATATTTTTTATCATGCGCATCAGATGATAATAATTAAATGTGGCTGCACAGGGAAATAAATAATACTCATTATTATCTATATTATACAAACACATACTGATTTCCTTAAATTTAACATTATAAATAAAACTTTTTTTAAACCAAATTAGAGTATTTTTTACAGATAAATAAAATGAATCATGTTATGATGTATGAGATTTGTCTCGTCAGTCAATTAATGACGGTTACTTAATTAAAGAATAAAATTGATTAAATTAATTAGATAAAGGAATAATAATTTCGATAGTGAATTTGCGGCTGGTGAGAAATTACATCAATAAATTTTACTGCTCATCTCAAGATATTGTCACTTGTAGTAAGCATCAATCCTGTGATAAGAGTTGCGAAGTTCAAAAGCGGATACTATAACCCAAATAAGCAATTCAATATAAAGTTAACCAATGCTTTGTACACTGTATACGTAAAAATTCTCGTCAGTATATATTACAAAATCAGTTTAATTTAATCATTTATATTTGCTTTATCTGTCTACATAAATTGCTTTTCATCTAATAGTAATTAATATCGGATGATTAAGTTTTTCCATTCAGAGAAAAATGTTATATAAAGCAGTGTTCTCTCTGATAATAATGAGAAAAATTTAAATTTAACGATAAGCACATTTGCATTTCAGTGTACGTGATTAATCGTTACACATTCTCAACTAAAGGAAAAATGTAAATTTTTCAAAACAGTCGTAGACAGATTGTAAATATTTGGTTTGTCTGGGTTTATTTCGAATTTATAATTTAAAATTACGAACTTACTGGCGTTAAAGTTCTGTACTGAGTGAAATGGATACATATAAACTTTATATAAGTATATTTATACTTATACGGTATACACTATATATACATATACTCGTGACCTAGTACATAGTTGAGAAGATTTTAATGGGAGAGCAGTGCTCTACTGCACGAAAGAACTTTGAAAGTTACCTTCCAACGTCTTAGGCACTATGTGAATATTATGTGGGATAAGATTCATAAATTACAAACCATACGAGAATGCAAAAATCCGTTATAGAAACTTTTAAAGAGCATTATTTTGATATTTTTTCTACAACCCAAGAGTACGCATTAACAAATTTTCTACTAACAACATTATTGGTTGGAAGACAATCCGGTTAAAAATAATAAACCAGTTTAGCTAAATAAATTCCGGTTAAATTCACTAGATAATCCGGTTATAATTTGTGGTTAAAAATTTCAAGATAAAATATTTTAGTTAAATAATTTTACGGTAAAATTTAACACAATAACTTGTTAAAACAACTGGAAAATTTTAACTGGAATTTTCCAACACTATTAACCGGGATTTTTACACTAAGAAAATAAGTTGACCAAATATAAACAATTTTTGATTAAATTTAGCAGAGAGAGATTGTTGATATAGCACCTGCAAAGATCTTTGTTTATTATTAGCAGATTAAATGCTACTACTGTTAACCTTGAAGTTTGATTGTGATCGCCGGTATCTTGTGTGTTTTGTTCAGAGCTTCTTAACCTAGAAATTGGCTATTTTCTCAGTGTAGTAAGGCCTTAATTAACATTTTTTCCAGATAAAATAATCGTAATTTGGTTATTTTAACCAAATATATTTTCAGTGTGTGAACTCTTGGACTATTACACTCTATTATAAATATTATAATGTAAATGTAACTTTTGAATCAGCTACTAATAAAACAGACTAATAAAATTATGATTATTATTAATTATTTCAAAAAGTCTAATCAAAATGGAACAAGATGAAAATTCAATTGCTAATACATTTTTCGTTAGCTGGTTTAAGTTTTTCTTTTCTGTTGTTTTTATTAGTTACAAAATGATGGAATTTATTTCTTTTACAGCATGGTGACAAACTGTAAAATTCTGCCTGTTGAAAGATGTTTATACATAATTCAAGCTTTCATATATGAATCGTTCATTCGACACGAAAAGTCTACGTCGACCCAAATGAGAGAATGCGTAATACATATATTACTCACATACATATATACAACCGTCTGGCTACTGCCTGGACCTACTATATGTATCTCTGAGTCATTAGGCATAATAAGTGAGTAAGTCTCCTGCATTTTATTCCTTTGAGTTCACCTTCACCTCACTTCTTTTTCTTTCCTTGTTTTCTTAAAATAAGACATTTTTCCAAGAAATCAATTATTTTTGTCCTCCTCTTGATTCTGAGTGGGCAAGAGAAACAGGTCAATTTTTAAAAAGCGTCTTCCCGCGATTCAAAGAATCTATAATAATGATTTAAAACATTGTTTCTTTCCCATGAATAAAAAAAACTTTCTTATCTCCAAGTTTTAATCAAATTCTGCTAAATATCCATTAACCCGAAGTTTGGTTTAAAATCTTACATTTTTTTCAGTTCATGAACATTTTTAACCAAATATGTTTAGATACCTGCTATCCTTTATTTTTGTTCAATTCCTTTGTTTTCAATTTAAATTCTTTTGTTATTTCATTTCCTCTTAAAGTCATATTTAGAGACATATATATCTGCGAAATAATACTTGCCACGAAGAGATAATAACACATGCACACAGTACCAATATGTAGATAAAAGGAGGATAATCAGGAAAGCCAGAGGTTTAAAATTGTCTAGACGTGTTTCAGATAAACAAAAGCCTTGCTTTTGATGAATCAACGATTCACATGTTTGAATGTCATAAATGGAATTTTCTTGAAAAGATAAGAAACCCCGGAACTCTTACAAAAGGATTTTTGCGGAATATAATATCTTGACTGATAAAACTAATGAGTTAGAAGAAATTAAACACGTTTTATACGAATTTTGAATATTCTCTTGAAGAAGATAGGAAAAAGCAAAAACTTAATTGAGAAAGAACCGTTAAAAGTCTAATATAAAATTCAGACTGATAAAAAGAAGATAGACGACTCTTGAACACGATTCGGTCAGGCAAAGTCCATTTTCTTAAAAAAAATTCTTTGTCAGAGAAAAAATGATTACTTTTATTTTAAACGTAATGATAAAAATGTATTTATAATTGTTCTAAAGCTTATAAAAATCATAAGATACTTATTCCTTATTAATTACCTATAAGTATTAAATAACTTTTCAATCTGATATTTTCTTTGTTACTTTTAATTTCACATCAATGCAATCGTCTGTTATAAAATAACCTGTTAATTATAATTAGTTGCTACTTAATTTAACAATCATTCATTAAAAATGCATTATATTTGAAGATTAATTTTTATTTTACATTGAGACTATTTTTTTATTAGAGAAGTTATCTCAATGATAGGCAAAGATGTTTAAAGCGGAGTGCTGAGTTGGTTGAAAGTTGTTTCCAAAGACAGAGGCGGTGGTTGTTTGATGTAGCTCTGGCGTTCCACATTTCCCAGTCTACATAAAAAATACTACATGAGAGGCCGACGGAGATACAACTCAGTTCATCATTGCTGACATTGTCCCTAATACGTTGTCAACTTAAATGGGCATTAAATAGAGGGAGTTATCAAGTTTCATTTTTTTTCAATTTATAAATTGGGGTTACAAAAGTTTCCAAACTCGTCTCATATTTATTTTAAAAATAACAAAGAAACTATATCTCAAATTAAAAAGTTTTCATCATCATATCCAACAAAATTTTTCCTGAGAGACAATATAATATTAAAATTTTGTGAAACACTTCGATAATAAAAAAGACATAAATTAATTAATTACGAAACATTCGAGCGCTGATAAAAAAATTTCAAGCATTAATTAAACAAACTTTTAAGCTATGATTACTAAAAAGCACTACATTTTAACTTTGAATTTTTTAATACGTACAAATGCATGTCAATCAAGGTAATTAAATGTACGTCAGTTTCAATTCATTAACAGATTTAAGCTGATTTTTTCATAATATGCAATAGTTTCAAAGTAAGACATTAATTTGATTGATAATGAGAGCTGACGCAATAAATTTCGTGCATCACCAGGAGTTGATGATATTATTAACAAATCGCATAAGGAAGGCAGGTTATCCATTCACTCATTGGTAACGAGTCAATCAAATAATTTTTTGCGACAATTATTTTTCAATTGCACAAAGTGTAAAAATTATGGAAGGAAAAAGTTCGAAGATTCAAACATATATGACATTCAATTTCAAGGATATCCTGAATTCGCATACGTGTATAGAAACAGGTAAAATTTTATAAAATTAATATTGACAAAATTATGTTGTTAAAAAATTATTAATTGTTATTAAATAATAATAATCTCCGTAAACTCCTGAAGTTAGTAAGTATTTATATTTATTCATCTTTTTCTGTCCACGTTTTAAAGTCTGAAGTGAAGTTAGTTAGTATTAATATTTATTCATCTTTTTCTGTCCACGTTTTAAAAACTGAAGTGAAGTTAGCCCCTGTTATTTGATTGATTTTGACTCTCTTTATCAGGAAATGTTTTGAAATTTGAATTGAAATTAATGAAATAATAATTTTATAATTAATTAATTAATTAATTAATTTCTTTTGCTTAAAAATAAATTCTGCAATTTTTCTTGATTTTTATCAATTTATAATTCATTATTTTTGCATTACTTTTAAAAATTGCAATTATTTTAATCAATTTTCGTTATTTCTGCAATTTTTTAAATATTCTCTTTAATTAAAATTTGTTAAGTAATTTTGTAATTATTATTATTTTTTAAACATATATTCTATGATTTTTTTTTATATTTCTCTCAAATTTTATTTAATGTTTTCAATTTTTAATATTTAAATTATTTTCATCATAATTCAATTTTCTTTCTTAGTCTTAAATTATTTTCATCATATTTCAATTATTTTTTTCTATTTTTAATTAATTTTATCATTTTTCAAATAATATTTCTCGATTGTTAATTATTATTCTTATTTTCTAAAATTATTTTCTAAGATTTTTAAGAATTTTTCAAAAATTCAATTGTTTTCTTTATTTTTTAATTATTTTTATTTGTTTTCATAATTTCAAAATTTGTTTATTAATTATCGTAAATTTCAATTAGCTTATTTCTTCAATTCTTTTCTCCAATTTTTAGTTATTTTCTTTTTTTAATTGATATTTCTAAGTTCTTCATGTATTTTTTTCAAAATTTCAATTATTTTTTCTTCATTTAAAAAAAATTCTGTAGTTTTTTCAATTATCACACTTAAATGTCATTTAGTTTTTACAACTTATCATTGTTTGTATCATATTTTAATTATTTTCATCAAGTTTTAAAATTTAAAAACATTCTTCAATTATTTTTCAAAATTTATTTTCTTCATTTTTCAATTACTGTCGTTCTTTTTCTTGTTTTTTTTTTCATAATTGCCAAAAAGTTTTTACTCATTACTCTTTAATTAAAACTTGTTCCGTTCAATTTTAAATTATGTTTATCTTTTTTCATTTATTTTCTCTAATTTTTAATTATTTTCTTTTATTTCAATGAACTTCTGAAAGTTTTAAGTATTTTTCTCAAATTTTGTTTAACTTTCCTTTATTTAAAATATTTTATGTAATTTGTTTAATTATTTTCTCAAATTTTAATTATTTTTTTTAATTTTAATTTATTTATCTCAATTTTTAACCATGTTTTTTCAATTTTCAATTATGTTCTCTAATTTTTCATTATTCAATTTTGTTTTAATTTACTTTTAAGATTCTCGAGTATTTTTCTCAAATTTAAATTATTTTCTTTATTGATTTAATAATTTTTATGATTGTTTAAATTAAGTTTTCCAGTTTTTAATTGATTTCATTATCTTTTTCAATTAATTTGCAAAATTTGCAATTATTTTATATAATTTCAATTACTTTTTGCAATTCTTTTTAAATCTAAAATATTATAAATTTTGTCCTAAATAAATATTTATTTTATTTATATTAATTGATTTTTAAATATTATATTTAAAATATTCATTTCTTCTTATTAGATAAATATTATTTACCGACTTGTTACATTTATTATTGTATTTTATAATTTCTAAAATACATGAAACACTAATCGCGCGTGTTTTATTTTGCTAGTTTAATAAATAAACTTTGTGTTATTTGTATTTGTTAACAACAAATTTTAAAAAATATTAAAAGGCTTTCGATTGTAGAGAATATTGTAATGAGTTAAATAAACTATTTAATGGATGATTTTAACAATTACGAGATCTTATAACAAATGAACTCAAGAAAACCTCCAATAATTTGGTTAGATGTTTTTTTAATAATCCTGATGAGTACATGTGAATGTCGACACATGTTGTCTATTAAAAAAACATATAACCAAATTATTTGAGGCTTTCTTGAGTTTATTCGTTATAAAGCCTAGTAAAAATTTTCAACAAAATAAAATATTGATTATAAAAATTTAATAAGAATTGCGAACACATTTTGACAAAAATGTGAACTGTTTGATAAAATTTGCAAACACAAATTGTTACACATTTATTATTTGACAACAAATTTCAAACCAATTTATGTTTCTCTGAAAACTGTACAATTAGGTCTGTCAAAAAATCACTAATAAAATGATTTTGTATAATTCTCGAAATTTGTATGCAAAACAATTGTAACAAAATTTTTCAATTGGCGATATAGCAAATAATAATTTTTGCCACAATGACAAAAATTTATGTCAGAATCATTAACCTAGCGCATGCGTCGTTATATTTGAATTGTTTAAAACTGATGTTGATTAAAATTAGAACTACAATTGTTTGTCGTGTGAATTACTTGAATAAACATTTATTTTGAAAACCGTCTTGGGTGAATTATATTTACAAAGAATTACTTTTGAAAATGACCTAATTGAATTATTTAAAAAAACTGGCTTGGGAATATTTTTTTTAATAGAATGAAACACAATGCTATGACGATAATTATTTATCCAAGTGATTTTCGCAACTTGGTTCTCTTTTTATATATCTGACTCTTTTTTTTTTTATTATTTTTTCAGTACTTAAAAGCCATATGAGCGCAATTGAGCCAGGTCAGCTAAACTTGAATACCTATGCTTCACAGTTTACACGGTCGACTGAACCCTAACAAACAAACTCAGCAGTCTCATATTGAAAATGAAGGCCCTTACTTTCCAGGGGACGTCCAGTCGACTCTCTAGACACTTTTTTTTCAATGAATTGCATAATCGTCTAGACTAGACGATCTCTTTAATGTTCTTATCGTGACGTCAAGGTTGATTCATCGACGGAAGACTCTCAGTCATTCTGGAATTAATTATTACCGTCTGAGACCAAAGTGCAAAACTTTCCATGCAATTTTTAATAACCTTCAAAGCAATAATTGTATTTTCTGCTGTAGAAATTCTTGAACAAATAAAATAGAAATATAATTCTGGTCCAAAAGAATTTCATTGGACTTAAAAATTCTTTAAATTTGCAATTACAAAATTGTGAAAATTAGTTTGAAAATTGATATTTCAGAAAATATTTTTAGCAAAAATGTTTTTGACAATATATCATATTGTCATTATTTAAATGTTTTAATAATTTGATAGACAGTTGATTTTCGGTTGAGATGAATTATTGGACAATTCTTAGCCCAATAAACATGTTGCATGAAAAAGACCGAAGTTGTTCGGAGGAGGTCGAGGTAAAGATCATTGCAACATTTCGGGTCTTGACCTCGTCAGGGACTAGGTCGAGGTTGTTGGTTCGGCCAGTTGTAAGTATCAGGTCCACTGGGCCCGCCCCTGTGTCCTCATTTTTTAATTCTCCTCGTTCTTCCGGTTTTAAGTTTCCGGATTTCAATTCCAAGGGTGAAAGTAAGACAGTAATTTTAATATTAAAATAATAATCGATCGCAATAAACAAAACATTCAATAGCGACAATCCCATTTTTAATGGATCCAAACATCAGAAGACAACAATTTCAGATGATCCAATTTATAATTCAATTAGACTTTCTAATTTTGAAGATTAAAATTTTAATCGATTCAAACGATCCATAATGTTATATTGCTTCCTCATAAAGGAAGTATTTATTTATTCGTTTAATTATAATAAAAGTTTGGTTATTCGTAATTAGCATGTTATAAAACTGAATGACATTCTTTTCCAAGTTTTAAAGTTAAAAAGTCTCGTGTTAACAGAAATATGAGTAGTGTTGAAAAGAATGCTAAGAAGGCATTTAAATGCTCGTGTATAGCAATACTTTTTTCTTAATCTTGTTTTCCCGGTCTTCCTTTCTCTATACAAAGTTTTTTGCCCCTATTCAGCGTTGCGACATCAATTTTTTGCAATTTAGGCTGATTCCTTTATAAAGCGCGTCTGCTTGGTGAAAGCCAGACACAGGTCATAATACGTTGTACAATCCTCCGATGGGCAAATACTAGTCGCGTGAGTCTCGCGTACCTACTATACAAGTTGTACGTGTTTTGCACGCGAAATATTTTAAATGTCTCCCTACTTTTCAGATGTTAAGCAGAAAGTTTCTCAAACTCACACCATTTCATTTTCCTTTGAAATAGCTAATATTGCTCAACTTGGAAAAGTAAAACCTCAAGAATATTTTTGTGAAATATAAAAATAATACAAAACAGATTAAATTCGTTCAAAAATTAAGACCTTTTAACTTGAATTTTAAATATAGAATGCAACAATAAATATATAGTAACAATAAATAGTAAATTCCATTTGACTTTGGAGTTAATAAATATACTGATGAAAAAGATACTCAATTGTGAAACTTGAAAACCGTCAGCTAGAAAACCGCAGACGTCGTGTATGGTTTTCGTTGACCGCATCCGCAATCTTACAAAGCTGCATTCTATATACAGCATAGTGAGAGGTATAATTTTTAAACGCAAGAATTTTATGCTAAATATAGATGACTAAATTTGTTTTTTCGATTGTTAATTTTTAACAAAACAAAATCAACTGTTAGAAATGTTTCTCCCTAAAAAAAAAAAATCTTAAATGATTAATACTTTTCTCAAAGTTTCTTCATTTTACAATAAAGGCTCATAACAGTATTATTTCAAAATCTTAATTGCAAAAGAAACAATTAAAAATACTTTTTGTTTGAGGTGAAAGTTTTACGAAAACACGGACATTGTGTCATTTCCTGTTTGAACTTTAAAAGTAATTTTTTCTTTGAAAATTAACAAATTTAATTATTGTAGTATAATTTTGATTTCTTAGAAAATGATTCTTAAATGTAAAAACACAACCTTATTTCTCAATTATTATTTTTACAGACGCATTTTAAATGAGAAAACAAGTTTGGAAAAATGATATTTCCTGCTGTCTGGGAATGGTTGCAATATAACCGGAAGTTGATGAGCTGTACTCAGGAAGTTTGGAATAATATTTGCTCATATTCACGAGGCTAGGTGGAGGTGCATTTTGGCGGAAATGACGCTACTGTATCGCTAACGTCTGTCCGAGTTCCGGAGCGCATTTGCCTTCCCCTACCAAAAGTTTAGTTCTATCGACTTTCACGAATTTTTCATGTGGCATGAAACATGCAAGGACTCGTTCTGCGTTTACGAGGGTCGATTCGCCCGAATAACCTAATTCCTCACAGACTATACAGCCCCCTCAATTCACCTCATTCATCGTCTGACTCTTTCGTAATTCTAAAAATTTACAACTTGATATAAATTTATGTGAAATATTTATTTTAATATTAAAATAATATTATTAATAAAAAAATAATAATCTTTGTGTGAAATGATTGATTATACGTGATAAATTTTAGTTCCATGATCAAATCAATCCATCCTAAAAATCTTCCAATTAGTAATATAAAAAACAATTGAAAATTGCCAGACAAATTAACATCTTTTATTTAAAAGACTTCTAATATTATTAAACATTAGATTAAATTAGTGTGAAATTTATTCGAAAATAACGAGCTTCTAAATTTTTAAAATAAAAGAGATTTGTAGAGTGTATGCAACGCTTTAGAATAAAGACATTATCCTCAGTCTAGACTATGAGTCAATAATCTTGTCGAAAGACAGAAGCTTAATGCATTTTAATTAAAGTTTTAATTAAATGTTTAAAGGCAGAATTAGTTCTACATGAGGTAATTTAGGTTAATCTTTAATCAGTCTGGAATTGTGAGATCGATGATTAAAGTTGCGACCTCGTTTCTATTGTAATAAGGAGCTTCGTGTCGCAGACATAAACAGAAGAAGATAAAACTTGCAGACGAAGTACGTGAGATTTTTTAGCACGTGCTATAGAAAATAACATATACATTGAAATACCAGTAGCTTATCCAAATCACGAATACTACTCATACGGTGTTTACGTATATTAGCATTGAAAAAAAAAATTCTCTAGATGAGAAGACACGTTCTATCATTTCAATGATTACATAAATTGCGTTCTAAAAGCGGCAGAGATAAAGAGAAATATGCTCATATTGTCTCTAAAAATACTGTATCTATCTTTTATTTGACCAGACTTGAAAAGATAGCAAGCAAACAAGAAAATATGTACACAAAAAATATACGCGTTAAATTGTAATTTTTATGAATTATCAAAGACATTCAAATAATTTCTAGAGAAACATTAAATATGAATTGAGAACAAAAGATATTTTAACTGGAAAATGAGAAATAATTTTAATTCAAAGCAACGAATAATTTAACTCAAAAAGCGAGAAATAATTCAACTTAAAAGTTGGAAATAATTCAAGTCAAAAGTGAAAAATATACACCAAGTCGAAAGTTCGTAAATTGATAAAGAATTTCATTTGTATCAGTTTTCATCACTTGTGAATGAATCGTTTCAATAAAATTTATCTCACAGTCCGTTACTGCATATCAAGTATTTATAATTTCAAGTCTGCTGGACACTAATTGAACACATTTTTACGGATTCGTTCAGATGAAGAATCGACGCCTTAATTTATAGTAGGGCTTCAAATTATAGGATATCGTTCACAATTCTTTCTTCACTGTTAATTTATATTCGTACTGATACTTCTGATTGTTCTTTTATCATAAAAAATTGATATTCTAAAAAAAAATTAATATCGAATTTTCAAGACAAAGATTTTCAGGAACATAATAGATAAAGAGAATAAAAATAATGGAGAGGATCCCACAGGGATTTGATATATATAAAAGTACGAAAATGCATATAAAAGAAAGTTACACATGGAGAACATAAAGGAAACAAATTCCTTCTTCAATATAACAACCACCTATAGTTGGCAACATATTTCTACGAAGGCAATTTTCGGTATCCTAAAAAATTTCTCTTTTCCTCGTCAAATAAAATATTCTATACTACATACCTTTTATTTGTAACAAAACTTAGAATTTGTATAAAATATTAAGTTACTATAGTCGCACGCGACAGTGTCAAAAAAGTTAATAATAGTTATAGAGATATAATTACACTTTATCAATGATAGAATTGAGACTTTTTTGTGTCACAAAATTGTTTTGGACTAAATAAAGCTGCAACGCTCTTTTTTATACCAAATCGAATTTACATAATCTGAAATTGGCTTTAAATAAAACCAATGCAAATTACTTTAATCCATCACAATTTTCAGTGGCTGCAATAAATAAAAAAAGCAGTTGCAATTTTTTTCAAAATACATTTTTCAGGGTATTAATGGATTAAACAATCAGGGAAGGAAAGTTATTAATCAAGCTGTCAAATAAAAATTCAAAATATAATAAATGATGAAGATTACAAATTTTTAAATAATAAATTTTTTATTTTAATTTTAAGAATCTAGTTTATTATACCAGTTTAAAAGTTTATCAAACTATTTCCATTTGACGCATAATTTCTCGGATTCTCTTTTTCTCTCGCTCTATTTTTCTCTCTCTGGTTCTCGTTTGGCAGCAATATGCAAAACAACCTCGTCAATCTCAATGTCTCGTCCGCACTTCTACAGAATTTTCTGGATATATCCGCATGTCTGTATTCGTATATATTTTTACAAGAGAGAAGGTGTGTTTAAGTGCAGACATTTTATGCGACCTCAATGTCAACGATAAACCTTAGTAGCATGATTTTGCACTCAGGGGGAAGGTTGAACTTTCGTGGTTTCCTTCATTCTGATTATGGGTAAAAAGATGTTAGAAGCTATCGAAAAAGTTTTAACACTTTTTTATGGGCACTTTATACCTTATGTATGTTTTAGATAATTTTAAGTATAAAACCTACAGTTTGTCATTTCTTCGTTAACAGTGAATGAAAAATAATTTTAAAAAGAAATTATACTACATTTAGTCCAACAATGTTTAATTTACAATATATATACGTGAAAAAAAAAGTTTTATTAAAAATTAAAAGCCACTTTTTGCCAGTTTTCTTTGGTACAAAAAGAAAACGTAAAAATAAAACTTAAATAAAACCTTAATAAAGACAAAATTTTCTAATTGTAATAAAAAACAATTTCACACGTGAATTGAGAAATAAATTTTTTATTTTGCTTGCTGAAAAAAGTCGGTTAGAATTCATATCAGGGAAAGTATCATTTACTCAAAAACACCCAGACCGAAAGGCTCTGTTGATGTCAGAAAGTTGCTCATTATTTAGGAACGTTTTCTTCTTTATCAAAGGGAGATGCTGAGTTTTTCGTGTAGACATAAAAAATGTTTGATCATTTAACCTTTGAATACATGACGGCCGTGCTCATTATATGCTTTAATTCCCCTCGGGACAGTTGCTGACATAGCGAAGGGGTACAGGAGTCTGAGAAGGAGAAATCAAGGGCAGAATGAGAAAAAAGATATGGTAAAATCGAAAGGGAAATCGAGCTTAAGACGATAGCTTTTCCCAGCCAATCCCTGAACTGGATTTTACGCTGGTTTACTCACAAAATGATCCTAAATCTTCAGAAGGTTCCTTAAAGAAAATCCACGAGAAAAAAAGTCACATTTTAAGCAAAAACGGTTTTATTACAAAAAATTTAAAAGAGCACTCCTTTAGGTTGGTCCGTGCCTCGAATTTTTATTTAAAAATTATTGATAATTTGCTTTCAATAAAATGATTTTATTCCCAGATAAGGAGAAGGGCATCTTTCTTATACTATCTACTTCAAAGAAATATTGTTTTTTTTATCTTGATTATAGAGATTAAGAGGAACAATCTCAGAAGTTTGTTCAAGCGAAAGTGAGTTTTTTTAACAGTTTTTTTTTTGTGTTAAAGCCAGAGTTTTTCTTTGAAGAAACGCCTTGAAAAAGATGAAAAGATTTTTGACAATGAATATGGAAGATAGGAATTTTCAAAATATAAGTTAAGTATATAAAATTGCAAGGTATATAAGATTACACATTTTAAGAATTAATATATTTCTCAAATAATCTCGGAATAAGAAAGATCTACCGAACTTTTGAGCTTAAAAATTTCTATCATTTTTGAATATTTAAATTTATTTTTAACTAGTTTATACGTACCTACTATTTTAGAAACAAAAAAGCCAAATAATTGGTAGAGTAGTTTTATATTGATCAATTTTAACCAAAACATTTTTATAATGTTAGTCGAAGTTGTTTAATATTTCTCTCTAAATCTGAATTAATAAAAAAATATTTAATTAAATACTAAAACCATAAACAGATTTTCTCTATTTCAATTAGTTAAATACAACTATAATTATAGGGAAAAAACTATTATTCTGTAGTCAAAGTTGACTAATTAATATTAAAAAATGACTAAAATGTTTCGTAGACAAAATTTTTTAGTGATTTAACAAACACTAAAGCAAATTGAATTTTTTACTAAACTATTAGTAGATATAGTCAACGAGTTTTCAGTATGAAATTAGTAGTTTCTTAATATAATTAAGATTTAAAAAGTTAAACATAGTACTGAATTAACTGTATCAACTTTATTCAATTAACACTGTTAAGGTTTTAAAAAAAATTAATATCATATATAATAAAAATTTGTAGGTAAATATGCAAATTCTAGTAAATGTTGAACAACACTCTGAATTGTCGAAAAATAATACTAATTTATTAGATAAACCTTAACTTTGCCTCAAAGGGGAAAATACGTCGCCTGAATAGGAAAGAAGATTACATCCCCTTTTCGTCTGATGCATCAGCTTTAAAGGCGACCCAGACAGCACCGCCCGAAAAACTCTCCTCCACCCTAGCACCCGCGAACCCCATCCCTTGACCCTTTTCACGTACGTGTGGTCTGGGATAATATATAACACACGTGTACAACGTGCAGGGTTGAATTCGAAATATGAGTGGAGAGCCTCGGGCAGTTTTATTTAAACCATGACGGTAACTCGTCCGCGATAATGTACAAGGTACCGACAATTTTTCTAAGAGTTGAAAGTCATTATCTCATAAAGCGGAAGAAGATTATTAATTATTTTTAACAATAATCATTCAAAAGAGTTTTACTATCCAGGAAAAGTTAAATTAATTAATCAATATTCCTAATGACGGAAATAACTACTGCTGAATACTTAAATTAAAAACTAGCAAAGTCATATTAATTCAGATTTTGTTAACAATCAGTCTGTCAATGTCGGAGTATTCGAGATTAATGATAGAAAAAATTAATAGTGTTTTCCAAATTCTGATAAATAAAAAAAAAAAATTATTTAGATGTGACTATTTACACTGTTAAAAAAAGGAGTTGAAATTTAACTCCCTACGGGACTCTATAAAAGTCGCACTCCTTGAAGAGTTGAAGTAAAGAGAGTTAACGCTTAATCCTTCAGTCCCCACTCTTCTTAAACATGGAGCCTATGAGACTCACTCACCTTGGGGAGTCAATTTTTAACTCTAAAATCTCAACTCCCAACTCCAGCAACCGTTAACTCCCCAAATTTTTAACAGTGTAATAATTTGAAAATTGAATTTATGATTTAATTTAGCCAGTATTTTCTAATTGAAACAAAATATTGGGAAAATGTAACAAATTTAAATTTTGAGTCCCTGAACCTAAAGTCTCTAACACGACTGCATTTATTCAAAAGCTTAAAATGATAACTTTAAATTACGGATTAAAAAATTTTAAGATTGCCTTGAACTCCTTAATCATTGCCTGACCATGATTGACTATTACTACTTGAGTCCTATTACTTTAGATAACTGATTGTGGAGAATCTGGTAATATTGTGTCAAAAAAGATTCGTCTAAAACTCCCCGTTGACAAATCTTATAACTTACAAAAGCTTACAAAATTAAAACTGATTTAAAATAAAGTAACTTTTTCAAACACAGAAAAAATGCAACAATATGATTCTGGTAAATTTTTACGCTCGTTTTTGTTTGTAATTTAAAGTTGTCTACAAAAATGGATACACATAAAAACTTTCTTCATTTGAGGATAAAAACTTTCTTTTCCTGTCAAATTGTCATTTTATACCTGGTCGTTATTTTTATTTAAAGTGCGAATTTTAATTTTAATTATCAATTTATTCATAATTTTGATTATATTTATAATTAGTTAAGAAATAAAATTATTAATTATTCTTTGTATATATTCGGTATTAACAAAAATACATGTATAGTTTATGTAGTTCAAGATTCATTGAGAGTAGCCAACAAAACTGTCAACAAATCACACAAATTCGTTGAGCATACTTTAATTTAACTCACAGAAATACTTGCTTCTAAAAAACAAAACTCAATAAAAGAAAAAAGCTTGCATTCTTTGGCAAAAGTGCCAAAAATTCGACTAATTTTGCGTGTCCACCGTGGAGATAAAAATAGTAACACTGGAAGAAATATTCGTGAGCCCTGCATCATAAATAGTACGAAAATTATGTTCCCTTATGTTATGACGTATTCAACTTTATTGCGTGGGCGGCAGAATCACGTACCTATCTATCTTCACAGGCGTAAAATAAATATTATGTCCCTTTATCTAGTACAAATTTTTCATTCAAAGGAGAAAAGATAATTATTACCCCGAAATGCAGAAAATTGTTAGTATTTTAATTTTTACTAATGAAACATTGGTGGAGAAAATTTGCATAAAATTTAATAAGTCTGTGAACACAGCAATGAAAAAATCCTACTTTAGTAGAAATTATCATTAATTCGAATTACACGGTTGCTGACTTTTGATTAATTACGATTTAGTGAGAGTAAAAATAAAATATTTTTTAAAGACACTAATTTAAATGTCGAATACACTCTAAAAACAAGTGTCTTATTTTGTCCTCACTTTTAAGACATTTTGAGGTATCTTAATTTTAAACCATTGAGATAGTGTCTTAAAAATGCCTGTAAGACGCTTTCTAAACGTCTTATGTCTTAAAATTAGACACTTGTAAGACACCTGTTTTTACAGTGTAATGAACATTTCTAAAAACAATAAAAATTGATAACAAAAATTGTGGCGTCGGTTTTTCTTTTAACTTTTGCGGTTTCCACTTGTTTTTTGAAATGGTAAACCAGGGGTGGGTAGCGTCGGCTGGCGTACTCCCTTCGGATTTGGCAGCCACTGCACCGCACTTGGACGTCGTCCAAACATAATAAATTTCAAATCAGGTCATTGCTTCTCTTTGCAGTGTGATACACCGTCGCGAAACGTGTCCGATGCCGGGCGTGAAAGCGATGGGAACACCTTTTATGGAAATTTTGTAGGAAAACGATAAGAATCTCCAGTAAAGTGACTTGTTTTCACTTCAGATTATTTCAGCGAGGACTTGGATATATCTCAAACCACAAGTGAAAAACATCAACTTTAAATTACTCAAAAATGACTAATTTCGTAATAAAAAGTCTGAAATATTTATCTGTACTTTTTCAGATACAATCTTTCAATTAAAAAAATGTGTTATTTAATTCAGTTTTTTAATTTCTTACCGTAAGGCAGGAATAGGAGAAACTTACCTGAAACAAAAACGAAAATAAAAATTAATTTTTAATAATACACTGAATATAAAATAATATAATTACAATAATATAATGACACTGGATTTACTTTTTTAAGAAATTTTATTTGTACTAAAATTGTCATATCCTACAGCTCCTAAAACGCAAAATTATAGTTTTAGAGAATTTTCAATTGTACGAAGAAATTTTTTTTGAAACATTACAGCACTAATTTTAATATTTTTGCACTTTAGTTTAGTAACTTTAATAACATAATTAGGTTAATAATATCTGATTGGTTAATTTTATAATTCACGCTGAAAGTTTGTTTTTTAATTTTTGTTCGGATAAATAGAAGATTTTTAAACGAGAATTAGATATTTTAAGAATTCAATCAAATGACAATTCCTGCAAATGAACACGGAAAAAAAGGTCCTGTAGAGTCCACAAATCCAATTTGTAGACTTCACAAATACGTACAATTATGTCACAAGCTGTTTTGTGCATTCCACAAACTGATTTGTGTATTCTACAAATTAGTTTGTGTATTTCACAAAAATGGTTTGTTTATTCCAGAAACTGCACGGAAAAAATTAATATCCAAATTTCACTGTAAAAAGAAACATCTTAAAATGCATTGTAGTCACTTTTAAAACGTTTAAAGTATCTTATATTTCAGCTTCCATCTTAGAAAACTAATGCATTTTAAGACACTTTTGCTAACTTTTTGGAAACATCTTAAAAGTGACTACAAATATATCTTAAATTAAGATACTTACTTTTTGCAGTGTTGACATTTAATATGAGATTCACACATAAATTATCTCTAAAAACAAAAGTAATATGTAATAGAATCTTTAAAATTAAAATATGGATTTATATCAGATTAAAATATTAGTATTGTAAAGAACACATATTCTTATGCCTAAATACAATATTAGAAATCTCTAATTCTGTGATATGGGTGATTCTTCACTGAGTGGTTATTTTTACTTCCCCACTTAATAACTTTTAACCTTATATAAATAAATATTTAATTCTTTGTACAGTTATTCTTTGTTATTATGTTTATTAATATCATGATTGAAAAATATTTTTTTTTAACATCAAAGGACATGAAATGGTTGAAAACTCTTCAAATTTGCACTTTTTTAGGTTCTCCACATAGGACTCATGAGATTTAATACATTTTTTTTTAAATAAATCATATTTTTAAAATATTTTTATCTGTTCTAATCGACAGTTTATCTCAAAAGCTTCGTTTTTTGTGTATTGTTTTCCAGTTTTTATTAATAACTTTTGCGAAAATAATTTTTAAATACTTTCTCCACCCTTTTGTTATTTGGAACAGGAGTTTACATGTTTATTGTTTTTCAGTAATTTTAATCATTTTTATATTGAATTTTCACTGAATATTAATGTTATTGAGGTAAAAAATTTGATTTAAGTCCAACTTAGTTGAAGAAATAGGATATTTAGTTTTATAATTTCAAAAATTAATATTAATTTCCTGCGTATTTTAATGACATGTAAACTCCGGTTCTTCAAAAATAATTGAATTGTTTATATTTAAAATAAAATAAAAATAATAGTGGTATAAAATAGTCAAATCTATGCAGTATTCTGCAAAGACCTTTATATTTTATTAAGTTTTTCTGTTATAATAATTTATTTTCTTTGATTCGTAAACTCCGGTTTCTGTAAACTCCGGTTCATAAAATTCGAAATACATAGGAATAGTGTTTTGTTTTTTATAAGAATATCATTAACCTGAGTTTTTAATCAAAATATTGATTAATTTCTGTATAATTATTTACGTAATTATACTTTTTTTTAACTCGTGATCAAGTGTTTCAAGAATTTTCTTTGATGTCCTACAAATCCTCTAAATAAGCAAACATCCTTAGAATATTCGTTTAAGGTAAAAAATTAAATATTTTAAAAAAATGTTTGTAACCTTTAAAATTTTAAACTCAAAATTTTTTATATAAGACTAAGGGTGTTAATTTAAGCTCAAAAATTTTTTGAATCATATTTTAAAATAATTGTTTATAAATTGTACATAAGAAATATTTAAGAAAAAATATTTTTTACTTAAAAATTTAATGTTATCAAAAGTTACTACTTTGTGGAGAATCACCCATATATGGAAAATACACAATAAAAAAAGCAAATGACTGATCCAGCCGATGCATCGCAGCTACATTCACAATTATTATGCTTTTTATCTATTTTTTCAATTCTTTGGTAAAGAATTTTAAAATTATTATTAGAATAAGAAATAAAGTATTTTAATGTTATACATTCTTTAATTCCTCATTTTATACATATCCCATTACTAATAAAATTTAAATTATTGAAATTTAGAGCGAACGGATTACTTAGAATGTACATATGTTTTTTAAAATTTAAAAGAAAGAGTAAAGCGTTTTGTTTAAAAGAATTCGCCAAAAATAATTATTTTTTAGAGCACATTTATTAATAAAAAAATTGATCTAAATTTAGTCAAATCTTCATTATATCCCAAAAACCAAACATTTTTAAACTTTTCCGAATAATAAAATATGTTTTAGCATAACCTTTTTTATAGATTTCTAGGTTGTTAAATGCACATATCTCTAAATTAGAGATTTCATAAAGTGGCATTTTCTGACATGAAGTTTTGCAAAATAAAGCATAACTTATTATAAAAAGTTTAATTATAATGCCTAATTTAGATACATTTTTAATTCTCTGCAATTAAGAATTCAACTCATTTCAAATTTTGTGATTAATTTTTTTCCAAGTGAGCTGTTTGAGGAAACTATTATCTCCATTTGTAGATGGCACAAAAGTTTGTGTGAATTACACAGGAAATTTTTTTCCGTAAAAGTTGGGGGAAAAAATTTGGTAGAAATAAACACTATGTGTACATCCGCATGAAAAGGGCCCACTTTGTCGATTTTATTTTCCGAGATATTTGAAAAAGCATGGGCGCTAATGGTAATCTTGAACTTTAAACTCGTTTTTCTCAAAACTAGGGTTTTAACACTTCTAACTTTGAATGCTTGTAACTTTGTGAATTTTTCATTTAAAAAGATCCAAAATCTCTTAAAATGTTAAAAATTTAATGAAGAATATGGTCATATATATATATACCAATAGTGCCAAAGTGGGCCCTTTTCATGCGGACGTACACATACCATTTGGAAATTCTATTAAATAGAAATTCTCTTAATTCAAAATTCTGTTACACGTGCATTTTCTTAAACAGAAATTTCGTCGTATTGAATATTTAATGAACTAGAAAATTTGTTGTACAAAAATTCTGTTTAATAAAAATTCGACTTTATAAATTTAAAAATTTTTTAAAATTTATATTAAATAATAAATTGTAGATGTTGAATTTTATGGGCTTTAGGGTCAGTAATTGAAAAATTAAACGTCTGATACAAATTATTGAATTTTTCAGTTATACTGATCCTAAAGCTCATAAAATTCTACATCTACAATTATTAGAAAATATTCATAAGTCTTATATTTTCATAACCAATTTCAATATTTAGAAAACGAATCTGCATATCCTTATATTATTGAAATCAAAGTGTAGGGGAGACCGGGGCTAGTTGTAACAGGGGTAAGAAGTAACACTCAATTTTCACAGTATATTTGACTTTATGACTTCAAGTATTCGACTATTTTTTATCTTTAGAACCATGAGAATAGATAAAAACTACCAGTAGGCTACCAGAAAGCATAATAAGAGATTTTTTGTAAATGCGTCAGTTTTGACAGGTAAACGAGAAAAAATGAAATTCGTAAACTTTGATTTTTTAATACATAATATTATTTTATTATCTCTATTTTGAGCATAGATATTCTAAATATATCTGTCTTTACTATGCTATATTAAATTTTACTGAAAATAAAAAAATAATATTAAAAAATACAATTAACCTAACCTTCGTGCTTTGGGGCAGGTTGTAACAGTTTCTTGGGGTTAGTTGTAACATGCTTCGCGAGCATAATGTTTATATTTGTGTAACTACCAGGTAAGATTGCATGAAATAATATTAATATGTTTAATTTATTTCAATTCCCAATTGTGAATTTATAATAAAAAGAATGTAATAAAGAAAAAATTCAATTCAGTTTAATACTTTTTCTCACAGCTCCTTCTATGTGTCAAACATAACCTTAAATATAATTAAAAATAAAGAGTTCTAACTTTTAAAACTCGCTACGGAAAAGTGTGAACATCAACATCGGAAAAATATTGCTTACAGCTACATTGCAACTTAATATAAGGACTTTAATTATTAATTTTTATAATTGAAACAGTTAAAAACATTTTACAATTTTTTATTGTTTTCTTATTTAAGTTGAAATTGGTGATTTCGATGTTAAATAATAAAATAAACATAATTTCAAGATTTTCATTTACAAATTTGCCATAAACAGATAAGAAATAGTTAAAAAATTAAGATTTGATGAGAAATAAAAAATCATTGATTGGACAGTTTTGATTTTATGATTTATTATTATTAATTGTCAAGTTGAAAGACGGTTAAGTATTTTAATACAGTAAGATGTTGTAAAAAACTTATTGTGGTACTTATTTTTCGAGAACAATAATAAAATTGTATGATTTTATATGATTTTATTATTGTTACAATGTGCCCCATTGCTGTTACAACTAGCCCCAGCGCGGGGCAAGTTGTAACAGTCAATTTTTTTTTAAGAAACATTAATGGTAGGAAAAAGGTGTACTTTTGGATATTTTTTTTGCTCTGATTTGCTGTATGAATAATTGCTTCATCGATAAAAGCAATAATAGTTACAAAATACTTGATACATTTCACAATATATACATTTTTCTGAAAATTGTTACAACTAGCCCCGGCCTCCCCTAATGCAAATTTGGAAAACATTTAAGATTGACGAAAAGAAATCTGAGTAAAAACATATTTTCTTAAGTCGCCATTGAGTCGCGACAACATTTTCAGGGGTGGATAGCAATGAGGAATTCTTGCTTCTTGGTTCTGTTCGTTTTCTTCTTGTAGAGCAATGGACGCGACTTGGAATCACGCGAGTGTTATTAATCGAGGGCAGTGTAAAGCAGAGTGGAATGCATTTTATATTTCATCGCATCGAAGAATAATAATCAACTAAGTGGAAATTAACAATAGATGAAATTTAAAAATGTACAAGACGCAAGATTTCACGTCAGATATAAATAGAGATAAAATTTATAATTCCCAGAAATAAAATGTCTATCAAACTTGTTTACTTCGTTCATTCTTTTCGGTTGGTCCATTCTTCTCTAAAAGAATCATTTCACTTAAGCAAATCAAAATTTAACAAATCGAAGATGAATTTTTCAAGCGAACCGGATTTTTGAAACTAACCTGCTTCTTTCATTCGTACCTGATTTTTTGAAATAAGTTTTGCAATATCATTGCAAAAACAGATGTCTTATTAATGTCTTATGGTAAGACATTAAGACATTTTCAAACGTCTTATGTCAGTCTTATGACTTTGAAAAATGTCTTAATCACGGAATGTCTTAAATTTTAAAACAATGTTTGAGTCCTAAAAACAAATAAGACTTTTTTCGGTCTTGGATTCTCAGATATTAAACGCTTTCGGGAAAAGTGTCCTTACAGAAAAAACAAGTTAAGATTTTTGCTGGATGTAGTTTTCTGGTGAATAAACATCTTAAGGGCATGTGATGGAAAATGACGTCACTGGTGTAGGCAAAATTTGTGCGTAAACATTCTCTTAAAATAATAAATATTTTGACACCAAACTTTGTGGAATTACTTAAAGTATCATTAAGAAGGTCCCTCTGACCCAAGTTTGTTCAAATTTTGCTGATAAATTAATTTTTTTAATTTTCCGAAAATCAGCTAATTTTTTTAAAAATTTACTTTAAGGCAAAATTTGAACAAATTTGGGCCACAAAGTTTGGTGTCAAAATATTTATTTAGATCATTGTTAAATGTCATACTATTTTGATATTAAATTTATATATGTGGTTGCCTGTGCTGCATTAAAATTTTTACCTAAATCACATGCTAAATTAACAAAAATCTTTTTCAGTCTTATTTTAATATACTGAATTTCATTTAAGACATCTTGTTATAAGACACTCAAAAATATCTTAAAAATGATCACATAAATGTCTTAAAATAAGACACCGGTTTTTGCAATGATTAAAATTTTAATATATTATTCTAACATTTAGGATTGAGATTTCGTTAATGTTGCAATAAATTTTAGAGAAATTGATTACCTATATTTCGATGTCACTGCACTAATATTTTATGGAGAATTGAATGAGGATCAGATATCCCTTCAGGGTGATGTGAATTCTGCTCGTAATTCTCCATCAATAATTTATCACTCAACCGATAGTTTTGACGAACTGATGGATGCAATAGAAAAAAAGTAAATTGTTGCTTTAAATTTGACATTTTATTTTTCAGAGAATGGTTGCAATGTTAGTAAAATGTACTTATTTTAATAAATAAAATGGAATCGAATCGTGCATAAAGTATAAATATAATCATAATTGAAATATGTATTATATTTAAACATTCAGGTACTGCAGTTTAAGAATTTTATCATGTCAGTCAAAATTAATATTTCAATAAAAAGCGCATTTTCATAATGTGAAAAATGTTTCGTTTTATATATGAAAAAATGTAATGATTGGAAACATTGGTGGATTAAAATTAAAAAAAGTATCTTCAACAGTTATAAATAGTTATAAATAATAATTATAAATTGAAAATCGTTCTTCGAGTGGCAAGAAATTGTAAGCCTCGTGACTTCTCGTAACGAGAGACTTGCCATTGTTGAGTAGACATAATAATATGAACTCCAGAAGCCAGAAGGTCTAAGTGCACGCACGCACGCGTTGTTTATTGCTTGGTTTGGCCAATGTGCTTTACTCAAAGCTCAGTTAACCGTGTGTGTTCAAACGTCTCCTTCTGTCATTCCATTCTTTTTTTTATATCAAATACTTTTCTTCTCCTATGTCAAATAAGAAAGAAAATATTTGGGACGAGAATCTTAAGTCATATTTACAAACTTTTATTACAATTTAAAAAGTAAAGTACAATTTAAGGAGGTTTCTCCAAAAAATCGATTTTCTACAGATTCTTATTAAATTTTAATGACATATTAAATGCATTATTTTACATGTATGGTTCAATTTTTATTGAAATTTGACGTTCTGTTTATAAGATATAAATTTATGATGTTCACTGCAAAAACATGGTGTCTTAAATTGGACAAAAATGTCTTAAATTAAGATACTTTTGGTGTCTAAATAAACACGAAAAATATCTTAATTTAAGACATTTTTTAACAATGTAAGACACCTGTTTTTGCAGTGTTGGGACTTTTACATGGAAACTTTTACATATTTTAATTAATTAATAAAAAACGGCTCTAAAAATTTAAAAAAAAAATTAATATACTCTCTAAATTTAAATCAGTGAAAAGTCACTGGTGAATCAGCGCCAAATGAGCCACTGATATCAATCAGTGAGATTTTGACTGAGAATCAATCAACTTTAACTGATTCTCAGTCAAATATCTTACTGATTGATTCAGTAACACCACTGATTCAATCAGTTACATTTTGACTGAGAATCAGTGAAATTCCATTGAAATTTTCACTGATTCAAATCAGTGGCTCATTTCGCGCTGATTCACCAGTGACTTTTCACTGATTTAAATTTAGAGAGTAGGGGAGAGCGCCCGAGACGAAATTTTGAAGCTACTTTAAGGTTCATGAAGAACTTTAGCTTCTACTTAACGACTTCTTAATTTTTAGCCTCTTTTTTACTTCTAATAATAATATTTCCTTCTACTTTACGTCTATACACATGTTTCATTTTTCCAATCATTAAAATTAGCAGCTCTTTTAAAGCTTTACATTTCC
Organism: Ganaspis brasiliensis; assembly: GCA_037103525.1. Classification (NCBI taxonomy): domain Eukaryota; kingdom Metazoa; phylum Arthropoda; class Insecta; order Hymenoptera; family Figitidae; genus Ganaspis; species Ganaspis brasiliensis. The sequence continues at coordinate 3,984,481 of JAZKLR010000009.1, read as the reverse complement.
AGTTATAAAGAAATGAAAATTTTTATTCTACTTTAAAGCAGCAAGTGAAACTCAGTCACTTTTTCCATTGAAATATACTTTTTTATTTAACATATAAGAAAAACGGGAGTTAAACTAACTTTTTCTTCAATAATTGTTCCTCTGATTAGCCCTTAAGAGGAAAAAATTTTAATCTATAACCAAAACCCAATAATTTGTAAAATTAGGGAAAATGTGTATCTTTCTAGATGCACTTGTAAAAAAATAACAATTATTAACAATAATTTGTTTAAACAATTTTAAGAGGTGATTGTTGTTAATTTTGATAAATATCTTATTTTTTCAATATAAAAAATAAACAAATTAAAAAAATACTACTTGCTAGGTGTTTTTAAATGTTATAAATTAACAATAATAAATTGTTTTAAAATATAAAAATAATAATTTATGGTCAATAATTTTTATTTTTCTAACCAGAGCCCAGTAATTTGTAAAATTAGGAAAAATTTGTATTTTCCTGGGTGTATTTGTAAAGAATTAGTAATTACTAGCAATAATTTGTTTAAAAAATTAGAATCAATTAAAATCAAATTAAAAAAATGTATATAAAAAGTCCAGAAAAGAAAATTAAAAATCCTTCAGAAAAAAAAAGTTTGGGCAAATTAAACCAAAAACATTTTTATAATATTACACTGAAAGCAAGTCCAACAATAAATTTAGAAAAATAAAGAAAATCTAAAAATTCTATAAAAGAATAAGAACTAAGTTTGCAAAAAACCTCGCAAGAACTATCCAAGATTTAAAAACAAATTGAATAGGTGCATTAATAAAAAAATAAGCGTATTTATTTTTAAAAATATGAAAAAATTTATGAAACTCAACGAAATAATAATAAATAATGATTATTATTTATTATTTATAATTTATTTATCAATAAAATAAAATGACAAATACAACAACAAAAAATATCATTAGTAAAAGGAGAAAAAATCTTTAAATTTTGTAAAAATAAGAAATTATAAGATAAAATTTGAACAGTTTCGAAAAAGAAACTGAATTAGAAACTAAAGAAGAATTACAAATATTGTAAGACTTAAAAAAAGGATTATTGTGAATATGAAAAATAATTAATATTATTTAATTATTTTGCATTAACTAATGTGTTTTTAAATTTGAAATAATTGACATTTAAAAGTTTGAAAAAATTGGAATACGAGTTTATTGACGTTTGGAATTTATTTAAATTATAATGACCTAAAGATATAAAAATTTGATATTATTTTTTGCTATCTTCATATCAAAAATTTGTAAATCGTAGGTATTTTGATTATCTATATTAGCCAAATTATTTAAATTTTATAAAGATTAAAATATTAAAATTGAAATTTTTAAGATTTATCCACAAATTTGTGGTTTTTTTTATGGTTTGTGATTTTTTACATGCAGTATTAGACATCCGGAGAATTGTAAAGTTTTTTTTTAATTTAAATCATGATTTTAATGCAAATGCTTCAATGATTTAAATCAATATCAGCCTTGAGGGTCTTGAGCGTCAAAAGAGGCCTTAATATAGTTGAATATTAGCTTCTACTTTAACGCTCTCATCGCGGAATCAGGAAATTTCGGGCCCGTATCATTTTGACACAAATTTTTTCAGGCAACTTGTTATTTTGTACTCCTGAAGATGAATGTTATATTTTACTCCTTCTAAAATCAAAGATTTTTAAGTCTTATTTATTAAATAACTGATTTTAATACATTAAATTAATATTAAAAGACTTTATTAATCCAGTAAGTTCAATTGTTGAATAATTAAAACTTAAAAATCTTTGATTTTACTAGGAGTAAAATATAACATTCATCTTCGGGAGTACAATATAACAAGTTGCACGAAAAAATTTGTGTCAAAATGATACGGGCCCGAAATTTCTTCCAATAATAGCACCAAAGTAGAAGCTAAATTGTATTGAATTTGCTTCTACTTTAAACCTCTATTTCCTAAAAATTTTGGACTATGTAGCGTTAAAGTAGCCTCAAAATTTCGACTCGGGCGGGGTTGAAAGTGACGATTTTGAGAAATCTCTAAAAAATACTGGTAAAATGAAAGTTTTTCTTTTGGGGTTACTTACTATTTAATGTCAAATTTAATCTAGTTTTTGAATTTAATTTGAGTTTGAACCGATTTTCAAAAGTCTTTTTCTAATGCTCGGTTATTTACAAAAAGTCAGTGCGGCACTTTTGACCCCACTCCGGGGCGAAAAGTGCCGATGTTAGTGCCGATCGCTTTTTCTATGTGATGTTTAATGAAAACAATTAATTTTAAACGTCAAAATAATAAATAATTTATCATTTATAATACCTGCATTTGTTTTTTAAGTAATATAAACAATTAAAAATTTTATTGAGCAAACAATCTACACCAAATTTTATAACCATGAGAATATTTTCTCACGTGACTCAAAACGCTTTTTTTCGCAAATACAGTAACAACTCATTTTTTTGCGTAGCAGATAATTCTAAAATGATTAACATCGAGTCGTATTCATTAAATCTTACTTTCCTCACTTCAAACTTATTTTTATCTCTTTTCATTTTCAAAATAAACGTATCGGCAGTTTCGACCCCGGGCACTTTCAACCCCGCCTTCCCCTATTTTTAACTATAATATAATACAACTTTTACAACAATATTTAATTAATTTACGGTACAGTTGTTAAGAAAATGTTATTCAAGACTAGTAATTCTTCTTTTTTTGGAAATAATCAGGAAGGAGAAATTTTAATAGTTTGAAGTTTTGAACGAAAAATTTTGTTTTTAGCAAAATTAAAAAAAAAACAAAAATGCAGAATTGCAAAGAGATGTTGATAAAGAAAAAAGGAATCAGAATTTTTTTTCAACATTCGTTTGTGTAATGATTTTATAACTATAAAATACTATTCAGAAACCAAATTATAAGAAGAAATTAAATTAAAAATTTTTTTCAATATCGCGGTCCGATAGAATGAGAACTGCTTGAGCGGATAAGCGTCCTTAAAATGTATTAAGAGCATATGATGGAGAATTACGTCTAGGTAAAATTTGTCCGTAAACTTTCTCTTAAAATAATAAATATTTTGTCGCTACCCGAGTCGAAATTTTGAGGCTACTTTAACGCTACATAGTCCAAAATTTTTAGGAAATAGAGGTTTAAAGTAGAAGCAAATTCAATACAATTTAGCTTCTACTTTGGTGCTATTATTGGAAGAAATTTCGGGCCCGTATCATTTTGACACAAATTTTTTCGTGCAACTTGTTATATTGTACTCCCGAAGATGAATGTTATATTTTACTCCTAGTAAAATCAAAGATTTTTAAGTTTTAATTATTCAACAATTGAACTTACTGGATTACACTGTTAAAAAAAGGAGTTGAAATTTAACTCCCTACGGGACTCTATAAAAGTCGCACTCCTTGAAGAGTTGAAGTAAAGAGAGTTAACGCTTAATCCTTCAGTCCCCACTCTTCTTAAACATGGAGCCTATGAGACTCACTCACCTTGGGGAGTCAATTTTTAACTCTAAAATCTCAACTCCCAACTCCAGCAACCGTTAACTCCCCAAATTTTTAACAGTGTAATAAAGTCTTTTAATATTAATTTAATGTATTAAAATCAGTTATTTAATAAATAAGACTTAAAAATCTTTGATTTTAGAAGGAGTAAAATATAACATTCATCTTCAGGAGTACAAAATAACAAGTTGCCTGAAAAAAATTTGTGTCAAAATGATACGGGCCCGAAATTTCCTGATTCCGCGATGAGAGCGTTAAAGTAGAAGCTAATATTCAACTATATTAAGGCCTCTTTTGACGCTCAAGACCCCCTTTTTATTGATCTTCTAAAGTCTAAACAAAGAAAAAATCTGTTTTGCGAATAAAACTGAAATTAATATGAATGAAATTATAAAAAAAAAATAAAAATAAATATTCAAAATTCATGCGCTTTTAGAATTCGTCACACTTAATACACACAAGCTGGAAGTAGTCTAAACTTACTAAATAAATTATTATAACGCAAGTGGGGATTCGAACCCACGACATAACGACCTACGCACTTATAATCTAACGCACTAACCACTACGCTACCGGACGCTTATGAACTTAATATTTAATTTTCTCAGTGTCCTTATGATACAAATTACGAATAGTTTTTTTAGGACTTTTCAACAAAATTGTTAGATATCGCCAATTTCTGAATGTTTACGGCGATTTTTATGTATTTTTCATTTGTTTAAACAATTTATTATTGTCAAGTTACAGGCTGATATTGATTTAAATCATTGAAGCATTTGCATTAAAATCATGATTTAAATTAAAAAAAAACTTTACAATTCTCCGGATGTCTAATACTGCATGTAAAAAATCACAAACCATAAAAAAAACCACAAATTTGTGGATAAATCTTAAAAATTTCAATTTTAATATTTTAATCTTTATAAAATTTAAATAATTTGGGCTAATATAGATAATCAAAATACCTACGATTTACAAATTTTTGATATGAAGATAGCAAAAAATAATATCAAATTTTTATATCTTTAGGTCATTATAATTTAAATAAATTCCAAACGTCAATAAACTCGTATTCCAATTTTTTCAAACTTTTAAATGTCAATTATTTCAAATTTAAAAACACATTAGTTAATGCAAAATAATTAAATAATATTAATTATTTTTCATATTCACAATAATCCTTTTTTAAGTCTTACAATATTTGTAATTCTTCTTTAGTTTCTAATTCAGTTTCTTTTTCGAAACTGTTCAAATTTTATCTTATAATTTCTTATTTTTACAAAATTTAAAGATTTTTTCTCCTTTTACTAATGATATTTTTTGTTGTTGTATTTGTCATTTTATTTTATTGATAAATAAATTATAAATAATAAATAATAATCATTATTTATTATTATTTCGTTGAGTTTCATAAATTTTTTCATATTTTTAAAAATAAATACGCTTATTTTTTTATTAATGCACCTATTCAATTTGTTTTTAAATCTTGGATAGTTCTTGCGAGGTTTTTTGCAAACTTAGTTCTTATTCTTTTATAGAATTTTTAGATTTTCTTTATTTTTCTAAATTTATTGTTGGACTTGCTTTCAGTGTAATATTATAAAAATGTTTTTGGTTTAATTTGCCCAAACTTTTTTTTTCTGAAGGATTTTTAATTTTCTTTTCTGGACTTTTTATATACATTTTTTTAATTTGATTTTAATTGATTCTAATTTTTTAAACAAATTATTGCTAGTAATTACTAATTCTTTACAAATACACCCAGGAAAATACAAATTTTTCCTAATTTTACAAATTACTGGGCTCTGGTTAGAAAAATAAAAATTATTGACCATAAATTATTATTTTTATATTTTAAAACAATTTATTATTGTTAATTTATAACATTTAAAAACACCTAGCAAGTAGTATTTTTTTAATTTGTTTATTTTTTATATTGAAAAAATAAGATATTTATCAAAATTAACAACAATCACCTCTTAAAATTGTTTAAACAAATTATTGTTAATAATTGTTATTTTTTTACAAGTGCATCTAGAAAGATACACATTTTCCCTAATTTTACAAATTATTGGGTTTTGGTTATAGATTAAAATTTTTTCCTCTTAAGGGCTAATCAGAGGAACAATTATTGAAGAAAAAGTTAGTTTAACTCCCGTTTTTCTTATATGTTAAATAAAAAAGTATATTTCAATGGAAAAAGTGACTGAGTTTCACTTGCTGCTTTAAAGTAGAATAAAAATTTTCATTTCTTTATAACTGGAAATGTAAAGCTTTAAAAGAGCTGCTAATTTTAATGATTGGAAAAATGAAACATGTGTATAGACGTAAAGTAGAAGGAAATATTATTATTAGAAGTAAAAAAGAGGCTAAAAATTAAGAAGTCGTTAAGTAGAAGCTAAAGTTCCTCATGAGCTTCAAAGTAGCTTCAAAATTTCGACTCGGGTAAACTTTGTGGAATTACTGAAAATATCATTAAAAAGGTCTTCTGGGTTCAATTTGTTTCAATCTTAACTTAAGGGCATGTGATGAAGAATGACGTCACTACTATAGGCAAAATTTGTCCGTAAACTTTCTCTTAAAATAATAACTATTTTGACACCAAACTTTGTGGAATTATTTAAAATATCATTAAGAAGGTCTCTTTGATCCAAATTTGTTCAAATTTTTCGGATAAATTAATTTTTTTAATTTTCCAAAAATCAGCTAATTTTTTAAAAAATTAATTTATCTGCACAATTTAAACAATATTGGGTCAGAGAGACCTTCTTAATGATATTTTAAGTAAATCCACAAAGTTTGGTATTAAAATATTTATTATTTTAAGAGAAAGTTTACGGACAAATTTTGCCTGTACCAGTGACGTCTTTCTCCATCATATGCCCTTAAAGTTAGCTTTTTAAAAATTAGTTAATTTTCGGAAAATAAAAAAAATTAATTTTAAGGCAAAATTTAAACAAACTTGGGTCAAAGAGACCTTCTTAATGATATTTTAAGTATGTCCACAAATTTTGGTGTCTAAATATTTATTACTTTCAGAGAAAGTTTACGGACAAATTTTGCCTATACAAGTGACGTCATTCTCCATCTCATGCCCTTAAACTAAATTTTAAACATTTTTTAAATGTTAGCGAATTCTTTTAAGGCAAATTTTAAACAAATTTTGGTCAGACAGACCTTTCTTATGACATTTAAAGTAATTTGACAAAGTTTGGTGACAGAATAATTACGAACAAATTTTATTAAATGCCAACGACGTGATTTACCATCACATACGCCCTTAAGAAACATAAAGACCAATTCAGAATATGCGTTTATAAAAAATTGAAGTTTAAAGGACATTCTATTACTGTCCTTTAATTTTGTTAAATATATAGAAACGTAATAATTTTGTAGGTATATATTTTAATTTAGCCCACTAAATATTTACTAGAAAAATACATTGTTAAGTGAAATATCATTACTCAGAAGAACTTCTGTTACGATCGAAATTCGTAGTACTTAATTTTTATTTTTAATTGCATCTTTATTTATTGTTGAAAAATCATATTTTATATAATTTAAGTACACATTTCAACAAACCTTTATGCAAGCGTGTCATAAGATTTTAATGATAAATGTCGTCAATAATTGCATTTTCTTTCAATTCTGATTTTGTTAAGAAATCAAAACCTTTCTTTAAAAGGAAACTTAAACAACTTTAAATTTACTAAGTAAAAGAATTACTTTCAAAACTCAAGTAATTATGAAATACTCGATTGAATCCAGAAACAAAGGGGAGGATATACAAATTAAACACTTTTGATTTAAATCTCTTTTAAAAGTGCAATATAAGATATCAATGTGGTAATACACCATGTTTGATTTGCAGAAAATAAGAAAAGAAACTCATTTAGTTGCATCAGGTGCTCTAAATAATTTCTGCAACATATACAGAATTCGGTCAATGATGACCGAGATTCACTAATTTGTAAGAAAATCCCTACCCGAATCTGGTCAATAAAAACGGCACACAGAGAATACTCTGAGCCATTTTACGCAAAGTTCTTCTTGAATCTACATTTGTGCGGTCCGTCGAGGCGGGGTTTTGAAATTGATATAGTGCCCGTGGCCCGCGACGTTAATCAACGCCACAAAAATCTGATAGGTTTAATTTTGATATTTTTATTGAATTGAAATAAAAGAAATAATAAAGAGAATATATAATATTGAAAATGATTAAAACAAAGAAGTAATGAATGAGTGAAAAGAATAATGAAAATATAAATCGGTTTTAAGAAATAACCTCGACGAATCGCGAGTGTAAGAAAAATAAAGAAATAAGGCAAAGCCAGAATTGAAAGAAAGAGAAAAAAAACTACTAGAGAGAAATAAATAGAAAAGGAATTTGCTAACGTTTGCAAATTGGTAAGAGCTTTGAAATCTTCACTACAACAACACTCTCACACACACACATACATTATTATATACTTTTCAAACATCAATTGTTATTTAATACACAAACTCTATTTTTGAAGAAAATTATTTAAATTGTAGTAAACAATGACTTTTATTAACATGTGTTAAATATACCTAAATAACTGATGTATTAAGTCAAATTTATTTAATCAGTACCTATAGTCCAAAGTTTCCTCAAAATACAATTAATTTTGAATTATTGAAATAATAATAATTTAGGGAATAGCCCATTACCTTTATTTAGCCCGAAGAGCGTAAATCGTTTATCGTTAGAATGTTCTTTTAGAGATCTAGTATCTGAATATACTATAAATATTTCTTATTAGAAACATTATATAATAAATCAATTTCTTTGTTTATTAAATTCATTTATTATATCTAACAACTTCATTTTATAGAAATAATTTTTAAACACATTTTTGCGAGCCAGTATCATTTTGACACACACCTTATTTTGAAGATTGTTATATTGTACAAAATGAGAATGTTATTTTGTACAACTGCTAAATGATATTTTGTAGGGGAGTGGGCCCCAAGATGGACAGGGCCCCAAGATGGACATTTCGTATAAAATTTTTGTTTAAGGTGGCAGCGCCTTATGCTTTTTGTCATTTTTGTTATTTGTCTAGACGAAGATTTTGATGTACATTTGAAGAAAAAAAACCAGTTGGTTTTTCTTCTACACATGCCACGTAATTTTGGGTCTAAAAAAGTTTTGTAACAGTTTTTTCTTAAGTTGGTAAAGTTACTTAAATTTATGATTTAGAATGAGTACTTAACGTTAAAATATTCTTTATTTATCGTATAATAATATCCTAAAATGATTTTACTAATTCAGTGTTCGTACATATATTTTTACTGGGGATTAAAAAATGGTATCATGTACCCTAAGATGGACATGCCTCAAATCTTAATGTATTTATTTGCATATTTTGGATTTTACATTTTTTTTTTAATAATTTTTTGAGTTAATTAATTAAAATTTTTTATTTTCCACCATAAAATGTGATGTTATCGTTAGAGAATTTGATATATCGATATTTTTCGATATTTTATTACTTTTTACTGTTAAGCTATTAGATTGAAGTTTTAAGAAATGTTATTTCCTGATAAATTCCGTAAAATGATTAAAATTATTTTAAGAATTGTTACACGATGTTAATTTTTTATTTACTACAATTTTCAGAGACTTTTAAGAAGGTGTCCATCTTAGGGCCACTTTTTTTTAGACCGACAATTTTAACTATTAGAAAAAACGCATTAAAAAATGTTTATGCTCAAAATAAAATTTTATCTTTGTGGCCATAAGTTACCTTATAAATTGTACTTTCATCCGGTATTAAACATTTTAATATATTTTATTTGATTTGGATTCTACAGCAATAAGACGAAAGGGTGTCCGACTTGGGGCCCTCTCCCCTACAATTTTAAAAAATGAATTTGTTATTTTGTACAATTGTTTAAAAAAGCTAAAAAAAACTTTGTGTTACAATTAAATCCATTTTTTAAATAATTGTACAAAATAATAAATTCATTTTTTAAAATTGTACAAAATATCATTTAGCAGTTGCACAAAATAACATTCTCATTCAGTACAATATAACAATCTTCAAAATAAGTTTGTGTCAAAATGATACTGGCTCATTTTTGCTGGTAATCTTCCTATCAAATCGGAAAAAAGAAACTGAATTGCAAACTTACAGAGGAAAGACACTTGCGACATACATGTAGGTATGAATCATAAAATGCTCAGACAGCGAACGTATTCCTCCAGAAAATTTTGCTTCACAAATAGGTGAGAATTTTGTAAAAGGATATACAAACGAAAATTGTATGTTACCGAGTCGGGTTAAATTCGATTCCTTTCCAGGGCATTGAATAAAATATTTGTAAGAATTTTATTTCAGTAATATTTTTCCTTGCTATTCCAAACTTCATTGTTTCTGTTTTCAAAAATTTATTAATAAAGTATTGAATTAACAATTTTTATTACTGTACTTTGTATAATAAATGCAGGGATGCGTACGAAAACAGAACGGAACGGCAAATGATTTTCGTTCTGTTTCGGGCGCCAGGCACATAACGAAAGTAGGTAGGGATAATGTTTACGTGCCGCGGCACGTAACAAAAGTCGATGAGCAATCGGTTTTGTATACAAACACGAAACGAAAACTCAAGAGACTTTTGTTTTGGGCTGCGGCACGCAACGAAAGTCGACTTTTGTTCCGGGCCATGTAACGGAACGAAAGTCGACTTTCGTTCCGGGCCTAGACACGAAACGAAACGAAAATACTTTCGTTCTTGGCCAAGTAATGAAACGAAAGACACAGAAGGGAACTTTGTACAGTCTAAATCTTCACGTGTATAAGACAAGCGTTGACGAGATAAGCCATGTATGATTTTGACTGTATCTTCTCGATATATCGCATTATGTTTTTGTGTCCAACTTAAGGTATATCTCTCGGTTGAATACAAGGTATCAGAAAAAAAGTTCCAGTGTCCTTCAAAGGAATTAAAATTTTTTGAAAACTATATTTTTGGGAAGGGGAATTGTCATTTTTTAGGGAAAAAAATTTGTAATGTTAAAAATTGTTAATACTCATTTTTATGCAATCAAACTGTTCTCTTACATCGCTTCTTTACAAATTTTTAAAATTGATGCGATTTTGATTTATAATAGCTCATTTTCTTCAGAATTCGATTATCTATAAATTAACTTAAGGTAATTTTCAAAAAACTGCACCGTTTTTGATTTATGATTATTTGTTTTAAAAAAATTGCACTTAATTTGTTAAACAAATTATCATCTTTGAAAAACGGTGCAGTTTTTTAAAAATCCACATCCGTTAATTTATAGATAATCGAATTCTGAAGAAATTGGGCTATTATAAATCAAAATCGCATCAATTTTAAAAATAAAAGTAATCATATATAGAAAATAAGTTGTGAAACAAGTTATTGAAGTTTCTGTACAAAATATAACAAATTTGTTACATTTTATAATTTTTGTCTAGGAAGTATTTTTACTTTTGAGAAATGGACCTTTCTTAAAAATATGCAATTATTTCAACTTTACTCTCTTATAATCTTAAGTCGCTTTCTATTTTCATTGTAGAAATATAAAAAATTGAACCTTCAAAAGTAACGATTCTGGATTTGAAGATGATCTTTAAAGTTATAGTAAATCTTCATCCGACACATCAAAAAAGTATAATTTTTTTAGAATATGTATAGCAAAGTGAAATCTATCTATTAACTTCTTAAGGTTGGCGTTTTACATTTAGTTACGATTTTGAAATAACTATACACACAGAAAAGTGGTATATTTGATATAAAGATAAGTTATTTGTATCAAAAAAAAAATATCTTTGTCTCACAGCCAACTAACTTTTTATTTGTTTGAAATAAAAAAATTTATTTGATTTAAATAAAAAAGTTAGATGGCTGGAAGTTAATATATTTTTTCTCTGAGTGTATAAATTCAAAATTTTTGTATATCTTTCAGATATAACCAATCAGTATACTTGATATTTACTAAACTTTTAATCTATTTCTTTTTAAAAATAGCTTCTGCTAATTCAAATTTAGAGTACCTGTATATTATAAAAACTATGAGAATCTCTCAGTATTTCTATTGACAAGTTTACTCTTGAAAATCATCTTTAAATACAGAATCTTTAATTTTAAAGTTAAAAGTTTTTATCTTTTTACAATAATAATAAAAAATGGCTTAAGATACAATGAATTAAAACATTCAAAAGTTCGTTATATATGAAGAATCTTTTATTTTTAATATATAAGTTTTTATATTTTTACGCTGGACATCAAAGAAGTAGTTACATAGGTTTTAATAACTTGTTGTATATCTTACTTTATATTGAATATTTTTATGGAAAAAAGTTAATTAATTAAATTTTTTTTAAACAATTATCAAACATTTTTTACGTATTTTTTTAATTATTTGTTTTTAAACAAATCTTCGGTTGACTGACATTGTGTCATTTATATGTGTCTAGTTTACTTTAAAATCATTTTTTTATACAAAGAATTAATTTTTTAAAGAAACTATTATATGTAAAATACCACATATTATTTGTTTTAATTTTTAGATTTTTCAAAAATTAAATAAATCAAAATAAACATTAGTAAAATATAACTGATTGACATATTCTAGTAAATTAAAATACAGTGAAATGTTTACTAATCTTTAATTTTTAGTATGAGATAATTTTTCAATATAAAAATAAATAATGAAATCGCAAAAACTATTTAAAAACTAAATTAGTATTAGAAATTACAACATAAAAATATTGAAGATAGTTTTATTTTGGTATAAAATCAAACAAAAAGTTCTTTAAAATGACATCCATTATCGTTCTTTAAACTTTGAGAAACGGACATTTTTAATATTAAAAAATATCCTTAATTATCTCTGTAAATACAAACAAATATTTTTTAGAATCACTGTTTCATAAAGATTTGCAAAGTCTAGCTCTTTTTCAGTAAAAAAGTCGGGGTTATTAAATGATTTACATCAAGCTGATCACATATGGCATATTAATAAACTTTGTTTTAAGCATAATAACAAAATTCCTGGTTTGATGTACAATCAGAAAAAAATTTATTAACTCACAACCTACTAAATTTTTTATTTCAATGAAATAAATTTTTATTTGATTCAAATACATTTTTTTATCTGACACAATCAAAAAGTTAGTTGGCTGTAAGAGAAAAATATTTTCATTTGTCACAAATAACTGATCTTTGTGTCAAATATATCTCTTCTCTGGGTGTAAAATTCCCGGCTGGTTTCCGGTTTTTCTCGATTAATTTAAAATCCCGGATATTTTCCGGTTTTCTCAGTTATAGTATTTCATGTATTAAATATAAAATTCTACACCCAGAGAAGTGATATATTTGACACACAGATAAGTTATTTGTGCCGAATAAAAATATATTTATCTCACAGCCAACTAACTTTCTTTTTGTTTCAAATAAAAAATTTTATTTAACACAAATACAAATTTATACGATTCAAATAAAAATTTATTTTATTCAAATAAAAAACTTAGTAGTCTGTGAGTTAATATATTTTTTTTCTGAGTGTAAAAGATAATTATTTTTTAAATTGCAAACATTATTATTTTTAGTAATTTTTAAAATATGACTTTTAAAAATTTGTTGAGTAAATTTTTATACTTGTAATTTCAGAAAAATATAATTTTTCTTTAGAGTCTATTTGCATTTTTCCAGTACTTTTGATAAAAATCCCTGACTTTTCCCTGACCCATTTCAGTTTCCTGGACTGTGGTAACCCTGGTTTAAAAAAAATAGTTATAGACAAATAATAATTAACTGTTTATAACGTTGGTATGAATAAAATACAACTGGCAAAAAAATGTAGTTGATACTAAATTTTCATAATTTTTTTCATTTTATACACTTTTTAAATCAATAGTTTTTAATTTCATTCATAAAGTATTAATTATAACAACTTTATAAAAAAAAATACAGCTTCTTTTAAATAGTTATTTTCGTATAAAGAGAGCAAAATAGGTGATTATAGATAAAGCAAGGTTTAATTAAGAAAAATCTTTCAGTAACCTCACGTACACAATACTCTACACATTTGATTACTTATCATTTCACTAAAAACATGTCTGTTTACATTTATTACTTATATTCGTATTTGGAGATAAAGTAGTGGTTCAATGATCCACGAAAATAAATCAATTTCTTATAATAAAGTAATAAATATTTTCGCATTGTCAATTTACAAATCCAACGTTCACGCGCGCGTACTCTCATTTTTTAAGACATTTTTTTAATAATGTGTTTAAATAATTAAAAATTATAAACAAAAATGTACGTGAAACTTATTTTTAAAAAATGAATATAAATCAAATAGTTATTACGATTCTAGCATAGTCAGTTTTATTTTCGTATTTAATGAGTTAGATGTTAAAGAAAACAATTAAATAAACAAAATAATTAATTTCAACAATTGATTAAATTGTAATTTAACAATTAATATTTTGTATTTCTTTTCTATTTCATTAAGTTCAAAACAAAAATATAATGCGCTATCTCGAGGCGATACAAAGTTTCCTTCTGTGTCTTTCGTTTCATTACTTGGCCTAGAACGAAAGTATTTTCGTTTCGTTTCGTGTCTGGGCCCGGAACGAAAGTCGATTTTCGTTCCGTTACATGGCCCGGAACGAAAGTCTCTTGGATTTTCGTTGCGTGCCGCAGCCCAAAACAAAAGTCTCTTGAGTTTTCGTTTCGTGTTTGTATACAAAACCGATTGCTCATCGACTTTTGTTACGTGCCGCGGCACGTAAACATTATCCCTACCTACTTTCGTTATGTGCCTGGTGCCCGGAACAGAACTATAACAATACTTTCGTACGCATCCCTGAATAAATGTAGGGCACTAGTTTCATGGAAATTAAATTACGATTTATATGTAAAGGTTAAGAAAGTCTCTCGGTCTCTCAAGATAGTTTGTAAGAGTAATGAGTTTAAATAAGGACAGGTCAGAATAAGAATAAAGGTATTTTTTATTAAGGGCATGTGATGGAGTATGACGTCACTGGTATAGGCAAAATTTGTCCGAGTTTGTTTGAATTTTGGCTCAAAATTGATTTTTAAAAAATCTTGCTATTTTTCGACAATCTCCCAAAAATTAATTTTGTGCAAAATTTCAAACAGACTTGGGTCAGAGAGACCTTTCTAATGACATTTTAAGTAATTCTACCAAGTTTCATGACAAGATCTTCAATATTTTAAGAGAAAAGTTACGGACAAATTTTGCCTGTACAATGACGTCATAATCCATCACATGCCCATAACATGAGTTTTAAGTAATACTTTATTTTCATATGCGATATTGTAATAGATATATAAATAAAAAAAAATTTTCAAACTTTATTTTAACTACTTTTCTAAATACAATAATAATTGTTTCCTATATACTATTACAATACCCTACAAAATAATTAATGAGTATAAATATATAACATTTTATTTAAGTCTTAATACTTAGCTCAATAAATACAACTTAAATCAAATAATAACTGAGAATCGTAAAGGAACCCATATGCACTTTTAAGCTTATAAAAAGTGGTTTTACATTTTAAATCTGACTTGTTCTCATTTAGACTCATTAATTTTTTAAACCTTCCAGAAACGACTTTCTTTAATGTAAAATGTTGCACTGAAATGTGATAAAATAGCTCATGTAGCTTATAGATGTATAATGTGCAGAACCATTGAAAGCGATAAGCCTTCGAGACGTCTAGTCTGGATATCTAGCTATAGCTAAACGTTTCTAGAGACCCTTCAGAGCATAAGGATGGCATGGGGCACGAAGTTACTCTGTAATGTAATTTGCAATGCAATCCAGAATCCAGAATAACAATGGTCTATCCTTTTCGAGACCACCCCGTCGGCTTCTATGCTTCGCTGTCGAGCCAACTTCCAAGTTTAACTTGGTCCGGAAGTCAACTTGTGCTTGTTACGGTTACTGACGTTGAGATCCAACCCTAAGGACTCCTTCAAGGACTCTTCCACGCGGAAAATTTCGGGGGGTTAGTCTATAAAGACTATTAAGTCTAAAAACCTTTATGTTTCATAAAGACCAAGTGTCTCAAGTCTCAAAAATCCCCTTGCTTATCATGTATTTTTTAAAATGTTTCAAACAAACCCAGAACAAGAATAAAAACAACAAAAAATAAGGTCAATGATCTAATTTATTATCTCTTTATTAATCTCCAACATTTCACAAAATTATTTTTAATACAAGTCTATAATACCTATAACAAAAGGGAATAGGAAAAATCTCAGTGAAAATCTCACTGATTAGAAACAGTGAATCAGTTCTATCAATACAGGTTACTGATTCAACAGTGAAATATAATTGATTCACAGTAAAATTTCAATGAAATGTATTCTCTAAACCTGAATTAATGATTTTCTACTACTAATGAATTAGTGAAAAATTTCACTAATTTTTAGTAGAAAACTAGTAATTTGAAAGTAAAATATATATTCTACACTGACAATGAGAAAATAAGATGACTAAATATAACCAATTTTTGATTAAATTTAGCAGAGATGGGAAAGTTTACTTTCTCAATTAGTAGTTATTCAACTGTCAAATTAGTAGTTTTCTACTAAATAATCAGTAATTTTCTACTAAAAAATAGTGAACCTTTTTACTAATTAATGATAACCGATTTTTCGCTAATTCATTAGTAGAAAATCACTATAATTTAGATTTAGAAATTTCCAATTTTAATATTTTAACCGAACCCTTATTATGATTCAAATGACCAAAGTAGGTATAATAAAATGAAGTATTTATTATATATTTTAAATATCTTACTGAATTATTGGCTTATTACGTCACATACCTATAAAGAAGGGGGGAGGTAGTTTTACTATGACGTCCGTTTAGTATGAATATATTGATTTGTCTCTTTAATTCTACTGTAATTATAGTTATATTTAATAGTTAAAGGAGGAAAAAGGTAAGAGATAAAAAAAAAAGAATTGAAAAAGTAAAAAATTAAGAAAAAACAAAGAAAAAATAGGAAAATTTGTAAGTAGAACAATTTTTCGGAAAAATAATATATATAAAAAACTGTCTTCCACATGTCTCGATGAAAGTTCTCTCACAGAAATAGAAGCTTATAGATGGGGTTTAAAAATTCATATGACCTGGTCGACTGTAGCAGTGGGAACAAGAATATAAAGTGCATTGAACCAGAGAAATAAAAGTTTTACATGAAACAAAAGATTTCTAGACCTCACTTTGTATTTTTCATAATTTCATTTATGAAATTAGTTTTTAAAGATGAAGGTTAATAAGGCGTATTAGTTAGCATAGAATAGAAGATAATTTTGTTAGTCAAAATAGAAGTAATATGGGGCCAGATTCGTAATAAAAATTAATTCATCACTATACGTTTAAAATTAATAATAATTTCAAATTATACCGAAGTTTCGTGTACTAAAATACAAGAATAACTTTTCTAAATTGAATTGAATTTAATTAAATAAAGAACGACATTATTTTTAAAATGTAGAAATAAATACAAGTGTTATAATTAGATATTTAACATTTTTACATATTCTACCACATATTATTCTTTACTTGTATTTGTATATTTTTATGAACTTTCTTCTGCGAACTTGGACAATGAGTAATCTTGTTGAAGGTTGATTCAATGTTGTAATGCAATTCTATGAACAATTGATAAAAATCGATAATATCGAAGGTTATTAGTAAAATACTTGAAGTTAAAACTCGTTTTAATCTACACTGAGAAAAATGGATGTTCGTAGATATTCAAACTTACTATTCTAGATATAAAAACTTAATATTTAGATATTCAAATTTAATATCCAGATATTAAAATTAATATTTTTTAATATCTAGAATAGTAAGTTTGAATATCCATTTCTCTCAGTGTAGCTATTTTAGTTCTTTATTTTCCATGCAAAAATTACAAAATCGGGATCTACACTGCAAAAACATGATGTCTTAAATTGGACAAAAATGTCTTAAATTAAGATACTTTTGGTGTCTAAGACACGAAAAATGTCTTAAATTGAGACATTTTTGAACAATTTAAGACACCATGTTTTTGCAGTGTACCTGCTGATAAAACAAACGCCCGATTGGGATCAGGCCTTAACGAAGCCATGACGAAATTTCTGTCCGGGTTCCCTTTAGAAGTTTAAGATTTTCTACAACTGCTATTCAAGTTGGCTTTATTATTGGACAATAAATAACGTGAATGTAGTTTCATTATTAAGAGAAGAATGTTTAAAAGAGTTATGTTAACTACTATCAATAGCATTTTATAAAATAAAATAAATTCGAAAGATGAATTAACAAGATAGGTGCTTCTTTAAGACTAACTTGCCACTAGAAGTTTGCTCTTGAATTTTTAAGCTCGAAGCCGAAAATTGTACTGTGGCAAATTATTCTTTTGTCTTGTCTGGCTCTTTCTACTCTACTTATTCCATTCTTTTCTCCTTCACTTCTTTTTGCAACGTATTCACGCTAACGAACGAAGTCGAAAATGAGCGACTGCAACGAGCTCGACTTGCCAAGAACCAACATTGCCGGAGAAGTTCCAGGAGATGGAGAATACTTGAATTTTTTGTCAAAAATATTCTTCAAGCATAGAGAAGTGATGAGAAAAAATCACGAAATGAAAGGGGATAAACATCTACCGTATTTTCAACATATTTTACACTTTAGAAAATGTTTAAAGTATATTTAAGAATTAATCTCTGAATCCAAAAAAGTGGAAAACCCTAAAATTCCTCATACTAAAACATGATTAAAAATGAAGAATTTGATTTAAATGTAAAATGTATGTTGAATATTAAAAAAAATTGTCTAAAATATATTTACCGGCGTAGCAGGATGATGATAGTGATCCTCGAGGAGGAGCCGTCGTTGATGTGATAGCGGTGCTTCCTCTCGATGATGTCGATGATGATGATGTAAAATTGAAGTCGAGGCAGGACGGTGATGTAGATGATGGGAAACCGTGGCCAGAACACCGACAAGTGCCCCGACTATGAGGACAAGCACCACTACTATATACCCGCTTACGTTCACTGAAATTTAAAAAGAAATTCCTTACTATAAGTGAAACAATACTGATAATGGTAAGAAAAGAAATATAATTATTAAACTTAAATAGAAATGTCTAAAGTACACTGAAAAAACTGTACTGTTAAAATAACCGGAAATCCAGTTTAGCCCTATTTAACATGATTTTCCGGTTATTTTCACCAGAAGTCTGGTAAATTTTACCAGATGTCCGGTTAATTTTACCAAAATTCCGTTTATAATAATCTGAAACTCCAGTAAGGCTCTATTCAACATGATTTTCTGGTTATTTAAACTGGACATTTCTTTCGGTGTATCTTTAGACAAATAGTGAATGTTTTAAAAACAATTAAAATAATTCAAAAATCACTTAAATAAATATTACATTTATATTATATATCTACTTTGCGAAAGTCCAAATCCCTTGAAATAATTTTTTAAGCTGAAAATTGTTATAAAATATTTCTATGTATATTACGTATATTTTTATATATTGCAATAGAAAATGTAAACAACCAGATTGTATTTAATATAAATAATTTTATACAACGAAAAGATTTACAATTCTATTGAAATAACATTAAAAAATGACGAGGTGTAAAACATTAGTCTTTTGCTTTACTATTTCAAACGACATTTTTCAGACCATGTGAGAAATTCAATATAAAGCTAATTAATGAATAAGAGTGAAAATTTATAATTTATCTGGGTTATAATTCGCCTGATTTGTAATTCATTCCATTTCAGATTCAGTCTCATTTCTAAATGAATAACTAATATTCTGAGCATTAAACATTTTCTCGACTGTCCTCCAGACACTGATCCAACCACAAGGTTGGTTCATAAAAATAACAACAAAAAATGGAAGGTTACTTTTTAAAAACTTGATTTATCAAACAAGAAAGCATCCTAGAAAATATACGAATTAACTATTAGTTAATATACTTTAAAATGTGTAGACTAATGAAATAGAATTTTAAATTTAATTAGTTTATTCAACACAAAAAACTACGGACATTTTTTAATCATTGCAAAAAAAACTAAACATTTAATTTTCAAGGCTACAGAAAGGAAATGAATACATTCAATAACTATATTTAATAGAAACCACTAATATAAAAATATAGATAACATCACAGATAACAAAAACACATATTAGACAATTTTTCTAGCATTACATCATACATCTTACTCAAAAAAAAATAAAGCCAGGCGTTGATCTTGTTTTCAATGACTTGAAGCTGATTAACCAAGTGTTTGATTTTTGTCCTTTAATTATTATTATCACTTGATAAAAGTAAATGTGCAAAAACTTATTACCGTCGGGTAAAAATAATTATCACGTTAGTTATAATTTAAGTGTTAGTTTTCAAGATAATAGAATTCAGCGAAACTACGCTTCCGGATGATTATCGATAAAGATAATGCGTAAAACGTTCTATTGACTCGACATATTTACCAAGGTGACATATTGCGGTCTTTTGCTGGAAAAATCTATTAAAAAATGATCGATTCTTTTGGACTTGTGAGACTCTACCGATAACGATGTCAACATGAGAATATAGCATTGATCATTGAGACGCACGTACTCTAAAGCTAAAAGACTGCTTGCATTGCGCACGAGCCTCTTTAAAGTCGTTAAGGATTCCTTCCATCAGAACAATTAGCCATAGGAGTATGTTAAATAGTCTTCTAAAAGGAATTAACACCTGACTCATGGTCCCTGTTTATTCTATTGAATTCATATTCTTCAACTAGCAGACATTATTATGATTATAGCATTTTTAGTGCCTACTTAAGGGTTCCAGAACAATTGGTTTTTAGTTTTTTTAACAAGTATAAACAAAAATTTTTATTTTTATAAACTGCTATACTAAATGTTAAATGAATAATTTATTAACCTTAAATTTTTATTATTTAAAAAAAAGAACATTGACAAAAGAGGTGCACTGCAAAAACTGCTGTCTTCTAAGTGTCTTATTTTAAGACACAAGACATTAAGAAAGCGTCTTACAGTTATTTCAAGCTATTTGATTGGTTAATAATTTTGAAAGATGGTTTCTCATTGGTTTAAAATTAAGACACTTTAAAACGTCTTAAAAGTAAGGACAAAAATGTCTTAAAATAAGACACTTGTTTTTACAGTGTGTGACTTCCTAGACTTAATTAATTTAGATTCAAGTTCACTCTTGAGTGTTGTCAAGACAACCAATTTGTTACAAATTAAGAAAACAAAAAATGTTTGACAGTTTACTCCCAACCACAATCCAAGAAAGAGGTCTAATTCTTCTAAAAAAGACTTCCGGACGCGTTATTTAATCGGTTGTTAAGCTTTATAATTAATTAAATAAATTAACTTTGTTCTTGGTTTGAAAGAAAAAGAAACAATATTTGCCTGTTTATTTATTTTGAGCTCTCTTTCATAAAATTAGTGAGAAGAATTTTACTCCAGCTACCAGAAGATCACTAACGTTCAGAAGAATTTTTTGTCGATGGTTTTTATTGTCTCATTTTCCTACTCTTTCCTAATTCTCTTTTTCTAGTTTCACTATACTCTTGTAGGATCGGAAAATCCTTTTTTAACCCTTTCTCTGGTTTCTCGATACTCTAGCAGGATCGGAAACTCCACTGACACTTCTTACTCTTTGCAAGTTTCTTGATTCTCTGGCAGGATCAGAACCTTGCTTATCAGAAAACATTATTACTGAATTCTTTTAATTTATTAAGATTTAAATATATCTTTAAATATATCAAAAAATTTAAAAGTTTTCTGAACGGAGTAAATTTTGGCCAAATCCCGAAAAAAACAAATTAAATAATTACACCAATTGGTTTTAAGAAATAAAGATTCCAAAATAAAATAAAAGAAACGTAAGAGTTAAAAAGAAGTGAAATGCCTTAACCCACCCCGGCCTCAGGCAGGTTGGGTCATGATTAAAATGTTACTGTTTAAATGTTAAATCATTATATTTTATATCATAAACTTAGTTTTTAGAGTTAATTTATAATAAAAGAAATTAAAAAACAAATATATTTAACGTAAAATAGTGATAGTATAAGAACATAAAATAGAAAATTGATCATCTTGAATGAACGTATTTTTGTATTTTAAATTGTTAGAAAGTATTATCTTTAGTGTTGATTGATTGAAATAAATTACTGATAGTTAAATCTAAAACGTTAACATATCTAATAGTTTTTGGGGTCGCTAAAAACGAATCCGATGTCATTTTATAAAAATTCAAAATGGCGGATCCAAAATGGCGGACATGAATTATTAAATTTTTACCAATTTTTATGAAACTCGGTATAAAAGGGTTTTTGGGGTCGCTGAATGCGAATATGAAATCAGATTTCAGAAATTCAATATAGCAGACAAATTGTTTTAAAATTGATTGGATTCACTTGAAAACCTATAAGTAACAAATTTCAAGCGAATCCAATAAATTTTGAAAAAATTGTCCGCCACATTGGATCCGCCATTTTGAATTTTTTTAAAATGACATCGGATCTGTTTTCAACGACCCCAAAAACCTTCGAATACGAAGGGTAGAGTTTTTGCTGGTATACAATTAGTGACAATCAAATTAATTCCAGTTTTCATCAATATTTTAAATTATTATTCAAAACACATAAAAAAGTCATATGTACACTGCAAAAACAGGTGTCTTAAATTGTTCAAAAATGTCTTAAAATAAGACATTTTTCGTGTCTTAGACACCAAAAGTATCTTAATTTAAGACATTTTTGGCCAATTTAAGACACCATGTTTTTGCAGTGTATGTTTTTTTTGAAAAAATTAAATGTTTAAACAAATTAATTTGTTTAAACAATTGTCAAATAGTTCAAAATATTCGTAAAATAATTAATTATACATTAATTAATACTTGAGATAAATAATAACAACTATATCTATTGATAAGGATGTCAGGCATGGATTTTACTTGGGTAAAATGCGTGTAGGTTCAAAAATTTAAAAAGGGACAACTTTGGGGTAGTTTTATACCGGGTTAGGGTTATCAAAATTAAAAGTTATATAGGTCAAATTAATTGCCAGAGAGTCTACTATAACACTGCAAAAACTGCTGTCTTCTAAGTTTCTTATTTTAAGACATTTTGATGTATTTTTTATATCTAAGACGCAAAAAATGTGTCATTTTAAGACATTAATTGCGTCTTGGACACCAAAATGTCTTAAAATAAGACACTTAGAAGACAACAGTTTTTGCAGTGAATATTAACTTTTGTCAAACCCTTGCGAATGATTTTGAGTTTCCGAAAATTGAAAATTTCCCCATGCATTTTACATGGGAAAATTGAGGTGCCCGGCGACACCAGTTAATATCAAAATTTTGAAAAATCCAAAAATACGTATTCACTTTTTTTTGCATTGGAACAAATTCCGGGGGTGTCATGCCCTTTTCCAAGAAAAAAATTTTTACAATGCATTTTTGGGTCACCCTACTATTCTCATACGTTTGAGCGACTCAACGAACCCCAGTCAAAACGACCCAACATTATAAAATTTTTTACTAAGAATTAGTGATATTTCTCCAATTATTAGTAGACATTTTTACAAGTTCAATTAAAGAACAACTTTTCATCATTTCATTAGTAGTTTTTGACAAATTCAGATTTAGAGAGATAGATTCTATCGATACTGCAAATATAAATTAAAGTCTCTTCATTGTTCTCCAAATGCAACTATTCAAAGATCAAAATTTAGTAATTAAACTTTTTCTAATACTATTACTCAGGAAGATATAATAAAAAAACCAAGTGGGTAAAAATTTACTTTGGAGTATCAAAATTAGTTTTTCTTACATTTACTCCACATTAGTGATGATATAACAATGAAACTTGTCATAAACTTGCATCTCACTATGTAAAATACTTTTTGTGTAGAGAGGAATTAATTTGACTAATATAACATTTGAGCAGGCCCGGATTGGCCGGTCTGGAAAGTGGGAAAAATCCCGGTGGGCCGCTTCTTTTTGTGCAGTGGGTGGGTCAGTATTTTATTAGAGCTAGTACAAAATAGGGCCGCTTGTAAAGCGGCCCCATTTTGTTTCCCGGACCGCTTTCAAATCCCAATCCAGCCCTGCATTTGAGTAAACTGCAATGACTTAACCTACCCCTGACCCAACTACACTGTTAAAAAAATGGTATATGCGCTTACAACTTTACACCGGTGTTAAGAAATCGGTGCGATTTTGGCCGTGCACTACACCGGCCGAGTGTAAACTTCAAACAAATTGGCATTTACAACCAAGCGGTGTAAACGGACTATCAAATCGCACCAAAAAGTGCGATTGTCAGTTTCTTTGTCTAACTGTCCCTCTCTTCGCCCCCTTTGTTAGCATCTGAGAATAGCCATTTTTACGATTTCTTCTAATTTTCGTTTTCATTGAATCCACTAGCAGACAACTATATATATGACATGACTAGAAGTTTCCGATGCGCGAACGCGCGACATGTTTTTCCCACGTTCAAAATTGAAACAGCCCATTATTAGTAAACTAAATGATTACTAAATATTTAAATATGATAAATCCAGTTTATCAAAAACATAATATACCTAATGTAACTTAATATATAAAGTGAAAAACAATAAAACACAGAAGTAAATAAAAACAAAAAAAGATTACTCGACGACATAACCTAAACAAAGTATTGAAAATAATGTCATATCAATTTATTCAATTCTCTAGTCTATTCTATGTGGCATATAAATTTCCCGAATATTATTTCAGCTTCTTTAAGATATTTTAAATTCAGAATTGTATTTAAAACAATTGGAATTTATTTTTATAATTTAGAAAAACAGGAACAGGGTTTATAATAGAGAAAAATATTAATTGTTGTAGAATCGAATGTTTTTTACAAAATGTATTCTATGTGGCAAATAAATATCCAAAATATTGTTTTAGTTTTTTTAAGATATTACAAACTCAAAACTGTATTTAAAAAAATTGGATGATATTTCTATAATTTATTAAAACAAAAACCGGTTTTAGAATAGAGACAAAATATCAATTTTTGTAAAACAGAATATTTTTTCCAAATTTTAATCTATGTGTCATAAATGTCCCAATTATTTTTTTAGATTCTTAAAGATATTTTAAATTTAAAATTGTATTTAAAAAAATTAAATGATATTTTTATAATTTATATAATACATTTCTGAATTTAAAATATCTTAAAGAATCTAAAATAATATTTAGGAAATTTATGTGCTACATAGAATAGAATTCGAAAAAAATATTCGGTTTGACCAAAATTAATATTTTGTCTCTATTCTAAAACCTGTTTTTGATACCATAAAATAATAGAAATATCATATAATTTTTTTTTAAATACAGTATTAAAAATTAAATATCTTAAAAAATAACAATTAAAATTTGGGAAATTTATATGACACATAGAATAGAAATTAGAAAAGATATTCAGTCATACAAAAATTGATATTTGGCCTCTAGTATACAACCTGATTTTGTTCCCATAAATTATAAAAATATCATATATATTATTTTTAAATACAATTCTGAATTCCGATTTTCTTAAAGATTCTAAAATAATATTTGGTAAATTTATTAGCCATAGAATCGGTAAAAAATATTCGATTCTACAAAAATTGACATTTGCTCTCCAGTCTAAAACCTGATTTTCTTCTTATAAATAATAAAAATATCAGCTATTTTTTTTCTGAATTCCGATTTTCTTAAAGATTCTAAAATTATATTTAGGAAATTTATTTGCCATAGAATGTGTAAAAAATATTCGATTAAAAAAAAATTGATATTTGGTCTCTGGTCTAAAACCTGATTTTGTTCTCATAAATTATAAAAATATCAGCTATTTTTTTTAAATTTAATTCTGAATTTAGATTTTCTTAAAGATTATAAAATAATATTTGGGAAATTTTTTTTCCATAGAATGTGTAAAAAATATTCGATTCTACAAAAATTGACATTTACTCTCTGGTCTAAAACCTGATTTTCTTCTCATAAATAATAAAAATATCAGCAATTTTTTTAAATATTGTTCTGAATTTGGATTTTCTTAAAGATTATAAAATAATATTAAGGAAATTTCATTTCCATAGAATGTGTAAAAAATATTTGATTCTACAAAAATTGATATTTGGTCTCAGGTCTAAAACCCGATTTCGTTCTCATAAATAATAAAAATATCAGCTATTTTTTTTTAAATTCAATTCTGAATTTGGATTTTCTTAAAGATTCTAAAATAATATTTGGGAAATTTATTTGCCATAGAATGTGTAAAAAAGATTCGATTCTACAAAAATTGACATTTGGTCTCTGGTCTAAAACCTGATTTTCTTCTCATAAATAATAAAAATATCAGCTATTTTCTCTTAAATTCAATTCTGAATTTGGATTTTCTTAAAAATTCTAAAATAATATTTGGGAAATTTATTTGCCATAGCATGTGTACAAAATATTCGATTCTACAAAAATTGACATTTCGTCTCTGGTCTAAAACCTGATTTTCTTCTCATAAATCATAAAAATATCAGCTATTTTTTTTTAAATTCAATGCTGAATTTAGATTTTCTTAAAGATTCTAAAATAATATTTGGGAAATTTATTTGCCATGGAATGTGTACAAAATATTCGATTCTACAAAAATTGACATTTCGTCTCTGGTCTAAAACCTGATTTTCTTCTCATAAATAATAAAAATATCAGCTATTTTTTTTTAAATTTAATTCTGAATTTGGATTTTCTTAAAGATTCTAAAATAATATTTGGGAAATTTATTTGCCATAGAATGTGTACAAAATATTCGATTCTACAAAAATTGACTTTTGGTTTCTGGTCTAAAACCTGATTTTCTTCTCATAAATAATAAAAATATGAGCTTTTCTTTTTTAAATTCAATTCTGAATTTGGATTTTCTTAAAGATTCTAAAATTATATTTGGGAAATTTATTTGCCATAGAATCGGTAAAAAATATTCGATTCTACAAAAATTGACATTTGCTCTCCAGTCTAAAACCTGATTTTCTTCTTATAAATAATAAAAATATCAGCTATTTTTTTTCTGAATTCCGATTTTCTTAAAGATTCTAAAATTATATTTAGGAAATTTATTTGCCATAGAATGTGTAAAAAATATTCGATTCAACAAAAATTGATATTTGGTCTCTGGTCTAAAACCTGATTTTGTTCTCATAAATAATAAAAATATCAGCTATTTTTTTTTAAATTCAATTCTGAATTTGGATTTTCTTAAAGATTATAAAATAATATTTGGGAAATTTATTTGCCATTGAATGTGTAAAAAATATTCGATTCTACAAAAATTGACATTTGGTCTCTGGTCTAAAACCTGATTTTGTTCTCATAAATTATAAAAATATCATCTATTTTTTTTAAATACAATTCTAAATTTAGATTTTCTTAAAGATCTAAAATAATATTTGGAAAATTTATTTGCCATAGAATGTTTAAAAAATATTCAATTCTACAAAAATTTTGATTTGTTCTGTATTCTAAAACCTGATTGTGTTCCCATAAATGATAAAAATATCTTCTTATTTTTTTTAAATACAGGTTCGAATGCAAATATCTTAAAGAATTTAAAACAATATTTCAGAAATTTATTTGCCACATAGAATAGAATTTGGAAAGAGTATTTGGATTTACAAAAATTTATATTTTGTCTTTATTCTAAAACCTGATTTTGTTTCCATAATTTATAAGAATATCATTAAATAGAGTTTTGAATTTAGAAAATTAGAATATCTTAAAGAATGTTTAAAAAATTTTTAGCAACTTTATGTGCCATGTTGAATAGAATTTCAAGTAAATATTGTGCTTTACAAAAATTGATATGTTGCCTCTAGTCTTAAAACTGTTTTTGTTTCCATAAATTATGAATATATTTTTGTTAATTTCTTCTTAAATTTTGTTTTTATTTGAACATATGTTCAAGAATTTAAAAAATACTTAGGATGTTTAAGTGCCACATAGAATAGAATTTGAAAAATATATTCTCTTTTACAAAAAATTGGTATGTCATATGGTCATATGTTATGTTTGCGTTGTCAATTCTGTTGAGCATAACCATTAAAACGTTTGTGGCTTTGTTGTTTAGCTGTGTGTAATATCATTTGTGCTCTTGACAATTTTAAATATTAACTTGAGTGTATGACTTTTGAGTAAAAATGTGTATTGATAGTTTAGAATTTGTGTTTTTATGGATGTGATTGTAGGTTATGTGTAATCGCGAGTGGCACTCGCACCAATCAGTGTTGATGTCTCATGTGTCATAACAACTTCGCACCGTAACACTGGCGTTGCAATTTAAAAGTGTAACTTACAAAAAATCAACACTTTTAAGGATGCATTGCATTTTCTTCGCACTTTTTGGTGTAAAGTGCGTTTTTTTTTTTTTAACAGTGTAGTCCCGGTCTTCCCTATAGTATAAAAATGTTAGCGTTAACAAAGAGGCATAAAACAGCTACCGGAAATAGCGCACATCCCACTCCATCTAAACTGAGAAATAAAATTAATTAATCGACACAACCACGTTTCTCCACAAAAGTACGATTCCTGAGGAAGCAGTTTGCCGATGATTTAAATGCAAATAAAGAGGGAATTCAACACAATGCTGATTGCCCTTGCATATGCATATATTTTTAAAAATAAAGTAGTAAAGAAGTCAGCACGCTCTTGCAGAAAATTGCAGTAAATCTGACGAGATATGGCCATACCTACCTACCTGTCGACTGTTGTTCCTCATTAACTCGGAACGTTGCTCGACGGCTACAATAAATACTTGCATCTTTTTCTAACGTTTGAGTTTAGCATCTACCTCTTGCACTGTTCTTTTCTGTTTTCGCCATTATCTCGCACTTTACAGCGCCTACATTCTCTATGCAATCAAGAGAGCCGAGGGCAAGGGGGGAAAATCTGGGCTATCCACTATATAAGTTTATAGGTGCATGTTGCATGTGCGTTTCTACCTCGATTCGATACGCGTGTGCAAGCCAGAGGCCCGATTGCTGTTGGTTGCTGTGCTCATCGACAGGGCGATTGCAGGATGAGACACGACCATAAAACCTTATCAATGTTCATCATCGCCGGTTCAACGGTTCGAAGAGCTCGTCACCCTGCACTCGTTAAACGATCTACGAGTCAGTCTACCATGCTTACGCAGAGAATCAAGGTGGAATAAAGGATGTCGAGATAAATGCGTCAAGAGACAAAGAAATAAGACGAGTTTAAAGTAAAGAGACAAGATAGCACTGCAAAAAGAAATTGAAAGTTGAATAGTAGGCGAGATTATTGCGCCAACAAGAAACGAAAACGGGAATACCAGGTGAAGAACTGACGTCATTGCAGCTTAAAGTCTAATCAACAACAGTAATAAGCCAACCAATGCTACGTCTAATTAACTTCTCTGCTTCTTTAGTGTGTCGTAAATTTCAGCATTCTTTCAGCGGTTAACCATCGGGGTCGTGAAAATATCTTCATTTTTTTTATGCTTCTTAATGATATTTCTCCAGATGCAATTCAAATTCAAACGTTTTGTTAGAGTAGTTAACAATTTTAAACAACACGGAAAAGATTAGTACTGGAATAATTCTAGAACTTGTTCAGGAATTTTTATTATTAATTCTTTGAAATATTTCAAAGAGTTTTTCTAGAAAAAATTGGATAAAATCGTACTTAAGATATATTTTTCGATTAAATACAGAGAATAAAAAATCCTGTGTCATTTAAAGGATTCAAAACTTTTTGGGAAGGAAACACGTCCTTTTATAGAAAAAAAAATTTGCAATGTTAAAAATTGCTTATATATGTAAGTCCGCATGAAAAGAGTCCACTTTGGCACTATCGGACTTATCTGTATTGCCATATTCTTCGTTAAATTTTGAACATTTTAAGAGTTCTTGGACCCTTTTAGATAAAAAATTCACAAAGTTACTAGCATTCAAAGTTTGAAATGCCAAACCCCTACTTTTTGAAAAAAACGAGTTTAAATTTCAAGATTACCATTAGCATCTGTGCATTTCAAAAATTAAGAATAAGATTATTTTGTGTTTTTAATTACGATAAAGTTATGATAAACACATGATTCGACGTGGGACATTACGTAATTTGTTTTTCATCAATAAAGAAAATTAGAAAATCTGAACCTCCTTTAGAAAAATGCGAATATCTTGGAAAATAAAATGAACAAAGTGGACCCTTTTTAAGCGGACGTACACATGTACACACATTTTTAGGCAAACAAACTTTTCTCTTACATTCCTTCTTTACAAATTTTTAAAATTGATGAGATTTTGATTTATAATAGCTCATTTTCTTCAGAAATAGATTATCTACAAATTCAAGGAAGCGATTTTTCAAAATACTACATAATTTTTCAATATTTTAATATTTCCGTAAATTTCTAGATAATCTATTTCTGAAGAAAATGAGATAAATCAAAATCGCATCAGTTTTAAAAATTTGTAAAGAAGCGATGTGAGAGAAAAGTTTGATTGCTTAAAGATGTGTGTAAATGTAAATAAACAATTTTTAATATTGCAATTTTTTTCTTAAAGGGACGTTTTTCCTTCCCAAAAATAGTTTCCAAAAAGTTTTGAATCCTTTAAGGAACACAGGAACTTTTTTTCTGATAGCTTGTATTTATTCGAGAGATATAGAATTATATTTTTGTGTTTCCAAACAAAGACAAAAAATAACCATTTTATTAATTTATGTTCTATTTTTGTATAAAAATGCATAAAACCGTCAAAATCGTCATTGAGTGGCCAGCCTTCTTATACATCTTAAAAGTAATTTCATATTTTTAATACAACTAGACAAGTAATATACAATTGCTATCAATATTTTGTTATTGTTTAATATATTAAATTTACAAAAATGTAAGGCTCAAAAGAAAAGAATAAAGATTAAATCACCAAAATTTTGCCTCATGGCGTGGCTCATAAAATACTATTTTCCGAGACCAGTAACGAACATTACATTGTAGTCCCTTTGTCTTAAAGAAAATGTCTACCTTATTTTAAAATAAAAATAAAATATTCTAAATATTTGTAGTGTAGAATTATGTCCAACGCGACGAATTTCCTATGTCATTTGACTTAAATTTTATAACTAAATAAATGTAGAAAATTAAAAACTTATGAAAGAATTTATTTTTATATTAAAAATGTTGTTGTCTCAATACAAGTGAATTCATATAAATATATTTGTATCCCCATATACAAATGAATATATTTGTTTAAGCAATTAAACAATAGAAGTAATGTGAGAAAGCAACAATAGCAATTAGAAGTTGATCGATAATCTTTCTTGGAAAATTCTTTTCTTCCACACCTCATTCCCGGCTTGTTTAAACTGCCAAAGTGCAATATTGGTTGTACGTGTAAAGAACGCAAGGTGTAAGACATCAAATATTTTACGCGTCAATATTTGAAAAAGTGTTTAGTTAGTCTGGCGTCTTGTCAGGTCACAGTTTGTTGCAAATGTAGCAGGTCTAACAACATGTATCAGGCAAACTGGTTGTAATTTATCAGAAAATTTAACCATCAATATCCATTTAAAAACGATAAAATACACCGTACATCACACAAAATAATAGTAATTTCACATAATGAACAAGACAGACTTTTAAAATACGCATAATTCTTGCGAAATGGATATTCTTTTTAATCTGGAATCTCTATCTTGCAATAATAAAAATTAGGTGAAATGAATTTACTTATCTAAAGTTTAAAATCGCTTTTTAGTTTTAGGTTCTTGTTTAAATGCCCGTGAAGAAATTTCCCTATCTAGAACTAGTCTAGACCGGTGACGGTGCACCCTACCGGGGCCTCGTGGGGACCTCATGGGGCCCTGGTTGGGAAAGCGTGAATTCTCTAGATAGGGAATTCTTGTCAGGCCCTAGTCGGGACCGAGACAAAATTTCTACACGGGTGGGTTCAACAACCGTAAATTTTTGATAATCCATTTAAAGAAGACATTTATAGTTCCCGGTTCAATTTGAACCTTTCACGGAAAAAATGGTCCTGTAGAGTCCACAAATCCAATTTGTAGATAACACAAATACGTAAAATTGTGTCAGTCACAAATAGATTATTGTATAAATTCCACAAACTTATTTGTAAAATCCATAAATTTATTTGTGTATTTCACAAACTGAGCTATTTGTAAACTATTATCTCCATTTGTAGATGGCACAAAAGTTTCGGTGAATTACACAGGACATTTTTTTCCGTTTTTTTAGTACCACATCACTGCAAAAACATGGTGTCTTAAATTGGCCAAAAATGTCTTAAATTAAGGGGGGAACACCAGTTGTAATTTTCGAAAAATCGTTTTTCTTTTTTTTTTGCATTTTCTAAGTATACATATTTAGAAATGTGTCTGTAAATTTCTAAGTTGATCCGGTGAAAAATAAATGAGATATACAGCACAATGCGGCGGCGCGTCATGTCGCTCCAGATCTGCCAACACTTACACCTGGTGCTCAATGGCTATTCCTCTTTTGTTTTACTCTTAATTTTACAGTTTTTGTACCTACACTGCAAAAACATGGTGTCTTAAATTGGACAAAAGTGTCTTAAATTGAGATACTTTTGGTGTCTAAGACACGAAAAATGTCTTAATCTAAGACATTTTTGAACAATTTAAGACACCTGTTTTTGCAGTGTACCCTTCATAATTTTGAGGAAAGATAGAGTAATATGACAAGCAAAGGTAATTTCAAGTATTTGACAAAAAAGTACGTCGAAACTTTAAATGCGTTTTTTTCATAATAACATTTTTAAAGTCGATGATCACGATTACTCGAAAACCATTAAACCGATTTACTTGAAATTTGGTATGCTTAATTTACACATCTAAGCCGAGTTAGTGACAGAAGGATTTTTTTTTAATGCAAAACTTTTTTTATATAGCTGAAAATCGACCGTTTTTTTTAACGAAAATCATACTTTTGACTTTGACAGGTCGCCATTTTGTCAAAAATTTTTTTTCTTCAAATCCTTCGATCACTAAACAGAATAATCTTATGATAAATGTAAATCAATTTCATTTTTGCATTTCAGACAAAGCATAATTGCGGAATCCTGATCACCGCAAATCACCTTTTTCTCTAAGGCGTAGCTTCAATGGCTCATATCTTTGAAAATTTTGGTTGAAAAACACTTTTTTTTTAAATTACAGTTTTTAACATGTACTTTTAACTAATAAATAGTATTCTTTAAAAAGTTTTATGGTTTTCTAGGAAAAAATTCTTAAAAAAAGCACTTTTTTTTAGTTACAACTGCACTGCAAAAACAGGTGTCTTAAAATGTTCAAAAATGTCGTAAAATAAGACATTTTTCGTGTCTTAGACACCAAAAGTATCTGAATTTAAGACATTTATGGCCAATTTAAGACACCATGTTTTTGCAGTGTGGTGTTCCCCCCTTAAGATACTTTTTGTGTCTATAAAGACACGAAAAATGTCTCAATTTAAGACATTTTTGACCAATTTAAGACACCTATTTTTGCAGTGTATATGCACTTACAATCACTGCAAAAACAGGGTGTCTTAAATTGGACAAAAATGTCTTAATTTAAGACATTTTTTATCAATTTAAGACACCTGTTTTTGCAGCGATAACACTCTAAAAACAAGTGTCTTATTGTGTCCTCACTTTTAAGACATTTTAGGGTGTCTTAATTTTAAACCATTGAGAAAGTGCCTTAAAAATACCTGTAAGACGCCTTCTAAATGTCTTATGTCTTAAAATAAGACACTTGTAAGACACCTGTTTTTACAGTGAACACTGCAAAAACTGCTGTCTTCTTAGTGTCTTATTTTAAGACACAAGACATTAAGAAAGCGTCTTACGGTTATTTCAAGCTGTTTCATTGGTTAATAATTTTGAAATATGCTGTCTCATTGGTTTAAAATTAAGACACTTTAAAACGTCTTAAAAGTGAGGCCAAAAATGTCTTAAAATAAGACATTTGTTTTTACAGTGAAGTGAGAATTTCACTTATTTAGAGTGAAAAATCACTTATTTATAAGTGTATATGCACTTATTGAAAATGTGGAAGACTTTTGACACACAAATAAAGAAATATTCACTTATTCAAATTTAGAGACTAGCTTACTTAATTTTTTTAGTGTGCAACGCTCTTTTTTTAAACCAAATTGAATTTAAATAATCTGATATTGGCTTTAAACAAAAGCGCAACAGAATATGTTAATATAAAAAAGTTTTCAGTGTTGTGTTTCAAATTTGAATGCAACCAATTTTGAATTCTGACAGTTGGTCGAGTCCATACCAAGTGATCACACCAATTTCAGTCATATTGAGTAATATTTACGAAATTGATATTTTGGGTTCCTTTAGGAGTAAAAAAAATAAATTTTAATTATTTTTAAAAAATTCAAAATATTTTCGAAAATATTCAAATTCAAAATTTTGAGTACTATTTTTTTTGTTTTATCATAACTTCTGTAATTTTGAAGCAATTGAGATCATTTTTTTTTTAAATTACTCGTATTTAAATACTCTTTCAAGAAAAATTATAATAATTAAGAAATTGTTTATAATTAAATTTTTATTAAAAAAATTAAATTATTTATTTAAACAAAATCTAAAGTATATCATCGATCTTTTTCAAAAAATTCATAAACATAGCCTATAATGTGCTTAAAAATTTAAGCCAAAGAAAAAGATGGTATGTATTATAGTGTTTGAGAAAAAAATTATTAAGTTATGCTAGCGCGGCGCAGACCGGTGTCACCGCTACTCAACGCGTAGTTCCGTAGTAACCGAAATGTATGTATATTATTACATAATATAAATACAGTTAATCGTCATGTTTATTTTTTTATTTTACAAATTGTGCTGTGCACAGAATTTGAAAAAATTTTTGTTTCAATTTTATTCTCAAGGGGTACGAAGGAATGAAATTTTTGTGTACCTTTAATGGTTATAGCTTGATTAAATCTTTCACTTAACAATTGTTTTTCAGCTTCATATTCTGCGTAATTACAAAATTCTACATTAATTTTCTCTAAACTGGATTTTGCCCACTCGTATAAGTCAAGAGGAGTAACAATTTGATTGTTTAATGGTCGTTGTAAACTTGCTTCTTTCAACTATTTTCAAACTATTTTTATCATTCTTTAAGGGGAGAGATAGGTGAAATTTTAACTCAACAAAATTTTTGATGCTCAGAGGTGTCATTTTTTTTCTTACATCAATTAAGATGTAGAATTATGGTATTACATAAAAATTAAAAAACAATATTTTTTTGGTCATTTTCGAAATTTTATTTTTCAAAAACCATACGATGGATTGTAGAAAATCATTTAAAAATCCCACAAAAAAATTGTCGATGGAAAAAATGAAAATTGTGAAAGAGGTTTAATTTTTAAAATTTAAGTTTTTCTTAGAATAAATTTCTCAAACTCCGCAAATTATTTGTTTCTCTATTTTTGACATTACCCCATAATTTTAGGTCTAAAATTGCATAAGAAAAAAAATTAACACCCCTAAACATCGCGAATTTTGATAATTTTACCAGTCCATTATTTTTCTTTCTTCAGTTTTAAATTATTTTAATTATTCACTTATTTTCACTTATTTTTACCAGTTTTTAATTATATTAATTATTTTTCAATTGATTTAACAAATTTTCAATTATTATTCTTAAATTTTAATAATTTTCCCAATTTTTAGTTATTTTTATTATTTTTCTATAAATTACCAATTTTTTAATTACTTTTTTTTACTTTAATTATTTTCTCCGATTTTTTTAATTCTAAAGTTTGATGTCCATGTACTATGAAAAGATCAGTGTGACTTTCTGAAACTTATAATTTAAATATAATACACTAACTATATTTACATTATGTAAAAATATACATACATTTCGGTTACTACGGAACTACGCGTTGAGTAGCGGTGACACCGGTCCGCGCCGCGCTAGCATAACTTAATAATTTTTTTCACAAAAACTATAATACATACCATCTTTTTCTTTGGCTTAAATTTTTAAGCACATTATAGGCTATGTTTATGAATTTTTTGAAAAAGAACGATGATATACTTTAGATTTTGTTTAAATAAATAATTTAATTTTTTTAATAAAAATTTAATTATAAACAATTTCTTAATTATTATAATTTTTCTTGAAAGAGTATTTAAATACGAGTAATTTAAAAAAAAATGATCTCAATTGCTTCAAAATTACAGAAGTTATGATAACACAAAAAAAATAGTACATAAAATTTCGAATTTGAATATTTTCGAAAATATTTTGAATTTTTTAAAAATAATTAAAATTTTTTTTTTTACTCCTAAAGGAACCCAAAATATCAATTTCGTAAATATTACTCAATATGACTGAAATTGGTGTGATCACTTGGTATGGACTCGACCAGTTCCAAAGTTTACGAAGTTAATTTTTTTTTATTTATAATATTGGAATTATTTTGGCATTGAAAAATGTTAAACTGAAAATAATAATAAAATTACTGAACAATGATTTTGTATAGAGCGTGCATGCGTTGATTCTATCGGTTATTGCAAGAACCCTGATGGTGCTCGTTGCGCGTGTACGCCTCGGGACGAAGGGGACTGTGGCGATGCAGCGCTCATGCAGTGCACCAGACAAAAAAAGATGAGCATTGGTGGGGGCCAGACGGGGGGCAAAAACACACGACGGGCCCCAAACCCCAGGTCCCTCGCTTGCAACCGTCTCTCTTACATACACTCATACTTAAGCTCGCCGTTGCCTGCACGTCAAGCATGGATGATGGACGACGAAAATACGACGAGTCACGTACAGATTTTGCGATTTCGCGGCCAGCACGGCCAATGTTAAATAAATTATGTCGCCTAAAGAAGAAAAACGACAAAAAAATATTCACTGACCACTTACAATTAGCCACAAATTCATTTTGTAATCAACATTTCGACTTCTGACTTACAATCAGCCACAGTCCACTCTTTAAATTTGAATAAGTGAAAATTCACTTATTTAGATGTCAAAAGTCTTTCACTCTTTCAGTAAGTGCATATATAAACTCATAAATAAATGAGATTTCACTTATTGTAAGTGAAATAAGTGTATTTCACTTACACTCTAAAAACAAGTGTCTCAAAATTGTCTTATTTTAAGACATTTTGGTGTCTTAGTTTTATCTAAGACGACACAAGTGCCTTAAAATGAGCCATTTTTTGTGTCTTAGCCACTAAAAAGACATCAACACTGCAAAAACTGCTGTCTTCTAAGTGTCTTATTTTAAGACACAAGATATTAAGAAAGCGTCTTACGGTTATTTCAAGATATATCATTGGTTAATAATTTTGAAAGATGCTTTCTCATTGGTTTAAAATTAAGACACTTTAAAACGTCTTAAAAGTGAGGACAAAAATGTCTTAAAATAAGACACTTGTTTTTACAGTGAAAATATCTTAAAATAAGACATTTAGAACTCTCTAAAGCTGAATTAGTTAAAAACTACTATTTAGGGGTCAAAATCGTAAACAAGTTTTCTCTTTTTCAATTACACTGCAAAAACAGGTGTCTTAAATTGTTCAAAAATGTCTTAGTCTTAAATTAAAATAGATTTCGTGTCTTAGACACAAAAAGTGTCTTAATTTAAGACATTTTTGTCCAATTTAAGACACCATATTTTTGCAGTGTAGTAAAAAATAACTAATTATTCACTGTAAAAACAAGTGTCTTATTTTAAGACATTTTTGTCCTCACTTTTAAGACGTTTTAAAGTGTCTTAATTTTAAACCAATGAGAAAGCATCTTTTAAAATTATTAACCAATGAAATAGCTTGAAATAACTGTAAGACGCTTTCTTAATGTCTTGTGTCTTAAAATAAGTCACTTAGAAGACAGCAGTTTTTGCAGTGTTAGTAGAAAACTACTAATTCAGTAGTTAAATAGTAAATAGAAATCTACTAATTCTTCTAGCAGTTTAACATTTGCAGTGTATTTTTTATTGTATTTCACTTATTGGTAAATGTATATGCACTTATTGAAAGAGTGGAAGACTTTTGACATCTAAATAAGTGAATTTTCATTTATTCAAATTTAGAGAACATTGTTAAAAATGCCCAATAGTATTTTCTGTGATCAGAAATGTTTATCTGTACCAAACACTTAGAAATTTTTTTTACAAGTGCGATATTAACTTCTAACTTATTATAATAAGTACAATAATAATTATATATTTATTGAACACAGGTATAGGTTAAAATACATCTTTTTGGTGACAATTTTTTTAATATCCAATAGATAAATCATACGCATCAAGTTGAAAAACTAGATTTCAATAATTAAAAGTTTGTAGATTACATAAATTTAAATTTTAACTTATTTCACCGCAAAATAAGAAAGAAAAATTAAATAAATAATTAAATTTTTAAAGTTTTAATTTTGTTTTATCGAAAGTTTATACATATGGCAACATCGCTTTTTTAATGATTCAGAAATTATTTTAAAATTTTCATTTTTAACCTCTTTGTTTGACATTTGTAAACAATTATTAATTTTTACTA
The DNA here is from genome assembly GCA_037103525.1 of Ganaspis brasiliensis. NCBI lineage: Eukaryota > Metazoa > Arthropoda > Insecta > Hymenoptera > Figitidae > Ganaspis > Ganaspis brasiliensis. Next base: position 3,946,292 of record JAZKLR010000009.1, on the reverse strand, counting down.
TTAGTACAAAACAATTGAATGTATTTTTGAAGTTAACCTCTTTAAAAAAGCAACGTTGTCACTATAAACTATATGAAAATTACATCGGTAATCAAATTAGGTTTATTTTTTACACTTATTTTTATTTAATTAGTTTTTCATGTTGAAAGTTTATCATTCAAGTTTAAAAGATGTTTTTAATATTTATTGACTAAATCTAAATGTAGTTCTGATTACCTTTTCATCCAAAAAATCAATTTGACTACACTGAGAGAAATGGATAATCAAACTTACTATCCTGGATATTAAAAAATAATTATTTTAATATCTGGATATTAAGTTTGAATATCTAAATACTATGTTTTAATATATGGATGTTAAATTTTAATATCCATAATTTCCATTTTTCTCAGTGTAGCAACGTTGGCTTATGACTACGTTAAGTCTAAATTAGTGGTTTTCCACTAATGAATTAGATAAAAATCGGTCACTATTAAATAGTGAATATTTCACTAAAGTTTAGTAGAAAACTACTAATTTGAAAGTGAAATATCTACTAATTGAAATAGTGAATTTAACTGTTTTAATTAGTAAAAATTTTACTATCAAATTAGTAGTTTTCTACTAAAAATTAGTGAAATATTCACAATTTAATAGAGACCGATTTTTCTTTAATTCATTAGTGGAAAACCAATAATTACACGTCGTTTGTATATTGGTTTTAAAAATGAACGAGAAACGATTCTATTACAGAAAACAACGAAAACAATAACGAAGAGGAAAAGATTACTTTTTTCCGAGAGTTTCTTTAATGGTAAGTTATGCTTTCAGCAGATCTAAGCCGCCACATGCAGACCACACAGGATTTTCGTTCAAACTGACTTGAAAGTTCGAAACGAGTTAGTAGCCATTGTTTTGAATAGGGTTTAAGTTAGGCTGAATTACCTGCAACGCTTAGAACTTGGCCACAACATTGGCTAATGCAAATATTATTACTTAGTCTATGGAACTGACAGGTTATACCACCACAAATTCCTCGTCTCAATTTCTAGTTTACACCAGGGCCCTGACAGGGATAATTAATTATTCTCCATCGTGAAAAGCAGTTCTGCATTTACCCATTATTTAAAACCAGCTTTCTCAATTTCAATTACAATTAACATTTTTGCTACTGAATGGATCTTAATATCTTTTGTGAATTTTAAATAGTATTCATATTTTATGCAGGTATTTGCTTGTTTACATTCATGCTTTAATATATTATAATTTAAATGTAAAATATGAATGTTAATTTATTAAAATATGAATGTAAACAAGTAAACCTTTTTTCCAAGCAAAATATTTTTTTATTGTAACTGAAGGATGCAAGAATTACTGGAAAGATTTTGACGAAGAGAAAAATAGCAAACTCAGTTTTTTTAGTGTTCAAAGTGTGCAATAATAAAAGTAGGTACATAAGGTAACTTTTGTGACACACACACACACACACACACAGATAAAATTAGTAAAAGAATAAGTCTAGAACTAATTCAAGAATTGAGGTCACAACTCTCGAAATTTAAGTGCATTTACACTTATTGAAAAAGTGGAAGACTTTTGACTTATTAAGATTTAGAGAGAAGAATAAGTCGAAAGAAAAACTTCTTGAACTCGTTTAGAAAGACAAAATTTTCCAAATTTGATAAAAAGATTGTCCTCTTTGAGTACTTTTATATTTTTGGACCACTCTACTGTCAACAAATCTTAAACCTCTATTTGAAATAAGAATGCAAATATACAAATTAATATGTGTTCTTAAAAGCAGTTTAAAAGACATATTTTGTGAAGTTGTATGTGCATCTAATGGAACTTGCAACTTTGAAGGCATAATCGATTGTCGAATAAATTACGCGACTAAAAATTATTTATTACCGGTGTTGCGGAAAACGAATTCCGGCAAATATAAACCATTTAATTTATAGGCTCATCTTTCATCAAGAATCGCCGGTCGCAAATCGTTTGAACTACGATCTACGACAGAAAAGAAAGGCGAAGTATATCAAAACAGAAAAAAAATAAACATAAAGAGAGCAAAGATGATGTTAAACTTTTTACCGAAAAAGAGAGTGTCAGACTAAGTGAAAATCTAAGTTAAATCCTGTTTCTATTTCATTACCAATCCCCCTGCCCATTTGGCCGTTGGGCTCATCGGGTCAAACACGTGTCTCATTCATAGGCGTAGTAGTCTATCTAACTCCTAACAATTTTCAAAGAATTTATGATCACTATTATTTTATTTGTATAATTGCAAACAAAATGCATGCAAACTTATAATTTCTCGTAACTTAAATCTTTCATGTTTGTTTATGAATTTTTAGTCACTCTTTTAAACTCTTTTTAAATTATTGTTATTATTATATTATTTGCATATTTTATAGAATAAATATAAATAGGTTAGTAAATTTGCATGGAAAACGAGGCGAAGAGTAATATAAAATATTTGTTTTACTGACAATGATTTGCTTGATTTTCGAGATGACAGTAAAATGATGCTGCTATTGATTAGCATATTGCAGAATATTAAAATGTATATTTTTTCTGCAAGACTTTTTTTCTTATAAATGAATGCTTAACAAAGTCTAAAACGACTGTCTGAGGTTTTGTTCCTGTTTCATTGGAATTTTCAAGCAGACATTCGCTTTTCTTGCATAACTCGTTATAGAACTTGGAGCAGTGCACGACAAAAAACTTCATATGTCGTTATCTCCGTAGACTATGCTTTCAGCTTAACCTCTTCTCTCCTACGACATGTCTCGTCGTCTAGCCGACTACATAGTTTCACGCAATCAGTCGTGCTCTTTGTCCTGTGACCTACATAGGTAAGACAGCGGAACATTTGCAAACGTCGCCTTTCAGATCTCCTTCAACCATTCCTCTTCAATAACTTCCCACTTATGTGACACAAATTAAACCTTCAATTATTATTCCGTTTTGCGTCCTAGTTTTCATTTTATCAACATTAAGAACAAGAATGCGTAAAAGTCTTATTTTAAACTTATACTTTCAAAATGCATTCTTCTAACTCAATATTAAAGAGCTGCTTTACCAATACATTTTGTAAATAATTTAACATGAAATAATAAATAAAATAAATACTTTTAAGATAATTATTCTAATTTGGTAACTTTTTTTATATCCATAATGAAAAATTTGTTTCAGAAATTAAAAAAACAATTTATAGAAAAAACCATTATAGACTTGCACGAAACTTTGAAAATTAATTATTCAGGAATGTATTCCAGCCATCATCCTTTAATATGTTATTTCTAAGACCCTAAGGAACCGTTTAAAGCAAAAAATATAAATCGATTTTTTGAAAATCCTTGATTGTCATAATTCCATAAATTTTTTAAAACTGACTTCAGATTCGTAATCAGCGACCCCAAAGACCCCTGAGGAACAAGTTTCAAACCAAAGAGTTGGATTTTTAGAAACTTCGTCCACCATATTGGATCCGCCAAATTGGAATTTTGAAAACTGATTTCACTGAGAAACTAATCCTTTTGCCAAGTAGTATAATAGCTCGGTTAAAGGAATTCGGATTAAAACAAACAAGATACCTGCGGTCACAATTGAACTTAAAGGTTATAAGTAGCCTTTTCGAAGAATTATTCGGCTATAATCAACAAAGTGTTTTGCAGGTGCTATACCAACAACATCTCTTGGTTACATTCAATAAAAAAATTGGTTATATTTAGTCATCTTATTTTCAAAGTGTTCAGGTTCATAATCAGAGATCCCAAAAACCCTTAGATACAGTGGCGTAACTCGGAGAACAAGGGCCCTGGGTCAAAAAGAAAAATGGGGAAAAAACAATTATAAATAATAATTTACAAGTTTAATTCATTCATTCTGTCCACACCTGAAATTTGTCACTAGATGTTCTTTTCTTTTAAAATTTTAAATCATATTTCACCTTTTTAAAATTTTCTCAAATTTTAAATTTATAGCAATTTTAATTTCTTCAAATTTCAGTTAATGTGAACTTGCATTGATTAAAAGTCCTATTAATCCACGTTTCGAAAATACTAAATTTGAAGTGATTTAAAAATTTCCTCAATTTTGAATAATTCTTTTCTATTATGATTTCAATTACTTACAATACAATTTTGTACTATTTTTATCATTTTTCAACTATTTTCTACAATTCTTAATCACTTTAATTGATTTTAAATTGTTTCCCTGAATCTTAAATTTACCTTCCTCAAATTTCAATTATTTGGTTTAGTTATCTCAATCACTTTTTCAATTTTAATTATTTTTGGCTTGTCACTAAATCAATTAAATTATTTATTCCTATATTTTATATTATTTATCACAAATTTTTGCAATTATTTTCTCCATCTTTTAATATTTCCATTATTTTTCAATTAATTTCCTCAATTTTCAGTTATTATCTCAAATTTAGACTGTTGTCTTTAATTTTAAAATTTTTAACGATTTTTAAATTTTTTTCTTTCGCTTACAATCAAATTCTGTAATTTTATACTATTTTCTACGATTTTAAATTATTTTCATTCTTTTGGCACAATTTTCCAAAACTTCACTTATTTATCTGAAATTTCAATAATTCTTTTCATTAATTTTAGATTATTTCTGCGATTTTTTAATGATTCTTTTTAATTAAAATTTTTAAGTTATTTTGTCATTATTTACTTTTTTTTAAACATATATTCTATGGTTTTTTCAATTATTTCTCTCAAATTTTATTTACTGTTTTTAATCTTTCATAGGGTAAATGCGGGTAATTTCGGACAGTACCGATGGTCGGACACTTTCAGTTTTGAAGTTAAATAAATAATTATTTACTATCGGAATCTTCTCACAAAGTAATTTTATCAAATTTGTCAGAATTATACACTACCGTCGGAAATTGTTGGTCCGATCGATTAGAGCGGATCAAAAAAATACAGCTCAAATAAGACCACGATATCTTGGTTAAAAATGAAGATAGAAACTTAACGTTTAAAAATTTGAAAAGATTATTAAATTCTGCGTTAGAATACCTATTAGTTAAAATATTTTAAAAATCCAAAGTGATTATATTACTTGATGTGTTAGAAAAAAAAATTCTCAAATTTTTCAATTATCGTTCCATATGTTCAGTTCGTTGCCTGATGTAGAAAAATTGAATAAAAAAATTGAATTTTATATTGTTCTCTTCGTTGAATTGCCAGCTTTAATTTGAGCTAAGGGAACTTGAAAAATATTGAATGGTTCACGAGATATGACTAAAAACGTCCGAGCATATTTTTCTCAAAAACCTTCATTTTTAGGCAAAAACCACGTTTTTGATTGATTTTCGAGAAAAACATGCTCGGACATATTTAGTCATATCTCGTGAACCATTCAATATTTTTCAAGTTCCCTTAGCTCAAATTAAAGCTGGCAATTCAACGAAGAGAACAATATAAATTTCAATTTTTTTATTCAATTTTTCTAAATCAGGCAACGAACTGAACATATGGAACGATAATTGAAAAATCGAGAATTTTTTTTTCTAACACATCAATTAATATAATCACATTGGAATTTTAAAAAATTTTAACTAATAGGTATTCTAAGGCAGAATTTAATAAGCTTTCCAAATTTTTAAATGTCAAGTTTCTATCTTAATTTTTAACCAAGATATCGTGGTCTTATTTGAGCTGTATTTTTTTGATCAGCTCCAATCGATCGGACCAACAATTTCCGACTGTAGTGTAGAATATAAAAATTACCTGCAACGCCCTTTGGTGATGTGTAAATTAGTTAAAATGCAACAATAATTTACTCAACCGCGTTGTTTTGACATTTTGTCTGATTTCTTATTCCAGCCGTTAAGGAGGTAGAGATTTTTATTAGTACGAAATAACGTTTTGTAGGTTGTAATTATGTTTAAAAATGTTACAGAGTGATTATGAAAACTCTAATTTTATGTTTAAAAATGAAAATAATATTAAAATGACTTTAAATTTACAAATAATTGACGTAATTGATGTGTCCGACCTAACCTGTCAGATTTTAGAGTGTTTGTGTATAGTCGGACACTATATTACTTGTATTATATCGTATTATTTTAGATGCTGAAAAAGTAAATACCATAAAAACAACTACTTATAACCTATAAATTTGTTAACTTTCTAACATTTTCTGCATCAAAAGAAAAATAACCTAAATTTTGATTTTATACGAATTCCTCCTTTTCACTGAAGGATCACAACAGAACTTGACAGATTGTCTTCAAAATACCATAGTGAGGTATAATATTTTAAAACTAAAAAACTTTCTTTTTTTATTTAAGATTCACCACATGGGTTTCCAAATTAAAATCGTGCAGCCTGAGGATTATTTCTGTAACTAAATTTGATAGATTTTATAACATAAAAGCAAGAAATATTTTATTATTTTAAAAAAGAAAAATGTCCGACTACTGATACAGTTGTGTCCGACTTAACAAGCAAGTGTCCGACTACTGCTGATATTCTAATTTTTTATTAAAATAGCTATATTTTATTAAATATTGACATGTTTGTAGCAAATTTATATGAAAATTAATCATGGATGACTCATTTAACGGCTCATGCAAAGCAATATGTTAAAATACTTTTCAATTTTAAGAAAAATATCATTATTTAAGATCGAATCCTTAATGATAGAACGTCCAACGTCCTTCCGGCAGGACAAAAAAGCCTTCCGCGAGTACGTACGAAATTGCGTTAAAAAATTAACATGGATTCAGATAAACAAAAAGTAGTATATATCGTTGGAAAGGTAAAGAATCAAGCTTTCAGCGCATGTAAACATGGAACTTTTAAATTCAAAATCCGAAGCTTGGTAGCTAAAAGAAGTTAAATTTTCCAAAAATTCACATAATTTTTAGTCACAAAAAGACGACGCACGGTACTGCCGGCAGGACGTTTTCGTTTTTTTTAAAAGACTACCTAGTCCTTGTACATAAATTTAAAAAATCAATATTTACGTCATCTGAAAGCTTGTTTCATTACCTAAAAAACCATATATTCATTTTTATACTTATCTGCTTCCATATTGATTTTATAGAGCGATTTCCGAGGGACTCGCGCCTGAGCCATTTACCACCGGCCGCCATTACGTTAGTTATAACAATATTTACAAAAGTAAATAATAAACTCAATTCCTTTGATGATGAAGATGATAAATTATGATGATAATGATGATAATGATGATGGTGATGATGATGATGACGATTATATGAAATTAAAATATTTTTTCACAAAAATGAATTGTCCTTCTGGAAGGACGTTTACTGTGTGAAACCGCGTCCTACCGGCAGTACGCAGGCTTGGACGTTCTATCATTAAGTGTCCGACTACCCCCGCATTTACCCTATTTAAATTATTTTCATCATATTTCAATTATTTTTCTTAATCTTAACGGGGAATGAAACAGACAGTCTAAAAAAAAGTTAGTCCAAATGCATTATTTTGATTTTTGAAATAGAAAACTCATATTTTCTTTTAATATTTTTCAGTGGAAATGTAAGCAATCATATTTTTTACATAATGAGTAATTAAAATTTTGAATTTGATGAAAATTAAAAAAAATTCTATGTACTAGAAATGTAAGATGATTTAACGTTTGATTATCCTAAATTTCTTGTATATAGAAATTTTTTTAATTTTCATCAAATTCCAATTTTTAATTACTCATTATGTGAAAGATATAATTGTTCACACTTCCACTAAAAAATATTACATGAAAATATGAGTTTTCTAGTTCAAAAATAAAAATAATGCATTTGGACAAACTTTTTTTCAGACTGTCTGTTTCATTCCTCCTTAAATTAGTTTGAGCATAATTCAATTATTTTTCTCATTTTCTAAAATTTTAAATATTTTCTTCAATTTTTAAATATTTTAATTGGTTTTCATAATTTTCAAATTTTTTTTATCTATCATAAATTTCATTTATTTGTAGCTTTCCCCAATTGTTTTCTCCAATTTTTAGTTGTTTACATTTTTTTCAATTGATTTCTAAGATGTTGTTCTAAGATGTATTTTTCTCAAATTTCAATTATTTTTTTTTTTATTTATTTCTTTATTATTTTTTATTTACTTCACTCAAATTTGGTTTATTTTTTACAACTTATCATTGTTTGTATCATGTTTTAATTATTTTCTTAAAGTTTCAAATTGTAAAATCGTTTTTCAATTATTTTCTAAAATTTATATCCTTCAATTTTCAATTTTTTTCATTTCATTTATAATTTCAAAAATTTTAAACTATTTAGGTATCTGAGATTTAAATTATTTCATTCAATTTTTAAATATTTATATGATCTTTTATGTTATTTTCTTCAATTTTCAATTACTTTATGTTCTTTTTCGTAATTTTCAAAAAGTTTTAAACTATTTCTATTTACTTAATTAAAAATTATTGTCTTCAATTTCAAATTATGTTTATCTTGTTTCGTTTATTTCCTCGAATTGTTAATTATCTTCTTTTTTTCAATGAACTTCTGAAAGTTGTAAGTATTTTTCTAAAATTTTCTTTAACTTTTCTTTATTTAAAATATATTATGAAATTTTTTCAATTATTTGCTCAAATTTTAATTATTTTTTTCAGTTTTATATTTTTATCTCATTTTTTAATTATTTTTCCTAATTTTTATTATTCAATTTTTTTCAATTTATTTGTTAGATTTTCAAGTAATTTTCTCAACTTTAAATTATTTTCTTTATTTTTAAAACATTTCTATGATTTTTTAAATTACTTTCCCCAATTTTTAATTGATTCCATTTTTTTTTCAATTAATTTGTAAAATTTGCAATTATTTTGTGTGATTTGAATTATTTTTTGCAATTTTTTTTAATTCTAATTGCTTATAAATTTTGTCCTAAAAAAAATGTTTATTAGGGTTGACTATGGGCCCCCTGAGCTCAAGGGCGTCTGAATAGTTACGCTACTGTTAGACAGTGAGTTTTGCAAAGAGCGATATACATTTACATTTTAGCCACTATACTTTTTCAGCCATTTTGAAACTTGTGAAATTTTATTAAGGTTATATAAAGTAGGCATACAAAACTATGATTTCTGCCTGAAAACAACTACTTTTATCATTGATTTCATATTTGTTGCCAACAAATAGAATTTTTTTTTAACCACGACTGCTTTGGAGGGCCCTATATGTCAGCCATATTTAAATTCATAAAAAATCGTGCAAATAAAAGTAGAGACTACAACTTACAATTTAAGGAGGAATCGGACAAACAATCGAAACAAAAGTTAGTCCAAGTGGATAATTTTGATTTTTGATATAGAAGACACATAAGTTAATGTAATTTTTTTCAGGGAAAATGTGGACACTTGTAGTTTTTACAAAATGAGCCGTTAAAAATTGAAATTTTTTTTAATTTTTATCAAATTACAATTGAGGCAGTTGGTGCAGTAACCGCACAAGTCCATTTTTTTCGAAAATCACTTTTTTATGGAAAATTTATCTTTAAATGAAGCTCTACGATCAAGTAAAATATTACATATGTTACTAAACTCTAAACCCTTTAAAATAAATAAACAAATTTTCGTTTCGTGCAGAAACAGCACAAGTTCATGATTCCAAACTGCGCACAAAGATGCGCAATGGATGAAATAATATTTATTTGTGATATTTTTAAAGTGTTTTAGACGTTGTTAAATAATTTATATTAAACAGTTTATATTATAAATAAAATGCACTGAAAGCGAGGCAGAAAACAATAATAGTGAATTATGTGATAATTGTTAAGAAAATGTTGGAAAGTGATTTTTAAAAAATGTTTATTATTTATAAAATGCTAATAAAAATTATCGAAATTAAAATTTTTTAATAAATGTTACTAAAAATTTACTAAAACTGTGATACTTTACTTGATTCAATATATTTTCTGTGTTTTCCATTTCATTTTGTGCAGAAACCGCACAAGTCCAGAAGTTAATTTATTTTTTTTATACCCTATATTAATTAAAACATAAATCAATCATATTGAATTTTTAAACTTATAGGTTAGTAGACAATAATACAAAACGCAGAATTAAACAAAATTCTCACATTTACAAGAAAAACAGTTTTTATTGATTCCTGAACAATTACGATTTATGGACTTGTGCGGTTTCTGCACCAACTGCCTCAATTTTTAACGGCTTATTTTGTAAAAACTACATGTGTCCACACTTCTCCTGAAAAAAATTACATTAATTTATGTGTCTTCTATATCAAAAATCAAAATTATTCATTTGGACTAACTTTTGTTCCGATTGTTTGTCCGATTCCTCCTTAAGCAATATAAATAATTTTTTGGTCCAAAGACAACAGGAGGGGGGGGGGGGTCAAATTTGACAGAGAATGCCCCATATTCAATCTTCATATCTAACAATAATAAACAAATATATATAATCTAAAAACATACACAACTAATTTTGAATCATCCAAATACAGCAAACGCAAGTATATTTATAAATATGGTATTTCTTGATTTATTTCACTTTTAAGAAACCATTAATTTATAGCATTTTGCAAATGACCTAAAATTCCAGGAATGCGACTATTCGGATCGTTTCATGCAAATGAGGCATAACATACAATCGAATCAAGCAACTGGAAGTTGTGGAATTTTTCTGGATCCCTGGTCGTGTCGTTACTCAAGATGCTCGTGGCGTGTCAAGCTCACGCCGGAAGTGCGAATAAGAGAGATCACGTTGCACGACTAATTGATCCTCGATCCCGTTAACATCAGCCGTCAGAAGTTTATGCCTTCTTTATGTATGCAAAAGGTAAAGAAACGTTATTTAATTGTGCTGCACGCGCTGCTGATTTCGAGGTTAACCTAGAATTGTAGACTGCACACAAGACTAACGGATCAAGGACGAATGACTAGACCCGCCGATCCGTTCGAATCATCCAATGAAACCACTCGACAAATTTGCGAATCCGTTGCGAAACCATTTGCAGACGTAAATTCTAGACGAGAGGTAAGATCAATGAAGATATTTTTGCTCATATTGGCACACACACACACAGACTCATCATGCATCGCTACCTCAAGTCTTGATGTCTATAAATTTAATTATTCGAAATGTCTGTACGGTACAAAAAAGTTGAATTTTAAAGGTGTCATGTTTTTTTAATATAAACGATTTCAGGATATTTTAGTATGTATATATATATATACTGACTTTTTATTCAATTCATGTATAATTAATATTCAAGATCAATGATATTGAAGCTAGACTGTCAAAAAATGAAATGATTTTAATAAGCCAAAACAATCTAATTTTTCATTATATTAAAAACATATCGATAATTAAATGCAGTCCCTGAACCCGATTCTGCAACCTTATTCTTTTTCAACCTCGTCATCGCTATCTTTATCATTAAACACATGTTAATGACTCAAGAGAAAGAGTCAGTAATTTTTTACATTCCAATAAACGTCTAGCAAATCCAGGAATTTAAGGAAATTCTTTGATCTACAGAAAATTATTAAAACTTATTCATTACACATATTAAAATATCTAATGAAATGACAACGTATCACGCAAGAAAATATATGAACATAAACATATTTGTGATAAAAGTACATACAAATAAAAAGTATTCAAATTAATTCAAAGTATGTTTTTTCAATGTTAAAAAAAAATCAAAAACTATTAGTTGTTCAATTTTTATTGAATCAAGAAAAACATATTTTTGACCGAACTAATTATTTTCTTGATTTGCGAAAATTTTCTCAATTTGAAATCAATTTTCCTGGTTTAATAAGACTACAACTGGATCAAATACAAACAATTACGTGCGGTTTTCCTGATGCAATGTTATTTCCTTTTAAACTGTGTACTTTGACGATTTGCTTTGGTTTACGGTTAACAACCATTTGTATTTTATTTTTAGCAACATGGGATATCTCGAGATTGAGAAAATTACTGACAGCTAAACTTTTATATTGATTCCACTATAATTTTAATGTAATCATTCTAAATAGTATTTCACATCTATCATAATATCGAAATCAATATCAAGTCTAGTTAACAGTAAACTTCACATTACTCAAGATCCAATACTAAGCTATGTATCATCTGTAACATCTTAAAGAATGTAAAGTTTGCTCAGTTTGCTGTTAACTAAACTTGATGCCGATTTCGATACGATGCACAAAAGAAACAAAATCAAATTTTTATATGGTTAAGAAATGAAACCATGCTTTATCATTGGTATCATCAATATACAGACAATTCCTTACATTAACGGAACCTATACTCGATCAAATACCAATAGTCGATCAGTTTGATACAATTGGGTCAATTTGAATTTTTATGAACTAACAGTTGGTATAATAAGATAGCTAATGCTTCAAATCTATATTCCCAGGGTTAATTTCCCTGACTGTAAATGACTAATGTTTTTGATTATCAAACTAAAAAAGATTTTCCGATCTCTTAACAAACTGTGTGTCAATAAATCCAATTTTACAATGCGAGGAGGAAACTGTTTAAAATAGTGGATATTGGCCATGTCCAAAAGACGAAACCACAATGTAGAGTTCTACCTTATTCCCTACTCTCTAAATCTGAATTAGTTAAAAATAACTAATTTAAAAGCAAAAACTCAGTCACTAATTCAAATAGTTATATTTCTACTAATCATTTAGTAAAAAATAACTAATTAATAGTCAAATTCATTTTTAGGTTATGTTCAATTAGTCGAATTTTAACTATTTTTTAGTTATGTTTTTACTAACAAATAGTCATTTTGTTACTAAAAATTAGTTATTTTTAACTAATTCAGATTTAGAGAGTATGTTTCATTTGTTTACAATATAATTTTTTCCAAAGTTTCTTAATAAAGCAAAAATTCCTGACTTTCCCAAACGATTCCTAAAATTTAATACCAATATTTTCATTTGCTTAGGCTTCAGAACGTTTAAAAAATAAACAAAATTGACCAACTCTTTGTTAAATGACAGTAAACTTTGTTTATCTTTTTTAAATGTATTTAAGACTAAACCAAAGAAGATGTCGATTTGAAATTTCAGGAATAATGTGTCAATGAGTCTTTGTTTTAAGATAAAGATCAATAAAAATTAAGTTCAAAATGAATTGAATTTTATTAATAATTTTTAAAAAATCATGTTGTCAACAAATTAAATTTATGAGATAAAGTAAAACTCTACATAACTTGGACATGGTCCAATAATTAAGACGATGTCCCAGAAATCACATTTTCTAATGCTTTGAATTGGAAAATTTGCTATGACGGGTTGTTTTGCTCAATTTATAATCTATTGGATTTTATTGACAATCTTACTTTCATTACAAGATTTGAATCGACTTTTGGTTCTGTTACCTTAAAAATTAAGAGGTCAAAATTTGTCAAGTCAAACCTGAGAAACAAATAAAAATTCAAGTAGATTGGTTACTGTCTAATTATTTTAATCAGTGAGATTTTCACTGTGATTCACTAGTGGAATTCACTGAATTAATCAGTAAAAGTTCACTGATTCTCAGTAAAAATCTCACTGATTCAAATCAGTGGCTATAAAGTCTTTTTTTTGTGAAAGAAAATTTAAAGAACTGGAACGAAATAACTCAGATCAATAAAAAAAGGTATGTATTCTATTTTAAATCGTATAATTCGAATTGAAAAGTAGTGTATGAATATCCCTCATTTTGAAAAAGTTCACTGGCCTCTCTCAAATTACCATGGAGCATGGAGCCAAACAGGGATATAAAATTAAGAATCCCTAATTAAAACAAGTGTCTTTTTTCATTCTTGCAGTTGAGATCGGATTACTCCGAAACGTCATTTACGGGACACTCGACGTGCATGGGTAAAAAGAAATAAAAGATGGAAAGAAAAAGAGAAATATGAGGGGGCGGAGGATGGCGGTACCACAGCACCAGTTTGCAGACTGAGGCTGGCCAAGGCCTCGAGTCGCAGAGCCAGATTATTTTTAGCGCTTCCTACTATTGTGTAAAGCACAAGTCTGGTCAAGTGTCTAGGCTTTCGTTTGGGTAGTCCTCCGTTATACGTATTCGTCCTCCTCCCACTCAAAGACCAGTTTCTCCCTCCACTCTTTAACAAAGTTAATTTTTTATTTCATTTTATACCAACCCCCTTCTTTTTTCCTTGCAGAATAACTCGTCACTGAACGCGTGGCGCCACTAATACACCCACACTAACTGCTATTTTTTTACTATTCCTCATGTATATTTTCTAAAGAGAACACAATGCCATAAATCACTCATGAATGGAAAAATTATGCAATTATGCGATCATACGGCGAGAAGTCGTAAAAAGTCCGGTGCCAAGTGGACAGTCGAGTCTCACCACCTTTATATTCACCCCTCTTCTCTTTTCTTTTTTTTCTCTTAAAAGCCCTTTGTAGGACCTTTTTGCTCTCTCTCTACTCAAAGCTAAAGTCCATTTTTTATGGTTATAATAAAAAAAAATTCAGAAATCAAGGACCAGAGTTCTTATTTTAAACATTTTATCACTTTAAAAGGAGATTTTAGAAATGGTTAAAAAAGCAGTTTAGTAGGGTCCGGTTTCATTAAATCTGATTAAAAGTTAATCAATGATCCAAATCAACTTAACCGTTTACTACTGATTAGAGTTGCATAACGAGCGAGACGAGCGAGAATTATGTAGAAACGAGAATGATTCTCGTTTTCAAACCGGATGTCTCATCTCATTCTCGTTCTCGAAAACGAGATTATAAGTTAACGAGAATCTCGCTTTTTCTCGTTCATTTCTCGGCAAACAAAAAGAAATAAGCAATGCATATGCACTTATAAACATAAGACATTATATTATTTTTTAAAATAACAGGATTTAATTAAACCACCTAACTTGGCCAGAATGCTATATTTTTATAATTTTTCTATATTTAAGATTTTTATAATTATCAATTAGTAGAATCGAAACAAACATTACAAAGATTATAGTTTAGTTATTAAAATATTTGGAAAGTATGTTGTTTAATTTTATTTTTTAATCATTACGCATTAAAAATCTCACTGCAATGACTTAATTTTAGTAACCCTTCTGGCTGACATATAAGTAACATTTTCCTGATTTAATTTAATAGAAAATGTATAATATGCAATGTTTAAACATATTTTTAATAGGAAATAAAATAATTAATAAATGAATTGTTTCAATTGCAAAATTTTATAGAATTAAATTTTTTTATTTGGAGATAATAATAATGTTCATAATTAAATAAAAAGCTTTTTTTATCGAGCAACTAGTTTTTTATTAATTTCAAATTAAACATGTTTAATTAGTTGTTCACTACAGTTTCATCGTCATATCATTTAATTGTAAATTGCTATTGTCTGATATGTCTGCGTCATAGTCGATCGAAATAAAATATAATTTCTGATTATCTCAAGCAGTGTTATGACTACAACACAAATGACCCCCACTTTTTAGATTCTCCTTAACACGTGATTGTTTCCATTGATTCTTCGTATGTTTAATCAAAAGCGCAATACTGTTTAGTCTGCTCGCCACTTTCTGCAAAAATAAGCAACTTCTCGAATGTATTTCATTTGGTACTCTTGCATCGTACTTTTCCAAACATTCTTGTATAAAAAGTAGCAAGGCTTAATAATTTACAAAGAAAAGTTTTAATTTAATGAAGCACCTTTTGCCAACAATTAACAAACAAAGAAAATAATGCCATTGTTAAAATAATAAAATTTAAATCACAAATTGCTTATTGGTTCAACTAAAATTTGTTACGTAATTGGTGAGAAAATCCAACAAGATAAAATATAATTATAAAAGTTTTTCAGCATGCTTTGAATAAATTTTATGTAAACTATACTAATATGTAATATTTTACTTGATAAAAATGTCTCGCAAGCGGTGGAAGTATAATTCAACTGGCGACGCCGACGTGCGAATTTTAAAGACAGTTAATTGAAATAAATCCTACCGACGGCGACGAGATAATTGATTTTTTGGTGCCACTCCGCGTCTATCTCATGTACACTTGTCACACGAATGTCAGACAGAAGGGTCGCACTGTAAATTGTGTGTAAGTAATAAATGTTTTTGTGAGCAGACGCCCGGCAAAAAAAGCACCAATTAATGGCGTTCGACGGCAAATGTCGTGTAACCACTAATAAAAATGTGGTTCCAAACCCACGCCTGTCATCCTTATGTTGTCATCGTCGTCGTTCAACGTTAGTCTGTCTTTAATAAAACGTCACGTGTGATTATGTTGAATTACCAACAGCGATTTGCTTAATTCTTCACTTTAATCCCATTTAAAAAGTATAATTTCCACCAATTAATATTTACGTTTTTTCCATTTAGTTTAATAACACTCAAGAGGCTTAATAAAATAGACATAAATAAATCTTACCAGGTGGTAAAGAATTAAAATCTGCAAAGGTGAAGCAATAGATTCTGATAAAATGAAGAAATGAACTCTGAAGGTCAAAAAAATAAACTTTGAAGGGTTGGAAAAGTTTAAAGTTGAAGAAAAAATAAAAATTAAAGGGCTGAAGAAACAAACTCTGAATAAGGGACGAAGAAATAAACTCGGAAGAAATAAAGAAAAAAACAATTGCAGACACGATGCAAATTCGATGTCTACAGAATTGGAAGTAGGCGGACATTAAATTTCCAGTTTAATCGAAACTTTTGATTTTGGTGCGACGAAAACGTTTAGTATGTCATTGACTTCCAACGACCTTTAGTAAGCGAATGACGCTAGTATGGTGAAAAAATTACAACAAAGGCAGGCCAATGAACCTGCTATGAGGGCAAACTGGCTGGACTCACTTGCTTTGTTATTGAATTCATCTCAAGCGAAAGAGAGTCGTCGAAAAGAAATTTGTCTCAAACAAAAGATAATGCACTTATTGGCCTGCAGAATTAAACTTTATCAACTGAAGGCTACCATCATTTGTATAGTATTTAAATACATATATGCATATGTTTATGAAAACAGTTTGCTGTAAACAACAAAATAAATCAACAAAATTTATCAAATATGGATTTGTTACACAGTTAAAAATTTTGTGTTAAATTTAACATTAATCACATATGCCAAACGATCTACTCAAAATTTGTGTTAATTTTTAGCACACGGATTTGTGTTGTTTTGTTTATCGTCTGCTTGACAAAAGTAAAATATAATCGGGAGTAAATTTTATTCAATTAGTATTAAACTTTACCTATTGATTATTAGAATGAATTTTTAAGATGAAATTTACGTTGTACAACAAAAAATTTAATCTAAATTACAGTGTTCTTACTAAGAAATTGGAGGTTATGTTCAAGAATCGAATGACAGTTAAAGGACGTATCAAACCAACACGCGAAATATATTAAATTTTGACACATAAAATTTAGCAAGAACCGATTGTTACACAAACGCACACAAATTTCAACGGTGTATGATAAAAAAAAAACAAGAAACTACTTTTTTGTGCTGAAAACAAAGAATTTACTTAAAAATGAACGAATTATTTGTTATAAAACTTAACAAAAAATGCCAAAACAGAGAATTTGCATTTTCGAATATTTATAGATAAAGTAATTTAATTCACACATTTACTTAACCTTATAATAAAAAATGCTATCGATTAAAAAAACCACCCAATGAGTTCATAAAAAGTTATCTAAGCTGTTTGTGGTTTAATCGCGTTAAAAAGAAAACTTCTTTGGCATAAAATGTTCAAATCGACTATAAAAATCTTTATGTGTTGATTTACAGCATTTTCCACTTAAATTCTATACTAACTGAAAAATTTGAAGAAAAAGAAATGTTTTGATTGGGTTCACATTAGAAAGTATTTTGTTGAAAGAGTCGTAAAATTCACATTTTTGTGACCTCTTTTTAACATTTTTTACAAAAACCATAAACTGAAATGAACAGCATATAGGTATCTTTAATAAATTGTTAACAGTTTTTCTTTTTCAACTCTACTTTTTTCTTAGAAAAGAACTGCAAAAACTCTTCCATTTGCACGTTTTAACTTTATTGTTAAAAAAATTCGCAATTCTATATTTTGTTCATTTAAATTTTTATTCAATCCTTAATTAATAGCAGTCATTTTTCCCAGTATTTTTTAATTATATGAAATTAAATATTATTTTAAATTTTAGCAGATAATTCACATTCTTGACTTCACTTTGTTTTGTGTCCGTATTATTTGTGGCAATCTTTACAATGAGCTTTACACTGAGAAAAATTTTTGGTAAAAATTCCTGTGCTGTCCACTATAAAAGCGTCATAATTTACAGTTCCCGAAATTTTACCGTGTTGTCTTACAATTTTTACCGGATTTCCTACAAGTTTTACCAGAAAATCCGGTAAAAATTGTAAGACAGCACGGTAAAATTTCGGGGACTGTCAATTATGACGCTTTTATAGTGAAGGCACAGGAATTTTTAACAAAATTGTTTCTCAGTGTACATTTGAATCACAATGAATTTTTTATTCCTGTTGCTTTTTTTAAAATGAAAATATCAATCTGATAAATCAGCAAATTCTCAAATCTTAGCTCTTACCCTGAAATTTATTTAAAAAGCAGCCTTTTGAAGTATATTCGAATAATTGTCGAGGACAACTTTAGGTTTAATATCAATTAAAATACTTTATCGAAACGTTCTATTAACTTTCCTATTGTCATCAGATATATTTAGCCACCTCATAAACAAAATGACCATCTTTAAAGTCAAAAATTGATACGTTCTCAGTGGTACCGAATTGCTCTTGGTTTCATGAACAATTAAGTTGAGAACCATTAGAGTAGTTTTTAGAAAAACTGTTTTTCAACTCGTTTTTATATTCATATCTTGATATTAAACATTAAGTTAGAATTCGCAAAAATCTTAATGGTATAACATTTTAATAAAGTACAAAACGGATGAACAAGAAAAAAAGCGGATAATAAAATAATTAAAAATTTAATGGAAGATCACAGCAAAGTCGCCGACTTATAATTTAAAAACTAGAATTAACAGAAAATGGTAAAATAAGTTTTCATTGGATCAAGAAATTTGCGCTGGTTATGCGAAATTGCATGTGGTAAGAGAAGCAGTCATACGCACATAGACCTTGAGCCACTATTACCGGCTGTTTATACCAATACCATATGATGTAACAAGCTGCACCTAGAAAATAATACTGGTACACTCGCACACTAGGTGCATTGAAATAATTTACGATTAGTTTCGTTTACCTACCCATATGTACGCAATCGAGCCTTGCAGCAAAGATAATTAGCTATGTGGTTTAATATGGTAATCACCTTGTCCTGATCGGCTTAACTATAGCCAGAAATGTCTCTAATCCAATCTTATTTCTGATTAAGATCGATCTTTTTCTCAAAAGCTAATTCGATTAAAACGTTACTTTGTTTATAAACATATAAACTCGTCTAACAAGGTGTCATGAATTTCTTGTCAGATGAAGGCTGACTTGAATAATATGCACATTCGACCAACCCAGAAAATTCCTCTCATGGGATAGAAAATATTATTTTTAGATGATACAAGAATCCGAGTCCTGACTCAATATACCTTATCGGCATATATAACTATTTATTATGCATAATAATATATTATTAGCAAGTATATAATAAATAATTGAGATAGGTGGTTTAATATAATAAAACAACCCTCAGAGTACTCTTTAAATTCCTTGGAGTGAGATCTCACTTCACATATATTATGAATAAAATTTGTTAGTCGTGATCAACCAAAAAATGTTTGAATTAATTGACTGTACAGTATATGAGACATATTTTTCTCTAAAATTTACAGCTATGAAAATTTATTTTCAAGAAAGATTTCTGGAAATACATACATACAAGAATATCCATAAAACAGCTAGTGAATATTTCATTTAGTTGTACGTATAGGTGTATATGAAAGTTACTACTCTGTAAATAATAACACACGAAGAAATTGACGAATGGAAAAATTACAAAAAGAATTTGCAAAGTGGGAAAATAAGATGACTTTTGTTAAATTTGTCTGTGTGAAATAGGAATTTCTACTTGCGTGTAGTCTACAGTTTAGGATGGAATTTAGGTGTTTTTATTCTTGAAACATTGTTCGTAGAATTTTATAGATTTCTGACTGTTTTCTCTAAGAAACGAATGAAAATCACGAAATTATGAGCGAAAGCATAAACAACTAATGAAATAAATTTAAATTTTACTGTGAAGCCTGTCATAAATAAAAAATATTTTCTCTAAGTTCGTCGAACGAGTCAACTTGTTGAGAACGATCAGACTTGGAATATACATATTAAAGGTTGAATTATGTGACTGCATATTGCAGCCTTCCGCTTGTTTAGTCAGAGACTCAGTCTGGGAATATAATGATATTTTATAAAATATTGTATTGCCTTGGTAGTCGGCTCGACATACTCTTATAAAGGTTAGTTGCAGCCAAGTGCACATAGCTATGGATATGTCGGGTGGCCTCGCGTACCACTGCAAAACCGTCTAGGTTCTAGCACACCATGCATGAATCATCCTTTCCATTGCAATTTAAAAAAAAAGGTTAAATTACCAAGTCTCATTCTAAGGCTATCTAATTTCAAATCAAAATAGAATAATTATCAAGTAACGATCGAAAGTTCATTTCAATAGACGACTATTTAAGATATTTGAAAAAAAGAACATAATATAAAAATGTAACAAGAAAATAAATAATAAACAATTTAAATCTTCTTACCGCAAATGTGGAAACTGAATATTGTAGATGCTTAACTCAAACTTACCTGAAAAAAAAATACAGAAATAATTTTTAAAAGACGCAAAAAGTTTTGTGAAAGAGTAAAATTAGGAGAAAATGATATAGATTCCACATATAATATAATTTATCGAAATAAATTTTTATGGTTGAAGACAAAGTTTACCACAAAAGTATATTCTCGTGACTAGCTCAAAAAGGTAAAGAATCTCAGGGTGAAAATATACTGAGCTCTACACGAAATCACCGTGGACAAGATCGTAAAGAACATTTTTATGAGAGGTCGCGTTCTATGAAGTGAAAGGACGTACTGAATGTTCTTCATTTTCACGAAATCGAGTGGAAATTTCATTGTTTCAGCTCAAAAAAATTAACCGGTTGTTGAAATAAAAATATTAAATATTAACTGCAAAAACAGGTGTCTTATTGTAGTTCATTTATGGGGTCACTTTAAAAAAAAATTTTTGTGTCTAAGATTTAAACCAATCAGAAAGCGTTCTACATAATTTATTCCCAAATCTGAATTAGTACAAAATAAAAAACCCTGCGAACTTAAAGTATGAATTTTTGTGTTCATTTCATGAACACAAGCCCGCATCTTAAATTTTGTAAAGGGGGCATAAATGCCATTTGGCGCCCTTTCCTCATAAAAATTTTTTTTGATACAGTAGAACCTGTCGGAAGGAGACTCGACTTTTGAAATTTATTTACATTTAACGTAGTTCGATGAGAATACTTATAACGCAGGTTCATGATGTTGTAAAAGTATTATGAAATTTAAGTATAATAATGTTTATCAATTAAAGTTTAATGCAAAAAAAAAAAAAACGAAAAATCGAGTCTCATTCCGGCAGGTTCTTCTGTAATCCTTTTTTTTTTTTTTTGCTTAGCTCAGTAATCATTTTAGCAGTCCCTTGACTCTTAAAAAGGTCAAAAATGTCTAAATTTCTAAAATGGTCCTGCAGAGAAATGTATAAGGCATTTTCTAACTTTCCAGTAAGCAGTCAAACAAAGTCCATTTTCAGAAAAAAAAGAAAATCGAAGAAAAACCTTGAAAAAAAACTGAGGAAAAATAAGTTATGAAATTTAAAAAACAGTAAAAAAGTGAAAAATAATAACATATCAATAGTAAAAACCTATTAATTTAGAAATCAAATTTAACTAATTGATAGTAATATAGTATGGTAAACGAGTTTTCAATGTGAAAATAGTAGTTTTTTCTAATTTAAATTTAGAGTGTAATGAAACACAAATTAAAAAAAATTATTTCCTCTAAATAAACATAATTTAAATCAAAATCGAACTTTTTTAAATAAATAATTGTCACTATAAAGATTTGGTTTGAAAAATATTTATTTAATTTAAATAATATTTTTTGAGTAAAATAAATATTTATATATTTAAAAATCTTAATCTTTTGTTTACAAAAGAAAAAACCACCTTTTTATAATGTATTATCAAATATACAAATGTTATTGTTTTTTAAATAATATAGAAAATTTTAGATTTAATTTTTTTAGGAATGCAAAAGTAAGTATGAAAATACTACAGAAGTTCAAATAATTTCCTTATAGAATTTACGATTTTTCCAGGTGTTGTAAATACTCTGATGCTGTAAAATTCTTCAGCACGGGTTAAAAATCAGAAGAGTAAAGTAGAAGTTAAAAAATTAAGATTTACTTAAAATAATCTTTATGACAAAAGTTGCACGAATAGTGCAGAGATCTAGCAGCTCTCGTTGTTAGTTTCCATCTCTGACAACAGATGTCGAGTGTGATCATTCTTCAAAATAATTATTTACTTATTATTAAATTTAACCGAACAGTAAGTATCGACTAATGATAAGGAGAACACAATTTAAATCTCGATTCAAAAATTTAAAAATTGCTCCAATTTATCAAATTTTTTTTTTTCAAAAAACTTGTTCATTGAATATTTAAATTTATGCCTTGACAGACAATTAATTAAAATAATTTAATGTTAAAACTAATAAAGCAATTAAGATAAAGAAATCATTTTTATTTTTCAAAAAATATTTACCGTTTTAATCATTTCGCCTTCTTTCAAAGTGCTTACAGAAGGTGTTAAATTATTATTTTCTTAATTTCATAACATTCTGGTCAGATATTAAAAAGTAAACAAGGTCTGATTACTACTTTGATAATTATAAAAAGACATTTCTTTCTAATTCAAATTTCAAAACTAAACTTTAAAAAACTTTCAATTTATGCAGTTATAATTTTAGTGAAAGTCAATTACAATAAGTCATAATTTTATTGTTAATAATAATAATTTAGAAAAATTACTACTTTACCAGCACAGGTAAATGTCGACGTGTTTTATCGACTCAAGTGCTTATTGCAGTAAGTATCTTCATATATATTATTTGCCATTAAAAAACTGTTTGAATTAAAAAGTTGCACTTTATTCTTTTATTATTAAAAAAATAAATTTAAACAAAATAGATTCTCTGAAAGAACAACTATTTATGAATTAGCCCATGAGTGTGGCCATGACAATTATGCGTAAAGCTATTTCCGTCTTACTCGCACTCTTACTTATCCCTATGACTCATATTATAGTAATTTCTTCATACTATATAAAAAACTATTTTATATAGACCATAAAAATTAAAGAACTGAACAATTCTGAATAGTTTAATTAATCTATAATTTTCATTTTTTGTTTTATAAATATGACAAAATTATTCATACCATCTTTTATATTACTGTCTCAATATGTCAATTACATCCATAATAATAAAGAAAAAAAAGCACAAAAATAAGATTAAAAACCATTAGACAATAATTATTATTAGTTACAAAAAATAAATTAAAAAATAAAAAAATTATTTGTTTTATATACGAATTAAAAAATAAAATTTAATTACTATAAATATGAATTTTTCAAAATTAAAGAAATTAAAAGTCGTTAATATAAGTTATCATTATCTTAACAGTATAAATGAGTTTAACAAGAATTTGATCCACTATTATACAATGTAATTTTCTTTGCAAATAAGCTTTCGGAGTCATCATCGTGACCTCTTAGTAGGTATCTCGTATCGATAGCTTTCATTGTTTGGGTACATAAAAATTAAAACAAAAAAAAAAGAAAGAAAAAACAATTGACCAACGTTACCCCTTAGAGAAAGGTCGACTACGAGGAACGATCAGACATAATTATTATTATTATTATCAACTACTTTCCGTCATCGTTTGCAAAATAATAATTCTTACTGTTCTTCAAAATAAATTCTTAATTTCAAAAAAATTGTTATTTTAAAGGCATTATATAATTTACATTATAAAAAGCGCATTTTTCTGTGCAAAAATTTTGAATTTCATATTTTATAACCTAATTCGAAAACAATTAAAACACCACGCAGTGGCCACTAAAAAGATTTTCAGATATTGAAAAGAAGTGAGATAAATTTTTATTTTTTATTAAGCAATAAATTCCTTTTGAGAAGCGAGTCCTTTCTCTTATACTTGTTGCTTTCCAAGTTTTTTGGTAAAACTTTTTGCTTATTTGTTTTGCTTCAAGATAACTAAGATTTACTTTACACCTCAAGACTTTTTACTTGGGGACGATGTCCGGATAGGTCGTTTCGAAGACATCGTGTCCTCTGTCGGGACAATAACATAAAATCCCCATCAGTGGGAGTGCGATTTAAGGACGACTCGTTTTGGGATGTGACTCGCTTTTGCCAGACAATATTAACCTGAGACGGTCCTTTAGAATGGGAGAATGACAGTCAAAATATCTTCAAGGCGTATAAGTAAACGCGAAATGCGTAAAAAAGCTTGACTTGGAGCAGAACTGGCTGCAAGCAAGAATGGGTATAATAAAAATACATGACTGAAACTAAAAGCCTGTTGAAATATATTTGAGTCACGCCCCTGAGAAGAATATTTACATAAGAGAAACGTAAATCACATGAAACCTGGAAATTTCAGGAAGTTGCAATGTTCGCACAAACCTCAGATTCATGCTGAATTGTAATTTTGCAAGCGACTATGCAAGTAATGGCAAAAAATATTATATTTCTCTTTCATTTACTCAAGCCACCCCCTTTCAGACGTTGGTTTTCAAAAATTCAAACTAAAAATTAACTAACTAGAATTTTAAATTGCAGCAATATTCCCAGCACCATCTCAACGTTATCAATTTGCAATATTACACTGTAAAAACAGGTGTCTTACAAGTGTCTAATTTTAAGACATAAGACGTTTAGAAAGCGTCTTACAGGCATTTTTAAGACACTATCTCAATGGTTTAATATTAAGACACCCCAAAATGTCTTAAAAGTGAGGACAAAATAAGACACTTGTTTTTAGAGTGTACAAGGTTGCCATGTGTCAGGAAAGTCAGGGAAATGTCAGGAAATTTAATAAAAAGTGTTGGAAAAATGTAAACTTCACAGACGTCCCCCTAGATCCCTAAAAGTTCCCTATTTGAAAAAATTCCCTCTTATATTCCCTATTTTTCACAAAAATCTATTTAAAGTTAGGGGATCTAGTGATTCAAGAATTTGTTGTCAATTTAGTATATCAAGATAAAAACTGGGGAATTTATAAATAGATTAGGAAATTTTTAAAGTGATCAGTAAATTTTTAAGAATTTCCAGGAATTCGTAGATAAATATACAAAAAAATTTAATTTTAATCTCGTATCCTTCAGTAATTTGAAAAATTGAATTAAAAATGGTTTAACGTACGATCTAAAAATTTGGGGTAGGGGAAAGTGGGGCAAAACCGCTAAGCGGGGCAAAGACGTTTTTCAAAATATCTCCCTTATTTCTAGACCGTTTCAACTTATGTTTAAAGTTTATCATAATTGTAACTGGAGCCATTGTTTGATAAAAAAAATCTTGAAAATATAAAATGCTTTAGCAAATATACCAAAAAAATCGTTTTTACAAGTATGAGATGAAAATTTTATTGATCAAAACTAGTAAATTTTAAATCTAAATGTGAATTCTAAAAATTTTTAAATGTCACGTTCTAATATAGTAATTATTTATCTACACAATCTCTGTGGAATCCAGGTTTAATTTTCGATCTAAATATATAAAATTTTAAATTAAAAAAAGGTTTGTCGTTTGGGGCAAAGACGCTTGGAAAATATATATTTCATAAAAAACAATTGAATATTAAAAACTGCATTAGCATGTAATTTTAAATGATGCAAACTTCATGCTAATCAACTGTTAACCTGCATTTTTTCATCAAAACAAATAAGTATTTTTGTCTGTTTAATTTATTGTTATTATTATTATTATTATTATTTAATCATTAAATTATTTATTAGCGTTTACTACTAATTTGAAAAAAAATTTATGAATTTTGAATATTAAATAAGCATTATTATTTAATCATATTTTCGCATGGTTATTTAAAAAACATTCTATTTTTGAAAAGTCGATAAAGTAGATTTTGAAACAAAATAAAAAACAATTAAATTGAAAATATGAGGTTAAAAATACAAGTCGTCATTATTTTTCAATAAAATCGATTAAATCTCTTGAAAAATCTGTAAAATATTTATGTTTTATAATTATTGCACCAATAAATGTTATTTAGAGTATATTTTAGATCATTTATTATATTTGGAATAATAATATTAGCAAAAACGTCTTTGCCCCAACAGTTGGGGCAAAGACGCTAATTTGAATCTTTTTAAATACAATTAAATAATGTAATTATGATTATGATAAATGTAATAACGACTATGAAAATCTGTTATTGGTTAGTTTTAGTCGTGTCACAAACAAAAATGACTCCAATTAAATGTATAGTTAAAAATTTGTGCATCAGTAAACTTAAACCTAGCGGTTTTGCCTCACCTTCCCCTAAAAAGAAAGTAAAAAATATTAGATTTTGATCATTTCAGTTACATTAGCTTGTTTTTTTTGCAAATTTATTCAATTTTTTTTACATTTTTTCTATTTGTTCACGAATTTATTTACTCTTTGTTAAAATTTCTAGATTGTAAGACTTTTCATCAATATTTGTTTTTAAAAATGTGTCTGATGTTAAAAAATTTTGTTTCTTTTCTTTTGTTAAGTTATTTACAATTTCTTTTTAAATTTTCTTCATTTTGTGAATAATTCCCTAAAAATTTACCATTGCTTTTATATTTTATATACTTTTTTCTCATCTTTTTACATTTTCTTATTTTACCTCTCACTGTTTTTTATTTTGTAGTTTATTCTTTAATATTTCTTTATCTTTTTTTAGATTTTCTTTATTTTTTATATGTGGTGCCTGATTTTTATTTTATTTTACTTTATCTCTTTGAATATTAATTGATTCTAATTTACTAATAATCCGAACTTAAAATCCAATTTCAGATTTTAATCGATCCAAATTTTCATTCTTTTTGAGAATTTTTTTTAGTTTTTAGGAGCCGTTCAAAATATACGTTACACTTATGGGGGGGGGGGGGGATCAGAAAAAATAAACTTTTGCATGTGGCTTCCCATTACACAGGGGGGAGGATTTAAATAATAAGAATTTTGACACCAAACTTTGTGGAATTAGTTAAAATATTATTAAGAAGGTCTCTCTGACCCAAGTTTGTATAAAATTTGCCTTAAAATTAACTTTTTTAATTCTCCGAAAATCAGCTAATTTTTTAAAAAGTTAACTTTAAGGCAAAATTTAAACAAATTTGGGTCAGAGAGACCTTCTTAATGATATTTTAAGTAATTCCACAAAGTTTGGTGTTAAAATATTTATTATTTTAAGAGAAAGTTTACGGACAAATTTTGCCTATACCAGTGACGTCATTCTCCATTATATGCCCTTAATCAAATTTTTATTTAAGGAGGTTCTATCGTAAATAGAATTATAACATTACAATTTTAATCGAATTTTGACCACTGGTAGATAATGGCTTTATAATGATGCAGTTAAATTTTTGAGACTTCAAGGAACTCGTGAAAAAAGTTATAAGCGTTTTTTTTTAACATTTTACATTGAATCTTATATAGGAATTTAGGACTTTGTCATTATATTTTTATTTAAAAGTACATTGAGGTCTCAAAAATTTAACTGCATAATTGTAAAACCATTATTTATCATATTTGTCTGACATCACAAATGGCCGGATGTCGGATGTTTGTCACTGATATAGGCTAATTTTGTCCATAACTTTTCTGTTAAAATAATAAATATTTTGTGACGAAACTAGGTATAATTATTTAAAATATCATAAAGAAGGTCTCTCTGACCCAAGTATGTTTTAATTTTGGTTCCAAGTTAATTTTTAACACATTTAAATTTTTCGAAAATTTGCCTAAATTAATTTTGGTCTAAAATTCAAACAAATTCGGGTCAGAGAGACTTTCTAAATGACATTTTATGTAATTGTACCAAGTTTCGTCACAAAATATTCATTATATTAAGAGAAAAGTTACGGACAAATTTTGCCTGTATCAGTGACGTCATAATCCATCACATGTCCTTAATAGATTTTATTGTAAAACTTCTGTTTAACATAATTTTATTTGATCGAACTTTCGTTCGACATAATTTTTTTTTTAGATTTCCGTAGAATTCTTATTTCATAGAAAAAAACAAGGTAAAAAATTGTCAAGGAAAAACAAAAAAAAAACAAAATATAGTCTGGAAGTCAGGGAAAATAAAATTCTTATGGCAACCCTGTATTAGAAGATTAAGGCTATTTATGTTGATAATATATGATACAAGTCTAGATGCTTGACTCAAAGAACAAGAAATTCACCTTTCAGTTTTGTTGAAAAAAAAACCTAATTCAGAACTGCCAAAATCCGTATATAATATTTTATTCAAGTTCGACAATCGTAAATTTATCATTGGTAATTGCAAAACGATTACTATGTTGTCAGAAATGAAAAAAAAACCAGGGGTTTATCTACAAAGAATTAGAGAAAAAATGGTATTGTCATGTAGAATTACGACACACAATCTTTCTAAGTAATCTTATTCTGGGTGATCTCACAAATGAGAAAACCCAATGCTTGCAGCAAGCGAATCCGTGCACCCTTTAAAAATAGTCGTTCATTCAAGGATCCAGACATAAGCTAGACATTCGACAGTGCGTATATAGCACGCGCCTGCGTATAAACCACGCCGTCTAGTTTTACGCACGCGCACGTGTGTGAGTTTTCGACTATGCACTTGCTAATTTCCACTGACACACACGCCGAACACAATACCTAAGAAACGCATGAATTCATACAACAGACATTATAAAGTCTTTCTGTATTCAAGTATTACATGTGCTCTACTCATATATTCCGAAATTTGTACACACACAAACACACACATACTTGCATACACGCAGCAGTGAACAATTTTTACACATGCAAGAGTAAAATCGTTGGTAGGTGCATTTGTGCTTGGCAAGTTAGATTTCTTCGTGCTAGAAATATACTTATGTCACTTCACGGTTTATTTTTGTTTAGTCTGCACCACCGAAAGACCGTTTCTTCTGCTACTGTGTGCATATATATTGACTCATCGCAGAAAAAAGTGCCTCAATTTCAAATAGCAATGCAAATTACGTATTAAAAGATTTATTATTCTTAAACAAAATTATTCACACAAGAATTAAAACTATTTCATCAATGAGGTTTGAATAAAAACATTTTTCAAAAATGATCAAAATCTTCAATTTTGTGCAGTACATGGAAAAAATAGTTCATTGCATTTTACAAAACTTGTCATCTTGGATAAACCAAGTTTAAAAATTTTGCTGTTTGTACAGAGTGTAAAAATATATAAAATTTCAAAACGTTCAATACTGTTTAGAAATGTTTTGCATCTTGCTTTAAAATAAAATAAAATTTTAATTCATTGAATTTAAAATTAAGTACAAGTAATAATAAATGAGAAAATTAATAATTAGAAAGAGAAGCAGTTTATCTCGATTGAGAAGTATCAACTTTTCTAACTATATACAAATGATGAACCAATAAAAAATGAACGGTCTGAGGAAAGCGCTTTTAAATGGACAATTGTTTTCTGGAATTGGTATTTTTTACGGGGATATATATCGACATTTCATGCAAATTGCATACGCACAAGAGTAGTCGATTAAATATATTGAGGCGAAAGAACGACTGGTCGATGCCCCACTGCACCATTTTCCTACCCTACTCGTTACCTCTTTCTCTTCACACCTCCTCCCTCTCTATTTGACGTTTTTTACTCTTCTAGATTTTTCACCCTTTTTCCCCTAAAATACAAATTTGGTTTCAAACAGTGGTTTCACAAAAAATTTAATATTTTTGTATAAGAAATAAGAAACCTGGATTTAGTTCATTTTTAAACTATGCTAAAACGTATTCAAATTCACGAAATAGTTCCTTTTCTAATTAAAAAAAAAACAAATTTATGTCCTTTATAATTTGCATATTTCTATTTTTTATAACAAAAAAAATAAAAACAAATTGATGAAAAAATATGAAAACAATAAATGTTTTTTATTTTTGAACTAAATATTTTGATACTTTTTTAAGTTGACATTCTTTTACACATTAAAAATATTTCAAATTACAAAGAAACTGATTCTTCTTATTTTAAAATGCAAAAGAGCTTTCTGCTTCCAACAAGTGGAGTTTTTGGTTAGAGGAAATGAAATTTACTTTGCATGCGAATTTAACTAAATTTTTTTAATCAAGAGAAAGGCGGAGCAACTGAAATGTAGGTGGAAGCGAAGGTCGACGAACCGAAATGTTTTGAAACCGTCTACGAGACTAACCATTACCTATAGTTGCCTCATCCCTATCAGCAAAACTATAATCAGGCTAAATGCTCGTTTGTTCCATTTCTTTGAAGAAACATCAAATTGTTTGTGATAGGACAACTACGAAGGTTAAAAGTGTTTCCTGCATTAAAATTCTTGTGAAAATAATGCTAAAGACAATTAATTTTTCATACAATATTTGTTAGAATTATATAGGTGATTGGGTATAAAAAATACAATTTAGGTAAAAAAGAATGTTCAAAACATATGTATAATATGTTTTAACTAAATACTTTACGGGTGAAACACCCCTTCTCAAATTTTCTTGAAACCTATGTGAAAAGAAAGCTGAGATTTAATAGTTTCTGATTTCTTTGAATTTATTATTTTATTGTTGACATTTTAAAGGAATTATGGATAAAAATTATATAAAATAAGTGTCTTTAAAATCTGACATGAAGTGAAGTCAAATTTACTTAAGTCCGATTCGTTGTCTTTTGTTTTTAAATTTTTAAAGACAATGCACCAGGGTGATTCTTCAGAAATATTCATTTTTGTGCATCGGAAATGAAAATTTATTAAATATATTTTAGGACCTCAAAAATTTAAAAACATGTTAAGCAATTAAAGATTTAACACCTTCATAACTTGATCATGCTAATTTGTAGCATTTAAAAAAGATTTTTAATATTAAAATTTATAGATAAATCTAAAGGTTAAAATGTAGAGCAGGTGTTTTTTTTTTAAAGTAAACAACAACTTCATGTCATTTAAATTTATTTTAAGCAATATTTTTTATTGTCAGAAAGCTATTTAATATCATTAATTTATTATTAATTATAATTTAAAAAAATTGCAGATATTAAAACACTTACCAAAATATGAAATCTTTTGACCACCAATAATTATTTGTCAAGATTTGAAGATTTATTTTTCGTTGATAGTTCAAAAACAATATATTCATATTAATTTTTAATATGAGCCAGAGGAATGACGAGCCAGAGGAATGATGATTTCAACATTTTTTACATTTTATTTAAAATTAAGCAATTTTTCTTAAACTTAAAATAGTTTAGCATGTTTGTATAAGTTAACTTTATTGTAGAAAAATTGCAAAAATATTTTATCTACTGTCATTCTATTTTTAATTTGAGCCAGAGGAATGACGCTTCAGGTTGTGAATCGCTGTAAAAGCTTCAATTTATATATTTTTAACTTTAAATAATGATTTTTTTACAAAACCCACTTGGCAAATTATTATTAGGGATGTCAATGTATTTAATAAGTATGAAAACAAATAAATAAGTCAACTAATATAAAAAATATTGAATAATATACAACAAGCCAGAGGAATGATGCAAAACCAGAGGACAAAATTCATTTTCCATTTATGAAAAATCTATAAGATCTATTTTATTTATACTTTGTACAAATATTTTACAATCCCTTAGCTTCTAGAAAATATTTGTAAAGTATTATTTTTCAAATATTAAATAGTTGCTTTACGTTTTGAAAGAATGAAAAATTGTCATAGCACAGGTTAAAAGGCTCACTTTTAGTAGTTAAAATTACAAAAAAAGTACTTTAAAGTTATAAAATAAATAAATTCTTTTGCAGGATTTTTAGAAAAAGTGGTAAACTATTGACGTATAGAGAGAAATTGTCATAAATTATTATTATTATTGAGAGAATCTTGAGGACATACAAAAGTAATATTTCGGGAGAATCACCCATTCAGTATTTTTCTTGTGATTTATTTTTTTATTAAAAAAATAACTTAGAAATTTATTTGTTAGACTTACTTTAAAGTATATTTTATACTACAATAAAATAATGAATAATTATTCTTGTCCCAAAGTTTTTTTTTTAGGTAATCGTATTTTCTTTCAAAATATAAAAACAAAAAAGATAACCAAATTCGACATAGGTAAATTCAACTTGACTTCATGACAGATTTTTCAAAGGCGATTGCATGCAGAAAGGAACACCCGAAATCGAAAACAGATAATATATTATAAAGATATTATAAAGACCAATCGAAAGAGCACCAAATTCTCTTTCAAAATAGTGCACAACTTATTATCAATGATTTAATTTTCACCAAATTAATTTTCTTTAAAAAAAACCTGTTTTATGATCGTCTTTTGTAGGTGTAACGCTATGAAATGTAATGCTCCAGTAGATAAATAATATTTCGTTAGTTCAAAATATCTGAATGCATGTCAAAAGGATCTAGACAAACAATCTCTGAATTTTTCTGCGTCTTTCACATAAAAATGAATTTTAATCGTTTTACAACTTTGAAAACTTTTGCAATTAACAATTCTAAAAGAAAAAGCTATATTATTAGGCAGTTCGTTAGTTTTTTAATAATATTCAACCGCAGTTTTAACTCTCTTTGAAAACTCACTCTCTTTTCACTAGAACATAAACTTAGCACCAAAGTTGGTACGCCGTGCCCTTTGTCCCTCAACGCTTTCAAAGCAATTTTCTTCTCTTTTCCTCCAACTTATTTAATATTCATCGAAAACTTTCCTTTTAACTTTTGACTTGCAGGAATTTTGCAAAAATTTACAGTAATTTTTGCTTTGAATAGACTGTTAGGCTACAGACAGTATATATACAAGATCTGATAGCAATATAATAAAGCCAAAGTAAAGCTCCAAAGTATAGATATATCCGTATATTCCTAAAAAGGAAACTTTAAGTGTTGTCTTTCCTACAAACCTGCTCTGACAAAGTTGAAAAGAACACAAAGAAATACCATCTGCAAGTTAAGAATTGTATATTTGCAAAAGAGGAAAAAGTAAAAAAGACGATATTGGGGGAAAACCCCTATATTCTTTCATTTTTTCGACATGATTGATC
This sequence comes from Ganaspis brasiliensis, assembly GCA_037103525.1. Classification (NCBI taxonomy): domain Eukaryota; kingdom Metazoa; phylum Arthropoda; class Insecta; order Hymenoptera; family Figitidae; genus Ganaspis; species Ganaspis brasiliensis. The sequence continues at coordinate 3,912,949 of JAZKLR010000009.1, read as the reverse complement.
AGAGGATTTTAAAATGCGCGATTCAAAGCGAAATACGTGCCCTTGATCAATGTAAGAAGATGAAAAAAGAAGATGAAAAAAAATTTTACACCACACTGCTGAATACCCTTTTCTCCTGATTTGAATCGCCTCTTGCATGATACACTTCCAGGCTTATAAACGCAGTAGCTCAACCCCCACGAGACTAGAACATCAAGGATTACGCAGAAATCGCAGCAACGGAAAACAGACCACTCTTCATTGTCAGGCTTTGCGCGTATCTCGTTGCATAATTCATACGATTGGTTCATCTTCTTACCATAGAGATACGTATGTATGTGGTCTTTATTAGCAGTCCGTTTCCGACTTGAGTGCATACTGTCTCAACGTATCCAACATATATTCATACTTGACGTTATTCGTTCCTCGGGGACTCTATGTACTGGGTACTAATAAAGTCTCTCACTCGACCCCAACTCTTTTGCCCCATTCCCTATTACTTCACTCGGTGGTGCTCTTAAAACTGAAAGGTATTTCCTCGGTTCCGGAAGTCGCATTATTTCTCCTGGCTGGAAGCGAGGGCCGAATGGAGTCTGCAGGGTGGATAGGTACAACAGTCAGTCAATACTTTATACCTCGTTTCAACCCCCCGAAGAGCTAAAGGGTGCCCTCCTTCATCTCTTGTACTTTTTTCCTCATCTTGGAGCTATTACTCACTTTAAGCTTTAGAAATAGTTGGTAAATTACAACATTATTATAAATTCCCAGTTTTCGTTATAACCATTCACTGAAACAAAATATTCCATAAAAAGAAAATTAAATTAATGACGATTAACTTTTTTGTATGTGGTCGAGTCCATACCAAGTGATCACACCAATTTCAGTCATATTGAGTAATATTTACGAAATTGATATTTTGGGTTCCTTTAGGAGTAAAAAAAATAAATTTTAATTATTTTTAAAAAATTCAAAATCTTTTCGAAAATATTCAAATTCAATATTTTGAGTACTATTTTTTTTGTTTTATCATAACTTCTGTAATTTTGAAGCAATTGAGATCATTTTTTTTAAATTACTCGTATTTAAATACTCTTTCAAGAAAAATTATAATAATTAAGAAATTGTTTATAATTAAATTTTTATTAAAAAAATTAAATTATTTATTTAAACAAAATCTAAAGTATATCATCGATCTTTTTCAAAAAATTCATAAACATAGCCTATAATGTGCTTAAAAATTTAAGCCAAAGAAAAAGATGGTATGTATTATAGTTTTTGAGAAAAAAATTATTAAGTTATGCTAGCGCGGCGCAGACCGGTGTCACCGCTACTCAACGCGTAGTTCCGTAGTAACCGAAATGTATGTATATTATTACATAATATAAATACAGTTAATCGTCATGTTTATTTTTTTATTTTACAAATTGTGCTGTGCACAGAATTTGAAAAAATTTTTGTTTCAATTTTATTCTCAAGGGGTACGAAGGAATGAAATTTTTGTGTACCTTTAATGGTCATAGCTTGATTAAATCTTTCACTTAACAATTGTTTTTCAGCTTCATATTCTGCGTAATTAGATTAGCGGCAAATTCGAAATCTTTAAAATATTAAATATTGAATTTAATTATAGATATCAACACAAATTCATATAATTTTTTCTATTATGTGAACTTATAAGATTGATTTGAAATTTTTTTTTACAAACATTGATTAAAAATAGTTATTTATAATAATCTTCAAATTTCATTCATTAATTCAATCTGTCAACACCTGCGAAGTTTGTCAGTACTTCGCAGTACTGACAAATTTTATGTTTCATACTTTATGTTTCAAATTTTTAATCATTTTTCTCCTTATAAAATTTTGTCATCTTTTAAATTTATTATAGTTTTCATTTCTTTCAACTATTTTCAAACTATTTTTATCATTCTTTAAGGGGAGAGATAGGTGAAATTTTAACTCAACAAAATTTTTGATGCTCAGAGGTGTCATTTTTTTTCTTACATCAATTAAGATGTAGAATTATGGTATTACATAAAAATTAAAAAACAATATTTTTTTGGTCATTTTCGAAATTTTATTTTTCAAAATCCATACGATGGATTGTAGAAAATCATTTAAAAATCCCACAAAAAAATTGTCGATGGAAAAAATGAAAATTGTGAAAGAGGTTTAATTTTTAAAATTTAAGTTTTTCTTAGAATAAATTTCTCAAACTCCGCAAATTATTTGTTTCTCTATTTTTAACATTACCCCATAATTTTAGGTCTAAAATTGCATAAGAAAAAAAAATAAACACCCCTGAACATCGCGAATTTTGATAATTTTACCAGTCCATTATTTTTCTTTCTTCAGTTTTAAATTATTTTAATTATTCACTTATTTTCACTTATTTTTACCAGTTTTTAATTATATTAATTATTTTTCAATTAATTTAACAAATTTTCAATTATTATTCTTAAATTTTAATAATTTTCCCAATTTTTAGTTATTTTTATTATTTTTCTATAAATTACCAATTTTTTAATTACTTTTTTTTACTTTAATTATTTTCTCCGATTTTTTTAATTCTAAAGTTTGATGTCCATGTACTATGAAAAGATTAGTGTGACTTTCTGAAGCTTATAATTTAAATATAATACACTAACTATATTTACATTATGTAAAAATATACATACATTTCGGTTACTACGGAACTACGCGTTGAGTAGCGGTGACACCGGTCCGCGCCGCGCTAGCATAACTTAATAATTTTTTTCTCAAAAACTATAATACATACCATCTTTTTCTTTGGCTTAAATTTTTAAGCACATTATAGGCTATGTTTATGAATTTTTTGAAAGAGAACGATGATATACTTTAGATTTTGTTTAAATAAATAATTTAATTTTTTTAATAAAAATTTAATTATAAACAATTTCTTAATTATTATAATTTTTCTTGAAAGAGTATTTAAATACGAGTAATTTAAAAAAAAATGATCTCAATTGCTTCAAAATTACAGAAGTTATGATAACACAAAAAAAATAGTACATAAAATTTCGAATTTGAATATTTTCGAAAATATTTTGAATTTTTAAAAATAATTAAAATTTATTTTTTTTACTCCTAAAGGAACCCAAAATATCAATTTCGTAAATATTACTCAATATGACTGAAATTGGTGTGATCACTTGGTATGGACTCGACCATGTAGCACTGTCTGAAGTTTACCCCTTAAGTGAGTAAATTGAATTTAAATAATCTGAAATTGGCTTTAAACAATCGCGTTGCAGATTATTTTAATACACTACCGGCAAAAATTGCGGGACCAATTACAAAAATGGGATTAAAAACATGACCGTCTTAAAATGTTGATAACTCTGTTAGATTTTATCAAAATGAAATATTTCATAGACCGTTGAAAAGCTTATTAAATTTGCAGTTAAATGATTCTATCACACAAAACCTAAAAAGCTCAAAACGTTGCATAATAATACCGTTTTTTCGATTTATTTTACAAATTGAGCTAAAAAATGGCATTATTATGCAACGTTTTGAGCACTTCAGGTTTTGTGTGATTTTAAAGCTTTTTCGATTAAGGGGAGAGGCTGGTCTAGAATTTTTAAAAAATCGAAAATTTTTTGTTTGTTTTAAAAGGTGCTTTACGGTCTTAGAAATAACATACCAAAAGATGGATGCCGGCAAGTCGAAGGGCAATTGTATGGTGCAGGCATAGCCGATTAAAGGTATATACGAATTTAATATGATTTTACAATACGTAAAACTTTAAACGCGTTTTTCTCGAAATCACTTTTTTTTAAACTGGGCGAAAACATAACTCGAACAAATCTTTACCGATTCTTATGCAATTTTGACAGTACATTCTAGATACCATTCTCCGGAGCGTCACGTAGGATTTTTTTTTTATATTACATACTTTTTTTTTAATCAACAATTTTATGTCGTTTTTTATAGTGAAAATTGTAATTTTTTGTTCAAACATGCACCATTTCGCGAAAAAACAAAATATAAAAAAAATTCTACGTCCCGCCCTTGCTGATGTTATATAGAAACTAAAAAAATTTTATTTTTTGATCTAGGACAAAAATTAAGGACGTTACATTTTCGCCAATGGACCTATTAAAAAAAAAAGGCCTGTTCGGAGAAGTAGTGTACATCGGCCATTTTGAAATTATTTCACTCAAAATTTTTTGTATTTGTACCTGGAAACACATATTATTAAACCTATTTCACAAATTTTTGATTGATTTCTTTGTTGAGTCAGAATAAATTCATAAAATATGCCCATTTTTTGCGCTCTAGACCAGCCTCCCCCCTTAATAGAAACAGAGATTCAATGTGGTAAATACAGGTGAATTTTTCGTTTTTTGTGAATTTTGTTTCTTCAAGTTTGGTGGGCTGCATTTTCTAAAAAAGTTATTAGAAAATTTTGAAATTAGGCCAATTTAAACCTGGAACTATTATCTTTAAAAAAAGCCAAAGAAAACTTAAGTATCTTGACTGGTTCAATTTTTTAATTTAAAAATTTTCCTATTACTTTTCTAGAAGATGCAGCCCACCAAACTTGAACAATTAAAATTCATAAAAAACGAAAAATCTGCCTTCTTTATCACTACATTAAATCTCCGTAGTGATGCATGTCGAGCAAACGATCTGATCGACTTCACATCTGATCGTCTGCTGTTTGCTCGATTATGATTGAATTAAACAAATTACTTTTTATTTATCTTTTAATAATTAGCATAATTTTTGAAAATATCTTTAAGTAAAAATCATTTCTTTTTGTTGACATTTTTTATCTGTCACGTGGGTAATTTCATTGACTTTCGTCTATGGGATGTTGCTGCCATAAGTGTTTCAAAAATAAATTTGTTTTATAAGTCATTATTAAACTCCACATAATTCATTTCTAATAAAGATTTTGATAATATTTTCTTTTTCGCCCAAACAGCAAGGGATGTTGCTGAAACATCCGGTGCTGTTCGAGCATTTACAAAATGTTAATTAAAGACGTGAAAGTATAGCGTTTTCAGTTCATATTTCAAACTTTTTTAAATTACTAAATATAGGTTTAAATTAAATTTCGCTAAAAAAGAATGTCAATATATATTTTAAAGATTTGTGTGTGGTAATTTTTTTTTATATAAAGCATAATTATAATAAGAAAAATGGATTTAAGATTGATCTATAAAGACTGTCAATTTTTGTGATATTTAGAAGCATATTTTTTATAAAATTATTTAATAAAAAATTTTGATACTTACGAGGTTTGAAATTAATACATTAACTTTTCTTATTCAGAACAATAACTTAAAAAAAAATTTTGTTTATTATAAAATTAAATTTGAAATTTATCAAAAATGACATCCTTCAACACATCGTATCTTTCTTCTGTAAGCTTTTAAAAGATTCAAACTTAACACATATTTAAGTTTGTACAAAATAAATTCTATATTCAAATTTTACGAGGTTATTTTGCTTAATTTGCAAAATTTTTAAGTTTGCAATTAACCATAAAAGAGGTTACTTTTTTAAAATTTCGGTATGTCAGTATATATCAACAAATTATTAAAAGGTAAATAAAAAGTAATTAGTTCAATTCAATCATAATCGAGCAAACAGCAGACAATCAGATGTGAAGTCGATCAGATCGTTTGCTCGACATGCATCACTAGTTTCTATTAATCGAAAAAGCTTTAAAATAGGACCATTTAAAATTTTACAAGCTTTCCAATGGTCTATGAGAATTTTTAATTTGCTAATATCTGACAGAGTTATCAACATTTTAAGACGTTCATGTTTTTAATCCCATTTTTGTAATTGGTCCCACAATTTTGGCCGGTAGTGTACATAAAAGTTTTCAGTGATATTCAGGGTTGCTACGACTTTTTTAAAACGAAATTCGAGGACTTATTCACTGCAAAAACATGGTGTCTTAAATGGTGGACAAAAATGTCTTAAATTAAGATACTTTTGGTGTCTAAGACACGAGAAATGTATTATTTTAAGACATTTTTGAACAATTTAAGACACCCATTTTTGTAGTCTTTTCCAGGTCTTCCCTTTACTGTAAAAAGAAAATCTTAATTTAAGCGACGTGTCTTAAATTCAGCAAGCCCTGTTATGTAAATGTTTAAGTAAAAATTATACTATCTTAATCGAGATGCATCTTGTTCTTAAATTGATTAATAGTTCACGTTTTTATGCAAATTTGAAGACTTTAATTTCTTTTGACACAGTTTAAAGCAAAAGAAAAATCTGTGAAATAAGCAAAAGTTGTCTCAAAAATGTTGTGTCTTAATATAAGACAGGGTTTCTGCTTTAAAATAAGACTCTCTTTTTACTAGTGTTAAATTTGCAATAATAAAAATTTTGAACTTTTCTAACAAAGCTTATATCATAGTTTTAACTACAGTATTTGATAAATTACTAATTTAGGATATGAGGTCAGTATATAATATGTACATATTTAAAATACACAATTGTGTTGTATGTTAATCAAACTTCCCACAAATCAACCCATTTCTCGAGTCATAAATAATTGTAATATTCCCTTTTTTGCTCTTTTAAAAATTAAGTAGGTACTTATTTTTGGCTGATCGACTATTGGGTTCATAGCCTCAAAAATTGAGTCTTTTAAATTATACTTTTTAAATAAATCATTTCAATAAATTAAATCACAAAGTTGTACGTATTCCGAAGTTCAGAATTTCATCTTCATAACCTAAAAAAAATAATTAAAAAACTAATGACTGCACTGCAAAAACAGGTGTCTTAAATTGTTCAAAAATGTCTTAAAATAAGGCATTTTTGTCCAATTTAAGACACCATGTTTTTGCAGTGTGGTTTGGAATTCATTGAATTTTATTAACGATCTTACTTTCATGATGAAAGATTTTGATCATTTTGATCGACTATTAGCGTAGTTACCTTACTGTAAATAATAAAAAATTTTAAAAATTGTTTAAAACATTACAAACTTTATAAATACAAAATAAGAAAATGTAAAAAGATCAGGGTAACGATAATTTTTACAATTTTAAATTCCTGGGCATTTTCCGGTTTTTTCCGGTCGATTTTTTGAATTTTTAAAGGTCACGTTCTTTTACGTTTATTATTTTTTTATAAAAGCAAAGAAATTGGGACGCATACACTGAAAAAAAACAATTTAAAATTTACTTGAGTATTAGGGTATATTTACTTTTTTTACTTAAGCAATGCAAATAAATTAAAATTGCTGTGAATCCAGGTAATTTTTACATTGTTTTCTAAAAATAAAAAAAAAAGCAAATGACACTTTTGAAGTAAATTTGACGTTTTGTGTCAAACTCTTCGAAGTTAAATTTTAATTATATTCCGGAAGATTTAATAATGGAAGTATAAATAAAAGTAAGCAGAAAAGTAATTTCTGTATTAATTTATTATTTATTTTTCTTTAATTACTCCAAATGTTCGTTTCAAATACAAAACGTCAAATTTGATTCGTAAAGTTACATTTTTTTATGCTTAGAAAACAAAGTAAAAACTACCTGGTTTCACAGCAATTTTTAATTTGTTTCCATTGCTTGAGTAAAAAAGTAAATAATACTTAAAACTCAAGTAAATTTTAAATTATTTTTCTTTCAGTGTAAATAAGTTCTAAAATTCATTAGTTATAATTTTAATTTTTAAGAATCTCATCAGATAAAAATTTTCTTCTAGACGAATTCTCATTCTTCGAATTTGTTGTTAATAAAATTTAAATAAGTCTGGATTTTCACTTAATAGAATTTTTAGATTAGCGAATTTATAATTAACAGAATTCTTGTTTTACAAAACTTTTGTTTAAACAAAATTTTATTTAAAAGAATTTCCATTTAACAAAAATTTAATTTAGCAGAAAATTCTTTCCACAAAATTATACGTAAGACAAACTATTAAATATGCCAGAGTATTCGACGTTCGGATATTTGTAATTTTATTAATTATATTAAATAACAATTAACGCAACTAAAATGTATAACAAATGAAGATTCGGTAACATGAATATTCTAAAATTTAACAATTCGACTTATTAAAAATTCTATTCAATATCAATTCTGTTAAATAAAATTTAGGTTACATTAGAATTCTCTTAAACAAACAGTAGGTTAAAATGAAATTGATAAAAATGAAAATTTTATTTAAATATAAATTCAGTGACTTAAAACTTATGTTAACTAAAAATTGGGATTAATTGGATTTCAATGAAAAGCAATTTAAAAAAAAATCGGGCATGTTCGAGTTACACTCGCACTAAAATCTAGGGTTCCGTACACAAAACAAAATAATTTTCAATATATTTGATACTATTAAATATATAAATATATTATACATATTATATATAATATAATATATAAAATATAATATATAATGAATTTTTTATACAAAATGGACCACCCCCCCCCCATCTTCCAAAATATTTTACTTAGAGAGTTCACATTTTGTACAGGAATGTATTTTCAGGTGTAAATTACATAAAAATTATAGAGAACGTGCTGGTGATTGCGCTGTCAACGAAAAATCTAGAGATTTTAGCAAATATCCATAAAAAATACTCAAAAATCATTTTATTTCCTTAACAACGCTATGATCAACTTCCACAATCATGTTCTCTACCATTTTTCTGTAATCTACACGTGAAAATACATTTGTGTACCAAATTTGAACTCTCTAAGTCAAATTGTTTAGAAGTTATGGGAGGGGGGATACGGTCATTTTTTAGCATTTTTTTTGAATCGTTGGTTTTTGCTTAAAAACACTATGATAACGATCTACAACAAAGTTCTCTACAGTTTTTCTGTAATCTATATGGCAAACTACATATGTATACCAAATTTCAGCACTCTAAGTACAATAGTTTGGCAGATATGGAGGTGGCATTGTACACTTTTAGTGCATTTTTGCTAAAAAAAATGACCGTATCCCCCCCCTTATCTTCCAAACACACAAAACCTAAAAGCATCAAAACGTTGCATAATGATACCGTTTTTTAGATCATTTCTCATAATTGATCCCAAAAATAATATCATTATGCAATGTTTTGATGCTTTTAGGTTTTGTGTGAACTATTTGACTTAGGATGCTGAAATTTGGTACACGTATGTAGATTTAGGGGAAAGTGGGGCAAAACCGCTAAGCGGGGCAAAGATGTTTTTCAAAATATCTCCCTTATTTCTAGACCGTTTCAACTTATGTTTAAAGTTTATCATAATTATAACTGGAGCCATTGTTTTATAAAAAAAAATCTTGAAAATATAAAATGCTTTAGCAATTATACCAAAAAAATCGTTTTTACAAGTATGAGATGAAAATTTTATTGATCAAAACTAGTAAATTTTGAATCTAAATGTGAATTTTAAAAATTTTTAAATGTTACGTTCTAATAGAGTAATCATTTATCTACACAATCTCTGTGGAATCCAGGTTTAATTTTTAATCTAAATATATAAAATTTTAAATTAAAAAAGGGTTTGTCGTTTGGGGCAAAGACGCTTGGAAAATATTTCATAAAAAACAATTGAATATTAAAAACTGCATTAGCATGTAATTTTAAATGATGCAAACTTCATGCTAATCAACAGTTAACCTGCATTTTTTCATCAAAACAAATAAGTATTTTTGTCTGTTTAATTTATTGTTATTATTATTATTATTTAATTATTAAATTATTTATTAGCGTTTACTACTAATTTGAAAAAAAAATTATGAATTTTTAATTTAAATAAGCAATATTATTTAATCATATTTTCGCATGGTTATTTAAAAAACATTCTATTTTTGAAAAGTCGATAAAGTAGATTTTGAAACAAAATAAAAAACAATTAAATTGAAAATATGAGGTTAAAAATACAAGTCGTCATTATTTTTCAATAAAATCGATTAAATCTCTTAAAAAATCTGTAAAATATTTATGTTTTATAATTATTGCACCAATAAATGTTATTTAGTATATATTTTAGACTATTTATTATATTTGGAATAATAATATTAGCAAAAACGTCTTTGCCCCAACAGTTGGGGCAAAGCCGCTAATTTGGATCTTTTTAAATACAATTAAATAATGTAATTATGATTATGATAAATGTAATAACGACTATTAAAATCTGTTACTGGTTAGTTTTAGTCGTGTCACAAACAAAAATGACTCCAATTGAATGTAGGGGAGAGTGGCCATCAATGTACCAGTTTTTTCAATGAACCATTTCAATTTTCTCAGAAACAATTAAATAAAAATTCTTCTAATTTTAAATATAAATGAAGTTTGCGTAAACACACTACGTCCATAAGTTTAAGACATGTGGATTTATTCTTTACAGAGAAAACTGGAAAAAACTGTTTTTGATGTACTGAAGAAAAAATTTACCTAAAATACAAACACGTTTTTTAATTGAAATAAGGCCATTTAAAAATAAATGTACTTACGATTTATTTTGTTTTGGACCTTAACTACAATATTCTAATGAGATAAAGATTTTGAAATATTGGATGAAGTTATAAAAAACCATTTTTGTTGCAAATGTCATGTTGATTCAATGTACCAGGGAACAATGAACCACCTGGAATTTCAGTGTATTTTCGATTTCTAGAGTGGTATGCCTGATTATAAAACTAAGCATGCGTACAGCATGTTACAGCAATTGTTATCAGTACTTTTCTCAACATAGCAGAACTAAAATGCCATTTTAGATAGTTAACTTAAATTTGAGGTATATTTATGTTATACATTATCAATTAAAGGTGTTAAGTAATAATTTTTTATAGTATTTGATAGAAAATAAGTTTTTTTACAAAGTGAAAATTGCAATATTACTATTGTTAAACATTTTTAGTATTTTTATAGAGGTGGTTCATTGTGTACCCAGGTTGTTGAAAATGAAAATAGCTTGTTACTTTAGAAAAACCCTAAATTCTATTATTTAATCAAAATAAATCGTGTAAAATATGTGTGCATTACCTAGATAAGTGTTGTAGTTTTATATTGATGCAAAGAAGTGCTTGAAATTGGTGAAATTCAATAAGTACTATGACCTTAAAAAAAACCCGGTACATTGATAGCCACTCTCCCCTATAGTTAAAAATTTGTGCATCAGTAAACTTAAACCAGGCGGTTTTGCCCCACCTTCCCCTACGTGTAGATTACAGGAAATTATAGAGAAAGTGATGATTATAGCGTTGTCAAAGTTATAACACTAAACTATGGCCCATATGTTAAAAAAATGCTCAAAAATTTTGTTATTTCCTTGACAACGCTGTGTTCAACACATACAATCATGTTCTCTATAATTTTCCTGTAATCTATACGTGAAAATACATATGTGGGCCAAATTTGAACTTTCTAAGTCAAATAGTTTGGCGGCTAGGGGGGGGGGGGGGGGATACGATTTTCGACAAAGTCTTTCCAATAGGGTTCCGTGCGTACACTTGTGGTGTACGGAACCCTAAAAATGAAAAATTGTCTAAAAAATTCTTTCTAATGATATTCTGACAAATGATAATTATATCTAATTTTGTAAATAATTTTAAAAGTGAATTAAAGTTATTTATTTTTAGTTTTTGGATGTAGTACTGTAGTTATTTATTTTTAATACGATAAATTCTTTTTTTAGGAGTAATAATTGATTAAAAGTTTTTAAAAGCTTTAAGTGACGAATATTTCAGACGTGAATAGACTGAATGAACGAATAAACTAATAACAAATGGACAAGTAAGATTATTATTTCATGTTATTTATGAAGTTAATTGGAAAGTCACAAACAAATAAAAATGTACAATTAAAATAACCGGAATTTCGGTTAAGCCCTATTTAACATAATTTTCCGGTTAATTTTACCAGAATTCCGGATAAAATAACCGGAAACTTCAGTAAGATCCTATTTACTATAACTTTCTGGTTATTTTAACCAGACATTTCTTTCGGTGCACCGAATGCTCTATTTTACAATTAAGTAATTTAACAGGAGATATAAAAAACAAACATTGTAATTAAAATGGTAATAATTAAATGTGAATTAGTATTTATCAAAAAGTGAGTAGTCAAAGTAGATACTACAAGTAAAAAACACAGTTTCATTTTAGTGTTCCTACTAAAATGCGTGATTAAAAAATAATATTTTAGTTTTAATGAAATTGTATTTGTTTTAACAAACTGATTAGTTAATAACTACACTGATTTTACACGCTAATAATAATTAGTCAAATTTTATAGTAATTTGAAACCAGCAAGACAGCAAATTATTGTCTTTTGCTAAATCCTAAATTTTAATTAACAAGGAAATATAACAAGTACTGGCTGGAGATTTTTTTCTTAATTTACATCTTCTGCCTCCATTTCATTTTGTTTCGTCATCGCAGCTTTTTCCCTCGATTCACGTTAGGGAAGATGAGGACAAAGAGTGCAGGAGGGGGAGGAGATGAGTTTCCTCCCTTCTAAACAAGAAATGAGAAAAGAAGGGTTTGATGTACCACCCTGTTTCGCGAAGCTCCTGATGTTCAAAAGTGTCCCAGAGTGCTACAAGTTCTTCAGCAGCACAATCATAGACTTTCACGATCACGCAATATTGACAAATCCGATTGTAGAGGTTCTGTTAGACGAGCCAAAATGCTGCGTTTGTACTTGTTAAGAGTGGTTTATGAGGGAGGAAAAACCCTCAAGTCATAGCAACCCTTTTAAATCATAAAAGCAAAGAGCCAGAATGACCCCCAAGCCTTATTTTTTTGTACAAAATTCTGACTTAAAATTGCTTGCACAAAATTATTTATTCATTTTCACATCACTAACAAATTAAAATTATAATGAGAAATTGATATAAATTTGAGTAAACAAGAAAAATTACATCTTTTTAATATCAAAAGATGGATGCGATATCATGGTACTAGTGTCATATAGCATACATTCTCTCCTAATCTGAATAAATGAAAACTCGCCAATTCATTCTAATAAGTGCATATACACTTTCAATAAGTGAATATTCACTTATTCAGATTTAGAGAGTACAATATAAAAAATGCATAATCTTTATTATTAATGCAATATGGAATACAGCTACCTAATAGTTATGTAAGATAAGATGAAATAAGATGCATATTTAAGATGAAACCGATGATAAATATAAAGTGAAAGTTTAAGAAACTGAAATAATTGGAATGTCTAGTTAAAAGAAGACAAAGTACATATCAAAGGAAAAGACAAAGCACGTCGCGAAGAGAGAGAATGAGAGCGAAGTGTAAAGAGGGCGTAGAAAGAGAAAAAGAGTAAGATAGAGGGAGGTCGTGTATCTAGGTCTGTGTAACGATTTTTAGAGTCCCGACCCTCCAATCGTCCAGGCCATAAAAAACTTGAGGCACCCCAGTCAGTGCCGTGCCAGTGTTGCCATGGCAACAGCCCTTTCGCACCCCCTTCTCTGGTTGACCTATACCTATGGTCCTGCCCTTAAACTATCTCTATCTTGCACACAGACATACACACATCTTTTACGTCTGCATGTGTATTGTACGTATACAATACAAACAAAAAGTCGATCGACATCAAGATAAATGCTCGATTCAGTCTCACTTTATTGTGTCTTCCACTTCCTATCAGACAATTTAGATTCACCACCCCAAGATTTTCGACCACGACCTTTCTTTATTTGTACACATGATCATTAATTCTTCTGAATGAAATACACTACATCACCTTCATATCTGAAATCAATATTTTATACATATATAATCTAAATTTATTGATCAATTAGACTATTTTTAATATCGAAAGAAAAAGTTACTAATCGTGACCTTTATTTCAGTGCGCTATTTTTAAAGAACTGGAGACTGATGCAATCAAGAACAATCGAACAAATTTTCGATTATTACTGCGTCTACAATTCTTATATAACTTTAGAATGACGACGTCGACGTTGAAAGGACTTATTCTTAGATCCTTATTTAATTGGACGATAGTAGAAGTTGTGTCAATCCGGGATTAAAAAATTATAATAAAATAAAAATTGCTTTGAAACTTGATAGAAAGTTCCTTTTGTTTCATCAACAACTTTTTAATACATAATCTCGGTTAATCATATAATTAAAGATTGAAATATTGCTTCCAGAATGTAAGAATTCACTTATTATTGAAAAAAATATGTTTCTCATAGAATTTAATTTCTAATAATTTTTAAGCAAATATAAGTTTTTTTTAACGAGTCCATATCTACCTATGTACTTTTGCGGGAACGAAAAATCAATTTTAATGTTTTTTCCTGCGATTCTCTTATTTTTGATTTTCTATAAAAGTGCGATATTTACACTGTTTATTTTAAGGGATTAGAAGAGAACCAAAAAAAATTCATTTTTTATATTTTTGAAAAATTAAGATAAAGAAATAGTTATAAGTAGACATATCCATTCTTGAACAACTTTGAGAATGAAAATTTAAAATTGAAACTAACAATTTATTTATACTTCAGTCAGTATACTTATCAATACGAACATCTTTCTTAAAATCACGTTTGCAGCAAAATCGAAAAATTCTCCTTTTTTAACAATAAATTTATAGCCAATAATGAGCCTTCCATAACTAAGTCTTAGTTAGAACACTTAATTAGTTACTTAATTAAATATAAAATTAAGCATAAATAAAAAAGTTCAAATTTTCCATTTTACTAAACGTGGGGTCAAGATTAGTGATGCATTCAAGCGAGAATAAACAAGAGAATTTCAAGATCGAGAATTTGTATCGTCTGTCAAGACAAAATATTGATCTTGTATTGTTTTAACCAAGATTCTTGAAAAAATTCGTGTCAATATGATTTTGACGCAACAAATTTTTGAAGATTGTTATATTATACAAATTAGGTAAAACATTATCTTGTACAATTGATAAAACTAATAAGATTTGGACTTTAATTAATTAAATTAATCAGTTAAATTGATAATACCTTTTCAATTTATTTATTTAAATCAAATATTTATATATTATAACCTAAAAATATTTAATTTTAGCAATTGTACAAAGTCACATTTTACTTAATTTGTACAATATAACAATCTTCAAAAAAGTTTTGCTTCAAAATTGTGCTGACTCAAAAATTTCTTTTCAGTATAGATTTATTTTAGATGTATTTATTTAGCCTAATTTTTAGATTTTATAAGGTAGCATATTTTCCTATGTAGCAAATAATTTCTAATATTTAAAGCTTTTAAATGAATTTTTATATTCTGCTTATATTTATTTTAAAATATTACAACACAACCTGAAATTTAAGGAAAATAAAAATTGTCATAACCCCACATGATAGTTAAATGATTTGTAAATATGTCAATCTTTATTTTCTTAATACCAATTATTGGAAAGAAATTTTATATAAAAAATGAACTTTTTTTTTAGATTAATTATTTTCTTTTATATCAAGTTTTTCCAAGTTGAGACGCTTTCCTAAAATATAATCCAAATTGTAACAATCGATTGAAAATCTTTTTATTAAAATTTGTGATATATTTTCTTTCAGTAAATTTGTATTTTTAATATTAATCAGCAGCAACTAACTTTATTTTTCAACATATTTATTTAAATATACATACTACTCTTAACAGTAAAAATTAAGCTAAAATAATTTTTTTTTTAATTAAAAAATCGTTTACAAATATTTTTAAACTACTATTTTGTTGAAATGATTAAAAATTGATAGAAACAGAAACAATTACGACTTTAGATGCATTTATTGTATCTATTACATTTATTAAAAAAAATTTATTATCTGAATCAAGATTTGTTAAGTCTTGAACAATTGAATATTCAATAATCTTGGGTTAACAAACTTCTCGATATTTCGAGATATCTGAAACAAATTCAAGATAATCTTGTCTTGAAGTGCATCACTAGTCAAGATCGGGTAGTACAAAAATCAACCTATTTTTGACTACTAATTTCGCAAGTAAAGGTTGCATCTTCATCTTCGTCATCTAAGATCTTTTCTTGATCGTATAAAATAAACTTAAAGACATAAAGACCGCAGTTTAATGCGTAATTTTAATTCTCTTATGTAAAATTAAATTACAAAACTAACCTCAAAAAAACAATAACTTTTTTATAACACAGAAAAGTTCCTATACTTGAAATGTATTATTTACATAACAAAACTTTATGAACAGTGTGTAAAATCACCAAAAACATTTTTTTTTCATAAAATAAAAAAATGATTGGTTTTCAGTACCTTATCTTGCTCTTACTTTCTATACCCCGTCTTACCCCCACATAAGGAATTTAATTAAAAAATCTCCCGTACTCTGAAAAAACTGTACGGTTAAAATGACCGACATTTCCGCTTAAGTCCTATTTAACACGATTTTCCGGCTATTTGAACCAGAATTCTGGTTAATTTCACCAGATGTCCGGTTAAGCCTAACAGAACTCCGGTTAAAGAAATGTCAGATTAAAGTAAACAGAAAATCGCATGTTAAAAATATAGGGGCATACTGCAGTTTCAGGTAATTTTAACCGGAATTCTGGTAAAATTTACCGGTCATTTTACCCAGAATTCTGGTTAAAATAACCGGACAATCATGTTAAGTAGGGCTTAACTTAATTCCGATTATTTTAATCGTACAGTTTTTCAGTGTTAAGGGCATGTGATGGATTATGACGTCACTGATATAGGCGAAATTTGTCCGCAACTTTTCTCTTAAAATATTGAATATTTTTTCATGAAACTTGGTAGAATTACTTAAATGACATTTTTTAATGACATTTTAAGTAATTCTACTAAGTTTCATAAAAAAATATTCAATATTTTAAGAGAAAAGTTGCGGACAAATTTTGCCTATATCAGTGACGTCATAATCCATCACATGCCCTTAAAAGCCTCCTATAAAAATACCAGTAAAAACATTTAATAAACATTAAAAATAAAAAAATATCGAATAAGAAAAAATATATAGACATCTAAAAACATTAGAAATTCAGAGAAAGAATTGCGAGAAATAAAAATTGGAGAATTGTAAATCGAGGCTTAAGTATGACGGACTTAAGATGTACATATAAATTTTCCTTAAGGTTGAATAATAAATAAAGGCAATGCAGAACAATACTCTGTATAGGTAGAAAGCTGTGTACAAGTGGCTGAGAGAAAGAGAAATAGTGCTAGTAAGAGAGAAAAAGAGAAACTGCAAGGAGTAAACGAAAGGACGTTAACCCTTTTCTTGTTCCTCTCTCACTCTTCCTCTGCGACTCCTCTCATCACTCCTTTGCCTTCGCCTTTACACAGAAGATCTCTCCTCTCTCACATTTTCTTTCTTATTTTTCGCTTTCTGTCTCACTCATTCTTCCAACTTGGCTGAATCCCTCTATCCTTCCCTCTGTCTCCCTCGCGGCCCTCTATTTCTTCCTCCGTCTCTCCCTTCAGCGAGGGGAGAATAAAAATCACGAATCCACGAGGCCATTCGCTGGTTGTCACGATCGAAGTCGAAGGGTTTCGCTGGCAACGTGAAGATTTGAATATAAAACTTTTTATAACATGACCATCCTCGTTAAAGCGGAAAAACTGGGTCGCGAGATTATGTACTCGTAATATTTTAAACAAGAATTTTTAAAGAAATTTTATTCCTCATTTTATGGTTTAAGTAACAACTTTGTCTTTTAAAATCTAATATTGAACAAGTCTCACATCTGACAGACCTTGAGTGAATTTTTAATTATATAAATTAATACACTTTTTAATCACCTCTTCTTATACCTTTTGGAATACGAAGATATTGCTAATTAAATGACATAATAAATTATTATTAACACATATCTAATTTAAAATATCCAAGTTTCTGAAATTTATGTCATCTGTATAATTGTTAATGTCGAGAAAAAAGAAGTGGTCGTGTTATATGAGATAAATTTCATTCCCACGAGCTAACTCATTTATTTCTTAGCAATGGTCCATCAGCAGGCGACACATATTAATTTTACTTACTACTGCTTCAGATAATCTCTAATTATAATTTTAGACTTTTAATAAAAATTCTTTATAACTTTTCAGAAGAATAATTGTACATATAATGATAATTAGCCAAATTAATTAATCATGAGCGTGAATTCTATATGTTACTGTCATAACTGACGGACATGTATATTTTTTAAAAAATTGTTTGGTCTTGCTTGTTTTCTAAAAGCTTTATCATCCCTTTACAAATTATTTTACATAACATGTTCTATTATTTTATCATTACATTTTCTTGAATTACTTCTTTCACTAGAACAACAAAAATAGGGACGACTTTTGAAGTGCCTGGCCGGTTAGTCAGGCAGCCACCGTTGGGAATCGACCAGACTGCAGATTACCAGCGAAGAATTCCTATCCAATGGTTTTATTTGGTTCAAATAATTACTTGGATTTTATCAAATAAATATTTGTTTGTGTATTAGACAATTCTAACGTTTCTTAGATCCTAGCTATTTTAGCTAAATATGTACTTACAAAATGAGGATATAGCAAATATAAATCTTATCTAATGCACATTAGCTGTTGTTACTTAACTACCCTAAAAATTCTTGCAAGTTATAACCCACTCTTTTAAATTGAATTTCTTTACTCTGATAAGAGTGGCTCAATTTTCACTCCAGACAAAATTGAAACTCACTTCAAGGAATTTAGAGAGATAATTTTTTCCGTACAGTAATGCAGCAATGTTTTAGTGACTTTGATGTTGTTTGGGTGTCAGAACATTAGCTCATCTATTGGATTTAATATTGATTTATCGTTGAAGCGAAAGCAGGTCGCTGACCGTCGAAAACCTTGTGGTCACTCCTAAGCTTGCTCAACTTTGTCTGAGGAGGAGTGTCTACCTCCACTGTCTACTGTTCCTGACTCTGATTCGTTCTGAACGAGTCACGCCAAAGGAGAAAAGGAGCAAGTGAGACGGCGAAAGGAAGAAAAAGAGCAATAAAAGATAGGGGGAGGAGGATAGAAGAGAAGAAAACGAGAAGAAGCAAGGGAGATGTTTCAAGACGAAGAAGAGACAGCGAGCCGCTGTTACGCTGTCGGACTCCCTTCTGCTGCTCGTGCTCGTGTGTACCATACGTTCACTTCTTGCGATTCTATTTCTCTTTTTCTGCAGTGTATCTGTGTTTTCAGCAGACAAGAGAAAGAAAGATGGAGAGAGTTGGACAGCGGTCAGTGCACGAAAAAATAACCGACTGATTCATACGCGAAGCCACGGCACGGTCATGCAAGCGTTTAATCGGAGACACGAGGCGCACGTTTTGCGATGCACCTCCTCACCCTTAAACTACCTTCTGACTATCGCAAAGTCTATAACAACATCGACCTTTGACAAAATCTCTCATGATCCAACTTGATAGCTTATAAGAAAGTCCTTAATTATTCTACTTACTCTCTAAATTTGAAGCATTGAATAGTATACCATTCATTCCAATCAGTGCATCTGCACGAGAAAATCAGTGTATTTTCACTGGTTTAGCAGTTAGGCTCACTGATTTACCATCAGTGAAAATACACTGGTGAACCAGTGAAATTCCACTGATTCAGATTTAGAAAGAAGGTATATAGGGTAACGGGTACAGTGACCGACACCCTGAGCATAGTTTCAAATTTGAGTGAAGTTATAATCTTACCTATTATAGTTTTAGTTATGAAATAAACTGTAAATGACAGATTAAGGTTTTAATTTTATATTTATGTGTGTGAAATTATCGAAAGCTTTATGAAAAATTAATAATAATAGTTTTCAAATGCCTTCTACGAAAACAGTGAACGACACCCTTTTTTCAGTGAACGACATAGCGTCGTGGACAGTGAACGACACCTTTTCTTATTTGTTAAATATATTTATTTCTGAAAGTGAAATAAGTTAATATATTTAATATTTTAACAATATCGAACATAAACTAACACATTTTCTTGATTACAAATGAAAAAATATAATATATTTATAGAGAAGACTTCTTTTTAAGGATGTTGCAAAGGGAAAATTAACATAACCTTAAAAATACATTTCCAGACTGCGTATAATTTCGACACCTAGCCAATTTTTTCAGAAATAAAAAATGTAATTAAAAATATGACCATGTGCCCATAATTTAAATTTTATGCAGATTCTAAACCAATTTGACATTTTAAAAATAATTATGTATTATATAATACATAAATACATAAATATAACATATGTTATATTTATCCACTTTTTTCTTTTGAAAGGATGAGTATCTCATTGGATATAATTTTTGCTCTCGCTTACCAAACAGAATAAATTTAAATAAATTAATAATAATTAATTCATTTATTCATTTATATTTATTTAAATATAAATATTTAAAATTTAAAAACTGTGAAAAATTCACGAAATCGTAAAAAACGTTGTTTATTGTTTTTAAAACAATAAAAATGAAGAAAATGTCTTACGAAACGTATTAAAATAATAAATAATAATTACAACATATCAATTCTTCCGAGTCCATAGAATCGAAATAATGTTTGTGTATTTTTGATGTACAAAGAATAGTATAAAATCTTATTAAATTCTTTTAAGAATTAATTATTTTTTATTTAAAAATATGTTGATATTTTCTATAGTCTATAGAAGTGTTTAGCTTTATATGCAACATATTGGAAAATTGACAACAAGAAATTATTTAAACAATTTTAAAAATAATAATTTTTAATTTTTCTTATAAATAGTTGTTCTGATCTTGAAAATGTGCATAAATGAGAAAATACTAGAAATGTTTAGCCTTCTATTTTTTGTTCAATATATTGAAAAATTAGCAACAATGAATTATTTAAACAATTTTAAAAATAATATTTTTACCTCTTTCATATAATTAAATGTTATGCTTAATAAATTTAACAACTGAGAACAAAATAAAAGTCTCTAGTCGTAATAATAGATTGGACAGTTAACAATATTAAATTCTTTAAACAATTGTAAATTTAATAATTTTCAGTTTTTTCATATAATTAAATTTTCTACTCTTAATTAATAACACAATTGAGAAAAAAATGGAAGCCTCGTCATGTATTGCATATTGAATAGATTTTTTAAATAATTTAATAAGTTTTTATACTAAGCATTTGCAAATTAACTATTACAAGCATTAATAACATTAATTTGTGATAATGCAATATTTAAATAATCATGAACAAATAATTCAGTTGTCAAGTTTTTATATGGTGTCATTCACTGAAAATTGAGAAATTTATAGAAATTAGTGAACGACATTCTCCTGTCGTTCACTGTCATTGGGGAAAATTATATGGCCAGTGAACGACACCCAAATAATTAAAGAATTCACATTGTTTACAGTGTTTTTTAAGTCTCACATTACTAATTACACTTGTTTTAAAGCAAATTATGCAAACCTGACTTATTAAAACAGTTGTGTTTAAAAAATAAACTTACTTTTGGTTCACTGATGCTCTTGTCGTTTTCGTAAATTTTGATGGAAAAAACGAAACACACCTAACCTCATTTTTAAAAAACAGAATTTCCTTGATTATTTTTAATTATTATGTATTGGCATTAGTTTAAAAGTTTCGTAATGAACCATTTTTCTCAATTTAATAAAATACAATGTATATTAATGTGTAAATATGTTAATAATTAACCTTTTTTACGACGGGTGTCGTTCACTGTCAGGGGGTCGGTCACTGTACCTGTTACCCTATGAGAAAAATATCAAAATAATGATCAGAGCTCACAAAACCTAAGGAGCTCAAAACGTTGCATAAGGATACCGTTTTCTAGATTTATTTTACGAATTGAGCTAAAAAATGGCATCATTATGAAACGTTTTGAGCACTTCAGGTTTTATGTGAGAGTAAAAAATTATTATATTGAAACCGCGAGTGGAAAAGGAATCTAACTAGTAAAATGTGATTTTTAAGAAAAAAGTATAGTCACACTTTTTAAAACAAGCAATAGCTTAAATCGCTTTAAAAACGGTAAAAATTATATATTGATGACTCTAATAGTTTAGTTATTTCATGACAAAAAGTAGCAAAAACATTTCTTAAAGTGGAAGAAAGACATTGAGAAAAAACTTTTCTTGCCTCAATGCAAAAATGCATTGGATCCAGTATGAATTATGCTTATAATCGGTACTAGTGAAAAATATTATAAACTTAAGAATTTGAGGTTATGTTAAACTGTTTTGCACATGACAGAAGCAGACTAAACGACATTTTACTTAGATCCTTTTTCCAGGATGCAACATTTTTAAGTTTGTAAAAGATCGTTCTAATGAAGTTTTTCTTGTTTAAGGTCATGTGATATATGAAAAATGAAGTCACTGGTACACACTCAGAGAAAAAATATATTAACTCCCAGCCTACTAACTTTTTGATTTGAATCGGATAAATTTTTATTTGTATTAAATAAATTTTTTATATTAAACAAATAGAAAGTTAGTTGGCTGTGAGACAAATATATACCGTCAAGTGGGTCTACTTTGTGCACCGTGGGTTTATTTTGTGTACAGGAGGTTTTTAATTAATAAAATCTTTATATTCAGTTGCTTAAGTTTGCCACTTGGTATAAATATTTTCTGATATCTAGACTACAAAGAGTACACTCAATGAAATTACTTAAGGACGTTCTCCAGCAATTATACTTGGAAAAATTGATTTTCTTAGGATTTTCTTCAATTTGTGACACACAAAACCTGAAAAGCTCAAAACGTCGCATAATGATACCGTTTTTTCGATTTATTTTACAAATTGAGCTAAAAAATGGCATTATTATGCAGCGTTTTGAGCACCTCAGGTTTTGTGTGGAGACAACGTTATTTTGTATGTGCCTTCTATCTAAGTAAAATTTCAGTACCCCTTGCCATTCTAAAAATTGAGGTATTCGGGTTTAAATTTTCAATTTTACATGCAAAATGATAAAAAAATGAAAATTTGAACTTGAATATCTCAATTTTGAGCATCGCAAGGAGTACTGAAATTTTAACCAGATAGAAGGCGCATATAAAATAACATTTTCTCACAATTTAAAGAAAATTCTAAGAAAATCGATTTTTTCAAGTATAACTCTTGAAGAACGACCTTAATTCTTTATCAAAAGTCAGAAAGAAAATCGCAAAGTCGTGAAAATCAAGCTGAAAATTTTCAAAATTCTGTGCAGATCTCCGTGTTTCTAAAGGTATATTAATAATACTTGTTGGCAATTTAGTTGTGATAATGTATATGTGATGCGCTAACTTTTTATTGCATATTTTAAAAAAAAAGTGTAAAAAACTGAAAAACCAGGATTTGGTGGGTTATTTTGTGCATTCTTTAAAATCAAGTTTTTTTCAATAATTTGTTTTGTAGTTAGTAAAAAATACTTTAAAATTTCGTTTTGAAACATTTTTTTTCTTATTTTTGTTATAAAAGACAAGAAATAAGCATAAAATTTAAATTTTACATGTGGTGCCATAAAAATCTCAAAAAAGTAACATTTATAATTAGGGGAGAGTGGCCATCAATGTACCAATTTTTTCAATGAACCATTTCAATTTTCTCAGAAACAATTAAATAAAAATTCTCCTAATTTTAAATATAAATGAAGTTTGCGCAAACACACTACGTCCATAAATTTGAGACGTGTCGATTTATTCTTTACAGAGAAAACTGGAAAAAACTGTTTTTGATGTACTGAAGAAAAAATTTACCTAAAATACAAACACGTTTTTTAATTAAAATAAGGCCATTTAAAAATAAATGTACTTACGATTTATTTTGTTTTGAGCCTTAACTACAATATTCTAATGAGATAAAGATTTTAAAATATTGGATTAAATTATAAAAAACCATTTTTGTTGCAAATGTCATGTTGATTCAATGTACCGGGGAACAATGAACCACCTGGAATTTCAGTGTATTTTCGATTTCCAGAGTGGTATGCTTGATTATAAAACTAGGCATGCGTACAGCATGTTACAGCAATTGTTATCAGTACTTTTCTCAACATAGCAAAACTAAAATGCCATTTTAGCTAGTTAACTTAAATTTGAGGTATATTTATGTTATACATTATCAATTAAAAAGTGTTAAGTAACAATTTTTTATAGTATTTGATAGAAAATAAGTTTTTTTACAAAGTGAAAATTGCAATATTATTATTGTTGAACATTTTTAGTATTTTTATAGAGGTGGTTCATTGTGTACCCAGGTTGTTAAAAATGAAAATAGCTTGTTACTTTAGAAAAATCCTAAATTTTATTATTTAATCAAAATAAACCGTGTATAATATGTGTGCATTACGTAGATAAGTGTTCTAGTTTTATATTGATGCAAAGAAGTGCTTGAAATTGGTGAAATTCAATAAGTACTTTGACCTTGAAAAAAACCCGGTACATTGATAGCCACTCTCCCCTACATGTTTTTCAAGTTAATTTTGAAACTTTTTCTCTTAAAATAACTCAAGAAGTGTAATAGAATTTATTTTAAGTAAAATTTTCTTAAAGAAATAACTTTCTTTGTAAATCTACATTTTTGTGAAATTTAAGTGTTTTACTTTCAAATTAGTTAAACAATTCCCAGAAAAAAAAATATTTCTGGCTTTGTTTTTCTTTATAGTACTCGAGAATATCTAGAAATAATACTTCATACAGCAAAAACGTTCAAAAAAATTTTTAAACAACTATAAATAAGCAAACTTTGAAGTACAAAATAGCCCCACCATGGGGTTTATTTTGTGCACAACTTTAAGTTCCTATAACTCAGACAAAAAAATTTTTCTTGTCGGCTAACTCATAGGACCCCTTTAGAAGGATGTCTACAACATAACAGAATAGATAAATTCTTTATTTTTTCAAATTCTGAATTTTAATTAAGCATAAAATGGAAAAAGAGCGATTTTGTGCACAAAATAGCCCCACTTGACGGTATTTTTATTTGGCACAAATAACTTACCTTTGTGTCAAATACATCATTTTTCTGGGTGCAGGCAAAATTTGTACGTGGAACTTTTCCTTAAAGAAATAAATATTTTGATACCAAATTTTGTGGAATTACTTAAAATATCGTCAATATTTTTGACAATATTTGGGTCTCTCTGACCCAAGTTTGTTAAATTTTTGTCTTTAAATAAATAAATAAATTTCTCAGTGTCAATTTCGAAAAATTACAAGAATTAAGTTTAAGGTAAAGTTTAAACAAACTTTTGGATTAGAGAAACCTTCCTAATGATATTTTAAGTAATTCTACTAAGTTTGGTGTCAAAATATTTATTATTTTCAAAGAATGTTTACGGACAAATTTTACCTATACCAGTGACCTATACTACACAGAAAAAAAAATGTCTTGAATGTATTTCAGACTAATTTATTATTAAAATTAAAATTTATCCAAAGACTAGTTTCATGAAAAAATAGTGTTTTAAAATTAGTCCCAAAAGTCTAAGAAGAAAAACTAGTCCTTAAAATGTCTATTATCTTGTTTTCAGACAATTTCAATTTCAATTTCAATTTCAATTTAAGTTTAGATTTGGACTCAAAGCTTAATTACAGTTTTCTTTAGGACTAGTTTTAAGACTTAAGTTAGATTTGTTTAAAGATTTCTATCAGTAGCTAGTTTTTATTCCGGTAGGTCTATTTTATATTTCACCTAAAAACTAGACGCTTTTTGACATTGAAGTAATACTTATTTTTTTCTGTGTACGTACACATCTCATTTTCAAACATTTAAATATTTAAGGGGTATGTATTTATATTTTTGAAAAATTGATGTTTCAAAAACATCAATTTACTTTACGCTTTTAGTATGAACTACGGAAATGAATATCCACTAATATTTAACCCATTTTGTAAGCAATTAAAGTTGTAAAGACAGGGTTAAAAAATTGAAACATTTGGTTTTTTTATCGTAGTTCAAACGATAACTACAGCCCGAAATTTTAAAAACATACTTGAATTTTTGATTTTAGAAAATTCAAGCTCTAGATATCGTGTTGGCCAGTTAAATTTAGGGTTTGCTTCAAGCAGATATTTAACAGAAATAAACAATTAAAAATATAAATAAAAAATATGTTTTGGCACTTTTAAATGTTAATTTATATATATAAAAAAACTAAGTTATAAAAATATATTTTAATATGAAAAATAAATCCTTGAAAAAATGTACAATACACACATACTGACCCCTTAAGTGTCTCAAAATGCGACGCTAATGTTGCTAATGAATTAGAGAAAAATGAGCTACTATGAAATAGTAATAAAAATTAGTAATTTTTAGTACGAAACTACTAATCCAAAAAAATGTTTATCCTCCAAAGCAATATAGTACCAATCTATTTTTTTGTTTAAGAAAAATGAATCAAAAAATAAAATTTAAATTCACCAATTAAGGAGGTTTTATCGTAAGAAGAATTAGCATTACCATTTTAATTAAATTTGGTCCACTGGTAGATAATGGTTTTGTTATGATACATTTAAATTTTTGAGATCTCAAGGTACTTGTGGAAAATGTTATAAGGGTTTTGGTTTTGAACATTTTAAATTGAGTTTTATGTCAATAGAGTCGTATGTCATTTCTGTCCATATTTTTACATGTATT
Source organism: Ganaspis brasiliensis (assembly GCA_037103525.1). Classification (NCBI taxonomy): domain Eukaryota; kingdom Metazoa; phylum Arthropoda; class Insecta; order Hymenoptera; family Figitidae; genus Ganaspis; species Ganaspis brasiliensis. The sequence goes on along the minus strand of JAZKLR010000009.1, from coordinate 3,886,427 downwards.
TTCAAAGGACCTTGAGGTCTCAAAAATTTAACTGCATCATTATAAAACTATTATCTACCAGAGGACCAATTTTGATTAAAATGGTAATGTTAATTCATTTTAGGATAGAACCTCCTTAAAGAGAATCATTTTTTTATTATATATAATGTTGAGCAATGTACTTCTCAAGCTTTAAAAAATGTTTCATCTGGAAAACCAATTCAGAACCCATCGTTTATAATGAAAAATAAGCCTCAAAAAGTAACAAAAAATTAACAACGTGCAGTCAACATAGTGAACAATTTTTTTATTGAATAAAATGGTTAGCATTGAGCTTCCCAAGCATAAAGCAATGCAAAAATTGTTCACTATATTAAAGGGGAGTAAAGCCTTTGACATGATAAAAATTCGATTTTTTGTTTCTTTGCTTAATCGGTACTTTAAGGGATGTAGAATAAAATTTCAATCATAAAAATTGGTTGTGGAATTCTTTTAAGCAAAAAATATGAAAATATGTCAAAGCGCTCTAAGAGTGCTTTAGAGCGCAATTTGTTTCCTTTGCATCATTTCTACTAGAGTTACCGATTAAGTTTACCTGCAACGTGTCTTTTTTATTTTCATAATGTCTGACAGAAAAATGTACAGTAGTTAATAAGAAAGGAAATAGGCATAATAATAGCAGGGATCACAGTGGTTTCTTCGTTCAATTTTAGGTAAAAAAGGGGATTTCGATTTTCAAAAAAGGGGATTTTCTTTAATAAAAAGGGGATTTTGGAAATTAAGAAAAAAGGGTTATATTAATAATTCAAATTTTCTTTTACAAAATTTTCTTTTTTCTTTTTTTCAAAACAGTTTTATTATGTAATTTAGTCTTTTTTTTGTTTAATTTGTTAATGAAAATTTCAAAAGAAAGAGCACTTTCGGAAATACAAAAATTTATCTTTTAATAGGTTGTCTGTTCAATGACGAGAAGATGGTTATTGCAATTAAATATTTTTAAAAATAATTTTCAACTTCAAATGGTTTTTTAAATTATTTATTTAATAATAAGATTTTAAACGGGAAACATAAAAATCTGTGATGTAAAATTTTCTGATATAATGTTAAAGAAATTAAATTAAAAATCTTTCAGCGAAATATAACAAAATCAATTCAAATTATTTTTATTAATCTCTTTTATTGTATTTTTATATTTTCTAATTCAAAACAATTAATTTTTGTTTGAAATAAATAAATATATTTCATAAACAATTTTTTTTCATCCAATAAAATAAATTTGATGTATTTCAGCAAGAATACATGGTTTTATTTTATGATGCAAAACTAGTAATATTTGTTTAAAACGAGTAAAAAATATTTATTAAAAATTTTTTTATCCAATAAATTAATTTGCTTTAATTAATTAAGAATACATGGTAATAAGAAAATTATATAACTTTTTAAAATAATTTAAATTTATTTATGATTTTTTTATGTTTCCTGTTTAAAATCTAAATAAGTTCAATAAATAATAATAAAAAACCATTTCAAGTTAAAAATTATTTTTAAACATTTAAATTCAATAACTAATTTCTCATCATTGTACAGACACCCTAAAAAAGGATAAATTTTTGTATTTCCGAAAGTGAAAAAATAGAAAATTTTTTAAAAAAAGAAGGTCAAAGAAAAGAAAAATGTTGATTTTAGGTGTTTTAGGTGATAAAATCTTGATTTTAGGTGTTTTAGGTGATTTTTCTAAAAAAAGGGGAAAATAAGGGGAAAAGGGGAAAAAAAGGGGATTAGGTGAAAAAGGGGAGAAACTGTGATCCCTGAAATAGTCGTACGAATCGGTGTTTCGTAAAGGGATGATGCCTGTTACGTTTTACCTTGCAAAACAACGTGTTTTTCTCGAAATAACATTTTTCATGTTGGTGGGCATGATAACTGCCACAATTTTTAACGGATTGACTTCAACCTGGAAGTTTTTTGTTCGTCATTTACTACTGCTTGGAAGTGCGTAGCCTTTTTTAATAGTAGAATTAGTTTTTTTTTGGAACTGATATTGTGATAAATTTGAAAAATCCTACGTAATTTGAAGCGAAATTTATCACAGTTTCAGAAAAACTTTGGATTTTTGTTAGCTATTATCGTTTAGCTACAATCATGACCACCAATAAGTGCAGGGCAACAAACAACGATGATTTTGGCGCCATTTATAGAGTAAACGCAAAAAAAATTTTAAACAAAAAGTATTATTTTATAAACTAGAAACCTGAATAAATTTAATGTAAAAACAGTTTTTTAATTGCTTCATTAGTTTTATGTTAAAAAAATTGAAAAATATAACGGATAAAATTGCTCTTCAAAGATGGTACTCCCCCTTAAGTTCACTTTCATAATTTAATTTATTTTTAGGTAACGTTTTTTGTTATAAGGAGGCGTCCATTAATTATTTGAGCTCAAAGTAGGGAGGGGTGTCAGGCAAAATCTCACCAAGGGGGAAGGAGGGTTGATAAAAATCTCACGTCAACTTTATAATTTTAAACAAAACACATTTTTCTATATAAACAATAAGATTTCCGAAAAAAAAATGAAAAGTTTTACTTGAGAGGGGGTCCAGATTTTAAAAAAAAACAACTCGCGTAATTAATGGACGTCACCTAAACATTGTATTCTGGATCTCTATTTAATTAGGGATGAACCATTGTTTTTAAAGTTTGGGTAATTTTATGCAATAAGCAATAATTGTTCATTGTGTTGGGTGCACTTTCATAATTATTTTTATTTCTCGAGTCACGTTTTTCGATTTAAATAAAGTATCCTGGTCGAGTTTAAAGATAAAATTTTTTTTAAAGCTTTCAGAGCATAATACTTACAATTTTATGTAATAAAAAATTGTTATCTCTGATGGTTCCAGTTTTTTACATTGTTGCTATGGGGTGATGCATGGGGGATTGGGGGTGTTTATAAATTGGGTGCATTGTTGAGGTTTAAAGTTTTGTGGGGTTAGACTTTAATATACGTAATACAAAAATATTTTATACTTTTTTAAGTGTTGTAAACTTTAGCTTCACAAGACTTTTATTGTTAATGGTCATATATTCTACAAATACTACGTTCCAAAAATAGTAAATTTCGTAAGATGCATTAATCAACTACGTTACCCTGAATCCATCAAAACTTTTACTAATTTGGAACAGTGACTGACTTCTTACTTTTAAATTAGTGAATTGGGCTAATTTGGGTAATTTAAATTTAAAGAGAACGAAAAAAGCAAACTTGTGCTTCTTTAAATGTTGATTCATCAATTAGCTCTCTCTCTAAATTGTTTAAATTGCTAAAATGTGAAAAATAGTAAAAAGTTTATAAAAACAAAAACAATTCAAAAGACATTTAAATATTAATGTGACTAGTAAAAGAAATTGTGGACCTGAATTTTTTTTACATTTTACGAAACTGGTTTGTAATTTAAAATAAAAAATCGAATTTTGTGAAAAAAGCACAAAAAGTTTTTAAGAATTAAATGAACTATTTTTTTCCAATGTAATTTGTTTTCTCAATAATCAATTTGACACTCTACACTTAACCAGTGATAAATATTCATCCGACTAGATAAGCTCATCCCACGCAAATTCACGAACGTCGACTCCTAATATGTTGTATGCACTTCTAGTCTCGCACTGGACATCACCCATCAATATCAAGACTGGATAATAATACCTAAGTACGTGTCTGCATACCTTTTTCTTTTTTACATATCATTTCAAAAATCTTAATATATTCCTGACACTTGAGGACGAGTTGTTTGTATAAGCTATGCGAGAAGGAACCGAAAAAGATAAAAATAGCCCAAGCGAGGATCCTGTGAAGAGGGTCGATTGGTGTAAACATACTTGTCAAGATACGACAAAACGATGTCGAGGAAGGTGAGAGCAGAAGGCCGTCAAAAGGTGAAAACAAAAGGAAGAAGAAGAAGAAGGAGTATATGAGTCAACTTACATGCTTCCATAGAGGTGTTCCGCGTCGGTGGTGACAATTCCGTCGTGGCAGCCTGCGTTGTCTTTGAGTCAGTCGTAGACGAGCTGGACGCAGCGTCCTTACCCTTTAAAGTAGCCTTGATTTCCTCGACTTGTTCCTCGGGTCTTTTCTGCTTTGGACCCAGGTAAATCCTTACTCTTGCAGCTCCCTGCGCCACTCCAGGATACGACAGCGATGACATCGGCCCGGCAACTGTAGTCGCGGTTGTCCACTCGACACCACTACCACCAACGAACACGTCTACTGAAGTTGTAATTTCACCACTCACGTTCTTCACCGGCACCTCCACTACCCCGTCGTCCCTAATCTTTTCTGTTTCACCTATCCCGTTTTTCCCCTCTTCCTTTGTCTCTCTCACCACTTCACTTCCCCGAACAGATTCCGCAGGTTGTTCTATTCCCGCAGTCCTCCTCGTCACCAAAGTTGTCCCAGTTTTGAAGCGACTAGGCTTAGTCCTCAAGTTGGATAAATTATCGAGTTCCACATTCCCCACAACATTTAATTGATCCGTTCTTCCGAGAGAAAGCTGACGAGCAACTTTTCCACCCCTGCCAGAATCCTCAAACTCCCGCCAACTCCAAGACTCAGATGCTTTTCCACGATCAAAGTTGTGAATCTGTCCCTCAGCACCTTTCCAGCCCAACTCTTTAAAAATCCTCAAGTTCTTCGGTGAGACGATCCAGCTAGAATCGTTCGGTCGTCGGGAAATTTCTAACGATGACGACGACGACGACGATGATGACGACTGATAATGACGAGGCTTTATAGATTCTAGGTTAAAGGGGTCACGAGACTTGCCGAGGATATCGGAGATCGACGCCGTTTTCGTCGTCGTCGTCGTCGTCACCGTCGTAGAGTAACTCCTGGTGATCGATGGCGATGATGTTGGGATTGGTACGACGTTGAGAAGCGTGACTGCCGCTTGTGTTTGGCTGCTGAGAAGAATGACGACGAAGAGAAGCAGGGGCAGACCCACCCCAGCCCCCGTGGTGGCCCCCACAACCCCCGGCCTTACCACGAGAACTCGCGAGGCCGTCCAGTCCAGCTGTTCTAGAGCCGGGTTCGATTACGAATCCTTCGGACAATGTTCTTTCGATCGAGTCCACGATGGGACCCGGCTTTTTATTTCAGTTACTTTGGCTCAATCCATTTGATGACTTTTTTAATAAGACGCCGGCCACCAAAGCTTCGCAGGGAAATCTTCTTATCAACTAGGTACATTTAGAAAGTGTGGAAATTGCACAAGCCAGATCGTTTCGACCCAACTGAATCAACGATCTGATTTCGATCAACGATTCTCTCACGATAAACGCCATCATCGACAACTTTGCAAGCAGCCTCTTTTAGATTCTTGATGCCAACAACACTTTGCACCACGAACGCCCTTTAGCATCCTTCCCGATGGGCGTGGCGGTTTTATCACCCTTGATTCTTTTCCTCGGTTTCCTTTTCTCTTCTCCGTTTTTCCTTTCTTTTTCTTCTTCTTTTCCTCCCTCTTCTGCCACTCTCCTCCGCTCTTCCTCCTGAGCGAGAACGACTCCTGGTGTACCTGGCCGTGTCGTCGAGGATGCTATTTTCTTCGGCAAGCTGTCACGTCAAAAACAAATCGGAGATCTCTCTCTTGCACCTGCAACATATTATTATAGAATTAGCTCCAAGAAATAAGCAGATTTTTCAGATATCAAGGCAGCTGTACGAGCTTTCAGAATTTATCGTGGCTTTAAATAATAAATTTTGATACCAGTTGGCAAAGAAAAGGAATTCACTGTTAATAAGGGGTTGGAACAACAGTCGCGGATCAAAAAGAATGGATATTTATTTTTCAGAGTTTAAGCTAATAATTAGCATCAGTTTCTTCTGTGTTAGAATGTTTCTGAGGAAAACTTTTCATATAAATAAATAAAAGAAATTAAACATTGTGGAAAACGAGACTAAATTGTGTTACACTGCTTAAGTAATTATTATGACAGGACTAAAAATAAAGTTGCAAAGTATGGGAGGCATGAAAATTAGCCCAATTTTATTTCACGTAACAGAATTTTCACAAGGTTAATGACCCAGTTATGGATGCTAAGAAAAATGCAACAGAAATGAGTTCAGTTATATTCTATATGGAGTGTTAAATATATTTTATGTTCAATGCTAATTTGCTTAAATGACAATTCTGATAAGAATTATAATATATTTTTAGTCGTATTTGGACACGAGAGCTATAAATTGTAAAGGATGTTTTCGTAGTATAAGAAAATAATTCTTAAATTTATTGTTAAATAATAACTAGGCATGCTATGTCGGTTAAATGATTCCCTTATAAAAATTGTATATGGGAGACCGAGGAGGAAAGTAACAAAAATCAGTTTTTTGATGCTAGCATTAAAACTATTTGTCGGATAAGTTCTGTAAACATATTAATCGAAAGCTTGGACTTTCACCTATTCAATAAAATTGGAATTAAACATTAATAATAATTTGATAGTTCACTGCAGGACTTTTTAATCAGCTCTTTATTTGTTACTTTCCTCCTCACCCCTGAGGTGTAAAGTAACAGCACGAAGGAGGAAAGTAACACTTTAAAATTAAGGCTAGCATTATTTTTGCACTTTTTTGAAATCAAGTTTTTTTTTATCTATTTAGTATTCGTTGAATAAGAGTGACATGAAAAAAGCATCGTTTCTTAAAAATTCCAATCAAAAGTCCAAAATTTAGTCTTTAAAATATAAAATAAACATATAAAATCACATAGTTATAAAAAATTAGGAGGTTTAAAAAAATAAAGCATTAGATGAGGAGGAAAGTAACAACGTGTTACTTTTCACCTCACCCCTCTTTTCCTTGGATTTCAAAAAACAAGTTTAAATTACACAAAAGTATTTTGCATTTTTTTAATATGCACTAGCACGACTTAAAGATAAATAAAAAAGCTTCAAAAAAACGAATAGCATATTTAAAATATCTATAAAATCAAAAAATTATGATATTTTGAAAATTTAGGCAAAAACTTACTTTTGACGTAATTTTTGCACAAAATGTCAGTATCAGATATATAGCTTCCGGTAGACCCCTAACATAATTTGGGGGAGGTAGAGGGGGGCAAAACTGACTTAAAATTATTGAAGGACTATGTCTGTCCGCTCATTGGTTTAGAAGTTATAAGCGTTGTTACTTTCCACCTCTGTTACTTTCCTCCTCGGTCTCCCCTACCTTAGAAAAAATAGAATAAACATTAACGTTTAGTAACAATTCAGTTAAATTTTGTAACAAACAAAAAGAAAAATAAGAGAATATCGCTTAATGAAAAAAAAACAAAGTATATTTAAAGAGGTTCTATCGTAAAATGAATTAACATTACCATTTTAATCAAAATTGGTACTCTGGTAGATAATAGTTTTATAATGATGCAGTTAAACTTTTGAGACCTCAAGGTACTTTTGAAAATACATGTAAATATATGGATAAATATGACTCAAAAATTTAACTGCATCACTATAAAACCATTATCTACAAGTAGACCAAATTTGTTTAAAATGGTAATGCTAATTCTTTTTACGATGGAACCTTCTTAAGAATCAAAAAAATTTTTTATTAATGTTGTAAAAAGAATTACAACATATTAATGAATAAAATTAAAAATAGTTCTAAATTTGTTTTTTCCAATTACAGAATTTTCATGTTAGTTAAAAAAATAAATAAAACGATACAAAACAATAGAATTACGACGTTATGTAACTAAAAAAATATTTGAACGAATTTACACAATCACTTTTGAATAACTCAATAAGTTATAAGTTTTATATTTCATAATAACCATAAATTTTCTAATTTTTAATATTATAATTTATCAATCCGTTTCTCCTAAAGAAGCAACAAATTATCTCCAAAAAATGTATAATTATTTAAAATAATAAACTATAGAATAATTTGAAAGACTTAAACCAATGAAGCAGTGACCTTTCAATAATTTAGACCATTTAATTTTTAATACTGCTTCAATAAAGAGACATTGAATATTGCATATAATTTTAAGGATAAGACAGCTATTTTTTAAATTGGGTTACACGATAGATATTTCTGCCATCTTATAAATTTCTTTAAAAACTTTAAAATCATATATCTTTTAAATTAATCTCCGCTATGGAAAAATATATCTTCAATATAGTTACTTGATCGCGTTTTTAATTTATTACAAATTATTAACGAATTTGAATTTATCCAACTTTATCACTTTAATATTTCTAATAATTAAGATTGAATTTATCCAATTGACTTTAATGTGAAAACTTAGAAGGATTGTTTGAATCCAGTTTGGTTGTACTTAGTTTTTGAAGCTATTTGTTATTTATTTTAAGCTATAAATTGTTCGAATTTAATTTCATCTTCATCACGTTATTAAAAAATGTGTAGGTTTCATAAAAATGATTCGAAAAATATTATTTCTGAGTATTCGGAGGTTGAAAAATCATGAAATCCTAAATCTTAGCTAGTCCCATTTTTCATGAGACCTTGCTAATGCTTCCTATTTTTGATCTGTCATTTTGAATTTTTAAAGTCTGTTACCAAATTTGTATTCAGTTACTTTAATAACCATATGTACCGTACAGTTTATAAACATTTGTATATTATTTCAATTCCATTTGTTAAAAAAGTGATAAAATATAGAATAAATATATAGAATACCGTCACTTGAAGAAGTCAGCCTTGTTAGCGAATTCACTCTTAAAATACAAAATTTCAAGTAGAATTGAAATTAATTTTTGTAGAAATACTTAAAATATCCTCTAATATGTCTGTCTTGTCTGCACTTGTTTGGATTTTTTATTAAAATTAATTTTGTAAAAATTTGCTGATTTTTAGAAATTTTATAAAATTAAACGAAATTTTGAAACAAATTCGAAACGGACAGATTTTTAAAAAAATATTTTAGGTAATTCTTAAAAGTCTCATGACAAAATATTCAGTATGTTAAGAGTAAAACCGTGAAAAAAATTTACCTACTTAATTAACGTCACTCTTCATCACATGCCTTTTAAAATATCTCAAAAATAGGATCAGATACAATTTTTCAATCTCAAATTAATAAGAAATAACCCTTTATTTGTCAGATTAACATCTTTTTTTACCAAACCTGTATAAATTCCTAATGATCGCCAATGCTTTTCCTGAACATGTATAGGAATTCAAATTTGAAAGCTAGCATATTTTAATGTATTTAGTTGGCGATTTCCATAATTGAAGTCACGCTTTTTTCGAGGATTTTTAAGCCTCCCTTCCAATGTCACATTATAAACATGGTAAAATTGACAAATTTATATAGGTTGTCACAGATTTATAGACCCCCCCCCCCCCCCCCACCTCTACCCTAAGAGTGTGAAATAATTTATGGAAGCTGCCGTTTAAAATTCTTAATACCTTCAATTTCACGCATAAAATTCACTCCAATTTGAGTGGAAATTCACTTTTTGCATGGAGTGAAGAATTCACTTTATAAGAACGAGATCTCACTCTTTTAGAGTAAGTTTCTCACTCTTTTAGAGTAAGTTTCTCATTCTTGATTGGACTGTCTCAATTTTCACTTTTATAGTAGAGTGAGAACTCACTCCAAAAAATTTAGAGAGATGATAAACTTTATTCAAAATATTTTTTTTAATGTGTTGAACTTCAATTTTGTTGCTATGAAAAAGAGTTGAATATTATTTTTAAAGTATTTTCGATAATTTAAAAAAATTATTTGAAAATAACATTTAACCATTTTTATAGCAAGAAAATTGAAGTTACACCGCTTGTGCTACTCTATTATTTCTAATAAATCAACATTAAGAAGGAATCGGACAAACAATCGGAACAAAAGTTAGTCCAAATGAATAATTTTGATTTTTGATATAGAAAACACATAAGTTAGTGTAATTTTTTTCAGGGGAAGTGTGAATACTTGTAGTTTTTACAAAATGAGCCGTTAAAAATTGCAATTTGATGAAAATTAAAAAAAATTGACAGGAAAAACGATTATTCAATTTTGGTTAATTTGAACCTCAAATTGATCTTCATTTGCTGCCTTTGCTCATGATTTAGTTGATACAGCAAATTATTGGCTATAATATTTCGCTTAGAATTGTTAACTTGGCTGAAGTTTGCTGAAGCTTGGCTGAAGTTGACTCAAGCTTGGCTCAAGCTTGGCTCCTGTCCACGAGCCAAACATGAGCCAAGCATAAGGCAAGCATGAGGCAAGCATGAGCCTAGCTACAATTCAGTAACAGCTTTTGACCATGAACACCCTATGACGATTAATTAAAGCACGAGATGTCAATTAAAACAGTTACGCATGCGAACTAGTGTTTTATGACAACTACACATGCGCAGTAGTATTGTATGTTGCTTTTAATTGCATTATAATTATTTTCTTTAACATTAAATAAGTTTTTTAACTCATTAATTATTCTATTTATTTCCAATTTCTTTCACTATTTCCAATTTCTTTCACTATTTTTAATTTTTTTTCTCCAAATTACAATTAACTTCTTCAGTATCAAATCATAAAAGCACATTTAATTATCCTTTTCAAAATTTTCAATTATTTTTTTTTATAACCATTTTCTAAATATTCTTCACTTTACATTCTTGAAATTTTAATACAATTCAATTTTAATTTATTTTCTACAATTTTTTCAAACAATTTTATCGATTTTTAAATGACAATTTATTATTTTTCTTTAATTTAATGATTATTTATTATATTCAAAACATTTTTGTTCCAATGCCCATTTTTCTCATGATTTTTCCAACTCTTTTTTCAATTGTTAATTTTTTCTCTTTAATAATCAATTATTTTCGTCATATTGTAATTTTTCTTTTAATTCTTAGATATTTTCTTTAATTTTCAAATATTTTGATTAATTTTTAATTAGTTCCTCAATACTTCATAATTCTTGGAATTTTACAATTTTTTTTTTACTCATAAAAATTGTTTTAAATTTATGAATTCAATTCTAGAACTATTCTCTTCCACTGTCATTTATTTTTTTCAAATTTAAATTTCGCTTTTAAATTTTCAAATATTTTCTTTCAATAATAAAATATTATCGCCTTTTTTCAATATTTTTTTCGATTATCATTAAGTTTCTTTAATTTTAAATACAATTGTTCAATTTTCTTTAATTTTTAATTCCATATTTCAGTTTTTAATTGTCTTCTTTGAATATTCATTAATTCTCTGCTTTTTTCAATTACTTTTTTTGAATTTTGAAATATGTTCCTTAAATTTCAATTCCATTCTAATTTTAATTTCCATTTAATTCCATTTAATCGATTTCTTCAAATTTTAATTTTTTTTCAATTTTAATTATTTTTTTCGATTTTTAATTTCGTTGTTAAATGTGCAGTTATTTCCAACAATTATTCCAGTAATTTTCTTAATTTTTCAATTTTCATTTGTTTTATTTAACACTAATATTTCTTGTTTAATTTTTTCAATTCTTTTTTTCAGTTGTTTATTAATCTAGTCATTTTTTGAATTTTGTTTTTAATTGTGAATTAATGTCTTCATTTTGTAATTTTTTTCAATTTTAAATTATTTTTGCTTCCTGATAGTATTTTCATTGTATTTTTAAAAAATTGTAATTATGTTCTCGAGGATGTTCTTCAATTTTTAATTACTATTTTCACAATGTTTCCCTATTTTTATTAATTTTTAATAACCTTCCTGAAATTTCAATTGTTTATCTCAATTTTCAATTATTATTTTCAATTTCCATTTTTTTAAAATGATTTTTCAGTTATTTCCGCTAATTTTAAATTATTTTAATTATTTCTCAATTAATTTCCTAAATTTGTAGTTATCAACTTAAATTTGATTTATTGTCTTCAATTTAAAATTTTTAAAATGATTTTTCAATTATTTACTTCTATGCAGGAACGGCGCGAACTGTGTGGATGGTGTGGAGTACTCCACACCCCAAAATATTCGGGGTGTGGAATTCCACACCCCGAATCGTCCAAAATACTTACAAATATTTGTTAATATTTTGGTCTCACCTCCCCCCTCCCCAATCTTTTTGACAATTCCACACCCCGAAAAAATTTGTTCCGCCGGCCCTGCTTCTATGATCATTCTTCCGATATTCCTCAATTGAAAACAAACGTTTTGATGCTTCAATTTTTATTATGTATTATTTATTAAATTAAAACGTTAATTGTAGTTTTTAATGATTGGAATAATCAGGGTGGCCGCAAAATTTAATTTCAAAATTCCCTGACTTTGCCCTGACTAGGTTCTCATTTTCCCTGACCACCAATTTTGCAGATTTTTTAAATCTTGATTTCTTGAATTCCAGGTTTTTCTCGGTGACGCCCAAGCGCGCTACAAGCTGTGCATTGTTGTTGGTCATTTACTTAAAACTATAAATTTTTGCAAGTTCACAAAATGAAAATTACGAAATTGAAGAATTATCTGAAAAATGACGAAAATAATTGACAGTTGAAAACAAAATTCGAAAAATGGCTACATAATAACACGATTGAACAGAATCGTTTAAAAAATTAAACAATAAATATTTTGTACTTTGAACAAAATAGTTGAAGAACTAAAGGAATAACTGTTGGAAATAATTGAAAATTGAACAACTGGATTAAAAATCGAAAAAAAAAATTAAAATTGAAGAAAATAATAAAAAATTGAGGAAATAAATTGCAAATTTAAAAAATAAATTAAAAATTTAAGAAATCAATTGAAAATTTAAGAATTAAATTAAAATTAGAAACTAGATAAAATTAATCAATTGTATCAAATTTAATTGGAGAAGTTATAAAAAAATGAATTTTAAAAGCAAAAAAAAAAAGAAAAAAACATGAATTATTTTATGAATTTTTGATCATTTATCAACTTTACATAGGTCAATCGATTTGTTTTGAGATAAGGAATATGATTTTTGTATACAGTAAGTTAAATTTTTATCATAAAAAATATTTTTTGTCAAAAAACGATTTTTTTCGACGAAAGAAGGTGCTAAAAAAATGGTTAGGTATTTTCAAAAATCCCTGTGTCCAAATTTACATATTCATGAGATTAATAAGTCAACCAAACTTTATTGAAATCCGTTAAAACATTCTCGAGATATCTTGTACACAAAAAACGCTATACACACACATGCACACACACACTCATACACACACACTCACACACAGATACATCTAGGCATTTGCTTAAGAATGAAAAATTTACGCTTTCTAGATGAAAATGAGTCGATTTAGACTATTTTTGGAAAATCGAAAATCTTTACGATCACAAAACTTTCTCTATCAGGAAGCAAAAATAATTTAAAATTGAAAAAAATTACAAAATGAAGACATTAATTCACAATTAAAAACAAAATTCAAAAAATGACTAGATTAATAAACAACTGAAAAAAAGAATTGAAAAAATTAAACAAGAAATATTAAAGTTAAATAAAACAAATGAAAATTGAAAAATTAAGAAAATTACTGGAATAATTGTTGGAAATAACTGCACATTTAACAACGAAATTAAAAAACGAAAAAAATAATTAAAATTGAAAAAAAAATTAAAATTTGAAGAAATCGATTAAATGGAATTAAATGGAAATTAGAATTAGAATGGAATTGAAATTTAAGGAACATATTTCAAAATTCAAAAAAAGTAATTGAAAAAAGCAGAGAATTAATGAATATACAAGAAGACAATTAAAAACTGAAATATGGAATTAAAAATTAAAGAAAATTGAACAATTGTATTTAAAATTAAAGAAACTTAATGATAATCGAAAAAAATATTTAAAAAAGGCGATAATATTTTATTATTGAAAGAAAATATTTGAAAATTTAAAAGCGAAATTTAAATTTGAAAAAAATAAATGACAGTGGAAGAGAATAGTTCTAGAATTGAATTCAAAAATTTAAAACAATTTTTATGATCAAAAAAAAAATTGTAAAATTCCAAGAATTATGAAGTATTAAGGAACTAATTAAACTAGGTGAGAATTATGTCCATTTCATGGACATTTCGCTTCCATGTAAGCAAAATAATTTGCTTCCTCATAGAGGAAGCAAGAAATTAATAATACATAAGTTAATTAGAGAAGTTGTTAAAAAAAATTTTTAATGCAAAAAAAAAATGTAAAAATATGAATTATTTTACGAATTCTTGATCAATTATAAGAGATATATAGGTCAATCGATTCGTTTTGAGATAAGGAATATGATTTTTGTATTCATTAAGTTGTATTTTTAGCATAAAAAAATTTTTGTCAAAAAACGATTTTTTTCGATGAAAAAAGGGGCTCAAAAAAATTTGGTTGGGTATTTTCAAAAATCCTTGTGTCCAAATTCAGATATTCATGAGCTTAATAAGTCATCCAAATTTTATTGGAATCCGTTTAAGCGTTCTCAAGATATCTTGTACACAAAAAACGCTATACACACACACACACACATACACATACACACACACACACACACATACATCTGGACATTTGCTTAGAAATGAAAATTTTCGCTTTTTAGATGAAAATGAGTCGATTTAGACTATTTTTGGAAAATCGAAAATTTCAACGATCACAAAGCTTCCTCTATGAGGAAGCAAAATATTTGAAAATTAAAGAAAATATCTAAGAATTAAAAGAAAAATTACAATATGACGAAAATAATTGATTATTAAAGAGAAAAAATTAACAATTGAAAAAAGAGTTGGAAAAATCATGAGAAAAATGGGCATTGGAACAAAAATGTTTTGAATATAATGAATAATCATTAAATTAAAGAAAAATAATAAATTGTCATTTAAAAATCGATAAAATTGTTTGAAAAAATTGTAGAAAATAAATTAAAATTGAATTGTATTAAAATTTCAAGAATGTAAAGTGAAGAATATTTAGAAAATGGTTATAAAAAAAAATAATTGAAAATTTTGAAAAGGATAATTAAATGTGCTTTTATGATTTGATACTGAAGAAGTTAATTGTAATTTGGAGAAAAAAAATTAAAAATAGTGAAAGAAATTGGAAATAAATAGAATAATTAATGAGTTAAAAAACTTATTTAATGTTAAAGAAAATAATTATAATGCAATTAATTAATTGACATCTCGTGCTTTAATTAATCGTCATAGGGTGTTCATGGTCGAAAGCTGTTAATGAATTGTAGCTAGGCTCATGCTTGCCTCATGCTTGGCTCATGCTTGGCTCGTGGACAGGAGCCAAGCTTGAGCAAACTCGAGCCAAGCTTGAGCCAACTTCAGCCAAGCTTCAGCAAACTTCAGCCAAGCTTGAGCAATCTTGAACCAAGTTTGAGCAAACTTCAGCCAAGTTAACAATTCTAAGCGGGATCAAATGGTCAATTTTGCTGTTAATGCTAACCAATATTAGCTGTAATACGTTAGCTATCACAGCTAAGGATTAACTATGAAAACAAATCTTTAATGCGTGTACATTTTTTGACGGCGCTGAGTCCTCACAAAAATGGCTGACGCCGTATGACATTTGTCAGTTCTCTTCTTGCAATTGTGAACTTTTTATCGCTATCAACATTTTAGAGAGTTGAAAAGTGGACCTTTTAAATCACATTAAAAAGTGTTTAATGAAATAATGTAAAATTAATAACTTCAGTGAGATATACAAAAAAGGATTGTGTTGGAAATTCTACCGCAAAGTAATATCCACTTATGTCTTACGAGGTCAGTTTTGTGTTTAAAACTGTGTAAAACAAGTGTTTTGAAAACGTGATTATGTAAAATATAAGTTTTTACTTTTTATACTTCATGATTCGAAATTATAATAAATTATTTATATTATTGCAATTGAAATGTCAAATAATAATGTGTAGACAATTATTATTTTTAATTATTTTTAATAAAAAAAAAATCTGCTATAATATTTACTTGCAGTGCCGGCCTTAGAGTAGTGCGCGCCTGTGCGGCCGCACAAGGGCGCGAAGACAGCTAAGGCCGGCACTGTTTACTTGTCAAGATTCTAGCTAGCCAAAATTTAATTCTTTTAAATAAACACGTTGAAACAAATGTCCGGTGAAAGTAACTGGAATTCCTGCACAAAAACCTAAAGAGCTCAAAACGTTGTATAATGATACCGTTTTTCGGTTTTTGTTTACAAATTGAGCTAAAAAATGGCATTATTATGCAACGTTTTTAGTACTTCAGGTTTTGTAAGGGCTAATCTCTATCCAACATGATTTTCTGGTTATTTTAACCAGAACTCTTGTTAATATCACCAGATTTCTGGTTAAATTTACCAGAATTCCGGTTAAAATAACCAAAAAGCCATCTTAAATAGGGTTTAACCAGAATTCCGGTTATTGTAACCGTTAATTTTTTATAGTGTAAATATGGAGATTGATCAAATATATCTAATTCTCAAAATTCTACCATTCACTCTCTAACTTTGAATAAGGAAAAAATGGTTTGCTGATTCAAATTGATAGGAGTTTTCCCTAATTTTTAGTCAAATTTCACTATTTGAATTAATTTAATTTAATTTTTTACTATATTTTTAGTGCAAAGTGACTAAAAATATGTATATACTTCGAATAGCAAAAATATTCTGTTAATTTAAGCAAGCTGGTCGAGTCCATACCAAGT
Organism: Ganaspis brasiliensis; assembly: GCA_037103525.1. Lineage (NCBI taxonomy): Eukaryota > Metazoa > Arthropoda > Insecta > Hymenoptera > Figitidae > Ganaspis > Ganaspis brasiliensis. The sequence continues at coordinate 3,869,836 of JAZKLR010000009.1, read as the reverse complement.
GATCACACCAATTTCAGTCATATTGAGTAATATTTACGAAATTGATATTTTGGGTTCCTTTAGGAGTAAAAAAAATAAATTTTAATTATTTTTAAAAAATTCAAAATATTTTCGAAAATATTCAAATTCAAAATTTTGAGTACTATTTTTTTGTTTTATCATAACTTCTGTAATTTTGAAGCAATTGAGATCATTTTTTTTTAAATTACTCGTTTTTAAATACTCTTTCAAGAAAAATTATAATAATTAAGAAATTGTTTATAATTAAATTTTTATTAAAAAAATTAAATTATTTATTTAAACAAAATCTAAAGTATATCATCGTTCTTTTTCAAAAAATTCATAAACATAGCCTATAATGTGCTTAAAAATTTAAGCCAAAGAAAAAGATGGTATGTATTATAGTTTTTGAGAAAAAAATTATTAAGTTATGCTAGCGCGGCGCGGACCGGTGTCACCGCTACTCAACGCGTAGTTCCGTAGTTACCGAAATGTATGTATATTTTTACATAATGTAAATATAGTTAGTGTATTATATTTAAATTATAAGCTTCAGAAAGTCACACTGATCTTTTCATAGTACATGGACATCAAACTTTAGAATTAAAAAAATCGGAGAAAATAATTAAAGTAAAAAAAAGTAATTAAAAAATTGGTAATTTATAGAAAAATAATAAAAATAACTAAAAATTGGGAAAAAAAACTGGTAAAAATAAGTAAAAATAAGTGAATAATTAAAATAATTTAAAACTGAAGAAAGAAAAATAATGGACTTGTAAAATTATCAAAATTCGCGATGTTCAGGGGTGTTAATTTTTTTTCTTATGCAATTTTAGACCTAAAATTATGGGGTAATGTCAAAAATAGAGAAACAAATAATTTGCGGAGTTTGAGAAATTTATTCTAAGAAAAACTTAAATTTTAAAAATTAAACCTCTTTCACAACTTTCATTTTTTCCATCGACAATTTTTTTGTGGGATTTTTAAATGATTTTCTCAATCCATCGTATGGATTTTGAAAAATAAAATTTCGAAAATGACCAAAAAAATATTGTTTTTTAATTTTTATGTAATACCATAATTCTACATCTTAATTGATGTAAGAAAAAAAATGACACCTCTGAGCATCAAAAATTTTGTTGAGTTAAAATTTCACCTATCTCTCCCCTTAAAGAATGATAAAAATAGTTTGAAAATAGTTGAAAGAAGCAAGTTTACAACGACCATTAAACAATCAAATTGTTACTCCTCTTGACTTATACGAGTGGGCAAAATCCAGTTTAGAGAAAATTAATGTAGAATTTTGTAATTACGCAGAATATGAAGCTGAAAAACAATTGTTAAGTGAAAGATTTAATCAAGCTATGACCATTAAAGGTACACAAAAATTTCATTCCTTCGTACCCCTTGAGAATAAAATTGAAACAAAAATTTTTTCAAATTCTGTGCACAGCACAATTTGTAAAATAAAAAAATAAACATGACGATTAACTGTATTTATATTATGTAATAATATACATACATTTCGGTTACTACGGAACTACGCGTTGAGTAGCGGTGACACCGGTCTGCGCCGCGCTAGCATAACTTAATAATTTTTTTCTCAAGAACTATAATACATACCATCTTTTTCTTTGGCTTAAATTTTTAAGCACATTATAGGCTATGTTTATGAATTTTTTGAAAAAGATCGATGATATACTTTAGATTTTGTTTAAATAAATAATTTAATTTTTTTAATAAAAATTTAATTATAAACAATTTCTTAATTATTATAATTTTTCTTGAAAGAGTATTTAAATACGAGTAATTTAAAAAAAAATGATCTCAATTGCTTCAAAATTACAGAAGTTATGATAAAACAAAAAAAATAGTACTCAAAATATTGAATTTGAATATTTTCGAAAATATTTTGAATTTTTTAAAAATAATTAAAATTTATTTTTTTTACTCCTAAAGGAACCCAAAATATCAATTTCGTAAATATTACTCAATATGACTGAAATTGGTGTGATCACTTGGTATGGACTCGACCAGCTTTATTTACATGAAATTAAACACATTTAATTACGCTAAAACATGATATTTACAATTATAAACGTTTAAACTATATTTTCAAGACTTGCATGAAGTTGCTTGACAATTCAAGATTCTTGTTGTTTTAAAATAATTCAATAACAATATATTTTCTTGACAGGCGAGAGTAATTATCGATATTAATATTCTCTTGTTATTTCTAGCTAGAATGTATCACTAGCTGAAATAGCTAATTGAATTGCTATCCATATAATAGCAATTAAAATTAGATGGGATAGCTAAGAATCAGTTGCAGCGGCTAACTTTTTTCACCGTGTATTCCTGGCACATGCCCTTAATAGAAATTTCAAAAACAGTGGTGGAGCTTGGAACTGGAAATAAAAGTTTACAGTTAAAATGAAAAAAGAGTTTTTGAGAGGAGAAAAAAGAGGAGGGATAATTTGTCTGAAAGTTGTATAACAACGCCATCTCATCGATAAGACTTGGATCCCTTCCGAGCTTTGCCATTTGACTTCGTGTACGTGCAAAGGGTCGAGAAAGCGTGAGAAAGACGGGAGGGCAAATGAAAGAGATGGAGAGACTCCCGTCTCGCGTACAGCCTTAATCTGGCCGGCGGACTCATGCTTCCTACAACTTCTTAAAATACGATCACCCTACAAAATAGTCCACGAGTGTGGGGTTTCGAGAGCTCCTTTTGTTTTCTTTTTGTTCGACCCTGCGCTCCACTGCACGTTCTCTATTGCGACGTTTTGTGGCGATGTACAATGTAGCGTTCTCGACGAAGGTTCGTGCGTTCAGAAATCGCGTGCAACCGGCATGCATACGGATGCACGTGTGTACTCATCGTGCATACATAATGAATGCATGAAAGGCGGATTTGAGCGACACGTGAAAATGAAAATGATGCCCCAAGTAATGCACACTTTGAGAGTTCAAATACCCTGTGAATCGTGGCCACTTTCTTGTGTGGCTTTGAGGTATAACCTGCGCTCTCCAAACTCTGATTCATCAGTGAGCAATGCGATTCAAAGGGTCACTAATTCCCAGTAAAAAGCTGCTGATTCGAAATTAGAGAATGCTTTGCGTAATTAGATTAATGATCACTTCAAGAAATATGAAACACGAGGACTAAAAGAAAGATCAGATGGTTAAAACGTCTGGTAACACGAGGGCGGGCCTTTTGAAATTTGTTTACTACAGAACTAAGTTTAGAAGCGGGGAGAGAGGAATCACGAAAATCCTATTTTTACGAATAAACGCTCCGCGCGCGCACATTGTTGCGTCTCGAGTGCTGTCGCTTCTTCGTTCCGTGTATTTATTGTCTTACGATGAACGACCCTATCTACTGTTTAGAACATTCAGAATAGTACCTTCCTATCCTCAATAACTCAGAAGCTCAATTTTCACATGCAATATTCTTTTCTAAAATTTTTATCATTAGCAACTTTTTTTTACAATCAGTACACCTACAGGTATTTCTATAATTTCATTTACAGTATTTTAGAGTGAAATAAAAATTTTGCAATAAACATCAAATTTATTACATTTAGTAAACGAAGAAAATAAAATGCACAAACTGGTTTGGGTTTTCCACAAACTGCTTTAGAACATAACCTTAAATTCCAAACCAAATTGATTTTATTTGTCAAAATAATAATGTTTCTTATAGACTTTCAAGTTATAATAATTATGTTGTAATTAAAAATTAATTATAAATAGTTTTTTTTTTGCAAAAGTTATCAGTTTGTACTATAATATTTGTTTTCATAAAATATTAACAATGAAATACATTTTCTGTAAAAAATATGTGTACCAATTGTCTAAATATTCATTACAAAATGAAGGAAATTGTAGATTCAACAAATGCACACTAAAGTACAAGTTAGATGAACTCTGAATACTTATATATTTTAATTCAGACATATTCATGAAAAATGCAGGCTGCCAGTATTTCGGAAAAGAAAAATGAGAATATCAAATCGCAATGCTGGATCAATAGCAGACAAGTTAATATATAATACAATCTGAGGCAGACATATTTTACTAGACAGTAGATCATTTAATAATTATTATTTAAACCAATCATATTCATGAAGTGAGATAGCAAAATTGTCCATTAACCTATTTACTTACAGCTCTTATATTATACGATAAGAATTTTATTTCTTAATGCTTACTGATTAAATGGCAAATTTTTATTATGTAATTTATTAAAGAAAATTTTTAACAAAGAAAGCACTCGTTTAAATTTCAAAATGTAAAACACAGTGTATTGTGAAATTATGTACCCATAAGCAAAAAACAAGTACAATCACAATTGTTTTGCTTAAACAAAAAAGCTTATGAATGCGTTTATTTAATAAATAATAAGTTATTTTTTAATGAATTATATAAACTTTAACATACTTCTTGAAATTGTACTGTATATCAATTTTTTCATTTTTAGCCTAGACATTCTCTCTTATAAAAAAGTTTTGCAACCTATTATAACTAAAGTGAATATTCTAATTATTAAAAAATGAAATATCGCGTTAAAATTGTTCCAATGAAGGGAAAAATTTACTTGAAATATGCAATTTTCAGCAGAAATAAGGTTTGGAAACGACGCGCGCTAGTGGTACAGAGAATTCGGCGTTTTCACGGGGAAAAATGTGCGCGGCACGCGCGCTGACGTTCTATTTTTGAATGAACCGCGCTATCGGGGGACATGAGCGAGACGGAAAAAGACAGACAAGGGTGGAAGGAGGAAAGACAGAAGGTGCTCGATGGAGTCAACAAGAGACAGAGATAAATGAAACTAACCAAAGCGCATGGAGCTTTTACAATACAAATATTTGAGTGCAGTACAGTTATAAGATCTATATTTCCATGTGCTTTTTAAAAGTATAATGTTTGCAACACCTTTAATTTCATTTTAGTGTCTACCCAATCGGAAAAGTTCTATAAAATCTTTATGGAATGATTCTATAGAATTTCTATAAAATAATTCTATTGAATTTCTATATGCAGTCTATAGAATATTCTATAGAGCATTATGTAGAAAAAATTTTGACATTTGAAAACACATGTGAAGTTTGTAATACAAATTTGTATCATCTGTATTTAATTTATTTACAAACTTCACATGTAATTTCAAATACAATTTTTTTCTACAGAATGTTTGATAGAATATTCTATAGAATTCGTGTAGAAATTATAGAGAACTATTCTATAGGAATTCTATAGAATCATTCTTTAAAGATTCTATAGAACTTTTCCGAATTAAATTTTTAAGGCTAAGTTGTATTTATTCCTTAAAAAGATTATAAGGTAAAAGCACCAGTACCTGGACACTTTTGAAGGGGTGTCAAGTTTAGCGATATTTTGTACTACGATAATTAATTATATTTTACGAAATGTTTGGATTTTCGTTTAACTTACATATAAAGGATTCGAATTAATAAAAAATTAATTATAATAAATGTTTTCCTTAAATTAAAAACTTGAAATAAAAATATAGCTTCTTTGCAGCAGAAGTTGGACAGTACGCTATTTGGACGGGCCTAGTAGTTGGACATAAGACCCTATAGTTGGACATTTAGGAAAATACATATTCTATTATAGATTATTTGTTATTATTTATTATTAATACTTTTATTGTCAACTCCTAAATTAATTAGTTAATTAGGTTTTTAATTAATTGATTATTTTATTGATTAATTAGTGTCTGTCCATCTACTGGGGTACGTATAAAAAACGGCAGGTAAACTCAGATGAGTTTTAAAAGAAACGTCTTAAATAATTTTTTTGCTAAACATTTTGCATCTACGATTAACAAATTTAATTATACCTAAAAACTGACTATCTGAAGGGTATCTATAAATTTTTTCATTTAGTTTGGAGGAAATTTTAACTCTTTTTTGCTATTGTCCAACTACTGGTCCCAATTTTTGCTTTGTCCAGGTACTGGTGCTTTTACCTTAGGACTGCAAATAATTACACTGAGATAAAATAATTTGAAGTCTATAGCACGCACTGTAAGAAGAGAATCTTAATTTAAGACGTGTCTTAAATTCAGCAAGCCCTGCTATATAAATGTTCATATAAAAAATACTCTTTTAATCAAGATGAATTTACAATAATTACAAATTCACCTGCTTAAATTAATTAGTAAAAGTATTAAGTATTAATTTCTAAAGAACGTTCGGATTTTCGAATTTTTTATTTTTTATTTTTGAAAATAAACTAAGTAATGTTTCACGACAAATAATGCGTTTATTGTAACTTTACCGTAATTAAAAACACAAGATAATCTTATTTTAAAATTTTAAAATTAATGGTAATCTTTAACTTTAAACTTGTTTTTCTCAAAACTAGGGTTCTCACACTTCTAACTTTGAATGCTTGTAACTTTGTAAATTTTTCATCGAAAGGAGTCCAAGACCTCTGAAAATGTTGGAAATTTAATGAAGAATATGGTCGTACAGATAAGTCTAATAGTATCAAAGTGGGCCCATTTCAACTGGACGTACACATTTTGTCGCGAAACTTGGTGGCTTTTCCTAAAATATCATTAGAAAGGTCTGTCTGAGCCAAGTTTGTTTGGATTTTTCTTTAAAATTAATCTTTTTTAATTTTCAAATATAAGTGAATTTCTTTAAAAATTAATTTTATGGGAAATTTTAAACAAACTTGAGTCAGACAGTTTTTTCTAATGATATTTTAGGAAAAGCCACAAACTTTAGTGTCAAAAAGTTTACTATTTTAGGAGAAAGCTTACTAACAAATTTTTCCCTTATCAGTGACGTCATTCTTCATCACATGTCCTTAACCCCTTGACTGTGCTGCTAAAATATCATAAAGTGGGCTCAAACTATGCAGCCACTTCTAATTATTCAATTTTTATAAAACTTGGTACTAGTGGGTTTTTTAGGTCGCTGTGTACGAATTGGAAGTTAAATTTCCAAAATTCAAAATGGCGGATCCAATATGTCCACCAAAATTTTTGAAAATTTTAAGATGTCAATGAAATTTTGAGATACTTGTTACTAAGGCGTTTTTGGGATCGCTGAATACAAATCTGATATCAAAGTTTAGTAATTCAAAATTTCTGTCGGCCATATTGAATCCGCCATTTTGAATTTTTATACTCTGATATCAGATTCGTACTCAGCGACCCGAAAAAAACCCGAGTACCAAGTTTAGCAAAATTACGTTTACATTTTAAGATCTTCAAAAAATTTGGTGGCCGTATTGGATCCGCCAACTAAGTTTTATAAAAATTCGTTAAACCAATCTCTTGTTTTCATCACGACGTGTATACACGCCATCCACAGTCAAGGGGTTAAAATAAGACAGTATTTCTGCCTTAAAATAAGACTTTCTTTTTACCTTGCACGCATATTCGGGTACATCAGAAAGTATAATATAATTAACTTATATATATTTAGTTGATTTTATGGTATTGCTTTGAAATAGAAGCTGTAATCCATAATTGAAAAACAATGCTATAAAATCACCTAAATATCACACCAAATAAATAATAATATCCCTTTAGACGTATTTAAGTACGCGTGCTCACACTGCAAAAACAGGTGTCTTAAATTGTTCAAAAATGTCTTAAATTAACACATTTTTCGTGTCTTAGACACCAAAAGTATCTCAATTTAAGACATTTTTGTCCAATTTAAGACACCATGTTTTTGCAGTGCAGTATAGTTTTAAAAGTATTATCTCTTAGTACTCTCTAAATAGGAATTATAGTTAAAAGTGATTAATATGAAAACTAATGTATCGGCGACTAATTCGAATAGTTATGTTTTCCCCCACGTAGAGCACAGTAACTTTTTGCTGGCCCCTTCCCCTTCCTAAATTGTTATATTACGTAATTTTTTCATTATATCCAATCAATTGAAAAAAATAGTATTTTTACTGAAAATACTATTTGTCTTTATTAAAAATGCTTTCTTCTGTGATTTATATATTTACATACTTTTCGTGTCTAAAACACCAAAAGTATCTTAATTTAAGACATTTTTGTCCAATTTAAGACACTATGTTTTTGCAGTGTACAGAACATCTTAGAGCACCCCCCCCTCCCTCCCTCCCTACAAAAACGTTACGTATTTTTTAACAATACATTAAGCCAAAAATAACTAACATTCTAATAAAATTCTGTTTACTAATTCAATTTTAATTATTTTTTGGGTTCCAGACACGAAGTGTCAAAACGGAACCCTTATGATGAGACTCTGGCGTCCGTTCCAAAATGTGCCCCCCTCCCCCAGTGGACAAACTAATAGACTTAGAAAGCTCAAATTTGGTAAACAAATGTATATTGTATACTTAAAGTTTGAAATAAAGATAAAAACATGATTGAATATTATTATCGAATTTTTTACTAAAAATAACTAAAAAATTGTAAAAAAAATTTTTTTTCTAAAGCCTACAAATATTGTTGGTAAGTGCTATTTTTTATTTGTATGTATAATTTTTAATATCTACATTTCCTTAAAAATATTAAAATCATTATTGGAAATTACTTTAATTAAAATAAGCTTTTTTTAAAAAAAAAAATGTGATCCCTTCTCTACACTGAAAAAAATTTATTTGATTCAAATAGCCAATTACCTACTTGACTAATATCAAATGAATATTTACTTATATCAAGTAATTATTATTTGTGACAATTACATGGCATTTGTTTTAAATAATGAATTGATTGATTCAAATTCAATTTATTTGATTCAAAAATTAATTATTTGATACGAATAAATATTTATTTGATAATAGTCAAATAATCGGTTATTTGAATCAAATAAATTTTTTTTTTTCAGTGTAGTATTCAAATATCTATGCCTCTTCCTAGCGAACAATTTTAGATCTCTAGCTCATACAGATGAAAAATTAGGAAGGTATACGGAACCCTTTGCCGATTTTTCTTTTTTACTATTACTTCAGTGTAATAGTTAGTTATTTTTTAATAATTCCTGAAATAAAAAGTTAGCCACGATTTTACTAATAATTAATTATTTTTAATTAATTCAGATTTAGAGAGTATATTTTTAAATTTATTGTTTATATATATGCATGAATTATAATTTAAGTATAATATGTCTAGTTACAATAAATACATTTTTCACTTATTTAGAGTGAAAATCTATTTATTGTCAAAGGAAAATCGAATTTGAAACAATAATACTGTCTTTTAAACTTTTATATTGATTTCTTTAATATAACAATCATTCCTAAACAGTCTAGAAATCAGTATTCAACTGATTGAGATTAAATATTTAATTTAAAAAATCAAAACAAAATTTTGATTAGTCTTCTCTGTTTATAAAATTATTAAAAGTGCCAACGAACTTACAGAAAAAACCTAAACATACAAAAGCAGGGCCGTAAAGAGTCAGCTCGGCCCCTGGGGAAAATTACAAAGTCGGGCCCGATTGACTTGTACAAAATTTTAATGCCCCCTTCTATGGATAATTTTTTTAGCAGGCAATTCTAAGCATATTTTAATGCAGTAAATGATAATGTAATAATTAATGTAGTTGGTGCACTAATGTTCAGATATGTTTTCCCAGTTGACTCTTGTCTTACTCATGTGTTATTCATTTGGTTCCATTGGTAAGACAAGCGTCAACTAGGAAGGCATATCTGAACAGCACTGTACCGACAACAATTTTACTTGATTTAAAACAAAATTTCAAATCAATCTAATTTTTGAAATTTTGAGAAAACATTTTAATATATTGTAATTAAAATCTTCTTGCCGGGATATTACAATTATTTGGAGGATTAAGTGGAATAACAATATATGGTACAATAATTGATCATAAAAAGTGTATGTTTTCATAATAATCTCATTTTTGTTCAAATGTGCCATGTATATTGTTATTCCGTTGAAGTCTTAAATTAATATTATCATATAAATGTGTAGTAATAAGTCGTCTTTATATAATGACCAAGTTCAATAAAATCAGAGATATTATAATTACTCATTTTTATCAGTGCGAGCAATTTTAGATTATTATTAAGACTAAAATTTTCTCCCCATCAAGTTTAGAAATGAAATTTTTTTTTCTTTCTATTAAACGTATAAAATTATTAACACTTAGAGAAAAAGTATGCTTTATGCAATAAACATATGTTTTGCGTTATGAAATTTGAATCGAAAGCTACAAGAAAATTATTTATTCTGATTTTAGAAAGAATTTATTAAGAATGGTCTAGTTTTTATGAGAGTTTAAAATGTAAATTTCTCATATATATTTTTTGGTATAAATTAGAACATTTAAATAAATAAGGTAATTTTCAGATCCACCAACTGCAATTGGTATAACTATAAAAAATATTTCGAATGCATGACTTGTTACAATTTGTATTACAAATTTGAAATTATATATGGTTTAGGAATAGCTTTACTATTTATTCATTAAATAAATTTAATAATTCTTCTATCAAATCGAAAATATTCTCATCGCTTTAAGAAAAATTATGCCAAATTTATTTATATATTCTTGGCCAAAGAATGCATCCCTTGCAATATAAAAATAAAGGTGCTTTCTTAAAGAGAAAAATCGATTTTTTTAAACAAAAACATTTTGCAATACTTAGGAAGCTTTTATTATTCAAACGTTCAGTTTGTTACCAATCTGCTCCCATTTTCTGTAACTAAGCTCCCAGACAATTTTCTGTAACACTATAGTTACAGAAATCGCAGGTTACTTTCTGCTTTTTTATGAGATTTGTCCTTGAGCAAAAAGGATTTGTTCTTGCAAAAAGATACAGATCTTTATGAAAGGATATAATTTTCTAGAAAAAGACATTGTTCATCTTGCAATAATGTGCTTCTCACGAGAATAAAATCCGCATAGATAGTGATTCCTCTCTCATCCTTTTGAAAGCATCTTCTTTGAGGAATTCAACATCTTTCGAGGGAATTAAGCCTAACAACCAACATCCTTTCTTATAAAGATGGTATCCTTCCACAAATAATTTGTAAACAAACAACAGATGCTACATATGATATTATGTCTAGGTGGGAAGTGCTAGCAAAAGGTTAAATCTGTTGTTTTTATATGACGTAGTGAAATAACAGTGGTACTGAGAAAGCGTGGAGAATGGCACATGCGAGCGTAGAAGAGTATAGGGAGTAAGGAGGGACAGAGAAAAGAGAGACAGAGAGAATAAGAGCCCGTCTGCATAGAAGAGGAGCAAGAATAGAAGAGAGAGGGTTAGATGAAAACTGTAAAAAGGGTAGAAAGAGATGAGAAGATTGAGAAGGAAGGGCGACGGGCAAGATGTGAGACAGAAGAAAGGGTGTGCATGTGTGAGAAGGATGGAAGCGGAGAAAGGGAAGCCCGTCAGCATTTCCACGAGCATACACAAACGAACCCATGACCGCCGCCTCTCTGATGATTAGCTATTCTCTACAACCTCTTATCCTGAAAAGTTGTTTGCAGCAATTTTCACATATAGAGAACTAAGATTTAAGCTCACAGGGTGTGTGCAACCAGGTCATGTACGGAGTAGAGGTTAGGATCCTCTCATTTGCTGATGATTGTTTCAGGTGGACAGCAGTGAGGAGAGACAGGAGAGTGTTGTTTTGCAGGATGAGAGAGGGGTAAAGACTAAAGACACGCACCGTGTTGACCACCACGCGCCTTAGTTTGGAGCGAGGGGGAACCTCACCTCTCCAGCTTGACCCGGCAAGGCTCGGCTCGGCTCAGCTCGGCAATGTTATGAAGCACGTAAGCACGCGCGCGCTCAACACAAGGTAGTGGCACGCGGCGAGACCGCTTTTCTTTGTTTTTTCTTTGATAAGCTAAACGCGGAGGAGGAAAGGAAATAAATGAACCGGCGAACGAACGAATGGACGTACTGAGGATCCGCGGTGCAAGGCGATGACTGCGTTCAGCGCCGCAGTGCGCGAACCCCGTCGGGTTTCCTCGTCTTTCCTCGCCACGTCTCGGAGTCTCTCGTCGATGCTCGTTGCTCCTCCGGTTCACGCTCGACCCACGTCGGCTCAGCATTACACCACCCTGCACTATCTTCTGCGACAATACATGCACATAAGTACTCACAATGTGTGATTGCAAATAATCTGCAATCTGCCTGTTTCCACACTGGCGAAAAAATTTAATTATCTTTTAATGCCACTGGTTGAAAGTTCAATCAAGAATTAGCAGACACAGCAACCCTTAACGTTAAGACACCCCTGAGAAGCGAACAACGACTCCAGAAAGACATTCTCCTACACTGTCAGACAGTGCACAACTACAACGAAACTTGTAATTTTTTGATAAATGCATTAGAGTTGCTAATTGCTTGCAATTACTAGAATTCTGTAGAAGAAACAAGAACTGTAATTCAATTTTTTCTTTTTAATATTTTGTCTTGTTCTGAAATTAAATCAATAGCGAGATGGAGTCAAATTTTCTGAACTGGGCCACCTAAAACTGACTTTTCAAATTTGCTTTACTTCTATACATAATTTATTACAGCCAGGTGGTACAAAAACATTCCTGGAAAGCTTTTTTAAAAATTTTAATTTTTCAATTAGTTATAAACAATTAAAGTTTAAAGCACCTTTTTACGAAATTGTCAATTGCTCAGCTGTTTTTTGATAAAATTGAATAATATTTGGTAGAGATATAAAAAAATAGTGCCTCTATTAATCACGATCAGAATTTTAAAAATTCGTAATTATTTATGCAAAATAAATTGTTAATTAATTAAACAATTGCAATTTTTTACAACTTCTGGGGCAGGTATGAAAAAAATTCAAAAACAGCATAAATCTGTGTTTTCTGCACTTTCATTAAAAAAAAAAAAATTTTAGTACCTTTAAAAATTGAGCAAATGGCGTAATTTTAAAGAGCGGCGTCCAAGCATTCGAACTGGCGCGGCCGCTGCGCTGGCGCTGCCGCCACAGTGGGGCAAAAAAAGCGTCCGTGGAAAAATTAACATAGGGCCCAGAAATATTACCCAATTTAGATGTATTTTTTTTTTAAATTAAAGGTAACAAAATTCTGCATAACACCCCTTATTTTACTTTTTGAAAAATAGTTGTTTTCATTTATTTATTAAATGTTAAACAGGAAAAAAAATGTTTTCTTATAAAAACCAGTTTAATTTTTTATTAAACGCATAATTTATATTAACAAGAGCAACATTTTTTGAAGTAATTATTTTAGAACAACTTCTAATAATAAGCTAATTGTTTAAAAAATGTTTGTATATGTTATAAACTAGACTGTAGACGAAATATGTTTTCTTCGTTGGTTTTCTTAATATTTAGCAAATTAAATCCATCTGTTCTTTAATATTTGTAACTAATTAGTGGGTTAATTTACGAAAAACTATTATAAATTAATTATTTTGTTAATTTATAAACAAATTTTATAAACAATTTTTTTTTCCGGTTCCTATTTTCAAAATTAATGAAATTTTGTGCACAATGTACAATATTATTGCTGCAGATAATTTCAGGTTTCTTATTGTTTAAACAAACGTTAATTAACAAATTTCCTGTATTGATTAATTTGATATTAACCTATCAAAAATACAAACAATTTTTAAAAAAGGAAACGACGGTTTTACATTAATGAAGACATTTGAGTTATAAAATAAAATGATTTTTTTTATTTAAAGCTATCGTCAAACATGTTTAAACATTTGGAATTAGACTTTTATGCTTAAATTAAATAACAATTACATTCGAATAATAGGGGTAAAATAAAAACAAAATTAAAAGCTATTATAATTTATATAATAAAAGTATAATTTCATTACACTCTCTAAATCTAAATTAGTTAAAAATAACTAATAATTAGTAAAATCGTGCCAAAGTTTATATTTCAGTAAATAGTTAAAAATAACTAATTATTAGTAAAAAAATGACTAATTGTTAGTAAAAACCTAACTAATAAATAGTTAAAATACGACTAATTGAATTAGTAAACAGAATTTTACTAAAACATTAGTTATTTTGACAAAACCTAAAAATGAATTTGACTAATAATTAGTTATTCTTTACTAAATGATTAGTACACTGAGAAAACGGAATTCTTATATTAAGTAACTTTTACTATTTAAAAGTAAAACCTAAACTGACTGGAATTTCTGCGCAGGTCAGGCAGTTTTTACTATTTCCGGAGTAAATTTTACTATTTCTGAAGTAACTTTTAGTAAAATAATTAAAACTTACTTCGGAAATTGTAAAAATTGCCAGATATGCGCAGAAATTTTGGTCAGTTTAGGTTTTAATTTTAAATAGTAGAAGTTACTTTATCTTTTTTTTCAGTGTAGAAATATAATTATTTGAATTAGTGACTGAGTTTTTTCTTTCAAATTAGTTATTTTTAACTAATTCAGATTTAGAGAGCAGGTTTATTAATTATTCAAAACATATAAAACAAAAAGATAAATAAAATATAAAAATTCTTTATAAAATTGATAATAAAAATGAAAATAAAGAATAGTTCTTAAATTTTACAAAAAATTATGAAATTAATTTAGTATCGAAAGAAATAAATACTAAAACGACTTCAAAAGTAAACAAGAAATTTGTCAATTAAATAAAAAAAAGTAAAAGTAGTTTTTTAATTAATGTTTGTTTCAACAATAATAAACCTAAAAATTAATTAAATTAAAAATAACTTGTCATCCCGTTAATCATGAGAAAAATGTAGAAATAATGTTATTAACTTCTTTATAACGATATGAAGAAAATGCATTGTTCATAAGATTGTCTAGTTTATAACTTATACAAACATTTTTTAAACAATTAGCTTATTATTAGAAGTTGTTCTAAAATAATTACTTCAAAAAATGTTGCTCTTGTTAATATAAATTATGCGTTTAATAAAAAATTAAACTGGTTTTAATAAGAAAACATTTTTTTCCTGTTTAACATTTAATAAATAAATGAAAACAACTATTTTTCAAAAAGTAAAATAAGGGGTGTTATGCAGAATTTTGTTACCTTTAATTTAAAAAAAAAAACATCTAAATTGGGTAATATTTCTGGGCGCTATGTTAATTTTTCCACGGACGCTTTTTTTGACCCACTGTGGCGGCAGCGCCAGCGCAGCGGCCGCGGCAGTTCGAATGCTTGGACGCCGCTCTTTAAAATTACGCCATTTGCTCAATTTTCAAAGGTACTAAAATTTTTTTTTTTTAAATCAAAGTGCAGAAAACACAGATTTATGCTGTTTTTGAATTTTTTTCATACCTGCCCCAGAAGTTGTAAAAAATTTCAATTGTTTAATTAATTAACAATTTATTTTGCATAAATAATTACGAATTTTTAAAATTCTGATCGTGATTAATAGAGGCACTATTTTTTTATGTCTCTACCAAATATTATTTAATTTTATCAAAAAACAGCTGAGCAATTGACAATTTCGTAAAAAGGTGCTTTAAACTTTAATTGTTTATAACTAATTGAAAAATTAAAATTTTTAAAAAAGCTTTCCAGGAATGTTTTTGTACCACCTGGCTGTAATAAATTATGTATAGAAGTAAATCAAATTTGAAAAGTCAGTTTTAGGTGGCCCAGTTCAGAAAATTTGACTCGATGAGATTTAGGATAAGTAGTTTATGCTTTTTTTTAATGCTTTAACAGGAAACAACTAGAAACCACACTAGAAAATTGTCTTCAATTTTTCAATATTATTCGAATGATTCCCTTCCATTATTTAATGTCAAAGTGTATAAAAACGATCAAAAGAAGGTCATGGGAAGTATTAAAAATAAAAACTTGACAACATCGTAGTCAAATTGTGCTACGTTTCAATTTTTCAGTTAACACTTCTAAATGAATTTGTTCGATGTGTTTAAGAGTAAAACTTAAAGATATTAAATTCTTCATCACAGAAAATCACCAGTATTCAATTTCTTTTTTTGTATTCTTCTGCGTAAGGATAGCTAAAGTGTGTAATAAATTTTAGGAAGACTTTTTTATGAATATTCAACAGATTTTATATAAATTCAAGTCAATAAAATTGCAATATCAAAAAAAAATAATCAAAATAATATTTGACTTAAGGGGGGTGTAAGGTTTTACTAGCAAAAAAAAAGATTATTTTTGTGAATTTTGATTTTAGAAATAGTAAAAGTTTATATAGGGGAGACCGGGGTAAATCTGGTCACTTTTGGTCCGATAGATAAAAATCTAGAAAATTATTCATATCATTTCTACTTTCAAAATAAAAAAGAGTTTTTGATTTATCTTTTTTAGTTTTACTTGTAAATCATTTTTAATTCACATATACCCAAAATCACAATTTTCCAGGATAAATCCGGTCACCCCTAAGGGTAAATCCGGTCTCTTGAATTTTTCAAGAATTTAGGGTAACCCCGACCGTTTTATTTCTTAAATATTCAAATTCGCCTTATTCCTATCTTATGTATGATCTTATTTTGATTTTATAATTGATAAATTATGAGTTCTATAAACAATAAATATTGGTTTAATAAATAATAAATATAGGTTTCATAAAATACAACAATGGATTCAAACAATGTTATATTTTATTAAGAGAATGTAAAAGTGAAATGTGGTTATTATTTTGGATCTAACAAGTTATAAATTTTATTATTGGTAAAATGTAATACGTGAAATGTGATTGGCTTTACCCCGACGTCACGTGACCGACTTTACCCCGAATGTATTTCTCACATTTTAGAATAACTTGAATTAAACCTTCATGAAACCAAACAAAACTATACATGTACTTCAAAAAAGAACATCCAAAAGCACCAAAAAAACTTATCCAAATAAATTAAGACTCAAAAATAATAATCGAAAAACATAATAATCCGAAGAACGTTTTCTTTTTCTGACACCTCTAAAAACACTTAACCGACTCAGATTCCAAGTTGAATTCATGTAACTTCACAAAAGTTCGTTAACATAAGTTGAACATTAAGTACTATTCACAGTACCAATATCACCTTCTTAAGTTGAGTTCATAGCGTCAAATCGATAGTGACTGAATTTACCCCGTGACCGGATTTACCCCAGTCTGCCCCATTTAATTCATTAGCACATTGTTAATTAGTATTTCAAAAATATTTTGTAAAATTTTTGTATAAAAATAATAATTTATGTGCCAGTAATGGAGAATTTTATAAAGCGCCTTCCAAAGAGGTGATTTGCGATGATTTGCAGTGCCCCCCACGATCTTCTTTTTTTTTAAATTTTTGGTGACTAAATAAATGCAAAATACCCGATTTTTCGCGATTTTCACTTAAAAATTCCAACACTTTATGGTTGTATCTCAGAAAAAATAAATAAAATAAAATCTGATCGTTGGGGAAGGATATTTTATGTGTTAAAGAAGTGTGTCAAATTTTATTAGAATCGGTACAATAGTTTTTAAGAGAGGATGAACACCAACTTTGAAAATGTCTATTAAGCTCAGCTATAAGAGAGGCGTAGTCTTAAAACTTCAAAACATTGGAAATTTTACTCCAGGTGACTTAAAAATTTCATGGAATATTTCTGAAATGGTCTACAATAAAAAAATAAAAAGAAAACAAAAACTGATTTCTTAAAATTCGTCAGACCTCCCCCCCCCCCTCCACCTTTATGGATAAAACAAAAATCCTTGAATTTTTATTGTTTGAAAAAAAAGGAATAATTATAATTAAAACGGATATCAATAAAGCTACACCCACCCCCGCCAATTTATTTGAAATTGAACGTAAAATTGCATAAACAAATAAAAAATATCATTCTGTCTGAATATGAATTGGGATAACTTTTGAATTTGCATCTCTAGAATTTTCAGGATCCCCTAATAGGGGATTCTTCATGAAGAATAACATCAATGTTAAAATTTATCTAACTTTCAATATGCAAAATTTTATAGTTGTATGATAATTCTTATTTGTCTGATATTTTTAATTTTTTGCTGTTCACCCGGAAAATTGATCAAGATACAGAAACAACTACTGTAAGTTTGAAACAAATTGAACAATATTACATTGAGAAAAATAAGTTAGCTACTATATGGATAGCTAATTTTCAGCTATGGTAGCAAATAATTAGATTAACAGCAAACAAAATATGCTGTGAAAGCTAATTATGAGTTATGTTAGATAACAAAAATAGCTATTCACATATTATATAATAGCAATTATAAGGTTAGCTAAAGCTGCTAATTTTTTTTAGCAGTGTAAAATTTATCTCTAGGTAACTAATGTTTCGAATCATACATAAACGGTCCTCTGTATCAAATATCTCACACAGAATGTTCTGAAGGCAATGATAAACACCAAAATAATGATCGTTATGGTGTCGCCATCAAATTTTCTTCTAATCACGCACCAAGTTGATTATATTACCTAAATATTTAAGATTTAATTAGACAATTAAAATAGTATATTGTTACCTTCTTTGATAAAATGTTCGTTATACGTACTTGAAAAAAATCAATGACACAATGACTGATCTATAGATAACATAATTATGACAGTACCATAAATAACTATGAGTACTTATAACCTTATCATACAATTGTGAATGTTACTGCAATTCATTGGCTGAATCAGTCAATTGTTTTTTCAGTGTATCTGGTTTCCAAATTAATGTGAAACTATAATTAAAATAAAAAGATTAACTAAATATTAATTACAATACAATATACATGAAATGTGAAGAAATATGATTATATACATTGTTTAAAGAACACAGTTTTCTAAAAATTAGAAAACGATTTCCAGTCTGTTTTAATAAAAGAGTACTATCGGTTTTGATAAGAGGTCCTCGGCCTCAATTGTCTGGAAGTTCAATATAATAAAGGGGAATTATAGTATGCGTAATATGTGAAAGTAGCGATGGCAAAAAAAACCGCTACCTAGTTGCACCTATAGAGTTAATTTTGAGAACTTTTTGTGTTTTTTTTATGAATACAATGCTTCCTCATAGAGATTTCTTAGTTTGTGTAATTACATAATTTTGTTTTATTAAAATTTATAAATCAGGTAAATTCTATTGGAAACATATGGAAAAAAGTAAGTTAGCTTCTGCAACTATAAATGTTTAACTAAAAATATTTAGTCACCACAGATATATATTAGCTAAGTACATTTGCTATGATAGATCAAAGTTATTAGCTGTCCCCATGACTTTTGATAAATATATTATTAAAAAAGCAACAAGCCGTCAATCGATGCGTCCTTTTTTTGTCTAAAAAATGGATATGGAATATTTCTTCTTTTTTTTTTAATAGAATGACAAAAAAATCAAAAAAAATAATGTACTTCTTTTTTCTGTTAGGTCTGATTTTCTCAAATTGTAATCAATTCCATTCGTCAGGGACCGTCAAGAAAGTAATTTGGTTTTTGGAATTTTTTTCAAAATATCTCGTAAAAGTAAATAGATTTTACTCAAAGATTGGAATCAATTCATTAAATTTAAGGCAAATAATAGTTGTAGGGTGTTAAAACTTAAAACTTTATTTTTAATTTTCTGTTACTTTGCTTGACCCGTAATTTGAAACGTAATTATTTTGTTTCAGTTTACGAGATATTTTGAAAAAACTTTAAAAACCAAATTACTTTCGTGACGGTCTCCATTTATAACCTTCCAAGGAATAAGAACACCGAGAGAAATTATTGGTACTACCAATAATTTTTGAATCAAGAATAAATTGTTATGATCCAAAAATAGTTTTACTCCTTATTGTCTGACTGTGAAGACATTTCTACTTATATTTATTCCCTCAGAAGAATGGATAAAAAAAAGACCACGAGGTTTTTCTTACAAACAAGTAATTTAATTAATTAAGAATAGAAACTCTGCCAGACATACAATAATCTTCAACAGTCTTCAATTAAATCACATGAGAAATTATTAAATCACTTGTTTTCAAATGTTTCGGAGAAATCGAAATGTAAACATGGGATGATTATTTTCCAACAGTTTACACTCAGAGAAAGGTCCTTTTGACACAACAACATCATTTTGACACAAAAGAAATTTACTCTTATTTCAGAGCATAAGAGAATTTTCTTTTGTTTTAACCATAATTTCTTTTTGACAGGATCCGTTTGAGGCAAGAGGATTTAAGGTTGTCTCAAAATGAAATTATTTTTTATTATAAATTTGTCATGTCATTTAATGACATTATCATTATTATTAATAAATATTTTAATTTAGCTAATAGTTTTTAAAAAAAAATGTAACTTACACTGTATAGTAAGTATGAAAAAAAATGCAAGTCGATATTTTCTCACGAAAATGAAAATCATTTTGTTACTAACGTCATATAATATTGCCTCGAAATTAATTCCGCTTAACTTAAGAGAAAATCTAATTGCTTCTATAAAATTTCATTCACACTGAAAAAATAGCAATGTAATCATAACAAAATAGTTTTGTTGATGATTTTTTGTTGGCTTTGTCAAATTTCAGAGTTAGAATTACCAAAAAACAGTTGAAATTACAAAATAATTTTGTAGTATTTAATAAAAATTTTGTTTGAGTTTATTAAAATCTTTTGTTGGCATTACCAAATATGTGATAGCGCATGCGCATTCTGTGCAATCCTGTTTGACGCATGTTATCGTCTGGTTTTCATAAAGACATCGATAGAAATTGGAATTTTTTGTTTTTTAAAACAAAAAAAAAAGAATATTATATAATGGATGATAACTAAATCAAATGTCTACAAAGTTGACTTTTGAAATTAAAAAAATATAACTATAAAATATACTTTATGAAGATAATAAAAAGGGACTTACTTATGATTTTATGTTTAGTGACAAAATTGACAGAATGTATTGCTGAATGATAAATAAGTCGATAATTAGTCATATAAGTGAATAAATATTGTGATTTTTTAAAAGAGTAAATTTATATTTCGATTCTTATGTGGCAAGTTAATATACGTTTAAGCACAATATGTTGTTTTCAAGAATCTAAACATAACCTATAAAACTATTTACTTTATATACTGTTTTTTTGTGGAAAATACTTTATTTAGCATAAGAAATAATTAAGGAATAATTCCATTTTTAATAGTACGAAACTACTTTAAATTAATATTTTAAAAATTAAAAATAAACACATGTTTTTAAATAAATTTCATGCCTAGAAATATTTACGTGTATTATTATAACTACACATTATTTCACAGTGAATATTTCACAGTAAGATACAAAAAATATTAAATATTTTTTACATAAAAACATTCAGTTATTTAGCAAATTAAAACAATATTAGAATTTCCATTTGCACAATCTGTGTTTAACTTTTTTTCTTTATTATAATAGCCAACAAAATATTTGTTAAGCTCTAAAAAGTTTTGTTGGGACTACCAAATTTTTTTGTTGAAATTACCCTAAATAATTAACAAAAGAATTTTGTTGGCACAACAAAATAATTTTGTTGAGCGTATATCAACAAAAGAATTTGGTTGAGCCAACAAAATTTTTGTTCAGCCAAACAAACCTTTTTTTCAGTGCAAGAGGATTTTCTTTTGTTTTCAAAACGACCTTTTCTCTGAGTGTATATATTTTTTTTCAAATTCCAAACATTTTTACAAAAAATTTTCTTGCACTTGAATATATGGGGCATTTCATTTAAAACCGACCGGCATGCTTTTGTTTTTGAAAATAGGGAATATTTTAAATGATGATATGTGTCGATTCAGGTTGAAAGGGACCTTAGCTGCAAAACATTCGATTTTTAATTTTCATTATGAATCGATAGAATTTGAGTTGCTCTTTCACATACAGTAAACAAAAGTTGTTTATGTCTATTAGTTTTTCTGTTATTAGCGATAAAACATAGACATAACCTAACAATAACATAGGCAGGCACAAATTCAAACTCCCTTCTTGTAAAATTCAAAACATTTGATTTTTAATTGTTAATATGAATCGATAGAATTCGAGTTGCTTTTTCACATACATAAATCAAAACTTGTTTATGACTATTAGTTTTTGTGTTATTAGAGGTGAAACATAGGCATAAACTAACAGTAACATAGGGAGGCTCAACTTCAAACGTCCGTACGCGTAAAACTTAGTTCTGCAGCTAAGGTCCCTTTCACCCTGAATCGACACATATTTATTTTAAAAATACACTAATTTAATAAACTTAGGGGTGTTTTTTGTAGTAAATTTAATGATATATTATGTGGTATGATCAATTTTTAAAATTGGATTAAATTATATTGAGAAAAATGAAAATGAAAATCTAAAGTTCAAGTTTCATTAGCTTCGACCATTTTTAAAATGTTTAAAAATAGATTAAAAAATTCCTTAAAGTGTGAAGATTATGTATGCCAAATGTTACAATGGCATATTTTATGGCTTAGAAGCTGTTTCATTTAATGTGTGGTGATGATTTTTTGTAAAAACTATAGCGTGCGTCGATTAATGGCTAATCGTTTGCGATTCTAACAACTATGTTCACGTCAACAAAAAACAATAGGTTTAAAAAATTAAAAACTTCGAAGTAGCTATTTATAACCCTAAAAAAGGATTGACGGTTTCAATGAAAAATTAAATTATTTCATATTTATCGTAAACTCAATAAATATGGCTCCTTTTGGTGACCGCTGCTTTAATCCTTTTCACTTAACTTATTTATTATATTATAGAATATTAATTATTTAATTTTTTGTAAGTTTGTCAATAACCTTAAAGTTAAAAATTATTTTTTTCTAAATAATATATATGATATTAGTAAAGTAATTTTATTTTAAATAAAAGTAAATATTAAAAAATTATTTAATATTCCACAGAATATCTACAGCAAAAAATCCTTATATTCTATAGATATATGCAGCAAATGTGCCGTAACACTTTGTTCTACTTTTTAGAGATTTCTTCCGTGATAATTACTGATTTATTTGGAGATTAGCAGACATTATTAATTAAATTTGTTCTGTTTGATTATCTTTAATAAAATATTAACCACTTAATATAAATTAATGTTTTAATAAGTATAATAGTATATATGAACTTTTGTAACGCAATGTTTAAATTAATATGACTAAAAACATCAAACCTATTTTAGGGTTATAAAAAGCTATTTAAAATTTTCAAATTTTATATACATATTGTTTTTGTTGACGTGAACATAGTTGTTAGAATCGCACACGATCACCCATTAACCGAGGCACGCTATACTTTTTATAAAAAATCATCACCACACATTAAACTAAATAGCTTCTGAGCCATAAAATATGCCATTGTAACAATTGGCATATATGAACTACACACTTTAAGGGATTTTTTAAGCCATTTTTAAACATTTTAAAAATGGTCGAAGCTAATGAAACATGAACTTTAGATTTTCATTTTTCTTAATGAAAATTAATCCAATTTTAAAAATTGATTACACTGCAAAAACTGCTGTCTTCTAAGTGCCTTATTTTAAGACACAAGACATTAAGAAAGCGTCTTACGGTTATTTCAAGCTATTTCATTTGTTAATAATTTTGAAAGATGCTTTCTCATTGGTTTAAAATTAAGACACCCTAAAACGTCTTAAAAGTGAGGACAAAAATGTCTTAAAATAAGACACTAGTTTTTACAGTGTATACCACATAATATATCATTAAATTTGCTACCAAAAACACCCCTAACTTTATTTAATTAGTGTATTTTTAAAATAAATATCATCATTTAAAATATTCCCTATTTTCAAAAACAAAAGCATTCCGGTCGGTTTTAAACGAAATGCCCCATATGTCATATCCCAAGGATTTTAAAAGTTTTTTTATTTTCTCAATTAGAAGTGCTAACTCGTGATACTTTGTGTAGTATGTTTAACCGTGGGCTAATTGAGAAAATAAAATAAATTTTGAAAACCTTGGGATATGACAAATTCAAGTACAAGGCTATATTTTTGTAAAAGTGTTTGAAACTTGAAAAAAAAATTGCTATATGAAATGTTGAAAAACTATCATCCTAATGTTTACATTTCAATCTCCAAGTGAGTTAGCTGACAATTCTTAGTCATCATAACTCAATATTTGCTACAGCAGTAGCTAACACATTTACTAAATCAGCTGAAAGTTTACATTTTAGTATTAATTTCTAAATTTGATTTTGGTCCTTTGCTGTTAAAAATTTCTGTACTGTGCTTCATATTACATGGATATGAAATTGAATTTAAAATACAATTATATTTAATTTAATATACATGTATATTGGAATTCATTCAACGTTATGAATTCTCAGATACAAGCATAGCAAATTTAATATATTAATATTATTAAATTTATGTTAATTTATATTAATTTTGATATACATGTATTTCAAGTTCAATTTCATGCACATGTATCAATGAAGCACAATACAGAAATTTTTAACAGTGTGGAATAACTGAACTTTATAAAATAAACAGCTGTTTATTTGAAAAAAAAATTGAACATCAGATATGACATCTGATTTTGGGACTAGAAATGATATCATTTCTGATGTCATTTCTGACATGATTTCTGATATATCCTTTCCGATGTCATTTCTGTTATCATTTCCAATATCATTTTTATTTAATTATTGACAAAACTAATGGCATTTACGAAATAAACGACATGTTTTAGTTTCTTCTTTTAGATAAATTGATCGGAAATGATTTAGGAAAAGATGTCATTTCTGATGTCATTTCTGTCATCATTTCTAATATCATTTCTAATATCATTTCTGATGTCATTTCTGTCATCATTTCTAATATCATTTCTGATATCATTTCTAATATCATTTCTGATGTCAGAAATGACATTATTTCCTATGTCAATTCCGATGAATTTTTCTAAAAAAAGAAACTAAAACATGTAGTCAATTTCGTAAATGCAATAATTATTGGCAATAAATAAATAAATAAAATAAATATTAGAAATAATATTAGAAATGACATCGGAAATAATATCATTTCTGATATCAAAAATGACATCAGAAATGATACACTGTAAAAAGAGAATCTTAATTTAAGACTTGTCTTAAATTCAGCAAGCACTGCTATATAAATGTTAATGTAAAAAATACTATCTCAATCAAGATGAATTTAGAAGAATTACAAATTCACCTTTTTAAATTTATTAGTACATCACATTTTTCTGCAAATTTGAAGTTTTTAATTTTTTTTGGCACAATTTAAGGCAAAAAAAATCTGTAATCTGTATCTCTGATCATCAGATTCTGATGCATCAGAAATGATATAATTTCTAGTCCCAAAATCAGATGTCATTTCTGATATCAATTCTGATGTTATTTCTGATGTTTAATTTTTCAACAGAGAGTCAAGAAAATAAATTTTAATAGATAATTTTAAGTAATTTATTGTTTTATTTGATAGACGGGCAATTTATGAAATTACATAAGACAATTCTTAAAGTTCTATATTTAAACTAATGATTGAAAATAATGCAAAGAATTGTCAAAAAAAAAAAATAGTAGAACATATTTTTTAACGTTTATTTTTGTATTTTTGTTAACGCAAGATTTTTATTGACCTCTCCAACTTTAAATGCGATTTCGTGATATTTTTCCAGACCATTCAGCCTTCTCTTCCTATTTTGAGCCCAATTAATGGGCGCCCTTTATCAGACTTGAATGACATAAGTATTTGTTTTCCTGTGTGTGAACGAATAAAGAGAGAAATAATGATCCGTAAAATTATAATCCTAGAAACAAGAGAGAGGAACAGTATTTAAAATAAAAGTTTCAGTAAAATTATAGTTTCCTAACGAAGGAAAAGTTAAATTTAAAAATTCCTTTTGAGAGTCTAGAAGAAAAGAATGTTTATGATCAAGGGCTCGTATAGAGTTAAATCATGTGTCTAGGTATGTGTAAAAGAGTAGGAGCGGAAATTGAGGATTTAAAAGAACCTCAAAGGCTCTAAAGACCAAGTGATAATCGGTCAGAGACCCTTTTCAGGGGCCAGACGGCGATGCTCTTGCTAAAGTGCCAGGTCAGACAGACAGTGAGAGAATGAATCCGGATGGATAGAGTAAAGGATGAACGAACAGACAGAGGAACAAGTAGAGAGCAGACACTGATGCAGGTTTACTCTCCTACCCCCTTTCCCACCAATTCTCGCCCTCTTACTATCTCCATTCGTTGTGAAAAGTGTATGTGTACACCTCCTCTCGCGTCTCTCTTTCTCTCTCACACCACCCATGCACCCGTGGCTATATTTCATAAATAATAAAGCGAATAGTCGAGTAATATGTGAAAGGACGAAAGCAAGATAGTCGCTCTACGTCGACGATTTTCATTTCTCACGGCGAATTGCCCTCGCTTATGCTCATTCATAGCGAACATTCTGCCAGAAACCACTTTGCATGTGTCTACTTGATTATTTTTTAAATAAATCTCCTCTTATTAAAGGGATGATCAATTTCTTTAATGGATATCGTTTTAGCAATATTTCTCCTCGAAATTATCTACGACATATATACATTCACTCATTCATTTAATACATTTTATTCCATTTTAATAGTCAAAAAAACAAAAATGCATGGAACTGTGAAGATTTTCTCAACAAAAAAAAACTAAAGTTTCATTTATTAGATCAGGAAACTTCCTACTCTCTAAATTTGAATCAGTAGAATTCTACAAATTCATAAGTAAATTGACGATGACACAAATACAGCTAGTAAAATTTTTTGAAACAATTATTTAAATCACTGTAACAACAAATGTTATTTTAAGACATAAGACATTTAGAAAGCGTCTTACGGTAATTTAAAGTTATTTCATTGGATGATAATTTTGTAAGTCGCTCTTTTATTGGCTGAAATTAAGACACACAAAAATGTCTTAAAATAAGACATCTGTTCTTGCAGTGAAATATACCTAACACACGGAAAACAAATTTCTGTATAATTCACAGAAACTGTCGTGCTATCTACAAATGGAGATAATAATTACCACAAATAGCTCAATTTGTGAAATACACAAATAAATTTGTGGGATTTAAAAATATGTTTGTGGAATACACAAATAAATTTGTGGAATTTACAAATCAGTTTGTGACTGACACAAATGTATACGTATTTGTGTTATCCACAAATTTGAATTGTGCACTGTAAAAACAGGTGTCTTACAAGTGTCTAATTTTAAGACATAAGACGTTTAGAAAGCGTCTTACAGGCATTTTTAAGACACTATCTCAATGGTTTAATATTAAGACACCCCAAAATGTCTTAAAAGTGAGGACAAAATAAGACACTTGTTTTTAGAGTGTGGACTATATAGGACCATTTTTTCCGTGCAGAGCTTTTTGTACAACTCGGTTAGAGGTTAGCTTTCTCAGTGTGTCTGTAGTGGCTATAATACTGATGTTTGCTGTTGAATCTAACAAAATTAGTAATCACAGCAAATTATTTGCTATGACAATGAACAAAGTTTGCTGTGATAAACAATATTAGACAAATTTTTTAAAATTTACTCTCACAGCAAACTTTTTTGCTCACGCAGCAAATTTGTTCGCTGTCTCGATATTTGTAAACATATTTTGACGTGGCAGAGAATACTTTGCTGCCACAACAAACTTCTTTTATGCGTGTAGAGGTTTTACACTATTCGCTGTTACATCAAAATATTTTTGCCAATATAGGGACAGCGAATTAATTTGCTGTAAGAGTAAATTTTAAAAAATTTGGCTAATATTGTTTATTACAGCAAACTTTGTTCATTGCCATAGTAAATATTTTGATGTGTTTACAAATTTTATTAGATTCAACGGGAAACATCATTTAGCCACTGCACATTATTCATTTCTTTTCGTGTATCAAGCAGGGTCAGGTAAACGGGAGTACTTCTAATAAAAGTCATCTACAGAATGCAAAGGGGGAAAAAAGGTTTTGAGAGTTTGTTGGGCTAAAAGAGGATACAGGGATAAGGGGATTCGTGGATGGGGATTAAGAAATGTAAACACCCAAACAGGGTGTATGTAGATTTAGGGAAATAAAAAATATATATATTAAAACTCTACTCAAAATCAGTTAATTTTTAAAATTTTTTAAATCAGTTAATTTGATTATCAGTTAAATTTGACTGGTTGAATTAGTACCATCAACCGGGATAATTCTACGAATCTAGGGGCAATTTACCTATCGCCAGTTTTTAATGAGTAAAATTTTTATATTAAAAGGTATGAATTTGCCGCTACACTGCAAAAACTGCTGTCTTCTAAGTGTCTTATTTTAAGATATTTTGGTGTTTAAGACGCAATTAATGTCTTAAAATGAGACATTTTTTGCGTCTTAGATACAAAAAAGACATCAAAATGTCTTAAAATAAGACACTCAGAAGACAGCAGTTTTTGCAGTGTATGGGAAAATATTGTTTGATAGCTGTGTACTATAGAGTAAATTTAATATAATTACTTAATTCTTTGTCAGAAAGTAGAAAGAAAATTCGTAAACTAGAAAAATTCAGGTTAAAAATTTCGGAGGTGCGCAAATATACTAGATCTCGTAAAATTTTCTAGTGTTTCGCAAAATATTGCAGGTAAGTATTCTTAATTTAGTTGTGATGATGTATCCGTGATGAGCTAACTTTTTATTCCATATTTCAAAAAAAGGTGTAAAAACTGACGAACGAGCATTCTCTGGGTAATTTTACCCATTATTTAAAATCAATTATTTTTCGAAAAATTATTTCGCACTAAGTAAATAAGTATACATATATTTTTTTACATTTTTGATATCATTTTCTGTCAAAAGTATAGAAATAAGTTATATAATCAGAAACAAATTATAATTTTAGAAGAGGGGCAACATAACCTCAAAAAATAACTGTCATTAATATTTATATATGTTTTCAAGTTAATTTTCAAATTTCTTCTTTTAAAATAACTCGAAACCTTATTATCAATTATATTGAGTTATTTACTTAACCTAAGAAATATTAATTTAATTTTTTTAATAAATATAGATTTCATTAAAATTTCAGTGTTTCACTTTTGAGTTAGTTGAATAATTTCTACAAAAAAGATTTTTTTAGCACTTTCTTTTTTTATTGGACTCTAGACTATCTACAGAAAAGATTTCATATAGTTAAAACTATAAAAAAAATGTTTAGGCTATTTTATAAATAAACCAACTTTGATGGAAATAATTGCCCCAACCCCGGGGCAATTATATTCTCAAATTAAAGCCTCTGTAATTGCAACAACAAAATTTTTTCTTTACTCCTAACTTACAGGAATCCTTTAGAAGGATGTACGCAACAACACCAAATAGTTAAAAACTTTTTTTTTTAATTCTGATTTTTAATTGAGTGTGTTTAGTAAAAAAAGAGCGTTTTTTGGATATAATTACTCTGGTTGACTGTAGTGCCATTTTAGCAATGAATTATTTGTTTTCCACTATAAAGCAAAAACTTTTTGCTGGTTCATTTTTAGAAAGTGAGTATTCACAAAGAAGTTAACACGATAAAATTCAGAATGAAATTATGTAAAATTCAGTAAATGTTTCTGAGTTGTTAAAATGTTCTCATATGAGGAACTTTAACCTTCCCCTACGTTTAATATTTTAGAAACGTTTCCTGAATATTGATAGTCAAAATATATTTAAAGCTTGACAGAAGATATAAATATTAATGACAGTTACTTTTTGAGGTTTTATTGCACCTATTATAGCAATTATTTTTTCTCAGTGTCTAACATTCGTTCAACTATGGGTGATTCTGCTGAGAGTGCCACTTTCTTATTTACATTTCTTTTATACGGTTATTCAGAATAATATTTAAAAGCTTAATTCACTAGTTCGCAAAATTAATTTCGAAGAGTTAAGAGTTTAAATTATATTTACTAAACGAGCGACGCAGTTAACCAAAACACAATATTTAAGATATTTTTTTTAAATATTTAAATCTTATTCTTTAAAAATTGAAATACGTATTATAAATAAATTTTAATTTTTAATAGAAAAATTATTAATATTTAAGTACATACCAAGTTTTCACGGTTTCCACTTTATTTCAAAACATAAAAAAAAGGTTAAACTCTTCAAAACATTGAAAATAAACATTAAAAACAAAATAAATCTTAATAGCTTTAAGGAAAAGGCTTCGGCGATAAAAAACTTTGAAGATAAAAAAAAATAATAATTTTCTTATTTTTGTAAGAATTATGTGCAAAAAATAGTCATCAGTTATTTATGAAAAAATATTTTACTACAAGTTTAATAATATGATGTTAATATTTAAAAATTTGCAGTTATTCACTAAAAAAATAAGGCTTCGAAGATAAACTTGAATTTTTACTCTCGCTAATTTTCTAACATTGATTCTTTATAAAAGCAACGTTTCTCCTTCAAATTATAAATTATATGAGAGAAAATTAAACATTAAATTCTTAACTTTCGTTTAACATGTATTAAGAATTTGTTTAGAATATTTTTAACATGTTAAAAAATGATTATACATCGCAAAGCAATTTTAACATAAAACGGAAGACAAAGTTTAAAGACTTTTATTACCCAGAAATCTGCGAGCTAAAAATTTTAAACATTTAAATAAAGATAAGAAAAACATTCAAGATATTAAAATTAATTTTTAAAAATTAAAAAGAAAACAAGAAAACTTTCAAAAACTTAATATAGTAATAGAAGTCGTGCTAGAGACATAAAAAAAAGGCTTCGGAGATGAAAGTATTTTAGAGTTTTTATTAATTTGGTTACGCCAAATTGCTTAATTTTTTTTTATAATACTAAGTAAACGCTAAATTTTAACTATGAATATTGATAGTAATTATTTCTGAATAGTTTTTATAAAACTAATCGCGACTTCTAAAAAGGCATTTTCAACAAAATCACCCATGTATTATTGTTTTTTTTTTACTCTTTTGCTTATAACTTTTAAGTCCTTTTAATTGTTCAATATCTTGAAAAGTCTGTTTACTCTCTAAGTCTGAATTAGTGGTTTTCTACTAATGAATTAGAGAAAAATTGGTCACTATTAAATAGTGATTATTTCACTAAACATTATAGTGGAATATTCACTATTTAATAGTGACCGATTTTTCGCTAATTCATTAGTTGAAAACCACTAATTCAGATTAAGAGAGTAGAAACTTTTTTTTACTAAATGTCATAATAATAAAACCATTAACATTTTTATTACAACTCAAACTGAGTATTCACTTTGATTCCAGGTTTTATTTTCATAAAAATCACTTTACAGTTTTTTGAGACTTCATTAAATTCAGCTAATGTTTGTCCGTATATGATGCTAGATCGTTGAAAGAAACGTGCACACAGTTATGGGTATGAAAGCTCAGAGGCGTCAAAGGTAAATTGGATTATTGGCGCCGAAATCCGATCAAATCGCTTGGAAAAGGTTTCTCCTTCATCGGTTCTCTAACTCTGTGTTCAGTCCAATGCTCTAGCATATTTTCTTTAATGCTTTTTAACGTTTACGTATAAAATCTGTATGCATGTGAATAAAAATAAAGCTTAAGAGACAATTTTCAATTCTTGAAAATTAGCAGATTTTTACAAAATAAGAAACTTGTTTTTTTTTAATCAAACCAATTCAGTTGAACAAAAAATATTTGTTATGTTTCTCCAGACTAGTTGCAAATCTTCAGGTAAAAATAATTTAATTTACTTTTAAACACGTAAAAAAACTGGAGTTGAACTTACTTCAACTGTAGTGATATGGGAATCACAAAAACTATTAATAATATGATATCTATGTACAAACAGTGAAAAATACTTCAGACTGAAGTAAAGTTTAACACAATCTCAATTGTCAGTTTTTTTACGCAAAAATTAAAATGTTTTTCTAATTTCAAAAAAAAAAAAATTTAAACAAATATTTTTAATAATATTTACACTTTAGAAACAAGTATCTTATTTTAGGATATTTTTGTCCTGTAACTTTTAAGACATTTAAAAGAGTATTATATTTCAACCATATTGAGAAAAATGGATGTTTAAAGTTTGATGTTTAAATTTCAGATGTTTACCCCTAACATACATATGTTAAATCTTAACATCTATAATCTTTTCAGGATGTTAGTAGGTATAGCATCATTATATATTTGAATCATAATGATTGCCTTAAACATCTAAGATGTTTAGTTTTCATGTATGTGCAAGTGCGAATGTAACGTTTCAGCTTTTCAAAAAAAAACTGTTTTTCTTGATTCCTGAACAATTTTAATTAAAAGACTTAAATGATATTTCTACTCTCCAAATCTTAATTAGTCAAAAATAACTAATTTGAAAGCAAAAACTGAGTAACTAATTCAAATATAGTTATATTACTACTAATCAATTAGTAAAAAATAACTACACTGAAAGACTTTAGTAAATAATTTTTACTATCCAAAAAAATGTAACTATTTCTAAAAAAAAATGTAAATATTCCTATATCCTGTATTGAAACTTTATTATCTTCGCTGGGGATTTTTTTTTTGCACGATTATCCCAGATTAATAACTTTTATAGTAGAAATTAGAGGATAAACTATAATACTTAATGTCTAAAGTCTTTGAGTGTAATTATTAGTCAAATTACTTATTAGGTTATGTCAAAATAACTAATATTTTAGCAAAATTCTGTTTACTAATGCAATTAGTCAAATTTTAACTATTTTTTAGTTGAAGAAACAATTTACGACCAATTCGCGGACAAAAATTTTGAAAATTTAATTAAATTAGAATTTAAATTCTGAAACAAAAACTCAGCCATGTTTTGACTAACAATTAATTATTTTTAACTAATTCAGATTTGAAGACTAATACCCGAACTGGCTCAATTTTTAACCAATGAAATTCTTAAAATAAATGTAAGACACTTGCCTTTATACAGTGAGCAAATATTTTACCAAAAATTCTCAGTTCTGATTTTTTGACGTAGGGTAACAGGTACAGTGACCGACCCCCTGACAGTGAACGACACCCGTCGTAAAAAAGGTTAATTATTAACATATTTACACATTAATATACATTGTATTTTATTAAATTGAGAAAAATGGTTCATTACGAAACTTTTAAACTAATGCCAATACATAATAATTAAAAATAATCAAGGAAATTCTGTTTTTTAAAAATGAGGTTAGGTGTGTTTCGTTTTTTCCATCAAAATTTACGAAAACGACAAGAGCATCAGTGAACCAAAAGTAAGTTTATTTTTTAAACACAACTGTTTTAATAAGTCAGGTTTGCATAATTTGCTTTAAAACAAGTGTAATTAGTAATGTGAGACTTAAAAAACACTGTAAACAATGTGAATTCTTTAATTATTTGGGTGTCGTTCACTGGCCATATAATTTTCCCCAATGACAGTGAACGACAGGGGAATGTCGTTCACTAATTTCTATAAATTTCTCAATTTTCAGTGAACGACACCATATAAAAACTTGACAACTGAATTATTTGTTCATGATTATTTAAATATTGCATTATCACAAATTAATGTTATTAATGCTTGTAATAGTTAATTTGCAAATGCTTAGTATAAAAACTTATTAAATTATTTAAAAAATCTATTCAATATGCAATACATGACGAGGCTTCCATTTTTTCTCAATTGTGTTATTAATTAAGAGTAGAAAATTTAATTATATGAAAAAACTGAAAATTATTATATTTACAATTGTTTAAAGAATTTAATATTGTTAACTGTCCAATCTATTATTACGACTAGAGACTTTTATTTTGTTCTCAGTTGTTAAATTTATTAAGCATAACATTTAATTATATGAAAGAGGTAAAAATATTATTTTTAAAATTGTTTAAATAATTCATTGTTGCTAATTTTTCAATATATTGAACAAAAAATAGAAGGCTAAACATTTCTAGTATTTTCTCATTTATGCACATTTTCAAGATCAGAACAACTATTTATAAGAAAAATTAAAAATTATTATTTTTAAAATTGTTTAAATAATTTCTTGTTGTCAATTTTCCAATATGTTGCATATAAAGCTAAACACTTCTATAGACTATAGAAAATATCAACATATTTTTAAATAAAAAATAATTAATTCTTAAAAGAATTTAATAAGATTTTATACTATTCTTTGTACATCAAAAATACACAAACATTATTTGGATTCTATGGACTCGGAAGAATTGATATGTTGTAATTATTATTTATTATTTTAATACGTTTCGTAAGACATTTTCTTCATTTTTATTGTTTTAAAAACAATAAACAACGTTTTTTACGATTTCGTGAATTTTTCACAGTTTTTAAATTTTAAATATTTATATTTAAATAAATATAAATGAATAAATAAATTAATTATTATTAATTTATTTAAATTTACTCTGTTTGGTAAGCGAGAGCAAAAATTATATCCAATGAGATACTCATCCTTTCAAAAGAAAAAAGTGGATAAATATAACATATGTTATATTTATGTATTTATGTATTATATAATACATAATTATTTCTAAAATGTCAAATTGGTTTAGAATTTGCATAAAATTTAAATTATGGGCACATGGTCATATTTTTAATTACATTTTTTATTTCTGAAAAAATTGGCTAGGTGTCGAAATTATACGCAGTCTGGAAATGTATTTTTAAGGTTATGTTAATTTTCCCTTTGCAACATCCTTAAAAACAAGTCTTCTCTATAAATATATTATATTTTTTCATTTGTAATCAAGAAAATGTGTTAGTTTATGTTCGATATTGTTAAAATATTAAATATTTTAACTTATTTCACTTTCAGAAATAAATATATTTAACAAATAAGAAAAGGTGTCGTTCACTGTCCACGACGCTATGTCGTTCACTGAAAAAAGGGTGTCGTTCACTGTTTTCGTAGAAGGCATTTGAAAACTATTATTATTAATTTTTCATAAAGCTTTCGATAATTTCACACACATAAATATAAAATTAAAACCTTAATCTGTCATTTACAGTTTATTTCATAACTAAAACTATAATAGGTAAGATTATAACTTCACTCAAATTTGAAACTATGCTCAGGGTGTCGGTCACTGTACCCGTTACCCTATATTGATACTTTTTGACTTCAGGAATCTAAAAATAACATTTATCGAAAATGTTTTTGAGCATGTATGTACGTGTACATACATGTGTGTGTGTGTGTGTGTGTGGGTGTCTGTGTCTGTATAAACATCACATTTGCATGAATATCTCGAGTCTCATAAGAGGTATTAAGTTGATTCTTTTTATTTGTAGATCTACCTCCTGCACATAAAATTGTATATGTTTTAAAGCCAATCTATCAACCATAACTATATATTTTTTTAATATAAAGGTTTTAAAAAAGTTTCTTAACAAGTCCCTTTAAATTAAGCTTTTTTTTCTTTAAACTTTTCGACCCGAATTTGAGTCCTCTTCAGAATCAAGATACAGACAATAGTTATTTAACAACAAAGATTAATTTTGTTAAGTAATATTTACAAGGCCTTTTGCGGTATTTTATTAAATTTGTTTAATTAACTACATGTTTCGACTTTTTTTAAAGTCCTCTTCAGGTTAAGATAAGAGATTTATATCGGATAAATAACAAGTTTTAAAAACATAAATCATATTTGGATGTTCATTTAAAAGTTTTTTAATTATGGATCATGATCCATGATCCAAAAAGTTTTAAATTATAAAGATCCATAATTAAAAAACTTTTAAATGAACATCCAAATATGATTTATGTTTTTAAAACTTTTTATTTATCCGATATAAATCTCTTATCTTAACCTGAAGAGGACTTTAAAAAAAGTCGAAACATGTAGTTAATTAAACAAATTTAATAAAATACCGCAAAAGGCCTTGTAAACATTACTTAAGGTATTTCTCTCGCAGTTGTACTTGAAAAAATCGATTTTCTATGGATTTTCTTTAAATTATGAGAAAACGTTATTTTATATGTGCCTTGTATCTGGTCGAAATTTCAGGAATATTTACCGTCTAAAATTTGAGATATTCATATTCGAACTTTCAATTTTACATGCAAAAGGATAAAAATTGAAATTTCGAATATGAATACACTAGAGCTCCTATCGAGCGGAAACAGTAGGCAATTTACGGGACGAGGGGAGAAGGAAGAAGTTGAGCTCGATTCATTTAACACGTCAAGGTGACCTTCCATATCGAGCGGACACTCACCCGAGCTGTCCGCTCGATAGGAGTTCTAGTGTATCTTAAATTTTAGGCGGTAAATATTCCTGAAATTGTAACCAGATACAAGGCACACATAAAATAACATTTTCTCACAATTTAAAGAAAATCCATAGAAAATCGATTTTTTCAAGTATAACTGCGAGAGAAATACCTTAACAAAATTATATATATATATGCGGATGTAAAAATCTTATAATAAAGATTAATTTTGTAATTTTAAATTTGATAAAAATACGCTTTTAGACAATATCTTTTAAAAAAAGGTTCCGGCACCTATTTACAACTTAAATTTACGAAGTTACTGACCTTTTAACAAATTAAAATTTATTTAAAGGACAATTTTTAACAGTTTTAGTTTTTTGTTGACATATTTAACCCATTTTAAGCTTATGACCTACAAAAAAAGTAATTCTCTAAAGTGTTACTAAAATGAACATGAAAACTCATATAATACTCAATATAGTATTTTTTACTCGTCTGTAATATATTAGTTGTTTTTATTAATCAAAAAGTGTTGTAAACTTCATCGTCATGCATTTTAAAAGGGTCATTTTATGACGTATCGGAATTTCTTAATAGTAGATGATGTGCTCATTGATATGAGATTAAATCGATTTATCCCTGTCTCACTTTGAATAGGGACAAGCTTTTCTTTAGAATTGGCAGAAGGGTTCCCTAGTCGCGGTATAATGATGAGAGGGAAAAAAGGCAAAGATGTAAACGAAAGAAAGACGAGTGCATCGAGTAATGGTTAACCAGAAAAGTCGGGCGTTATCGTCTGACGATAAAAGCTGATGGTGATAATAGTGGTGATAACCAGGGTGATGCACGTCTGGTCCACGTCCGCCGTCTGGCTGTCACCGGGTCGTTGAACCGACCTTTACCTTCCTCGACCGGTGTTATCTTTCAAACAATGCGACTTATCATACTTAAATCCAGTAATGCTGCACTACGAATCCTCTATTTCGATCTTTACTGAGTCTGCCTTTTATCGAAGACAAAGATCCTGAGGGTTTGATGCTCACAATTTTGAAAAACAAGTTTCTCACCCATGTTAACATAAATAAATAAATTGTATATACATAAAATATAAAAATGAAAATGATCGAATATAAATATCAACTGCTTCTAAACCAGTTATTAGAATAAATAATTTGATTTAATAAGAATGTATTTAAAAATCAATGAATCAGAATACTGTCTCCTCAATTTCAGACCACTGCACTAAGCTGATTTTTTGTTCTAACAGTGTTAAATTGCACACGTGATAGGGCTGAATTTTTAACAATTATGTTTAAAAAAAAAACCAACTCCTTTCTCTCCATTACAGTGGAAAATGCATTTTAACCCTTTCACCATTTCCCGATGATATTTGGCACTCTAGAGCTAAGAGATTAAACCAGATACAATCTCGCAGAAACATTTATCTTTAAAACAATTTGAAACCTTACACTCGCACACAGTGGAATAAAATTCAGGAACTTTGTAGATAGGTAGCGTGGAGAATAAGGGAGAGGAAAAAAATAAGAGAGATGAGGTGCAGGAGACCTGTGCTGCGCGAGAAGGGAAGATATAAGAAACAGAGAAAAAGATGCTGAAAGGAGGTGTCTGGTTGAAATGGTAATAATAAAATCTGAAGGAGTCGACGAAGGGGTCGGCGCAGGGATCGGGGAGAAAGGTCGTGGAAGGAAGTGTGTGCCAGAGGATAGAGTATTTTAACTTTAAAGGGATGGGCGGTGGGCAAAGTGGTATGAGGTGCAGGTTGTCGGCAAGAGGTAAAAGGGGTGAAAGGGGTTCGCGCACACTCCAACAGTTTGGCTGGCTTGTCTGAGCGGGGTGGATCGGGGGTTAGTCTAGACGGGAGTCCCCATCGCCCTCATCCCACCCCCACCCCAAACCCTGCCACTTTCCACCTTCACCACTGTCTCACCCCCCAGAACCAGCTCCAACCACCTCCACTCCAGACTGCGAGCAGACAGTTTGCAACCAATGTCGTAGCAACCCCGATGCACTCGTCCAAAATCTCTTAAACATCCATCCTTCCCGGTACCTTTCCAACCCATCTTCTCACTCACCCCCTTCCCCCCCACTCGCTAGCCCGCGACTTCTCCCACATCCAACTAGCAGCCCCATTTCTCATCTTTTGCAATGACGAATAGTGGTTGGCGAAGAGAGATAGTTGAACGAAAAATCAGTGCTTGAGAAAGCAAGATGTGCCCCAAAAAAGAGATGGAGAAAAAGTGAACGAGCGCTTGATTCGCGCCAAAGCCCAAGCACCCTTGCTGATTTGCGTATATTCGCGGCTAAGTATCTTTCTTGGCGCGGCACGCCCGACACTTGACACTTTAAATGCCAGACACCGACATCGAACTGCATATATTAATGATGCACAACCAGTTGACAATCTGCATTAAGTGGAAGGGATAAACTTACCATCAGGTCAACACTGACTCGTGTCTGTCATATTCTATTGACGATGGAAATATCGAGTCGAAATTTTGAAGCTACTTTAAAGCTCATGAGGAACTTTAGCTTCTACTTAACGACTTCTTAATTTTTAGCCTCTTTTTTACTTCTAATAATAATATTTCCTTCTACTTTACGTCTATACACATGTTTCATTTTTCCAATCATTAAAATTAGCAGCTCTTTTAAAGCTTTACATTTCCAGTTATAAAGAAATGAAAATTTTTATTCTACTTTAAAGCAGCAAGTGAAACTCAGTCATTTTTTCCATTGAAATATACTTTTTTATTTAACATATAAGAAAAACGGGAGTTAAACTAACTTTTTCTTCAATAATTGTTCCTCTGATTGGCCCTTAAGAGGAAAAAATTTTAATCTATAACCAAAACCCAATAATTTGTAAAATTAGGGAAAATGTGTATCTTTCTAGATGCACTTGTAAAAAAATAACAATTATTAACAATAATTTGTTTAAACAATTTTAAGAGGTGATTGTTGTTAATTTTGATAAATATCTTATTTTTTCAATATAAAAAATAAACAAATTAAAAAAATACTACTTGCTAGGTGTTTTTAAATGTTATAAATTAACAATAATAAATTGTTTTAAAATATAAAAATAATAATTTATGGTCAATAATTTTTATTTTTCTAACCAGAGCCCAGTAATTTGTAAAATTAGGAAAAATTTGTATTTTCCTGGGTGTATTTGTAAAGAATTAGTAATTACTAGCAATAATTTGTTTAAAAAATTAGAATCAATTAAAATCAAATTAAAAAAATGTATATAAAAAGTCCAGAAAAGAAAATTAAAAATCCTTCAGAAAAAAAAAGTTTGGGCAAATTAAACCAAAAACATTTTTATAATATTACACTGAAAGCAAGTCCAACAATAAATTTAGAAAAATAAAGAAAATCTAAAAATTCTATAAAAGAATAAGAACTAAGTTTGCAAAAAACCTCGCAAGAACTATCCAAGATTTAAAAACAAATTGAATAGGTGCATTAATAAAAAAATAAGCGTATTTATTTTTAAAAATATGAAAAAATTTATGAAACTCAACGAAATAATAATAAATAATGATTATTATTTATTATTTATAATTTATTTATCAATAAAATAAAATGACAAATACAACAACAAAAAATATTATTAGTAAAAGGAGAAAAAATCTTTAAATTTTGTAAAAATAAGAAATTATAAGATAAAATTTAAACAGTTTCGAAAAAGAAACTGAATTAGAAACTAAAGAAGAATTACAAATATTGTAAGACTTAAAAAAAGGATTATTGTGAATATGAAAAATAATTAATATTATTTAATTATTTTGCATTAACTAATGTGTCTTTAAATTTGAATTAATTGACATTTAAAAGTTTGAAAAAATTGGAATATGAGTTTATTGACGTTTGGAATTTATTTAAATTATAATGACCTAAAGATATAAAAATTTGATATTATTTTTTGCTATCTTCATATCAAAAATTTGTAAATCGTAGGTATTTTGATTATCTATATTAGCCAAATTATTTAAATTTTATAAAGATTAAAATATTAAAATTGAAATTTTTAAGATTTATCCACAAATTTGTGGTTTTTTTTATGGTTTGTGATTTTTTACATGCAGTATTAGACATCCGGAGAATTGTAAAGTTTTTTTTTAATTTAAATCATGATTTTAATGCAAATGCTTCAATGATTTAAATCAATATCAGCCTGTAACTTGACAATAATAAATTGTTTAAACAAATGAAAAATACATAAAAATCTCCGTAAACATTCAGAAATTGTCGATATGTAACAATTTTGTTGAAAAGTCCTAAAAAAACTATTCGTAATTTGTATCATAAGGACACTGAGAAAATTAAATATTAAGTTCATAAGCGTCGGTAGCGTAGTGGTTAGTGCGTTAGATTATAAGTGCGTAGGTCGTTATGTCGTGGGTTCGAATCCCCACTTGCGTTATAATAATTTATTTAGTAAGTTTAGACTATTTCCAGCTTGTGTGTATTAAGTGTGACGAATTCTAAAAGCGCATGAATTTTGAATATTTATTTTATATTTTTTTTTATAATTTCATTCATATTAATTTCAGTTTTATTCGCAAAAACAGATTCTTTCTTTGTTTAGACTTTAGAAGATCAATAAAAAGGGGGTCTTGAGCGTCAAAAGAGGCCTTAATATAGTTGAATATTAGCTTCTACTTTAACGCTCTCATCGCGGAATCAGGAAATTTCTTCCAATAATAGCACCAAAGTAGAAGCTAAATTGTATTGAATTTGCTTCTACTTTAAACCTCTATTTCCTAAAAATTTTGGACTATGTAGCGTTAAAGTAGCCTCAAAATTTCGACTCATTTTACTTGGTTTTTTGTAATATGTAAATATTGAACTGTAGCAGTGAAATGTGCATATTTATAGTTAAATACTACACTGAGAAAAAATTTTGTTTGAATCAAACATAATATGTTTGATTTAAACTTAATTTCACTTTGTTCTACAGTCAAACATAATTAAGTTTGATTTGAACAAATTTAGCGGTTGATCATTTATGTTTGATTTAAACATATTTTTTGTTTGATTCAAACAAAAATTTCATTTATTTTAAACAAAATATGTGTCGATTCAGGGTGAAAGGGACCTTAGCTGCAGAACTGAGTTTTACGTGTACGGGCGTTTGAAGTTGAGCCTCTCTATGTTACTGTTAGTTTATGCCTATGTTTCACCTCTAATAACACAAAAACTAATAGGCATAAACAAGTTTTGATTTATGTATGTTAAAAAGCAACTCAAATTCTATCGATTCATAATAACAATTAAAAATCAAATGTTTTAATTTCACAGGACGGGAGTTTGAACTTGTGCCTGCCTATATTATTTTTAGGTTATGTCTATGTTTCATCGAGAATAACAGAAAAACTAATAAACATAAACAAGTTTTGATTACTGTATGTGAAAGAGCAACTCAAATTCTATCAATTCATAATAAAAATTAGAAATCGAATGTTTTGCAGCTAATGTCCCTTTCACCCTGAATCGACACATATAATTTTTCATTTTAAACGATGTAAATTTTATTTTAAATAAAAGAAATTTTTATCCTTATCATATTATTCTTTTTATTTTAACACAAAATTTGTTTATTTTAAACACAAAATATGTTCCGCGATAGTTTAATTTTTGTTTCTTGCTTTTATATAAAGCATCCTTTATATTTGAGATTACTTTAAGTGTTTACATATAAACTATAAAAACCGAAGAAAATTGCACTTTTCATTATAACTGTACACAATTCTGAAAATGTGGAACTTTGAATTAGTCTAATTTTGAAGACAAATACACAAAAGAAACAATATCTTTAGTAAACCTAATTGTGCACAAAAGTCTTAATCACTTCAGATATATCTCAATTTTTCGAGAAAATGATAACACTTACACTTTTAATAAATCACTTTAATAAAAACAAAACCACGATTGTATACATGTTTTTCCAAAAAAGCGACAAACACACGTAACTAGTAGAAACGACGCGTACATGTCTTGCAGAAAAAGTAAACTAACGTCAGAACAGTAACGACGCCATATTGAATGCGCAAAGACCTCTGCGCATTCAATATGTTTGAATCAAACATAAAATATATTTCTTTTAAGTATGAAGACTTAAAACACAAATTTGGTTTAATTTAAATAAAATTTAGTTTCTAATCAAACAAACAGAAAATTATCTTCAAACATAAAATATATTTCAATCAAAACTTCAGATATTTCTAATATATTGAAATTAAACTTGAAAACATTATTCATTCAACCAAAATCATTCAAACAAATACTTATATTTAAATCAAGAAAATATGTTTCTCAGTGTAGGGTCTTTCAAAAAAAAAAAAGTTTGAAAATCATTTAAGGAGGTTCTATTGTAAAGAGAATTAACATTACCATTTTCATCAAATTTGGTTCACTGATAGACAAAGGTTTTATAATGATGTAGTTAAAATTTTGAGACTTCAAGGTACTTGTGAAAAAAGTTATAAGCGTTGTTGTTTTTTAATATTTTTGAACATTTAACATTGAGTTTTATGGGAAATGAGTAGTTTTTCATATGGGTGATTCTTCACTGAGTGGTTATTTTTACTTCCCCACTTAATAACTTTTAACCTTATATAAATAAATATTTAATTCTTTGTACAGTTATTCTTTGTTATTATGTTTATTAATATCATGATTGAAAAATATTTTTTTTTAACATCAAAGGACATGAAATGGTTAAAAATGCCTCAAATCTGCACTTTTTTAGGTTCTCCACATAGGACTCGTGAGATTTAATACATTTTTTTTAAATAAAACATATTTTTAAAATATTTTTATCTGTTCTAATCGACAGTTTATTTCAAAAGCTTCGTTTTTTGTGTATTGTTTCCCAGTTTTTATTGATAACTTTTGCGAAAATAATTTCTAAATACTTTCTCCACCCTTTTGTTATTTGGAACAGGAGTTTACATGTTCATTGTTTTTCAGTAATTTTAATCATTTTTATATTGAATTTTCACTGAATATTAATGTTATTGAGGTAAAAAATTTGATTTAAGTCCAACTTAGTTGAAGAAATAGGATATTTAGTTTTATAATTTCAAAAATTAATATTAATTTCCTGCGTATTTTAATGACATGTAAACTCCGGTTCTTCAAAAATAATTGAATTGTTTAAATTTAAAATAAAATAAAAATAATAGTGATATAAAGTAGTCAAATCTATGCAGTATTCTGCAAAGACCTTTATATTTTATTAAGTTTTTCTGCTATAATAATTTATTTTCTTTGATTCGTAAACTCCGGTTTCTGTAAACTCCGGTTCATAAAATTCGAAATACATAGGAATAGTGTTTTGTTTTTTATAAGAATATCATTAACCTGAGTTTTTAATCAAAATATTGATTAATTTCTGTATAATTATTTATGTAATTATACTTTTTTTAATTCGTGATCAAGTGTTTCAAGAATTTTCTTTGATGTCCTACAAACATTCTCTAAATAAGCTAACATCCCTAGGATAATCGTTTAAGGTAAAAAATTAAATATTTTAAAAAAATGTTTGTAACCTTTAAAATTTTAAACTTAAAATTTTTTATATAAGACTAAGAGTGTTAATATAAGCTTAAAAATTTTTTAAATTATATTTTAAAATAATTGTTTATTAATTATACATAAGAAATATTTAAGAAAAAATATTTTTTACTTAAAAATTTAATGTTATTAAAAGTT
This sequence comes from Ganaspis brasiliensis, assembly GCA_037103525.1. NCBI lineage: Eukaryota > Metazoa > Arthropoda > Insecta > Hymenoptera > Figitidae > Ganaspis > Ganaspis brasiliensis. The sequence continues at coordinate 3,826,004 of JAZKLR010000009.1, read as the reverse complement.
ACTACTTTGTGGAGAATCACCCATATATATTTATTTACCACAAAGTATTTAGCATCACCAATCTGAAGAACCTTTTTTAATACAATACAGACGTATAAGGATTAAATATCTAATAAAAAAAGTGTCATTATGTACCTGTGACAGTTGCAGTAAATTAATTTTTACAAATATTTCACGTTTTACACGATACAGTTCAGACGTTCTGACCTTTTAAAATGTTAATTTTGATCACACATGAAAAATAGTCATATTTAAAAAATCAATAATTTTAATATAGTTAATAGATAATTGTTGAATTATATATTCGTAAAATTAAATTTAAACCTAACCTCAAAATAATGGTCTCTGTTTTGACTAGTACCGTCATACCATAAAACCTCCTTAAAGCCGCACAGTGGGACTTTTAGCATTTTTTTTTCTCAAAATCTAATATCCCTCGATAGAATGGACGAAAATAAAGCTAGATAAATATAGAATAAGAGAAAATTATAGAGAAGTTTTCTTCTAATTCTTCTGGTCCAGGAAACACTCGAGAAGTTAACAATTTTTTCCAAAAAACGACAAATTGAAGTATACAGACCAAACAAATTTGTGAAACTTTACAAAACTCGTTATTCGTAAGCTTCTAAGGGCACTACATTAAAATATGAATGAAACTTAAACTTTCAAAATGGCGAATCTAATATGGCGGACTCAAATTTAAAAAAATAATCGATTTTTACGAAACTTGGTTTTCAGATGTTTTTTGGGTCGCAGAATGTAAATATAATATTCAAATTGAGAAATTCAATATGGCAGAACCAATATGGCGGACAATCTAAAAAAATAATCGATTTTTACGAAACTTGGTTTTCAAATGTTTTTTGGGTCGTAGAATGTAAATATAATACCTATTCAAATTGAGAAATTCAATATGGCAGATCCAATATAGCGGACAAAATTTTCAAAAAATATTCGATTTTTACGAAACTTGGTTTTCAGATGTTTTTTGGGTCGCAGAATGTGAATATAATATTTAAAATGAGAAATTCAATATGGCGGACTAAATTCCCCAAAAACAGTTGATTTTTACCAAACTTGGTTTTTAGATGTTTTTTGGGTCGTAGAATTTAAATATAATATTCAAATTAAGAAATTCAATATTCTGGACTTAATATTATGGAATATGCATTTAAACCAAGTTTCGTAAAAATCGAGTATTTTTGGGGAATTTAGTCCTCCATATTGGATCCGCCATATTGAATTTCTCATTTTAAATAATATATTCACATTCTGCGACCCAGAAAACATCTGAAAACCAAGTTTCGTAAAAATCTATTATTTTTTTAGATTTGCGTCCGCCATATTGGATTCGCCATTTTGAAAGTTTAAGTTTCATTCATATTTTAATGTAGTGACCTCAGAAGCTTACGAATAACGAGTTTTGTAAAGTTCCACAAATTTTTTTGGTCTGTATACTTCAATTTGTCGTTTTTTGGAAAAAATTGTTAACTTCTCGAGTGTTTCCTGGACCAGAAAAATTAGAACAAAACTTCTCTACAATTTTCTCTTATTCTGTATTTATCTAGCTTTATTTTGATCCAAGGATCATTCATTTTCGTCCATCGAATTATCCATCGAGAGATATTAGATTTTGACCAAAAAAAATGCTAAAATTCCACTGTGAGCCGCACGGAAATAGACTAAAAATGGAAAAAAATTACCCCTATTTTTTGTTTTTTGATCTGACAATATTAAGGGGTGCCGTTTGCACCCCCTATTTTACCATTAGAAATATACATTGGAAAAGTGTACTGTTTTAAAAAAGTGCGAAAATTTGTTCATAAGTTTATCGAAAAAGCCTCAGAAGTTTACAAGACCTCGATAAATGTCCAAAGTTGAAGAAACTGTGGATTAATATTTTTTTTTTGCAAACTGACCCTGTCTAAGGGTGCGTTAAATAACCACCCCTAAACATGAATTCAGCATTTATAAGCAAATAGGTTTAAAATATTCTTTTTTTACGTCGCTATTTTTCATATATTTTTTTACTGAACAAAATACAAAGTTCGCTGCATTATTAAATAAAATGTTAATTGTTGAAACAATTTTAATTTGTTTACACAATTTTATTCATATTTTTTGTTCTAATTTAATATCTTAAAAGCTTATAACTTTTTGAATAGCGAAGAGAAAAACAATTAAATTGATATTATTTTTATTTATTTAATTTAATTGATTGTTTAAACAATAAAAATTGTTTAAAAACAATTTTTTATTAAATTCACCTAGAATCATGTAGTTTTTTGCAATTTTCATTGAAGAACAATAAAGAAGTTATTTATACACAATTCGCAATATATACATTTGATTGTTTAAACAATTTTGATTTGTTTAAGTAATTTGAATCTGTTTAAACATATTTTTTCATATTTTCTGTTTTAATTAAATATCTTAAAAGTTTAAAACTTCTTAAATATAATTAAATAAATTATTAATTAATTATAATTATTAAAAAAAAAATAGTTAAACCCTTAAAATATGCGAAAAATAAAGTGTTTATGCAAATATAAATTATTTAAACAATTGAAAAGTCTTAAAAATTGCAGACGGAAAAATTTCGTGATATTTCTTTAATGAAGATAACAAAAAACGACATTCTTCTAGGAGAATTTAATGAAAAATTACTTTTAACAATTTAAGTTGTTTAAACAAATAAATAAAATATTTTATGTAAACATTTTCTGGCAATTGTTACTAAAGAATAGACAGCTATTTAAAAAATTATTCAAATTTAAAAATATTAGAAAATGAAATTGTTTAAACAAATTAAAAATGTTGAAACAATTGAATGTATATTGTGAATTATGAATAAATAACTTCTTTTTAGTTCTTTAATGAAAATTGTAAAAAACCACATGATTCTGGGTGAATTTAATAAAAAGTTGTTTTTAAATAATTTTCATTGTTTAAATAATTAATTAAATTAAATAAATAAAAATAATATCAATTTAATTGTTTTTCTCGTCGATATATTTAAAAAGTTATAAGCTTCTAAGATATTAAATTAGAACAAAAAATATGAATAAAATTGTTTCAACAATTAATATTTTTTTTATAATGCAGCGAACCTTGTATTTTGTTCAGTAAAAAAATATATAAAAAATATCGATTTAAAAAATGCTAGGTGGGTGCCAGTCTAGACTTCCACGATACTTAGTACTGCCCATAAGACCGAGACTATAGTCTCTGTCTCGTATCGTATCGGTTTTTCGATACGATACCAAACCGAGACCACACGGTGTGTCTAGTGTTTTGTATATGGGATTTTTTTATTGTTTCTAGTTCTCTGACACACTACAAATTTTTTAAGGATAAAAACTCAATTATTCGTAGGGCGCTTTTTGAGAAAAGTGAATTTTAATTTTTAAATTTTACAAATTTTAAATTTATTCATTTTCAACTTCTCTAAAACTGAAAAAATATTCTAAAAATTAATTTTTCTCAAATATGTACATAGATATATATATTATAAAAGTCAATATAATTAAAATTTATTAATTTTTAAACACATTTTTTATACTTTTTAAAAATTCATTCATTATTCGAAAAAATTGAAAGTTTTATTGACATCACGTGATGTTTTTCGTAAGCTTCGATATTCAATTGTTAGTTAACCTTTAGTTACTAAATAACCAATGTCTAACTGTTGTTAACAGTTTTGTTAACCAATCTCTAACTGTTACCAACATGTTGTTAACAATTAGAAATTAGTTAATTGGTAACTAAAGGTTAACTAACAAACGAATATCGACGCTTACGAAAAACATCAGGTGATGTCAATAAAACGTTCAACTTTTTAATTAATGAATGGATTTTTAAAAAGTATAAAAAAATGTGTTTAAAACTTAATAAATTTTTAATATATTGACTTTTTTAAATATATATACCTATCTATATACATATTTGAGAAAAATTAATTTCTAGAATTGTCATACGACAGATTAAAAGACAATTTTTTGCAATTGAAATTACAAAAAAAGTACCTTAAATTGTTAAAATAACCAAATTTCTTTGAAGAATTTTTAGAAAAATAAGTGGTAGACTATTGACGTATAGAGGGGAATTGTCGTAAATTATTATAATTATTGAGAAAATCTTGAGGACATAGAAAAGTAATATTTCGAGAGAATCATCCAATATATACCTGCACTCTGTATTTCTGAATGAAATAATTCTTAAATGATAGAAAATTCATTGAATCAATGATTCTTGAAGTGAGTTGACCATTAAGAAACTTTTGTCGACCTTCGTGCCCAGAAAGGCATGAGCAGGACAGACTTCCTTATACGAATGAGTCGTCTTTGACAGCGAGGAGACGAGACACGAAACCGTGAGATCTCTTTGATGTCAGGTGACTGTCCGGTGTTGAACGAGGATCAAGATTTTGCAAAAGCGAAATGGAATTGGAGAAGCCAGATCGGGGGTGGGACTTTTCGATATATAAAGCTCAAAGCTACGGGAGGAATGTAATTGACGGGGACGCAAAGAATGTGCAGATGCTGACAAAGGCATTTTTGCTTCAGATTTTTTCCTGTAAAAGCGCACTGCACTTCCCAGTCCACGCAAAACACGTTTCCTTTTATCAGCAGTAAATGAGTCACACACAGCGAAATTATACTGAAACGCCTTTGTAAAAGGCGGCAAATTTCGTTTTAATAAACAAGAGTTAAAAGCACACTTGACTTTTATTGAGAATTATGTGCGTATCTTGAATTTAATTCCTAGTTTCATAAATTTAATGAGGGTAAACACAAAGTTTCTATAGATTCACAGAAAAATAATAGCATAGGGTAAATTCAGGATAGTAATATAGTCTAGTCAACGGATGGCCAGAAGTGACGCTTCTTCAGAAGAAACGATTTTTCGCTAGTCATTTTGTCTAGATAGCGGCTGGTTATTAGTTAATATTATTTTGGCTTGGGTTATAAGTCAGAAATTAGATTTACAGAAAAATTTTCCACACGAGTGAAGTGTCACTGAAAAATCATTGCAAATATTCTGAGAAAATCCTTCTGTTGGTTATGGTATCGTTGACTTCTCGAAATTTTTTCAAGTATAAAATTTTAAATCTTGTTTTATTTAATTTGACTTTGTTACATCCAAACTTTAAAAAAATCTTTTTTTAAGTTCTGATGAGGACAGCATTGTATATCGAAACATTCAAAAAAGTGGTTTTTTAAATTTCCTTAACATTATACTAAACTCGGAAAAATCGATAAATTCTTTTTTACACCTTTCAATTAATAATATATCATTGTAAATCTGTATAGAGTAAAGGGTCACTGTAAAAAGAGAATCTTTATTTAAGATGTGTCTTAAATTCAGCAAGCCCTGCTATATAAATGTTTATGTGAAAAATACTATCTTAATTAAGCTGAATTTGCAATAATTGTAAATTTACTTGTTAACATTGATTAGTAGGTACTTCACGTTTTTATGCAAATTTAAAGTTTTTAATTTTTTTGGCACAGTTTAAAGTAAAAGAAAAATCTGTAAAATCAACAAGAGCGGTCTTAAAAATGTTGTATCTTAAAATAAGACTTTTTTTTACAGTGGTACAGGGACCGACCCGCTGACAGTGAACTCTGATAAAATTGTTGTTTCAATTAATCAGTTTATATTAAAAAGAAAATAACCTTAATAACCAAGAAAAATAACCTCAAAAACGGTGCTTTTTTGTGATTTTTGTTGAAATTTTTTTTTTAAAAGTCAGCAAGTCGTTAAAAATTACATTTTAAGAACAATTAATTTGGTACAATAAGTTTAAATAATGAGTTTTATGATAATATTAATAAATAAAGAATTGTTTAATGAATAGTTTAAATAATTATAAATTAAAAAGAGGGTGTATTTTCAAAAAAGTTTTTTTTTTCAAAAAAGTACTGTACAGTAATCAGTAGAAATTTGGAATATAAATGATTTATTTCGCATTGATTTCAAACACAAATCTTTAATATTTAGTCTATAAGTATAAATCAGTTAAAAATGCATGATGAGGATGTCGGTCTCTGTACCCGTTACCCTATAGCTAATTTAAATGTTTAACTTTTAGAAATTGATTACTACAAAGATTCAAGTAAGTATTTTTAATTTTTATGAAATTATTTTCCCGGCTCTTGGGAATATTTTCCTTTTTACCTTCACCTTTCTTTCACTGTCTCTTTTAACTTTTATTCTCTTATGTTTCCTTTTTCATGCACAGGTCCGCTTTGGCAGCATTGTACTAAGAAAAAAATTTGGCACCGAAAAGTGACTTCCTATTGGCGGAGGAACTCGAGAGGAAAACCAAGAGAAAAACTGAATTTCGTGGTTTCTGCGTTTCATAGTAGAATATACAGAATTTCTTGCGTAATTTGTATTGGATTCTAAAATACAAGATTTTCTAGAATAAAAAATGAAAAATTTATGGAGAAAAATCTATTTACATATTTTGAAATTCATGAAACTTTTACGTTACAATTGTAACAGAATTTTGTAAATTGTGATTCGCGGAAAACAATTTCTGACACGGTAACAGAACCTCAGTGTAAGGGATCATCAAAATCTGAAATGTTTTGTGAAACGTCTTTTTGACATATTAATTATTTTCTGAATAAAATTTGTAATTTTCTTTTAACGATGTACATTTTTTTCTTAATTCAATCTTTAAAGTTTGTATATAGTTAATTCCAAATTGACCATTATGTTCTTTATTTTCCATCATACGATGCAAATAGCCATATAGTATAAGACAAATGTAAGTAGGGTTGGTCTACCAGACTAAACAAAAGCCATCTGGTTAAATTTTTCTGCAATGCAACCAGAAACCATTACAAGCTAATTTCAACCACGAACTTATATATCCCTACAGTATCGTTTTACTAGTTCTCCAAAATATTGTTATTATGTCGAGAAGATCATTAGCCATATAAAAATTACATTAAAGAAACATTATATTCCAAGCATTGTAAGCAACAAATGTTATTTCGATTTTTTGTTATATCTTAGACGTTTTCTCTTTTTAGCATTATATTAATTCAAAACTTAAATTTTATAAAATCAGTTAAAAGAAAATTTAGTAGGAGTACCAAATAACATTTATCTTCGAAATGTAATATAACAATTGTCACGAAAAATGTTGTGTCAAAATCATACTCACCATTTTTGAGCTATAAATTTTCATTTGGTAAACGAAATTTGTGAATCATATTACCGTTTGAAAAATAAATGAAAAATGCAACTTTTATGCAAAGAGAGTATAGGTAGTATTTCGATGAACACAAAACTTTTTTTAACCAATTTTGGGAACATTTCTTTTTTTCAAAATAAGAAAAAAAAATATCACCATTTGTGAGATACTTAAAAAAAACTTCTAAAATTAGAAAAAAAAATGAAGAAACAATGAATTTAAATTTATTTTGAAGGCTTCAGTTTACTACTAACATTTGGAATCAGACACAAGGGTTTAAAAAAAACAATTTAAAAAATTTTTATTCAATTTAAATTTTGTGAAAAATTGGTTTTTAAACAAAAAAATGTAACCTGTAAATTCAACTATAAAAAACCATATTCCTTGCTTCAAAGTAAATCGATTGACTTAAAGTAACTGTACTTATACTCGATCAGTACCTATAGTCGATCACTGATAATTTAATTTAATAAAATTAACTACCCGTGAGGAAAATTGAACATGGCCCAGACCTGGCCCTGACAAGTTTTCCTGAGACTAGTTTTGGCAAAACTAGTCTTGGCCCAGACCAGTAGTGTAACGTTTTTTCCATAGAATCAACAAATTTTCCTGAACTGGGCCAGACTTGGCCCAGACTAGTTTGACTAATTTTATTTCTGGCTACACCAGGCTTGGCCCAAATTAGAAATCTAATGTTTTTTTCCTGAAAATTGCCTAAATTTTCTAGAATTTGTTATGTTATGAAAATAAAAACATTTTTAAGTTTTTTGGATAACCCTTAGAATCGGATCGACTTTAAGTACAAAAAAGTCGTTTTCTCGGCATTACATTAAAAAAAAAACCCAAAAAAGTCAATTTTTTTTTTTTTTTTTTGTTGATAAACATTAATTAATAATTTTGTAAATTAATGTTTCCTATTACATATTAAATAAACATAAAGTTTTCACGATGTTGAACTAAAAAAATGCAATTTTTATTTTCTTAAAAATTATTTAAGACCGATTAACATAAATCATTCTAATTCAGATGACCCATTATAACTTTTGAGTTAAAATCATTAAAAACTTTTCAAGACTTAATTAAAATTTTTATTTAGATTACTTCATCCTACGGAAAATTCGACATTTCTTTTCAAATAACTTTATATTCAAAATTATTTTTTCTACATACATATTTCAAAAAGATTGTTTTACTATATGTGCAGTCTCGTAAATAAAATATTTAAATTATGATAATCCTAAAAACTGAATCATTTTGTTTTATCTTGTATTTCTGGGAAAACTATATTTATCTTAAAAAAGTTAAATTAGTATTTTTTAAACACTTTTAAAAAAGATTTTCTTAAACGAAAATTATTTCTGGCCTACCTGATCAGGGCCAAAGCTGGTCCAGACTAGGCCTTCCAGATCAGATCATTCAAAGGGTTTCCGAATTTTTATTTTGGCAAATCTGATCAGGGCCAGAGCTGGGCCAAATTCGGTCTTCCATATCAGGTCAATCCAAAGGTTTACAAATTTCTATTCTAGCTATCCAGATCAGGGCCAGATCTGGACCAGATTCGGCCTTCCAGATCAGATAGTTCCAGATCAGGCCCACTTCTGGATTCAGGCTTGCCAGAAATTTTTTCCTCACGGGTACTAGTTTAATAAAGTTGATGCCAAATACTACTTCAAATATTATCTACAAGATTTATTTTTACCAATGTAATAAAACTATTAGTTAATTTTGTCTAATTGAATCATCACTGGTTGACTGTGAGAAAAATTGAACATGGCCCAGACCTGGCCCTGACCAGTTTTCCTGAGACTAGTTTTGGCAAAACTAGTCTTGGCCCAGACCAGTAGTGTAACGTTTTTTCCATAGAATCACCAAATTTTCCTGAACTGGGCCAGACTTGGCCCAGACTAGTTTGCCTAATTTTATTTTTGGCTACACTGGACTTGGTTCAAACCAGAATTGTAATGTTTTTTTTCCTGAAAATTGCCTAGTTTGTCTAAAATTTGTTATGTTTCCTGGTAGATGTTAAACAAACATAAAGTTTTCACAATTTTAAACTATAAAGAAAATGCAATTTCTATTTTCTTCTAAATTATTTAAGTCTGATTAACATAAATCATTCTAATTCAGATGACCCATTATAACTTGAGTTAAAATCATTAAAAACTTTTGAAGACTTAATTTAAATTTTTATTTATTAGTTTTATCCTAGGGAAAATTCGACATTTCTTTCCAAAAAACTTTATATTCATAATTATTTTTTCTACGTACATATTTCAAAAAGATTGTTTTTACTGTATGTCCGATTTATAATTTTTTCTGGCCTACCTGATCAGGGCCAAAGCTAGTCCAGACTAAGCCTTCCAGATCAGATCATTCCAGGGGTTTCCGAATTTTTATTCTGGCAAATCTAATCTGGGCCAGAGCTGGGCCAGATTCGGCCTTCCAGATCAGGTTAATCCAAAGGTTTCCAAATTTTTATTCTGGTTATCAGATCAGGGCCAGATCTGGACCAGACTCGGTCTTCCATATCAGGCAGTTCCAGATCAGGCCCACTTCTGGATTCAGGCTTGCCAGGAATTTTTTCCTCACGGGATATAGGTACTGATTGAGTACAGGTACCGTTACCTTATACAAAGTTTATATTTTGTCCAAAAATCAACTTATTCAAAATTAACTTATGGAGACAGTCACTGCCAAACTTTTCCAGTAGGTATCAGTACGAAGATTTAATAGCACAATAACATTTTTTGACAAAAGAATATTTTTGAAAGTCAGAAAGTACAATAAATATGTTAATACATAAAAAAAAGGTTATATCTCATACAATTTTTTAAATAATAAATATTTTCTAATGTACACTGTAAAAAGAAAGTCTTATTTTAAGTTTTAAGGCAGAAAAGCTGTCTTATTTTAAGGTGTAACATTTTTAAGACAGCTTTTGATTATTTCGTAGATTTTTCTTTTGCTTTAAACTGTGATAAAAAAAATTACAAACTTCAAATTTGCATAAAAACGTGAAGTACTTATCAATTTAAGAAGGTAAATTTGTAATTATTGTATTTTTATCTTGATTAAGATACTATATTTTTTACATAAAGTTGAGGAATAAAATGGCTTAATTGGTCGGATTATTCCTCAACATTAAAAAATCTGGTCGTTAAAGTTTTTAATATTTATTGTTTATGCAAATTAATTTCTTAAAAAAATTAATTGTTAGCGCATTTCAATTTCTCCACGATATAATGGGAGATCAGAAACAAAAACTGAATTTTTGTTAATTAAGACGGGGTGTAGAAAATATAGAAGCAGAAATGAGAAACTCATAGTTTTGGCATACCTATTCTTAAGAGCTAGTGGTAAAAAATAACTTCACTTGAGTACACTCAGAAAAAAAATATATTAACTTAAAGGTTACTTACATTTTTATTTGTATCAAAATTAACAAGTGAAAATAATTAAAAGATGCATTTCACTGCATCTAAAAAGGAAATGAACGCAATTTTAAAAATTTCACTTATATAAAAGAAAAAAGCAAAGAAAATATGACATATAAAGCTACTGAATAGATGAGCTTGGTCCCAGAGGATGTCTCATAAGATATGTATAAAATGATGAATGTCTACGATCGTTAAAAAATATTTGCATTTTACGTCGTCTTTGGATAACATAAGTGAGTTTTTCGTCATGCATATGGCAAATAGTAAGACCTGATGTTTGCGTCGTAGCGCAGATTATATACGTGTATGAGGACGATTTTAGAAGCGCTGTCAGTCGCCGACTAAAATTAATCAAAAAACAACGAGTCGATCTCCTTCTCGCAACCCGTTCTCCAAACTCCCTACCCCACCCCCTTCGCAAAACCTCTTTTCCCCTGTTCATTTCACCTTCTCAGGTCTAGCAGACGAGTTCCTTGCAAAGTGTTTACATGAAATCATCAAAACAACCCCACCACTTTTAAGACTGCTTCATGCGCAGTCCAACTTGGAAAATTAGATCTCTCAGTCTTTCTCACTTCACTTTTTCTAAATTCCAATATTCCTTTTTTCTTGCAAGATTACATCTTGATATGAAAATAATTAAAGGGTAAAGGACTAGGTATTTCCTTTTTTTTTTCATTGCACATAAGAGGATACATTCTAAATCTAAATGCACTTTTTACCATAATACTCAATAAACGCTTCGGAACTACATATTTCATTGCACCGATATTTAATATTTCCAGTAATAATACATTAGAAAAAATCCTTTAATTTTGCTTGAATAAAATATTGTAAAACTGTATAATGTAAAAACTTACTTTTACGACTGGCTTAATTGCTATGTGATTATTAATTAAATTAATATAGGTACCTATAAATCTATCTAAATCATAAACATTTTCAGATATTGATTCAGTAACATATAAATCTTTTATTCCTTTCCGTTTTTCATTTCTCTTTATACTATTTTTTTACAAAAAGTTATAAAAGACGTATCAAGATAATTTTATAACTTGACCAGTAAAGACAATTTTGCAGTCTTAAAAACCGGTTCTTAATTAGTACGTGAGGGTCGCTGCTAGAATGTCTGCACTTAACCGGAAGTAAGTATTCTAGAGTCATGATATAGAATTAGAAGATATTTTTCCATTTCAAAATAGTAATTATATAAGTAAAATCAAATTCTTGTCTGCATCGGTGTCACGACCTCCTCTTTGTTGCTGTAATCAAAGTCTGAGACGACAGACTTTACGAGTGCAGCTTGAGATGTACGTGAATCCAATTGTTTTAACTTTACTGAGTGACCACAAAACTAAAGAATGAATTTATTTAATTGAATTTTGTCATTATGCTCAGATTATATATCAAAATGTTGTAATACCAGAAAAATATTAAAAAAAAAAAAGAAATTCAAGAATGTGGAATATTATTAAATATAAAAATAAGTCTGGATGGAATTAGGTTTTGCTTAAAAATAAATATTTTCCATTTTCAAAATTTTTATATAACAGAAAATAAGGTTTCATTCTCCCCTTTTCTCAATGAATTATCTCATTTTAATGTAATATTACTATAAGTGTAAATAATTACACTGAAAAAAATGTTTAGTCATATCAACAAAAATTTTGTTGGCTAAACCAAATTTTTAGTGATAGCAACAAAAATTTGGTTAGCTCAACCAAATTTTTGTTGATATGATTAAACATTTTTTTCAGTGTATATTTTTCTCATAATGAGCCATTATAATGTTACAGTTAAATGAAAACTACAAACATTCAATACTTGGAAACATTAGAAACGATTTTGATTAATCCCTTTAATTTAAAATTAAGATAATTGTTTCCAAGTAAACAATTGTTTTCAACTTTTAGACAATTGTAACTTTTAATGACTCATTTTCTCCGAAACTTTAATCAAAAGAAGCATTTATTGCTAAGAATTGTTTCAAATTATATTCAAATTATATTATAAATTGTTTCAATTATAGAATCAGTATTTTAGAACCAGTCTAACTTGGGTGAAAGCTATGTATTGCGCGTAATTGTAAGGGTTATAATTCTATTGATCATTCTAATTATGTGAAATAATTTAATAAAAACAATTGGCGGGTCATTTTGAAATTTGTTCTCAGTGGCGACATCTCTGAGCTGTTAAGAATGATTAAAAGGTCAGCATACAGAGCAGCAATTCTTCTCGGTTCCTCGTCTCCGTTTCATAGGACACAGACTTGGTTTCGGGTGGAGGTGGAGGGGGCGTCTAGACGCAACGTCACGAGTAGGTAACTCCCCCCTACCTCGCGTCAACTCCTGCCCCCGCGACGATTCCCCACCACGAACCTTACCATCGCCATGCCGATGACGGTCGGAGCCAGAGGGTGGCGTTAGGGGGAAGAATAGGAACGATAGGGGCAAACAGGAGGCAGAGGCAAAAGAGAGAAGGAAGACAGAAGCGGGAGTGGAGGAGGAGGCGGTGAGGGTGAGAGTGACTCCGGCTTTTTGGTCAGGAATTGTTCCCGGTGTACACACGTCAAGTAAACGCAAAAGAATATCTTCTCTTCGAGATTTCCAACCAGCTTATTCAGAGCGCATTCAAGACTAATGTGTATTTTCCTTTTTTTTTTTTGGTTATAACATTCTTGTTATCAATACACTTTTTAAACGTTAAGGAGGTAATCTGGTGTGACGCGGTCAAAAAATCGATTTTTTTACATTTTTCGGAATTAAAATGTATTGAGAATATACTGGGAAAATTTCACACTAAAATTCAAAGTATTAAGATTTTTGTCCGGCAATTTATTATACTTGAAAAAATCGATTTGTCTGGTTAAAATTGCAGTACCCCCTTGCGATGCTAAAAATTGAAATATTCAGGTTTAAAATTCCAATTTTGTATGGAAAATGATAAAAAATTAAAAATTTGAACTGGAATATTTCAATTTTTAGTATCGCAAGGGGTGCTGAAATTTTAACCAGATAGAAGACATATGGGCATATCTCTGGAACATTTAACTTTTCAATAAGAAAAAATATTTTATTTTTTTTTTGTAGCACAGTATTGAAACTTTGTCTACATAAACTTCAAGTGCTAAGCTTTCAAATTATACAAATGGACAAATAAATCTAATTGTCTTCAAGAAATTATAAATTATTTAAAATTACAAATAATTTTTAACCTGTAACATAAAAATATTCAACAGGTGGTTGCTTTTTAGGATGAAAAACAGTTGAAATGAATTGCTTGATGGGTTATCATTTTTAAAAAACGATAAGTTTGTTTAATATTTTCAATATTTATAAGAATAGTAAAATATTAATAATACTACACTAGGAATAAAGGAATAAAGTTCCATTTTTGTGTGAAAATCAATCTCGAAATAAACATTAAAACTTAACCTTCAGGTTTTAATTAATGACAATTTCTGTTGAAAACATTAGAATCGGCAACTTCAGACTTAAAAATTTCTTTCTAAAAAATTTCGGTCGATTACGGTCGACCGTAATTGATAAATATTTTCACATTACCCGTGAGGAAAAAATTCCTGGCAAGCCTGAATCCAGAAGTGGGCCTGATCTGGAACTGCCTGATATGGAAGACCGAGTCTGGTCCAGATCTGGCCCTGATCTGATAACCAGAATAAAAATTTGGAAACCTTTGGATTAACCTGATCTGGAAGGCCGAATCTGGCCCAGCTCTGGCCCAGATTAGATTTGCCAGAATAAAAATTCGGAAACCCCTGGAATGATCTGATCTGGAAGGCTTAGTCTGGACTAGCTTTGGCCCTGATCAGGTAGGCCAGAAAAAATTATAAATCGGACATACAGTAAAAACAATCTTTTTGAAATATGTACGTAGAAAAAATAATTATGAATATAAAGTTTTTTGGAAAGAAATGTCGAATTTTCCCTAGGATAAAACTAATAAATAAAAATTTAAATTAAGTCTTCAAAAGTTTTTAATGATTTTAACTCAAGTTATAATGGGTCATCTGAATTAGAATGATTTATGTTAATCAGACTTAAATAATTTAGAAGAAAATAGAAATTGCATTTTCTTTATAGTTTAAAATTGTGAAAACTTTATGTTTGTTTAACATCTACCAGGAAACATAACAAATTTTAGACAAACTAGGCAATTTTCAGGAAAAAAAACATTACAATTCTGGTTTGAACCAAGTCCAGTGTAGCCAAAAATAAAATTAGGCAAACTAGTCTGGGCCAAGTCTGGCCCAGTTCAGGAAAATTTGGTGATTCTATGGAAAAAACGTTACACTACTGGTCTGGGCCAAGACTAGTTTTGCCAAAACTAGTCTCAGGAAAACTGGTCAGGGCCAGGTCTGGGCCATGTTCAATTTTTCTCACAGTCAACCAGTGATGATTTAATTAGACAAAATTAACTAATAGTTTTATTACATTGGTAAAAATAAATCTTGTAGATAATATTTGAAGTAGTATTTGGCATCAACTTTATTAAACTAGTACCCGTGAGGAAAAAATTTCTGGCAAGCCTGAATCCAGAAGTGGGCCTGATCTGGAACTATCTGATCTGGAAGGCCGAATCTGGTCCAGATCTGGCCCTGATCTGGATAGCTAGAATAGAAATTTGTAAACCTTTGGATTGACCTGATATGGAAGACCGAATTTGGCCCAGCTCTGGCCCTGATCAGATTTGCCAAAATAAAAATTCGGAAACCCTTTGAATGATCTGATCTGGAAGGCCTAGTCTGGACCAGCTTTGGCCCTGATCAGGTAGGCCAGAAATAATTTTCGTTTAAGAAAATCTTTTTTAAAAGTGTTTAAAAAATACTAATTTAACTTTTTTAAGATAAATATAGTTTTCCCAGAAATACAAGATAAAACAAAATGATTCAGTTTTTAGGATTATCATAATTTAAATATTTTATTTACGAGGACTGCACATATAGTAAAACAATCTTTTTGAAATATGTATGTAGAAAAAATAATTTTGAATATAAAGTTATTTGAAAAGAAATGTCGAATTTTCCGTAGGATGAAGTAATCTAAATAAAAATTTTAATTAAGTCTTGAAAAGTTTTTAATGATTTTAACTCAAAAGTTATAATGGGTCATCTGAATTAGAATGATTTATGTTAATCGGTCTTAAATAATTTTTAAGAAAATAAAAATTGCATTTTTTTAGTTCAACATCGTGAAAACTTTATGTTTATTTAATATGTAATAGGAAACATTAATTTACAAAATTATTAATTAATGTTTATCAACAAAAAAAAAAAAAAAAAAATTGACTTTTTTGGGTTTTTTTTTTAATGTAATGCCGAGAAAACGACTTTTTTGTACTTAAAGTCGATCCGATTCTAAGGGTTATCCAAAAAACTTAAAAATGTTTTTATTTTCATAACATAACAAATTCTAGAAAATTTAGGCAATTTTCAGGAAAAAAACATTAGATTTCTAATTTGGGCCAAGCCTGGTGTAGCCAGAAATAAAATTAGTCAAACTAGTCTGGGCCAAGTCTGGCCCAGTTCAGGAAAATTTGTTGATTCTATGGAAAAAACGTTACACTACTGGTCTGGGCCAAGACTAGTTTTGCCAAAACTAGTCTCAGGAAAACTTGTCAGGGCCAGGTCTGGGCCATGTTCAATTTTCCTCACGGGTATCATTGCAATAAAGTATTTTTTCTCAAAGCACATTCACACAATGTTAAATGGTACTCGTAAAAATATATGTAAGTACTTTTTGAATACTTTTATTTCATTTTCGTGAAGTATCACTCGTATTACGATCGTTGTCAAATTTTGCACACACGTGTTTTCTGTTATTTAAATTAGAATAGTTTTTTGAAGGCATGAAGCACATCAATTTAGTATGTCTCAAAATAATTCTAATTATTTAAACTTTTATTTTCCATAAACTATTTTGGTGTGCCAATAGTCTTATTCAAGAAAAATGATAAATAAGACGATTACGGTCGAAAAGGTTAAAAATGAGGGACAACTTTTAAAAACATATAACTTTCTTCACAATAAACAAAATATTAATTTTCATGCACAAATGTGTTCATCGTTTAATTAACTTTAAAAACATGTGTCATCTAACTAGTAATTTTTATTAATTACAAAGTTTCAACGTATAAACCATTCGAAAGTATGGTTAGGGACAAGTAAACATTGTTAAAAATCGGATGTTCAAATTGGAATAATTATTTATCTATTTAATAAATCAATGTGTAATCTTTTGGAAATAGTTCATCGTATCAAATGTTAATATTTCCAACAAAAACCAGGTAAAAATTGATTAAAATTATCAAAATATATGCAAGGGACATAAAAGTTAAAGGTTCCAGAGATATGCCCATATAAAAAATAACATTTTTTCACAATTTAAAAATTCTCGAAACATCCTTTTCTGAATCGGTCATGGGTCTCGCAAAAAATCTATTTAACCGATTGCTTTCAAATTTGGATATCTTGTTATTTACATCAATGGTTATAGTCCCTAGCAGAATCAATTAATTTGTCCAACACATTTGGTGGAATTGGACTATTGTACCCTAGACACCATTGGAGGAAAGTTCCTCATATTCCCCCACTGGTTTGGCCACTGGAGGAATGAAACCACCAGTGAAGGAATGAAATAATATTGTAAAAGAAATATAAACTACGCATGCGGAATAGTGCCTTATGATAATTACGCACGCGGAATAATGTTTTATTAATTCTATATGCGGGATACTATTTTATGGAAATTCCCCATGCAGAATTATGTTTTATAAGAATTCTGCATGCAGAATAGTGTTTTATGAAAATTCCGCATGCGGAATTTTGTTTTATTCATTCCACATGCGGAATAGCGTCGTATGAAATTTCCGCTTGCAGATTATTGTCCTATGGAAATTCCGCATGCGGAATAATGTTTTACGATAATTTCGCATGTGTTATTATCATAAGACAGTATTCCGCATAAGGAATTAATAGAACAATATTCCTCTCTAAATCTGAATTAGTAGTTTTCTACTATGAATTAGTAGTTTTCTACTCTGAATTAGTCAAATTCATGGCTCATTTTTCGCTAATTCATATAGTAGAAAACTACTAATTGAAGTAGTGAAAATTTACTTTTAAAATAAGTAGATTTTTTACTAATTTAATTAGTAGTTTCCTACTACAAAATTAGTAGTTTTCTACTAATTCTTAGTAGTTTTCTACTAAGAATTAGTAAAATTCTTACTATTTTAATAGTAGCTCACTTTTCGCTAATTCATTTGTAGAAAACCACTAATTCAGATTTAGAGAGTCCGCATGCGGAATTTCCATAAAAATTTCTTCCTGAAATTCGTTTAAAACCCTTAAAAGCAGAAAAGACACTGATGGGTTCCTTCAACTTTTAGGGCGATATTATTTCTGATGCTAAAACATCAAATTTAGCATTTAAATATTAATTAAATATATGTGACGCTCTGCGAGAAAAGGGACCTATCGCTGAGAAAGCAAACTTTAAAGGATGGACGGGCAAAGAGGTGGAAGAAAAATTGAGACGCTTAATATGCCCAAGTTTAAATCTTCATAACAAGAAAACTAATTGCAGAAATCAAATTTTTATTTTTGGAACACAAAAAGCAACTTAACAACGATCAATTGCCATAAGAAGACCAAAATAATTAATTATTAATTTTACGGGACGGTTGTTCAAAGAAAAACAACAAAAGGCGATACACTTTGTGCGCCTAGGTTTGAAGCATTATAACCAAAAGTGTAATTATTATTATTATTTTTTTTTGTTTGAAACATGAAAATGAAAGAACAACTCAAAAACTATCTTTTAGCATAAAAAAATGAAAATTGATTTTTTCCGCGATAGGTACTTTCTCTCGCGGAGCGTCACATATATGTGTCAGTGGTTGGACAAAGTTGCATGTGCACTTCGCAGAGAACAGTGATTTTCGCTCACTCGATTGCTGCGCTCGCAAGAAATCAACCTTATTGTCCACTCGTTGCACAATCTACTATTTAATAATATTTTCTTATTTATTTAAACAATTTTTAAAAAAAACAATAAGGATTTTTGAAAATTTTCTTTTAAAGTTTAACATTTTTTTTGTAATAAAAGTATATAAATGTGCTATCTACAATCACCACATCTAAAAAATAATAAGACATTAGAGATTTTTGTTTGAGATATAACAAACTGCCGCTAGCACCATGACCAGTCACCTGCCTTTTTTTATGTTTAAGGTGACAGCGCCTTACACTCAAAGACTTTAGACATTAAATATTATTAATAGTTTATCCACTAATTTTTACTATATAAAAGCTATTAATCTGGGATAATTGTGAAAAAGAACATTTTTCGCAGCGAAGATAGTAAACTTTCAATCCAAGATAGAAATATTTACATTTTTTTAAGAAAAATTGAAATCCAGGATAGAAATATTTACATTTTTTTAGAAAGTTTTCCTGTCATGCATTGAAAATTTGCTATCTTCGCCAGGAGAAATTTTCGTGTTACACGATTATCCCAGATTGCAAACTTGATAGTAACAATTATTTACTAAAGTCTTTCAGTGTACACTAGAAAAACAAAGTCTTACTTCGTTTACAGCTGAAACCCAAAATAACTGAAGATCAGCCAATTTTTCGGGTTAAAATCAGTTTCAATACATTTTATGGATGAAATCCAGTCGAATTTGAGTCTCATGTGAACAATAACACTCCAAAGTGGGCTTAAATCAAAACTACTTTTTTAGAGTGAATGCTTTCTGTCATTTTTGTTGTTTGTATAGACAAAGTTTTTGATGCACATTTGAAGAAAAAAACCAGTTTGTTTTTCTTCTTCACATACCATTTGATTTTGTGTTTAAAAAAGTTTAATTACAGTTTTTTCTTAAGTTGGTAAAATTATTTAAATTTGTGATTTAAAATAAATACTTAACGTTAGAATATTATTTATTTATCGTGTAATAATATTCTAAAGTGATTTTACAAATATTGTGTTTGTATACGAATTTTTACTGGGGTTCAAAAAATGGTCTCATGTACCCTATAAGGTGGACAGACACCAATGCTCAATGTATTTATTTTCATATTATTGATTATACACTTTCTTCAATAATTTTTTGAGCCACCTAATTGAAATTTTTCATCTTTAGAAAAATTGATATATCGATATTTTTCGATATCTTCTTACTTTGTTACTGTTAGGCTGTTAAATAGAAGTTTTTAAAAATGTTATTTCTTGATAAATACAGTAAAATGATTAAAAATTAGTTTAAAAGTTGTTTCACAATGTTTATTTTTTATTTACCACATTTTTCAGAGAGCTTTAAGAAGGTGTCCATCTTGGGGCCACTTTTCTTTTGATCGAAAATTTTAACAACTAAAAAAAATGCTTTAAAAATATTCATGTTAAAAATAAAATTTTATCCCTATGGCCATAAGTTAACTAATATATTGAACTTTCATCCGGTATAAAACATTTTAATATATCGTACTCAGTTTGGATACTACAGGATTAAATCGAAGGATCGAAGCTATGTTTATCTTGGGTCCCTCTTCCCTATAATAAACAACAAAATTTTTTTTTGTTTAACGCAAGATGTCATTTAAATATTTAAAACTTATAAAAAATTGTAATGATTGCAATTTATTACCATGTAAAAAAATTCTGGAAAAAGAATTCAAATTTAGGCGTTCACGCCAGACTACCTTCTAAAATCAATTCCAGTAAAAAACAAAAAATTAAAAAAAAAACTCAAAAACTTTTCTCTCAGCTGTGGGACCATTAATAAATTACTTAAGGCTGATCAAATCTGTGAACTAAAATTCTGTCGCACCTGATTTCAATGTTGATGTTTCTCGCTCTTAAAAGACACAATAAATTAGTAAATGTTGATTTATTAGAAATAATAAAGTGTCACAAATGGTTTAGAGAGTAGATAACAAAAATTACGTCAAATTAAAGGAGGAGTGGATTTGAAACGTAGGTAAATAGGCGAAATTTCAGAAAACTGACTTATATTTAGCATGAACGGTTCTCTTATTACATAAAAGAAATTTTTAACTTATTTTTATAACATTTTAATAATTTCTTTTTACTTAAAAAAAACAGACCATTTTTGGATATGTGTATCAACTGTATCAATGTAGTCCGTTTTAGAAAATAACTTTCTGATCGGCTTAGACTTCAGCGACAGGTACCAATAAAAACATCAACAAGTTTATTAAGTGAGAGTTCTCACTAAATAATACATGTTGCAAATTGAAGAAATGTTTAAGTTGAGATGTTTAATAAAATTATCGAGAAAATTCTATTTAAAATCATTTTATTTTTACTTAAAGAAGTAGAACCATACCATTTCCGATATCAAACAATGACCTTAATGTGGCACAGTCGCATATGTCACCTCGAATCTCTTTAATGAAGGTCAGTGAATAAATTCTATACAGTCTCGATCCGGTTTAACAACTTAACACATTTAAAGTATTTGCATAAAGTGAAAAATAATTCATAAATGTAATATAAATAAAAGTATATATTTTTACAGTAGGTATTATTTTTAACCGTTTTTTATACAATTAAATTGCGTTCCATCAAAAGTTTTAAAAAATTTTCTAATCTCATTGAATTTGTCGAGAGAAAATTTTCATTCTCTGATTTATAAAGCTATTAAAGTTCAACACTCAGCGGATAAGTCTGTGTTGTATGCTAAAGCCAGGGGGTTATTTCTATAGAAAAGAGGAAGAGAGGATTGGTATACATGGATGGAGAAAGGGGTAGTAAGGAAAGTCTAGTCATTATGCGGAAAACATTTCTGATTCTAGACCTAATATACATCAATTGTTCGTTAACATTGCAACGAAAATAAAAATTCTGAAATACCAAAATAAAAATGACTTGATGTATCCTTAGAAGTGGTATATTTGTCAAATCAATAAATTATTTGTGCCAAATAAAAATATCTTTGTCTCAGGGCCTACCAAATTTTTTATTTGATTCAAATAAAATTTTATTTGACACGAATAAAAATGTATTTGATTCCAATAAAAAAGTTAGTAAGTCATTTGGCTCTGAGTTAATCTATTTTTCTCTGATTGCATAACCATTAAATTTACAAGGGCGGATCCAGACAAGGGTTTTGGATGGGGTGATATATGGAAAGAAAGAGATGACAATATAGTATTATCTCTTTCTCTCTCATATAAATCTAAGGCTTAGGGGGGGGGGTCGATCGACTCCTTTGCCCCACGCTGGATCCGCGCCTGCCTATTTAAGATTAAATTCTTCTTCTAATAAGGATATAATATTCGTAAAATAAGAAGCATAATCTTAAAATAAGAAGCATAATCATAAAATAAGAATATTTTCTTATGAGTTTTAAGAATATACTTCTTAATTTAAGAATATGCTTTTATTTTAAAAATAATCTTGTAATTTTAAGAATATTATATTCTTAATAGAAGATTTTATTCTTACATATACACTACAAAAACAGCTGTCTTCTAAGTATCTTATTTTAAGACATTTTGGTGTCTAAGACGCAATTATTGTCTTACACTGTTAAAAATTTCTGTATTGTGCTTCACATACATGTATATAAAATTCAATTTTACATACAATTATATTAAATTTAATATACATGTATATTAGAATTCATTCAACGTTACACAGTAAAAAATTTTGTGTTAAATTTAACATTTTTCACATGTCCCAAACGGTCCACTCAAAACTTATGTGTTAATTCAACACAAAAAAATATGTTGAATTTTGTACACAAATTTTAACCTCTTATTTTACGCATTATAATAATTTAAAGCGTGTATATTTTATGCAATTACTATTGTATTTTATCTTCTGCAAGTTAAAATGAATTTTCAATAAGGAATTTATGCTTTTGCAACAAAAAAATAAACATAAATTACAGAGTTACTACTAAAAAATTTGAGGTTATGTTCAAGAATCAAATGACATTTGAAGAATGTGTAAAATCAACACACGAAAAATGTTACATTTTAACACAAAAAATTTAACAAGGACTGTTTTCTACACAAATACACAAAATTTTTAACTGTGTATGAATTCTCAGATACATGTATAGCAAATTTAATATACATTACATTAAATTTAGGATAATTTATATTAAATATAATATAATTGTATGTTAAATTGAATTTTATATACATGTGAAGCACAATAGAGAAATTTTTAACAGTGTAAAATGAGACATTTTTTGCGTCTTAGATACAAAAAAGACATCAAAATGTCTTAAAATGAGACACTTAGAAGACAACAGTTTTTGCAGTGTAGGCGCCAAGAATAATTTTTAAATAAAGAATACCGTTTTTTCGGTGAATAGACACACTGTAAAAAGAAACATTTAAAAATGCATTGTAGTCACTTTTAAGACGTTTAAAGTATCTTATTTTTCAGTTTCCATCTTAGAAAACTAATGCATTTTAAGATACTTTTGCTAACTTTTCGGAAACATCCTAAAAGTGATTACAAATGTATCTTAAATTAAGATGCTTACTCTCTTAATTTGAAAAAGCGATAAGTATACCACTGATACCAAAAAGCGTATGTACGCTGCTGAATCAGTGAAACTTCACTGATTACTCAGTGATTTTTCACTATTTCTACAGCGTATATACGCTAATTGGAATCAATGGTATACTTATAGCTTTGAAACAGTGAAATTTCGCTTTTTCATATTTAGAGATTACTTTTTGCAGTGCATAGATCTGAATAAAGTATGCTGTGCTCCCTATATGAATTTTATTATGCAGGAAATTTTCCTAAGCTGTCATGGGTGATTTGAAATATTTTCTTATATTTTCATAAAATTAATGTTTTTAGAAAAATTATTTTTTAAGTGGTGTCAGATGACAATAAGCTCTGTAATTTTTGCTAAATTCTTTTCTCCATTTTTAAGGAACATTGAAGTTATAAAAGCATCTAAAACTTTTCATAAATCAGTTTTGTCAAAAGACGTCATCAACAATAGAATTTTATTAAAATCTGAGTAGGATATTGTAAGTTGCACTTTTTAAAGTGTACGGATTACAATATATCAAATTAATCTCCTACTCCATCGCGGTTCACATTTTTCTTCGGCTTATTATTGATAAAATATTTTTCAAGAGATTGTTAATTTGTAAATTTGCACAACGAGATAACAAGGTTTATACTTATACAAAACATGCCCAAAGACACAAATTTATTATTAGTATTGGCATAACATCATTCCTTAGAATATTGTATAATATTTTTTACTTTCTTAATCTTTATTAAAAAAAACGTGTCTATAGGTACTAAGGATCAATTCGAAAAATACACTGAGAAATTAAGCCTTTTGCCAAGTGTAATAGTATTTAATACTAACCGATTTTTCGCTAATTCATTAGTAGAAAAGCACTAATTCAGGTTTAGAGAGCGATTCAATAAATATTTTCATTGATTTAAAAAAATGTTTGCAATCTTTTTATCCTTAATTTGGCATTTTCAATTAACTAAATTAACAATATTATAATAAAAATATATTCATTTAATTTCCTCATTTCCTTAATTTACATAATAAATTCCTTTTTTTTATTATTAAATTGAACGCTTATTTTAGTAAATTACTGACAGATTAAGGTGCATATGCATTCCTTTGTATAAAAAAGCTTTTGAGGTTTTCTGTGAAAAAATTCTTTATGCTTCTCAATGCTCTTTTAACACAATAGTTTCCTAAAGCAATTACAAATTATTTAACTCATACTCCTGTATACACTCGTTTGATGCAAAACTGCAAACGAGTGTAGAGCTTTAACTTTTTCTTTTTCCTGAAAGTGCTACTTGAGCGAGTAATGAAATTTTCTATACTGAGCCATATAACATCCCTTGCAAGGATATCGTTTGAAAAAAGGGTTTTCATTGATTCCAAACCAAGCCAACCGTCAGTCGATTTATGTCCATATGCAACTTCAGTCCCTTTTAACTCTTTATCATCCATAAATACGCATTGAAAAATAATTTGTTTGAATGAAACATTAATTTTTTTCGATATTATAAATAAAATAACTGTAACCGTTTCTATAATAAATGGTATCATTATGCAATGTTTCGATCTAGCAATTACTTCTTTTAAAACTTACAATTTATTTACAACTAAAGTTATTGTTGTACTTTTATAATGTTATGCTATTTAACTTTATAAATTTTTCACTCTTAGATGTGTTATTTATATTTTAAAATATATTTTTTCTTTCATTGAGACACTCACTGAGAAAAATAAGTTAGCTACTATATGGATAACTAATTTTTAGCTGTGGTAGCTAATTTTTAGCTGTTTCAGCAAAAAAAATTAGCTGTGAAAGCTAATTAATAGTTGTGTTAGCTAAAAAATTAGCTATCCATATAATAGTAATTAAAGTTAACTAAGGTAGCTAAGTCTTAGCTTTGGCTGCTAATTTTTTTTCTCCGTGCTGGTTTTGAAGGTAACTTTAAAGTTCAATAAGAAATGTATATTTCATTATTAAAAGGTGATTATTTTTATAATATTATTAAGATAGTATGTTATTGAAAAGAAATTGGACAAGTTTCCAAATAATTACACCAATTTATACCTATTTTTTGGAAGCAACAGACTTACACCCCTTCACTCATCAGACCAATTTGTCAGTTTTGCCATCGCTACTTTAATTATAATTTATTTAATGTTTTCATTAATAAATGCTTTAAATAACTACACTGTAAAAACAGGTGTCTTACAAGTGTCTTATTTTAAGACATAAGACGTTTAGAAAGCGTCTTACAGGTAGTTTTAAGACACTATCTCAATGGTTTAAAATTAAGACACCCTAAAATGTCTTAAAAGTGAGAACAAAATAAGACACTTGGTTTTAGAGTGTATCTCACTTTCTTTTTAAAGGTTGATTGTTTAGTGTGATACGGTTAGTATATTTAAAAACTACCATTAGATAATATTTTTTTTAGTCTAAACTTTTTTTAGCTGAACTTACCCGACTCTCCTCTATGTCCTTAAGTTATTGGCCCCAAATATTTTTAAACACAAAGTATAGAAAAATTCAAGATTGTGGATCCAGAATATTAACTGAAGTGAAGTATTTTGCGTTAATAGTATATTAAGCAACAAGGGGTTAAGGGCAGCCATTTGTTTACGCTGATGTTTGTGTACGAGTGACAGTCAAGGGCGAAGCCCGAGACGTGAACGAGTACACAAACATCATTGTAAACAAATTGGACTGACTTTAAACCCGTGTTGCTTACGATACTTTTTATTCCAAAGGCACAAGCTTGGTGCTTTTAAATGTTTGTAGGTTAGGGTCTAAATGCATTCACTTGTTTGACCGTATAAAAATGGCGGCCATTTTTGCCCTGTGGTGGAAAAAATGCATGGATCAGCTGTTCATTTTTTCCCTAGGGAAAAAATGGAAGCCATTTTTACCCGGTCGAACAAATGAATGCGTTTAGACCCTGCCTACAGGCATCTAAAAGCGCCATGTTTGTGCCTGTGGGATAAAAATATTATTATTTGGTGTATATTAAATGTCCTAAAATATTGAATTTTTTTAAATAAAACCTTGTATATATACCCTCAGTTTTTTCGAATTAAAAATAGTCCCATGAGAGATTTTATATGAATTAAGGTTAAGAAAATCGTGCGTGGAGGGGAAACTTAAGAGTCATTGAGGTGTGAAAGGATTTTTATCCTAAAGAATACGGACCTATCCCAATCAAAGTTTAGACTGACTCTGTGTTAATTGTTTTCAGTCACGCCACGAGGGAGTGAGTGCGCAACATGAGGTGCATACATCAAGAGTCAGGAAATGCTCTGGTTTTTTCCTTTTTTGCTTTATTTTATTTTTTCTGTTTGTAGCGAATCAAGAGAGACGTGAGGGTCGATCTTATCTTGAATAAGGATACTATCAAAGACGACATAGAAATGATGATATTCTCTCCGTGCTTTGAAAGCTTTTCAAGCTTTATGTCCGGTTGTCCCTTATTTTGCTTTCCTCGATAAAGGGTCTCTTCAGGAGAAAGAGATCTTTCGTATAAAGTTTCAGTTGTTCGATTCTCAGGATGATACAAAATTGAAATTTCCTTCTGGAGATAGAATAATATTGATTTTAGCCAGTTTACATTGAACCTGAACAATAATTTTCCGCTACTTTGTTTAATTTTTTCTAAATACAGTATAACCCGCTTAATACGATCACGTTTAATACGTTTTCCCGCTTAACATCCCGTGCGGAAAATGCCCTACTTTGCCCTATTGAAAGTAAGGCGTAGACATGGGCCTTAGCAGTTTTCCTTGTTTGAAAAAAATATGAATTAATTATTAATTAAGCAGCACATTAGCAATATTAAGGTGTATTTTTCAGTATTTACCTTTTTGATCAGAGATGAAAATAATTAAATGATTTGGATTTATAAATTATAGTTAAAGTCTCATTACTAGAGTTTGACATGGGCGACTATTGAGAACCCTAAGTAGAAAAAAACAAGAGTTGCCTCGGTAACACAACATTTTTAAGTATGGTAGTGCACGTGTTTTCTTTATCCAGAGACGAAAATACTAAATTAATTTGGATTGATAAATTATAATTTATTTCACCTTACTAGATTTTGACATGGGCTTCTATCTAGAACCCTAAGTAAGGAAAACTACTAGCTTCCTCGGTAACGACATATTTTGAAGTATGATGGCGTGCGCGTCGCGACGTTCGAAAGTGGGAGTTTTCTTTTTGGTGGTCTTGAAATTTTGAATATTAAAAATATTTTTCAATAATAAACTGAGTTAAAAAATATTTCCGTGTATTCCTAAATCCGTTATTTATTTTGTAAATATTTTGATTGACCTGCTTTAAATAATTGTAATTATATTCCAATAAAAAATGAATAATATTTATTTTACATCAACATTATTAAATATCGAGGTTTGCTGGCAACCCTGCATCGTTGATCGCGTCCATTTTACGTTGATTCACGTCTATTTTCGAGAGAAATTCAACTGTTCTGAAGCTGTATAAGTATATTATAATATTTAATGTAAATTCTTTTATATCACCCTAAGAATGATATAAACTTGGCAATGAATTCTTCAAAAGGTAATTTATTGTATTTGTTTAATTTTAAATTAACGACAAAATTAACGTTTCTCAGTTTAACCTCTTGACATAACCTCAATGTAAATAATAGTCTTTAAAATGATGTTTTCTTTATTATATTTGTTCATTACTTAATTATCTATATATGACATAGACAGTGAAAAGGGGGCTTACGTGTCAAAAAATAGTTTTTCATTTTTATTTACGATTCTCATAGATTTGTTGACGCTCTTTCACGTGGTGTAAACTAAAAAAAATTTTTTTTAACACGTAAGCACTCTTTTCACTGTCCAGGTCACATATAAATATTAAACATCGTATACATTAACTTTAAAATTTCTTTCTACATTTTATAATTTATCGATTTTAAACATTTAAATAGTAAATTGATCCTTTAAGAAATCTTTCAAACGTTCCTAACCTAAAAAATAAGTGTTTGTCGATTAATTTAAATACTTATTTTACTTTATTGTTATTCATTTAACAATTTATTTAATAATTTATAGCATTGTACTAATAAAAACTTGTAATTAACTAATAAAATATCAAATAGTTTAACGAACAATATTTCCAGAAAACTTCAATGTTTTCTCGATGTTGAAAATTTACGATTTGTCTGCCATTTCTATAATAAAATTATTCTTTTAAAAATAATTAGCAATTATTATTTATGTATTTAATACGTTTGTGTACTTAAATAAAAAGGATTTATAATAATAATTTTAGAATTGGAAACTTATCTTTGCTAAATATATAAAATATTTTCAAAAAGTTATATCTTGCAAAATATTTAAAGATAAGGTTGACTTTCTGGGCTAAAATTTATTTGTATTTGATAAACTATTTAAAATTTATTCTACATTTTCGTTGACGACAAAAAAAACTTTATAATCTTGTACTCCATTTTACGCTCATTATTTAAATGTAAAATAAGAAAAAAAGTTTTTTAAATTTATTGTCGTATTTTCTTAAGACCAAAAATGTTTTTTTTAAATTATATATATTTGTTTATGAACTTTAGAATCACTCAAACTTGGTAACTTCCAAGTTTTAAGTGCTATAAAACCTTTTTTTAAATAGGACGTTTATATAAAAAACTGGTAGAGCCCTGACTAGGTTTCCACATCAAGGGCGTTGATGTGCAAAAGCGTTACAGCCTTGTAAGGCGCTAGCCAGTTTTCCTGACAAGGGCCTTACCAGAGATAAGGAAAACTGGTAAGGACCCCATGAGGCCCACATCGTAAATTCCGCACGGGTATAAGACGCTCATATATGATAGTCCCTGCAATTATAGACATTTTTTCATTCTTTTTATCACGTTTAATACGATTTGTTTTCCCGCATATTACGCCATCGCAGATCTAAGGCCGGTAGAAAATCTTTTTCAATGTTTAATCTAGAACCAAAACCAAACATTTTTATGAATTTGCAACTCATAAGCTAGAGAAGTACGTAGGGGATTT
Source organism: Ganaspis brasiliensis (assembly GCA_037103525.1). NCBI lineage: Eukaryota > Metazoa > Arthropoda > Insecta > Hymenoptera > Figitidae > Ganaspis > Ganaspis brasiliensis. Next base: position 3,796,769 of record JAZKLR010000009.1, on the reverse strand, counting down.
TGAAAAGAAAAAACGGTTTTTGTGAAAATGATACACATTTGAATCAAGATTTTAAGTCATTCGGTAAAAAATCGATAGAAAATTGTTAATAATTTTTTCCCTTTTTTACCAGAGAAAAACCCCTACGTACTTCTATGAAATAAATTTTATCATGTAGCTACATACCAATTTTTAAGTTAATCGATCAAAAATTGTACTAAAATTTTTTTTTCGATTTTCTGAAAGGTTCACAGTGGTCTAACCCCTTAAGTGACAGCCCGAGTCGAAATTTTGAAGCTACTTTGAAGCTCATGAGGAACTTAAGCTTCTATTTAACGACTTCTTAATTTTTAGCCTCTTCTTTACTTCTAATAATAATATTTCCTTCTACTTTACGTCTATACACATGTTTCATTTTTCCAATCATTAAAATTAGCAGCTCTTTTAAAGCTCCACATTCCCAGTTATAAAGAAATGAAAATTTTTATTCTACTTTAAACCTGCAAGTGAAACTCAGTCATTTTTTCCATTAAAATATACTTTTTTATTTAACATATAAGAAAAACGGGAGTTAAACTAACTTTTTCTTCAATTATTGTTCCTCTGATTAGCCCTTAAGAGGAAAAAATTTTAATCTATAACCAAAACCCAATAATTTGTAAAATTATTATTTTTTCAATATAAAAAGTAAACAAATTAAAAAACTACTACTTGCTAGGTGTTTTTAAATGTTATGAATTAACAATAATAAATTGTTTCAAAATATAAAAATAATAATTTATGGTCAATAATTTTTATTTTTCTAACCAGAGCCCAGTAATTTGTAAAATTAGGAAAAATTTGTATTTTCCTGGGTGTATTTGTAAAGAATTAGTAATTACTAGCAATAATTTGTTTAAAAAATTAGAATCAATTAAAATCAAATTAAAAAAATGTATATAAAAAGTCCAGAAAAGAAAATTAAAAATCCTTCAGAAAAAAAAAGTTTGGGCAAATTAAACCAAAAACATTTTTATAATATTACACTGAAAGCAAGTCCAACAATAAATTTAGAAAAATAAAGAAAATCTAAAAATTCTATAAAAGAATAAGAACTAAGTTTGCAAAAAACCTCGCAAGAACTATCCAAGATTTAAAAACAAATTGAATAGGTGCATTAATAAAAAAATAAGCGTATTTATTTTTAAAAATATGAAAAAATTTATGAAACTCAACGAAATAATAATAAATAATGATTATTATTTATTATTTATAATTTATTTATCAATAAAATAAAATGACAAATACAACAACAAAAAATATCATTAGTAAAAGGAGAAAAAATCTTTAAATTTTGTAAAAATAAGAAATTATAAGATAAAATTTAAACAGTTTCGAAAAAGAAACTGAATTAGAAACTAAAGAAGAATTACAAATATTGTAAGATTTAAAAAAAGGATTATTGTGAATATGAAAAATAATTAATATTATTTAATTATTTTGCATTAACTAATGTGTCTTTAAATTTGAATTAATTGACATTTAAAAGTTTGAAAAAATTGGAATATGAGTTTATTGACGTTTGGAATTTATTTAAATTATAATGACCTAAAGATATAAAAATTTGATATTATTTTTTGCTATCTTCATATCAAAAATTTGTAAATCGTAGGTATTTTGATTATCTATATTAGCCCAATTATTTAAATTTTATAAAGATTAAAATATTAAAATTGAAATTTTTAAGATTTATCCACAAATTTGTGGTTTTTTTTATGGTTTGTGATTTTTTACATGCAGTATTAGACATCCGGAGAATTGTAAAGTTTTTTTTTTATTTAAATCATGATTTTAATGCAAATGCTTCAATGATTTAAATCAATATCAGCCTGTAACTTGACAATAATAAATTGTTTAAACAAATGAAAAATACATAAAAATCTCCGTAAACATTCAGAAATTGGCGATATGTAACAATTTTGTTGAAAAGTCCTAAAAAACTATTCGTAATTTGTATCATAAGGACTCTGAGAAAATTAAATATTAAGTTCATAAGCGTCGGTAGCGTAGTGGTTAGTGCGTTAGATTATAAGTGCGTAGGTCGTTATGTCGTGGGTTCGAATCCCCACTTGCGTTATAATAATTTATTTAGTAAGTTTAGACTATTTCCCGCTTGTGTGTATTAAGTGTGACGAATTCTAAAAGCGCATGAATTTTGAATATTTATTTTATATTTTTTTTTATAATTTCATTCATATTAATTTCAGTTTTATTCGCAAAAACAGATTCTTTCTTTGTTTAGACTTTAGAAGATCAATAAAAATGGGGTCTTGAGCGTTAAAAGAGGCCTTAATATAGTTGAATATTAGCTTCTACTTTAACGCTCTCATCGCAGAAACAGGAAATTTCTTCCAATAATAGCACCAAAGTAGAAGCTAAATTGTATTGAATTTGCTTCTACTTTAAACCTCTATTTCCTAAAAATTTTGGACTATGTAGCGTTAAAGTAGCCTCAAAATTTCGACTCGGGAGAGCAGGTGATATTCAAAAATTAAATTACATTGAAAATATTATTATTTCTGATTTATCAAAGTCCTTGGCAGAAAAAAAAGATTATTTTAAATAATTTCTTAATACTTTGTAATTATATTGTAATTCTACAGAATCGTATTAACCGAGTTTTACTGTAATTATTTGTAAAAGTGACCAAAACATCAAAAGCGAAATAAGTGGGACTAAATTCAACAAAGTGTGAGCCCTTTTTAGATGGACTTGTACACCTGTACACAATATGTATAGAATTTTATCAAAGCTCGAGAAGGTACAAAGTTAACAAAAAAGTTTTGTATATCTGCTGGCAATTATATAAGCGTGAAAAATATAGTTGCCGGTGATCACGTTTTCCAGATGCGTGTCGGATGCGTGGGTAATGTTGAATGTTGGCTAGACTGCACCCCCCAACCGAGAGAAGGTCGGTCGGATCGAGAGGGTGAGACTATAGGGTGGAGGGGAATTGCAAACAGAGAACGCGCGCATAAGAACAGAGAGGAATAGATTCCCTATGTAATAGACAGAGTGAGAACGGGAGAGAAAAAGAGAAATTGAGAGGGTTGCCAGTCAGAGGTAGGGAATAGGCTAGACACGCTTCAGACGGCTCAAGGGGCTGCGGGGGGCAATTTAACCATTGGCGTAGAATTTCTCTCTTGTTGCAAAGAACCTCGACTTTCGAGTCTTTCTTGCCTTTTCCGGGCGTCACAACCACCTGAATATTACGTCATCAAGTGACGGTTGAATAAGCATTTTATTTATTCATTCATAATTAATATAAATGGTACTTTGATTTTCGAACTTTGAGCAACTCAAGTTTTAGGATGTGCAACGAATTTCCTATTAAGGCTGTCCACCCTAACAAATAAATGACTCCTTTTACATTGTTTTGGATAAAATTGATAATATAAGTCTTTTTAAACCAAGCAGACAACTTTATTCCAGTCAAAAGAAACATTTTGTGATTGAACTAAACAACAAGTGTCAATTTTGAGCCAGTATCATTTTGACACAAGAGTTATTTTAAAGATTGTTATATTGTATAGAATGGAAATGTTATTTTGTACAACTGCTAAATGTTATTTTGTACATTTTGAAAAATGAATTTTTTATTTTGTACAATTTTTTAAAAAAGCTAAAAACCTTCGGGATTGCAATTAAATACAGTTTTTAAATAAATGTACAAAATAACAAATTCATTTTTTAAAATTGTACCAAATATCATTTAGTAGTTGTACAAAATAATATTTTCATTCTGTACAATATAACAATCTTCAAAATAAGTTTTGTGTCAAAATGATACTGGCTCTCAATTTTTACTTTAGAAAACGAATATTGAAAGAGTAACAGCTAGAAAAAAAGCAGACATATAAAAGAATTTTTATTCCTCATATACTTTTTAATAAGATATTTCAAAACGTAAAAGATTTATTAAATTATAACATTACAATTTACTAACCAAAATACCTTATTTATTTGTTTTGATTTATTGATATTTGCAATTTATTTGCATGTCATTTATATTTCAATATTAATTTAGAAAGTTTAGTTCAAACCTTTATATTTATATGTATAATACAATCCGTCTCGAGACGAGTTTTCTGTCGTCTTCTTTTTACGTTCTTTTGAAATGATACAGTTGCCTTTTAAAGGCTCTCGAATTCCTTTAATAAATTTGACACTATATATAAAATTTTGACATAAAAACTAGTAACAAGCAATTCTAAAAATAACCATAATAATTCTAAAAAATTGAACCAAGAAAAGAGAAATTTTTTTAATAAAAAGATATAAGACAAATAAAGAAACAATTATAAATTTCTACAACAGGTTGAATCCATTTCAAACAGTATGCAGTCCAACTAACTTTAAATTGTAGATTTAACTGCCGGTAAAATATGTTATTCTACACTAAAAATAAAAAAATACGTATTTTTTTATTTTGGATAAAAGTTTTTTTAACGAAGCTAAGGGCACTTGAATTTTAAATGGTAAAACTCAAAATAAGAGAAAAAAAATTTGTTTCACTTGCAATTTTTTTCCTAATTAATACACTGCAAAAACTGCTGTCTTCAAAGTGTCTTATTTTAAGACACAAGACATTAAGAAAGCGTCTTACGGTTATTTCAAGCTATTTCATTAGTTAATAATTTTGAAAGATGCTTTCTCATTGGTTTAAAATTAAGACACCCTAAAACGTCTTAAAAGTGAGGACAAAAATGTCTTAAAATAAGACACTAGTTTTTACAGTGTATAATCAAATTTTGCTTCTTGGATCTGCTAGGTGGTCTTTGCTTTTTCAAAATGTAGTTGGAATTTTTAAAAAGCTTAAAAAATAAGAAAATTATAGATAATTTTACAAAAATAAATAAGGTACATTTTCTCAAAAACCTCACCTTTTTTTTCTTTGAAATTTTGACCATAAATTATTATCAACATAAGCAAATATTCTTATAAGTTTCAAGCGTGCTAAACCATACTGTCAGCCAGGAGAACTTTTTTCAAAAAATATTTTTTCATTCCACAGGCACAAAAATGGCGCTTTTAAATACCTGAAGACAGGCATTGAAAGTCGTTCATTTATTCGAACATATGAAAATCGCGTCTATTTTCATATGATCAAACAAATGACCGACATCCAATTCCTGTCATCAGGTCATCCTGTCATCACAAACAAAGCGCCTTGTTTGTGCCTTTGGAATAAAAAGTATCGTAAGCAACATGGAAATAAAGACAGCCAAATTTGTTTACATTGATGTTTGCGTACTCGTATCGTCTCGGGCTTCGCCCTCGACTCTACTCGTACTGCAAACATCACTGTAAAAACAGGTGTCTTACAAGTGTCTAATTTTAAGACATAAGACGTTTAGAAAGCGTCTTACAGGCATTTTTAAGACACTATCTCAATGGTTTAAAATTAAGACACCTCAAAATGTCTTAAAAGTGAGGACAAAATAAGACACTTGTTTTTAGAGTGATCAACGTAAACAAATGGCTGACTTTATGTCCTTGTTACTTAATATACTATTTATTCAAAGTTTGTGATTGTTGGTATGCAAATTTAAGAAAAAATGAAATGCAATTAATTCAACTGAAGTAAGTTCTTTTATAAAATCAATAATTAATGCACACTAACACACTCAAATTTTTGTGTAAAAAAGAATATTTCGAAAAAAAATTCCCCTGGCTGACAGGGTGGTTTAGCTCTCTTGAAATTGATAGAAATATTTGCTTATGTTGATAAGAACCTATGGTCAACATTTTAAAGACAAAAAAGGTGGAGTTTTTGAGAAAATGAATTTTACTTATTTTTGAAAAACCACCTTTAATGTTGTTAGTTTTAAAGCTTTTTAAATATTTCAAACTGCATTTTGAACAAGAAAAGACAACCTGAGTCAGTTTAATTTTTTATTAAACGCATAATTTATATTAACAAGAGCAACATTTTTTGAAGTAAATATTTTAGAACAACTTCTAATAATACGCTAATTGTTTAAAAAATGTTTGTATATGTTATAAACTAGACTGTAGACGAAATATGTTTTCTTCGTTGGTTTTCTTAATATTTAGCAAATTAAATCCATCTGTTATTTAATATTTGTAACTAATTAGTGGTTAAACTTACGAAAAACTATTATAAATTAATTATTTTGTTAATTTATAAACAAATTTTATAAACAATTTTTTTTTCCGGTTCCTATTTTCAAAATTAATGAAATTTTGTGCACAATGTACAATATTATTGCTGCAGATAATTTCAGGTTTCTTATTGTTTAAACAAACGTTAATTAACAAATTTCCTGTATTGATTAATTTGATATTTACCTATCAAAAATACAAACAATTTTTAAAAAAGGAAACGACGGTTTTACATTAATGAAGACATTTGAGTTATAAAATAAAATGATTTTTTTTATTTAAAGCTATCGTCAAACATGTTTAAACATTTGGAATTAGACTTTTATGCTTAAATTAAATAACAATTATATTCGAATAATAGGGGTAAAATAAAAGCAAAATTAAAAGCTATTATAATTTATATAATAAAAGTATAATTTCATTACACTCTCTAAATCTAAATTAGTTAAAAATAACTAATAATTAGTAAAATCGTGCCAAAGTTTATATTTCAGTAATTAGTTAAAAATAACTAATTATTAGTAAAAAAATGACTAATTGTTAGTAAAAACCTAACTAATAAATAGTTAAAATACGACTAATTGAATTAGTAAACAGAATTTTACTAAAACATTAGTTATTTTGACAAAACCTAAAAATGAATTTGACTAATAATTAGTTATTCTTTACTAAATGATTAGTAGAAATATAATTATTTGAATTAGTGACTGAGTTTTTTCTTTCAAATTAGTTATTTTTAACTAATTCAGATTTAGAGAGCAGGTTTATTAATTATTCAAAACATATAAAACAAAAAGATAAATAAAATATAAAAATTCTTTATAAAATTGATAATAAAAATGAAAATAAAGAATAGTTCTTAAATTTTACAAAAAATTATGAAATTAATTTAGTATCGAAAGAAATAAATACTAAAACGACTTCAAAAGTAAACAAGAAATTTGTCAATTAAATAAAAAAAAGTAAAAGTACTTTTTTTAATTAATGTTTGTTTCAACAATAATAAACCTAAAAATTAATTAAATTAAAAATAACTTGTCATCCCGTTAATCATGAGAAAAATGTAGAAATAATGTTATTAACTTCTTTATAACGATATGAAGAAAATGCATTGTTCATAAGATTGTCTAGTTTATAACTTATACAAACATTTTTTAAACAATTAGCTTATTATTAGAAGTTGTTCTAAAATAATTACTTCAAAAAATGTTGCTCTTGTTAATATAAATTATGCGTTTAATAAAAAATTAAACTGGTTTTAATAAGAAAACATTTTTTTTCCTGTTTAACATTTAATAAATAAATGAAAACAACTATTTTTCAAAAAGTAAAATAAGGGGTGTTATGCAGAATTTTGTTACCTTTAATTTAAAAAAAAAACATCTAAATTGGGTAATATTTCTGGGCGCTATGTTAATTTTTCCACGGACGCTTTTTTTGCCCCACTGTGGCGGCAGCGCCAGCGCAGCGGCCGCGGCAGTTCGAATGCTTGGACGCCGCTCTTTAAAATTACGCCATTTGCTCAATTTTCAAAGGTACTAAAATTTTTTTTTTTTAAATGAAAGTGCAGAAAACACAGATTTATGCTGTTTTTAAATTTTTTTCATACCTGCCCCAGAAGTTGTAAAAAATTTCAATTGTTTAATTAATTAACAATTTATTTTGCATAAATAATTACGAATTTTTAAAATTCTGATCGTGATTAATAGAGGCACTATTTTTTTATGTCTCTACCAAATATTATTCAATTTTATCAAAAAACAGCTGAGCAATTGACAATTTCGTAAAAAGGTGCTTTAAACTTTAATTGTTTATAACTAATTGAAAAATTAAAATTTTTAAAAAAGCTTTCCAGGAATGTTTTTGTACCACCTGGCTGTAATAAATTATGTATTTCTATACATAAAGAAGTAAATCAAATTTGAAAAGTCAGTTTTAGGTGGCCCAGTTCAGAAAATTTCACTCCCTGAAAGATCCAAGAAATAAAATTTGGTTATATTAATTGAGGAGCACTTTTTCAAAACGTGATAAATCCATTTTCGAAAAAAGTTGAGATAATCACAAATTTAACATATTAGGAACCTTACAAATCGATTTGTCACTGTTTAATTCAAGAAAAAAAATTTATTATCAAAGAATTTTCAATTTAAAAAAAACTTTGACTTAACCAAGATGATTTAAAATTTTAATTTTTTTCCTAGAATAAATTACAAAAACCTTTAAATTTCTTAATTACTATAAACTTTAATTGAAAATAAATCTCCTTAAGTGCAAAAAGCATTCGTATATAAATAATTTCGTATATTTTTTCTACTTTATAATTAAATCTAGGGGTTAGGTGCGAAACTGCATTTGTTTAATTTTCTCGAAATAACAAAATGTGGATTTATCAACTTTTGAAAAAGTACTCCTCAATTAAGAAAAAAAAACAAGTGAAACAAATTTTTTTCACATTATTTTAAGTTTTACCATTCAAAATTGAAGCGCTCGTAACTTGGTTAAAAATAACATTTATTAAAAATAAAAAAAAATACTTGTCCTTTTATTTTTCATATAAAATAACATATACTTTAGCGGCAGTTAAATCTACAACTTGAAGCAAGTCGGCCTGCATGTTTTGAAATGGATTCGACCAACAACATAAAGTCAACCAAAAATAGATATTTCCTAAAAATAAAAAACAAGAAACTTGGATTAATCAAACACAAATCATGGAAATAAGAGATAAGCTATAGCGGAGCAATAAAAATTACGATCCATCTATGATTCTGCTCCCAAGAGATAAACTGAAAACCAAACGATCTATCGCTGATTCGTGACAGTGAGATACTCTTTCCTTCCGGATGTGGAATAAAAGTATGAACAGACAGCAGACAGACAGAAGGACAAGACAGGCAGGATATACTTTTGCCAAAGTTGCGTTGACTCAAGTGGGCAGGAAGAGCATCGGAATGAAGTGCTCGAGAAAGCAAAAGAGGAAAACGCTTGTGCGGTCATGCATGCCACTTACGCTATTGTTCCTCCCCCTTTTCACATCCGAAGTGAACATTCCCGTGATCCGAATGCATACTTTTGTGGACAAAACCACAGCCTTTATATCCGATTGTAGATTACAATAGAAATTCTACGCATCAACACTAATTTAAATTTAATTTCCTCCTTGTGGTGACTATAAATTTATAATTTTAATGCTAGAAATAGTAGAGAGCAACCTATAGGACAGTAGGCTGGTGCTAAGACGGGCATTATCTTTAAAACAGATCAAATTATGCAAGAATTATCAATCTAGATAATTATGTAGTTTCAATACGTAATTTAAAAGTATTTTTATTGTTCTAATGTCCTCAAAACCATAAAAATAATTTAATTTCTGTTTTTTAAACTTTATTTCAATAAATTTTCGTAAATAATACATCATTATATCATATATTCTACTCGAAATACCTTACTCTCTAAATCTGAATTAGTGGTTTTCTACTAATGAATTAATTAAATTAGTAAAAAAATCTACTTTTTTTAAATGTAAAGTTTCACTATTTCAATTAGTAGTTTTCTACTAAGAATTAGTAGTTTTCTACTAAGAATTAGTAGTTTTCTACTATATGAATTAGAGAAAAATGAGCCACGAATTTGACTAATTCATAGTAGAAAACTACTAATTCAGATTTAGAGAGTAAGCAACTGTAGAGGTGAATTTCTAAAAGGACTCAACTCGGATTTTTTTCAAATTTCACTTTTTTGCATTATTACATATTCATTGACGTTTTCTCAACAAGAAAACTTCATCCGAGATCATTTTAGCGGAAAGGAAACGATTTGTAATAAAAAAATGTTATTTAAAAAAGTTTTTTTTTTTTAAATGTTGAATTGTTTTTGAGTTTAAAAAAATTGTTACATTTTAAAAGTAAATAAATAAATTGTTTCTTCATAGTAAAACGCTTTATTAATATACTTTTATGATTAAAAAGATTAAATTTTTTTCATTAATTTTGAAAAGGGATCAACGCTGACAACTACAATATCAATTTTCTCCAATCCACGGTCATTAAGGACAACTATTTTATCATTTTCTCATATAACATAGCATCTTGTCTCTATGAAAAAGAGCTGGACTCTTTTAATTAAAGCTCCGTTTAAAATAAGCAGTTTTTAGTGTCTCCTGCAAAATTTCGAAACATCGAGTTGAGCCCTTTTCGAAATTCACGATCCAATTGTAATTGATCAATGTTATTTATTCACAAAGTGTCAGACAAACTAGCTGAGACTGGCAAAACCCACTTTTTTCCAATACCAAAATTAATTATCTTTTAAACAATTTTAAAATGTTTCATAAATAGAAATGTTAAATAATAATGTATTAGTGCATTACTTTACCTTTTTAATTTATTAACTGTACATTTTTTGCAAGCAGGGCACAACTTACAATTAGGCGTATTTCCCCTATACTTAAAGCAAGAGTCAAATATATGCATCATTAAGATTCTACTCTCTTATAAAATGCACATAACACTAAACGCCTTGCTCTTGTGATTGTAAAAAGATATTTCACAGGGGCTGTCATTTTGTACAATTAATTTTCGTATTGGCACGCACAAGAAATTGCAGTCCATAATTTTCAAGAAATCGATTCTTCTTAAGGTATACATAATTTCGTTAATTTATTATTTAGAGTGTCTATTTTTAACACAAAAAACAATAAAACATCATGGAAAATTTTATTCTAGTAAATTGAATGTATATTTAAAATAATCTGAAACATTCCTGTTAGTATAAGAACAATTGGATGTTCCGCTGTAAAAATTATTACCAATTCAAACAAAAAGTACCATTTTTTTTAAATTGAAAATCCGAAACTTTACGATAATCTGAATCAATTAAAAATAAGTAAATAATTAGGGCCGACAGAACAAATTTTTCCGGGGTGTGGAATTATTAAAGAGTTGGTGGTGGGGGGGGGGGGGGAGGTGAGAACAACAAATTAAAAACATTTCACTCTAAAAACAAGTGTTTTATTTTGTCCTTTATTTTAAGACGTTTTAGGGTGTCTTAATTTTAAACCATTGAGAAAGCGTTTTAAAAATAACCGTAAGACTCTTTCTAAACGTCTCGTGTCTTAAAATATGAAAATTTTTACAGTGTTGTCATTGCCCAGAATAGGGCTACGCACATTCTCGAAAAAATGAAAAATTGTTTGAATCTTCTCGCTATCGTAACGGTCTCTGTTATGTTTCGTTTACTTATTCGTATGTAACAATATAAACACGTATTTAAAACTATTCAATACAAACTCTTAATAAACAAAACACATTAATAGACACTAGACACTTTCACATTAAACACATTTCTGTTAAACACTTAATAAACAATACACAATAATAAGCACTATTCATTTTCACGTTATACATATTTCCGTTCTATTTATTAATAACTTTTTAATAACTTTCAATACAACGCACTGAATTATCTCTCGTTTCGTTATAACTCGAAAATTTTGTCTCTTTTCCTGAAACCATTAACCCTTATTATGCAAGGGTTCGCTCAAACAATGATGGTCTTAGCAAGTAATTCATTGTTTGTATTTAAAAATAGAATTTAAATTTGAAGAATATTTGTATAATGAGGTAAAATTTCAGAGAGAGAGAGAGAGAGAGAGAGAGAGAGAGAGAGAGAGAAAGAGAAATTTAAATCTAAATTTAAAGAGTTTTTAATGAGGTGAGAGTTTCCTTTTCCGTTAAATTTTAACTCTTACCTTCTCTCTCTTACCAAGGAAGCCTGTATAAGAGTTTCTTTTTCCGTTAACTTTTAACGCTTTGCCTTCTCTCTCTTAGTCACGAAACCAATATGAGAGTTTCCTTTTCCGTTAACTTTTAACGCTTACCTTCAGTGCAGTATATTACATAGGATTAATATAAATATATTAATAGTCAAATTATTTTTAATAACATTGAAAATAAATTAAGTTATTCCAATTGAATGAAAGCAGAAGGGTGTGGGGGCAGACTATGACGTCATCTACCGGTCCATTCGTGGTTGTTATGTAACATTTCAATGTCACGGTCGCCTCAGTCACCACATTACCTTTCTCTCCCCTTTTACTCGTCTTTCTGCCTCATCCCGTCAAATCCAACCCTCTTTTCTCCAGAATGTTTCTCCCCTTCTTCCTCTTCCTACCCTTTCAATCTCAAATCGACTTTTCTCCTCAGATATCTGACAGGCTCAGGGCCGCAGACAACCAAATGACAAGTAAACTGACTCACAAATACAATGAATTGGTAACATACATCACACAATGAATTATTATCAGTCTCACTCAGGAAAAACCGAATTAATATATTAAAATAGAATCGAAACATGAATTAACATTTAATATTTTCTTGGTCTTCTTCTATTCCCCATCTCATTCTTTCTTTCAAATAAATGGGATATCCGTAATTTATGAATTGAAAGATTTACTGCCTGTACAATAAGGGAAATTGAAATAAAGATTTATCGACCCCTTTTAATTCATTATTTTTTTTCTTTTTTAGGAGAAATGTGTCTGCGCACGACGTCTACATGTGTAACGCCACCGTTTTGCATTGGCAGACAATTAATTCAACAGATTTTTCAATATTTTTAAAAAATTATAGGAAGTTAACTATTATGTGTATTATTGATTTACACTAAAAAAAAACTGTAATGAATTATTTCTATGTAGATAACATGTTTAAACTAAAAAAATTATTTTTTGTCAATCATTTACTCATAATAAAATAAAATTAAAATTCGAAACAATGTTAAATAAAGATTAAAACTTTTTATGTTAATTAAAAGATGTGCCGCACTTTTGAAAATTAGTATCTCTTTTATCGACTACGTTACCAACGAGTTTTGGGAATGAAAAGAAGGCGCTTGTTGTGTAAGGGGTTTAAGGGCGAAGGAGGAAGAAAGAAGAGATGAAAATGTCGGTGGATGCTGGGACAAGATGAAGTGAAAAGGGGAGTCGTCGATGATGTGCTTCGGAGACTGGCAGATACTTTATTCAGAATTTCACAAAATTTCCCCTATACTTAACGTTCATTAATAGAAGTACCTGTTCAACCAGACAAAATGAGAAATCCATAAAAATTGTTTACCTCATGTAATCAGTTAAATATTTATAAATAATGATATACACTCTTTAAATCTGAATAAGTGAATATGCACTTATTGTAAGTGAAAAGTCGTCCATGAAGAAAAATAAGTGCATATGAGCGATTCCATGTCAAATTTACAGTCTACATTTTAAAATCGATTAAATCTGTTTTTTATTTGTTCCTTATAAAAAAATATTAGATACGTAGGTATTTTTTTATTTTTTTATAAGAGGCCAAATTTTCGAGTTATAAATTTTCAAAATTCTAGATTTTTAAAAATAGACCTTTTTTTAATCACATATAACTCTGAACCTATTGAATTTAGAAAATTTTTGACAATACAAAAAAAGTTAGGTTTATCTTCAACTTTTAAATAATGTTTACAAAAAAGAAAAAAATATATATTTTTTTAAAAAAACACCAGTTTTTAGAAACAAATTCATTTTTTTAAATTCGGACCCGAATAACAAATTATTATTTTTCATTTATACATACCTCGAAATGTCAAGAACATTTTACAAAAAGATTACGGTTGGCTAGAAGAGTATTATTAGTTTAAATTAATTTTCAAACTCTAGCTGTTATATCTAAGTGCTGTACTGTGCCTGTTTTTGTTATATTAATTTGATTTGACATTAAAAAAAAAGAAGAGATGCAGCTGAATTCAAGTTAAAACAATTTTTTTCAATTTAAATCTGGCATAGTACAGCACTTAGATATAACAGCTAGAGTTTGAAAATTAATTTAAACTAATAATACTCTTCTAGCCAACCGGAATCTTTTTGTAAAATGTTCTTGACATTTCGAGGTATGTACACTGAAAAAATATGTTTGTTAAAATCAACTATTTGTCTATAGTTGAAGCCATTTTAGTTAAAATGACAAGGATTCCAAGTTAAGCTTGCAATCGAAGCAAAGTTAGTTCTAATACACATCAAACTTGTTTGTTTGTAATTCTTAAAAACGGGGGAAAAAATTGTCAATCAGCTAAAAATTTACAGTTTTCTATAGTGCAAATGAGTAAAGTTGTATTACATAATCTTAAAATAATACAAAAGTATACATTAAACTTTTAATAATGTTTTTTGAAAATGTCAAATCAACATAACCTTCAAATATATGACGGCCACAACTAAGTCATTTACCGTAACCACTAATGTTTTAGAGATAGAAAATATTAATATTTTATGAAATAATAGACTTTCTGAGTAATAAAAACAGTCGGTCCCACAATTTCTGATGTTCAATATAATATAATTTCTAATTTCTTAGACTGAAAATTATCCTTGTATTTTAACTAGGCTTCCCTAGTTGGCGCCTTAACTAACAAGGAAAACTGGTTGATTCCTTGTGTACGGGTGCAAGGGATTTTTTTCAGTGTATAAATGAAAAATAATAATTTGTTATTCGGGTCCGAATTTAAAAAAAATGAATTTGTTTCTAAAAAATGGTGTTTTTTTAAAAAAAAAATATATTTTTTTTTTGTAAACATTATTTAAAAGTTGAAGATAAATCTAACTTTTTTTTAATTGGCAAAAATTTTCTAAATTCAATAGGTTCAGAGTTATATGTGATTAAAAAAAGGTCTATTTTTAAAAATCTAGAAATTTTTAAAATTTATAACTCGAAAATTTGGCCTCTTATAAAAAAATAAAAAAATACGTATCTTATATTTTTTTATAAGGAACAAATAAAAAATAGATTTAATCAATTTTAAAATATGATAAATAAATTTAATTTAATATGGTAAATTTGATATGGAATTGACCATATGCACTTACGCATAAGTGAATATTCACTTGTTGAAAGTGTATATATTTACTCATTTTTATACGTGGACGAGTTTTCACTTATTGAGATGGGTAAGTATCATTTTGACACAAAACTTACTTTGAAAATTGTTATTTTGTATAAACATAGGTTAATGTTATTTTGTACAAAACATGCAATTAATGATTTTAAGATTACACTGCAAAAACATGGTGTCTTAAATTGGCCAAAAATGTCTTAAATTAAGATACTTTTGGTGTCTAAGACACGAAAAATGTCTTATTTTAAGACATTTTTGAACAATTTAAGACACCTGTTTTTGCAGTGTATTTAATTAAATAAATGAATTAAATAAATAATAAACACATTAACTAATTTATAAATATCAAATAATTAATAATTAAAACCTAAAAATCTTTTCGTTTTAGCAGTTGTACAAAATAACATTTACCTTTGTCTGTAGAACATAACAATCTTCAAAATAAGTTTGTGTTAAAATGATACTGACTCATTCAGATTTAGAGAGCAGATAAAATAATTTTATATGTTCCATTTCAAAACCGTCAAATCATTTTAATGAAATTAAATCTGTATTGAAAATCCTCTGCAAATGATGGTCTTTTACGAGTAAGTATCACTTTGACACAAAACTTATCATAAAGATTGTTATATTGTTCGAACATAGGTAAATGTTATTTTGTACAACTGCTAAAATTAAAATGTTTTTAGGTTCTAAAAATTAAATATTTGATTTTTATGAATTAGTTGAAGTGTTTATTATTTATTTAATTAATTAATTTAATTACCGTAAAACAGGCTAATTTCGCTCAAATTTTCATGTTTTTTTAAAAAAGTATAGAAAAAAGTTAATAATAAATGTTGGTACTGAAAATATATAATCTCTGACTCTTCCTCTTTAATTTCACAAAATAAAAAAATTACTATATATATTGCGTAAACCTATTTAATATAACTTTTTACTGTGAGCGAAATTACACCTCAATGTGAGGTAATTTCGCTCAATTTTAATGACTTTAATTTTTAACAAAAAAAATATGTTAGTTTACAAGCTATAATCACTTTATAAAATCATTAGAAAGAAAATAATATTATTTAAGTAACATTTACAGTCATCAGAATAAATATTTAACCACGTTTTGTGTTTTATAATTTGATACAATTTTAGAATTTTGTCATAAGAACTAACCTTAGGTGCTTGATAAACAATTAAATGATACATTGTATTCATAAACGAAATTACCTAACAAACGTGAATTTTTTTTTAAATTGACTTTTTTTAAAATCTATTCAAATTTTCAATAATTTTATTTTTTTTTTTTAATCATGTCAGGGATATAAAAAATATGATTATTACATGATTTTAACATAAAATATTCTAAAAATAGGTTTCACAAGCGACTTTTACACACTACTTGTTCAATGAGCAAAATAGACATCTTTAAATATTATTTCTATTAAAACTTAACTTTAATTCTGCTTTTAAATACCCTTTAGACACAGTTTGATACTTTTCCTTACATTAGCAATTGCAAATTTTATATTTTTCTTCCTAAAAATAACAATAAATAAATTTTGGAAAAAAAGTTTATACCGAGCGAAGTTACCCTACATGAGCGAAGTTAGCCTGCTTTACGGTAATTAATGTTAAAACCTTTAATTTCAAGTGTTGTACAAAATAACATTTATACCTATGTTTATACAAAATAACAATTTTCAAAGTAAGTTTTGTGTCAAAATAATACTAACTCTCTTTTACTAGGCTTATTTTCAATTATATCATCACTGTATTCTGATAAATCTTATTAAAATTATTTTTTAATGTATAAAAGTGTGTTATCATTATTGTTTGATAAACCACAAGTACCATTATTTTTAGGCATTTTATGTTTTTTTTCATCCTTTGTCAGTTTGTGCAATCAAATATTATAGATAAGATTATTTTATCTATATCATCGTACAGTTTCTAGATAATATTTATATAAAAATTACTTCAATTATTTAAGTTTAAAAAAAAATTAAAGAATAATTGTTATCAGTTAATTATTTTCTATTTTTACTTTTAGTTTCTAATGGCTTCTTCGTGGGTATCCCATATAAGCCACGTTTAAAATATATTTTTGTAATATTAATGCAAGAGAGAGTGAAAAAGGAAGGGAAAATTTGCGGTTGGCCCTTATAAGAGACGAGGACGTTTTTATTCCGAATTTCGCAGGTACAAATGCGACATGTGTGAATATGCATGACCGTCGCGACGTCGTAAAACCCGAAATTTTCTTTCTGTGACTATTTAACTTTAACTTTCAACCTTTGCTCTCTTCTTCCGGTGCATTATGGTGTAAACTTATTAAAATGCTACGACCACAAAAGTCTGCTCATTTTCCTGGTTTTCTTACATATAAAATTTTTGACTTTTCTTTCATTTCTAATTCTAATAAAATTTTAATTATTTTATTCTATAAAAAAATGTTTATCAAAATGATTTAACGAATGAAAAATGTAGAGTAATAAATTTTAACTAGATTGTAGTTTTTTAATAGAATATATACAATATCAGAATTAATAATAAAGTAGCATTTAGGTTACGTAGTGTTTTTGAATGTTCAAGTAGTTATAGCCATCATAGTCAGACAGACTCTGGAAATAGTTAAGTAGATAAGGTAGATGCTCTATCGTAATTTTGTATTTTCTACATGATTGAACTGATGCAAATTATATGTATGTGAATAATTCAATCAATTATTCCAACCGGAAGATATTTCCTTTTTTTCTAAGAGCTCATTCAATATTCTCAGATGATTAATCAATTCTAAAACAAGTTTACTTGAAAACTTAATTGCGCTTGACTAAGTCTTTGTCTCCAACTGAAGGACTGCAATTCCTTATAAGTGTACTTATGTTAATAAATTGTACATACTACTTCGAAGATTTTTTACGTAGCTTTTTTCTCTGTGTTTATGAACATGAATTCCAAATGTTTTCCTGATTTAATAGAAACGTTTGCTAAATTTGTACAAAATATTTGCAATATTTAAACAAACCTTTGTTTTATTGAAACAAAACAGCAATTTATTTAAATTTTAATCTTAATAATCTGTATTGTATAATTGAAAATCCACCATTCACATAATTTAGATATTCATAAAATTAATTGTACTTTAATATTGTATGTAATAATTTAAAAGACATTTTTGTCTTAAACGAAATTCTTTTTGTAAGGTATAAAAGCGTTGATCTGCATATGTTTACGAGATGTGAGAGCTTTTCATGTTTCGTGTGTGCCACATCTCAAGTGAGACTTGAAACTCAACAGGAGTTTGTACCCGTAGAGTAAAGTCTAGGCATTTCCGCTTGGTAAATAATACCTGACGTTACCTCCACCACCCCCTTGTCACCTTTTTAACCCCATCCTCTAACTTGACTTCACCAAAACCATCTATAGGGCCATCTCTGGCACAAGAACTTTTCAGACGGAGAAGATTGCATTGCAGCTGTTTTGGTTAGATTTGCAATGAACTTTGGAGACTTGCCTTTGCCTCGAACAATATTGACAAAATCAGAAAGTTCCTGACTCTTCGCTTTTGAGAAAATTATATGTACTGAATTACTAAATAATACAGAAACAAGAAAATTATATTGAGCAGTCTTTCATTTTGGAAAAAACAATAGAAAAATATTATGAAAGAAGTACGCATAATAATAATAAGAATCAAGGACCGATACGAATTTGGTTTTTGGAGTTTTTTTCAAAATATTGAATACAAGCACAATTTTCTTAAAATTATCAAAATGATAAAAAAAGTATCAAATTGATAGCATATAGCATATCAATTTGTTTTTGATACCAATAGTAGGATCAAAACGTTGCAAAATTATGCTTTCAAAAAACTGTGAGGCAATGGATTTTACTTAAAGATTGAAATCAATTCATCAAATGTAAGTAGGCTAATAATAATTGTACAGTGTTAAAATCTCAAGATTGATTTTCAATTTTTTGTTATTTCGACTGAGAAAGAAAGAAAGTTGCTACCTAAGAGAAAATGAATAAATTTCAGAAACAAAAAGACGCGATAACTTTATCAGATTTTCTAAATTAAGTGCATTGCAATGAAATCTAGGAAAACTATAAAAATATTTTTTAGACTTTGTTTCGTCACTTATAGAGGATGACGGCATAGTTTTCAGGATAAAGATAGGTGATATACAAGCAGCGCAGTATTACTTTGAATGCAGAAGCTTGCACTTGTATAGATAATAAACCGGAAAATAGTTTCAATGTCATGAGATCACAGTATTGCTTGATCAATCAAAAACAAAATTTTACTATTTAAGTGAGTATTTTTGTCAAATCATTTGCAAACTTTCTAGAAAATTTTGGTAATTTTTATGACATACATTCATAAATATAGGAATATGTTATACTTATTTTATTCACTATACATTTTACCTGTCTTTCTAATTCACTTTTAATAAAAATATAATTTCAAATATAAAGAATAAAGACTTTTCTGACAAAGCGAGAGATTGTTGGATTTACAAATCAGATTGTTAATATAGAATTAACAAATCCTATTTGCTGTAGCAAAGTTTTTGCCGACTTAAAAATTTGGGATTGTTAAGATGACAAAAATCTAATGACACAGAAATCTAAATTGAAATCTGATTTGTTAGTTCTATATCAATAATCCGATTTGTAATTTCTTCAATCTCAAAATATCACGTTTTGAGCAAAGCTACAAGTGTTCACATAATTAAACCTTTTTTAAAATGTTTTCCCAGCATTAAATAAAGAAAATTTTGTAACAGAATTAAATTAAATTTCTTTTAAGTTTATTAAACTACTATCTAAACTTGAAGAAGTCAAAAGACTTCCACTATTTCAATAAGTGGGAATATTTCACTGACTTGTAAGTCAATATAGATTAAAATAAAATAAATAAGGAGTATTCACTAATTCAGATTTGGAGAGTAAACTGAGAAAAACGTTTGTTTGGTTCATCTCTAAATCTGAATTTGTTAAAAATAAATAACTTGAAAGCAAACACACTGCAAAAACATGGTGTCTTAAATTGGACAAAAATGTCTTAAATTGAGATACTTTTGATGTCTAAGACTCGAAAAATGTCTTAATTGAAGACATTTTTGAACAATTTAAGACACCTATTTTTGCAGTGCAGTCAGCCACAAATTCAAATAGTTAAATTTCTACTAACCATTTAGTAAAAATATAACTTACTTTATTATTAGTTAAATTCATTTGTAAGTTATGTCAACATAACTAATATTTCAGTAAAATTTTGTTTGTTAACTCAATTAGTCAAATTTTAACTATTTTATTTTTTTAGTTATTTAGTAATGTTTTACTAATAATTAGTTATTTTTCACCAATTTTTGAAATAAAAAGTCAGCCACGATTTTACTAATAATTAGTTATTCTTAACTATAATTCAGATTTAGAAAGTACTAAAGAATTTGTTTCAATCAAATATATTTTGTTTAAGTCAAAAAAATTTTGTTTGAACTGAATAAATTTTACATGGAAACATATAAAAAACCTTAACCTATTATTTGTTTGGCCCTATATCAAAGATAAGAAGTTTATTTAAATAAAAAATTATATTTCAAACAAATTTTATTGCATTCAGACAACAGTTATTTTATAACGATATAAATTGTTTTTGATCCCATTATCTCTCTAAATCTGAATTAGTAGTTTTCTACTATGAGTTATTCAAATTCATGGCTAATTTTTCTCTAATTCATATAGTAAAAAACTACTAATTCTTAGTAGAAAACTACTAATTGAAATAGTGAATCTTTACTTTTAAAATAAGTAGACTTTTTTACTAATTTAATTAGTAGTTTTCTACTAAGAATTAGTAAAATTTTTACTATTTTAATAGTAGCTCACTTTTCGTTAATTCATTAGTAGAAAACCACTAATTCAGATTTAGAGAGATAATTTCGAGATTTTAACAAATATTTAAACAAATTTTTTGTCCATTTATATATATTTGAACCAAAGAAATCTTTATATATGGTCCTATCAAACAAACGTTTTTCTCAGTGTATAATATAATTAAAATAATCATTAATTTAACTCAGACATATGTATAGAATTTTTGTTTATTACAATATAATTTTAAAAGTAATAATTCTGGAAAGTTGTGCATTCAACAATTATATTAATTGTACAGCTGCAATAGGTTTCTAAATTTAACTTGATCTTGAATATATAGATAAAATTGCGCAACAACGCGGAAAAGCATTATTACATAAATGATGACAGAAAACATGGATGAGCTATACTTTGAAAAAATTTTACGAGCACATCAAAAGAATAATACAATAAAAGTATTGGAAATTAACAAAAACATAGCTACTGTTAAAGGAGATAATTACTTAAGCAATATCTATAGAATAATAATAAAATACAACAAAGAAGAAGATGGAAATATCAAACTTAATGAAGAAATTAATTTCATTGTTAAATCAAAGGCTGTGAAATTTGTATTTGGGCCAGATGTTATAAACAATTGTTTTGAAAAAGAGATGTACATTTTTAAAAATGTGCTCCCAAAAATTGAAAAACTTGTGGGTTGTTCAATTGCACCTTCTAATTACTTGTGTGACGAAGAGAACGGAAATATAGTTTTAGAGGACCTGTCACCAAGAGGATATGCCATGAGAAATAAATTGAAAGGCTTGCCACTCGAAGACTGTTTGAAAGCAATTGAGAAATTAGCCAAATTCCATGCTGGATCGGTTGCACTCTATGAAAAAGTAAACTTTTAAATCAGAGAAAAAATAAATACTGCATTCATAAAAGTCACCCAATAAATTTTGCTCTGAGTATACTTTACAATTTGGGAAAAATATGTAACAATGCAAAATATTTAATAAGATTAGATACTTAAAAGAAATCGTTTCTTCTACCAAGATTCAAAATATTTTTGACTATATGTGTACCTCCGCATTAAAAGGGTCCACTTTATCGATTTTATTTTCCGAGATATTCGCATTTTTATAAAGAAGGCTCAGATTTTCGATTTTTTTCTTTGGTGAAAAATAATCACGTAATGTCCCACGTCGAATCATGCGTTTATCATAACTTTATCGTAATTAAAAAATAATCTCGAACTTTAAAATTGTTTTTTTAAAACTATAGAGCTTCGACATTTCTAACTTTGAATGCTTGTAACTATATTAATTTTTCTTCTAAAAGTGTCCAAGACCTCTCAAAAAGTTAAAAATTTAATAAAGATTGTGGCCATAAAGATAAGTTCAATAGTGCCAAAGTAGACCCTTTTCACGCGGATATACACATATATTCCCATATATTAAGAATAATTATTATGGTTGAACTATTATAATAATAATTCTTTTCTTATAGATATGATTTTATATATATTCTTCAGCATAGGTTTTAACTGATTGTCATTGTCAGATTAATTTATGTAAATAACTAGCTTTAATATTATTAGCTATATGAATATGAATTAATAGAATATTTTTACTGATTCATATTTAGATAGTATAAATGCCGATATGAAAATTTATTTTTCCTAAATCGTGAAATATATTAGCTTTTAATTTTTTTAAGTCTGAATATCGATTTGAAAAATATGATTATTTGCAAAACTGTAAATTATTATTGATCTTGTGTCAACTGTGTAAAATTTTAGGAACCTAATTTACTAGAACGTTTTGACGGTATCTCTACTCATCAAGGACTGTTTGATGATTTCTTCATATATTTAGAAAATACCTTGGAGAAACTAAGTGTCGGTATTGAAAAAATTTGGAAAGAAAAAGAATATCAAGAAATTGCTTTAAAGTTAAAAAAATTAGCTACTGAAATAAAGTTTAAAATGCTTGAAATTCATAAACATGAAGCTAATGAGTTTTGTGTTTTAAACCACGGCGATTGTTGGGTAAATAATATAATGTTTAAAAATAATAAAGAAAACAAACCATGTGACGCACTTTTAGTAAGTAAAACTTTAATTAAACTCTTTTTTATAAAAATTATTATTATCATATGCATAGAAATCATAATTTCATAAAATTCCCATTGACATTTCTTTATATGTGTCAATATTTTAGAAAATATTTAATAATATTTTAATAATTTATTAATAATTCTAGAGCTATTCATTAAATACATATATTTGCCAAAATATGATTTTATAAAGAAGTAGAGACAGTAAATAAAAACTAAATGAAATTATTTTTTCCGTGTAAACAGAAAATAATTTTAATAATATTTCAAATATTTGTGTAATATTATACAAAAATATTTTTAATCGATAAACATTTGCAGGTTGATTTTCAAGTAGTGTCTTACACATCACCAGCAATTGACGTACAACATTTTTTGGCAATGTGTCCAGAATTAGAATTAAAAGGTGAAAAGGATGATTATTTGATAGAAACCTATTTAGGAATTTTGAAAAATACAATGGCCAAAATAGGATGCAAAACAACGGCCCCTACGATTGCGCAACTTAAAGAATCAATTTATAAAAGAAGAATTTATTCAATTATGACAGGGCTTATTTATACACCTGGAATATTAGTAAATAAAATTGCAGAAGTGGACGGGGAAGTAAATGAAGAAATGTTTAATATAGACTATTTTGCTGTACCTGCGGCTGTACAAACTATACATAAAATGACAAAATTGTATTTAGAAAGAGGGTATCTAGATTGATTTTTTTTAAATATAAAAAAAATTATGTGTTTATCTTAGATAATTAGGTAAAAAACTAATTAATTTACTTAATTTATTAGAAAAAAGGAAACTATTTTTTTAGAAATATAGTATTAGTATTTGCAGTATTTTTATAGGTAAAATTACATTTTTCTATTAATAATTTTTACGTAGTTGTAATAAACCATTATGACGTTTTAATCTAAACATGTACCCTGATGCTAATTTTTTGTAAAAATTCTCTCTAAATTTTAATTACAAGAGCGCTACTCAAACGTACTTTCTTGAGCGCTCCAATGTAGTAAAAATTTTTAGCTATTCAAATTAATCATTTATTTTTTGCAATATGCATTGGTAAAATTTGACTAATTCGATTAGTCAACAAATTTTTAAACTAATTTATTGTCTAATTTCAATAATCTATTGCAAAAAGTCAACCATATTAAATAAAATTAGTAGAAATTGTTACTAATTCGAATTGAGAGAGTAACGAACTAAACATCATCACAGAGACACAAAATCTAATTATTATTAACCCGATTTCTATAATAAAATCCAAGAAATGGTAACAATATGCCTAAAAACAAAGAAAACTGAAGAGAAAAACATTAGAAAACTACACTCTAAAAACAAGTGTCTTATTTTGTCCTCACTTTTAAGACATTTTGGGGTGTCTTAATATTAAACCATTGAGATAGTGTCTTAAAAATGCCTGTAAGACGCTTTCTAAACGTCTTATGTCTTAAAATTAGACACTTGTAAGACACCTGTTTTTACAGTGTATAATTTTAATATTTTTTAAGAACGTTAATTGTTAAATTATTAACGTCTTCCAACTACTTACGATCAAACATTTAAAAACATAATAAATCTGAAATAATTTTGAAATGTTATTTATTTTAAATATGCCCATTATACGTCCTATGAAAAATAACAATTCCGATTTGTAAATTCAACAATTCCAAAGGCGACAAAACTTATTT
The DNA here is from genome assembly GCA_037103525.1 of Ganaspis brasiliensis. Lineage (NCBI taxonomy): Eukaryota > Metazoa > Arthropoda > Insecta > Hymenoptera > Figitidae > Ganaspis > Ganaspis brasiliensis. The sequence continues at coordinate 3,772,026 of JAZKLR010000009.1, read as the reverse complement.
ATGTGGATAGTTTATTGTTGCTTTTTTATTTAAAAGTGCACAGAGAAAAAATGAGAGCACACTGCAAAAAGTAAGTATCTTAATTTAAGATATATTTGTAGTAATTTTAAGATGTTTCCAAAATGTTAGCAAATGTGTCTTAAAATGCATTATTTTTCTAAGATAGAAGTTGAAATATAAGATACTTTAAACGTTTGAAAAGTGACTAAAATGCATTTTAAGATGTTTCTTTTTACAGTGCAAACGCAAAGTGATGGACTCGAATGGCATAGATTAGTGACTGATCCAAGAGGGGACATAGGTGCTAAGAATCACAACAACAAAAATGTCTCCATTTTGGTCGAAAAATGCCACACCTAGGGATAACCCCCCATAGAAGTACTTCTGGATCCGTCACTGGCACGGATAAAGATAGTAATTAATAAATATGCCTAGCAATACTCATTGTGAACAGTCAACGCGGTACACTTGCACATCCAAATAATAGAGCGGAAAATAGTTTCAATGTCATGAGAATGCAATATTAAGCTAATTAAACAAATACAATAAGTATTTATGAGTGAGTAAAGCACTCTTTTGTCAAATCATTTGCCAACTTTACAAATAAATTGGATAATTCTTATGACATATACAGAAAAAACAAAAAGTAAAGTTTTGATATGATAAGGACAAATCGAATTGCAGCTGTGTGAAATAGCACTTCGCCTCTCGTATTAGAGTTGAAACACATGACATATATTAATTTCAAAAACATTCGGAAGGTTAGTGTCAATTTCTATCTCATATTTCAGAACTTTTGAAACATTTTAATGTTATGTAAATAATTTATAATTGAATTAAAATGCTGCACTGTTAAAAAAAAGGAACGCACTTTACACCAAAAAGTGCGAAAAAAATGCAATGCATCCGTAAAAGTGTTGAGTTTTTGTAAGTCACACTTTTAAATTACAACGCCAGTGTTAAGGTACGAAGTTCTTACGACACATGAGACCTCAACACCGCTCGGTGCGAGTGCCACTCGAGATTACACATAACCTACAATCACATCCATAAAAACACAAATTCTAAAATATTAATACTTACACATTTTTGATCACATGTCAAACACTGAAGTTAATATTTTTAATTTTCAACAGTACTAATGATATTACACACAAACAACAAATTTGACACATAAGTTTTAATGGTTATCCTCAACAAAATTGACAACGCAAACATAACATATGACATACCAAATTTTTCTAAAACAGAATATTTTCTTCAAATTCTGTTCTATGTAGCAAATAAATTTCCCAAATATTGTTTTAAATTCTTTAAGATATCCCAAATTCAGAACTGTATTTAAAAAAAATTACATGATATTAGAATTTATGAGAACAAAATCAGGTTATAGACAATATCAATTTTTGTAGAATCGAATATTTTTTCCAAATTCTATTCTATATGTCAAATAAATTTCCCAAATATTGTTTTAGATTCTTTAAGATATTCTAAATTCAGAACTGTATTTAAAAAAAATTACATGATATTAGAATTTATGAGAACAAAATCAGGTTATAGACAATATCAATTTTTGTAGAATCGAATATTTTTTCCAAATTCTATTCTATATGTCAAATAAATTTCCCAAATATTGTTTTAGATTCTTTAAGATATTCTAAATTCAGAACTGTATTTAAAAAAAATTACATGATATTAGAATTTATGAGAACAAAATCAGGTTATAGACAATATCAATTTTTGTAAAACCAAATATTTTTTTCCAAATTCTATTCTATGTGGCAAATGAATTTCCCAAATATTTTTTTAAATTCTATAGGATATTTCAAATTTAGAACTGAATTTAAAAAAAATTAGTTGATATTTTTTTATTTCATGGAATTAAAAACAGATTTTAGACCAGACAAAAAATATCGATTTTTTTAGAATCGAATATTTTTTCCAAATTCTATTCTATATGGCTAATAAATTTTCCAAATATAGATTTAGATTCATTAAGATATTCCAAATTGAGAACTGTATTTAAAAAAAAAAAAAAAAAAAAAGATGATATTCTGATAATAATTTATGTGAACAAAATCAGGTTTTAGACTATAGAAAAATATCAATTTTTGTAGAATCAAATATTTTTTCCAAATTCTATTCTATGTGTCAAATAAATTTTTTACGTTTTGTTTTAGATTCTTTAAGATATTTCAAATTCAGAAGTGAATTTAAAAAAAATTAGTTGATACTTTTTTATTTCATGGAATCAAAAACAGATTTCAGACTAGAGAAAAAATATCGATTTTTGTAGAATCGAATATTTTTTTCAAATTCTATTCTATGTGGCAAATAAATTTCCCAAAATATCTTAGCACATCCTCCAACTAACAGAACATTCTTGGGATGTTCGGTTAAGGTAAAAAATTAAACATTTTAAATTAATTTTTTTAACCTTTAGAATTTAAAACTTTAAATTTTCGATGTAAGACTAAAGACATGAGTTTAAGCTCTAACTTGTATAAAATTATTTATTTTAATAATTGTTAATAAGTACTAAATAAGTAATATTCAAGAAGAAAGATTTTTAATTTAAAAATTTAATGTAACCACTTTCTGAAGAATCACTCAAATATAGATTTAGATTCTTTAAGATATTTCAAATTCATAAGTGTACAAAAAATAATTAGATGATATTTTTAGAATTTTTGAGAACAAAATCAGGTTTTAGACTAGAGACAAATATCAATTTTTTTAGAATCGAATATTTTTTTCAAATTCTATTCTATATGGCAAATAAAATTCCCAAATAGTTTTTTTTTATTCTTTAAGATATTTCAAATTCACAATTGAAATAAAAAAAAATTAGATGATATTTTTTAATTTCATTGAATCAAAAACAGATTTTAGAGTAGAGAAAAAATATCCATTTTTGTTATATCGAATATTTTTTCCAAATTCTATTCTATGTGGCAAATAAATTTCCCGAATATTCTTTTAAATTCTTTATGATATTACAAATTCAGAACTGTATTTAAAAAAAATAGATGATATTTCTATAATTTATGGAAACAAAAACAGGTTATAGAATAGAGACAAAATATCATTTTTTGTAAAACCGAAATTTTTATCTAAATTCTATTCTATGTGGCATATAAATTTGTTAAATATTATTTTAGATTCTTTAAGATATTTTAAATTCATAATTGTATTATATAAATTATAAAAATATCATCTAATTTTTTTTAATACAGTTCTGAATTTTAATTATCTTTAAGAATCTAAAATAATATGTGGGAAATTTATCAGGCACTTAGAATAAAAATTGGAAAAATATTCAGTTTTACAAAAATTGATATTTTGTCTCCATTCTAAAACCGGTTCTTGTTTCCATAAATTATAAAAATAGAATATAATTTTTTTCATTACAGTTTTCATTTTAATACAGCTTAAAGACTCTAAAAAAATAGTTGGGAAATTTATATACCACATAGAATAGAATTTGGAAAAAATATTCGGTTTTACAAAAATTGAGATTTGCGGTCTCTATTCTAAAACCTTTTTTTGTTTCTATAAATTATAGAAAGATCATATAATTTTTTTTAATACAGTTCTGAATTTAAAATATATTAAAGAATCTACAATAATATTTGGAAAATTTATATGCCACGTAGAATTGACTAGAGAGTTGAATTAATTGATATGACATTAATTTCAACACTTTGTTTAGGTTATGTCGTCGAGTAATCTTTTTTTGTTTTTATTTACTTCTGTGTTTTATTTTTTATCACTTTTTTATAGTTATTTATATTAGGTCTATATGTTTTTGATAAACTGGATTTATCACATTTAAATATTTAGTAATCATTTATCATTTATCATATAATCATTTCTGCTCGTGGATTCAGTGAAAACGAAAATTAGAAGAAAACTTAAAAATGGCTATTCTTAGATGTTGACAAAGGGGGCGAGGAGAGGGACAGTTAGACAAAGAAACTGGCATTCGCACTTTTTGGTACGATTTGATAGTCCGTTTAAACCGCTTGGTTGTAAATGCCAATTTGTTTTAAGTTTACACTCGGCCGGTGTAGTGAACGGCCAAAATCACACCGGTTTCTTAACACCGGTGTAAAGTTGTAAGAACATATTCCATTTTTTTAACAATGTGTACAGTGTGTCATAAAACAAATCTTCAGCGAGTAAAATTTTAATTTTCCATTTATTATGCTTTTCAACTCGAACACGAAAATCCATCCAACCAGCATGATCAGAGAGGTAAAAGTAGATTCACTGATTTTTATTTGTTTCTTAGTCTTTTTAACAAATTATCGAAACTTTACCTTCTGTTTTTTCTGTTTTTTATGTTATTTCTCCTATTATAAATAGCAGATCTACTACTTATTTTATTCACTTAAATATTCGCCAAATAACTTTTTTATTTCTTTTAATAGTTAACTTTTAATAAAAATGTAATTAAATTAAAAGATAATAAACACTAAGAGATAAAGAGGATTTATTTTACCAAAAATAAAGATATGCTTGGGATCAAGAATTATTATTCTTGAATCAAGAATAATTATACTTGCTTCAAGAATAATTTTATCCTTGATCCAAGAATAATTCTTAATTAAGATGAAAAATAAAATATCAATCATCCAAATTAAGGTCATCATACTATTTTACCAAACGTGACAAATTTATATAATTATTAAAAATTCTTTATTAAACTTTTGTCGTCTATCAAAATTAAAATTTAAAATTATAATGATTTAGAAAAGCGTTTAGTTCAACAAATGGATTATTTGTACTGTTGAAATACATCATTTTGGAGTTTATTAAATTCTAAATTCAACTTACTCTTGCTACAACGTAAAAAGCAAAACGATACCTACGAACATGGACATGTCATATTTTGAGAAAATTTTGCGAACACATCAAAACAATAATACAATAAAAGTATTAGAAATAAAGAAGAACATAGCTACTGCTAAAGGAGATAATTATTTAAGCAACATCTATAGAATAATAGTGACATATAATAAAGAAGAAAATGGAAATATGAAACTTAAAGAAGAAATTAGTTTAATTGTTAAATCAAAAGTTTTAGATTTTGATTTTGGAACAGCATTTGTAGATAATTGTTTTAAAAAGGAAATTTACATTTTCGAAAATGTGCTCCCGAAAATTGAGAAACTTGTTGGTTGTTCAATTGCACCTTTCAATTACTTGTGTGACGAAAAAAATGGCAATATAGTTTTAGAGGACCTAGGACTACAAGGGTACGCTATAGAAAATAGATTAAAGGGCATATCCATTGACCACTGTTTAAAAGCAATTGAAAAGTTAGCTAAATTCCATGCCGGATCAGTCGCACTTCATGAAAAAGTAAATATTTAAATATTACAATAAAAGATTTAAAAATCAAAATAAATATCCTGCTCTGAAAGATAATTTTATTTAAACTTGAATCAGTATTCTCTAAAATTAAATCGGTGCCAAATTAGCTACTGATTGAAATCAGTGGATAATTAGTTAAATTCTACTGAAAATCAATTAAATGTTTCTGATTGTCAGTTGAATTTAACTAACTGGGCAAATAATGTTTTCAGTGTAAATAATTAATTAGAAAAATATATTTTAGTCTGCTTTTTCTCGAAACTCCAAAGAAACAAAAGCTCAAAACATCACTGCAAAAACTGCTGTCTTCTAAGTGTCTTATTTTAAGACATTTTGATGTCTTTTTTATATTTAAGACGCAAAGAATGTCTACTCATTTTAAGACATTAATTGCGTCTAAGACACCAAAATGTCTTAAAATAAGACACTTAGAAGACAGCAGTTTTTGCAGTGATAATGTGGTTTTCATTAAACTATGTTTAATGCAAATAAATGAAAAAAGTCGTCAGGTTCCGTCAGGTTCTGCTGTATATCAAAATTATATAAGAGATTACGTGTTTTGAAATTTCGACATTTTATAAATTCAATGTGTTTTAAAGCGCAAAAGGAAAAGCCAGCTTCTCAAAATATTTGTTTACAAAACTAAAAATTGTGTCAATTTTAGGAACCCCATTTACTAAAACGGTTTGATAGCATCTCCATTCAAGAAGAATTGTTTGATGATTACTTCCAATGTTTAGAAAATACCTTGGAGAAACTAAGTAATGGTATAGAAAAAATTTGGAAAGAGAAAGAATATCAAGAAATTGTTTCCAAATTAAGAAAATTAGTTAGTAAAATTAAACCTGAATTGCTGGAAACTTATAAACATGATGCTGATGAATTCTGTGTGTTAAATCACGGAGATTTTTGGATAAATAATATGATGTTCAAAAATAACGAAAAAAACAAACCTTGTGATACACTTTTTGTAAGAAAAACTTCAATCAAACAGAACCTTTTATTTTACCATTAACATCTAGGGGAGACTGGAGCTATTTAAAGCGCATTTTTCACTTTCTATCGATTAATTCTGCCAATTTTGCAATTACAATCTATATTATACAGAAACCTTACTTGACATAATATCTCATCTTTGATTTAGAAAAAAAAGATACGAAACATTACGCACTTTTTCTGTTTTAGAACAGTTTATTTGGAGTTATTTGGAATATATCAAACCTCGAATAGGCTTTTGGTATATTTATACTTCATTTTTATTATTTTATAAAAAACTTTTTATTTTTACTTAAGGGCATGTGATGGAGAATGACGTCACTAGTATAGGCAACATTTTTCCGTAAACTTTCTCTCAAAATAATAAATATTTTGGCACCAAACTTTGTAGATTTATTTAAAATATCATTAAAAAGGTCTCCCTGACCTAAGTTTCTTTAAATGTTTCCTTAAGGGCATGTGATGATAATGCTAAATTTGTCCGTAAACTTTCTCTTAGAGTACTCAATGTTTTGACACCAAACTTTGTACAATTACTCAAAATACCATTAGAATGGTCTCTCTGACCCAAATTTATTTCATTTTTATCTTTAAACTAATTTTTTTTTCAATTTTACAATTTTTGGAAAAATTTGAAAAAAAAGTAAATTTGAAAAATATTTAGTTTAAAGACAAAAATGAAACAAAATTGGGTCAGAGAGACCATTCAAATGGTGTTTTGAGTAATTCTACAAAGTTTGGTGTCAAAACATTGAGTACTTTAAGAGAAAGTTTACGGACAAATTTAGCATTATCATCACATGCCCTTAAGGAAACATTTAAAGAAACTTAGGTCAGGGAGACCTTTGTAATGATATTTTAAATAAATCTACAAAGTTTGGTGTCAAAATATTTATTATTTTGAGAGAAAGATTACGGACAAATTTTGCCTATACCAGTGACGTCATTCTCCATTACATGCCCTTAAAAGCAAATACTTGACGCGCTCCGAAGAAATGAACTCTGATATTTCTTAAAAACAGCCCAATCTCCTCTACCTGTACCTAATAATATTTTCAAAAAGAAAGAATAAAGTTAATTAACTTTTCAATGATAGTTTTTTATATTACTTCTGGTTGGGACTTTGTTTTAGTAAAATACTAGAACTACCAAAGCGCGCTACGCGCTGCAAATTATAGTGTACTTCTAATTTATTTATTTTCCAATTGTTCAATTTCATACTTTACCAATTTTCCAATTTCTTTAATTTGACAATTTCCCAATAACAAAATCTCCAATTTCTCTATTTACCAGTTAATCAATTTTCTTATTTTGGTAATTTTCCAATTTTTTTACTTTGACAATTTTCCATAACCGAATCTCCAATTTCTCAATTTACCAATTTTTCAACTTTTCTAATTTTCTAATTTACCAATGTTTTTACTTTACCAATTTTCCAATAACAATTTACTTTTTTAAATATTTTTTAATAACTTTTTTCCACTTTTATAAAAAGAATTCCAACTTAATTTCAATTCCCTTGAAAAACTCTTGGTAAATTGAAATAAAACAATGGTTTTATGAACTCTCGATAATTAAAAGCATCTTTTGGTCAATTCCTTCATTCACTCTCTATAAATTGAATTCTGTCAGACCAAACTCTCAATACTTTTCTTGCGATACAAACTTTCATATTTACGTTCAAAATATTCTCTTCCTTATAATGGATATTGTATTGATTTATTTGTCAATATTACGAAAATATTACATCTCGTATTAGATTTTTTATCGAATTATCGAACTTGCTACTAAATTATTAAGTTTACAAATCAATATAGAAGTTTCAGTTCACATTACTTTTAAATATTAAAACGCCAGCTTCTAAAACTTCAAGATTCTACAAACACTTAATAAATTTTAGACCATAATAAGACAGAGACATATCAATAATTAAATATTTTTACAACTTACGTAAAAAGCATTATTAATTTTCTTTTTTTTAAAACGTAAATAAAAATATTATTATAAATATTTTAAGATTGCTTTCAAAGAACATAATACACGAAACAGGGGTGGATCCAGACAATTTTTTGGAGATGGTTATATATGAGATAGAAAGAGATAGCACTATAGTTGTCTCTAGTGTAAAACATGCGATAAATAAAACTCTCGATAATTTGAACTGATTTTATGGTCCCTTGAAGTTCAATTTATCGAGAGGCGACTGTATCTATAGCTATTGCCCAAAGCTGCCTGATTTCTTATATAGGATGAAATTACCTAATTCTTTATCAGAAATCAGAAAAAAGTTCGTAAAGTTGTGGAAATCAAGCTAAAATTTTTTAAAGTCCTCAAAGTTCTGTTTAAATCTTCGTTAGTTTAAAAGTGGTCATAAAAACAACCAATTTACCAAATTTAATTTTCCAATAATCAACTTATCAATAACCAATTTTCTAATAAACCATTTTTCTAATTTGACAATTTTTAAATGTTCCAGTAACCAACTTTCCAAATTTTCCATACCAAATTTCCAATTTTTCAAATGCTCCAATAAATTCCAAATGTTCCAATAACCAATTTACCAATTGTCCAGATTTTACATGTCAAATGTCCAATTTACCATTTTTTAAATAACTATTTTATTCTATAGTTTTTTAATAGCTAATTTGTTTATTTGTTTTTTAATTTGTCATGAAGCAGACGACAGTCACGTTAATGTTAACTGTAAGTAGAAAAAAGACTACCTGTCTTTTTGAACGAACCAGACAAATAAGAAATTATATCTATAATTGTGTTTCTGTCTATCTTAAGCTACATGCCATCCCACTATACCTATCTTTGTTATCTCTCCGTCTCTACCTTAAGCTACCTACTGTCTTTGTCTCTCTTCCGTAACGGACAAACAGTCTTAAACTGCGTAACAGTTATTTGCATAACAGGCTTATAGCTGCCTGATTTCTTATTTAGAGAAAGATTTAATGAACATAGTTTTCTAGTCTTCTTCAAAGGTTCTGGAATTGATCAATATTATATAATTTTGACTTGCCAAAAAAAAAGTACCATCAAAAAGTAGAGTTAACGAAAATTTAATCAACTTATTTTTTCTGTTTAAACATAGACAAATAAAATATTTGATATACGAAAATTTTTATAAAAAATGAAATTAATTTTAATATTTAAACATTTGCATAGGTTGATTTTCAAGTGATATCTTATACATCGCCCGCAATTGACGTACAACATTTTTTGGGACTATGTCCGGATTTAGAATTAAAAGGTGAAAAAGATGATTTTTTTTTAGAGTCTTATTTAGGAATTTTGAAAAACACAATGACCAAAATAGGATGCAAAACAACTACCCCTACGATTATACAACTTAAAGAAGCAATTTATAAAAGAAGAATGTATGCAATTCTGACAGGGCTTATTTATGCGCCTTGTACATTGGCAAATATTATTAAAGAAGGAGAAGACGAAGTAAAAGGCAGCTTTTTTAATGCAGATGTTTTTTCTGTTCCTACGGCTGTACAAACTGTACATAAAATGACAAAGCTGTATTTAGAAAAAGGTTATTTAGATTAAACAATAATTTATTTAACATAAGAAACTAAAAAATAAAATTCAATAATTTCTACCTATATATGTATTATGTAACTTCCAATAGATGATTATGCAAATTATTGAATCGCTTTTTTTTATTAAAAAGAAAAAAATTACTTTTTTATAGTACTTCGTGCTAACATGCGATATTTTAATACAGACAAGAGTTTATTTCTCTATAAATAATTTTTGAATTATTACTTTATAAACTATACCTGATATTGAAATCTTATTAATGAATTTATTCTATTAAGAAATATAAAAAACTGTTTTGTTTGCATTCTGTATGAAGAAAGTGACGGATGGAAAAATGACTGAAAAGTTTGCAAAGTGCAGAAATGTGCGTTTATTGAAAAAAGTGAACGAGTTGTCCTTTATTCAGATTTAGAGAGCAAGTTTCCATACCAACGTATGAGAGTGAGCAAGAGAGAAAATTTGTTTCTTCTTGCTCATTCTCACACGTTACCATGGTAACCTGCAGGCAGCATCATTTGAGACTTCAAATAATTGCATTCAAATATTTCTATACATTTATTTATTTTTATAGCGGCAACCTTGAGAGAAAAAGGCTTATCGTTTCATGTTTTTTCTGTGATGTAATTTATTGTTTCAGGGGTAATTAAATAAAAGTACTATGTTATATAACTGATATCAAATCTTAATCTTAATAGCATATCTGTTAATAAAATAAAAGTTCTTAAAATCAGTTCTGTTGTTAAGTGCATCTGATGGAGGACGTCAGTGCCATAGGCCAAATTTGTCCGTAAACTGTTTCTAAAAATAATGAATATTTTGTCATGAAACTTTGTAGAATTATCTATAATATAATTAGAAAGGTCTCTCTGACCTGAATTATTTTGAAAGTTGCCTCAAAATTAATTTTTTTAAAAAGTGACTAATTTTCTGAAAATTTTAAAAACTAATTTTAAGGCAAAATTCAAACAAATTATGATCAGAGAGACCTTCCTAATGATATTATAGATAATTCTATAAAGTTTCATGACAAAATATTCATTATTTTAAGAGAAAATTTACGGACAAATTTTGCTCAAATAGGGGAGACCGAGGAGGAAAGTAACAAAAGTCAGTTTTTTGATGCTAGCATTAAAACTATTTGTCGCATAAGTTCTGTAAACATATTAATCGAAAGCTTGGACTTTCACCTATTGAATGAAATTGGAATTAAACATTAATAATAATTTGATAGTTCACTGGAGGACTTTTTAATCAACTCTTTATTTGTTACTTTCCTCCTCACCGCTGAGGTGGAAAGTAACAGCACTAAGGAGGAAAGTAACACTTTAAAATTAAGGCTAGCATTTCAAATATAAAACTGCTATTAATTTAATTTATTTTTATTATGAACATATAAAATGACAAAGTGATATTAACTACATTTTGTACATAATTGGCAGATATTTTTGCACTTTTTTGAAATCAAGTTTTTTTTTATCTATTTAGTATTCGTTGAATAGCAATGACATTAAAAAAGCATCGTTTCGTAAAAATTCAAATCAAAAGTCCAATATTTAATCTTTAAAATATAAAATAAACATATAAAATCACATAGTTATAAAAAAGGAGGAGGTTTATAAAAATAAAGCATTAGATGAGGAGGAAAGTAACAACATGTTACTTTCCACCTCACCCCTCTTTTCCTTGGATTTCAAAAAACAAGTTTAAATTACACAAAAGTATTTCGCATTTTTTAATTATACTCTAGCACGACTTAAAGATAAATAGAAAAGCTTAAAAAAGGAAACACATATTTAAAATATCTGTAAAATCAAAAAAATATGATATTTTGAAAATTTAGGCAAAAACTTACTTTTGACGTAATTTTTGCACAAAATGTCAGTATCAGATATATAGCTTCCGGTAGACCCCTAACATAATTTGGGGGAGTTAGAGAGGGCAAAACTGATTAAAAATTATTTAAGGACTATGTCTGTCCGCTCATTGGTTTAGAATTTATAAGCGTTGTTACTATCCACTTCTGTTACTTTCCTCCTCGGTCTCCCCTACCAAAGACATCATTATGTTATTAATTACGAAAACACAAAAAATTACTAATTTAATATAAAAAAAATAGTAACTGGAGCCTTATACCCGGGAAAAAAGGTTTAGATATAATCAGATATAATTGATTATATATAATCATATCTCGATTTTGTCTCTATCTGGCCAGATATAATTAGATCTAACCAGATTAAAAAATTTTAAATAAATAAATAAATTTATTGAAAATTACAAATATTATTAAAAAAATATGAAGTTGGGTGATATAATTAATAAACATTTGTAATAAATAATAATAATAAAAAAAAAAAAAATCGACTGACCCGAGACTCGATCCCGCACTACCACGACTTCTAGTCAAGAGCTCTAACCACTGCTCCACACTGGTAGTTAGAAATAGTTCTTGTTAGAATGTATATGAATCAGTATGAGCGCCCGGGAAAAAGGGTTTAGATATAATCAGATATATTTCAGATCTAATGATATATGATTTGATCTATTCAGATATAATCAGATATAATCAGTTATTTAAACACATATCTGATTATATATATTTAGATATAATCAGATCTAACTAGATATATTTAGATATAATCAGATCTGATATTATATCTGTTTATATCTAGATAGATATCGCCTGATGTGAGGTCATATCTAACTAGATATATTTTAACATAGTCAAATCTGATATTATACCTTTCTATATCTAATTAGATATTGTCAGATATGAAGTCAGATATAATCATTTTGTTAACAGATTTAATCATACATAATATCAGATCAAACTATATCTAATAAAAAAATAATTTATTTATAATATATATAAATAATATAGTTTGCACTTTTTCAAATTTGCATTAAACTGACATTGCCGCTTACATAATTTCATTTTATAAATAAATTATCAAATTAATTTATAATTTAAAATTGAACAATAATATACCTAAAATATACATATAGATATATATAAGATGTGTATATAAAGTAAAATATGTGTTGAAATCTAATAATTTTAAAGCACAGAAGAAAGTTTAGATATGATTAGATGTAGTTTTATTTATATTTTATCTCGCTTATACTGATTCATATACATTCTAACAAGAACTATTTCTAAGTACCAGTGTGGAGCAGTGGTTAGAGCTCTTGACTAGAAGTCGTGGGAGTGCGGGATCGAGTCTCGGGTCAGTCGATTTTTTTTTTTATTATTATTATTTATTACAAATGTTTATTAATTCTATCACCCAACTTCATATTTTTTAATAATATTTATAATTTTCAATAAATTTATTTATTTATTTAAAATTTTTTAATCTGGTTAGATCTAATTATATCTGGTCAGATAGAGACAAAATCGAGATATGATTATATATAATCAATTATATCTGATAATATCTAAACCTTTTTTCCCGGGCGAGATTAAATATAAATAAAACTACATCTAATCATATCTAAACTTTCTTCTGTGCTTTAAAATTATTAGATTTCAACACATATTTTACTTTATATACACATCTTATATATCTATATGTATATTTTAGGTATATTATTGTTCAATTTTAAATTAAAAATTAATTTGATAATTTATTTATAAAATGAAATTATGTAAGCGGCAATGTCAATTTAATGCAAATTTGAAAAAGTGCAAACTATATTATTTATATATATTATAAATAAATTATTTTTTTATTAGATATAGTTTGATCTGATATTATGTATGATTAAATCTGTTAACAAAATGATTATATCTGACTTCATATCTGACAATATCTAATTAGATATAGAAAGGTATAATATCAGATTTGACTATGTTAAAATATATCTAGTTAGATATGACCTCACATCAGGCGATATCTATCTAGATATAAACAGATATAATATCAGATCTGATTATATCTAAATATATCTAGTTAGATCTGACATCATATCAGGCGATATCTACCTAGATATAAACAGATTTGATTTTATCTAAATATATATAAGCAGATATATGTTTAAATAACTGATTATATCTGATTATATCTGAATAGATCAAATCATATATCATTATATCTGAAATATATCTGATTATATCTACAATATATCTGATGATATCTGAAATATATCTGATTATATCTAAACCCTTTTTCCCGGGATATTTATATGAGAAAGAAAGAGATAACACTAGAGACAACTATAGTGTTATCAATTACTATCTCATATACATATTACCCGCACTCCAAAGACCTTGTCTGCATCCGCCCCTCGGTTTAACTTAACTTTCAAATTGAAAGAATTTGTGACCATATTTAACAATGAAATTTAATATACAATATTAACACAAAATTAATTTGAATATTATAAAGAATAAAATGTTCTATCTTCATCACTAAAGTTGCTGTTGGAAATATTTGAATGCAAACGAAAAATTTCGATTAAATGAGCGTTTGAAAATTGAGGAACACAAAACTTAATACAAATAGTGTTTCTTCATTCTCATTATTCAAATTAAAATTTTATAATCTGAGACATTTGTATATGAAAATACAAGAATTAGTGATAAAGAATTGTCACTCAACAGAGAGGGGATAGATTAATTGTAAGAAGTAGTGCGAAAATTGTCCGATATCGAATTATCTTTGCCGAAGTGTTGCAGTCATACATTGCATGTTAAATCGTGTGTTTCAAAACTTAAGAACAAAGGTTTCAATTAAAATTTTTTGTCGATAATATAAACTAAATTAGAAATACAGTAAGTACCAAAATAATTACTAAACAAAAAGATAGATAAAATTACTAATTGATTTTAAAGAGCAGTTGCACTTGAGGTGGATGAAAGCTTCGCTTTAAATTTGAATTAGTAAAAAACTACTAATAAAATAATGAAAATCCGTCCACAAAATAAATTAGTAAAAATTTCTACCAAGAACTTGTGAAATATTACTAATTTTTAGTAAAAAACTACAAATTGATATGGTGAAAAATTACTCTGAAAAAAATTCCTAAGTGCTCCTATAGTCACGAGAGGAACCCACTAATAAGGAATCTTTATTGAGTTAATCAGAATTCCTAGTTGCTATAGCAAGGAATGAGTAAAAATAACCAGGATCTCTAGTTAAAGTAACTCTGATTCTTGATGGGGTCCTGTCGTGACTAAGACTGTAGTAAAAAATAACTTAGGAATTTATTTGGGTGTACTGATTCACATTTGTAAGAGTTATTAATGTGAATTAGTAATTTTACTATGAATTTGTAGTTTTTTACTTAAAATTAGAAATATTTCACTAGTTCTTAGTAGAAATTTTAACTAGTTCATTTTGTAAACGACTTTTCAACATTTCATTAGTACTTTTTCACTTATTCAGATTTAGAGAGTTAGGAACTTTTTTACAACGTTTGAGCATAAGCATTTTATATCAACATTGATCCCTTTTTTAGAAAATACGTAAAAAATGCTCTAAAAAGACCCATAAGCTTTTTTATAGTAATTGATTCACCTCTGCTACATAGTCCATCACTGGTGCAACTACCCCAATATGAAAGTACAAAAAAATATCACTTTTATATTAAAAAATCTGTAATTTAATCAAACATTTTTAGGTATAATTATTTTATTGAAATTCTAAAAAAGTCCATTTTTAATTCTAAATTCCAAAAATACAAAATTAAGAAAATTTAATTTAGGAGCCAACCAAAATTATGGATATTTCGATTGCCAATGAATCATTTTTCGAACGTATACTTCAGCAAAAGAATAAGAACTTAAAAGTATTACAAGTTTCAAAAGAACTAGCTACCTCCAAGGGTGACAATTTTTTAAGTGAAATTTATAGAATATTCGTTAAATACAATAATCATGAAAATGGTCACGCCAAAACAAATGAGGAAATAAGTCTAATTTTAAAAATTAAACTTACAAATCTTAAAGTTGGAGCAGATTCTATAGATGAAGTGTTTTGTACAGAAACAAACGTATTTAGAAATATATTGCCAAAAATTGAAAATTATGTAGGTTGTTCAATTGGGCCATATCTTTATCACACTGATGAAAATTCAGAATATATACTCATGGAAGATCTTTCAAGATTAGGATATGTAGTTGGAAATAAATTTAAGGGATTTACATTCGAAGAATGCCAAAAAATTTTAGAAAAACTGGCTAAATTTCACGCTGGATCGGTCATTATTGCCGAAAAGGTAGAATATTTCAAAATATTACTTTAGAGTATAATTTTTTAAACATTTATTTAATTTACAATCTTATAATTAATTTTTATAACTTTAATAATTTAAAAACGAACAATACAATAATTCCGCTTATGGTACATTTAACTTTTTAATGTAAGAATGTACAAAATTTTGTCATAAAGTTTGAAACAATATTTAGGCATTTAAAACTTAGGAAAACAATTTTATAGTTGCCAGTTCTTATGACCAAAAATCAGCTCTTTTGAACTGCTTAATTGAACGAACTAACAATTTCTAAATTAAAGAAAGGACATATTATTTTTATTTAAAAAAAACCTCTAATTATGTTGAAAATATCGATTCAAAAATAACTTGAGGGTTTCGAATTTGAAATTATATTTTCCTAAATCAAAATGGTGGTTTTAATATGGCGGATAACTCTAACCTGTGATTTTTTGGAGGCACTGGTTATACGAATCCCAAATTAAGTCAAAATTTAAAGTAGCAACTCTAATATGACTGAGTGAAAATTGAAATTCCTTCGAATTCGTCTAAAACTTGTTGCCCTTTTGCAATTTAAAAATCAGATTTCAGATACGAAATTAATTTATTATAAATTAATAAACATTTGTGCCTATGTAATTTTTTGTTTGAACATTAGAAAGAGAGGATTTTGGGACATACAAACTATAGATTGTAAAATTTGTCTCCTAAATTATAAACACCAAGATATTTTGTCTGAAATTTCATGACAAAATTATAATTAAAAGATTAACATTTCTGATTAATTTAACTAGAATATTTTTCAACAAATGAAAAGTTCTTAGAAAATAACAATAAAAAATTCATATTGCATTTCAATAAACCTTTTTACAAACCAATTTCAATTTCAGGAGCCTCAACTTCTGAAATGCTTTGATAATTTATGTGCCTATGGAATATTTCCAAAAACTTTCTTCAAATTTCTGACAGTGTCATTCGTAAATTTAAGCAAACAAATAGCAGAAAATTGGAAAGAACAGGAATTTCAAGAAATTGCACGTAAAATAGAAAAATTGAGTTACGACATGGAAAAAAAAGTTTATGACGTCTTTAAACATGACGATGATGAATTTTGCGTATTAAATCACGGAGACTTTTGGATAAACAATGTCATGATTCAAAAAAATGAAAAAGGAAACCCTTGTGATGCACGTATTGTAAGCAATTTTTTTGAAATTATACTTTTATTTCTAAAATTATATTTATACAATTTTGTATAATTCTCTTGATCTAAATTAGTAATCATTTCAATTAATTTTAATGACTATCTTGCTTTCTTGTTAGAAAATCTGACTAATTATCAGTTCTTATATTACCTAACACCTACTTAATTTACATCAAGGAGTTAGAAAATAATATGATATTTTTGCATGAAAAAGCTAAAAAATCAAATTGACATTCACATTTAATATAACAATTTTACTCAGGTTGATTATCAATTGGTAACCTACACTTCCCCCGCAGTTGATTTACAACACTTTTTTGCAAGTTGTGCAGAATTAGATATAAAAGGATCTTCGGACGAATACTTTTTGGATTTGTATTTGACAATTTTGACTAAAACAATGAAAAAACTCGGTTGTAAAACGAAACCACCTACAAAAAAACAGTTAGAAGAATCAATTCGAAAGAGGGGGATTCATTCAGTTATCGCAGGATTAATATTCTATCCACGAGTTCTAGCTGATTCAAAAGATATAGAAGATTTTACAGACGTAATGGACAATGGCGACACTAAAATGGATTGCTTTAAAAATCCTTTAGCTGTCAAAATCATACGAAAATTCGCCAAAGTTATCAATGATAAAGGTTATCTTGATTGAATATTAATTTTTTTATTTCAAAATTAGTATAAGTCTCTAAATAAAAAGAACTGTATTAATAATAATGTCTGATTACAAGTGTCAGTTTTTTGTTTAAAAAATTAACTCAATTTTCTCACCAAGTGGAGTAAAAACTCAGTCCAAGGAATTTATCCTCGCATTACCTGAATTTCCTATTAAATTTCGATAACATATTCCGAAATTTGCAAGTGAAATTAAAGGAATTTTACAGGAACATTATTTAAAGTGAAATTTTCTACAAAAATATCATGGAAATTCTCTAGAAAATTTTCATGGAAAATTCTATGACATTTTTATGGAAAATTTCATGATATTTTCATGAAAAATGCAATACAATTTTTGGGGGAAATTCCATGCCACTTAAGGAAAATTTAACATTCAATATACCTCACAAACGAACCTTTTGATATACTCCTTGCAAAATTCCCTGAATTACCTACATTTCCAATTTCGGAAAAATCATGGAAATTTAGGAAACTTTCTAAAAAATTGTGAATAGAGAGTACAAAAATATGTGTTAGTTGAAAACGCTTCACATAATTCTATGACTATATATATTATATTTTTATGTGCCATGAGTATAAGAATTTATACGTTGGGTATAAATTAATCTTACGCAGCATCTTACTTGTCTTTACAATGAAGTTGCACATTAGAGTTCTGCAAATATACTCAGATCATAAAACTATGCTATAATTTGATGAATTACAAATGCCTGATATAATTTTTAACCAAAAGATTTTAGATACAAGTATACAAATATTGAAAACGATGTAAATTTTCTGTTTATGTATATTTGCATTTCGTACAGAATTTATAGATATTTAATTATCTAATCGAACCAGCAAAAGTTGATTTTTCTATTTACAGGCTGTCTACTAATTTCGTCCCACAAAATTCCCGGTTTTCCCGGTTTTTGTTCATATTTTTCCCTGTTTTTTCTCTTGTTAACTTAAAATTTATTTTAAGTATAAATAAACCTACAAACGGCTACAAAAATTGAAGATAACAGTTGACAATTGAAGAAAATAATTGAAATTCAAAGAAAATAATTGAGAATTAAGAATTAAATATTAAACTTTGCAAAAATAATAATTAAGAATTAAAAAAATCGGGCAAGTTCGAGTTACACTCGCACTAAAATCGAGGGTTTCGTACACAAAACAAAATAATTTTTAATATATTCGATACTATTAAATATATAAATATATTATACTCTATTATAATACAATATATAAAATATAATATATTATAATGAATTTTTTATACAAAATGGACCACCCCCCTATCTTCCAAAATATTTTACTTAGAGAGTTCAAATTTTGTACAGGAATGTATTTTCAGGTGTAATTACATAAAAATTATACACTCAGAAAAAAATGTGTTTGTGACACCCAGTAAGAAGGCTTGAATTAGATATAATTAAATATTTCAGAGTTATAATGAAAATGTGATCGTTTTTGTATTTTATTTAATTCCTGATTTGAATCCGAAGCTCAATTCATCCAGGAAAATAAATTTGTTGAAAATATGAATTATACTCTATTCGCATAGCGCATTTAAATTGAAGTTGAATTCTGTAGAGAGAAATGACAAATTATCATTTTTAATTACGTTCAATTCTGGCTAGAACTTCTTGGAATGCGTTGGTTCTATTCCACTGACAGCAATAGGTAAAAATCTTCTCCAATTACATCCAATTCTTTTAATAGAAAAATGCAGTACGGTGCTAATTAAAATTAAGAAAATTAAATATTGTTTGTTTTTCAAGCTAAAATTTTGATTTTTTAAAATTCTAAATCTATATGTTCTAACAATTATGGATATCCAAAATTTTTGAAAAGACTTAGAATTAAAGAAATAGCAGCTTATCTCGTAAACAGTCACAGATATTACAAATCTGACATCAATTTTGAGTTTGGGTAATAAGTATATAAACCGAATTTATAAATCATGAAAAACAAGTATAATATTAAAATACTAAATATAAATTATTTATACATTGTAAAAAGGAATAATTTTTAAATGTTGAGTAGCTGGAATTAAAACGAATAGGATACTCTTGTTTTTCTTTGCTGATTTGGAAATTAAGCTTTGGATTCAAATCAGGAATTCAGTCGGATTAAAATTTTCAATTACATTCTATTCCAGCCTTCTTGCCGGGCAACCAAACTTCAGTTAAAGAAACAAATTTTGGTTGAAACAAAAGAATAATTTTGTTGATTTAAACAAAATTTGGTTGTTTCAACGGTTGTTTCAACCAAAAGTTGTTTTCTTTAACTGAAGTTTGGTTGTCACAAACAAATTTTTTTCTGAGTGTAGAGAACGTGATGGTGATTGCGCTGTCACGAAAAATCCAGAGATTTTAGTAAATATCAGGTCCGTCAAGCTGCAACCCCCGCAAACGAAATTTCAAATTTCCAACACGTGGAGAATTTAGGGCTTTTTAGGGCTATTTTTGGGCCATAGTGACGATTTTAGGGCTCATCAATTTTTTCCAAAAAATCAATTTTTTTTCGGGGGTTGCAGCTTGACGTCAAGCTACAACCCCATGGACAGAAAAAATGATAAATATAAAAAAACAAACACGTCATATTTTAGGGCTTGTTTAGGGCTCTTCAAAAATGTTATACATGACCAACCCCTTTCATCCCTTAACCATAAACCCACCCCTATGCAAATAACAGGGTCACAAAAAATAAAAAAAAATCGTGTTTTCAGTACATATGATTATTCTACAAACAATAAAAGCAATAAAAACACTTATCTTCATATGCTAGATTTCATCCCTTACCCAAACCCACCCCCAAAAAAAAACCCTAACAATTTTTTTTTCTAATAATAATTGCTACTTTTTATTAATAATTATTAATCTTCAACTTTAAGGCTCACCATAAACAATTTGACCAAATTTACGACTCCTACCCTTATCACAAAACCACCCCCTAAAATGACTCTGACTAATCAAAATTCTGAAATAGTAATAAAATGCAACTTTTCTCTACCGAATATCAACCTACTATTTTTGGGCTCTTGAAAAATACTTGTCCCGATTTTAGGGCCCCTACCCTTAACCAAAAACCACCCCCTAAAATCTCTTGAACTAATCAAGATTCTGAAATAAGTATAACATCTCACTTTTTACAATGAAATATCAACCCGCTATTTTTAGGCTTTCGAAAAATACTTGTCCCGATTTTAGGGCTCCTACCCTTATCACAAAACCACCCCCTAAAATGACTTTAACTAATCAAAATTCTGAAATAAGTATAACATCTCACTTTTTTCAATGAAATATCAACCCGCTATTTTTAGGCTCTCGAAAAATACTTGTCCCGATTTTTGGGCTCCTACCCTTAACCCAAAACAACCCCCTAAAATGACTTTAACTAATCAAGATTTTGAAATAAGTATAACATCTCACTTCTTTCAATGAAATATCAACCCGCTATTTTTAGGCTCTCGAAAAATACTTGTCCCGATTTTTGGGCTCCTACCCTTAACCCAAAACAACCCCCTAAAATGACTTTAACTAATCAAGATTCTGAAATAAGTATAACATTTCACTTTTTTCAATGAAATATCAACCCACTATTTTTGGGCTCTCGAAAAATAATTGTCCCGATTTTAGGGCTCCTTCCCTTAACCCAAAACCACCCCCTAAAATGACTCTGAGTTAACCAAATTCTGAAATAGTAATAAAATGCCACTTTTCTCTACAGAATATCAACCTACTATTTTTGGGCTCTTTAAAAATACTTGTCCCGATTTTAGGGCTCCTACCCTTAACCCAAAACAACTCCCTAAAATGACTTTAACTAATCAAAATTCTGAAATAAGTATAACATTTCACTTTTTTCAATGAAATATCAACCCACTATTTTTGGGCTCTCAAAAAATAATTGTCCCGATTTTAGGGCTCCTTCCCTTAACCCAAAACCACCCCCTAAAATGACTTTAACTAATCAAAATTCTGAAATAAGTATAACATCTCACTTTTTTCAATGAAATATCAACCCGCTATTTTTAGGCTCTCGAAAAATACTTGTCCCGATTTTTGGGCTCCTACCCTTAACCCAAAACAACCCCCTAAAATGACTTTAACTAATCAAGATTCTGAAATAATTAGAAAATGACACTTTTCTCTACGGAATATTATAACTTTTATCCTAAAACACCTAGCGATTCGTAGTTTTCTTACCTTTGTAACTTTCTATTTTGAAAGTAATAAGTTATTTAGAACAAATATTCGTAGCCAACACGTAAAATTGTTTAAAGAAATTATTTTTAATAATATTTAATTTTTTTAAATATTTCTAGAACAACACAACTTGTAAAATTATGAAAGATTCATGTCTTTCGGTTTATTTGTTAATTTTTATTAACAATAATTTGTTTATACAATGACAAACGGTAGTTGCTTTTAATTTTTGTGAATATTTTGGGGTTTTATATATAAACAATTAATACGTTAAAAAAAATTACTACATACTAGGTTTTTAGGATAGAAGTTAAAAATAAACAATTATAATCTGTTTAAACAAAGTAAAAATAATAAACTATACTAAATAATTTTTCTTATTCTAACCAAAGCCCATTAATTTGTAAAATTAGGAAAAAGTTGTGTCTTTCTAGGTGCATTTTTAAAAAGATAATTATTATGAACAATAATTTGTTTAAAAAATTGCAAATTGTTGTTGTGATTAATTCAACTAAATACTTTTTTTAATTGTAAATCTAAAAAATAGTTAAGTCAGAAAAAACTACAACTCGTTAGGTTTCTTTCAATAATAGCTATAAATTAACAATAATAAATTAAAAACAACCTTAACGACAGTTGTTTTTTAAACAAATTGAAACTACATAAAAATATCTATAAACATTCGTAAATGGACGATATGTAACAATTTTGTTAAAAAATCCTGAAGAAACTATTAATTTGTAATAAAAAAAAAATTATCATTTTTTTGCATTTATGGGATTGTTTATAACCCTATAAAAAATTATTAATATTAATAAATTATTAAACAATTTATGGAATATTGTTGTTTAAGGACTTTTCAAGAAGTGATTCGCTGTATGGCTGTTTTGAGTAGTTTTGTAAATTTTGTAGCGAATTTACGAAAAAGTTTATTTTTCCCATGTAAAACCAATGGGAAATTTCAAGGGGTTTGAGCCACCCCTGAATATGTTCCGATTAAATAAAAAAAAAAAAGAGTATATTTGTTTTTGATTTGGAAACTTTTTCGGGGGTAGCAGCAAAACATTTCGAAAAAATTTTTTTACTGTACATTTTTCGACCAACCTAAAGGTTAACAAAATTTAGAAATTAACTATTTTTAAAAAATTGTCTGCCATTTTAGATCGGACATTATTAATTTTGCTTATTTTTAATCAGCGACATGAGAATATTATAATTGCATACTTGATCTTCAGCTTCATTATCTAAACAAAATAAAAGAAAATTTTGTTGAAAACTTTAATTGACCCGCCGGATTCAAAAACCGCCTCTGCCTGAAAAATGTCTAACCAAACGTTAAGAAAATCAGTGAAATTCCAATTGTCGCTCACTGCTACCCGACTACCATATGTCAGACTTTTCACGCGCAGAGGCGGTTTTTGAATCCGGAGGCTCAATTTAAATTTTCGAGAGCCTAAAAATATTAGGTTGATATCCCGTAGAGAAAAGTGTCATTTTCTAATTATTTCAGAATTTTGATAACTCAGAGTCATGTTAGAGGGTGGTTTTGGGTTAAGGGTAGGAGCCCTAAGATCGGGACAAGTATTTTTCAAGAGCCCAAAAATAGTGGGTTGATATTCTGTAGAGAAAAGATGCATTTTATTACTATTTCAGAATCTTGATTAGTCAGAGTCATTTTAGGGGGTGGTTTTGTGATAAGGGTAGGAGTCGTAAATTTGGTCAAATTGTTTATGGTGAGCCTTCAAGTTGAAGATTAATAATTATTAATAAAAAGTAGCAATTATTATTAGAAAAAAAAAATTGTTAGGGTTTTTTTTGGGGGGTGGGTTTGGGTAAGGGATGAAATCTAGCATATGAAGATAAGTGTTTTTATTGCTTTTATTGTTTGTAGAATAATCATATGTACTGAAAACACGATTTTTTTTTATTTTTTGTGACCCTGTTATTTGCATAGGGGTGGGTTTATGGTTAAGGGATGAAAGGGGTTGGTCATGTATAACATTTTTGAAGAGCCCTAAACAAGCCCTAAAATATGACGTGTTTGTTTTTTTATATTTATCATTTTTTCTGTCCATGGGGTTGTAGCTTGACGTCAAGCTGCAACCCCCGAAAAAAATTGATTTTTTGGAAAAAATTGATGAGCCCTAAAATCGTCACTATGGCCCAAAAATAGCCCTAAAAAAGCCCTAAATTCTCACGTGTTGGAAATTTGAAATTTCGTTTGCGGGGGTTGCAGCCTGACGGACCTGTAAATATCCATAAAAAATACTCAAAAATCATTTTATTTCCTTAACAACGCTATGATCAACTTCTACAATCATGTTCTCTATAATTTTCCTTTCATCTACACGTGAAAACGCATATGTGGGCCAAATTTGAACTTTCTAAGTCAAATAGTTTGGCGGCTAGGGGGGGGGGGGGGTACGATTTTCGACAAAGTCTTTCCAATAGGGTTCCGTGCGTACACTTGTGGTGTACGGAACCCTAAAAACAATTAATAATAAAAAAAATAATTAATAATGGATAGAAATAATTGAACAATGACAAAGATATTTGCCAATTAGAAACAAAATTTAAAAAAAGGAAATATTAATCGACAATTGAACAGTAATTGGAAAAATTGAACAATGGTTATTAAATTCAAAGAATATAATTATATTAGATAGAAAATCAAAAGAAATAATTTAAAATTTAAGTTAATAATTCAAAATTAAAGAAATAAATTAAATAATGAAATTAAAATCAGAAAAACACAGAAATATTGAATATTAAAAAAAAACAATTGAAAATTGAGAAATAAAATTAAAATTCGAATTCAATAATTGAGAATTAAAGACAATTACTGAACAATTGCATTGAAAAAGAAGAAAATAATTTATATTTAAAAAAAAAATGGAAAATGCCAGAAATTATTTAATATTGAAGAAAACATTAAAAATTAAAGAATAGAATTGGCCAATTCTTTTTCAAATCATGCAGCGAGAATAAGTTTGAAATTCAAAATCGTTATTCTCATGATTTTTATCGTTCTTTAACTCAAAAAAAAAGAAAACTATTTTTTGGTTTTGCTAAAAAAAATTTTTTAACTGAGTTACGAGGTTTTAAAAAATTAAGTGTAAAGAGCGGTTTGTGAGTGAAATGTCAGATTTTTTTTTTTTAAATCTCTCTATTTTCGTTAAAAATCAATATTTTTTAACTCTATTTTTTGATTTCAGTAGTAGTACAGGTACTCTTTCTTTACCTTTTTGAAATTTAAAAAAATTTTGAAAATTAACAAAATGGCGGCCAGTTTTAAAAAAAACAAAAAATCAATTTTTCTCAGAAACATCATTTTTTTTTTTTTTGAAACTTTTTTTGTGATTAGTAGATATAAAAACAAGTTATTTCCAATAGGTTTGGTGTCCGCTAAAACGTAGTGAGAGACACAATAATTTTTTTTCAAAAAATACAAAAATTCGATATTTTTGTTTATATAAGGTCATCTTTCTGTTAAAAAAGTCTAATGGGAATTTTCGTACTTGCATTGTGAATTATTATTTTTAATGTATAAATTATTAATCATGTATAAAAAAAAGTATTATTCAAAATATAATTAATATTGCTTGCTAAAAATAAAAATACTCTTCAGAAAACTTGGAGGTTCCTTAAACATATGTAGCTAAAATGCACAAAATTTACACGCCGTTATTAATTACTGCTATAAGTTTAACATACGTCAATATATATACGTATATATATAGCCGTAGTTGTGCGATTAAAAGAACATGCGTATAGAAAATCTATGCAAAATGACATAAAATTAAAGTATTATTAATTAAATTTAATATCATGAACACAACTTTAAATTTGACAAAAAAAAATGAATTTCTGAATTGTAACGTTCTTGCCTCTTTTTATGGATAAGTACGTTTTTGCATCATTTATTGAGTAGGTACGTTCTTGCTTTGTTTTTCAAATAAACCCGATGTTGTGCTAAGGCGACGTATTATACTAGAGTAAGACCATGTTGTAGAGCAATTTATTTCCAATGACAATGTTTCCATTGTTTTAACTTCAACTTTATTCCCTATGCCAAAAAAGTGGAAGGAAAAAATTAAAACTTTGCAGGCATAATCTTTGTCTTTTTACCTTTAATTTAAGCTTTAAATAATAAACTTATTATTAATAAAGCTATTGCATTTGGGTGAAAGTTATCTTTCTAGAAATATTATAAGCTGTCCTAATTTATTTAAAAAAAATTTCTAACATTATTTTTCGCGGATATATGACAGTGTAAATGTAGTCGTGTTTTTAATCGCACAACTACGGCTATATATATGGGCATATCTCTGGAACCTTTAACTTTTATGTCCCTTGCATATATTTTGATAATTTTAATCAATTTTTACCTGGTTTTTGTTGGAAATATTAACATTTGATACGATGAACTATTTCCAAAAGATTACACATTGATTTATTAAATAGATAAATAATTATTCCAATTTGAACATCCGATTTTTAACAATGTTTACTTGTCCCTAACCATACTTTCGAATGGTTTATACGTTGAAACTTTGTAATTAATAAAAATTACTAGTTAGATGACACATGTTTTTAAAGTTAATTAAACGATGAACACATTTGTGTATGAAAATTAATATTTTGTTTATTGTGAAGAAAGTTATATGTTTTTAAAAGTTGTCCCTCATTTTTAACCTTTTCGACCGTAATCGTCTTATTTATCATTTTTCTTGAATAAGACTATTGGCACACCAAAATAGTTTATGGAAAATAAAAGTTTAAATAATTAGAATTATTTTGAGACATACTAAATTGATGTGCTTCATGTCTTCAAAAAACTATTCTAATTTAAATAACAGAAAACACGTGTGTACAAAATTTGACAACGATCGTAATACGAGTGATACTTCACGAAAATGAAATAAAAGTATTCAAAAAGTACTTACATATATTTTTACGAGTACCATTTAACATTGTGTGAATGTGCTTTGAGAAAAAATACTTTATTGCAATGATAATGTGAAAATATTTATCAATTACGGTCGACCGTAATCGACCGAAATTTTTTAGAAAGAAATTTTTAAGTCTGAAGTTGCCGATTCTAATGTTTTCAACAGAAATTGTCATTAATTAAAACCTGAAGGTTAAGTTTTAATGTTTATTTCGAGATTGATTTTCACACAAAAATGGAACTTTATTCCTTTATTCCTAGTGTAGTATTATTAATATTTTACTATTCTTATAAATATTGAAAATATTAAACAAACTTATCGTTTTTTAAAAATGATAACCCCTCAAGCAATTCATTTCAACTGTTTTTCATCCTAAAAAGCAACCACCTGTTGAATATTTTTATGTTACAGGTTAAAAATTATTTGTAATTTTAAATAATTTATAATTTCTTGAAGACAATTAGATTTATTTGTCCATTTGTATAATTTGAAAGCTTAGCACTTGAAGTTTATGTAGACAAAGTTTCAATACTGTGCTACAAAAAAAAAAAAAAATATTTTTTCTTATTGAAAAGTTAAATGTTCCAGAGATATGCCCATATACGTATATATATTGACGTATGTTAAACTTATAGCAGTAATTAATAACGGCGTGTAAATTTTGTGCATTTTAGCTACATATGTTTAAGGAACCTCCAAGTTTTCTGAAGAGTATTTTTATTTTTAGCAAGCAATATTAATTATATTTTGAATAATACTTTTTTTTATACATGATTAATAATTTATACATTAAAAATAATAATTCACAATGCAAGTACGAAAATTCCCATTAGACTTCTTTAACAGAAAGATGACCTTATATAAACAAAAATATCGAATTTTTGTATTTTTCGAAAAAAAATTATTGTGTCTCTCACTACGTTTTAGCGGACACCAAACCTATTGAAAATAACTTGTTTTTATATCTACTAATCACAAAAAAAGTTTCAAAAAAAAAAAAAAATGATGTTTTTGAGAAAAATTGATTTTTTGTTTTTTTTAAAACTGGCCGCCATTTTGTTAATTTTCAAAAATTTTTTAAATTTCAAAAAGGTAAAGAAAGAGTACCTGTACTACTACTGAAATCAAAAAATAGAGTTAAAAAATATTGATTTTTAACGAAAATAGAGAGATTTAAAAAAAAAAATCTGACATTTCACTCATAAACCGCTCTTTACACTTAATTTTTTAAAACCTCGTAACTCAGTTAAAAAATTTTTTTTAGCAAAACCAAAAAATAGTTTTCTTTTTTTTTGAGTTAAAGAACGATAAAAATCATGAGAATAACGATTTTGAATTTCAAACTTATTCTCGCTGCATGATTTGAAAAAGAATTGGCCAATTGTTATTTAAAGAAATTAATTGAGAATTGAAAAAAATAATTGAACAATTAAATTGAAAAAAGAAGAAAATTATGGAAAATTGAAGGAGGTTTTGAAACATGAAATAATTAACTGATAATATAATTGAAAAAAATAATTGAAAAAAGTCGAGATTACTGAATATTGAAACAAACAATTGAAAATTGAACAAAATAATTAAAAATTAAAGAAAATAATTGGAAATTGAAGAAAGTACTTAAAAATTAAAGACAATATTTGAAAACAGCAGAAAAATTTAGAAATCGACGAAAATAATTGCGAATTGATGAAAAAAATTTAAAAATTATCAATTTAAATAAAAATTGAAAGAATAACATAGTTTAAAAAAGCTGAGAATTGTTAAATATTGAAGTAAATTGAGAAGAAATTATGAAAATTGAAAGAAATTGAGAAATTGAAAGAAATATGAAAAAATAATTGAAAATTGAAGAGAATAATTAAAATTTAAGAAAAAAATGGAAAATTTAAGAAAATAATTGAGAGTTTAAAAAAAAATCCTAGAGTTATTGAATATTGAAAAAAACAATTGAATATTAAAGAATGGAATTCAATGTCGAAAATTATAATTGAGAATTAAAGAAAATAATTCAAGAATTGAACAATGGGATTGAAAGTAGAAGAAAATAAGTGATAATTGAAGAAAAAAGAAATTGAACAACCCAGGAATTATAGAATTTGAAGAAAACAATAAAAAATGAAGAATGTAATTGTAATTTAAAGAAATTTATTCATCATTTTACAGGCTTAATAAAACCTTTTACAATATAAAAAAAAGAGAAAGAATTAACAATTTGCAATATGTACTAATACAAAAGATATAAAATCAGCGTAACAATAGACAAAGAAAAAATAGCGGCAACCGAAATTTGTAATAGAAGTTATAATTAAAAAGTATACACTATGTTAGCTGATTATTTTGTGAATTTATATTCAGAGGCCTCAAAAAAGTCCAAGTCACTCCTAAATCTATTTGCCTCATTACACATTCTGCTGAATACAGAGTTATCAGCGTAATTAGTGCGATGTACATTTGTGTGAAAAAGCATAGGCTTAGGCTTATTTGCCTTCTTACGTTTCTTAGAAGGAGGCTCATGAGGCACGGTCAGTTTAATCTTTTCTAAAACTGTAGCATTATTAATTAATTAAAAATTGTAGAAAATAATTTGAAATTAAAGAAAATGTGATTTTATGAAAATTGTTGAATAATAATTGATAAATTGAATTGAGGTTTCAAAAACATAATTGATAATTGAAAAAAAATATTAAAAAAAGCCGAGAATTATTGATTATAGAAGAAAATAATTGAAAATTGGAGGAGTTATTGAGATGTGAAATGAATAAATGATAATTGAAAAAAATAGTTGAAAATAGTCGAGAATTATTGAATAATAAATTAAATAATTAAAAATTTAAGGAAATAACTGAGATCTGAAGGAAATAATTAAAAATTGATGGAAATAATTGAAAATTGAAGAAAATAATTGAAAATTGAATCAAATAATTGGCAATTGAAGAAAATAGTAGAAAATCGAAGAAAATAATTGAGAAATGAAGAAATAATTGGAAATTAAATAATTCAAAATGGAAGACAATAATGGAGAATATTGTAGAAAATAATTGGAAATCGAAGAAAGTAATTGAAAATTGAAAAGAATAATTGTCAGTTGAAGAAAATAATTGTGAATTTCCGAAAATAGTTGAATAATTGAAGAATTGAATTGAAGCTTTAAGAACGTAATAGATATTTGAAAAAAAATATTGAAAAAAGCCGAGAATTATTCTATATCGAAGAAAATAATTGAAATATGATGAAAATAATTTGGCCCGTATCATTTTGACACACATTTTTTCGGGCAACTTGTTATATTGTACTCCCGAAGATGAATGTTATATTTTACTCCTTCTAAATTCAAAGATTTTAAAGTCTTATTTATTCAATAATTGATTTTAATACATTAAATTAATATTAAAAGACTTAATTAATCCAGTAAGTTCAATTATTGAATAATTAAAACTTGAAAATCTTTGATTTCAGAAGGAGTAAAATATAACATTCATCTTCGGGAGTACAATATAACAAGTTGTCCGAAAACATTTGTGTCAAAATGATACGGGCCCAAATAATTGATAATTGAAAGCACACAATAGAATTGCCCATAACTGGATAAACTGTTATGCAATGTATGGGGTAATAAAAAAACTGAAGTTCTATCTACATTTTTTCATAATAATTTGACTTTTTCATGTTTAATGTCTTTCACTGTTTCTGCGGTATTGTTATCGTTAAGAAAAAAAGATGGTAGACAAACATCTATATTTCATGAGAATATATTATATTATATTTTAATTTATATTTTTTATTTTTCAATTGCATAATTGTAGCATAATTACACAAAATTTAAACGCATAATCAGATTCGTTCAAAATGCATAAAGTTATTATCTTCATTTATAAAATAAATTGATATATTAGTCAAATTTATTAGCCCAGAAAAAAAATTCCCGGTTTGACGGAAAATTCCCGGTTTTTTACGGTCAATTTAAATTCCCGGTTATTTCCCGGTTAGTAGACACCCTGCATTTACCGATGCAATTTGTATTTTTACAATATTTTATGAAAAAATTATAAATTTTTTCGCATGTGGTCGAGTCCATACCAAGTGATCACACCAATTTCAGTCATATTGAGTAATATTTACGAAATTGATATTTTGGGTTCCTTTAGGAGTAAAAAAAATAAATTTTAATTATTTTTAAAAAATTCAAAATATTTTCGAAAATATTCAAATTCGAAATTTTATGTACTATTTTTTTTTGTGTTATCATAACTTCTGTAATTTTGAAGCAATTGAGATCATTTTTTTTTAAATTACTCGTATTTAAATACTCTTTCAAGAAAAATTATAATAATTAAGAAATTGTTTATAATTAAATTTTTATTAAAAAAATTAAATTATTTATTTAAACAAAATCTAAAGTATATCATCGTTCTTTTTCAAAAAATTCATAAACATAGCCTATAATGTGCTTAAAAATTTAAGCCAAAGAAAAAGATGGTATGTATTATAGTTTTTGAGAAAAAAATTATTAAGTTATGCTAGCGCGGCGCGGACCGGTGTCACCGCTACTCAACGCGTAGTTCCGTAGTAACCGAAATGTATGTATATTTTTACATAATGTAAATATAGTTAGTGTATTATATTTAAATTATAAGCTTCAGAAAGTCACACTGATCTTTTCATAGTACATGGACATCAAACTTTAGAATTAAAAAAATCGGAGAAAATAATTAAAGTAAAAAAAAGTAATTAAAAAATTGGTAATTTATAGAAAAATAATAAAAATAACTAAAAATTGGGAAAATTATTAAAATTTAAGAATAATAATTGAAAATTTGTTAAATCAATTGAAAAATAATTAATATAATTAAAAACTGGTAAAAATAAGTGAAAATAAGTGAATAATTAAAATAATTTAAAACTGAAGAAAGAAAAATAATGGACTGGTAAAATTATCAAAATTCGCGATGTTCAGGGGTGTTAATTTTTTTTCTTATGCAATTTTAGACCTAAAATTATGGGGTAATGTCAAAAATAGAGAAACAAATAATTTGCGGAGTTTGAGAAATTTATTCTAAGAAAAACTTAAATTTTAAAAATTAAACCTCTTTCACAATTTTCATTTTTTCCATCGACAATTTTTTTGTGGGATTTTTAAATGATTTTCTACAATCCATCGTATGGATTTTGAAAAATAAAATTTCGAAAATGACCAAAAAAATATTGTTTTTTAATTTTTATGTAATACCATAATTCTACATCTTAATTGATGTAAGAAAAAAAATGACACCTCTGAGCATCAAAAATTTTGTTGAGTTAAAATTTCACCTATCTCTCCCCTTAAAGAATGATAAAAATAGTTTGAAAATAGTTGAAAGAAATGAAAACTATAATAAATTTAAAAGATGACAAAATTTTATAAGGAGAAAAATGATTAAAAATTTGAAACATAAAGTATGAAACATAAAATTTGTCAGTACTGCGAAGTACTGACAAACTTCGCAGGTGTTGACAGATTGAATTAATGAATGAAATTTGAAGATTATTATAAATAACTATTTTTAATCAATGTTTGTAAAAAAAAATTTCAAATCAATCTTATAAGTTCACATAATAGAAAAAATTATATGAATTTGTGTTGATATCTATAATTAAATTCAATATTTAATATTTTAAAGATTTCGAATTTGCCGCTAACATTTGTAGTTCTTAACTTGCCGCTAGGTGCGTGTATTTCTCGAAAGAGAGATCGTTGAGTATTTTCTATATAAGCAAGCAAGCTTTAATTAAAAATTCACTTATATACAGGTTTGTATCCTTTGATTTTTTATCGTTTTGCGTTTGTAGTTGAAGTGATTGAATTTGGGTCATTATTAGTACTAGTCTCATTTTTTTCTAATTTTTTGACCATTAAAGGTACACAAAAATTTCATTCCTTCGTACCCCTTGAGAATAAAATTGAAACAAAAATTTTTTCAAATTCTGTGCACAGCACAATTTGTAAAATAAAAAAAAAACATGACGATTAACTGTATTTATATTATGTAATAATATACATACATTTCGGTTACTACGGAACTACGCGTTGAGTAGCGGTGACACCGGTCTGCGCCGCGCTAGCATAACTTAATAATTTTTTTCTCAAAAACTATAATACATACCATCTTTTTCTTTGGCTTAAATTTTTAAGCACATTATAGGCTATGTTTATGAATTTTTTGAAAAAGATCGATGATATACTTTAGATTTTGTTTAAATAAATAATTTAATTTTTTTAATAAAAATTTAATTATAAACAATTTCTTAATTATTATAATTTTTCTTGAAAGAGTATTTAAATACGAGTAATTTAAAAAAAAAATGATCTCAATTGCTTCAAAATTACAGAAGTTATGATAAAACAAAAAAAATAGTACTCACAATTTTGAATTTGAATATTTTCGAAAATATTTTGAATTTTTTAAAAATAATTAAAATTTATTTTTTTTACTCCTAAAGGAACCCAAAATATCAATTTCGTAAATATTACTCAATATGACTGAAATTGGTGTGATCACTTGGTATGGACTCGACCATTTATAAAATAAATTGATATATTAGTCAAATTTATTAGCCCAGAAAAAAAATTCCCGGTTTGACGGAAAATTCCCGGTTTTTTACGGTCAATTTAAATTCCCGGTTATTTCCCGGTTAGTAGACACCCTGCATTTACCGATGCAATTTGTATTTTTACAATATTTTATGAAAAAATTATAAATTTTTTCGTATGTATATCACAGAAAACTGGAAAACCTTTGTTCTCGACGTGTTCAAACGTGGAACGAGGAAGTCGGCAAATCTCTTTTCACATAGTGATTTGGGAGGAAGAAAGTTCTTTTTAAATGCTCGTGTCGTTGTTTACGAGACTTGGAGGAAACTCTTTGGAGTGTCCGACAGTACATGGTTACACCTACATAAGCACATCTAGCCAAAATACCAAGCGTATAGTGCATCAAACATGGCGACCGACCAGACAAAACAAAAACGTGGAGTGGCTAGACCCTAGACGAGACCACGTCGCTGGGGTTGGGGGTGGCAACCGCGGGGGCGGTGCAGATCTGGCGCGACCCGGACGCCACTGGGAGGTGGCAGATTACCGTAACCAAACATGAAAAATCGGTTTAAGCTCAGTTTTACAAAATAAATAAAACTCTAGAAAGAGCCGGACTTCTATTTAATTAAATTTTCTTTTATAATTATGTACCCACATATTTGAATTTAAAAATTTCGTTCCCTTAAAGCATAAAATTTAAAATACTACAAGCTGCAGTCACAAAACAAGCCATTAACCTTCAGAGAAATCCTCTAATCTCAAGCAGATTTTCATTTTGATATACATATTTCTAAGAGGATTTCTTTTATTAATAAGAAATAAATCCTTTTAAACAAATCCTTTAAACTGTAAAAAGAAAGTGATATTTTAAGTCAGAAAAATATTTCAAAATTCAAAATGGCGAATCCAATATGTCGGACGAATTTTTTAAAACTCTTTGAATTTGCTTAAAACTTGTTACTTGGAGGTTTTGGGGGTTGCTGATTACGAATTTTAAGTCCAATTTTCAAAAGTCAAAATGGTGAATCCAATATGGCGGACGAATTTATAAACATTTATTGAAATCGCTTAAAACTTGTTACTCGGTGGTTTCTGGGTTTACTGATTACTTATTTGATCTCAGATTTTAAAAATTCAATATAACGGATCCAATATCATTTATGTTTTCTGAAAATTCTTGGATGTATATGTATGTGAAACTTTTTAGCTGCAGTTTTTCTGAATATCTTGTGCAAATTTTTCGCTTTTTGTTTGGTTTATTTACTAAATTTGCACTGATCTGCCTCAATAACCCCTTCATACTATTTTTAATGTAAATTCAACAATTTTTAACTTTTGCCGCTACATTAGATCCTCCATATTGAGTTTTTAATCCGTAGATTGGATTCGTAATCAGCAACATCGAGAACCCTTAGATACTATATTTCCTGAAAATTCAGATAATTTCAAAAATTACAGCTACCATATGAGATTGTTCTTTTTGTATTTCTGCAAACTAATGTTAAATTCGCATTCAGCGGACCCAAAAACCCCTAAATACCAAGAATTATAAAAAATCAACAATTTTTAAAATTTTCGTCTGCCATAATGAACCCGCCATTTTGAATTTTAAAAATCGGTCTTCAGACTTGTAATCAGCGACCCCAAAAACCTCCCAGCAACAAGTTTCAAGCAAATTCCAGGAATTTTCAAAAATCCGTCCGCCATATTGGATCTGTCATTTTGAATTTTTTCAAACTAGTACGAAAATCGTAATCAGTGATCCTAAAAACATTTTAGGCATAATCCCCAGTTTACTTTGTATTGTTGTTTACCTAGAATTACATTTATTTTTTAAAAAAATCGTTTTTTTCAAATTCATTTATCTATAAAATTTATTTTGTTAACAATAAACATTAATTTATTGCTTTTTTGTGGCAAGGGATCTTTTTTAATACATTTTATTCACTTTCTGTCATTGAAAAACATGAAATAATGTTTGAAAAATGCAAAAAAATGCTACGAAAAAAGGTGACACTCTGGAGTGTCACTAGGCCGCAAAGGGTAAAACTGTGGAAAAAAAATAAATTAAAAACTTTAAATTTGCATAAAAACGTGAAGTACTAATCTATTTAAAACGGTAAATTTGTAATTATTATAAATCCATCTTGATTAAGACAGTATTTTTTATATAAACATTTATATAGCAGGGCTTGCTGAATTTAAGACACGTGAAAAATTAAGATTCTCTTTTTACAAGTGTATGGTTAAACAATTTTGTATGACTTTTGAAAGTATAGATTTTAACAAAATATTAAGAATAATTGAATGGTAAAATGTTATCATGAGCCATATAGGCATCATTGTTAGGTAAACATTTCATTATTATAACGTTAGCAAATAAAATAATACCAATCAATTATTAATAATATTGCAAATGATATAAAATTTACCATCCAACTTGAAAATGAGCTTTTTAAACAAATAAAATTTAGATGTTAGAAAAGCTGCAAGAATTTGTTAATTTTGTGTGGCTTTGACTTGATAATAATAAAAAAAAAATTTAATTCAACTATTGTCCATATTCTGTATTGTAAATTTATTAAAGAATTAACATTTTTAATTTAAATGAATAAATATTCGAACAGTTGTCGCTGAAATAAAAAGCAAAAGATAATTTAGCAATAATTATAGAAACATAACTAACATTAAATAAGCGGTAAAAAAATGTATCTACATTTTGATTCTAACCATTAAAAATATAAAAACAAAAAAATATAAAAAATGAAATAGTAATAGTCGCTTACCGATTAATTTATCAAAGTTACTTTTATAAATTCCAAATTCCTTGAGTCACTATTATAATTTAAATATTCAGGCCTTCTTTACATATGTCAAATTTAATCAAAAATTATTTTATGTAGGTATTGACAAATGACAATCTTATTGAGATTAACATGTTTCATTTTAAAACAAAACAAAATAAGTTTGTGTTCAAATTTATATTATTTTATAAATAAACTACAACTATTTTTATAGTTAAATGATACAGCATAAATTTTAACTAATTCCTTTAAGAAACAAAGGATACAGTTTTTGTTTTGTGAATGTGTTAAAGCCTGATCAGTTTTATACTTTCTAAATCTGAATTCCTAAAAAATAATAACTAATTATTAGTAGAAAACTATACTACATACATCAGTAGTCAAATTTGACTCATTAAAATTAATAGTGAATAAATGACTAATATATTTAGTAGAAAGAAATCTCATAATTATTATTGTCAGTGGTTTAAGATAACAGAAAAATTACTTTGACTAATTGAATTAGTAATTTTGCTTCCTCATAGAGGAAGCTTTTTGTGATAGGTAAGATTTTCGATTTTCCAAGTAGCATTTTTCGACTCATTATTATATAAAAAGCATAAATTTGATTTTCGAGCAAATGTCCGGATGTCTCTGTTTGTGTGTGTAGTGACTTTTTTTGTCTCCAGGATTTCTCGAGAACGTTTCAACGGATTTTCATAAAATTTGGATGATTGAAACACACAAATATCTAAATTTGGACACGGGGATTTTTGGAAATACTCAATCAAATTTTTTTAAGCACATTATTTGCACTGTATTAATTTATTGCTTCCTCTATGAGGAAGCAAATTGTTTTGCTTGCGTGAAAGCAAAATTTTCATGAAACCAGAGGCGTAGCCAGGGGGGGTTTGGGGGTTCAAACCCCCTCCGAAATCGAAAAATTCTATTGAAAAAGAGGTCTTTGGACGCAAAATTTTGTTCAAAACCCCCCCTGAAAGGTAAAAAATTTCAAAACCCTCCCCCGAAAAATTTTTCTGGCTACGCCCCTGCATGAAACGAACATAATTTTCATCTAGTTTTACTAAACTATTAGTAGCAAACTTACAATTTAACATGGTGAACAAATTTTGACTGTAAAATTAGTAGTTTTTGGCTAATTGAGATTTAGAAATTATTTTTTTCATCACCTATTGTTACTACCTTAAATTAAATTAGTGAACATACACTGATTGAAATAGTTTGAAAAAGCCGAATCTTCAAAACATCGAAATTTCAATCTCTAAAACGTTGAAAACTCAGATTTCTAACAAATTAAGGAGAAATCGGACAAACAATCGGAACAAAAGTTATTCCAAATGAATAATTTTGATTTGTAAAAAATAGAAGTGTCCACACTTCCACTAAAAAAAATTACCTTAACTTATGTGTCTTCTATATCAAAAATCAAACTTATTCATTTGGACTAACTTTCCCAGTGGGCAAAAATCCATGTTCGTTCTAAAAACGTTTTAAGAACGTTTTTAAAACGTTTCATGTCGGCCAAATAATGTTCTGGAAAATTATTCGAACATCCATGTTCCAATAACGTTCCAGAACATTATTTGGCCGACAAATAATAAAACGTTCTTCAAACGTTTTTAAAACGTACATGGATTTTTGCCCACTGGGTTTGTTCCGATTGTTTGTCTGATTCCTCCTTAAGCCTCTGCCTAAATGAAAAATTGAATAAATGAGATTTTGAAGAAATTGAATTTCTATTAAATAACAATTCCGACAAACGAAATTAAAACTTGGGATAAAAAAATCTTTGCCTAATGACCATTCCGCAAAGTGAGATTTCTTGTAAATTAACTTTCTGACAAATGATATTGTTGATAAATGAAATATCTTCCTAATGAATATTCTGACAAATAATATTTCTTATAAATGGACATTTGATAAAATAAATTTCAGGGAATTATAGATATGTATTTTGACGGAAAAATTTAAACGCTCATACTCGGTTTACTTCAAATAATAATGAAATTTCACTCCAAAAGATTGTAAGATTAAATATTTGAAAAAATCCAAGTATTAAAAGTATTTAAAACAATTTCAGTAATCCCTTTATTTCGTAATTCATTGATATTTGATGCACGAGATATGAACATTCTGGAGCATGAATTTGATCAAAGTGTTTGATCGTCATCCTCTATGCGAACTTTGAGCACGCATCGTCAAGAGAAATTAACTTTTGTCCGCACCCTCGAAATTTCGGTCAACCCCTTGATTTTACCCATTTCCTAACCATACTAAACGGTTAGACCAGTCGATATTCACTTACAGTTAATTTGCTTGGAGTGACGCAGATTTAAAACTTTTGCTATTAAAATTTCCAAGTATAGGGCTATGCCTCCAATTATAATTACATCAACAATTTTTCGGATCACTTGAGCATGAATTTTATGATTTACGACATTTTCAATTAAAAACTTATTTGATTTAAATTTCTCCCCTCATGTGTTTAATTTCATAAAGAAAAGGATAATTTTATATTTTCTCATAAATTATTTAAACAATGTAATATATGTATTAAGAACATTCTTGTTTAATGAAAATGAACTCAATTTTCAATTAGATTTCATTAAAATTTAATTGAAAATGTACTAAAGGAAAAAGACATTTAAAAATTATATTACGTTTTAAATAATATATAATCAAGCACGATTTTCGTTTTAAACCCTCTATACTTCCCATAAAAATATTTTTTCTTATACTTCCTACAAAATTTATATATCCAGATTCCAGATAATAATAATTGGCCAATCAGTGCGCAGTATACTGTGGTAGTTTCCAAAGCGAGAGAATTGAACCATATTTCCTGGATTCTGTCGCGACGCTAACCGATAAATACACTTTACCTCCTAGTATCTCGAATACGGGGATTTATGCATTGCAGTACTCGGCAAGAAATCCAGAAACCAGAGGTAAAAAACGTTTGAGACAGAGAAATGGCAATAATTAAGGATGCATAATATTTCGCTGGTTCAATAGAACAAAACGTCACATCATTTTTAAATATAAAAAGAGGATCCTTGAAAAACAAAATTTTTCTAACAAAATGTCAGTATTTTAAATCGTTATAAAAACTAAGGGTTTTATTTTTTTATTTTCCGAATAAATTGTTAACTTAATTCATCATCCATTTTTGTTCTTTATTTGAGGAGTAAGCGAACAAAACCTGATAAATCCATTCGAGTTAATTTTGAGAAAAATGAACAAATGTTGTACTTTTTTAACCAACAAAGATAAAAGTAAATTGAAAGTAGTTTAAGATTAAAACAACCAAACATATTACTTTTCAATGTTGCAAATAATTTTATTTTGCTTATTGTTATTCTTACTTAAAAAAGAAAACTGGATTTATCCACTTTTGTTTCATCAGTCTGGATTTATCAACTTTTGATTTCTGACAGGTGTGCGGATTTATTCGGTTTTGATTGCTTAAAAATAGTTTTGTCACAGAATCTGAAAAACCTTACACTTTTATATTTTGAAACAAAATTTATCTCTTTTATGTTGAGCAGTTTCTCGCTTTCTGCACTGAGAAAAATGAGTTAGCTACTATTTGGATAGCTAATTTTTAGCTGTTTCAGCAAACAAAATTAGCTGTAAAAGCTCATTAATAGTTGTGTTAGCTAAAAAATTAGCTATCCATATAATAGCAATTAAAGTTAGCTAAGGTAGCTAAGTCTTAGCTTTGGCTGATAATTTTTTTTCTCCGTGTGGTGCCTTAATTAACATATTTTACGGATAATTCGATTTATTATTTTTTTAAATATCAAAATATGTTTTAATCATTTTTAGATAACCAACAAACTTGCAAACAATTGAATATTTATTTTAAAAAAATCTGAATTTGCAAAGCCATGTACTTTTTTCATATGATTTTTAATAACTGAATTAAAGGAATCGAACAAATAAAACGTTGAAACTTTTAAAAAAACATTAAAATCTGTACTATGATCTTCTATTTCTATGGTCTAATTGTCGACGCTGGAAGCCTGTATTTATCCACTTTTGATAACAAATTGAATATTATGTGAAATAAAAAATTCTGTTTTTTGATGAAATACAGCGTTATTAAACCAAAATTTTAATAGAATAGAATTTTTTTCGTGAATCAGAAGTAAATAATCATATTCCTAGAGTCCCAAAGATATAGTAACTATGAGTATCTAATTTTTTTCAAAAAATGGATTTATCAGGTTTTGTTTGCTTACTCCTCATTTATAATTTCGATTGGACAAATTTGTTTTGTCAATTTGTGTTAAGAAGATAAAAAATTTATTTTTACCTGTATGAAGTTCCCGATTTCCATAAGTTTCCAAACATATTGGAATTATATTGGTTTTAGGATTCATGAAAAAAGACAACTTAATTCTCTAAATTTAATAAATAATTCAACAAGCTTTTACTTTGAATATTGACTTTAGCTCAAATGTTGAATATCACCATGTAATCGTTATGCGATATTAATTATCCTGATTAATTAAGAGTAGAAAATTAGTTCAAAAAAAATGTCAAAACGAATGAAATACAAGATTCATATACAAAGCGCGCCTTTTTCATGAAACCCTAACGCCATATTGGATTTCTATCCTCCGAAAAGTTCAACAATAAAAATTGAAGTTTTAGCTTAAATATAATATGTTGTCATATAATTTCGATAAAATATTAACCAGGGGCATTTAGTTTTTGGAAATTACTGAAAATTTGGGTTAAAAAATTGAAAACTACGCTCGATTCGGTTAAAACGTCTGAGCGTGAAAAACGACCGTGGTTCGGTTGGTTCCTCTTCAAAACATGGCTGCCAACTGCCAAATTTACATGTTGCTTACTTGTTTTTAGGATTACCAATTTAATAACTGAAGGTTCTAAATTTAAATGTTATGTT
Organism: Ganaspis brasiliensis; assembly: GCA_037103525.1. NCBI lineage: Eukaryota > Metazoa > Arthropoda > Insecta > Hymenoptera > Figitidae > Ganaspis > Ganaspis brasiliensis. The sequence goes on along the minus strand of JAZKLR010000009.1, from coordinate 3,730,557 downwards.
ACATTAATTAATTAAAATGTTCTTGTATTATTTAAAATTTTGTGTATTTTTAAATATTTAATTATCTTAAAATAATTCAACTTTAATTTAATTTCCTTTTAAAGTCAAATACTAAAGGACGATTTAAGAAATCTAAAATATAATAAATTTTATCAAAAAGTTATTTCAGGATTAATTGTAATTTAAAAAAACACACGGCAAAATGAATTATTTTTATTTTAAAAATTAACAGAGTCCTTTTGTTTAGAGCTCATTATCTTTTAATTTAAAACAGAAGGACAGAAAAGATTGTAAATCTGGTTTAGAGCCTATCTACTAATTTAAATCTAAATTGTATTTAAATATCAGAAAAGATAACGCTATTTGAATTAAATTGAAATTAAATAAAAAAAGCTGATAGTTAAGTAAATCCCAAAATTAATGAATTTATTCTTTTATTAAAACGAAAAGTACCTATTTATATTTAGTAAATTTATTTTCAACATTAAAAGAATCGCAATCGACGCATTATGATCAGCATCAAAATGGTACCGGAGGCAGCATTTCTGCGGTTCTACTGGATTTGCATCTCTCCGAATGGAATGAAGAGACGAGAACGACAGAGACAGAGGATGTGGCCCGGGCTAACAGAACCTGGATCGTCTAGCCTCTAGCTCCTCTTTACAGCACACCTCCCGACTCGATAGATAGACCTCCCTTTCACCTTTAAATTCTTCCAATCCTTCAACCCTTTTCCTTTTAAGCCCTTCATCACTTTTTCACTCAATCACTTTCTCAATAATTCGACAATTTCACATTTTTCACCAAATCGAAAGAAACCTTCAGGTCGAATTTAAAATTTCCCAGCAAATCTGAACTTTTATAGAGATTTTCAAGCTTTCAGCAAATATACATTTTTACATTTTAATTTAACTTGCACGTTCAATACAAAAACTCTCAAAAAATTTGGAAAAAAAACTCGATTATCATATTTTAAACAATAGAAGTCGCAGTTTTTGTTAATAAGTCGTAAATAGTCGAAAAAGTCGTACAATCCGATCTAAAAAAATGTAGGTATTCAGAAAAAGACCACTTAGTGGAAAAATACGAAAAAATGAAAAACATTTTTTTAAAAAAAAAGTATTAAAATAAAAGATAAATAAACGAAAGAATGTGTAAATTTTAATAAACATAATTTAAAAACCCAGGTGAAAATTATGTTCATTGCATGAACACTTTGCTTCCATGTAAGCAAATTAATATGGATTAAAATAATAAAAAAAAGAAAATCTAAATTTCGTTAAGAAAATAAATAAAATTAAATTTAAATTTCTTAAATTATATTATTTGGAAAATATACACTATATAAATTTGAATCAATTCGTTTCTTACTGTAAAACATTTTTTATACAGGAATCATTACTTAAAACTGACAATTGGAGAAGTTATATTAAAGAATTCAAAATTAAAATTGCATTAAAAATCAAGAATCTCCATTATTTCTAAAAATTTAGGATAAAATGTATACTTTATATAATTAAATTGATTCATTTTATCATATAGAATATTTCATTCAAAGGACTTATGATTATAAAATAAAAATTGGAAAAGTTGTAAAAAGAAAAATAATTTTAAATGGAAAAAAAATGAAAAGTCATAGGTTATTATGTAAATTTTTGATCAATTACAGACTTTATGTAGGTCAGTCGATTCGCTTTGAGACAAGAAATATGATTTTTTTATTTGTTAAGTTGTATTTTTAGTTTGAAAACATTTTTTGTCAAAAAACTATATTTTTTTATGAAAAATGGTGCTGAAAATATTTGGTTTGGTATTTTCAAAAATTCCCGTGTCTAAATTTAAATATTTAAGAGCTTAATTCAACGTCTAAATGTTTTTAAAATCCGTTAAGGCGTTCTCGAGATATCCAAGCGACAAAAAAATTACCACACACACATACACACATTAGGTCTTTTTCTTAAAAATAAAAAATTTAGGCTTTTGAGATGAATATAAGTCAATTCAGACTATTTTTGGAAAATCGAACATCTTAACGATCACAAAGCTTTCTCTATGAGAAAGCAAAAAATTCATAAATTAAAAAGTAATTTGCTTAAATAAAAGAAAATGAAAAATTGAAATCAGTCGAAAAAATAATCAATTTAAAGAAAAAAATTAAACATAAATAAAGATTCAACTAAGACTGAATTTGGTATTTAATTCGATTCTGAAAAAAATTAATTATGAATACTTCCCTGAAGTAATAAAGAAAATAATACCTTCCCGTGGAATGAGAATGTAAAAACGAGTAATCCTGATTGAAGCAGTGTAATTCGCTTAAAGGAATCAGTCATTTATCAAAGGCCTTAGGCGAGTAAGAAAGGAATGAAGATGAGAATTTGATGAAGGGTGCGACGACTAAACGGGCTGACGCTTTAAGCGATGTAAGTTACAGAAACTTCGCCTGGTCTTGAGTGCAGATAAGTCGTCCTTCTCTGAATCCCAATGTTCTGTAGTTTGAATCACGCTTGCGCACCATTACACATGGGATGCTACGAACTCAACTTCCTTAGAGCAGGCTATAGTTCCGTCTATATCGCTGCTTTGATTATTTCCTGCAGGCTTAAACAAGAGAAGTAATATTAAACGGCCTCGAGTTTACAAATCCACCAGATCCTCCATTTTCCAAAATCCTCACGATCTTCGCCTTATATTGTTCAAAGGTCCTCAAGCCTCGCATCTTCAAACGATTAGTCATCTGAAATTCCGTAAATTTTGAAAAATCTCTTTTCTGTTTAGTACTAACTAAACTTTACAATTAACGTAAAAAATATAAAAAGCTAAATGTAAGAAATACTAAATTTCAAAAACTGAAAGAAAAAATCGTCTAACTTTTAAGAATTAAACAATACAAAACAAAAAGTAAAAACTGAACCCATAATAATTAAGAATTGTTTATTTATAAAGTTAAAACAAATTTTTACCGAAGAAAACTCGTCCATCCGCACGGTTCTATAGCAACAAGCCTTCCACAGCTTTATTGAGCAAACAGTGACGCAGATGTACAGACTGGGGTCTTTTTCAAAGAACAAGAATTCTCTTAAAATACTTATTCTGCAAGTGATGATTAATAATTATGAACCATTCAATGGGATTCACTGAGAAAAGAGAGACTAACAGGGAGGAAAAAATAACGAAAAAGGAATCCAGACGACAGGATAAGAGAGGATATTTTTCAGTAGGTCCTGTCACAGTTGACAATATTCGGTAATTCACATCATTTGTCAAATAATAATTTAACTTTTATCCTGTAGGAAAAAAGTGAAACAAATAACTGACAAATATAATTATAACTAGGTAAAGTTTAAATTTATCTTTACTTTTATTCAAAAAATCTACTTATTTATAATTATGACTCAATCACTTATAAACTACATCTGTACATTATAATTTTATCATTTTCTATCTTAAGTATACATCTTAATTAACAATTTGTTTATTCCACGATTTTTTAGTTCTGTTTTCTGTTAATACAAACGAAATTTAATACTTCATGAAAAACATTAAAAGCAAACAAAAATTATTATTTGAGAAACATAGTGTAATTTTTGTCTTTCCTTTTCACTAATGATTTCATCTGAAAAAAGACGTGTTTTTCATGAAGCATTAACTTTTGTGAGATACTCCCGCGATGTACTTTAAAGACGTTAACACAACCTTTAATTAAAAAGTACTTTTTAACAGCGAGAAAAGACTACAATAATTAGCATTAATTTTACCAATTTTGAAAAATTCATTTATACAGTTTTCTAGAAAAAGTATTAGTCTACATTTTTTGTTAAATAATTATTATTTTTAACATTTTTTTTTTTTTTCTGTAAATTAAAGGAACATCGTAATTTTTATTCTATTTTTTATTCCTGTATTTCAATAGGATTCAGAAAAGCCCTTTAGTACGCTCTATGTGAAAAGTCAATTAAAATATTTTTACAAACAATAATTCTTTACACTTTTTGTGAATGGATTTTGTTAAAAATGTTTTGTTTAAAAATATATAAATTCATCAAAATTTTCTAAAACGAATTTTATTTGTCTCTTTCGTTTTTGACAAGCACTCTATAATTTAAGGTTTGTGTCGAACTTAGGAACTTTAAATTTAGCTTTAGTAAAATATCTACAAAATATGTCCAGTTATACGTATAAATAACTTTTATACAATAAAAATTCTTAAAAAATGTTTAACTTTTTTTTTTAAACTTAAAATTAAGCAAAAAAGAAAAAAATAGCCAAATTAAAACTAAGCAAATTTACATTTAAAGTTTATAAAGCTTTTAAATAATCTTTTAAACTTTTTGAATAATCGTAAACTTTCTTCTATGTAGTAAAGAAGTAGTAAATCGAGAGACGAAAACACAAAAGAACTGGCTGAAAAAGTACAATTACCTAACAGGCGAATATTTTAAGCAGGTTGGTAACCATGGTTCGTCTTCATTGTTCTGTGAACACTGCATACGAATTTTTTAGATGTCATTGACCGCAGGTTCTTTCTGAAGAATGCAAAAAAGCAGGACTACCATGTAACACTTTTGAAAGAAAAAATCTGAAAGACTTTATGCAGGACTCTCCTATTCTCTTGCAGCCATCACCTCCAATGCCTAAAACGAGTTCATCTCTTGTCGGTTGGAGGTCAAATAATCTCGAATTTGTGGGTCCTTTCTATGTTTCTCCAAAAACAACGATTGAACCGGAAATAAAACAAAGGTTCATTATCCTCGGTTGAACTCAATTATTTATCAGTGCTTCTCCAAAGTTCGAGTCCTTCAATAATGGAAGCTTGTACTATATTACTCATGAATTTAGTATTAAAGGGTAAAATCCGTTGTTAGTAAGTTTTGTTTGCTGTTTGGCCGCATTTTCAGCAAGAGCAATCAGTCTGATTCACGCCCGAGAGAATTTATTCTCACGTAATGTCTCACAGGTACCAGAGGAAGGTTATTTGTGTTGATTGTTTAAATGCCAAAGTTCTTTTGCTTCAACGTCGGTGGTAACTTTTCAGTCAGCGATATTGGATTCACCTCTACGGCTACCATCTCTTCATTATTCAACCAATCCAAATGAACCAGGTGCTAAAATTCATTTCAAAATAGTGTTAAATTTATCTAATTTATTGTTAAATATTTATTAAATTCTGTTAACATCTAATGTCTATAGATATAACTGTGTGACAGTAAAAAATTACTTTAAATCGGAACTAGCCTAAGTTGTTCGTCATATGTCATATTAAATCCCTCCCCCACCCCAAAATTTAATTTTAGAGCTAAAAAACCGTTTTTCTGCAGTTTTTGTATAAAATTGACTGTTACTTCGTCATTATTAGTGCGATTGCAAATTTTTTATTTTATTTTAAAGCTGAGAAATGAAGCTTTTTATACCTGATAGAGGTTTTATGTTTTAAATTAAATTTATGGTAGAAAAAGAGTAAAAAAGTTCTAAAATTGGCAATTTTTTTGAATTTTTTCAACTTTGGCAATGATTTATGAACCAATTTTATTTAGAATATTTTTTCTGTGGTAAATTATTTAAAGTGTATTTAATTCTGCGTCTTTATAATCACAGTATTTTTCGGGAAAATCAGTTTTCAAAAATTTTGGTGTCATTCTTAATTTTCAAAATTTTAACGAAATTTACTAAAATCCTATTTAAAAAAAATTGATGTAAGGAAATGTATCGAATATCTCGCTTTAATTGTTGTTAAAAACTTGATTGGCTGACCAATCATTTGAAGTTTTTGTTTACACCTAATTACTTTTATTGAAAAAAAAATAAATAAATAATAAAATGTTAAATAAAATTTATGGTTATTGTTTATTTGTATTTTATTGTGAAAATAAATAAAATAACGAAAATTAGCGTGTCTTTCAAAAAGTTACAAAGGTAATAATCTGGTAAACAATTAGTTTTAATAAAAACTGTAAATTAATTATTATTATTAGTAAATAACTTTTATTAAGGGAATTTGTAGATATGATTATAAATTTAATTTTATTGATTAAAATTCTAATCGACTTTCATTCCAATTCATAATAATTTTGATTACTGTCATAATCATTTCATAATAATTTTAATTATTAAGAACTTTAGTATATAACGAAATTTGCATGATTTCGTTAATTATAATTTTATTATAATCCTTTATTATAATCATTATTTAAAACATTTAATGTCAAAAATTGTAGTCAAACCTAAATTGCTTTCAACCAACTTTTACACGATCTAAATTCGCATTCGTTCTAATTTTACTCAAAGATAAAATTCTAACGATCGAAATTTTGAAATTTAATAATTTCAATTATTAAACTGGATATTTATTCAGAATTTAAACAATTTTAATTTAAACTGTTATTAATTTCTATGAATTAGAATTTTGTTTAATGTAACTTTCAATTAATTCAAACTTCAGTTTATTAATTTTTCTAAACTCTATCAATCCCAACATTAACATTTTATTATTTCACAATTTTTATTGATGAAAATTTTACTTAATTCAAATTCAACTCGATTAAAACTATATTTTTCAAAATGGTAATCTAATCTTAATTAATTTTTTTTTCTTTTAATTGAAACTAATTCAAAATACAAATTTCCATCTAGCCGAATTTTAATTTTTACAAATTTTTATCAATCGTAATTTTTCTAAGCGGAAATTTATAGTGATGAAAATTTTATTTAATTCTTTTCAAAATTTCGGAAATTGAATTTCTTTATATTATTTGAATTGCTCTACAAGATTCCGTGCTCAGATTTTATTTTTAACAACCAGTACTTTTGTATTTTGTTCGACATATTGAATCTGCCATTTTAAATTCTGAAAATTTATTAATAGGCTTTTAATGTAGACCCCAAAAAACCTTAATATAACATGTTTCATTAAGTTCTTTTGTTAAAAAGATCAAGTTTAATCTAATATGTACCAAAATTTTCTACGTTTTTTTAAATTCCACCAATCTGTATATTTGTAATCTTCATATAGTTTATGTCACTTTATGACACTTTATTTCATGCATAAAAAATTAAATATTTATTAAATATTATGATTTTAAAAAATACTTTTGTGGTTTTTTGATACTATCTTATCAAAAAGTCTCTATATTGGATTTTATGGTGTTTAAAAATAAAATCTGCGAACACAGAATCTTGTAAGGTGGTATCAAAAGTATAAAAAATCCTATTTCTTAATTTTAGAAAAATAATTTTCCTCATTCAGTGCAGTTTAAAATTAAGGCTATAATTTTAGATGTTTTGGATATTTTAACAGGATAAAAATAGGCTTTAAAAAATTATATAATGTAGTAATTGTCAATGAATAATCGCGCGAATAGCGCGTGTTTGTTTTTTAGTAAATATAAAAAAGTTGTTAGAAGATGATAAGTACCACTTGCAACAATTAAAGAAAGCAAAAAAAAAGAAACTAATGTTTTTTATTTAAATAAAACACTGTGAAGACAAACAATGTAATAACTCAGCTAGATTTTTACCAATTTAATTCAAAAATAGCTCATTCGGCGCAGAATAAAATACACTTAAAATAATTTAGCACAGAAAAAACATTCTAAATAAAATTGGACCGTAAATCATTGCCAAATATGAAAAAAATTTAAAAAATTGACAATTTTCAAAATTTTTACTCTTTTTTTACCGTCTTTTTTACTTGAAATTCAAAATCTCTATCAGGAATAGAAAGCCTTGTTTTTCAGTTTTAAAATAAAAAAGAAACGTTTGAAATCGGACCAAAAATGACGAAGCATCAGTACATTTTTTACAAAAACGGCAGAAAAATTGTTTTTTAGATCTAAAATGAAATATTAAGGGTGAGGGGGGAGGGAGTTTAATATATACTTTTTCTTTAGTTTTTCATGACGAACAATTTAGGCTAGATCTGATTAAAAGTAATTTTTTGTTCTCGTTTTTTGTAATACAGTGTATTAGGAAATCTATATGATGAACTAAATCAATCTTAAATTGATTTTCATACTGTTTGTAGTGGTATATTTACTTAATGTTTATGTAATATTTTGAATTTTTAAAGTTGTATTAAATATTTCATAAATGTTTATTTAAGAAATTTAAAATAAAAGTAGAACTTTTAGTAAATGGTAAAAAAAAATGTATGTATTAACATTATTAACTAACGTACCTTGTATTTTTTAACAATTTGAAGCATATTATGAGACTGTGAACTGAGAACAGAACTGGAATCTTCTCGAGAATCACCATTCTCTAATTTAGCGATCTTCACCCTGTTATTAGGAAGTTCATTCTTCTTATTGAGAACAAAGACTGAAGTATCGTCGTGCATAATTATGACATTTTCGTTTTTAGGATCAAAGATGATATTGGTAATTGGAAAGGGTCTCGATAGCCACTGCGAAGGCAGGCAATCTTGTAGATTCTTAGAAAACTCTGTGTACTTTCGAGATGGAATGTTGTATTCAATAATCTGTCAAATAAAAGACGAAAAACTTAATAAATTTAGTGAGTTATTTAAGAGCCACCAAGAAACATTTTTAAATCAGGGACCATTTCTTGGAAAGCAGAAGCACAGGATCACGTGAAAGGAATAATTAATATCAACATGACCAGAATTTCGAGGATCTCTCGATGCATTTTGAAATTAAAATAATTCTTTACATGATTTTATTATAAAATCTTTAATATTAAAGCTGTGTTTCGAAAAAAAAAACTATTATACAGATAAACAGTGTGATCATAAAAACTTGTATTTTTAAATTTCTTAACCAATTGAACATTTGCCTGCCATCCTTATTTGCCTTATTTTATAAATTTAATAAATAAGTAATGACAAATAAAATGAAAAGAGTATAATTTACAATACTACACGCGATTAATTAAATGTTCCTCCATAAACCTCCATTTTCTATAACAGCGCTTTAACTCCTAATGTTTTTTAATAACCAAGGACGATAAATAGAGAAAATTTAATCCCATCATCGAGGAGCTAAAGCGTAACGCTTTATAGTTTTTAATTCATCGTCTAAAGATATAATCTAGATGGGAAGATTACGGAAGTAATTTGGAAGAGGTCTTCGTAAGATGAAATTGTACCTGGATAGATATTATGAATCTTTATCACCGATCTCATCAGACTGATGTACTCATTTTACGACACTACACATTACGTCAAATGAATTACACCAACTTATGAGAACTCTGTTTAATGAAACTTAGTTTTTATTTTCTTGAATAAAACTAATTAACTTTTTTATCTAAGAGTTATTGTAATTTTGAAACAATCGTGATAATTGCAATGTTTCCATAAATATTTATTGTAATGAAAAAAAAAAATTTCGGCGTTTTTGAACTTGTTATAAAGTTTTCGACAGATTTTAATAAAATAACAATTTATGAATACTATTGCACGATTGTTTCTACATGCTGCAAGAATTTAACATGGAAACAGAAAAATAAATGGGTTTAAAAATTGAAAAGTTTTTATATCCTGGACTCAATTTTTTCAGAATTTATATAAATTTTATATTTATATATGAAACGTTTTTTTTCTTAAATTTTTTTGCTTGGCAATTTTATTAAATATATATAAGTTAAATATTAATGAAAAATATTCTCACCTTATGATCTGCATAAACGACAACTAAATTTAGGGTATCTTCTTGAACAGCCATAGCAGTCACAGGACAGTTGCACTTAGGTAATGACCAGGGTTTAAGTGATTCCTTCGTCAGATCACCATCCACGTGATAAAGGACGATTCGACTCTCATCAGAGCAAATTAAATACCTCTTGTCAGGAGAAAAGCAGACTAATCCAACACAATGAATAGATTCAGCATCAGTTTGAAAAGCACCAAAGTACCTCAATCGATGTTTCTTTTCAATGTCGTAAAATGTAATAGTATTTGCATCCCCATCATTATTTATTGTAACAATCCTTTTCGAGTCAGGACTGAAAAGAATTTTCTGTACTTTTTTTAAAGGAATGTCCGTATCGTTTCTGCACAAACTCGCATTTCCATCAATTACGTCAAAGTTAAAAATCCTAAGATGAGTGTCTGTCGAATATACTATTATCTTGGAAGTCTTATTTGCAGCACAGCACACGATATTTTCTTCATCTTTTGTTTTGAGCGTCAGTAGCTTTACTGGCTCCTCTTTCAGCTGATGTAAAGTGCCAATTGGAATGGAATCTTGACAGTTTTTACTTTCCCCTAATCTCCACAGTTCCAGAAAGTTATTGTACCTCAATAAAATACACCTTGATTTTTTACAAACACTTACACAGGGCGGTTGTAATAGTGGAGGATATTTTACAAGGAATTTTGGAGGGTAGCTGGATTGAGCTAAGTAACCGTCAACTCCAGCAGAATATAACTTTCCATTTGCTTCTACTAATGCTCTAACATCATGGACATGTAGTCTTCTTTCTGTTCCTCTCACCCATTGTGTCCTGCCCTTAGAAATGACTTTAGAAAAAATACGAATAACTGGATCCACTCCAGCACAGTAAAACATGTTCTTGTCGTGTGACATGGTGAGAGCAAGGATGTCAGCTGTGTGGCTTTCATACGATTCCACTAAAGCTCCCGAATTTGGATCCCAAATGCAAATGACACCTCGAGAATCGCCAGAAACTATTGTATTCTCGTCAGTGACTGCCAAACACCAAATTATCGTTTCTTTTTTCGCTTCCTTTCTGGAAGTAATCATCCTGTGAATCGCATGTCCAGTGGAAGAATTCCAAACTCTCACCGCGTCCGTAGAGCCGCTGAAGATCATGTATCCAGTATTGTCCCATTTAAGGCACAGAATTCTCCCTTTTTGTTTGTCAAAGATTCTTTCATATAAAAGAGAATCTGAAGTTATAAAAAAAGTGTTAATATATCCATCCTCTGTACCAATTGCCATGCGAGTTTTACTACGATTAACATCCATACACCATGCAGCACCTCCAGTTACGGCTATTTCAGATTTTGGTCCTAATTTAATTAAATCATATTCTACAATCATTCCTCGTAGACCAGTAGAAAACAGGCGAGAGTCTACCCAAAGAATTGCTTCTATTGAAGAGTTTACATCCCCTGCAATTGTTGATAAAATAAATGGTGCGTTTTCAACGTTCCATATTTCAACGGTGTTGTCATCTCTGAAAAAAAAAATCTTTTAGTAGGTAGAATTTAACAATATATGTACGATTCAAACTTGAAGAGGATTTACAGGATGGCCACAAAAATGAATTTACAAATTTCCCTGACATTTCTCGGACTTTTCTTTGACATAAAATTTTTATTATAAGTAATAAACAAACAGCTAAAATAATATAAAATTTTGCTTTATTCTTAAAAGCAGGGCTGATAAAAAACATGTTTTAAAAAAAAATCATAAAAATCCAATTTTTTTTAGTCAAATCAAAAATTGATTTTTTTTAAATATAAGCAGTATCTATATAAAATCTCAAAATGCTTATTTGTAAGTAGTTTATTAAAGAAATGAAGAAATAATTAAAAAAACAACACAAGAATGAAACAATGACATAAAAATATATAAAAAAAATAGAAACTCTTTTAGAAAATTAAACTATTTACTGACATTTTTTTAAAATTAAAATAATAAATAAGAAAATAATTAAAAAACGTTAAATTATATTACTAAAGAGAACAAAATTTTAAAATTAGAGAATTATTTTACAAATTGAATAAAAAAAGAATTAATAAAATTTTGGAAAATTTAAAAAGAAATTCTATAAAATAGAAGAACGATGTAAAAATAAGAATATTTTTTAGTACAAGATTAAATTCACATAATATAAAATAGAATAAAAGCTTTCAAAAAAGTAGAAAATTGAGATATTTAAAAAATGTGGATAAAAGCATTGAATAAATGTATTCAAAAATTCGTAATATCAAAATAAAGACTAGGCAATTTAAAAGAAGGAAAAAAGTTTATAAGAAATGGAAAAATGATGACAAAAATTCAAGAATTAATTAAAATGCAAGGAAGGAGTAACAAAATTGTGAAACATCAAGAAAATTAAATAAATAGGAAGAAAATGGAGAAATGTTTTTTTCCTTAATCTTACAAACTGTAAAAAAATGTAAAAAGTACAAAAAATAATAAAATTTGGTTAGAATCTACTAAAAAATTAGATTTAATAAAAACATATATACATCAAGATAAATAAAAAGTTCACGAAAGAAATTTAAAAATCCTTTAAAAATAAAAATGATTAGGCATATTATACCAAAAACACTTACACTTACAACAAGTCCAACAATAAATTTAGAAAAATAAAAGAAAATCTAAAAATTTTATAAAAGAATAAGTAAGTTTGCAAAAAATCTCGCAAAACATATACAAGATGTGAAAACAAATTGAATAAAAATACAAAAAAATAATCGTATTTATTTTTAAAATTATGTAAATAATTATAAAAATTAACGAAATAAAAAATTTAGTTATTATAACAAATAATTAACCTTATTATAGTTATTATAACAAAATTAGGTAAAATAATATTAAATAATTTGCATAAAAAGAAAAAAATCCTAAAATAAAAAGACAAATACAAAAAAAAAATATCAAAATTAAAAGGAGAAAAAATCTTAAAATTTTGTAAGAATAAGAAATTATAATATAAAAATTAAATAGTTTCAAGAAAGTAAGATCTCTTAGAAATATTGTAAGAAGTAAAAGAAGTATTATTGAGAATATGGAAAATAATTAATAACATTTAATTATTTTGCATTAATTAATATGCATTTAAATTTGAATTGAAATTTAAAAGTTTTAATAAATTCGAATATGAGTTAATTGACGTTTGGAATTTATTTAAATTATAATGACTTAAAGATATAAAAATTTCATACTATTTTCTGCTATCTTCATACAAAAAATTTGTAAACCGTAGGTGTTTTGATCAACTGTATTAGCACGATTTTTTAAATTTTATAAAGATTCTAATATTAAAATTGAAATTTTTAAGATTTATCCATAAAAAGGAGAATTTTGTTTATGGTTTGCGATTTTTACATGCAGTATTAGACATTAGGAGAGTTGTAATGTTTCTTGATTTAAATCATGATTTTAATAACAGACCTGCTTAAAAGTAGTATTAGCTTTATTACATTCTTAATATACGTTTACAAAATTATTTTATGATAGAAAAGAAAAACAAGAACATACGTCATAATTAATAAAATCTTTTGCATTGGCTATTTTAAACAAATTTTAAAGAATATAGAACCGCTCAATTCTTGTCTACGTGAAATTTTACTGTTTTCAATTTAAGAGAGAAAATTTTTCTGACAAAAATGTATTTTTCCTGGCTTCCCTGACACTGTGGCCACCCTGATTTAAATAACTTGCAAGATTGTAATAATAATCTATTATTATTCAATTTTGACCTGTTGTGAAACACAATTTTAAACTCTTAGTTAACGTCGTAAGCTTAGTTGTGTCGTAAGCTTTTCTGGTAAATTTGTCATTTATCATTTATAACTTTATAGAAAACTCTAAAATTAAATTCTTTAAATCAGTAATTTTAGAAAACTATACAATTCATACTTTTAAAGTAATATTTTTACAGCTTTCTGTAAATTTACATTTTTGATAACACGATATAATTTTGTCCAATTATTACTTCAGTTATGTGCTTTTTAAGACATATCTTTTGTACTGTTAACACATTACTTTAAAACTGTAAATTTCATAACTACTTTTTACATTACATATAATTTCTATATTTACAGAGTGTACGAAAAATGGATGTTTAGTGTCCTTAAAAACTTAGCAAGTCTTACATACTAAAAGCTATAAAAGAATTAATATAAAGCTTCTTTTGCAATAAAATAATATGAAGCTATTTATAAATGTAAACTTTAAATTATTAAGTAAACTAATCTGAAAGACGTAAATCAATGATATTAATGAATACTAACCTTGAAAGGGCCAATTTTTTATTATCCTGATTGTAACACAAACATGTTACAGCTTTAGGTTCTAGATTATAAAATCTAACGTTGTGAATTCTACAAGACATTATTAAAGTTAAACTTTTAAAATCATTAAAAAATAGAAATAAAAAGTAATAATTTTGTTTCTAAAACATAACCACAATCATCACTGCACGTGGTTTGGGTTAGGTTAGTTAATCGTTATAATTGTTTTTAAAAATCCTTGCTTGATGGCGCTAGTGTGTCCAAGTGCGCGAAATTCAAATAGATGAAGAAAAAATTATTCTTATTAACCTTAGGAAAAATAAATTATATTCATGGAAGGAGTTTTTGAAGTATTTGTACATATATTACATTATGAATTTCATACGCAATGCATTTTTTATTGGTGTGTAGTAAAAATACGTATCTCAGGGTGAAGTCAGATGCTGATGATTAGAAGATCAGGGGAATAGAATAGGCCAATCAGATAATTAGTCACATTGGAAAGCATTTTCTGATTAAGATGCCGTCTCATGCTAGGGATTAATGGATCAGGGATTAGAATAGACCAATCAGATAATTGGTCACATTGGAAAGCATTTTCTGATTGGGATTAATGATAGGGATTAATGGATTAGGGATTAGAATAGACCAATCAGATAATTGGTCACATTGGAAAGCATTTTCTGATTGGTCTATTCTAATCCCTAATCCATTAATCCCTATCATGAGACGGCACTCTTAACGTCCCGTCCCATGACAGCGTCAAATAGTAAAAGCGGAAAAGCATAAAACGTTGCTCCAATCAGAACGGTCAATTAGAATAACTACCATTGTAGAACATACTCTCATTGGCTGAACGCTTTCCGTTTTCTGCTTTGACGCTGTCATGGGACGGGACCTTTAGTCTATTCTATTCCCCAGATCCCCTAATTTTTCGCATTTGACTTCACATCTACAAATGTAGAAAACCCATATAATTTACAGTCAGCGGAGACAATAGAGATTCACCAGTTGTGGAGAAGTGTTGAGTAAAAAGTGGGGCGTTCAAGGTGATTCCTCACTCGAACCTAAAACCGATGCCGGGCCGACGCACGCTATAGAAAAAGACAGAGACTCGGAGTTGGGAACTTACGTGTAACTTCGAGTTTTTGACGTAAATTACGTGAGTTTTTTACGTTTGTAATATACGTCATTTACCCCTCACCAACAGAAAATGCATAGACCTTTTAATTTAAGACCGCAACTGTGAATGACGTCATAACACTTTAATTGTTTCGACCACTTTATTAAGAAAAATACTATTCATTTTGCTGCAAAAGTGCTCGAAACAATTGATGTGTCATGGCGTCATTCACAGTTCCGGTTTTAAATGAAAAAATCTATATTAAATGTAATGTTTTTTGCTAAAAGGCGTTAAATATCGTATTTTACTCGTGTAAGAAATATGAGTATCGAGTCGTTGCCCAACCCTGACTTTCGTATTATTCTGTAAATTACGATATTTAACGTCTTTCATACGTAAGAAGATGTATTCTACAGTAAATTACGCGTAGAAAACCCCACACTTCCTTTTATTTTCAAAATGTTTACGTATAATATGTACGTATTACACTGTAGAAAGCCATGTATAATACATTACGTAAAATACGCACCCATCCCTGACGCTGAGCGTCTTGACGCATAACCGCAGAATCAGCTTACATGTAAAGGTCTAAGCAGATAGAAATACGGATACGAGACCAGAGCATAAAGGTCCCGTCCCATGACAGCGTCAAAGCGTGAAAGCGGAAAAGCGTAAAACGTTGCTCTAATCAGAATGCTCAATTAGAATAACTTCCATTGTAGAACATCCTCTTATTGGCTGAACGCTTTCCTTTTTCTGCTTTGACGCTGTCATGGGACGGGACCTTAAGACAGAAAAGGACAGAAACATTCTCTGTCCTTTATTATCTTATGCACTGCTCCCGTAATTTACCTAAAAATAAAAAATGACACGTCAATTTCCGATCTTCACCCTGCTCATAAATGCTGTCCTTTCGGTTTATTTTTCGTCTATGTACAGGCCAAAGCAAAATAAAACGAAACGCGAAAGCATGCATGTGACTAAAAAGGATAAAAATATTTTCTGCCTTTGGTAATTATTTAGAATCGCGGCTTTTGCGAATTTTTAAGTTTTTTGATCGGGACCAAGCCTAAGTGGTGTATTTTAGCACCAAAGTAAATAATCCGGTGGGGGAGGTTGAAAAAGTTTACCTGCTTTTTTTATTGCGTTGTAATGAGACAGAAAAAGATAAAGTATATGTATGTCTTTTTCTCTCTCATTACAACGCAATGCAAAACGCAGCCATGGGACGGCGCCCTAAGACAGGCAGTTACGCATCCTTTTAAAAGTGATCACTTACGTCAGGGTGAAGACCCATGCGAAGGAGTATATTATCAGAGGAATAGAATAGACCAATCAGAAAAAACTTTCCATTGTGACCAATTATCCGATTGGTCTATTGCAATCCACTGATACCCTACTCCGTCGTATGGAACTTCACCCTAAGGGTGCCGTCTCATGCTAGGGATTAATGGATCAGGGATTAGAATAGACCAATCAGAAAATGCTTTCCAATGTGACCAATTATCTGATTAGTCTATTCTAATTCCTAATCCATTAATCCCAAGCATGAGACGACACCCTAAGGCCAGAGTTGTGTAGTGACGGAGCACTGGCGGCAACTGACCGGTGACCGTCATAGAACCGAAATAATATAACAAAAATTGGGAGTCGGTATTCGACCGTTCTCTTGTGTGGTTCGATAGCCCGTTTTTGTGAGATATTCTCACACCAGGTGTTTTACAAATTCTGCGGACTCTAACGATGAATTGAACTATTAGACTCTTTGTTAAATGGTGCGGTTGGACTTGTGCTCGTGCGAAAAGTGACACGGTGGCGAGACATCTTTTCCCCTTAAATCCATATCATCTTCTACATCATTCATCAGTGCCCTGGATTTTTGCTCTGTGCTCGTCGCAAATTCCATCATATCATGGAGCCGGTCCAGTTTTCTGCTTTGCAATCACCATCGGGGAAAGTCGCCTCACTGCCAAGTCAAGTTTTATAATTTTATATTGGAGTTTCTGCTGACAAAGTATCTCGAACTGGAATTTTATCAATTGCTGTCTTCCAAGGTCGTATACGCATCAACTTGGTATTGTCTCTCCTATGTAACTTAACTCAAGTACAAACTTATAACCAGAGCCGGTTTTTGTTTTTTTTTTTTTTTATCCTGGGACATTGTTGTCGGTTTTATAATAATTTAGTAATCTTAGTTTTGTTTATTTTTATGTTTTGTTAATTTGTGATAATTGGGGTAGCTCTCGCTTGCTGGGATCTTAAATGCAGCTGTGCTAATGGTTCTCTTACAGGGTAATTGTTTATGTTAATGCTCAGTGATTGAACTTATGACTGATCACCTTTGGTGATTAGTTATCGGTGATATTGCTGACATTGCATCGCAATACCATGCTTTATTGGATACTACGACTGGATTTCTGCTGCCTGCTTGCTCGGGGTTACCCTTTTTGTCTATTTTGTTAATTTTGATGTTGAGATATTTCTCTTAATTTATTTTGTATTATTTTTACTGTTGAGACACTTTCATTTTGGCTTTGTTTTGCAAGTGGTAGGGTTCATGTTTCATCCGTTCCCGCCAGTCCCTCCCCGAGACTCTTATACCTACTTTGGACTTGTTGTCTCACGGATATTGTGGACTGACTTGGACATTCATACCAGCCAATAACAGCAGGGTTGTTTATGCAACTTACCACAACATACAAAGCTTACCGCAACTTACTTAACTTGAGGAAATCTCAATAGTTTCTTTTCTTCTTCGTTTTTGCTTGTTCTGACAGTCGGCTAAAGGCCTAAGCAGGCCGTCCAAGCTCCAATGCATTTCGTTACGCCAAAGTTTCTTGAGCTGTTTACGGTAACTAACCGCTGAGGGCAGCACCTGTTGTCACCACTACATACAAATGTCCCTGTCAGTGATGTAATGATGTTCCTTGTGTAATTGTGTACGTGCGCTAATGTGCTACTAGCCGTCAATTTTAATAAATATAGGAAAATAGTTGTTTTATTTATTGAATAAATAATGAGTAAATGTATAATTAATAAGTTTTAAATCTAAAGGAAGAGACCGTCTTAGGTGAATAGCTGCTGCGGGGAATGATTCCCTTATAATAATCCCACTTAATAAGATCTCTATGAAAACGATAAAAAGTGCCCTTATTAACACCACAAGAAGTAACAGTACATTTCCTGCTCATTTTCATTTATATTCACACTGCAAAAACATGAATACAAAAACATTTAATTTAATAATATTAAATTAAATTTGAGGTTAGGTAAAACCGACTTTCAGAATCTTTATATATATGAAGGTCATTTTACTAACCAATACTTAAAATATTCCAAAATTTAAAGAACACTATTAATTTACACTGTACTTGATTATTAATATAAATCATTAAACATTAATAACAACTTTAAAAGAATGTGTACTAAACACAAAACTATATTTATTACAAATTATAGTAATGATGTAATTTATTATACATATACCTAAAATCTCTTCCTTTAGATTTAAAACTTATTAATTGTACATTTACTCATTATTTATTCAATAAATAAAACAACTATTTTCCTATATTTATTAAAATTGACGGCTAGTAGCACATTAGCGCACGTACACAATTACACAAGGAACATCACTGACAGGGATATTTGTATGTAGTGGTGACAACAGGTGCTGCCCTCGGCGGTTAGTTACCGTAAACAGCTCAAGAAACTTTGGCGTAACGAAATGCATTGGAGCTTGGACGGCCTGGGCCTAAGCAGATAGAAATACGGTTACGGGACCAGAACATGAGACAGAAAAGGACAGAAACAGTTTCTGTCCTTTATTATCTCATGCCCTGATCCCGTAAGCGTATTCGTTGTGCTTTGGGCTTAAGCCATAAGTCATTTAAGAAGAAGAAGATATAACAAAAATTATTATCAAAAAATACAGTGTTCCTATCGACCAGCTTGAAAAAAAGAGAGAGTGAGGGGAACAAGCCAGGAGGGGGTTGGGGTGCCACTAATACGTGACTTCGGCGTATTTTATATCAGTCTGTTTAGTTAGAGTTCCTATAAAGAGAGTTAGGACACGTGAGGTTCAACTTTTGATTGGCTCAGCGTAACCGGAGACGGAAGTGTATTGAAAATTTTTTCATTGGCTGAAAAGAGCGCGCTGATTTTAAAATGCTTTCTTAACAGACATTTTTCAATTTCGCCCTCCTTTTTCAACCAATCACACAAATTACTTCATCGTCACTTCCGTCTCCGGCTTGTCAACAGGCTGGTGGAAGGGGCACGTGTCTTAACTCTCTTTATAGGAACTCTATGTTTAGTGACACCCCAACCCCCCCCCCCCCCCTCCCTAGGACTGTCCTCCTCGCTCTCTCTTTTTTTCAAGCTGGCCGATAGGAACACATTCTGTGTTCTGTGTTCTGAATTAGGGTACCGTCTCATGCTAGGGATTAATGGATTAGGGATTAGAATAGACCAATCAGAAAATGTATTCCAATGTGACCAATTATCTGATTGGTCTATTCTAATCCCTAATCCATTAATCCCTAACATCAGACGGCACCCTTACTGTATTTTTTGACAATAATTATTGTTATATTGTTTCGGTTCTGTGAGGGTACAGGCAGATGTGGGAAAATAGGAGAATAGAGGAATAGATCAGCCGAATCAGATAATTGGTTACATTGGAAAGCATTTCCTGATTGGTTTATTCTATTCCACTATTCTTCTGTTCTCCCACATGTGACAGTACCTTTACGGTCACCGGTCACTTGAGGTCAGGTGAAGACTACCCACCTCTGTGTATCACTACAGTCTCCTATACAACCCTGAGCATGTTTACACCTGTAAAAATAATAGTAAAGGTGTAAATATTTATTAAACCAATAAATCTAAAACTGATATTAAAATGTTTAAAGTGATTTAAGCAAAGAAAATTGGTTAAATCAGTAAAATTTGATCATATTAAAAAATTGAAGTTTTTTGTAAAAATAAAAAAAGCAGGTAAATTCAACCTCCCCCACCTGATTATTTAATTTGGTGCTGAAATACACCACTTAGGCTTGGTCCCGATCAAAAAACTTAAAAATTTGCAAAAGCCGCGATTCTAAATAATTACCAATTTGGTCATATTTTTAATTACATTTTTTGTTCCTGAAAAATTGGCTGAATGTCAGAATTGTACGCTGCCTGGAAAAATATTTTTAAGGTTATGTTAATTCTCTCCTTGCAACACCCTTAAATTAAAACTAAATCCCATTTTTACCCATGTAAAAAATATATAAATATAGTTTTAATAATATTTATTCTGTATAAAGATAGGTTTTATGTAGTTGCCTAAAGTTATAATTGACAATGTTTCTTATAAAAAACATACAAGTCAGTGTTTTAACCGAAAAAGTCAGTTTTCTCAAAAACGGCTCAATGAAATATTTTTTATCTTTGGTAAAACACTAAAAAATGTGTCAAAATTCGAGATATCGAAGAAATTTTCCAATGACAGCACCCTTGGTTTAAAATGTGTTAAAGACCACCATGGAAACATTTTCATTTCTCGACATTCAAAAATTTTCACAAGTAACGTTCAACGTTTTTGATCTCATACATATATTGTTAAGGCTACATTTTAAGGGAGAACAATTTTCTGATCATTAAGAAGAAGAAAAAAAATCATTTTTAAATAAAAAGCAGGGACTAACACGAAAACCGAATTCTGTTTCTTTTTTGAATTGTTGTGACGAAACAAAAATGTACAATCAATATTGTTTTGTATTGAACCTGAAACGAAAAAGCTCTGAATTACGTTTTCGTCTCATGCCCGAAACGAAAATCAGCTCCGAATTTCGTTTCAGTCTCATGCCCGAAACGAAAAAATTCTGAATTTTGTTTTCGTCTTCTGCAAGAAAAGAATTGTGTTTAAAATTGTTTTTGTGGAATTTTAAGCCTTTTTTATGAGAAACGGAATTCGGAGCGGATTTTCGTTTCGGGCATGAAACGAAAACAAAATTCGAAGCCTTTTCGTTTCGGGCATGAGACGAAAACGTAATTCAGAGCCTTTTCGTTTCAGGTTCAACACAAAACAAAATTAAATTGATATTTTGTTTCAGTTTTTCAAAACCGAAACGAAACAAAAATAAAATATATTTTGTTTCGGTTTTCGTGTCAGTCCCTGATAAAAAGTGTAAAAAAAACTTTCACTTCTTTAACAAAAAAAAAAAAAAAAAAAAAATGCCCACAAATTTTCAAAATTTAATTTCTTTTATAGTAGATTTTGAAAAAGAGCGATTCAAAATGCTTAGAAAACAGTCATTCTAAAATTGCTTTACGTTTCTAATAATGGGGTCCATCACTAACTACGTCACGTTATTTTTCACTATTTTCGACACCCCCCCACCCTACGCTACACACACCTAGTTACATACATTAGTCCCATTTTTATTTCTTTAGGTCGTCACATATTACTTGACCCCCCCCCCCCTTGATGTATGACGTAGTTTGTGAACGACCTCAATAGTGTAAATTAACGTCAAAATAATTGTACAAATGTATCTATGCTGATATTAAAAAAATATTTTGCACTAAATGTCAAAAGAAATTTTATTTGATTGTTGTAAAAATTCTATAGCATGGAAGCTTGAATAAGACTTTTATTGCACATAATTTTGAATAAGTCTTGTATTGCACTGAATTGTGAATAAAACTCTTGTTGCACACAACATTAAATAAAACTTTTGTTGCACAGAACATTGAATAAGACTTGTAATGCATGAAATTGTGAATAAGACTTTTATTGCACGGTATTTTGAATAAGAATCATATTGCATTGGAATTTCAATATGCAAGCGTTATATAAACGGGAGGCGTCGATAAGCACCTTTAGGGTAAAGTCCCATAATTGCGTTTGAACGTCCGTTTTGTAACTAGAGCATGAGTGCGAAAGTGACAACAGTATATATATGTATGTTACATCTCTTTTGCACTTATAGTCTAGTAACAAAACGGACGTTAAAACGCAATCATGGGACTTCAGTCTTAAGGTACGGGCACACGTCGCGGACTATAGGAGTTGCCTATGACAATCTTCTGTCTTTCTTACTCTTTCATGGTTGCCATAGGCAACTCCTATAGTCCGCGAGGTGTGCCCATACCTTTAAGGTCCTGTACCACATCTGCGTGAAAGTGGTCGGCGGAAAACGAAAACAATGTGAGTGAGAGAGAGTGTGATATCTGCTCTTATCTTTCTATCGCATGGTTAACGTTTGGAACGTAAATTACTTTACGCAATATACTAGGTTTTCAACATGTAATTTACTGTAGAAAACGTATATTAGGGTATATTACAGTATATTGCAGTAAACTACTTATGTACAGTGTATTGCCTAAAGCACAATGAATCGTAATCGCTAATCCTTAATCGTAAGAATGAGAGGAAGCAGGACAGAGATATATGTCTGTCCTACTTCCTCTCATTCTTACGATTAAGGATTAGCGATTACGATTACGTTAGGCTAATATTACGTCGTTAACCTTCAGTCTACGCGTAACTTCGGAATCCTGGCTTTCGCAGACGCTTTTACGCCGACATGCGACAACACGTACACCTAGGTGCATAAATACCTTACCCCGGGCCTGTCTTTCTTAGGGCGCAGTCCCATGATGTGGAATAGTAGAATAGTGGAATAGATTTCAGCCAATCAAAATTTATTCTCTAGCGGTAAAGTAAAGTTTTCTGCTAGAGACTAAATTTTGGTTGGCTGAAATCTATTCCACTATTCGACTATTCCACATCATGGGACTGCGCCCTTACTCATATATTCTCATGCGCAGGGACAACTAGTTCTGGGTAAGGCATTTATGCACCTAGGTGTACCTTTCAGGGTGAAGTCTCATACGAAGGGCTAGGGTATTAGTGGATTAGAACAGACTAATCAGATAATTGGTCACATTGGAAAGTATTTTCTGATTGGTCTATTCTAATCCCCTGATAACGTAGTCCTTCGTATGAGGCTTCACCCTAAGGGCGCAATTACATGCCTGCGTCAAACGTTACGTTTTTGCGTTGAATGGTGAGAGTGACAAAGATGTGACTATATTTCTGTTTCCCTCTATCTCGATATTCAACGCAAGAACGCAACGTTTTTGGGTGAAATCTTATGTCAGCAGAAAGCGTAAACCCGAAAACAGAAAACATGAGAGTGAGAGAGTCAGTGATACATGTCTTTCTCTCTCTCTCTCTCTCTCTCATGATTTTCTGCTTTCGGTTTTGCGCTTTCTGCTCACATGGGATTTTCAAGCCTAAGGGTGTCGTCTCATGCTTGGGATTAATGGATTAGGAATTAGAATAGACTAATCAGATAATTGGTCACATTAGAAAGCATTTTCTGATTGGTCTATTCTAATCCCTGATCCATTAATCCCTAGCATGAGACGGCACCCTAAGCAGGTAAAAATACGGTTTTGGGACCAGAGCAATAGACAGAAAAAGACAGAAATAGTCTCTATCCTTTATTATCTCATGCCCTGCTCCCGTAACCGTAACCGTATGCGTTGTGCTTTGGGCTTCAGGGCGCAATTACATGTCTGCGTTGAACGCTGCGTTCTTGCGTTGAATGGTGAGAGTGACAAAGATGTGACTATGTTTCTGTCTTTCTCTCTCTCACCATACAACGCAAGAACGCTGCGTTTTTGCGTTGAATGTTGAAAGTGACAAAGATGTGACTATATTTCTCTCCTCCTCTCTCTCATTATTCAACGCAAAAACGCAACGTTCGACGCAGACATGTAATTGCGCCCTCACACTGACGCAGACATGTAATTGCACCCTAAAGCTGGTTCCACAAGCAGATTCCACATGCCCTACACGACTTTTGCACGTATTGCATGACATAGAAAAGGATGGAGACTGTTTCCATCCTTTTCTGTCTCCTGCAAGTCGTGTCCAGTCGTGTCAGTCGTGTCGGACCAAAGTTAGCTGCACAGGTGTAGAAATCCTATAAAGAGAGTTGAGACACAGTTGTTTTCTGCGCATCGCGATTAAACCGGAACCAGAAGTTCCAATAAAAGGCGCGAAATATTTACATTGAAAAATTTGAATTGACGCGATCGTCTAAAATTTGAGGTTATGTTGCAACATTACAAAATCACTTCTGGTTCCGGTTTAATCGCAACCAATCACGAACCATCACACTTGTGTCTCAACTCTCTTTATAGGATCTCTACACATGTGGAGCCAGCTTCAATTCTACAATTACGGAATTTTACGTGGAAACAAAATGACGCGTCACTTCCCATCACTGTGCTTCCGGTACTTAACGTAATGCACATACCCATTCCTGGGCATGTTGAAAAGCTAGGGAAAATTCTTGTAGCACGCGAAGTTAATTTTCGTAGCATCGCTACTTCGCTTTTGCCGCTAAAAATATTTGATGAAATTTAGGCGCAGAAGATTATTTAAGTTTGAAAAGAAGGAAATTTATCTCAAAGTGGTAATAGGAAAATTCATTTGAAATGAAAATGACTTTGAGTAAGTGAAAATTTTTTGTAAAATTTATGTTGTTTCTGTTGTAGACCAATGTCAGGCATTGCAATAGCTAGACTCGCAGAGGAAAGGAAGGCGTGGAGGAAGGATCATCCTTTCGTGAGTATATTTTTTTAAATAATTATTTTTTTATTGTTTTCTTCAATGCAAGTTGAATATTTTCATTCTAATATGCTTTATAACATTAAGTTCGTTTCCCCTAGTTCCGCATTTTGTTGATAGATTTTAAACCTCCATTGATATTACCCATGCTTATAAACACAAATCACAATTTTCATTTCTTTTCAAGCCTCTATTTCAAAGAAAACCGTTATTCAAAATAAATAAATGGATTTTAATTACTTTTTTCTGTATATTTTCTCTTAATTTTAAATGAAATATTTTCCAAATTTTAGTTTTGTCAATATAACCTCTTTGACGTTTCTAATTTTCTAATTCGACATTTCGTATAAATAACTGTAAACTTCAAATTAACATTTCTACCATTCTTACAAGAAAAATTGCTTATTGAATTAATGGTGTTACAACAATCACGAAATACTATTAATTTTAATTTTATAATTTTTAATACTTTCTAATTCAGATGTTATTTTGTTGATATTTTAGGGATTTGTTGCACGGCCAACAAAAAATCCAGATGGCACACTTAATCTGATGAGTTGGGAATGTGCAATACCTGGAAAGAAGTCGGTAAGTTTTCCTACAAAAGTGTTAATTTTTTTATCTATGAAATAACAAAACTACTGTGAAAAATCAAGACAATTTTCAATAATTTTATCAAAAATTTTTTTCTTTTAGACACCATGGGAAGGAGGATTATACAAATTAAGAATGATCTTCAAAGATGATTACCCTTCGAGTCCTCCAAAGTGTAAATTCGAACCACCACTCTTCCATCCAAACGTGTATCCTTCAGGTACCGTTTGTTTATCACTTTTAGATGAGGAAAAAGATTGGAGACCAGCGATTACGATTAAACAAATTCTTCTCGGAATTCAAGATCTTCTCAATGAACCTAATGTAAAGGATCCAGCTCAAGCAGAAGCATATACAATCTATTGGTAATTATTTTTTACATTCACCTTAGAAACAGAAATTAACTGTTCTGTTTTTTTTTCATTTTCTTTGCTAAAATTTCTAATTGATACAGTCTTAAACATAATAATATTTAATTCTTAATTCAACTTTAAGCTTTTATATTAGTTTTGAACTTTAATTCAATTTTAATATTTTAACTTATCTTTAAAATGTTATTTTAACTCTAAACTTTAATGTTTCTTAGTGTTTAACTCTTGGTAAATAATTTTTCTCGTTTTAACATTGCAGTCAAAATCGACTTGAATACGAAAAAAGAGTGAGAGCACAAGCGCGAGCAATGGCACCTCAAGAGTAGCTAGTCTACTAAATATCAATACATTTCAGCTTTATAAATTTCAATTCTCGGGTCTCATTTCTCTACGTATTTTCCTCCATTTTTATTAACAATTTTTTTTTTAATGTTTGTGATATTTTCAATCGATAAATGGATATTTTCGTTTTTTATGTAACAAAGCCTGTTTTATATATAGCTGGCAGAAAGTAAATCGCAAGATTCCCGAAGTCCAAATTCCTAGTCGAATTAATATATTAATTGTGTATCGATCTTATTGTTACAAATGACAAGGAATAATTTCTGCAAAAAAAAAAACAAACAAAAACTTGGGAATCGGACTAATTGACTTAGTTCTTATAAGCTTAAGCTGAAAATTGTATATCAAATCAACATCCAAAATTAAATTTATTTTTTTCTACTTCAAAGCCTTTCACTGTAATTAGCATATTTAATTTAAAGAAATGACGTATAAAAACTTAAATTTCCAAGGACTGTTTCTTTTTTTTAATTAATATATAACAAATATCACAATCAATGTTAACGATTGTAAGATCAGTATTTCAAGTGAATAATTCATAATATTGTTGTCAATTCATTCAGTTGAACAATGCCTATCTCACAATTTTTAAAACCTAACATAAAGTTTGATGAAACATAAAAGAATAAATTTACGAATACTGATGTTTACTCGGATGTGTAGTTATAGAACAGAATTAGCTTAGAATTGATAAACTTTAGGGTAAGCGATTATTCCACATTGTCAATAGTCCTTTAAGAATGATGTTTTAAGAAAATCTTTGCTCTGTTCTAAGGAGTGAATATTTTTCCTACGTTTATATAATGTAAGTTAAAGGCATTTTTTTACATTGGCTGAAAGATTGGTCTATGGTACGCTGAGAGTGAGAATAGCAAAGTGAGACGATGAAGAAAATTCGAAATCTAAAAAGTTTTTTTATAAATAATAGTATTTCGTATTAACAAAAAAAAAAAAACGCAGCCAAGATCGAAGTGTTTATTTTAGGAAAAAAAAATTATTTAAATGTCTGTTAAGTATCATAAAAATCGTAAGCAATTTAATAAACTCGCTATGATATATAAAATGTTTTTTTATTTTTTCATACTTACAAATTAAATCACAAAAATTAACTTAACTTAAAACTCCATCTGTTATATTCTTCTATTGTATCACACATTTTCTAATCAATACAATAAAAAAATTTAGTATTAGAATGTAAAGGAACTATTTCCTATTTATTTTTAAGGGCATTTCAGTATATATTTAAAATTTGACCGTAAAGTGAGTATTAAAATCCTGAATATTCTTTTATTTGTATTTTAACATTTTTACAAATAAGTTTATAAAAATCACAAACTATAAATTTAAAAAAAAAATATTATAAAAATACTTACATGTATTATAATAATAACTATTATGAAAATGTAAATTTTATAAATGAACTTGTTTTTTAACCTGCAGGATGTATGGTTGTATACATATATTAGGTGGATGATATGAAACATTTCACTTATCTGAAAGAAAAAAATTTTGTTCAGAGTATGCATACTATGTTGAATTTAAAGTATTCCTATATTATAATTTATTATTATTTATTGACATTATTAATCCATTTTAACGTAGGCTGAAGCTAAAAATAGTTTAGAAACATATAATTAAGATTATAATTAATAATTAATGTTTAAAGTATTAAAATATTGTATTAAATAATTTAATTAAAATTTGATTAATATTAATTTATAAATTTTACTTCCTTTCTTACAATTAAAAACCTACGAATAATGAGTTATTAAAATTTAAGAGAACATTGCAATTTACTCTATTTTTACATTATATTTTTAAAAATTCACAAAGCACTTGAACTAATCTTCCGAATTTAGATAGTTTGAAACCAACTGCAAAAAAGTTGTATTAAAAAAAAAACAAATTAATTAATTTAAAATACTTAAAACAAGTCGATGGCTCCTAAATGAAAACACGTTATTCGTGAGAGCAGATAGAAAACACATTATTCAGAAAAACAAATAGAAAACACGTAGCTCATCTGATAAATTTTGTAACCTATTTTTCTTATATTTTAGCATTAATTTTAAGTCAATATAAAATGTAAAAATAAAGTAATTTAATTGTATAAAGTTAATTTAGCATAAAATAAACAATTAAATTGATCTAAATTTTCATAATCTTTTTAGGCTTTAAAAACAATATTTAATTAAAATTGTAACATAGCCTTTAAAAAATGTCATTTTGAATAAAACGTTTTCTATTTGTTTTTCTGAATAACGTGTTTTTATTTAGGAGCCATCGAAGTGTCCACATAATTATGAACGGCAGTGAATATTTTAAAAAATTAAACTGAAATATATAGTATTTTAAAATATTTAAGTAGCATTATATATCTAAAATCTAGGATTTTCCGAAGAAATTTGTTGATTCGAGAATAATCTCAACAGACGTAAGCAATCGACTTTCCAGAATGGATTCAAACCCTTAATCGTTCTTGACGGTTTTTGATTTAACGAATTTTGAAAGGAGCTCTTTCACGTTCACTGATTTCGAATTCTGCGCCAGAGATTATCGATCCGCTGAGAAAGCAACAATGCGCGCGAGTTTATTTCATTTTACCGAAACAGAATATACCCAGTTTTAAAGTCCAGGATTTAACAATAAAGAAATTGATACAAGACCGGATTTTTAAAATAAATTTGACTAAAAATGAGTAAATCTTTCAAAACTATTTAGTCATTGGTGACTCGTTTATTATAAATGCGTGGGAGTAGTTTCGAAGCATTTAATGATTCAAGAATTGAATGACGCCGCAACTGTCATCGAAACAAGTTGTTTTGTCCTTCAATTTTCTCCAGAACACAACAACCAAATTTTTCAACGAGTCTGCGCAAGATACAGACACGTTATCATTACCGTCCAAAGTCTTAATCAGAAATCATTGATAAAAACGCCGGCAACGAATTTAGTGTAATTATTCAGCTTTTGGAATATCGACGAATTAGTCGAATTTCCTAATTTGAAGATAAATATCAAAGGACCAAAATGCATAGATCCATTTTAATACAGCATGTAAATACTGGAATTTTGACGGCCTGTTTAATTGGATCCGCACTTTCATATTACGCCTATCATGTAGAAACTGCCAAGGAATTGGATAGTTCTTATAAACCCTTTTGTGACATTAGTGAACACGTCAGCTGTACGAAAGCATTCACATCCAAGTAAGTTGCTCAAGAATTTATTGTTAAAGGCAGGTTCACAATCAATCAAGGCTACGGGTCAGTTAAATTAACTGCTTGTTTCTGTAAGGTTTCTGTTTCTATAAGATCGATTTTGATCCAGTTAAGCAAAATTAATTATCGTCTGTTTCTTTTTAATGAAAAAAAAGAAGAAAATATTTATTAATAATTACATTTTATTAAACTTAACTCACAGAAGATATAAACTTCACCAACTTTTTTGTTAATTTTACCAAAAGTTTAGTAAATTTAACTAACTTATTTTTGTTAATTCTACTACCAATCTTTTTAATCATCAATCCATTTAGTTAATTTTATAATTTTTTTAAAATGTTGATAGTTTAATAATACTGAATTATTTAATATTTATTTTGATGTAATATTTATACAGTAAGAACCATTTCTAATGTTTCTAATGTAGGACTTTGAATTTTAATTATTAAAAATACTAACTATAATTGAAGCAGTTTAGCACGAGTCCTTTTTTTTCGAAAATCACTTTTTTATTGAGAAACGAACAAATTTAATTAAATCAAGTTTTTTTTTGTTTCTTTGATTGTGTTTTACATTTCATTTCACACTGACATTAATATACATATAAATATAGATTAGTTTATAATTTAAATGAAATCTTTAAAAATAAAAATTCTAGGTATATGATAAGTCATGATTTTTATTATTTAAATTAAAATTCTGAACAATGTTAAAACTTATTTTTTTTAAAATAAATATAAGGGTAATTCTCCACGTAGCGCACAAATTGTTGAAAACAATTGTCAAACATTTTTTTTATCAATATCATAAAAGTTAATATAAATTCTTCAAGTTAAAGTGTCTGAAATGAAGTGTCCTTGATGGGCCGGACAAAATATTTATAGTTTTGGTATTTTTTTTAAACAAATTACTTGTAAGCACTTATATGTACCTTACGTTAAAAACTGTGTATGCGAATAGATTCTATAATGAAAATTAAAAACCGAGTGATGAATTCATTATCACAAAAATTAAAAACGCTTTGTGTTAAAAATATTTTTTTCGGTAATTTATGGAAATTTGTGGGAATTTACACTGTAATTTATGGAAAGTTTCGCAGTAATCTATAAAAATGTGTAAAACATAAACCACGATTGCAAAATTTGAGTTTGGTAATTTATGGAAATTTATGCGGTAATTTATGGAAATTTTCGCGGTAATATATAGAAATGTGTAAGGCATAAACCACGATTCAAAAAATTGATTTTGGTAATTTATGGAAATTTATGGAAATTTATGCGGTAATTTATGGAAATTTTCACGATAATTTGTAAAAATATGTAAGGATCAAATCACGATTCAAAAAATTTATTTTGGTAATTTATGGAAATTTATGCGGTAATTTATGGAAATTTTGGCGGTAATTTATAAAAATATGTAAGGCACAAACCACGATTTAATAAAATTATTTTGGTAATTTATGGAAATTTTTTAGGTGATTTATACAAATTTGTGTAATGTACAAACCACGATTCAAAATTTTAAGTTTGGTAATTTATAGAAATTTTAGAGTTAATTTATAAAAATGTCGATGTAATTTATAAAAATGTGTAAGCAACACACCATAATTTAAACTTTTTATGTCGGTAATTTATAAAAAAAAATGTAAAGCACAAATCATAATTTAAAATTTTGATTTTGGTAATTTATGGAAATTTTCGCGGTAATTTATAGAAATTCTAGCGGTAATTTATGGTAATTTGTTTGGTAATTTATGGTAAACTTACTTGTACTATGGCAGTTTATAAGAACTTTCAATTTTATTGTTTAATACACCACACGCCGAACTTACACAAATTTGTTCATGTTATACCAATGCCGGTCGAAAATTTGAGGTTGGTGGAGACGGTGGAGACGGTTGAAACTATTTCGACCGGCATTATTAATTCCCTTGTTTTTTAGAAAATCATCATTAATTTTTAATTTCTCTCGCATGGATTACTTTTATATGGTCAAAAATAATACAAATACACTTTATTCAACTTTTATTATAAATAATTTTCAAATTTATTGTAAAATATTCAACGACCGGTCGAGGTTGGTGGAGACGATTTTATGAGGCCCTGAACAAATTTGAAATTTGAATTGAAAAAATGAATAAATCAATTAGGAAATTGATTGCTTTTTTCATGTATCAACTTAAGGAAGTTGATTGTTCCTTATTCCAAAGTAGAACTACGTTAAAAATTTATTTTTATTTATGAAATTTTATTTTTATTAATAAAATAGAGGATAATAGAAAAAACTGTAGTCAAAGATAAATAGCAAAACAAATCCAAAAAAATTTTTTTTGTATTAAACGTTTTTTTTATTTAATTATAATAAATTAAACAATACTATATGCCAATATTTATTGTACTTATTAGTGAATATTGGTACAAATATTAATTTTTCTTTTTTAATTTCACGTGGGGACAGGTCAAATAATTACATTTTTAGCCTTTTAAACCGTTTAAATGAAAAAATATTATATTATATACAAAAGTATCTGTTGGTTTTTGTTTATAAATATAAAAGTTACCTTTTCACGTTGAAATAATAGAAGAAGACAAAAATTATTTGGGATTATTCTTTCAAAACATGGGGAAAGTGAATTTGTGCGCTACGCGGAGAATCACCCATAATTATCATATTAAATTAAAATTGTAATGTTTCTTTTTCTGAAAACTTCATTTAATTTTTGTCTTTCTGTAAAAATTATATGTTTCAAATTTTAGTGCTTGTTAAATTTGAAGTTAAAATATTTTTTTACTTATTTGAAGTGTTGATTTCAAGATTAAAGCAGGAAAAGTTCAACTTTATCGTATCTGCATATAAAAATAGAATCCCAGATTGTGACATTTCTCATTAGCCCAAATATCTTAACGAAGAACCAAACAAATTTATTATTTGTTTATGTATTTATTAAATACTTTATTTTCTTAAAATTAATTTTAGGTATGGAAAAGGATTTGGATTGGTCTCTGATGATTCAGTTTTTCATGTACCGAATAGTATTTTCGGAGTATTGTTTTATACAGTTATAGCTATTTTAAGTAAGTATCGATAATCCATATTCTTTTATTATTAATCATCAATTTTTTATTTTTCATCTTTAATTTTTTGTCTTTGATCTTTACATAATGAAAAGTTTTCAGATTCATTAAAAAATAATTTGCTTTTTTTTTATTTTTAAAAGAACTGATAATTTTCTTTTTTAACAGGTTTTTTCAATCGTCAACCTTATACAGGAATTTCCGTAGTTTTAGGACTTGCAGCAAATCTAAGTTCGGTCTATCTTTCATTAATTTTATATATGCTAAATGATATTTGTATCGTTTGCATTTGTACCTATATAGTCAATCTTGCTGTGGTGCTCTTGACATTTAAAAAGATTCAAATTTGTTCAGCAGAAAAAGCAAAAAGGGAGAAAACGAAAAACAAAGCAACAACGACATCAGATAATCCTAAAAAACACTTAGATTAGTTTGTATAGGTATTTTATATTTTATTATTTATAATCAAAAAAAAAAAAAAAAAAAAAAATCTCGATAATTAATAATAAAAACATTCTCACTGTTGAGCTTCTTAATTCTTAAATAACTGTTTTACAAAAAAGATAATTTCTACGTTACAGAAATGTAAACAGACTCTTTTCATGGAAATTAGCAGAACAACATTTTGGTTTTGTTCTGTCTAAGCTTTATTCTATCAAAATATAAAACTATTTTTCAATTTTAATTTACAATTATTTCGGAAGAGAAAATATATGATTTTATTTTTAACAGGTTAAATTATTCTGTAAAGGAAAATATTTAATGTAAATTACAGAAACACTATTTTAGTATTTAATATGAACATTATTATTTTACATACTTCATTTATTAATATTCATTTTAAACTAAAATACGAAAAGAATGTAAGACGAACAAATCTTATGGAATAAAAAAATTGACATTTTTATTTTAGGAAGTATAAAATTAGACCTGAGATAGAATTAGAAAGTTATTCATAACCCATAAGAATCTCTAAATAAAATATTTTTATAAGGTAGATAGGTTTTTTGATTTACATGAAATGTATGTACAATACTGATCAACAAGAAAGAAAAAAATCCTGTGTACACATTCACTGTCAGTCAAAGTATGAAAAGAAACTATCAAATGCTAAAAGAAACTTCGGAATGTAGAAAAACTTCAACTTAATATTCATGTTTGTCATTTTTTAATAGATCCCTGTTACTGCGACTGATGCTGGCTAAAATTCCTGGACTTTTTAGAGGAGGAGTTTCGTCTAACCGATTCAACTGTGAATTTGATTTATAGTGTGTGCTTGGCGAATATCGATCAGAATATTTCCTACAAGCTTCAACATTGAAGCTTTTGCTGCGAGAGAGCGATCCTTTAGACTTATTTGAACTCTGAAGAAGATTTTGAACCGGTTTTGGATGTCCAATATTATTTTTGAAAGAGATATTGATCATGCTACCGTATCTTTGAGGTTGACCAGACCTGGAAGAAAGCAGATATCCGTTGTGAGTTCCATTCCTGATTTCGCTCAAATAATTTCCGTTTCTGGTCTCGTTTAGATGATTTCCGTTCCTACTAATCTCGCTAAAATGATTTCCATTCCTGATCTCGCTAAAATGATTACCGTTTCTCAAATGATTGGCATTTCTGATTTCGCTCAAGTGGTTTCCATTTCTGAGTTCGTGGTTTCCATTTCTAGAATCATTCATATTTCCTGTCCTGGATTCATTTAAGTGGTTTCTGGTGATTTGTCTTCTTTTATCCGTGTGCAGCTTTCTGGGCAAAGTCTGGGTGCTTCTAAAGTGTTCTTCTCTCTCATATTCACTAGACAAGCGACTGGTGGACTTGCTAAATCGGCCTAGCGAGCTTGACTCGACACTGAAATTTATTAATGGATACTTTCGGATACGACTGTTTTGAAATTTCATGGATATGATTAATCAGCGTTTAGAAAAGACGGGTGAGTCAGCTTTTGATACTACTGATTATTATGAGGCTTACTCGAAAGAATACGAGGTTTCTACTGAGTTGCTCGTTTCAGGCAGAAAAGGCTGAATTCACTGGATCTCTTTCGAAGCGAAGGCCCCCTTACTCGATCTAACACCAAACAGAACCAAGTCACCAAGTTTATCCAAATCTACGAAATCTTAGCATGCTGGTTATTTGCCAAAGCGATTATTGTTATCTGTTCAATTTACTAACTTTATTATTCTTTTCTTTTTAATTTTTCAAGTCTTTTAAGACTTGCTACTCTAACCTGATTTATTTTTAAAACTAACTATTATTTATTAGTTTTAAATAGTTAATAACTTTTTATACTCATTTCTGCTACATTTATTTATAATTATTTTTACGCTTTTATTTGATTTATTTAATATTGTTTGATAAATAAATTGTTAATTATTAGGATTCACAATTTTATCTAAAAATTAACATTTCCAGAATCTTGAAAAGATATAAATATTTTGTACAAAATTGTTCGAAATTCAAATTTAATTCAATTTGTTAATCGATAATTTTGTAATAGTTTTGATAAATGATGAGTTTAAACTTTCTAATTAATTCTGTTTATGATATATATAAAATCAGAGAGAAGATCTGACATTAAGTTTTCAAGCCTAACTCATTCTTTTTTCCCACGAGTTTTTTCTACAAACCTTGAATATCAATCTGAACTTCTAATCTTTGAAACTTTCTTAACTTTTAATTAGGAAAGATGTAAAACGATTTAATTTTTATTTCCGCGTTTGATACAAAAGAAGATCCTCTTGTAAAAAAAAAGAAAGATTTTTTTCTAAAAATGTCCTTTTTCTTTTTTAAAATTAATAGCTAAGCCCAGATGAGATTTTTTGTAGGATTAAACTTTGTTTTTTTTTATAGAAGCGATGGATATAAGCGAAAATTGAAAAAAGAGAAAAATGACGACAAAACAACAAGAAGAGCAAAAATGTTAGTTAAAAACCAAATGAAAAAATCAAAATCCCTGAATTAATGGAATTGACATTTTTTACCTGTATTCAGTCTCAATTCCTGATCTTCCTGAGGTTCGATGTCTAGGTTTCGATTTCTCGTATCCTTTTTCTTTTCCGTAGATGCTTCCTCCAAAAGGGTCTTCACCCAAATAATACCTAAAAACAATCATTTTCTTTCGATATTCAAACATTTAACAATATTTGATAATTTAATAATGCTGAATTAGTTATTTTAAAATATAGTGTAACCTGTTCAATTTTAGGATTCTTTTCTTGGAAATAGCCAAAATAAGCGCGAGATCTATTGTACTAATAATTAATTTTTTTAATATTTCCAATAATTTTTAATAATACAGCTTATTCTGACCTATGAACAGGAGGACCAGATTCGTTTCGATGCCACTGTTCCTTGGAATTATAATCAGTTAATTTCGTAGTTTTAATATTCTGAGAGACAGGAGTTCCATTTCTTGGTGATCTTGGAGGCCTTTCAGGTGGTTTTTCCTCTGAATCGTAATCCGGCCCAAGCGGAATATTTCTGTCTACAGTATTATACTGCAAATAGGTTGGACTATCATCAGTTTGAGTGACTTGTGATGTTGAACCATTACTTTTTTTGTTCTTTCTTTCTGTACTTGCAGATCGTAATTTGCCAACTAATTTTCTGAAAGACTCTCCGATCTTGTACTTCGACTGTCCGGAAGCTAGCAAAGGCAAATTGACATTATTTTAAATTACAAAAGAAAAAACTATGCTAGTTTTCAGTAAGAGAAATACATACATTTGGGAGTTCGAGGACTTTCCTGTTCAACAATTTTTTTCTCTTTCTTCGGAGAAGCTGCTCTAGGAATAGGTGAAATCGATCGTGATCTAGGAACGTAGACCGTTTTTGCTTTAACCTCTGGACTTTGCCTTCGAATATCCCGATCCATTTTTTTATTTTGAACGTCCTTATTGCGACTTTCCCAAGTTCTTTGCACCACTAATGGACTTGATGTTCTTCCCGTTGATTCGTAACTGTGTTTTTCTTCTGATCTCTTTTTTTAAAAAGAAAAATAGAGGATTAATTAATTTTTAAAATCAGATTTAGCATGTAAGAGTAATAATTTTATTAATAGTTAAATAAACTCTCATTTTAGAAGTAAACGAATACTACATTAAAAATGAACAAATAAAAACCTGCTCTCTAACTCTTCTTCGGAGAGGAGGTGATGGAGCACCATTTCTCAAATGTTCTGGGGGCTCCTGTCTGTCCTGATGACTTCTTGACTCCAAAGTTCTAGAATACGACGATTCAACATGACTCCTCGTATTTTCCGGAATATAACCGTTATCTCTCGAGGTATCATTCACATAATGAACAGGCGACGAGGTTCTGATATGATTATTTTTCTCTGCATTGTAGAATATAAAAATTATAATTGAAAAGAATTTAATTAGTTTTTACGTATAATCTTAATCTAGGAATTTATTAATTGCTTTCTCATACAGAAAGTATATATTTTTTTTTTATTGGGTCATTCTATTTCTAAACGACTCCCTTCAGAAACAATTGTCAATTTTGGCCAATTTGAGACAATTTTTAAATAATTATTTTTTCTACTTATTAAAGCAAAATTACTTTTAGAATTAACAGTTTTAAAAGAAAAATGTCTAAATTTTACAAGGATAAAAAGAATTTTTTCTAACACATGTCATTTATATTCAAAATGTAGTTTAAAAGTTAACCATTCGAATATGTGACCGCGTCTGAGAAAAAGATGCTTATGTTCTAGTTTTTATTTCCATAAAGCAAATAATGAACATTTTGGGGGATTTTCAGAAATTATTTAAAATTTTGTCATTTCTGAGATTAAAATAGGGTATGAATTGAGAAATACTATTTGAACAGAGCGGCATTTATTTATTTTTTTAAACTTTGTATTCGATTAACTTTCAAACTAAATACATCTAATTTGAAGGTTAATAAAATACAAAATATATATCAGTATATATAAAAAATTATGTATACATAATTGTAATAAATAATATATAAATAATATATATTTATATATAAAAAACTAGGTGAAAATTATGTGCATTTCATGGACATTTCGCTTCCAAGTAAGCAAAATAATTTGCTTCCTCTATGAGGAAGCAATAAATTAATGATATATAAGGTAATTGGGGAAGTTATTAAAAACATAGAAGTTTAAATGCAAAAAAATGAAAAAACATGAATTATTAATTTTACAAGTTTTTGATCAATTATAAACTTGATATACCTAGGACAATCGATTCGTTTTTAAATAAGGAATATGATTTTTGTATTTATTAAATTGTATTTTTAGCAAGGAAAAAAATCTTGGCAAAAAACAATTTTTTCTATGAAAAAAGGGGCTCAAAAAAATTTGATTGAATATTTTCAAAAATCCATATGTCCAAATTTAGATATTCATGAGCTAAATAAGTCATCCCAATTTTATTGAAATCAGGGTGGTCGCAGGTCAGTAAAATTCTGGAAATCAGGGAAAAGTCAGGGATTTTCCAAAAAAAAATTTACAAGTCAGAGAATTTTTTCTTAAAGGAACCACAATTAAAAATTCATGATTTTATTACTTCAAATTCGAAATAAATAAACCAAGATTTAAAAAACCTGTAAAATTGGTGGTCAGTGAAAACTCAGGGAAAAATCAGGGAATTTTGAAAATGAAATTTTGCTGCTACTCTGTGAAATCCATTTAAGCGTTCTTGAGATATTCTGGCGACAAAAAACGCTATACAAATACATGTACATTGTACACACACATACACATGCATCTGGACATTTGCTTAAGAATAAAATATTACGCGTTTTAGATGAAAATGAGTCGATATAGACTATTTTTGGAAAATCGAAAATCTTAACGAAAGCTTCCTCTATGAGGAAGCAAAATTGTATATAATTTAAAAGTTAATAAAATACAAAAATAAAAAAAAACAATTGCCGCTCTGCTCAAAATGTATTTCTCATACCCATAGAAATTGTTCTTTTAAAACTGCTAATTACAAAAGTAATTTGGCCTTAGTAAGTAGAAGAAATAATTATTTGAAAATTATCTCAAATTGGCCGAAATTGACAATTGTTTCTAAAGAGGGTTTAGAAATAGAATGCCCCTATTTAATCTTATTCTAATAATTGATTACTTTTGTTTCCTCATAGAGGAAGCTTTGTGATCGTTAAAATTTTTGTTTTTCCAAAAATAGTCTAAATCGACTCTTTTTCATCTAAAAAGCGTAAATTTTCATTCTTAAGCAAATGTCCAGATGTACGTGTATGTGTGTGTATAGCGTTTTTTTTGCCAGGATATCTCGAGAACGCTTCAACTGATTCCAATAAAATTTGTATGACTTATTAAGCTTATGAATATCTAATTTTGGACAGAGGAATTTTTGAAAATACCCAATCAAATTTTTTTGAACACCTTTTTTCACCGAAAAAAATCGTTTTTTGACAACATTTTTTTCCATGCACAAAAAACAACTTCATGAATACAAAAATCATATTCCTTATATCAAAACAAATCAATTGACTTATATAACGTTTATAATTGATCAAAATTCGTAAAAGAATCCATGTTTTTTCATTTAATTGCATTAAAATTCTTTTTTTTTTTTAATAACTTCCCCAATTAACTTACACATTATTAAATTATTGCTTCCTTTATGAGGAAGCAAATTATTTTGCTTACTTAGAAGCGAAAGATCCATGAAATGGACCTAATTAAATAATATATGAAAAATTATTACTTTTTCCGGGTCAGTTTAATTCTGAATTTGAGGAGAACCAACCTGCTCCCTGATGTCTTTCTGACCACTCGCTGATTCCCTGAAAATAACCAACTGGAGAAGAAGAATCACGACCTGAGGTACGACGAGGTGGACGACTAGAATTTGAATTTTGAAAGTCTCGATCTCTGGTGGTGCATGATTTCATTGTTACATTGATGAAACTGGTGTTGGTGCCAGTATGAACAGGAGGATCTTCGTCAAGGGAACCTTGAGACGACCTTGAGTCACTTCCAAAGTGACTCTCCAACCACTTGCACGTCTCGAATTTTCTCGCTTCGTCCTCTTCCTCCAAGTCCAACGGTTTTTTCGTCAAAGCATCTTTTCTAGAAGCTGCAGAGCCTATCAAATAATCAATAAAATAATTTAGAATCTACAAGCTGCGAAAAAGAGCGGTTTACATTCACAATTTTAATTTATTTTCAGATAAAATAAATTACTGCTTATTTTTTAAAATATTATTAATCAATTTTGAGAAAAACATTAGTAGTTTTAAGAGATTAATTTTTGATTTTGTTAGGAATTTTTTCTGACCTTGTTTTTGAAGACGATGGGTGCGCATTGTGTTCGGAGGAGGCCAATCTCCGATTCGTTCACCTTCTGTCGTTTCCGAGACGTAGCGCATTTCTCGAGCAATCCTTTCTCCGCCAGAGACGTAATCAACAATATCCTCGTCTCTGGTTTTTACAAACCTCTGAAAGCTCTCCTTTCTAGTCTCAGAGGCATTATCTCCATTACCTTCCTTTCTGTCGTCTGGTACCTCGTCGTCCTTGATCTAAGGATGAGATTTCACATTAATATAATTCATTTATTAATTCTATTCTATATTTAATATTTCAATATTTTTCAATATTAATATTTAAAATTCTCTCAACACAAAAGAAAAGCTTAAAAATATCTCTATAACAATTTCTATAATAATTCTAGATCTTAAATTGATCCTATGTTCTAAAAAAAACTGATTATTATTAGTTTTAATTTAAAGTAAAAAGTGTTATTTAAAATTTTAAGCAACTTTATTTTCGGAGCATTCAGCTGAAATAAACAATCTAAAACATTTAATTAAGAAATGAAAGCCTCTGAAAAATGTGAATTAATAGATTAAAATGCCAAAATACTCAAGTTCGTGAAAGTATTCAAGTTAAAGGCAGGCACCACCTTTATTTCAACGCCCTTAAATTTCAAATTTTTTAAGATGGTAAATTCTAAACCGATTAAAAGTTAAAATTGTATATTTTTGACCTCCCTTACATGTTTTTGGGACTAAAATGCTACAAGGAAAATAAAATTACTTTCTGCGATTATTATATTAATTAAAGGGGTTTAAGTGAACCTCCTCTTGAAGGTTGGAAACAAAAAGAGAACAAAAATTGGAATCTATAATAGAAAAACAAGTTGAAACAGATAAAAATAATTGAAAATAACAAAAGCAGTTGAAAATAAAAAGTAAAAGAAAACGAAAGGCTTCAAGATTCAGTGGAGCAAGACTTGTTTCATGAATGAATTTGGAGAAAACTTTATTCAGGGATATTTTTCAAAAGAAAAGGACATTCAAGTTGCGATTAAATGATTTTACAATTAGGGTCTTCACCTCTTCATGTTCAATGGTTTTCTTCTTTTCTGTGACGATCTGTCCGTTTGCTTTAAGCTCACTTCGCTCTAGCGTTTTCTCAGTGTCGACGACCTTGTTCGACCTCGTAGCATGATGCACAACTCGAGGTCCATGTGGAGCCAGCTGCTTGGAGGATTCCGCCAGAGCAATTCTCAGATCGCCCTTGTTATTCCGAATTGCCTGCAGGTAAGCCTGAAAAAATCAAATTTCTTATATCCTCCAGTCTTACTTTTGTTTAACAATTAAAATCACTCTATACTTTCTTTAAATTTTTTTAAATTTAAACAATTATTTTTTATTTCACAAATATTTATTTCTTCCTTTCTATTTCGAAGAAATATGATTGATTTTAGGACATTTACTTTTTCGCTACTAACTTGTGAGACAGTTTAAATTAAGAAAAAGTAAATAAATTGGTTTCAGTGCAACAATTTCCCTTTTAAATTTGCAAACACAAGACAATTGGTTGCTTTTTTTTTCAAAGTTTAACCGCATTTCTTTTTATATAAATATAATTTTTCGATGTTTATTAAACTGCTTTGTTATTTCATAACAAATTCATGCTTTAAAGAAAAATTATTATATTACCAAAACCGAGCAATTATTGAAACAACATAATTTTTTGTTTTATTTCGTTAATATAGAATAATTAAAATCCACCCAAGTTTTAATTTGACAGAAAGTAAAAATTAGAAAAGTTTATATCTCAAAGAGTACCAATTTTTTGTGGTGATTTTTCCGATTCCAGGAAGCACACAGAGATCACATAAATTTCTTGAAGCTATTGCATTATTTAGCGGATAACACCAGGAAGTCAAGTGTTAATTCTTGCAGAAGGAGGTTTTGCTAACACGAGTCAATTCCCGAGACTGTGGCATCTCGGTTGCGGGAGAGCAAAATCGAGAGATTATCAGAGAATTGCCCCACTTCCTACCTCCTTTCTCTTTCTCTCTGCATGCGCTTCTTGCGATTCACCTTCTCATTCTGAGCGCTGTCGGATAACATGCAGGTACCTGCTCTTTCGCAATGGATCCACTTCTCGCACACAAGTATTTCTGTTCTACCTTTCCCCCTTGCCCCCTTGCCACTAGAGTGGTACAGCAACCTCCCTTCAAGTAGACTTCAACATTACATAGTTTCCCTATTTCTATCACTCCATGAGTTTTAGGTCTATTATTTTTAAATGATTACTAATTGAGTCAAATTTTCTGAACTGGGCCACCTAAAACTGACTTTTCAAATTTGATTTACTTCCATACATAATTTATTACAGCCAGGTGGTACAAAAACATTCCTGGAAAGCTTTTTTAGAAATTTTAATTTTTCAATTAGTTATAAACAATTAAAGTTTAAAGCACCTTTTTACGAAATTGTCAATTGCTCAGCTGTTTTTTGATAAAATTGAATAATATTTGGTAGAGACATAAAAAAATAGTGCCTCTATTAATCACGATCAGAATTTTAAAAATTCGTAATTATTTATGCAAAATAAATTGTTAATTAATTAAACAATTGCAATTTTTTACAACTTCTGGGGCAGGTATGAAAAAAATTCAAAAACAGCAGAAATCTGTGTTTTCTGCACTTTCATTTAAAAAAAAAAAAAATTTTAGTACCTTTGAAAATTGAGCAAATGGCGTAATTTTAAAGAGCGGCGTCCAAGCATTCGAACTGCCGCGGCCGCTGCGCTGGCGCTGCCGCCACAGTGGGGCAAAAAAAGCGTCCGTGGAAAAATTAACATAGCGCCCAGAAATATTACCCAATTTAGATGTTTTTTTTTTAAATTAAAGGTAACAAAATTCTGCATAACACCCCTTATTTTACTTTTTGAAAAATAGTTGTTTTCATTTATTTATTAAATGTTAAACAGGAAAAAAAATGTTTTCTTATTAAAACCAGTTTAATTTTTTATTAAACGCATAATTTATATTAACAAGAGCAACATTTTTTGAAGTAATTATTTTAGAACAACTTCTAATAATAAGCTAATTGTTTAAAAAATGTTTGTATAAGTTATAAACTAGACAATCTTATGAACAATGCATTTTCTTCATATCGTTATAAAGAAGTTAATAACATTATTTCTACATTTTTCTCATGATTAACGGGATGACAAGTTATTTTTAATTTAATTAATTTTTAGGTTTATTATTGTTGAAACAAACATTAATTAAAAAACTACTTTTACTTTTTTTTATTTAATTGACAAATTTCTTGTTTACTTTTGAAGTCGTTTTAGTATTTATTTCTTTCGATACTAAATTAATTTCATAATTTTTTGTAAAATTTAAGAACTATTCTTTATTTTCATTTTTATTATCAATTTTATAAAGAATTTTTATATTTTATTTATCTTTTTGTTTTATATGTTTTGAATAATTAATAAACCTGCTCTCTAAATCTGAATTAGTTAAAAATAACTAATTTGAAAGAAAAAACTCAGTCACTAATTCAAATAATTATATTTCTACTAATCATTTAGTAAAGAATAACTAATTATTAGTCAAATTCATTTTTAGGTTTTGTCAAAATAACTAATGTTTTAGTAAAATTCTGTTTACTAATTCAATTAGTCGTATTTTAACTATTTATTAGTTAGGTTTTTACTAACAATTAGTCATTTTTTTACTAATAATTAGTTATTTTTAACTAATTACTGAAATATAAACTTTGGCACGATTTTACTAATTATTAGTTATTTTTAACTAATTTAGATTTAGAGAGTGTAATGAAATTATACTTTTATTATATAAATTATAATAGCTTTTAATTTTGTTTTTATTTTACCCCTATTATTCGAATGTAATTGTTATTTAATTTAAGCATAAAAGTCTAATTCCAAATGTTTAAACATGTTTGACGATAGCTTTAAATAAAAAAAATCATTTTATTTTATAACTCAAATGTCTTCATTAATGTAAAACCGTCGTTTCCTTTTTTAAAAATTGTTTGTATTTTTGATAGGTAAATATCAAATTAATCAATACAGGAAATTTGTTAATTAACGTTTGTTTAAACAATAAGAAACCTGAAATTATCTGCAGCAATAATATTGTACATTGTGGGTGATTCTACGTCAGAAAAATCACAATCTGCAAGTGGTTCACAGAATTTAATGATACTTGGTGAAATTGTAGTATAATATGAGAGAAATTAGTCAGCAAAAGGAATTTTTAAAATATCATAAATTGTAGGAGTTATACTATTTTGAATTTTGATGCAACA
Source organism: Ganaspis brasiliensis (assembly GCA_037103525.1). NCBI lineage: Eukaryota > Metazoa > Arthropoda > Insecta > Hymenoptera > Figitidae > Ganaspis > Ganaspis brasiliensis. The sequence goes on along the minus strand of JAZKLR010000009.1, from coordinate 3,686,661 downwards.
TTTTCTTAATTATTTTATATCTCGGTCAATTTTTAACCGATTTTGATGAGTCACACACCAATTTTTTCATAAAATTGTGTAAGGTAAAAGCACCAGTACCTGGACACTTTTGAGGGGGTGTCAAGTTTAGCGATATTTTGTACTACGATAATTAATTATATTTTACGAAATGTTTGGATTTTCGTTTAACTTACATATAAAGGATTCGAATTAATAATAAATTAATTATAATAAATGTTTTCCTTAAATTAAAAACTTGAAATAAAAATATAGCTTCTTTGCAGCAGAAGTTGGACAGTACGCTATTTGGACGGGCCTAGTAGTTGGACATAAGACCCTATAGTTGGACATTTAGGAAAATACATATTCTATTATAGATTATTTGTTATTATTTATTATTAATACTTTTATTGTCAACTCCTAAATTAATTAGTTAATTAGGTTTTTAATTAATTGATTATTTTATTGATTAATTAGTGTCTGTAAAGTGTCTGTCCATCTACTGGGGTACGTATAAAAAACGTCAGGTAAACTTGGACAGACAACTCAGAGTAGTTTTAAAAGAAACGTCTTAAATAATTTTTTTGCTAAACATTTTGCATCTACGATTAACAAATTTAAGTATACCTAAAAACTGTCTATCTGAAGGGTATCTATAAATTTTTTCATTTAGTTTGGAGGAAATTTTAACTCTTTTTTGCTATTGTCCAACTACTGGTCCCAATTTTTGCTTTGTCCAGGTACTGGTGCTTTTACCTTATTTTTAGAAAATAATAAAGCAAAAAACGAAATTTATTATTTGGATAGTAAAAAAGTGAAAATAAAACTTTATTTATATTTTTTTTCAATTTTGACCCAAGTCTTTAATTTTTAAATTTTTTAATAATATTCCCCTTTATTTCATCTTTATTTTAAAATAAAGATCATCCTGGAGACTTTATTAGATCTTGTGATATCGTCCTTTTAGTATCATCATCTCAAAGAAAAATACTACGTGAATTTATGTTTTTACCTTCATTTGTTTTTCGACATTTTTTTACAATTAGAAACTATTTACTGTGAAGATTTCATTTCAATTTCTTTATTAAATAAAGTGAAAATCCAATAAAATTGTTATTCTATTAAGAGGTTTGGAGATAATTATTAATTTTAAGTAAAAATAAAAACATTTAATTAAATTATGAAAATTAAACAATTCAATACAGAAAATATTTTGCTGCTAAAGAAACCTTCAAATTTTAAGTCCAAGTATCATAAAAACAAAAGCGATAGATTTTAGGACAATTATGTGAATTTGTATACTATTAAATCAGTTATACTTGTTTTGTTACAAATTTTTTAATTTTAAAATTTTTTATTAAGGCAAAATTGCTTACTAAATAAATCATTGTATAAATATTTATTATATTATATTATAATTATATTGTTATTAAATAAATAATGATTTAACTACCTAAATTTATTTAATTATATTAAAATTAATTTTTAATTAAATTTTTTTTATTTTTACTTAAAATTAATCATTATTTACAAATCTATTAATAGAATAACAATTTTATTTGATATTCACTGTATTTAATAGAGAAATTAACAAAAATCTTCACAGTAAATAGTTTCTAATTGTAAAAAAATGTCGAAAAACAAATGAAGGTAAAAACATAAATTCACGTAGTATTTTTCTTTGAGATGATGATACTAAAAGGACGATATCACAAGATCTAATAAAGTCTCCAGGATGATCTTTATTTTAAAATAAAGATGAAATAAAGGGGAATATTATTAAAAAATTTAAAAATTAAAGACTTGGGTCAAAATTGAAAAAAAATATAAATAAAGTTTTATTTTCACTTTTTTACTATCTAAATAATAAATTTTGTTTTTCGCTCTATAATTTTCTGAAAATACACAATTTTATGAAGAAATTGGTGGGTGACTCATCAAAATCGGTTAAAAATTGACCGAGATATAAATTAATTAAGAAAATGTTGCATCAAAATTCAAAATAGTATAACTCCTACAATTTATGATATTTTAAAAATTCCTTTTGCTGACTAATTTCTCTCATATTATACTACAATTTTACCAAGTATCATTAAATTCTGTGAACCACTTGCAGATTGTGATTTTTCTGACGTAGAATCACCCTTGTGCACAAAATTTCATTAATTTTGAAAATAGGAACCGGAAAAAAAAATTGTTTATAAAATTTGTTTATAAATTAACAAAATAATTAATTTATAATAGTTTTTCGTAAATTTAACCACTAATTAGTTACAAATATTAAAGAACAGATGGATTTAATTTGCTAAATATTAAGAAAACCAACGAAGAAAACATATTTCGTCTACAGTCTAGTTTATAACATATACAAACATTTTTTAAACAATTAGCTTATTATTAGAAGTTGTTCTAAAATAATTACTTCAAAAAATGTTGCTCTTGTTAATATAAATTATGCGTTTAATAAAAAATTAAACTGGTTTTAATAAGAAAACATTTTTTTTCCTGTTTAACATTTAATAAATAAATGAAAACAACTATTTTTCAAAAAGTAAAATAAGGGGTGTTATGCAGAATTTTGTTACCTTTAATTTAAAAAAAAAACATCTAAATTGGGTAATATTTCTGGGCGCTATGTTAATTTTTCCACGGACGCTTTTTTTGCCCCACTGTGGCGGCAGCGCCAGCGCAGCGGCCGCGGCAGTTCGAATGCTTGGACGCCGCTCTTTAAAATTACGCCATTTGCTCAATTTTCAAAGGTACTAAAATTTTTTTTTTTTTTAAATGAAAGTGCAGAAAACACAGATTTCTGCTGTTTTTGAATTTTTTTCATAACTGCCCCAGAAGTTGTAAAAAATTGCAATTGTTTAATTAATTAACAATTTATTTTGCATAAATAATTACGAATTTTTAAAATTCTGATCGTGATTAATAGAGGCACTATTTTTTTATATCTCTACCAAATATTATTCAATTTTATCAAAAAACAGCTGAGCAATTGACAATTTCGTAAAAAGGTGCTTTAAACTTTAATTGTTTATAACTAATTGAAAAATTAAAATTTTTAAAAAAGCTTTCCAGGAATGTTTTTGTACCACCTGGCTGTAATAAATTATGTATAGAAGTAAAGCAAATTTGAAAAGTCAGTTTTAGGTGGCCCAGTTCAGAAAATTTGACTCAATTTGAAACAAAATAATTTGATAAATAAAAAAGAAAATTTAATAATAATAACCGATTAATGATGAAAAACATTATTTAACAGCTGAGAACCCAGAAGCTTTATTGGTACCGACCAACTAAAAATATAATAAATTATTTCAAGGTAATTAAAAACTTCTAAAAATCCATTGATAACCTTTAAAAAATTGCTGATAATGATTAGAAATGGGGGAAATTCTTTGGTACCAATTTGAAATTAAAAGAACTACTGGTACCAATTCGAAATCATGAAAAAGTCTTGGTATCAATAATTAGAAAGCAAAAAAAGTTTCATAGTTCCATTTCCAACAAAATGTTAATGGATTAATTGGTACCACTTGATTGAAACTAATAAAATTAAACAATGAAAACAGAAAATTAATTATGATTCAGGGTTGTCACAAGTCAGTGAATTCAGGGAAATCAGGGAAAAGTCAGGGATTTTTATCAACAGTACTGGCACGGTAGTCCGGAAGGCAATTTAAATGGACCGAAAATGTAGAGAAAATCGGATAACGCAGTTTCTTTTTATACATAAAAACAAAACAAAATCAGTTGAACTTACATCTTGATTAGATCATTTACGCGTTTTAGAGCATTTTAAAAATTTTGATTTACAAAAACCTTGAAATTGTTGATTTCAAATTGCCTCCTGCCAAATTTGGTTTTAACGGAAAAATTTCTACTTTAGCTTAAAATGTAGGTTATTATGTTTAGTTTTAAGTGAAAAGTGGCACCTTTTGAAATTGCAAACAGAGAATCCAATATGGCGGTCGATTAAAATTTTTTTTTAAAAAAATAACCAAATACGCTTGAAAAATTTTTACTTCGTAATTTTTTAGGTTATTAAATATAAATTTGACCTTATATTTTCATAACCTAAGATAGCATAATTTTAAAAAGAGTTATTAACAACGACTTAAACTCGCTCCAACGAAAATAATCGAAATTCATTTTGAAAAAAATTATTGCTCTACAAAAAAAAATTTAGTTCAGGTTCCAAATCTATAGAAGTTACATAAGAGGACACTCGTTAATTATTCAAGGTGATAACAAGGGATAGTAACCCCCCAAAAGTTACCCCAAAGAAAATAATCTAATTTAATTTTGATAAAAATTACTGCTTGATCAAAGTAGGTGATAAAAAGAAAGAACAACCCCCAAAAGTCACTCTAAAGGAAAATAATCGAAATTAAATGTGAAATGAACTTTCAGTTCACACAAAAAAATTGTTTATTCTAAATCCATGAAATTAAGAAGAACCTACTGAGGTGACTTCCATGCATTTAGGACAATAACATTGTGACATGGGATAAACTTTAAAAAATGTGACGCGTTCTGAAGAAAGGGACCTAAGAAGCAAATTGGTTATTTTATAGGAGAGCGAAAACAAAAGTCGAGCGCGCATGGTAATCTGTACAAATCGAGAGATTTGAACTGTTATAACTTGAAAAATATTCAATAAAAAATTTTCCTGACTTTAGATAATGAAAAAGGAACATTTAATAAAATTAAAACATCCATGAACCGAAAAACGGTTTTTTGCTTCTTAGATCCCTTTCTTCAGAACGCGTCACAAATAATGTCGATTATTTTCTTTGGGCTAACTTTTGAGCGGTTGCTATCCCTTGTTATCACCTTGAATAATTAAAGAGGTCACTCTTAGGTGACTTCGATAGACTTAGAACCTGAACAAAAAAATTTTTTTGTAGAGCAATAATTTTTTCAAAATTAATTTCGATTATTTTCTTTGGGGCGAGTTTAAGACGTTGCTAACTCTTTTTAACAATATGATATCTTAGATTTTGAAAATCTAACTTAAAATTTGTATTTAATAACCTAAAAAATCACAAGGTAAAATTTTTCAAGCGTATTTGGTTATTTTTTTTAAAAAAAATTTTAATCGACCGCCATATTAGATCCGCCATTTGCAATTTTAAAAGGTGCCACTTTGCACTTAAAACTAAACATAATAACCTACATTTTAAGCCAAAGTACAACTTTTTCCGTTCAAACCAAATTTGGCAGGGGTCAACTTGAAATCAACGATTTCAAGGTTTTTGTAAATCGAAATTTTCAAAATGCTCTAAAACGCGTAAATGATCTATTTAAGATGTAAATTCAACTGATTTTATTTTGTTTTTATATATGAAATGAAACTGCGTTAGCCGATTTTCTCTACATTTTTGGTCCATTTAAATTGCCTTCCGGACCACCGTGCTGGGAAAATGCAAGAATCTTTAAAATGGATGAAAAATTATATTCTTCTAAAATTGACTAAGGATAAAAATTTACTAAATACATTTTTGGAAGTCATATTTTAAACATTTCTAAGAATAATTCATTTTTGCAATCTGAAAAACATTTATCTTTCACAATTTTAAAGTCAGGGCTGCCAGTGACTTACTTTGTTCACTTTTATTCTTTTTTTTTTTACAATCACTCACTATTACTCATTTAATTAAAAAAAAACACACTTTTCTCACTTTTTTGGTATAATTTATATATAATTTACTTTAACTTTCAATTTTTTTCCTCAAACTTATAATATTTTTTCCAATTTTTCAATTATTATCTATAAATTTTTAATTTTTAGTCCAGCTTTTAATTATTTATGTCATTATTCAATTAGTTTCTTAACATTCAATTGTGTCGTCAATTTTTCAAGTATTGTTGTCAAATTTTTAATTTTTTATAGCATTTATCAATTATTTTTGTCATTTCTCAATTATTTTTTCCGAATTTCAATTATTTCCTACAACCTTCAATTACTTTCTTCATATTTAAAATTTTTTGCCATTTTTTAATTATTTTATTAGAAACTCTATTTGAATAATGAAGTATGGACGTGGAAAGCAGGGACTGGATTGGTGAAGCAATCTCCAACTTTTCGTACCTCTCGACAAGATGAATACGGACAAGGAACTTCCAGAAAATATACAAAGGCAACGACAGGAAGTATTGGAAATAATAGTAGAAGAAAACACGAACCAGGAGAAATTAGAGACAACTTCTACAAAGAAAGACTTTGTAATAGAGAAGACAACCATCAGCAACAAGATTCAAGTAGATATGAAGAAAGGGAACAATATGTCCAGTAAAAAGAAGGAACATATAAAAGAAGAAGCTGTTAAAGATAAAATTCTAATATGGAATTCCCATGGTATTAAAAACTTTATAGATTTGTGTAGTGAAGAAAAAAGAATGCTATTAAGAAATTATTTTTTGATTTGTATTTTGGAAACTTGGTATACCAAAGAAGATTCTTTATTTGTACAAGATTTTAAACATTTCAGATATGTAGGGAGTGCTGCTACAAAAATACATGATAGGGGTAGAGCAAGTGGTGGCATATGTGTGTTAATTGATGAAAAGATTGTGCAGAATGTAGAAATATTGGATGTAAGTACAGGATGTAAGGGCCAGTTGATAATAAAGAATGGGTGTTTATAAGTGTTTATGTGCGTCCAAATTTTATAAAGGATCGATTAGCATTGTTAAGTGATTTGATTTGGGAAATCAGGCAAAAATATAATTCTGCAATACTGATTGCAGGAGATTTTAATTGTAGAATCGGAAACCTTAATAATGTCGATGAGAGTATGCTGGTTAACTTAAATATTAGCCACGTAAGAAATTCGAAAGATAAATTTCTGTGCAGTAACGGGGTGCTATTATATGAGTTAATGTGCGACGCTGGGCTGTGTTGTATAAATGGAAGAACATTAGGTGATCCAAGAGGATCATACTCATTTATTAATGGCAATGGAAAAAGTATTGTGGACTACGCATGGGGTGACTGGACAGGGCTAGAAAGTATAAATGACTTTGAATTAATAGATTTAGGTACTTCAGACCACCTTGCTCAGAGTCTCACAATTGAGAGAAAAACGAATAGGAAAAATCAAGAAAGTATAAATGAAGAAAAAGAATCAGGGACACCGTTAACCAAATTTAACTGGGACATCAATAAACAAACTAAATATGCAATGAGTATTAAAGATAAAATCGAATTGTATCAAGAAGAATCCAAAGAAATTAATTTCGAAACTATTACTGAACTTATAACGGAAACAGCATTAGAACTAGACATGGTTAGGTTACAAGAGGGAAGAAGGAAAACTCAAATTAAAGACAAACCCTGGTTTACGAAGGAATGCAAGAACAAGAAAAGAGAAATAAGGAAATTGTACAGGCAATTTAAAAAGTCGAACTCTGAAGAATCGAGAATCGAGTATATCAACAAGAAAAAAGAATACAGAGAGAAAACATTATATGAGAAACGAAAATTTATAGAAGGTCTGAAATCACGCATTAATGATGTGTAAAAAAAGTTCTGAGTTTTGGAAAGTAGTAAGGATTTTTAGAAATACAAAGGGAAAGGGAAATTTCTGTGACCTTAAGTGTGACGAAATCGTTGAGTTCTACGAAAATATCTTCCCACCAAGAGTGATTGTAGATGAAGACTATATAGACGTGAGGAATCCATACTTAGATAAAGAGATTACAATGTATGAGTTAAATTTAACAATTAAAAAATTAAAGACTAACAAGGCGCCGGGAGAGGATGGCATCACCAACGAATTCTACAAAGCTCTACCTATAAATGCTAAAAAATATCTGCTTGGAAAATTCAATCAGATCTTAAACTCAAGAAAGGTTCCGGACAACTGGTATAGCTTCGTACAAATTTTACTTTATAAGAAGGGAGAGAAAACGAATATTATGAACTACAGAGGAATTACACTTGCGAATGCGATATTAAAAATTCTTACAACAATCCTGGCGAAAAGAATTGGCAATTGGGCAGAAATAATTGGAATCCTTCCTGAGGGGCAAGCTGGCTTTCGCGAGAAACGATCATGCGAAGACAACATTTTCGTATTACAAGCAAAAATAGGTCTATCCATTACGAAAGAAAGAGGCAAACTTTTTACTGCCTTTTTGGATTTCCAAAGAGCTTTTGACTTAGTGAATCATGACTTGTTGTGGCAAAAGTTGTATAAAATGGGAATGAGCGGACAAAGTATTAGAATTGTTACATCTATCTACGAAAATGCCAGGATGAAGGTCAAATTAAATGATGGACAACATACAAAAGAAATTGAAATAACAATGGGTGTTTTCCAGGGTGATTCTCTGAGCCCTGTCTTATTTATACTTTTCATTCATGATATGGTTGAATTCTTTAAAGAAAAAGGTTTTAAGAAGATAGAAATTAATGGAGAAATACTCTTTTTTGCGGATGATTTAACAATTTCAGGCGAATCGGCAGCTGATCTACAAAGGAAGTTAAACACCTTGAATGCATATTGCCAATTAAATAAACTAATAGTAAATATAAAAAAAACTAAAATTGTAGTTTTTCAAAAAGGTGGAAAGAGAAAATTGGATATGGGATTTAAGTATGAAGGGAAGAGAATCGATATTGTAGATGAATATATCTATCTAGGAACCACCTTTCACAAATCGGGAAACTTTTCTAGAGCAGCAGACTACTTCGTGAATAAGGCAAGGATAGCACTAGGGACAGTCTGGAAGCCTTTAATTGCCGCCAAAGCAGAAACTTGGGAGTCAAGAACGAAACTATTTGAATCAATTGTCACATCGACTCTTCTTTACGCAGCATGTGTCTGGGGCTTAGGATTTGAAGATAAGGTAGAGAGTATTCAATCCAGGTTTGTGAAACAAATGCTGTGCCTTCCAAATAGAACACCGAGCTACCTACTAAGATTGGAAATAAACTACGACAAACTAGAAGTAGAAATTGTGAAGAGAATTTTGAGATTACTGATTAAAATCAAGGAAATGGACGATACAAGACTGCCAAAAATATTTTTAGAAAAACTTATGTTCGATAGTAACAGGAAGTATAAAACAAAAAAATGTTTTAATTGGTTTGAGAAGTTAAAAGATAAAATTATGGAAATAGACCCAAGTAAATGTGTGCTAGAAAACAGAACAAGAAGGTTGGAAATAAGAATGAAAAGCGAAAATGACATCGAAAATTTCTTAAATAAGATGAAAGCAGCTCAATACATTGAAGATAGGGATAGGGCAGTTAGATCCAGGTATTGTCCGATATATAAATATATAAAAGAACTGAAGAAACCTAATATGGAACTATACATAAATTGGAGAATCCCTACACGGAACGAAGAGAATAGTAGATCCTACGCGGGAGAGAGTAAAATCTACTCAACAAGATTGTTAGTTTTGGACTAACAAAACGGGAAGTAAAATTTACACAACGGGCGTTTTGTCAGAATGACAAGTTAATATAATGTCACTGTGACTACACGTGAAGTTTAATATATTTAGTCAGAAAAGTTCTATGCAATCTTTGTAGAACGATTCTATATAGAATCTCTATGGAATTATTCTATATGGAATCTATAAAAGTTCTGCATAAATTCTACAAAATATTTAATTAGTATTAGTATTTATTTCTCCATTGAACACTTTACAAAAGTTTTACAATATTTATAACCCGCTATATAAACCCTCTATATAAACCCTCTATAATAATATAAATTACATTTAAAGAATAAAGCCATTGGTGAAATACAAAGTAACAATTATGTAAGTATTTATACAAATGAGTTAGACTTAATAATTATAATACGTAAAATAATAACTTAAAAGACAAATGAAACTACAGCTTATAACTTTTAGCTTTCTGAACAAATTCTCTGGCGTATTCGGTGAGGACGGCGTTCGGCTCTCCATTTAATGTTTTTATCAATAATTTTTGAAATTCCGTCCCACTTTTACCTTGTGTCCACTCTTGCACTCCCTCCACCCATTTTTTATTTAACAGTTCTTTTGCCCTTAAACAATTCCAAATATGGAAAATATTTTCTTCCTCTATCCCACATAATCTACACGAGGTATCAATAAACCCTTTATTCCCTGCCTTTCCCACATTCCCACATCTGAGTCGTGCCCATTGTTCTTTTACTTCCCCTTTTTTCCTTCTGTCTTCCCAATACTTCTCTCTACCTGGAACTTTTTTCAAATGTTTGTATTCACTAAAATACTTCGAGTCCCTGATTTTAGCCCAATCTCTTTGAATCATCTGATCTAATTTAACCTCTACTCCTTTTAGTAATTTTTTTTCTATCGTCCTCTCTCCTTCCTTCCCATAACCATTCTATAGCCTCTCCGTCCCCGACTTCTTTGCACGCGGTTTGAAAAGATTTTCCCCAATTTGAAGGATTTCTATTACTTATTCCTCTTAACTCTTCCTTTAAACAAATTTTTGGCCATCTCTCTTCTCCCATTTTAACGATTCTCATAAGATAGCTTATTGCCCTTTTTCTTGCCTCAATCTCAATTTCATGTCTCCCTGCTTCCATTCTCCAGATATAGTCTGGAGTTGTAACATCTACTCCCATTGCCATTTTAACGAATCGACTCTGTAATTTTTCCATTGCTTCCCTCTTCTTCCACCCCCAAATCTCTACCCCATACAACCCTCCAGCTTTCACTAAGGTATCCATTATGTATAACCTTTTCCCTAAATTATTAATCCTAGCTCTTTTCATTATGCCCCATGCTGCATTGCTCGCAGTTCTTGCTTTACCCGCCAATTTTTGTATGTGTTTCGTATATGACCCCTTAGTCGAAAACCCGAATCCTAAGTATTTGTATTCATTTACAACTTCTAATTTTTTATTTCCTACTTTCCATTCCTCTCCTTGTCTTCTTCTACCCCCATTCCTGCACACCATTACTTTAGACTTGTCCGCGTTTATTTCCAATCTGTTTTTGCCTACATATCTTTCTAATTTTTTTAACATGTTACTCAATCCCTCCGCCCAATCTGCTACTAAAGCTAAATCATCCGCAAATTTTAAAAAAAAAATTTTTTTCTTCCCAATAACCGTTCCTCCTATATTCCCTTTCTCCCATATTTCGTCTATGTCCTGAATAAAAATATTAAAAAGTAATGGGCTGAGGGGGCAACCCTGCCTAACTCCTCTAACCGTCACAAAAGCGTCTGTTATTCCATCTCCTGTAATAATCTCATTAAGTGTTTTATTATATATTGCTTTGAGCATTCTGAACATTCTTCCTCTTATGCCTAGTCTCCATACCTTATCCAATAATATCGCTCGATCTACAGTGTCGAAAGCCTTTTTTAAATCTACGAAGGCTACATACAATTTTCCCTCTTTTCTTTTTAACTTATTATCGATTAATGAATTTAGTACCCAAATGTGATCACGAGTGGCCCTTTTCTTCCTAAACCCTCCCTGACTTTCCTCAAATTTTCCTTTCTTTTCCATCCAAATTCTCAATCTATCATCTAGAACAGCACTTAAAATTTTATATCCAACGTCTAATAATGCCACACCTCTATAATTTCCCGTATCATGCTCTTCTCCGTCTTTATGTATTGGAAATATTCGTGCCTTTTCCCAACCGGGTCCCAGTATCCCATTCTCCCACATTCCGTTCAGTATCCTATGTACCTCTCTTGCCCAAACTTCCGGAAGCCATTTAATGAAATCAATAGAAACCCCATCTTCTCCCGCAGCTTTTCCCTTTTTTAACCTATTAACTACTTTAGCTACCTCTTCATATTTAATATTCTCATTCAGCTTAATATCCCATTCATCTTCTTCTATATCTAGCACTCTGTTATTTTCTTTTATTAATTCCAGCTCTTTAACTTTTCCAGTAACCTCTTCCCTTTCCTGATCCTTTTGAGAATTATCCTTTTCTGTTGCCCTTGCTTTGCTTTCTATATTTAAATCTTTCCCTTCTAGCAGCTTCATAAAATGTTTTTTCCAATCTTCTTTTTTAATACCCATACCTTTACATTTTCTTTTCGGCCTGAAACCGTTCAGTGCCTGCCAAAATTCGCTCATATTTTTACTTTTAATTACCTTTTCCCATTTTTCCTCTTTTTCTTGTTGTTTTTTATTTCTCCGCCACTCCCTTAACCTTTTTCTACTTTCTCTAAACGCTTCCCTCTCTTCATTCCCTTTTCCTTTTAAAAAAACTTTCAAGCATTTAAAAGCCTCCTTTTTTAGCTTTTGCTCCTCCTCATCCCGTTTTCTACCCTGGCTCCTTTTACCCTTTCCTATTTTCCTTATCATTCCTACCTGTTTTGCTGCTAAATTAATTACTCGATTAACCTCTTCCCATGCTTCTGACCATTCCCCTTCTTTAGTTATTATCCTTTCTTCCCATAAATTCTTTAGTGTCTCTACATACTCTTTACTTTTCCTGTTGTCCCAAATTAATTTGTACTCTTGCCCCTTTGAATCCTTCTTCACCCTGTTTTTCTTGTTTTTCATTTCCCCCCCCCCCTTCATTCTTTCATCGCTTTTTACTTGCATTACAAAAGTCACCGGAAAATGATCTGACTCAATTCTAGGTAGTATTTTAATCTCTTTTACCTCAGAATCTCCTATGCCTTCGGTTTCAATTACTAAGTCAAGAACCGATCCGCCCTCCTCTCCGATACGCGTTAATTATCCTTGAGTATCTCCTTTTATTCTACCATTGAGAACTCTTAAGCCCATTTCTTCAAAAAATGTTAACAATTTAACTCCTTCCGGATTTACAATTTTATCCTCAGATGCGCGCTCTCTATAATAGTTTTTACTTGGCACCTCTGCATCCATTTCGCTTCCTCCTTTCGCCTCTCCTATTCTAGAGTTCCAATCGCCTAAGATTATTACTCCCTCCCCCTTCTCTTGAAGATTATCTAATACTGGCCTTAAGCTTTCTACAGCCTTTGATGTCCCTACATTATTATAAATTGTAACTATATTCACTTTATTTCCCCTGTCACCAAATTCTTTTAATTTAATTAACATACCGTATTCCCATTCTTCCATACTTACAAATTTACACACACTCCTCCTCACTCCCACTAACTGACCCCCCTTTGCCCTCCCCTTTTCGTTAATTTTAACTGCACATTTAGTTTTCCACACATAATCTGAGTTTAATAGTTTTAAGAACGATTCCTCTTTCTCTTTGGTGACCCAGGTTTCTTGCAGTACTACGATGTCGAATTCCTTTAAAAAGCCCCAAACCTCCAATATCTTCATGCCGCCAGCAATGTTCCAAACCACTCCTCTAATAGCATTTTTTGTATTTGTAACCTCTCTCCTGCTGGCTACGAAAATTCTCTTCCACCCCTTTCTCTTCATTCCATCCATATTCTCTTTCATTAATTGTCCACTTCATATACGAATAATTGCTTTCTGCTCCAAGTTCTCTCGCTATCCTCACTTCTTCCTTAATTCGATTTTGAATTTCCTGTTCTCTCCAAGTCAAGTCGTCTTCTATTATTATTTTCCTGCCCCTTAACTTGTGCTTGTTTTCCATCAACCTTCGTTTTGTTCCCCACGACTTAAGTGTTATTAGAGTTCCACCCGCAACATGCTTCAAGCTTTTGATTTCGATATTTACACCTGTCAACATTAATAGCACTGATCTTATTTCTTCCCCCAGATCTCTTCCCCTTGAGCGAAATCCCTTTACAAAAATACTGTTTTTTCTGGATCTTCTTTCTTTCATTTCCCACTCTAACTCACCATCACTAAGCTTTGATAATGCTTTCACTCCCTGAGCATAATCACTAAACTTTTCATCACCCCTTATTTCTAAATTCACTTGCGATTCTAGATTCTTTTCCTCTCTATTGCTAGAAATGTCACCTACAATATTGCCTTCACTCTTCTCTTGGCTTTCTGCTCTATTCTCCACGTTTTCTAATCTCATTTCTCCTTCAACTCGAGCTGTCAAAATTTTCAATTCTTTTTTCAATGTTTCCATCTCTTTCAGATATTCTTTCTCCCGTTCCCTTGCCTTAACTAATACCGATTCTACCGTTTCTTCTCTTATGACCCTATTTTTTAATTCTGTAATTTCTCCCTTTAATTCTTCGAACACTTTTCCAACTTTTTTGTCCCACCACTCATTTAAAACAGTTTCAAAAACCTCTCCTTGTAAACCTTTTAAAACGTTAATCCCACTTGTATTCAAATTTCCTATAGTTCCACTATTATCTTCGATTGAAATTTTATTCACTTTCTCACTATTTCCCTCAGTGTTTTGCATTCTCAGAAAATTTTGCATTAACAATTTACTTTTTAGTTTGATTTTTTCTTGTTTTGCTTTTGAAGGCCTTCCAGATCCGGGTTTCTTCGGCGTTTTCCACTCAATTCCCTTTTTTTGTGTCTGTTTGTTTACATTGTTAGCCATACTTGTTTTCCCCAGTTGTATTTCTTTACTGCTCTCAGAAATGTCGCCACTATTTCCATTTTCAAACTCCCTCTGCCCATTAGTTGTTGAAATTACACCGGATGTCCCGCCATTTTGCTCCCCTGATTTTCTAACCTCTTGGCTTTCCATACCGACTTTGTTTCCACACGTAAAAAAAACCACAAAGACGAAAACCGTTCTGATAACACTTCCGCCCGTAAAAAGGCAAATTTTCCTTAGAATAAACCACTCCTTGCACTTGCACTCCACCGAAACTGACAATTATTCTCAAAAGAACGCCCACAATCAACGAAACGCGTACAGGCAGTTCACAAGCCAAACCGGAAGTCCTACAAAATATTTAATTTACTGTTTATAAAAAAAAAAATTTAACTCTTGAAAATACATTTGAAGTTTGTAAAAACAAACGATATGAGTTTATGTTACAAACTTCACATATATTTTCATGTGTCAAATTTTTATTCTACAGAAAGTCAGTTGAATTATTCTACAAAGATTCTATAGGTCTTTTCCAACTAAAAAATACACTTTTATAACATAATGGATTTAAAACTTTCTACAATCCAATTCCAATCGTTTAACTAAGCTGCAAATTAACAGTTTGCATCGAATTTCTGTAAATGGTCCGCCATTTTGGATAATTCAATGGGTAGGGGAAAGAAACCGTATATGTAGCTACTTTTACTCAACAGATAGTCCAATATGCCTCTATGTTTAGTAAAATCTATGAAATGATACTACTACTATATATTGTGAGCGTTACCTAATATTTATTTGTTATCACAATATTTTGGCTTACTAAACGCATTGAATAGAATGTACGATAACTCTTCGTTCCGTGTATAAATTACGTAAGAGTTCTAGTTCAGTTGAGACTGGCAGGAAGGATCGATTGGAATTTAAATTTTAAAACAGGATTCATTCATAAGTTTAGTGATGATAACAACTGTTTAATGTGCAACATGGGAAGAACAGAAAATTTGAAGCATGTAATAATGGATTGCCCACTTTACAACGAGTGTAGTAGAGCAAGTGAAATAAGAGAAAAAACTTTTATAGAAGTATTAAGAATAGACAATGTTAAAGATTTAAAAAAGTTATTATATTTTGTAAGCGAATTAGTTAAATTAAGATCATTTTGTTTGAATGAATGACAAGCATAACCTCATGTAAAAAGATCTATTGTATCTATGTTACATTATAATAAATTGAAATTGAATTGAAATAATTATTTTATTCAAATTTCATTTATTCTCCTTTATGTATTTTTTAATCCTAATATATTTTTTAAATTATTGTCTATAAATTTTTAATTTTTACACCAGCTTTAAATTATTTATTTTATTATTTAATTAGTTTCTTAACATTTCAATTGTTTTGTCAATTTTTCAAGTTTTCTTCAAATTTTCAAGTTTTACGCCAGTTATCAATTATTTTTATCATTTTTCAATTATTTTTTTCAAATTATAATTATTTTTGTCAATTTTCAAAAATTTTTGACATTTTTAAATTATTTTCTTCAAGTTTCAATTATTTTCTTGAAACTTCAATAACTTTTTTTATTTTTCAAACTATTGTCTGAAAAGTTTAAATTTTAAACCAGCTTTCAAATTATTATGATGTGATTATTCAATTAGTTTCTTTATATTTTAATTATTTCGTCAATATCACAATTATTGTACTCAAAAATTTTAATTTTTTATACCAGTCTCAAATTTTTTTTTTTATTTGATTTATTTTCTATATTAATCCAATTAATTAACTTTTTAATTAGTTTTGACATTTTCGATTTATTTTCTTTAAATTTGAATTATTTTTTCTGCTGGCTGGCCCCAAATAAATTACTATTAGTAATTTCATACTCATTGCTTACTCACTTTTTTTACTTAAAAACTCACTATTTACTCACTTTTTAAATTAAAAAGTCATTTTTTTCACTATTTTAAATCTACCATTCTCCTGGCAGCCCTGTGAATTAAATATACAAAAAATTAGTTTTAAGAACTCAAAAAAGGTCAGGGAAAAATAAAATAATTTGTCTGGAAATCAGGGAAAAGTCAGGGAAAATTGTAATAAGATATTTGTGGCAACCCTGATGATTAAAAACGAAAAATGTCTTGCTACTAATTTAAAATAAAAGAAATAAATTGATACCTAAATCAATACGAATTCAGAGAGAAGATAATTAAAATGAAGCCTGTCAAGATTAAAGAAAATTTGAAGGGTAGCATGACAAAATGGGTCAAGCGACAATTTTTCGTTTTTTTATTTAAGGAGGTTCAATCGAAAATACAATTAACATTACCATTTTAATCAACTTTGGTCCGCTGGTAGATAATGGTTTTATAATGATAATGTTTTTGAAATCTCAAGGTACTTGTGAAAAAAAAAATATATATGACAAACTATTTAATTCCCATAAGACTCAATGTAAAATTTTAAAAAACAAAAACGCTTATAACTTTTTTCACAAGCACCTTGAGGTCTTAAAAATTTAACTGTATCATTATAAAACCATTATCTACCAGTTAACCAAAATTGATTAAAATGGTAATGTTAATTCTACTTACGATAGAACCTCCTTAAAAAATCAAGAAAATCCATTTACACATGTCTGTAAAAGAATTTTTTAAACAGTATTTTTAAACCCGTTTTTATTAAAAAAAAAATTTTGTTTTTCTCCTACACATAACACGTGATTTTGTGTCTAAAAAAGTTTTGTTACAGATTTTTCTTAAGTTGGTAAAGTTATTTTTTGTGACTTAGAATAAGTATTTAACGTTATAATAGTATTTATTATCGTATAATAATATTCTAAAATGATTTTACTAATATTGTGTTTGTATATAAATTTTTACTAGCGCTCAAAAATGGTGTCATGTACCCTAAGATGGACAGACACCGATTCTCAATGTATTTATTTTCATATTATCGATTATACACTTTCTTCAAAAATTTTTTTAACCACCTAATTGGAATTTTTTATTTTCTGCCATGAAATTTAATGTTATCGTTAGATTATTTGATATATCGATATTTTTCGGTATCTTATTACTTTGTTATTGTTAAGCTATTAAGGGCATGTGATGGATTATGACGTCACTGCACTGAGAAAAGAGGATCTCGATTTATAGTAAATAATGTAATTATTTAGTAAAAATTACTATTTGCAGTAAAAATTACTATTTAGAGTAAAATGTGCTAATTATAAAGAAAAATTACTTTTTACGTAGTAAAATTTACTAATTGTAATTATTACTCTAGTCATTTTTAAAAATTCTGTTAATATTTTTAATCTTTATATTGTCTTAATAAATTTTATCAACTTCGAGTATTAATTATTAAATTCGTCCTTTTTTAAATATTGCTCAAGCATTTTTAAAAAGTATAACTGCGTGATATAACAATTACTTCAGTAGGATCAGTTTTTAATATTTGCTAGCAACTTTTGCTCAGGAAATAGTAATCCGTGCCACTACTACTAATACTACTACACGCCTCTCACCGATACGCGAGTCATATACAATCGAAATATATGTACATTTAATAAATGCTTTAATTCCTTGTTACATAAACATTTTTAATATTTTTTAAACAAATCTCTTGTTAATATGGATCTTATACTTTTATTTTGACATATTTTGTTCTAAAAAAAATTATAATAAGCAAATTTATATCAAAATGTGTATTAAATTAGAGAATTTAGTTGTTTCATACTTTAAATTAATTAGTATATTGTTACTTATTAATGATACAAAAATATTTTAAATAATATGTATTCTATTACCATTGCAAATTTTTTTATAAAACTTGAATTTGTTTGGTAATTATTAAGTAATCAATTTTCTAGATCAAAAATTTTTTTCTTGTAACTCAGGTGTTATATAAAAACAATTTTTCATTTTTCATTTATGTTTAATCATATTATTTTGTATTATTTTCTTCAAAAAACTGCATTTGTTATAATAATTAATTAAATTTATTTTGATATTCAGATAAATTATTCAATATTAATATTAAAACATTTTTAAAATTATTGTAATATTATGAATTTATTTTCATAATATTATGAATTTATCATTTCATTTTATTATATGCATAATTTGTAAATTAATTTTTTGTTAAACATGTTATTAATAAATTTTAGTTTCTGATGAGGGCAGCATAGCTGTTGAAACGTTAAAAAAGTGAAGATTTTTTCGTTTTATTTGACTCAGTGAAATCGATAATATCTTTTCAATAATTTTTAAAATTAATTTTTACTTTTATTTTTGCTATTTTATTTTATAAATTAGTTTGCTTTAAACTATTTAATAAGTATTATTTATTAATAATATATTGTATAAAAAAGTTTAATAATATTTTATTATAAAATTTTTTAGATTATATAAGTATTTCATTTATTTTTACATATTTACAATTTTTTTATTTAATATTGTTCTATCTAATATTATTCTATTTACTACTATTTTGAATAATATTTACATTTAATTTCAATAATGTAGTAAAATATATGGGGTTTATGATTTATTTTATTGCGGTAATTCATTCATATAAGTTAAAAAATATATGATGTCAGTTGCGTCGATAGCCGAGAGTCTTAATGCGAAAGCGTGCGTTTTTAGGGTTGCGACATTGCGTATTTATATTTAAGTTAGGTAGTTCGATCCCGTATAATTCTAAGATTTTTCCGAAATGTTCACTCGTTAATTCTAAGTACTTGTATATTAGAAGAATGAAACTTGTAAATTAATAAATTGAAGTGTATTTATAAAGTTAATAATGTAGAGACTTTTTTATTTTTATTTGCATTGATTTATTTTATAAAGAATTAAAAACAAGAAAATATTATTTTCTGTATTATTTCATTCCCCCGTTTCCCGTCTCACACGCATATACTGCCTATATCGGTGAGTGACGCGAGCAATGGAGGGGCAAAATTACAATTTTCTGAGCAAATATCGTTAGTGGCGATGTAAACGCCACTCCGTTGAAAAGCAATTCTTATTCTGGATGATACAATAGTTCCTCAGATTCATATTAATACTTATAATTTTCATTTAAATTTTCCATTCCATGGAGTAAATTTTATTTCAATCAAAGTATAATTCATTTACTGAATTAAGTAAAAAGTATTTAATTTTTGAACAGTTTCAAAACTACTGCTCAAAAATAGTAATCTTTAATCGAAAATATGTAACTTTTATTATTCTTTTTTTTCAGTGTGGTATAGGCAAAATTTGTCCGTAACTTTTCTCTTAAAATATTGAATATTTTGTCATAAAACTTGGCACAATTACTTAAAATGTCATTAGGAAGGTCTCTTAGACCCGAGTTTGTTTGAATTTTGGCTCAAAATTGATTTTTAAAAAAGTTTGCTATTTTTCGAAAATTTCTCAAAATTAATTTGGGGACAAAATTTAAACAAATTCGGGTCAGAGAGACCTTTTTAATGACTTTTTAAGTAATTCTACCAAGTGTTATGAAAAAATATTCAATATTTTAAGAGAAAAGTTACGGACAAATTTTGCCTATACCAGTGACGTCATAATCCATCACATGCCCTTAAATTGAAGTTTTTAAAAATGTTTTTTTTTTTTTTGATAAATACAGTAAAATGATTAAAAATTAGTTTAAGAATTGTTACGCGATGTTTATTTTTAGTTTATCACATTTTTCATAGAGTTTTAAGAAGGTGTCTATCTTAGGGCCACTTTTTTTTAGATTAAAAATTTTAACAATTAGAAAAAATGCTTTTAAAACAGTTTATGTTGGAAATAAAATTTTATTCCTGTGACCATAAGTTACTTAATTATATATTGTACTTTTATCCGGTTCATTATGCATTTTAATATATATCTTATTCAGTTTGTCCATCTTGGGTCCCTCTCCCCTATATTTTTACTTACAATCATAGCCCAATTAAAAAAAATGGGAATCTTAATTACGATTAAGATACAAAAGTAAACATTGAATCAAATCTAACTAAATATCTGAATAATCAGCAAAACTTCGCTAACCCTTAGCGATATTTGAGGAGTACTTTTTTTTGGTTCAGAATTTCACAAAAAATTTTCAATTTGTTATGAAAATTGAATAAATCCCTTTCAAATCTGTGACAATTTGATCATTCATAAACAAAAGTTGATAAATCCTAAAATCCACTAAAATCTAAATTTTTTCAAAGCGCAAGTATAATTATATTGTATTATTCATTAATGTACAAAATTATATCTAATAGAAATAGAAGATTATCTGATAGATTTTAGTAGTTCAGAAACATTTTAACGCATTATATTTATTCTATTAATTTATTTCAATATTTGAAAATCAAGTATGCTGAAACAAAACTAAATAAATCCATTTTTGTTTTTTAAATAACGGAAATAATACATTTAAATATATAAATTTTCTGGTATTCTGATTATTTATATAGACAATCGCTTAGATGCAAAATAGTTTTCAACTCTTTTTTACCACTTCAGGTTATAAAAATACAACGTTTGTCGCTTTTCTGAAAAACTATTTCGAATAGATTTATCAAATTATGAATAAATTTGTCGATGTCGGAATTCTAGGTTTTTGTCCCGCCCATCACGAATATTATTTTATGGTCCCTTTGTCTTAAAGAGAATTTCTATTTTAATTTAAAAATAAGAAAAATATTTATAACTATTTATCTTGCGGGATTGTTTTACGTGGAGAATCACCCACATATATTATGTATAATTGCACACAACTTTACTATATCCATCTAAACATCTCTGTTCTTTTCTACTTCTCTATCGATCTCTCTTCAACAGTTCTCTAGATTATTTCTCTCCACCAAGTCACTCAAGAATGCAAAGTTAACCATATATTGTGACTCGAGCGTACAAACACCATATACATATACACTTATATTTATATGTTTCGTCGCTCTCATAGAGATACTGAGACTACTATTTCGCTCTTTTCTGAACACAGATCGAGATATTCAAATCGGCATGAGATTTTCAACCTCGGATTTACAGTCTAATGGAAAGAGCGATCGGCAGATGAAGAATGCAGAAGCTGCTGATGGCGAAAATAGAAAATCATTCAAGCTTAGTATCTAAAGTGGAATATTTTAGAAATTTAGCATCATCATTCAAGTGATGTATTGCGTTATCTTTAATCTCGGACGAGATCTCGGATCATATCTGCTTGAATAGATGTTACGAGTATGAAAGGACCACATTTTATGAAATGATGTATGTTTCAGAAGGAATTCTGCTAACAATCTTGTCCTGAATATGTTTCTTTATTTTTCAAAACATTCTTTCCTTTCTTCAATTGTTAATCTCACAACTTGAGAAAGTTAAAAACAATATTACGATTCATACGGATTGTTACACTGATTATAGAAACAGAGTCTATTGGTAACGGAAAAAAATTATTAATAAAACTCTATTAAAAATTGTAAAGACTGAATCGTATGAAAATTTTGAAAGTATTTAATTCCAGCTAATTTCTAATTAAATCTATTTGAATCAAATCCTAATCAAATTATTTTTTGGAGTAATAATTCAAACAAAGATTGAACTTTAAGTGCATCAGTTAACAATGTTTCTGGTATCAAATTGTAAGCATATAATTTAATTCATTTCGCTTTCTTCAATTTGCTGAATGCAGTGTATTCCAATTTCAAAGAAAGTCTCATGTGAATTTATGTAATGATCTCCATTATAAACCGAACACAGAAAACAGAAACGCTTAGATTGTTGTTGTTGTTGTTGTTGTGTTATAGAGGTGTATAAAAGGTGAGCCTCGAGGAAAAAGGCGGATCGACCTTTGCTTGAGCAGAGAAGATTCGAGTGCTTTCGCTTTGAGGATTGGAAAAAGGGACGTATGAACTGTACAATACACACTACTTTGTGGCACGCGCAGGTGGATTGTACACGTGAGCCGTAATTCAATTCAACATTTCCTCAATTATAAGAATTATGATTTTTATCTCTTGTCTCTCGCACTTCAACTTTAAATCCTCAAATGTCAAATATCAGTCACAAATTGAATCGTGAATTTCAAAAAGGGCTCAACTCGGATTTTTTCAAATTTCATTTTTTTTTTTTTGCATTATTACATATTTATTGACGTTTTCTCAAAAGAAAACTTTATCCGAGGTTGTTGTTTAAAAAAGTTTTTTTTTTAAATATAAAATAGTTTTTGAGCTTAAAAAATGTTTTACATTTTAAAATTAAATAAATAAATAGGTTATTTCTCCATAGTTAAACGCTTTATTAATATACTTTTATGATTAAAACGATTACATTTTTTTTTATGAATTTCGACAAGGGCTCAACTCTGCAAACTCTTATATTAATTTGTCATTAAGGACAACTATTTTATCATTTTCTCTTATAAAATAGCATCTAGTTACTATGAAAAAAGCTTGACTTATTTAATTAAAGCTGTTTAAAATAAACAGTTTTTCTGTATCTCCTGTAAAATTTCAAAAAACCGAGTTAAGTCCTTTTCGAAATTTACATTATGTGTACTGATAATTAGCAAATGATTTTTAAAATTAAATTTTGCGAGTGTTAATTAGTAATTACCATTTAAGAAATACCTATTCCACAGGCAAATTTTAAAAAAATTCCTTGGTTTACAGTCTTTTTCCGAAAATTTCGCAAAGTTTTAATCCTTCAGGAGAATATTCTAAAAGCAAAAAATTGTTATTTAAGTTAATATAAAAAATATACTCTAATTAATAATCGTTATAATCTTTAGAATGACATAGAGTCTATATTTTCTGTACTAAAAAACAGCCTGTTTAGATTAACTAGAATTTTAGTAAGAATATATTGAACATTGTGATTCTGGTTAAATTTACTAGAATTACATGTTAGATATACCTTTACGAGAATTTTTGTTCGCTGTGCTAAAATTGTTTCTTTGAATAGAAAGGAAGTTAGTTTACAAATTTCTCTTTTAGCTTTTTTCCTGAAATATCATTGCTTTAACTTTGTAAATAATAAAAAGTTGTGAATTATGATGGACGTGAAGTGAATTCTGAATGTTTCAAAACAGTCTAACAAAGCAGACTATTACTAGTATTCAAGTATAGAAGAGTGACTTTGCAATATTATCTATTATCTGTTCCTCTGAGAAAGGATTGAGCATCAATATTGGAAATCAAAAGAGAAATAATCAATTTAATATCAATTAATTGTTTTATACAATAACAAAAATTATATCATGGATAGTAAATTTTTTAATTAAATGTACCTTCTTAAAGAATAACATACTACCGACCATCTATCATTTCTATTTTCTATTAATCTAAATTTTAACCGTTTCTATCTTGTATTGATCCAAATTTTCACTAATTGAAATGGCACGCATAATTAAGTTCTAAAATTAATTATTTAGAATTTTTATTTTATAGAATTTCATAAGACATAATTTTGACGAATTAAAATGATTAACATTTATTTTTAAGCGAATTTAAATAAATCCGAAATTTCATGTAACATAATTTATTTTCCGAATTTTGATTTAAAAGAATTCAAATTTAAAAAAATTTTAAGTGAGTAGAATTTTTAAATTCCAGAATATCTATTTGATCGAATATTCATTTGTCCGAATTTGTAAATAGACGAAGAAATGTCCAACAGAAATTTTGGCATTTAAAAATTCTACTCTGTTAAATGAAAATTTTACTAAATTCGAATTCTTTTAAATAAGGGCGCTTTACCGAAAAATCTGTTTTGCGCCTTAAAAATTCAGTTAAAAACAAATTCTATAAAATGAAAATTCTGTGAAGTGAAATTTCCGATTTATTTAAATTCGCTTAAAGACAAATTCGAAAAATTAAAAGTCGACAAGCAGGAAATTATATCTAATGAAATTCTGTAAAATAAAAATTCTAAATAATGATTTTTAGAACTGAATCATGCGCCCTATCGAAACTTCAATCAACTGTTTCGGAATTACAGGCCTCATACTCAGTTCTACAATAAAAAATAGTGTCAAAAGTGACATAAACTGTTCAAGAAGGTGGCAAAATAGTGGCATATTTTTCTTAACAAATATATATAAATTTATTTATTTATTTAATCTTATGGTTGAAAAAATAACAAAAATTAATAATATTACTGTTTTTATTATATAAAATATATTAAAAATACATTAAATTAAAAAAATATGAAATACTTCATTTACAAAAGATCTTAAATATAGTAATATTTTTCTTTTCTATTTTAACTGGACTAATGGAACATTATCAACCTGGCCATTTTGGAATTTTGTGTGGTTTGTGATGTTCTAATAGTCTCCAATATTTTAAGGTTTATTTTAAGTCTTAGAATCCTTGTTTTCAATTTTTTCCCCGAAAATTAGAAAATCTTTCCAACTAGTGGATTTATTTCGTAAAGTTTGGAAAAATTCCCTGTTTAAAAAAAAAAATTAGAAATTATTCTTAAAGATTGGAAAAATTTCCGAACATAGTGGATTTTTTCCGAAAATTCGTAAGTAAATCCCAGGAATTGGTGGAAAAAATTCCAATGTTTCAAGAAAAAATATTTTTATCAAATCATTGGAATTTTTTTCCAAAAAATTGGAAAATCGTCTAAATGCGATGGATTTTTCCCCAGAAGTAAAAAATATGAATCCTAATTCTAGATGAAAATATTTCCGTAGTTCAGAAAAATGGAGTTATTCTAAAAAAAAATCGGAAATTAGTCCTAAAGATAAAAAATTTCCAGAATAATAAAATGGATTTCCTCCCAAAGCTCAGAAACAAATCCTACAATAAACTACAATGCGTTTCCTCTTTTTTGGCTTCTGCTTCAGTTTTTCAGTAATTTTCTTCCGTCTCAATGAAAATAATTTTTTTAAGAAAATAGTTGTAGAATTGAATAATTGAATTGAAATTTTAAAACAATTTTTATGATTTAAAAAAGCCAGGAATTATTTAATATTATAAAGAATTAATTGAAAATTGAAGAAAATTAAAGAAAATAATTTATAAATAAAGAAAATAATTTGAAATTGAAGAACGGAATTAAAATTTAAAGAATATAATAAAAAAATGAAAAGAGTAACTGAAAAAAGGCGAGAAGTATTGAACATCGAAGAGAATTATTGCAAACTGAAAAATGAAACAATTTGAAAAAGAATTGAGAATTGCAGAAAACATTTGATCAATTTAATTTAAAATTAAAGAAACTTATTAATAATCAAAAAAAAATTAACCAAATACGAGAACTTAAAAATATAAATGAAAATAATTAAAAATTGAAGAATGTAATTTAAAAATTTTATTAAAATAATTAAAAAAACATTAAGAAACGACGAAAAAAATTGACAATTGCAAAGAAAATACGCAAACTGACAAGAATAGTCGACAAGAGAGAAAAAAAACAAAAAATGTAAAGAATAATTCTAAAATTTCAAGAGAATAAATGAAAATTGAAAAAATTGTAGAAAACAATTAAATAATAACAAGAGCAATTGCAAAATGTAAGAAAATATCCCCAAAAATGACGAAAACAATTGACAATTGAAAACAAAATTAAAAAAATAACCAGAGTAATAAATAATTTTAAAAATTAAACAATCAATATTAAATTTATTTAATATTAAATTTAAACTAAATAATTGAAAAATTAGGAAAATTCTAGGAATAATTGTAAATTGAACAACTGAATTGAAAAAGGAAAAAATTGAACTTGATGATAATAATTGATAAATTGAAGAATGTAATTGAATTGAAAATTTAAAAAACTAATTAAGAATTTAAAAAAAATAGTTATAGAATTGAACTGAATTGATAATTGAAAACAATTTTTATGATTGTTAAAAATATTTTTAAAATTAGAGAATTATTGAATATTGATTATAATTTCAACCAATATTAAATGCATTCTTTATAATTGAATTCTATTAAAGAAAAGGACAGCAGGCAAATACTTAGAGACTTATTAAACATCTGAGTTGAAAATAGTGTCCTTAGTGGCCTTTTTTAAAAAAAAAGTGTCATTAGTAGTGTTCCAAAGGCGGTAATTTACGTCAAGAAGAGAAAGATTGCGGTAAATTACCGGATCGTTTTTTCTCGGAGAATTTATGAGAAGATTCAAAAACTGTTTAAATGACTAGAATTTGTACACATTCAGTGGATTGGAGGAATAGTGAAATAGAATAGACGAATCAAGTAATTTGTCACATTGGAATACCTTTTTTGATTGGTCTATTCTATTTTACTTTTCGCATTCATTTATTGTTGGGCGTAAACTTAAGAATATTATAGAGAGTTACCAGATTTTTATAGCTATTTAAGTCATTCAATAAAATTAATCTTAAAGTAACTTTTTCAATGACTTTGGCATGGCTATCTCTTTTTTCCTATTATTTAAATTTTAACAGAAAGTGCAAATCGCAAAGACTGTTTCAACACTGTTAAAAGTGTGATATATGTTTAATTGTTTATAGAAACGTTGATCTTACAGTTTTATGTACATATTCGTTTTTTCAATTATATAATATAATTAATAAATTATATAATTAAAATTTAAATAACTCTTCTATGCATTTTCTTTAACCTATTTATTATAAAATAATATAATTAAAGCATAAAACCAAATTTAAAAACCATAAAAACAAATATTCTCGTTAATTCTCATAAATTCTCGTCTTCTCGGTAATTTACCGCAATTTTCTTCCCTTCCTTCTCGGATTATATTTTACCGAGAATTTTAGAACACTAGTCGTTAGTGGCATTTTTTTCAAAACAGTAGCTAAATAGTGGCATTAGCTGAAAAAAGTGGCAATAGTGGCATGAGTATGAGGCCTGGATTTATTAAAAACACAAACCAAACAATTTTCTCAGACAAAAATGAACATATAATTTGTATAGACTGTTTAATTAAATAACCCATAAAATTAATGAAAAAATAGAAATTTTCTAATACCTCGTCTGAAATATCTCCACGTTGTTGGCGATCCTCAGTTTCGAGACGTTCCTCGATTTCTTCACGGCTTCGGACCACCGTCTCGTTAAGCTCTTTCTGAACTATTCCGCCTCCTTTTCCGCCAGCTGGCCATTCCACCTCCTGAGGTTCGTCCCCGGTCGTCCGTCTCTGCAATCATCGAAGATGTTCGACTTTCTTCAACGCGTTTCAAAGCCCGTTCCTCCTGAGAGGTCACTTATTGTTTTCTTTCTTCCTTCCCCGAGGGGAAGAGAGCAAGAAACTCAGATAAATGGGACGTTAAGAGTTTATGCATACTTTAAGATTGGGTAAGTTGCGAAAATTCAATTGAATAGGGGCCTCTCTCTAGTCTCGCCTAGTCCTAAGAATGTCAAAAAATTACATCTGGCTCTTACTCATTCAGAAAAGTGCTTTGTACCATTTCTGCGATTTCACGAAGTCATTAATGTCAAAGATAAATTCTTGGCTTTAGTCACGGAGGTCAAGGACAGTGAAAATCAGAAAAGTGGAAAGAAAATTGTTTTTATCTAAGAAAGTGTCTATTTCATTTCTTTCATTTTTAAAATGCAAATAATAATAATTAAATTAAGTAGAGTAGAAAGAAAATAATTTTAAATTAAATGAAATAAAAAGAGAATAAATTAAAATAAATATTGTAATAAAGAATAATGTTGAATTTGAATCACGAAAAGATTATTAATTAATTATTTAATGAGGGTGGCCGCAAAATTTCATTTTTGAAATTCCCTGATTTTTCCCTGACCACCAATTTTACAGATTTTTTAAATCTTGCTTTGTTTATTAGGAATTTAAAGTAATAACATCATGAATTTCTAATTGTGGTTCCTTTAAGGAGGTTCTACCAGTGAACCAAATTTAATTAAAATGGTAATGTTAATTCTATTTACGATAGAACCTCCTTAAGCAAAAATTCCTGAACTTTTAAAGAGTTTTTTGAAAAATCCCTGACTTTTCCCTAATTTCCAAATTTTCCCTGACTTGCGGGTACCCTGTTTAATATAACTGAGTATATGTAAATGTCGTTTTTAAATTGTTTAAATTTCATTAAAAAAAAAGAAATTCAACTTTTCAATAATAGGGTAGTTGCACCGGTGGTGGGTCATGTACCAGTAGCGAATAAATTGTTGTAAAAACGTTCATAAGTTTTTACAGCGTTCACAACTTTTTACAACAATTCACAGTATTTACAGCATTTTTGCAATGCTTTTTACAATTGAAACAAAAATTATCCATGCTAATATAAATAATCATGATCAACTACTGTACAAAAACTCAGAAGCCTTTTTCTAGAAGTTGATCCACCACTGGTACATAATCTATCACTGGTACAACTACTCTAAACTTCCAAAAATAATCCAAATTAATCATATCTACTCGTCATACAGTCCTAGACAATTTTTAAAATTCTTTTTTAAAAAAATATACCATGATTGTACCAGTTTCCGTCCACTTTTTTATAGTTTTGAGTGTATTTAAGGGCGTGTGATGGATTATGACGTCACTGGCATAGGCAAAATTTTTCCGCAACTTTTCTCTTAAAATATTGTACAATATTTTACAATTTATAGTACAATATTTTTTTATGAAACTTGGTAGAATTGCTTAAAATGTCATTAGGAAGGTCTCTCACCCTTATGAAAAATAAGTATTGGATTAAGTATTGGGAGTAAGTAATGGATTAAGTATTGGATTAAGTATTGGAATAAGTATTGGTTTAAGTATTGGAAACTCCAATACTATTTTCGCGTGACATATTTTTAAACAAATTTTTTTTTAATTTTCTGTGCAACTGTGATTTTGCGTTCCATGTATTTCTATGTATTAAATTAACAAAAAAACTACTGCGCAGAGCTGGGAGCCATAGAAACTTAGTGCGCAACCAGTAAAATTTTTAAGAATGTTTGGCGAAAAAATTATTGGAGTTTCCAATACTCAAACCAATACTTATTCCAATACTTCAATACTTATTCCAATACTTAATCCAATACTTAATCCAATACTTGCTCCCAATACTTAATCCAATACTTATTTTTCATAAGGGCAGGACCGAGTTTGTTTGAATTTTGTCTCAAAATTAATTTTTAAAAAAGTTTGCAATTTTTCGAAAATTTCCAAAAATTAAGTTTGGGCTAAAATGTAAACAAATTCGGGTCCGAGAGACCTTCATAATGACATTTTAAGTAATTCTACCAAGATTCATTAAAAAATATTCAATATTTTAAGAGAAAAGTTGCGGACAAATTTTGCCTATACCAGTGACGTCATAATCCATCACATGCCCTTAAACATAAATTGAGTTTTTAACTTTATTTGATTGTTTTTTACATCATTACAACAACTTCAGTTAGATTTACACAAACATATCTATATATCTAAATGCTTTAAAATCAAAAGTTTAAAGTGGACGAAAACTGGTACAACCACAGTAGATAAAAGATAAATTTCTTCTTGTAAAAAAAAAGTAAGTCACCTCCTGAGTAGTATGTTCTTGTTGTTCCACATCCTCAGTTGTGTTGGTGGTAACAAGAGGTCCAGAGTCCACGACAACCTCGCCATCTTCGAGAACAACCTGTCGTTTCACCCTCGTTTCTATCTGTCTTGTTGTCGTTATTTCTTTCTTTTTCCGTGTCTCCCATTCCTCTGCAAAAGTAAAAAATATTTTCAATACGTTCTTTTACTCCATTTAAATAATCTCTTAATTTCGTTTTTGAAACTGACACGTGCATTTGTATAATACATATTTAAACTCGAATAGTAATTTAAAAAGCCATTAAATAACAGGATGTAATTTTAAAAAAACAATTATCGACATTATGGGCTTGTTATAAATTGCATTGTTAACAGAAATGTTATTTAGAATTTTAGAAAGCATCAGTGAGCAAAATCATTCCAAGAACCTTTTTTTTAAACACTACAATTATTTTCGAGTTTATAATAAGTAATTGTAGAAAAACAATTATTTTTTTGAACATTCAATACGTTCGAGTTTCTAATAAATAATTACAGAAAACAGTTTTCTTTTAAACGCTCAATACTTTCGGATTTTAATTGTAGAAAAATAATTTTTTTTTAAATACTTGCTGAGAGCCAAAAGTAGTCTAAAATTTGGGAAACTAAATTTGTAAAAGTTATATAATATAAAAAAAAAATTTGCAAAAAATTAAAATCTCCATTGTTTATGTACAAGTTTCAGGTAAAATTTATACTTTTTATAGTACAATATTGGTTCATTTTTCATATAGAATATTTTTTCTAAAGAAAATATAACTATGCTATGGTCATATGTAAAATTAAAATTCAAAAAGGTAAAGAATGGAAAAGAATTTTAATTTTTAAATGTTATAAAAATTGGAAAATCATGATTTATTGTAATACAATTTTTTAGTTAATTATATACTTTTCGTACATGGGTCAATCGTTTCGTTTAAAGGCGATGAATATTATTTTTTAATTAATCGAGTTGAATTTTCTTATCATTAAGTAATATCTTTAGATGAACAAAAGTGTTTAAAAAATATTATTGGGTATTTTTAAAAATCCCTGTGCCCGAGTTCAAATATTTCTGAGTTTAATAAACCTACCTACACACACACATCTGGACATTTGTTTAAGACTAAAAATTTAGGCATTTTAGATAAAAGTAAATGGATTAAACCAATTTTGGAACAATTGAAAATCTTAACGATCGCAAAGTTTCCATTATAAAGAAGTAATAAAAATGTTTAAATATCAGTGTAAAATGCTTGAAAATCCCTAGTAAATTTAATTTTGATAATTAAAGTGATTAACGTTAAATTTCTTTGAATTACATTTTGTGCGACAAAATTCATCAGAGTTTTCATAAAATAAGACACCTGTGAGACACCTGTTTTTATAATGATACAATAAGAGAAAAGGCCATTTTTATTCGAATTTCTTTACTCAGCAAAAAAGTTTCAATGTCAAGCTAAAGATCGTGTGACGATCATGAAATAAATATTATTGCTTTTTTATTCCCAGGCAAGCTTTCATTACAATAAAATTGATACTTGACATTTCCATCAGAATATAAAAACTGAGAAAACAAAGAAGTAAATTACAATCATTATTGCCTTATTATATTAACTTTTTCTTTCTTAAGTGCTTATGTTATTAATTTTTGTTTTGTTTTTAGTTATAAATTATGGGATATAACCTTTTCTCATTTAGTATGTTTACGTAATAATTGCCATTACTTTTCTATAACTTTTGTCATTCTATGAATAAAAAGTAAACACCGATCAAAACTGTCGTCTTATATATGAATAGCAAATATATTTGCTGCATCAGCTAAATCAATATATTAACTAATACAGCCAATAATTGGCTAATTTAGCAAATAAACATAAGTGAATGCACTTTATAGCTGTCGTTGCTAAACTATTTTTCTCCTGGTAGAGTACCTAATTATTTTGTTTATATACCATTCATTCACAACAAGTTCCCATGAAAGTCGACAATGAGATATTATACAGATATTATACAGAAAAATCATTGTAAAGGTCAAGCAGTATTGTGTGATATAAAAAAAACCGAAATCTGCGTCTATCAAAGTAGATCACGAGGATAAACCTTGGAAATACTGACTTTTTAAGAGTTGACGAGGTTCCGAGTGTGGAAACGTGGATTCTGTGATCAGCGATAGAAATATTACGACACTGTAGTTGGCATAATACCTGCTTGTATTTGTCTACTATAGGTATGTATACTTGTATACTGTATAGGCATGCAATTTTTGTAACTCAGTGTTCACCTACACAAGAATGTACAGGGTAAACGTGGGTATTAACGCCACGCTATGCGCTATAATACCATATTCACTACAACTCGCCATTTGCATTGTTTACCGCAACCCATTCGATAATAAGGAAAACAGTTAGTGTTCCATGTAATGGCCTAATTGCATTCATTTCCGATCCACTTTTTTCTCTTCACCATTAAAAATAAATCCACTCATCTATATATAGGTACTAGTACCTATATAGTAAGAAGCTTTTTACTTCATTACGTGAAATGAACTAATAATAATAACAAAAAATAATAATATTGTTATTATACATGGGTGATTCTCTCAAAATATTACTTTTGTATGTCCTCAAGATTTTCTCAATAATTATAATAATTTATAACAATTTCCCTCTATAGGTCAATATAGTTTACCACTTTTTCTAAAAATCCTGCAAAAGAATTTAGTTAATTTAATTTTATAATTTCAACTACCAAAAGTTAGATAACAGTCAAGTTTTAATAATCAAGGTGAATATATCATTCACTCTGAGTCAAGGAGTCTTGGAGTGAATGATATCTTCACCTTGATTACTAAAAATTAGCTTTCTACTGTCCTATGTCAATTTTTCATTCTTTCAAAACGTAAAACATCTATATAATATTTGAAAAACAGTACTTTATAGATATTTTCTAGAAGTTAAGGGATTGTAGAATACTTGTATAAAGTATATAAATAAAATAGATCTTATAGATTTTCCATAAATGAAAATTGAATTTTGTCCTCTGGTTTCGCTTCATTCCTCTGGAATGACTTTCATACTTATTAAATCAGGGTGGCCACAAGAGTCAGTTTATCAATTTCCCTGTCATTTCCCTGACATTTTACTGACTTTACAACCAAATTCCCTGACAAACCTTTTTTTTTATTTAGAGCAATAACAAAAATCTGACAACAACTCAAAAATTAACCAATTTTAATGTTATTTTTTTTAACTACAAAACAATGTTAATAACTTTTAAAAATATAAAAAAATCATTTTTTTAGAGAGAGATTTCAAGGTATTTCGATATAATCACTTCAAAAGATTTAATTACTTACCTACTTAGAATTCGTTTCTTTTATAAAATTAATTCGTCACTATTGGCCTACAGTCCTAATACAATTTAGAATGTTTACAAACAAATTTTAGATTTTCTAAACAATCTTAATTAACAAATAAATAACCTCAAAAGATCTCTTAATTATTATAGTAATTAATTAATTAATTAATTTAAAAAAATAAACGAAATCTAAGTAAAAAAAGCTTCTGAAGTTATGAATTTGTTTAACTAAGATTGTTTAAACAAATCAAAATTGTTGGTTAGTAACTAGAACTATTTAAAAATAGTTTAGATAAGTTTTGTGCACAAAATATATAATTTACTTTGGTGTAAATAGTTTCTGATATTGAAAAATCTTAAAATTACTTTTTCAAAAAATAATTTTTTACATTTTTAAAAGCTATTAACGTTTTTTTAGTTATTAATAAAACTCTTGCTTGTTTAGTAGTTATAAATATTATTGAACAAATATTTATAAGTATTTAAAAAAAAAAGAATTTTGATTCATTTTTGAATTTTTTAAAGATTTTTGTCAAAAAAAATTGTAACTTTGACCGCACTATGGTTAGTCTCAATTTTTTAAATTTCACTGTCAAAAAACTTTTTTCCCTGTCTTATCCCTGACTTTACTGACAAAAAATTTTTTCCCTGACATATTTCCCTGACTTTACTGACATATGTGGCCACCCTGTGAATACATTGATATCCCTAATAATATTTTGTCAAGTTTGTAAAAATATCATTATTTAAAGTTAAAAAAATATAAATTCAAGATTTTTCAGCGATTCACAACCTGAGGCGTCATTCCTCTGACTCAAATTAAAAATAGAATGACAACAGATAACACTTTTTTGCAATGTTTTTACAATAAAGTTAACTTATATAAACATACTAAATTATTTAAAGTTTAAGAAAAATTGCTTAATTTTAAATAAAACGTAAAAAATGCTGAAATCATCATTCTTCTGGCTTAAATTAAAAATTGATATGAATATCAATTGTTTATATAATCTGTCAACTAAAAAGAAACCTAAAAATCTTGACAAGTAATTATTGGTGGTCAAAAGATTTTTTTTATTTTTGTAAGTGTTTTAAAATCTACAAATTTTTTTAAATTATAATAATTAATAATAAATTAATATTATTAAACAGTTTTCTAAGAATAAAAAATATTGTGCAAAGTATAGCCGAATGACATGAAGCTGTTCTTTATTTACAAAAAAAAAACTGTTTTTAATCTTTAGATTTATATAAAAAATTTAATATCCCTGGCAAAGGAATTGGATTGAATTTCAATCAGTTTGAATAAGTTTTAATCAGTATTCTTCCGGGTCATTCCGAAATTTGTTTCCGAGCCAATCAGTTTTTATCCGAATCTAAAAATAGATGTAACTTGACGAAAAATTCTTTCCGAATTAATCCGTTTCATATTTGAATAAATTGGAACGGATTGATTTAGCTTCGGAATGAATCGGATTAATTCGGAAAGAATTTTTCGTCAAATTACGTCTATTTTTATATTCGGATAAAAACTGATTGGCTCGGAAACAAATTTCGAAATGCCCCGGAAGAATACTGATTAAAACTTATTCAAACTGATTGGAATTCAATCCGATACCTTCGTCAGGGATAAAAAATCTTTTTAAATACTACAAATTAGCATGATCAAGGTATAGAGGTGTTAAATCTTTTAATGCCTAATATATTTATGAAGTTTAGAAATCAAAAATGTATTTATTAATTTTTTATTTCCGATGAACAAAAAGGAATATTTTAGGAAAATCACCCGTATGTGCGTCCGCATGAAAAGGGCCCACTTTGGCACTAATATTGGACTTATCTATATATAATCATATTTTTTATTAAATTTTAAACATTTTGAGAGGTCTTGGACTATTTTAGTTGAAAAATTCACAAAGTTACAAGCATTCAAAGTTAAAAGTGTCAAAACCCTATTTTTGAGAAAAACGAGTTTAAAGTTCAAGATTACCATTATCGTCCATGTATTTAAAAATTAAAAATAAGTTTATCTTGTGTTTTTAATTACGATAAAGTTATGATAAACGCATGTTTCTTCGTGGCACATTAAGTTGTTTGTTTTTCAGCATTAAAAAAAATTCAAAAATTTGAACCTCCTTTAGAAACCCTTTTAGGGTAGTTGCACCAGTAGTGGATCAATACTGATATAAATGCTTATAATCTACTTAAGAAAACATTCATTAAAAATTTTTTAAAAGCTTTTCTACAAAGACTTTAGTATAAATAATTTTTACTATCAGCAGGTTTGTAATCTGGGATAAATGTGTAAAACAAAAGTTTTTTTCAGCAAAGATAGTAAATTTTCAATGCATGAAAGGAAAATTTTCTAAAAAAATTGTAAATATATCTATTCTGGAAAAATATTGCTAAAAAAATGTAAATATTCCTATCCTGGATTGAAACTTTACTATCTTCGCTGAGAGAAAATTTCTTTTTGCACGATTATTCCAGAATTATAGTTTTTATAGTAAAAATTAATAAATCTTATGTATAGAGAAATGTATACTGGAAGTTCGTCCAAAGCCGAAAGGCAAGGACTATGTATAAATAAATAATAGTACAAATTAATGGATAAAGTCTTTGAGTATATACAGCGGTTGATCCACCACTGGTGCAATTACCCTATTACGTACAAAAAAAAAAATGTCCATTTCTTCAAAAAAATATTTAGTATAATTTTGGTTCTAAAATTCAAAGCCGCGACATTTTACAACACTAACCTCTGTTCATTAAAATAGTTTTAGCTTAGAAAAGAGTAATTTCTCGAAAAATAACAGAACAACAATAACATATAAAAAAGTAGGAAGTAAATTGCATAAGAGAATATATAATTACTCTGTAATATATACAATAGTAAAAATGGCCTTATTATTTAATACAAGATTCTCAGGAGTTCTCATTATTAAATAATGTGAAATCTCTTGAATATATAAGATTGATTTATTACTAATTACTGTAAAATATTTACTTTATTACTGTCCTTGACTGATATTTATAAATAAACAGCATAATTATGCAGTAATTTGAATAAAAAATAAACAAAATAATAATTAATTAAGATACAAAATGCCAAGTATAAAATTAATTTAAATCACGAATATAATTTCTAAATGATTATACGAATAATTTGGTAAATGAATAAAAAAATAGTTTTACCTTCTTTAACACTAGCTATGGATTTTTCTGGATCGACCTGGAAAACGATGCGAAAATGATTTATTTTATTTATTTTGTTATTTTTATAAAATAGAAAAAAGAACTTACTAGGATTCCAGGATGAGTTCTTGCAGGCGGACGAGCTTCATATCGGCGTGTTGAAATCACCTCCATCATTGGATCATGCTTGTTGATCTCAATCGTGCCAACTTCGTCGTGATCTGTGAAAAGAAAAGTTTTCGCGTCAGAATATATTTCCATGATACCCATAATTTACTTATCTTAGTCTAGAACTTCAAGTAAACAGCCTCAAGAGGAAGAAACACTCTTTCTCAAATTAATTTTATATTTAAATAAGTAACTAAAATATGTATAATTAATCTAAATTAAACCAGGCTTGGGTCCGTAAATAGTCTACTTCACTATAGAATTTACTTTTATAGTGAATCAGACTATTTACGGACACAAGCCTGAATTAAACAAAGTTTTATTTGTAATTTATTATTGGTTTTCATGAACAAAAGAAAGACATTTGCATTGTATTATCTCGTGAAAAGTTTTTGTGATTAAAATCTATTAAATACTTGATTTCACTTAATTTTGCATGATAAAATGTGGATCAAATGCACATTCCTTTAATGGCATTTGGATTATTAGGTCAAGCTCCAGAGAGCATAAAAGACGGGAAAGTGTAACTTATGGAAATTGCTTTGTAAATTGATTTTAGAATATCTTTAATTAAGTTATGCTTTTTTTCTTCATTATAATTACAATATAAAGCTGTATTTAAATTTAAAATCGAATCTTCATACAATCATTATTTCATATTATATGCTCCTGTTGAATAAAAAATAAATTTTCAAGAACAAAACGATTAAATATAGTTTTTTTTTATTATAGGTATACACTTAATGAAATATTTACATATTAATCATTTCAATGGTTTTTAAATTATTTTATGAGCGTTACCTTAAAAATCTGTAATCTTTCAATAAAAAAGGCAGGAATTTTTTTCAAGGCATACTATTCAAAATTTACTCAAGTAAAGCTTAAATTCCAACACTCTAAATTTATACATTGGTGGATAAACATATATGGATTGATATATATAAAGTTTATATTTTGTCAAAACTTCATCAAATAAATCGCAATTTTAAAAATTTTTAAAAATTGAAATATCAATTTTTTTAAAGTAATTTATTGCTTTCTCTCTGAGGAAGCAAAATATTCATGAAATGAACATAATTTTGGGCTTGTTTAGTTTATTTGTAGCAAAATGTCATCAGCTTCTTAAATTACACTGTTAAAAATTTCTGTATTGTGCTTCACATACATGTATATGAAATTCAATTTCAAATAGAATTGTATTAAATCTAATATAAATTATCCTAAATTTAATATACTGTATATTAAATTTGTTATTCATGTATCTGAGAATTCATAACGTTGAATGAATTCTAATATACATGTATATTAAATTTAATATAATTGTATGTTAAATTGAATTTCATATATATTTTAACAGTGTATCAAGAGGAGACATGAAGCACACTTATTCATAATATCTTAAAAATTGTATAAAAACCTAAAGATTGAATTTTAAAATGTGTTTTTGACGTGTCAAGAGTTCCCTTTAAGTAAATAAATAAACAGAATGATTACAATCAAAATGGTTAAAATAGAAGGACAATTTTTGAGAGCTTATAACTTTTAAGGTAATTGAAATTTCCTATTTTCATTATGTAAAATTAATCCTCATTTCATTAAATTTAAGCTAACCTGACATACAGAATTGTTAATTTTGTATCCTCATAGAAAAACTTTGTATATACATCGTTCAGATTTTCGATTTTCCAAAAACAGATTTAAACAACTAATTTTCATCTAAAATGGAAAAATTGTAATTCTTGAGCAAATGTCCAAATGTATGTGTGAGTACGTGTGTGCATGCGCGCTTGTTTTGTGTGTGTGTGTGTGTAGTAACTTTTTTGTCGTCAGGATATCTCGAAAACGTTTTAAAGAATCTCAATAAAATCTGCTACGCTTATTAAAGAAATAAATTTTTATACATTTGGACACAGGGATTTTTGAAAATATTTAATTTAATTTTTTTAAACACCTTTTTTAATCTAAAAATATTGCTTTTAGACAATAATTATGTTCATGCTAGAAATGCAACTTTATAAACAAAAAAACCATATTCCTCGTCTCAAAACGAATTAATTCTCTAAAGTTAGGAACGTAAAAGTTGAAAGTTTCTGCGTGGTAGGCCCTTATAATAACATTTGTTTCTCTTCATTTAACTTTACTTTTTTTTAAATTTGCACATTTCCCATCCTAAATCTCAAATAAATTATTTTTGAAATTAAATAAATGTGAAATTGTAATAAAATTTCCTATCCTATATATGTAGTCTCAGATGACCAGAGAAGTGCCTCTGAGAAGAAGTTTCTTTTTCTGGTTAAATGATCTGATGATGCCTTTCAGGGCATGAACGAACGTTTCACGAGACATGTTGTACCAATTGCGTCCTTGCAGTTAAAATTACGCATGAGCTTGAAAAGGCCATCACCATATTATTCTTTGGTCTTGTCCTATTGCATACACAAGTGCGTCATATGGGTGTAATTTGTGAGTATAAACTAAGTGATTTTAAAAGTCATGACTTCCGGTAAAGGATTGGCCGCAGATTCACACCCAATATTTCTTTAAACATTGGATTATGCAATATTTGATTATTGTATTCTTTTAAATTGAAATTATATTTAGACTAAAAGATTAGAAATATCACAAAAGAAGTTGACATCCGGGTTTATTTCTACATTCAGAAATCTTGATTGTTTTACACAAACATAAGGATAAAATAAAAATAAAAAAAATAACTGTTTTTACTATAAATGACGCTTATTCATTTGCAATTGTAATTTGATGGCAATATCCTTAAAATTTATATATATGGAACTGAATATACATAATTGCATACGCATGAAATTTACAATCATTTTAGGAAGTGGTTTAAAACCGTTAAAATTCACTGATTTACAATACAGTAATGCAAATGTAAATTGCAGTCAGTCAATAAACTGATTTTTTACAAACTGCATTTTTCATCAATTAAATTTTATGTTCCCGAAATACGACTTGTTTTCTCAATTTAAATAAAAAATGTAATTTACTGAGTAATGTAATTTCCTTTAATTTTATTTAATAACAGCAAACAAGCATAACAATTTTACTTACTTACAACCAAAAATTACCCTATAAGAATTATTTGCTCAATTGCGAATTTGTTAACTGAACAATTTAAACTTAAAGAGCCTGACTACATTTTTATGAACGCTTTACTCTATATGGGTCAAACCCTTGACTTTCGTCTAAGGGCTGCCGCAGACATTTTTTGTTTTTAAATTAGGTTTAGAATTAGCGACACTTGAATTTTTTCTAAATTCAGTAACCATACCTAATATTACGGTGTAAATTTGATTTCTTTTCGCGTTATTATCAATTGAAAATATAAGTTTCAGGGTGTTGTTTTGTAACCTCAAATGTATTTTCTTGAAAACATTATAATTAAAAAATTAGTTTAAATTATAAATCAAAACTTACGCGAATTACATAGTAATTTTATTTATGTAACTTCTAGAAATGATATACATTTTATTAAAATACATTATTTTATTTAATTTTATTTTTAATAACTTGAAAAACTTCTAATTGTGGAAATTTTCGTAACATTTTTAAGCTTATAACTTTTTTTTGGGAACTCTTACAATTTTGAGATTTTGAATATATTTTAATAGTAATAGAACTTCTATTAAAATTTGGCGTAAGCGTTTTGCTTCATTTAGAAAATATTTCATTTTTTAATTTTATATTCAAAAAGGTTAAAATGTAATTTGAATGAGCAATATGAAGTTGCTTTGTTTACTAGTTTAGTCCCAAATTAACCTTCTTGAATTCAAAATTTAAAAATAAAATATTTTCTAAATGAATCAAAACGCCTTCGCTAAGTTTTAGTAGCAAATAAGTTCTAGTATTATTAAAACATATTCAAAATATCAAATTTGTATGAGCTCCCAAAAAAAAGTTGTAAGCTTAAAAATATTACGAAAATTTTTCAAATTATATTATTATATCTTAATTTATTCAAGTTTCGCAAATTCTAAACCTTACTTAAAAACAAAAAATGTCCGCGGCAGCCCTTAGACGAAAGTCAATGATTTGACCCATATTTATATATTCTTTATTTTGTGGAACCTCCCCTCAGGATTTTTTTTAATTTCGCATTATTTAATGTTTTTATTCTATTTTTACAAAATGAAAAATTAAATAATTATTATTAATTATTAACTATATTTGAGTATTTTTTAATATTAATCAAAATAATTATACAAAAAAAATTCAAAGAAGCATAAGTTGGAGGTGATTTAAACGCTTGGACCCAATGAAATGAATAATAGTACTGGAGTAGGTGGATGGGTGGAATGGGGGGGAAAAGGGGGGGACGTAGGTAGGATTCTCGTGGGTGGCCGAGTAGGTGCAGCTGAGCACCACGTGACCTCCTCAAGGACGCAGCCATTTTGAATGAAAATAACAAACGCGATCGTTTTAATCGATTTGTATTAAATCGTGAAAAACTAATTTTTTAAATCCGATTAGTTGGTCCACGACAAAAGTGATGACGTAACACGTGAGAATTGTTAAGCTAGAGTGATAAAAAATGTCCAATTATAAATGATCCCTCCGGAGATCGCCCTTTAACGATCCTTGTACTGAAGAGAGCAAAGATTCTCATCTCCTCGCATTACATAACCATCAACAGAGGACAATACACCTCGAAAAGCCTATCTACAGTGACAATTTCTAAACCTTTAAAAAAATAACAATTAATCTTCTAATGTCAAGTGTCAAAAGGTCGGAATTTGTAGAAAAAAATTTGAATACATCACATTAGAGAGTCAAATTGTAACTTTCTATTTCTTTGAGTACTTTGCCTAACAATTAGATGATTCATGAATACTGAGTGAAAATGAAGAAATAAATACCTAGTGAAAATACCTTATTAAAAATATTTTTTTAAAGTAACTAAAATTTTTTAGAAATTTTAGACTTCAGAAAATTAAACAAATTGAAAAAAATTCTTGTTTTTCAAATAATATTTTCAGTTTTAAACTTCTCAAGAGGTTGAAGGAGAGAAATTTAATTATGTTGGAACTGTTTTTAAAAACAATGAATACGGCTTTAAGAAATGTTTAACAAACTTTCTAAAATAAGTAGGGGAATCCCCTGGAAATTACGGGGAATTCCTTAAGGTTCCCTAAGAAATTAATGTATAATACATAAATTCCATTAAACAATTTTGAAGAAAATATTTCAAAAATATTTATTCTAAATAATATATAACTAAACAATAATAGATAAAGAAATTACGATGGTTCTTGAAGAAGAAGAATTAATGACCAAAATATAGGATGCATGAATTGTTTTAGAGAAAACAAAAGACAAAGGTGTGGAAGACGGTATTTACCAAACAATAACTTTCAGAGGAAATCACTGACAGAATCTGTTTTCACATTTCTTTAGCCTATCTAAGGGAGTTAAGACACAGAATTAAATGCAATCTATTTATGTGAAAAGGCTCGGAAAATGTTGAAAATAGATAACAAGATAACAAAATCGTATTGAATATTATTGTAACATAAACAATTGGTTATTATCAGTAAACTATATTCTTTTTGTTAGTATAATAACTCAATGTTTTTTACCAATAATTGTTTGCACCAATTATGTGTAATAATAATATTGATTGTTAAATTTTATTTAATAAATCTCTCTTCTCTTGTTCAATTTAAATAAATAATTTAATTTAAATAAATAAAATCTTGATACGAAACAGGTTTATTTACAAGAATATTATAGAATATGTCATCAGACATGGAATAAATAGCAACGCTAAGATATACATTGGTTGCTATGACAGTATCTGCAAGAAGAATAGATACCAACGCTAAAAGTTTAATAAAGCGGAAAGCAAGGACGCCAGTTCTTTGTGACACAAATCAGTTTTTTACAATGTTTAAGACAATTCTTTAAAGTAAAACAGCAAAGTTAGACACTTCTTTGAAGCAAAGCTGTTCTACATGAAATTATATTTTATATAAAATATAAAAAACAATTTAATAATATTTAATATATATAAAAATTATTGATTATAAAAATGATTTAACACAAAAAGATATATAAAAGTATTTGACGAATTGTCAATACAATAAAGTATTAAGAAATAATAAAATATATAGAAAAGAAATAAATATTTAGAAATCAGAAAGAAGTAGAGAAAAAAGCTGTCAGGTAAATGATTTCATTTCTAAAATAAGAACTAAAAATTCACTTGAATTATAAAATTTGACTTCTGAACAAAATGAGGCAAGTATGTCATGATTTTGCAATAAAACAAAAATTGCGAAAAATTCGCTGGTGATTTTTCAAGAAAATTAGTCCATACCAAAAACGGTATCACTTGTCGTAAGTTGACCAAATATAGCTTCAGGAGTTCGACCTTACTTTTAACGAAATACTTTTTCGTAGGCGAAATTCCACAAACGTGTCCTCAGTTTCAAGATTTAAACGAACATTTGCCACTCCCATTACATTGACACCTTTCGAGATAAGATTCTCACTAAATCAAAGTGTAGAATTTTTCTAACATAATTCATATCTTTTACTTGGATATACTAAAAGATAAAAAAAATAAATAGACGAAAAAGAAACTAAAACGAAAATAAAAATATTAAAAATATGTAAATAAAATGTTGGATATTAGCAAATTAACTTTTTCTTACTAGTATAAATTATAATTATTCATGGATTTCTAATAGATTAACGATAATATAAAAAAATTATGTAATTAAAAAAAAAAGACTGTAAAACTCTAAAATATCTAAGTATGGAATTTAAAAAGACAAATTTATTTTTATTGAGAAAGCAGATTTTATGTTTGTTATTTAATACTATTCATCAATTAATGAAAATTTATATTCATTTTCAATTACTTTTCACTAAAACTTTAGTAAAAAAAAAAAAACTACTAAATTATAAATTTATATAAACGTATATTTTTATTATTTAATTTTACTTAAAAGTACCAATTTGTGAAGAAATTAATCTATTATTCATTCGTTTAAACAAAAAAATAATAAAACAATCAGCAAAAACAAAACTTTACAATAACAACACGTTTGCGCAAAAAACTTATGCAAATGTCTTCTTGCAATACAAAGTTGAGTCAAACTCAACATTCTCGCAATTATTTCAGCCTCAATTCAGTGGAATAAATTTGCAATTATTTCCAAATTGAGAAATCAAGAAAACTCCTCTTTTGGGAAAAATGCCATGGTTCGGAATCATGGAAATTGCAATTATTCAAATCGTACCTTGCGAATGGATTCTGAGCCTCCTCTGGAAGAAGAATCTTAAGCGTTGATTTCTCTATTAAATTGCGCAAAATTGATTTCTTGGTCGTAATAAATCACTGATATGGATGACTGCTGATCTATCAAGTCAAATTTAATTATCCAGTAACACTATCACTGACAGTTTCTAAT
The DNA here is from genome assembly GCA_037103525.1 of Ganaspis brasiliensis. Lineage (NCBI taxonomy): Eukaryota > Metazoa > Arthropoda > Insecta > Hymenoptera > Figitidae > Ganaspis > Ganaspis brasiliensis. The sequence goes on along the minus strand of JAZKLR010000009.1, from coordinate 3,642,596 downwards.
GTAAGAGCTTAATAATTGTGATGATTTCATGTTGAAAATCGTGGAAAAAGCATACTCTCGAGCGCACGCGCCGGCACTCGCGCTACTCTGGCGACTGCCGCGGTTTTCTGACAGTTTCCGAACACGCGATGTCAGTAGGAGGAGAGGTCGGCGAATGAATACGAAGTCTGCCCGAAGAAGGGCTTCGTCTTCGATACCTGCGATTCATGAAAATCTCAACTTGATCCAACATTTATTTTAGCACGTGTCTCCAACAATTTTTACAAGGTCGACTGGAAAATAAGATGGAAAATTCTGTGGCTGAAAGGCAGAATAACATAACTGCATTTTCATAGTTTTGAGAAAAACCTGTTTTTGTTTATTTTCTTGGTTTTGTAAAATCGAAAAATCAACCAATATTTTTGGTGTTTGGCATTGTATCCTATTTTCTAGTGTAGTTTTTACATCTTTTTATCAATTTTAATAAAATATAAACGCTTTAAAAAAGAATATCAATTCTTTTTTTCGATTTGAATGCAGTTATGCTGTTGTGTTATTAATTATTTTCTACGTAAATAAACATTTAAATCACTTTACTGTTATGAAACTTTAAAAAGCATTACTAAATTAACTCAAATCTGATGTTATCTCAAATTCGATAAAATGTTAGTTATGATGTTATGCCTTTCAGCCACAGAATTATACAGAAGAAAAGTTCCTTTTCTAAATACATTATTGTTTTTCGGTTTTTCCAGACTCAGTCTTAAGCAATTTAATGCGTTGATTTTTTTAAAATTATCGAATTTTGACAGAACTTGATATTCAAGGGTTTCTAAGATAAGATCGCTGATTAAGAATCTCGAGACTTTTTTCCAAAATCTCTGCAATTTCCAGATTTTTCAAGTTCTATGACAACCCTGAAAATGAATTAAAATGGTTATACGAAAAATTTTAAAAATGACATTGCTTTCTATAGAGAGCAATATTAATGTCGATCATATTTCCAAACACATTGAAAATTTCATTTCACGAACACTTTGAAACTATATAAGCATGGAATTTGCTTTTTCATAGAGAAAGCAATAGATTTAAAAAATGAAAAGAAGACAATTTCAATTTCGTAAAACATAAAAGATGGACCTTAATCGGGAAAATACATATATATACATCGTATCGAGCTTCATATATATATATAGATCAATCAATTCGTTTTTCTGTCTTTTTCATTGTAGAATATTTTTTCCAAAGAAATCTTAAAATAACAATAAATTGGAGAAGTAAAATAAAAAAATAAAAATTTACAAAAAATTAAAAATCTCCATCATTGCTAAAAATTTCAGGTAAAATGTATAATTTACATATAGACGTATTCACCAATTCATTTGTTCTTTAATATTAAATATTTTTTCTATAAGAAATATGTTTAAAAAATAAAAATTTTAAAGTTTTAGAAAGAAAAAGAATTTTAAACGTAAAAAACTGAAAAGTCCTAAATTATTATTGTACGAACCTTTAGAAAATGATATACTTTGAATCATATATTATATAAGTTAATCGATTCTTTTTTGAGATAAGGATATGGTATTTTAATTTATAAAGTTGCATTTTTTGCATGAAAAAAGTTTTAGACAAAAAACGATATTTTTAGATGAACAAAATTTTATTAGGTATTTATATTGAAAAATCTCTGCACCCCACACCCCTTGACTAAGAGCTTTAAATTGAAATAGGCAGATTAATTATAGTTTCTTTTTGCAACCCCACTATTACATTAGAGGCCATAATTTGTGTATTAGACCAACCCCCACTGCACAAACAGGTGTCTTGTTAAGAAGACACCTATGAAGCATTTGATACATATTTTCGGAAATTTAACACCCTCCCCCCTCCTTCGTGATACTTTTTCCATATTTTTAAAAATGTAGCGTGTTATTGTTCTGATACCCCCCCCCCTTCCTTAAAGTAGCACATACTTTGTGGATGGCCCCTTAATAAATGGTCCTTTTCCCCTTAATTTACAAACGTCTTATATCAGTATTATGTTTTTGAAAAATTTTTTATACTCGGAATGTTTTAATTTTCATCAAGACGCTATTAGCGTCCCAAAAACAAATAAGACCTTTTTTCGGTCTTGGATTCTTAGACAAAAGTGTCTTAAAAATAACCACATAAATGTCTTAAAATAAGACACCGGTTTATGCAGTGCTCCCCCCCCCCCCCCAAATAAACTATTCCGGTTATTTTAATCGTACAGTTTTTTCAGTGTAGATTTTTCAAAAATTTTACATTGATTGCCTTGAAAGAAATCGTATTTATGCTTGTTTCAAGAATAAGATTTTTTGCGTAAACACTGGTCTGCTTCTGTCATGCGCAAAACAGTTTAACATAACCTCAAATTCTTGAGTCTATAATATTTTATACTAATTAGGACCGATTATAAGCATAATAGGTCCAATGCATTTTTGCACTGGCGCAAGAAAAGTTTTTTCTTAGTGTAACAAAATTTATAGAATAAATTTTACTTAAGTTATTAGTCTGAGACTACATATTCCTTTGATAGGGGGAGGGGGAGGGTGGACAAATATAAACGGTTGTCAACGAAAGGGGGAGGGGTCTAAAAATCGAAAAATTTGTAACATAATTTATGGACGAGCCCTTACATTCTGTTATAAAAATGTTTGTAATTTAATCTCTGAGCATTTAGCATTCTATTAGGTTGATTATGCGCATGTTCAGCAGGAGGTCACACGGTTCATGGCCCCCCTAAAAGCTTCGAATTTATCGGCAGACAACTTAGTTTCTTTTTGTGACCTCCCTATTAAACCAGAAGCCATAACTTGTGAAGACCCCCCCCCCCCCCCCCTAAACTAGAGGCTTTTACATGCCCCTGGCAACCACAGCTGACTTTTTATTATAATCCTCTTATTTTTTCTGAATTTTTCTAATCGGAGTAGATGAGAGCTATGAATTACTTATTATTATTATAATTAAATATTTCAACTACACTGAGAAAAATGGGGGGTTGGTCATACAGTGTTAAAAAATGGAGAGTTTACATGCCTCTCTGGAGAGTTCTACCAACTTTACCCCGATATTTTAGAAGAGTTAAACAAACCCTTATATCGTACTTAGTTTTACTCTCTTTAAGAGTTATTTTTGACATGTGCAATAAAGATTGTCATTTGAAATAATTTCATTGCAAGTTTGAAAGTGTCAAATTTACATTTAAAAATGTCGAACCGCTATAAATATTTAATCTAAATGGAAATATGGAATTGTAGCGCGGAAACTATAAAATTATTTTTAGGTAGGTTAATGATATATTATATTTGTATATTTAATGTTTTATTTTAGAAACAGTAAAGTATCATTAATAAATTTATATTTAACCTTTTTTCATAACATGGTATTTCAGATAATGAAGCTCACGATAAATCTTTCACCTATTTAAGAGATCAAGATATTCGCGAAATTTTAAAATCAGTTGGTCCTTGAAGCAACTTTATGAAGCATTTTCAATAAATAAAATAAATAAAGAAATAAATTTTATTTTAATACACCAATGTAAATTGTTGTAATTATTATATACGTATAGGTATATTTAAATTTATAAATATATTATTATATAATTAATATCGTACAATATTTATTTATTTATTTATTAATTACAACTCCCCGCATATATAAAATATAACTTTTAAAATGTATACGTTTTGTTTAAAATGCGTTTTTATAAATATTTTCTTGGTTTGTTTAAACTTTAAAAAAGTTTTGAAAAATTTTTAGAAACTCTTATTATAGCATATTGATCCAAATTAGTTTTATATGATTAAGCATTAAATAGTTTTATAAACTTAATAATTTTAGTAAAATTCAGTTCACTAATTTAATTACTCAAATTTGACTGTTTTTTAGTTTTTTTTTTTAATATTTAGATTTAGAGAGCATTCAACAAGTTCTAAGAAAGAAAATTTAAATTAAGTTGAACCTCGAAAATGATCAATTTGACAAATTATGTGTTTTCAACAAACTTCTGGAGTCTTCATAGTTTACTATATTTTATAAGTATTCATGAGAGTAAATGAGCCGCCGACAGGAGAGTAAAATTTTTATACTCTCCTGTTGACATTTCGTTTACTCTTCAGCAGATTTTCGTTGACTACGAGAATTTTACACCATTTAAAGGTTAATCTTAACACTCTTTTGAGTTGTCCTATAGTTAACTCTGAAATGTAGTCAGCTTGACTCTCTTCGGCTTTAGTTTAACTCTCCATTTTTTTCAGTGTATTTTATGTATGAACAAAAAATTCGCCTGTAACTAAAATATATAAAGAAATGTATGTTGAAGTTGAAAGAAAATTCAAATAGACAGACGAAGTGAAAGTATTTTTAAAAGTACCTCAGTGATGATTCGCCACATCATGCGAAGATTCAGCACCAAGTTTGTCAGAAGAGTCTCTTTGAGAAGGTCACAAGTCCAATCAGGGACAAATGGATTCAGGGATATCCGCGCCAAGCGAGGACACTGTCCGGTCATTTGGGAAAATCGGTCAGCAGGTCAGAGGCAACTCTCCCAGTCATTTGCGGAGGCTGACATCGAGACAGGTGACTTTTTTATCGAGTCTCACCTGCTCTCTTGAAATATTCCCATATAAGTACCTGAAATCAAGGTCTAAATAACTATCTTCTTCATAAACAGAATTAAGCTTCTATTATAAATAATTTAACTAGAGTTAATTTATAAATTAATTAACTGTAACTAAATTTTATTTATATTTTATTAATAAATTAAGTGTAGTTGAACAATGTATACCTACATGCTATATGTATTTATCAAATTAAATTAAATAAATCATAATCAGAATAAAACTAATCATGATGAATTTAAAAACCACTTATTTAAATGCAAAAGAGAATTTAAATAGTTATAAAGAATCCAAAAAGGGATCTAAATATAGTGATAAAGAGAGAAAAAATAATTATAACATGGTAATAAAACTCCAAGAGAGAATTTAAAAAGCAATAAATTCATCGTACCTGATTCAGTATTCACTTTCACTTAATAATTCTTCCAGATATGAATTTCAAGTTGAAGCTTAGATAATAGTGATGAAAGTTACAACATTAAATTAAAACTGAATAACTTTATAATTATGTGAAGAAACATCATAGTTGATTCAATGTAAGAAATATGAAAGTAAATGATTTTTACTTATTACGATTAAAGATCTTTCAACAACCTATTTATGAAGTTCATAATTATAGAATGGTAAATAAAATAATTAATAAATTCTAACGTAATTACCAATTTTAGCAGTGTAAGGTCATTGGTCAGTCATTTTTTAAACGCCAAAAATTAAATGTGCCAAAGTTTTTGCTATATCGATAAAACAAAGGGTATACAGTGTCTGCAACCTTCTTTTTATTGAAATTAATTATTTATTTATTTATTTAAAATCATAGGCTAAAGCTTTTTCTATCACCTCTTGTTCCAATGCTATTAATCCTCAAACTTTATGCCAAATTCAGATGACTATATGCGATGATCTTGAGATATTAGTGCGTAAAACGTCATTTTCAGGGATTGTAGCCAAAAGTACAAGCTTTATATGTGACCTGGACAGTGAAAAGGGGGCTTACGTGTTAAAAAAAAATATTTTTTTAGAATACACCACGTGGAAGAGCGTCAAAAAATCTATCAGAATCGACAAAAAAATGAAAAACGATTTTTTGACACGTAAGCCCCCTTTTCACAGTCCAGGTCACATATTAATAAATTTAAGCTCTATAATAGAAAGTTTTATCACCGCTTGTTCAAACATTATAGTTGTCCTCAAACTTTGCCAAAATTTCTCCAAGTTTTCGGTGTTTATGAAATTAACATCAATGATCTTGAAATATTGACGCGAAAATGCCATTCTCAGATATTATAACCAAGAGTTAATATGCTTTAATTTAAGCTCTAGTAGGTTTTACTATCTCAGTAAATCATTAGTTCAATCGTTATTTGTTTTCAAACTTCGACAAATTGACAAATTCAGTGTTTGGTGTCCAAAAATGATTACTATATAATGGTCTTGACATTTTTGTGCAAAAATGTCATTTCTTGAAATTATAGCCGAAATACATGGTTCGATCACCTCTCGCTTTCATCGTTAAAGGTTCTCAAACTTTGCCAAATTCAGTTTTCGGGGTTAAAAAAATCACCAATGTCCTTGAGATATTGGTGCAGAAATATTATTTTCAGGTATTGCAGTCAAAAGTTCAATCTTTAATTTAAACTTTAAATAGAAGTTTCTATCATCTCTCGTTCAGTATACCCGCAAACAATACCAAAAATACAATTTTTTTATTATGATTTTCTTAAATACCGGAGCTGATAAAACTTTTTTTCGAACACTGCAGTGTTACCTAAGTAAGTGTCTAACAGTACATAAACAAAATATAAAATGTATGTTTGTAACGAGCAAAATTACAAAAAAATTTATAATCCATCGTTAATAAGATCGAACGACGCGAGAATTTTATGTGTAGGTATGTATAAGTTACAATTTTTATTGAAACTGGGAATATATATTTTTTTTAGTTTTATCTTTCTCGGACATTCAGGAGAGACGGAACAATTTTTTCCTGGTGAGATGGAACAGTTATATAAAAAACAAAAGCATCAAGCTTCTAACCAAATGTGTTTGTTTACGTTTACATTTTACGGGTTAAAATTGAATGAAGTCAAATTTTAAGGATAAGTAATTAATTACAAATTAATTTAATCAGTAATTTAAATTCTAAGTGTGTTTTCATAACTTTATTGACAGAATTAAATTAAATTCGTACGCGAAAAATAAGTTGCGAAATGTCATCCAGTACAAACGACAAAGTTCACGCTATAGTACAACGTGTCAATTCGAGAAGCAAGTCGCAAAAATTTTAGTATTTGACTTTTATTTGTCAACTTTCCATCATATGTAGTCATTTATAACAAGAAAAAACCATGTTCCATCTCACCCGGACAATTTCGTCTCTCCCGGAATTGTCTTCTTTTTTAAAATATTTTTTTAAGGTATTTCTCCGATGGGCAGTCCCTGTCAAAAGTTAGTATTTCAGTTAATAGCAATTATTAATTAAAATAATTTATTTCTTAACTTATTATTTACTGTTAATCCCATAAAAACCCCATAAAAATTGATTATTTGAACAAAATTAAGAAATTAAAAATAATATCAAATTCATCTATTGCTGCGGGTTTGAGTCAGTTGATTCGTGTTAGTTGCTGCGGCCAGAATGACGTGTAATTGGAGGTTAGATTTCCCGCAGCAACTAAAGCACATACAAACCAAATGTTTGCTTTAGTTGCTGCAGGAACAATAATTTAAACCTTAATAATTATAAATTAATAATATTTAAAATAAGATTTTTGATGGAATTGTATTAAGTAAAGGTTAGAATAATGTTATCACACATTTTGAAATAGGTACATATTCTTAAATATAGAAATGAGTGCTATTTTTCTGAAAACTGCAGCAACTGAAGCATCAGCAGCAACTAACGCACTTACCCTAGTTAATCGGTCATCGGCCAATAGTTTTTTAATGAAAATGTTTCAAAAATGAAAAAATGTTGTTAATTTTTTAACGTTTTTCAAAGATACCTTTTTTACAAGATTATATCTTTTCTTACCATTTTTTTTAAAAATGGTTTAATTTAAATAAAAAATAGCTTATTTACAACATACTTATCTACAACATTAATTAAGGGGTTACATGGGTTTTAATGCATCAAAAAATTAATCTTTAAAACATTTTTTTATTTAATAGTATAATATGTCAAGAATATTTTCCCCAAGTTTCAAGTTAATCTGATTAAAACTCTAGGTGAGAGAGAGAGAAAGAAAGAGAATTTGAAATTTTCTCTCATTATTTTCGTCTCGCACACACTCTGAATATAGAAATTTATAATTTTATATTTCCAATCAGCAAGTATCAATTGATTATTTTTCATGGATAACAAAATATCCGTCAATATCCTGAAAAATCCAACTTTTTGAACCTTTCAACTTTAATTGCTTTTTTCTCAAAGCTCGATTTTTGAAGACGGTGGCCAGGATTTTTTGAGAACTAATTCACCGATCTTCTTAAAATTTGGTACACTTCTTGTCAATAGCATTGACTTGTGCCTGAACGAAGGATTTTTTTTCTTTTTAATCACAACCAATTTTATAAAGAGATATGTAGTCAAAAAGTGTGTAAAAAATGGTAATTTTTGCATAAAACTCTGCCAAAAATTCAAAATTTTAAATTTTTTTAAATCCCTCATTCAGGCACACTTAGAAAAAAATTTGTTTGTGACAACCAAACTTCAGTTAAAGAAACAAATTTTGGTTGAAACAACCAAATTTTGGTTAAATCAACAAAATTATTCTATTGTTTTAACCAAAATTTGGTTGTTTCAGCCAAAATTTGTTTCTTTAACTGAAGTTTGGTTGTCACAAACAAATTTTTTTCTGAGTGCACCAGCCACACTCACCTTCTAACAGAACACTGAGAAAATAAGTTAACTAAATATAACCAATTTTTGATTAAATTTAGCAGAGAGAGGTTGTTGATATAGCACCTGCAAAGCACTTAACTGATTTTAGCAGAGCATATGCTCCGGTATCCTAGAAGTTTGATTGTCATCGCCGGTGTTTTGTTTGTTTTGTCCCGAGGAACCCTAACCTAGAAATAAAGCTGCTTGGCTAGAGGCTTATTTTCTCAGTGAAAATCGTTCGTTTTTTGATTTCGGATGAAGCTATATGGAATTATCATGTCCACCGCAAAAACATTTCTTCCCCAGTGGTATTAAAACGTCAGTCTTCAATGGCTGAATTTTTATAATTTTTTAATGAAATTTATAAAATTTATTCTTTAAATATTGTACTTTTATGTGATAAAAGGGCTCAATAAATTAATTCGTTTATTACATAAAAAACAATTATTTAAAAAATGCCTTTTTTGGCGTTTAAAACCCATGTAACCCCTTAATTAATAATTGCTATTAAGGAGCTTCTACCGTATGACGATACTAGTCAAAACAGAGACCATTATTTTGTATTATCAGAACGTCTGAACTGTATCGTGTAAAACGTGAAATATTTTTACAAATTAATTTATTGCAACTCTCACAGGAACCTATTGTCCTTTTTTAAATACAATATCGGTTCATTACATATCTGTGTTTAACTAGGGTAAGTCCGGGGGAGATGGCCATACGGGAGAGATGGCCAATTCAAATATTTTACTGAATTTGTTATTAAATATCAGTTATTATTGATTATTTTGCTTCATTTGTGTGCGTGAAAGCAAACAACAACAAAAACTTGAAAATTAAAAATGAAAAAGTACTTGAAATCCTGGTGTATTTTTTTGACTAGTTCTCGAAAACATCAATGGGTTGACTTTACTGATTGTTAAAGTGTTCTTTTTTTTAGAATAATGCTTATTTTCGTATTTTTTGGAACTATACATGAGGCAAGCTTTGTAATAACGTCAGAATTATACATGAAAAATTTTTATTTATTTAAATATTAGGGGAAATCTGGGGGGATGTCATAAGAGATAGATGGCCAATTCAAATATTTTTACAGAAATTGACTCAAAAGGTCACTTATTCTAAACTAAATTTCTTCGTTTTGCATTTAAACATAAAGAAAAGTAAAATTTTGGCGAAAAATAATAAAAAATTAAATATAATACTTCCTTTTTATTTTGTCTATTACTCCAGTACTGAAAAATTTCAACTTGTTTAAATATCTATTTATTGTGGTGATATTCTTTAAGATAAGACTTATTTTTGTGTTTTGTTTATTCTTTCATGTAATAAACTCAAAATGATATATTAATTATATTTATTTACTTAAATAATAGGTGTGGCCAACTCTCCCTTACACCTATGGCCATCTCACACTACGATTGGCCATCTCTCCCTGAATGTCACTTTTTACAAAACATTAATTTTATGATTGTTAACATTAAAATATTTTATATTATTTATGGTTGTTTTAAAGTTAAATAGTCAATGTTTAATTAACAATAAACATCAATATATAAATGTTGTTTTTTTTATTTTTATGGACCTTTATAGAAAGTATGGCCATCTCCCCCGGACTTACCCTATACAAACTTTGATCACTTTCTCGTCAATTAATAATTTTTAGTACGAAAATTTATGTGACAGAGTAATGAATTCTTGTAAGAATCAATGTTAAACAGGTTAAACAGTGAAAAAATAAATCGATCATAACTTTTTTCCCAACACTGAAAAAAATTTCCAAACGCATATAGTCACGAGAGGAACCCACCAAGGATTCTTTGTTAAGTTAAACAGACTTCCTAGTAAATATAGCAATGCAATAGTCAAAATAAGTAGGATTCCTAGTTAAAGTGGCTCCGATTTTTAGTGGGTTCCTGTCGTGACTAGTCGTATAGTTAATTCACTGAGGAATTTTTTTCAGTGAAGAACGTACAGGTCTCAAAAATTTAACTACAAAATTGTAGAAACTTTATCTAGCAGTACACTAAGTTTTATCAAAATCTGTTTGATTAATCGATTTACGGTAGAACTTCCTTAACTGAAATACTAACTTTTGACAGAGACTGCCCATCGGAGAAATAGGGGAGACCGGGGCTAGTTGGGTCAGGGGTATATTGGGTCATTGCGGTTTACTCAAATGTTATTAGTCGAATTAATTCCTCTCTACACAAAAATTATTTAACATAGTGAGATGCAAGTTTGTGCCAAGTTTCATTATTATATCATCATTTATAATTAATAAATGTAAGAAAAACTAATTTTGATACTCCAAAGTAAATTTTGACACACTTGGTTTTTTTGTTATATCTTCCTGAGTAATAGTTTGAGAAAAAGTTTAATTATCAAATTTTGTTCTTTGAATAGTTCCTTTTAAAGGACAATGAAGAGATTTTAATTTATATTTGCAGTATCGATAAAAAAAATCAAATATTTGAAAAACACAGACGGGGTCAGTGGGGTCGTTTTGACCGGGGTTAGTTGGGTCGCCCAAATGCATGAGGAATCTACTATATACTTATACTACATAAATAAACTACATTAATTTAATTAAATTTCACTATCAGTAGTTTATTTCAGTCAATTGCCACTAATGATAATACTTTTTAGCAGTTAGGAATTAAAAAATACGTTTTTTCAATATAAGCAATTTTTTATTTTATAATCTTATACTTTCACTGTTCTAATTTAAATATATTTATTTTTCAATTCTTTTTATTATAAAATAACCCTAAAAACTATTTATAAAAATATTTTATTATAAAAAGTAATGTTTTAACATTTAAAAAGTAACATTTTAATCATGACCTAATGTGCCCCGGGCCGGGGCGGGTTGGGTCACTTTTGGATTTCTCCAAAAACAATGTTCAAAAAAAAAAAAAACTAAAAATAATAACGGGACTTTTTCTTTTTTAAATGAAAGCTGCAATATCAGAGCAGGTTTTCTGTACGATAAGGTTTTCAGAAATTGGATATTAACGAAGTTAAACAACGAAGAGTGAAAAATGGCCCAACCAGCCCCGGTCTCCCCTACCTTAAACTTAGAAAAAATGAAAGAAAATTAAAACGGCTTCACGAGTCAACGTATGGATGTTAATATTAAAGTATTTTACAAGATTTAGATTTTTTTATTTAATTCCTTAGAATTGACAGTGGTTTAAAAAAAGGTGTTCCAACTCTCCCGGACTTACCCTAAAGTAAAAAAAATGTAAATTGAGGCGTTTTCAGCGATTCACAACCTGAAGCGTCATTCTTCGGGCTCAAATTAAAAATAGAATGACAACAGATAACATTTCTTTGCAATTTTTCTACAATAAAGTTAACATAACATGGTAAGGCAATTCAAGTTTAAGAAAAATTGCTTAATTTTAAATAACTCATAGGAACTAACTCATAGGACACCTTTAGAAGAATGTCTACATCATAACTGAATAGATAAATTCTTTATTTTTTCAAATTCTGAACTTTTTCAATTCCTCTGGCTCAGATTATAAATTAATATGAACATCAATTGTTTGCAAACTGCCAATGAAAAAAACTAAACCTACAAATCTTAAAAAATAATTCTTGGTGATAAAAAGATTTTTCTTATTTTGGTAAGTATTTTAAAATCTACATATTTTTTAAATTATAATTATAATAAATTAATATTATTTAATAGTTCTTAATCAATGCAAAAATATTGTAGAAGATAAAAAAATTATTTAATTATTTTTTTCATTTTCGATGCACAAAAATAAAAAATTTAGAAATTTCGTTTGAAATTTACGAAATATTCGGAAAAATTACATTTTCCCCTAAACTACATGTTGAAAAATCGAACATCAGAAATGACATCAGCAATTATATCAGAAGTGACATCAGAAATGACATAAGATTTTGGGACTAGAAATAATATCATCTCTGACATCATTTTCTGGTACAATTTCTGATATTATTTCCGATGTCATTTCTGATATCATTTCTAATATCACTTTTATTTATTAATTTACTGCCAATAATTTATAGCATTTACGAAATTGACGACATATTTGAGTTTTTTTCTTTTAGATAGATTGATCGGAATTGCCATAGGAAATGTTGTCATTTCTGACATCAGAAATGATATCAGAAATAATATCAGCAATTACATCGGAAATTAGATCGGAAATGACATCAGAAATGGCATCAGAGATAACATCACAAATGACATCAAAAACGATGTCAGAAATTACATCAGGGGTCATCCATAAACCACGTGGCTCTTTAGGGGTGAAGAGGGGGTCAAACTAGAGGCTACTCTCAGAGAAAAAAATAGCGTTAATGTATGGAATAGTGTGGTATATAGGGGGGAGGGAGGGTTAAAATTTCCAAAAATGTTAGCTACTTGGTTTACGGAAGACCCCTCAGAAATGATATCGGAAATGACATCCTTTCCTATATCATTTCCGATCAATTTATCCAAAAGAAGAAACCGAAAAATGTAAGTTTCATAAATGTAATAAGTTTTGTTAATAAATAAATAAATAAATAAATTTATTTTATTTATTTATTTAAACCAATGAAAGTTCCAGGGCTAAATAGAAATGGGCTAAACAAATAAAAATGATATTGGGAAATGATATCGGAAATGACATCAGAAATGATATCAGAAATGACATCGGAAATGATATTAGAAATGATGTCAACAGTGCAAAAAAACGATTTTTCAACAGGGCTGTGAAATTATATATTAAAATTTCAAAGATTTTTTACAAAGATTAAAATCTTGAGTCTCTTATTGCAATATTATTACATATGTACTTAATAATACGTCCTTTGCATGATCAAAAAGTGACATTCAAATGGCTGAAACAAAAAATTTGAAGCTTGTTGTAGTTGAAATGATTAGGGGATGACCCCTATAAGGGGACATCTATAAATTATGCAACAGATTGTAGGGCTGCGACAGGGAGAAAAATTTTAATATTCGTAACGAGGGAGGAAGGGATAGAGATCAATTGACATTGGTACCTACTTATTATTTATATTCATTTGAAATGCTTTTTAAATATAAACTCTCTAAATTTGAATCAGTGAGATTTTGAGTGAATTTCACTGATTCACCAGAATTCACTCAATGAATCAGTAAAATTTCATGGATTCTCGATAAAAATCTCACTGATTTAAATCCTAAATTTTCACTGATTAAAATTTAGAAAATACATCAGTTTAATTTTTGTCAATTTTTGCATTTTAATAGGGCGAAATGAGGAATTCAAAATTGACCAAAGATATGTTACATAATTTATACATGGACTCATACACATAGGTGTATGAGTACATATGTGTACGTTCGCATGAAAAAGGCCCATTTTGCCGATTTTATTTTCCAAGATATTCGCATTTTTCTAAAGAAGGTTCAGATTTTCGAATTTTATATTTTTGCTGAAAAACAAACTACATAATGTCCCACGTCGAATCATGTGTTTATCATAACTTTCTCGTAATTTAAAGCACAAAACCTTATTTTTAATTTTTAAAATGCATGGGCGCTAATGGTAATCTTGAACTTTAAACTCGTTTTTCTCAAAACTAGGGTTTTGACACTTCTGACTTTGAATGCTTGTAACTTTGTGAATTTTCCATCTAAAAGGGTTTAAGTGCTCTCAAAATGTTTAAAATTTAATGAAGAATATAGTCATATAGATAAGTCCAATAGTTCCAACTTCTGTCCTTTTCATTCAGACGTACACATGTAGTCTTCTAACATTGATAGTGAAAGAAACATTTTCTTAATAATATCGAATGTGAAGTTGCATTGGATCAAGAACAGACAGACTTTGCCAATAGACATCTGTTTGATGAATGGGTTATCCTTTATACTTTATAGAATCGAACCTAATACATACGCTATTATTATTCTTGTATTAAGAATAATTTATTATCGATTCAAGTATATTTATTTTTCAATCATAAATTATACTTGATCCTTGAACGTAGAATTATAGTTCTTATGGTGAAGCAATTTTATTTATATTAGTGAATAGATCAACTATTAGCGTAAAATGCTCCATTTGTAATAAATTACAAGATTTTAACTCGTTTTTTCTTGCTATTGTTGTTCTAAATAGTGTACGACAACAACGGAATCTATTTCACGCAATATAGTCAACGCATTCAACTTTTCGATAAGCGTGATTTATATTCGACAATTTTGATTACCGATTCCAAACTCTTTTTCTAGCACGTACCGCCATCTTTCAACTTAAACAGAAACTACTTCTGACGCGTCAATAAAGTCAATTCCTCTTTTACAAACCATTTTGCTCAAATGAGAAATTTACCGAGAAGACTAGAGGTAATATTTCTGAAAAATACAGTGCTATTATTACCGAAACAATACACAGCTAATATTACCGAAAATACTGGACCATATCCCGGCCACAACTTTAAAGAAGAAGAAGATATTTCTGATAGTGTACTGCCCTATAATATTTACTAACATTGTTATCCTGGAAATCAAGGAAAATATTTTCGAAAATTATCGTAAATATTTTTAGAATTTAGTACGAATGTAACTAGAATTTTCTCAGAATATTCTTAAAAATAAAAACAAATCTTAAATCTTCTCTAAAATTATTGGGAATGTTACTGAAAAATACTATATGGCGAATATTATGCAGAGAATTTGTAAGAATTGCAGAGAATATGACGTCATAAATGCTCAAATTCCTTGCGGATGTTAACTTAACCTCAAAATCTGAATCTTTTCACCGGAAGTCAGATTTGTGCAAAAACTATTAAATAAATGCATGTTCTACTTTTTTTATATTGAGCATAACTATACGATGGAATAAATTTGATTGAAGCTTAAAGAATCTCATTAATCAATCAAAAGCTAGTTATTTTACGGCTTTACCAAAGTTTGTTAAGATCGGATCAATAAAAAACAAAACAAAAATTGATATTGCTTAAAAATACTTTTATTCTAACTATTTTAATTGTTGGGATTCTTACTTGTTTATTGAATTCATTATAAACATTGAAAATACTTGCATTATTTCAAATCGCAAATGTTGTTTAAACTAGCCTTGATTACTAAGCAGACAATATAAACATATACATAATTAATATTCATTGATAAAGAAAATCTCTATCAGATCGTCTGAACATTTCGTTGATCTCGCTGGGTCAGGAGCGTATTAAGAGATGGCCCTTGGAAGGCATGGAGTTAATGACCGCCTATTCCTCTTTTTAGAGAGTTAATGTTTTATTTGCTTTATTCCTAATGTTTAATGTTTTGGTTAAAAGTATATAGTGAATGTCATCAGACAAAATATATCTTAAATCAATGGGTTGCTGTTTAAAGCACGCCTGACAAAGATATTGTCTGATATTTGAAAATTTCCAAAAGCGTAAATTTCCCGGTAAACCAAGGTAAACTAACCAGCACTGAAATTCTCGAGAATTAAAGAATTCTCTATATTCTCTATCTCCAGGGGAAGTAGGGAGGGCTCGGGTTTGAAAGAGCACGTTCGTGCTCCGTCTATCGAGTGTGTTCTGTACGAGCGGTGGGCAATTGACAGAATGCAGAACATGATAGGTAAAAATCGCTTGAAACGCGTGTAATTGGGGCGTGTTCTGGACGACAATTGTCAGTGTATTTTTAGGGTAGAGAATTTGGTATTGAATAGCAATGTTGGAGTAAATCAGTGCGTGCCGGCCCTTGATGAAAGCTCAGTGTTGTTGAGAGCTCAGCTAGGCGGCCATTTTTACCTCACGATGCGGCAACCGTGCGTGTCC
Source organism: Ganaspis brasiliensis (assembly GCA_037103525.1). Lineage (NCBI taxonomy): Eukaryota > Metazoa > Arthropoda > Insecta > Hymenoptera > Figitidae > Ganaspis > Ganaspis brasiliensis. The sequence goes on along the minus strand of JAZKLR010000009.1, from coordinate 3,626,288 downwards.
ATTCGATCCGCCATTCCAAACAATCTACGGTGTACGGTGCCCTCGGGTGCATCTGGCTCGTCGTGGTAACCACTGGATCGACCTGGGTGCATCTTGTGCGATCGACCGCGATGAGAAGAGGTCGGTCGAGGTCGCGTCAAGATGAAGCCTCGAGATCGGTGAATCTCATTGACGAGTGCGTGCGTGCGTTTTTTTTACGTGCGTACGTGCAGTGTGCGGTTTTATAGTCATAATAATAGCAGCAATTAGTAGTCGTCAATCTCATGGGAGAGAAGGAGGCACAAGATCTAGGTCCAAAAGTGTTGTTTGGTAGGGAATCGAGTGCAGTTTAATTAGGAATCGAGTCCAATTTAATAAGGAATAAAAGTGCAGTGGAAATAGAGTGATAGTGTGTGAAAATAGAGCAGGATCTAGTGAAATTTGTTGCCTGCGGACACGGGCAGTGCGATTGGATCGATGTGTTGGCGAGTAGTGCATTCTTGCGGAGTGAGGTGCTGATTTGATATCAAAAAAGGATCAGTGTATATATCGTGAAAGGATCATACGGGGCCATAACTGCTCCTGTGTTCCCCTATAGTGATAATGAGAGAGATGTGCGAACTTGACTCTGCTTGAGGGTGCAACGGCAGTCAGTTGATAGCCGCCTCCTCTCGCCTCTTTCGGAGCCGTTTAGCTCCTCTTTTTATTTCGACTGCTAGCGTTTACAAATCAAAGGATGGAGATCGAGGCAAAGCAGAGAAATCAACGAAATCGGCGACGCGAGCGAGCCCAGCGTATGCTGGCGCAAAGGGAAAGCCTGGCCAGCGCGAAACAGCAGCAACAACAGCAACAGCAGCAGAGGCAACGACCCGACGAGGAGGACAGCCACAGTGGCGAGGACGAGGACCCCGCTGGCCTCGGTTTAGGACTCTCCAGGGGTAGTCGTCCACGGGACAATCATCCGAGACCTCCCAGGCCTCCGCGGCCGCCGAGGCCACGCAAAAAGTCCTCCCTACAAGGTGCCTCGCAGAAGGAACCTCCTTTCGAAGAGGACATTATCGACGGTTTCGCCATCCTCGCCTTCCGCACCTACGAGGAACTCGAGGTGAGTGCCCTTCGTCCTCCCAGTCTTCTCTGTGTTCTCTTTCTTTCTTTCTCTTTCTATCTATCTCTCTCTCTCTCTCTTGCTCTCCCTCGTTTTTTTTTCTTTTCTTTTTTCACCTTCCTTCCTTCCTTTTCTTTTCACCGTCGGTACGCGACCTTACACTTACGGTTGTTGCGCCACCCAACACAGAGCCAAATCCCCTTGGATTTTTACTGATCTCTCTTTGGGGAGTGGGAGAGAATTTTCCGATTGAGCGAATCTCCGACGAGAAAGGGCGATTCGCTTATCGAGCACCGAGGTTTTATACTTCCAGGAGGGAGTCTGTGGAAGGAATTTACAAGCACGATTTTGGAACTGGTATTGATTCGGACAGAGTTGAATTATCGTGATTGCATTTCAACCATTCAACCATTTACTAAAATAAAAAGAATTTCTCTCGAAAAGTGTTAGCAAAAGTCCAATGAACAAGCCATTAATTGTCAATTGAGAGTTTATAAACTTGACACGAATGAAATTGAAACAATAAACAAAAGAAAGATAAGATCTTATCGCACATAACATTATTGGAGCCGATCGAAATCGCGTCACACATGTTTATTGTGAAACAAAGCAAATAAAACTGACACGTTTATGTATAAACAGATAATGAATTAATTATTTGGAAACGCAGTTTATGGATTTAATAGTGGTATAGTTACACCTATCCAACTGAATTCCTGTATTCTCAAGATTTAAAGATCCAAAATTAATGGAAAACGCATAATCGCGTGTTTTAGAATTGTAAACAACATTTTATGAGAGGATAATAGAACTAACAATATTTGAAATTTTTGAAGCTTACATGCAAAATATATCCAATTTTTAACCTTCGAAGAACCAAAAATCTACACTCCTTTATTCACCAATTTGATTCCTTATGCACAAAAAGTTTCAAGTCTGAAAATGTTTTTTGAAAATTAACAGCTTTCTGAATATTGAGCACACTAGTTTTCATACTCAAATTTTGAAAAGATTGCTAACACATTACTCAAAGTTTGTAAGAAGATGAATTCAAATTGTTCATTTAATCATTTATTAGTTCCAATACTTTATCCACATTCCACATGTACGGATGTTTCTTCTCCAATCGATTTAATAAAAATATGTAAAAATTCAAGTTAATGCCATGTCCCGGAAGTGAAATTTTTCAAAGTAAATTTGTATTAGAAAATATGACTTCTGGAACATGCCCGTAAGCTATACAAGAAAAAAAAAGTTTGTTAAATTTTCATTGGCAGTTCTTTTTATTTTTGAACGGAATAATGTTTGGCAAATATTGAATGTACTCTTTTACGATTTTTCATTGGCTTCATTAAAGTATGCTGAAAAGTTCTAGAAAATTTAACTGACTAATTTAAATTTTCTACAACTGCTTAGTATATTTTAATAAAGTGAATGAAAAATCATAGAACTGCACAGTAAACATATATCAATCATTATCTCAACCATAAAAACAAGAACAGACAATGAAAACTTAATCAATTCATGTTTTTTATGTATAAAATTTCAATGTTTCACAGAAAACATAAATTAAAACATAAATTGAAGAAGTCTGTTGGACTAAACAAAATGTAATGTGTAATTAAATACAATTTCTAGACTAAATAAAATGTATGTGTGCATCTAAACAAAGTCTGTGTTGTCATTAAACATACGATTAATATTTACAAACTTTGTCTATTGTTGTTAGCCACTGCGTGAGCACTTTCTGATTAAACAACAAAATTCATGGAAATTAAAGATACCTTCAACTCACCAATATTCTGCCTTTTGGTAAAGAAACTTGGCAACATCATTGTATGCAATAACAAAAAGTGAATCCTTTGCTGGTCAAAAGCATTTTCAAGAAAAATTGGAGACACTGAAAAAATTATGAAATCATTGAAATCAATTAATAAATCATAATTTATCATATTTACCACATTATCCTGCTTTAATAAAGTTGGGAACATCATTAGAGTTGGTTAATGCGATGAAATGATCAGAGTTTTCATGCTTCTGAGAAATCAAATTTTATACCATACAAAAAAGAGAAGAAAAGTACCAGGATCTGAGTATGAGTCCCATGTATTTCTATGTATATTTTCGTCTATTGGAGAGTGAACTTGACTAAATACTTCAAATTTTCCCAGAAATTTTGGTGTTAAACTGTTACGTATCTAGGATCAATGAAAATCTTGAATCATGACACTTAGAATCCTTTTTCAAAAATTGAAAAAACACTCTAAAAACAAGTGTCTCGAAAGTGTCTTAAATTAAGACATTTAGAAGACAGCAGTTTTTGCAGTCAAGTCATTTTTTAAATGAAATATCATATCTTCGTTAAAAATCATTATAGAACAATTTTTAAAAAATAATTTAAAGGTCATTATTGAAGCCTTCTATTGAGCCTAAAATACATATCAATATGTAGTCAAGTTCAATTTCTAATAAAGGAAAAGTACCATTTTAGTGATATGTAGGAATAGGTCTCATACTCAGATCCGGATAATTTTCTTTTTTTCTGTAGCTGTGTTATTCTGGCATGATTCAACTAATTTTCAAGATTTTTCATTATTGACTTCATTTCCCTTGTGGTAAAGGAAATACAACATCTCTGTGGCAGAAATCGATGTTAGAATGTAATCAGCCTGCATTGACCTATTTAAAGAATGTGAGAGATTCACTAGACCAGAAAATATCTCAAATATCACCACCATCCATTTCTGACAATTTGAAATTAAATATACTAATTACATAAGAACAATCAAGTGTATTATTATAAGTTTATTACAGTCAATCATTGCAAAGGGATCAACTAAATTTCTTTCAAATTTAATCTAAAAAGCAAGAAAGAATCCAGTACCTGAATATGTTTTTTCTTATTGAAAATATCAACGTCTAAAACAGAGATTATATTTCATCTCTGTGGAAAATCAAAAATAAATCTAGAAAAGGAAAAAGAATAGAACATAAAAGATGATATTACAGAAAGCAAAAAGATTCAGGAGAAACTTTTCTTGAAGCTTAGAAGGCGAAATTTTTACTTTTGGATAACATATTTTTATTAAATTTGAAATTACTTTATTAATAAGAAAAGGAAAATTAAAATCTTTTTGGATTTTGATAACGTTGAAACTAATGAAATGTATCTTAATTTGAAATGTTGACAATAGATATCAATTCTTTTATGAACTCTCAAATTCAAATAAAACCTCTAATGTACCAAATAATTAATTGCATCTTCGTGAGAATTAAATTAACTTTTTGTAGTATCTATTACTAAACTAATTTATGCAGATTGATTCAAAATTTACAGTGAAATAAGTATTGGGGTGTTCGATTTATTTATTTCCCAAGTAAAAATTGTATTTAAACTTTATTTTCCTCAAAATTCATAGATGCTTGCGCAGTATTATCCAAGATACATACCTATGCTCATTTTAGCACTTGCTTAGTTGTATTAAAAATTATCTTAAGAACTTTTTGTTTCGTTGTTGATATAGCATTGAACTGATTTGAATTTAAAAATATTCCCACATAACAGCAAGATTTATAAACTTTCTTTTCCAGTCTGTAAATGTGCTCATTCTGGAATATTTAAGAGAAAGGAATTTGTTATGAAACCAAAGTTGTTCTAAAAATGCGTATAAACATTGTAAGGAACAAGGAAGATGGATTAGAATGAGTAAAGAAAATTGAAATTTTTCATTACAAGATTAATCAGATTGGAGAAACTGGATTGAAGATACCTTCCATGTTGTATTTTATGAATAACATTTTTTAAATTGTCCATACAGTAGGCAACTTTAAAGCTTCAGATAATCTTGTAAAGCTATGTCACCAAGCCGATATCAATAGAATATTATCATATAGATAATTTTAAAGTTTAGATAGTGTCACAAAACAGATAGCATTTAGAGTTTATAAATTAATAAAATATAAAAGATGAATAAAAATAATAATGTCACAATTAAAGCGACTTAAAGAAAATATGAAAAATGCAGTAAAAATGAAATATACTTTATGAATATTTAAAAACTAATGATTTGCGGCGTAAACAACTATTGTTGATTAACCTTACTTCTATAATTTTTATTTCTCGGACGTTATACAGTTTTTTATCGTCATACAAAGAATGAAAAACTACAAATGGGAAAGGAAGAAAGAAAGAAACAAGACCATTGGGAAGAAACAAAAGGAGAAAAGAGTTTGAAAAAGCAAAATTTCAGTCTTCCGCTCCTTTTGGTAATGTAATAAAAGAAATGCGGAAGTTTGCACTGTAATCATAAAGAGGGCACATTAAAACATGCTTAAAAAGCAGTATAACACATGCTATCACTGTAGAAACCACTCGGAGCATGAAACAGGATACTATATAACTTCATGGCACGTATGTTTATGTATACAAGAAAGAAGTATGTAAACTTGTGTCAGAGTTCATTAACGACAATATGTAATTTCAAATGGAAAATCTAAACTCGAGAAGCAAAGTATATAAAAACATTTGTGATTACTTTTCATTTACTTTGAAGACTGGTTTCAAAAGTTACACCTAACATATTCAGAAAAAACACAGCAAATATATGTAAAGCTGAAAAACAGCTCAATTACATGTCTTAAATGCAACAATGTCTAGAAATAATTTCTAAGCTTTGCTTTGAATAAAACAACATTTTTTTAAACATGAAATAATTATATAAATGTTCAATTTTAAAAAAAACTATATTGCAAAAAGTTTTAAACGGAAAATTATTATTCATGAAAATGGATAATGCATTGCTTAAAGAAGTAAATAATTACTATTTAATAAAATGTCAAAATAAATGGTCTTTAATATACAATTCAATTTAAACAATTTACTATGAAATGTAAACTGGAATAACTTTCTACTTAACTTTTTTTAAATTTTAGAAAGATCGCAGAATTTTGAGGAATTCTAATAAAAGTGCATTAACCGAAAAGTTGTTTCAGCGACTAATTCAATTTCACTGGGAGTTCATTGATGAATGTACTGATTCTTTTTGGCATTTTTCCTCTCTGATTAATCATCATTCTCATTATTTACACTTGTTTCCTCTCATGAAACCAAAGTAATCGTGAAAATTGTTTTTTCCATCGAATGTCAGTTTTGAGTGAGTGAAAATATTTATCTATCTATAGAAAAACATTCCTCGAATAAACAGTGCAATATATCACCAAAATAATTTTTATTTCGACTTAAATTAAATCAGAATTCATCAATCTATTTAATGTCAGCTTATAATTGTTTCTATTAAAAAAAAAAAAACTCAAAGTACAAATAAAAAGGGTAATTAATTTTCAAATTACGTTTTTATGTCGACGTGTTTTTTACGTAACATGTATATAATTACGTTTTTTTTTTTAATAAATCTGTGGTTGTACTATCAACTTTGTTGTGTTCTTAAGCTATTAAATTCTTTATGCTTAATAAATAATCAAATAAGTTAATTATATATGAAGTGCAGTTGCAAAGTGAATGTAATTTATTTGTAAGTTGAGTTTAATAGAAATAAATTATCTTCGATTAAGTACCTAACTCGTATTTTTATTAGATTTTGATAGGAAGTGAACCGAATCGATTTCTTCTTTCGTTATCGTCGAGTTTGCATTACACATCTTTAAAAAAAATCAAGTTCTTTTCCTAATTATCTAAATCCAAAATCTTTGTAATAATTTCATTCTGGAAGTTTAGTTACTTTAGTATTTTTATCTTGATTTTTTGTTTCCTTCAAAATGAATTTACTCTTTTTGTATCGTGTTCATAAATTATTTACAACTTGAAAAATATAAGTATATTGTATGTATTTATATATTATTAGATAAATAAAATAGCAATTACCGAGAAAGATTAGTTAAATTGTTATATTATATACATTTGAAAGAACACAAAATAATCTAATTATAATCATTTTCAATTTCATATATCTATGTTTTCAACATTAAATGCTTTTTAAAAAGTAAAATAATTTTAATAAGTTATTCTAAGTATTTCTCAAAATTAATCATTATAATAATTTGTTTCTCACAATAATCTACATGTTTAATTCATTAAATTCAACTTATTATAATCATAAATCTAAGCTTTATATAGACTTGCAGTTATAATTTTAAAGACATACATTTTAAATTTAAAGTAAAATTTGAAGAAAAAAAATGTAATTTTGAAATTAAGATAAATGCTTAATGTCAATTTTTTTATTTCGGTAAATCAGACTTTCAGTTTAGAGTCTTAACCTTGGCACCATCCAACAAATATTCTTTTAATTCACAGTTCTTAAATAGGGAACCGACACAATTAATAGGGTTCTCCATAAAATTAAAGGGAACATTACATTTTTTAAACATTTGGCACATTTAAATGGAGTTGTAGAAGTAATACTTTTTTTCTTATGCAAACAACCAAATCAGAAAAAATTAAGTTTTTTGCTGTCTCAATCAAAGTTTTGTTGAAACATTCAATGTTTTTTTTCCTACAACTATAATCCTATTTTGTTGTTACTATATCAGCTAAACAGTTTCTTATTTTAACTGAATGGTTTTCACAATATAAAGTTTTGTTGCAGTAATATTGAATTCAAATTTTGTATTACATAAAAAAAATCTAAAAGCATTCAACACCTTTTTATAAATATATAAATTTTTTCTTTCATTGAAGTATTTCTATATTTAAATAATAATAAATCAGATAATTTGTCTTTCTAAGTAACATCTGTGTTTTCTTATAAGTGTACCTGAGACTAGATACAAAATCAACTGCTTATAAAATCAAATAAAAAGAGAATTTGCCGTCTGAAGTTATACCGGTTTCCATATCAGAATTCTGCCCTTAAAAGACTGGGAACGAGTCTTACATTCTTAATGAAGCCAAACACATTTTTTGCCAGGGGAATGTTGTTTCTTGCAAGTATAACTTATACGTTTGTCATTTTGATAGCAATTACACGTAAGACTGGTTTCGGCAGGTGAATCGATTGTCTTCCAATCGATAACCATTACGAAAGGAGAATTCAACTGCTTTTAAAGAAATTGACAGAAAAACAGTGAAACGATTGCCACTAGAAACTTTATCAAATTCGTTCCATATAAAATTGCCCTTTTTACTGTTAAACAGTGTAATATAAAGAGTAGAAAAAAGAATAACCACTTGAACTGTAATTTAGAAATTAATGTTTAATAATAAAACAAAAATTTTTTTTTCTCCGATCTTCAATTTTCAAACTTTTTTATCATTTTATTCAATTACATTAATTCTGTAGCAGACATTCTCTCTTATTTTGATGAAATTTTTTTTCGACAGCTCTAACGTGATGTTTAAAACAATAGTGAGACATAAGCTAAACAAAAAGTAGTTTTCGAGATAGAGAAAGTTAGACTCTTCTTTTGCCTCGATAAAAAGAGGAAGGAGTAGCTACTCTCCAAGTTTCAAGTATTTGTTGAAAACTAACTCGTCCAGTTTACTTACCTCTCGTTGCGATAACGAGTTTCTGTTTTAGTGAAGGCTCTACAATTTTTTGAGTGGGTTATATCACTTGAAATTGAAATGAAGAAACAAATTTATTTTCCTTACTTTTTTTTTTAAATAAGAATCCTCTTTTTATTATCTCAAACAATAGTTCGTGAGTAATATATTGCTTGTTAGCGAAAAATTGTTTCAATATTATGACAATAATTGATTCGTGTGCTTATGAAGAAAAGCGGAATAGAGTTGTTAAGTGTAATTATCGACGATTTCGTTGAAAGTATACTGATTCAATATTTAAAATAAACTTAACTGTTTAATCGGGAAAATCAATAGATTAATTTAATTAGTGAGATATTGATTATATCAACTGGTACAAATTACGCGTTCATTCAACAATTTATAATCACATTTAATCAATTCGATCTGTTGAACAATGGAAAATAAAGAGTTGATGAATAATTACCTCACTGCTCTGAGAACGTTTATGTGATAGAAGTAATTTATGCCCACTTTCACTTGTGCTCGTTCAGAGATTCAATAAACAATTTTAAAAAACGTTATTTATCATTATTGGACATGGTTTTTTGCAAAAATAATCGGTTTGTTAAACTGTCGAATAATTTATGACTATATATATAAATTAGAGCCATAATTTTTGGATTTTAATTTTCAAATTTCAGTTCCGTTAGATGAAATTTCAATGTTTTAAAATAGGGATGCCTTTCAAAAAGGAGAGTTTGGATTAAAAGATTGATTGACATATTCTGATTATATAATCTTTTATGCATTACTTATTACACTATTATTAATTATTAGCATTTTTATTTGTTGATGATCTAACTTCCTGATTGACTTTTGATTACTATTCGAAACAAAACAAATTTTAGCAATAACCTTGATAACTTGAAGGCAGCTATTATTACCTGTGTAACAATCAGAGTCTAAACAAACAATTATCGTTTTATGGTTCATTATAAAAAGAAAAAGTAAGAAGGTCGTAATTTCCACTGATAACGGTAGGCTAATGAGTTTACTAAAGCTTTTAACACTTGTTTAACGTTTTTTTAATGTCTTAATGTATACAAGACAAACTTTTTGTAGAACTTGAATATTGTTGAATCAATCAAAATGTTCGCTATATCCTTTATTAGGAATGAGTTTGTAATTATAAAAATATATAAATAAAAATACATATTATAACAAAAATAATTATATATCTGTTCAAGCGAGCTAATTAAAGTGATTTATTGTTCAATTATCAAAAATTTATGTCTGTAAGGTTGTAAGCACATTTTGAAACACACTTTTTTATTAAAAAAAAAAGAGGGCATAATTTGTGTCACTATTGAATTTGATATCCTGTTGACCTGTTATTAAGAGCGCTTTATTATTTTTTTTCAACGACTTGTTGGACATATAGAAAGGGTTGAGTGATAAGGTTCAAAGTCAATGACCACTCATTCTTTAAAAAGTTGCCGACCCTTTTTAGGAGAGAATACGTGAAAGTTTGACCAACTGGGTGATGTTTTCGTCTCAACATTCTTTCGTGGACTGTACTACTACCACTGTGCAATGATTTAGTGTTGGTGAGATTATATTCGTCAAAATAAAGACCCTCGAAATCCAGGCGACCGATGTGAAACCTTTTCCACGCTTTTTCTCGAGAGGCATCTTTTGTGTTGAACTCCACCCCTGCCACAGAATTACCTGATTGTCGTTGTGTTGATCTTACCCGATATCCCAGTAGGAACGTAAACCTAAACCGCATTTTGCTAGCTCTAAGTTTATAGCACCTCTTTAACTAACGTTCAAAAGATCCCGTCATGCAGAATAATTTAAACCAGTTGTTCCGAACGAAGAAAAGTTCTATTGATGGTCTTTACTAATTAGAAGATTGATTTAAAACATCTACTCTACAAGGTTTGGAGTTGAACCTAGTTGAACTTTGTAGCTATATAATCAATTAATGATAAAAATTGTTTGATTCATTGCTGCAAAATATACTGGATTATTTGAATGTTCCAATGAACATTTTTATTGAAAAAATTGCTTGATGATATTAAGCATACGACGAGCATACGATTATCATATGGTCGAGCATAAATATAATCATCATATATAATAGTTGAAGTATACAGAATCATAAGTTATGGTAAATATTACGAACATGGGTAATTGGGTATACTGAAAATATTACAAGAAAATATTTCTTGTAGAACAGCTAAACGATTCGCCAACTTTTTATTGTCCAAAAGTTCGACTGGTTTGTCCGAGTTCAGTTTTCAATCGCTCTTAATATCGTGTTATCTTATGAAATAACAGTTTCCAATTTCTAATCGAATTATTACTAATCTATAATACGTTAATTGCTTTTCCCAACTTCTCAACAATCCGTATATAAACATTCCTTTTGTACAATTGTCATCAAAATGATGTTAGAGGAGGTAATGTATTGTCAAAAGTGGTTCTTGATGCACGACAATTTTTCCAATACTGTTATATGAAAGTTTCGATGTCCATTAGCGTAAATTTGTATTAATTTCTTACCCGAGAGTGGGGTGGGTCGATCGATAAAACAAATTATGTATATACTTAGCTCTCTCTTGTCTTCTCTCCTAACTGTTGTACAACCTTTCCTCTTCTTCCTCTTGCCTTCTCTAATACCCCCTTCTTTATCGAGCAGTTGCGAGCTTCATTATACACAGAAGATCAAATCCTGCTACTGTACATGTTGTAATCTGTCTAATCTTCATGCCAACACATAGTCGAACAAACTTTATCGATAGATAGCTGAATCACTTTTTTACGACTGGTTCCCAGTTTGAATACCTGATCGGTCACCTGATATCAAAAAGACACATGCGTAAAAAAGTCTTTAATATTATAAATATATACAAATACTTAAAATCACATAATATGTCTATTTAATATTATGAAAATATTTGTTTGAAGAATTATGAAGAGAGGAGCGGAACTTTTCGCAAAATAGTTCCCCAAGAATTTTTCCTTGAATTTTCAATGGATTATATATTACGAGTTGCGCAGGATTAGGATCGCGATCCGGGAGACGAAAGCAAGATATTGAATCTCTGTCGAGTTTCTCGAAATTGATATTGAAACGTTGAATAACATGAAAGCAAAAGAGAAGCGCGAGAGATATACACCTGCATGAAAGATTGACCCAGTTTTCTTTTACGAGTCTCCGATACAATGTTTTGTGGTTGCATTCTCGACTACAGGATATTCTGATAAATAATCCGTTTACAACTTATCGGCATTGGTCTGCTCTTTTATGATACTAAAATGAAGCTCAACTATTACTCGATATCATTTATACTAAAAAAAGAAAAAGATAATATCGTTTTTGTCTATAGACTTATCCTTTTGTCATTTCGTGTTTGAAATTGTAAGACAGCAACAGTTACGGATTCTTGGAATTTTAATGGTTGTTGCCTGTTACAATTTATTGGAGAAGTACCTAATTGACCTTAAATTATACAGGAAAAAAATAGTTATAAATAATTCTCAAGAAAATTTTCTCGTTAAACATGAATTCTATGAGTAAGTCAAAAATTTTTCAACATGTTTTTGAAAAAATGAGGTTCAAACTCTTAAATACCATGTGGCCACTTTTGGGAAGGGAGTCTAGAAATGTCCGCTATTCAATGTATTTATATGTTCACGATGGGGGGAGGGGGGTAAGAATCTGTGAAAAGTTGTGCGTGTGGTATATGAACGGCCCTTAAAGTGCAGTTTGTAATGCGTTGGTAAAGATCAATCTCATACACTGAAAAATCAATCATGTTTTAAATAAGTTTTAGAAAAGTTAAAAAAACAATAAATTAGGGTCTAAGAGAATTATCAGAATCAAAATAGTTTTTAAAAGATTTATAAAATTTTTGTTTAAATTGTGCTTGAAAAATTTTTAAATTTATGGTATATACTAAAGACTTTTCTTTGGGACATTAGGATAATATAAGTTGTTAATGCGAATATGATTATGTTAAATCTTGTGACGATATAATATAATTGCGATGCAGAGACAAAGTGAAGAGCTTCAAATATCCTTGATTATTAAACTACAAATCACATAAATAAACGTAATGGTTTCATAATAGGCAGCCAATACAACATTGTTTCGGAACTTAGACTATTATAACTTCTGAGCTATTGTAATTAACAATTCCAAGATTATTTCATTTATAACAGTTTTTTAATTAGGAGTTTCATTGCATTTTAAATATCCTAAAATTTACTAAAATTCAAATGTTGCGTTTTCAAGACTTATCTATTTGAAGTATTATTTCTTTGATTTGTTAATTATTGAACAATAGTGGTTGGTATAAGAAAATATTAAAAATCTTAATTAATCGATCAATTTTAATCTCAAATTTTAGATTAAAAATATGCAATTATTCAGATAATTTAAAAGTGGCTAAATTGAAATTTGAAACGCATTCTTCAAGAAAGCAGTAACTTAACAAGCAATTTAAGGTGTATCAAAATTATAAGAAAAATGTTTAGGAAAATTGAAGACTTTCGCTTGATTTTCGTTAAGATTTCCTTTGTAATCAAAAAGAGGAAATGGCGAGAAGAGGTTCTTAACGCGCAGCGACCTCGTGAGAAAAGTAGTTTATGCTGACATAATACGCGTTCACTCCGGGTATCATGTGCGATTTGTCGTGAGGGATGTATGTATATTGTATATCTTGCTCCTCGTACATTACATTCGTGAAGAACGACAGTACCCACACAGAAGGAAGAATGAGCTGCTGGTTCTGACTGCTCGATGAACATGCTTACATGCGTGAACAGACGACTATGGAGAAGGAGTGTTGTTAAGTAAAAGGGAGATGGATAGAGTAAACTTGGCAACACCGCATGTGCGAGTTTAGTAGCCGCAAAGTCGGGACAAGATCGGCCGAAAGGTTTTCGCTGGTGGGTGTCTCTTTTTCTCACCCTTTTTCTATCTTTCTCTCTTTCTCTTTTCCTCTCCGTGTCAGTGGCGTAACCAGAAAGACTAACGGAGCTTAAACCTCCCCTGAGCTTTTGACAACATTATCACCGCAACAGTCTTTCTGTTATAAATTCTTCCGTAAGATTATACAAAATAAATTTCTAAAGCTTGACTCTTAACTTCACATTAAGGAAGAATACTAAAGATTAGGAAATAATTAAGTAAAAGATTTGCCTTAAGAACAAAGATTTACCCTATTGTTTTATTGTGAACAATGAATTGTTACTATTATTATAATAGTATGTATAAATTGTTAGAAAGTGTACTACACCATTTATTATATTTAATCAGGATGATAAATGAAATGAATGCCATTGTTTTTCCCAAAATTTAATTGTCAGAATGTTCAATTTTCAAAACTTTTATTTGGTAGTACATTTAACATCTCTAATACTAAACTGCTGTAATTTGCCATAAATGAACTCATATTTAACATAAATTTCTTCTCACAGAATATCTATTTAACCAACTCCTTATTTAAAAGAACATTAATTTCGCTGAATGTTAATTCAACAGAATTATCATTTAACAGAATGTTAATTTGGCCGAATTTTTAAATAACAGAATGTCTATTTGGCCGAATTTTGATTTACGCAAAATCAAATTTGATAGAATCCTTAAAACGTCCAACTTCCATTTGCAGTGTCGGACAAAGGTAATTCGACTTTTTAAGGATTCCATCAAATATGATTTCGTGTAAATCAAAATTGGGACAAAGGAAAATTCGGCCAAATAGACATCCTGTTTGTTACAAATTTGCTAAATTAACATTCTGTTAATTGATAATTCTGCTGAATTAACATTCGGTGAAATTAATGTTCTTTTAAACAAGGAGTAAGTTAAATAGAAATTCCGCGAAAAGAAATTTATATGTCAAGTATAAGTTCAGTGACTTGAAAATTCTAGTTAGTGAAAATTTGGATTAACATACATTTGATTAAAAACTAGTTATATAAAATAAACATTCGACTTCATGAAAATATGTACTGTTTAATGAAATTCTGCCAATTGAAAGTTCGAACTAATCGGAAGTAGAACATATAGTCATGCGTCTCGTTGAGCAAATGTGATTCTGCTGGTTTAGTATTTTGGGGTGTTAAATGTTCAGGCAAATGTAAAATAATTGTAGATTTAAATGTTCTGACGAATGTAAGTTCGGGGACTTCAATGTTCTGCCAACAGCAAGTTCTGAGTCATAAAAATCCTGACAAATACATTATTTAGGAGAGTTAAAATTTTTAACAACTGCTAGTTCGTGGATTTAAATATTCGTATAAATGCAAATTAGAGGATTGGAATATTTTGACAAATGCAATTTGTGAGAGTTAAAAATTCTGACAAATGCAAGTTTGAAAATCGAAAGTTGAATATTCTGGCAATTAAATTTCGGGCTATTGCAAATTCTGTCAATCGCATTTTGAAGAAAATAATGTCGACCACGCTTTCGAAGATTTGTGAGTTTTCTACAACTGTTCAGTCATCATATTTGAATAAAGTAAATGAAAAATTGCCGAAATTTGAAAACATTATCCAACCAAAAGTGAAAAATGTCAATAAGAATTTTAGTATCTACCTATCTCTGAAAATTGATATTTAACTACTATTTCTGTAACGACTTTTTAATCACACCATTGTACTTTTGTCTCGACTTTTGTAAAGCTTACAAATTAACATCTTGATATTCTTAATTCTCAACCCCTATTTTAATCATTTAATTCTGTAAATTTTAATTAATCAACAAATTAGTAATTTCTTAATCAAACCAATCAATCTTTATAATGTGTTTTTGCAGACATTTTTGGAGAAAGGTACACAAAAAATAACATACATAAATCGCTTTTTCTTGAAGCCTGCGCCTTGTCGGTGCCTACATGTATTTTAATAAAATTGATCACTTATTCGTTTTTAAAGTTTCCTACATTTCTTAACATCTTTAACATCAGTTGCATCAGCACTAATTTATTACTTGTAATTTGTTTCTCTTTTCATGTTACAGAAATGAAATTTGCTTTTCTGAATACCTTTCTCTTAGAATTTTAATTTGTATACCTCGAATGCACCCCCCCTCCACTGGTATATAAAAGGTGTTTAAGTTTATCGATTTTATGATATCACGAATACCGTTAAAATAGTCGAAGGTTGTTCACTTTGGCGGTTTCAAGAATCTTCACTCGTTTCTCGTTAAATATCTAACTATTTATTATAAGAAGTGCCTATTCAGTTACACTATACACTGTACAGATACATTTTTTTCTCTTTAGCTAAAATACATCTAAGTTTATCTTTCCCTAGATTCGTTATCTTGCTTTCTCAATTGCATTTTCTCGTTACGCCATAGCTCGTACTCTGCAATCTGAGATTGCTTCTATCTTGCGATCGCATGCAGGAATCTCCTTTGCGTAAATCTCGCTCCTCGATTCGTGCAAAGATTCACTCACGTTGTGTACGCCAAAGAAAATCTCTTGAGACGTCACACCGGTTTCCGGAGGTTTCACGAAGAAAAAGACACCAGCCTGAGAAAGGGTTGTTGCGAAGAGAACTCGGGCTCTAACAGCGTACCACCTAGTGTCTTGTTGAGTGAACTGTCGACGTGGAATTTCATCAACTAAAAACAATACTTTTTGCCTGCCCACAACCCCCGTCCCTGGACATTTTATCTAAAAATATAAAACCGCACACATTTTCAGTGATTCCCTCTTAATATTGTATTATTACTGATGTGAAAATTGAAATCAAATTTTCCTAATCATAACACACTAAGAAAAGTTTAATATTGTCAACTCACAGAAAAAACAAATGTGAAAATCTGATCTGATATGAGTCAATTTTACAATATAGTTTTTGCTTGTATTTAAAATGGTCGGGCATGTCTAACATTGTTAACTAAAATATAAAATTCTACCTTATCCCCCATATTTAATTTGTTTATAACATGACTGGTTTTCAAAATTATGAATAAAACAAAGATTCATGAAACACATTATGACCTTCTAAGACGACTCCAAAATTTTCAAATCAATATCGTTTTTGGTTTAGGCTAAAAGACGTCCAAAAAATTTAACCAATATTTTAAAATGTCGGTAATTTCCTAAATTTTTTTTAGACGTCTTTTAGCCTAAACCAAAAACGATATTGATTTGAAATTTTGGGAATCGTGTTAGAAAGTCATAAAGTGTGTCATGAATCTTTGTTTTATTCATAATTTTGAAAAACAGTCATGTTATGAACTAATTAAATATGGGGGATAAGGTAGAATTCTATATTTTAGTCAACAATGTTAGACATGCCCTTTAATGGTAAAAATTAATGTGTGTTAAAATTTTTTCCGTTTGAGGGTACAAGAACTATCTTTTTTCCTGCCCTATTGTATTTGCTTACTTTAAACTCAGACTGGAAATGACCGTTTTGTTATTATGAAAACTGGCGTATATCACAGACATTTGGATTGTAATTGATAAAACTAAAATCTTTATCTTATGTATTGGTAATAACTATATAGATAAAGCGGAGAAAATTTTTGGTTTATTGTTGTAATACAATTTTTGTTCTCTTCATTAATATTGTTGTTCAAAATTGTTTGCGATTTTTAAAATAAACTTACAGAATAACTCAAATTACTAGAAAACAAAAAAATATCAAGAAAAACTAAGTGATACTAAATTTCATTCATTTTAAATTTGACTAAATTATGAATCAGAGCTCTTTCTTGGACTCAAGGCTCTTTAAGAAGTACAAAAAATGTATCTTCAAGTCCCATATGGTCTAGTGGCTAGGATACCTGGCTTTCACCCAGGAGGCTCGGGTTCGATTCCCGGTATGGGAAATTTTTTTTTATTTTCAAAAACAATATTCAAATTTTTGTATTAATAGATTTATATATTTTTAATTTTTATTTTCTTAAGAATTTACTAATTTTGTAACAAGAAATCAATCATTGATTTAATATACATCGAATCCTCTATTTCACAATATTGATTTAAGCTTCTAGCAATCCAAACAATCAGTATGTATAAGTTTCAAGTAATTATACAGTCATCAATTTAAATTTAACAATACGTTCTTAAAAATCGATTTAATCCATGACAATAAATGCAACTGATTAAAACTAGTTTACTTGAATCAGTAACGGGATTCTTGTTATTAATAAATATATATTTTATTTTATTCAAATAAGTTTTGTCGAATTTATTATACGTATATATTTATTAAATTATTCCTATTCACCCAATTTTGTCTATTTCTTCATTTTAAAAAGCAAGAAACGATAAGACAGTATTTCATCGTGAAATTTACGGTCCGAATCTTAAAAACCATGATCATAAAATTGAACATATCTTTCTAATCGAAATTATTTATTTAATCAGCTGTGTTTTCTGTAAGACTTGCTCCAATTTCAAGATTATTGAATCATATGGCAAAGTTTTTTTTTATTAGTATCTTGTAATTTAGTAAAAGATTTGACAAGTGTTTCTATTTTTCTTATCATATTGTTAATTTTATTTAAATAACCAAAAGCTGAGCTTTCGCTCTACTACGTATGTAGGTCGTAGAGCCTTTTTAGAACAATCTTATCCAAATCAAGTGAAAACTTTTAATCAGTACTATAAAATATTCTTTTAATTTTTTGTTTTAAAAGAGAATTTAATAAAATACCCTGTTTCATGTATACATATTAAAAATTGTCGTAGCATTATAATTCTAATTTTAACACATTTTCTGTTTCTTAAAAAAGAAAAAAAAAAATTTCCTAATGTTTAATTGTCACATGTTTATCATATTTCTGACTAAACTAAATTTGTTTATTTTATAAATGGTGGTAAGGTTTTTGGCCTTTGGCATTTTTTGTAAAAAAAGTTTTAATTAAAAATTTCAGAAATTTAAAAACATTTATTTTCTAAAAACAATCGATGCATTTCGCCATGAACGTGGCTCTTATGAACTTTAAAGTGAAACAAAATTGAATTAATAATGCTTCACTGTATAATACATGTGACACTTCAAAGGTTATGTAATATATACTACATGTACTGCAACTACAGTTTTTAGTTTGTTTCGTAGTCAGAAAAAATTACAAAAATTAACGTCTATATACATATATATCACAAATTGCACAAGACATAACGTCTGTAAAACATAGAGGGTTATTATAAACATCTCGTAAACTATATGCTGAAATATTCTTAGAATGTGCAACAGTAAATTCCAGAAAACAATAACTTACCAATTTCAATTTGAACTTCACAGTTCATATCAGAATAAAAAAAACAAAAAAACTTAAAAAACCTGAACATGAAACAGTGATAGGTTGATAGCTCCATTAATGGAGCTATCAACCCTTTTATCCCTTTTTTTATTCCGAATACTTCACGTTGATATTTTAATTTTTTCTTTCTTTCTTTTGGTTTAATCGCTTTAGCTAATAAGCAACAACCAGAAGGTTGATATTTAACTACATATGTAACTGACATTGTTGTTAGTTTGACAGTTTCAGGGTAGGGTTTGAGAGATTTGCACTAAGAGTATAAAGGTTCTCAGGGATGGGTACACGTTGGTAAGACGTAATGTAACTGTAGAGAAATATAAAGAGGTGTAAATATACGTAAGTTTTAAGATTATTAACAATTGTTAATAGGTACTTAAGGTACGGCCACACCTCGGGAGGCAAGGAGCCGGCTTCCTTCCCGTAAGTTAGAGTAAGAAAGACAGAAGTACTTTTGTCCTTCTTACTCTAACTTACGGGAAGGAAGCCGGCTCCTTGCCTCCCGAGGTGTAGCCGTACCTTTAGAGTTATTTTAGAAATTCTTGCTGGAATTAAATCAAAATAAAAAAAATAGACATTTTTTCGGTGTCATATCTGAAATTCACAGTTCTGATATGAACTGTAAAGTTCAAATTGAAATTGGTAAGTTATTGTTTTCTGGAATTTACTGTTGCACACTTTAAGGGTGAGGGGGTAGTCCTATGATTGCATTTGAACGCACGTTTTGTAACTAGACTATTAGTGCAAAAGAGATGCAAATATACTGTTGTTACTTTCGCACACATGGTCTAGTTACAAAACGGATGTTAAAATGCAATCATAGGACTTCACTCTGAAATCACATGGATCCGTCAAACGTTGCGTCGTAATGAGAAAGAAAAATACGCAGATATGTTTCTATCTCTTTTTATGTCATTACGACGCAACGTTTGACGGTTCCATGTGATTTCACCCTAAGAATATTTCGGCATAATTATAGTTTATGAGATGTTTATAATAATCCTCTATGTTTTAAAGATGTTATGACTTGTGAAATTGGTAAAATATATATAGACGTTAATTTTTGTAATTTTTTCTGACTACGAAACAAACTAAAAACTAATGTGGTATGTATTACATAACCTTTGAAGTATCACAAGTATATTATAGTGAAGCATTATTAATTCAATTTTGCTTCACTTTAAAGTCCTGAAAAGCCACGTTCATGACGATATGCATCGATGGTTTTTAGAAAATAAATGTTCTTAAATTTTTGAAATTTTTAACTAAAATTTTTTTTTACAAAAAATGCCAAAGGCCACAAAGCTTACCACCATTTATAAAATAAACAAATTTAGTTTAGTCAGAAATATGATAAACATGTGACAATTTAACATTAGGAAAGTTTCTTCTTTTCTTTTTTAACAAACAGAAAATGTGTTAAAATTAGAATTATACTGCTACGACAATTATTAATATGTATGTATACATGAAACAGGGTATTTTATTTAATTCTCTTTTATCACAAAATTAAAAAAAAATATTCTATAATGCTGATTAAGAGTTTTCCTCATTTATAAAATAACGGTCTAATAAGAAAATTTTAAAATTAGTTTATTTTATGCTTTAACTAAATTTTAGTCAATGTATTTTATGTTTTTAGTTCAAAATCGTCTGTTAGCTTCAAAATAAAAAGAAACAGAATACATTTTTTGAATGAAGTAACAGGAATCAATAAAGAATGCCTGCAGATGCGAATCGGCTGTTTGGGAATGAAATGTCACTCGTTTGGCCTATAGTAGAAATTCACGACAGATTTAAGTGATGTTTAGCGTACAATGTTAATGAAAAATTAGAAGCAAAATTGCCACAAACAAAGTAGTGTCTTAGGACAGGTTTTTGTGTGCTACGAGTTGAACAGTTGGTACACGTGCGCAGGTGGAATGAATACTGACAATATAGCATGTTCTTGCCCTCGCTTAATCTACTGGTTTTTTTTCTTTTTTTTTTCTCTCTGATATACTGAGTAGTCTGTCCCGAGAGGAGAAAGAGGAAGAAGTCGAATTGGGGCGAAATACTGGGGATGAGAGAGAAAGAGAAAAAGATTCCCGACAACTTCTCCTTCCAGCTGGCCTGGCGTGGAAGAGGCCTTGTCGAGCGGCTGTTCGTTCGGTCAATGTCTTCTTCTTTTCTCTCTCTTTCTCTCTTTATTTTCATCTCTCTCTTACTCTCTCAGCTCCTGTGCTTGTAATGGCCCGCTATCATCCACAGCTCTACATAGACTACGTTTGCCAGGGTCGTGCTTAAAGAGGGAGAAGAAATGGGACGAATCTATTGATCTCAAACTTGTCTATGGATTCAAGAACATTGTCTACTTATTTTACGAGTTGGATTGAGTAGAAAAAATATTTACAGTAGTTTACAAGTTTATACTACCTATAATCGACACTTAGTATCGTTTTAAGGTGTTGACTCGTTTTTAAATCCTGAATGTTTTTACAATTTGGATTTTAAATGTCTATATCCCTCAGGTAGACATAAAAAAAACTACCTGAGAAGCTTTTTAAATTATACACTGAAAAACTGTACGATTACAATAACTGAAATTGCGGTTAACCCCTATTTAACATGATTTTCTTGTTACTTTAACCAGTATTCTGGTTAATTTTACCAGAATTTCGGTTAAAATAACCTGAAACTCCAGTAAGACCCTATTTAACATGAATTTTTGGTTATTTTAACCAGACATTTCTTTCAGTGTAATTTCACTATTCTCAAATTGTCTGAAAACTTCCAGACAGTTTTTTTTTAAGGAAACTAAACCTTAGATTCAATGGTTAATTTATTATTAGAAGATTAATATTCCTTTAAATATGAAAATAACTTAACCCAAACACAGTTTAAGCAACCAAAGAATTTAGTTTCTCATTAAAAGATTTTGATGTCATGTATGTATTGTATATTCTATTTCAAACCGTTCCACCTACAAAAGACGATCGCAAAAAGGGATGTTTTTAAATAAAATTTATTTGATGAAAATTAAATTATTTATAATATGTTATGCACTATTTTAAAAGAGAATTTAATGCTCTTTCAATTGGGCTTTATATTTTTGAAATTTCTTTTTAATTTCTTAGAGAAATTCGTATTTAAAATCTAAAACTCTTAATATCTCAAAACGCCCTTCCTCAGATTTTCTTGAAACTTATGTGAAAATAAAGATTAGATATTGTAGTTTCTAATTACTTTGGATTTATTATGAACATTTCAGAGAATTCTTGGATAAAAATGAAATAAAATGTGTTTTGAAAAATCTGACATGAACTGAAGTTAAATCCTAACTCACCATCCAACAAACATCAGAGTAAATTAGGATTTAACTTCACTTCATGTCAGATTTTTCAAAACACTTATTTTATATCGTTTTTATACAAGATTCCTCTAAACTGTTCATAATAAATCCAAAGTAACTAAAAACTGCCATATCTAAGCTTTATTTTCACAAAAGTTTCAAGAAAATCTGAGGAGGGGCGTTTTAAATTATTAAGAGTTATAGGTTTTAAATACAAATTTCTCTATAAAATTAAAAAAAAAATTCAAAAATATAAGGCCCAATTGAAAGAGCATTAACTTTTCTTTTAAAATAGTGCATAATTATAAATAATTTAATTTTCATCAAATAAATTTTATTTAAAAATATTCCTTCTTGTGATCGTCTTTTGTAGGTGGAACGGTTTAAAATAGAATAACCCATATGTACTAAAATTCATTTAAATTTAAAGAAGTCGTTTTTTTAAAATTTGTGTTCTTAATTGTTAATACCTTTTGATATAAATGTGATTTCAAAATTATAAGAAAATCTACCAACATTATGGACAAGTATTATTAAAATGGAATGTTAAGGCCATGTCTCAGAAGTGAAATTTTTCAATATCAGTCTACATTGGAAACTGTATCTCAGGGACATGGCTTTAAATATAAAGACTTTTTAATTATTATTTTCGGTGTTAAAATTTCATTATCTTCATGGTAAAAGCAATTAGATTTATGTTTTCTAAATATTATAGTTATTTTTTACTAGTAAGTAGTCAAATTCGATTACTGATTTAGTAGTTTTCTACAAATGAATGATCATTTTTTACTAATTGGAATAGAGAAAACCCATTCACTGTTTTACTATTAATTAGAGAGTAATATCCATTAAATGTACAAAGATCATAACCGGTACTTCTGCATTAATACTATAGCAATTTATGTAAAAGAAAATCCTTCTCTTAAAGTTTTTCTGTATTTCGGGTATTAATCTTTTAATTCTTTTCTTTCAACTCATTTATCACACAATGACTGGCTTATAGTTAATACATAATCGGCCATATACTGTACAACTATTGTCAAAATACTGAGAGATCAAACATTATAAAAATTTGATAAAATATAAAAAAGAGTATCATATAATACTATTAATGAAAATTTGATAAAAATTTAATCGGATTTTGTGTTATTAAGTCTAATTTTGTCATCAGTTGCAATTTTCACGCAAAGTAATCGTATTTTGGTGAACCCGTAACCTAAGATAGGCTATAATAAGAATTCCATAATAGGGATAAAAATAAGTCGCTGAAATAAGCGGCTCATGATAAGTCTTAAAGTGAAACAACTTAAATCAGGTAGCACTCCAATGATTACGGATTATATCTTAGCAGGATTTTCTCTTTATATTTTCTTATCCGAATAGGTCAAATTTTTCAAATAATAACTTTTTGTTTTAAACAGCGCATCAGTAGCAGTAATTCGAGCGATTATGTGTTCCTATTCAATAAATTCTAACGATTGATTAATTTATCAGTTTGTAGAAATCCATAAATACGATTTGCCTTTTTTTCGAGTAATTAAAAAGTCATTCAGAAAATTAGGTTTGCCAAGTTTTTCTTCATTAGTTTACCATAACTAAAACTATTTATAATCATAATTTTAATTATCTTTCTATTATTATTACTATTAAATATATCGATTTATAAAAAACCACTAAAAAATTACATTTATTTACATTCTCGTTATTAAAGGGAAAATAGAATATTTACAAAATCCTATATTTCAAATGAGTAAACTTTATTTACCCCCAAATTAATAGAAATTTTAGGTTATTTAAACTTCTCCATTTAATTTTTGTAATAATTGATTGAATTTAAAAAGGTAAACAAAGATTTATCAATTTTTTAAAAATAAAAAATAGAGTACGTACCTGTATTATTACCCCTCTTGATCCGCATTTTCCTCTCTCTTGTTCCTTTTGCTTTAGCAATACGCGGTCGCTCTTCAATATCTTCTGCCCCTACTAACCCCCACTTTAGTGTCCCCGTGGTGCAACGCGTTCTTTACCACAGTGCGAATCTCTCTCCGTCACTCGTGTAAATGTGCACCGCCATATCGCGAACAACCGGTTTGCCTGAGGTCAAAATATTCGAAATTTTGTCGATCTTGAGGTCTATTTCTGTGGAACTATATGCGTGCCGGTTGTCATTGCTTTGCAAACCTTGCGCTTTTCTGCTTCAGCCCAAATGACGAATGTTGTCAGAGGTCAGATTGATCCAAATAACGTGGGAGTTAAATCCCAGAATTCTTTTTAATTCTTCGTCTTGTTTCAAATACCAGATATCTCAACACTGCTACTGAGACTAGAACCGGTCGAGTCGAGAGTTCGTTCGATTTGCACATATTTTTTCAAGTGCCGCCATTGCTAACGCGAAAGTTATTCAGTTGTTCGTACTTTTCAACCTTTCAACCTTAAACACACGTTATTGTTGTCACTGTCAGGTCAGAGAATATGCATTGATCTATTTGGTACTCACCTTGCATCTTCAAATTCCTCTTTTATCTTTAAACATTAAAGATAATTGGAAACAGACTTTCAAAAACTGGTATCTAACGGATCAGCTGGTAATTTACTGGTCATTTACCTCACCTAACCTGATCTAAAGTATTTACATATATATGTATGTATTGTTTTTAAAGTTGGTAACAAAAAAAAACCACTAAAAATTAGATAAATTCTGATTAGTCAGATAATGTTTACTAGAAAACATCAGCCAATCAAAATGTTGGATTACGCAGTCTTTTTTTAAAGAGTTGTCATCCCTTAATTAAGGTGATTCCAGAATACGAGTGTTTTGAACATCGACGCGTTGATAGAACAATGAAAAACAATAGATCGACGCGTCGCTATCAACGCGTCGACGTTCAAAACACTCGCATTCTGGAATCACCTCTAGAATCCATCAACATCTATCAACGCGTCGACGTTCAAAACACTCGTATTCTGGAATCACCTTTAAAGTAAACAACGTTTTGGTATCACTGTATTTTGAATAAATAAATTTTATATTCAAATTCATAATTCCAATCGTGATTCCAATTCTGTATTAAGTTTGATTTTTTTTAATTTATTAATTTAAAAAAAATATATTTACATATTTTTTCCTTCTTTGTTCATTATAGAATCCTATAGAATATATTCATTATAGAACAATAGATCAATTTTCTGTGTTGTGAAATTGAAACGAAATGAACGAATCCGGAACATTGAACATTAAGGTTATGTTGTTTGTTTGTATTCTATAAAAAACTGTCAAATGTGGGTTAAAATTGTTAAAATAAATATGTTTTATGACTTAAATTACATATTTTGAATATATTCCGGTTAAACAATAAACACGTAGAATTATTGACATGTTAATCTTTACCTTGATTAAAAAAAAGGAGTGAATAGTGTTAACCTGTAATGTGTAATCTATACTTATTGCTAATTAATTCATAATTATATTGAAGTCTACCTTGCTTCCAATTATATTACGCCTTTATAATAAATTGTAAGGCACTTTTAATTATGTTGATTCATATAATTATAATGTAAAAAATATGTAAATTTCTATGAAAGAGTAAACTTTTTTTTAAGCATTTTTTAAAATAATAATTACGTAAAGAATAGCAGGAGGAGACAGAATTTTTTTATTCTTTATAAGAAAGATAGTAAAAAGACTTCGTTTCTAAGTTTTATATATTTTTATCTCTCGTTCTTTCTACTCTTCCACTCTATTATATTTTTTTCCATTTTAAAATATCTCTAAATGTCATTCTTATATTATATATTAAAATTTACTATAATTCTCATTACTTCCACATAGAGGAATTGCTATTATATTATTATTAATAATTATCATAATGTCGATGTCTAATTTGAAAATGTTTTTCTGTTTCCAGAGTGCAATAAAATTAGCTGGTAAAAATAATGTCAAGAAGCTTCATTCGCTGCTGTCAATAGTTGATGAGAAACCAAAGGTGGATATCGGACAAAATAATCGGCACAACGAGCATCACATCAAGAATCATTATAAACACAATCATTTTTCACACAATTCCATACTGCCACCGTCAACACTTAATCAGGTATTCACATTTTTTTTTATTTAAAGAATCTCAACAGATTAACATTGAAATAAAGTGAAAATAATGAAGATATTTATTTATCGAATAAATACTTAATTAAATATGTAATTTATTTTTTGAATTCTAAATAAAAATTGTATTTATTTGTAGATTAAAGTTTAAATTTATTTATGGGTATTGTAAGGCGATAATATTGCCGTGTAGGCAACTTTTTCGACAACTCGTTTTTTCGAAAAGTAAACTTGTAATAAAAAGATTCATTTATCAACATTTTAAATTTGATAAATCCAAAACTAATTTGACTTTACAAATCTATATCTATTTATTACAATTTTTCTTGCAATATAATTATCAACAATTTTATATGCAATACTTTAATATTTATTTCTTAAAAGTTATCGCAATAAATTGATGAATTTTGAATTTCTTATCCACTTTAAATTTTGAGTAAATAAACCTTTCTTTACTACAAATTTAATTTTTGATATTTCATATGCAGCTGCGATGTTTCTCCTTACAACAGCCTTAATTATTAATTCAAGAGATAATTTGGATTCTAATTAATAAACTTATATAAATAAGTAATAATGTAAATAATTTTATCGCATTAAGAAGAGATTGTTTATCAATATTTTTGTTTAATTTAGGGCCTAGATGCAGGGACAAGTGACGACAGCGGAAGAGCGTCCGAGCAGTTGCATGGTCCTGGTGCTCCTAGAGATTGCCAGGATGCCGACAGTTCCAGGGACCATCTCAGCGATGTAAGGAAAAATTTTAAAACTGGTTTTCTGAAAAAGACTTTTAAAAGTAGTGCATGCACCTCTTTTTTACTAGTGAATAATTTTGCCGATAAGCTACGATAAACTTACCGTCCTCCAATTACGAAAGATAACATTTTTCAAAAAGAATGTCAGACAATTAAGAGCGATTATAGCTACTTTTAATAGGCTTCGCATCGATAAGCTTTCAACTTCGCATATGACTTACATGAATATTTGTACATTCTGTTTACAGGCAAGTAGTCATTGCAGTTCGGGTAAAGGCTATATCGTAAGTATTCCTTTATTTTATTTTCCCCTAAGGAAACAACAACATCAATTTAATTTAAGAAATACAAACATTAATTCTAATCCGTACCTTTTTAGTGTGATAGCGAAGGAGAAGACGACAAGGGATCTGATGCTGAATCGGTACTCTTTGAATCTGCCACTCCACCGCCTCTTGCACGAAAATGTAAGAAGACATTTTCCAATTAATTTTATAGCGAATTTAAAAGTTAATAAAAACAAAATTAATTACTTTTTAAAAATTACTATAAATAACAATCTTTTTCGACATTTTTAAATTGAATCATTAAATATATTAATATTGTATAGAAATTTAAATTGATATTTAACAATATAAATAAGATAGTGAGAATCAATTTAACTTGGATAAAAGGTTCTTGATTCTAGAGTATCAAATGAAAATTATCCAATTGCAATTGAAAAAATAAACCACTAATAAAATTGATAGCTGAAGTAAAGAGATTAAACTATAAAAATTAATGTTTTTAATTTTCAAATTGACAGGTTTGTTTTCCTTTTCAGACGAGTTGCCATCTTCCTCGCCGCATGTGCTGCCGCCAGCAAACGGAGCAGGAGGTTCTCCTCCGGATACTGGCGGACAAATTTCTAATCCTGCGACTGATGCTCCAGCACCTATTCCTCCTCCTGTGCCTGCTACTGCACCTGTTCCGACGGCACCCAGTCCTCCAAGTCCAACATTACCCCCTCACATATCCCAACCACCTGTAAGTATTATTTATTGCCTTTGTATCTTTAGAACAAATACAAATCAAAACAAAGCATTTAATTTTTGAAAATATATTACTATAAAATAATTTACAAAATTAAATGCCTTGTGATGTCGAAGTTTTCTCATTTGAATGCTTTTAATTGTTAATGTTGTCGAATTTGGATTGAGCTGAAATTTCAAAGTCTCTGAAATTAATAGAGTTTAATTTTTTTGTTTAATTCCTTGAGAATGAAAGTATAATGTGATTTGTTTCTTTTTTAGATTACTAGTCCGCTGGCAGCAAACCCTCGTGCAATAGCTCCACAACAACCGCCAGCTTCACCCGCTCTACCACCCCCATCACTGCCTCAACAACCTCACACCACGATACCTGCTTTACATACACCTAATGTACCACACGTCTCTTCAAGTCACACAACTAGTCCTGCTGTAGCCAGTTTGGGTGTGACTCCTGCAGCACCGTCCAACGGGGCAGCCACCACCAGCTATCCGCCTCCTCTGCCTATGGCTGCTTATCCACAGACACAGCCCTCTTATCCTCCTCTTTACACACCTTACACTGCCCTCAATCACAGTCCTTATCTTCCACCCGCTGTTCCATCTCCCTCACACTCAACATCTTCTCGAACAGATGTGGTGAGTTTGTACATTCAACTTATTTTTATAAAAATCGGGAAGAATGGTAGACAGTGGATCATTCATTTTCCTGAGAAATGATTGTACAAAATCCTTAAAACTTCAGTGCAATTTTTCACATGCATTTCTAAAATATATATATATGTGACGCTCTACGGTGAAAGGGACCTTAGCTACAAAAAATAAATTTTTCAGGACAGACTGAAAATTCTATCGATTCATAATAAAAATTCAAAATCAAATGTTTTGCAGCTAAGGTCACCGTGAAGCATCATATGGTTGAAGCATCATTATGGTTAGTAGCGGCTTTACCATTATTTAAAACAATTTTGATCAAAAATTGAGCTTGCGCATATGGTTTAAAGATTTCTCCTTTCGTACGGTTTTTTTTTTTGACGAAACACTTATTGCAAATAATGGAAATCCTTTCCTTCAAAGACTTGGTAATTTACAGTAGCAAAGGAATTTAAAGCCTATTTAGAGCTTCTATAAAAAAAACTTGAGTTTTACCCTGACCCGAACGCTTTTTTTCATCATTGGTAGCTGTCATCAGGCCCATGTCGCTTTTACTTTTATGATGATTGTAAGCCGACTTTCGTTCAAAAAGTTCAAATTTCAAATCAATAATTGACCTGTTTAATATTAAACATTTTTAATTTTTACAGTAAGCCATTATCAGAAGATTAATTTTCTTTTATAGTCAATTCCAAATAAAAAAATCAATATTAATTAGCTGAAAACCGTCCTTGAAAAGTGCCAAAATAGTGTTTTTTAATACTAAATAACAACTATAAATATTTTCAAAACTAAGTTTACATTTTTGCAAAAGATTATTTCACTCTTCATCAATCAATTCGTTGACAGGCGTTATATTAAAATGTAAAGAAGAAAGTTAAATTGAGCAATGAAAAAATGCATTTATTTTACGTGTTAATTTCACAAGAATCCTATAAGAAAAAAAAACGCTGTTCACAAGCTCAATTATTGATCTACAATTTTTTAAAAAAAATGATCAAGCCGCTACTAACCATAAAGAATATGGAACTGTTCCACTATTTTGAAAAATCTCAGTCACCTTTTTTTGGACCATCCTAATATATATATATATGTGTTAGGGTGTTCCTTATTTGGGCGATGTTCTCAAATCTTCTGTCTAACCCGGAAAATTAATCAAGGTACAAAAATAGATTTTTCCTGGAAGTTTGAGTCAAATCAAGCAATATTAACACATGCCTCTAGGCAACTGAATTTTTCCATATACTTTTACATGAAAAAAATTGCTTTTTCGTAAATTTGCTATAAAATCGTTGAAAATGAACATTTTTCAATGCACAAACGATATTTCTCTTCATAAATGTTCAAAAGATCAAATTCTAATATTAATTTATTATAAAAATTGTATGAAATATTTTTTGCACGTCCGCAACAAATCCCAAAAATTCCAAAAAAAGTTGTTAGGGGTCTTCCATAAACCACGTAGCCTTATTTTAGTTTATTTTATTTTTTATCCATATTTACGCGGGCAGCGTAAATTATTATTTGTTGCTTTTTGAAAATATTTTATTGCGTGATGATATTTCTTATCTCTTCTCTGTTATGAGTAAAATTATTTATAATTTAAATATATTGATGTCAATAAAATTTTAAAAACAGTCTATTCAGCTCTTGAAACATTTATCCATTAAGCTACGTTCCACATTGGGAAGGGGACGCCTTACCTGACGTCCGTGTAAAGAATAAAGCATTTTTAATTAATAAGTATATGATAATAATTATATTCCTTGAACATTTCTGAAGAAAAATAGCTCTCGCTCATTGAAAAATATTATTTTTTATCGATTTTATAGCAAATTTACGAAAAAACGATTTTTGTTTCATGTAAAAATACATGGGAGTATTCGGTTGTCTAGAAACACGTGTTAATATTGCTCGATTTGGCTGGAATTTGAAGAATTTTTTTTTTTTTTTTTTACCTTCATTAATTTTAAGATTTGAAAACATCGCCCAATTAATATTCCCTATTTTTGTACGATTCTACCAAAGATGTGCGAATTAGGATTTTCGATTTCAATCAAAACGATTTTATAGTTATTTTCAAATTTTAAACAATTTGAATCGAACGCCAATAAAATTACTTAAAGGCGCGCAAACCTCAATCAAAATTTTTAATCTTTGAAGGAAAGCTTAAATGGCTTAATTAAAATTTGCTCAACTGTCATTGACTTTTAGGAATATTTTCAAGGACAAAATTTTTATTTTATAATTAATACTTTTTTTGCTCACAGGGTCTTATTTATTTTTATTGCCCTCTTGACATCAACGAAACTTTCTGTTGATGAAAGTAAGAAAATTCTGGTGTTAGTTTTATTTTTTGAATTAATCAAAGTCTATAATATATATTTTGTCATGGAAAGTAATATTAAGAAAAGTAAAGATAACTATTTATTTGTAATCTTGCGCGGGTGGAAATATTAATTTAACTCTATTTTAAAAAACAATATTCAGGTGCAAAGATTGATTTTTTCTTACTGTTCGATTCCAAACTTAGTAATTCGAAATAATCATGTGGAATTTTAAAAATCATTACTATCACTATTTATTTTTCATTTTAATTGAAAATTGTTCGCACATCTCTAAATTCCATCAAGTTAATGTAAAAGATATTTAAAGTGTAATTTTTTGTTTTTCTTATTTCTAATCTTGTGGAATTCATTTACAGAGAGGAAGTAGGGCCTCGCCTTGCACGAATTTAAGCAAGCAGGCGATAACAAATAGTGTGCCGAACCATAATAACAATACTACCAACAATACTCCACTTAGTGCTGCCACTACCACGTGCGTGTCTACGATAACAAATACAGTTACCACCGCGAATACCATCGCACATCGAGATATCGTAGCTTGTAGTTTAGCCGGAAGAAATACCAACAACTCACCACGCGGACACAGTCCGAATCGAGAACGAGATAGTTACAGGTACACTGTTTTGTCACTATGTATTTTCAAAAAGAAGTTGGCCTAAAGATGATCTTCCTTATTCCAAGAAAACTTCTTTTGTAAAGAACATTTTTTCATGTTCTTTGTTTCTTTTTTTGAAAGGCACTTTAAACTAATTAAATTAATCCAATTTCAGTTAAAACAATTTTTAACAAACAGAAATTACGAATGGTACAAATTTCATTTAATCAGAATTGTAATGGGTCCTAATAACGCAGGCCTGAAAAATTGGGTTAATGTCTGTTAAAAAAATGGAAGGTGATTCTTGTAGATTTTTTGACACAAAATCAAAAATCTGACGTTAAAAATGTCCCCTTACTTCAGGGTTTTTTGCAATATTAACTTAAATAAACAAAAAATGTTCATTTTGGCCATTTTCGTGAATTTTTTGTGGCTTACCAAAAATTTTTTTCTCATTTTTCTAAATGATATCGTATGGTAAGCTTCAGCTTCAAAACCCATTTTTAAAAATTAATTTAAGATTTTTTAACAAAAAGTTATGCAGATTTGAATTTTTTTCATTTAAAACTATTGTCCCTTTAAATTTCTAGAAATAAGTTTTCACTCCAAAAAGAGTGAAAATTGAGCCTCTCCAATCAGAGTCAGAAACCCACTCTAAAAGTGTGAGATCGCACTCTTACAGAGTGAATTTTCACTTTAATTCGATCGGAAATTCACTCCAAGCAAAAAGTGAACACTCACTCTAATTTTGGTGTGAATTTCCATTAGAACTGGAGTGAAATTCCATTCCAATTGGAATAATAATTTACGAAGAGTGAAAATTGAGCTACTCCAATCAAAGTGAGAAATCTACTCTAAAAGAGTGAGAGAAGAGTGAATAGAATGAATTTTCACTCCAATTCTAGTGGAAATTCACTCCAAAATTAGAGTGAGTGTTCGCTTTTTGCTTGGAGTGAATTTCCGCTCGAATTGGAGTGAAAATTCACAATATTCACTCTTCCTTTACTCTTTTAGAATATGTTTCTCACTCTGATTGGAGTGGCCCGAATTTCACTCTTCATGGAGTGAAAACTCCCTCCCAAAAATTTAAAGAGACTATAGTTTTAAATGAAAAAATTTCAAATCTGCATAACTTTTTTTTAAAACATCGTAAAATAATTTTCAAAAATGAGTTTTGAAGCTTAAGAGTATTACCATACGATACCATTTAGGAAAATGAAAAAAAAACATTTTGGTAGACCAAAAAAAAATCACGAAAATGTCCAGAACGGCCATTTTTGTCCATTTAAGCTAATATTACAAAAAATCTTGACGCGATGGACCATTTTTAAGGTCAGATTCTGATTCTGCGTCAAAAAATCTACAAGAATCACCTCCTATTTTTATTGTAACAGACATAACCGAAATTTTGAAGCCCTGTATAATTAGAGCGATTTACATTTTGTCTTACCAAATTCCATTAGATTATTCATTTATCCGAATTTTAGTAAATATAATTATTTTATCCTTCATGCAGTTTTTAATAATTATATAATTTAATATTTATAATTATAATTATAATTTATAATTTAATAATAATAATAACATGCAAATTTCAACTTTTTCTAAACTTCAAATACCTATACTATTGTTTTCTATATTGGTCTAAATTTTCAGTTTAATCAAAATCAAAATTAAAAAAAAAAAAATGGGAAAACATTTTTATAGACAAAAATGTTTACAAAGTAAACAATTTGGATAACAATTATTTTAAAAAATGATAAGCATAAATAGATTGAATATTGAAGAATTTTGTGAAAAGTATTAAACAGTAGTTTAAAGATTATTGAAGAATTAACTGTTTTGTTTTAAAAGAAAAACGACAAAATTCTTTGATGATCTTTCTTCTATTATACAATATTAACAAATATTAGATACGTTTAAAATAATAATGCATTAATATTTTACATAAATTGATACAAGATAAAAACATTTGTTTCCTCTTTTTCAATTTTTTATTTAAATATTTATAACTTTTTTCTATACCAAATGCATAAATAATTCACTCTTAAATTGTTAAAGAGACAATTTAGCAAATTATTAACGTTCAAAGTGAGACAATTTTTTGTTTTATAAAAAACTCAACCTTTAAAAATTTAATTTAAAACCTTCTAAATCTGGAAAAGACCTTAATATTTTTTTTATAAGATCCCTAGAACTCTGATATTTAAAGTTTAATTTTTTCAAGCCATTCTATTATTTTGAACATTGGCAATAAAAAATGATCCTCGTTACAGCAGCAACGTGAGCAGCTTAAGTCGGGGGAGCATAACGCCCGTTAGTGTGCCAAACACGTCCTCCCCAGCCAATTCTAGTCTACCTGCTTACTCCAAGGCTCAAGGGTGGATCAGGTATTCTTATTTCTTTCGTAACTTCTAAATATTTTTTTTTAAGTTCAGTTATTAACCATTCTTTTGCACAATATTTCATAGGTTTATCATCGTTTTAACTTGTTTGACATCATTGATTTAATATTTCAGTTTAATTTTTTCGTATTTTAAGGTTCCTTGGAACTTTATTGATTTCATTTTAGACATGGGTTTTAATAGTTTGTTTTTTTATCATCTTTACTTTTTTTATTATCATCATCATCATCATCTTACATCATCTGTTACCCTAAGATCATTATTTTTTAATATTGCAGCAGCAGCTCAGCTCCACAATTGTCTCCTGCAACGAATACTTCTGTTCCAAGGCCAACTCCACCACCCGTACCGTTGGGCTTGCATACTTTTCCTCCGCCGATGTTTGCAGCACCACTGCCACCGCCGGTTTCAAATGCGAGTCCTCACACTTCTATGCCCTCACTTCCTCCACCTCCATCCAATCCGAATCCATTCTCAGCTGAATCTCTCTTCCAAACAAGTAAGTAAAGTTGCTTAATCTTTTGATGTATTTTCCGGAACTCAGAGTCTCTCTGAATTCTGGATTGAAATACTTGAGAACTTTGATCTAATTGGGAGAAGGGGTGAATCATGTTGCAGGTCAGGCGGACCTGTTGAGAAGAGACCTTGAGAACAGATTTCTGGCACCGCAGAACAGAAACATTGGAGTTGATGTTGGCAATCTTGGACCACCGCTTTACATTCGAACAGAAATGCACCATCATCAACATGAACATACTCACGTACATCAGCATTCATCGTCCTTACTTCCGCAATCCGCGCCAACGAGCCTCTACCCTCCCTCGATTGTAAGTAATAAGAAAGCTTCTCATGGGTTTTAAGTTTCATCAATTAATCTAAATTAATTACTCGGTTTTTTGTCATTTGTTTCCATGAATAGATAAAATGATTCTTTTTTATTTCTTTGTAATTTATTCAATTTTAAAACTCATGTGTAAACATTTGTCAACACTTTCTAAAATTATTTAAGGACATTCCAAAGTTAGGGGCAGTTGACTCACAATTTTTTCGTGGAAGCCTCAATCTCAGTGGAATCTCTGGATTCAACGCCGGACTGCTTCATCCTGGAGGCGCCCCTCCTGGACCATTTGTCGCACATAATCATCTCTCGTCATTTCCTCCAAAGGTATTCATAATTGTAGATTCTCCAGTTAATATTAGATACTCTTTTGCAATATAATTTGTTTGATATTTTTTATTATTATAATATTATTATTTTTTTCTTGTTTACCCAAATTTGGTTATTATTATAAATTCATCTTTAATTTAAAAATTTCATTTTAGTTATGAATTTCAGCAATTATTTATTTTAATTTGTCGCTTACTTGTTTGTATTTGTTTTCTTAAAAGATGCCCAATCCAAATGTACGAAACAATCAAGAGTTTCGAGTCAAAGAATTCTCGAACGTTGAATTCGCATTGCAGAAGACTGGAAAATGGAATGCCATGCATGCTCGGATAGCGTGGGAGATCTATCATCATCAGCAGAAGCAACGAGCAGAAGCGAAGGCCAACAGTGTTGTCAGCACGAAAACTGAATTGCTCAGACCACCAGGTCACCTTTTCGCCGGAGGACCAACAAGTGGCCTCGGTCTTAACACACCGATGTCTCTTGCCAGCAACATGCCTCAAACTCATCCAGCACCGCCACAACCTCATCCTGTTGCCTTCTTGTCATCCTCATCTTCACATTTAGGTTCGTTTCCTCAAAATTCTCAATTTCTTATAATACCCGGCAACAAGGCTGTAATAAAGTAGAATTAAAAAATCATTTCCATTAAATACCTGAATTTCCCTCCGTTTTGTGAATCTCCTTCTGGAGTAAGAAATAGATAAATTGTTTCAACGCAGTGAAGGAAAAAGATGAAAATTAAGAAATGAAATGAAAAAAAAGTTAAATATTTATTGATGCACAGGCGTAAACTCGGAGCAGTGATCTATAATTGACAAGTGACAATGACTAAAATAGCGTTTACTAAGTTCTAAGTCATAAATTCTACTAGGAATTACAGGCAAACCTGTCATGAGAGAACCTGTCATGAGACAATTTTCCCCTATCGCGACCCCCTTCCACGAGTCATATATTTAAACTTGCGCCATGCGCAGTCGTGCCATAATTGCTGACCAATCACTACGCACCAATTTCTCCTCACGTGAAAAACCTGTAATGAGAGAAACCCCCACTACATTTCTCTCATGACAGGTTTGCCTGTACAATATTAAATTATAAAATTTGAATATAAATCCTCATTATAAGAAAACACTTTTAGCTAGGTACACAACTTTTTACGAAAATCTTTGGAATTAAAAATCTTCAAAACATATTTCGCTTTAGACCATAGAAAATATTTTTGAATAAAGCAGAATTAATTTTAAAAAAGTTTCTTTTCTATTTCTTTAAGTATTAGAGGAAATTCAGGTATTTAATAGAATATACGATATTACAGAAATTCAGGTATTTAATAGTAAATTGCGATTTTAAGTACTTAAACTATTAAACTCCAATTTTAATCAATTCTACATAACTTCCAACTACATGTACAGTGTACCTACATTAGGGTGGTCCAAAAAAGTCGATTTTCGAAAATTAAAAACGGCTATTCAGTTTCATAAACTTCAGGGGTAAACAAGGCATATCCATTTTTTTCAAATTTTTTTATTAATATTTTCATGTGGCGACGAGTTTTTTCTCTTCTTATAGGAGTTAACACGTAAAAATAGCAAATTATTTTTGACTGCACTTTTTATTAGTTTATTGATGTCGTAATTTTATTTCGAGCTACTGACTGCTAGGTGTGAACTAAGATAAAGTATTGCAAAAAAGTAAATTTACAAATTTTTATAGTCATTATTCAGTGTCAAAAAACACCAAATTGGTAGTTTTCAGGACCAGTTTTCTGCTAGTAAATATAAGTTGTTCTACATCTAACTTGTACTGTATGAAAATTTATTTCTTAAACATGAGATTCTGTGAAATTGAAAAAGCTACATCAATATTAAGAGGGCAATTTGTTGAATTGAATTTTAGCATTTTTGAACTTTCGTCGGTTTACAGCCATCATTATTAGGAAAAATGATATAGGCCTGCTTATTGCTACTGACGAACGTCAAACCGGAACGGGGACAATGGAACCCTTTTGCAGTGAAACTGAAAATCGACCGTAGATCATATAACCATAAATCACATACCCTTTAAGGATGGAGCTGTGATTATTGCCCAGAAGCGAAATGTACAAAAATTAGACAGAAAGATGAAAAACTTTAAGAGCTCGTCGCCACATGAAAATATTAACGAAAAAATTTGAAAAAAATGGGTATGCCTTGTTTCACCCTGAAGTTTATGAAACTGAATAGCCGTTTTTAATTTTCGAAAATCAACTTATTTTGGACCACCCTAACCTACATATAAGTTTTAAGAGAACCCTTTAAATTAAATTTTAATTATATCGATTAACCGAAATTCCACTTAAGGTAGTTCTCCGGCAGTTATACTTGAAAAAATCGATTTTCTATGGATTTTCTTTAAATTGTGAGGAAACGTTATTTTATGTGTGCCTTTTATCTGTTTAAAATTTCAGTAGCCATTGCAATGCTCAAAATTGAGAAATTCACGTTCGAAATTTCATTTTTTATCATTTTTCATACAAAATTGGAATTTAGAACCTGAATATCTCAATTTTGAGCATTGCAAGGGCTATTGAAATTTAAACTAGATAAAAGGCACATATAAAATAACGTTTTCCCACAATTTAAAGAAAATCTATAGAAAATCGATTTTTTCAAGTTTAACTGCCGGAGAACTACCTTAATTAAATTTGCATTTGATAGAAAATATTATATTGATTCTAAGATTAAATTAATCTTCATTTCGATCGATCCATAATTTTTATTGGTTTAGAATTCAACCAATAAATATCTTCTACGTAATCAAATATCTATTAATTAAAATTTTTTTCAATTCTAACTTTCATATATATTAGTATAAGAAATTTCCATTAGGTATGTTAGTCTCAATTTCCTATTTTAAAGTTTCACCTTATCTACAGAAATTTTAAAAATATTCTCTATTTTTGAATTATTTATTCAAAAGTATCATGTTAATTAGATACTATCCTTTGAACATGAAATATTTCATAATCCAATATTTAATTATACGCATGTTTTATTATTATGACTATAAATAATTATGGTTTGTTTTAAATTATACATTGATACTAAAATTTTCTTTTTAGGAAGCGGAATGTCTCCTTTCGGTAGATATCCTTCCACATTTGCAACAACAAATCCCAACTTCCCAGGGTTTTCAGGTTTTCCTCCGTCGAGAGAAATGCCTCCTTTGGGCGGATTAGGATCTGTTCACGATCCATGGAGAGGGTGAGTTACTTGAATAACAAAAAATTGATTAATTAGGTTCCAAAACAATAAATATACGTCGATTTAATTTAAAATTTATTATTCATTTAATAATAATTATTTAAAGATAAATAATATATAACATTTTACTTTGTAGATTACAACGAGCTCCTCCTTCTGGTTTTCCACCAACGACAGTTTCTTGGGCAATTAAGCCTGAGATGCCGACTATCGACAGAAGGGCTGAGTTTGAGGAGCGAGAGCGTGAAAGGGAACGAGAACGTGAACGTGAGAGAGAGCGAGAACGTGAGAGGGAACGTGAAAGGGTTAGACGCGAGAGAGAAAGGGAGGAACAAAGAGAGAAGGAAAGACGAGAACGCGAAAAAGAGGAGAAAAGAAAACAGGAAGCTGCCGAGAGAGAACGTGAGAGAAGAGAAAAAGAGAGAAGGGAAATGGAGAGGAGGGAAATGGAACGAGAGAGAATGATGATGAAGAATCGGCAACATATGGTAGTTGGACGTGAAAGATCTCCCATTAGAAATGGTGCTTCTGCTATTGATACTGGGGAAGTTCGAGTCAAAGAGGAACCAAGAAGCAAAGACGATGAAGTTGTCATGCTTCCAAGGCCTCCACCGGTTGGACCTGGACCTGGACCCGGACCTGGACCTGGTCCAGGACCGAATCAGCTTCCAGATCCAAGGTATATTTTTCATTTTTTCAACCCTTTTGTACTTCAATTTGCCTTTAAACATATTTTTGTTTAGGGGTGGTTAAAAAAATACGCAACACCTTTAGGGGGGAAGGGGGGGGATTCCAAGAGGTTTTTTACGTAAAGTTTCCTTTTCTATTTATCAAGATTAGTACACTGAAAAACTTTAGGAATTAATTTTTACTACCCTGATTTTTAATCTGGGATATTTATGTAAAACGTGAATTTTGTCCATGGTAGATTGTAAATTTTCAAAGCATGAAAGAAAATTTTTCTCTAAAAACTGTAAATATTCCTATCCTGGAATGAAACCTTTACTATCTTCGCTGGGAAAATTGTTCGTTTTATACGACTATCCCAAATTAAAAGATTTTATTGTAAAAATTAATGCCTAGACTATAGTAATTACTATCTAAAGTCTTTGAGTTTACATACACGCCAAAATACTACGCCAAATTTAAAATAAATCGACGAATGTTGAATGTCTAAAGTTTAATGTAAAATTTAGTAATTACATGAATCATAGAGGAAAGCATTTTTAATAAAAACAAACTTCACTTTCAGCAAAAATCCTATCTTTTTCAATTGATTAGCTATAATAAAAAAATTATGTAAACAGGTCCATAAAAGCGTTACGTATTTTTTGAACGGCCCCTTAATTGTTTAAAGATACTTTTTTTTTACAGTGAAACCTACATATATCAGACCTGCATTTATTGGATTCCCTCTTACATCGGAAAAATTTTCCGGTCTTTGGATTTTTCGATTTTTTCTATGTTAAAATACCTGCTTATGTCGGACCCCGTTATATCAGAAACTCGCTTACATTGGATGATTTTTCAAGTCCCTTAAACTAAATTATTCCCATATATATCGGATCTTAAAATTTTTGTATAAAATTCAGATAAAATTTGTAATCAGTTTTTCAAAAATCATTCACTAAATGTAAATAAATTCTTTGAACAAGTAAAAAAAAAAAAGAAAGTGTAATCATTGAGTTTACTGATAAAATTTTAAGATTAGATTAGAATTTTACAACTTATAAGTAACTTTTTATTTATATAACTGTTATATTATTTATTAATTAAAATAACTTATAAGAAAAAATATCAAATAACTTTATAAAAATAAAACATTGAAATGTCTAAAAAGGAAAATTGCATCGTATTCTAAATAATTTGAAACAATACATAAATGTTTACTTCAATCGACAGTCTAGGGTGATTAAGGGGGGTTTCTCATGAAAAAGTCGGAAAATGAACATTTTCGTTTTTACTTATTTATTTTTTTAAATTTACATATTAAAATTGAAGTATTTTAACAAAAATATTTTATTTTTACATCTAAATTATTACACTAAACGTTTGTCATAGTGCGGTGAGGATGACTCTAAAAAAAGAAGGCGTTTTGCGTTAGACACGATTCCGCCATTTTGAATCACCGAAAAAAAACATGATTTCAAGAAAAACGCGTTTAAAGTTTGGGGTAACATTTTTTAATAAAAAAAGAAGTAAAGCGAAAATGTTTTTTAAATGACATCTTCTATTTGGAGCGTTTCTGGAACCTTTTGCATGTTCCTTGTAACTCACGTTTGGATTGGACATCTTCGAACGACACACGATCGCTGCGAAATTGAATCGATGCGCCCAATGATTTATCTCAAAACTAACATTCGGATTGACTTAAACTTTTAGAAAGGCATTTTTGACATGTCGAGGAGTAAATTTATGCAAAGAAAAAAAAATAATCGATTTCTTCATGAGAAATTATTTTTAAATAATAATTTAATAAAAGGAAACACTTTCAATGAAAAATTGTTGGTTATATTGCTTTCCCGGGTGTATCGGATATTTTTCCCGGTCTCTTCAAATCCGATATATGTGGGTTTTACTGTAGTTCAATCTGACACTTTATTTCTTAGTTGAATCAGTATAGTTTTAGAATATTTTTTATAATTCTTGTCTATGAATTTTTAGATACCACCATTCTCATCCACACGCATACCTTGCGAGGCATCCTCATAGCGTTCCAGCACCACATACCATGTCTAGAAGCATGCTGCAAACACTTGGAGGTCATCCGATGCAAGCTTTCCCTCCTCCAACTGGTCCACCTTCTCAAGCCGCGGGACCATGGCCTGGAGATCCATTCCGGGATCCTTACCGATATGATCCTCTTCAACAGCTTCGATACAATCCGATGATGGCTGCGTTCAGAGCAGAGGAGGAAGAAAGAGCGAAATTGTACGCAGCTTATCCACCACCACCGGTGAACGCACTCAGAGCTAAAGATCCAAATCCTGGGCCTCTTAGTAATCTTCATATGCATCACAGAGCTGGACCTGGGCCAGGTGTGCTTGGTAGGCAACTTGATCCCTCGATGATGCATCCAGCGGACATTCACAAAAAAGAAGACACTTCTCAGTCTCGATGATACATTGTCCCCGAAATGTTCCCGTCGTCTTAAGCGCGATATTTGGTGCTTTAACTTGACGGAATCGTCGATATTTTGGTATCAGAATAGTGTTATTTAAAAAAAATTGTACATAGATAATATGCGATATTTATAGATATTAAAGAAGAACGATATAATTAGTACGACGTAACCTGACTCGAAACACAGTATCGGGAAATTTGACTGTCTGTCTATAGCGCTATATACATTATTATTATAATAACAATGATACTATGCGTACAGTTAAATATCGTGTGTAATATTATAATTATTGTAGATTGCGAGTCGATACTACACAATGTAAAAGAAAAAAAAACAAGTATGCTAGATTAAAAAAAAAAAAGAAATTGAAAAAAGAAAGCTAAACGGATCTCTAGCGTTATTGAACGAGAAATTATTTAATTATTTATTTATTGTGACGTATTAACCGAATGAAATCGAATCTCTGTAATAGAAGCATGAAAGGAATCAGTGAAAAAGCGTTCGCTCCAATTTGATCAATGTAATATATAAAAAGTAATTACTGTGTAAATTTTCATTTATTCGGTAGGACAAGTTTCACGAGTATGTTTAGCGACGCGACGAAGCGAGCAAGTACCTCTGGCGACTGTACGCTTGTTATTTAAATGAAAATTTTCTTCGATGCTGGAGACTAAAAACGAGAAAGAGAATTATTATTAGTTGAAAAAAAGGCACTCAGTACTTTCCTGTGATATATATAGTAAATGATATATAGAAAATTAATGATTGACTCTTTCGTCATCACAATCCTTGTTTTGGGACGTAGACAATTTTAAAAGCAATTAAGAGGCGAGGATCTTAATTTTTAAAAATGCGTTTTAAG
The DNA here is from genome assembly GCA_037103525.1 of Ganaspis brasiliensis. Lineage (NCBI taxonomy): Eukaryota > Metazoa > Arthropoda > Insecta > Hymenoptera > Figitidae > Ganaspis > Ganaspis brasiliensis. The sequence continues at coordinate 3,583,806 of JAZKLR010000009.1, read as the reverse complement.
AATTTTCCAACTTTTATGTAAGAATTGCTGTTGCAAAGCTTCCAAATTTTAAATAGAATTTTTCCTTCGAGAATTTGTCGTTAATTACAAAGTATAAAATATTTTCGAAAATGGTGAATACTTTAAGGAAATTAGAAAATATCAGCTTTAAATATTTGAAATAAAAAAAATGTACAATTGACGACAATTTCTTGACACTGAGAACTAGCGTTTTTCAGTTTTTAAAAGACTGAACCTTTTCGGTTTTTAGAAAATATAAGTTTTTAAAAATATCTAAATTTTTAAGACTTAAAAATTCTGAATTTTTTTTTTGAAACTTAAATATTTAAGTTTTAACATGACTGAACTTGTCAGTTTTTGAAGAATATTGTTACTTCAGTTTTTCATGAACTGAAGACTAGTTTATTTAAATGAGACATTACTCTTAATTGTTTTAGATAAAACGCTGTGTTATTAAATTTAGTAAAAAGTGGTCAATTGAGAGTAATGTTCTGGTTAAAAGGCGACATTTGAAAAAAATTAAATTGGAAGCTTTATAACGATACTGCGCAAGATACGGGGGAATTTTCTACGAATATGGTTTGTAATTCCTCGGCAGGCAATAAAAATGCAATTCATTCGTGAGCGTCGCGAGTAAGTTTGTTTGTGCCAAAGGGTGTTTGTGACAATGTCTAGATATGTGTCGTCGGGTACTTCTTGCGCGTATTTTCTTATCATTCCTCGATTTGCTCCGTTCTGGGACGAGAGTTGAATTTTTTCTCGTCCACTTGTTTGGCAACTAAAAGCGTCGTCGTTACCACAAAGTCAATAATTTTTAGATCAATTAGATCTTGGAAGGGAAAAAATGTCTTCTACGTGCCATGAGCCGGAACTACGTTCATTTTTACCCGGGACCTCCTGTCGTTTCATTTTAACCGACTCGTCGGACTCCCCACCTACCATTATTATTCGTTTTTACACTGTAAAGTCACCGTAAAAGAAATTGTATATTATTATATAATTATACACGCCTTGAAAATTGTAGATATTTTTCATCGATGCAAAATTGTTGCAATGCAAATGCAATGGTTCTGTTCTTGTAGATATCGCGAGTATACAGGAAGTTTTGTGTGAATAGGTTTTTTCTAAAATCGATTCTTTGTAAAAGGGTCTAATAATCATAGTTTCTATCAAAGTATCTCTATTATTTTTATTTCACGTCTTTATCCCCAGACGCCATTATTATTATTATTATTATTATTATTATTATTCCGTTTTATCACGTATTTCACCTATTTTCAGTTTTTTGAAGTTATGTTTTCACATACAAGTTTTCATCTTTCTGGAATGAAAAAATTTTAATTTAGGGATCATATATTTATTTCCTTACATTTTTTTAAAAATAATTTTGTTATTTATAGTTTGAATGAGATTTTAAACAATTTGTACAATAAAATCCGTATAATTAACAAATAAATTTAAAAAATTAAATTTTTCATTTTTTCAATTTCCAAAATACCAAGAAGTTTACTGTGAAAATTTAAATAAATGTAACATAATTTTTTTTTATTTATTCAAGAATAATAGTATTAATAATATGTAATTATAATTAACAAATAATCAACTTTTTCTATTTATAGGTATTATGACTTGATATTAACTTGAAAGAAAGACATCACAAATCGACAAAATAAAAAACTTAAATTTAAACCAGATTGTTATTTGTAAATAAATTCATGAGGAAAATCGTTTTGAATAATTTTAATTGCCTTTTATACAGTTTTTTAATTTCCAAACACCTTTTGCCATGTGACTTAGTTTGTTGTCAGTAAAAAATTCGAAAACTTATTTGTTTGTGGCTCATTGTTGTAATATTAAAAAGAGACTTTACAGTTTGTAAATTTTTTACCAGCTTTTACCACTTAAATAACTCTCCAGATTTCAAATTTTACTTAGTTTCTCTTACTAAAGACACACATTTGCATATTCAAATAACATTCTACTTTCCACAATATATAGACAAAGAAAAGCAAATCACTCATTTTATGTTATTTAATCATAATATTTTTTTTAGTATTAAGCAATCACTCACTCGTCTCTCATTCGCTTACCAGTTAAAATAATATAAACGAGCACATGTATAAAGAACTGTAAGACAGCTATCACACATACCCGCCAGACCTTGAATTTTTCATTTTACAATGAATATGAAAATAAAGAGATATTGGCAATGGAAATTGTAATACGTGAAAAATGGTGTCACGAGTATCGTTCGTATATTTACCTTTGAACGAATTTCTTGTTTCTTTAGTGTGAGTGTCTTGTATCAATAAAACATTGATACAACCCTTAAAACATTTTTTTTTCTAAATAAGCTTATCCAAATTAATCAAAAATTGAATGAAATTCGGATAAAACTGTCTCAAATTGCAAACCATTATCGAGAACTACTAGAACTTGATCTGGTATATCGACGATGACGATGACGGGGGTTATTTTGAGGACTTCGTGAGCGCGACCTTATCCTACGACGGGGAGGTCTTGGACTCCGTCTGCGATTCATCATTGGCGAACGTCTCCGATAACGAGGTGGTGAATTTCTTCCACCACCACCACCACCACCACCACCACCACCACCACCTCCCATCCACCGAGGAGGTGGCCTTCTGCCCATCATTGGTGACATTCTACGCATCAAAGGTGGCCTTGGCTTTGGTAATAGAACAGGAGCAGCAGTTATTTCTTGACCATCAATTTGTCCTAGAAGTATTACACCGTTTTAAGATATAAAATTTTTTAAAATAAAAAAATTAGGAAGTCTTATACACTGAGAAAATGAGACATGACTGAGTACTGTCCGGACAGGAGTGGTTCCTGTCCAAATAAAAAATTTTAATTAGACAGCACTCATTGCTTTCTGGACATGAACCATTCCTGTCTGGAAAGGACTCAGTAATGTCTTGGACATTAATGAAATAGACAGTAGTGAACCCTGTCTAGACAGGAATGGTTAATGTCTAGACCTGAATGATAACTCTCCGGTGGTGAATTTAAAAGAAGGTTATAAAATGTAATAGACGTCATTCAAAAAAATGTACATTTGGACAAAACTACACTGAGAGACTGAAGATTTGAATATTTATAAAACTTGTTGAAATTTTATTATGTTAGGTTAGAGGTTAGGGAAAAACGTACTTTTTCTTAATATTTCAAATGGGTCAATCCACTGACTTTTGTCTGTAAGCTGTTGCGGTAATATTTTAAATAATTCTAATTTTAAAATATGTGAAACGCCAACATTTTCTGAATTCAGTAAGCATATTAAAATGGTATAAATTTTCTTTCTTTTCGTGTTATTATTAATCAAAAAATGAAGGTTCACAAGCATATTTGTAACCTTAAATCTGGTTTTTTTTTTTAAAGATGTTATAATTCTTAGAGTAATTAATATAATATTTAACAGGCGAACGCTCCGTTTGTATACTAATTTAATTTAAATGGAACAATGTGAAATTGCTGTGTTTACTTAAAATATAAAAATTAACCTTTTTGAGTAAGAAATTAAAAATTTTTAATATTTCCTAAACGAGGCAAAACACGTTCGTCAAACTATATAGGCAAGTAGATTATATTAATATTAAATTATATTCAGAACCTCAAATTTGTAGGAGGTTCCATAAAAAAGTATTAAGCTTCGAAAAATAGTGAAACTTTATACAAGTATAAATATTTTAAATCAGAGTAACACTATAAAATAATAAAATTTTACAATAAACCCATCTTTTCTGTGTTCAGAATTAAATAATTTATATTTCTAATAAGTTCTGATAAATATTATATTAATTACTCTAAGAATTATACACTGAGAAAATAAACCTCTAGCCAAGCAGCTTTATTTCTAGGTTAGGGTTCCTCGGGACAAAACAAACAAAACACCGGCGATGACAATCAAACTTCTAGGATACCGGAGCATATGCTCTGCAAAAATCAATTAAGTGCTTTGCAGGTGCTATATCAACAACCTCTCTCTGCTAAATTTAATCAAAAATTGGTTGTATTTAGTCAACTTATTTTCTCAGTGTATCATTTTTAAAAAAAGCATCAGTTTTAAGGTTACAAATATGCTTGTGAACCTTCATTTTTTGATTAATAATAACACGAAAAGAAAGAAAATTTATACCATTTTAATATGCTTACTGAATTCAGAAAATGTTGGCGTTTCACATATTTTAAAATTAGAATTATTTAAAATATTACCGCAACAGCTTACAGACAAAAGTCAGTGGATTGACCCATTTGAAATATTAAGAAAAAGTACGTTTTTCCCTAACCTCTAACCTAACATAATAAAATTTCAACAAGTTTTATAAATATTCAAATCTTCAGTCTCTCAGTGTAGTTTTGTCCAAATGTACATTTTTTTGAATGACGTCTATTACATTTTATAACCTTCTTTTAAATTCACCACCGGAGAGTTATCATTCAGGTCTAGACATTAACCATTCCTGTCTAGACAGGGTTCACTACTGTCTATTTCATTAATGTCCAAGACATTACTGAGTCCTTTCCAGACAGGAATGGTTCATGTCCAGAAAGCAATGAGTGCTGTCTAATTAAAAATTTTTATTTGGACAGGAACCACTCTTGTCCGGACAGTACTCAGTCATGTCTCATTTTCTCAGTGTAAGATTCTAAGTGATTTGAAGATATTTTGTTAGAAACATGTTTATTTTACCTCCATCCATGTGTTTCATTGCATTCTCAGCTTCATCAGCCGTTTCAAACTCGACATAAGCGAAACCTCTTCCATGATTTGGGTGGAATTTGTCTACTCCAAAATCGACCATTTTTATGTTTCCATAAGTAGAGAAAATTTCCATAATGTGTTCCTTGGTAACATTTCGAGTTAAGTGACCAATATGAATTTTTGTCGGCCTGGGAATTGGCGATCGCTCTCTACGCTTCCTACGAGGACTTGGAGACCTAGGATTAAAAATTTATTATGAATAAACCATTTATTTTTCTGTTTCATAAATCTATAATTTACCTATATTTGTTTGTTACTTTAAGTGCAGAACTTATGCATTATTAGAGATAGGAAATTTGTACTTCTTTAAAAGGTCGAATAATGCTGAAATGAAATACTTTATAGTGCTGGAATTATTTATACTTCTATTGGATATCATATGTGCTTTAAATGTGCTACTTAATTTTAAGGTAATTTGCTTGTTTCAGCTAAAAATATGTACGGAAGGTTAGTAGTTATTAAAATTTTAACACTTCAATTTACTTACATATAGAGAAATTGTTTTCTTATTAGTCTAATTTACAATTTGATGTATTAAAATTATTTTTTCTATAACACTTGACGTGCTTGTCCAGTAGAGTGGTTCAAAAAATATAAATTTTTGAATATCGACTACAAATAAAAAAAAAATTTACCCTTATTTTTCCATTAGAAATACATGGAAAAAGTGTACTTTTATCAAAAATTGCGAAAATTTTTTCTGAATTTGATCGATAAAGGCTCAGAAGTTTATGAGACCTCTATAAATGTTCAAAGTTGAAGAGACTGTCGATTATTATTATTTTGCAAGCTGACCCTCTCTTAGGGGTTCCTTCAAGAACCACCCCTAAACGTAAATTCATCATTTATAAGTAAATCTAAAATATTATTTTCTTACGTCTCTTTTTTTTACAAATTTTTTTACTTAACTTTTTACTTAAAATGCAAGGCTCCCTACATTTTCAAATTAATTTTTAATTGTTTAAACAATTGTTTTAATATTTTCTGTTTTAATTAAATAGGTATCTTAAAAGCTTACAGTTTCTTAAATGGCAAAGGAAAAAACAATTTAATTGTTTAAATAAATAAAATTGTTTAAAATCAACTTTTCATTAAATTCAGCTAGAATCATGTGGTTTTTTGCAATTTTTATTTAAGAACTATAAAGAAGTTCGCAATATACATTAAATTGTTAAAAAAATTTATTTTTCTTATATTTTCGAAATTAAATAATTTTTTTAATAGTAGTCGATTCTTTAGTAACAATTAAAAAAAAATGTTTTCATTAAATATTTTGTTTAATTGTTTAAACAATTTAAACTGTTTAAAACAACTTTTCATTAAATTCTCCTAGAAGCATTTCGTTTTTTGCTTTCTTCATTAAAGAAATATCATGAATTTTTCCGTCTACAGATTTCAAGACTTTTTGATTGTTTAAGCAATTGATTTTTTGAATATTATAGAAGTTTTCTCCCACTCAACTTGAATTTAAGGTGCCTATAAGGACAGCATTTATGAGCAGCGGTGTAACTGCGCTCTTTTATAACGAAATCGACAAATCGCAAGAATGAGATAGAAAAGGCAGACATATATGTATGTCCTTTTCTATCTCATTCCTTACGATTTCAAGTTTTCACTCTGCCTTGGTTCTTTTATATTCGTTCATGTGAATCTTTGCTTCGAAATACCAACTATTAAAGTTTCCTGAAATGTTTATATGACTATTTTGTTCAAAATAAATACAAATTCAATTTAATTTATATGAATTGTGCTAAATGTGAGCTGAATATATGCAGAAAATTATACGGCACATTTAAGTGAACAAAATTATGCTGCTTAAATGACAAAATTATGCTTTTTTGTGCTGATTCAATTTAAAGAAATTTCTATTTAAAAATATGTTTTATAAAGTTTTTAAACGTTTTATAACATTTAAAATTTTTCGAGCACAATTGTGCTTTTATGCTGAAGCACAAAGTTCCTTTCTCTATGTATTATTTATTATTGTTAATTGAAGGGTGGCATGACAAAAGGGGTCAAGCTCCAATTTTTCGAATTTTAAATTTTTTCATTTGAAAATGAAGAAAATTTATTTACAAATTTTTAGAAAAGGATTTTCCCTTGAATTGCGTTAATTTTAAACCAATTTTTAAACAAAATTGAAATAAATTTTTACCTACAATCATAAATCAATTGAAAAACAATAAAAGTGTAAAGTGGATAATAATATTTAAATAAGGTTACAAAAATTATATTTTTACAACGAAAATGCAAAAAATACTTTCTATAAGAAAGAAATTTATAAGATTAAAAAGTAATGGGGGTGTTATATAGGAACGTATTAACGTCTAACATAAATTTTATTGATCGATTTCCAGACAAACATTAAATAATTCATTATTCTCTTGAAAACGTACAACGTATTTTTTAACAAACTTTTTTTTCATTTGATTCGTCAATTTGGTAATTCAAAACTAGTTTCCCAATTTTTCTTGAAATCGTATACTTTTTAACAGTTAACGTTTAAAGAAAAAATGCTCTTTTTATGTAACTTTAAAGTAGCACAATTTTGTTGATATTTCTCGCTAATATGTAAGTTTATCTAAACAAATTATTATTTTTCTAGTAAAATATATCAATATGTTCGAAACAGTTTTCTCAGTTTTCTTTCAAATAACTAGCAAAATCTTTAAATTTGTTTTTTCCCTGCCTGTAAAAACATGAAATTGGCGTTTGACCCATTTTGTCATGCTACTCTTCAATTGTCATTTAGTAATTTAAAAGTATCTCTTGTAGTTAAAGTAATTTTAAATGTACTTTTATTTATCACGTACCTTGAACGAGGTTTAGCTTTTGGCTTTTCGGGAACAGAATTGCTCTTTTTCTTATCTTTTTCTCTTTCTCGTTCTCTTTCCCGTTCTCGTTCCCGTTCACGCTCTCGTTCCCGTTCTCTCTCTCTTTCTCTTTCCCTTTCTCGTTCACGTTCCTTATCTTTCTCTTTCTCTTTGTTCTCATGTCTTCTTGATACTTCAGCACTTTTGCTTCGACTGCGTTTGCGAGTTCTTTCTCGAGAAGTTGCAGAAGAACTTCCTGAACTGCTGGAAGAGGTGCTCGAAGACGAACTTGATCTAGAACTGCTTCCACTACTAGAGCTCGAACTTGCTGAACTGCTATCAGAAGAACTGAAATGGAAAATAGAAATTTAAAAAAATTGACAGTTTTGTTATTGCCTGAATCCTTAGAATTAATTAAATTAAAAATATTAGATTATCAATATATGAATGAATCATCGATTAACTTTTAATAAATTTAAACTTTAAGTGTTAAACCCATCTTTCATAGCAAGTGAACTTTTGTTCAAAATCATTAGACAATAGTAAAAAAAAGTATATTTTGACATATTTTGAGGTTATATTTTACTTGTATTGAAGATTAATTTAGGACCAATCTTTAATAATGAAAAACATATGGTCGATGATTTTAAAAAATTGAGAATGTAAACATTTAAAGACTTAATAGTTTAAATAACATTATTTCAGAATAAGTTTGAAATATTTTGATCTGTTTCTCTGTTGAATATTTTAGGAGGTAAAAACACCATTATTTTAGTAAAAAATGAGAGAAGTAATGAAAAAAATTATTCTTGCCTGCTACCACTACTGGAACTGGATGCAGCACGTTTTTTCCTTTCCTTATCTCTCCCTCGTTCTCGTTTGTTTTCCTTATCCACAACTTCAGAATCACTCTTACCCGCACTATCTTTGCGGCTACGAGCCCTGTAACAAATAATTCACTGTAAAATAATGAAAATTGAAGATATAAATAACAAAAAAATTATAATTACAACAACTTACATATTTCTGCTTTATAAAATAACTTTCCAACGGACGATTATTTACTATTCATTAGCAAAATTACAAAACTTCTTGAAGCAAAGCGCGACTTTTATGTCAATTCGGCAGTTTGACAAAATGGCAGAGTTCAATAAAGGTTTGTTCATAATAAACTTTAACGTTGCGCGCGCATGAAACTTACCGTTTTTTACGTAATTTAATGTAATGGTGAGTCCAGAATAGAGAAATCTACATGTGGACCTACATGCAGGTCTGACGTCACCCATTGAAAATCCCATTGTGACGTCAGACCTACATGTAGGTCCTACATGTAGATTTCTCTATTGGACTCACCATAATGGTGAGTCCAGAATAGAGAAATCTACATGTAGGACCTACATGTAGGTCTGACGTCACAATGGGATTTTCAATGGGTGACGTCGGACCTGCATGTAGGTCCACATGTAGATTTCTCTATTCTGGACTCACCATAATGGGTGACGTCAGACCTGCATGTAGGTCCACATGTAGATTTCTCTATTCTGGACTCACCATAATGGTACGCTCACACCTCTGTGGCTGCCTGTCTGCAGGAGTTACCATGGTAACGTGTGAGAGTGGAGAGTTCAGACAATGAAAACTTGAATTGTCTCAACCCTTCACTCCTACAACAGCCAAGAGTTGTGCGAGTTCCTTAATTCTGAGGTAAATTTAAATAAAAGTTTTTAAATTATAAAATACAATTCATTTATTTTATAACAGTACTTAACTTACATCTTTATTATTATTATTTTTTTTTCGAAACAATAAATATAAGTAATTTTTTTAACAATTAACATGTTACATATATATATATAATTTTCATTGTTTTAAATAACTTTTAAAATAAAATTTATATTAAGTATTTAATACAAAAAAGATGTTCTTAACATCTTAATATTTGTTTAATTGATTACTAATCACATTTTCATAGTTCTTCTGTAATAATTGAAACGTTGATCCGCTTCCCTAGAAAAACAAGTTTAATATCAATTTTATATAAGTTATATAAATTATTCTAATATTATATAAGAATATTGTTATTGATTATATTACTATTTACAATTTATAATTCAAACTTTCTCCAATCAATTATATAAAAAAATATATTATTATAATTACCACATTTTTAACAGAATGATTAATAGTCGATTTTGTCTCCCTAAAGTATTTGGAAACTGACTCTAGAGGAGGAATTGATTTCTTATTAAAAATTCTAACTCTTTTTTTGGGGGGAGATTTTTCTTCCATGACAAAACTAAGCAATTCTTTTTCTTTGTAATTTTTCTTTTCGGAAGTTTGATTATATTTAATCAGATTCAAAAGATCCTTATAAGTTGCGCTGCTCTGGCTATCACTGTCTTCTTCTACTTTTGGATCAGGAATTAATTTTCTTTTGATTGGTGTCGATGTCGTATATTGCGAGAGAATTTTCGGAGAAAATTCAGGAATGATTGTTTTTGGAGCAATAACACTTTTCTTTTGAGATAATTCTGAAGCAGTCGGAAAGTTGAGCTGTAAATTAAATTATAAATTAAATTATTTATATAATTGTTTTTATTAATATTGGTTTTATCACTTTATTTAAAAAAATTTTGTTATATATAATACCATTTGCTGCTTTAATCCTGAACTACAGCTTCCAACATTTAAATCATTTGATGGTTTGAATTCAAGATTTTTTACATTGAAAGCAACACTTTTATTTTTTATTGAATTATTAGCAGGACTCAAAGTTTCTGTAAACTTTGTAAGTGTTTCAGGAGCAGTTGAAAAGTTGAGCTATAAAAAAGTTAAACAATAAATTAGTTTTCTAGTTAACTTGTTTTATTTATTATTATTTATTTTAAAAAATTGAGTGTATTTATACCGTTTGTTGCTTTAATCTAGAATCAAAATTTTCCAATTTTAAATCATTATTTGATGGTTTGAATTCGAGACTTTTAATTTTCAAAACAGCATTTTCATTTTCTAAAGAATTATCAACTTCACTTGAAGCTTCTAAAATCTTTGTATTTGACTGCGGAACAGTTAAAAAGTTGAGCTATAAAAGTTAATTATAAATTAGTTTTATACATCAGTTCATTTTATTTATTTCAAATATTATCATCATTTTGAAAACATTTTTTTATTTTTAAAAATTTTGTAAATTTACCGTTTGCTGCTTTAATCTCGAACTAGAGTTTCCAATTTTTTTATTATTTGATGCTTTGATGTTTCTGCCTGTTGATAATAACCGTGAAAAGAATTCGGGATCTGTTTTCTTCGTCTAAACATTGTAATACGAATTAGTAATTTTGAAAAATAATAAGCGAATTTATGAAATGAATGTTTAAACTTTAAATTTTTTTTTAATAAATTGAACAAAATTATTATTATTATATTATATACTTCTCTTGCAGGGATGAAGCTGAGATGAGTTTTGACTTTGCTTAGATTTGTTTTCTCGAAAGAAAGTGTTTTTCCACAAATTGAGCCCACTTTCTTTTCTAAATCTTCAACAAATTGAATGCATGTAAAAGCATCATTTTTGCAATTAATTATTTTAGGCGGCTCGGAACATAGACAAATACTGGGATATAGAAAAACCTCATTTGGAGCAGCATTGAAGCAAACTTTATAGTAGAACATTCTTTCGGTTTCTGGCAAATCGTATCCGTACTAAAATACATTAGTTTGTTATTTATATTATTTCAAGTTTTTTAAATCACATTATTTCAACAAAAATTAAAATTTACAAGATTTTTTCAAAAATGGAATTTAATTTTACCATATTTTTCCAGTACTTTTGAAGATCCTGATGATTTTTGAAAATATTCCATTTCGGAATTTGCTTTGAAACTTCCAATAGTCTTGCTTTGAATGTACTAAAATGTGCAAAATATACAAAGAATATTTTGTAACCAAATTTTTGTGATTACTGTTATTATTTATTTATTTATTTTTATTTTTAAAATATTAGCATAAATACCTAGGCAAAACGTGAAACCAACAATAATTTCCTAGTTCGACAACACCTTCAGGATTTTGTTTAAATTCATTTATAAGCGAAGGAAAGAGTTGAAGATCTTCAAGTTCTAATGGACTGATTTTTAACTTGAAGAACTTAAATTTCAAAATCATCCCGATTTCTGAAAAATAGACAATATATATTTATATCATCACCTATAGTATAAAAATGATTTCTATGAAGAAAATGCTATTTAAAATATCGATGTGAAATAAAACATTTTACAGTTAAGAATAATATATTACTTTTTATAATAATGTCAAATTTAATTGCATTAACAGTTTCAGACGTAAAAAAATCATTTCCTAGACACAAATATTGGCCCACTCTAATCCATGTAGGTGATAATTTGGATTTTAAAGTGAATATAACGCATTCTCGATAATTTTCTACGTTCACAGGTTGTGGTTCTGAAAGCTGAAAATAATTTTGTATATATAAAATAAATAAATTTAATTTAAATTAAATATATAATTACACAGGCACACAAAAAAAGAAAAGTGTCATGGCCGAAACATTACATTAGTGTATTCTTACGTATTTTTTTCCGCTGAATCCGAATCCGAAGTCAGAATTACTAGATTGGCTAAATTTTTTGAGATAATCTCAAAAAATTGATTTTTTGTGTTTTTTAGCAGTTTTTTTGAAAATATCTAAAAAAATTTAGCCAAATTGATTATTCTGACTTCGGATTCGGATTCAGCGGACAAAAATACGTAAAAAAACACTAGAGTAGTGTTTCGGCCAAAAAATTTTTTTTGTGTTTTAATTGGTGTTTTTTTTCAATGTTTTTTGAGATAATTTTAACAAATTTTGTCAATTTGATCATTTCAACTTCAGATTCATATTCGTCGGAGAAAAATACATAAAAATATATTAGTGTAGTGTGTTAGCTAAAAAAAAAATTTTTTTTTGTTTTTTTTGGTGTTCTTGAATTTTTTGAGATTTTGTTTTTTGAGATTATCTCAAAAAATTTAGCCAATCTAGCAATTCTGACTTTGAATTCGGATTCAGCGTAAAAAAAATACGCAAGAATACACTAGTGTATAGTTTCTCGGCCATGAAACTTTTCTTTTTTTGTGTGCCTGTGTTATATGCATATGTATGTAGATATTAATTTTACAAATAATTGTGTTAAATTTCTTTTTACAATGTTTACTCACCGATAAGTTTTCATTCTCAAAATATATCTTTATTAATTTATTAGTTTGGAAATAATCTTCTCTCGTGATTATTTCGATTTGATTCACAGTTCTTGGGCTAGGTGCAGCAATAACTTCAGGAAAAATGTCCAAAATCAATCTAAAATTATAGTCATGAAATTTCTTCAAGAAATTATATTTTTTAAATAAAATATATCAATAATAAAAGTTATTATAAAAAATTAATTAGAATAAAAAAATTTAGGTTAGGATTTTGAACTTGTTCGAACCTATACTGAAATTGAATCAATTGAATCCACGTTGAATCACTATATATAATTGAAAAAATTGTAATAATAAATAATTGAATTTTAAATTAAATGCCTATATAATAATTGTTATTAAGTTAATTAGTTTGACGTAAAATTCATAATTAAAATTTAAATTTAATCACTATTTCTTTTTTTTTAATAGAATTAATAAAAATACCTGCACTTCAGAAGCTGAGTATGAAAAAAAGATATTGGAAATCCGTCAGTAACTATTAAGTCAGTTATTTCACAGATAAAGAGACACAAATCCTCACATTCTGGGACTGGCGTGAATAAAAAAGTTTCTTCTACCATTTTGATTAAAAATTTTAGTAAAATCTTTAAAAAATCGTTAGACAAAAGGTACAATTCTTTTAAGATTAAAATTAGGAAAGTACAACCTAATAAAATTTTATTGATCAGTGTTACCAATCTACAATACCATAAAATTTGAAAAAAAGAAAAGATTAATATATTAATAATGTGTCACTTTTATTTTTTGTTTAGTTTATTATGAACTCCGTATATAATATATTTATTTTTTAAAAAAATTTACTCACTTAAAACAGTTAAAAATGGTTTTTAAAATAAAAAATAAATTTTTTTTTTAATTTCCCTCCAAATCTAACCCAGTGAAGTTCGCTGACGATATAGAATTCAAAATAGAATTATTCTTTAAATTACTACATACCTTATTATTATTATTATTATTATTAAAATAATAAAACCTATAATTATTATAAAGTAATAAATTATTCAAATTATTAAAAAAGTTTAATAACATTACATTTAAAAAAAGAATTATAAGTGGTCATTTATGGGAATCCCATAAAAAAATAAAAACAAATTTTGGAGCATGCGCTGTTTACTCGAAGTTGAGGCGTTTAAGGTTACAGTTTACAAAATATAGGTTAAATGTCAAAAGGAGGAAAAGACACAAAAGTGTAAACCTCATAGTGTAGTAACCGTGTAAACATTCATATTTAAGACCGGCTTTAATAAAAATAGTTTAGTGGGTGTAGTAAAATTTAGTTTTATCTAGTCTAATGAAATGAACCAAAGCACTTTTATAACTACTGCACTTCCGAAATTGGAAGATTTATGTTGCATTCGTTGCATATTTTCCGAAATGCAAATGACCGCTGAAATTCTCAAGTGTGTTAAACACTGTCAAGTTGTTTGCTGCAGGTATATTCAGAAAAAATTTAATAATAATAATTAATATTTTAATGAGCCACTGTATCTGTTTATCGTATTACAAAGGACATTATATTTTATAGCATATTTCAACCCCTTATTTATTTCTTATGAATAAAATGTATTTCAGGGACATTATTAGGACTTTTCCTCAAGTAATTGCTTCTCCCATTCCAACTACTAAAAAGTATGCTTATGTTATAATGACAAAAACATTTTATCAAACGAAGCAGCTTCAGAAATTTTTGAGTTTTCGAACAATACCTGTAAGTTATCGATATTATATCGTTTTATTTAAATTATTTATAATATAAGTACATATATGTATTCATACAATAGACTACATACTTATATTTAATTAGAGAAAACATTTTTCCTGATAATTACACTATAATTTGATGTCGTTTTCATATGTATGCGCAATATAGCTGATATATTAATAAATAGTCATTTAGGTGAAAAAATATAACTTTTTCTAATTATTTACTAAACTTGACTTTAAAATTGGATTTTCTTTTTAATGAGTAATTATTAATAAAAATTGATTTCATGTTTGATGATTTTTTTTAAAGATTTGCAGTCCTCAGAAAGTGACACCAAAAATATTAAAAATGTGTATTAAATACACTATCATTTATAAACTTTTGCCAGAATGGAACAAAGTTGGTGATTATTTATGCATGGGACAGGATTTTGGAAATCCAACGAAAGAGTTTGAAGCAATTAAGTTAGACTTAAATGTCGAAACAGGTATATTAAAAATAATTGAATTTTTATTATTTTTACAAAAATCTAGTTCTATTGTCTGTAAAATTCATTATAAATTTTCAGATCAATCTATGGGTATGAAAATCTGTTCTTCGAAGATTAAGCTTCACCCTTTAAGTTTGGAAACACTTGGAATAACTAGAACGCATTTGAACACATTTTATAAAAATCCGAAGGGTATTTTAATACTGGAAAAACAAAAAGCTTTTATTTTACCAGGGTACAGTTTTTTTCATTTCATTTCTGCAGAAATAAAAAATATCTAAATCAATGTTTATTTAATCATTGGTTTTATCTTCTAGGTTTATTAAATGCAGATTACTCAAAGTTTCGAAGGAAATTCCTGAAAACGGTCAATTTAAAAGTTACAATGTAATTAGAGATCACTGGAAGCATATGGTAATTCTTTTTGTTTTTTAATACAATAATAAAAAAATTTACTTTTAATAACTGTCTGACTTTTTTTTTTAATTTACAGTACGGAATTTCTTGGCCAAAAAAACCAGTTAACGTTTATTATTATCAAGTCAGTATACCAGAATGCGAAAATCGTACTTTTGTTTATCCTGGTCTTTGTTTGCAATCCTCGTTACCAACAATTATGAAATGTGATAATCAAACAAATATTTCAAATTTGTTTTTGAAAGATTTTAAAATGAAAGTAACCGAAGTCTGTGATAAAAAGCTTTTCTTTGATAGCCGAAGTCCTTTAAAAAATGCTGTTGAGCCAATAAAGGTAATAAAATTTAAGTAAATTTTAAGTTTAGTTTTCTTTATCATAACTCAGAATTTTTCTTTACAATTTTAGTTTCTGAAATGATTTATGTAATTTCAATTTTTTTTTTCGTTTTCAGATAAAGAAGGAAGTTTATGCCACTAATGATTCATCATTAGTAAAAAATCCTTGTTATGACAGCAATTCCAACAACTTAAAATTATTTAGTCATGATCCAAAAAATTGGAGAAATCTTTTGTTTCAAACAAATGTAAAATCTCCAACTAAAAGCCTGAACAGCAATTTTTCTTCCTTCTCTTTTCAAAATCCAATCCAAACAAATAATTCTTTAAGGTGTGAAACTCCAGGAATTTGTGTGAAGGGAGAATTTGTAAAAAGTTGGCTTTTTAATTCTTGTGCTTCGCAAACAAGTTCTATAGATGCTAACAGTTCTAATAGCAAAGAAGAATTTGAAAAGTTGGAATCGCCTTTAAGTAAAAAATTGTTTGCGGATATTAAAAAACCACGCGTGCGTTCAGTAGAGACTGTTGAAGTCAATCTCCCAAAATTTAAAAAAGTTAAACACTAAATTATAAAGGTAATTATGTAAATAATGCGAGCAATCGAATTGTAATTAAAATATTTTTATACTTTTCCAGGTTCAACAGATTTCTCGAAAATAACATATATTTAAAAATATGTTATATAAACTAGGCATAGTTATGTTTCCAAGAATTCAGTTTTATTTTTGTGAATTATTAATTTATTCAAAAATATATTTTCATATAATTTTTAATTATTGTTTTACTCCATTTTCCAATTTAAAAAAATCTGAAGTAATTTTTAAAAGTTTGAATGATTAAATTTCAATTTACATTGCATTAAAACAATATCATCATTTTTCAATAAATTAGTTATTAATAATTATCATTAAATTAATTAAACCGAAATTACTAAAATAAATAATACCTGAAGAAAATTATGAAAATGACAACAACAAAATATTGATTTTAGAGTATTTATTTTTATAGAATATCGATGATACGTGATGTATCGAAATATATACGTATGTACATTGAAATAATTATAACGAGTAATATGTACAAGTACATCAAATTACAAACACTAAATATACGTCGCATCTTGTATATTTTTTATCATTACCATTTCATAAGATTGAACCGTTGTTTTCAGTGCAGAAACAATGGGCAGGATGTGTGAGATATTTTTTAAAATCTCCATTTGGCACGATTCGTTATAAGAATTTGGTCAGACTCAGAATCCCATAAAATTAAATTTATCTGTTTTATAACTCGGTTTCATTCAAATTGGTTCTGTGTAATTGTATTTTCGATATGCACTATTTTCATTGACCCTTAAAATAATATTTAAAGCCTAAAGCAATAAAATTGTGATGTGTAGTTAATAAAAAAATAAATAACAATAAGAGAGAAAAAATATTGCGCTTCGTTTTTAGAAGAAAATATCATAAGAATGTTAATTAATTTATAATTTAAGTCTCATAAGGTTCAATACAAGAAACAGAATAAGTTTAAAGAAAAATACATAGCGACTGATTTATGTAATGTGTATATTACAAGATGTTTCATTTTATTTTATATATATATATAAATATAAGTAACAAAAACTGCTGTATCGGTTTTTTAATCAACCAAATTACTCATTTATTCCCATAATCACTTACACACTTTGAGAAATATTCACGAGACAATTCTTTTTAGAATTGACATAAAAACAAAAGTTCAATTATGATCGTTAAACAAATAACGTTAATGGATACATTGATGACAAAAAAATGTAACAAACAGGCAAAATAATAGTCTTATGTTTACATCATTTACGTATAAATATCTCATTAAATATTCGTATATTAAAAATTTACTACACAGTTCACGATTATTTTACACAAAATTTGTTATTCTATCCTGACGATGACTTAAGTTTGATTAAGTAATTCTCTTTACTTGGACACGGACATTTTGGTAAGGGTCATTTGAAATATCCCCAAAATTCACTTATTTGTCAAATCGTACTGGAAAGGAGTGATTGACTTTCACGTCTTCAAAATCAAGTTGCGATTCACACTGTATAAAAATCTAAACTGACCTTAAGATAATTAAAAAAAGTGTTCAGCTGCTGCCAAGCTAGACGTTACCCAATTTCTAATTCTCAGAATTTCCAGAGATCATTCGAAAAATCATTCTCAACAGTCGTGAAAAATTAAAAGTATTATAAATGCACTTTTTTTTGTCATTAACAGAAATCAGGGATTATTTCAACTATTTCCCCCCTTTTTCAATTATTTTTAATAAAAGAAAAATGGCGAATTTTTTCATAATTCAGGACAATTCATAGAGAGCGTAAGTTTCTTTAATTATATAAAACTTTGTTCAATTAAAAGAAAAAACAAAAAAAAAACTGTTTAGATACTTACCTATACATAAAATTTAGAATCTTTCGAATCTTTTTTTCTTAGAAAAAAAACCTTATTTTTACAACTTTTAAATTATAAATCTTTAAACCGTGAATTCGAAATTTATAATTTTTAGAATTTACATAAACTCAATATAAAAATAAAATTTTAAACTCTCAAATTTTAAAAATTAGAAGACAAGTGAAACAATTTTCAATTACTACTTACTTTTGTAATTTAAAAACTAAAATTCATTTTTATTCTTTTTTTTTAAATGTAACTAATATTTTGCAAAACAGAGTGATTATGATAGTGAAAATTCGATAAAATTTTACCAAAACAGAATAAAACAAATTAAATATACTCATTGAATCAATGCCAAAAAATTGAAATAATTATAGTAGAAACAGTTAAAGCAACAAACATTCAAAAAATTAATTGAGAAGTACCTAAAATTTTAACAAAGAAACACCTTAAGGTCTATTAAATAAGTTTTTACTAAAAACATAATATTAGAAATTGGAGATATTACATGTTTTTTCTAATGAAAGCCCATACATAAAAAATACGACATTGTTTACTAAAAAACATTATAACTGTATAGTTATATTTCGTTCTGTAAAATGTGTTGTATGAAAATGTTAAATTTATCAATGTTTTTGACAAATTATATAACTAAACCTCTTTCATTTTTTTTTTAACAAGTAAAGGAATTTTTCAAATAAGGTAATTTGTTTAAAACCAGAGATCAATTTTTCTTAGATTCTGTTTAGACGAACAAGCATGTATTGTTAAAAAACTGTTTATATTTATATTTAAAAATAAATCAAAACATGAAGTTACAGAGAATCAGTTTAAGTTGAATACTTTGACATTATTTTTAACTAAAAATTGGTTTTCAACTGTAAAAAAATATAATTAAAATTTATTGCAACAAATAAGAAGAAATCCAATTATTTAATTTACAGAAAAAATTTATTTTGAATAAATATTTTCTGTTTTGTAATAATTATTAACCTCCTTCAGTTAAGAATTTAAAACATGAATGCCCAAAGAAAAAAGTCATATTGTATTAAATTCTAATTATTTTCTTCTTTTTTAAATTTAAATAAAAAAATAAGGTTTAAAGAAATTTGGTAAATTAAAGAATTTTAAAAAAACAGAATATTTTTAAACTTTTTTCATATAATAAAATTCCTTTCATTATATGGGGCATTCTTCGGATTATTTACATTTAAAAATGAGATTTGTCTGGTATAGTTTTTTTTATCTATACTCAAAAATAATACATACGTATTTTTTGTATTTCGTGTTTTGATGAAAATTACAGAAGTTATAAATTATTGAAAACTGCTGTTTTCAACAAAAGGGCATTTTTTAAACGCATTTTTCTCCGTTAATAACAAGAAATTGAAAATAATGTGCTACATGAAATTTGCTCAAAATTTCATGAATTTTCCAGATATGCAATAAAAACTCATGTATTTGCAATGAAAATACCCTAAAAATTAAAATTAAAGTTAAAAAAATGTTTTTCTTGAAGAAAGAAGAAATAATTTTAAATTTTTCGTGTCAACATGAACTTTTAAAAACAAGGAATCTTTTTTCCCATTTATGCAAATACGGTGCTTTTTTTTTTTAATTGGTATTTGCAATTTTTTAGGTCAGTGCGCAGAGTTTAGAGCTGTATTATATAAGAAAATAACTTATTTTTGTTTAATTTGTGATAAGAATTAAAACAAATGACTTTCAACACATATAAAACAAAAATAAGTTATTTTTTCTAACACATGCACCGAAAGTACGTCAATCTTTACGTGTGTAGCAGGACGAAACTGTCTGTTTTCCAGGTACAGGGAGCAAAGTAAGGAAAACTCTTTTCTCTAGGGAGCAAAGTGAATTGCTCATGCGCAATGTACAATCAAGAGTTGCACCCAGTTTTTTCCGCATGTGTCACCCGAATGGTTTCGAAAAAACACCCGAATGGTTCCGGAAACACCCGAATGGTCAGCAGCTGTCACAACGTTAACATTTAACTAAAAAAAAATGAAGATTGTTCTTAATCTCTGTGTACTTCCGGTGCACTTGTTCGAAAAAATAGTATGTGCACCTTGGAGGAAAAGTGATTGTCTACTCTGGTATTTACAGCCCTCGACTTCGTCTCGGGCTGCAAACGTACCCTCGGACAATCATTCACTTTCCTCCCTTGATGCACAATATACTATTTTTAACTTTATTTTTAATTTTTGGGGTACTTTCATGGCAAATACGTGAGTTTTTATTGCATATCTGGATTCGCGGACGAAAATTTAGAAAAACCCTGTATCAAAACTGGAAAGGGAGACGAAAGGTAAGTAGGAACCTCCTCAATACACAAGCCCACTACCTACTACCTCTAATCTCCCTTAGCTGAAAAGAAACAAAATTAGTTAAACAATATAAAAAATCGACGTTTCGGCACTTTCCCAATGCCCTCATCAGGATTTTTTATATTGTTTAACTAATTTTGTTTCTTTTCAGCTAAGGGAGATTAGAGGTAGTAGGTAGTGGGCTTGTGGATTGAGGAGGTTCTTACTTACCTTTCGTCTCCCTTTCCAGTTTTGATACAGAGTTTTTCTACATGTTCGTTCGCGAATCGGTAGTAAATTGTTTCTTTAATAATTTATAACTTCTGTGATTCTCATCAAATCACGAAATACAAAAAATATCAAAAATATGTATTTTTTTTCAGTATAGATTAAAAAAAAATGATTCAAGGCAAAATCTAATTTTTTAATGTAATTAATCCGAAGAATGACCCACATAAAATTATCAATAATTAGAACAGATTATTATTCACATTAAAATATTTCCAATTTCTAGAAACAACTACTGGCAGTCTGTCGTAGATAAATTACCTTAATTTTAAAATATTGAAAAATTATTTCTTTAAATACGGCACAATAATTTTATCAATTTTTAATTAGGTTGAACATTTGGATGTAACCTCAAACTCATTTTTTTTAACAACAGAAAAAATGTAATTATATAATTGATTTCATCAATTTTTGAAAATTAAGTTATAGGTACAACTTTTAGACGCAATTTATTTGTTATTAAAATTTTATGTTGTATAATAATAATTAATATTATTATTGTTTAACGTTTTTTTTCTTTTTCGTTACATTTAAAAACAAAATTGGTTAACATTTTTTTTTTAAATCAACAAGACAAATATGGATTGTTTAATAAATAGTCTTTGAATAAAATAATTTTGACAAGATATAAAAACCAGAATTTCTTCAAATTTAAGGCTTGCAAAAGTGATGGGAAAAATTTCTGTTACAACAAAATTGAAACAAGAGATAACAATTTAAAATTAGAGTAGTAAAGAAATTATGATTTTATAAATGTTGTCTCCAAATAACTTATTTTGAAAATTGGATAACTAAATCCGTCAAAATTTGGTGAAACGAGTTTTAATTTTATTTTTTCATTTGTTGTTAAAAATCACTTGTTAGTTTAATATTATGCCAAGATATTCAACCTCTTTGATTAATCAAATCTTTTTGCACTTTTGTAAGTCAAGATTTCTGAAACAAAAACATTCCCAAACTAGGTTCGAGATTTATAAAGAACGCAAGTTCTGCAAAACAAAAAAAAAACAATCTTTTTACTAAAACATAAAAAGCAACTTAATCGTAAAAATAACTAAACAAATAATGCAGAACTTACGCAGAATCCCTGACTTTGCTCTTTAAATTCTATACACTTGGAAATCCTC
This sequence comes from Ganaspis brasiliensis, assembly GCA_037103525.1. Lineage (NCBI taxonomy): Eukaryota > Metazoa > Arthropoda > Insecta > Hymenoptera > Figitidae > Ganaspis > Ganaspis brasiliensis. The sequence goes on along the minus strand of JAZKLR010000009.1, from coordinate 3,561,829 downwards.
ATGACATTTTATCTCTCTGGAAATTCTCAGCTCAGAATTTATCCGATTTAAATCGGAAGTTTCCGCACATATTTTTCTTCGTCGTCAACGGAAAATATCCTAGATTGCACCTTTCCTCTTAAAACTTCACTATCATTTTCTCTTCTTCGTGAAAAGAAAAAAAAGAACAGGCAGTCATTTTGTTCCAGGATCTTAGAATTATTGACGCACACAATTCGTCTCTTCTCTCCCCCCCCCCCCCCCCCAGTTTAAACGAATATCTCGTATCCTCGCATCTTTTGCTCGCTGAAGCACATGATATGGAAACAGTCTGTTGATTCTCGGACAATCTCCGGCGCTTTTCCGTAGAAGGGCGCGAAGATGAGAAGGGTGCGCTATACAGATATTTCGTAATTCATGTCGTAGACGCTGGCACGGTCAGGTGTGGGTGTTGTTGGTCTTTGGGACCTTGAGTCGTTGGGAGCCGAGACCATTTCCATGGAATCGGTCATTTCTAAAGCACGAACAAAGCTCATGGGTCTACGCCTGCCGTCGGAGGAGGTTGGCGTTGTCGGTGTTGCCATTGTTTTTCGTTTAACCTGGGGCGACTGGTGTGGATGTTGTGGTGGGAAGACAGGAACACCGCCTCGCATCGCGGGATGATAAGCAGGTCGTGGTGCATTTGTGAATTGTTGTGTGGGACTTGTTGGATTCGAACGATAATAATCGTAGGGAGGTGGACGTTGTGAGGGAGAGGGTTGAACACCGGGTGCTGGATAGCTGCCTGGAGAATTATCCTTCCACATGTAGACGCCCCGCTGTGGGGAGCCGGCGAGTTCTCGGATATTGTCGACGGTGTTGTTCGTACGGGAGTAAGGGTGCTCGTTGCCCTGGCGTACGAGTTCACTTTCCGAGAGGAAGCGACGCTGAGGACTGTAATTGCTGTGAGTGCAGGCTGCGTTGCACTGTTGGACGTCGTAGTAGGCAGGGGCGTCATTTACGCCAATGAAATCCGGCCGACGAACCTGCGTCGGGGTTCCTGGGTTTGATCTGAAAACAGAATTGAGGTGAGATTTATAAATTGAAGAGGGAATTATTGATTGAGCGGAAAAAGATCAAAATTCACAATGCGCGATACAAGTGAATCAATACAAGTATGCGAGTGCTGATGCTGAGCATTGCTTGCATACAATTATTCTGGCGATTCGTACAAAAGAGAAAGATAGATAGAGAGATAGAGAGAAACATAGAAATAGATAATAAATCAGCGCAGCATTCCTCGTGAAAGAGTAGCTTCTATCGAAGAAACGTAAAAAGAATAGCGAGAGTTTTATAAAACTTTGGATAAATGTACTTTTTAGAAAAATTCTAATTATGATACAACGCAACGGGGTAGATAAAATACTGAATGTTAAAAGATGTAAACTAAACTCCTAATAATATGAAATAAGCTGAAGATAATGTCTTTGGGATCGCTAATTACGACTCAGTTTTCTATATTTAAATTGTATGTGATGAAAATAAAAAAATTTGTTGAATTTACGTAAAACATAGTATCTAGGTTTTTTTGGGGGTCACTGATTACGACTTCAAAGCTACTATTACAAAGTAGAAAATGGTGGATTCAGTACGGCGGACAAATGTTAAAAAAAATTGTTGGATTTATATAAAACTTGCTTTGAAATTCTGTGGTCAGATCTATAATAATCAACAACGCAGAAAGCTTATATCTTCTATACACCAAGTTCCATAAAAGCTCAACAATTTTTAGAAAATTTGTCCGCTATTTTGAATTATAAAAATATGAGTTGAATTATTGAAAATACGAAACCTGCAATTAAGATTACTTTTCTAACTTTTGTAAACTCAGAAGGTAATGTTCCAGATCTTGGGACTAAAATATAGAATTCTACCATATCTCCCATATTTAATTTGTTAAAAATATAATTGTTTTTGTTTATAATTTGTAAAAATTTCAGATCGATATCTTCTCCAGTTTACGTGTAAAAAAATTCAGATATCGATCTGAAATTTTGGGAATCGTTTTCCAAAGGCATAGAGTGTGTCATGAATTTTCGACTTATTAATACTTGTGAAAAACAATTATATTATTAATCAATTAAATATATGAGATACGGTAGGATTCTATATTTTAGTCCCAAGTTCTGGTACATGGTCTACCTAATACATATTAAATACATATTTATTTAATTTTATTTCAGACAATTAAGTTCTATAAACTTATTTTATTTTAAATAACCATAAGCACATTTATCCAGCTTTTTTATTTCTCTATTTCTGTGCGAATACTTTTCGAAATGACTAATCAGTTTTTAATTCTATTAACTAGGTCTACTATATAGTAACACTTTTTAAACGTGTCTACAAATTTGAATAGAAAAATATTTTTACTATGGAAGAAGCAATTTCTTACACGAAAATTTAAGAAAAAAATTCTTCTGAAAAATTAGAAACATAATTGAATAAATTCTAAAATAATAGGAAAATTGCACCAATAGTAGAAAATAACCTAAGGTACTAGAGAAATTCCAACCTATTAGAAAAATTTCAACATAATAAAGTACATTATAACACAGCAGAAACAATTTTAACATAACAAAGCAATATAATGAAAAATATAATATTATAGAAAAGAAAAAGATTCTAACAAAATTGAAAAATTCCAAAATAAAAGAAAAATATCAGGGTGGCCACAAGATTCAGTTTATCAATTTCCCTGACATTTTACTGACTTTACAACGAAATTCCCTGACAAAAATTTTTTTATTCAGAGTAAAGACAAAAATCTGCCAACAACTCAAAAATAAACCAATTTTAATGTTATTTTTTTAAAAATACTCATAAATGTTTATACTATAACGCTTAAGTTGGTAATAAAAAATCAAGACTTTTAATAATAACTAAAAAAAATGTTAATAACTTTATAAAATATAAAAAATCATTTTTTTTAGAGTGATTTCAAGGGATTTGATTACATACTTAGATTTTCATTACATACTTATGTTAGAATTCGTTTCTTTTGTAAAATTAATTCGTCACTATTGGCCTAGAGTCCTAATACAATTTAGAATGTTTACAAACAATTTTTATATTGTCTAAACAATAGTTAAGCTTAAGTTAGTTTAGTAGTTAAGCATTATTGTACAAACATTAATAATTATTTTCGAAAAAAAGAATAGATTCATTTTTGAGTTTGTCTAAAGATTTTTGTCAAAAAAATAGTAACTTTGACTGCACTATGGTCCGTCTCAATTTCTTTATTTTCCCTGACAAAAAACTTTTTTCCCTGTCATATCCCTGACTTTACTGACAAAATATTTTTTTCCTGTCATTTCCCTGATTTTACTGACTTTACTGACACGTGGCCACCCTGAATATTTACATAACAAAGAAATTGTAAAATAATAGACTAGATAACAGACTCCAATATACTATTTAGTAACTTGAACACAGTAAAATAAATCCTAACATTAAAGAGAAAATTCCAACAACAAAAAACGTGTAATCCGATAAAAATAAATTGCATCGCGATATTAATAAATAATAACACAATAAAAGCGCGACGTTGCAAAATGAATAATATTGGGTTCAATCACTGGTAAAAGAAGAGCGCTAATCGCAAGTGATCGAAACAAATATTCATCTATTGAAAAATGAGAAAGTGTTGGCACAGATCAGACTAAGATATGGATTGATGATTTCAATGATATATGAGAGTTTAATGCAATAAAGCGTACAATTTGTAAACTACAGAACGTCCTCGTAGGATGAAGTTCGTGTTTACCTGCAGTAGGTCGCAACATGTTGGCAGAAAGCAGCTCCTTGCAGTTACCACCCCCTGCAGTGGGACACAAACTTATCTATATACCACATATCTTTAATATGTTCGTGCAGACAACTATTTTTCTAGTTTGTTGAGCTAACATCGCGCAACTTTCTTTTTACGAGTTCTTTCTGTTTTGCTGTTAATTGTACATAATACACGAGATGTAAAAGGAGAGAATTAGAGAGAAACGGGGGAACTGAGATCACGAGCAGAGATATCCAACAATATCCAATATATAAAGTAAGGTAAAAAAGGTTTGTGGGACCGGGTCCATTTAGAGTTTCAAAGGTGACACAGCTTGACCTTTCATAGGGCAGAAATATACAAAAACTTCCAACTCTCGATAAAACTTTGTTCACAACTTTCTGTTTACTCATTGTAATCTTTAGCCTTTCAGTTCAGAATTTCGATTGACAATTTTTATTAAATATTAAAATTTCTTTTAACTTGCATTTAATTCCTTCAATGTCTTTCACCAAATACGATAAAAGTATAAGAATACTTTTTCGTTGCCCGACAGGGAAAATACATGGTAAAAAACGGGCGACATAAGAAAATATATAGTAAGAAAAGTCTGCCATAATAAATTAAATAAATTATTTTGCTCGTCAAACATTACATTAATTTTTGAGGTATGTACACCAGTTCAGGTTTAAAATAAAAATAATGACATAACATCAACCTTATGAAGATTTTCGAAAAAAGGTGGAAAAGGGTGACAAAAAGGAGCGAGAATTTTGAAATGAATTGAGATCCATCATACTAACATTGAAATGTATCAAATGATAGATATACATTTTTCAATATAGGTAAATTATATTTTTTATATGTAATTGAATGGAGGAAGGTTCGATACTACATGCTACTTTATAACGGTTTAGAATGTGGTACCAGATTCTACACATTTATAAATTGGTATCTTAGTTACCACTTTACAAAATATGTTGACCACTTTATAACGGAAGGGGAACGTGATTATAAAGTGGTAAAGCGGAAAATAATAAATTAAGTAAATTAAATGACCACTTTATAACCAGCATGACATTTTATTTAAATTGTGTAAAATGGAAGCAAAATGGATGGAAATTGTTAGGTTATATAATAATAATATAAATTAGTGCATTGTTAAATTCTACGCAATACGGGGGTGGGGGTAAGATTTAATATGAAAGAATCACCCAGTATTTTATATAATTCTATGAATTACAGGGGGTTAAGATTTAATATAAAATAGAATCTTCCTGTACTTCGTAGAATTCTACGAAATACTAGGGGATTCTTTTATATTCAATCTTAGCCCCTTGTACCTCGTAAACTTCTACGAAATACTATATAATATATAATACTAATATTATATTAATATTATTATATAACCTATAATTTTCACCCATTTTACTTCTATTTTACATAATCTATTATTTTCCGCTGTACCACTTTATAAAATCACGTTCACCTTCCGTTATAAAGTGGTCAACATATTTTATAAAGTAGTAACTGAGATACCAATTTATAAATGTTGAAAAATACTGAAAGTTTTGATACAATTAGTAAAATAAATCAATAAAACACTTATTTTTCGATTTTGGAAGAAAGGATAAAAAATAGACAACACTATTTTTTTTGGTTACGACGACGTTTCGGTAGCTTGGTTCGCTACCATCATCAGGTCACTTTAATGTAAAATAATAAATTAAACAACAATAACACTTAAAAAGTCACAAATTAAAACACAATAAATAAAATTAAAATTACCTAATTAATTAAAACATTTTTTTGTTATTTTTGTCAAGAACGAAACGACATTGATATAAATAAATTAAAGAATTCCTTTCAAATAATAAGTCGAAAAAATAAAATTTTGTCATTTTCCTTTTAAAATTTATGAAAACCACCGACAAAACAGTTGTTGTGAGTGATTAGTCAATACTGAGGTGTAATAGTGATAATAACAAACTATATATAAACGTCAGGGTCGCTGTGCTATTAGGATTAAGAATCATTCAATAAATAAATAAATTTTAAAATACCTAGGGTGTTATGGGTGATGTGCAACACCTTCGATTTCTTATCGACATTTTGATATTGGACAGAACCGAATACTGTCATCTGTTTGTGACCACAGTAACTTGTTTTTGATATATAACACATGAGACAGCACGCACCATGATTTGCTGTACGTAAAGCGAGTTAAATTTCTGAAGTTCAAAGTATTTTTTGCTTTTGACTTTCGTGAATTGTTTTGAATTATCTTGTAGATAAATTTGTTTATAAAGTTGGTTTTTTAAGTGTCTTTTAATATCCAAAAAGATTTTGTGATTTCCTTATATTGTATTGCTGCCACAGCAGCCAGCCAAAATTATCGTATTTGGGGTGATATATGCAACACTTTTTTTGGGGTGATGTGCAATACACATTTTTAGCTAGTATATCGCTATTTTATGGTTAAATAAGTATATATAAAGAGTTTCGATGCATTTTACAATGTTTTTAGTCAGTATGCCACGAAAATAAAAAAATAAATCAAAAATACAACCATTTTTTTCTCTTTGTTGAAATTTCCACTTTTCAGAGGTTAACTATATCGTAGTGGAAAATTTTTTTTCCGGCGGATTTCGATTAATTTGCATTAAAGAATCCTAAATTTTATATTTAAAGTAATTTACAACGATATTGATCAATTTTTTCTGTGAATTATACTTTTTGAGAAAAATTCAAAACTTTGAAAATCTAATGATGCAGAAATGTAGTATTTTCCTTCCTCTACATTATTCAATCATGAAATATTCAAGAATTTGATTGTAGGACATGTTTTACGAGCAACGAAAAAAAGTGTTGCACATCACCCCACAACACCCTACATATTATTAATATTTAAATTTTATTAACTATTTTATTATTATATGGTACAGTGATTAATAATTATAATACCAATAATATTAATATAATTAATAATACTTGAAATGGAGGACTTTTGGCTCAATTATAATTCTAATTTGCTTTGTTTTTCTAATTCTAATTTTAAACATTCAATTACATATAAAAAATATAATTGACCTATTTTGAAAAATGTATATTGAAAAATATACATTTCAATGTTATTACAGATAGATCTCAATTCATTTCAAAATTTCTGCTCCTTTTTGTCAACCTTTTCCACCTTTTTTCGAAAATCTTCATAAGGTTGAGGCTACGTCATTAATTTTGTTTTAAACCTGAACTGCATGTGTACCTCAAAAATTAATTTAATGTTTGACGAGCAAAATAATTTATTTAATTTATTATGACAGACTTTTCTTATTATATATTTTCTTTGACGAGCAAAGAAAGGTATTATTCTTATACTTATGTCGTCCGTTTTTTACCATGTATTTTCTCTGGCTGGTAACGTAGTCACTTCGTAAAAAATACTGACATTTATCCCAGTTGTTTTTACACACATCTAATTGATTAATTTACAAAACCATAAGTGAGTTTCTAATAAAAGATATGAATTGTGCAATAGCAAAAGAAAAAAAAAAACATTAAGAGAAATACTTTCTTGCACCAATGCATTTTTGCATTGGATCTAGTGCAATTATTTATGAATCAAGTATAATTATTTTTGAATTAGCTATTATTATTCTTGATCCAAGCATATAGTCAAAATCTATTTTTATTCTTATTAGTAAAATAATTTTTTTCTCTTTATCAACGACTCGTTTAAATATTCATGTGAATTTTTCATTTTTGCAAAACTTAGTTATCAGTTATTAATAATTAATAGAGAACTAATTTTTATTAATTTTTGAATGAAATTAAGATATGTTTAATCGAGAGTTTGAAGACAAAAGAAAAATAAAACGTACTTAACACGGATTCTCAAGTTTTTTATAAGGAGAACATTTTCAACAATATCCAACGAAAGCAATGTGCAATAATAGTTAAAAGTGAAGAAAATAAAAATAATAAGGGGATTTCACTTCTGCTATCTTGCTTATAAAATACCATGCCCTATAAAGGGTTGACAAAGAACGATCATTGTTTATCTGTTTCACAACGTGCTCGTGAGATATAAATGTTAATATCCTAGAGCGGCACTGTTATATTACAAAATGAGTCGCGATGCATGCGAAGCTAGGTATTTTACAATAAAAATTAATCGCATTATGCAGCAAGTATTTAAACTATTAGTAATGATTTATAATTATTTATTAGAAACTTATTCAACAGTTTGTTTGCTTTTATTATCATTATTATTATTGTATTAGTATTATTATTGATATTGTTATTAGTAGTAGTAGTAAGTGCTCACTGCTCAAGGGTCATTGATTTTAAAAGTTGTTTTTTAATTCAAGGAGAAGGGTAATCAATGGAAAAAGAATATACCTGCGAATTGGACTGGAAATGGCAAGTGGAGTGGGTACCCCGATGGCTTTGATTCGTTGCTGCATCGTTGGACTGGCACCTCCTTGACCCTGACCTCTCTGCGGACCTGTTGCCGGAGATCCACTACCTTCTGGTGATAATGGATCTGGTGTGTGGCTACGAGACCCATTCATTCCTCTGTAAAGATCGCTTTTTATACAAAGCCAGTCAAAAAAGAAAATTTGTGTAAATTAATTCATATTTTCAATAAAAATTTCTATAAAATATAAAGTAAAAATAGAAATAAAAAATGAACATAATAATAATAATAATAAAACGTTAAAAACACAATAGAAAGCTTATAAGTCTTAAATTTTGCAATTAAAAATAAAAAAGTAAAATAAAAATAAATTCACCTCGGCCTTGGATGTGGACTACCTCTTGGGTAATGAATAGGATGTCGATGTTGTGGCGGAAGAGGATGTCGTGGAGAGTCGTTATTCTCCATGGATGGCAGGAAAAAGTTACTTTTAGATCCGTGCCTTTGGAGAGGAGGAGTAGGTTCACAATCAGCTGATTGAGAAGCCGTGGGCTCCATATCCGTGTCGGATCCATCACGACCAGGAGACAACTGAAATTTAAATACACAAACATTTATTTAAAAGTCTTTTTTACCTTAAAAAAAGAGGCGTACCTGTCAATTAGAATAGGACCTTTTGAAATTGATGGAAGCGAGGACTCGAGGAAGAGGAAAATCAAAAGCAGTACTTTTTCTGATTTGGGATATTTGGATAGCTTTTGGATGGAATTTCAATCCGGACCGTGAAATTCTAAATAATAATAAACTATTTTACTACAGTAAAGTTAAAAATTTGTAAATAAAGTTTGTGAAGAATCTAACAAGCTTTGCACATGCAAAATAAAGCAGTTGCCTATTAACTTCCATACAAACCAAAGGTAGTTTTTTTAAATTTGTCATTTCTCACCATTTGTTTAGACAATTGTTATTTATTTGAAAATTGACCAATAAAAAATTTTAAACATCAAAGTCTTTCATCTCTAACTTAATTAAAAACATTTCATCTTATAAAAAACTAATTGTGAATATTTAGGCAATTTGAAATGGTTAGAAGATTAAAATAAAATATATGGTAAAGTAATAAAAGTTGTTTCCTTCCAAATTTGACTAATAAAAAGATTTAGTTGACCTTCCCAAGATCAACTAATTTTTTTTATTAATATGGTAAATTAATGTTTTCAAAAGTTGATAAATCCACATTTTGTTATTTCGAGAAAATTGAAAAAATGCAGTTTTGCACCTAACCCCTAGAATTAATTATAGAGTACAAAATTTTTGTGAAATTATTAAAATAAGCTTGTTTTTTGTACTTATAAGGCGATCTGTTTTTAATTAAATTTTATTACAATTATGGAAGCTAAAGGATTTTGTAATTCTTACTAAGAAAAATAATTAAAGTTTTAATTAATTTTGGTTAAGTCAAGACTTTTTGGAATGAAAAATTCTTTGTTAATACTTTTTTTTCCTCAATTTAAAAGTGATAAATCGATTCACAAGGTTCTTAAGGAAGTTCTATCGTAAATCGAATAATCAAACAGATTTTCATAAAACTTGGTGTACTGCTAGATAAAATTTCTAAAATTTTGTAGTTACATTTTTGAGACCTGTAGGTTCTTGAGAAGAAAGTTATGATCGATTTATTTTTTCACTATTTAACATTGATTCTTATGAGAATTCATTACTCTGTCACATATATTTTCGTACTAAAAATTATTAAATAACGAGATAGTGATCAAAGTTTGTATAGTTGAACACAGATATCTAATGAGTCGATATTGTATTTAAAAAAGGACAATTTCACGTTTTACACGATACAGTTCAGACGCTCTGACATTTTAAAATGTTGAATTTGATCGCACATGAAAAAAAAAAAATAATGGTCTCTGTTTTGACTAGTATCGACATTAGGGTGGTCCAAAAACAAAAAAGGTGAAAATATAATGCTCTCACCCCCCAGGATTGTTCTGTATCGAAAAAAAAATTACCCATATTTTTTTGTTTTTATTTTTTTTTAATATTTAGAGGTCGCTCAAAGAGCTCAAAGTTTCCTATGCAAAATGCATGGGAAAATTTTTTTTTTTCGTAGAATCGATATAAAATCCATGAAAATTAATATTTTTTGATCGGATAATGCTGCTTCTCTTCAGGAAAGTTCAAAAAACAAGATCCAATAATTTATTAAACAATTTTTTATTATTAACTATTTTTTAAAGGTCCTTAAAAAACCCCATAAAATGAAAAAAACGTAAATTATGGGGTTTTTTTAGGGACCTTCAAAAAATAGTTAATAAAAAATTGTTTAATAAATTATTGGATCTTGTTTTTTGAACTTTTCTGAAGAGAAGCAGCAGTATCCGATCAAGAAATATTAATTTTCATGGATTTTATATCAATTCTACGAAAAAGTTTTTTTTTCCCATGCATTTTGCATGGGAAACTTTGAGCACTTTGAGCGACCTCTAAATATTAAAAAAAACAAAAACAAAAAAATAGGGGTAATTTTTTTTTCGATATAGAACAATTCTAGGGGGTGAGAGCAAAACATTTTCAACTTTTTGTTTTTCCCATGTATTTTTGGACCACCTTAATCGACATACGATAGAACCTCCTTAATATGTTAAATTTGTGTTTATCTCTACTTTTTTTTGGAAAATGGATTTATCAACTTTTGGAAAAGTGCTACTCAATTTAGTAAATTGTCAATTAAAAGTCTACGTTTGGTTTTCAACGAAATAACGTAATGTATACTGAAACCTGGAACTGAGAGAAACTCGGAAGCTTTATCAACTCGGTTAACATCGTGCATAAAAGGAAGCGTTACGCCACCACTGACGCTGAAGTTACGTGAGAATAAAAAATGAAGCTACTCTGTGCTAGCTCTTACCTTATTGTAAGCATTTGAACTGGCATTTCTAACACCATTGCTGCTATCCATGTAGGTTTTTACCTGGTTCTCTGTGGCGATGATCGAGATGTCGGACGTGCAAGCCCCGCGTCGTTTTCCTGAATACTTTTCAGGCTTAATTAAACTGTAAAGGATGTATTATCATTATTATATTTATAATATTATCATTACTAATTATGATCTCTGTTATGTTTATTACAGAATTCCAGCTGTATCAAGACTCACTGAAGGAAAAAATAATGTTAATATTATTATGTTAATTAGATGATCTTTGAGGCTGATTAATAGCTTATTTTTTGTCAACCACAAAAACAAAGCAATTCTAGTTTTTTATTTTTCACCTTCATTGACTCGTATTCAGCTATAGATTCGAGTACCAACTAATTTTAATCACTCAATGATGAATTAATTTTGGAAAAAACTTGAATATCATTTGAAAAAATACCTCGGAAACTGCGGTCCACATTGTGTGTAACAGCAATTGTGCAAACATCCGCGAGAAAAGGGATTATAACCAGTATTGAATTTTCCAGTCACTTGTTCGTTCGTAGTACGTCCTCTGAAGACGAGTACAACATGGAATGCGGTTAATCCAAATATCGGAATTACCAGCAACGTTACCACGCCCATGAGTACCATTCTGTTCATTGAGTTAAGGAACTTAAGTAAAAATAATTCAACAACTACTTTGCAATGTTATTTTTAAATTAAAGTACTAAAAACAAATCATGATTGAGCACTGAGTGTTCTATCTCCATTTTTGTCAATTTTAGAAAAGAGACAAAAGGAAATTAATTTTTTTTCCATGTTAATCAAAAGCTTTTTTTAATATAATTGTTTAATTTTTACTTTTCCCATAAATGGTAAATATTATGTATCTATTTCAATTTTAAATGTGTCGAAGGCAGTATAGATCTACCCATATTTTCAAGAGTTAAAAGATATTATGGGTTGGAGCGCATAACTATTCCTCAAATTCTATTTATAAATTATATTTATATCTAATGCTATCCCGTCTCCTAGTAATTTTCAACTTCTTATCATAATGTTTATTTTATCTTTATTTATTTTTTATCTAGTAATTAAATTATTTCTAAACAAATAAAGATAGAACATTCTAATTAACAGCCTACTAAATATTTTTAAAATCAATATTAAATATTTGCATGTGGTTTATATTCAATATTAATAAGCATATCTATAATTAAATATTAAACACAATTAATAAAGGATACGCGACTATGGTTTGAACTTCGCCTAGTTGCTGTTTATGAAGAAGCACAAAATAAAGGCATAGTCCAAATATACTGAGCATATGTGAGCTAAGTGACAAAAGAAAGAAAAAGAAAAATCTGTAGTTTCTCCTGCCGATACAATTGTTTAGCCATGGACAATGATGGTCGAATGTCTGAAAGAAATTAAACATTAAAAGTAAATAACATGCTTGCACTGATCCTTTACTTATCTTTTAAAGATTAGATTAAACAATACAATTTTCATGTAGGTTGTTGACGTTTCATGATAATTATCTCCTAAAGATAATATATTACAAATAGAAAACTTTTCTTTCATAACTCATAATTTGTTTATCTTCATTCTAGGTCGTCATTTTGAATTTTCATAATTATATTACTGACAATTTTAAATATTTAACAGTTATTCGGCTCTTGAAGTTTATACGAGCATTGAAATTCAGAAGAAATAAAATATTGAAGAATGGAGATACTAAAAAACAAATCAATAAAAATTAAAATATTGATAAAACTAAAACAGAAAAAACAATGAAACAATTACATATATAAAAAATATATATTTTTTTGCAAAGAAACATAACCGATTGATTAGTGATCTTGTTAAACATGGTATATAAAAAATGTAGTAAAAAAAAAAAATTTCCAAGATAATTCTAGTTTTGCAGAGCTATAGAAATACTGATTTGTAAATTATTTATCATATAACGAATTTAAGAAAGACTGAAAACTAAAATAAAAGTTGTAGCGAATTACATAATTTTTTAATTAAATTTGAGAGTTTACCTCGATGCAGTGATTGCAAACGCTACAATGAGAACACCTAGGTGGCCTATAGAATTTGCAGGTAACGCACCATTTCATGCGAACCGTAATTCCATTGATTTCTACATTTTTGTACAATGGAGCTCTAAAGTCATCTTCTCGATCTTCGTCTGGAGGTGCTAAATAAAAACAAAAAAGTACGTGAAATAGTTGCTCTTTCAAGAACAGTTACTTTAAAAAACTGGTTGTATTTATAATTTGGCTATTACGTATTTTGTCCATTATAAATAATTTTATTTTTCAAGTATGCTTCTATGCCACAAAAATACCTTTTGGTATTACTCCTGGATCCATAAACGTTGCCAATGTAAAATTTGCCAGGACAAAGAAAGTGATAACTCCTTGTAGAGCAGGAACCCATGGATATGGTCCAATGTAATACTGGCACCTTTATTTTAAAAAGGAAAAAAGAAACAAACAAATTTGAGATTTTTGTTAAGTAGAAATATTTAACAGTTTATAAACCTTTTAGTTTTAAAAGTTTCGTCCGATTTCAAAATAAAAATCAAATATCATGAATTTAAAACTTCAAATCCAGCTGTTCTAATAAATTTAATCCAATTTAAATATTGCCTGCTTTTTTAAGTGTTTCTAAATTTAGATTTTAAAGAATTATCCCCAATCGAACTATTTATATTTCACTCTCGAAAAAATTCGAATTTTGCTTTAAAGAATGCAAAAATATCGTTAAAGTTGTAGTTTTTTTTTATTTATAAAATGAATTCGAGGATTAATTTAACAAATATAGACAAAGGTTGAAAATATTTCGAGTTTTATTTTAAAAAAATTACATTTATAACTTTAAATTTAATTAACAATTTTAATCTATTAACAGTCTGAAAATAAAAAACTTCTATTGTTCTCTTTTAAATTAACCACTTCATCTCTAAATGAACAAATGAACCAATTAAGAGCATTAGACTCATTAAATAAGCTAGTTTTAAAAATCGTTCTGTATCAGGTTTATTATCAAGAACCTATTTAAGATCCAAGTCAGAAATCAAGGTCTAATACGTTATAATGTCTTCAAGATGACAACTCGAAGAAATACACAAGGGTTAGAGGTTTCGAAGCTTTGTTTTTGTCTCTATTTTATCGTAACTTGTTATGGGCTTGTCCCGTTCATTAAAGAGACAAAAAAATTAATAAAAAACCAATGTAAGCACACGTCAAGAATTAGATCAAGTGACAGTGTTAAGATTGAAATTGATAAAAATAGGAAACTGACACTTGTCAGTTTGTCGTGAAATTCGAAATTTATATGAAATGTGGTCCATTGGGAATCAGGGAAGAAAAAGATTGGTGTGGTGTGCGCACGGGGTAAAGAAAAAAAGAGAGCTAGGGCCGTGCAAATACTTACGGGAAGTAGAAAAAAAGGGTTGTGGTGCTGAGCAAAAGGGTCCAGGCGAAAGTAGCTGGTAGACACTTAAATTTCACATCGTTTTTCGGCATTCTGTAGATTCCACTGTCGTGATTCGACTAATCCGAGGAATTAATGGGCGAGATTTCCGCGATTTCTGCTACCAGAAAACATGGCCGCGTCCATTGAAAATGGTTATTTGTAAGATATGCGAGCACCGTTTAATGTGTTGCCTCATTATTTATACATTCGAACATCTGCAAATTCTTGTAGTTTCTCTCATTCATCACTCGAATTAATTGAGCAAAAACAGTAAGAATACAATTAATAACCAGAATTTTTTGCACAAATCAAGAATATACACCACAATCTCTTACACTCACTGATCGGTATGTAACAAACTTCATATATGTTCAGCGATGGGTTACAAAAAGTATAATTAAATGATTTTACGTATGTTACGTAGTTTCTGAAATCTAATGGTACATTCCCACCTTTGGTAAACATTTTTTTTTGCTTTCATCCAGTGATGGGTACGTAGAAAATAGGAATTCTATACGTGTGACGGCACCCTTAAGTTTATGAAAAAAAATGTAGGTATTTTAAAAAAATATAAAACCTGTAAAATATCTTAATATTAGTAATATGTTTGAAATATAATCTAAAGAAAAATATTATTATTTAAAGTCTATATTCGGCGGTTAAATTACACTACTTTAACTTAAAAAGAATTATTATTCTTGTTTCTTCTATTCTAAGAAGGAATAAATATCGATTTTCAAAAAAATTATAAATTTTAAAAATTATTTTTATTATTTATAAGGAGAAATAATACAAAATTAGAATTATTATAAAATGATTTTACGAAAATATACATAGGAAAAATTAGAATGTATGTTTCCCTTTTGTTTCTACTAAGTACTAAAATAAATAGATTTATAAAAAATTAGATTATATATGATATTAATGAAAGTATATAAGTATGTAGTATCTACATAAATTGATCCTACGAATGGTTATAGGGTAAGATTAAGAAATAAAAACATGTTTGTTTATAATTTTTTAATCCAATGGTTTATTTAATTGGATTTTTGTTAAACAATATGATTTTTTCATTTGTAATAAATTAATTAAACAAATGTTTGCACTTAAAATTTAAATTGGAAGATTTTTTTTTGGGCTTATGTTTTTTTTCCAATTGTTGCACTTTCTTAAAATCAATCTTTGAACACTTTGCTCATAATTTTTTAATAATAACGATTGAAGAAAGTTAAACGTCAACGTATTTGTAAAAAATAATTTACAGTTTAAAATCAATCGTAAGTGTATATCCTTTAACTACATGCAAAAGGATTTATTTTAAAAAAATTGTCCTCTTAACAGGAAAAGATTCCTTTAACACTAGGGGTATAATGGATTGTTTTGAGAGTGTCACAATAATTAAGGAAGAATACAGTTACAAGTGTTATCATCATATGTACAATATTAATTTATGTACTAGTTATTGAATAACCTGTACTATCAGTGTCTAACTCACTGCAGTATTTACCAATAATAATTTTTTTTCTAATCACAGCAATGATTCTTTTACATCTAAAAAGCAATATTTATTACAATTTTGTCATAAATTAAAAAAAGAAACTTTAATTGTTAAAAATTATAAAAAATAATTATGTATTTTAAAAATTGTAAATTATTATTTGCGACAAAGAGTACGTAAAGAAAACTCTTAACTTAAATATGGTTTGCTTATAAGTGTGGAGTTGCGAGTGGATGATGTGAGTCCACAAGTTTTCGTTCTTCTCTCCGTCAAAATAAAGTACTATATGCGTTATGACAGAGAGAGAGAAGCAAACTAGTAAACTCACATCCATACACGGAAAGAAAATTCATTATAAATTTTAAAAAAGTGTTTTACAATTTAGAGAAAAAGGATCAAATAGAGAAAACTTCAAATTGATAATTTCAAACTTTAAAAAAATTATATTAAATTTGCTACAGACTATATTAAAGTTTAAAATTACTTAGATTACTTATTTAATGATTTTTCTAAAGCTTAAAATTCCTTGTAAGAAAATTTCGCTTTCAGGAACTTTTTCCCTAAATTATAAAGCATTTTAATAAAATTTATAATTAATTTTCTTTGCGTGTACTTGCAGTTTGTCACTTTCAAAAGCAATTGTCGCACGTGATATATTGTTTAAATCACGACATCTTTAAGGTGTTCTACATTGGAAGATAAAAAACTGATATTATTTGCGTGTCTTTATATAAATACCCACATAGCACAATATATTGCACTAAGCTAACATGAAACTTACATCTTGTGTTGTATGGGTAGTTAGAACAGAACGAAAACTTTTATTATTTTGTGTAACACCTGTAAGAAAAGTATCATTTATCACGCCCGAAAAGTAGCCCCGTAGAAATGTATACTATTGCAGCACTCAATTCAGGAAAGTGTACTTTATTGTATACATTGTCATTCTAGTATACACGCAAAGAAAATTCATTATTTTTATTAAAATGCTTTATAATTTAGGAAAAATGTGCCTGAAAGCGAAATTTTCCTGCAAGGAATTTAAAGCTTTAGAAAAATCATTTAAATCATTTCTATAAGTAATTTTAAACTTTAATATAGTCTGTAGCAAATTTAATATAATTTTTTTAAAGTTTGAAATTATCAATCTGAAATTTTCTCTTTTTGATTCTTTTTCCTAAATTGTAAAACACTTTTATAAAATTAATAATGAATTTTCTTTCCGCCTAGGTACCCTCGCAATTATTAACTAGTGCTTTTGATGAACAGGTGTTATACAAAGTACCGTGTGCACCTTGTGCGAAGGAACATTTTCAGTCTTTATGCAAATTGCTGCACTCCATTCGCTCGAGAAGCAAAATTTGCACTTGTCGAAAACCAGTTTCTTTTGTCACTTGGTGCACAATATACTATTTTCTTAATGAAATGTTTAATCATTTTAATTAAAATGATTAGATGTTTCTTTATATCCTTATAATCTACAAATCGTTACTGATATGTAGAATTGACATAGTTGAAATGGCAGTTGAGTATTTTCTCTTCCATTATTTTTTTAAACTTATCACTCGGTTGTTATAATTTAAGTAGATATAAATTATCGATCTCACCGAGCAAAATAAATTATTTCATTTTATGTTTCAACAGCTATGATGCCTTCATCAGAAACTAAAAATTTATTAATAACATCTGGTTAAAAAATACAATAAAATAAATGCATAAAAATAATCTGTGTACAATAACTAAGACATTTACCAGTAAAGTTACACTAGAAAATATTAATTAACAAATACGTAAAACCGCTGCCAAATTGTACCTCAAGTATTTATTTGATGCGAATAATTTTTGGTTTTCATTTTTTGAAAACATTGCTTCCTCATAGAGATTACTACAAACATCACTAAGTTTTAATTAATAGATCGAAAAAAATATTAAATAGGCCAATTGATGCATTTTTGAATTGTCTACAAAACGAGCAAAAATTATTCATTATAAAATTTATATAAAAAGCAAAAAACATAAAAAAATTAATTTTTATAAAAATGTTCAACTTTTGAAACCTTGATAACTCGGAACAGGATTACAGTAGAAGGTTCGCAAATAGCTCATTCGATGTGTTTTTTAATAATTTTCATAATAATGAAAATATATTGAAGCTTGTAAAAAAGCATAAAAATAAAATTAAAAAAAAAACAAGATTTTTAAAATGCTATAACTTTGGATTAAACTGCACTAGAGGGTTCGCTAATAGCTCAATCTACGAGTTTTCAAAAAATAAAACGAATATAATTTTTATATTTTAACTTTAAAAAAAATATACAATCTTGCAATAAAACGATTTTTTCAAAATTTTTAAATGCGAAAAAAAATAGTTAGAATTGATCGATCGGATTCAAACGTATATCATAATTTGTTTCCCTGAGGGACCTATAATTTCGTAAAAAAAATATTGTTCGACCTTCTGAGGTTGAAATATGTCGAGATATGTCAAAAAATTGCAATCGATAATTTAAGGGTAAAACAACTTTTTCTATGAGAAAGCAATTATTTATTTAATTCGGTGAGATTAATAATTCCTATTTACTTATATTTTTTGGTATATTTTCGTGAGTAAAATACAGTCTGTAAAATGTAAAAATGACAATAGCAATAATAAATCTTAAATTAGAAGATCTTTTGAGAGACTTATTACAGAGATATTATTGCGAGAAAAAGACTTAAATTTGATTTAATAAATCCATTTAAGAACAATAATTTCTCTTATATATGTTTGAATCGCACGTACAGTAGAAAGTAGAAACACAGTTATCCAGATAAAAAATTAATAATTACGAGAAATAAACTACTTTTGTACTTTCATATAAAACAATGAGATTTTATTGTAATAATTTTTAGATAAGCTTCAGTAAATGTTTGAAAAGTATTTGTTACTGAACCCTTATTTACATTGATTTTAAGTTTTAATTTGTCTTTATCATTTGTATATAAATACAAAACCGAAAATCGTTTATTTCGTATACATTATTTTGATTATCTGGATACATACTGTATTTATTAAGCTAGATAATCTACTGTACTTACAATTTATTCGTTAGCAGTACCTATATTAGTAGTATAATAACTAAAATAATATCTTATTACTTTTTGGATTCTAAAATGAAAAAAAAAAGTAATTCTAATCTAGGTTTCACTATTATTTATACAGGATCTAATTTTTAAAAAGTTAGCAACTTAAAAAAAGTGCTTTATAACTCCGAATTTAAAAGTGGTCTTCTTGACCAAGTATTTTTTTCTAATAATTTTTCTTTAATTTCCGACATTCTTTCAATTTCATCATTCAATGGTAGGAGATGAGTTTCTATCCATTCTTGGATAGTGTAATTGTCATAAATGCTGTCCATTGCTACTCTTACTTCTTTTTCTAAGTAAATTAATTCCATTTTGAACCTATCTATATCAGCAACAGCACGTTCCACATGGCTAGGACTCGAAAATAAATGTTTTATGTTGTATGAAGTAAACCAGCCTTTGTAAGTGTTATCTTCTTTCATTCTATTTAATTCTTGTTGAATTGAAAATAGTTTAAGAATTGCAGCATAAACCAGGCCGCCATGATAAGCACATTTCGTCCAACCATATTGTGGTTCAGGAATACTTAAAGATATACCACCATCGCATAGAAGAGATTCTATTACTTTGGATGGGATATCCATTGGAAAGTTGCTAGGATTACTTGATTGAAGAACAGCTAAATTTACCCCTAGGGATGGTAAGGCAGAGGGTAATAATTCGCAGAGTACACTGAAATGATCATACCTTTGCCACCCAGTGAGAAATGCCCCCTTGAATTTTATACGAGAAGAATACTTTTCGATAATTTCCAACCACCGACGATGATTTTCGACGTGATAAGAAATATCTGTATAGTACCTATCTGGCGCAGTAGCTCCTTTAAAAGCAGTGGCTATCCAAACCTCACGCCAGACAAGCGCATAATTATCCCATAATTGACTAGTGAGTGATGAAGCTGGATCTGTTGTATATTTCCAAATAACAGGTTCAATTAACCAGTGCAGGTCGCTATAAATAAGATCCTAAAACAAATAATATTTGAAGGTTAATTATTTAATAAATATGATTTTAAAACAAATTTAATTAAGTTAATACCTGTGAATCGATTTCCCTAAATTCATCGTCCCACATGAGAACAGTTAAATGGGGATACTTTTCCTTAATATATTTGGCTATTTTTGTCACATGATCTAAGAAAAGTTCTTTTTTGTTCCATTTTCGTTTAACCATGGTTTCTATACACCGGTTACATTCTCCAAGCTGAAAAACCTCATCAGCTCCTATGTGTAAATATTTAGAATCAGGATGAGCCAAAATAATTTGATCAATCATTTCAAACAAGAGAGGTACTGTTTTATTGTGAGTTGGACAAATAGATTGTGGATATCGATAACTTTCTCTGAGATCTTTGTATTTTTCCAACTTTAAGACAAACTCTAAATGTCCAAATGTTTGAACCAATGGAATAACAATAAGATCGTACTTTTTGGCCAGATTTTGAATATGATTTATTTCATTTTTGGTATAGTGATTACCAGCCGCAATGTCAATCAAGTTTCCTTCAAAAGGAAACATATCTTCATACTCAATTAAGATCCCGGTTGCTCCAAAAGTCTTAAATAACTGAAGCAGGTACTCATAATAGCCGACCATTGGAGGAGCACCTTTTAAATCGAGATGCACAATTTTATGCCCATTAAAAAGTGGAGTATTGTCATATCTATACTTTTCACCATTTTTGAAATTCTCATTTGCTTTATCAAGAGATTTAAATTGTTTATTGTCAAGATATCCATCAACGTCATTGGACCTTAAATACCAGTGTAACTTTCCCGTAGAAAAATTATCTACTTCATTGTTAAGAAGGTGATAAATAGCAACTAATAATATAAATATTATAATTACTATAAACATCAACGTTCGAGCTTTAAAGTACGTCATTTTCAATAATAATTACATTTCTGTTAAGTGTTTACTGATACACAAATTTCCACTTTGTCAAATTTTTTTTAAAAATACAGAAAGTAACTAAGATAAAAGGAAGCAAGACATAATTTTGTTAAATGCTTTTTCGTATTATTTATATTATAATACTGTAACCTATTAAAAGGTTATATTTAAATTTTTAATACATAGCACACAACAAATACTGCAAACTATCCGCGCAAGATTGCCAAGGTTGTGAAGTAATCAGGGTACAGGGTTGATCAGCTAAACGTTAAACCTTAAAGTCGGAGTCAGGGATGTAAAGGTAATTTACCTAACGTAAATTACATAGTTTTTTACATGTAAATTACATAGGTAATTTACATGCTTAATTCTTTACAAAACGTAATTTACGTTTTCAAGATGGCGGCAATGTGTATTTAAGTAAACAAATGTACATACCTTATTTCATAATTTCCGGTTTGTGAAAACTATTCTAAAAATACCAAGAAACGAAAGACCAATGAACTTTTAGTGGTAAAAACTCTCCTTTGTACTAAAAAAAAAGGAAATAGGACTATGAACAGCAATAAAAGTTAAGAACCAGTTGTTCGACATTTTTTTTTACATTTTTTACATGTTTTTTACGTAAATTACATTTTTACGTAAGTTACGTAAAAATTCCAAGTTACGCGTAACTTTACATCCCTGAGGCGGAGTTGTATAGGGGTAAAATCCCATGTGAGCAGAAAGCGCAAAACCGAAAGCAAAAAATCATGAGAGTGAGAGAGATGCCATTATCTTTTTGTCTCTTTCACTCTCATGGTTTTCTAAATTCGGTCGATGTTTTCTGCTCACATTGGATTATTAGCCTAAAGCACAACGAATCGTAATCGCTAATCCTTAATCGTAATAATGAGAGAAAGCAGGACAGAGATACAGTACGCTTCCATTTAATTGACCTCCATTTTAAATGAACTTCCATTTTATTTGAACTTTTTCGTACATTTTAAATGAACAAAATTATCCCTACCACTCATGTGCACGTAAGGGGAAATGTTGCATTTCCCCTCACGTGCAGTGTTTTTGGTATTTGCGTAAAGAGTGGGAAGGGTCAATTAAAATGTTTCATCCGGTCCCGACGAGGTCAATTAAATGGAAGCGTACTGTATATGTCTGTCCTACTTCCTCTCATTCTTACGATTAAAGGCTTAAGCAGATAGAAATACGGTTACGGGGCCAGAGCATGAGACAGAAAAGGACAGAAACAGTCTCTGTCCTTTATTATCTCATGCCCTGCTCCCGTAACCGTATTCGTTGTGCTTTGGGCTTAAGGATTAGCGATTACGATTCATTGTGCGTTAGGCTTTTCACGTGCAGAGTTATGGCACTTTCACACCTCAGCCGTTACCATGGTAACGTATGAGAGTGAAGAGTTCAGACAATAAAAATTTTGAATCGTCTGAATCCTTTACTCCCACAGCAGCTACACTGTAAAAAATACTTCGGGAATATTACGTCAGTATTGTAATGTTACTTTAGAAACTTTCTGTAATATTACTGTTTGGCAAGTAGGAATAATACTACTCAACTTGTACTTCTACAGCTTTCAGCAATGTAATATTACATTTTTTAGTAAATGTACATTTAGGGTTGTGAATGTACTACTTTGGTAGTAGGTAATAAAAGCACCTACTTCTATAGCAGGAATTTTACATTCGCAAACAATTTTACCAAGGGAATTAAAATCACAAGTTTAGTTGTTCATTTTACTACTTTGATATAGGTTATTTTACAGATAAAAATCTGTTTTTTTACGTAAGTAATAGTGGAAATATTCCATATTAAAAATAGTATTATTACTTTCAAATGTGAAAATCCCACTACAGAAGTAGGTAAAAATCGCTCCTACTTCCATAGTGGTAAAATTACCGAATCATTTTTTTCAGTGTACCGAGGTGTGCAAGTGCCTTTAGGAAGTTAAGCGTAACTTTGAGTTTTTGACGTAAATTACGTCAGATTTTTACGTTTGTAATATACGTCATTTACCCACTCCCACCAGAGAACGCCAGGGTTGTGCACGTAAAATACATCAGGTAAATTACATGGGTTTTCTACGTATATTACATATGTAATTTACATGTTTAGTTTTCTACATAATGTAATATACATCAGTACCCACAAATTTAATCACGTGACAGCGCGCGAAAATTTAAAATTTATATATATATATAGATATACCTTATAGATTTGGGATGTAAATTACATAGTTTTCTACATTTTCTACGTATATTACGTCGAAAATGTATTATACGTCGAGAACCTCGAGTGACGCGTCACTGCACAACCCTGGAGAACGCATTGTGTATAAAATTTAGGACGTAATATACGTACGTAAAATACGTCAAAAACCCCACGTAAATTACGTGAGGTACACCTAGGTGCATAAATGCCTTACCCCAGACCTCTCTCTCTTACTCACGTATTCTCATGCGCTCATGCTCATTGTAGGTAAGGCATTTATGCACCTAGGTGTACATTACGTGCACAAGCCTGTTTCACGTGCGTTATTTTAAAAAATAGCTTCCGATAAATGAAAAATAATTTGTTAATAAACATAGGTTCGAAAATTTGTTTTTTAAAAGTTATTGTACAAAAACTGATTTCGTCCCATTGACTGCAATGCAAACCTGTCATCCAGGTAGCCGCCATTTTGAATTTCTCCCCACCCAACTTGAATATCCTTATGTAGATAGAATTTCTCCTTGCACGGCAATTCTCTCTTAAGTTAATCCCCCACCAAAATTAACTTATGGGAAGTTCGACTGCAGGGATGGGTAAAAGTGCTTTCTTCGAGGTTTTCTACGTATAATACGCAGAAAACGTATTATACGCAGAAAATTGCAGAAAACCTAGTTTTATACAGTACGCTTCCATTTAATTGACCTCGTCGGGACCGGATGAAACATTTTAATTGACCCTTCCCACTCTTTACGCAAATACCAAAGACACTCTGCACGTGAGGGGAAATGTAACATTTCCCCTTAGGTGCACATGAGTGGTAGGGTAGGGATAATTTTGTTCATTTAAAATGTACGAAAAAGTTCAAATAAAATGGAAGTTCATTTAAAATGGAGGTCAATTAAATGGAAGCGTACTGTACACCTAGGTGCATAAATGCCTTACCCCCAACTGGTTGTCCCTGCGCATGAGAATACGTGAGTAAGAGAGAGAGGTTGGGGGTAAGGCATTTATGCACCTAGGTGTACATAACAATTTCTAACACATTTAAAAATAATTTTAATCAAATAAATATATTTAAAATTTTCAATATTGTACGCGACTAATCTTTTCTTATTCATATTATTAAATAAATGATGCATTAATTCATATTTTAAATTTTAATTTCGCAAACAAAAAACTCTTTAATTTGTTGGTTATGTTGCTCTTTCAATTTATTATCAACAATTCAACATTGAAATGTTTGTTGCCACTGGTTAATTAACTTTAATAACAAATAAATTGTTATATTTTCCAACATTTATGTATAACTTATCGCTATTAAAAATGTATTTATTACAAAATTTGAAAATCCTGCATGTCGTAAGTCAAGATGTATAATACACGAAGTATGTAGAAAAAACATAGTATTATATGTACGTGTAGAAAACCATGTATAATACATCATGTATTATACATCCACATCCCTGTTCGACTGTACATTTACGTATGATACGTAAATGTGATGCATCACTGCAATACATTTATGTATGATACGTAAAAACTCAGAGTTTCGTCATTTCGTGTAACATTTCATCCCTACTACCTTACCCTGAAGAGATGGAATTGATTTGATTGATCCACGTTGTGTTTCGTGCTTTCGTGGCTTGTCGTGGCGAAAGTATTTTAAAGTTTGAAATATGAGTTCAATTAGTATATATTTATGTTTATTTTATTTTTTCGCTGCGGCGAATGCCGGTGGGCCAACACTAGTTCTTCTGGATAATT
Source organism: Ganaspis brasiliensis (assembly GCA_037103525.1). Classification (NCBI taxonomy): domain Eukaryota; kingdom Metazoa; phylum Arthropoda; class Insecta; order Hymenoptera; family Figitidae; genus Ganaspis; species Ganaspis brasiliensis. The sequence goes on along the minus strand of JAZKLR010000009.1, from coordinate 3,536,697 downwards.
TGGCGATAAAAGAAACACATTCAATGTTCTTTAAATTTTTACAAGGTTTGTTAAAAGTATTTTTATATCTAAGTACGCAAAGTTAATACAGTTTTTCATTGTACATTTTTACTTTTAAATCTACTGAATATGAAGAATGTGGTTGTTTGTTCGACTAGTCAGAACTTTTGGGTGAAAGATTAAATATCCGGCTACGCTGTATTGTCTGCCGGAACTTTAGCTACTTCGAAAGAGGGTCCAGCTACTGTCAGTTGAAAGATTAATTCATTAATTAATAAATAAATTAATATTTTTTTTCTTTTTTCTGAGAGACAACCAGAGGGTGAATCCCTTGACACTTATTTAGAATGTTGCAGTGGGGTTGGAGTACTGCCGATAATGGAGTGCTTCCGTATAGTGAAATGCCGCACCAAAGATTACATATATGATAGGTTGTCATTCTGAAAAACTACAATCTCTACATTTTTAATTTTATTAAAATTCCGAACAACAGTAACCGGATGACTAGCGAATAGTACAGCCTGAAATTTAACTTTACAGATTACAGATCCGACTAGGCATATATTATCTAATAATATCTCATGTTTATTAATTGCAAATAATATATTCTAAAATGTAAACATTTTTATTTGTTGCAGAAAATGGTTATAGTCTCTCATTTAAATTAGCAGATGATTCTAATTTACTATTATCAAAATACGGAGAATATTTATACAACCATTTAATCATTTTTGCACCATCTGTCGAAGAATTTGGAGGATCAATAAATGTCGATGCTATCACTGATTTTATTGACGGAGGTGGCAATGTGTTAGTTGCTGGCTCATCACAATCTGGAGATGGTTTGCGAGAATTAGCGTCCGAGTGTGGATTTGAAATTGATGAGGAAGGAGCAGCTGTAATGGATCACATGAATTATGATATATCAGATGCAGGACAGCACACCACGATAGTTGCAGATTCCTCTAATTTAATTGATGCTCCAGTAATTGTAGGAAAAAAATCAATTTCACCCTTATTGTACCAAGGAACTGGATTGATTGCTGATCCTGATAATCCACTGATTCTCAGATTACTTACTGCATCTAGTTCAACATATTCTTACAAGCCGGATCAGTTAGTGAAGGAGTATCCTCACGCTGTTGGAAAAAATACTTTGTTAATTGCAGCACTTCAAGCCAGAAATAACGCTCGAGTATTGTTTTCAGGTTCCCTGTATTTTTTCAGCGACGAGGCTTTCACAAGTTCTATAGAGAATGCATTAGGTAATTTTATTTTAAATATAATTATTGAATTCATATTTTTTAATTTATTGGGCCAGTCCAGCAAAAATCGTCTATAACCTTTTGCTCGATGATTTTAAACAAACCTGAAATTAATATATAACATTCTACTATACATTGTAATTATCAGTAGCGCCCCTAAATGCATTGGGCTCGAGGTTGGCGCCCGGGGCGACTGCCCCCTCTGCCCCCCTCTAGATACGCTACTGGTAATTATCATATAAAGTTTTATATTGCTGAAAATGTCTTAGTTCTTTTTAAATATCTTTTTAAAAGAGTCGATACATTTCAGTGTTAAGAATGATTAATTTTACAATGACGCAGTAAAAGTCATTGTAAAATGCAAAATATGTATTTTTTATATTACATATTCACATAATATATCTAAACAAATGCAAATTGTTTGAAAATTACTCACCTAAATTCTTAAATTGTGATTTTTTCTTCTTCGCGCAGAGTTAAGATCTCCTTTTTCTTTTACGAATATCTTCTGTGGAGAAATGTGAATACATGAAAATCCTTTTGAATGTTGTTTATATTGAAACCGGAAACCCATTTCACGAAAAAAATTTTAACTGGTTTTGTTTCGTTATTAAATTTTAAAAGATTTAGTTTTGATGTTAGGATTGAAGTTAATCACTTAAAAGTTCCCACTATTACGATTTAATTTTAAAATGTTTATCAAAATTTAATTCAAAAATATTAAATTTGAAATTGTTAATTTACAATTTTGAAATAAATGATATTGAAATTGACATTTATTTAACTTTATTTCAAATTTAATATTTTTAATTAAATTGTGATAAAAATTGTTAAATTAAATCGTAATAGTCGGAACTTTTAAGTGAATAACTTTAATCCTAACATTAAAAAAAATTTATTTCAACATCAGGTTAATTTCACTTTATTTTTAAGTTAAAAAAATGAATAACGAAACAAAACCCGTTAAAATTGTTTCGTGAAATGAGTTCCGGTTTCAATATAAACAACATTCAAAAGGATTTTCATGTATTCACATTTCTCCACAGAAGATATTCGTAAAAGAAAAAAGAGATCTTAACACAAAATCACAATTTAAGAATTTAGGTGAGTAATTTTCAAACAAAAAAGCTATTGAAAAAGTACTAAGACATTTTCAGCAATATAAAACCTTGTATAATAATTACAATTTATACATAGTAGAATGTTATATATGAATTTCAGGTTTGTTTAAAATCATCTAGCAACCGGCTTTAGACGATTATCGCTAAACTGACTCTTTTACAAGTGGATTATTTAATGTGTAATTCCCAAAATTTTTGAAGAGACTTGAGATTTTGAGATTAAAAATACATTTAAAGTATTTTATTAATAAGATTACAAAAATTTTATATTTAGAAATTAAAATCTGTAATTGAAGTTTCCCTATGCATATATAAATTTTTTTATCTAGATGGACAAAAATATGACAAATCTGGCAATGAGGCTGTCGCAAACGCTATGGCTAGTTGGGTCTTTAAAAAGAATGGAGTTATTCGAGTTTCTGGTGTAGACCATCATCGTGTCGGTGAAGTACAGCCACCTACTTCCTATACTATAATGGATGATGTCGTTTATTCTGTTAATATAGAAGAACTATCAGGAGAAAAGTGGATTCCTTACGATGCAGATGATGTACAATTAGAGTTTGTTAGAATTGATCCATTTGTTAGAATGTCTATGAAACCAGTGGGTAATGGTCGTTATGAAGCTCGATTCAAAATTCCTGATGTTTATGGTGTTTATCAATTTAAAGTTGATTACACGCGAATGGGCTTGACACATTTATATAGTACAACCCAGGTTTCAGTTCGACCATTACAACACACACAATATGAGCGATTTATACCTAGTGCTTATCCGTACTATGTTAGTGCTTTCTCAATGATGGGGGGAGTTTTTATTTTTTCATTTATATTCTTACATTACAAAGAAGAAATTAAATCTAAATCAGAATAAGTAAATTTAAAAGTTAATTGTATGTCAGGGTTTTACAGTTGTTCAATTTTCAACGGGAGCTATGTTCGTCTTGTTCTGATCACAAATTAAAAGTTTTAAAGTTCTAATGACTTGAAACAATTAAATACACTACCGAACAGAATTGTTAGTTCCTCCATTTTGGGATGAGTGCAAAATTTCATTAATCGTAAGATGCAAAAATTATAATTTTTAAACTTCTTACGTAAAAAGACATTTTTTACTCAACTCAAAATGGGTGGATCCGCAATTTTCTGCGGTAGTGTAGGTAATAATTAACCACAATCATTGTTATCAATTGCAATTACAAATTAACAATTATTGTTTCACTTTTTTAAAGATGGAATAGAGTAAAACACGATTTATGTCAGTAAAAATATATTTTATCTAATATGATTTCCATATTGATTACTTTCTGATACTTATTTGCTGAGTTTTTTTTTTTTTTAGAAATGAAAAAATTAAGTGACTGACATAGATCGCATCTATATTTGATACAATTTTAGAAAGTAACATTACAAGGAAAAAAAATCGAATTTGAAAAATTAATATTAACTGCTAAACTTTTATTCCAATTTCTTTAATGTAACATTCATTTAAAAAGAGATTATAAATGTTTTTCATACTAAGTTTGTTCAATGTGATCTTTAGTTTTATATAGGAATCAGTACAAAAGTTTAGTAGTCAGTACAAGAAGACTTGAATCACTGAAGATTAGAACCTCTGTAGGAGGAGAGGTTGAACCCTCATACTCTTCGTATGCACGGGTGTGTAATATTTACATAGTTAAAGAAGATAAAAAAAACAAAAAATTTGCATATGTACATAATTAATGTAATAATTTTGACTGATAAAAACATTTATTTCTTATTCTTATACGCTGCTATAATTATAAAAAAAATTCCTCATTGTTTAAGAAACACATAATTTATAGGTATTAAATAATATTCAACTGAAGTCATAATAAAATTTTTATTACATTGTTTAATAAGTTATCTCTTCTTCCAATTACATTATTTAACATTAAATGTGTTTAAAAATCTTAAATCTGCCTTTTTTATGTAATACGTGTAACATTGCCCTGATTGATTTGGAAAACTGGCATTCTGGAGAATATTTAAGAAAACAACTTTTTTATGCGTTTTCCAAATCAATCAAGGTAACGTTACATATTACATTAATTTTATGTCATAATTATATTTTTGTACGAGAACATGTGCATCAACTTGTACAGAAAAATGGATTATTTTTACAAAACCTTTAAACGCTGCGAAATAATTTTTTGTGTAAATTATTGATGCGCAGTTATTTTTTATGATCAGGGGTACAGTTTTAAAATTTGTACTGAAATAGAAGACAATTTCGATTACGCAGATTCAGCCCAAGAAACATTCTTAAATATCATCTCCTTTTTTTATTAGGGAGGTCTTTTTCATTTGTTAATATACTAATGTGGATTGTTAATATATACTTATAAATCCTAAAATCTGTATAAGAAAATTATTTCAAGGCCTGATAATATCCGAGAACGATAAGAAAGAGGAAACAGATAACAACCAATCAAATGGACTTTTGAGCGGAAGCAGTGTCTCCGCCTCTTTCATACTCTACTAAACAAGTTTGAAAAGTTCAAACATTCATCTGCACTTCAAACTACATTAATTTTTATTTTTCAAAAATAAAATAGATTTTTTTTGTTTGTAACGTTTTCAATGTTACTAATGTGCACCATAACATATTGTTCAACATAAAAACTGTGTGAATGAAAAAATTGTGTTATTTTTATATAAAAAATAACATGAAATCTATTACTATTATTTTTATAATTATTCTATTGCAACATGTTGCAAATGCAGTTGATGTTTCAAGTAAGTACTTATGTATACGTTGTGAAGAATATCATACACCAGTCACTTATTATTTTATTTTAAAAAGTGAAAAAGTCAAAGTGAAGTTTATCAAATGTGCATTATAATGAGCAATATAATAAAATATTGAACGATTATTATAGTGAAAGAAAATATGGTAACGAATTGAGAATGTCACTCGGAGAAATCTCATAAGATGTGGAGACTAAATCAATGATAGTATGTTAACAACTCAAATTAGGTTGAAATACGAACTATTGTAACTTCACAGCAAGCTAAATTAGCTTCAATATGTCACTAAAATTATCTTCTTTAACAAACTGTATTAGCTTCTCAATGATTAAAAATGTCTCTTATTCTCACAACCTAATCTGGAATTCAGTTTACCGTTTCACATAATACTAGATTAAATAGTAAAACAGTGAAAATACAGTTATTGAGGAGCTATTATAAGTTGTAAAAGAAGATATGTTATAACATGTGTCATATGATAAGCTAATTTATCTTGTTCGGAAGCTATAATAGCTTCAGCCTGCACACGATCAGAAAAGTGGACATTCAAACCTATAATATCTGGATATATTAGAAAATATTAACTTTCAATATGTTGATATTCAGTTTGAATATCTAGATAATAATTTATTTTTAATATCTGTATACTAAATTTGAAAATTAATTTTCTCAGTGCTTCCTTCGAGCTTTCTTCCAGTCACTTCACAGAAAAAACCTGAACTCATAAATAATAAGCCTCTTAAATCGTTATTCTGAGGTGAAGCAGAAATGAAAATGCTATAAATTATTTTCAATTTTAGTTCAAAAAGCCTCAAAATGAAAAAAAATAATCAATAAGGCATTCTTGTTTCTGATGCATCACAGAATAAGAACATGACTAAATATAAGTTCAGATTTTTTTCTGTGATGCAGAGGGTAGTGGCACCAGTGAAAGAACATATTGATCATTTTCCATAATAATTTAAAAATTAAATCCTGTATATGACAAAGCATCAGACTTAAAAACAAATTACTTTCGAAAATAATTTTTAAAAAATTTAGTAGCTTACGTATACCTCTCACTAAAAGAACATCGCTCTGATCAGGTCATAATCATTTTTATATTTCTTCTGTAAAAACTGCTTTAATTGATGTAGTTTTTTCAATTCACTTAAGTATATGTCTCTTAATTATTTTCTTCGTTAAAAAAGACAATTATTCAACAAATATTATTTAAAAATGCAAATTTCTTTATTGGGTTTGCATTTGATCAGTTTCCAGTGAAAGAATTTCATTTATTTGCATGCAAAAGAACGGTGCGAAGTAGCTGACAAATGACATAATATTTGACATTGCAAGTAATCAAATTGATTAGAAGTGGTTAAACACTTAAAACGTTATTTTAGGGTACCTATTCTAGAAAATATTCATAATAGTAAGTTTTGAACTTAATTTTACAAAATTTGTGAATTTTTTCTACCACAATCTGTATTTTTAAGCATTAATTTAATATTAATAGAATTTGTTCTTTCACTGTTCAAAATTCTTTCACTGGTGAAATAGGTATGTTTTAATTATTTATTAATTAAAGTGTTTAATTATGCTTTAAATTTATATAATTTAAATTTGACCTTCATACTCTACACTTAAAAAACTTGAAAAAATATTTGCAAGGCCATTTTCGTTACTTGGGTTGAAAAATAATTAATGATAAAAATATGCTCTTCCTTAAAATGTTTCTTACACTGGTTCCGTTCCCCCACTCATATTAAATTCATTGCTATTTTCTCTGAATGTGTATAGATTACATTCAATTTTACGTAAAATAATAAATTTTGATCATCAATACTAATTATAGAAAACAATGTTAGAATATAGTTGTAAATTTGGTAGAGGTAATTTTTCTATTTTTGGTGCCGGATAGATAACGCGTGAAACCGCAAGAGTTACATTTTCAGATTAATTATTAAGAGTCGCCGTAAATTACGCCACACGTTAAGGAGGGGGGTATGTATTGTGACATGAAATTACCAATACGATTTTCATATGTTAAAAGTTTATAATATAGAGCTTATTGTTTCACAAAGTTTACTTTATAAATACATTTTTGGAAAATGTAACAGTTTCTAAAGACGAGTTAAAAAAATATAATTTTTTACATACTGTAAAGAATCCCCCACAGCACCGAAAATTTCCTGAAAATTTATTAAATATTTACTTGCAATATTCGAAATATGTGATTGCAAAATTTAGTGAAAATTTTGTAGACTTAAATGTCCTGATAAAATAAATGTTTAGCGTGAACATTTCCTGAACATTTAAATTACATTTTCTCCCAACAATAATTATAATTATAATTAGGCGAAAATGTTCAGAAAAGTTTCACGCTAAACATTTAATTAATCGGGACATTTAACTCTTTACAAAATTTTCACTAAATTTTGCAATCACATATTTCGAATATTGCAAGTAAATATTTAATAAATTTTCAGAAAATTTTCGGTGCTGGAGGGATATATATAATACAAAAATTTAACTGGTATTTTTTTTACATATGATATCATATCATTTTATATACAGTGCCGCTCAACAGGATTTGCCCACCCTACGGCATGCAAGGGCTTTACAAAAAGTTTTGTATCTTCATTAATAATAAATATAAATCCTTCATCAAATATTTATTTTAAAGTTTAAGTATTCGACTTGAAATGATACCTAAACAAAATTAAAAAAAAAAATTTTTTTTATTGTTTAATTGCTTAAATTAAAAAAAAATTTTTTTTCACTTTTTTTAAAAAATTTTAAATCGATACCATTTTTTAAGAAGTCATCACTTTTTAATTCTACAAATGTCATTTGAAAGCATTTTTTGTCACCTTTAAAACGATTTTTTAGAAATTGCTCTACGATAATTTTTAAGGTAGATATGATCATTTGTTTATAAAAATAGCCTTTTTTTTCAATTGTTGGTAACTTGAGAACAACTGACTTTTGGAAAAAATTCTTAAGGAAAAAAATGTGCCTTTTTGTGCATAGAATTAGGAAAAAAATATTTGAACATTAAAAAAAAAATTTTTTTTTATCGATATATATTGGCATGTATATGTTATCTGTTTTAAAATATATATACAGTAGGGAAAATGGAATAATATTTTTTTTTTTTAATGTTCAAATATTTTTTTCCTAATTCTACGTACAAAAAGGCACATTTTTTTCCTTAAGAATTTTTTCCAAAAGTCAGTTGTTCTCAAGTTACCAACAATTGAAAAAAAAGGCTATTTATAAACAAATGATCATATGTACCTTAAAAATTATCGTAGACCAATTTCTAAAAAAACGTTTTAAAGGTGACAAAAAATGCTTTCAAATGACATTTGTAGAATTAAAATGTGATGACTTCTTAAAAAATGGTATCGATTTAAAATTTTTTAAAAAAAGTGAAAAAATTTTTTTTTTTAATTTAAGCAATTAAACAATAAAAAAAATTTTTTTTTTAATTTTTTTTAGGTGTCATTTCAAGTCAAATACTTAAACTTTAAAATAAATATTTGATGAAGGATTTATATTTATTATTAATGAAGATACAAAACTTTTTGTAAAGCCCTTGCATGCCGTAGGGTGGGCAAATCCTGTTGAGCGGCACTGTATATAAAATAGGGGTGGGGGGAGTCAGGAAAAAGTGATGTAACTTCTTTAAGGGCATGTGATGGATTATGACGTCACTGGTATAGGCAAAATTTGTCCGCAACTTTTCTCTTAAAATATTGAATATTTTTCATGAAACTTGGTAGAATTACTTAAAATGTCATTAGGAAGGTCTCTGAGACCCGAGTTTGTTTGAATTTTTGCCCAAAATTAATTTTGGGAAATTTTCGAAATATTGCAATATTTTTAAAAAATCAATTTTAAGCCAAAATTAAAACAAACTCGGGTCTGAGAGACCTTCCAAATTCTTAAAGGGGATTTACAAATATATGTCAAGTTGTAACAAGGAGCAGGAGGTAGGTTCATAAAAAAGAAAAAAGTTGTGTGCTATAGAGTAAATTAAAATTCTTTCGCTTTCATAGGTAAATGCTCAGTGGTTCGTTTGCAAAACGGAAGAGTTCGAGCAAGAGGACGAGGGAAGATCATTAGATTTAGTTGTTACGATGGATATTTACTTGTTGGCAACAGATATTCAACTTGCATACGTGGAGAATGGGACACACCTGCACCAGTATGCGTAAGTGAGTACAAAAAAACTAAAAAGGATTAATACTGCTTAAATAGGTTACTCTTTAGGCGATATTAATTAATTATTAAATGAAGAAATTATTTTTTTCAATAATAATTGAAGTGTTCAAGTTCCCGGAGTGGTGCGGATTCAGACAGAATTTTGGAAGGGGTAATATATGAGATAGAAAGAGATATCACCATATTGTTATCTCTTTCTCTCTTATATGAATATAAGGCTCTTGGGGGGGGGGGGTAACCCCCTGGTTCCGCACTTTAGTTCCCAAAATGTTAACATGTTTATTAATATCATGACTGAAAAATAATTTTTTTGAACATCAAAAGATACGTAATGGTTAAAAATGACAAAAAACTGCACTTTTTTAGGTTCCTCACATAGGACTCATGAGATTTAATACGTTTTTTTCAGTTAAAACATATTTTTAAAATATTTTTATCTGTTCTAATTGACAGTTTATCTTAAAAGCTTCGTTTTTGGTATATTGTTTTCCAGTTTTTATTAATAACTTTTGCAAAAATTATTTTTAAATACTTTCTCCATCTTTTCGTTATTTAGAACAGGAGTTTACATGTTCATTGTTTTTCAGCAATTTTAACAATTTTTATATTGAATGTTCACTGCCTTTTTATGTTATTGAGGTAAAAAATTTAATTTAAGTCCAATATACTTGAAAAAATAGGATTTTTACTTTTATAATTACAAAAATTATTATTAATTTACTGCGTATTTTAATGACATGTAAACTGCGGTTCCTCAAAAATAATTGAATTGTTTATATTTAAAATAAAATACAAATAATAGTGATATAAAGTAGACAAATCTATGCAGTATTCTGCAAACGTCTTTATATTTTATCAAGTTTTTCTGATATAATAATTTATTTTCTTTGATTCGTAAACTCCTGTCATAAAATTCGAAATGCATTGGAATAGTGTTTTGTTTTATATAAAAATATCATTAACCTGAGTTTTTAACCAAAATATTTGTTTATTTTTGTATAATTATTTACTTCATTATATTTATTTTAATTTATGATAAAGTATTTCAAGAATTTCCGTGGATGTTCTACAAACATTCTCCAAATAACCGAACATATATATATATATCCTTGGGATATTCGTTTAAGGTAAAAAACTAAACATCTGAAAGAAATGTTTGCAACATTTAAAATTTTAAACTTAAAATTTTTTATACAAGACTATAAGGGTGTTAATTTAAGCTCCAATTTTTGTAAAATTATTTTTTAAAATAATTTTTTATAATATAAAATTATAATATATAATTATAATATAGTCAACTATAGCGCTATCTCTCTCACTCCTATATATATCTAAGTCTTCTAGGAGGGGTCATGACCCCCGTGACCCCCCCCCCCCTTTCGACACGCCACTGAAGTTACATGTCATTCGCACTATATGTAAAAACAAATAAATATAAGAATGTCAATTAAAAGTTTTAAAATATCGGATTTTTCAACTTAATAAAAATCATTTACACTGAAAAAACAAATGGTAATAGATTAAATAAATGAAGATTAATACATATTTTACCTTACTGACCCCACTGAAATTATCATTATATCTAACTGAATTTGTTGACTCGTACCCCTCTGAATTTAGCCTTACTCTTTATACCTTCAATTTAGTATTTACTGTGGATTATTAAAAATTGTAACATAAATAATAATAAGTACGTAGGTATGTACTAAAAATATATAAATTGGAAAACAGTATTACATCTAATAAAAACAATCAATACAGTATTATAATTTTTATTAATTGACTGTATAATTTTAGATTCACAATGTCCTGAGCTCAATAAACCAGAACATGCTTTAGTTATTCCAAAATATGACGGTGCAATTCTAATGTACTTCTGTGAACCAGGATATAAATTAATTGGAACAAGTGAAATTTATTGTGATGGAAGACAATGGAATGGTTCAATACCTTACTGCCGAGGTATGTATAAACAATAGTAGTTGGTGCAATATAAAATCCACATAGATATTGCCTATACAGAAGTTTTCTGCATAAGTTCTTTGAACACTGAAAAAAAAAGGTATTCTTTTAAGAATTATTCTGGGCACCTATTTAAGAGTAAAATATTCTTAAAAATTTTAAGAATTATCTTGAAACAAAAATATTTTATTCATAAATAGGCGCCAAGAATAATTCTTATTAAAAGAAGAATACCGTTTTTTCAGTAAGGCTTTTTACATATGGGTCATATTCTATGGAAAAAAAGCTACCCCAAAAAATTTTTGTTTTCGTTAATGATACCTGTCATAATATACATAAAAACAAATATAAAAAGTAGGGTGTTAGGTCAGTGTGATGCTTGGTTGCCATATTAGGGGTTAAATTTTAAGGTAGCATACTTTTCATCTGCCAATAACTTTTTTCCTAATCATTGAATTTGGAAAGCTTATGGATGTTTTCTATGTAGAAAACAGAAGCTAAATTTTTAAAAATTCTATTTAAAAAACTTCTATAAGCTTTTCAAATTTATGATTAGGAAAAAAGTTATTGGCAGATGAAAATTATGCTACCTTAAAATTTAACCCCTAATAATATGGCAACCACGCATTACAATGACTTAACACACCCTACTTATTTCTATATTTGTATTTGTGTATATTATGACATGTATCATTAACAAAAAAAAAATTTTTTTGGTTGGTTTTTTTTCCAGAGAATGACCCATATAAGGATGGTCTAAAAAAACAGAAGTCTGAAATGTTTTGTTCTGACCCCCCCCCCCATATTAGTATTACGGGGGGAAATAGGTGTAGTACAGCGTTTTTTCAGTGATTTTTATGAATTTTTTGAACACATAAGGAATTTATATAAGTTATTGCTATTAAGAGGTTATTTTATACACATATTTAACAGTATATTCTGATAATTATCAACTAGTTTCATAAAAAATAATAATAATAACTGCTGCCGCACATTGTAGGTCGCGCAATCGTCTCAGTATATTGTGTACATTCTGGACATCACAATTTTTATTTGAATTTAAATATACAAAAAGAATATACTTTTTTTATGTGTATCTCTTCTAGGTGACCCCCATCCCATAAAAAAAAGTAAATTACTAATTTCTGGAAGAGTATGAACAAACAACATGGTTTTTTAACATTTTTCATACTATTTTTTATAACAAAAACCAAAATTAAACAACAATATTGTTCCGGATTGAGGTTCACCTAGAGCGTATTTATATAACGAAACAACAAGCCAAATTTCAGAATGATTGATTAAAAACTTTTTGAGCTAGAGTGTACAGTACACAAATTCGAAAAGGGTTGTTGCACCTAAATGTCATTAAAAAACACTACAATTTCTGTTTGAACTTATTGATATTAGTTGACTTCTGCCTCGATACAATTCCATGATTGAGTAAGACTATAGTCTTCAAATCAATATAGTATTAAATTCAAATTTAGAATACAATTAAGAGCAATGTCTAACAAACAGAAATTGTACGTTAACACAATATGTCAGTAAGTATTAATACTTTAAACACGCTTTTTTTCCTCAAATTATTACTATGTATTTTTTTTATTTTTAAAATAATATAGACACTTTATTTGCGTGCAGTATAATAAATTACAAAAGCACCCAAAAAAAGTGTCATAGACAAGACACTACACTAGTGTATTGCTATGTAATTTTTCGCACTAATACACTGAAAAAAATGTTTAGTCATATCAACAAAAATTTGGTTGAGCCAACCAAATTTTTGTTGCTTTGACTAAAAATTTGGTTAAGTCAACAAAATTTTTGTTGATATGACTAAACATTTTTTTCAGTGTACCTAATGTGGAGTTAGAATTGTCAGATTGGCTTGATTTGTTGAGTTTAGATCCAACAAGTGCTCAAGAACACGAATATAAGCAAAAATAGGAAAATGAAATCGCCGAGATAGTACACTGCTTTACTAAGGAAAAACTTAGGGAAACGACATTTTGGTAGAACTGAGAAAATCAAGAAAAACTGTTAACATTAAGTACCAGGATAAAAATTAAAAAATTGTTGAATTTAAATTCACATTGTGTATAAAATGATAATGTTCTATTTAATTATGAAATCAAAAGTTCATTGTTTAAACAAATTATATGAAAAAAATGGAAATGCGAGTTTTTCTAAATGCAAGCATGGCGTTTGCGTAGTTTTTATTTCGTATACAGCGCTCAGCTTTGACCACGTTTTTGATACAAATAACACGCGAGTGACTTTGCCTAAGTTTTTTCTTCTGTTCTTATACCCGAGCTCGAAGCCTTGTACGATTTTTGGACTACGCAAAGCACTTTGCTTAAGTTTTTATCAAGTATTCTTTCATTTTCTGGAGTTTCTAAGATTTTAATAACAATTTTTTACAACAAACACGAAAAAAAAATTATCTCGTTAGCAGAGGAATATCCCTCTTCTATTATTACTCAATTTGTAAGAGAATTTTGCGGGAGCAAAAGGATTTTTGACACATAGCCACTCTTTTGTTTAACTTCAACCTAATTTAATAGTATAAATAATTAAAAATAATAAAAAATTCTGATACTTGAGATATATTCGGGAAATTACATACTCTAATTTTAAAACGGGTAAATTTTTTATGTAAAAAAATATCAAGTTTGTCACAAATTATGAATTTTACAATAATATGTGAAATTTGTAAATTTGACAGAAGAAGATAGAAGAGAAAAATCCTCTCGAATAGAAAGGGAAAATTTAGTGACTATATAGAAGAGGTCAAATTGCATCAAAATGAGAGGAATCCGTTACTATTAGAATTTTTTTTTGTAAATAATTTTAAAAAATGATTTAAACTATAACTATCACACTGCAAAATAGGTATCTTAAATTGTTCAAAAATGTCCTAAAATAAGACATTTTTCGTGTCTTAGACACCAAAAATATCTTAATTTAAGACATTTTTGTAAAATTTAAGATACCATGTTTTTGCAGTGCACATGCAGTTCTATTCAACGAATCTATTGATACCAAAATGGAGACAATTCTCACTTTAAATTAAGATGCAGAAGGAAAAATACATTGGAATAATTCAATTCGTTTATTTCCATTTAATGGAATCAAATTCGTTTTTTTGAGGTATTTTCAAAAAATTTTGCCAATCTAAAACTTCTGACTTCAAATTCGAATTCAGCACCCAAAATCAAAAAGAAATACACTATTGTAGTGTCTAAGCGAATTTTTTTTTGAAATTTGCTCTAATTCGTGTTAATCAACAGTTTTTAAGTTTAACCCAAAAAATTTTGTCAATCTAAAACTTCTGACTTCAGATTTGGACTCAGCACCAAAAATCAGATAGAAATACACTAGTGTGTATTTCTATTGTGTGCCTGTCTCATTATTCCTTTTATGCCAAAAATGTGAATTTCAAATATTCATTACTTAAAATTTATTCTTAATATATTACTAATAACCACATAATATTACTTATTCACAAATGTTTTAAATTTAAAAACACTTCAATTTACTCAAAGATTTATATTTCAAAATATTAATAATGTTTCTAAAGGCTGAGAGGCGAATTTCAAATTTTCCATTCAACCAAGACGAATGTGGCACTTTTCTCAAAACGTCGAGAAATGTAGGTTTTAGCAAAAGTTCAAAATCGCACAAATTTAATACCTTCTCATTTAGGATGAGAATGTAAAAATAAATTTTTTCAAAATTTCCAAAAATTTTTAGAAAAGTCAATATTTTTTGATGCAGTTTTATTAGGTGTGATCAATAAAAGTAAATAGGAAGAAAAAACCGAGAGTTTATTTATTTTTTTGCAAAATAATAGTGTTTCTGTATATGATTTTCCCATATTATGTTCTATTTTTTGCATATATAACGTGTATTTTGAGGATTTTAAAGGTTTTTAGCAGTTAAATAGTTAGTTTCTTGTTAATTTCTACTTGAGTTTGGAAAGATGAGAATGCGTCAACAGTCTTCTGACCGATTTTCACCTCCCCCCTCCCCCTCTTCTCCTTAAACAATACTTTTATACAATTGTAAAACTTAAAAAATTCATATCTTTTTGGGTTTGCATTATATCAAAAACATTTATTAAAGAAATTTGTTTGTTTTTACTTGTACTTTAAGAAAAAAAAAAAATATAGAAAATTTTTTTTTTAATTTTTTTTTTTTGTGAAGTTAGAAAATGTTCTATTTTTGACATTTTTGGTCCAAAATAGCTGGCTAACGAACTCGATCTGTATTTTTGGTCACTTAAAACGCATACCAAATTTCAAATTGATAGATGAATTTTTACTCAAGTTAATGGATTTCAAAATTTTTTACACAGACAGACAGACAGACAGACAGACATACAGACAGACACTTTCGTAAAACCCATTTTTTTGGAATCAGGAGGTCTCAAAACGTCGAGAAATGTAGGTTTTAGCAAAAGTTCAAAATCGCACAAATTTAATACCTTCTCATTTAGGATGAGAATGTAAAAAAAAGTGCCAGAAAAGGTTAACCCTTTGAATCACGCAATTCGGAAATAATCGAAATGTTCCGAATATGTATATACTATGTTTTCGGGGTCGCTGATTACGAATCTGAAGTCATTTTAAAAAAATTTAAAATGGCGGATTCAAGATGGCTGATGAATGTTTAAGAGATGGTTGAATTCGCTTGAAACTTAATTGTTCATAACTTTTAAACGGATCGAAATTTTCGTTTGAAATTTTCAGAGTATATTTTTCAATAGTTTTACAAGCGATTTATGAAAAAGAAAAACATTAAATTTTTTGAAGATTTACACCTATTTCGCCACTTAACCCATTAACGCCCAAATGCACAGATTTTTTAGTCCAAATTCGAGGCCAGTTTTTTCGCAAATGAAAAAGGAGATTTTTATCGGAAGTACCATTTCTTATGTATTTAAATGCGCACGGTAAAAAATCTTCAACTGGAATAGTAATAAGTTTCTCTAGAATAGCGATATGTTTCACTAAAATACCAAAAACTTTCGCTATTCTAGTAAAACATATCGCTGTTTCAGTAAAACTTATTGCTGTTCCAGTTCAAGATTTTTTTCCGTGCGCTCTTTTGAAATATGTTATTGAAAATTTGTTTAAAAAAATAGTTAAAACGCTTTAATGTCCGAGGTTTGGTTAAATTTTAAAAATTTTTAATGACACTTTCGGACAAGTCGGTTATTAAATATGTATTTTTATTAAACAGATAAAAACACTATATTAGTCCGACGTTTCGAGAATAAACCATTCTCATTTTCAAGGACTGCAAAAAATATAATAACAATCAGTTTTTTGATATTAAAACTAGTTTTTGTAGTTAGTTTTAATATCAAAAAAACTGATTGTTATTATGTTTTTTACAGTCCTGGAAGATGAGAATGGTTTATTCTCGAAACGTCGGACTGATGTAGTGTTTTTATCTGTTTAATAAAAATACATATTTAATAACCGACTTGTCCGAAAGTGTCATTAGAAATTAAAAAAAAAAAAAGTTTAAAAAATTATTTTTATTATTTTTTTACACTTTTTGCAAAAAACCACGATTTTTTAACGCTTTTATTTTGAAAAAACATAAGTTTCATGTCGAAAAAAAAAAATTTTGACAGCCAGAAAGTACAAAAAACATGCACTTGATAGTTGTACTTTAAAAATATGTAAACACATTTTCACCCTCCACCCCTGTTTTTTCAAAATGACGTCTTGAATTTTCAAAAACTGGCAATATTCACTCTACTTTGGTCCAAACTTTATTTTTCCATCAAATCATAAGGACAAAGACTTTTCTTGTCTTTTTTTACTTGAGTGGAATCAATTATTTCATAAATAATAAAAAATTCAAAATGGCGGATTCAAGATGGCGGCCAAAAATTTTAAAAATCGTTAAAATTGGCTGAAAATGGTTACTTTTGGGGGTTTTTGGGGCCTCTAAGTTCGAATATACTTGTTAAATTTAAAAATTCAAAATGGCGGATTCAAGATGTCAGACAAAAATTTTTAAAATTCTCTAAATTGGCTAAAAATGGTTACTCCGGAGATTTTGGTTTTTTTTGGTAAGCTAATGAATGTGTTAAGGCAACAACAGTTCCTAACATATATGATTCAGATGAGACATACAATAAAATAGGTGATGAGGAATCTGACTTGGCTAACATAGAAGAATTTTAAAATGATTCACTATTACCGACGGAAGCTTATGTTCAAAAGTATGAGTACTTTTATGAGTACATACTATACCGAAAAGGAAAAGAAAATTAAAGGAAAGCCATGAAAACATGTTTGAAAATAGATAAAAAGGAATAAAGAATCTGTTTTGAATAAAAAATACATTTAACAAACAAAGAAAAAAAATGTATTTTCATACAATTAAAGTTTGTTCCAAATGGCTTATTGATGACTTTTTAAGATAAATTTAAAGATTTAAAAAATTTTAGCCGACATCTGGAATCCGCCATTTTGAATTTTTAAATTTAACAAACATATTCGAACTCATAGATCCCAAAAACCCCCGAGTAACCATTTTTAGTCAATTTAGAGAATTTAAAAAAATTTTGTCCGCTATCTTGACCGTTTTAAGTTTTTAAATTTAACAAGTATATTCGAACTTAGAGACCCCAAAAAACCACCGAGTAACTATTTTCAGACAAATTTAAGAATTTTAAAATTTTTTGTTCTACATCTTGAATCCGCCATTTTGAATTTTTAAATTTAACAAGTATATTCGAACTCAGAGACCCCAAAAACCCCCATGTAACCATTTTTAGCCAATTTTATCGATTTTTAAAATGTTTGTCCGCCATCTTGAAACCGCCATTTTGAGTTTTTTATTATTTATGAAATAATTGAGTTCACTCAAGTAAAAAAAGACAAGAAAAGTCTTTGTTCTTATGATTCGATGGAAAAATAAAGTTTGGACCAAAGTAGAGTGAATAATGCCAGTTTTTGAAAATTCAAGACGCCATTTTGAAAAAACAGGGGTGAAGGGTGAAAATGTGTTTACATATTTTTATAGTACAACTATCGAGTGTATGTTTTTTGTACTTCCTGGCTGTCAAAAAATATTTTTTTGGACATGAAACTTATGTTTTATCAAAATAAAAGCGTTAAAAAATCGTGGTTTTTTTGCAAAAAAGTGCAAAAAAAAGATAAAAATAATTTTTTAAACAAATTTTCAATGGCATATTTTAAAAGAGCGCATTCAAATACATAAGAAATGGTACTTCCTATAAAAATCTCCTTTCTCATTTGCGAAAGAACTGGCCTCGAATTTGCACTAAAAAATCTGTGCATTTGGGCGTTAATGGGTTAAATAAATTATGGAATTCTGTTTTTTAAACAGTTTTTAAGAAGTAGTCCAGTGGATGACTGATTTAAATAATTTAAGTGATTTTTGACAATTTTATAGAAAATTCCTATGGTGAAACAATACAAAATTTCATGCGGTCTTTGAGAGACCTCTAAATATTGTCTGATTTCAAAATAAAAAATAGGGATAATTTTTTTTCAATTGGGAAGACATTTCAAGGGTCAGAGCAAAACATTTGGGAATTTTGTCATTTTTGGACTACCCTATTACATATGTAGGTATATGCACAAAATGTATATACTCTCTAAATCTGAATAGTCTTCTACTTTTTCAATAAGTGTATTTGACACCTAAATAAGTTCTATAAAGTTGAAAACTCTTTTTCCCAAGATTAATAAATATACAGTGCTGATGAAGACTTTTTTTTGTATATATATTTTTTCTATATATAATATACATATTTATATTAATTTAATGTATTAATTTAGTTCATTTTTTTATTATCCAAATATAAGATACATCTGCTATTGCACCAACCTCGTGTGATTTTGAAAAACCAGATCTTTGTTGGTGGGAACAAGATCCTAAGCATGATTTTGATTGGCGCAGGCACAACTTTGAAACACCTAGTGCACACATAGGTACAGGTCCAACTTACGACCATACTTTAGGTCCTGGAAACGAAGGTAATAATTTCTCTTTGTATCTAGTAGTCTTTTAATTATTTACTGCTTTTTAAATACGCTAGTAAAATAGCAAATTATTGCTTAACTTTAAATTTAGAGAGTCGGAAAAGTACTATAATTTACAAACGATTGATCAAATGAATGAATTCATGTGATCTTATACCTGTAGCACCTTGTTTTGTACCTACGGGATAAACAACTAAACTGTTTTTGATCTGATTTATGTTCAGTAAATATTGTATATTAGTTACGGTTATATTTTTTCGAATTTATTTGGAACAGTGACAAAAGCTGATTTAATAAAAAATTATGGTTTGCTGATCTACAATTGTAACATTTTTTTTTATGTAACTTAAACTCAAAATTTCAAAATTTATATTTTTTTAGGATATTATTTGTATATTGAGGCATCTGGTCGCCTGGTAAACGATACCGCTAGAATTATTTCACCTATTTATAATGCGTCACTCACTCGGTCTGGTTGTTTCTCATTTTGGTAAATAATTAAAATATTAATAATTCTGTTTTAAAAAATATATTTGAAAAATACCATTTTTTCAAATACTCTACCTATTATTTTAGTTTTCGTTATTCATCACAGAAAGAACGGATAGCTTGATTTATTTGCAGGTACCATATGTATGGAGATACAATTGGAGCTTTACGTGTTTATTTCAAACCAGAAACAGAATCTTTAACAAAGCTTTTGTTTAATAAAGAAGGTAATCAAGGAAATCAATGGATTAATGGAATGTTTCGTTTACCAGAAACAGATACTAATTTCCAGGTAAAATAAAAACTTATATCTAACTAAAGTAGTTTTCTATTTGTTTGATTATCATTTTGTACACATATAGATTTTAATAGAAGGAGTAAGAGGTAGTAATTATGTGAGCGATATAGCTGTGGATGATGTGGCAATTTTGCAGGGTAATGAATGTAAAGAGAAGAATAATACAAATAATATAGTATCTGATGATGGTTCGTATAATTTAACTTTTATATGGTTATTATTTTTACGATTATCAATATTTTGAAGAAATATAGTCCAAGTGTCATTTTTTATTTAAATTAACATGTAATAATTGAATTTGCTCATAATAGTGTATAAAATTTGTGTTCTTTAGATCAAATTGAAATTCTGAATGCTGCTCAAAGTTGTCGTGGGAGGTGTATATATGATACTCTATTGCACTCAATAAATGCAGGAACTTTGCATTCAGAAATTCACTGTCATTGTACATTAGATTGTGCAGAGAATTCAACTTGTTGCCCTGATTACGCAGAGTATTGTGTTTTAGGTGATTAATATTATATTTTCAAAATTATGTCTGTCATCCAAACCTCGCTTAAGCAATTTTTTAAATTCAAATTAAACCATTTATCTTTATATAGTTGTTTTTAAATAATCTTGTATATTTTGATTTTAGATGTTTCAAGTGAAACAATTGATGTTGACTCAAATGCTACTGTACTTCCATTTCAATCAACTAAACTACAAAACTCAGAAACAAGAAAAAAAAATACACAGAATGCAGAAAGAATACGTTCCTCAATGATGACGCTACCAATTTCTGTAATCTCAACTACTTCAAAAAGTACAAGCAATTTCAAACATATTTTGAGATCAACCAGAATTGAACAAACTTCAATTACAAAAACAACTGTATTCAACAGAAATGATATAGTAAAAAGTAAAAGTACAGCACAACCATCGTTTGTTACCAAAAATTTCAGCCCTTTTCAGCCATCAACAACACTCATAACAATTAATAATGTTGAAACTGTTAAAAACAGTAATGAAACAGAAGAAAGTAGGTATTTTGATCTCTAAGAGAATATGAACAATAAATTTATCTCAGATAGCACAACTTTTTACACGAAACTTAACACAGTATTGTTTAAGCTAATGATGAATGATATGTCATTGACTTTCAGATATTGTTGATCATGCAAAGGAAGTTTCTCAGTACATACCTTCAGATTCTTCAACTTTAGCGTTACCTAATATGATCGGTGCAACAATTGGAATTTTTACTGGCACCAGCATAATTGTTATATTTCTATTTGTTGTTTTTAAGAAACGAAAATCGTGTAAAAGGGGAAAAAATAGTTCAAGTTTATCCGAGGATAGTGATGTTCGATTTTTAACATCAGATGAAATATTGGATTTTAATATTGCAAGACCATCAATAAATGACTACAATGAAATATAAGGTTTGATGAAAATATTTAAAAAATAGTTTGTATATGACTAAAGTTTTGATCGTTTTTTCTAATCAAAGTTAAAGAAACACAAGTTTAAAAGTAATTTATGGTTTTTCTAAGAAGATTTTACTTTTATAAATTATGTATAAAAACTACCCTAATGAAAAAGAAGCTAAATTATACTTAAATAATTGCATAGAGGTATTTTTAAAAATATTTAAGAAAAGTGCCTCATTGATGTTGACTCTTTCCTATTTATTGTTTTCTTAAGCATTTGTTTCAATAACTGTAATCGTAGGCAGCATGGCAAAATTATGTCGAATGGAAGATCAAAGTATAAATTAATTGATATAATAATTACAACATCAATAATAAGTTGATAATAAAATAAACTCATTAATTTTTTAACCTATGTATCTCATCGTCAGTGTTTAGATATTAGAAAATCGTAGTTCTATAATACCTAAATACTGTCATCCAATTCTACTTTTTACTGATCGTGAACTATATGCAGTAGATGTTTGTTTTTAAAATTTTTAATTCCGTCATTACATATATGTATAATGGATTCTAAAGTCTTATCAATTAACATTAAGGTCAGAATCTATCGTATAACTAGGTGTTGGTGAATTGACAGTACCCCAAAACCATATTAATTTACTAAAGTCGTGTCTTATAAAGAAAAGAAAAGGTCTATTGGCAATAAATTGTTTTTGATTGCCAGTTCTTTCTATTGCCACAGCAGTCGCGGCTGCAGCTTCCGTTCCCTTTTCATTAATATTAATTTCTACTCTGTGTAAAACATCTTCTGCATATAATCCTGGATTTTTAATATTCTTGCTATTTCTAAGAGAATCTAAACCAAAAGACGGTAAATTTTGAGAATTAAGAAAGTCAAGGAAATCTTGATCGATTGGTCTATTTTGCCTCTTCTTTCTCCTTTCGTTCTTCTCATTTGTCAGCTTGTTTTGATGCTGTTGATTTTCAAAATAATTTGTACTCCTTTTGGAAGTGCCCGCTGAAGTCATTGATTGAATTTCTTCATTCTTGAATATAGCTCTACGATTTCTTTTTATGTTAAATCCATTACTCCATTGTTCTACAGAGTAACCTCTAAGTTTATCTTCATACCTGAAATATCGTTTCCTGTCACCAGAGTGTTGCATGTTGACTTCCGTTTTATTTTCCTCTGTATTGTCACCTATCCTTGGAGGAAAATAAAATCCATCTTGAGGTTTCAATAATTGTGAATCTATTTGTAACTCATCAGGATTCGTGTTCATTTTAAACGGATCTGAATTTTTAGAGTTACCTATTCCTGGTGAAAGTAGACTTAGGTCAGCCTTTGCAGGGTCAAATAAGCTAATTAAACCTAAAGATTTAAACGCTTGTTTTAAGCTCAAAGAACTTGACAATTTCATTCTAGGCAAAGCAACTATGCAAGTTTGGTTTTTTAAATTGTTAACTAAATTCTCAAGGATGTCTGCATTCAAACTTCTTTTAAATTCTTTTAAGGCACTGGCACCGGGTTTATTTGGAAGTAGAACATACATCGTCACCTGTATGTAAACAGTAATTAAGGATTAAATACAGTCATGTTTTTATTTAAAAAGTGTAAAAGTATGAGTAATAGGTCTCTTAGAAAATTTATAGTGGTCAACAATTATTTTACCTTCGACCCCTTGTAAGGTAGACCCAATATTTTGACGCCTAACTTTTTATCTTCATAAAAGGGAAAATCAGCACCATTATACATCATGTCCACAAATACCGTTTCACCAGGCTCAATGGTAAATGGCCTCCTGTCACATAATTTGTAAACAAAAAGAATTTTTAGAGGATCAGGCAAAGAACACCTTATACATAAATCTAATCGAAATGTCATATTGAAATAAAGCGACAAAATTTGTATTTTTACTCAGCAGATAAATTAAAAAGACCTTAACGGAAAATGGGATCAACTGTAGGTAGACATTTTTGTTTGCTGATTTAAATATTTTCTCATTCCATTAAAAAAAATAAAAAATATTTACAGAAATGAAAATAATTAAGATGCCAGGAGCGTAAAGCAGAAAAAAATTTCGGAGGGAAGAGGGTTTGAAATTTAAGGAGGGGTTTTGAAATCAATTGTACATCAATTGTGCTTTTTACCAATAGATTTTTTCGATTTCGGGGAAGGGGGCTCAATCTCTAAAAACCTTCCCTTGCGCATGCGCTTGTAAGATGTTATTTTTAAAAATAAATATTTTTTATAATTTTTACTTGCTGCAAAAACATGGTGCATAATAATGGTGCAAACTCTGCATAAGACATCGGTCTTTTGCAGTGTGTAAACCTTGTGTTTTTGAAACGTTAAATCTAATAATTAATTATAGATATTTTTTATTCAGTCACCTTCATTCATGCTTATTTGTAAAATTATTATTTTAATAATTAGATATAACAGAGAAAATTAATTTATGAAAAATTTATCGTTCTTTAAAGGCATGAAATGATGGAGAATGAGTATGGGCTTAAAATTAATTTTTGGGAATCAGCAACTTCTGAACCGCCATTTGTGCTGCAAACATTAACGTTAACAAATTACTACTTTAAAATTTTTAAAAAAATTGAGATTTTATAAGGGGATGAAAATTTGTCAAAACCCGTCGATCTATAAGTCAACAAAGTTAATAAGAGAAATTTTACGGATTTTGATGTGACATTATTTTTTTTCATATGCCCTGAAGATTCTTCTTTTTAATTTTAGAACAATTTTTAAATAAAGCTTAAACTTATGCATGTTTTAGTTTTATTTGTCAATTCTGACTACACTTTTTCATAAATAAAATTTCTTTATATATATAGGGTAATCTTAATAGGAATAATTAAAGTTTTTGAATTTATTTAATTTCTTGAAATTTAACGAACCTCCTAGTTGCAGAATCTATGAAATATTGGTCCCATTCTCCTTTAAAGTATAAAGCTGATGCAAGTATGACATCTGTTTCGAAACTTGGTACAGATGATAAAATTTTAGTAATTTTACCATTGGTTCTATCGTTTACCCATGCGTTTACAATTTCCCTGGCTTCTTCACCATGATTATGAAAATCTACATTTACAATTTCACTTTTATATACTTTTTGATTGACTGCTCTAAATTCTGGTCGAATCGGATATCCTTCCTAGTAGAGTAAAATAAAAATTAAAAATTAAAAATAAATTTGTGATAAATTCAAAGTAAATATATATAATTTTCTTTTGATTATTTTTATCGCCAAAGCGTATTATAGCACACGAATCTAGAATTTGTTTAGGAACTAGGTATATTTAAAAAAAATTATTTTGCACGTGTAATTAGTGTTGCCCACGAGACTCAGTTAGGATAAAACGAGACCGATACTAAGTTTCTTGTGTCCGAGACTCTCGACGAAAATTTAAAAAAACAAAAAATAAATAAAAGTATTATTACGAGAATTTATTTATTAGTTTTAAATTAATTTATTAATTTCTATAAATAATTTATATAATTAATTACCAAACAAATATTTTTTAACTAAATATTTTTGTTATATTTTTATAAATAATTAATAAAATAATAAATTAATTAAATTTAATTATTATTATTTAATTATATATGATATTATTAAGGGTCAGTTGGGGTAATTCGGAACAGAATTATTAATTTTCACGAATAGCGTAAGTTTTTAATTTTAAAAGGCAATGCTTTCGGTTTTCTCTTGAATTAACTTGTTACGTCACTTCCCTAGAATAATTGTATGAGTTAGTATAATTTATAGGTGACCTTGAATCGCGAAAAACTGCTGTTCGCCATTATCCTTACGATTTTGACAAAATTGCAAAATTTAGAGGTAATGGCGAACAGAATTTTTTTTACCACTTCGGCGGTATGATGCCAAAATTGGCGTCATGCGTAAAGTGGCCCAGAGCAGTAAAAATGAGCAAAATGGCGTCATGACTATTTCTCGATTATTAATGCCCGTCATCATTTTTTATGGATGTAAACATAGTATTCTTATATTTTAGGATTCGGTGATCAGGAATATAATAATAAAAATTCAATTTTTTAAGGTTTTAATTGTTTTTTAGCAATGAATGTCGACGATTTTCAATACTTTTCGTGAATGGCGTCATATGTTTATTCAGTTATTATCCTTGATTTTCGGTTTATTTTCTTTAAACAACTTATATTCATATACTCTTATGTTTATATTATAAACATAAGAGTGTATAAAGAGTGTATATTCATATACTCTTATGTTTATATTATAAACATAAGAGTGTATAAATATAAGTTTTTTTACATACATAAAAAATTACAACAGACATTAATAATCGAGAAATAGTCATGACGCCATATTGCTAATTTTTACCGCTCTGGGGGTAATTTTGGCGTCCTACCGCCGAATTTATTAAGAGATGAAATAGATTGAAAAAAATTCGTAGTCGGTATATGATGCTTCAATCAGTTGAATGATAATGTATTATATAAGTTCAAAAATCAAACATATATACCTTACGTAGCAAGGTAAAAAATTAAAAAACTTGAATAAATATTAAGGGATTTATCTTAAACTTGATAAAAAAATATTTCTGAAGTCGCTGAAAATATACTATCTGATTTTATGAGTTATTTTTATGAATATTATGTACTACAAGTAAAAAATAAAATTTATAGTACAAATTGCACTCAATTTTAAATTTTTATTTAAAGCTAGTTAATAATGAAATTTTAATTTTTTAACTTGTTATAATTTGTGTATTCATTTCTTTAACTTAATTCTAAAATACTCGCATTAAAACAAGTAGATTGATCGAGACTGTGAGACCGAGACCGATGCCTGAAATTTTAAAATTCAACGAGGCCGAGACCGAAATCTGCAATTTTGATATTTAACGAGACCGAGACGAGACTGTAAAGAATCTCGTCTCTTCTCGTCTCGCCGGTAGCACTACGTGTAATTGAAATATTTTAAGGGCATGTGATGGAGAATGACGTCACTGGTATACGCAAAATTTCTCCGCAAACTTTCTCTTAAAATAATAAATATTTTGTCACCAAACTTTGTGGAATTGCTTAAAATATCATTAAGAACGGTCTCTCTGACCCAAATTTGTTTAAATTTTACCTTAAAGTTAATTTATTATAAAATTAGCTGATTTTCGGAAAATTAAAAAAGTTAATTTTGATGCAAAATTTAAACAATTTTGGGTCTAAGAGAACTTCTCTATGATATTTTAAGTAATTCCACAAAGTTTGATATCAAAATATGAATTATTTTGAGAGAAAGTTTACGGACAAAATTTGCATATTCTAGTGATGTCATTCTCCATCACATGCCCTTAAAGGCTAAAACTCATAAAATTTATCTTTTTTCCTCAGGACCTGAACAAATGCTAGAGGTTTTATAGAACCATTACTTATTCTGTTTGGTATGCACAATTATAAATAGTTGTTTTCCTTTTACAGAAAAAGTGTCAGATTTTCCGGAAAAAATTGTATAAGTAGAAATTTTAAACAATTCTCCGATTAATATTTGCACCCTCCAACGCACAGTGGGGCAAAAAAAGCGTCCGAGGACAAATTAACATAGGGCCCAGAAATATTCACCGATTTAGATGTATTTTTTTAACTTGAAGGTAACAAAATCTGCATAACACCTCTGATTTTGTTTTTGAAAAATTGTTGTTTTCATTTGATTATTGAATGTTAAACATGAAAAAAAAATTCTTATTGAAACCAGCTTAAATTTTTATGAAACGTATATAATTTATATTAACAATAACAAAAAATTTTAGAGTAATGATTTAAGAACAAATTCTGATAAAAAGTTAATTGTTAAAAAAATCTTTGTTTTTGTCCAGTTCCTCATCCTAAAATTACTGAAATTTTGTACACATTGTAAAATATTATTGCTGCAGATAGTTAAATAAAGCACAATTTAATTCATTTTCAACATTAACATTGTTTAAACAATCATTAATTAAAAAATATATAGCTTCATTATTTTTAGTCATATGGGCTTCGTTCTTTTTGCATATCTTCTTAAATTTGACATTTTTTTCATATTTTAAACAAAAATTAACAACTAATAATAATAATTAGTAATTTTATTAACAATTTTATAAACAATTTTACCTGTCCAGTTATTTATAGCGAACATGCTGAAATTTTAAATGCAATGTACAATTTATTGCTAAAGATGGTCGAATAATACACACTTTAGTTAATTTTTAAGATTAGTTTTAACAATTATTAATCAACAAATACATAGCTTCGTGATTTTTAGTTGTAAAGGCTTTGTTCTTTTGACATATTTTCTTAAATTTAAACTATTTTGAAAAGTTTTTATAAAATTAAACAAGTATTAATAACTCGATTAATAATAAGTGTTGCTATTAACAATTTCATAAACAATTTATTTTTACCATATCATTATAAAGAAATAAATGACACTATTCCTACATTTTTCTCATGATCAACGACATGACTAATTATATTCAATTAATTAATTTTTAAGTTTATGATTGTTTCAAGAAATGTTGATTAACAAATTTCCTGTAATTTTTCTCTAGTCAGTTTTGTATACCTTCCTTTCGATGCTGAACTCATTTCCTAATTTTTTAGCTATAAATAACTGAACAGGTAAATTTGTTTATAAAATTGTTAGTAAAAATACTAATTATTCATAGTTGTTGAATTTGGTTTCAAATATGGAAAATATTTCAAATTTAAGAAGATATGCAAAAAGAACAAAACCTATATGACTAAAAATAATGAAGCTATGTATTTGTTAATTAATGATTGTTTAAACATTACTTATCTTGAAAATTAACTAAAGTGTGTATTATTTGACCAACTTTAGCAATAATATTGTACATTGAATTTAAAATTTCAGTATTTACGCTATAAATAACTGAATAGGTAAAATTGTTTATAAAATTGTTAATAAAATTACTAATTATTATTATTAGTTGTTATTTTCGTTTAAAATATGAAAAAAATTTCAAATTTAAGAAGATATGCAAAAAGAACGCAGCCCATATGACTAAAAATAATAAATCTATGTATTTGTTAATTATAGTGATTGTTTAAACAATGCTAATGTTGAAAATGAATTAAATTGTGCTTTATTCAACTATCTGCAGCAATAATATTGTACAATGTGAACAAAATTTCAGTAATTTTAAACAATTATCTTAATATCAGAATTTGTTCTTAAATCATTAATCTAAAAATTTTCCTTATTGTTAATATAAATTATGCGTTTCATAAAAATTAAAAAAAATACATCTTAATAGGTTAATATTTCTGGGCTCTATGTTAATTTGTACACGAACGCTTTTTTGGCTCCACTGTGCAACAGTTTAATGTGTGATGATTTATATTTTTTTTTGTTCTAATAACTTTCTTTTGCTCAAAACATTCTTATGAGTTATTTACACATATTCCTTTAATTATCTCGAATTTATTGAAAAACTTATTTATTTGATTTTTATGTGACAAATATTTATATAGATCTTGTTTCACAAATTTTATTTCATATTTCTTGTAAATGTAGTAGTTTTTAAAGTTCAAATTTTTTTGAAAAAATTGAGATTATTCAATATCGCACAAACTTCATGTTATTCGTAAGGAAACTTGAATTGCATAGAGATTAATATCAAGATAGAGACTTGAAATAATTAAATTAAATTAATTGTTTAGTTTCATTACCTGAATAAATATACCGTTTGCATAAGTGGCTTTAGGACCAGGACTATTTTTATTATCATCAACCATACCAATTAAAAGCCCAAACATTTCATGAACTACTTCCGAGTGTCTTGAAACATCTACACCTGATTCCAATCCAAGAATTTTAGCAACCTCGTCAAAAGTATTTCCTCCGGATGCTAAAAGAACAATTGCCATTGTCCCTGCTAAACTAAGTGGTGAAAAAACTATATTCTGTTTTTCTCTGTTTTCAGCAGAGTTATTTATATTTTTATTAATTGCATTATCCATGTCTAGGGCAAATTTAGTAATGCCCTTGGATATAATATTTGTTATCTGTAAGATATTAATAATAAAACATGCATAAAATAAATTTTGATGTTTTATATTGACGGGTTAATATTTAAAAACTTACATGGTCACTCCAGTATTGAGGAAAAACATCGTGCAGAGTAGGTAATTTATTTTCTGGTACAGCACTGATGAGACTTCCTATACCACATATGAATAAAAAATAACAAAACACAGTGTTAAATAGAGAAATTCAAAGGCTTTGAAAATTTTCAAATCACATTAAAAACATTCTTTACCTATCCCATGAATAACATATAACGAACACTAATTATAAAACAATACCACCTTTATGAATAAGCAATTATGCTGCCAAATTTTATGTATGAGTTAGAAAAAATGGTTAAAAACGAGTAAAAACATTATTCATCTTGAAATCATCTAAAAATCACGGGTTAAGTACAAAAACGTTTTTCTGTCCTTCCTGCACGAAAAGTGTATTACTTTACGCACCTCGTTGTGTACTCAAAAAACTAATTCTCACCGCTTTTTCCGCACATAAAGGACAATCTAATTTGAGTGCAACCAACTCCCAGATGCGAATTTAATCTAGGTTTTAGTGTATATATCATTGATTCTGAATAGAATCATTTATTACCCTATATGTTGTAGTTCTTTTGTCAAAATCATATAATTCTCATACCTGAATTGGAACTTTTTTCATACTGATCTGGATAAATTAAAATCTGTGCTCTGCTCCCAATCACAGCACAAAAAAGTATAAGAAAGTGCTTCATATCTGGAAAAATGGATGACAAATTAGCTATAGCTAATTTAATTGTTTACAATTAAATGAGTAAACAAGTTTGCAAAGAAAGGGATACTTAGATGCATTAGGGGCTGTTCATAAATAACGTCAAACTATTTTGCACATTCTTCCCCCCCCCCCTAATTTCACAAAATGTTGCAAACTTTAAAGTCATTTTTTCTACAGATCATATCATAGCTTATCCCAAAGTTATTATCCTTTGTTCCATTAGCCTCTCCAAAGCGTGACGTAATTTATAAACGACTCCTTACATGGAAAACATGATTTAGGTAAAGTTTATCATATGTATGATAGACCTCGTATTAAAGTCACAAATGCAAAATTGTAGTCAAGTTTTTAGAAAATTATTCTCATGTTTTTAGTAATTTCTAGTAATTTCGCTAAAAATTGCCAGAAATATAAAAATATTTTTTTAAAATCTTCCGTATGTACCTACAATGCATTTGTGACTTTATTCCGAGGTCTATCATAAATATGGTAAAAGTTCCCAGAAAGATTTTTTCCGTGTATGAAAAGGAGATTTAGAACTTTCAGAGAATTGCAATGACGCTTCAAAGTGTAATCAAAACAACTTTCATGACGATATTTATAATATAGTCACCGAGATAAGCTGATGAACCGCAAAAATCCTCGAGGAAGAGTTGAGACAGCTTCCCCTTCCATTACCTTTGCGAGTAACCGGAAATGAAAGTGATCCACACAACACCGGATATTTCAGCAATATTGGCAAAAGGTTGAGACAAGGTTCTAATACTGCTGGAACATCCGGTGCTGTGCGAGGAAGATGATGCTAATTATATCAATGATGGAAATTAGTCGGATACTTTTTAAATATTTTTTTAGAAAGCGTTTTAAATGAAAGCGCCATGAAACTTACTGCTGATGAATAAATTCGTTTTCGGTTATCTACTATCACTATCAATCAGAATCCAAGTTAAGAAGTGAATGTCTCAATTCTCCCTTGAGGATTTCTAACTGATGAATATTTTTTATAGTTATAATATAAAGTTTATTTAGTTTCAGCAAGGCGGAATGCTGATTTGAAAACCTCAACTTATGCAGAATATACAGAGAAATTTAGAGAAGGTTATTGAACAGCTGCAAACCCTGTTTTTTAAATATAAAATACGTGCATCGATTCATCTCAGGGACTACTATTCATTAAATATCGTCATATAGGTTGGTTTTGTACTGTCAGTTGTAAGGCAGGATAGCTTGAAAATTTTTACTTTTACAACTTTTTTTTCCAAAAAGCCCGTCACTTTCTCAAAAAAAAAATCATGGAATTTGGACAATAATTTTATAAAGCTTTTAACAGTACAAATATGTTCAAATGACTATGTGATGAGATGTTGTAATATTTACAGGCACTACAGAGGTCAATATATTGACCACCTTGAACTTTTTTGCATATAACTCTTTTAAATTAAAAAAAAGAAAGTTGTAGGATATTATTTTTCTTTAAGAGATAGTAAATTTTCGGTTCGAAAGTATAATATTCTACTGGTAATCATTCTTATTTTTCGAGATCAAATTTTAGGTAAATTGAGAAAAAAAATTAACCCTATTAGTTTTCTTTTCTTTTGTTCATAAGTAGCGAAAAATGTTTTTCTATATAACTAAAACTGTAGGTCTGTTTGTATGGGTATTAAGTAAAATAGTGTATGAATGAAAATCTGTTGAATGAAAACGTAAGAAAATGCTGAGTCAAAGTAAAGTATATCAAGAGCAAAATTACTTGAAGGTTTAGTAAATTGTAAATGTAAGTGTAATTTATAAATTGTAAATGTTATAACAGTAAATAAAAATCTCTTTTCGATTTATCTAATGAGATATTGAAGAAAAATAAACAATCTCTAACCAGAAGTATAAAATTTTTGAAATTTAAAAACATAAAAAACGTTTGGACTTACTCTGTATTTTTGAGCTAAAGATCTTCATAATGTACTCACTATTAAATCACTACAATATTCCAGAGAAAAAGATTTGCCCCACCATTGCAAACTCATCTCACTCTTTCTTTTTCTCTCCTTCTCTCTCTATTCGTATCCACTATACGGTGTATGTGTATACATACGTATACACAATAAAAGGTTAACGGCGGTATGAAGACTCATCGTCAAGGTCTCGGTAAACACAAGGCAGTACGCTAACATGAGAAGAATAACATTTTGACAGTAAAACACAGTTTATCAAATCATTAATCATTTTACAAACATTCACTATAATAATAATATTAATTTAAATTAGATCCTTCTAAAAGATAGGATACTTACTCTTTAACTTGAAAAAGTCAAGGTGACCATTCTTGTGAATTGACTATGAACATTGTGAATTCGTATATATACTAAGTTTTCTAATCAAATATTCATTAACTGTTAATCAAATCTTGCTATAATTTGTCAGTATTGAATTTAATATGAACTAGGTGATTTTCATTAATATGTTTTACTTAGATTTGATGAAAAAAATAAATTTATAATTACCATATGTTTCACCGTGATATAAAATGAGATAGTAGACAATAATTCTACAAAAGGTGTATATAGAGTTGTAGTCTAAAATTAATATCATTCAGGCCTGTTCTCCAATTGTGTATCTATATATGTATACACTGAAAAAAAAAATTATTTGACTCAATTAATTCAAATTATTTGATAAATATTTACTTCGTTCAAATATTTTTTAGTTAGATCTAAAAAATATGTATTTGATTCAAATAACTTGAATTATTTGAATCACGTTTATTTAAACCAAATAAATCTTCTTTGGATCAAGTAAATAATTAATTTAATCTAATAAACGAATATATTTAATACAAGTGCTCAATTATTTGAAACTATTCATTTATTTATTTCACTCAAGTATTTGGGTTTTTGGACACAAATAAAAATTATTTGACACAATTAATTTATTTTATGGATTAAAGCAAACCGAATTATTTAATATAAATAATGTATTATTTAATGCTAATATATTATTTTATAAAAACAAATAAAAAGTATTTCAGTCAAATAAATAATGTATTGAAACGAAATTTGTGAGTTATTTAAAACTATTCATTTAATTATTTCACTCAAATATTTGAGTTTTTAACGTTAATAAAAATTATTTAACACAATTAAATTATGTTATGAGTCGTAGTAAATCAAATTATTTAATATAAATAATATATTATTTAATGCTAATATATTATTTTATAAAAACAAATAAAAAGTATTTCAGTCAAATAAATAATTTATTGAAACGAAATTTGTGAGTTATTTAAAACTATTCATTTAATTATTTCACTCAAATATTTGAGTTTTTAACGTTAATAAAAATTATTTAACACAATTAAATTATGTTATGAGTCATAGTAAATCAAATTATTTAATGCTATAATATTTTCTTTTTTAAAAACAAATAAAAAGTATTTGGATCAAGTAAATAATTTATTGTAACTAATGTGTAAGGCTAAATAGGTGTTTTTGTAATTTTGAAGTCAAGTCAGCGTGGCTTCGTGGGTAGCGTAAAAGTCTCGTATTGCGTGCGTCGCGGGCTCAATCCCACCATCCGTGCGAAATTTTATTTCATAGTTTATATGTTAGGTTATATTAAGTGTTAACTAAATATAAGTAAATAAGTGTAAAATAATCAGTATTTAAATAAATAATAAATAATAAGAATGTTATGAATGAAAATCACCATACTTATAATAACATTAAGTAAGAGTAAACTCAAAAACAAGAGAGGGGTTATATTTTATTGATGCAAACTAATATTTTTTTGCTTTAAAAATATAAATGAAATAATTTTTTTAATTGATTTAAATTATCAGTTATTAGCTCCAAATATTTAATTTATTTGACACAAATTACTGTTTATTTAATGTGACAAAATAAAATACTCAGGCCGAATAAAATATTATTTGAATGGAATAATTTTCATAATTGATTTAAAATATTAGTTACTAGCTCCAAATATTTAATTTATTTGACACAATTACTGTTTATTTAATGCGATAAAATAAAATACTCAGGTTGAATAAAATATTATTTGAATGAAATAATTTTCATAATTGATTCAAAACATTATGTACTAGCTCCAATTATTCCATTTATTTGACTCAAGTAATTTGTATTTGATACAAATTAGTCTATACTTAATACAATCAAATAAAATACTTAGGTCTAATAAATAGTTATTTGGTTCAAATACAGGTTTATTGGATAATAGACAAGTAAATCATTTATTTGGATCAAATAATTTTTATTTGGATCAAATAATTTTTATTTGATCCAAATAATTTTTTTTTCAGTGTAATAGTAAGACCAGTCATGTTATTTGTGATGTCGTAAATGTATATTTAAATTGCGAAAAAATCTGCGTCATCTGGGATTTCCAACAGTATTTTAATCTATATATTGTCTCTATCAGAATGAAACAAGTTACACTGACTAATAATAAGTAGAAATCTGGGTTCTCCTTTGAAGCTGCTAAGATCTACATAATAATATAAAATCTTCTTTTGATTCTACTTCAATGCCTTCCAATTTACTAGCTCTATTCTAAATTCTGTATTACTTCTTTAAGATTCCAGATCATTCCAATAGAACTATTCAAAGTCATCTCCATAAGTCTATATAAATACCTATATAATATTTTCAGACTCCTATACATAATCTTTTTCTTATTAGTGAAAACTTGAGACATATTTTACCTTGATCTATCTTTATGGGAAATACACTGAAAAAAATTCCTCAGCGTATTGACTATACGACTAGTCACGACAGGAACCCACTAAAAATCGGAGTCACTTTAATTAGGAATCCTACTTATTTTGACTATTGCATTGCTATATTAACTAGGAAGTCTGTTTAACTTAACAAAGAATTCTTGGTGGGTTCCTCTCGTGACTATATGCGTTTGCAAATTTTTTTCAGTGTAGGAATCGGAGAAGGTTTGCGTATAATTTAAAGCGGACTAGTTTATAAATATCTTATAGAAAGCGCATATTCAAACAAGAGCGCTCATTTATTGTTTTACACTGAAAAAACTCCCTTACACCCGTCTACTAGGAATCAACCTAGTAATTAGAAATTATATTATATTAACACCAAAAATTGTGCGATCGACTGCTTTTATTACTGCAATAAGTTCTTTATTATCTAAAATACATTTGTCAATACTTTCTCTCTTTCAAACATTAGTGGTTAAGGTAAATAATACCAGTTTTGTTCGACATATATTTTAAGGTTATGTCGATTTGACATTTTCAGAAAAAACTATTAAAACTTTAGTAAACTTTGGTATTATTTTAAAGATTAATTGACACAAAGTAACTTATTTGCACTGGGAAATTGTAATATTTCAGCTGATTTATAAATTTTTTTCTGTTTTTAAAAATTACAAGTCGAACAAGTTTGATTTATTAGAATTAACTTATCTTCGGTTGCTAACTGAACAAGGAATCCTTGTCATTTTAACCAAAATGGACTCAACTATAGCCAAATTGTTGTTTTTCACATTAATATTTTTTTCAGTGTAATACTATAGGTATAGACTTATAATAATGCTTATAAAACAATACTGATTATAAAAAGTTTACAAAAAAAAATTTGCTTAAATTTGTTTACTGCAGTTTAAAATCAGTTAAATGCGGATTCCTCCTAGTCAAAAATTTTGTTCTTCCGCAAAGCATCCAGAGAGCTTTTAGATAACTGTTAGAATTTAGATTATTTAGATGTCAAAAGTTTTCCACTTTATCAATAAGTGCATATAGACTTATGAAAAAGTGGAAGACTTTTGACATAATGATATTTAGAGAGTATAGCGTAGACGAGAGAAGGCATATATGATTTCTACTGTACGTTTACCCGCTGTTATGTTTTTAATTTTTCTTGATGAAAGTTTATGTTTATTGATTGTTTTATTCCATTACTCGTTAAAAAATTTCTACAAATTGCTTTATTTGCAACCGTTAATCTTCAAATTACATCCTTCGTTTATATTCTGTCAAAAAGCGGATGTTAATATTATGAAAATCTGTTTGGAACTTTTTGCGAATTGTTGAGATAACAACAGCTTGGTATCTCCATTATGATTATAGCCCATAAAACTTTTATTATACTATTATTATAAACAAAAGATGAAAAGTAAGCTTCAAATTGACATAACACACTTTATCCTGACAAACTGTAGTAAAAAAGTTTCCACTATAACTTTAATTATATTAGTGGCCAATTTTCACTGATTCAGATTTAGAGCAGTAGAATAACATAACGTTTGGTAAAAATTGTTTTTAACTTTCTGAAAGTAAGGTAAGGGTATCTATACTCGATCAGTACCTATAGTCGGTCAGTGATGATTTAATTGGATGAAATTAATTAATAGTTTAAAAATATTGATACCAATTACTACTTCGAATGTAACAAGATTTATTTTTACCAATGTAATAAAACTATTGATTAATTTTGTCTAATTAAATCATCACTGATCGACTATAGGTACTGATCGAGTATTGGTACTGTTACCTTAATCTGAATATTTCAATTAAAGCATTAAAAATTTTTATATTTCCTACTTATCTGTAGACTTCTGTTTGAAGCAAAAACTCGATCATAATATAAACTTTCTGAAAGCCTTTTCCAGATAGCTATCCTATACAACTTTTTAGCAGTTTCCTTATGGTTATTTCAACGCTTCAATAGTCTTTTAGAAAACTTCACAGAGCCTACCTATATGACTTCGGTACTTGTAAAAGTGATTTTTGAAAGATGGGATCGACTGTCTTTCATTATATGTGTGGTTCTTACTGCTGTATAATTGTAAAGTATTGACTTCTATAATTGACATTCTTTCGATTTTCACATGTTTTTTTTTAGAAACGCCTACTTGTCTCGTATTTTGCGCAATATATTAAACTTCGTCAAATTTGGTATGCATGAAATTTAAACATGAGGTCAATATTTAAAAAATTATTTATTGGTTCATTGAAAAAACACTTACGTGGAATAATATTCTTAGTGTATAATTGTACTGAAAACAATTGAACTAGGTAAAAGATACAGAAGTGCTTAATAACTTGTTTGGAAAATAAAATTATTTAACAAACTCTATTGATAATTCTAGAAAAAATTTTCTCAAGTAAATTTGTGCAAACTTATGTACGTTAATTAGTGAAAGTTTTCAAGAATTTTTCAATAGAAATACAATATTTTTTCAAAGCTACATATTTATAATATGACATTGAAAAATGCTTAAGTTATCAGTTTAAAGAATTCGGTTTTTAGATGGAGTCTTTCTTTTTTTTAAAATGGTTATTTGACGGAAAACGATCAGTTTTACGATGTATTAATGTTTCAATTCTGCACATCGGTCTAGAAGTATAGATGACAATTTTAATAATAATAATAATAATAAATAATAATAATAACAGTAAAAGGAAAATAATTATAATAAAATATAATAACAATTTACGGCGAAAACGTCACATTATAATTTAAAACTTAATTAAAAAATTGTCAACAACTATTTATTAATTCGAGTCTTGTTTGTTGTACGTTGCTTTGTCATTCACTTGCGCAAATAAACTATTAAATTGACTAAAGATATTCCACAATGTCGCATTTGATTGATATATTCGGACAACTAGCGACATTGGCCCCATAATTACTGCGAGTTGTTGAATCCTTATATCGCTGAGTTAAAAGTTTTTGAAAAATTGGGAGAATTGTAAGATCTAAAAGTTCACCATCTGACAGCGCACTGTGTAAAACTTGAGATTCATTTATATTATTATATCGTCCAGTAACACTTTGTCGTCCTCCACTGCAACTTACAGTTGTTGAACTAACGGATGCAATTCCTATCCTTCCTCGAGGATTATTACTAATAAATTTACTGTATACATTCGGTGTGCTTTGTACGTGTCTACTCAGCTTTGATTCATTATGTCTACATTTCCGTGCAGTGGCAGTACAGGCAGTAGGAACAATAGATGTTGAAATCGCACCGCCATGATGTTTACATTTTACAAATTTTTCACGTGATCTCTCCGATACTGATCGCTGAATGAATGTAGACATTGATTCATCATATTTTTCTAAAAACATAAAATTACATATTAGTTTCATTCTTTACTGAAATACAGAAGCATTGAGTATACGTTTACACCACACACGGAGAAAAAAAATTAGCAGCCAAAGCTAAGACTTAGCTAACTTTAATTGCTATTATATGGATAGCTAATTTTTTAGCTAACACAACTATTAATTAGCTTTCACAGCTAATTTTGTTTGCTGAAACAGCTAAATATTAGCTACTATAGCTAAAAATTAGCTATCCATATAGTAGCTAACTCAGTTTTCTCAGTGCATACTTAAAGGGCTAGTAAAGTATTGAATAGTGTTGTCAACTTTCATTTTTAAAAAATCCGAAGCTAAAAATAGGAAAAATTCCAGAGGTTGACTTTCGAAGAATTCAAAATTAAACATGCAAATTAGGTATTTCAAGTTGGATGACTGAATTTGAACATTGTTTACTTGATGGAGCGCAGATCTTAAGTACCCACTCCTGATTAAAGAACATCATAGCCAACAGCATGGAAACATCATGGAAATCGTGTTTTTTAAATTTACATATACATTTGAACTTAAAAATGAGTTTTTTTATACAAGACAAGCAGAAAGTGCATAAAAATACCATCCCATCAGCATTAAAGCGTTGTCGGAAAGCGAGAAGTCTACATGATAGAAAGAGAAAAACTGATCTCGTTCACTGCAAAAACTGCTGTCTTCTAAGTGCCTTATTTTAAGACACAAGACATTAAGAAAGCGTCTTATGATTATTTCAAGCAATTTCATTGGTCAATAATTTTGAAAGACGCTTTCTCATTGGTTTAAAATTAAGACACCCTAAAACGTCTTAAAAGTGAGGACAAAAATGTCTTAAAATAAGACACTTGTTTTTACAGTGTTTTCTCTCTCGCTCACGTAGTTCCCGCTTTACGACGAAGCTTTTACACCACCGGGACAGTATCTTAAAACTTCTGCATAAACAGAAGATTGGAGTCATTTATTTGAAGATCCGGAGAAGAGAGGGAAAATCCAGATAAATCCGAAAGGTTAGCAATACTGGACTATTACTACTGATAACTAGAAAAGGAACTTCAAGCAAGACTCCCCACTCCGGATTAGGGATGTCTTGCTTGACGTACCGCCTCTACTTACATTACTTCCTATATCATTATACTGTACCTACTTATGACTGTATGTGATGTAAACGTATAATTCATTGTCAAAAGGGAATTTTTGTTTGTGCTAGTTAAATAAATTATTTTCTATGACCAGTAGAAAGTAAAGACTGGAAAGCAAATCAGATTTCTTATTATTTTTAACCCCTTGACTGTGGATGACGTGTATACATTAGGTTGGTCCAAAAATGCATGGGAAAAAATTAAAGCAGGAATTTTAATGCTCTCACCCCCTAGAATTGTTCTATATCGAAAAATATTTTTTAAACGGGCCCGAAAAACCCAAAAAATTACAAAATTACAAAAAAGAGTCAAATTTTCTGAACTGGGCCACCTAAAACTGACTTTTCAAATTTGATTTACTTCTATACATAATTTATTACAGCCAGGTGGTACAAAAACATTCCTGGAAAGCTTTTTTAAAAATTTTAATTTTTCAATTAGTTATAAACAATTAAAGTTTAAAGCACCTTTTTACGAAATTGTCAATTGCTCAGCTGTTTTTTGATAAAATTGAATAATATTTGGTAGAGACATAAAAAAATAGTGCCTCTATTAATCACGATCAGAATTTTAAAAATTCGTAATTATTTATGCAAAATAAATTGTTAATTAATTAAACAATTGAAATTTTTTACAACTTCTGGGGCAGGTATGAAAAAAATTCAAAAACAGCATAAATCTGTGTTTTCTGCACTTTCATTTAAAAAAAAAAAAATTTTAGTACCTTTGAAAATTGAGCAAATGGCGTAATTTTAAAGAGCGGCGTCCAAGCATTCGAACTGCCGCGGCCGCTGCGCTGGCGCTGCCGCCACAGTGGGGCAAAAAAAGCGTCCGTGGAAAAATTAACATAGCGCCCAGAAATATTACCCAATTTAGATGTTTTTTTTTTAAATTAAAGGTAACAAAATTCTGCATAACACCCCTTATTTTACTTTTTGAAAAATAGTTGTTTTCATTTATTTATTAAATGTTAAACAGGAAAAAAAATGTTTTCTTATTAAAACCAGTTTAATTTTTTATTAAACGCATAATTTATATTAACAAGAGCAACATTTTTTGAAGTAATTATTTTAGAACAACTTCTAATAATAAGCTAATTGTTTAAAAAATGTTTGTATAAGTTATAAACTAGACAATCTTATGAACAATGCATTTTCTTCATATCGTTATAAAGAAGTTAATAACATTATTTCTACATTTTTCTCATGATTAACGGGATGACAAGTTATTTTTAATTTAATTAATTTTTAGGTTTATTATTGTTGAAACAAACATTAATTAAAAAACTACTTTTACTTTTTTTTATTTAATTGACAAATTTCTTGTTTACTTTTGAAGTCGTTTTAGTATTTATTTCTTTCGATACTAAATTAATTTCATAATTTTTTGTAAAATTTAAGAACTATTCTTTATTTTCATTTTTATTATCAATTTTATAAAGAATTTTTATATTTTATTTATCTTTTTGTTTTATATGTTTTGAATAATTAATAAACCTGCTCTCTAAATCTGAATTAGTTAAGAATAACTAATTTGAAGGAAAAAACTCAGTCACTAATTCAAATAATTATATTTCTACTAATCATTTAGTAAAGAATAACTAATTATTAGTCAAATTCATTTTTAGGTTTTGTCAAAATAACTAATGTTTTAGTAAAATTCTGTTTACTAATTCAATTAGTCGTATTTTAACTATTTATTAGTTAGGTTTTTACTAACAATTAGTCATTTTTTTACTAATAATTAGTTATTTTTAACTAATTACTGAAATATAAACTTTGGCACGATTTTACTAATTATTAGTTATTTTTAACTAATTTAGATTTAGAGAGTGTAATGAAATTATACTTTTATTATATAAATTATAATAGCTTTTAATTTTGTTTTTATTTTACCCCTATTATTCGAATGTAATTGTTATTTAGTTTAAGCATAAAAGTCTAATTCCAAATGTTTAAACATGTTTGACGATTGGTTTAAATAAAAAAAATCATTTTATTTTATAACTCAAATGTCTTCATTAATGTAAAACCGTCGTTTTCTTTTTTAAAAATTGTTTGTATTTTTGATAGGTAAATATCAAATTAATCAATACAGGAAATTTGTTAATTAACGTTTGTTTAAACAATAAGAAACCTGAAATTATCTGCAGCAATAATATTGTACATTGTGCACAAAATTTCATTAATTTTGAAAATAGGAACCGGAAAAAAAATTGTTTATAAAATTTGTTTATAAATTAACAAAATAATTCATTTATAATAGTTTTTCGTAAATTTAACCACTAATTAGTTACAAATATTAAAGAACAGATGGATTTAATTTGCTAAATATTAAGAAAACCAACGAAGAAAACATATTTCGTCTACAGTCTAGTTTATAACATATACAAACATTTTTTAAACAATTAGCTTATTATTAGAAGTTGTTCTAAAATAATTACTTCAAAAAATGTTGCTCTTGTTAATATAAATTATGCGTTTAATAAAAAATTAAACTGGTTTTAATAAGAAAACATTTTTTTTCCTGTTTAACATTTAATAAATAAATGAAAACAACTATTTTTCAAAAAGTAAAATAAGGGGTGTTATGCAGAATTTTGTTACCTTTAATTTAAAAAAAAAACATCTAAATTGGATAATATTTCTGGGCGCTATGTTAATTTTTCCACGGACGCTTTTTTTGCCCCACTGTGGCGGCAGCGCCAGCGCAGCGGCCGCGGCAGTTCGAATGCTTGGACGCCGCTCTTTAAAATTACGCCATTTGCTCAATTTTCAAAGGTACTAAAATTTTTTTTTTTTTTAAATGAAAGTGCAGAAAACACAGATTTCTGCTGTTTTTGAATTTTTTTCATACCTGCCCCAGAAGTTGTAAAAAATTGCAATTGTTTAATTAATTAACAATTTATTTTGCATAAATAATTACGAATTTTTAAAATTCTGATCGTGATTAATAGAGGCACTATTTTTTTATATCTCTACCAAATATTATTCAATTTTATCAAAAAACAGCTGAGCAATTGACAATTTCGTAAAAAGGTGCTTTAAACTTTAATTGTTTATAACGAATTGAAAAATTAAAATTTTTAAAAAAGCTTTCCAGGAATGTTTTTGTACCACCTGGCTGTAATAAATTATGTATAGAAGTAAAGCAAATTTGAAAAGTTAGTTTTAGGTGGCCCAGTTCAGAAAATTTGACTCAAAAACAGTTAAAAAATATTTTTTATTTATTTATTTACTTTTATTAAAGTTTATTCATAGATTTTGAATAAATAACATAAATATTGATTTTTAATCATTATTCCAATGTGTTTAAAAAAATTATTTTTGTTTAGGTATATACAACATTTTATCAAATTGAGCTACAGAGTTGCAATTTTTACTAAATTTTGCAACTTTTTAAGCCAATTGTAACCAGTTATTAACAACAATCTAGGAATAACAATTTTACCAATTGTTTAAACAAAGTATTATTGTTTAACTTTTACTCTTTATCAAACTAATCTACAGAGTAGCGATTTTTTCTCAATTTTGCAACTTTTGAAGCCAAATGGAACCAGTTACGAATAGCAATATAAGAATAACAATTTTACTAATTGTTTAAACAAATTACTATTGTTTAACTCCTACTCTTTATTAAATTAAGCTTCAAAGTTGCAATTTTTTCTAAATTAAACATTTTTTTGTACGGTAAGATCTAATGCATTACGTAATTATCTTGTAAAAGTTGTCAAGAAATTATCATTATGAAAATGTGAAATACAAAAATTTTTTATTTCCATCGTCGCTTTTAATAATGTCCGTTTATTACAATCTGTGAACTGCTCATGGTATTCTTTAATAAATACCAGTAAATACTGCTTTTGTTCCTCGACTCTGGTAATTAGTTTATTAAAATCAAAAATTAATTTGACCCCTTTCTCCTCGACATTTTAGATTGCTGTTAGTAACTGGTTACCTTTGTCTTGAAAAATTGCAAAATGGAGAAAAAAATTGCAACTCTCAAGCTCAATTTGATAAAAAGTTGAAGTTAAAAATTAGTTATTTGTTTAAACAATTGGTAGAACTGTTATTCTTAGATTGTTGTTAGTAACTGGTTGCTTGAAAAGTTGTAAAATTGAGAAAAAATCACAACTCGGCAGCTCAATTTGATAAAAAGTTGTAAATAAACAATAATAATTTTTTTAAACAAATTAGCAATTACATGGAATGATTAAAAATCAATATTTATGTTATTTATTCAAAACCTATGAAAGAACTTTAATAAAAGTAGTAAAAAATATTTTTTAACGATTTTTTGAGCCAGTATCATTTTGACACATGACTTAATTTTAGATTGTTATATTGTACAGAATGGAAATGTTATTTTGTACAACTGCTAAATGTTATTTTGTACGGTTTTGAAAAATGAATTTGTTATTTTGTACAATTTTTTAAAAAAGCAATAAAACATTGGAAGTACAATATTTTAGCTTTTTTAAAGAATTGTACAAAATAACAAATTCATTTTTCAAAATTGTACAAAATATCATTTAGCAGTTGTACAAAATAACATTTCCATTCTGTACAATATAACAATCTAAAATTAAGTCATGTGTCAAAATGATACTGGCTCGATTTTTTCGTAATTTTGTAATTTTTGGGGTTTTTTGGGGCCCCTTTAAAAAAATAGTTAATATTAAAAAATGATTAAATATACAATTTAGCAATATTCTTTGAAGTCTCCTTTGAACGACCTCTAGAGATTTTTTGAATTTCAAAAAAATAAAACAGAGGTATTTTTTTCGATATAAAACAATTCTAGGGGGTTCATTAAAATTCTTACTTTACTTTTTTTGGATCACCCTAGTAGGGGAAAGTGGGGCAAAACCGCTAAGCGGGGCAAAGACTTTTTTCAAAATATCTCCCTTATTTCTAGACCGTTTCAACTTATGTTTAAAGTTTATCATAATTATAACTGGAGCCATTGTTTTATAAAAAAAATCTTGAAAATATAAAATGCTTTAGCAATTATACCAAAAAAATCGTTTTTACAAGTATGAGATGAAAATTTTATTGATCAAAACTAGTAAATTTTGAATCTAAAT
Organism: Ganaspis brasiliensis; assembly: GCA_037103525.1. Taxonomy (NCBI): domain Eukaryota; kingdom Metazoa; phylum Arthropoda; class Insecta; order Hymenoptera; family Figitidae; genus Ganaspis; species Ganaspis brasiliensis. The sequence continues at coordinate 3,491,963 of JAZKLR010000009.1, read as the reverse complement.
GTGAATTTTAAAAATTTTTAAATGTTACGTTCTAATAGAGTAATCATTTATCTACACAATCTCTGTGGAATCCAGGTTTAATTTTCAATCTAAATATATAAAATTTTAAATTAAAAAAGGGTTTGTCGTTTGGGGCAAAGACGCTTGGAAAATATTTCATAAAAAACAATTGAATATTAAAAACTGCATTAGCATGTAATTTTAAATGATGCAAACTTCATGCTAATCAACTGTTAACCTGCATTTTTTCATCAAAACAAATAAGTATTTTTGTCTGTTTAATTTATTGTTATTATTATTATTTAATTATTAAATTATTTATTAGCGTTCACTACTAATTTGAAAAAAAAAATTATGAATTTTTAATTTAAATAAGCAATATTATTTAATCATATTTTCGCATGGTTATTTAAAAAACATTCTATTTTTGAAAAGTCAATAAAGTAGATTTTGAAACAAAATAAAAAACAATTAAATTGAAAATATGAGGTTAAAAATACAAGTCGTCATTATTTTTCAATAAAATCGATTAAATCTCTTAAAAAATCTGTAAAATATTTATGTTTTATAATTATTGCACCAATAAATGTTATTTAGTATATATTTTAGACTATTAATTATATTTGGAATAATAATATTAGCAAAAACGTCTTTGCCCCAACAGTTGGGGCAAAGCCGCTAATTTGGATCTTTTTAAATACAATTAAATAATGTAATTATGATTATGATAAATGTAATAACGACTATTAAAATCTGTTACTGGTTAGTTTTAGTCGTGTCACAAACAAAAATGACTCCAATTGAATGTATAGTTAAAAATTTGTGCATCAGTAAACTTAAACCAAGCGGTTTTGCCCCACCTTCCCCTATACACGTCATAAACCCATATATTTTGAATTTCTCCACAGTCAAGGGATTAATATACGTTCGACTTAATGTGCTACTATAGGCTACAAGGAAAACTGAAATTCTATCATCTTTTCTATTGCTTTCTTGACCATGCAAATGCAAGATGTTGAAACTAACAGCGTCATTTTTTATAAATTTTACTAAAAAAGATAATAAAATATGCTATTTGGGATTACAATAGCAAAAGTTTTACTTGTTTAAGTTAAAAATTTGCTGTTTTAAAGCATTTTTCTACGTAAATAATATTTTATATACCTGTGTCCGAATAACTAGCATTCACACTTGTTGAACTATTACTATTATAAGCATCATGTCTTCTGAGCACTGTTAAAGCTGTTTCTTTTGGACTATTAAAATTATATCCACGGCCCCCATGCTTCTCGCACCGATAACCCGCAACGGCTGCTTTTCTATGTGCACATTCATAAGGCTTATTAAGTAATGTCAAGGGTTCCTCTTCATCACCAATTTTTGATGATATATTTTCCGTAGATATATAACTAATTGTATTTGTAGTTGGAAAACTAGTCCTTCTGTTTTTGTTTTCAAATAACTCGTGATGAGAATGAGTTAATTCATTGTCCTTTGCAGAACATCTTCGATTTAGAGATGCTTGTTGTGTTACTACAATTGATGAAGGAATAGCCCATGAACAGTCTGTAGAAAATCAAGAAAAATCCAAAATTGATTTATATTAATTTATACCTACAATAAATAAGAAGACACTCAATATCTTCAAGCTGAAGAATCAAATTCAACACCCTACACTGAGCAAAAAATACTTTTAAATACGTTCAAAAGTATACTTGTTTGATTTTGCAGTATATACCTTTTGAAATAAAGACATTAGCTTTTATTTAAAAGCTGTAACATTTATTTTAAAAGGTACTTATACTGTAGAATCAAACAAATATACTTTTGAATATATTCAAATGTGCGCGTGCTATGGATTCAAAAGTATTTTTTTCTCAGTGTAACAATTACAATTTTTGTTGTCTTGTGAAATGCATTATATATTTTATTAAAACAACGGAGGCCTTTAAATTACTTATCATACGGAGCAATAAAAATAGACATAAAAATCACATGCGTCAAATAATAATCGATTAGAGAAGAGTTTTCTTAATACAATGAAAAAATGCACTAGATCAAGAATAAGTAAACTACCTTTTTAGAATCAGACAATGAATAATTTGTTATTGATTTATGTGTTCATGGTTCAATATTAAATAGTAATTTACTATTGATAAAAATTAAATAATCAAATCAAGAATAATAATAAATTTAATTCATCCTACTTATGAATAATAATAACTGTTTTTGATCTAGGAATACATTCAAAAATATTGTTATTCTTGGTTTCTAAGAAATCATGTCTTTTATGAATTTATGATATATGTATATGTTGAGGATTACCTGTGGCTATACATTTATGTTTCGAAGATAATGATATTCCTGATGACGGAAGCAAAAGTTTTTGTTTCCCATAGTCACTTTCATTATCACACAATTCTTGATCTGCAACTGCATTGAATGAAACATTTTTTGAAAGTGGCGGGGTTGGCATTTTTGCTCTATTTATCATTCCATCACTTGAATTATTTTTATAATCAAAAGAAACTTGCATAGTCCTATCAATCACATCACCCTTATCATCGTTGTTAACCTTGTTATTAATTAACATTGAAATAATTGAATTATCATTAATAGTTTCTATTGGAACCACATTAACATTGTGTTGTTTTTGTTGTTGTTGTTGTTGCTGCTGCTGCTGCTGCTGCTGCTGATAATGCTTTAATTTTTTCTTCTTTTTCTGATCATCCACTGTAAATGTTACTACACCTTCAGATAATTTACTACTGCTAGATTTGAATATCGATTTATTTTTGTTCGTAGTTTGAAACCCCTTATCATCTACATCAACGTTCTTATCAAAATCTCGTTTTGTTTTAAATGTATGCTGAACACGTGTCTTCTCTTCTCCACAAAATGCTTGATTTAAAGGTTCAAATGGTAAGTCTTTATGTTCATCCACGTCGTTGTTGATATTTTTAGAAGTAATGTCTGAAACCCCGTTCGTGATGATGGGCATCGTCTTCTTCCTGGAAAACCCACCACTGGACTATCTCAGGATTGATGAATGATTTGGTCTGTTGTTAAATCGTCACAAATCGCTTTTTTTTCTAAAATGCGAAATGCACACAGCGAAAGTAAGAGTGGAAAGGGAACAAAGGTGGGAGAGGAAGAGGGCTTGTTACAAAGTCGCACAAATTCAGATAAAAAGCTAATGAGTGCGACTTACATAATAATAGTTTGTCTAAATCTGAATTCATCATAGTTATTAATAAATTAACGAACAATTCAATATGAAAAAATAATTGGAAATAATTTATTAAAAAATCAAACGCATTATAAATCTAATGAGCGAAAAAATACCCTACCCAAATAGCACGTAATATTGCAGCAACATTGCACGGCAAACTTGTCAATATTGATGCAATATTACGTGCTATTTGGGTGTTGGAAATCCCCACAAAGTTTCCTGGAAGGTTTTCTACGTTTTACCTATACAGGATCCTAGATAAGTACCTAGATATGGACCGACAAAGATTCCTTTAAACTTTAAAGAAGGTCCTATAGGAAATGACAAAAGTACTTACATGGTATCTTATTTCCTACATACATATTATATAGGATCCTAAAAATTCATTGAACATTGTAAAAATGTAACTTGGTGCCTAATATAATTTTTTATGGATTCTATGGCTCCTACATTTGCGCAATTGTTTTCTTCTTGAAGATTGAATGCATAGAAAATCATATTAAATGTAAAATTACAATTATATTACAGAAAGATAGCGCTTTTAAAAAAAATTACTTTCATAGGGTACCATGTAGGTGCCTTTGTTATTTTCTATATAGAACACCCTTCAGAGGAATCTTTTTAACTCGAATCCCTTATTAAAAATTTTTGTATTGTACTTCATATACATTTATATGAAATTGAATTTAAAATACAATTATATTAAATTTAATATACATATGTATATTGGAATTCATTCAACATTATGAATTTTTAGATACATGTATAACAAATTTAAAATGCATTTATATATTAAATATATGTTAATTTATATTATTTATGTGGGCTCTTGAAATTCATATGTGACCTGGACAGTGAAAAGGGGGCTTACGTGTTAAAAAAAAATATTTTTTTAGAATACACCACGTGAAAGAGCGTCAAAAAATCTATCAGAATCGACAAAAAAATGAAAAACGATTTTTTGACACGTAAGCCCCCTTTTCAAAGTCCAGGTCACATATAAAGGATTCAGAAATAGACAAGGAGATATATGTATAATTTAATGTTTTTAAAAATAAGCTGAACAGTCACGCACTTGGTAAGGTGTTGTTCCATCGAGCTGACATTAACATAATCTCCTTCAGTCTGAGAGAGTATAGTATTTGAATTTAGACTACACATTGATACTGATATATCCGTTGTTTCAGTGTTAACAGATGGACCTGCGTGCAAAAAACAAATAATTACTGAATTTGACATTTCCCGTGTTACAAAAAAACTTAAAAATTAAATCATGTTTGATTCTATTTTAATAAAATACGGATGCTTTTAAAAAATAAATAGAGGATATTTATTTCACCTTCTCTCTTTATTACTATATCTTGACTAGGAATAGGTAACCTATTATTGATTGGTTCCTGTGTATTTGTTAAATCATCATCGCCCAGCCTTCTTAAATACATCTGCAAAGTAAAATGATGAGATCATATAGATAGAACCTTATATCAAGTCAAGTAGTCAAGCCCAAAATGTAAAACCACAGACAAATGTGCAAGAAAAAGATCCTACTATGAATTCGAGTTATTCGAGTGTAATTCTTGTGACAGTGCATTGGCACAAATAATGTACCGAAAAATAATCCGCTAAGGTCTTTAGTAGAAAATAAGGTGCATATATTGTCTATAGTTTTATGTAGTTCAAAACATTTAAGTGGGGAGTCACAAAGGTCGCCATGATCGGGACATATGAATATTCCCTACTCTCTAAATTTGAATCAGTGAAAAGTTACTGGTGAATCAGTGCGAAATAAGCCACTGATTTCAATCAGTGAGATTTTGACTGAGAATCAATCAAATTTAACTGATTCTCAGTCAAATCCCGAGTCGAAATTTTGAGGCTACTTTAACGCTACATAGTTTAAAATTTTTAGGAAATAGAGGTTTAAAGTAGAAGCAAATTCAATACAATTTAGCTTCTACTTTGGTGCTATTATTGGAAGAAATTTCCTGTTTCCGCTATGAGAGCGTTAAAGTAGAAGCTAATATTGAACTATATTAAGGCCTCTTTTAACGCTCAAGACCCCCTTTTTATTGATCTTCTAAAGTCTAAACAAAGAAAGAATCTGTTTTTGCGAATAAAACTGAAATTAATATGGATAAATCTTAAAAATTTCAATTTTAATATTTTAATCTTTATAAAATTTAAATAATTTGGCTAATATAGATAATCAAAATACCTACGATTTACAAATTTTTGATATGAAGATAGCAAAAAATAATATCAAATTTTTATATCTTTAGGTCATTATAATTTAAATAAATTCCAAACGTCAATAAACTCATATTCCAATTTTTTCAAACTTTTAAATGTCAATTAATTCAAATTTAAAGACACATTAGTTAATGCAAAATAATTAAATAATATTAATTATTTTTCATATTCACAATAATCCTTTTTTTAAGTCTTACAATATTTGTAATTCTTCTTTAGTTTCTAATTCAGTTTCTTTTTCGAAACTGTTTAAATTTTATCTTATAATTTCTTATTTTTACAAAATTTAAAGATTTTTTCTCCTTTTACTAATGATATTTTTTGTTGTTGTATTTGTCATTTTATTTTATTGATAAATAAATTATAAATAATATATAATAATCATTATTTATTATTATTTCATTGAGTTTCATAAATTTTTTCATATTTTTAAAAATAAATACGCTTATTTTTTTATTAATGCACCTATTCAATTTGTTTTTTAAATCTTGGATAGTTCTTGCGAGGTTTTTTGCAAACTTAGTACTTATTCTTTTATAGAATTTTTAGATTTTCTTTATTTTTCTAAATTTATTGTTGGACTTGCTTTCAGTGTAATATTATAAAAATGTTTTTGGTTTAATTTGCCCAAACTTTTTTTTTCTGAAGGATTTTTAATTTTCTTTTCTGGACTTTTTATATACATTTTTTTAATTTTATTTTCATCAATTTTAATTTTTTAAACAAATTATTGCTAGTAATTACTAATTCTTTACAAATACACCTAGGAAGATACAAATTTTTCCTAATTTTACAAATAAATTACTGGGCTCTGGTTAGAAAAATAAAAATTATTGACCATAAATTATTATTTTTATATTTTAAAACAATTTATTATTGTTAATTTATAACATTTAAAAACACCTAGCAAGTAGTAGTTTTTTAATTTGTTTACTTTTTATATTGAAAAAATAAGATATTTATCAAAATTAACGACAATCACCACTCAAAATTGTTTAAACAAATTATTGTTAATAATTGTTATTTTTTTACAAGTGCATCTAGAAAGATACACATTTTCCCTAATTTTACAAATTATTGGGTTTTGGTTATAGATTAAAATTTTTTCCTCTTAAGGGCTAATCAGAGGAACAATAATTGAAGAAAAAGTTAGTTTAACTCCCGTTTTTCTTATATGTTAAATAAAAAAGTATATTTCAATGGAAAAAATGACTGAGTTTCACTTGCAGGTTTAAAGTAGAATAAAAATTTTCATTTCTTTATAACTGGGAATGTGGAGCTTTAAAAGAGCTGCTAATTTTAATGATTGGAAAAATGAAACATGTGTACACTGAAAAAAAAACTATTTAAGGTTTACTTGAGTTAAATGTAATTTTTACTTTTTTACTCAAGCAATGAAAAAAAATCAAAAATTGCTGTGAAACCAGGCAAATTTTACTTTGTTTATAAAGAAAAAAAAAAAACAATTGACACTTTTGAAGCAAAATTTGACGTTTATGTGCCAAACTGTTAAAATTAAATTTTCAATACATTCCAGAAGATTTAATAGTGGAAGAATAAGTAAAAGTGAGTAAAAACGTTAATTGCATATTAATTTATTGTTTATTTCTTTTAATTAACTCAAACATTGTTTTAAAGTACAATATGTCAAATTTGTTTTAAAAGTGACATTTTGTTTTCCTTAAAAAACAAAGTAAGTTTTACTTTTTTTTGCATTGCTTGAGTTATAAAGTAAATTTTACTTGACAACTCAAGCAAATATTCCATTGTTTTTTTTTCAGTGTATAGACGTAAAGTAGAAGGAAATATTATTATTAGAAGTAAAGAAGAGGCTAAAAATTAAGAAGTCGTTAAGTAGAAGCTAAAGTTCCTCATGAGCTTCAAAGTAGCTTCAAAATTTCGACTCGGGATATTTTAGTGATTGATTCAGTAACATCACTGATTCAATCAGTTACATTTTGACTGAGAATCAGTGAAATTCCATTGAAATTTTCACTGATTCAAATCAGTGGCTTATTTCGCACTGATTCACCAGTGATATTTCACTGATTCAAATTTAGAGAGTAAACTCCGAGTTCTAATTAAGAAAATATTCCTTTAACCGAAAATTGTGTAGCCGAAAAAACGTTTGCCACAAACTTTTAATTATTAAACCAAATATTATTTAGTAGAATAAGTAATTACCTACTTTTCAAATTATCAAACAATTATTATTAGTAATACATACTTACTTGCAATTCTGACTCTCTATCAAGCAGTTGTTTTCTGTACTTTTGATTTGTCGTCGTAATTTCTTTTAAACGGTCTTCTAATTCGCTTATTGTAGAATCCTTCCGTGTTTTAGACATAGGTTTCAAAGTAGTTCTGGATCTTCTATCTATGGCACCTTGTGGATTTCTTCGCAGTTCTATAATCTTGATTAAAAAAAAAAATTGTAATTAATTAAATTTGATTTCTACTTTCTTAAATTGATTTCTTCACACTTGTCTCAAAATATCATGGCAGACAAAGTCTTTAGTTGAATTTCAAAACAATAATTTTCTGAATCGTACTATGAATATATACTAAATAATGAAAGCTATGATACTTATAATTCAGAAAAAAATAAGTTTTGCAATCCTTCGGATCGGATATACATATATGACAAATAGGATCAAGATCCAAATTTTCAAGTAAATTTTTGAAATTTGTGAAAAAATTGTTAAATATATATAAAAGTTACAGCGAATTTTTAATGTTTCAAATTTAGAAAGCACGTAAAAAGAAATTTTGAGAAAATATTGTCCATATATTGCCTTAATATTGCACTTGGTATTTTGACATATTTTGGAAAATATCACATGAGCATTAAAAGAAAACACTATATATATGTATGTTCAAATGAAAAATAATTTCATTACCTTTGGAACAAATACGAGGCACAAAGTGGCTGTGCTGCAAAATATGATAAATACTGCCAACATTATGAACATGGCATCTTGTTTGTCAGCTAAGACGATGCTGATTGCTGCTCCAGTTATACACATTATAACAACATTGTAAACGCTCATACCTACATATTTACTATCATTTAATGCTGGTATACTAACATGGCGTGTTTCCCACGCTAAGAACGCACCAAAAATCTGTAAAATTGTACAATTTTGATATAAAAATATAATAAATAAACGAATGTAAGTAACCTACTTTCTTCATTTTTAAAAACTTTGGCAAATATAAATATCATATTGCAAATTAATTAGTTTTATTACCATTAAAAGACCTTTGTAAGCATAAATTATTCCCAAATAGACGGACATTCTATTACTTTGACAGTATTCATTTTCAGGTATTATCATAATATCTTCGTTTGCAGGATGCGGCTGTACAATTAATTAAAAAAATTTCTTATAACAATAAATTTTATCACAAGTATCTTAACTATTAAACCGCCAACAAAATGCAATCAAAATAAATATATTAAGTGTATAAAAATTTTATAAATAAGCTTTTCTGAACATGATGTCGGCAGTCTAAAGCTTAGGTTAAAGTAAAATGGAAACATTTTTTGAAAGATTACTTACGTACGCTTCCATTTCTTTAGTTTCCCTATAAAAAGGATCAGCTATTTGCCACGTTGTCATAATTACTAAATCGATGAAGAGTAAAATTCCGACTACCATAAACAACTGATAATCCGTTATTACCTATTAAAACCATAAAATGTTGGTTTAAAATTTGTCAATACGAATGTAAAAAATTATTTAGTTATTAAAATATATAACGAAACTTAAGAGGTGAAAATTTATTACAAATTTATAGTAAAACCTATATACTCTTTAAATCTGAATCAGTTAAAAGTTACTGACCAAATATAGCAAGAAGTTATAGTCACTGAATAATGATCCTTCGGTCAGTAAGTAAAAGAATTCCAGTACATTTTTTGTTAACTGATTCAATCAGTCAAATGTGACATTTTTTACACTCTAAAAACAAGTGTCTTATTTTGTCCTCACTTTTAAGACATTTTGAGGTGTCTTAATTTTAAACCATTGAGATAGTGTCTTAAAAATGCCTGTAAGACGCTTTCTAAACGTCTTATGTCTTAAAATTAGACACTTGTAAGACACCTGTTTTTACAGTGTAAAGTTATTTTTTACTGATTAGCCATTCTTAAATGATTTCTTAAGCAAAAAGTCAGACAAGATTTAACTATAGAAAGCAAAAAGATAAAAGCTTACTTTTTTATTAAGTTTTACATCGGTGAATATGGAATGAACTCTCCAAGTTTTTGAAAACATGGAACCAAAGGCCAGGGAAAATCCTGCCATCAATAACCATGCTCGGGCTGTACATATGTAAGGAAAGGCCGTAACACTTGATAATTGAGAATCTAATCCCAAAAAAATCACACTACTATAAGTCAATATACATCCCACAATAATGAGATTATTTAAGTGGGGTGATGACATTTTAATGTATCTGTAAATAAAAAACCATAACTTAATCTGAAGTTCATTCTTAAAAAATGATTGCAGGAATAGCAATATATTATAAATATATTATACTAATAGGATATTCTTTGTCAAGTGGTTCACTCCATCTTTCCATAACACATAGAACCTAAAAGCATCAAAACGTTGCATAATAAAACCATTTTTTAGATCATTTCTCATAATTGATCCAAAAAATAGTATCATTACGCAACGTTCTGATGCTTGCTGGTTTTGTGTGAATTCATTGACATTTAAAAAAAATTCAAATCTTTTTTTATAAGGGTTATTTAAGAATTAGACAGGCTTTAAAAGCTAACATGTTGAATTTCAAAAAACACCCAACGTACGTATGCTAAATTCTGTAATGAGTTTAAGTTTTTTCATGACAATTCAGTTATGAAGACGTGAGTGATGGAACCCTTCAAAGAGAGTGTTCAATATATATATTTACCTCTGATTTCTGTATTTAATATTGATTGAAAGAAAAACAACTGCCATTACGATTCCAACGCTAGCTGCAGCTGCAAGAGCTGCATATATTTTAATATTGACTGTTGAATGTTCGATAATGTGTAAAGTACGATCCTTTGGTGGGGATCTACCGCGCCAGAGCAAAGGATGACCTTTACTTAAATCTAAATTATCTAAAATACCGTCGTATTCTCCAACTTTTACTTCGCTTCCACCTGAAAATAGTAATAAGAACAATAATAATAGTAATTAAAAAAAAGAGAGTACAAAAGAGATTTCAAATTGGACGGTGAAAAAACAGACTTAAAATATTAACAATATTGACGCAATAGTTCTCTAATCATTGCTCTACTTAGATTTCTCGCAAGTGAGTTGAGCTACTGAATATATATAAGAGAATACCCTTTGACTTTACTCAGTGTACCTTTAACCATCATTAGCAAATTATTCCTCCAATATTGGCATTATAATGTACGCCATGCTTCTACCATCATTGTTTCATTTTTGGCTAGCAATATTGAACCAATATTTTAAAACCTTGGTTCCCAAAATTGATTGAATAGATTACCAAGCGTTAACATTGTCAATTTCCCATTGAGAAATGTTTCATATTTTTTCACATTTCATATCACAGAAAAATCTGGATTCATTTTTTATTTAGGTATCTTACATTTTTAATTTTATAATCTAAAAATGATGCGAAGTTTCTGAATCTATTATAAATATCCAGATTTTGCTGTTGATATTTACCCGAGTCGAAATTTTGAAGCTACTTTGAAGCTCATGAGGAACTTTAGCTTCTACTTAACGACTTCTTAATTTTTAGCCTCTTTTTTACTTCTAATAATAATATTTCCTTCTACTTTACGTCTATATACATGTTTCATTTTTCCAATCATTAAAATAAGCAGCTCTTTTAAAGCTTTACATTTCCAGTTATAAAGAAATGAAAATTTTTATTCTACTTTAAAGCAGCAAGTGAAACTCAGTCATTTTTTCCATTAAAATATACTTTTTTATTTAACATATAAGAAAAACGGGAGTTAAACTAACTTTTTCTTCAATAATTGTTCCTCTGATTAGCCCTTAAGAGGAAAAAATTTTAATCTATAACCAAAACCCAATAATTTGTAAAATTAGGGAAAATTTGTATTTTCCTGGGTGTATTTGTAAAGAATTAGTAATTACTAGCAATAATTTGTTTAAAAAATTAGAATCAATTAAAATGAAATTAAAAAAATGTATATAAAAAGTCCAGAAAAGAAAATTAAAAATCCTTCAGAAAAAAAAAGTTTGGGCAAATTAAACCAAAAACATTTTTATAATATTACACTGAAAGCAAGTCCAACAATAAATTTAGAAAAATAAAGAAAATCTAAAAATTCTATAAAAGAATAAGAACTAAGTTTGCAAAAAACCTCGCAAGAACTATCCAAGATTTAAAAACAAATTGAATAGGTGCATTAATAAAAAAATAAGCGTATTTATTTTTAAAAATATGAAAAAATTTATGAAACTCAATGAAATAATAATAAATAATGATTATTATATATTATTTATAATTTATTTATCAATAAAATAAAATGACAAATACAACAACAAAAAATATCATTAGTAAAAGGAGAAAAAATCTTTAAATTTTGTAAAAATAAGAAATTATAAGATAAAATTTAAACAGTTTCGAAAAAGAAACTGAATTAGAAACTAAAGAAGAATTACAAATATTGTAAGACTTAAAAAAAGGATTATTGTGAATATGAAAAATAATTAATATTATTTAATTATTTTGCATTAACTAATGTGTCTTTAAATTTGAATTAATTGACATTTAAAAGTTTGAAAAAATTGGAATATGAGTTTATTGACGTTTGGAATTTATTTAAATTATAATGACCTAAAGATATAAAAATTTGATATTATTTTTTGCTATCTTCATATCAAAAATTTGTAAATCGTAGGTATTTTGATTATCTATATTAGCCAAATTATTTAAATTTTATAAAGATTAAAATATTAAAATTGAAATTTTTAAGATTTATCCACAAATTTGTGGTTTTTTTTATGGTTTGTGATTTTTTACATGCAGTATTAGACATCCGGAGAATTGTAAAGTTTTTTTTTTAATTTAAATCATGATTTTAATGCAAATGCTTCAATGATTTAAATCAATATCAGCCTGTAACTTGACAATAATAAATTGTTTAAACAAATGAAAAATACATAAAAATCTCCGTAAACATTCAGAAATTGGCGATATGTAACAATTTTGTTGAAAAGTCCTAAAAAAACTATTCGTAATTTGTATCATAAGGACACTGAGAAAATTAAATATTAAGTTCATAAGCGTCGGTAGCGTAGTGGTTAGTGCGTTAGATTATAAGTGCGTAGGTCGTTATGTCGTGGGTTCGAATCCCCACTTGCGTTATAATAATTTATTTAATAAGTTTAGACTATTTCCAGCTTGTGTGTATTAAGTGTGACGAATTCTAAAGGCGCATGAATTTTGAATATTTATTTTATATTTTTTTTTATAATTTCATTCATATTAATTTCAGTTTTATTCGCAAAAACAGATTCTTTCTTTGTTTAGGCTTTAGAAGATCAATAAAAAGGGGGTCTTGAGCGTCAAAAGAGGCCTTAATATAGTTGAATATTAGCTTCTACTTTAACGCTCTCATCGCGGAATCAGGAAATTTCTTCCAATAATAGCACCAAAGTAGAAGCTAAATTGTATTGAATTTGCTTCTACTTTAAACCTCTATTTCCTAAAAATTTTAAACTATGTAGCGTTAAAGTAGCCTCAAAATTTCGACTCGGGTTATTTTACAGGGTAAATATTGTATTTAGATATTAAATTTTGAAACTTACTTTGGAACTGTTTTAACAGAATACATGCTTTTCTTTCATTGTCATAGAAACGTACAGGACCCTGTAATTAATTAAATACCATTTATCATTTGCTTCAATAATTAATATGCAGGATAAAAGAAATTTCAAAAAAAATATATTAGTTCCATGTTATGATTTTTCCTTTGAAAACTATGAAAACTTACAGTCACTCCCTCAAAACTTGTGTTTCTTAAAGCTTCTAAAAAGAGTTTCTCCCACAATGCATCTCTATACTTGAAATCTGCTACAGTTTGATTTCGACGAAAATGTCGTATTCTTCTTGTAACATGTTGGATTGCTAAAGCAACAGCCCAAATTCCATCGTAAGTATAGCCGTGAAATCTTGAATACTCAGTGCCTCTTCTAGAGTCATACTCCATGCTATATTCTTCTGGCGTCTGTTGTAAAAATAATATTGAAAATGGCATCAATAAAAAAAAGGCAGAATTAATGTTATCCTAAATATTATTACAATTCCAGAAACAGTAATTTGCTGCTCCGTCGCCAATGGAAGAAGGTCAGTTAGAATTGCTCCATGTAATGCTTCAGATAATTCTGATGGTGCACAGCCACCTCCTGGACGAAGCCACCATTCCTCAGCATATGTTCCCATAATGACCCACTGATACTTTCTACCAAACATCCCGAGTCTACAAAAATAAAAAATATCTTTTTTTACTTATATTTACAAATTTTTTCAATACTTTAATAATAATTTTAAATAAAGACGAAACATTCGTCCTTATTTATTCATACCGACAGATAACGTGGGTAATGTCATCATACTTTCTAAATCTAAATAAATGAATACCTATTCACTTATTATAAGTCAAAATTCGTCTACGTATTTAAATAAGTGTACATGTATACACTTGCTTATAAGTGAATAGTCACTTATTAAAAGTATAACAGGTCCACTTATTAAAATAAAAAGTCGAGTTTCCAGTTATTCAGATTTTGAGAGTGACCACCCGGAATTGAACAGAATCTGCCGAATATTATTTCGGTCATAATCTACACTCTAAAAACAAGTGTCTTATTTTGTCCTCACTGTTAATACATTTTAGGGTGTCTTAATTTTAAACCATTGAGAAAGTGTCTTAAAAATACCTGTAAGACGCTTTTTGAACGTCTTATGTCTTAAAATAAGACACTTGTGAGACACCTGTTTTTACAGTGTACAATAAGTAACATATATTATAGTCTATAATATACCTGTAAATTTCACAAAAGATTCTACGAGCCCATCCTTCATTAAAATTTCCCAATATAATTCTAACATCCTTATCCTTTAACTTTTCTAAAGCAGAAGTAACTTCCATAGAAAAACTTTGAGTTTCAATAACTTCCAATTTATTATCATCTAAATCAGCAACAAGTCTATTGTGGGCCTAAAAATAAAAAAGCAAAAATATAAGGCACAAAGTTAGAAACGTCCAAATTAGTGTAGAAACAACCAATTATAATATGTGATTTTTGAATGACAACATTTGATTTACAATTAAGTAATGTTCTTACCAAAGCATATCTAGGTTCATTTTGATAAATAGTACCAACTTTTGTCCAATTAAACTGCATTAACAGAGCAACCCGTGGAGCATTAAAAGCATTTTCTGATGGTACCACTCTAAAAAAGTTGGGAAAGCTGTCACTAGTAAACATTGGATGCGTATCGGCATAGCTAAGCTAAAATGGAAATGAAACTTTGAAAGTATGTTATGAAATAAAAAATAAACTTCTAACTGAAAATGAATACGCTCATTTAATATATATAGTCTAACAGAAAAGAGATTAATGCAATAATAATCAATCAATATTTTTAAACATAAAGTTAAGCAACAAGTGGAATATTAACATATAGTCTCCAGGAAAAGAAATAAAATAAGGAAATTTATAATCTTTTAAGGTCGGAAGGTCACGTAAAAATTAATGAATAATTTATTATATATATATAGATATTTAAGTAACTACTAAAGCAAAAAAATTAACGACAGATTCATCAAAAATACAATTAGAGTAAATAACCGAATCAACCAAATTTGTGGATGCTTCATTTTAGCAACTATACTAGAATATGGATGAAGTCCGAATAGTTCAAAGGTAATATGGATAACGGTTGCACTTTTAACGATGGTTGAGGGCACGTATCATTTTGACACATTATTTTTCGTAGTACATGTTATATTGTTCAACCTATTAAAATGTTATATTACACTGAAAAAAATGTTTAGTCATATCAACGAAAATTTGGTTGAGCCAACCAAATTTTTGTTGCTATGACTAAAAATTTGGTTGAGCCAACAAAATTTTTGTTGGTATGTCTAAACATTTTTTTCAGTGTTGTACTCCTACTAAAATCAAAGATTTTTAAGTTTTAATTATTCAATAAAATTGAACTTAGTGGATTAATTGAGTCTTTTAATATTAATTTGATGTATTGAATTTAATCATTTGATAAATAAGACTTAAAAATCTTTGAATTTAGTAGGAGTACAAAATAACATTTTCTTAGGTTGAAAAATATAACATGTAATACGAAAAATTTTGCATCAAAATGATACGGCCTGTGGTTGAATGTGTCATTTCATCCAAATACACTGCAAAAACATGGTGTCTTAAATTGGACAAAAATGTCTTAAATTGAGATACTTTTGATGTCTAAGACATGAATAATGTCTAAATTTAAGACATTTTTGAACAATTTAAGACACCTGTTTTTGCAGTGATATTACAGAATTTGTAAAAACATACGGTTAAAATTTTCTCCGCGTACGCTTCATAATCAAAACTTTCTTTTGAACCCCTTATCACTAATTAAAGTAAGCAGAAATAAATATACATAGGTATTACTCGATCCAGATTCTACTGTTAAATTGCAAATCAACGTAAAGAATATAATAATAATTATTATAACTGACATCAACATGGAAAAAAATTTAATTGTAATGATTACTATAGTCTACAGTACAGCTCGGATATGTGACCACTTTTTGCGATGAATACAAAAAATGTGTTAATGTACAATGTCTTGTAAGGAGTACATGCACTGCAGTATTCGAGATAAAATTGAGTTTTTGGAATCATTACATTTCTAAATGTATAGATTAAAAGAAAAACTGTACTTGTTCACATATAAAATAGTTATGATTACAGTAGTCTATAGTAAAAACGAATTGTGCTACAGGGCGACGAAAATTAAAGTTTTGTTAAGCTTTTCATTATTTTCGTAGGGGAGACCGAGGAGGAAAGTAACAAAAATCAGTTTTTTGATGCTAGCATTAAAACTATTTGTCGGATAAGTTCTGTAAACATATTAATCGAAAGCTTAGACTTTCACCTATTAAATAAAATTGGAATTAAACATTAATAATAATTTGATAGTTCACTGCAGGACTTTTTAATCAGCTCTTTATTTGTTACTTTCCTCCTCACCCCTGAGGTGGAAAGTAACAGCACGAAGGAGGAAAGTAACACTTTAAAATTAAGGCTAGCATTTCAAATATAAAACTGCTATTAATTTAAATTATTTTTACTATGAACATATAACAAGACAAAGTGATATTAACTACATTTTGTACATAATTGGCAGATATTTTTGCACTTTTTTGAAATCAAGTTTTTTTTTATCTATTTAGTATTCGTTGAATAAGAGTGACATTAAAAAAGCATCGTTTCTTAAAAATTCCAATCAAAAGTCCAAAATTTAGTCTTTAAAATATAAAATAAACATATAAAATCACATAGTTATAAAAAAGGAGGAGGTTTATAAAAATAAAGCATTAGATGAGGAGGAAAGTAACAACGTGTTACTTACCACCTCACCCCTCTTTTCCTTGGATTTCAAAAAACAAGTTGAAATTACACAAAAGTATTTTGCATTTTTTAATTGTGCACTAGCACGACTTAAAAATAAATAAAAAAGCTTCAAAAAAACAAAAAGTATATTTAAAATATCTGTAAATTCAAAAAATTATTATATTTTGAAAATTTAGGCAAAAACTTACTTTTGACGTAATTTTTGCACAAAATGTCAGTATCAGATATATAGCTTCTGGTAGACCCCTAACATAAATTGGGGGAGGTAGAGGGGGGAAAAACTGACTTAAAATTATTTAAGGACTATGTCTGTCCGCTTATTGGTTTAGAAGTTATAAGCGTTGTTACTTTCCACCTCTGTTACTTTCCTCCTCGGTCTCCCCTATAATAGATTTACAGTTTTAAATTGAAAGAAACAATTAACAAAAAGTAAAAAAAAATTATAAAAATAAATAAAAATTTTAATATTTTTATAGAATATTATCTATAATACATATTCGACGTTATTCTGTTCGTCTATGTTGGCATTATTGAAGTTTTTTTTTTTATAATTTTGTTTTTTTTCAGTCCATCTGTTCGGACTTGTAAAGTTTGACTTTTTCCTTAAATTTCATTCTTTATATCGATGATTTAAAAATTATTTTGCAATTTAAATTTTTAGTAAAAAGAGATTATTTTAAAAAAATAAATATGTTTGTTCTTTGATTAATAAGATATTAATTATATTAGAATAATATACATTTAGAAGGGATTAAAAATTAAATTAATGATTATTTTGACCAATAAAAAGTAGAATTAATTAAAAATTGGATTGTTTGAAACTTAAATTGAATAAAATTTAAATAAATTGAAAAAATAAATTCGAATTTTAAT
This sequence comes from Ganaspis brasiliensis, assembly GCA_037103525.1. Taxonomy (NCBI): domain Eukaryota; kingdom Metazoa; phylum Arthropoda; class Insecta; order Hymenoptera; family Figitidae; genus Ganaspis; species Ganaspis brasiliensis. Next base: position 3,473,957 of record JAZKLR010000009.1, on the reverse strand, counting down.
ATATTGAAATTTGTAAAATTTTAAAGTAAAAACAAATCGAATTTGGAAAAATTAAATTTTAAATTGATTAAAATTTAAATAAATGAACAAATTAAAAGAATTAAGTTTAGAAGCGATTAAATTTTGGATAAATTTCCATTTTAAAAGATTGAAATTTGCATAATTTAAAATTCGAATAAAAATAAATTTGGATAAATTCAATTTTGAATCAATTAAAATTTACATCGATTAAAATTTGAACAAATTTACTATTTAAACGAATTAAATTTGCATAAGCGATTAAAAATTTAATTAATTAATATGAATAATTAGTAAAAATTAGGATTAATTGAAAGTTGGATTGTTTTAAACTTAAACCGAATGCCATTTGGGCACATTATAAATTCAATATATTAAAAAAATAAATTAAAATCTTAATAGATATTTTTTTAAAATTTAATTTGGATGGATTGATAATTTAACTTACGATTGTTTTGACCAATATAATTTATAATTGATTAAATATAAGATCGCTTGAAAAGTATATCGAATGAAATTTGGACAAACTGAAATATACATAGAAAAGAATTCGAATAATTGAATTTTTGATTGTATGTATTGAAAGTTAAGCAGTTAAAGATTTAAGATACTTACAAACAACAATTAATAAAAGTTTTACTTTAACTGATAATATAAGAGATAAGTTATAAATATATTTTAGAATAAATTTCCATGAATAGGAAATAAGAATAGTTTTAATTTTTAAAGTATCGAAAAACAGCTTTCCTAAAGTCTTAAATCCAGAAAAATGAAATTAAAAAATTTAAATTAAATTTTTATAAATAAAATTAATTGTTCTGTCTCTCAAAATATTTATTTCTTTTTAATTAAATAAAAATTGGCATTAAACGTGTTTTATTCATATTTTAGTAATATATTTAAAATATTTTTAAACGTTTATTAATTTTTTCAAGCATAATATCTAAAAATTTAAAGAAAATTTTCGGTTTTTACTGTTAGAAAATATGCTTTATGTCAAATTATATTTAAAAAATTGTTTAACATACTTATTTCAGTAAGTAAATTTAATTAAAGAAATTTTTTTTGACTTTTTCATAGTTAGAATAGTGTATAAAATAGACCTTAAAATATTTGAGGATAAAAATAAATTATTACTATTATAGCTTAAAAAAATATGGTAATAATTTTTTAATATTTCAAGTTTTAGTGTTTCTCGAAAGTGGAAAACTTTTATAGTAGTTAGTATATAAGAAGACTAAAAGTCATGGTAAACATGTTAAAAGCGATAGATAATGCGTGATGCGTCGTTTAGGTTTTAAATCGTATTTAAGTTAGGTATAGATATATAAGCGAAATTATGTATAATTAGGCTATAATACAGTTGTCTAGAGTAACAATGTAATTAAGTTTGAAGTTGGGAGTCTTGTAAAGAGTGAATTAATTTGTGTATAGTAGTCGAACTAAATAAAAAAGTTTTTATTATTTTTATTAGATAAAAATGTGCTTTTTCCGTTTACAACAGTCTTTGAGAATCAAAACTATATCGCTACCTTAGCCAGTACAAAGTACTATAGTAAAATAAGAAGGCCGCTTTAGGTCATCTTATTTTACTATAGTGCTACTGTACTGACTACGGTTGTATGCAGTAAATGTGAAATAGAACTTTTAGACTTCCTTTTAACGTAGACTATAGTAATAATCACTAACCTTTGTTTTGTATTCATTTCAAATAAATTCGTAATAAGTACATTTAACTTGTGGAATGATAACAAAAAAAGCTTTTTAATCATTAGAAAAAGTGGTCACATATCCGAGCAGTAGCTATTGTAATCATTACAATTAAATTTTTTTCCGTGAAGTACTTGATTAGCAGAAATCGGAATAAGAAAATAAACATTCGTTATTCCATTTATCGCACACTCAAAACAAGAAGCATTACCTATAAAATTATGTTAACAGAAAATGTACATAAAACAAAACTATTGACCTGTGTTAATCGCCAATGCTTAGACGCTTTTGCGATCGGATCAGTAACTTGTGTACATGCAGCACCAAATAACATCACTTTGTGAGGTCCACTGTGCATCATATCAAAAAATGCTTTAACTCCAACTGCAGCATTACACTATATATTGACAAAAACAGTAAAATAACTTAATAGTGTAAAAATCAACAAGTGACAAAATAACATCCTTTTGTCATTTCATTCAAGTGCCCTTATTTATTCATAGCGAGCTAGGGCACAATATGAGAAGACTATTTTAGATTAAACAAACATTTCCTTTTATCAACATTTTATCTTTTTATCAAACATTTCTCTCAGTGCTTAAATAGGGTATGTTAGTTTTTTTAGGTGGAACACTTTCAATCTGTGCAAACTTTAGTCTGTATCTAAATTTTTCTTTTGGTTTCTCTATAGATACATTAAAAAAAAACACTTTGAAGCAATCCAGAGTTGGTACAAAGTGGAGACATTTAAATATTTTTAATATATTGAGCAACCATTTCTGTGCAAAGAAAAAAATCTATCTTTTATAGCATATATGTCTAAAAGTATATACGTAATAATAGTTCTCGATAATCAGTTTTTCAATGATTATTATTTATGGTTATAGGGCTAGGTTTTGTGATTCACATAATCCCAGTTATAGCAAGTGTGCAGCTCCATTTTTGTGTGTGTATATGCCCTTATTAATGAATACTAAACATTTTATAAGTTATGATAACATTAATTAACGTACCTCGGTGTCATTCCACCACATGTGTAAACGATAATTTCGAAGAACAGCGGGATTTTCGTTGATATGATCGACTGCAAGTTTTACAGATGGCATTACTCCACGACCTACATGACTTTCTGGAACATGCCTTCCGTAAGGAAAAAATCCTGCTATATAAACATCTCTTCTTTTTACGCCACCGAGATTAATAGGCTTTTGACCATAGCATGTTAGTATTGTATTTAGGCACAAAGTGACAATACAAAAGTGTATGCACACACATAGCAATTTAAGCTGTAATTGCTTCTGATGTCCCAGCCTAACGTTGCTGGCCATTTCCAATACTCAGTTCAAGAATTTTTTTTAGGTTTTCTCATCATCAGCACCATCAAAACCTAAAATCAATTACATGAGAGTTGTCATCAACATCATAACTAATTTCACAAAAAGATGGATTTATTGCCTGATATAATTAATACCCAGCATACACAAGAATACAATTAAAAAATAACAAAATATTTATTTCTCCAATGGAAGTGGTAAATGGCTCACATTAAGGCGAATAGAAAGAAAGTGAGTTAGCTCTATTGTTGGTCGCAGGTCAGGAAAAAACTGGAAATCAGTGAAAAGTCAGGGATTTTCCACAAAAATCTTTAAAAGTCAGGGAATTTTTTCTTAAAGGGACCACAATTAAAAATTCATGATTTTATTACTTCAAATTCTTAATAAACAAAGCAAGATTTAAAAAAGCTGTAAAATTGGGAGTCAGTGAAAATGAAAAATTAGTCAGGGAAAAGTCAGAGAAGGATCAGAGAATTTCACGGCCACCCTGTTGTACAACCAGAGAAATGATATATTTGACACAAAGATAAGTTATTTGAGCCAAATAAAAATATATTTGATTCAAATAAAAAAGTTAGTAGGCTGTGAGTTAATATATTTTTTCTCTAAGTGTATAAATATTAACTGAAAGACAGATAATAAATCCCTGTGGTAGCTATAAAATTGTAGATATACCATTAGCTAAAATATTTCGCTGTCCTTTTATATCAAATAACTGATTTTTGCTATGATAACTAGGGTGATTAAAAATTCTCAGCTAACTCACTTTTTTACGTTTGTGAAAAAAAATGCTCTCATCTCACATACCTAACTTACCCAACACTGATGCTTACATATTTCCATTTTTTTATCGTGGAACTTTTTAAATTTTAACTTAAAAAGCTTTTCTTTGTCAGCTACAAGAACACGAACATATTCAGATTTATCGAGAAGAATATAATAAAAAAAATTACGAAAAACTAAACTTGAATGTTTAAAATACACAATAAATCATTAATTTGTGTTCATACCTGCATAAAATCTGAAATAAAAGAGACATCATTAATATAGAAAGTTTGGAAAAATAGTAAAAAGCTTTTTTTAACATCCCATCACATAAGATATTTCCTTAAATTTTCCTGACCCTAACACTTAAAAAGTTTCGGAATATTCAAATCATTCAAATGGAAGTTAATGCATCACTATAATATATGGTACAAGTATAAAAATATTCAGCACACGAAGGAAAATATTCGACCCAACATTTGCCCAAAAATTGCCCTGCAACATTCATTAAATATTACGAAAAAAGCCTCTTGCAATATTTAAGAAATATTTCACAAAAAGTTCAAAATTGTTTTATTTGCAATCAATCAGAAAGTCATGTTACATTTAACATTGACATTTAACATGAAAATTGCCTTAAAATTTTAATGAAATATTCTCTCATTGTGTCAAGATGTATTTCCTCACATGCGACATTTTTGTACTTGTAGTATATAAATGTTGATGACTGACATGTATTTGAATATTCCGAAACTTGGAGTGTTAGACAAGTTTAAAAAAATATCTTCAGCTGTGGGATTATCAAAAGTGTCTAAGTAATATTTTGAGTCATATGGTTTCGATCGTTATTTAACCCACACGGAAAAAAATGAGTTAGCCGCTGCTGCTAACCAAATTTAGCAGTGAATTACTTAGTCACCACAGCTAAATATTAGCTAAGGCAGCTAAAAGTTAGCTGTGGAAGCTAACAGAAGTGGATACCACAGCTAAAAATAGTTATTTGTCATAGGGACAGCTAAATCTTTTTAGCTATGATAACTACAAATATTAGGAACCACAGCTAACTTTTAGCTGTCGTAGCAAACGTTTCAGCTGTCTTAGCTAATATTTAGCTGTGGTGACTAAATAAGTATCAGCTGAATTTTTTAGCTGCGGTAGCTAATTCATTTTTTTCCGTGTAGGCGGAAAAGTTTTACATAATCATTATTCGCGATTAACGTCACATCTAATTAATTTTTTGCATTTCTTTTTATACGAGTGAATGGATTACGCATAATTTTTCATGATTTTTCCGCCTGGGTAAGAGAATCCTTAAGTTTTATCTGCGTTATAAAAGTCTATGAGTCGAAATTTTGAAGCTACTTTGAAGCTCATGAGGAACTTTAGCTTCTACTTAACGACTTCTTAATTTTTAGCCTCTTTTTTACTTCTAATAATAATATTTCCTTCTACTTTACGTCTATACACATGTTTCATTTTTCCAATCATTAAAATTAGCAGCTCTTTTAAAGCTTTACATTTCCAGTTATAAAGAAATGAAAATTTTCATTCTACTTTAAAGCAGCAAGTGAAACTCAGTCATTTTTTCCATTGAAATATACTTTTTTATTTAACATATAAGAAAAACGGGAGTTAAACTAACTTTTTCTTCAATAATTGTTCCTCTGATTAGCCCTTAAGAGGAAAAAATTTTAATCTATAACCAAAACCCAATAATTTGTAAAATTAGGGAAAATTTGTATTTTCCTGGGTGTATTTGTAAAGAATTAGTAATTACTAGCAATAATTTGTTTAAAAAATTAGAATCAATTAAAATCAAATTAAAAAAATGTATATAAAAAGTTCAGAAAAGAAAATTAAAAATCCTTCAGAAAAAAAAAGTTTGGGCAAATTAAACCAAAAACATTTTTATAATATTACACTGAAAGCAAGTCCAACAATAAATTTAGAAAAATAAAGAAAATCTAAAAATTCTATAAAAGAATAAGAACTAAGTTTGCAAAAAACCTCGCAAGAACTATCCAAGATTTAAAAACAAATTGAATAGGTGCATTAATAAAAAAATAAGCGTATTTATTTTTAAAAATATGAAAAAATTTATGAAACTCAATGAAATAATAATAAATAATGATTATTATATATTATTTATAATTTATTTATCAATAAAATAAAATGACAAATACAACAACAAAAAATATCATTAGTAAAAGGAGAAAAAATCTTTAAATTTTGTAAAAATAAGAAATTATAAGATAAAATTTAAACAGTTTCGAAAAAGAAACTGAATTAGAAACTAAAGAAGAATTACAAATATTGTAAGACTTAAAAAAAGGATTATTGTGAATATGAAAAATAATTAATATTATTTAATTATTTTGCATTAACTAATGTGTCTTTAAATTTGAATTAATTGACATTTAAAAGTTTGAAAAAATTGGAATATGAGTTTATTGACATTTGGAATTTATTTAAATTATAATGAACTAAAGATATAAAAATTTGATATTATTTTTTGCTATCTTCATATCAAAAATTTGTAAATCGTAGGTATTTTGATTATCTATATTAGCCAAATTATTTAAATTTTATAAAGATTAAAATATTAAAATTGAAATTTTTAAGATTTATCCACAAATTTGTGGTTTTTTTTATGGTTTGTGATTTTTTACATGCAGTATTAGACAACCGGAGAATTGTAAAGTTTTTTTTTAATTTAAATCATGATTTTAATGCAAATGCTTCAATGATTTAAGTCAATATCAGCCTGTAACTTGACAATAATAAATTGTTTAAACAAATGAAAAATACATAAAAATCTCCGTTAACATTCAGAAATTGTCGATATGTACCAATTTTGTTGAAAAGTCCTAAAAAAACTATTCGTAATTTGTATCATAAGGACACTGAGAAAATTAAATATTAAGTTCATAAGCGTCGGTAGCGTAGTGGTTAGTGCGTTAGATTATAAGTGCCTAGGTCGTTATGTCATGGGTTCGAATCCCCACTTGCGTTATAATAATTTATTTAATAAGTTTAGACTATTTCCAGCTTGTGTGTATTAAGTGTGACGAATTTTAAAAGCGCATGAATTTTGAATATTTATTTTATATTTTTTTTTATAATTTTATTCATATTTATTTCAGTTTTATTCGCAAAAACAGATTCTTTCTTTGTTTAGACTTTAGAAGATCAATAAAAAGGGGGTCTTGAGCGTTAAAAGAGGCCTTAATATAGTTGAATATTAGCTTCTACTTTAACGCTCTCATCGCGGAATCAGGAAATTTCTTCCAATAATAGCACCAAAGTAGAAGCTAAATTGTATTGAATTTGCTTCTACTTTAAACCTCTATTTCCTAAAAATTTTAAACTATGTAGCGTTAAAGTAGCCTCAAAATTTCGACTCGGGTAACGTTACAAAATAATGAATTTTTATTTCTGCAACTCGACGACTCGAAAATATCACTATTTAATATAAATGAAGTGGAGAAGCATAATTCCATTAATATGCAATTTTTTTAGTCATACCTATTTTCACAAAAAAATTTGAGTGTAGATTTTCGTCAGTTTGAGCGTTAAATATGAATAAGATAAAATTCATCTTTACAGTTATAAGTAAACATTAAATCCTGTTAAGTGTAGCTACATCAATAACACTTAGAAATGGGGCCAAAGATGGTGAACCTAAATTGTTTGATGGTGGCTCTAAAAAATAATCAACAGTTAATACAGCTTATCATTTATAGAATATTAATCGTAGCCCAGCAGAAAATTTAAATGATGACTTTCACGTGAAAATTGTTAAGTCTTGTATATTCCGAGAAAGAGATAGAGGAGACCGGGGCTGTTTAGCGCAGGGGCTGGTTGACGCACTTGAGTTTATTCAAAAGTGAAAAGTCGAATTAATTTTTCTCTTTGGTCAAATTAATGTACTTGATAAACTGTAACTTCACACATAATTTCATTATTATTGATTGATTATTCTGGACTATAAATTCAAAAAACAAATTTTGGTACTCAAAAGTAAATTTTAACGCCTTCATTTTTTTGTTATATCTTTTTACAAAATGCAATCAGAAAAAAATCAAAATTAAGGTTTTATGTTCTGAACAGTTGCTTTTAAGAAACAATTAAAACTTTTTGATTTATATTTACAGTTTTCATAAAAACGAAGAAAATGTATAAATAGTCTCTCCGGGGCTACTTGGCGCAGTAGGGTCGGGGCTGGTTGGCGCGCTCGGAACGCTAGAAGTTTATAAGCTACATCTAGTGACTAATAAAAATTTATTAAATTCAATGTGTTAACAGTTATATTTTATTATCAGTGCCAAGAATAACTCTTTAAGATAAAAAAGTGTTTAATATATTTTATTATTATTATTATTATAATCTCATACTTTTACGTTTCCAGATATTTGTAGTTTTTAGGTTCGTGAACTTCACTTTTTGAACAAGATGAACCTTCCATTTTGAATTAATTCACATTTTTTCAAGATAATATTTCCTTAGAAGACTTAATTTAACAATGAAACATATTGCTTGATTATTAATCACACATTTTAATTAATGTGCCAAGTAACCTCGGGTAGTGCGCCAGGCAGCCCCGGGCTGGGGCTGTTTGGCGCACTTTGGTTTTCTCCAAAAAGTCTGTTCTAAAAAAAAAAGTACAACTTTTTTTCGAACTTTTATTTTTTGAAATCAAAGCTGAGATGTTAAGCAAAGTTTCTGTACAATATAGTTTTCATGTACAAAAAATTGGCAGAACCAATCAACAAAGAGTGAAAAGTGTGCCAAGTAGCCCCGGTCTCCCCTACCTATTGTGAGAACAGGTGAATTTTTTTTTTAATTTTAAAGAATTCAGCTATTGTCATTTAAAATTTTGGAGTGTATCTTACAATTTTTATTTATTAAACTTAAAATTCTGTGACTCTAAGGCATATCAGCAATATTATCATTTCATCAATAACATCAAATTTCTGTATATTTATATAGGAGAAGGTGGGGCAATAAAGACGGGGTAGCAGGGTACCGTCTTATTTCAAAAACAGCCCAAGCATAAAAACGTAAAGTACTAATAAATTTAAAAAGGTAAATTTGTAATTATTGTAAATTCATCTTGATTAAAAGATAGTATTTTTTACATAAACATTTATATAGCTGGGCTTGCTGAATTTAATACACGTCGTAAATTAAGATTATCATTTTACAGTGTATTTTGTAGATTTTTTTAATCTATTTTAATGTGCCAAGAGCCATGAGTCATTAAAAATAATTCTCGGAATAATAAATAAAATTCGATTTTTGTATCATTTGATCTTTTATTTTTCACTATTCTGAATGCGTGACAGCTTCCCAAGCAGCACGTAATATTACACGAATACCACAGTGATATCATATTGTAATATTGGTAATATTACGGGGTGATATTAGAGTGATATTGACGTAATATTGAAATGTCCGCCTCAAGGTAATATTACAAGTAATATCACAGTGATATTGAGGTAATATTACAAATTTATTTTACATCAAATAAATTATTTTAAAAAATATTGGGCTCACACGGGGTTCGAACACGCAAGGTTCGACTCGGCATGAATACGCCTTGTACCTCTCGGCCATCCAGCTCTTGGAATCTATTTCAGAAATTGTTCTTCATATTTTACCAAAGGGATTTAAAGGTAATACATGAAGAACGCTTTCTGAAATAGATTCCAAGAGCTGGATGGCCGAGTGGTACAAGGCGTATTCACGCTGTGTCGAACCTTGCGTGTTCGAACCCCGTGTGAGCCCAATATTTTTTAAAATAATTTATTTGATGGAAAATAAATTTGTAATATTACTTGTAATATTACATCAATATCACTGTAATATTACTTGTAATATTACCTTGAGGCGGACATTTCAATATCACTTCAATATCACTGTAATATCACCCCGTAATATTACCAATATTACAATATGATATCACTGTGATACTCATGTAATATTACGTGCTGTGATTGCTATAGTTTCTCGAGACCTCGAATAAATTTATTTTAAATTCTAGTGCTTTCACTTTACTTTTTGGTATAGTTACTATTATGTTGCTCGCCAAGTATAAACTCAAAAAAAATTTTTATTAAAAAAGTCCATGCGTGAGGCAAGATGGGGTACACGTCGTACACTGTACTATTTATAAACAAATATTTTCATATCTGCAATCGTCGACCAAAGGTCAACTAAAAAGAAAACTGTGACTAAAAAAAGAAAAAAATCAACAGATAAAGATTCGAAATGCTTGTTCTCTGTAGGACCCTCTACTGACAGTCTTATGTGGGATATATATTGTTTGTAAATGTTATCAGTCATTTTGCAACTTTTTGGACTAAAACTTAACAAGATTAATAAGAATCTCATTTCCGCTGCGTCTCAAAACGAGCAAAAACGGGCTTAATATGGATTCAGGTTTTTTCTGTGATACAAAAACTGGTTAAATCTGCAAACTTGCACTGACCTTTCTGGTGAATAGGATAAACATACAATTAATATTTACATAATTTGCAAACAAATGTTAAGTAGCGTTTATAAAACTTTGTTTATTTTTATAGTAGTACCCCCATCTTGCCCCATAGGGTAGTTTCTTTAGGTCTTGATAAGACTCCCTCTTGCTTATTAGTCAAATTCATTTTTAGGTTATGTCAAAATGACTAATATTTTAGTAAAATTCTGTTTACTAATTCAATTAGTCGAATTTTAACTATTTTTTAGTTATGTTTTTACTAAAAATTAATCATTTTTTTACTAATAATTAATTATTTTTAACTAATTGCTGAAATAAAAACTCAGGCACGATTTTACTAATTATTAGTTATTTTTAACTAATTCAGATTTAGAGAGTAGCATGCGACTCAGAGAAATCTTATAAGATGTGAATAAGACTACTGGAATAACAGTGGGATGTTGCCAACCTTAAGGGCATGTGATGGAGAATGATGTCACTGATATAAGCAAAATTTGTCAGTAAACTTTCTCCTAAAATACTAAATATTTTGACTACAAACTTTGTGGAATTACTTAAAATATCATTAGGAAGGTCTCTCTGACCCAAGTTTGTTTGAATTTTGCCATAAAATTAATTTTTAAAAAAGTTCGCTAAATTTGAAAATGTTAAAAAATTAATTTTAAAGAAAAATTCAAACAAACCTGGGTCTGAGAGATCTTCTTAATGGCTTTTTTAGCAATTCTAAGAAGTTTGGTGTCAAAATATTCAGATTTTTGGAAAAAAGTTTAAGGACAAATTTTGCATATGGTCGAGTCCATACCAAGTGATCACACCAATTTCAGTCATATTGAGTAATATTTACGAAATTGATATTTTGGGTTCCTTTAGGAGTAAAAAAAATAAATTTTAATTATTTTTAAAAAATTCAAAATATTTTCGAAAATATTCAAATTTGAAATTTTATGTACTATTTTTTTTGTTTTATCATAACTTCTGTAATTTTGAAGCAATTGAGATCATTTTTTTTTAAATTACTCGTATTTAAATACTCTTTCAAGAAAAATTATAATAATTAAGAAATTGTTTATAATTAAATTTTTATTAAAAAAATTAAATTATTTATTTAAACAAAATCTAAAGTATATCATCGATCTTTTTCAAAAAATTCATAAACATAGCCTATAATGTGCTTAAAAATTTAAGCCAAAGAAAAAGATGGTATGTATTATAGTTTTTGAGAAAAAAATTATTAAGTTATGCTAGCGCGGCGCGGACCGGTGTCACCGCTACTCAACGCGTAGTTCCGTAGTAACCGAAATGTATGTATATTTTTACATAATGTAAATATAGTTAGTGTATTATATTTAAATTATAAGCTTCAGAAAGTCACACTGATCTTTTCATAGTACATGGACATCAAACTTTAGAATTAAAAAAATCGGAGAAAATAATTAAAGTAAAAAAAAGTAATTAAAAAATTGGTAATTTATAGAAAAATAATAAAAATAACTAAAAATTGGGAAAATTATCAAAATTTAAGAATAATAATTGAAAATTTGTTAAATCAATTGAAAAATAATTAATATAATTAAAAACTGGTAAAAATAAGTGAAAATAAGTGAATAATTAAAATAATTTAAAACTGAAGAAAGAAAAATAATGGACTGGTAAAATTATCAAAATTCGCGATGTTCAGGGGTGTTAATTTTTTTTCTTATGCAATTTTAGACCTAAAATTATGGGGTAATGTCAAAAATAGAGAAACAAATAATTTGCGGAGTTTGAGAAATTTATTCTAAGAAAAACTTAAATTTTAAAAATTAAACCTCTTTCACAATTTTCATTTTTTCCATCGACAATTTTTTTGTGGGATTTTTAAATGATTTTCTACAATCCATCGTATGGATTTTGAAAAATAAAATTTCGAAAATGACCAAAAAAATATTGTTTTTTAATTTTTATGTAATACCATAATTCTACATCTTAATTGATGTAAGAAAAAAAATGACACCTCTGAGCATCAAAAATTTTGTTGAGTTAAAATTTCACCTATCTCTCCCCTTAAAGAATGATAAAAATAGTTTGAAAATAGTTGAAAGAAATGAAAACTATAATAAATTTAAAAGATGGCAAAATTTTATAAGGAGAAAAATGATTAAAAATTTGAAACATAAAGTATGAAACATAAAATTTGTCAGTACTGCGAAGTACTGACAATTAATAATAACTATGACCATTAAAGGTACACAAAAATTTCATTCCTTCGTACCCCTTGAGAATAAAATTGAAACAAAAATTTTTTCAAATTCTGTGCACAGCACAATTTGTAAAATAAAAAAATAAACATGACGATTAACTGTATTTATATTATGTAATAATATACATACATTTCGGTTACTACGGAACTACGCGTTGAGTAGCGGTGACACCGGTCTGCGCCGCGCTAGCATAACTTAATAATTTTTTTCTCAAAAACTATAATACATACCATCTTTTTCTTTGGCTTAAATTTTTAAGCACATTATAGGCTATGTTTATGAATTTTTTGAAAAAGATCGATGATATACTTTAGATTTTGTTTAAATAAATAATTTAATTTTTTTAATAAAAATTTAATTATAAACAATTTCTTAATTATCATAATTTTTCTTGAAAGAGTATTTAAATACGAGTAATTTAAAAAAAAAAATGATCTCAATTGCTTCAAAATTACAGAAGTTATGATAAAACAAAAAAAATAGTACTCAAAATTTTGAATTTGAATATTTTCGAAAATATTTTGAATTTTTTAAAAATAATTAAAATTTATTTTTTTTACTCCTAAAGGAACCCAAAATATCAATTTCGTAAATATTACTCAATATGACTGAAATATATTAGTGTCATCATACTCCATTACATGCCCTTAAATTATGTAGAAAACTTTCCTTGCAAATTTCAGGAAAGATTCTGGAAAAGTTCAATTTGAAGGTAAAAATTTGTTTTGTGCATTCAATGAAATTGTAACACATCATGTGCCCCCTATATGAGAGGTTTAAAAAATCTACTGCACAGAAATTAAATGAGCAAGGCGTAAAGTTGAAATTTGCAGTGAATTAAGTTTCCATCAAGTTTTGATCATGCAAACATCAAACTTTCTGCACAATTGGACATTCTGGTATAGTTAGGTCGAGTTTTCATATAAATTTTCGATGCCAAATTTCGAAATTGGTAGAGCCAATAACCTGGCTCAAAGTTCATGTAAGGAACTATGTTGTTTGAGTATGTCCCACAAATTTTGAAGAAATTTGACCTCCACCCCATTTGTCACACATTTTTATGCGGGAAGTTGGGGACATTCCAAATTATATGAAGTTTGTCACAGTTCTCTAGACCTTATGCCCCCTAAAGTGTGTCGTAATTTATATGAATAATTTGTCCGATGGCCTGTACTTGTTTGTAATGATGTTTATTTATTTAAAGTCAACGTTTCGGTTGGGATCCCAACCCTTTTCAAGACTATAAAAAACAATATAAAATTTTATAATACAACCGAAACGTTGACTTTAAATAAATAAACATCATTACAAACCAGTACAGGCCATCGGATAAATTATTTATATAATCTGGTTCTTATTAAAATAGTAATTTATATGGACGTCTCTTAGCAGCTTCTCAATAGAAGTTTCCTCGTTTTACAACCTAATCTGCCCAAGTAGCACGTAAGATTACGTGAATATTGCATCAATATTGCATTGAATATTACTAATATTGCGGGTAATGTCACGGTGATATCAACGTAATGTTAAAATGTCCGCGTCAAGGTGACATTACACGGTAATATTAAGGCAATATTAAAGTAATATTACAATGTAATATTAAAGTAATATTACAATGTAATATTAAAGTAATATTACAATGTAATATTAAGTTAATATTACAGTAATGTTACAAATATTACTGTAATATTAAAATGACATTGTGGTAATATTACAATTAAATATAATGTAAAAAAAATTTTGGGCCGTTGGGTCTTGAACCTTTGTAAAGTGAACCAACTGACCAAGTAGGTAGACGCCTTAAACCACTCGGCTACTTAACTCTTATAATATACTTCAGAAAGTCTCTTCATGTTTTACTACACATTTGTAATATTACTGCAATGTTACAAGCAGTTTGTAATATTGCTGCAATATTACAAGCAATATTACAAGTTTGTAATATTACTGTAATATTAACTCAATATTACTGTAATATTAGTAATATTCAATGTAATATTGCTGCAATATTCACGTAATCTTACGTGCTACTTGGGTGGCATGTCAAACGGCAGAAAAAATGTCAGATTAGGTATTGAGACGAGAAAAATTCTGTCATTGAGGAGCTATTACAGGTTAAAGAAAATTTCTTAGCATCTGGAATACTGAGTTAATTCAGCTGTTTGAAAGCTATAATAAATTGTGTTTCAACCCAATTTAGGTTGTCAACATTCCACTGTTGTTCCGGTCTCCATGATTTTTCCGAGTCACGTGCTAAATTCGTTGCTATTTTTTCTTTTATTGTATTTTTGTCGTCAACAGAATGGTTTAATTGTATAATTTCATTCCAGCTGAGAAAAACAATTGTCAATTATAGAAAATAATTTTCTGTATCCACTAAATCATTATGGTAACAAATTGGCATGCCGATTTTGACTGTTTTATAAGGTATTAGTCGCGTGGCTGTCAGCTGGAGGTTGATGCTATTATTAAAATATATATAAGTCTTACGATGTAAATATGCAACGATTATTATTTAGTATTTCTATTACTTATGGTATTCCTTATAGTATCTATTCTAAAGAATATAAGCTCAGTTTCGATTATAATTGGATCATTTAAATGGTAGATTTTGTAACATTAAACTTTCATATTATTTTATTGGTGAGTTTTTTCTTAAATGTTGCAATTATACAATCAGTAGTAGCTTAAATTTTATTAAGAAAAAGGTTCTCTACAACTTCACTATGTTTAATTTATTAAAAAGTTTACTGCTTTTCAAATATGGATATATTTAATGTCAGGTAAATTATTGTCATTTATATACACAAAAAGTTATTTAATGTACTTTTCAAACCATACATTTAGTTTTGTGTTTAAATTAAATAATAAATATTATTGACCATGAAACTGTCTGATCAATGAAACACTCGTTCTACTTACACAGATCCTCAAGGGAGAGTTGAGACATGTTGACTCGAATTATGATGGGTAGCGCCTAACCGGAATCGGAAGTTCATCCGAAGATCATTTCATTGGTCTAAAATGGCGGCCCCATTTGAAATGCTTTTTTAACAGACATTTTTAATCTGGCCCGCTAATTTAGCTCAATATGATATACAACTCACATTATCGTCGCTTCCGATTCCGGTTTGGCACTATGCTAATTGAAAGGAAAACATGTCTCAACTCTTCCTTAATGATCTCTAGTCCTATTCTGAAAATTCTACCAGAATAACCTTATATTAAATTTTTTTTTAAATTTTATTCAGAAACTAATTTGTGTAAAAGTTTGGTATTTGAAAGTATCCAAAATTATACTGTAAACTATTATTACAGAAATATACTTTCTATGTATTCAAATTCATAATAATAATTCATGTATTTAAAAAATTTTGCAAACTTAAAAAAAGTAGAAATGTATTATACTTATAATTAAAACTGTTTTTTAATATCGACACTTTTTAAGATTAATGAGATAATAAAAACAAAATTTGTTTTCTAATTTACCAATTATTTAAATGTTTAATCAATTGTAAAATACACTAATAATGAAAAAACTATAAATAATTCAAAACACATGACAGTAGCAAAGACTCGAAAACACCATTATAAAAAGTGACCTTAAATCAGCTGGGACCATATCGGGAAGGAAAGATTATACAACAAATTGTGACTCATAGTACTTGCAACAGGACATGAACAATTACAATTGCATCTAGAAATTATATATATATATATAAAAAGTCTGAAATTACACTTTTTCATGACGGTCGATAACAGTAACAGCAGCAGCAGCACCAGTAATCGATCTTCCCCTTCCGAATGATTTAAAATTATTATACTGCAGATTCTCACATACCAGGTATAAACGAAACATTTAAACTTGCATTTCAACTATACTTCCAAGTTTGATACAATTTAATTACACACACAGGCATACTTGGATAGATTAATTCAACAATTTGTATTGATTCAAGGTTGTAACCCGCAACACAGCACAGAGACTTCCCGCGAGGTTGAGAGGTCACACATTTAACGAAAGAAACATTGCTCTTGCTGAGCAAATGAGTAGGGTTGCTCCTGCGCAGTGATACACTAGAGGGGATGAAAGCAAACTAAACCTGTAAAAGAAATAAATTTCCCAGCATAGGAGCTTGTATAATAATATTAGAGGAAATCTATGAAGACACAAAACAAATGTTTATAATAAACTCGCAGACAGTTAGTCTTGCATATTTCGGAAACTTAGCTGGAAAGCTTCTTATAAGTATCCTGCACGCAGTAAAGAAATAGCCTCTAATTTGGAAGTTAGCGGCAATCTTGTCTGGTACTCGTATAAAATTTGACAAGCGCAGTAGTTTTATATAACATTATTTTACAAAAGTAAAAATAAAAACGAGAAAGCCATTTTTGGCTGCAAAATGACACAGAATTGTAAATTAACCAATCAGTACTTTCTCTATATTCTCGGGAATATAAAGAAATGGGATCCGACTAAGAACTCGTCTGAAATCCAATTGGAACTCATTTGGAGTTAACGAGAAAACGTTAAGGATGTGAGAATCCAGGCAGTTTCCCACACGGGAATCCATAAATTGTCCTGGGTGATCTCATATATAGGAACAACTAGGGTGGTTCAAAAAATGCAATTTTATTTTTCGTATATTGTTTAAGAGGGCATGTGATGGAGTATGACGTCGCACTGGTACATACCACCAAACTTTGTGGAATCACTTAAAATATCATTATGAAGGTCCCTCTGACCTAAGTTTGTTTAAATTTTGCCTTAAAGCTAATTTTTAAAAAAATTAACTGATTTCGGCAAAGTAAAAAAAGTAATTTTAACGCAAAATGTAAACAAACTTGAGTCAGAGAGACCTTCCTAATGATATTTTAAGTACACGGAAAAAAAAGAAATGTTACAACTACATTTAGGAACTTATTAAAAATTACATTTCTCATGTCCTGTTATAATAACAGAACTTTTCTGTTTGAATTACAATTTTTTTTTATGCTATCCTCACTATGAAGTTGTTCTGTTAAAACAAAATAACGTTATCCGTAGTGACAAACTGTCATTTAATTTTCCAAACTTTTTGCTTTCTCGTGAAGGAAACTCACAAAAATTTTTAAAATCATTTAAATAGACATTTCTTATTTCATCTAGAAATGTGTTATATTAGTTCCTAATCAAATATCCACATATGTGTTTATGTATATGTGAGTGTGTGACAATGTACTATTTTGTGAACCCGAAACTCGAGAAAGGTTTAAAGGACTTGAATAAAGTTTGGTATGGTTATTTTTACTTCTAAAAGTTGAAATCAGACACAAGAATTTTTAAAGATAACCATTATCGAAACTTTTATTAAATTTTGATTTTTTAATAATTTTGCTCTTTTCGAGCAAATTTCAATTCAATTTATAAATTTAATTTAATATACCCATAAGAAATTTGTATTCCTTGATTCAAAATCGATTAACCTATATAAAACATATAATTATTTGTTTAAAATTTGAAAACTTATTCGCAATTAAAAAATCAAAATTACAATTTTTTATTAACATCTTAGAAAAAATTTTAATTCAATTTATGTAATATATTTAAGAAATGCTATTTCTTTACGTTAAGAAATATCTATTTATCTATTTTAAGTTTATATTTTTTCAAAATTTTATAAAATACAAAATTTTTAAAACATTTTTTTTTCTTACACAATTTTAAAACCTTTATTAAATTTAAATTCTCATTTTCTAAAACAAATCACACAAAGCGCTCTCTTAATTTATTTTAGAATTGTACATAATATATATTTAAAAACTATTATTTTCCTACAAAGAAAGCAAAATGTTTATAAAAGAAACATAATTTCCAATTTATATTATTTATTTTAATTCATAAGAGTGATAATAAAATTGGATAGTTATAACATGAAATTTCGGTAAATTCAACAGAAGTATTATTATGCTGTTTTTACTAGAATCTGTTTGTTAACTACAACTTCAGACAATATTGTAACTGGCACTTAATGACAGTTAACAAAACATCTCGGGTAATTATAACATTAGAGTTCAGCTGTCACAACTTTTTTTTATTCTCAGTGTAGGTAATTCTACAAAGTTTGGTGTCAAAATATTTATTATTTTAGGAGAAAGTTTACGGATAAAATTTTTGGAGAGTGACGTCACTCTCCATCACATGCCCTTAAAGGCCCTCAAAAATCAACTACAAATAAAGAAACATTCACCCCTATTTTTGTTTTGATCTGACAGTAGTAAGGGGTGCCGCTTACACCCCCTATTTTCCCATTAGAAATACATTTTATCGAAGAAGGCTCAGAAGTTTATGAGATCTCGATAAATGTTTGAAATTGAAGAAACAATCGATTATTATTTATTTGCAAACTGACCCTCTCTAGGGGTGCCTTAAAGAACCACCCCTAATCGTAAATTCAGCATTTATTAGTAAATAGGACTAAAATATTATTTTCTTAGGTCACTTTTTTTTATAAATTATTTACTTAACGAAATACAAGGCTCGCTACATTTTTAAATTAATTTTAAACTGTTCAAACAATTTTTTTCATATTTTCTGTTTCAATTAAATATCTTAAAAGCTTACAACTTTTTAAGTAACTTTCATTAAATTCAGCTAGAATCATGTGGTATTTTACCATTTTCATGAAAGAACTGTAAAAAAGTTATTTATTAATAATTCGCAATATACATTCAATTGTTTAAACAATTTTAAACCATTTTTTTATATTTTCAAATTTAAACAATTTTTTTAATAGCTGTCGATTCTTTAGTAACAATTAGCAGAAAATTTGTCCATTAAATATTTTGTTTATTTGTTCAAACAATCATTTATATTAAATCAATTAAATAGTTTTTTCCTTAATTCGTAATTTAAAAAGTTCTAAGCTTTTAAGATGTTTAACTAAAACCGAAAATATGAAAAAATTGTTTAAACAAGTCCGATTTTCAAAATTCAAAATGTCGCATCCAATATGGCGGACATTTTTTTTATCTAAACCTTTTTGAAAGGTAAATTACATTTTGATCCCATAGTGCGGAGATACCCCTCTATCTTTTGGCTTCTATAGCCTGTTCTTGTGCTCGGAAATATTAATAACTATTTTTTCCTGATTTTTGCATATATGAGTGATTCTTCTGAAAGTGCCTCTTTTGACCGGTTTTTTGTTTCTTATCAATTCTGCAATATCTATACACAATATTATTTATTATCACCTTCCCTAGTCAAAATTTAGCCTCCTCTTAGTATAATTAACAAGCCATCTCCGAAGCCTTTTTGGAGAGAAAAAAGGTACTTTCAGAAGAATTACTCATATATACAGTATAAAAAAACTATTTTTGAAAAATCGATTTGTTGAAATTTTTGTATATGACACAGACCCCTCAGGTAAAAAAATTTATAAAAAAAGCGACGTAAGAAAATAATGTTTTAGACCTATTTATTAATAAATGCTGAATTTACGTTTATAGGGGTTTGGTTTTTTAAGGCACCCCTAGAGAGGATCAGTTTGCAAACAAATAATAATAATCGATTCTTTCTTCAATTTTGAACATTTATCGAAGTCTCATAAACTTCTGAGACTATTTTGATAAAATTGAAAACAATTTTTCGCAATTTTTTAAAAAAGTACACTTTTTTCATGTATTTCTAATACAGTGATGTCAGCAGCATTCCTTAATATTGTCAGCTCAAAAAAATAAAAAATAGTCGTAAATTTTTTTTTTTTTTAGTCAATTTTCGAGGGCCTTTAAACAATATATAAACCTAATATATTTGGTTCATATTGGAAAATCCTGTATATAAGAAATGCCTATAGACACATAGGTTTTCATCTTACACTCTTAGAATAATTTCACGTTTTCATTATATTAATTATAATCAGATTATAGTCAAATTATAAAAAACTTAAATTCTATTAACCTATTTATTGTAAAAATTCATCGGCTCTTCAAAGGTGTAACCATATACAGCCAAAAAATTTTTTAGCTATTATATGTTTTGCAATATACACTTCAAAAAAAAAAAAAAAAAACGTTGTCGATTTAAAAGAGTTAGACTCCGTATTTTTGGTAGAACGGTGCTCTCTAAATCTGAATTTGTCAAAAACTACTAATGAAATGATGAAAAGTCGTCCACCAATTAAATTTAGCGAGAGTGAAGCTTTGCGCTTCTTTTGTTTTTCTCCCTGACGACAATAGAAAGTAATCGATTTTTCCGATGTTTTGCAGTTCAATTGAGAAAAGCCCAAATAGCGCACGATACAGTTTACTGTAAAGCTTCTGTAAGGGTTCCCTATTGAAAAATTCTAAATAGGATCCTACATAGATTCTTATAGGAAATCTACGTAGATTCCTATAGAAACCTATGTAGGATCCTATGTAGGTACCTATATAGAAAATACATGTAGTCCACGTGGATCCCTATAGGAGACCTATATACCATTCCATAGGAAAACATATCCCAAGCAGCACGTAATATTACATGAATATCACAGTGACATCATATTGTAATATTGGTAATATTACCGGGTGATATTACAGTGATTTTGACGTTATATTGACGTGATATTGAAATGTCCGCCTCAAGGTAATATTACAAGTAATATTACAGTAATATTACAAATATTTATTTATATAAATATTTATTTTACATTAAATAAAATATTTTAAAAAACCCGGCTCACACGGGGTTCGAACACGCAACGTTCGACATGACGTGAATACGCCTTGTACCTCTCGGCCATCTAGATCTTGGAATGTATTTCAGAAAGTGTTCTTCATGTAGTACCTTAAATTCTCTTTGGTACAATATGAAGAACACTTTCTGAACTATATTCCAAGAGCTTTTTTGTTTTTTTGTTTTTAAAAGTAGATTTATTTAAGAAAATATCAAAAAGTAATACATAAGGTTATAAACCTCCAAAAGACCTTAAACTATAAAATAATAAATAGGTATGCTATCAGTGATAGATCTCGCCTATTAGCTGTAATTAATATAAGTATTGTTTTACAATCATTAAGAAAAATGCTATATTGATAGAACAGTAAATAATAATCAGGTTAAAAAGTTTCTAAAATAAAAAGACCCGCACTATTGAAAATATATATATGTAAAAAGTGAAAGAGCTAGATGGCCGAGAGGTGCAAGGCGTATTCAAGTCGTGTCGAACGTTGCGTGTTCGAACTCCGTGTGAGCCGGATTTTTTTAAAATATTTTATTTAATGTAAAATAAATATTGAAATAAATAAATCTTTGTAATATTACCGTAATATTACTTGTAATATTACCTTGAGGCGGACATTTCAATATCACGTCAATATCACCCCGTAATATTACGAATATTACAATATGATGTCACTGTGATATTCATGTAATATTACGTGCTGCTTGGGATGTTATTCTATAGGTCTCCTATAGGACGAATCATACATAGGATCCTGGATAGACCTATAGGAATTCATATGTACATAGTCTCCTAGGTAAGATCCTATATTATAGGTTTCGCAAAAAAAATGTGTATGCATTCCTACATAGGATCTTATATAGGTCTCGCAACAAAAAGTTGGTACGCATGCTACACAGAATCCTAGGTGGGTTGACATAGTACCTTCTTGGTCAGTTGGTTCACTTACAAAGGTTCAAAGCTCGGCGGCCCAAATTTTTTCTACCCCCCACAGCACTGAAAATTTCCTGAAAATTTATTAAAGATTTATTTGCAAACTTCGGAATATTTAGGTGCAAAGCTTAGCGAAAATTGTGTAAAGATTTAAATGTCCCGATTAAATAAATGTTTAGCGTAAAAGTTGATTGAACATTTAAATTTACATTTTCGTAAAATTTTCGTCGCGAAAGTTTCCTGAACATTTAAATTTACATTTTCGTGAAATTTTCGTCGCGAAAGTTTCCTGAACATTTAAATTTACATTTTCGTGAAATGTTCGTCGTGAAAGTTGACTGAAGATTTAAATTAAATTTTCGTGAAATGTTTGTTGCAAAAGTTGATTCAACATTTAAATTAAATTTTCGTGAAATTTTCGTAGTGAAATTTGACTGAACATTTAAACTGAATATTTGTGAAATGTTTGTCGCAAAAGTGGATTGAACATTTAAGTGAATATTTGCTAAATGTTGAGCGGAAAGTTGACCAAATAAAAAAAATTATATTAAATAGAACACACAGGAAATTGTAAGTTGAAAGATTGTATTAGATTAAGGATTTGTAAAACGTTACAAAATCTTCAAAATTTTATTCAATAAATGTGTTTATATTAATTGAATTACTGTTTAATTTACTTGTCTCCCTTCTATTTAATATAATTTTTTTTGTTCGGTCAACTTTCCGCTCATCATTTAGCAAATATTCACTTAAATGTTCAATCCACTTTTGCGACAAACATTTAACAAAAATTCAGTTTAAATGTTCAGTCAACTTTTCACTACGAAAATTTCACGAAAATTTAATTTAAATGTTGAATCAACTTTTGCGACAAACATTTCACGAAAATTTAATTTAATTCTTCAGTCAACTTTCACGCCGACGAAAATTTCACGAAAATGTAAATTTAAATGTTCAGTCAACTTTTGCGACGAAAATTTCACGAAAATGTAAATTTAAATGTTCAGGAAACTTTCGCGACGAAAATTTTACGAAAATGTAAATTTAAATGTTCAGTCAACTTTTACGCTAAACATTTATTTAATCGGGACATTTAAATCTTTGCACAATTTTTGCTAAGCTTTGCACCTAAATATTCCGAAGTTTGCAAATAAATCTTTAATAAATTTTCAGGAAATTTTCGGTGCTGTGGGGGACATTATATATTTGATTGTAATATTACCATAATGTCACTGTAATATTACTGTAAAGTTTGTAATACACTGAGAAAATAAGGCTCTAGCCAATTTCTAGGTTAAGGGATTCAGAACAAAACAAACAAGATACCGGCGATCACAACCGAACTTCAAAATTAACATTAGCATTTATTCGGCTAATAATAAAAAAAGCGCTTTGCAGGTACTATATCAACAACCTCTATCGGCTAAATTTAATCTAAAATTGGTTATATTTAGTCAACTATTATTTTCTGAGTGTATTAGTTTAAAATCAATCTTCAATATTACTTTTTAATATTACTTCAATATTACCCTGTAATATTACCTTGACGCGGACATTTTAATGTCACGTAAATATCACTAATATCATCCCGCATTATTAGTAATATATTGACAGGCGCGTGACCAGACAATGTTTTTGGGGGAGGTTATATATGAGAGAGAAAGAGATAACACTATATCGCTATCTCTCTCACTCTCATATAAATTTAACTCTTCTTGGGGAGGTCATGACCTCCTTGACCCCCCCCCCCCCTGATACGCGCCTGAATATTGAATGTAACACTCCTACGATGTTCACGTAATATTGTGTGCTATTTGGAATAGGATCCTACGTAGGAATGCATACAAATTTTTTTTGCAAAACCTATAAGGTAACTGTACCAATACTTGATCAGGACCTATAGTCGATCAGTAATGATTTAATTAGCCAAAACTAATTAATAGTTTTATTAAATTGGTAAAAATAAATCTTGTAATATTCGAAATAGTATTTGGTATCAATATTATTCAACTATTAATTAATTTTATCCAATTAAATCATTACTGATCGACTATAGGTACTGATCGAGTATAGGTACCGTTACCTTATAGGATCCTATTGCGAATTCCCATATGGGATTCGACTTCGGAAATTATATATACCCAAATAGCACGTAATATTGCAGCAACGTTGCCTCAATGTTGTCCATGTCCACATTGCTGCAATGTTGCTGCAACGTTGCCCTGTAATATTGCTGCAACGTTTCCTGCAATGTTGCTGCAACGTTTCCCTGCAATGTTGCCGCAATGTTTCCGTGCAATGTTGCCGCAACGTTGCAGCAACTTTCAAAATATAGCAGTTCAAAATTTTATAAAGGCTTCATTAACTTTTAAAAATAGTACTTAGTAAAATATCCAAATGGTCGAATATCCATTTTGTCGAATTTCCAAATGATCGAATATCTAAATTGTCGAATTTCCAAATTGTCGAACATCCATTTGGTCGAATATCCATTTTGTCGAATTTCTAAATTGTCGAATTTCCAAATTGTCGAATATCTACTTTTTCGAATTTCTAAATTGTCGAATATTCAAATTTTAGAATTTCTAAATTGTCGAATATACACTTTGTCGAATGTCCAAACTGTCGAATTTCCAAATTCTCGAATATCCATTTTATCCAATTTACAAATTGTCGATTATCCATTTTGTCGAATCTCTAAATTGTCGAAAGTCCATTTTGTCGAATTTCCAAATTGTCGAATATCCACTTTGTCGAATTTCCAAATTGTCGAATTTCCAAATGATCGAATATCCAAATTGTCGAATTTCCAAATTGTCGAATATCAAAATCGTCGAATCTCCAAATGTTCGAATCTCCAAATGTTCGAATGTCCAAATAGTCGAATTTCCAAATTGTGGAATATCCAAATTGTCGAATATCTATTTTGTCGAATTTCCAAATGATCGAATATCCAAATAGTCAAATTTTCAAATTGTCGAATCTCCAAATGTTCGAATCTCCAAATGTTCGAATGTCCAAATGCTCGAACTTTTTTTTTATGTGAGTTTCCTATCTATGAAATGCGTTGGTATAGTAGATTGGACAAGTGCGCGAAATTTAAAATCGTTATGGAAATTTTAAATTTTGCGCATTTGTCCAATCTACTATACCAACGATACCAACGCATTTCATAGATAGGAAACTCACATAAAAAAAAAGTTCGAACATTTGGACATTCGAACATTTGGAGATTCGAACATTTGGAGATTCGACAATTTAGAAATTCGACAATTTAGAAATTCGACTATTTGGATATTCGATCATTTGGAAATTCGACAATTTGGAAATTCGACAATTTGGAAATTCGACAATTTGGAAATTCGACAAAGTGGATATTCGACAATTTGGAAATTCGACAAAATGGACTTTCGACAATTTAGAGATTCGACAAAATGGATAATCGACAATTTGAACATTCGACAAAATGGACGTTCGACAATTTGGATATTCGACAATTTGGAAATTCGACAAAATGGATATTCGACTATTTGGATATTCGACCGTTTGGAGATTCGACTTTTTGAAATTCGACCATTTGGATATTCGACCTTTTGGGTTTTTGGGAAATTTCCTGCACCCGTCCCTAATCTCTATGTGTCTGTCCTTTTTCTCCAATGCAAAAAAAAACTTTAATTTTTTGTTAACTTAAATAATCGGGGTTCCGATGTTACGCGTAAAGGCCTAAGCAGATAGAAATACGGTTACGGGACCAGAGCATGAGACAGAAAAGGACAGAAACAGTCGCTGTCCTTTATTATCTTATGCCCTGCTCCCGTAACCGTATTCGTTGTGCTTTGGGCTTAACTTGGAGACTTCCGATGTACATACATATGTAATATAGGGACGCATAAATTTATACCGATTGACATTTGATCGACTGGACATTTGGACGAAGGGCATTTGGACGAATTGACATTTGGACGAAATGACATTTAGACGAATCGACATTTGGACGAATCGACATTTGGACGAAATGACATTTGGACGAATCGACATTTTGACGAAAGGACATTTGGACGAATCGACATTTTGACGAAAGGACATTTGGACGAATCAACATTTGGACGAAAGGACATTTGGACGAATCGACATTTTGACAAAAGGATATTTGGACGAATCGACATTTTGACGAAAGGACATTTGGACGAATCGACATTTTGACGAAAGGACATTTGGACGAATCGACATTTGGACGAAAGGACATTTGGACGAAATGACATTTGGACGAATCGACATTTTGACGAAAGGACATTTGGACGAAAGGACATTTGGACGAATCGACATTTTAACGAAAGGACATTTGGACGAATCGACATTTTGACGAATGGACATTTGGACGAATCGACATTTGGACGAATCGACATTTTGACGAATGGACATTTGGACGAATCGACATTTTGACGAAAGGATATTTGGACGAATCGACATTTGGACGAAATGACATTTGGACGAATCGACATTTTGACGAAAGGACATTTGGACGAAAGGACATTTGGACGAATCGACATTTTAACGAAAGGACATTTGGACGAATCGACATTTTGACGAATGGACATTTGGACGAATCGACATTTGGACGAATCGACATTTTGACGAATGGACATTTGGACGAATCGACATTTTAACGAAAAGACATTTGGACGAATCGACATTTTAACGAAAAGACATTTGGACGAATCGACATTTTGACGAAAGGACATTTGGACGAATCGACATTTTGACGAATGGACATTTGGACGAATCGACATTTTGACGAAAGGACATTCGGACGAATCGACATTTTAACGAAAAGACATTTGGACGAATCGACACTTGGACGAATCTTTTTTGGCATATAAGTTTACTCTCTATGTTGTACTTGTTCATGGTTTCAAATTATCAAATATTCCAAGTGTTGTTTCTCCGTGAGATGGAGCTAGGCGTATTAAAATTTAGGTAATCTGTAGGTAAATTACCTAAAAATTATCAAAAAATATAAAAATTTCATTTTATACACAATTGTAATTCTCCTAGCTCCATCTCTCGGATAAACACTGAACCCTATCAACACTTGGAATATTTGATAATTGGAAACCATGAACAAGTACAACATAGAGAGTAAACTTATATGCCAAAAAAGATTCGTCCAAGTGTCGTTTCATCAAAATGTCGATTCGTCCAAATGTCCATTCGTCCAAATGTCCAATCGTCAAAATGTCGATTCGTCCAAATGTCCATTCGTCAAAATGTCGATTCGTCCAAATGTCCTTTCGTCAAAATGTCGATTCGTCCAAATGTCCATTCGTCAAAATGTCGATTCGTCCAAATGTCGATTCGTCCAAATGTCCTTTCGTTAAAATGTCGATTCGTCCAAATGTCCATTCGTCAAAATGTCGATTCGTCCAAATGTCCATTCGTCCAAATGTCGATTCGTCCAAATGTCCTTTCGTTAAAATGTCGATTCGTCCAAATGTCCATTCGTCAAAATGTCGATTCGTCCAAATGTCCTTTCGTCAAAATGTCGATTCGTCCAAATGTCCTTTCGTCAAAATGTCGATTCGTCCAATTGTCCTTTCGTCAAAATGTCGATTCGTCCAAATGTCGATTCGTCCAAATGTCTTTTCGTCCAAATGTCGATTCGCCCAAATGTCGATTCGTCCAAATGTCCTTTCGTCAAAATGTCGATTCGTCCAAATGTCCTTTCGTCAAAATGTCGATTCGTCCAAATGTCATTTCGTCCAAATGTCGATTCGTCCAAATGTCATTTCGTCCAAATGTCGATTCGTCCAAATGTCATTTCGTCCAAATGTCGATTCGTCCAAATGTCCTTTCGTCAAAATGTCGATTCGTCTAAATGTCCTTTCGTCAAAATGTCGATTCGTCCAAATGTCCTTTCGTCAAAATGTCGATTCGTCCAAATGTCATTTCGTCCAAATGTCGATTCGTCCAAATGTCATTTCCTCCAAATGTCGATTCGTCCAAATGTCATTTCGTCCAAATGTCCAGTCGATCAAATGTCAATCGGTATAAATTTATGCGTCCCGTAATATACTACATAGGTAGTTCACTGTAATATTCTGTAATATACGTTTTCGACAGGTAAAAAACTTGTTTTTTACAGCAATTTACACATAGTAAACCTAGTGTATTACTTTAAGTAGTTTACGTTCCGAACCCTGGAAATAATACGCTCCCATCCTTGCGCGTCACTGCCCATCCCTTGTTACATATTAAATCCTTGATCGTAACTACACAACCCTGCACCTGCAGTTGACAGATTACAACGTATTGTTTGGTATTGTTTCTGTCTGATGGTAGATTTGATGAGGAGGGGTTTTTCTATTCGGTTTTTGTGGGTACCCGCTCACTCTGGAATTTTGGGTAATGATAGAGCTGATGAACTTGCTAGAAATGCTCATGATTTCTTGTTTGGTAATTCGGTGGGGGCCCCTCACTTGGATTTTTATTCAATTATTAAGTTTGATTTGCTTTTTTGGAAGAGGAGGCTTTGGCCTTATTTAAAGGGGAGAGTATCCTATAATAAGTATTTTACCCGAGTTAATTATAAGATGAGAAGGCCCTGGTTCAGTGGTATGAGAGCTCCTAGAAGATTTATTAATATAATTACTAGACTACGTTCGGGTCATGTCTGTACTGGAGAACATTTTGCCAGGATGAATTGGACTCTTCCTCAGGAATGTGGTTGTGGGGAAGAATTTAAAACGCTAAAGCATTTATTGAGCTTTTGTCCTTTGTTATCTTCTAATAGACCTAATTTTTTCTCTTATTTGAATCGCAGAATTTCGGAATTCAACCCAGATAATATTGACCTGGATGATATTATTTTTGATCCTAGGTTGGAGGATGTTATGGAAATTGGTAAGTTTTTTGCAAATAGTAACGTTATTTTATAAATTGTGGCTCTCAAATGTATTTCCGGCGTGCCCTATTTAATCCTTATTCCGTCCTAATTTTGAATTTGCCGCCTTTCCTACCTATTCTGTCTGCTCCTGTGTTCTGAATTATATCTGCGCAGGCGTTTATACCTACAGCTGTCCACCTTGTTCTCGCTGCGTGGTTATGTGAGAATTGACTATCATCTCTGTTCCGCATCTACGCCAGGGAGTTGAAACTGTTTTGGACTTGATTAAATCATCGACTGCCATAATTACGTACCTGCCTGTGCCTATTACTTACTGGATTTGTCTGACGCTTTTTGGCTTCCCGATTTTATCAATGGTTATTTAATTTAAACACATGATTCCAAGTTTGGATAACAGTTCTGGCTATTTGTTATTACAAGAGGCCATTTAAACAAAGAAGAAGAAGAAGAAGAAGAAGGTATTGTTTCTGTGGGATGTGAAGGAAAACAAAAAGTTAAAACAGTATAAATGATTTGTTGAACACCTTATATCCTCAATTCTTATGAGTGACAATTATGGCATCAATTGTGTGTAGTATTGTTAATTATCATGCAGAACAAAAAAATTATAGGTGCGGTTATTGTAAAAATCCTAACAGTAACTTCAGTCATGGTACGTTTTAAAAATAATCTTTATTTTTATTGTATTTCTAGAATGTATTTTTATTGTTGTTATGAATTTTATCTAAAGAAACTAGTGTTTGATAAAAACAATTTCTTATTTAATAATTATCATCATTGTCTATTTAATAATATCAGAATTAATGTTTTTAATTTTTCGTTTCTTTTTGTGCAGGAATGTGGGCTCATACATTAACCGTCCAAGATTATCAAAATTTAATTAATAGAGGATGGAGAAGAAGTGGTCGTTACTGTTACAAACCTACAATGAATATAATTTGTTGTCCAGCGTATACTATAAGGTATATTTAATTCTTACATTGAATTTTGAGTGACATTCTAAATATAAATAAAAATAAATTTCATCTCTTTAAGGGGGTAGTCTAACTATGGGTTTTTGAGAGGTGATTATCTTATGATATTTCAAATATTATATTAAGGCCGTAGTTTTTGCATCTTATTGATACACGCTCTCAGATTTTAGGAATATATTTTTCAATAGATACTCATTCTAAATCCTTGATCTGGTAACAACCCTGACTGATCCTGACCACATTTCAAAAAAAAAGGGATTACTCGAGTTTGTCTATGATTGTTGCGTTTTGCTTTGAATAGTGAGTTATTACAGAGATCAGTGGGAATAGGTGTTTCAAGTTTTATAACGAAATAAATTACAAATATTCGTCAATTCCAAAGGAATTCCCCTCTTGCCTTTCCATCTAGACCCTTTAAATTCATTTCCAGTAGAAACATGGAAAAAAATAAGAAATTAATTTTTTGAAACCCCATAAAAAGATTATCCCTTTAAAAACATTTTTTTGAAACCAATACAGTTTAAATGGAAAATAAATTTTAATAACAGATGCGATGCATTACACTTCAAAATCTCTAAATCTCAAAAGAAAATTTTGAAAAGGATGTCAAAGTTTTTAAAAAATAAATTAAACAAAGAAGAAAAACTATCTGCAAATAATACAAATATAGATCATCATAATACATTGGGTAAGTTTCTATTGTTCCCTTAACTATTATTTCCAGTTCTCAATTACACTCACTTTTATTCATGTGTAGAAGAAATTCCAAATTACGAAGACTACGCAAAACAAGCTGTCTCCAATATTGATAAAATGAATGTAACTTCGGTATCCTGTGCAATTAATAGAAATTTACTCGATAGTAAGAGTAGTCCAAATTCCTTAAATACAAAAAACACAAAAATCAAAGATAATATTGCATCAAGCTCAAGCGGCGAGCATTTAATTTCTAAAGATAAAGTAACAAATAAAAACCAGTTTAAGGACTTATATCAAAATAAATATCCAGTAAAGAAAGCTAAGATCTTACGCTTAGAAAGAAAACAAAAGAAATTGCTTTCACAAGGAAAGACTAGTTCTGAAATTGAAACTATATTGTCAGAGAAAAAGCAACACCAAAATTGCAGCAAAAGTTTGGAGGAATACTTTAGTGAATTTAATAGCGACGTTAACAAATTGGAGGTAACATTTTTTAAATAATATTATATCTCCTATATTCTTTAGTTTTTATTCACACATTTTAATATTTAGACTTGAGCACTCATTATTAAATTCTTTTAACAGCTTTACATGTCTAATTTAACTCGCGTAGATTTCGAGAAAAAATACGACAAATTTTTTCTTTATTAATGTTCTCTGTAATAGTAATCATTTTTTCAATTCTTAATGCTAATTAATATAATATATTATTTCTTCGTCTTTTCGACCATATACATTCTATTTTGGTTTTATCTGAATTCTTCTTATGTAATATTGTACAAAGCGATTTCGGATGAGACAGACTGATAAGTCGTTTTCTTCCCACCGGAAAGATGTTTGGCGTTCTATCAATAAATAAAATCTGTTTTTTTCTAAGATGCTCGAAATCCGTCTTTATAATGTTTTTCTGAATCTCAAAGAAAGTGTTGATAAATTTTAAACACAAATACATTACAAATACAGCTTACAATCTTTATATTTTTTTCTTAATACGAATTATATTTAAGTGATTTAACACTTACGTTAGGTTTTAATTTAAGTATTTTTTACACTATTGCAATTTCATACAATCACTCGCTTGAAGGTATGACATTATTTATGAAAGTCATCTTATGTTTATTAAACACAAGCTATGCACAGTTTAAAGTACATATTAATGTAATTACCACAATACCGTTCAATGTTATTATACCATTAGCACTATGCTTTTTGCGTTGTCACAGAGGCTTTATTATCAAATATCAATAATAATTCAAAGTTGAACTGATCGTGAACACAGCGATGATTCCAATTGCCAAAAACATGGTCAAACGTTAAAAAAATAATCAAATGTTTATAAAATTTGTTAGTCGGAGATTTTTTAGGTCTCCCATTTTGAATAAAATATTATTATTTAGAAAAACTAAATAGCTGAATCAATATGTCCGTCATAAATATATGCAAAAAATAAATTTAAACAAGATTTTAAAACTTCACTGAAAAGTTGTACTTTAACTGACTTCAAATGATTTACCGACTGTTTTTAAAAACAGAAAAAAGGGATTGGAACATTTGACAAAGAATTTTATAAATTATCAATTTCTTTTTCTGATATTGTTTAGAAGTAACTATTAGATCATTAATAATAAATGCAAAAAAATGTATCAATTAAAGTTTAGCATGACAGTGAAGTTTAAGTTGAATGAAATTGAAATTGAAGTTAATTGACAGTGATTATGGTTCTAAATAAGTAGCGTAATTCAGGGAGAGTTGGAACACCGGGAGAGATGGTAATTCGCAAAATTAATCATCAAATAAAACTTTTAATTTAAGAAGAAATTAATTAAGAAAATTTAAGAAAAAGAGAAGGGCCAAGATATTATTTTTGGTGAGGGGTGGTGTTTAGGTAGAATCATTAAAAAACCATTAAGAAGATATACAATTTTCTAACAAAAATTTGATTTCTTTTTTCTAACAAATCAGTGAAAATGGTGAAAGTAACAAAAATTTGTTGTCACCCTTTTAATCTTTATAAACATAAAAAAGTGGTAAAAAATCTGAGATCTGTGAATGCCTGAATGAGTTATACATTTTTTATTCCTAAAGGGTACTCGTCCATCTTGCAGAAGTCGACTTGTCTTACAATGTGAAGATAATTTAGTGCCTTTTTGATTGATAATAATGTAATTTGTAATAATAATAATAGCGAGAATATTGTTGATAATTTGTCTGATATTAGTGAAGATTCTTGTAAAATTTTGCCTGGAAGTGATATCGAATTTGTTGAAGGTGACGTTGAAAAAGAATTACTAGAAAATTTAAAAGTAAAAACTTCAAAGTTGCTAGTTTTAATGATAAGATTTATTATATAACGTTTGGTCCGCGTTCTTGGTCAGTAGAACATGCAGCAAAACGCATTTAATCGTAATAAAAAATTTCTTGTTAATAATTTTTGTTTTTGAAAAACAATACAAATTTTCTTTTATACTTTTTCTTTTTAATTTAAAATTCACAGAGAAAATATTAAAATTATATTATCCTCAGTCGCGCCGCGCCGGATAGTATTCCTTCGAGTATCGGGTGCCACAAATCCATGCATTAAAAAAATGCACTAATAGGAAAAAAATTGTAAATAGCAGAAAAAAAGTTGTCCAAATTTGTTAATGCAAAAATGTCCAAAAATATTGAAAATTTTAAATTAATATTTTGGGTACTTATTTAGAACCATAATCACTATCAATTACCAAAAGGGCAAAAAAATCCATGACATCGACTTTCGTTTTCATATGAAATAACTCAATTACAAATGTGTAGATAAATGTTACTTAATTTAAAAATATTTTCAAATACTTTCATATTTTTATAGCGTACAATTGATGTCAGTTACGTACAGTTACATTTATATGTTGAAAAACATTATTTTTTTAATATTAAAAAAATTTTTAAATGATTTATGTCCAGAGTCAGAAATAAATTGTTTGATAATATTGAGCGGTAGTGTATTTTAGGACTAATCAACAAATTGGTTGTATATTAAAATGTATTTATCAGTTAAAATTGATTCGTGTCATGTCGGATGAGTTTCTTAAAACTCTTGATGAGAGTGCAAATCTTTTCAAAAAGTACCAAATGGCAATTCATAAGGATGAAGCAGATGAATGTGATAAATCGTCTTTCTTAAATTTTCTTAGCAAGAGTCCTTTACAGGTATATTTGCAATCTTTTCTAATAAGTTCAATAAAGGTCCATTTTATAAATAATTTTAAAATAATTTACGAAGCTATTTTTTGAAGGCATGGTGTCCAGAGGATGGTCCACCACAAGGTTATGGTTCGTTTCATGATCAGTACTGGCTAAATGGACAATTGATAGCTGTTGGTGTAATAGACATTTTACCTTCATGTATTTCCAGCGTGTATTTTTTTTACGATCCCACATACTCTCATCTCTCTCTTGGAACATTTAGGTAAGGTTCACATAAAAAATACAGAGAATAATGAATCAATCAAATTAACAAAATTGAAAAATAATATTTGTTATTACAATTACGTTTGAAAAATAGTAGTTAAAAAGTTATTTTAAATTCGAATGTCGCTCCATTTCCCGTAATCGAATCTATTAACATGTAGATCTGTAACTGTAATCTTCACCCTATTTTTTTAAGGAAATTTTCGTTTACAAATAAGTATATGTAAAATATATTATAGTTTTAAAGTAACGTATGAAAATTGATCGATTTTTTGACTCTCGATATACTGAATAATAATTGCTCTTATATATAAATTAAACTATTTTTTTTTAATTGCAGCTCGTTACGAGAAATTTTTTTAATCAGACAGTTAAGTAAAATTGTTCCAAACATTAAATATTATTACATGGGATTTTACATTCACATATGTCCAAAAATGAGGTATAAGGCAAAAATGACCCCATCAAAACTTCTTTGTCCAGAAACATACACTTGGTGTGACCTTGAAAAATGTTTACCTAAACTGCAAGTTAATAAATACAGTAGATTCAATGAGAACTTAAATGATATTGATGAAGATGGTATTATAAATATAGAAGAGGTAAGATAATTTTTAATAAATTTTAGTATTGTAAAGATATTTGGATGTTATAACACACACATATTATAATAGATAATTTATTTTGTGTAAAGGCGAGGGAGTAAAGTGAAACGGAGCATTTAACATTTTTAGCCTACTTGAAGATATATTTCTAGTGCTTATATTTCGTTTACAAAAACCTTTCAAAATTGTGCAAAAAATTATTGGCCTTCCTTGCAGTGAATTTAATAATCTTCTACTTCGACTTAATTTATAAAACTTAATTTTCTTTCTACAGAATTGAAAATAAAATTTAGAGTTCATTTTTCATGAACCTCGACCATTTTTAAATATTTGAAAATATTAATATCAGAGCTTAAAATGTATCTAATAGACTAAAAATTGTTGGTGGTGTGCGCAAAAAAGTACTTATTTAAATTTAGGCAACTTTTGTAAAATCTTGGATATATCTTTTGAATTAGGGTCAAGTGGGGTAATGGCGAATAAGGGATAATTCGGAACAGTCGATATTTGAGCTCAATTTATAAAATTTTAATTAAGTATGATACCAATATCTTAACGACAGATCACCTACAAAAGGTTCTGAGTGTTTGCCAATTTTTCAAATGGCAATTGGCAGCAGGGTATAGAAAGATAATTCCTAATCCATAAAAAGTTGACAACCAAATTAACACTGTATTTTGTCTTGTATTTGAACAAAAAAATCCTGAAAATCGAACAAAAATTTTTTCTAATGTGTCATTAATGCTATAATTGAAATTCAGTATAATATTTATTTAAGTATAATATTTAGGCATAAATAATATTTCACAATGCAAACGTATACCTATATCTTTGTTTTAAAAAATCATAGAAAATTTTTAAAAATTCGTTTTAAAGGTGATAAAATTACCTTTCAAATGCATTATCTGACAATAAAATGTGATGATTTGTTTAAAAAATACATCAGTTTGAAATTTACCGAAAAAAAAATGGAATTTTTTTACTTCTTTTCATGTTAATTAAGTAATGAAAAAACTTTTTTTTTCGCTCATTAGATATCCTAAAAGTAGAGCACATAAGCTTTAAAAAAAAGTCCTCATTTATTGTTTTATCTTTATTAGTTAACAAAATATAAAACTTTTTGTAAAGACAAAAATTCTGATAGGTGGACAAATCCTACTGGATTGAGTGGCGAGATTGAAGAAAATTAGATCAATTTTGCTTCCTCATAGAGGAAGCTTTGTGATCGTTAAGATTTTTGATTTTCCAAAAATAGTCTAAATCAACTAATTTTCATTAAAAAAGCGTAAATTTTCGTTTTTAAGCAAATGTCAAGATGTGTGTATAACGTTTTTTGTGGCCAGGATATGTCGAGAACGCTTCAACGGATTTCAAGAAAATTTGGATGACTTATTAAGCTCATGAATATCTAAATTTGGACACAGGGATTTTTGAAAATACCCAATCAAAATTTTTTGATCACCTTTTTTTATCGAAAGAAATCGTTTTTTGCCAAAACTTTTCCATGTTAAAAATACAACTTAATGAATACAAAAATCATATTCCTTATCTCAAAAAATTATTTTTTAAAAAATAAAAAACTTACGCTATTCTTGAAAATTAAGAATTCTGTTCGGAATTACCCCAATTGACCCTATATTACTAGATTTATAAAATATATTCAACTTTCATTTATAGTATTTATTACATTTTATATTTTAGTAACACAATTTTTTGGTAGGTTTTAGTTCTATTTCGAAAACAGGCTATGTTATATGGAATGTACAAACAAATGTTGCCTGCACATGAAGATGATGATGATGATGAAGTTCGAGAATATGCTGTTCTTGTGGGAATGAAATGTGCTAAAAGTATTCTTTTATATCGCATTAGTTCATAACTTACTATATTGATGATAATGACTAATTTATGATAACAAAATACATTTACTTAAAGTTGCAATTACAAAAATTATGTCTGTTTAATAAAAGAAAAACTCAAAAAAAATTACTGGTTTTCATTTAAAAATGACTAATTTGACAGAAATCACAGTACAGTACAGAAATCACCCAGAAAGGGATGTTATGTTCATAAAAGTTAGATTTGAGTTCATGTTTAAAGTTCCAAGGAAGATTAATAATATTGTTACATAAAGATAAAATCTTGACACAGAATTTCTCATATATGTGAACGAAGAGGAACATTTCGTTAGAATATATTGTTATTAATTATTATTCTTCATTATGAATTTTTAATTGCCCTATAGATTTTTCGCTTAGTTTAGCAAATTTAACATTTAAAATGTGTAAAAGGTGGTAAAAGGTTGCGCATTGATATAATGCGTGTGAATTTTACGTGAAGATAAATATATGTTAACGTTGCCCTATGGCCTGAGCAGAATGAAATTTTAAATCGTAGGAATAAGAAAGCAGAGAAGGATGACAGCAAGGACAGACGCCTACTGTAAATTTTCCAATTAATCAGATCAGAAATAATATATTATATATTCATACATGTGCAATGTGTAATATCGTGGAATTCCTTGTAGGATTCTATATATGGAATTTTTATCTAAATTTTATCTAATTTTTTTAACTATAAAGAGGGCCTGCAGTTGGGTCAGATTCTTATTTTATTAGGCCTGCGTGTCCCATAAGCACCCATAAGACTGCGATTTTCTTTGTATGAAAAAAAAAAGATATAGATATATACACCTGAGCACATAAATGCTGTATCAGTCGACTTTTGTCTTACTCACCTGAACATATGTATAAGACAAGCGTCGACTGGAGCATCATTTATGTGCTTGAGTGTACATTTTGTCTCATTCTCTCAAGCAAAGATAAACGCAGTCATGATTGTCACGAAGTCATGATGAGATGCCGGTCTTAGGTATCTTGAAACCACCGAGGTTCAAGGTTAAAAATTCAAAAATGTAAAAAATTGAAATATTCAAGAAAATTTCTTTTTTTCATTTAAAATACTGCAAATTCCCATTTAAGATGCCGCATGCAGTATTTCACACGGAAATAATTGCAATATAGGGATTTACTTTTTACAGTTATTAAATACTATTTTTATGTAAACAATTATTTCAATCAGCAATTTAAGAGAAAAGAAGAAAACAAGCGCTATCTTGACAATTTTTATAATAAATATCAAAGTCCATGTCACATGACGAAGCAAATACAAGCTAAATGAGTGAGCAATTTCTGTATGAATAAAAAAATATATTAAACTTTTGCTTATTCAATATAATCTTTCTGTGTCGACTAATTAAGCTGGAAGTAGTTACCAAATTATTTGAATATGTCGGAAAAAGATGGTAATCTAATTTTGGCAGAATCTCTGAAACAACAGGTATAATAATAATTTTGTATTTTTTAGAGGTTATATTTATGTATATTATATATGCGTATAAATATATATGGGTATATATATATATACATATTTATTTATATTATGTATATTTTGTGTATTGCATTTTGACATTTTCTAATTTCAGGGATTAAAATATGTTTTTGGTATAATGGGTCATCCAGTAATTGAATTAGCATTGAACATACAGGCAGTGGGTCTTCAATACCTTGGTTTTAGAAATGAACAAGCAGCATGTTATGCTGCCCAAGCATACGGTTATTTAACAAGTAATATATATAATATATTAATATATATACATAGATTCATTATTGTTTATAATAAATATAAATAGTTATATATTTAAATAGGTTGGAGCAAAATAGTATAAAATGAAATAGTAATTTTAATTAAATTTTTTTTAAAGCAGTATACATACAATAAAATATATGTTTTTTAAATTATACTTCTCTGAAACTACTTTTATAGAATCATAAATTTTAATGTTTCTGTTTACTAAGAGCTATTTTCTTTGGCATAAATAATTGAGTTTAAAATTTCAACCTTATATATTCTTTTTTTCGTACACATTGTTTGTAGACTTCAATTGTTTTGTAATTGTATTTATCTGATGAATTTAAGCGTCTGATATAGGTAGCTTCTTCTTATTTTATATTTTTTTAATCCAGTTCAGATTGTATTTTACTCAAATATATTTAGATACATAATTTGAAGTTTATATTTAGATATATAACTTGATAAGTTTACATTTATAGCTGATACGATTAATGTAAATTTTATTCTAAAGAAAAACCAGCAGTGGTGCTATGTGTATCGGGACCCGGATTACTGCATGTAATTGGAGGCATGGCAAATGCTCAAATTAACTGCTGGTATGTTTTAAAATGAAAGGTATTATAGTTATATTAGAAATTAAATATTATAAATTATATTTATGTATAAGTTAATTTTTGGGCGCAAATTTCCATTCAATATAAAAGTGTTTTGAATATAATTACTTTTTTGTTTGTTGAGTAATATATTGAATATTTTTATTTCTGACCTTGCTATGCATCATGCAGCAATTTCACATTCTCTCATATAACTTTCGGCCCTTGATACACAATGTATTATTTTGTAATGATAATTGAAAATTTTGCAGGCCAGTTTTAGTGCTGGGAGGATCTTGTCCTACAGATCATGAAGGTATCGGTGGATTTCAAGAATGGCCTCAAGTAGAAGCTAGCCGTCCTTTTTGTAAATATGCAGCGCGACCTCCGACTGCGTCTTTAATACCTTTACACGTTGAAAAGGCAGTAAGACTTTCAACATATGGCAGACCTGGTTCGTATTTTTTTCCTTCACTAATTATTTTTGTCAGATACACTAAGATTTAATGTCATATTTACATATACAGTATATACACACGTATATATGGATGATTCTCCACGAAACCAACAATTTGGTTACTGTGATTTCAGAAAAAAAAATTTTCAATTAAAAAAAAATAGTAATATAACTTTCAAGAATGATAGTCAAGAATGAATTTTTGGTTAAAGTTTTTTTTTTTTTGGAAATTGTCGTCATAGTAAAGATTATTTTCCATAAAAATTTTATTGTGCCCGATTTTCGTAAAAGAAAAAAAAATTAATTTTTTTAAAGGAAAATTTTATTTTTCTCAAAAAATACATTAGATATTAACAATTTTTCGAAATGATAGTTGCTCTTCTTCAAAAGATGTAAAAAAAAGTTGCTCTTGATGTTTTTCTATATTTCTCGTTTTTTCAACAAATTCCGTTAAAACTCGATAAAAAGCTAATTTTTAGAAAACTTTCCAGTGTTTTTGGATGAAAATAAGCAAATAATTTTAGAAAACGTGTAATTTATCAGAAACGTTTATATCTCAAACATATCTAAGGGAGCGTTCACAAATGACGTCACGCATTTTTTTCAACTTTTTGACCCCTTCCCCCCTCCTGTCACGCTCTGTCACGTGAGAGTAAACACGTACCCCTAAAAGGACGTCACGTTTCTTGCCCCCCCCCCCCTTTTTTATTATAATTTCATTTTCAACGTTAATAACAAAAAATTCAATAGTAATAATTTTCAATTGGTTTTATTATTCTAAATTTGCAGTCATTTGGGTTTATTACTGATATTTGCAGAGCTGATAAAAATCATGATTTTTTTTAAAAAAATCAAAAAAATCAGATTTATTTGATTTAAATCGGATTTTTTTTATTTAAATCAAAAATTGATTTTTTAAAAAATTTTATCAATATATAAAATCTCCAAATGTTTATTTGCAAGTAGTTTATTAAAGAAATAAAGAAAATTTCAAAAAAAAAAAAAAAATACACAAGAATGAAACAGTGACATACCTAATTATATATAAAAAAGTAATATATAAAGTTATATATAAAAAAATCAAACTATTTATGGACATTTTATTACATTAAAATAATAAATAAGAAGATAATTAAAAAAAAGTAAAAATATATTACTAAAGAGAATAGAATTTTAAAATTAGAAATATTATAGAATTATTT
Source organism: Ganaspis brasiliensis (assembly GCA_037103525.1). Lineage (NCBI taxonomy): Eukaryota > Metazoa > Arthropoda > Insecta > Hymenoptera > Figitidae > Ganaspis > Ganaspis brasiliensis. The sequence continues at coordinate 3,433,245 of JAZKLR010000009.1, read as the reverse complement.
TACAAATTGAACAAAAAAAGAATGAATAAAATTTTGTAAAATTTAAAAAAAAATTTAAAAGAAAAGAAATTCTATGAAATACAAGAATGTGATGTTTAAATGAGAATATTTAATACAGGATTAAATTCACATAATATAAATTAAAAGAATAAAAGCATTAAAAAAAATGGAAAATTGGGAAATTTAAAAAATATACATAAAAGCACTAAATAAATGTTTTCAAAAATTCGTAGTTATAAGATAAAAACTAAACAATTAAAAAGAAAGAAAATGTTTCTTAGAAATGGAAAAATGATGACAAAAATAAATTAAAGAATTAATTAAAACGCAAAGAATAACTAAAAACATAGTGAAAAATCAAAAAAATTAAATAAATAGGAAGAAAATAGAGAAATCTTCTTTTCCTTAATCTAACATACTAAAAAAAAAAAATGTAAAAAGTACAAAAAATAAAATTAAAAAATATATATATCAAGATAAATAAAAAAAGTCCACAAAGAAACTTAAAAATCCTTTAAAAATAAAAAAGTTTCAGCAAATTAAGCCAAACACATTTTTTTATTATTACACTTAAAATAAGTCCAACAATAAATTTAGAAAAATAAAGAAAATCTAAAAAACTTTATGGAAGAACAAGTAAGTTTGCAAAAAATCTCGTAAAAAATAGAAAAGATGTGAAAAAACTTGAATAAACTTACAAAGAAAAATGAGAGTATTTATTTTTAAAACTATAAAAATAATTATGAAAATTAACGAAATAAAAAGTTTAGTGAATGTTATAATAACGAAATTGTCTATAATTTTATTAAATAATCTGCATAAAATGAGGAAAATTAAAGAAAACCCTAAAATAAAAAGACAAATAAAAAACAAAAATATCAAAAGTAAAAGTAGAAAGACTTAAAATTTTATAAAAATAAGAAATTATGAGATAAAAAATAAACATTTTTGAAAATTTGAAATGTCTTAGAAATCTTGTAAGAATATTAAAAAAAAATTATTGTGAATATATAATACCAAAAACTTATAAACCGTAGGTATTTTGATTATCTGTATTAGCACAATTTTTTAAATTTTATAAAAACTAAAATATTAAAATTGAATTTTTTTAGATTTATTCACAAATTTGTGGGTTTTGTTTATGGTTTGTGATGTTTTACATGCAGTATTAGACATCCGGAGAATTGTAAAGTTTTTTTGATTCAAATCATGATTTTAATGCAAATTTTCCAATGATTTAAATCAATAACAGCCCTGGATATTTGGTTAATAAATAGATTATACACTGTGATTAAAAAATTTTCTTTTTTTTTGCACAACAAATACATTAAGGACTTTTTCAAATCATATACCTCGAACTTTAAGTATTAAGTACTTCATATTAAACATAAAAAAAAATTTGTGACGTCACGTTTAGGACGACCCCCCCTTCCCCCAAGTCACGTTTTGTCACGTTTTGTCAAGACACCCCCCTCCCCTCTATAGCGTGACGTCATATGTGAACGCTCCCTAATTTTTATTTTAATTGTATTTTTTACATATTTTTTTAAACTCCTTTCGTTAAAAATTCAAATTAAGAAATGGTTTTAGCTGAATAAAAATATTATTAAAGTTAATTTCACCAAATTTTGAATTATCAAGTTTCACATTTCTTAGAAAAAATTATGTTGTGTCAAAATTTGTTGTCAAATAATAATTATTTAACATTTTATGTTTTTTCTTTGAATCTAGTGGAAATATGGGCAAATCCACAGAACCGGTCGATTTCATGTTACTCACAGATTTTTCTATTTTAGAAGTATCATATTAATCTTTTTCAAATTTCTACCAATTTATAGTATCCCTGATAACCAATTAAACTAAGAAAATTGTGTAAATGCAAACCTTTTCGTCTTATATAAAAAATAAAATAGAGTTAAGTTACTTAAAAATTCAAATTTGTCGTGTTATTTTAGGTATCAATTTTAATTCTTATGGGTATAACTTGTTCGGCATAGATTGAAACAATTCCAAATGATGGTGAATTATACTTTACTTAGTGTAGAATCTATTGAAGGCAGAAAAAAATATGTGCCCTTAATTAAAAAGAAATGGTAGTCGCTGAAAGTAGCGTTACTCATTGTTTTAAAATAATGAAATACCTATACATTTTTATAAATATTTTTTACGGCGATTATTCGATTTGAATTTTTCAAATTGGTACTTGTTGTTTTTTAACAGATGAACAAATCTAGGTATAATAGAACAGTGTGCGATTAGAATTAAAGAAAATATTACAAAAATTAACACTCTATGTTTGATCGTGAACGATTCAAAACTTAGCCTTTTTTCAGGAGCACAACTACAAATTAAAATATAATGAATTAAAAACATGTGTGATTATTTAAAGACATTATTATAATTTTTATATACAAACGCCAAATTCTATTTTCAACTTATAATGTCTAAAAGTTAAAAATAAAACTAAAATTAAAAGAAATTTAACTGCATGAAGGTATTTATAAATATGAAAAATGAAATAACCATTCAGTTGTTTTATTTTCAAACTTGAATCAAAATCCATGTCAATAATGTCTGTTTATTGGTTCAGATAATTTAATTTGCAAAATAAAAAAATCAATGCTAAAATGAAATTATAATTTATTAATTATTATGTTAATTCTAAATATGAATTGTATATAAATAATTGTATTTTATCATATTTTATTATTCAAAATGTTTTGCAAATATTACTAATATATATGCAAAAAACAAAAGAATGAAGTACACATTTTTCATTAAAATTTTCTGAACAAAGATTACATAGGTATTTTCGTTTTTGGCTTTTAACTCAAATGGCATTAAAATAAAATGGATCACGCAAGAAGGTAATTGTTCTTAAATACTTTTCAAATAAAATAAACCATAAATGAAAGGTGTGCTCGTAATTTGAAAATTTTTATTTTTATAAGTGAAAATCGACCGGTTCTGTGGATTTTCCCATATGTAATTTTTATCCGATCTTGACAAATAATAGCTCATTTTTCTCTTTAAAACGTTATTTGTTGGCTTTCGTTGAATAACATTGTCTTTAAAAATATATCTAAATCAAATCTTATTTATCCAATAACTTTTAAATAAAATATTTTATAAAATCCAACCAATAAACCAATATTAACCAACATTACCTGTTTATCAAAAGCAAGTGACTTTTAAAAAATCAAAGATATTGTAAAGTTTCATTTTCTGGTTTTCAGTAATTTTTTTTCAGACATTCTTTGAAAAGTACTTTTTATTGAAACTAAAACTAGAATATTAAACATTAAAAAACAAAATAATTAAAGAAGACATTGGATTGAAAATTGTTTGTATTGGAAATATAAACAAATCATAATTTATATTATGAATACAAAAATTTAAGGTATTTCTCTTTTTCCATTAGTTTCAAACAGTTGCTAAAAGTTTGTTGTAACAGATACTAATAACAATAACATTTTCTATGTTGCACCTATCTAATAGATTACCTTTGAAATTTAACTGTGATAGACACATGGCACACTGTTAACTGCGCGCGCGAGCGCGGTCAAATATTTTACGAAACTCATTCGTAACTCGTACAAATGGACATTTTGATATTTAGAACGGGCAAGTTTAGAATAAATGTAAAGTATATATTTGAAATTGTGTTAAAATAATTTATCGAATTAGATTTTCCAAAGAAAATAAAACTATTTTGTACTTTCCACAAAATAATTTGATAACTTTTGATGAATTAGTCTTATATGAATTACAGAAGTTTTTTTTACAGACCTGTTTTATAAAATGTACAGAAAGTTTCGTAAATAGTTCAGAACAGTTTGACATTAAGAGCAGAAAATTTAGTAAACAATATGAAACTTTGCTTTATAAAGCGATTTATCCAAGACTACTGAAATAATTTTGTAGTATTCGAAAAACTTTTTTTTTCCCGTGTAGGAAAGTTAAATAAAAATCATTCGCATTCAAACTTTTAAATTTTCTATTTTTTAAACAATATTTGTTTAAACAAATTATTAAAAAGTCACATTTAATTAAAACTATGGATCACAATCGATTCTACAAGAAAAATTAGAAAGATTTTGTTATGATCATATTTTATTTTAAAGCATAATTTGTTGATAAAATCGCTATAAACAAATAAATAAATCTATGGTGGTAATTTATGCGTCAATTTATTAAAATATTGAGGTAATTTGGAGGTAATAATAATGCTAACGAAATTCAGGATTTAGAAAACTGATGCAGGAAATTTATGTAGTAATTTATGGACATTTATGGTAGGTAATTTATGCTGTAATTTATAAAAATTTTGAAGTAATTTATAATATTAATACAAAATTCAAGATTCAAAAAACTAATGTAGGAAATTTATTTTGTAATTTATGGAAATTTATGGTAATTTATGCGGTAATTTATAAAAATGTTGAGGTAATTTATAGTAAATAAAAGAAAATTAAAAAAACTAATTTTTGAAATTTATGGAAATTTATAGGGTCATTTATGGAAATTATGTTAAAATTTATAGAAATGTATGTTGTAATTTTGTAAATTATTTTAAAAACATTTATTGTAATTTGTTAACATATAATTTAAAATTTGCAAATCAGTTGCCAGTAATTTATAGAAATTTATTTATACGGTAATTTATGAAAATTTATAAAGTAATTAATGTTAAACTTAATATTAAAATTATGACAGTTTAAGTAACTTCTATTTCTTTAATTTTATTTAAAAACAATCACTAAAATTGTTTAAATTATAAACTTGTTTAAACCATGAATTAAATGAAGGACAGCCAAAAGGCTTCAGCATGATGCAAAAGGCTTCACCATGACGCTTAATGAATACTGTTTTTTTAAACCAATTATTAGCAATTTTCAATCGGTTTCGCATTCTTGTCATCTATATTCACGGAAATAATACTACTATACATCATTTAATGAAAAAAAATTTCTTTTTTTTTTATTTATTGAGAAATATGTAAAGGCTTCACCATGACGATTCCGTGATTCCCTACAAAAATTTGGCGCTTTAAACGTAAAAAAGCAAAAAATCAATTATAATATTTGTTTCTATCGTAGTGAATCTCTTGATGAAAGTCAATCGTTGCTTATACTAAAGTATAACTAAATTCTGAATTTGATTTTTATGAAATATTTCATTTTTTAAAAAGGCTTCACCATGACGCACAAAACTGAGAACAAGAAATAACATCTAGAAAAAAAAAAAATTATTATTTTCAATTTTTTCTGAATTTTACACACTTATCAATAAAAAAAATGTTACCATTAATTAGTTTTATTATTAAAGTTTACTAAAAATATTTATTTTTGTTTCGTAACTGACCGTGGGGACAGACTTCTCCATGACGATTTGGCTTATAAATTTGCAATTAAAAAAAAAATTGAATCTTATAAATTAAAGTGGCTACAGGCCATGCATTTTAAAAATTAAAAATATGATTATTTTGTGTTTTTAATTACAATAATGTAATGATAAACGCACGATTAGACGTGGCACATTATGTAGTTTGTTTTTTAGCAATAAAAAAAAATTAGAAAATCTGAACCTCCTTTAGAAAAATGCGAATATCTCGGAAAATAAAATCGACAAAGTGGGCCATTTTTATGCGGACGTACACATATGTATATATTCTCTGAATGTATATATATATGAATGCAAGCTCTGAAGAAAGGTACCTTGGAAGGCAAATGGTGAATTTAAAGAAGAACGAAAAGAAAAGACAAATGTATGTGACAGTCTGCTACAAAGCGATACTTGAATCGTCATGATTTGAAAAATATTCAATAAAAACATATAATTTAAAAAGAACCTTTAATGAAGATAAAACTACCATAACCAGAAAATCGATTTTTTGCTTCGAAAGTCCCTTTCTTCTTCTGTATGTATGTAATACATAGGATTTAAAACAATTTATTTTTTTAAAGGAGCTGTATATCTTGATTTACCAGCCACTTTACTTCAACAAAAAGTTAATGAGCGTCATATTGCCAAAGTCGCCCAGTGTCCATCACCCCCTCTTTTATATCCTCATATGGAATTAATTGAGAAAGCTGCTGACTTATTAATTTCTGCAAAGAAGCCGTTAGTGATTATTGGAAAAGGTAAATAGAATTTTCCTTGCTAAAAATACACTAGAACTCTTGATAAGTTTGCAACTCGGAGTCAGAGCGCAAACAACTTCTGAGAAATTCCCTTGGAACGTTGAATTTTATTTGCAAACAGATCTTTTCATCTTTCTCTTCTTGTTTTCTCTCATTCGTGCGTTATTTCGTGCTTTGAAAGAAGACAAGAATAAAAAGATGAAAAGACTTGTTGAATAAGACCCGTATTTTATGTTTTTCAAATAAAAGACAAAAAGAAACTTTTAATAAAATAATGAAGCTTTTTCGACTAATAATTAATAAACTATTTTTACTTTCAAAACATTACTAATTCTTGTCCGTTTGAAATTATGAATATTTCTTATAAAATTAATAAAAAAAATTTTGTGAAGGAGCGGCTTATGGACGTGCTGAGTTACAAATACAAGAATTAATTACCTCAAGTGGCATTCCATTTCTTCCTACTCCTATGGGCAAAGGGGTTGTACCTGATGAAGATGCACATTGTGTATCAAGTGCGAGAACAACTGTTTTACAGAAGTGTGATGTAATATTGCTGTTGGGTGCTAGACTAAATTGGATGTTACACTTTGGACGTCCACCAAGATTCCAGAATGGTGTTAAAATTATTCAGGTGGTCTAATAACAACAATAACTTAATTATTAGTGCATTTTACTCCTACTTGAGGCGTCAAAATAATACTTTATATTTGACTGTAAAAAGTAATTAAATCACTGAAAAATTTACGGTACTTGGAACTTGTAAAATTACTTAACTTGTAACTTTAAGTTCTTCAGATTTCGTTACTTTTTATGCGCTACTCTTGATTGTTTTAAAATTTGTAAAATACAATTTTGCAGTAGAAAATAGCGCATAAACCAAAAGCAAAAAATCATAACACTTATTATAAAATTTTTTAAAAAAGCAGCTTACCCAATAGTGAATATTAAGAAATAAAAAAGCATTGTCTATAAAACTGTATATCACTTTTAGGTAGACATTTGTGCAGAAGAATTACACAATTCAGTCCCCATAAGTGTGGCTATTCAATCGGATATTATATCAACCGTAGAAGCAATAACAAAACTTCTTAAAGGGAAAAATTATTTTATTAGTAAGAGCAACCCTTGGTGGAGGGAGCTTATTTCAATAAGTGAGAAGAATAAAGAAATTATTCAGGTATGTTCAATGTGACATTATATTATATGTGACAAAATTGTGACACACTATGAAGGAGAAAGGGATACAAGCTCCAAAAAGTAGATTTTCGGATTATGATAGTTCTACCTTAAGGGTTCTGTCTCATACAAACGATTTTTTTTTTAAGAATTTTTTTTTTTCATTAATTTTTATTTTAAACTTTCTTAAGTTTTCGGACATCAAAATGCACATATTAAATTATAATAAAAAATTTTGTTTATTGATTTTTAAGGTTTCTTTCCGAGAAATCGCCGCTTGAACTAGACCACTTTTTTCCTGTTTGACACGATATTTTCGGAAGGCTACATGTAAAAGTAAAAAATCAAACAAATTCGTAAAATATAGTTCACTCACTATCGCATGAACTAGGATTTTTGTCCGATCGATGCAATAGATTTTTTTAAATCGTGTCAACCGTGTCAAAAAACACGGTTTTGAGAAAAACGTGTTTAAAGTTTGTATCCCTATACAATGCTGAAGCCGTTTTTAAATGGTTTCTCATGACGTTGCATATGTAAATGTTTTTGGGGTAGCTGATTATGAATCCACAGTCCGATTTTCAAAATTCAAAATCGGATCCAATATGGCAGACATTTTTTTCTCTAGACATTTTTGAAAAGTAAATTACATTTTGATCCCACTCTGCGGAGACACCCTTCTACTTTTTGGCTTCTATAGCCTGTTCTTATGCTCAGAAATATTAATAACTACTTTTTCCTAATTTCTACATACATAAATACTGCCCTACAACGGAAAAAGACACGTAAGCCACAAACAGGTCGAACGGAGATATTCAAGGAAAACCATTTGCATCTAGAACTTATGTTTATAGTCACTTTTCAGTAATAAAAGTCAGTCTATATGGGTAAATCATAGGTATCCGCTCTTTCCAATTTTGCTATTAAAAATTTATTATTTAAACAATCTCTATTAAAAAAAGCACATGCGTAGTTTTTTTAGTTGAAATCCAACGCAAAATCATTTGCGTATTTTTCTGCTGTAAAGTCTTCGAGCGAAACAAAGACAGAAGATGCCGAGCTCGACTCATTTACAACGTAAGAAACCCGCAAAGTTCCTCGCGTGTGTTTTTACTATGTATTTTGTGACGTATTTGATACCTCCTACAGATTTTGGACTCCGCAAAGAACTTCATGTATCTTTTTCCGTTGTAATTTCTCATTTTTCGCAAATTGCAACATATTTAATGTTAATTATTCATTATAAATAATTAATATTTTTAATTTTAATTAGTACAGTTAGATGCAGTTTTCTCTCACGAATCCATTGATACCAAAAACTCATTTTTCACCAAAATGTCACTTACGTGTGTTTTTTCGTTGTAGGGCAGAATACATATACAGTATAAAAAAAATATTTTTGAAAAATCGATTTTTTGACATTTTTGTATGAGTCAGACCCCTTAAGGCTGATCAAACCTGTAAAAAAATGCTCTCACTTTCTTTCAGTGTTAAGTGATGGAACTTCAATTTTGTTGCTATAAAAAATTACTTGTTTTAATGTTATTTTTTTTTTAATTATCTCAAGTTTAGAAAAGATTTATCAAGTATTTTTCATGTTATTACATTAACGTAAATAAACACCAGGGCACTTCACAAAATAAATCAAATTATTTTGTCCGTGATAAATAAAACAGCTGTATCTTTTTTAATGTTCTTATAAAATTAGAAACTCAGTTCAACATGTTCATTTCTATTTTATAATAATTTTTAAAAAAGGTAAAGCTATAATGTAATCATCGTGACAACAAACTATGTTCGCTGTTCCTATATTAGCATACACAGTTTTGCTAAAGTTTTGCAAAAGTTTGCATATAGCAAAATATTGCTAATAATTAAATAATCACATCATACTGAAAATATAAAAAGTATTTTTGTTTATTGTTTAGAAAATTGCTGCAGATTCATCAATACCTTTGAACTATTACACAGTTTTTAAACAAATTCAGCACACGATACCAAAAGGTAATATTAACATTATTTATTTAAGGGGTCACTCACAAATTACGTGATACTTTCAGGTGACAAGAGGGTCGGTGGAGTATCACGCTCCATATACCACTTAAAAATCACTATATGGATTCTTGCAAAATACCCATGTAGAAATTTTTAAGTGGGCAATTGGGCATTGCAAATTAATATATAAACAATAAAGAAAAGTATCACGCAAGGACGAGGGGGTTTAAATTACATAAAATACGTCATGAAAAATGTATTAAATACAAAATTACGATTTCATTGTAATTTAAAAAAAAATTGTATTGTACTTGAAAAAATACTGGAGTATTCCCATTAATTTCCTAGTACTTACATATCAATCTTTCTTCCAGTACCTATGTACTTATTTCCAGAACGTAATATTAAGTACTTTTTTTTATAAGGTATTTTATGTTTTGAATATTTATCATAGATAGATAGATAGATTAGAAAGAGAGTAATATAGGAAGCAATAATTGTGTACATTATTTTGTGTTATACACGTACAGATTGCATAATATGTTCGGAAGGAGCAAACACTATGGATATTGGTCGAACAATGTTGCTTAATAATTTACCAAGGCACAGACTAGATGCTGGAACTTTTGGTACCATGGGTGTAGGTCCAGGTTTTGCAATAGCTGCTGCTCTTTATTGCAAAGATAACGCGCCTAATAAAAGAGTCATTTGCATAGAAGGAGATAGTGCCTTCGGATTTTCTGGAATGGAGGTAGAGACAATGTTCAGGTAAATTGACGAAAAGTATAGTAAAATTGTATTTACCTCATTTATTTAATAACTGTATTATGTAATAATTTAGTTGTTTTAAGTGAATATAATACATACAAATTTTATTGCAATATTTTAGGTATAAATTACCAATTATTATAATTATTATTAATAATAATGGTATTTATGGTGGTCTGGACTCAGAGACTTTTAGACAAATTCAACAAAGTGGTGTTCCAACTCAAGTGTACGTTTTACTTGGTTTTAGATATAAAAAATTTATCTATTTACAGTCATCTATGAAAATGAGCCTAAATTTTGAAATCGCTACAAATATGTAGAAAATTGGTCTGTCCGTTAATCAATACTGCGTTTTTTGGGCTTTAGAGGCTTAATTTTTTAGTTTGTCTAATCAAACTAGAATTTTTAGATCAAAAACTTCCAGTGATGAGTAACTGCACAATTAACCTCCGTCTGACACCTGGGTCCAGCCAGACCCTTTTCGTTTTTAATAGTTAATTAAACATATTTCTAATTCAGTAAGGGACTTGTGCCTTCAGGTAGCTTCCTAAAATTTAATTGGCTTTCGATTGATGAAAAATAAAAAGGAGAAAAAAATACTTACACAGGATTATTTCAAGGATTTTAAAAATACACCTTCGGACCGACACCCGGGTCTGGCTGGACCCCTCTGCACTATATGCTTGAAAACGTTCAGAATTTGATACAATTTAATCATGCACACGGCCTTTTTTACTTTTTCGATGTTTCAAATTGAGTCATTATGATTTTGACTTAACAGTTTTTTGAAAATTCTCATATAAACACAGGTAAATATTATTTTGTACAGTAATAAAATTAAAATATTTTATGGTTCTAATTATTAAATATTTGATTTTTATGAATTATTTAAAGTATTTATTATTTATTGCATTTATTATTTCAATTGATTAATGTTAAAATCTTTAATTTTAGCTGTTGTTCGAAATAACATTTACTTGTGTTTATATACAATATGACAATCTTTATGGTCAGTTTTGTGGGTTTTGTGTCACCATACAGGTTATGTTTACCTGTCAATATAGTTCAGTTTATGTCAAAACCACTGAGAAAGATATGAAATTAAAAATATATAATTGCTTGCTAAAAAGATGAGTTTGAATATCTTCATCACTTTCTAAATCTAAATAAATTGGAATTTGATTAACTTTCTGCTTATCCATTCAGTGAATCAGTAACTAAAATATCACTTAAAATCGTAGTTTTTCTGTTAAATTTGATTAATTAAACAAGCAAGAAATCAGTTAGTGAATAAAAATAGTAAAATTTTAAGTAGTTTAAATTTAATGAAAATATTTTTGCATACAAATGAACATAAATGTACAGGGGTCCAGCCAGACCCAGGTGTCGGTCCGAAGGGTACAGAATAGGTGTCAGACGGAGGGTTAAAAACGGCGAATTTGAGCCTTTTTCCTATTTTCATACGCGTTTTTGTAAGCAAAAGAATAATTCAACACATTGAAATATCTAAAGAACATTTAATGAAAATTTAAAGTGATAAAAAAATATTTTTTAACATGGGACAACGAATTGTTGAGGATTTATCAGATTTATTTCAAGAAGTGCCTTGATTCAAACGACTGAAAAGATAAAAAAAAGTTAATCAACGGATTCAAATTAACCAAGTTTCCTTTTTTCAAAATTATATTCTCTTCTAGTTAATATATTTTCTTTTCTCTTGAAGAGAATTGTCTCTTTATATTACCAGTGGCTTTATTATCATAGGTAACTGTACATGTGTACATTCTAACATAAAATTCATTATTATATATATATATATATTTTAAATATTGTAGAATACCTCCTTATTCCTTAACTTGTGATGTTCATTACGAAAAAATGATGGAAATGTTTGGGAAGCAAGGACATTATTGTATTACAGTTGACCAGATTAAAGAATCTTTAATTGCTGCTCTTCAAGTTAGTATATGTATATTGTAGTACTTTATTTCAACCAAAAATAGTTTCGTAATCACACATTATGCATTGCAAAACTGTATACATATTAAATTTCTCATTTTGTCCAAGAACACCCCTTAAAATTACAATTAAAATTTGTATTTAATATTTACATGTTTCATTGTAGGTTAAAGATGAACCTTCATTAATAAACATTATGATCAACCCACAAGCTGATAGAAAGGAACAAAAGTTTACATGGTTAACAGAATCTAAGCTTTAAAGTCCAGCAACATTTATTTATTTTATCCATAGAAATAAGTATGTATCAATATTATTTTAACTTTTTACTCTCTCAGAGGTTACACCAGGGGGGAGGGGGGGTATCCAGAGGGTGGTTTGATGGTCGCATGATTACTCGCTTTAAAGTCTTTTCGTAATATAATGTATTTTTTATATATTTACGTTATTTTTCCAAACCACCCTCGAATAAGAAGGCTGAATCCGCCTTTGAGTTATCAAGTAAGAAGGCTTGAATATATAATTCAATATTTCATAATTGTAACATAATTGTTATAATTTTTGTATTTTATTTAATTTCTGTTTAATTGATTGTAATTAAATTGTGAATTTTAAAAGGGCTAAACCTATTGAATTTTCTATACCACGTTCACTGTAAGAAGAGAATATTAATTTAAGACGTGCCTTAAATTAAGCAACGAGTGTGACGCTTTTTTTTGGATGATCATCCCAGGGATTATTATTTACAAATAACGTCATGTAAATTGTTTTTACACTCTTTAAAACATCATTTTAAGTCTATGTCCCAGATCTTTGGTCTAAAATATAGAATTCTACCGTATCTCCCATATTTAATTTGTTAATAATATAATTGTTTTTCAAAATTATTAATAAGTAGAAGATTCATAACACTCACGGCAAAAACTGCTGTCTTCTAAGTTTTTTATTTTAAAACATTTAGATGTCTAAGACGGAATAAGTGTCTTAAAATGAGACATCTTTTGCGTCTTAGATACAAAAAAGACATTAAAATGTCTTAAAATAAGACACTTAGAAGACAGCAGTTTTTGCAGTTCACTTTATGTCTTTCGAAAACGATTCCCAAAATTTCAAATCGACATCTTCTCTAGTTTAGGTTTAAGATCGTGTAAAAAAATTAATAAAATGAATTAATGAATCTTCGACTCATTAATAATTTTGAAAAACAATTATATTATTAACAAATTAAATATGGGAGATACGGTAGAATTCCATATTTTAGTCCCAAGATCTGGGAGATGTTCTTAACTGTTTTAATAAGAAATAAATCTCAGAAAATTCCAATTATAACTAATTGCAAGAACAGGAATATTGTAACTTAGAGTTCCAGTACCCCTTTCTAAAAATATACAATATTTGCTTTTTTCCTAAAACCTATTTTAAATGACTTAAACTTTACAAATTACTAAAAGTTCATTCGTATTTATCCAACCGCGTATCTTTTGTAGGGTTCCGGACACAAAGTGTCAAATCCGGAACCCTTATGTTTCCACTCGTTTGTCCGTCGCCCAAAACCATCCCCCCCCCTCCCCTTATTTTACAAACTATTTGACCTAGAGGTTTGAAATTTGGTGTACCTAGGTATTTTTACGTGTAGATTACAGGAAAAATATAGCGAACATTGTTGGACTTAGTTTTCAAAAGTTATAAATGAAAAGTTGAAAAATGACAAAATACCCCTATGCTACAGCTTAGCGTATTTATGCAGAATTTTTTATAAAACCATAAAAATTGTGGTTTAAATTTATTATCATAGCATTTTTTCCAAAAATTGATTCTAATCACTTCTTTTTCGCATTAAAAAAATTAGCAAAAATCGTCTTTTTGCGAAATTATATATTTTTTAATGTTAAACTGTAAATATTCTCTTTTTATTCTTTTTAAAAATCCATCCATTGATCCATTAGTGGACTCTTTAGAACAATTCTATCCAAAGTTATTTTTGGCATTTTAAAAATCAAAAATGTTAATACAATTTTACTTTTACAATACAAGTTTAAATATAATTACACCAATTCGTATATGATCATAAAAAAACACATCGAATAATTTGTTTACAAACCTTCTAGTGTCATTTTGTTCAATTATCAAAATTGAAAACTTTTTTTATAAATAACTAGGGGGACCGAGGAGGAAAGTAACAAAAATCAGTTTTTGATGCGTTAAAACTATTTGTCAGATAAGTTCTGTACCTAAATATACTAATCTAATACTAAGGATTTTCACCTATTAAATCAAATTGAAATTAAACATTAATAATAATTAGATAGTACACATCAGGACTTTTTAATCAGCTCTGTGTTTGTTACTTTCCTCTTCACCTCAGAGGTGAAAAGTAACAGCACGAAGGAGGAAAGTAACACTTCAATATTAAGGGTAAAATTTCAAATATAAAACTGCTATTAATTTAAATTATTTTTATTATGAACATATAAAAACACAATGTTATATTAACTACATTTTGTACATATTTGGCACATATTTTTGCACTTTTATGTAATCAAGTTTTTTTGATCTATTTAATATTCGGCATTAAAAAAAGCATCGTTATTAAAAAAAAAAAAAAAAAAAACCAAATCCAAAGTTCAATATTTAATCTTTAAAATATAATATAAACATATAATAATTATATAGCATCAATAGAATTATGGAAAAAATGCAAGAATGATTTCAAGCAATAATCGCAACAGGTTTTTCTCAGTAAGGAGGTGAGGAGTAATGTTACCTTCCACCTCACCCCTCTTTTCCTTGTATTTTAAAAAACATGTTTAAATTACACAAAAGTATTTCACATTTTTTAATTATATACACTAGCACGACTTAAAGATAGATAATGAAGCTTCAAAATAACGAAAATTGTATTTGAAATATCCATAAAATCAAAGAAACATGATAGTTTGAAAATTTAGGCAAAAACTTACTTTTGTAATTTTTGCACAACATCAGAAATATCGTTTCCAGACTATCCCGCACATAATATAGGAGAGGTAGGGAGGGTAATATTGACTAAAAATTACTTTAGGACTATGTCTATATCCGCTGATTGGTTTAGAAACTATAAGCGTCGTTACTTTCTACCTCTGTTACTTTCCTAATCGGTCTCCCCTACACAAATGTACACAAATTAAGTAACCTTTATCAGAAAGCAGTGTGTTCATATTATGAACACAAAAAGTTACTTAAAATGAATGCTTAGATACAAGTTGACAGTGATGTAATCCTTTATTTGTGTAGGTACTTGAGATTTTCACATTTGAATAAAATTGTCAATGTTTTTGTAACATACTTTTATTTAATATTTTTACCAAACTGAACACTTTTTTGTTGGATTCATTGGTGTTCCAAAAGGGCAATTGAACACTTGGGCAAAATCTTTTGTATTAGAAAGGGTGCCAATCACTCGAAATTTACCAGGTGAATGGACAGCAGTCTTTAATTTATTTCTAGTTGCTTCAGGTCTCATAGATCCGCACCATACTTGTGCAAAATTTAAGAAAAATAATTGTTTTCCTGTTGCATTGATTCCTGGAAGATTTTCATTTTCATCTCCATTTATTCTTAACCATTTTTCATAAGCCTAGAACACATTATTAATGTAAACTCTATTTTAATAATTGTTTCCCTTTTTTAATAAAATCCTCACTCTAAAGGCTTGTTTGATTCCACCATTGTCCGCAATATTCTCTCCTTGAGTATTAATTCCATCGATGGGCATGTCAACTTCTGACACTTTGTATTTACTATACTGGTCTGTTAAAAAATTAAATTTATTAAAATAAGGTATTCTTTATGCAACATGGTATAGTACGAAAGTAACTATTAGAATTGGATATTTCGTCAATAAGATTTACTAAACAAGTCGAAAATTATGTTCATTTAATAAAATTTTGCATTTATGTAATAAGCAAAAGGATTTTCTTCCTCATATAGAGTATGCAACAGGTAGCAAGAAAATAAAACTAGAATATTTTTTCCAAAGGAATTATAGTTGAAAAATTATAAAAAGAAAAAAAATTGTAAATACCAACTCAAATTCTCACCTGGGTACCCACACATACACAATTACACACACATATGGACATTTACTTATGAATGAAAATGAGTCGATATAAACTATTTTTAGAAAATTGGAAATCATAACGACTATAAAGATTTCTCTATAAGGAAGCAAAAGTAAACTAAAATTAGAATAACATTAAAAGCTTACAATTACATTGTATTGGTAACATTGTGGGTAACATTGTGTGTTTATAAAACAACACTGCGAATAATTGATAGGTATTGAAAAAGTTTTAACTTAAATATTATTATACCAATCAGACACTGTGCTCTTTGATGAAATTCTTCAATTATTTCATCTTTCCACCATCTATTTAGATTTCCATCTTTATTAAATAAACGCCCTTTGTCGTCGAAACCATGTGTAATTTCATGACCAATGACAACTCCAATTCCTCCATAATTTAAACTTTTGGGAAAATATGCATGATAAAACGGTGGTTGCAGAATTCCCGCTGGAAACACTGCGAATTGGATAAAATATTTTAAGAAAGAAATTAAATGATTAATGTATGCCATAAACTTGAAGTTAAATTATTTTGAGGGTACTAACTACCGTTTCTAGAGTTATTGGGTCCGTTATGGTCATTTTTGACCAAAAATATAGAAAATTACAAGTTTTTCTGTACTCTCTAACTTTTTTTAGAGTGAGTTTTCACTCTACGAAGAGTGAAAATTAAGCGACTCCAAGCAGAGTAAAAAAACCCATTCTAAAAGAATGATATTTCACTCTTACAAAGTGAATTTTCACTCTAATTCGAGTGGAAACTTACTCCAAGCAAAAAGTGAATTCTCACTCTAATTTTGAAGTGAATTTCATCTCGAACTAGATTAAAAATTCACTCCGTAAGAAAGAGATCTAACTCTTTTAGAGTAGGTTTCTCTCTCTGATTGGAGTGAAAACTTACTTCAAGAAACTTAGAGAGTATAAAATCCCACTGCATACACAAGATATTTCCTGAACCTTGCTTGCTCCAAGTTTTAGAATATTCAAATGGATGTTCCAGACAATATTGATGCAAGTAGAAAAATGTTCTAGAAAATTAAAAACTACTGCATAGGAACATAATCCTAACTGTAGTAATCTAGATCGATAAGTGCACATTGTATAATGTTAAAAATTGTCTGAATATTTTAATTAAATATTCCCTCAATTTTGGCGTTAATATTCCCCTCCGTGTTGACATTTTGGTACCTGCATAAATGTTGCCTGAATATCCATTTGAATATTCCGAAACTTGAACTGTTAAGACTAGGCGAGGTTCAGAAAATATTTTGTGCTGTAGTCCAAAACAGCACAAAAATTACAAGCAGAAAAATGTTTAGCTAATCATACTAACTTATTTGATTTTTATTTCTGCTATAATATGCATTAACAACCGCAGGAGCAGTATTCCAAAGAGTTTTGTTAACAGGACTTCCAAGACGATCCTGTTCAATTCTTGTCAAATGATGAAGAATATTCAATGTATTTTCAAAATATTTATTTGGATTTATCACAACCTGAAATAGAAAAAAATTAATATAGGAATTATGAAAACTTGACCCATCTACTAAAAATGACTGCTTGTAAAGAAAGATTGGTTTTTTATAGATTTTGTTTCAGAGTATTAATTTATCTTTCGAATGCCCAAGTTTAGATTTTTGTAGTCAAGTTTATTATAATATACTATCAAATAATAATTTATTCATATTAAAAAAAGTATTTACATTTTTATAACGTTCGTTGAGCAATTCGGGTTCTAGAATAAAATCTGGATATCCAATTCGTAAACGCATCGCATCCACTTTTCTGCTTGCTATTTGCTTGGTATTTCTATCAATCCAAGTAACTTTGTTCAATAATTCTTTGAAGGACTTCTGAATTTCTTTTGTCATTAACAAGGTCTGTGGAAAATGTAAATAATCTCTACAAACTTTTATTTACCTTCTATAAACAGAAAAAATTTGTTTTTAAAAGCAAATTGGTTAATATATAGGAACTCTATAGTTAATATTAAATTCCAGTTTACGGAAGTACAGAATCATAACTAACATCGTAAGCCTATTAGAAATTTTAAAAAGATAAATGAGACAATAATGATTGTTGGTAATGGCAGGAATTTCAATTAAGAGAAGCTCTACCAGAATATTAACTAAATTGAAATTAAATAATAATATAATGCAAAAAAGAAGAAAAGGAATACATTTTTTCCATTTCTTTTTAAATTTTGAAATAATACTATTATTGTATACTATTAAAGAATACTATTAAAGTATTAGCACCTATTTAATTCAATGGTTCGAGTCTCATCTTAGAGATTGTTCTTAAAAAATGGTACATATCATAACACAATATGTGCGGATAAGATGTTTGTCTTATATTTCGAAAATTCAAAAGTGTCGGGAGAAAAAGATATTAAATAAGAATGAAATTTCTCAATGCTTTTAAATGTTGGTTTCCTTACTAGGTTTATCGAATTAGGATTATCTATTATCTAT
The DNA here is from genome assembly GCA_037103525.1 of Ganaspis brasiliensis. Taxonomy (NCBI): domain Eukaryota; kingdom Metazoa; phylum Arthropoda; class Insecta; order Hymenoptera; family Figitidae; genus Ganaspis; species Ganaspis brasiliensis. The sequence goes on along the minus strand of JAZKLR010000009.1, from coordinate 3,414,619 downwards.
TGAATTCCACGATCGAGTGAATTAAGGCAGAGCAAGCCTGGGCAACCGTTATGAACGTACCTATCTACCATCTTTTTATCGAAAAAATGAGAAATTACCTTGCTATGCAAGATTGTTACAGAAACTGGAAAACCTGCAAATGTCAGGAAATTTTAAAACCAGACTTCTGTAGCAATCCTGATGTCGACTGGGTTTCGTGAGACTTCTATACGTAATATTACATTTATATATTGTATATTTAAAAGATCTTACTAGAAACTTACATCATTTTTACTGTTTTCGTTGAAATATTTTTTAACAAACATGGAACCAACTGCCATTCCCATATTTGAATTTACTTGAGCCACACAATTTTTCCATCTGGGCGGAGCCTGTTCTCGCCCAAAGAGAATGTTATAAAACCCCTGCTTAGCTTCTTGAAAACGATCATCCAGATTATTGACTCTGTGTCTTACAAATCGCCACAAAAGATAATTTGATATTGTTCTAAAAATTGTAATGAATGTAATAACTAAAGTCTGTGAAGTAAAAAGAATGACTTTGACATAATTGATTTATTTCTCTGTTATACATACCTTGGTGAAGTTCTTGAAAGAAGATTCACCAAATCCTGAATATATTGAAGAGCAAACACAACCACTTGTTCAGATATATTAGTAGGACGAGCTAAAACAATCGATAAGTATTTGTGCCAGTCTATCTGTGGAATCATCCTTTTCAATTCTCCAATACTCATCCTTCTATAAAGGTCGGAAGCATTCCTTCTTTCATCTGGTGAGGAAATGATCTATATTTAAGAAAAGATAAATTTTTTTTCTTATAAATTTTTCTTTAATAAGTAGATATTTTAATGTATAAACTTAAACTTCAATACACGCAAATATCCATACTTTGGCTAGTTTCCTTTCGAATTCAATTAATTCTTCTGCTTGCTTTTTTACATTATTTAAAGGCGATCCCAATAAAGTAGCAATTTTAATGAAGTAATTTTTATACGCATTGAGATATATTGCATTTGATGGTTGCAAAAAATAATCTCTTGTCGGTAAACCCAACGATGTTTGATCCAACTAAGCAATATTTAGATTTGATTAAATCTTTCAACATCGATCTCTATACGTACTTATTTAACAAATTGTAAATAGTCATTCTTACTTGTATGATATATTCATCACTATTTTTTATATCAGGCCCTACCCATTCAGAAATAAGAATGTCGTTATTATAGAGACGCAATTGCGCCGTCAATAGAAGCCAATCAAACTTTTCTGAACTCCAATTTGGACGAAGAATTGGCCAACCACCTAACTCATCTAAAAGTTTAAGTAGTGGTTGTTCCATTCTCTGTTCCAAAATCTCTGAAATTTAAAGGAATTTAAACAGTTTAGAATTGATTTATTAAAAAGCAAGTCTAAATTTGTATAAAGAGCCAAGGCACCCTTGTCCCTCAAGCAATCTTAGATCTCATTTGTTCAAGGTTTTCCCATTTCTTTCGGTTTAATTTCAAGGCTATCTAAAATAGTACGTTATGATACAAATTAGTAAAGGTAGCCATTATATGATGCGAATGCGAAGTAACCACATGAATCAAATAATGGCTTCCTAAACCTTCGGCATACAATATTTTTTCCATTTTTGAAACAATTGTCATTATTAACAAATGAAATTAAGAATCGTGTTGACTCAATAGGTAAAAGTTTACTGTTTGCAGCGTTACTCATTTACAAGTAAGATATGGCATCATCCCCGATTTCAATATTACAAGCTTTTGAGTGAAATAATGATTACATACACGTTCTTATGATTATTTTGATAATTTGCTAACGCAATAGTGCCATGAATGAAATAATTAGCAGTTAAGCATACACTAAACAAGTAAATAAAGTGGCCATTATTTCAAAAATGGAAAAAAATGTTTAATCTTTAAAGAATATGTAAATGTAGAGGAAAAAATAAATAAATGGGATACGCACTGACCATAATTCATACAACTTTGAAAAAGGTGTTTGGCTTTTGCAATGGCATCATTAGAATCTTCAAGACTGTAATTGACTGGCTCTTCTAGCAACTTTTTTAAAACTAAATCCAAGGATTCTCTCAATATTTCAAAAGTATCATATCCGGCTTTATCTTTTGGAATCGGATTATGTTTCACCCAATTTCCGCAGGCGTATTGATAAAAATCATCACAAGGATTTGTACTTCTGTCCATGTATTTCAGCATTGTCTTAGCTAGCAAGAGATTAGTATTTAAGGAAAAATTGCATTTTTAAAATAAGATTGACTTAAAATGTGTTTTATACCTTGAATTTGTCGAATACTGTCAAGATTTTCTTCGCTATTCCAAAAATCATTAGTTTTATCGTTCAAGTGTAACGTGTGTATCCAAATATCATCAAAAATAGGCAATTCATCTTCCTCTTTATAGTCATCTGATTTTAATGATTCATTTAGTTCCGTTTCATCAATGATATTGACTGAACCCGACAATTGCCAAGGCATCTGTGATTTTGGCAAATTACCTACTGTTGCCTCAAAGTTGACGAGCTCGTTTGCTCTATAACGTGCAAAAAGCCGCAAATCACAAACGACACGAAACACGAAAAAGTTATACTCTATTAGAATATAAGCAATACTAGCTCTTTGTAATTGCTTAGCTGAGCATTCACTGCAAAAACATAGTGTCTTAAATTGGCCAAAAATGTCTTAAATTAAGATACTTTTGGTGTCTAAGACACGAAAAATGTCTTATTTTAAGACATTTTTGAACAATTTAAGACATCTGTTTTTGCAGTGTTATTACTATTTTTTTTATAAGCGGAACTTTCTAGACGAAAATAATCTAATTTCAATTGAACCCGACTTCTGTAATTAATTTTATCTCGGATCTTTATGTACGCTATATAGGAGAGAGGAGCCCAGTAAAAAAAGGAATATTAAAATCAATATTTTTACATTATTTTTTTCCGCGTTTCCCTCAAAACGACATTTTTCAAAATTGCTATAATTTCGAATACAAATCATCCGGTCGACTTGAATCTTGTTTGATTTTATTTAATGTTTGTTTATACCTGCCATGAACCTTTAGTTTTTCGATTGGATAAAAAATATCAATTTGACACGTCAAAAACTATAAGATTTTTATGCGCAATTATAGAACTTTTTTCAGAACACTGAAATTTTATTAAATTTCTTTTTTAAATCTCTTCTAGTTTAAATGGCTTTATTTTTAATTCAAGCACTCTGAAGGCCACTCTATAACGAATCATCCGGAGCGAACTTGGTCCAAGTCGGTCTAATTTGCTCCAACTTACTCCAATTTGAACAATTTGAAGAAAATTAGTCTAAATTGGACCAAGGTCGCTCCATTCTGTTCCGGACCAATCTCTAGGGCGCAATCAGTAGTGTAAAAGTGGGCAGTAAATCTCACTTGAATACAAATAAACACAAATATAAATGTGTAAATAAATATAAATAAACACAAATAAATTTTCAATTTCTGACAATCTTTTTATAGTTATACTAATGGTGCCTCTTAAAACACAAAAAAATGAAATATGATTAGCGACATAACTGGATTTTTTCATGTCACATTTCATTTTTCCCGTTTTAACTATTTAAATTTTTTAAGCACCCGGTATTTTTTACGCTTTCAGGACATCCATATTTTTAAATTTGTTAAATTTGTTTTTACTGGGCTGCTTATAAAGTGCTGATTGTGAACTAGAATTTTTTCCGTGAAGTTATGATAACCTTTTTGATTAAAAAATGTTTACTGTAACACTCATTGCATATCATTACATAATTTAATTTCAAAATTATAATTCTAAATGATTCTTGCAGTTTCGATGTCTGTGCAATTATTATTGTCAATTGTCCATCAAATTAATTATTATCAAAAGACTTATTCATACATATACCTGATACATTTCTCTTTTATTTCGTCGTATATATTTTGCCTCACTAAATGAACTTGTTGGAATAAAACTTGTTTTCATATCATCAGACAATATTACTTGATTTTCTTCTTGTAATTGTTTTAATTGCTGACTTGTTAGTGATGCTAAAATTTTAAAAATGTAAAAAATAAATTTCAAAAATTGTAAATAAACATCTAATTGCAATATTGTAGGTGTAAACAATATAGGGATATTCGTGTTGTTAATTTTACTATTTTTCATGTAGTTAAACATTAGTAGTTCAATTTACCACTTTAAGTAGTTAAATTAAAAAAATAACTACACAATTTTATTTTTTAACTACTTTTTTAGTAGAACCAACTACTTTCGTAGTTCTTTTAACTACTTATTTACTTCTTTTACTGGGTGAGCAGTCAGATATTTTTTAAAAAATATATACTCAAAAGAAAAAACATGTTCTAAGAGAGTGACACCTCGATTTAGAGAAGGGGAAAGGGGGTCTAATGTGTGTGATCATAAAAGCATGGCCTATTAGAAGGAGGGGTTCTAAAATTTCCAACAATATGGTATACAGTATTTTAACTTACAAAAATCATGCACTGTAGATTCAATTCCTATATCTCGTCTTTTTTCTGTTGTTTTATCAGTTGATTGATGAAGTGAAAATTTACCAACCACAGTCGATCGAGAAAGTGCAATAAAAATTATGATTACTGGTAAAATTACTGCAGGTATAAGGAGCATATATCTAATCCAAGCTCTCCAAAATTTATTTCTCCCTACACACCATCTTTTGTTAAAATCAAAATAAAGTCCATTTTAAGATTTTGTTTTAAATCAAAGAATTATTATGGGATAATTTTTTTAAATAATAATTTTATTATTTTTCTTCAAAATAATAACTGTTTTTGGTAATTCAAAAATACTCTCTAGAATAAGTAAAGCTTCACTTATAGGTTTAGAAAATATCATTAAGGATAAAATTTTTGTTGTTTAACTTAGGTGCACTCTAAAAACAAGTGTCTTATTTTGTCCTCACTTTTAAGACATTTTAGAGTGTCTTAATTTTAAACCATTGAGAAAGTGTCTTAAAAATACCTGTAAGACGCTTTCTAAACGTCTTATGTCTTAAAATAAGACACTTGTAAGACACCTGTTTTTACAGTGTGTTGACTAAAAATTTGGTTGAGCCAACAAAATTTTTGTTGATATGACTAAACATTTTTTTCAGTGTATCATATTCAGAGTTACAGCTAGTTTTTTAAATATAGTTTTTATATATATCTACTGTTAACAATCTTCGTATCTTATATAATTTTTATTATTATATAGATTTATTAAAGACATATTTAAATTAAGATTTATCTCTTTAGTTTGAAGAAGAATTAAGATCAATTCAAAAGAGGTGCATTATGTCACACTGAATTACGTACTTCAATCTGCCTGTGTCCTTGTTGATAGCTAATCTGCAGGAGGGACAAATGCCACCTGCATAACCATCGTCGTCACTGATTTGACTTAATTGATCTCCACTCCTCATCGTTTCTATATATGCAGATTAAAACAAGATTTAAAAAATTCTTAATTCAATATTACTATTATTATTATTATTTTCTCATGAAGGAAACCAAGCATTTTTCTTTTTATTAATTTCTATATTTAAAGAATCCTTACTAAAAATATCATTTGGGCATTTCTGAATAGCGGCCATGAAATAAAATAAAGAACTAGATCATTGAAGTGATCATTTTAACCATTTACTCCCACACATCAATTTACCTTCAATATTATACAATGAGCTCTCTAAGGTTAAAAGAAATAAAATTAAGTTCATTTATACAATATTCTTTATAAATGATTATAGTAATATATAACGAACAATGGTGCTTTACGAAAATATTATTTAATAAATAATTAAATGAGGGGTTAGCATTTTGTTCACAAATGCGAATCCTATAATGCTTACTCAATTAATCAAGAGTGTGATTAATATTTAGGATCATTAAATAAAATCAGACTTCTGTCTTTTCATGGTTACAAACTTTTAAATTGATGCATAAATGATCGTTTTCAGAATCAAAGAATCCAAATACACCCATAAAATAAAAAATTCCTTAAAAAAAAATATATTGATAAATTTCTTTGTAATTCGGAGTTTTTAAGAATGTGGACAATTTATTTTATTTTTTAGAATCAAGAAACGTCAAGATTTAAATTAGATGATATTTTTTGTTGTAGGGCTTGAGTAGTCTTAACATTTTAGTGTAGATCAAAAGTTGCGAAAAAAATTCGAAATATCAATTTTTCAATTCAAAAATTTTGTGAAAGTTTTGCTTTATGTTTTAGAAAAATGGCTTCATAAGATCTAAATTAGTCATTAGTGTTATGAAATTTTTATACTGGGAAAATACAGAAAAGGCAGCTAATAGAAAACTCAAAAAATTAAGAAATAAACATGTTCTTTCACATTAATATAAATAAATGAGTGTCTGACTAAATCTAAAGCAGTGGAACAGTTACTAATTTGAATATTTGTAAAAATTTTATCATTTTGTTTACCAGTTTTCAGATAAATTAGCTGTATTAAAGAATTAAACAAATTATTCTAATTCATTTTGGAATTTCTCAGTAGTTATAAAAATAAAGTGCACACGTTGGAAGTTTAAATTTGTTTTAATTCGTAGAAGCTGTAAGCAATGTATAAATGAGAATGGGAAATTTTCAAGGGTGACATGGTAACGCACCAGCAAATTTCGTGACCAGCACAAGGGGACAAATTCGAATATTAAAATGATTTTATTTATAAAAAAAAATTTCTTAAAATAAATTAGGTTTTAAAAAACAATTAACAACAATAAAATGTTACTTTTGATATACTTACAATGTGAGCGTATTATAAAATAATAAATTAATTTTTATTTACACAAAAATAACTCACCCAAAATAGACACTTGGAGAAATCTTTTGGAGCTACCCACTAAAAAACACTGAAATAGTTTAAAAAATAGAAAAGAGAAGAGATTTAACAGAGCTTGTTGATCTTTGGATATCTAGGGCGAATCTGAATGTCAATCTGGGTGATTCGAACGACTGATGTCTCTGCTGATAGTGGTAAATTAATCTATTAAATGTATCTACAGAGTAAGTTTCATGTGATATTGTAACTTTCATATTGACATTCAAACACCTCTTGCACTCTCATACTATGTATAAGGTATGGGATCTTATACATTTTTATAGAAAAATATATAATTATGAACGTAAGAATATAATGTTAAAAATACATATAAATTAATATACTCTCTAAATCTCAATTAATCAAAAACTACTAATTTCACAGTGAAAACTTATAAAATATATGAAACCATATAAGATAGTAATTCTGCTACTAATATAGTTTATATAACAAATTATTAATTCAATAATCAAAATAATGTTTAAATTATAATATCTTAAAGCCGACATTTGCATTTAGGGTAATTGCGCCAGTACGATAACGGATCAACTGCTACAAAGTAGATTAGATGCTTTGTTACAGCATTTGATTATATGATTATATTTACATTTCTGACGTACTTTTTAAAAAAGACACTATCGCTGTAATGTAGATGTAGTGTCTTTTTTAAAAAGTACAGCAGATTAGCATTCATTCGAACAGCACTGGAAGTTTCAGCATGTTCTTCTAATTTTGTAAAAAGTTTTATGAAAATGCTCATTAAGCTTTTTTATACAGCATTTGATCCACCACTGGTACAACTACCCTATATATAATTATACATTTCGAACTATTTTATACCCAAATAATTTTCTCAAGTAGTTTTTAAAGAATGAAGAAAGAAGAGAACATATAATATTACACACACAAAAAAGATTCTGGTTGAGACGTTATACTGGTAGATCCTTACATATTTTTCTCCGCTGAATCCAAAATCAGAATTTTTAGAACTTTAAATTATTGGCTAAATTTTTTAAGATATTCTAAAAAAAACATTATTTTTTGCTTGTTTTCATGTTTTGAACATTTTTTGGGTTTATCTGAAAACTTTTAGTCAATCTAGCAATTTTAACTTCGGATTCGGGTTCAGCGAGTCTGTGTTGTTTATAAAAAAAGTTTAATTTTGTTAAAAATATATTTATAACTCACTTTTCATTTTATTACCTTCATCACAATAATCTTGTATTAACTTTAATAAATTCTAATTTTAACAGTGACACTTCTCTGTTATATAATAGGAATTCTATCATTTTTGTTAAATATAACTTGGTCCTTAAAGAAAGAGTGCCGTAAAGGAAACTAACAGTCGTACGTCAAAGTAACTTTTATTTAATTGAAAGCGTATTCATTTAATTCTTTATTAATATTATTGATCTAAATATTGATTTTATTTTCTAATTTAAAAATTTGACAAATGTCAAATTTATTTATATACTTATATTTTATTTTGGTATTCAGTAGCAGCAATTCTCTTTATTAATTTCTATAAAAAAAAAGAATATCGAATCAAAATATAAATATAAAAAACGTGTTTAAATGTCGAAACCCATACTTTTTATTACGTACCCAAGAAGACTAAAACACTTATTGTATGCAATCTATATAAAAAGTTAATGTATTATTATGAAGTAAAAAATAATTTTTTTTTAATTATGAAGTGAATCCAAATTCACTCCTATTCAATTTTTATTTTATTTTTATTAGTTTCTACTCAAGGAAAGTGCCAACACAGAAAGTTTTTAAATTTACTTTACAATAAATTGTGTAAAAAATATTTTATTTTGTTACAATAAATAAAGAGTTACACTTTTTAATGTTACCGTCAATGAGTTTGTTACTTGTTATAAATATTTTCTGATATCTAGACTACAGAGAGTACTAAATAAAATTACTTAATTCTTTATCAAAAATCAAAAAAAAATCGTAAAGTTGTGAAAATCAAGCAGAAAATTTTCAAAGTTCTCAAAATTCTGTTCAGATTTCCGGAAGTTTAAAAGTGTTTCTGAAGGTATTAATAATACTTGTTGATAATTTAGTTGTGATGATGTTTACGTGATGCGCTCACTTTTTATTGCATATTTTAAGAAAAAAGTGTAAAAAACTGAAAAACCAGGATTTGCGGTGGGTTATATTGTGCATTCTTTAAAATCAAGTTTTTTTCAATAATATGTTTTGTATTTAGAAAAAATTACTTTATAATTTCGTTTTGAAACATTTTTGTCCTATTTTTGTATTATAAAAGACAAAAAATAAGCATAAATTTTCAGTTTTACACAAGGTGCCATAAAAACCTAAAAAAAAATGTAACATTAATAATTACATGCTTTTCAAGTTAATTTTGAAACTTTTTCTCTTAATAGAACTCTTAATCTTAATTGTAATAGAAATTATTTTAAGTAAAATTTTCTTAAATAAATTACCTTTTTTTGTAAATCTACATTTTTGTGAAATTTTAGTGTTTTACTTTCAAATTATAGTTAAACAATTCCTAGAAAAAAAATATTTCTGGCTTTGTTTTTCTTTATTGTACTCTAGAATATCTAGAAATAATACTTCATATAGCAAAAACGTTCAAAAAAATTGTTTACACAACTTTATAAATAAGCAAACTTTGATGCATAAAATAGCCCCACCATGGGGTTTAATTTGTGCACAACTTTGAGTTTCTATATAACTCAAACAAAATTTTTTTTCTTGTCGGTTATTAACTCATAGGACACCTTTAGAAGGATGTCCACAACATAACTGAATAGATAAATTCTTTATTTTTTCAAATTCTGAATTTTAAAAAAGCATAGAGTGGAAAAAGAGCGGTTTTGTGCACAAAATAGCCCCACTTGACGGTACAATATCAGAATGCCGGCCCACGTTGAGCGTCCCTATCCTAATTTTAATTTCGACTTTCGTTATGTTTATAAAAGGTAGTCGAGATTCGAATCTCGATCGTTTTTGCTATTTTACCGTGGAGAATTTCTTTGAGCCACGCTTTTTTAAATTTTACAGATTCTAAAGGTGGTATTTATTATTAATATTGAACTTCTTCAAACTGTGCACAGAACTATAGTAACGCTCTTGACTGAGGCTCATACAGTACTGAAAAATAGTACTGAACCAATACTATTTGAGAAAATCAGTATTAAAAATCAGTAATAGATTATTAGTCATTTAGACAATCGTAACGGAAATTTCTTCTTGGGTTCAATTGAACCGCCACGTGTAGAAACCGCCTCTTCACTCGAGATATTGGCACGATGTAGTCAAGTAGTAGCAAAGCAGCATTTTGAACGCTAATGCGGTTATTGTGCACGTGGTGGCTTAAATACAATTTTATATAATGGAACTAAAGTGTAATTCTTTTGATAAATTACATCTGTAAATCACGAATGAAGCTTCTGCAAGAAATATCAAAGATTTATTTGCCTATATGTTTATTTATTCAAAGAGTTAGTTTGTTAAAATGAGCCTATGAAATATACATATAAATAGTTTATTTTGCACTCGTCACGCTCATCCACATTGAAATTTAACGAGCTTCTTATTAGTGTTACTGCGTATCATATTTGGAAACGTCTTTTCCTCATTTATGTAGAAAATGATACTCCAAAATATCTTCTTCATCTGCAAAAAAACAAATTAAAAATTCCATAAATTTTTAAGTTTTTTCAGGCTAAAGAAAGTAAATATCATAAAGGGCTTTGGATGATCGGAAATGTAAACATTTGGATAAACATTTTTCAACGGTTGTTCCAAATACATATTTATATAAATAATTGCATTACCAATTTATTATTATATATATATATACGTATATTATTATCTCATCCCAAAGATTGCAGAACTTATTTCATTTTCTTAATTTTGGATACTTTAGCTTGAACCTATTTTGAATATTATAGTATATACGATTCAAAAACTTTTAATTTTGGACACCCAGGTAAAAATTTCCGTGGCATGTCGGAGATGATGTCAGGATGCGATTGTCACTACTGATTTCTCAAGTTGTCCCATAAATAAATTCGTGGGCAACAACTGACAGTCTGCTATAGTACAGTATTATCTATCAGTACTGACTCGTCAGTATATACTGAGCCTATACATATATAATATTAATATAAGTCAAGAGCGTTATACCACACCTCGATCTGAACGTAGAAAAGTTATAGGTACTTCGCGAAACTCCGGCCACAGTGGTCTGAGAGTCGAATCTAGCTGGCCAAAAGTCAAAAATTGATGTCTTCAAATAAATTTTTCTTTAATGATTTTATGATCTATTATATCTATTGTGTTTGATTTAGAATATTTTATCCGTTAAACATTTTTTTTATTGATGTATCATGGTCTTAACCGCGTCAGCCTCGCTTATAGTTATTTTGCCATAAAACTCATATCTTCAATTATTTGCAGTTAGTGACCATTTAAATTAACATATTTAAATAATGTACATATTAATTTAACAGTTCGTTTTGCTGTTTGTAAGATATTTTAAGAAATATTCCTCTAATATTAAACCTATTATTTTAAAAAAAGCAATGAAGGCAACTATTTACAGTATTTGTACACTACAAAATTCAAGATATCATAAGTTAGAGCTGCCGACAACTGCCGAAAAATTATTTATTGAGAAATGTTCATTAAGGGTCGAGTCCATACCAAGTGATCACACCAATTTCAGTCATATTGAGTAATATTTACGAAATTGATATTTTGAGTTCCTTTAGGAGTAAAAAAAATAAATTTTAATTATTTTTTAAAAATTCAAAATATTTTCGAAAATATTCAAATTCAAAATTTTGAGTACTATTTTTTTTGTTTTATCATAACTTCTGTAATTTTGAAGCAATTGAGATCATTTTTTTTTAAATTACTCGTATTTAAACACTCTTTCAAGAAAAATTATAATAATTAAGAAATTGTTTATAATTAAATTTTTATTAAAAAAATTAAATTATTTATTTAAACAAAATCTAAAGTATATCATCGATCTTTTTCAAAAAATTCATAAACATAGCCTATAATGTGCTTAAAAATTTAAGCCAAAGAAAAAGATGGTATGTATTATAGTTTTTGAGAAAAAAATTATTAAGTTATGCTAGCGCGGCGCAGACCGGTGTCACCGCTACTCAACGCGTAGTTCCGTAGTAACCGAAATGTATGTATATTATTACATAATATAAATACAGTTAATCGTCATGTTTATTTTTTTATTTTACAAATTGTGCTGTGCACAGAATTTGAAAAAATTTTTGTTTCAATTTTATTCTCAAGGGGTACGAAGGAATGAAATTTTTGTGTACCTTTAATGGTCATAGCTTGATTAAATCTTTCACTTAACAATTGTTTTTCAGCTTCATATTCTGCGTAATTACAAAATTCTACATTAATTTTCTCTAAACTGGATTTTGCCCACTCGTATAAGTCAAGAGGAGTAACAATTTGATTGTTTAATGGTCGTTGTAAACTTGCTTCTTTCAACTATTTTCAAACTATTTTTATCATTCTTTAAGGGGAGAGATAGGTGAAATTTTAACTCAACAAAATTTTTGATGCTCAGAGGTGTCATTTTTTTTCTTACATCAATTAAGATGTAGAATTATGGTATTACATAAAAATTAAAAAACAATATTTTTTTGGTCATTTTCGAAATTTTATTTTTCAAAATCCATACGATGGATTGTAGAAAATCATTTAAAAATCCCACAAAAAAATTGTCGATGGAAAAAATGAAAATTGTGAAAGAGGTTTAATTTTTAAAATTTAAGTTTTTCTTAGAATAAATTTCTCAAACTCCGCAAATTATTTGTTTCTCTATTTTTGACATTACCCCATAATTTTAGGTCTAAAATTGCATAAGAAAAAAAATTAACACCCCTGAACATCGCGAATTTTGATAATTTTACTAGTCCATTACTTTTCTTTCTTCAGTTTTAAATTATTTTAATTATTCACTTATTTTCACTTATTTTTACCAGTTTTTAATTATATTAATTATTTTTCAATTGATTTAACAAATTTTCAATTATTATTCTTAAATTTTAATAATTTTCCCAATTTTTAGTTATTTTTATTATTTTTCTATAAATTACCAATTTTTTAATTACTTTTTTTTACTTTAATTATTTTCTCCGATTTTTTTAATTCTAAAGTTTGATGTCCATGTACTATGAAAAGATCAGTGTGACTTTCTGAAGCTTATAATTTAAATATAATACACTAACTATATTTACATTATGTAAAAATATACATACATTTCGGTTACTACGGAACTACGCGTTGAGTAGCGGTGACACCGGTCCGCGCCGCGCTAGCATAACTTAATAATTTTTTTCTCAAAAACTATAATACATACCATCTTTTTCTTTGGCTTAAATTTTTAAGCACATTATAGGCTATGTTTATGAATTTTTTGAAAAAGAACGATGATATACTTTAGATTTTGTTTAAATAAATAATTTAATTTTTTTAATAAAAATTTAATTATAAACAATTTCTTAATTATTATAATTTTTCTTGAAAGAGTATTTAAATACGAGTAATTTAAAAAAAAAATGATCTCAATTGCTTCAAAATTACAGAAGTTATGATAACACAAAAAAAATAGTACTCAAAATTTTGAATTTGAATATTTTCGAAAATATTTTAAATTTTTAAAAAATAATTAAAATTTATTTTTTTTACTCCTAAAGGAACCCAAAATATCAATTTCGTAAATATTACTCAATATGACTGAAATTGGTGTGATCACTTGGTATGGACTCGACCTAAGACGTTAACTTTCGATGAACATAAAAAATTCTTGCCACTTTTTACCACTTTTGGAAATATTTGTCTTCAAATCGGGTGGTACGCGACGTTGTAGTGCGCGAACGGACAGGCCTAGACGCGGCGCACAGTGGTCTGAAACCCGATTCTAAACTATTTAATCAAAAACGTGTTGATAAAATTTCAAACCACTTTGTTTCTAGCAGTTTTTGTGGTAGGCTGATTACGAATCTAAAGTCAGATTTCAAAAATTCAAAATGGCGGATCCAAAATGGCGGACGAAAATGCAAAATTTTTGCCAAAATTTATAAAACTTAGTACACAGGGGTTTTCGGGGTCGCTGATTCCGAATTCGTTAACAATTTTCCAAAATTCAAAATGGCGGATCCAATATGGCGGACAAAAATTCAAAATTTCTACAAAAATTTACGAAACATGGTACATAGGGGTTTTTTGGGTCGCAGATTACGAATCTATAAATAATCTTTCAAAATTAAAAATGGCGGATCCAATATGGCGGACATTAATTTTAAAAAATTAGTGTATTTGGATAAAAATTACAATTTAAGGCTTTTTAGATCAGCTATTTTCAACTTTAAAACATTAACTGCAGATTCGTAATCAGCAACCTCATAAAGCCCTAAACCTAAATATTTATTAAAATATACTATTTTATTAAAGGAAATGTCAGCCAGATTGTAACCGCCATTTTAAATTTTTCAAATCTGACTGCAGATTTGTAATCAGCGACCCCAAAAAGCCTTAAATCCTAATTGTTATTCAAAAACACTAATTTTTTCAAATTAATGTCCGCCATATTAGATCCGCCATTTTTAATTTTGAAAAATTATGTATAGATTCGTAATCTGCGACCCAAATAACCCCTATATACCATGTTTCATAAATTTTTGCAGAAATTTTGAATTATTGTCCGCCATATTGTATCCGCCATTTTAAATTTTGTAAAATTATGCACGGATTCGGAATCAGTGACCCCGAAAACCTTTGTGTATTAAGTTTTATAAATTTCGGCTAAAATTTTGCATTTTTGTCCGCCTTATTGGATCCGCCATTTTGAATTTTTGAAATCTGACTTGAAATTCGTAATCAGCGACCACAAAAACTGCTAGAAACAAAGTGGTTCGAAATTTTATCAACGCGTTTTTGAGTAAATAGTTTTGTCCGTATACTAATTAAGAGATACCTATATGTCGGTGGTGCCTATATTTCTACCTACGTGCACTAAATACATTGTCATAATATAATAAAGCATTCAGACTGAATTCCTTTTAAATATGCATTGAGCCTCATAACTGATCAGAGATCAAAAAATCTACGTAGCCGTCAGTATATTATTCGATTCCACAATTTGCAAATTCCTCAAGCTTGCTGTGGTGAAGACATTTCACTGCCGCTTTGTACTGCAAAATACATAGGTACTGGATAATTGAGAGAGTCAGTACTGAAATTAGAATTGAACTATTTTTATGACGATTATGACTTTGACAGAATTGGAAGAACTGAAAAAGTCAGAACTGACAATCAGTGGTTGATTAAAATAAATTAAAATGGTTACGAAAAAGTTCAAAAATGACATTGCTTTTAATAGAAAGCGATATTAATGTTCATATTTCTCAACATTTTAATCCACTTTAATTCCATTTTATTAAAATGAATTAAACTGTCACCAATTTTTACAACTGGAATTCAATTGGTTCCATTTTTTAAGTATAAAATAGAATTAAATTCTACATGTTTCCATCAGATGAATATACTCTCCACAATAAGTAAAACGTGAAAGTTTGAAATTGACATTTGATTGGATTGAAATTGTCCGAAATTCTATACTACATTCGAAACCGTTTTTATTTCAATCAATCTCTTTTGTCGAAAACCATTTATTAACCACGACATGTTACAGAAATTTCTACCTGGGATATGTATACTTCTTCAATAAAGAAGACCTGGGCTACTTTTAGCTCACTTTTTATTCTTTGTTGATTAGATCTGACAATTTTGCATTTATGAAAACTATAACACAAAAATCTTGCTTGATATCTCAGCTTTGATTTAGAAACAAAAATTCCGAAACACTTCGTAATTTTTTTTAGAACAGTCTCTTTGAAAAAATTCAGTCCGGCTCGAAGTTGATTGACGCAGGAGTGAAAATATGTAATTTAAAGTTTAAATATGGTAAATTAAGCCTTCTAGAGAAATTTTATAATTAAAATTAATTAATTAATGGAGAGGAATCTGTACTTTCATAGTACATTATTATATACGTTATTATATTCTGTAAAAATATTATTTTTGCAGAAGTTGAGCTTGCCTTGAGTTTTTTTTTAAGAGTTATCCTTGATACGTATGTAATAATAAAATACAAATATTAACAAATTAGATTTGATAGATTCTTATTGATATCAATATTAAAAAAAACATAAATATTTTTCTCTTCAAACTGATGCACGGGGAAAACTCGTATCGTCGCATCTCTTCAAAAGCAAATGTTTTAAAATCTTTACTATTAATACTATGTAATTGTAAAACATCCCTTTCTCGGGGAAAAAAATTAAGTACATTATAGAATAACAGTAATAATATATATAAACAGATAAATTTATCAAATAAACTAAAGATTTTCATATTTAACAGTAAAGTCGTGCATCAACTAGAAAAAGTGTATAACTTTTACATTGATGATAAAAACTACTACAACATTTTTAAATCATCATGTTACCATTGTTTAAAAAAAATTAGCTTTTTATCGTTGTGCACCCTTTTCTATAACAATTTTTTTTTAACTTACTTCAAATTCAAATATTTAAGGAAAACGTTATAGGACAATTGCGCACCAATGGTGGATTAACTGCTTTTAAAAAGCTTAGAATTTAATGCCCAATTGAAATTTCAACATTAAAATAATAGCCTGATGTAGTAAAACAGAAAAATCTCTCAAGAGAATGCGAATTGCACGACAATCTTGTTGCAAGGTTGCGTCCTACCCAGGGACGTAACTACCATACAGCGAAACCCCGCATTGCGGGGGGGCCTCGAGCCCAATAACCCTAATGCAAAAAAAATTTTTAAAAAAATAATTAAAAATAGAAAATATTGACCGAAATTATTTATACACTATTTAAAAAAATATTGGGGGGAGGGGGCCTCCTGAAGAAATTTGCTGGGGGGCCTCGACATCTGTAGTTACGTCCCTGGTACTACCTAGTAGGATAAAAACTTAAATACTTGTAGATTAAGTGACTGTTACATTGACTTGAACAAGAAGTTGCAGAAAGTATAAATAAAAGCAATCAAAGTACATGATCAACAAAATTGGTGCGGTTTATGAATATAAAGCATTATTTATCATATACAGAGCAACCTGTCCAATTTTAGGACTAAAATTAAAAAGAGACATTTTTTCAGAGATTCTTCTTTTTTCCTTATTCCTTCTTCGTGATTCTCTTTATTCCTCGCTTACCTTATATAGACCACAAAGACTAGTAAAACTTATTCCAGACCTTAATCTCTTCAATTTTGCTTCTCGTGTTTATTTTGGCTGATTTCAAGAAAAACATATCCAAAATTGGAGGGGTTGCATTGTATGTCTTTCAGATGTACATGTGCCTTAGATAAGAAAGTTAAAAACTCCACATGCATCAAATTCATTCAATGCCAGTAATTTAATAAAAAATGTAATTACATTTCAATTTTAAAAAATGCAAAACAAAGCATGAAAAATCGGTTCATGATCTATAAAACTTTCATTGAGATTTATTGGGTTAATAAAAATTTTATTTCTCTCTAAATCTAATAGCCTTTTCACTTATATCTTAAAGCGCATTACATAAAACTTATATAAATAGTAAATGTATACTGTTTAATCAGACCATTTCTTTATTATAATAAACCCTGATCCAAAAAATGTCCAGAGGACCAATAAAAATAGACTTCTTGTCCTCTATAAATATGTGAAGCAAATTTTGCTTAATGCTCGTACATACATATTCTAAATTACAGTTAAAAAATTTCATAAGTCGTTACAATCTCACCAATTTCCTATAAATTTACGCACAGAAACTTGAAATGCAAATGAAAAGCTCGATTTTAAAAATTTATATTAATATTTAACATAATTTTATTTATAATTTTACTAAAATTTTTATTATCTTCACCAATATTAAGAAATATAATATATGATGTATCTTTTTTACTACATCTAATTGCTTTATTGATCATTTAATAATTACTAGAATATAAACAAATATTTGGGATATAAAGCTATGAATAATAATATGTAATAATAATCTGAATAATCCTAATGAGCATTATATAGACTTTAAAGAATATCTAATATATAAAAATTCATAAGTATTTATCGTTGTTTTCTGCAGTTCTATGACGTTGTATATCTTTCAGTTAAAATTAAATTTTTATTTCGAGGAACTAGAAACTGTAAAACTTTGTGTAATAAGTATGAAATATAAAAAAATAAAAAATTATAAGCCTATAATCACAACTTATATATATATTACCAAAATTCGTCTAAACTTTCATCGATACATTCTAACTGTTTAATCTTCATAGCTACCTTAAGGAAGGTTAATATATACATTCAATATTTGTTAATGTTTTATTGCAATTATTTAACATCAGTAAAATGATTTGGCTGTGTAAAAAAGATACATTTTGATTTCAAATGTTTCTTAATTTTACCTATATTGAGAATTATATATAGTAGTTATATTAAAAAGAGAAATGGTTCAGTCATTCGAAAGACATTTATCGTGTACATTTATTTTGAGCTGACAATGAGTCCGTTTTATAAAAGTTTCAATCATATGATCATCTTAATTTCAGATTTAAGAATAAAATAATTGTTATACTGAATTAACAAAATAGTTTTTAATCTACGACTCTTATTAAAACAGATTCATTTTTCAACAAATCTGTTTAGAAAAGTTTATTATTTTTGAAAAAATCCATAACTATTGACGTCCATAAAAAATTTATTATAAATGCACTAAAACATATATCTATTGCTATTACAAAATTTTAAAACTTTAAAATATCCTTTTTTCCTTTAAAATTTCAATTATAACTGGTGTTGCGAAGATTTAACAATAATTACTTAATTATATGCACATTGACGTCACTCTGATTATTAAAACAAAAACATTATTTTATTGTCTAGATTTTTACAATAGTCTAAAAAATATAGGGAAGAGTATCTTATAGAGGAACAGATCCAGTTTGTACAAAGTTGTCCAAGATAAGCAAAAAAAAAAAAATTCCTCTACTTTTTCATCCAATTATTAAAATCAAATTTTAATAATATCAGGGTGTCTACTAAATTTCGTTCTTGAAATTCCCCATCATTTCCCGGTTTTAAATATTAAATTTCTTATTGTAAATAAATTATATAACAAATCCTACCTTTTCATTATTTATGTAATGAATTTATCAACAATAATAATAACTGATTTTTAAAATTAAAAAAAAAATATGTTTGTTCCTATAAACTTACAGTTTCAGCACAAACTGAATTAATGTTCAATTTCACCGTCCGACACGATTTTTCACACACAAAAAAATCAACCATTTTCGGAAACTAGGACCAAAAAAAAAATAACCGTGTCTGGCCGTTTTGCTAGATCAAGTCGTTTGTGGCTTCTAGGGGTGAAAACAACCCTTAAATTAAAAATGACAAGAGATCTTTAAAAAAATATTCATTTTTCATAAAACTTGATATCTAGGGGTTTTCGGGGTCGCTGATCACAAATATATTGTCAGATTTTCAAAATTCAAAATGGTGGATCCAATATGGCGGACAACTTTTTTAAAAATAGATTCAAATTGCCTGAAACTCGTTACTCGGGGGTTTTTGGAGTCGCTGATTACGAATCTGATGTCAGATTTTTAAAATTCAAAATGGCGGATCCAATATGGCGGACAACTTTTTTAAAAATAGATTCAAATTGCCTGAAACTCGTTACTCGGGGGTTTCTGAGGTCGCTGATTACGAATCTGATGTCAGGATATTAAAGTTCTAAAGGCGGATCTCATAAAGATGAAGATTACAAAATATTTAAACATTTTCACTAATGTGTCTTTGCATATTGGCCATTTTTAAAATGACAAAGCAAGTTTTTGTAGTAGGTAAGTATATTCAATAATAGGAAGCTTAAATAAGATGAATTCATAAATATAAAGTGATTTTTTAACACTGCTTTTCAAAGTGAAAATATCAACGATTCGCATTTGTTTTATATAAATACTATTTTCTGTAGCAACGCAACTGAAAATCAAAATCCCACAACTAAAGTTTGCAATTTAATTTTAAATTTGTATTCTTTATTTTGATCAACTATTTTAAATTCTGAAAATCTGCCATCAGATGCGTAATCAGCGACTTCAAAAACCCCAGAGCAACAAATTTCAGGCAAATTGGATCTATTTTTAAAAAAGTTGTCCGCCATATTGGCTCCGTCATTAGAATTTTGAAAATATGACACTAGATTCGTAATCAGCGATTCCAGAAACCCCCGAGTAACGAGTTTCAGGCAAATACAAATAAATTTTTAATTGTTGTCCGCCATATTGGATTCGATATTTTGAATTTTAAAAATCTGACATCAGATTCGTAATCAGCGACCCCAAAAACCCTCGAGTAACAAGTTTTAAGCAAATCTAAATAATTTTTAAATTTTTCGGGTGCCATTTTGGATCCGCCATTTTGAATTTGTAAAAATTAACGTCAGATTGGTAATCAGCGACCCCAAAAATCCCCGAGTAACAAGTTTTAAGCGAATCTAAATAATTCCTCAAATTTTCGTCCGCCATATTGGATCCGCCATTTTGAATTTTAAAAATCTGACATCAGATTCGTAATCAGCGACCCAAAAACCTCCGAGTAACGAGTTTCAGGTAAATTAAATCTATTTTTAAAAAATTGGTCCGCCATATTAGATCCGCCATTTTGAATTTTGAAAATCTGATATCATATTCGTAATCAGCGACCCCGAAAACCCCTAGATATCAAGTTGCATGAAAAATGAATATTTTTTAAAAGATCTCTTGTCATTTTTAATTTAAGGGTTGTTTTCACCCCTAGAAGCCACAAACGACTTGATCTAGCAAAAAGGCCAGACACGGGTATTTTTTTTTTTTGGTCCTAGTTTCCGAAAATATTTGATTTTTTTGTGTGTGAGAAAAAAAGTTAAATTTTGTCGGACGGTGTTATATTTCATTTCACGACTATTTCCCGGTTAGTAGACACCCTGTAATATTCTTCTTTTTTTACACTGAGAGAAATCTGATGCAATTATTGTATCAAGCATAACCTCCATTAATCATATGGAAGTACTCGTGACAATTTATGCTTGAATCCAAATAAAATTTGCAAGGAATCCAACTTTTCTTAGCACTCAGTTCTGCTTATAAAATTTGCTCGAACGCCAACTAGTTTTCAGGCGGAGTTTATACAACACAAGCTAACCCCTATTGAAAAAACTCATATGAGATCTCATATGAGATCATATGTAGTTTCCAATATAGAAACTCATATGAAAACTCATGTTCATATAGGAATTCATGTGTGATCTTATATGAGATCGCATGTAAAATCGTATATGAAATTGAGACACGATTTGATATGTGAATTCATATGGGAAATAGTTGTGTTTTTGACAAGAGATCTTAAATAAGATCTCACATGAGATCTCATATGGGCATATCTCTGGAACCTTTAACTTTTATGTCCCTTGCATATATTTTGATAATTTTAATCAATTTTTACCTGGTTTTTGTTGGAAATATTAACATTTGATACGATGAACTATTTCCAAAAGATTACACATTGATTTATTAAATAGATAAATAATTATTCCAATTTGAACATCCGATTTTTAACAATGTTTACTTGTCCCTAACCATACTTTCGAATGGTTTATACGTTGAAACTTTGTAATTAATAAAAATTACTAGTTAGATGACACATGTTTTTAAAGTTAATTAAACGATGAACACATTTGTGCATGAAAATTAATATTTTGTTTATTGTGAAGAAAGTTATATGTTTTTAAAAGTTGTCCCTCATTTTTAACCTTTTCGACCGTAATCGTCTTATTTATCATTTTTCTTGAATAAGACTATTGGCACACCAAAATAGTTTATGGAAAATAAAAGTTTAAATAATTAGAATTATTTTGAGACATACTAAATTGATGTGCTTCATGTCTTCAAAAAACTATTCTAATTTAAATAACAGAAAACACGTGTGTACAAAATTTGACAACGATCGTAATACGAGTGATACTTCACGAAAATGAAATAAAAGTATTCAAAAAGTACTTACATATATTTTTACGAGTACCAATTAACATTGTGTGAATGTGCTTTGAGAAAAAATACTTTATTGCAATGATAATGTGAAAATATTTATCAATTACGGTCGACCGTAATCGACCGAAATTTTTTAGAAAGAAATTTTTAAGTCTGAAGATGCCGATTCTAATGTTTTCAACAGAAATTGTCATTAATTAAAACCTGAAGGTTAAGTTTTAATGTTTATTTCGAGATTGATTTTCACACAAAAGTGGAACTTTATTCCTTTATTCCTAGTGTAGTATTATTATTTTACTATTCTTATAAATATTAAAAATATTAAACAAACTTATCGTTTTTTAAAAATGATAACCCCTCAAGCAATTCATTTCAACTGTTTTTCATCCTAAAAAGCAACCACCTGTTGAATATTTTTATGTTACAGGTTAAAAATTATTTGTAATTTTAAATAATTTATAATTTCTTGAAGACAATTAGATTTATTTGTCCATTTGTATAATTTGAAAGCTAAGCACTTGAAGTTTATGTAGACAAAGTTTCAATACTGTGCTACAAAAAAAAATAAAATATTTTTTCTTATTGAAAAGTTAAATGTTCCAGAGATATGCCCATATAAGATCACACATGAGATCTCATATACGATAACATATGAGATCTCATATAAGATCACATATGAGATCTCATATAAGATCACATATGAGATCTCATATAAGATCACACATGAGATCTCACATGAGATTTCATACGAGATGACACATGAAATCTCATATGAGATCATACATGAGATTATACAAATGAATATTCGTATCTATAAAGAAACTCATGTGGATTCCTATTTGATTTCGTATGTGAATTATTATGTCAAATCTTATATGAAATCTCATATCGAATTCCATATCAAATCTCAGAAACTCTTAATGAACAACAAATATTCCAATGTTTTCGTCTAATACTTATCTGACAAGTATTATTCCTCTGCAAAGAGTTTGTTTTTCCATGATTTGGGTCTCTATGTTCTAGTCTTCTTATATATCTTTTCCTCTTCATGTCGAAAGTGAGAGAGGTTGAACATACAGCCATCTTGTGACGATTGTCTTAACTAAGACCTACATGAGATTCCACATGAGATTCTACATGAGATCACATATAAGTTCTCATGTAGGTCTTAGTTAAGACAACTGTCACAAGATGGCTGTATGTTCAACCTCTCTCACTATCGACATGAAGAGGAAAATATATATAAGAAGACTAGAACATAGAGACCCAAATCATGGAAAAACAAACTCTTTGCAGAGGAATAATACTTGTCAGATAAGTATTAGACGAAAAAATTGAAATATTTGTTGTTCATTAAGAGTTTCTGAGATTTGATATGGAATTCGATGTGAGATTTCATATAAGATTTGACATAATAATTCACATACGAAATCAAATAAGAATCTACATGAGTTTCTTTATAGAAACGCATATTAATTTGTATAATCTCATGTATGATCTCATGTGTGATCTTATATGAGATCTCATATGAGATTTCATGTGTCATCTCGTGTGAAATCTCATGTGAGATCTTATATGAGATCTCATGTGTGATCTTATATGAGATCTCATGTGAGATCTTATTTAAGATCTCTTGTCAAAAACACAACTATTTCCCATATGAATTCACATATCAAATCGTGTCTCAATTTCATATACGATTTTGCATGCGATCTCATATAAGATCACACATGAATTCCTATATGAACATGAGTTTTCATATGAGTTTCCATATAGGAAACCACATATGATCTCATATGAGATCTCATATGAGTTTTTTCAATAGGGACCTGCGTGTATACATAAAAGACGCACACATTTCTATGTTTACGTTTGCGCGCCTTTATGTGTACACGCGGATAAGCTTGTGTTGTATAAACTCCGCCTAAAAACTAGTTGGCGTTCGAGCAAATTTTATAAGCAGAACTGAGTGCTAAGAAAAGTTGGATTCCTTGCAAATTTTATTTGGATTCAAGCATAAATTGTCACGAGTACTTCCATATGATTAATGGAGGTTATGTTTGATACAATAATTGCATCAGATTTCTCTCAGTGTAGAAAATTTTTTTTTTTAATTGCAAAAAAGTTGCCTAACTAAAAACAAAAGATTGAATTTTTTCCTGACTTTTCTGACCGTTAAACACCCTGTAATAGTAGGACATTCAAATTTTAAAAGAAATTATTGAAAAAAAAATTTAGATTTTAAATAAAATTAGTTTTAACACACCAAGTCTAAAAGTTTGAGCCATGTAGAGTCATTAATAACAAAGAAAATCGAAAAAAACTGCTTTCAAAATAGCGGAGAAAAAATTTACTACATTTGCTTGAAATACAATGATGATTTTAATAGAGACAGAGTTTTTTTAAATGTAAGTATACTTCTGATTTATTTGACTTAGAATCTTTACTGAAATATTCGTATTATAACTGGTAAATCTACCCTACTATACATTTTTAAAAAACTGCCTCTCCAAGTGATACTCTCCCTTAATTGAAAATTTTAACTTTGATTAATTGTCAGGATGCCGGATACTTTTTCTCAAAATAGGACTCTGTATCTTCCCGTTATTAATTAGGATTTAAGGACTCTGAAATATGTATTTTCATATCAAGGGCTCAAAATAGATAATTGTTCTGAGAGCGAGATTAGGAAAGCCGAGAGTTTAGAAGGGTCACCGAGGTTTCTATAATTTCGTCTTAATCACAATCACCTTTTGTACACATGTTCCAAACAAAATTTTTTTCCTATCAGCATAGAATTTATGTTCTTGAAGGCACTAGCAGTAAATCCCGTATAGTAGTAGAGCATTAATCTCTATATAAAAACAGAACGCATTCTGACAATTTCAATTGATGCTCTAGTCCTATATAGAAATCACTTACTTTGCGCCCGCTTCAAGTGCTTGAAGCTACATTTTCCGTGCAGGTAGGACAAATAATATTTTATTTCAGAATATCAAGGTTTTTTTTGCGTTATTTTGTCGAGAACAATTAAGAAGTTTGACGTATTTTAAAGTAAAAAATGGAAGCCTTGATATTTCCGTCAGGGATGTCAAACATCAAACAGTTTGATTGTTCTTAATAAACTAACATGCTAACTAACCCTTGAATCTCAGAAAGTGCGTATGTTTTAGAATCTTTACTCCACAACAAAAAGCACAGAGCATTAATATGAGAAAAAATATTTAAAGTTAAAATTTTATAGTTATCGTCCCAAATAATTTATAAGTTCCACCTTCCAACAACTTTAAATAAGCTCTTTATACTTATAGGGATACCTATTGTACTTTCGAAGTTGTCAAGATTTTACATAAATGGTAAATGTCGAGCATAGATTTCTTTTTGTCTTATAAAATTAAATATAATTTGAAATTTTAACTTATTTTGTGTGTGAATATTCAAACTGATTGAAAATTTAAAAAATTTTTTATTTTAATATTTATTTTGATGCTGATAATTTTTTAATTTCCTTCATAAAAGAAGTTAAAATAATAGAATTTTTATAAAAAACTGAGGTAAAATTGTTTGATGCGCGTTCAATAAATAATTTAAATATTTTTCAATTTTTAAAATATAACAAGCAATTTAAATGCTGAATTTTCACACAATTTTAACAAATATTTTAATATAATTTTTTAAATTTCAAATTATCTGCAGAAGAAATAATAATAATAATAATAATAATATTAATAATAATACAATAACATAAATTTAAAACAACTTACATGTAAAAATAAACAGTAAAGAATATTGTTAAAATATAATTGGTAATACATTTCTAACTTGTACGATTTCGTCAAGATATTATTGACTTACCTTAATAAACTTAAGATAAAAATAACTGTGCTTTCTTTTACAATAATTCACAAATTCATGCATAAAGTTCACGACAAAAAAAATAATAAAAATGCATTTATGATTCCGAGACGGTATATAATATATTTTTCAATTTTAATCTAAAAAATCCTTAAATGGCACATTCAATATTAGTAAAAGTATAGGTAAGTATTTACATAATCCTTTCTGAAAAAGGAATTTATCATCTCATTTAGCAGAGTTAGAAATCTATCTACAAATAAGAGTATTAACTTTATTTTTAATTATATAAAAAGTTATTAAAATTATTTTAGGAAGAATTGAAATTTCTACTTATAACAAAGTTTTGTCAATATCATTTTTAAATAAGAATCATTTCAATTTAGTATAAAAAAAGTTTCAACTTGAAGGAGGTTAATTATAGATTTTAAAAGCTTAAATCAAAATTATATCGATTTTTTCTTCTTTTTGCTATTTACAAGTAAGTAAAAACTTATTATAAGATTAGAAAAATTGAGAGAGGTGTTTCAAATATTTTTGTAGAATTTGAAAAAAATATAATTATCTATGCACTCTTGAATAGAATAAGATAGCGTAACGGACAAACATTTTTGTAATATTACTTTCTAACAGAGGAAGCTTTCTTTTTATGAAAAATTTTAACTATTATCGATATTTTCGAAAATTTCAAAAACCCAAATCTTTTTAATAAATGCTCGTACGTACCCAGAGAGAACTCTTAAGTTAATCTAGTAGGCAGCAATTAATCGTAACTATAATGACTTACTCAATTTCACATACTAAAACAGTATATTACAAAAATAAATTCAGTAGGTCATCTAGTATACTACGGTTACGGTTAACTGTCGCCTACTATCTTAGCTTAAGAGTTCTCTCTGTGTATTAATTGTCTCTAAAAATTGATTTATGTGTCTTTTGTTATTGTGTTTTTCATATAGTCCATTTTCGGTCGTTTTTTATTTATATTTAGATATAGGATGTTAAATTGAAATTTAGGATAATAATTTTTTACAATCTGTTTATTCAATTCGGGAACGAAATTTAAAATTTGTTTTAAATTAGATCAGTTCAGAATAGAGAAGAGACTCCTAAACAGGACCTTATCAAGAAATATAAAGAATCCAGTTAAATCTGGTTTTCTAAACAAATCTTTTAAAATACTTTTTTTGTAATTAGTTATAGATCTGACTAAGTTTGAGTATAATTGTGAGTGTCAAAAAATAAACGCACAAAAAAGCATACTTGCGATTGGTATATCCAACAATTTTATTACTTTAATTTTGTAGATTTTATAATCAAAAAACCAAAAAGGGGTCTGGCTTAGGGTCTCTGTCTTAGATATGATATTAAAAATTATTTTCTGAAAAAAAGTTCTTTGCAAAAAGATTTGAAAAAATATTCAGATGACAATAAATATTTTTAAAATTTGTTGTATCTTGTAACACTTTTAAAGACGAATTTTTTGACATATGCTCCATCATTCTATGACCAACTAATCAAGAGATTTTATAATTAATTATATAAGTAAATTATATTTATTCTTTATGAGAAAGCAAAGTATTTATAAACTGAACACAAAAATCAACTAGATCGTACATTGTAGTTGATTTTTCTCTACCATTATTACTATTTAAAAAATTTTAATGATTATAAAATTAATATTCAGATATATTTTCAACTCTGCGATGGGAAATTGTAGAAATACATGTACAGTAAAGAAACTATCACACTAGTTTTTTCTTTCTTTAAAAATATCTGCAATTACAACTTGGTGTGTTAGGTTTTTAACTTGAAACACTAACCGACTTGTAGTTACAAACATTTTTAAAGATAAAATTAACTAGATAACCGACATGATAGTATTTATTTATTTATATAATTGTTCTTTATATAATTCTGATTACGTACGTCTCGAACGATTCATCATTGTATTTTGCGGGAGTTATAAACTTTATAAGTTCAAGTACTCAGAACAGAAATATCGTAGTGTTGTGTAAATATAATCTTCCTTACTATTGGAGTTGACAAATCGTTCGTTCGATATTTCATAAATATCTTGAAGACTTTAAAAAAATAGCTGCCCCATTGTCGTAGATAATCCTAAAATCAATGGAAATCAATTGAACAATATTAATGTCGACGATCTATCTTCCAACAAGGAATAAAAATTAAGAAAAAGAGTTCATGCATCTCTTTCATCATTGATTACTTTCGTCTAGGTCAAACATTCGCTAGAAAGGAGTCGTGTTATTTACAATAAATCATGCTCGAGTTCAGGTGCTGACAACTGAAGAACGAGACAAAGAAAAATTTTTTAAAAACATACTGTTATGTAATTTATATGTAATGACCCTAACAAACATGTGATGTTTGTTAGGGTCTTCCATACAATACATAACGCTGTTTTTAAAAAATATTTTTGGACCCTTCTCCCCCCCCCCCCCCTCGTAACGCCACTATAACGATTTTACATAACCCCGCCTTTTTTCGTAAATTAATAATACTTTTATTTGTTTTATGTAAAAGATCAATAGGGGAATATTATTTTTAAGACAGTTTAATTTCATGCTAGTTACATATAGTTATATTATATCTTTGCACCTTATTTTCTTTCTGTCAATAAGTATATCATCTTTAGATTTGTTACGTAACGCTATGATTAGACCCACCCCATCCCCATAACACTTTCTTTCAACTTTCCTTCCCCATTAAGCGTTGCACAATATATGAAAGACCCCACACATCATTCTAAAAAGATGAAAAACAATTAAAAATACACATTACATAAAATTTTTTCTTTTTTTCGTTCAAAATAACTAAAATTACTCAATTTAATAGATTATTATCGATAAACTTACAAAATTTTATGTGAAAATTACATAAATTTTATTAAGAAATATATAACAAAATCTAATCAACAATAAAGAATAAATTTGGAATAAGAAAATATTTTAAATTATGTACAAAAATAAAAATAACTGAAAATGATAATATTAAAAAAGAAAATTGAGAGAGTAAATAACTATTTGTTTGAACCCTAATCGATATTTTGATAGTTTTACATGCATAAAAATAAAGTATTTAGAACAATCTACGTAGAAATAGTAATCTAAAATGCTGAATGAAAAGAGAAAATCTTATTTATGCTTGAGGTGCTAGCTTTGGAAAAATGAAATTTGTTAATCAAATTAATTTTACTAGAACGTCAAGCATAAAACGAATGAGAAGCTGATAATCAATTCCGTTGAGATCAACTAATAATCAACTATAATTGGTAATATTGGAAAACAAGTAAAGTATAATTTAAGTTCTTTCAGCGATCTCATGGATTAATGTCTCAGTAGTTTAAAACACCAACATCTACATGACATCAACAAAAAATTCACAAGGATTGCCCATCGCAATGCGAAATGACTGTCTACTACCGGATAAATCTTGCTGATTTGGCTGAATCCCCGAGCCAGTTCCTGTTTGTACTGATTGCTCAGAACCACTGGATCGACTGCGACTACCGTTAGATCTTTTTCCATTAGAACCATTTCCATTACCTGAATTCTTTTTTGGCATAGCTGGCACAGATGGCATATGAAGTTCTGATTCAGATGCTGATGAACAGGATTTGACATCGTGAATTGGTTCTTTACAAATATGTTCACTGCCTGCACTACTACCGCCTAGAATCATCAACAGTCTTTAATATAATATATAAATTGCAAAGTTGTGTAAATTAAATTCATTTAGTTTATCGTATTTTTACAAAAAATATAAGCAAGATGGAAAAATATAAAGCTCTTTACCTGATCCGCTATGAATACTCTCATCACGATGATATCCATAAACAGTGGGTTCACTAGTAAAGTTAAATGGCATTGGACTATAACCTGTTGTTGAATGCGGAGCATAAGTTCCTGAATAAGGCATATCCCAAGAACTAGGTGGTGGCAAAGGACCGACTGTATCGCAATCGAGTTTTAAATTGTTCATTGCCGAACACAAATCACCAAATATATAATAACATTGTTCGGAAAATGTTATTTTATTGACAGTATGTCTGATGAAACCAGCTTTGAGCATCAATGACGCATACTTTCTGGCATCACGTCGATCTATGAAACCTTCAACGTGTGTGTGAAGCCAGTCAACTACATCTGCTCCAATAAATGCGTTTGGAATTGTAATTTTTAACCACATTCGATCTCGAATCTCTAGTCCTGAATCTGGTCGCGCCATTGCTCGCACTATAGTTGGCATGTCCGTATTTATTGTTAAGTGTATATCTTCTAAAGTTCCTGAAAACGTTAGAAATATAGTTCTTAAAGAAAAAGTGGTTTATCTTCAAACTAGGCCACTAGGTTGGCGCTAGCAGTAAGTTATGCCGAAATTCTATACTTTGACTATAGCAAATTCGTGCCAACTTACTTCTATCGCCAACGTAGTGGCCACTTTCAACTCGTCATTGCACAGGCCTAACAGGAACCTATTGTCCTTTTTTAAATACAATATCGGTTCATTACATATCTGTGTTTAACTATACAAACTTTGATGACTATCTTGTCAATTAATAATTTTTAGTACGAAAATATATGTGACAAAGTAATGAATTCTCATAAGAATCAAAGTTAAATAGTGAAAAAATAAATCGATCATAACTTTTTTCCTAAGAACCTATAGGTCTCAAAAATGTAACTATAAAATTTTAGAAACTTTATCTAGCAGTACATCAAGTTTTATCAAAATCTGTTTGGTTATTCGATTTACGGTAGAACTTCTTTAAAATATTTTCTTTATTTTTTACACTATGAATAACAAAATTATTTGATAAATTATTTTTATTTGTTTATTGTTTATTTATTTTACTATTATACGTATTTTTAGAATCTGTTGTTAAATATAAATTAGGTATATATATGTAATATTTCCGTGAACTTGCGATCGAGCGAGAATCTTTAGTGTGGATCGGATTAATAACTCGCGGAATGTATTCGCTCCCGGAACACAGCTTTTGCTCCCGCTGTTCTGGAGGGCGCGCGTGTGCATCCAACAATGCACAAATCTTGGGGTTTCTGATTCATAATCGAAGCCGAACGTTCGTACTTTCGACTAGAGTGTTAAAAAAAATCTTTTACAATAGACCTTCAGCTAAGCCATGAAAATCGGGAAAAAAATTTCCCGGTACTCCCCAACTTGTTGTAGATGTATTCACCTGATATTTTTGCCTATCCCTGAATTATATTTACAAAAAATATTTTATAAATGTACAAATTCAAACTAACAGTTTTCTCATTTATCATCCTCAGCTCGTACAATAGGCAACACTCGTTTTCTTTTTCGTGTTGTCTATTGTTCTCGCTTCTAATTCGTGTCGCTCACTTCGCCTTTCTGTAAAATAGGTAGGCTTTCTCATACTTGTATTATGAAGTAGATACTATCAAATAACAAATCGGTCCAATTTTTTTTTATAATTCTTAGAATTTTCCAAAACTAGCGCAAGAATCAAAATTGGAGAGTTTAAGATTGAGAAAAAGCTTTTGGATTTTTCAGTGGAACAAGGAGTGGTGTGATGACACTAACGAAAAAGTGTAGTAAAATGTTCAAAAAGTTTAACAGGTCGTAATTTTCAACCGATTTACAATTTTTTTTTTTAATTGAAGCTTAGTAAATTCCAAAGAACTTTGTCAAGCCCAATTAAAAAAAAAAATTTTTGTTTCTCAAATAAAAATTATATAATAATTTTTAATATCTTCACTATCTTTACTATATTTTTATACTTTAAAAATTATACAATAACTAGCAAAATATACGCGCGCTATAGCGCGCGAGAATGACGTTTTGCATTTTTTACTAATTTAAATATAAAAATTATATGAGCTTCTTTATATTAGATAATTTATTATTAGATTAAATAAAAATATAACTGATTTTTTACTGTTACATAATTATTATTTAAGTTTTATTAAATCAGAAAAAGAGTTTTGTTCTTTAAACTATGATTTGTTCCGTCAAATGAATTTTTTTAAAAGTTAATTTTTATTAATATACATTCTAATACATAATTGATTTAATTATAAAATAATAATAATTTTTTTTTAAATATTTAAAGTAATCCAATTTAGCTTAAATTAATTTTATTAGATCCTAAATAAATTAAAGAAAATTCATATTTAACATATAATTATTATATAAATAAATGGTAGAAACCTTGTGGCCTTTGGTCTTTTTGTAAAAAAATTTTATTTGAATTTAGGAAGTTAATTTAAATTCTTTATTTATTCTTCTCCAAATTTCGATGCATTTCGCTACGAACGTAGCTCATCAGGACTATAACAAAATCACAATGTCAAACTTACACTCGTCAGAAATCTTTTTTGTTGATATAATATAATAAAATATGGAGTATTACATACCACATAAAATTTAGAATTATTAGAATTTTAACATTAATAAAGCATTAGAATTGATCTGGAAAAAATTACAAGTTGTGATAAGTATTAAAATATTTAAGGTTAAAAAAGATTTTTACAATTATTTTTGAATTAAAACTTACTGGTTCCAGATAAAAATATTTTTGGTGCATGTCAAGCTTAAATTTTGATAAAAACACTCCATAATTAACAATTTCCAGATCAATTCTAATGCTTTATTAATGTTAAAATTCTAATAATTCTAAATTTTATGTGGTATGTAATACTCCATATTTTATTATATTATATCTACAAAAAAGATTTCTGACGAGTGTAAGTTTGACATTGTGATTTTGTTATAGTCCTGATGAGCTACGTTCGTAGCGAAATGCATCGAAATTTGGAGAAGAATAAATAAAGAATTTAAATTAACTTCCTAAATTCAAATAAAATTTTTTTACAAAAAGACCAAAGGCCACAAGGTTTCTACCATTTATTTATACAAAAAAGGTCTATAATATATCTTAATGACAATATATAATTATTATTTTAGTCCAGTTTAATAAGAAAGATAAGGTTTGTTAAAAGAGGTATGATTTTTTTGAGTTGAATGTTTAATAGCATCTTTTGCCCCATAAATGCAAAAAAATTATTCATCAAAAGTAAACAATAAAAGTTTATAGCAAAAAGGATGCGAGCGAGAAAAACGTAATGAATTATTTATTTTAAAATATACTGACATTATATCCAAACTTCTATACAAATTTTAATTATTCCATACGTTTATTAATTTAAGTTTCTGATTCTTAAAAGTTCTTTAAACAATATAAATTTCAATTACTAACTTCTCTAGGTGCAAACCAATCGTCAAAACTTTTATCAACACAGATTTTAATTTTTCCAAATTTAAAATATTTTCCATCTTTCATAGATTTAAACTCTAATTATTTAAACTTCAATTAAGCAAAATTTTAATATTTAACCAAAGTTTTAAGACATATATATGTAATTCAATTTCATTTTAATTCTCAAGAATGTAAACAAAATGTATTTTAACTTTTTACATATTTATAAACTAAATATTTTAAATTTAATTTTATTAATGCAATTTTAAAATGTGTTTCAAACTTTAAGAGCTTGTTATGTCAGTAGAGTCACGTGTCGCAAAGCCAAAATTTCTCAACGATTTTTCTATATAAAACTACTAAATATTTTTATATAAAACTTAGTATAGAATTATATAAAATATCAACCAGAAGATCTTTCTGACTCAAGCGTGTGTTCTCATTTTGACTAAAAAGTTAATTTTATAAAATTGTTCAAAATTAGAAAAAATTCAAACAGTTAATTTTGGGGCAAACTCCAAATAAGTTAGGGGTACCTTCCAGATGATATTTTAGGTAATTCGATAAAATTGCATTGAAAAATATTCAGTACCTAGTTCTAGAGAAAAACCGCTGAAAAATTTTGTCTGTGGGTCATGAGGTCAATGACCTCATTATCCATCACATCCTCTTAATTATTAGAAACTTGGAATTATTTGAATTTTAATATTAATAAATTTCAATTATTATTAAAAACTTTTAATGCTTCAAATTTTAATCATTCTATGTTTTAATTATTATATCAACTTTAAATATTTTCAAATTCTAACAATATACATATTAAAATAATTTCAAACTTAAACCAATTTATAAAAACGTTTTAATTGTAAAAAATTTACATGCATTAAAACTAAAATAAATCCAAATTTTATGATTAATTTTATAATTTTAGTCTATCCAAAAAAAGTTAATTCTTTTAGAGTAAAAACTGTATTTCAGTCTATCTCATTTTCTGTTAACCTAGTTGAATTATGATTAGATTTACAATTGTCTCTAATTTTAAATGTATAATTAAATTGAATATTAAAGCAGTTTAATAATTTACTCACGCAATAAAAAATAATAATTTTTAAATAAAAATACTAAATTTTTTCAAAAGGAATTTAATGCAGTACCCATTTTTCTTTAAAAATTAATAGCGCAAAAAAGTTTTAAGAGTCAAACCACTAACTTTCAACCAAAGGTCGTCGCTGACATATTCTAATAATAATAAAACCCATATTATATGTATTATTGAAGTGTTTAAATTCAAGTTCTGAAGTTGTTTTAGATAAATTTTTTATTTTCCGGCCGTAAATTGTAATTAAAGAAGCAAGTGTTAAGAAAAATTGGCGTTTTTAATGCATATTTCAAATATTTTTTATTTAGAAAGAAAACATTTCATTCCCATATTGTAAAGAAAATATGTTTAATTAACATCCAAATATTTATTTTATTTAATATAATTTTGTATATAATGAATAATGATAAGAATAATAATAATAATAATAATAAAATCAATTTAAAGTTGATCAAAAGGCTGTCACTTTTTACCATTTTTAAGAGTCTATTTTTTAGAAACCTACTTAATAAATATTACTGAAACTTACCATAATTATTAATGTATACACTATACACTTTAATATGTTTTCATTAGATTCAAGACAAATATTTATTTTATTACTAAATAATACCATCTTAAAATTTCGGAAGTAACCCCAAAACACAACATTTTTAATCTTATATAAGTTTTTCTGGATGCAATTAAAAAATTATTACTTTTCACATATCTAAGTTTTTATAAAATCTTCAACATATTAAATTTTAGCGAGGGTAATTTGCTCAGTTTATGAATTATTATGAAAGTTTAAAAATGTACTGAAAAAAGGTTACTTTTCATTGTACAAAATACACTCTAAAGTTTGACAATCTGTTATTTATTTTAAATTCAAAACTATTTTTGTCAATAATTTTAACGACAAATTTCTGAGTATATTTTGTACAATGAAAAATAAGGTTTTTTCATTACATTTTTAAACTTTAATAATAATTCATAAACTGAGCAAATTACCCTCGCGAAAATTTAATATGTTGAATATTTTATAAAAACTTAGATATGTAAAAAGTGTTAATTTTTAATGTCATCCAGAAAAAACTTATATAAGATTAAAAATGTGTGCTTTGGGGTTAATTCCAGAATTTTAAGGTGGTATTATTTAGTAATAAAATAAATATTTGCCTTGAATCTAATGAAAATATGATTAAAGTACATAAATTAATAATTATGGTAAACGACCACCTTTGGTCGAAAGTCTGTGGTTTGACGTACTTGAAAACCTTAAGAAATGTTTAAAAACTGTGAATAGCTTATTTTTCAATGATATAATTCATAATATTTCATTCTTTATTATTATTTTTATTGTATTTTTTAGAAATAATTAAAAGCTCGAAATAGGTGTAAATATAGGTGTAATATGTGTAAATAGGTGTAAATATATCTGTATATATTTTAATATTGTTTTCTTTTTTAATACTATTATTACAATTTTATTATCTTATTTAAAAAATTTATCAATTTTTTATTGTGTAAGTCCATTGACTTTCGTCTGAGGACTGTTGCGGACATATTATTAAAAAAATATTGTTCCACAACACTTGAAACTTGAATATTTCCTGATTTCATTGGTCATAATATTATAGTGTAAATTGTATTTCTTATAATGTAATTATTAATCAAAAACCTTAAATTTTTGCAATTTTTTAAAAACATTAGTATTCAAAAACTATTTGATATTATCTATTGGAACTTACCAGAAGCATAAAGTTCCAATATCAAATATCAAATAGTTTTTGAATACATACGCGAAATACTGTTGTAAACATACAACTTTTGATTAATAATTGCATTAAAAGAAATACAATTTACCCTTTAATATTATGACCAATGAAACCAGGAAATTTCAAAGTTTCAAGTGTTGTGGAACAATATTTTTTTAAAAATAAGTCCGCAACAGTTATCAGACGAAAGACAATGGACTTACCTAATTGACACAAACGAAAAACGTAACCTATTTTCAACTACATAACAATTTTCAAAACCAAGAAGCAAAACATTATTAAAAAACAATTGAATAGAAAAACGACCAACTTCAGGTGTGGACAGAATGAATGAAAGAATGAATGAAATTGCGGATTATTATTATAGATTTTTAATATTTTTACTATCTAATAAAATAGCTTTACCTATTTAATTGTTATAAACAAAGTAATAAACAAATTAATAAATAGAATCAAAAAGTAGAGTAAAGCACACGCAAACCATTTCTCGGGGTTTTTCGGTATCACTGATTACGAATCTAAATTCAGTTTTCTTATTATTAGCATTCACAGAAACAGCAAATATTGTCGAATGATTATTTTCTCTTTACAATAGTCAACTATTTCGGATTTTAAAAATGTGTTCTAAACAGTAGAAACCATTGTTTTAAAAAATAAGATTAAAGCCTTAAACATACACCACAAGAAATTTCAAATAGAGATTTTAGAGTGCTGCAAATATATTTTGATTTTTTGTCCGTCCTAGTGAATCCATCATTCTACATTTAAGAAACCTGACATCAGATTCCTAATTATTATTGACACTGAGAACCCGCGAGTAATAATTTTGGTCAGGGTTAATATACTTTTTTTTGTCCGCCAAATTGTATCTGCCATTTTGAATTTTGAAAAACTGACATTAGATTTGTAATCAGTGACCCCGAGAACCTCCGAGTAATAATTTTATTGAGGTTCAATCTACTTTTTATTTTATTGTCCGCCATATTGGATACGCTATTTTGATTTTTAACAAAAATTGACATCAGATTTTTTATCAGTGATCCTAAAAACTCCCGAGTAATCATTTAGGTGAGATTAATTCAACTTTTTCACTTTTTTGTCGAACATATTGGATCCGCCATTTTGAATTTTGAAATCTGACATAAGATTTGTAATCAGCGACTCCAAAATCTCCGAGTAATGATTTTTGAAGGCTTTATTCTACTTTTTAATTCTGTTTGTTAATTTGATGATTTAATTTAATTGGATAAAATCAATTATAATAGTTGAATAATGTTGATGCCAAAAGATATCTCGAATATAATTACAAGCTTAATTTTTACAAATGTAATAAAGCTATTAATTAATTTTATGCAATAAAATCATCACTAATTGACTATAGGTTTTGAACGAATATATATACCGTTACCTTAAGTTAAAAAAATTACATAAAAATTTTGAACTCACGTTCAGTGTCTGGCAATGTGCTAGCAAGACTACTGGATGTGGAAGTTAGAGTTGTAGCACTTGGCGGTCTAGGAGGAAAACCCTCTCCCCTAATGGCAGCTGTGTGAGCTACCCAAGCTCCAGGATCTATCGGTCGAACAGGCTCTGTTCTTGGAATGGTGAAATAACCCTTAGGATTAGGATCCCAGCATTTGGCGACCACTAATTTTATCGGACTAAAAACATTAGAAAACTTATTATTTTAATGCATTCAATAATTTAAAAAAAGAATATTTTTTATAACAAATAGTTTTAATGTTAATACATTTAGGGATATCTAGAGAAACAATAAAATGAATATTATTATTCTTTATTTTCTTATAACAGTTAAAAATGAAAAGTTTATATTTTTTGCAAATTATATGAAGATATAAAATAAGAAAAATAAGAAAACTGAGAGAGAATAATAAAACTGGCCATGAAAATAACACAATTTCCAAAATACAAAGACAAAAGTAAATACCAAAGATTTTAACATAGATGCCAAAAAGATAATATTTTTTGTGAATCGGTAGGATGCTGTATCCACATAACCTTGAGTACACGTTTTAAAGTACCTAATGACAGATTTTCCTTCCGATGACAAAGAAACAAAAGAAGTATAACAACTTAAATTAAAATTTTTACTTTTTAGAACTTTTTACTTTTACATTTAAAATATCTTACCCAGGCTTTTGTACAACTTCTCTTAAAACTCTAACAGCCTCGTCATTAGACATATTTTCAAAATTTATGTCATTGACTTGAAGTATCATGTCACCAGGCTCTATTCGACCATCTAAGGCAACAGCTCCACTGTAAAAATAAATCAAGTTAGTAAAACTTGAAAGCTTCATTATTAATTTGGACAAAATTGTATTCTTTTCTTTTATTTGAGCATGATATAGTTTCTCTGTACTAACTGTCAATTTACAGAGTTAAAACATGACCATTTAATGTCAATTAAGAAACAAATTGGTTACCCCTTCATTATTGAGCCGACATAGATACCACCATCTCCGCCTTTATTGCTTTGTCCCACAATGCTAATTCCAAGAAAATTGACTGTATCCATATTAAGAGAAACTGTTATTATATTTAAAGACATTGTGCTATCTGTAATACTGCTAATTGAAGATGCTCTAGACATCGGTGGCAGTCTGTGACGACGTCGTCTTTGAGGTCTGCGACGATCTAATAGAAAATAAGAAAATATTTTTATCTCTTATATAAGCCAAACGATTTTTTAAACAAACATTTCAATCCAAGGTACATATAATAAGTAATTACCAATGGTCGTTCTATCCATTGTGCTACTCATGTTAGTGTGACGACCACCAGTTGTCGATGTGATGCGACTACTTGCATCATCATCTGACTCTAAAAATGTTGAAGTTTCTAAATCCGAACTGAGAATTGACGCGCTTTCATAACCATGACCGGATCGATGTTTAGAATGACCATTTATCCGAAGTCCTAATAAAAAGTTAAATAAAAAATTCATTAAAAGATGTTTAATAATTTATAATATTAAGCAAAATATTAACTACTGAGTGATAATTTTAGACAAGTATGTTTGTTTATTTGCGATATATTAAATGGAAAACTTTATGCGAAAAATTGTAAGCCCTTAAATGGGTGATTCCGTAATAGTTAAAGTTTCTTTGTAATTAATAATTTAGCATCAAACAGCGTAATTCGACTGTCATTGACACGAGATTTTATAAAAATTCAAGTTTGAGGAATAAAATTTGGTTTTTCGAGGAATTTCTGAACCTCGAAAATGTGAAGAGCTGGTCGTACTTGTCTAAAAATATTATTTTATTTGTTTATTATTATTATACAAATATTTATATTATATATATATATATCATACCATTATATTTGTGATATTTTTCGTATTTTTCCGCATGGTGTCTCGAAGCTTTGTGTAAATGGTGACCTTGCCGACTACTTATAATACTTTCTGTTTCTGTTAGCGTGTCGTCATGAGAAAGGGAAATAGGTCCACGAGTCGTAAGACCAGGTGCCCCATGAACATGATCGACATGATCATGTTTTTGTTCCCCGTGTGCTATTGATTCCGTGCATTGTGATGTACCATCTGATACGTTACTTCCTTCTGCTGATACCAGCTACATATAAAGATCTCATTTTAAAACTTTTTAAACAATTGTTCATAGAAATGCAATAAAACTTTTTCTTTTTTTTTTCTCAAAATTAACATTTTGTCAGTTAGATAAATTTCCATTCGTTACTTAAAATTATAAGATTTAGTACCTAAATGAATTTAAATTATGCTATAAGAGTAAAATTAAACACAGACTAATATATAATGATAAATACTAATTGCTTTTAAACATATGCAATAACAAATCGATTCATTGAAAATCAACAATAGGAACCTCCTCCTTAAAACCGTTTAAATGTTATTTTACTTTGCTTGAAATATGAATGTTGTTCTTAAATTTAAATGGTTACTTCTGTACTTAAAATAAAAGGGTTTCTTTGAAAAAATTTATAATAATTAAAAAGTAATGAACCTTAAGTATTTTTCAGATTATAAAATGAAATCTACTAAATACTCTCAACTTACCCACGAAACTACCCGTCCATTAAAACAAGGTAAATGAGCATCATCATCAACGATTTCTTCCTTAACAACCCTAAAAAATATTAATAAGAATAATGCATTCAATAATTTGATTAACTGATTGGATAAACAAGAAACTTCTCTCTTAAGGAAATTAGTCGTATATAAACAAATTCAGAATTTAAAGAGCATAAAACACGAAATTGTTTAAGGGTAAATTTAAAGATGTTATTTTTAAAAGCAATTATACACTTTCAAATGTAGTTTTTGAATAAAATATGTTTAGAAAAAAGTTCTTTTAATATAAACATATTATTATACAGTTTCATAAAATTTGATAGTTTATAAAGAAATTATTTATTTTAATGATATTAAACTAAAAATTATATCAATTATTGTGCTATTGATTAAAGATGTTCAATGGCGAGTCTCAGATTCAGGGAAGAGTTGTAGTTTAATAACTCAAGGGAAGGGGGTTATTGTCAAAACATACAAAGTAATTTTTAATACATTAAGAAAATTTTGCATCAATAAAAATCAATTACACTTACAAAATATGACTAAATAAAGTTTGAAATATTTTTTAACT
This sequence comes from Ganaspis brasiliensis, assembly GCA_037103525.1. NCBI lineage: Eukaryota > Metazoa > Arthropoda > Insecta > Hymenoptera > Figitidae > Ganaspis > Ganaspis brasiliensis. The sequence goes on along the minus strand of JAZKLR010000009.1, from coordinate 3,373,981 downwards.
TACCCAAAATCATCATCCATTGATTTAAAGAAAAATTTATAATTGGGACGATTAAGGCTACACTTAAAATCGGCGAGTGTAACCCTCTCCGGAACAATGTTCAATTTGACCAAATAAGGTGTCTCTTCATCGTCAATATGGTAAATAATCTTTGTCTCCTCCATTCTCAAATCTTTTTGCTGTGCGTCCACTTATAAAAAAAATCGTACCTTTACTCACAATTTGAACCAATATGGCGAGCCACACAAGACGAGAAGTTATCATACGTTTCAAAGAATCATCCTTGTAATATTCTTATCCGCCTTAAGCTATTGTCATTCGATATTTTCTATTAAAACAAATTCAAAACTTCATCCTGTACATTAAAATGTACATTGTACAGTCTTCAAATGCGAAAGATAAAAATGTCCGAAACCGAGAAAACTTGGTTTACTTTGTCAAAATGTTTGTAATTCGCACTTTCATAATTAACTTTCACAATATCAACATTGACGTAAAAAAATTCCTTTTATTAAGGAACATAGAAAACTAAATTTACACTATCATTAAGATTCTTTTTTCAAAAAATTTTATATAAAAAAATCATGAAAAAAATGTATTACACAAACTTTTTGCCTGCGCTATGCAGGATATACAACATAGTGAACACTGAAGATCTAAAACCGAGTCCACAATGACATTTCCAGGGTTGCACGCAGGGACAGAGATCGAAAGGTAAATTACTCCATGTAAGCTACGTAGTTTTCTATACGTAATTATCTTCCGTAAATTTACCTTCCGATCTCTGGATGGTGCTGCACAAATGTGTTCCAACCCTGCCCACAGTGTACAAAAAATTACATGTGAACAAGCCTTGTTGATTCCTAAATCAGGGTTTGGTTAGGTTAACAGTATTTGTTGTCATCAATAATAAAAGTTTCAAACAATATTAAATTAATAATTTTGTGATAAGTAAAAGATATAAAGGTAAGAATTAATTTAATTCTTCATAAATTAATCACTGTTTTCTTATTTAAATTATTGTTTCTCTTTCTACATAGGTATATCTTAACCAAAAGTCATTGTTTAAAAAATTTTTAAAATTTTTCAGATGAGTCGTAAAGAAGCTTTAACACAATTTATTCAACAAATTCATGGTCGTCCAGTAGTAGTTAAACTTAATAGTGGTGTAGATTACAGAGGTAATTTGTCTTTTTTTAATATTACGTTCATAAAAACAAATAGGTGATTATGATAATTACTAAACAAATATTAAAAATTTTCAGGTGTTTTAGCCTGCCTAGATGGTTACATGAACATTGCTTTGGAGCAAACAGAGGAATATGTTAATGGACAATTGAAAGACAAATACGGTGATGCCTTTATTCGAGGAAATAATGTATTGTACATAAGTACTCAAAAACGTAGAACTTAGTGTTTTTAAATTATGTTTTTCTTATTTTATTAATGTATTAATGTAAGTACTTTTTATAATACAAGAATTTCTCTACAATTTGCTTTCTTTAATTTTCAATTCCAAAATTATTTATAATTTACAAATTTTCTTAAATAGATTCAAATAAAGTACAAAATCGTTATTTATTTATTTGATTTATTGCTCGAACGTTAAAAAAATTACATTAATAAAATCGCTTTCAACAAGAATTCTCAAAATTCTCCTCATAAAAAAATATATTCTATTCAATGATTGGTAGAGAAACATCTTTTGCTTGGTTTCAGCTTTATTCCTCCATTTCTGTTGTCACAAGTTTGTCATTTTCATCATCATGCGCTTCGATTTTTTTATTATTATTAATTTGCGTTCTTAGTTTAAAGCTTTCTTGTGAATCAGTTATGTCCTCTGTAAAATTAATAACAGTATTAATGATTAAACATCAATTTTGGTATATATTATATTTAGATGTAGTTATTAACATTAAAAAATTTACTCATACAGTTACCTTCTAACATTTCGACATCGTTATTAATATCTTTAGAAGCTTCTAACTGAGATTCACAAAGTTTATCGCCTTCAGGATTATTGTCATTTTTTTCAAAAGGTACCAAATTGTTGACACCATTTTCAACAGATACCAAATTATCCCCATTTTTAACAGGTACCAAATCATCACTTATTTCATCAGGTACTAAATTATCACCAATTTTGTCAGGTACCAAATTGTTGTCACCATTTTCAGCAGTTACAAGATTATTACCATTTTCACCATCTCCTTGATTATTATCACTATTGTCGACATTATTTTTAGCAGCTTCCAATTCTTGTAATCTTTTCAATGTAGCCATTTTTCTTTCCAAAGCCAGCTTTCGATTTCTCTCAATCCTATCCTTGACTTCATCACTTAATTCCGGTTCAGGCTCTTTATTTACAATAGGAGGATTCACTGAAGACAATAAATTATCAAAAGCAGCCGAAGTATCTGCCTCATTCTGTCTTTTTTTACTAATTTGTTCTGCAAGAAGCAAATCAAATTCGTCTTGTGGTGTGGCATCTTCTTTTGCTTCGTCATCATCTTCCTGATTAACAAATTCAGGAGTTGTAAAATCATCATCAGCCGAAATGTCACCCAGTCTGTACCTTTTCAAAAATACTTGAAGGTCCTTTTTGTTGCCTAGATTTTCAACTTTAGCAAGACAGTCATCGAAATTCAATTTAGGAAATAATCTATGACACCAATGCTCCATACGTTTCATAATACGATCAAGATCTTCTTTCTCTCGACCTTTGCCATAATATTTAAAACCTTCAAAATATTTTTCAATTTTATGAACACCTTTTTTTCCTTTTAATAAATCAGTGTTCAATCTTGGAACATTACTTTTCGTCCGCTTACGCGTAGGTGGTTCTATCTTTTTAACTGCATTTTCCCCATCCTCTTGTGCCTCTAAATCTAAACCTTGACCTTGATCATTTTGACCTTCATCTCCACTTGGAGCATCACTATTCTGATTATCATTGTCACCGCCACCGATCAAATCCAAAACATCCTCTTCATCTGATCTTTCTCCTCGTGAAGACATTTTTTTAGTTACTTTATTTATTAGTTAAAGAGAGCTTGGTAAACTTTTAACTTTCTGTGTATTCATTTAATCTAAAAACACTTTAATAAACTTTAAAAATTCAAATAAGTTAAATAACAAGTTCTTAACCTTTCTTTACAAAGAAACAGTTATTTTGCCGCTAAATTCTAAAGGATAAACCTAACCTAACGTACCAGCTGCTTTTTCCCGTAGAAGGGGAAAATGGTCTTATTGGTTGAAACAGACTCAGGTTTATTTTAAAATATGTTCCTTTTTCTGCAAATTGTGAATGCTCTTTTTTATTCATTATCTTGTTTTTAAAACATTTCATCTTCTAAATGTTTCAGTTGTTAAAAATAACTTTATCAAATTACATTTCTAATAACTTTAATCAGATTCTTAGAAAACCTTTTGAATAAACGCGCGCTGTTTTGACCAATGAGAAACTATCCCCACTTCCGGTATTAAAAGGCATGTGGCGGCTTGTCTCACGAGATTAGGTTAGGTCGTTAAACCGTTTGACATTTCATCTTTTTAAAAGTTTTCGTTTATTCAATTAAAACCAAAGAAATATCTTTAAATAAAGTTACCACTTTTTCGTAAAATGAGTCAAGAATCGGAAGGTTGCCAAGTGACGTGCACAGCAAGATTAGAGTGGTTAAACGCCGAAGGGTGCATCAAAAGAAAAGTTGATCACAAAACAGCGACTCTTCGCTTGATCAGAAATAATTTGAGAGACATGTTAATTGAAGTTCGATCAGAAAGGGCAAATTCTACAATAAAATTAGCATTACGAGCTATTTCTGTTTTCAACAGATTTATGACTGAAGGAAAAGCTTCAATTAAGTTTCAAGAGGAAAAGTGCACTTTGTTTCTATCAAATGCTCCAGTTTCTCAACTAGTCGGCTTTCTCAAGACAATTTTCGTTAAAATGACTGGGCAGACAGAAAAAACGATGAAAGCTTCAGTAAGGGAGAAATTAATGTCAAATGTAATGGGAGGAGAACAAGATATTAGTCCAGCTACGGTCGCTGAATTAAATAAAGCAAAAGCAGTAGCCAGTAAAGTTTCTCGTGCGACCGTAACAACTCCGTCTCCTACGACAATTCGAAAACGAAAACTTATTGGGGAAAATAAACCAAAGATTCCTGGTGCAAAAAAATTAAATATGGGTAATCCTACTGTCGGGGAAATGACTGAAGAACAGAAAAATGTTCTTGATGCAATTTTAAAAGGAAGAAATGTTTTCTTCACGGGAAGTGCTGGTACTGGAAAATCATTTTTGTTGAAGAGAATTATTGCCGCTCTTCCTCCGGATGCTACTATGGCTACTGCTAGTACTGGGGTTGCAGCTTGCCATATTGGTAAGATTATAAAATTGTATCTTTAATTTTTATTAAAGGGTCAGTCCAGCGAAAATCGTCTAGAGCTGGTTGCTCGATGATTTTCATAACACCTAAAATTAATGTATAATATTCTATTATAAAATTTGATTAATGTTCAAGGTTTTTTATCGTCAAATATATTTTAATTTTTTTAAAATTATTTATAAAAATGGTACATTTTACAAACGTAATAAACGGCGTTGTAGAATGGAAGAAAAATACAATATTGTTCATATTCCATTTACATAGTAAATTTTTTAAATTACGGTCAACAAATACTTAATTCCTACACCTCTTTTTATTTATTTTTGTCATTTTTAAAGTACTTTTATCAAATTTAAAGTATTTTTGTCGATTTTCAAGTATTTTTTTGATTTTGAATTTATTTTTTTCAAATATCGATTTCATTTTCTTTAGTCTTTAAAAATTATTTTTATGAATATTAAAATTTATTACACAAGGTTTCATTTATTTTTGCCAATTTCTAATTATTTTCTTAAAATTTCAAGTATGTTCTTCAATCTTTAAATTATAAAAAATAAAAACTTTCTTGGCCGAGAGATTACACTCGTCAATTCTTACGTATTTTTTCCCGCTGAATCGGTATCCGAAATCAGAATTGTTAGATTGGCTAAATTTTTTGAGATAATCTCAAAAAATTTCAAAAACCCAAAAAAAAAAAATTTTTTTGCCGAGATACTACACTAATATATTCTTATGCATTTTTCTCCGCTGAATCCGAATCTGAAGTCAGAATAACCAATTTGGCTGACATTTTTGAGATTTTTTCCAAAAACTGCTCAAAAACACAAAAAAATCGATTTTTTTTTAGATTATCGCAAAAAATTTAGCCAATATAACAAATCTAATTTCGGATTCGCAGGCCTCATACTCATGCCACTATTACCACTTTTTTCAACTGATGCCACTATTTAGCTACTATTTTGAAAAAAATGCCACTAATGACACTTTTTTTTAAAAAAAAAGCCACTAAAGACACTATTTTCAACTCAGATGTTTAATAAGTCTCTAAGTATTAGACTTCAATTATAAAGAATGTATTTAATTGGTTGGAATTATAAAATTATTAAAAATTATTTTTATTGAGAAGGAAGAAAATGACCGAAAAACTGAAGCAGAAGCCAAAAAAGAGGAAACGCATTGTGGTTTATTGTAGGATTTGTTTCTGAACTTTGTGAGGAAAAAATTCCAATGATTTGATAAAAATAGTTTTTCTTGAAACATTGGAATTTTTCCACCAATTCCTGGGATTAATTTACGAATTTTCGGAAAAAATCCACTATGTTTGTAAATTTTTCCAATCTTTAAAAATAATTTCCATTTTATTTTTAAATAGAGAATTTTTCCAAACTTTAAGAAATAAATCCACTAGTTGGTAAAATTTTCTAATTTTTGGGGAAAAAATTGAAAACAAGTAACTCTTAGGTTAAAATAAATGGAAATAACGATTCTAAGACTTAAAATAAACCTTAAAATATTGGAGACTATTAAAACACCACAAATCACACAAAATTAAAAAATGGACAAGTTGATAATATTCCCCTTAGTCTAGTTAAAGTAGAAAAGAGAAATATTAATATTCAAGAAATTTTGTAAATGAAGTATTTCATATTTTTTTAATTTAATCAGGTTTTCAAAATTCTAAGTGTTCTTTTCAGTTTGGCGTATGAAAAGTCAGGGAATTTTATAAAAGATGTTTTAAAAAATTAATTTAATTAATTTCTATATTTTTATGATTACAATCAGTGATATTTTATTTGAAATAAGTTGAAAACTGCTGAATTGTCGGTGACTTTTACCTGATTGATCAATAGAAAATAATTCAAATTTTCAATGCTGTTACTAAAATTGAAAATTATTTCCATCTATCAATCAGTAAAAAATTAATGACAATTTAGTCCTTTTCAACTGATTTCCTGTGAAACTTTATTGATTGAAATCATGAATAGAAAGTGATATTCAATATAAAATTATTTTCCTTAAATTTGTTACAGTTCGCCTCTTTCCATGGTTTTCTGTTTTTCGAGTATTTCTTATAATACTCGAGAAACAAGAAAATCTAAGAAAAATCGGCCTTAAAGATTGCATTGTGACTTGCCCCGGGTTCCCTATACTTTTAATTATTAATTACTTTTATTTACTTTATTATTTTTATCTCTATTTTTAATTGATCTTATTTTTATTATTATTATTGTTCTTTTTAAACTTATTTAGCTGCGCCACAAACAACGCGCGCGAGTATTCGGCAGCGCCCGGTCACCACTACAGGAACACGCCAATGCACATATTACCGTGTACACACGTATCAACCACTATGTGTAAGACGGAGAGAGAAAATAAGTCCCGGCGTCGACCAATCCGCTGCCTTCGTTTTCGCTCTCTCTCTCTCTTACGCTCCGTGGCCCGGCCCACTAACGCTCGCGCGCGCTTCCCGGATACTCGTAACCGTTGATTTTCGCCTTTTTATCAATATTTTCAGTTAGGATAGACCGATTTCAATATAAATTATATGTATAATCTCAGTTTTTAATGTACTTTGCGATTATTAAGTTTAAAATTTACTTTTTCACGTATTACTAAAATTAGCATAATGTAGTTTCTGGCTCGCCGCTAGGCTCGCAGGTTAGCCGCGCTTGGCCACGCCAGGCTGCGACTCACAGTCGAGTTAGCGCGTAGCGTAGATATAAGGTCGAGCGTGCGACGATTCTGTACCACTCACCGGTCTGTAACTGTTCATCGGTCTGCACTCCGCACAGGTGCAAGACTTGTTTCTTACGAATAAAGACTTTGTTCTGAATTCCACTGTGTAGTATCAAATCCTCACTCCTCCTTTCAGGTCGACGGGGTCTGACTTATAGATAATAAGTCAGGGTGTTTTTTCTCTCTCTGAAACCTGCTTTAGGTCCGGGAGAGAAATTACTAGGGTTGTCTTTCTCTCTCTGTAACCTGTTTAGGCCCGGGGGAGAAAGTTCAGCAGGGTTGTCTTTCTCGACAACGGTAGTGCTGGGGACTTCGTCTCTTATTTGACTACCGTCGGAGGATACTCGTGGCTACATTTCCGCCTCGTAACCGCCCCCCTATGCCCCGTGTCCGGAGTCAGCGGAATCGGGAGCAACGGCGCGCTCGCGGTCGGCAGTTCAGGGAGGCCCAGAAGCAGCAGCGACGTCAGCAACGCCAGTTAGCCGCCAGTGCCGGCCCAGCACCGGCGGAGGGTCGTCCGCACTTTGAGTCCGAGGATCAGTTGCAGCAGGCATTGGAAAGCCTCGAGTACGTTGCCCCCTCGCCAGCATTGGTTCTATCCCCCCCTCGACCGTCTTTGGTTCTACCTCCGCTTTTCGTGGGGGGGATCACCCCAGTGATCCCCCCTCCACGACGCCAGTACGCCAGAATAGCGTGGAGAACCCCGACAAAACTCGCGCTTTCCCCTCCTCGCCGGTATACGGGTCGAATTCCTTTTTTCGATCCCAGGCGAAAACCCCCTCTCGCTCTCACCGAGCCACCACAAGCGGCCCCAGCCCGCCGAGTCTCTGAGGACGACCCGGATGTTCTAAACATCTCATCCGGCTCGCTCGACGAGTAACCCACTCTCCCGAAATCACTCTCCCCCCCCCTCCGACAGGGGGGACATCAGAATTCAAAAATAAATCGCCCCCCCCATCTTTGAATCGATTTCTTCTTTGCTCACAGAGGGGATCGGTAACAAATTGGCGCCCAACGTGGGGCCACGAAAATTTTTTTGGGTTTCGACTGCAGTCGAAACGGACTCCTCCCATTATGAGATGTCTCAAGAGTTAGCCGAAACACCCGTAAATAACCAAAGTTACAACCTTCGTAACGTACCTTCTCGTCGTGCCGGCGCCCTCTTCCGTACTCCACCAGGAGTACCTTTTGAGGCTCGGTTCCAATCTTCCGAACAGGAGTCAACTTCGAGCGAAACCGAATTCTTGGGTTTCACCCCTTCCCCAAACCCACTTGGGGAACTTACGAACGAGGTTGAAGAGCTCGTAGTCTCTGACACGGATTCCGAGAAAACTCTCCCCTTTATCACTTCCGGGAGTGATCGACAACACCCGGTGGCGCCCAATCCTAATTTCATGACCATGACGGATTCCGAAAACACAAACCAGGGTACCGGAAATGCCCCCCCTCCACCCAACATTAATGCCCCTAACGCCAACTCTCAGGAAACTGAGGGGCCACCCGGCACAAACCTAGGGGCCGGCTCCAGTCAAGGGTCGTTTTCAAACCCTGCAGGGGCATCTATCCCTCCCAACATGCCCTTTCCACTGGTCTTTCCGGCCAACCTTTCTTTTGATGACTATCTGGCCCTCATCCGGGCATACCAATCGCCAGCCCCTCCGTTCCCAGAATTCGGGGGGCTAGACCACGAGGACCCTCAAGTTTTTCTCACAAACTGTGAAAAATATTTTTCACAAGCTAGGATCGAGGAGGGTCAAAGGACCCCATATTTATCTAAGGGTTTCCGAGGGGACGCCCAGAAATGGTGGGACCCCTTTCAAAACCTGAACCTCTCCTGGGTAGACTTTAAGGGCATGTTCCTTAAAAAATACTCAGGGGCCACTTGTGTAATGAGGCTCCAAGCCTCATTATATTCCCAAAAGCAGGGGGAGAAGGAACCGGTTGCCGTCTTCCTGCAACAAAAGTTCCTTCTGGCTAAGCGCCTCTGCCCCACGCTCCCGACGGCTGATCTCACAGCCTTACTTCTAGAATCCTTAAAACCCACTTTACGCCGGTTGGTACGACCGGCTGCCCCTCAGGATTATTCCGAGCTCCTCGAAGCCGCCATGAAAGCTGAGCAGGACGAGCTCGACTGTGCCCCTAAGAAAATCGCTACCCCCAAAGAGGACTCTCCAAGGAGGACCACCTCAGAGCAGCATGCCAATAAACCCTCTCAGCTACCGGCTTGCCACCACTGTCCCGAGCGACACTATCACCGGGACTGCCCAGTGCTGGCGCAACGCTACCAGCATAATCAGGGAAACTGGCGAGCACCGGCAGCCCCGATACAAAATCCGGCTGCCGGTTCACAACCACCCCAACCTTAGATTCGATCTACTCTTCGGCGCAGGATCTCCCACGTACTCGGGTCCGTCTTGGGGACCGCGAAGTCGTGGCCGAAATTGACTCCTGCGCCTCCCACAACTTTGTGAAGCTGTCCATCCTCACGGAAGCCGAACAAGGTTGCTTACAACCAGGGCCAGAGCGAGCTGACCTCGCTGCCCTAGGAGCTTCCATGCAGTTGCATGGTACCCTCCGACTAGAGCCCGTCTTAGGGGGCCATGTATATCCTGGCTCCTTCCACGCTTGTGGTGAGCTCCGAGCGGACCTTATCCTAGGCCGTTCCTGGCTCAAAGACCATGACGTCCATCATGAGAATCGGTCGGACTGTCTCTACCTGGGAGTCAAGGACCGTCAACGACTATTCCTGACCCCCTTGCCCGCCGCCGAGGTCCCCACCTCGCCGGCCCCTGAAATTGATATAGGCCCATCTGTCCCAACCGAATATGCCGACCGTTTCCGAAGAACCTTAAAAACATACAAATCTGTGTTCCACCGGGGCGGTCCCCTTCGGCAAACGCTCTCGATAAACCACGAGATTAAACTGGAATCTCCCAGACCCTTTCGAGAGCCCCCACGACGTTTTTCCGATCTCAAGAAACGGTTTATCGACGAGCAGACTCGAGAAATGCTCGCCGATGGCATAATCGAACCCACGACGTCCCCCTGGAGTTCGGCCATTGTAGTCGCAAATAAAAAAGCCGGCGAATATCGCTTTTGTGTCGACTACCGTCGCCTCAACGCTCAGACGGTCGGAGCTCCCCAATGCCTTCCCCGTATCCACGAGGTCCTTAAAGACATTGGTAGGGCCACTGTCTTCTCCACCCTTGATCTCAAGAGCGGATACTGGCAGATTCCTATGTCTCCGGAATCCCGACAGTATACTGCATTCTCCACCCCTGACGGAGGACAATACCAGTTTCGAGCCATGCCCTTTGGCCTCAAAAACGCCCCAGGGACTTTCCAGAATCTCATGCGGACTGTCCTAGCCTCCTACTGGGGAAAGTTTTGTATCGCCTACCTAGACGATATCATCATATTTTCCTCCAGCTGGGAGGAACATATTCGACACGTTGCCCTGGTCTTGGAGCGGCTCCAAACTTTTGGACTTACCTGCTCCCCGACCAAATGTCTCTTTGGGCAAACTAGCCTGCCCTATCTGGGCCATTTCATTACCTCCGATGGAAATCAGGCCCAGCCCGGCCATGTAGAAGCGATTTTAAACGCTGAAGCCCCTAAAAATCGCAAGCAGCTCGCCTCCTTCATCGGAACTTGTAACTGGTTAATGGAGTATGTTCCTCGATACTCAGAGTTAGCCAGTCCATTAACAAGTCTTCTTTCCCCCAAAAGGCCCTACAAATGGACCTCAGAGCACCAACTCGCTTTCGAGACCCTTAAGGAGGCCTTTCGTAATCCGGCTCCGCTCAGTCGTCCGGATGCGAACCTGACCTTCATCCTCCAGACTGACGCCAGCGCACTCGGCATGGGAGCAGTCCTCTATCAAGAATCAGAGGATGGACGCCGCCACATCATTTCATATGCCAGTGCTAAGTTTAGCCCGACCGAAAGCCGTTATCATTGCAACGAACAGGAGTGCCTGGCCGTCATCTGGGCCATCAAGAAATACCGTCCTTATCTTGAAGACCGCCATTTCATCCTCAGGACGGACAGTAAAACCCTGACATGGCTTGGGTCCATGAAGGACTCAAGAGCCAAACTGGCACGCTGGCACATGTTTCTCAGTGATCTTGATTTTCGAACGGAACATGTGCCCGGAAAAGAAAACGAACTCCCAGATGCCCTCTCATGCAACCCCGACACAACAGAGTCTTCACCGGGAGAGCCCGATCTCGACCGGATGACCTTTCCGTCCCAAGTGGGACATCACTCAGCAGTTCCAATCATCAACGCCATCTACACTCCAACTCTGGCGGAAATCATCTCCGACCAGCAACAGATGGATCCAGTCATTAGTGCCCAGATGGCCAAATGGCTCCAAACCGAGCAAACTGGGGCCACTAATGCGTCAGAACAACATTTCCTCGAAAATAATGTTCTGGACGAAGTTGGCCTGTGGAAAATCAACCCCCATAACAACGACCGTCAGCTCCGTGTTCCCACCGCCCTTAAGGATCGTGTCATGTGGGAATATCATGACGCCCCCCTCGCCGGACATCCAGGTGCTGAGGAAACTCTCCGAAGTATCCAGGCCCGCTACTTCTGGCCAGGGATGAACCGAGAGGTTGCCCGATATGTTTCTCAGTGTCATCTTTGTCGCTGTACAAAACCGGTTCACGAAAAGATCGACCCAGGACTACGCCCCAGGATCCCACGAACTTCTTGGCAAACCGTGGCCGTCGACCTGATGGGTCCATACCCCCTAACGACCCGCGGACATCGCTACATTCTGGTTGTCACCGATCTCTACACTCGGTGGGTAGAGGCTTTCCCTCTTCGCAACTCAGAAGCTCCTACGATCATCCGCACCATAGAGGAAGAAGTCTTTTTCCGCTATGGTTACCCCCGGCAGATTCTAAGCGACAATGGTCCACAGTTCCGAAGCAACGCTTGGGCCACGGCTTGTGACCAATGGGACTGCTCCCTCTGGACCACCCCGGAATATCATCCCCGGGCTAACCCAACAGAGCGTCGCAATCAGGAAATAAAAAAAGGATTGCGCATTCGATTGAACGGTGGGGATCAGCGCTACTGGGACCGCCAGCTCCCACAGCTCCTCTTCACCTTACGTCGGAGGCGCAATGCTGCTACCGGAGTCACCCCCGGCTATCTGCTTCTCGGCCGGGAGATTCGTCGTCCCGGGGAATTCGACGCCCACCACGATCCGATACCGGCCCTGCAAGTCGAGTCAGCGGAACAACGTGAAGAAGAGGCTCGCCACCATCAACGCCAGTACCAAAAACGCTACGCTGAGCCCGTAGCTGAGCCGAGACATCAAGTCGGGGATGAGGTCTACGCCTTAAATCACAAGCTCTCAAACGCAGCAGAGCGCTACAACGCAAACCTCGCCCTGACCAGGACCGGACCCTATCGGGTACTAGAGGTAGTCTCCCCGGGAGTCTACCGGATTCAGAAGGAAGACGGACCACATAAAGTTCATCAGAGCCAACTGGTGACGGCACCAGGTGTCCCACACCGACGGGTGCTCCCAGCAGGGGCCACTCCAACACCAGATTCCGTTCCAGGAGGAACGAAACCGCAGAAGCACGTGACTGAACAAGTTCGTGCCTCAACCTCAAAACAAACTCAGCCAAGTTTGTTCCCAACGAGTTCCGTCCCAGCAGGGGCCACTCCAACACCAAATTCCGTCCCAGGAGGGACGCCACATCAACAACCGCACGTGACTGAACAAGTTCGTGCCAACACTGACGAACAAACTCAGCCGAGTTTGCTCCCAACGAGTTCCGTCCCAGCAGGGGCCACTCCAACACCAAATTCCGTCCCAGGAGGGACGCAACATCAACAACCGCACGTGACTGAACAAGTTCGTGCCAACACTGACGAACAAACTCAGCCGAGTTTGCTCCCAACGAGTTCCGTCCCAGCAGGGGCCACTCCAACAACAAATTCCGTCCCAGGAGGGACGCAAAATCAACAACTGCACGTGACTGAACAAGTTCGTGACAACACTAACAAACAGACTCAGCCGAGTTTTCCCATAACGGGTTCCACCCCAGCAGGGGCCACTCCAACACCGAATTCCGTCCCAGGAGGGACGCAGCATCAACAACTGCAGCATGCGACTAAACAAGTTCATGCCTGCCCTTTGGAACAAACTCAGTCGAGTTTTTCTCTAACCGCCGCCCCAGCAGGGGCCACCACAACATCAACGAATTATGTCCCTGGCGGGACACAACAACGGACGAGCCTAGTTGCGCCACCTCAGGAGAGGTTTGCGCCTGACGATGATGGACCACAGGATGACGCCGGAGGGCGCTATCCACGACGCGTTCGACAGGGTGTCGACTACCGAGATGCCCGGCCCTACGCTCCACGTCGAAAGAAGACCTAGTTTTAATTAAGGATCACCCCGTGCAAACCACAAGGATCAATTCTTTAAAGGGGCCAATTGTTACAGTTCGCCTCTTTCCATGGTTTTCTGTTTTTCGAGTATTTCTTATAATACTCGAGAAACAAGAAAATCTAAGAAAAATCGGCCTTAAAGATTGCATTGTGACTTGCCCCGGGTTCCCTATACTTTTAATTATTAATTACTTTTATTTACTTTATTATTTTTATCTCTATTTTTAATTGATCTTATTTTTATTATTATTATTGTTCTTTTTAAACTTATTTAGCTGCGCCACAAACAACGCGCGCGAGTATTCGGCAGCGCCCGGTCACCACTACAGGAACACGCCAATGCACATATTACCGTGTACACACGTATCAACCACTATGTGTAAGACGGAGAGAGAAAATAAGTCCCGGCGTCGACCAATCCGCTGCCTTCGTTTTCGCTCTCTCTCTCTCTTACGCTCCGTGGCCCGGCCCACTAACGCTCGCGCGCGCTTCCCGGATACTCGTAACCGTTGATTTTCGCCTTTTTATCAATATTTTCAGTTAGGATAGACCGATTTCAATATAAATTATATGTATAATCTCAGTTTTTAATGTACTTTGCGATTATTAAGTTTAAAATTTACTTTTTCACGTATTACTAAAATTAGCATAATGTAGTTTCTGGCTCGCCGCTAGGCTCGCAGGTTAGCCGCGCTTGGCCACGCCAGGCTGCGACTCACAGTCGAGTTAGCGCGTAGCGTAGATATAAGGTCGAGCGTGCGACGATTCTGTACCACTCACCGGTCTGTAACTGTTCATCGGTCTGCACTCCGCACAGGTGCAAGACTTGTTTCTTACGAATAAAGACTTTGTTCTGAATTCCACTGTGTAGTATCAAATCCTCACTCCTCCTTTCAGGTCGACGGGGTCTGACTTATAGATAATAAGTCAGGGTGTTTTTTCTCTCTCTGAAACCTGCTTTAGGTCCGGGAGAGAAATTACTAGGGTTGTCTTTCTCTCTCTGTAACCTGTTTAGGCCCGGGGGAGAAAGTTCAGCAGGGTTGTCTTTCTCGACAACGGTAGTGCTGGGGACTTCGTCTCTTATTTGACTACCGTCGGAGGATACTCGTGGCTACATTTCCGCCTCGTAACCGCCCCCCTATGCCCCGTGTCCGGAGTCAGCGGAATCGGGAGCAACGGCGCGCTCGCGGTCGGCAGTTCAGGGAGGCCCAGAAGCAGCAGCGACGTCAGCAACGCCAGTTAGCCGCCAGTGCCGGCCCAGCACCGGCGGAGGGTCGTCCGCACTTTGAGTCCGAGGATCAGTTGCAGCAGGCATTGGAAAGCCTCGAGTACGTTGCCCCGTCGCCAGCATTGGTTCTATCCCCCCCTCGACCGTCTTTGGTTCTACCTCCGCTTTTCGTGGGGGGGATCACCCCAGTGATCCCCCCTCCACGACGCCAGTACGCCAGAATAGCGTGGAGAACCCCGACAAAACTCGCGCTTTCCCCTCCTCGCCGGTATACGGGTCGAATTCCTTTTTTCGATCCCAGGCGAAAACCCCCTCTCGCTCTCACCGAGCCACCACAAGCGGCCCCAGCCCGCCGAGTCTCTGAGGACGACCCGGATGTTCTAAACATCTCATCCGGCTCGCTCGACGAGTAACCCACTCTCCCGAAATCACTCTCCCCCCCCCCCTCCGACAGGGGGGACATCAGAATTCAAAAATAAATCGCCCCCCCCCCATCTTTGAATCGATTTCTTCTTTGCTCACAGAGGAGATCGGTAACAAATTTTATAATTATTCATTAATTTTTTTTAATTATTTTGTTCTGTTGTCGATTATTCTCAACAGCTTTCGAATTTTTTTGGCAATTGTCAATTAATTTCCTCATTTCTCAATTATTCTCGTCAAGTTGTAATTTTTCTTTCAATTATCAATTATCTTTTTCACATTTCAATTTAATTCTTTTAATTTCAATTTATTTCCTCAATTTTCAATTATTTTCTTCAATTTTCAATTATTTTATTCAATATTCAATAATTCTCGCCTTTTTCCAATTATTAATAATTTTTTTTTTAATTTCAATACAATTCTTTAATTATCTTCTTCAATTTTCATTTATTATCTAACATTTTTTCTAAAATTTTATTCAGTTTTTAATTGACAACTTAATATTTTCCTTCAATTTTATAATTTTTCTTTAATTTTTCCAATCATTTTGTTCTATTGTCGATTAATCTCGCCATTTTTCGAACTTTCTTTACTTCTTTTTCAGTTGTCAAGAATTTTTTTAATATTCAATTATTTTAGTTATTTAGTAATTTTTCTTTATAATTATCAATTATTTTCTTACAATTTAAATTTAATTCTTTAATCTTCAATTTATTTCTTCAATTTTTAATATTTTCTCCAATTATTATTCTCATCATTTCTTAATTATTTCAATTATTAATTATTCTCTACAATTTATCATTACTTACTACAATTTTTTCAATTTTCTTGTTTTGTTGTCTATTAATCAAGTCTTTTTTTAGAATTTTGTTTTCAATAATTGTCTATTATTTTGAATTTGAATTTATTTGAATATACGGGACCAGCCCTTTCGTACAAAATATTTTCAAATATTTTCTTAAATTTTTGATTTATTCTGCTCGATTTTCAATTATATCTTTCGATTATTAATTTTTTTCCGCAATTTTCAATTATTTTCTACAAAGTTTTGAATCTACAATTATTTTTCTTAAAATTTATAATTATTTATTCATTTTGAAAATGATTTTTTCTGTTGTCGATCATTCTCGATAGTTTTCTAATTTTTTCTTATTTGTCAATTATTTTCTTAAAATTTCAATTCCATTCTTCTGTTTTTAATTATTTTCTTCTATATTCCATAGTAGCAACGTTGGCACGATAAACTATATGAAAATTACATTGGTAATCAAATAAGGTTTATTTTTCACATTTATTTTTATTTAATTAAGTTTTCATGTTGAAAAATTCCGGTCTTTTTAGATAATTATACTAACCAAAATTGTAAGAAAAACAATTTCGATTTTTTGAACAAAAATCACTGTAATCTCCCCTTAATTGAAATTTTTATAATTATTACCAGCTACAGAAGTTTCCTCTGATTAAGCAGCAAATAAATATAAACATTTAGGTAAGAAAAAAATAAGTCAACAAATATTGTTATAAACAATAACTTTATAAAAAAACAATAAACATATTTAGAATTGTTAGAAAAAAGTAGTCCAGATTAGAGAAAGAAACATCAAAATTGGTTCATTATTTCTTGACTTGTAGGGAATGGTAATAAACAATTGTTATAAACTATATTTTTTTCTAAAAAACAATAAATATATTCTAGAATCGCTAGAAAAAAGTAGCTGAGTTCAAGAAAAGAAAGATCAAAATCAGTTAATTATTTCTTGAGTTATAGGGAATTTTAATAATTAAAAAATCAAGTAAAATCCTGATATACTGCTCCTTGACGCAATTTTGAATATTTTTATTAATTTTTTTTTGTTATTATTTTTATAATTATAACCAATTAAGGAAGTTTGCTTTACACTGAGAAAATGAGACATGACTGAGTACTGTCCGGACAGGAGTGGTTCCTGTCCAAATAAAAAATTTTAATTAGACAGCACTCATTGCTTTCTGGACATGAACCATTCCTGTCTAGAAAGGACTCAGTAATGTCTTGGACATTAATGAAATAGACAGTAGTGAACCCTGTCTAGACAGGAATGGTTAATGTCCAGACCTGAATGATAACTCTCCGGTGGTGAATTTGAAAAAAGTTTATAAAATGTAATAGACGTCATTCAAAAAAATGTACATTTGGACAAGACTACACTGACAGACTGAAGATTTGAATATTTATAAAACTTGTTGAAATTTTATTATGTTAGGTTAAAGGTTAGGGAAAAACGAACTTTTTCTTAATATTTCAAATGGGTCAATCCACTGACTTTTGACTGTAAGCTGTTACGGCAATATTTTTAATAATTCTAATTTTAAAATATGTGAAACGCCAACATTTTCTGAATTCAGTAAGCATATTAAAATAATATAAATTTTCTTTCTTTTCGTGTTATTATTAATCAAAAAATGAAGGTTCACAAGCATATTTGTAACCTCAAATCTGGTTTTTTTTTAAAGATGTTATAATTCTTAGAGTAATTAATATAATATTTAACAGGCGAACGCTCCGTTTGTATACTAATTTAATTTAAATGGAACAATGTGAAATTGCTGTGTTTACTTAAAATATAAAAATTAACCTTTTTGAGTAAGAAATTTAAAATTTTTAATGTTTCCTAAACGAGGCAAAACACGTTCGTCAAACTTTATAGACAAGTAGATTATATTAATATTAAATTATATTCAGAACCTCAAATTTGTAGGAGGTTCCATAAAAAAGTAATAAGCTTCGAAAAATAGTGAAACTTTATACAAGTATAAATATTTTAAATCAGAGTATCACTTTAAAATAATAAAATTGTATAATAAACCCATCTTTTCTGTGTTCAGAATTAAATAATTTATATTTCTAATAAGTTCTGATAAATATTATATTAATTACTCTAAGAATTAGAACATTTTTAAAAAAAGCATTAGTTTTAAGGTTACAAATATGCTTGTGAACCTTCATTTTTTGATTAATAATAACACGAAAAGAAAGAAAAATTTATATTATTTTAATATGCTTACTGAATTCAGAAAATGTTGGCGTTTCACATATTTTAAAATTAGAATTATTAAAAATATTGCCGTAACAGCTTACAGTCAAAAGTCAGTGGATTGACCCATTTGAAATATTAAGAAAAAGTTCGTTTTTCCCTAACCTTTAACCTAACATAATAAAATTTCAACAAGTTTTATAAATATTCAAATCTTCAGTCTGTCAGTGTAGTCTTGTCCAAATGTACATTTTTTTGAATGACGTCTATTACATTTTATAAACTTTTTTCAAATTCACCACCGGAGAGTTATCATTCAGGTCTGGACATTAACCATTCCTGTCTAGACAGGGTTCACTACTGTCTATTTCATTAATGTCCAAGACATTACTGAGTCCTTTCCAGACAGGAATGGTTCATGTCCAGAAAGCAATGAGTGCTGTCTAATTAAAATTTTTTATTTGGACAGGAACCACTCCTGTCCGGACAGTAGTCAGTCATGTCTCATTTTCTCAGTGTAGATAAGGAAAAAATAAATATGAAAATTTAGTTAAGAAAAAAATAAGTTAACAAATATTGTTATAAACAATAATTTTTAAAAAAAACAATAAACATATTTAGAATCGCTAGAAAAAAGTAGCCTAGATCAAAAAAAGAAAGAACCAAATCGGTTAATTATTTGCGGAGTTATAGGGAATTTTAATAATTTGAAGATTCGAAGTCAAATCTGGCACGAGCGACAACACGATACCCCCCACTCCCAGGCTCCAAGCACCCTTGACTTGAACCCATCAATTCATCTCAATTTTATTGAAGAAAATCACAAGCTAGAATCTTGTTGATTTTTTATGAAAAAGATCAATAATTTTTCTTTGTGTCCTATAAATTTCATTTAAAAATATTAAAAAATGAGCTGTCAGGATTTTTTTGAAAAAAAATTTTTTTTTCTTCCCTAATTATCGTAGATTAACTTTTTTTTTTAAATACGCGTAATGAAAATATCTTTACGGTTCATTAATTGTTAATTTGCTGGAATAAATATTAGCGGAAATAATGAATTTGTTTATAACAAAAAAACGTACCCTCTTTTCGGGTGCCATTTTTTGCAATTTATTATTATAAATCCCTTATAAAATAAAGTGTAAATGATAGTGTGACTCTTCCTGAGTGAAATGAGCACAATATCATTGCAATTTATTTATTGGGCCTTGGAGTCGGAAATTTTTTTCGCGAAAATCGGTTTTTTAAATAACAAATAGCTTTTTACAGTAACTATTTATTGGACAGGGCTCAAATTTTGCACACTTATTAAGGGTAATGGAGATCATGTTTTCATGATCCCCATGATCCCCATGATTGAAAGTTTAAAAGCTGTAGCTCTATTATTATAATATTTATTAATTAATTAAAAAAGTGCGATTTTAGGTGGTTTTTATTATTTTGCAAGTAAAAAAATTATCGCACTCGAACTTATGACCCGCCATTTTGTAGGTATTTTTAAGGGCTATAAGTTTAAAAGGACTCATTTTTCAGTCAAATGATTAGGTGAGCAAGGAGCACTCAAAAACCACATTTCGTCACCTTTAACGATTGTTTAAAAATAGTCGCTATGGAAACAGCTAGTCTAATTTATATATGTCTTTATCTAGGCCCCCCCTACTATATGAAACTGTTGAACTTTTAGTGTCCCTAATTTTGGATGAAATCGACGTTTTTCGTGACAGATTTACTGGACTAGTAACAGTATTCATTTTTCTTATTTTTACAACCATAAGATTAAATAAATAAATAGATTTATATATATATTTGTTAACAAAAATATGCCACTATTTTGCCACCTTTTTGAACAGTTTATGCCACTTTTGACACTATTTTTTGTTGCAAAACTGAGTATGAGGCCTGGATTCGGATTGATCAGAGAAAAATACGTAAGAATACACTAGTGTAGAGTCTCGGCCAAAGAAGTTTTTATTTTTTGAATGCTTGTGTTATTGTCAGAAGTATATTATTTCTTTACACAAGTTTAAATTTATTAATATTATTTTTCAATTATTTTCATCATTTCCGATATTTTTTCACAGAATTTCTTAGTTTATTTAACTCCTTTTGTCATTATTCAAGTATTTTTGTCATTTTCCAATTATTTTCTTCCTATTTCTATTATTTTTGCAATTTTAGAATTATTTTCTACAAATTTCAATTATTTTTTACAACTTTATTGTTTATTGTTATGAATTTTTAAATTTTTTACACCAGTTTTCAATTATTTTCTACAAATTTCAATTACTTTATGCATATTCAAATGTTACGCCATTTTTGAATTATTCTCTTCCAATTTCAATTATTTTCTTCAACATTCAATTATTTCCCTCAAAATTCTAATATTTTTTTCAAATTTTTTTTCAATCATTGTCTATAAATTTTTAATTTTTACACAAGCTTTCAATTATTCATGTCATTAAGTTTCTTAAGATTTCAATTGTTTCACCAATTTTTCAAGTATTGTCTTCAAATTTTTAATTTTTTTCACCACCATTATTTTTGTCATCATTCAAATATTTTGATATTTCGAATTATTCTCTTTAAGTGTCATTTTCTTCAACCTTTTTATTATTGTCATGAATTTATTAACTTGTACACCAATTGTCAATTATTTATGTCATTATTCAATTAGTTTCTTACATTTCAATTATATCGTTAATTTTTCAATTATTTTATCCAATTTTTCAATTAATGAATTAAATTTGTTATTTTTTACACTATTTTTGTATTATATTTCTCATTTTTCATTAATTTTTTTTTTTGCAAATTTCTGTTATTTTTGACATTTTTTAATTATTTTCTTCAAGTTTCAATTATTTTCTTAAAACTTCTATTATTTTTTTCAATTTTCCAATAATTGTCTATAAATATCCAATTTTTACACCAGTTTTATTTATTTATGTCATTATTCAATTAGTTTTTTAACATTTCAATTATTTTATCAATGTTTCAAGTACTGTCTTCAAATTTTGTTTTTTTTTTACACCAGTTATCAATTACTTTTGCCATTTCTCAATTATTTTTGTCATTATTCAAATATTTTTGACATTTTAGAATTATTTTCTTCAATCTTTTTATTATTGTCATGAATTTATTAACTTGTACACCAATTTTCAATTATTTATGTTATTATTCAATTAGTTTCTTCACACTTCAATCATATCGTTAATTTTTCCATTATTTTATACAAATTTTCAATTAATGTATTAACTTTTTTATTTTTTACTCAATTTTTTAAGTAGGTATATTTCTTATTTTTCATTTAATTTTGACCCAAATTCCTGTTATTTACTTATTTTTGACATTTTTAATTATTTTCTTCAAGTTTCAATTATTGTCTTGAAACTTTTATTATTTTTTTCAATTTTTCAAATATTGTTTATAAATTCTTAGTTTTTAAAACAGTTTTCAATTATTTATATTATTATTCAATTAATTTCTTCACACTTCAATCATATCGTTAATTTTTCCATTATTTTATACAAATTTTCGTTTAATGTATTAATTTTTTTATTTTTTACTCAATTTTTTAAGTAGGTATATTTCTTATTTTTCATTAATTTTGACCCAAATTCCTGTTATTTACTTATTTTTGACATTTTTAAATTATTTTCTTCAAGTTTCGATTATTGTCTTGAAACTTTTATTATTTTTTAATTCAATTTTTCAAATATTGTTTATAAATTCTTAATATTTCAATTGTTTCGTCTATTTTTCAACTATTGACTTCAAATTTTTAATTTTTTACAGCAGTTATCTGTTATTTTTATCATCATTCAAATATTTTGAGATTTTAGAATTATTTTCTTATTTTGTCAATTAAATTTCTCATTCTTCATTAGTTTTTTCTACAAATTTCTGTTATTTTTTACATTTTTTAATTATTTACTTCAAGTTTCAATTATTTTCTTGAAACTTCTATTATTTTTTTCAAATTTTCAACTAATGTCTAAAAAATTTAATTTTTACATCAGCTTTTAATTATTTATACCATTAATCAATTAGTTTCTTTACATCTTAATTATTTCGTCAATACCTCAATTATTGTACTCAAAATTTGAATTTTTTACACCAGTTTCAATTTATTTTTTCAAATTTTAATTATTTTTGTCATTCTTTAATTAGTTTCTTGTAACTTCAATTATTTTTGAAACTTTTTAATTATTATCATCAAATTTCAATTATATCGTTTCAATTTTTCAATCTTTGTCTTCATTTTTTCATTTTTAATAAATTTTGCTTTCTCAAAGAGGAAGCTTTGTGATCGTTATTTCAATTATAGTTTTGTCATTTTACAATTTTTTTTTTCAAATCTAAATTATTTTTGTCATTTTTCAATTATTTTTGCCATTTTCGAATTATTTTCTTCAAATTTGAATGGCTTTCCCTGATGGCGACCCCCAAACTATTATCAATAATATCAAATACATTATTGCTTACTCATTTTTTTCATTTAAAAACTCACTATTTAAGGTAACTGTACCTATACTCGATCAGTACCTATAGTCGATCAGTGATAATTTAATTGGATAAAACTAACTAATAATTTAATAATGTTGATGCCAAACACTACTTCGAATATTACAAGATTTATTTTTACCAATGTAATAAAACTATTAATTAATTTTGTCTAATTAAATCATCACTGATCGATTATAGGTACTGATCGAGTATAGGTACCGTTACCTTACTCACTTTTTAAATTAAAAAGTCACTTTCTTCACTATTTTGAATTTGCAAGTCCTCTGCAGCCCTGATTGTTTTTTTTCTACTTCGAATATCTTCTTTGTAGAAGAACGGAAACTTGAAAAACCTTTTGGGTTTAGTTTCTATTAAAATTACAAAGTTAATCCAAGTAAAATTTTTCTAGCACCTCATCTCGTTAGTATTTTATAAAAAATACATATTGTATACTTCTTTAATTCTACGATGATGTTTATTACATAATTGTAAAATAGCCATTTATACCCTCCAATTTATACTCTTTGAATAAATGTTAAAAAAAAAAAAAAAAAAAACTAAAACATTTGGTGATATCAAATTGTGATATATAATAGATATATATAATAGAATATTATATATATTTATTTAAGGTGTTTTGAAAATCATCGAGGAACCAGCTCTGGACGATTTTCGCTAGACTGTCCCTAAAGCTAATTTTTTCTAAAGCTTAAAATAAATTCATTACAAAAGTTGAAATGTAACAAAATTAATTTTCTAGGTGGAATTACACTTCATCAGTTTGCTGGTATAGGAATTGGTTCGGCGACTATTGAAAATTGTTGTAGTATGGCCGCAAGATCAGCAGCAGCTTCCCTGTGGAGAAAAACGAAACATTTAATCATAGACGAAATTTCCATGATTGAAGCAGACTATTTTGAGAAAATTGAAGCTGTTGCGCGCTTTATACGACGGAACGAAAGGCCTTTTGGTGGGATTCAAATTATTCTATGTGGAGATTTTTTCCAGTTACCTCCAGTTTCCAAAAGAGATAGTACAGTGAAATTCTGCTTCCAAAGCAAGGCGTGGGAAACATGTGTGCAAGCCAACTTTGAACTTCAAAAGGTTCATCGTCAGAAGGATCCTGCGTTCATCAGTATTCTCAACAGTATTCGAATAGGAAGAGTCACCGAAGAAATAGCAAATAAATTAAAAGCCACCTCGACGCAAAAAATCGAAAGTAATGGAATTTTAGCAACCAGACTGTGCTCTCATATAAATGAAGCCAATGAAATAAATCAATCGCAGCTGGATAGACTTACAGGAGTAGAAAAAGTTTTTATAGCCGAAGATTCTGACAGGAATATGACCAAACAGTTGGACCAGCAACTGCCAGTTCCAAGCAAGCTCGTTTTGAAAATCGGAGCTCAAGTGATGCTTCTGAAGAATATTAACGTGAGCACTGGACTCGTAAATGGAGCAAGAGGAGTTGTAGTGGACTTTGTTGAAAATAATCCCTTAATTCAGTTTCGAACTGGAGGACAGTATGAAGCAAAAATGGAAACTTGGGGTATAAAAACTGCAGGCGGTGGAAGTGTTCAAAGAAAGCAGATCCCTTGTAAACTTGCCTGGGCCTTTTCAATTCACAAAAGTCAGGGTCTAACGTTGGACTGTGTTGAAATGAGTCTTTCGAGAGTTTTCGATGCTGGGCAAGCTTACGTCGCACTTTCAAGAGCCCAAAATATGAAAACTTTACGTGTATTGGACTTTAATCCGAAACAAGTTTGGGCGAATCCAGTGGTACTTGAGTTTTATAAGAATTTCCGTCGACAAATCCATGATATGAAGATAATTCCTTTGGGGAGAAAGGCCAAGTCTATTTGTTGATGCTTATGTGTAGGTAATGCATTAATTTTATAAAAAATGGGAAAGTCTTTAGCAAATGTGGTTATACGGGTAGTAAAAACCTCTTTAAAAACGGTCTTTACAGTTAGTGACAATTTCTTTATAAACATCGTTTTTATAGTTAGTAAAAACCTTTTTAAAAAAGCGGTTTTTACTGTTAAAAAACCTATTTAAAAGGGTTGAATCTTAATTAGGTTTTAAACCTATTTAAAACTTCTATAAAAATGTAGTCTTTATGGTTAGTAAAATAATATTTTCGGGAAGGGAACTAATCTTTTAGAATTTAGTTTCGTAAACACTCGATAAAAATTGATACAAGACTGATAATAGAGAGAAAAAAAATATGATCCAGTGGTAATGTAATTTTTATAATTAACAATAAATGTCAGGACCTTTTGTAGAATTAAGTTAGGTTTCTCTTTCTTTTCCTTCGAATTTTGTATTTTCAAAGAAACAAGATATAAAAAGATGATGAGTGAAAGTCAAATATATTACAATGTAATCAATTTTACATTTTAAAAATGTATTCTAAAGTTTACAGATGTAAATACACTGAATGTACAAAAAGGAAATATTAACAATCGGCAACAGTAATTTCTACAGGTGGTATATAACGCCAGGTATGACTTTCATTAGTCATTTCTGTACAATGTGAAGGCGCATTTGGAATTTGCTCTCGACTACTGCATTGAATATCTAGTTTGTATTGACCAGAAGTTAAAAATACAACTCGACACTCGTGGAATGCTTGTCCAGACTTTTTTAGCTGCAAAAAATAAAATATTATTTCTATCAAATATTATTTATTGATTTTTAATCGATTTCTTTGTATATTTTATCACTTTGAGTATTTTTAAAAATTCCTTTCTTTTCTTTGGTGAGATGATGAGTCAGTAGCTAATTTTTATTTTAAAATTCCTGGATCGTAAATTATAATTTGCCCGGATTATAAAAATATAATTGAATTTAAAAGAAATATTAAAAATAGAGGTCTTTCAAAAAGTCAAAAAAATAATAATCAGGTCAACAATTCGTTTTAATAACAAACTTTAATTATTAGTAAAGAATTTTTATTACGGGAATTTATAATTATGATTCTAAATTTAATTTAATTGATTAAAATTCCACCTATTATAATCTTTAGTCAAAACAATTCATGTCAAAAATTGAAGCCAAACTGAAATTTCTTTCATCCAACTTTTACACGATCTAAATTTACGTTCGTTCTAATTTAACTCACATGAAATTCAAACCATACAAATTTTGAAATTTAATTATTAAAATGAATATTTATTCAAAATTTAATCAATTTAAACTGTTATTAATTCCTATGAATTAAAAATTTGGTTAATGTAACTTTCAATTTATTCAAAACTTCAGTTTTTTTAATTTTTCCAAGCTTTATCAATCGCAACTTTAACATTTTATTATAGTGATGAAAATTTTATTTCATTCTATATTGAAGGCATTCAATTTTTTTTTTTTTTTTTTGTCTAAAAATAAAATCTGCGATCACGGAAATAACAAAAAAATTTATAATAATGTTCAAAAGAATAATTACCACAGGAAGTAAAACTTTATTTGAACCAGCAATAGATAATCTTGTATCTAGTCGATAATTATTTACTCCATTGTGGTGATCTTGATAAAAATTTATGGACAATGTGAGATCTCGTAAAGGATTTTCCAGCGCATTACAAACGCCTACACCAATACTGACACATTCTCCCAAAGAGCAGGTCAATTCGTCCTGTGCGCGGACGATATTGTCATTTATTTTCACTTCTGCAAGAATTAAAGTAAAAGAAAAAATTAATTTAACAACATATTGAATATATTAAAATATGTCTTAATAAAATTATAAAAAATAATAAACTTTTACCCCATTGGAGTGGACTCATTCTGACTAAATCTAACATATCTTGTGTTAGAGTGATTCCTGATAAGTTTGCTTTTCCAGTTAAATCAGTGCCTAACAAATGCCACCGCAAATCAACAAGGGAGGCTATATGTTCAGCACAAATTCTTTTCAATCCTCCACTATCTACGTCATCTTTTAGCTGAAAAAACAAATAATTTAGATATAAGTGTAGTTATAATATAGAATATAGTTGACTTTAAATTTATGAAAAAAGATCAGTTTTATTACATTAAAATTGATTAAATTCAGGGTTGATAAAAATCATGAATTCTTTTGAAAAAATCCGATTTTTTTGATTTTAATAAAAAATGGCTTTTTTTAAATCAGTATACAAAATTTTCAAATGTTTCTTTGTAAGAAATGTATTTTTTAAACTGAGAACATTTAATAAGAAATAATAAATTAATGAAGAATAAAACATTTAATCAAAATCAAACAAATTATGACGAATAAATGAGCAAATTTAAAAAAAAATATCTTTAAATTCATATTATACATATGATCACAAAATTAACAAAATTAGGTAAAAGCAATGAAAAAATAATAAATTATAAAAAAAACATAGAAACGTAAAAAGATAAGAAAGCAGTCTACTAAAAACATGAGAAAATTCTTTTAAATAAAAAAAGTCATGGACATTATTAAATTAATTAATAAAACAGTAGCGTAAAAAACTTTCTTTTCAAAAAAATAAACTATTTACGGACATTTTTTTTTAAATTAAAAAAATAAATAAGAAGATAATTAAAAAAACGTTAAAATATATTACTAAAAAAATAACATTTTTTAAATTAGCAAAATTAGATAATTATTTTATACAAATTGAAGAAAAAAAAAATATAAAATTTTGTAAAATTATAAAAAAAATTTAAAAGAAAAAAAAATTCTATGAAATGGAAGAACGATGTTAAAATGAGAATATTTAGTACAAGATTAAATTTACATAATGTAAAATAAAAGAATAAAAGTCTTCTAAAAAGTAGAAAATTGAGAAATTTAAAAAATGTAGATAAAAGCATCGAATAAATCTTTTCAAAAATACGTAATTACAAGATAATAACTAAGAAGTTTAAATGAAGGAAAAATGTTTCTAAGAAATAGGAAAATGATGACAAAAATTAAAGAAATAATTAAAATGCAAGGAATAAGAACTAATAAAATTTTGAAACAACAAGAAAATTAAATAAATAGGAAGAAAATGGAGAAATGTTTTTTTTTTCTTAGTCTAACAAACTGTATTAAAAAAAAAAAAAAACAGTAAGAATCTGCTAAAAAATTTAAATTAATGGAAATAAAATAAAAAAATGTATATATAAAAAGTCCACAAAAGAAATTTAAAAATCCTTCAAAAATATTAAAGTTCAGAAAAATTACACAAAAATATTTTTATAATATTGCACTTAAGACAAGTTTAACAATAAATTTAGAAAAATAAAGAAAATCTAAAACTTTTATGAAAGAATAAGTAAGTTTGCAAAAAATAGACAAAATGTGAAAACATATTGAATAAATTTACAAAAAAATGAACGTATTTATTTTTAAAAATATGGCAATAATTAAGAAAATCGATGAAATAAAAAGTTTAGTGAATGTTATAATAACAAAATTGAGTAAAATAATATTAAATGATTTGCATAAAAAGAAGAAAATTAAAGAAAAATCCTAAAATAAAAAGACAAATACAAAAAAATATCAGAAATAAAGGAAGTAAAGAAGAAAAAATCTTAAAATTTTGTAAAAATAAGAAATTATTATAAGATAAACTAGGTGTGAATTCTGTCCATTTCATGGACACTTCGCTTCCAAGGAAGCAAGATAATTTGCTTCCTCATAGAGGAAGCAATAAGTAATAAATTTATTTATAATATAAAAAATAATAATTTTTTAAAAAAATTTCCAAAAACGAGATTTTTTGATGAAAAAAACTGAAAAATCATTAAGTATTACGTGAGTTTTTGGTCAATTATATACATTATATAGGTCAATCGATTCGTTTTGAAACAAGGAATATGATTTTTTCATTCATTTGTCCGAATTTTTAGAATGAAAAATTTTTTTGCCAAAAAACGATATTTTTCGATGAAAAAAGGTGCTCAAAAAAAGTTGATTGGGTATTTTCAAAAATCCCTGTGTCCAAATTTAGATAATTGTGAGCTTCATATGTCATCCAAATTTTATTAAAATCCGTTGAAGCGTTCTCGAGATATCCTGGCGACAAAAAATTTACCACATACACACACACATACATACACACACACACACCCACACATACTCATCCGGACATTTTCTCAGGAATGAAAATTTGAACTTTTCAGATGAAACTGAGTCGATTTACACTATTTTTGGAAAATCGAAAATCTTAACGATCACAACGCTTCCTCTATGAGGAAGCAAAATTAAACAGTTTTGTAAAAGTGAAATCACTGTGAAATCTTGTGTAAGAATTAAAAAAAAATTATTGCGAATATGGAAAATATTCATACCAAAAATTTGTAGATCGTAGGTATTTTGATCTTCTATATTAACACTATTTTTTTAATTTTATAAAGAATACAATATTAAAATTGAAATTTTCAAGACTTCACAAATTTCTAGTTTTTTTATGGTTTCCGATTTTTTACATGCAATATTTGACATCCGGAGAATTCTGATTTTTTTTATTTAAATCATGATTTTAATGCAAGTTTACCAATGATTTAAATTATGATTAAAATCAAAGTGATTTAAACCAATTGCAGCCCTGATTGAATCATTTGATTAAGTTTTTATTAATTCCCTTATTTTTAATTTTTGTTTTAATTGTAATCTGAATTTTTATTTATTTATTCATTCATAAACGGGCGAAATACAAAACATGAAAAAGAGCCCTTTCGTACAATAAGTACTAATTATAATAAAAAAAAAAAAAGAAACGATTACAGATAAATATAAATAAAATGACCAAATAAAGGCCAAGATTAACAAATCAATGTTGATAACAGAGCAAACATAATAACATTCTAGAGACCATTGACGTAGTCACGCAGAGTTTTGATAAAAATGCTTAATGAGTCTCCGAAAAAGTTGATTCTAGTGTTCATGTGGACGGAGTTAGCCTCCCTACACAATCTATTAAGTATGGAATCTTCTTCAAAATCTGTTTTAAATGACGATAATCTAAATAAAGACGGATTACGTAGGTTTGAAGTATTTGAGTTAAAATTAAGTTTATCATATAAAGCCGGACAATTAATCAAACCATTAATTAATTTAAAGACAAATAAAATGTCAGCGAAAAGAAATCTTGATGAAATTTTCTGAATATTAAAACGGATTCTAAGATCCGTATAGTCGTGACTGAATCTGTCGTGATACACGCCCAACTGACCCGCAGCAAAGCGGAGAAATTTGTTTTGAACTCGCTCAAGCTTCTTTTAAAATCTTCTTTTCAATTTTAAAATCTTTTACTTACTGAAGATAATTTATTAAGAGGACATCGATTAACTGGGACGGGAATTCTGCAAGATTCCTTCCCTTCCATATAGATGCATTTGCTCTCAGTATAATGAAGTTCCATTTCATGATTTGTGTTATTTACAACATCCAACACGAGATAAAATTGAGAAGGCCTGAAATTTTTCGAATCATCATTAAAATTCCATTTGCCAACATTCTTAAATTAATACTTCCGAAATTTATGCAAATTAAACTTACGTTTCTGCTGGAAGAACGTCCCAATTTGTAATTTGAATACTAGGCAAAATTTCAATAGTAATAAATACAGAAGATATTCTGCAGTAACCGGAAGTTAAACCGTCTGCTCCTGAATACTTTATCCTAAGTTGTCCTTCTATTGCATTTGAAGAATGCAGAGGAACTGCAAGTTTCGATAATCGCGCACTAGCTATTGAGGAACCTCCAGAATTGGAACTCAATCCTGAACGGAAGGAAGAGGTCAATTCTGATTGTCTTTTCGTGTGTAGAGACAGAGAACTTAATCTAGAAGGCAACGAACTAGAGCCAGACTGAGTTATTAAACTGTTGGGTTGACTCGTGTAGGCATTACTATTAATATCTAGAAACAAAAAATTTATTAAATTGTAAAATGTAAATTATTATAAAATACTGAAAATATTATATTATAAAATGCTTCAAGTACTTTTCATTTTTAAAAATTAATTTCTAAAGAAAACATACCATGAGGTGCAGAAGACACGACGAAATCCATAACAGCGTATAAATTCAGAGTTAAACTGATACTTGCTCCTGGCTCCAAGGGCAATTGACTTTTCAGATTTTCGTCATTCCAGTTGAAAACTTTCGATTCCGTTAATGCGTCTAATGAGGATTGAACCGAAATTTCAAACATCTCGATCGGAACATGTCCCACATTTTTTATTGTTATTGTACACTCAGAACTGAAAATAAAATTTTCTTTTTCGTGTAAAGAAAATTATTTTGCAACTAGCTATCAAACGTTTGAAAATAATACATTTTTTATTACCATTTGAACAAGAATTCCTAAAATGTACGGAATTCAAATGATTTTTCAAAAACTGGGTGTCTAGTGATCAGGGAAATAGCCGGGAATTTAGTTTAATATGAAAAATCGGGAATTCGACAAAATATCCGGGAATTCGAAAGGAAAATCTTGAAAATTTCAATTCTTGCATTCTTTAAAATTTTAAAAATTGAACTAGAAATAATTATAATACGATTTAAAAATCTCCAAGTGATTTTAATTTAAATAAATCCCAAATATTAATTAAATAATATTTTAATTTTGTATTCAATCTTTTAAATTTCAATGTTCAATAATTCTTTTTCTATTTCATACACTGAGAAAAATCTGTTGCGATTATCGCATGAGCAAATGATATGAATATAGCATAGACACTAACTATACAAAAATTGCAAGAATCCACCTAATTATTAGGCCGCTCCGCCTAGTTTTCAGGCCGAGTCCGAGCAATAACTATACGTTCTGTTAGAAATATAGCATCAATAGAATGATGGAAAAAATGCAAAAATGATTTCAAGCAATAATTGCAACAGATTTTTCTCAGTGTAAAGATTTCTAAGAAATTTCAATTTTTTGAAACTGTTAAATTGTTTTCATGATTTATTATTTTTTCAAAAGATTTATTCAGTATTTTGTATTTTTTCACAATTACTTCATTCTGCTCAGTAAAAAAAAATTGGTTTTATTTTTTTATTTTTAAAATTTTCTATGTCCTCTTTTTTTTCTTTTTTTTTAAGATTTTCCCTATTTTGTTTCTTTTTACGCAAATTATTTATTATTATTTCATACACATTTATTTTCATAAAACATTCAATAAACTGTTTTTTCGTTGATTTATTTACCTATTTATTTTCATATTTTAGAAAAAAGTTACGGTAAATCTTTTTATTTCTTTATAGATTCTCTTCCTTTCATTCTTCTTTTTTTAATCGTTTTTTAAATTCTACGTAATGTTAATTCTTTGCTTTTTCTTTAATTAATTTTCGCAGATTAAAACTTGATTTCCTTTTACCAAAATTAAATTTAGTATTTTAAATAATTTTGATTATTTGATTTTAATTTAATTCTAATTTTTGAATTAGAAACTTTGTGTAATTTTTTCATTTTTCATAATTAGATTTTTCAAAACAATTTCCTCCATTTCTCAAATATTTTGTTCTTAGTTTTTCTTATTCTCTTAACTTTTTGACTTGTCATTAAACTTTCTTCCTTTTCTTTCATATTTTTTTTCTTTTATAATTTTTTTCATCATTCTTTGAACTTTTAATTAATTGTTAAATTTTATCAGTTTTTTAATTCTTAGAACTGTTTTGTCCCCTTTAAATTTGTTTATTTTTTATCTTATTAATTAAAATTATTATTTTTATTTCTACAAACATTTATTCGGTATTCTTTTCCACACTTTTCCATAAATTCTTTATTACCCTAAGTTTCTCAGGACTTTTCTAATTTTATTTTATTTTAAGCTAATTTAATCTTGTACTGAATTTTCCAATTTTAACATAATTTTTCTCTTTCTTAGTAACTTTATTTCTTTGTTTAAAACGGTTTAATTTTTCCCCCTTTAAATTCTCATTATTTCAAGTTTTTAAAAAAATAATTTGTTTCTTCCTTAATCAACAAATTTTTTTGATTATTTTGCTGTGATTGTTTTATTTATTTTCTAAATCAAAATAAGTCTGCAAATATTTTAGTTTTCTAAAAAGATTTTCTAATATTTTAATTACAAAGAATTTTCTTCTTTCTTTTGTAGACTATTCTTGTATCTTTTTATACATTTTTATTTATATATTGTTTTCTTATTATTATTTCTTTCTTTCTTTTTTATTATTCTTTCTCTTTTTATTTCTTAGTACTTTTTCTCGAAATTTTTTAGCCTTCTTTCACAGGGTATTAAAAATATTTTGTTGCAATTTCCTCATTTATTCATAATTTGTTTGGTTTTGATCTGGTTTTGATCAAAGGTTTTCTTCATATTTCATTATTTCTTATACAATATTCTTATTTTTCTTATTCCTTAAGGCATTTTGACTTATTTTTAAACATTACTTTTTGTTGTGATATTTTTACTCTTTCATAACCTTTCTGATGTTTTTAAATCTTAATTTTTCTTGCAGTACTTTTTCAAAGTGAGTTTTTAGTTTTTCTGCTAAATTAGAATGACGTAGATATACTGAATGTTTTAAACTGCTTTTCTTAATATTTCTTTTAAATCTTTTTTTCTTCTTTAAATCTTTCTTTTAAATAATCAATAATTCATTTTGGAACAAATCAGGGAAAATAGCAATTTACGATCTAGAAAATCCGGGAATTTGAAAATGATAATTTGCAAGACACCTTGAAAAAACACTTCAGGATTTTTAACTCTTAAAAGCTACAATATTAATAAATTTGGATTAAATCTAAGATTAATACCTTTCTCCGCCATAAAGAGAAATACTAGCACTAGTAACAATATTTTCTCCAGAGCTAAAGCTTGCAGTTTGAGGTAAACTGGTTGAAAGGTCAATTCTTGGTAGTGCAGGGACAACTTCAATTGAAAAATGTGGATGTGGCATTCCTTCCATATACCTCAGTTTGCAATTCGACTTAACACCGAGAGTGTGTGTACTAAATCCTAAAATTTCAAGATCTCCCACTTCTTTTGGTTTCCCAGCTAAAGTTACCGCGATAGGTCCCGATTCTGCTGGCAAAGTTATACTTTCTGGAATTGATTCAAAAACAACTCCACTCGTCAGAAGCCTCATATTAGAAACGTGAAGTTCGAACGGCAGGGGATTGATTAGTTGCATTGTTGCTTCGCAAAAATCACCTTCCACCCACAAATAATCTTGAAAAGAAATGAACAAATAAATATTCTCGATTGCTCGTATTAGACACGTATTTCATAATATTATATCGTCGCCTCCCTTTGATAAAATGCTTTTTCGAACGTCAATTCAATATAATTCTATCTCAAAAACAAATGCAATATTTTAGTAGAATTTCTCAAGATAATTTTAAGTGAGTCGAATTTTTAAATGCCAAAATATCTATTTCACTAAATCTTCATTTTTCCGGATTTGTATTTGTACGAATTGATAATATATTTAATAGAATTCATAAAACACCTAAATGAAAAAATCCCATTTAAATTCTGTTAAATATGAATTCAGTGACCCAAAGAATTCTGTTAAATAAAAATTAAATTGAAAATAAACTCGGAAAATGAAAATTTGGCTTAAAAAATTTCTATCTAAAATTCTGTAAAATGAATTTTTAATATATTCCTGTGACTTGAGTACGTAGAGCATTCTAAAAAATTTAAGAGAAAACTCTTTTAAAAATCTTGATAACACATCCAAAAATAATACTTTAGAACGAATAGCATTATTGGTGATCGAAAGAAATAAATTATTATTTTTTGTGGAACAATTTTAATAAACACTTTAAGTATATGAGTGTCTATACAAATAATATTAAAAAAAAGTGCTCCAAGAAGACGGAAATAAAGCTCCAGAGCTCATAGATAAAAAAATATTAATTAAGATTATAAATTTGTATTGAAAATAGATCGTGAAGGAATCATATTGAACGCTATTTTCACTTGTCATTTTATTACACTGAAATTGACATAGCATTATCTTGAACTAGCGATTGATTAAGGATTATTTTGAAAAAATTTCCAAGTTCACTTAATATTTGCATTTGTTTTTAAGATAGAATTATATTGAATTGACGTTTGAAAAAGCATTTTATCGAAGGGAGGGTCAATTCTTATTAAAATAAGACTCACCAACTTTGCTTTTGGAAGTGGTTTTTCTCTCCAGAGAACCAAAATTAATGGGTGTAAATAAAAAGGGACCATGATCTTCTTTCACTCTTTCAATTTTTTGGGGCTGAAGGTGAGGTTGTAAATTTCTCAGAGTGAAAGATTTTGTTTTTGGAATATTCGTTAAATTGGCGGGAGGAATAACTGTTCCAGAATCGAGAACAAGAAGAACTGGAGCACCTTCGCATTGTTGAGAAACCCCCTGAAGTTGGAGAGCCGCTTCTTTTCGCTCCATAGGACTTAAGTGATTGTACATGGTTTGTAATAAAAAGGTCAGATGTCGAGTAGACAAGGCAGGATTTCCCATTCGATTCGCTGCAGCTACTAACTCATTTATCACCTGAATTTGTATCGCGGGCCATCCTCTTTGGGTATCTGTAAAGACGACACTTATTAGACTATATATATATATATATTTTTTTTTTCTTTTAGAAGGAAAAACGTGCTTTTTTTAGGGGAAAAAATTTGTAATGTTAAAAATTGTTTATTTACACA
Source organism: Ganaspis brasiliensis (assembly GCA_037103525.1). Lineage (NCBI taxonomy): Eukaryota > Metazoa > Arthropoda > Insecta > Hymenoptera > Figitidae > Ganaspis > Ganaspis brasiliensis. The sequence continues at coordinate 3,338,657 of JAZKLR010000009.1, read as the reverse complement.
CATTTTTAGGCAGTAACAAATAAAGTGCAACTTTTTTTAAACAAATAATCATATTTCAAAAATAGTGCAGTTTTTTGAAAATTTGTTTCCGTGAATTTTTAGATAATCTATTTCTGAAGAAAAATGAGCTATTATATATCAAAATCGCATCAATTTGAAAAATTTACAAAGAAGCGATGTGAGAGAAAAGTTTTACTGACTAAAAATGTGTGTGAATAAACAATTTTTAACATTACAATTTTTTTTCCTAAACAAGGACGTTTTTCCTTCACAAAAATGTAGTTTCCAAAAAGTTTTGAATCCTTTATAGGACACTGGAATTTTTTTCTGATAGCCTGTATTTAACCGAGAGATAAACTTTAAATTGACGTTTCTTTATATCTAAAAAATAACAGTTTATTATTCACCACAAGGCATATCCAAAGGATCGAGAGATAATTTAAAACCACCGGTAGCCTGAAGAATGAGTTTGTAGCATTGTTGCCAATCTGGATTTGGATTATTTTGGGAAACATATCTGGTTGCTGCAAACCTCGTACAAAAGGAAGCTTTCCTGGTGAATCCAAAAGAAGTGTAAAGATCGGATAACGTCGTAAATCGATCAATCTAGAATATAATAATATTAATTTAAAATCAAATATTAACACAGGATCCTCAAGAGAGATTTGCTCGCGTTCTCAAAATAATCCAAAAAACAATAATTGTTTAAAGAAATTAATAAAAAACTTAATTTGTTTAAAACAATTTACTCCAATCGATTCTATGAGAGAAACTGTGAAGTTTTTGTATGAATCAGTTTTTTCAACCAGTTTTAATTTGTTCCAAACATTTCAATTATTTATCTGAATTTTTAATTATTTTCATCATATTTCAATTTTTCTTCAATTTTAAATTATTTTTATCATTTTTCAATGATATTTTTTTTTATTTCCTTCAATTTTTACTTATTATTCTCATTTTGTTAATTTTTTTTCAGATTTTGAAGTATTTTTCTCAAAATAAATTTATTTTTTTCAATTTTTGATTATTTTCATTTGTTTCCATAATTTCCAAAAAATTGAATTAATTATATTAAATTTCAATAACTTTTAGCTTTCTTCAATTATTTTCTTCAATTTTTAATTATTCAGTTTTTCAATTAATTTCTCAGATTTGCCAGTATTTTTCTCAAATTTCAATTATTTATTTTTTTTATTTAGAAAAAATTCTTCAATTTTTTCAATTATTTATTTCAAATTTCATTTATTTTTAACTTATCTTTAATTTTGTCACATTTCAATTATTTTCTTCAATTTTCAATGACTTACGTTCTTTTTCATAATTTTCAAAAATTATGGAGAAAAGTTGAAAAAAAAATTATAAAAAAAATTTTGAATTATTTATATGAAATTTCTATTATTTTATTCAATTCTCAATTATATCTATGATTTTCTTGTATTTCATATACATTCTGTATTTTTTGCAAATATTTCTCTTAAAGTAAAAATTGTTTTGTTCAATTTTAAATTAAGTTTATCTTTTTTCATTTATTTTCTCTAATTTTTCATGATTTTCTATCTTTTTCATTAAACTTCTAAAAGTTTAAGAATTTTTCTGAAATTTTCTTTAACTTTACTTTATTTAAAATATATTATAATTATATGTAGTTTTTTCAATTATTTTCTCAAATTTTAATTATTTTCTTCATTTTTAAATTATTTATATTCTTTGTTCATTATTTTCTTAAATCTTTAATATTTTTCATTATTTCTGATTTAATTTCCTTAATTTTTAATTATTTATCTCAATTTCAATTGTCAATTATTTTCTCCAATTTTTCATTATTCTAAAATTTTCAAGTATTTTTCTCAAATTTAAATTATTTTCTTTAATTTTAAAGCATTTCTATGATTGTTGCTTCCTCATAGAGGAAACTTTATCGTGATCGTTAGGATTTTCGATTTTCCAAAAATAGTCTAAATCGACTTATTTTCATCTAAAAAGCATAAATCAATGGATTTCAATACATTATGTTTGACTTATTAATCTCTTGAATATCTAAATTTAGACACAGGGATTTTCAAAAATACTCGATCGAATTTTTTAGAGTACCTTGTTCATCGAAAAAAATCGTTTTTTGCCAAAAAATTTTTCCGTGCTAAAAATACAACTTAATGAACACAACAATCATATTCCTTATCTAAAACCAAATCTATTGACCTATATAAAGTTTATAATTGATCAAAAATTCGTAAAATTACATCGAAGCGAAATGTTCAACTATGACCATAATTTTCATCTATTTTTGAAAATAAATTTTCTGCTATTCAGATATTTTTATGTCACTGTTTCATTCTTGTGTTGTTTTTTTTTTTAATATTGTCCATGACCTTTTTTATTTAAGAGAATTTTCTTATTTTTTGCTTCCTTTTAGTCATAATTTTCACTTAGTTTAAACTACTTTCGTCAATTTTCAATTGATTACAGTTAATTTGACAAATTTGCAATTTTTTTGCAATTTTTTTTTTCGAAAATTTTATAAATTTTGGCGTATGTAATTAAAACTTGTTTTATTTATTTAAAATATTTATAATTGTTGATAGCATAAGGTGTAGAAACTAATCGCGCACCGAAGCGCGTTGTTTAAACTAGTTTTTAAGTAATTTTTTTAAACAATTATTGTTTATTCAATTGAAATAAAAAAATATGGGTAATTTTTTTATTTGTATATGAATCCCATGTTTAGTTTGAACCTAATATGGTTCGTTTCGTTTTGGTATTTCAATGGATTAACTTGTCTGAATGTTTAAAAACTCTTGTTAGATTATTTTGAGAACGCAAGCAAGTAGAATTTCGATCAAAAAAGAGTTTTAAAGAGTGAGATGCATAGATTAAGATAGAATTAACAGTTTTCTTTTGTTGACATTTTTGTAATACTTTTTGGCTCTTCAAGACCACTGTGAGTATTTACCTTTTCCTGTTCGCTCATTGTCAAGTCGATATACATAACATTGTTTAAAAATGACGATGCTTGAAGAGTACAATTCTGTTCTATTGCAATTCTAGTTGCTTTGAAGCTCGCCTCAGTTTCTATGATTCCTGCATTTTGATATTTACTGTAGTGTATAATAGCCTCTCGATACTTTTTAGAAATATCTTCCGGTGACAAAATATTCGGCATATTACTTTTCAGTATCTCGATACTTGGCGGCGGTGGCAAAATATTGATAGCCTGAGATCCTCGTCTGAAAATTAATTAACAAATGTTTATTTAAAATTTGAAAGCTTTATTTGTTTAAAAGATAAAAGACAACCTTTGCTTTCCTGGGCTTCCTTCTTGTAAGGACGAATTTCTTTGCAAAGGAAGATTTCTACACATATTCGGGTACAAAATAAGAGAGGATGCTGCACATAAACCCTCGTAAGCAGCTCCAAGCCATAACCAATCATTAATAGATTGTAAAGTACCAGCAGCAGAATTATAATGACTTAAAGCATCTGCTAATAAACCGGCCTGAAGACAAAGATCGCCTAAATGCTTAGTCATTCGGCCGACACATCTTTTTTTATTGTTTCTCGACTCCAAATCTAAGCCTATAAAATCCTTCTTCTCAAATGGCGCAAAGAGCAAAGGAACACGGTCCAATTTTTCTTTGGAGCTTTTCAATCTCTTGTAATCCAGCACAAAAAACAAATGATTAAAATATTCAGACATGTGAGCTTCTAAGTCCGGACACGTATCATCGGCATAAAAAACCGCACTTGTTTTAAAATTAGAAGGAGTTGTAAACTCAGGTGGAGGTTTATTCACATCTTCTGAAGCTACAGGTCCTAAGAAAATTGCCCTTGAGTCGTACAAAGTGGTATGGTACCTGACTTTAAAACTCTCGTGTAGCCTGCACAATTCATTGAGTTCTACTTGATTTTCATATTTTCCAAAAGTAATGAGACCCAAGAGTCTTCTGTGCGTTTGAAAATCACCCCAATCATTGTTTTCTAAAGGATGATCCTTTACGAAACGAAGTAAAATTTCTCTGTTAGCTTTGTTGGAATCCACAACTGAAACTCTACTACCAGATTTGGCAATTCGCTCGCATAATTTTCCAATTGTTTTTTGCTTAATTTGTGGGCCAATATGTTTTAAAAGAATTAATAATGATGCGTGATCGTGAGCTGTCTGTTTATAATCTGGATGTGACATTTTATTGTCGGGCACCGGACTCGACAAAAGAACACTAACTGCTGCACGCATTTATAAAAATATATCCACAAATAATGTAAAACTGAGAAAATTTGATAAATTGCATATTTAAAGAACCCCTTTAAAAATGACGGATGACAGCTGGCAAATAAACACAAAATACTGCCATTTTTAAATGACACAATTTTTAGGTTAGTTTCTCGTTACCAGCCAATCAAAATCATTGTACTATAAATACTTTGACATAATTGGTCAATTTTAAAGAGCGGTATTCGTGGAATTTTTAAAATTATAAATGATGATTCAAGAAAGAAATTCTTTAAATTGCTAAATAACTTACCTATTTTTTTATGAAAAAGGATAAAATAAAAGTCGTTTTATTGTCGATATAAATTTATATATATTGAATTCACATAAGAACTAATTACCTTGTGAATCATAGTTGTCTTTCTCTAACATTTTTTATAATCTCTTATACATACACATATACATAAATTTCTTCTATAAAAATTGTGGCACATTTAGCAGTAACTTATCGAATAAGAAACATTTTACTGCATTTCGAGGTGTTTAGTGTCTACCAAATACAATTTAATCATTTATTAATACACACTATGCAATGTGATTTTGGAAAATATTGACATCGTAGTTTATAAATACAACATGATATTCTCAACCTTTTACACTATCTGAATCAGTGATATTCGTGAATTAAATCTTTTAAAAAGTAAAGTAAAAATTTGCAGATTATTGCTAATTAAACATACTTATATTTTTATAAAAAAATATCATAAAACATATGGTATTTGTAAACAAAAGTTGTATATATCTTAAAAATATCAATGCAGATATTTAACAAAAAAATATGTATATCTAAGTCAAATTTTAAGTCTAATATTACACCTCGAATTTTTTGAAAACTATACCCTTAATTGGCACTTGGAATATTGGTAAATTTCAACTGCAAACTATTAATGAAATTTCTTATTCTAAATGTAGTCAATTCTTTTACATGAAAAGTGTATTTTTTAAACTTGTGTGTTATTATTTTTTTAGAGTGAAAGTTAATTTTACTTTAATACTGAAATAAAGTCTAAATGTTGCAATCAAAATGGAAGGCTTTTTTGTTTTTGATTTTGGCAAGTCCTTAACTTGAGTTTTTTTTTACGAAACTATTATTATAACAAAAATAAATAAAATAAAAACAAATTAAATGTTAAAACTAATTTGTATATTTTATTTTGAAATAGTGTTTTCAAAACTGTTTAACTCTATTTTAAGATAGTGGGCAAAAGTTTCTTTTTACGAAACGTAGTTTTTCGAAATTTAGCCCTTTTATTATAGTCAATACTTAAATAGATAAAAGAGCAAGATTATTCTTATTCTTACCTCTAATATCCTATAAGCTATCATTTCTCTAATATTTAGTCCACATTCATTGTTTAATAGTTATAATTATTCTGCCAATTGCAAAAAGAAGCCTTCATGTGCATTTTATATGCTTTTTATACGCATCTATAGCTAATGCGAAATTTTGCAGTCTTGTGCAAAAGGGAGAATTTTGTTTCAATGGCTCTGAAGTGCCTTCAAGTCAATTTTTTGGCAAGAATTTTTAAAACACATATTGTGAAAAAATGACGTTTCTTTAAAACTAAACATGCTACTTGATTTAAAAAATGTCGATTTAAGTAACAAATATTTTAGAAAATTTGATTTTGAAAGATTGGAATGATGCTGTCATTTTTACCAATAAGTGTTAAAAATGTAGCGCAAGGTTCATAACGTTTATGTTTAAAGCATCGGATCTGAATGGTCCATTATATTCTTCAAAAGACTTCCGGACATTCTGAAAAAAGTTTAAAAATTGTTAAATTTGGATAGAAAAATTGTAAAATTTAATCTAAAATTGGCAAAATAAAGTATGGGAACTATTTTAGAGTTTTTTGGTTGGATAACGTACTTTTTAATCATGTGATCATAAATGAAGGAAGGAATTACTGTCACTGTTATTATATCTCCAATACTGTCTATCTCCGTTGTAATATCTTTGTCTTTTAATCCGATCACATTCTAAAAAAGAAAAAGTAAAATTCTTATAAATTGAAACATTATTATTATCATCAATTAATGAAACTAGATATTATAATAATATGTTACAATAAGTAATGATATTAATGTTTTAAATGAGAATGGAATCATTTTGGAAATACATACCTTGCCATTAATTTCCAAAATTTGATGATCAGTGAGAAGTCCATTTCTTGAAGCAGAAGAGTCTTTAACTAAAGCAATAATTTTTCCATTTTTGAATTGAAAACCGATATGTCCTGAGCTGTCTTTGTGCATTGTCACTGTTCTTTCGAAGGGTCTATTAATAAAAATAAACATATATGAAAATTTAAAAAAAATGTTATATTTTTAAAAATATTTTTATATATATTATAAAACTACTATTATAACTTCTTATAATAAAGTTAATTTGTAATTGAATTATTGCGAATAATTGTAATATATTTTTTGTTATGGATTGTAATAATTATTTATTAGTGAAATAATTTTACTAATACTAACCTATCTCTCACGACTACTTTTATTCCATTTACCGGAGCATTGCGGAAAATTTTATGAACTTGGTCCATAGTGTATCCAGCAACTGAAACACCATTAATATCCAAAATCTGATCTCCGAATCTCAAACCCACTAAAGCAGCAGGAGAGCCTTTCGTTACTAAACAAATGAAAACTCCATTGTTTACTGAGTGGACTCTAATTCCAATTTTTCCACTTTGGTCCTTACAAAGCGTCAACTATAACAAAAATATATTATTTTATCTTCTGCTCATGAATTTAATTTCTAAAATAGTATTTATTTTAATTCTGTGGCTAAAAGGCATAACATAACTAAAATTTTATCGAATTTCAGATAACATCAGATTTTTGTTTATTAAGTAATGCTTTTTAAAGTTCAATAACTATTAGATGATTTTAATGTTTATTTTCTTAGAAAATATTGAAGGCTGAGAAAAACAAATAACATTTTTAAAAACTCAAAGCTTTTGCAAACATTTTTTTTTAATATAATTGTTCATAGCCTATTGCGCGACAAACTTTGCATTGTTGTTGGTTATTTAAAACTATAAATTTTTGCAAATTCAAACAATGAAAATTACGAAATTGAAGAATATATCTGAAAAATGACGAAAATACTTGCCAGTTGAAAACAAAATTCGAAAAATGGCTACATAATTACACAATTGAAAAAAATAGTTTAAAAATTAAACAATAAATATTAAATTTAAACAAAATAGTTGAAAACTTATAGGAATAACTGTTTGAAATAATTGCAAATTGAACAACTAGATTTAAAATAAAAAAAAAAATTGAAATTGAAGAAAATCATAAAAAATTAAGGTAACAAATTAAAAATTTAAGAATTAAATTAAAATTTGAAAAAATAATTGATGAATGAAAAAAAATTAGAAAATGACGAAAAACCGAACAAAACAATTTAAAAAGTCAAAGAATAATTATAAAATTTGAGGATAATAATTTAAAATTAAAAAAACTGTAGGAAATAATTGGAAATTGCGGAAAATAATTAATAATTGAAAGAAATAGTTGAAAAATTGAAGAAAATATGTGAAAACTTACGAAAATAATTGTCAATTGAAAAGAGAATTCGAAAAATGACTAGATTAATAGACGACTGAAAAAAATAATTGAAAAAATTAAACAAGAAATAATAAATTTAAAGAAAATAATTGCAAAATTAAATATTAAGAAACTTTTAGTAATAATTGTTGGAAATAATTGCACATTTTACAACTGGATTGAAAATCTAAAAAAATAATTGAAATGAAAAAAAATAATTGAAAATTGAAGACAGCAATAAAAAATTGAAGAATTGAATTAAAATTTATGGAATATACTTAAATATTAAAAAAAAAGTAATTGAAAAAGCCGAGAATTAATTAATATAGAAGAAAGCAATTGACAACTAAAGAATGAAAATAAAAATTGAAGAATAGAATTAAAAATTAAAGAACATAATTGAATAATTGTATTTAAAATTAAAGAAACTTGATGATAATCGAAAAAAAATAATAGATAAAAGGCGATAATTTTTTAATATTAAAGAAAATAATTGAAAATTTAAAAGTGGAATTTAAATATGAAGAAAATAACTTAGAATTGAAGAGAATAGTTCTAGAATTAAATAATTGAATTGAAATTTTAAAACAATTTTTATGAGTGAAAAAAATAATTGAAAAAATCCGAGAACTATTGAATATTGAGGAATTAATTGAAAATCGATAAAAATAATTAAAAATTAGAGAATTGAAGAAAATAATTAAGAATTGAAGAAATAAATTAGAAATTTGAAAAAAATAATTGATAATCAAAAGAAAAGTTACAATATGATGAAAATAATTAACTATTAAACAAAAAAATTCGAAAAATAGAAAGAATAATCGGCATTTGAACAAAATTTTTTTTTAAATTAATGAATATTCATAAAACTGAAGGAGAATAATAAATTGCCAATTGAAAACTGATGAAAATTATGAAAAAAATTTGTAGAAAATAAATGAAAATTAAAGAAATCAATTGGAAATTAAAAAATTGTATTGAAAGAAAGTAATTGATAATTGAGAATATGTGAAAATTAATTAATATTAAGAAATTAATTGAAAATCGATAAAAATAATTTAAAATTAAAGAAAATATTTGAGAATTGAAGAAAATAATTAAAAATTGAATTAATAAATTGGAAATTATAAAATTGAATGCAAATTTCAAGAAAATAATTGAAAATTGAAGAAAATAATTAAAAATCCAAGAAATAAATTGTAAATTAAAGAATTAAATGGAAACTTCAAGAAAATAATTGATAATTGAAAGAAAAATTACAGTATGACGAAAATAATTAACAATTAAAAATAAATTCGAAAAATGGTGAGAATAATCGGCATTCGAACAAAAAAAAATTTTAAATTGATGAATAATCATAAAATTGAAGGGGAATAATAAATTTTCATTTAAAAACTGATGGAAAAAATGGAAAAAATTGTAGAAAATAAATGAAAATTAAATAAATCAATTGGAAATTGAAGAATTGTATTGAAATTTTAAGAAAATATTTGCTAATTGAAAAAATGCGAGAATTATTGAATTTTTAATAAAATAATTGAAAAACGAAGAATGCAATTGAAAGTTGAAGAAAATAGTTAATAATTAATTAAATAGATTGAAGATTAAAGATTTAAATTGAAATAAAAAAAAAATAGTTGATAATTGAGAGAAAAATTACAAAATGACTGAAATAATTAAATATTAAAGAAAATAATTGACAATTAAAAGAAAAATTCGAAAAGTGGAGAGAATAATCGAGGAGTAAGCGGCAAAAAGTGGATAAGTCCATTTTTCAAAAGAATTATGATATATACAAATTTGGCATATTTAAGACATTACAAATCGATCTGCCACAGTTAAATAAAATAAAAAAATTTTTCATAAAGAATTTCGACTTTAAAAAAACAGTAAACGCAACCAATATAAATTGCAATTTTAATTTTTTTTTCATACAAAGAATGATCGAAACTGAAATATTGTTTATATATAATTAACTTTAATTGATATTAAGAGGTCTGGAATCCAAAAACAATTTAATTATATAAAGAATTTATTGCTCTTCTAATTTGTAATTAATTTTAAGGGTTAAGTAAAAAACTGCGTTTGTTTAATTTTTTCAAAACAACATAAAATGGGCTTATCAATTTTTGGCCGCCTTCTCCTCAATCGACAACAGACCAAAATAATTTAAAAAATGAAAGAATAATTGTATAAAATTAAAAGAGAATATTTGTATATTGAAAACTATTGAAAAGTATAGATTTATTTATTAATGAAATTAAAATTATTTGAACTAATATTTATAGATTTAAATTTTAATCAATTTAAATGCATTTTCTAAAAAGTATCTGATTTAAAAGAAAAAATATCTATGTGCCAAACTGCAGGTATGGACAGAATGAAAGAATAAATGAATCTTGTGGATTATTATTGATTATACACAGGTTCACAAATATTTTTCTCAGCATAAGGCAAACTCTGAATCCGATTTATACGTGACAATTAAATTCATATTTTATTTTGACATTTAGAAACAAATTTGATTATGATTAAAATATATTAAATTTCTTTAAAATCCGTGTTTCTTATTAAATTTGATAAATATATTTTAAAAATACATTCAATAATAAGACTCAAATGCCAAACACCAAACATATATCTTAACTTTTCCATTTCATAGAACTAAGAGAATATTAAAACTTATTTATCTCAATACAATGAAAATGAAGTTATGATATTCTTTCTTTCAGCCAAAGAATTATCTACTTACTTCTCTGATTCCATTGGTTACGTGAGCTTTTTGTAATGAAAGAGATTGACTTGAAACTGGGGCAGTCATGCCGGCAAGGGCACCATTTTGAGCAGGAATGGACATTTCCATCTAAAATAATAAAAAAAAAATTTATGTATAAAGTTGTTTATTATAGAAACATATATAAATAATAAATATATATAAAAAATTTACTAAAAGATAATAATGATTTTAAAATAAATATATTAAGAGTGAAAGAAAAAGAAAAATTTACTAAAATAAATTGTAAATTTTGAAAAATTTTCTCACGTTTTCACGATTAACTATAGCATATTCTGGCATGTTTTGAACGATTGCATCTTCGCTTAACTCCAAACCCATGTAGTCACCCAACATAGGATAAAGTACTCCAGGAAGAGCACCTTGAGCTGGTGATAATAATGGAGGAGCTGAAGGAGCCGTTGGATGAGCAATAGAATTAGGAGACATTGATGGTAAAACTGGATATTCAGCTTGCAATTGAGCCTACAAAAAATAAAAACAAATCAAATTTAATTTATGTTATCATTTACAAATTACACTATTTATTCAGACAATTTCAAAATATCTAGAACGTACCTTCATCAATTGATCCACCTTCATATCCTCCAGGGAAGGATAGAGAGCCATTTTTGATTGTCTTAATTCTGCAAAATAAATTGTTCAACATTATTTTTTAAATCACAAACAAACCTTTCTCGTAATTATTTCCTACTGGCAATTTTGCCAATTTGTTCAAATGTCAAAATTTTTTTTAATTGTTCGACTATTAATTTGTTCAAATGTAAATTCTTTCATTTTTCCATTTTTAATTCCTTTAACTTCTATAATCGGTCTTCTATTTCCTCTATTCTAAAACTGTTTATATTAAAGTTCTTATCACCACTGAGTCGCATACGTAATATTTAAAAAAGCTTTATATATACTTGTAACTCATTAGATTAGTTGGATTTCAATGAATCATAATCTGATAATTAAACTTCAATGAAATAGTTTATTTGAATAAAAATTCCATAAGCAATTTTTCGCTAAGTTTTTATGATAATAATTATATTTCTCAATTATACACATTATAATTATTTGCTAATCAATCAAAAATAAAAATTTCCCTGAAAAGATTTTACTTTTAGTTATAAATTATCACCTCCATAAACAAATTTCTGTTTTTTTTTAAATAACGAAAATAAATTATCACTGCTGATAGTAATATGTACTTTTGATTACACAAAAATCAAGAATAAATCTAAAAGCCATCAACTTTATCATTATGACGTCTTGTAAACGCGTTTGATCGGATTATTTAAAAAATATAATCTAAGCGCATGTTCTTTGTATGTAATGTAATATATTCGTAATAATTATTGATGTTATATTGAATTAATACCACATAATTATAAATCTAAACACAATTTTCAGCTGAACTCGATTTCTAATCGAATATTTTGTACGGATGCTTTTTAATTGTCGTAAATATGTCAAATATTAGAAGAAATATTCAAAAAATTGTTCTTAAAAGGAGAATGATATGTATATAAGACTAGTATAGAAACATTAGATATGAAGCACAAATAAGAGAAACATATTTTTGTGGATATACTTACTAAAAGTATTATTAAATCTATTTGCAACACAAAGTTTCTTGAACTAGCAATTTGATGCAATTGCAATTGATTATAAACGTAACCTTTGGAAATTCCAACAACAAAACGTCAAACACCTTTAATCACATATGATTCACACACACACACACGAACATATTTATACGCATTGAAATTTCTCGGGGTAAAATATTTGAAGAATTTTCGTATTTTGCACACTAAGAAAATTCACATTTTGTAAAATTTGAACTTATCAAAATTAATAAGTCCTAAACATTTTAAAATATCAAAAATGCTTTTTGTTTATCCTTTTTGAAAATAATAATCATAGATACTGTTTAATTGAACGTCATTTTGTTGTTAAAAATATGTCCGAGAATTTGGTAATTAAAAGTAATTTAAGAAATATTTGGAGAAAGTTTCTGTAAATTTCTGCACCTTCTTTCCTTCTTTGCATAAAAAGGTTAGAAATGCTTTTACTCGATGTGAAGAACGAAGATAAAAACAAAAAATTATTGGGTCAAAAAATGATCTATTCTCAAAGAATCAATTTGTATACGATTAAGATTGATTTTATGCAAATATAAAATTTACATGTGATGCTTAAATTCTAAATTTTATTATAAAAATATAAAATTATTTTCATAAGCATAAATTGTATTTAAATTTCCCGCGTTTCAATACGATTTGTAGACAAATTAAACTTTTCTAACAATCACAAAACCTTTCGAAAAGAATGCATGGAATCTGATTGGTCCAAAGCGTATTGCAAGTGTGTTGTGTGAATTGTTATGCGATCAATTGTAAACAAATTTATAAAAAAATGATTTTTAGTTTAATTTACGTAATTTTTTAAAATGGACCAAAGATGATCTGCTTTCTTGTTCAATTTTGAAGAAAATAACGTCAAGTAAGTGAATGTATTCTAATTACTCACATTTATTTAGCATTCTGTTCACAATCCAAATATCCTAACCTACAATCGTCCCGTTATTATACGCAAATAACTTTAAGATTATTTCTCTTAAATATAAACAATTTCTTAAGTAAATTCATATTTTTTAAATAACATATTACGATTTTTTCAGAATTGTATAAAACGTTTAATGAACGACAATTGGGACAATAAAATGACAAGGTCACTGTTTTTATTTTTCAAAACATTATGTGAAAAATGACAGAAAAACAACATTAAAGTGATAATCATTTGATTGTCGAGTTTTTCTTTTTCCGACAAATTTGAAATTCGTATTTCTTCTTTATCCACTTGTTGACGTAAGTTTTTAATTTCAACATAATTATAAACGTTTCAAATTCAAATATTTCTAAAATTAAAGAAAAATTAACTGATTTTTGAAGAAATTTAACCAAAATTTATTTATTTATTCGTTTATAAGCTCTATTTTAAACTGAATTAAACGTAATGGTTAACTTTTCATTTGTTGAATAAAGTTTAAAATGATTTTTTTATAATATACTTGAAATTTCTTTCCATTTTGGTTTTCCAATTAGTTTTTTCATAACTTGGACATTTTCTACATTTTTTAATTGTCTGCTTTAATTTTAGGTGTTTTTTTCCTTTTTGTTTATTTCTTGTTTATTTAAATAAACCTGAAATCTCTTATAAATACTTCTTTATAGAATAAGGATTATCGACAATTTTAACTTTTCTGTCTTTTCATACAAATTTTGTTCAATCTTTTTAATTTTCTGGTTCTTTTTTTCCAGTCCTTCATTATTTAATATTTTTTTGATTTCGCAATAAATTTTTTCTTCCTTTTATTTTATTTATTGATTTTTGGTATTCTTTGTTCACATTTAATGTTTATTTTTAAAATGTTTGATTCTTCTGTTTTAATTTTCAGTTAATTAATGATTTTAATAACAATTTCTAAAAGTATTTTTAATTGGTATTTTTAAGTTGATTTATATCAGGTTTCTTTTCTTTTCTGAATTTCTACCACTTTTTTTACTTTTTTTGTTCTATTCCAGGAATCGTCACGAAAGTAATTTTGTTTCTCGAGTTTTTCAAAATATCTCGTAAAAGTCAATAGATTTTACTTAAAGATTGAAATCAATTCATCAAATGTAATACAAATAATCAGAGCTGCAATTGATTTTAAACATTGGGACATTTGCATTAAAATCAAGATTTAAATCAAAAAAGTTCCACAATCATCCGGATGTCTAATACTGCATGTAAAAAATTGTAAACCATAAAAAAACCCATGAAAAAAATTTCAATTTTAATATTGTATTCTTTAAAAAATTAAAAAAATTGTACTAAAACAGATGATCAAAATACTTACGGTCTACAAACTTTTGGTATTCGCTTGACCCGTAATTAGAACCGAAACAAAATAATTACGTTTCGAATTACGTTGTAAGCGAATTAACAGAAAATTGAGAATCAATTTTGAAATTTTAACACCCTACAACTATTATTTGTCTTTCATTAATTTGATGAATTCATTTTAATCTTTAAGTGAAACCTATTGACTTTTGCTAGATATTTTGAAAATACTTCAAAAACCTAAATACTTTCTTGGCGGTCCCTACTTTATTCTTTATATTTTATATTTGCTCTCCACTTCTTTTCCAAATTTTCAATTTCTGCAGCAATTTTGAAATAGTTAATTAAAATCTGTGTTTCATCATTAAATAAACATTTCTTTCTAAAAATCCCTCCAAGATTTATTAATAATTTTTTGTATTTCCAGGAATCACCACTGTAACTTTTATGCTCAATTTGCGTTGACTCATCTGTAAAAATCCCATTCAAAAATGTCGAGTACCGTTCAACAATACGTCCAGCGTTTAAAATCGCGTCATGAAGAAGTTCGAAGTGAAGCAGCTCGCAAGCTTTCCGTCTACGTTAAAACAGAGCTCAGGGAAGCTTCCCAAGAGGAATTCACAGCCTTTATGGACGAATTTAATCATCACATCTTCGAGATGGTCTCAGGTTCCGATATGAACGAGAAGAAAGGTGGAATACTCGCCATTATTTGCCTAATTGACGCCGATGTTGGGAATATTAACACCCGCACGATAAGATTTGCCAATTATCTACGGAATCTTCTCCCTTCCAGCGATGTTGGTGTTATGGAACTCGCGGCAAGGACTGTTGGAAAGCTAGCCCTCGTTTCCGGTACCTATACTGCTGCCTACGTTGAATTTGAAGTGAAACGCGCCTTCGAGTGGCTTGGTGGCGATCGCAATGAGGGCAAAAGACACGCTGCTGTCCTTGTTTTAAAGGAACTCGCTGTCTCGATGCCCACCTACTTTTTTCAACAAGTTACTCCATTTTTCGAAGTCATCTTCAATGCCGTCCGGGACCCGAAAGCTGTCATTAGAGAGGGTGCTGTGGAAGCACTTCGGGCAGCTCTGGTAGTCACTGCTCAACGAGAAACCGCCAAACAAATGCACAAGTCTCAATGGTATGTAACGAAGAGTTTCGTTACTTAAGTTTGTTAACTAGTATTATTTCGAAATAAGATTACTTATGGAAAAATTATTAGCTTTACATCTGCGCTAGAGTTCGAATTTTCATGAGCCGAGCCTGACTGACGTTTTTCCGCTAATAAGTCAATTTCCCTTGTAAATTTTGGTATGATTTCATGGTCGTTGATTTCTGAGTTCGGCAGAAAAGGAAGAGAGAAAAGACACCTGTGCCAGTCGTCAGTTTTTGCGTTACAGGTTCAATTTCGCGGTCAGCGTGATAGCCAATCCTAGGCGAAGGACAGATAAAAGGGCGGAGGGTAGATAGGAAAAGGCGCATGAATATTCCCTCAAACCCGTTTAGCCTAAATCTCATTTAACCTAAAATGCATTTAGCTTATATCCCATTTTACCTAAAATGCATTCAACCTAAATCCCATTTAACCAAAAATGCTTTCGTCCTAAATTCGATTTAACCTAAAGTGCATTCAGCCTAAATCTCATTTAACCTAAAATGCATTCAGCCTAAAACCCATTTAACCTAAAGTGCATTCAGCCTAAATTCCATTTAACCTAAATTGCATTTAGACTAAATCCCATTTTACCTCAATTTTACATTATAAATTAGAGAAAATGGGATTGAGGCCAAATGGTTTTAGGCTATATGCATTTTAGGTAAACTGGGATTTAGGCTAAATGCAACTTAGGTTAAATGGAATTTAGGCTGAATGCACTTTAGGTTAAATGGGTTTTAGGCTGAATTCATTTGAGGTAAAATGGGATTTAGGCTGAATGCAACTTAGGTTAAATGGAATTTAGGATGAATGCATTTTAGGTTAAATGGGCTTTAGGCTGAATGAATTTTAGGTTAAATGGGATTTAGGCTGAATGCATTTTAGGTTTAATGAGATTTAGGCTTAATGCGTTTTAGGTTAAATGGGATTTAGGCTGAACGCATTTTAGGCTATATGGTTTTATGCTGAATGGGATTTAGGCTAAATGGGTTTTAGAGAATATTCATGCGCCTCGATAGGAAGTATAGATAGTATCGATAGATCGTGTTTTCCGAGTACGGTCGGGACTTCAAATCTGTGATTTAAATTTAGTATGAATTGTCTGGACGTTTGGGGTAGAAAACTATTTTGGAACAATTAAAGCTTAGTTTATTGTAAACATGAGTTTCATGATTTGAGTTGTGTGGAAGTGAATCCTTGGGTTATTTTCCTCAGCGAAGGCAGTGTGCGGCCCATTTTGTTTGGAAGTCTGGCGTCTCTGACTGGAGGATTATTGTCGAGGGCTTTCGTTCGAAATTTGGTAAAGTCTTGCAATTTGTCAAGTTCGTTGCGTGATTTGTTTATCAACACCTTCGTGGCCATCGAGGTTGAAATTCCTACAGAATCTCCCCTGAGGTTTCCGAGATTTTGAATTTTATTTGCCGTGTAGAGTTGTGTGTCGTTCGAGGTAAAAGTTTAAGTAATAAAATTGAATTTGGCCGATTATCGGATTTAAATAATTAAATTAACTAAATAAAAATCGGATAATTAATTCTTAATTATTATATTACAGGTACAAACAGTGCTACGACGAGATTTGTTCCGGCTTCGAAGACATTTATTCAAGAGAGCGAGGATTCAGCCGAGACGACAGAATCCACGGCTCGCTTCTTGTTCTCAATGAGCTTCTCAGATGCAGTAACATTCAGTGGGAACGCAAATACGAGGCTCTCATGGAAAAGCTAAACTGTTCGACGCAGAGAAAGGAAAATGATATCTTTCTCCTGGTGCCTCATTTAAAATCTGCGCTCATGTCCAAATGGTCCATATCCTCCAGAAATGCACCAAACATGCAGAGTCCTCATCCTACACACGAATCTGCGGCTTGTCGAACTCTAATGCTGGAAAAGTTGGACGATATTAATAACGAAGTGATGAATCAGAGAATGTCCCGAAATCCCCACATTCAACAGGCCTTGATGAATCTTTTGCCAAGACTTGCCGCCTTCAATAGAGAGAAATTTGTCCACAGTAATCTCCGGGATTGTCTCGCGTATCTCCTGATGACGCTGAAAGGTAGAGAGAAAGACAGAGCTGCCGCTTTTACTACAATAGGATTGATAGCAGTTGCAGTGGAAGATCCAATTAAACCTTACCTTGGGAGAATCATGGAGACGATAAAATCCTCTCTTCCTTCCAAAGAGACGCCGAATAAGAAGAAAGTGCCTCTGGAGCCAGCGGTTTTTATTTGTATAACTCTTTTGGGACACGCTGTTAAACAGACGATCACGGCTGATGTTAAGGATATTTTAGAGTCGATGCTGGCCACCGGATTGAGTCCTATTTTAACGACGTCTTTGAGAGAACTCGCACACAATGTTCCTTCCTTAAAATCAGATATTTCGCAAGGTTTGTTACGAATGCTTTCGCAAGTTTTGATGCACAAGCCTCTGAGACATCCCGGAGCTCCTTGGAGTGCCAGCAGTCCAATTTTAGCTCCACAGTCCGAAGTCGACGTATCATCGACAGTTCTAGCGCTCAGAACTCTTGGTACTTTTGATTTTGATGGAAATCCGCTTTTGCAGTTTGTGAAAAGGTGCGCAGATCATTTTCTAACTTCGGAGCAGGCAGAAGTTCGTCTCGAGGCTGTCAGAACTTGCTCTAGACTGTTAAGACTAGCTTTTAATCAACCAGGACCCACGGTGACTACCACGGTTTCATCAGTTATCAGAAAACTACTCGATGTTGGAATTATAGATACAGACCCGGATGTGAGATTCTGGGTGTTAGCTTCACTTGACGATTCGTTTGACGCTAATCTAGCACAGGCGGAGATCCTTTCTGCCTTGTTTGTCGCGACGAACGATGAAATTTTCGAAATTAGGGAAATAGCTATTAGAACGATTGGAAGACTGAGTATTATGAATCCTGCTTATGTGATGCCTTCACTGAGAAAGACTCTGATTCAATTCCTAACCGAGCTGGAGCACTCAGGAATGGGCAGAAATAAAGAGCAGGCTGCCAGGATGCTGGATCATTTGGTCGTCAGTGCACCAAGACTCATCAGACCTTACATGGAACCAATTCTCAAGGTTCTTGTGCCTAAGCTGAAGGAGCCGGAACCAAATCCGGGAGTTATTTTGGCGATTTTAAAGGCGATTGGTGACTTGGCGGAAGTTAATGGGGCTGACATGCAACAGTGGCTTCCTGAGCTTCTGTCTATTTTATTAGAGATGCTGGTGGACGCAAGTTCCCCGGAGAAACGAGGTGTAGCTTTGTGGGTTTTGGGACAACTTGTCGGTAGCACAGGATACGTAGTGAAACCGTACATGCAGTATCCAACTTTACTGGACGTTTTGATTAATTTCTTGAAAACTGAGCAGCAAACTCACATCAGAAGGGAAACAATCCGAGTTTTAGGTCTGCTCGGTGCACTTGATCCTTATAAACACAAAATGAATTTAGGACAGATTGATTCCCAGCTGGACACTTTGACTTCAATGGCAGATATCAAGAGCGATGCGGAAATGAACCAGGATTTAACAACAAGCGAGATGCTCGTCAACATGTCGTCTTCTACTTTAGAAGAATATTATCCAGCAATTGCTATTGCTACCTTGATGCGAATTATTCGAGATCCAACTCTCTCGCAACATCACACCATGGTTGTACAGGCAGTGACTTTTATTTTCAAAAGTTTAGGCATTAAATGCGTCCCCTACATTTCTCAAGTAATGCCCAGTTTTTTGAATGTTGTTCGTACAGCAGACGTCAATTTTCGTGAGTATCTCTTCCAACAATTGGCAATTCTCATCGCCATTGTGAAGCAGCATATCAGAAATTATCTTGATGATATCTTTACACTCATCAAGGAATTCTGGACAGTCAATAGTCCTCTGCAGAGTACTTTGATTCTTCTTGTTGAGCATATTGCAGTCGCTCTAGGTGCTGAGTTCAAGATCTATCTGCCCCAATTGATGCCGCAGATTCTCCGGGTTCTCACTCACGACACGAGCAAAGATCGAGCAGTTACTGTGAAACTTCTTCAAGCTCTCCAGAAATTTGGAAACAATTTGGACAATTATCTACATCTTGTACTTCCTCCGATCGTCAAACTTTTTTATGCCACTGACTGTCCAATCACTGTCAACAGAGTTGCTCTTGAAACTGTCGATCATCTGGCAGATACCCTCGATTTTACGGATTTTGCTTCTAGAATCATTCATCCACTGGTTAGAACTCTTGATCAATCGCCAGAACTTCGAGACACAGCAATGGACACTCTTTGTGCTCTAATAATTCAATTGGGCAAAAAGTACAAAATTTTCATCCTTCTCGTTCAAAAGGTCATCATCAAGCACAAAATCACAAACTCTCGCTATGAGTGGCTTGTGCATAAAATTGATATAGAATCATCAGTTATCGATACAGAGGACTATCTTCTCATTAAGCAACGACAGTCGAAAAATAAAAATAGGGATACATCCCTTACGTCTTCGGATACTACTACGATAAAGCGACTCCACGTTGATGCTTCAAATCTTCAGAAAGCTTGGACCGCGACTAGAAGAGTATCAAAGGACGATTGGCTCGAGTGGATAAAGAGTTTATCCATCGGTTTGTTGAAGGTGAGAGAGTATCTTATATTTTATATGTAGAAATTTTAATTATTTTGAAATTGAATGACGTATCGGGTAAGACGATTTGAGTTTTGATGATAAAAAAAACTGCGAGAAGTAGTCGTCCAATTCCGAGAAGAATCGATGCGACTCGATCAATTAGAATCGAGGGGTCGTCAATTTCGGTATTCCTCGTACACCCTCCAGATATTCTCATATATTTTATAATATTCCCCTCTATTTTAGCATATATTCAATATTCTCGATTATTACTGATATTCCGAAATATTCTTTAGTACTCCCAAATAATTTACAAACTTCTGATACATTTTAAAGGTTTTTTTGTTATTTTTAAAAATATTAACAGTCTAGGGAGTTCTATAAGATATTTTTACATTTATGAATTTTAATTTCGAGTATTTTTTGTATCATAAACATCTCATTTTTGTCGTTTATAGTGGTTTCATTTGTACATTGAACGAAAAATTATATTAATAAGTGAAATTTTTTTTAAATTAATAAATAAATTGTTGGAGTCAAAATTTAAAATTTCGCAAAATAAAAGAAAATTGACAATTTGTAAACGAAATTCGAAAAATGTCTAAAAAATAACACAATTAAAAAAATTAATTAAAAAATTAAACTATAAATATTAAATTAAAAAAAATAATTTAAAAATTAAGAAAATTATAGGAATAACTGTTAGAAATAATTGAAATTTGAAAGATTGGATTGAAAATCAAAGAAAATAATTGAAATTGAAAAAAAAAATAATTAGAAATTGAAGAAAATAATAAAAAAATGAAGAAATAAATTGAAAATTTAAAAATTAAATTAAAATTTGGAAAAATAATTAATAATTGAACAAAAATTGCAAAAAGAAAAGCGAAAATAATTGACAATTGAAAACAAAATTCGGAAAATAACTAGATTAATACACAACTAACAAAAAATGTTAAAAAAAAGAATAAAAATTAAATTTCAAGAAAAAAAGTGCAAAAAGAAAAATTAAAAAAATTATAGGAATTGTTGAAAATAATTGTAAATTGAACAACTGGATTGAAAGTAGAAAAAAACTGAAATTGAAGAAAATAATTTAAAATTAAAGAAAACAATTAAAAGTTGAAGAATGGAAGATTGAAAAAAGTAACTGAAAAAGGCGAAAATTATTGAATAAGGAAGAGAATTATTGCAAACTGAAAAATGGAATTGAAATTTGAAAAAATTAAGAATTGCAGAAAATATTTAAATAATTGAATTTAAAAGTAAAGAAAATTGTTAATAATCGAAAAAAAATTAACCAAATACGAGAATTTAAAAATATTAATGAAAATAATTAAAAATTGAAGAAAGTACCTGATTTAACATTTTTGAAAAATAATTGAAAAAACATTTCACAATGACAAAAATAATTGACAATTGAAAAAAAATTGCAAACTGGCAAGAATAATCGATAAGAGAAAAAAAAAAAATTAAAGAATAATTCTACAATTTTAAGAAAATAAATGAAAATTGAAAAAATTGTTGGAAATAATTGAAAAACAACGAGAACAATTGCAAAATGGAAGAAAATATCTGAAAAATGACGAGAATAATTGACAATTGAAAACAAAATTCAAAAAATGGCTAGAATAATAAACAATTTAAAAATATAATTTTAAAAATTAAACAATAAACATTAAATTTAAACTACATAATTGAAAAATTAGGAAAATTATAGGAATAATTGTAAATTGAACAACTGAATTGAAAAAGGAAAAAAAATCGTAATTGATAAAAATAATTGATAATTTAAGAATGTAATTGAAATTCAAAAAATGTAATAAAATATTTTAAAAAGTAATTTAAAAAAGCAGGTAATCATTAAATACAGCAACAAATAATTGAAAACTGAAGAATTGAATTGGAAATTTAAAAAAATAATAAGGAATTTTAAAAAATTAATTATGGAATTGAACAATTGAATTGATAATTTAAAACATTTTTTATGATTGTTGAAAAAATTTTATAAATCATAGAATTATTAAATATTGAAAAATTGATTGAAAATTGAAAAAAAAATAATTGAAAATTGAGGAAAATAATTTAAATTGGAAGAATATAATTGAAGGATGAAATTAAAATTTGTGGAATATAATTGAACAACTGTAGGTATCTAAAATTAAAGAAATGTATTGATGTAGAGAAAAATAATTGACATTAGTCGATAATTTTTTATTATTAAAGAAAATAATTGAAAATTAAAAAATGAAATTGAAATTTGAAGAGAATAATGAGGAATTGAAGAATTGCAGAAAATAGTTGTAGAAAATTGAAGGAAGAAGAAAATTAAAGAAAATTGGTGAAAAGAAATTTTAAATTTCGAGAATTTTTTAATGTTGAAGAGTTAGTTGAAAAGCATACAAATAATTGAAAATTAAAGAATGTAATTGAAATTAGAAGAATATAATTAAAAATTGAAAAAGTTATTGATAAACCCCGATAATTATTGAATGTAGAAGAAAAAGTTGAAAACTGAAAAATGGAATTACTTATTTGTAAATAAAAATTAGAATTGAAGGAAATATTTGAACAATTGAATTTAATATGAAATAAACTTATTGATAACTGAAAAAAAATTGACCTAAGGCGGAAAATTTTTAATATTAAAATAATAATTGAAAATCAAAAAATTAAATGGAAATTTGAAGAAAGTAATTGAGAATTGAAAAAAATAGTAGTAGAATTGAACAATTAAATTAAAATTTTAAAACAATTTTTATGAGTGAAAAAAATAATTAAAAACATCTGAGAATTATTAAATATTGTGGAATTAATTGATAAATAATCGATGAAAATTATTGAAAAAAAAGGAAATAATTAAAAATTGAGGAAAATAATTAAAATTGTAGATTAAAAATTAAAGAATTAAATTGAAGCTGTATGATAATAATTGATAATTGTAGAAAAAATTACAAAATGACGAAAATAATTAAATATTACGGAAAATAATTATCAATTGATAAAAAAATCGATAAATGGTGAGATTAATGGGCATCAGAAAGAAATAATTTTAAAGATTAAGGAACAACTATAAAATAGAGGGATAATAATAAATTATCAATTAAAAACTGTAAATAATTAAAGAAAAAATTGTAGGAAAGAAATTAAAATTGATGAAATCAACTTGAAATTTTAGACATATATTGAAATTTCAAGAAAATAATTGATAAATGAAGAGGCGAGAATTATTGAATATTGAATAAAATAATTAAAAATGAAGGATAATAATTAAGAATTAACGAAAAAAATTAAAAATTAAAAAAAAAAAAAATTGAAGAGTAAAGAATTGAATTTAAATATTAAGAAAATAGGTAGGTAATTGATAATTGAAACAAAGATGACGAAATGACGAAAATAATTGAATATTAAAGAAAATAATATGAGGAAACTAATAGACAAAATTGAAAAAAAATTCTAAAACTGACGAGAATAATCGAGAACAGAACAAAATAATTAAAAAAATTAAAGAATAATTACCTACAAAATTTGAGGAGAATAACTGTATATTGAAAACAGTTGAAAAGTATATAAAAAGTTATAGATTTGTTTATTAATGAAATTAAAATTATTTCAACTGATATTTTTAAATTAAAATTTTAATAAATGTAAATCCATTTTTTAAAAAGTAGCTGATTTAAAACAAGAAGTATCTAACTACCAAACTTCAGGTTTAGACAGACAAAACTAATGAAGAAATGAAAGGATTTGCGAATTATTAGTATATATAGATATGGAGTTGGCGACCCCTCGATAAATGTTAATGAGATAGGTTTATTGTCTTATATATTTAATTTTCGTTTTATTTTGAGTTGCTTTATTAATATCCGAAATTCTAAAATATTTTCGCATTTTATGTCGTACACCTGATTTAATTGATTTAATGAAACATCAATATTATATTTAAATTCTTATCGTGTATTTATATACAAAATAATTTTTTAATTGTTTTAAAGGAATCACCATCTCCAGCCTTGAGATCATGTTGGGCATTGGCTCAGACCTACTCTCAACTTCCTCGAGATCTCTTTAATGCAGCTTTTGTTTCCTGCTGGTCGGAACTGAACGAGAACTTTCGGGCGGAACTGATCCAGACTCTTCAACAGGCACTGATGGTTCCAGATCTTCCAGAAATAACACAAACAATATTGAATCTTGCCGAATTCATGGAGCACTGCGACAAAGGACCTCTTCCTCTTGACAACAAAATCCTCGGCGAAAGAGCGATGCATTGTCGAGCTTATGCGAAAGCCTTGCATTACAAAGAAGACGAATTTCACAAAAGCAAGAACAAGAGCGATTCAGAAAGAGGTGATTCAAGGAACAGTGAGTCTAAAAGCAACGTTTACGAGTCATTGATATCGATTAATAACAAACTTCAACAAAAGGAGGCAGCTGAGGGTTTACTGGAATATGTCATGAATCAGCATAGTCAACCGGAATTGAAAGTTCAAGTGAGATGGTACGAAAAGCTTCATAATTGGGACAAAGCCCTGCAATTGTATAAAGAAAGATTGGAGAGTGATTCCAACGACGTGGAGTCTACTTTGGGAGAAATGAGGTGTCTAGAGGCTTTAGGTGAATGGGGACAACTTCATGAAGTGGCCATGAAACAATGGTCGAATCAAAGTGAAGAGACAAAGCAGAGAATGGCAAGAATGGCAGCCGCTGCTGCCTGGGGTTTAAATCAGTGGGAAAGTATGCAAAAATACGTGTCCTTGATCTCAAAAGACACCCAGGATGGAGCTTTTTACAGGTCGGTTTTGGCGATTCACGATGAGAAATACGACGTAGCTCATGAATTAATCGAGAATGCGAGAGATTTGCTGGACACGGAATTAACTGCGATGGCTGGAGAGAGTTATCAAAGAGCTTATAATGCAATGGTTGAGGTGCAAAAGTTGGCGGAATTAGAGGAGGTTATTCAGTTTAAATTAGTTCCTGAGAGAAGATCAACGATAAAAAATATGTGGTGGGAGAGACTTCAGGGTGGTCAGAGGATTGTGGAGGATTGGCAAAAAATAATCCAAGTTCATACACTTGTTGTTTCGCCTCAAGACGACATGTACACTTGGTTAAAATATGCAAGTCTTTGTCGAAAGAGTGGCAATCTTATGTTGTGCCATAAAACACTCGTGATGCTGCTTGGAATGGATCCTTCTTTGGTTCCTGACAAACCTTTGCCTACTCATCATCCTCAGGTAATCAAATCGAATTTTTTAAAACAGATTTTGATTTAACAATTTTTGAATAGCTAAATGATCATTTAAGGTATATCTGTCGGTTAAATACAGGACATTGGAAAAAAAAATTCTGTGTCCTTTAAAGGATTTAAAACCTTAGGGAAACTACATTTTTGGGAAGCGAAAATGTCCTTTTCTAGGAAAAAAAATTAGTAATATTAAAAATCGTTTATTCACACACGTTTTTAGGCAATCAAACTTTTCTAATATTACATCACTTCTTTACAAATTTTTAAAATTGATGCGATTTTGATAAATTTACAATAGCTCATTTTCTTCAGAAATGGAAATTCACGGAAGCAAATTTTCAAAAAACTGCTCCGTTTTTCAAATATGATTATTTAACAAATGAAGTGCAATTTTTTTAAAACAAATAATATTATTTGAAAAACGGTGCAGTTTTTTGAAAATTCGCTTCCGTGAATTTCCATTTGTGAAAAAAATGAGCTATTATAAATCAAAATCGCATCAATTTTAAAAATTTGTAAAGAAGCGATGTGATATTAGAAAAGTTTGATTAACTAAAAATGTGTGCAAATAAATAATTTTTAACATTATAAATTTTTTTTATGAAAAAGAATGTTTTTCTTTACCAAAAATATAGTTTTCGAAAAGTTTTAAATCCTTTAAAGGACACAGGAATTTTTTTCTGATAGCTTGTTTTTAACCGAGAGATATATCTTAACTTGATTTTTATCTAGATAAATCTTAATTTTTGTTTAAATTTTCACTTAGACAATTTTTATATCCGGTAAATTTTTTATATTCCTAATTTTTTATGGTTTACTGAATTTTTACTTAACCGAATTTTGATTAGCTTAACAGAGTTTCTAAAAAAGAAAAAAATAATAATTAAGGAAAATTATTCAACCTAATTGGCATTTAACAAAATTTTTATTTAGCTGAGTATTTATTTAACAGAATTTTTATTCTGCTAATTTTTATTTAATTGTGTTTTTAGTAGGAAGTAATCTTCATTTAACTGATT
The DNA here is from genome assembly GCA_037103525.1 of Ganaspis brasiliensis. Taxonomy (NCBI): domain Eukaryota; kingdom Metazoa; phylum Arthropoda; class Insecta; order Hymenoptera; family Figitidae; genus Ganaspis; species Ganaspis brasiliensis. The sequence continues at coordinate 3,312,135 of JAZKLR010000009.1, read as the reverse complement.
TTTTTTCTTAAATCATAATTCTTTATAGACAGAAATAATTTTTTTATTACCATTAACATTACCTACCTTTTAAAAAAAAAAAAATTCTAGAGTAAAGAGTTTCCATTTAATAAAACTTTTATTCAACAGAATTAGCATTTAATAAGATTTACTATTTACTATTTAATAGAGTTTTAGTTAAATATCCATTTGACAGAATTTACATTTTAACAAATTTTCCCTTGATACAATCTCTATTTCAAAGAATTTTTATTTCATCCAAATTTTTATATGTCAAAACTGCTAATTTTCTGAATTTCCAATTAATAAAAATTTTAATTAACAGAATTTCCACTGAACCAAGTTTTTATTTTACATAATTTCTATTTTAGACGAATCTTCATTTGACAAATTTTTTATTTAAACGAAGATATTTTAACAGAATTTTTATACAACCGAATATTAAATTATCGAATTTTCTTTTAGTTGAATTCTTTTTTTTTTATCTAATTTTTATTTAACATAAGACTTATTTATCAAAAATTTTCCTTTAACAAAATTTCTATTTGAACGAATTTTTATTTAAAATTATGAGAGAATTATTATTTAATCGAGTTCTGATTTAGTAGAATTTTCATTTAGTAGCATTTTTATTTCACTGAAATTTTATTTAGTCTAATGTTTATTTAACAGAATATTTCTATTTGTTTCCGTTTTAACTGGATTTTCATTTAGGTAGTAAAATAAATTTAATAATCGTTTTTATAAATCTTTGCTTTTTTTGTAAAATTCAATTTTTTTACATTTTGTCTATTTTTTGCAAATTTATTTACCCTTTTGTAAAATTTGTAGATTTCATGATTTTTTGTTAAAAAAAGTTGTTGTTTGAATTGTTTTTTAAATATATTAAAAGTTTTAAAAACAAGTTCTTTTATTGTTTTAAGTTGTTTCTATATTTCTGTTATAATTTTCTTCTTTTTGTGAATAATTTTCTAATTTTTGTTCTTGTTTTTATAGAACTTCATCATTCTTTTTTATAGTTCTTTGAATATTTTAATAGTTTAATAAAATTTTATCATCTTTTTCCTATTTCTTAAATTTTTGTCATTTTTTCATAATTGTTTAATGTTTATCTTATAAATTCTAATTTTCTTAAAATATTTATTCTGTATATTTCTCTGCAGGTATTTTATCATAACTTATTAATTTTTATAATTTTTTCAAAACTTTTCTTATTTTATTTTATTTTATGTAGAATTGATCTTATAATAAGTTTTCTCATTTAATCATCATTTTTCTATTTCTTAGAAATATTTCCCTTTATTTCAAAAGTATTTAACCGTTTTCATTTAATTTGTCATTAAAAACAAAAAATATTGTTCTTTTCTTAATTTTTAACATAATTTTTTAAGAGTGTTTTTTCTCTTTAGTAGGTAACAGTTTTTCGTTTTTTACTGATTTTCTTATTTATTTTCTTAATTTGTAAATCATAAATGTAAATATTTGATATTAATTTAGAAAAAAGCAATTTAAACAATTGTTCTTAAATTGTTTAATAGTTTATAACATAAAACAATTTTCTTTATTTAAAATTTTTTTTATTTTTTTTGTGCATGTTTTTTAATTATTAAAGGTTTTTGTCTTTAATCTTCTTATTTTAAAGTAGATTATTCCTAATTTTCTTATTTGTTCATTCATAATAATGTATTTTATATTTTTTATAATTTCATCATTTTGACGCCTTTCGACTACAAAATTCTAACTTAATCGCCAATTCAATATGAAGCCAACTTCAAGCTTTGTGCAACATAAACCTTTTCTTATATTCGGTGCAAGATAATCCTTTCTCAAAACTGAGTTCTTTATAATCCTATGTGAAGTTGCGTTCAATATAATTCTTTCTCAAGCTTCAGAGCATGATAATTCTAAAGTTTTCAATATAAAATAGTTTTGACCGAATACGTGCAATTTAATGCTTTTCACAATTTATATATGCTTATAAAATTGGATTCATTCTAAAATAACACGTTACAAAAAAAATAAATGTTATAAAAAACTCCAATTCGATACATGACTCCGTCTGAAACCTAATTGTTAATAAATATGTAATGGAATATTTTACAATTACTAGGTTATTCTTTTATTAAGAAGAATTACCATTTTATAGTTTTAATATGCGTGAAATGTGTGTGAAATATTACTGTTCTTTATTAATTTTATTTGCATTTTTAATAGCATTAATTATTAGTTGTGTACTATCTAATTAGATAACCAAACAAAAAAAAGTTTTGCTACAAACTACAAACAACAAGTTTAAAATTAATTCTTCTACTTTTATCAAACTTAAAATCATTGTAAATTTAAAAAAAAATTTAAACTAAAAATTTTATATTTTCTAAAATTTGCCTAATTAAATTGAAAAGAAATAATAATAAAATATAAAAAAGTATAATTTGACAAATAATTCTTTTAATTTTACAATTATTTCATTTGAACTTAATTATTCAAGTTGTCAAAATTATAAAATATTTACACTTCAAAAATTTTTTTTTTTAATTTACAATGTTTTTAAGTCAATCAAAATCTTATGATAGTTACTGAATTAATTTTAAAAAACATGTTAAAACTGTTAAATAATCGATAATTATTCCTAATAAAAGATTAACCTAAAAATTATAAAAAATTCTTTTATTTATTAACAATTAGGTTTTATGTTTAAATAGTGATGTAGAGCATTGGAGTAAAAAACGTACTCTGACAAAATTAGTTTACATTGAAAAACTTAGTGTTGTCTTGCTCTGAAGCTTAAGAAAGAATTATATTGAACGCAACTTCACATAGGATTATATAGCACGCAGCTTTAAGAAAGATTTATTTTGCACCGTATAAAAGAAAAGGATTATGTTGTACAATGCTTGAAGATGGCCTCATATTAACCCGTCAGCGGTCGCGCCGTGAGAGAAATGCTCACGCAACACTACTCAACCTATAGGGCGCTCGTGTAGTGCGAGAGAGACACTAAAAACAGCGCGACCGCTGACGGGTTAAATTGGTGGTTAAAATAGCATTTTGTCGTTGGGAGGCGTCAATTTGTCAAAGTAAACATTTTCTCCACTGTTCAACAATTTTTTAATTGTTTATTAAATATTCTTACATTATATTATTCCTTCAGACTATTTTTTTTAATTTATTTTTTTTTCGTATATTTTTTCTTTCTTACATCAAATTTCTGATGTTCTAAAATTGTTTTAAAATTTTAGATTTTCCTGCTCTGTTTTTGTACTTATTTTCAAACGAATCTTAATATTTCGTTTAAACCTTGTTAATATTTAAATTGTACAGTTATCAGGGTGTCTACTAACCGGGAAATAACCGGGAATTTAAATTGACCGGGAAAAACTGGGAATTTTCCGTCAAACCGGGAATTTTTTTTCTGGGATAATAAATTCTTTTCAATTTTCAATTATTTTCTTTAATTTCAAATTATTTTCTATAATTCTCAATTGTTTTCTTCTATTTGGAATTATTTTCATTAATTTAAAATTATTTCTTCATTTCTCAATTATTTTCTACTATTTTCTTCAATTTTCAATTATTTTCATCAATTTATTATACATTACTACGAAAGGTTGTCTTCAGCCTGTAAATTGTGAAATAAATAAATAAATAAATAAATTTCTAATTAAGTTATTTAATTCTGAAATATTTTCTACGATTTTCAATTATTTTAATCAATTTTTAATTATTTTCTTCAACTATAATTTTTTTTTTTGAATTGACAATTATTTGATTCAATTTTCAATTATTTTCTTCAATTTTTAATTATTTTCTTCAGATCTCCACTATTTCCTCCAATTTTTAATTATTTAATTTAATATTCAATAATTCTCGACTTTTTTCAACTATTTTTTTCAATTATCATTTATTTATTTCACATCCCAAAAACTCATCCATTTTTAAATTATTTTCTTCTATAATCAATAATTCAAGGCTTTTTTCAATATTTTTTTTTCAATTATCAATTATGTTTTTGAAACTTGAATTCAATTCATCAATTACTATTCAACAATTTTCATATAATCACATTTTCTTCAATTTCAAATTATTTTCTACAATTTTTAGTTAATTTCTTCAAATTACAATTACATTCTTCATTTTTTATTGTTTTTTTTCAAATTCTATAATTCCTGGGTTGTTCAATTTCTTTTTTCTTCAATTATCACTTATTTTTCTTCTACTTTCAATCCAATTGTTCAATTCTTGAATTATTTTCTTTTATTCTCAATTATAATTTTCGACCTTCAATTCCATTCTTCAATTTTTAATTGTTTTTTTTTTCAATATTCAATAACTCTAGGCTTTTTAGAATGATTTTTTTTTAAATTCTCAATTATTTTCTTCGAATTCCAATTTTTTTCTTAAATTTTAATTATTTTCTTCAATTTCCAATTATTTTTTCATATTTCTTTTAATTTTTAATTTCTTCTGAATTTTCTTCAATATTTAACAATTCTCAGCTTTTTTAAATTATGTTTTTCTTTCTATTTTTATTTAAATTGAGAATTTTTAAATTATTTTCATCAAATCGCCATTATTTCCGTCGATTTCTAAATTTTTCTGCTTTTTCCAAATATTGTATTTAATTTTTAAGAACTTTCTTCAATTTTTAATTATTTTCTTAAATTTTCAATTATTTTCTTTAATCTTTAATTATTTTTTTCAATTTTCAATCATTTTCTTCTATTTTTAATTTAATGGTTCAATTAGTCAATTATTTTTTTTCAATTCTTAATTAATTTCTTTAAATAACAATGCTATTCTTCAATTTTTAATGTTTTCTTCAATATTAAATAATTCCTGTCATTTTCCATTTTTTTTTAATTATAAATTATTTTCTTCTTTTTTCAGTCCAATTGTTTAGCATTTTTCTTTAATTCTCAATTATTGTATTCAAATTTCAATTTTATTTCTCAATTTTCCATTTTTTTTAATATTGAATAATTTTGTGTTTTTCTGATTTCAATTTGATTATTTAATTCTCAATTTATTTCTTCAATTTTGAATTATTAACTTAAATTTTAAATTATTTTTTTGGATTTTCTATCTAGTTGACCAATTTTCAATTATATTCTTTGAATTTAATAACCATTGTTCAATTTTTTCAATTATTGTTCAATTGTAGATTAATATTACTTATTTTTTTAAATTTTGTTTCTAATTGTCAAATATCTTTGTCATTGTTTAATCATTTCTTTCCATTATTAATTATTTCTTTTCATTATTAATTGTTTCTTTTAATTCTTAATTATTATTTTTTGTAAAGTTTAATATTTAATTCTTCAATTCTCAATTTTTTTTTTTGAATTTCAATTATTTTCTTCAATTATCAACTGTTTTATTCAATTTTTGTAACCATTTGTAGGTCTATTTATACTTAAAATAAATTTTAAGTTAACAAGAGAAAAAACCGGGATAAATAGGAACAAAAACCGGGAAAAATCGGGAAATGAACGGGAATTTTGTGGGACGAAATTAGTAGACACCCTGAGTTATTAATCAAATAAAAAAATCCGAGAAATCCGGGAATTTCAAAACGACCACTCGTTAGACATCCTGCTAATATCATCCTATAATTTCTAGGTAACGTTCGCTTATTGTAAACACATGTGGGTTGCTGGAAAGCGAGAAGAGGCTTACTGTCAACTACAAAAATTCGTCACCTCATCGCTCACAAACTCGGGCAACTCGATAATAAACCAAGAGGATGAGAAACTTCAGGATGCAAGGAAACGATTACTCGCAAGGTGCTACTTAAAACTAGGCGAATGGACCGAAGCGTTGCAGGGAATAAAAGAACATTCAATCCCTGCTGTTTTGACGTATTATTCTGCTGCCACAGAACACGATCCTTCTTGGTACAAAGCCTGGCACTCGTTCGCCTACACGAATTACGAAACTGTCCTGTTTTACAAACACCAACAAGGAGAGATCATCGGCCAGGAAAGTTCGTCTTCCAACGGATCCAGGAACCTTTGTAGTTCCCAGTACATTTCTCGTTATGCTGTTCCTGCAGTCGAGGGTTTCTTCAGATCCATCAACTTGTCGCACGGGAATTCACTTCAAGACACACTTCGGCTCCTGACCCTCTGGTTCGAGTACGGACAATGGCCAGAGGTTTACGACGCAGTTGTCGAAGGAATCAGAATGATTGAGATAAACACCTGGCTACAAGTGATTCCCCAATTAATCGCTAGGATAGACACTCCCAGGGCTTTAGTTGGACGGTGCATTCATCATTTGCTCATAGATATTGGAAAGACTCATCCACAGGCTCTTGTTTATCCTCTGACAGTTGCTTCTAAAAGTGCCAGTCACGCGAGAAAAACTGCTGCTAATAAAATTCTTAAAAACATGTGCGAACATAGTCCCACTTTGGTACAGCAGGCGATAATGGCCAGCGATGAATTGATCAGAGTTGCGATCCTGTGGCACGAATTGTGGCATGCTGGACTTGAAGAAGCGAGCAGATTGTATTTTGGAGAAAGGAATGTCAAAGGGATGTTTGATACTTTGGAACCTCTTCATGCGATGTTGGAGAGAGGTCCGCAAACTTTAAAGGAAACCTCCTTTAATCAGGCTTACGGAAGAGATTTAGTCGAAGCTCAAGATTGGTGCCATAGATTTAAGGCTTCCGGAAACGTCAGGGACTTGAATCAAGCTTGGGATCTTTATTATCACGTTTTCCGGAGAATATCGAGGCAGCTCCCGCAGTTGACCAGTTTGGAATTACAGTACGTCAGTCCGAAACTTTTGCTCTGCAGGGATCTAGAGTTAGCGGTACCTGGAAGCTATCAACCTGGGCAGCAAATTATCAGAATTGCCAATTTTCACAGCTCGATGCAAGTCATCACGAGTAAACAAAGACCGAGGAAACTTTGTATTAAGGGTAAAATTTCACTGAGATTACAGTAATATTAATTCTAGGAATCACGACAGGGCTGATAAAAATCATGATTTTTTTTAAAAAAATCAAAAATTGATTTTTTTTAAAAAAATCAAAAATTGATTTTTTTTTAAAAATATTATCAGTATATAAAATCTCCAAATGTTTATTTGTAAGTAGTTTATTAAAAAATTAAGAAAAGATTAAAAAACAACACAAGAAATGAAACAGTAACTTAAAAATTAACTAAACTATTTATTTATTTTTTTTTTTTAATTTAAATAATAAATAAGATGATAATTAACAAAACGTTAAGATACATTACTAAAGAGAACAAAATTTTTTAAATTAGGAAAATTAGAGAATTATTTTTCAAATTGAATAAAAAAAGAATTAATTCAATTTTGTAAAATTTAAAAAAATTTTAAAAGAAAAGAAATTCTATTAAATACAAGATCCATGTTCAAATAAGAATATTTAGTACAAAGATTAAATTTACATAATATAAAATAAAAAAATAAAAGCTTTCAAAAAAGTAGAAAATTGGGAAATTTAAAAAATGTAGATAAAAGCACCAAAAAAATGTTTTCAAAAATTTGTAATTATAAGATAAAAACTAAACAATTGAAAAGAAGGAAAAATGCTTCTTAAAAATGGAAAAATGATGAGAAAAATTAAAGAACTAATAATTAAAACGCAAAAAACTAAAATAATTCCTCTATGAGAAGGCAAAAATAGTGAAACATCAAGAAAATTAAAAAAATAGGAAGAAAATAGAAAAATGTTTTTTACATACTTAAAAATCCTTTAAAAATAAACAAGTTTAAGCAAATTAAACCAAATACATTTTTATAATATTACACTTAAAATAAGGCCAGCAATAAATTTAGAAAAATAAAGAAAATCTAATAACTTTATGGAAGAATAAGTAAGTTCGCAAAAAATCTCGCAAAAAATAGACAAGATGTGAAAAAAATTGAATAAACTTACAAAAAAAAATGAGAGTATTTATTTTTAAAAATATGGAAATTATGAAAATCAACGAAATAATAAGTTTAATGAATGTTATAATAACGAAATTGTGTAAAATAATATTCAATAAATAATTTGCATAAAAAGAGGAAAATTAAAGAGAATCCTAAAATAAAAGGGCAAATAAAAAAATAGAAGAAAAAATATCAAAAGTAAAAGCAGAAAAAAACTTAAAATTTTGTAAAAATAAGAAATTATAAGATAAAAATTAAACAGTTTCGACAAATTAAAGTCTCTTAAATATCTTGTAAGGATATTAAAAAAAAAGGATTATTGTGAATATGGAAAATAATTAATATTATTGAATTATTTTGCATTAATTAATATGCATTTAAATTTGAGTTCATTAAAATTTAAAAGAAACAAATTGGAATTTAACTTAATTGACGTTTGAAATTTATATAATTATAATGACTTAAAGATATAAAAATTTAATACTATTTTTTGTTATCTTCATACCAAAAATTTGTAAATCGTAGGTATTTTGATCATCTGTATTAGCATAATGTTTTAAATTTGATAAAGATTAAAATATTAAAATTGAAATTTTGAAGATTTATCCACAAATTTTTGGGTTTTGTTTATGGTTTCCGATGTTTTACATGCAGTATTTTGGCATCTTATTCGCCTATTTCATTAATTTGTCACCTATTTTTTAACTTTTCACGAGTTTTTTAATCTAAAACTTCAATTCATCAAAATTTTAAATAATCTAAATATTAATTTTAATTTGTTAAAATATTTATTAGGGTAACGGAACCAATGAAAGAACATTTAAGGAAGAGCATATTTTTATCATTAATTATTTTTGAATGGAAATAATGAAAATGATATTGCAAATACTTTTTCAAAAGTTTCTTACATGTAGAATATGAAGGTCAAATTTAAATTATATAAATGAAAAGCATAATTTAACATTTTAATTAATAAGTAAAACATACCTATTTTATCAGTAAAACAACAAGTTGACCAGTGAAAGAATTTTGAATCTCCAGTGAAAGAACAAATAATATTTATATTAAATTAATGAATAAAAATACAAACTGTGGTAAAAAAAGAACATCACAAATGTTGTAAAATTAAGTTCAAAGCTCACTATTATAGACATTTTTTTGGAATTAGTACCCTAAAATAACTTTTTAAGAGTTTAATCACTTCTAACCAATTTGTTTTTTTTTTATGTTTTAATTATTTGCAATGTCAAATATCAAATATGTCATTTATCAGCTACTTGGTATTATTCTTTTTCATGCAAATAAATGAAATTCTTTCACTGGAAAGTGATCAAATGCAAACCCAGTAAAGGAATTTGGATATTTAATAATATTTGATAAATAATTGGGTTTTTTTAACGAAGAAAATAATTCAGAGACATATACATAAGTGAATTAAAAAAAATACATCAATTAAAGCAGTTTTTACAGAAGAAATATAAAAATGATTACGACGTGATCAGAGCGATGTGTTTTTTAATTTGTAATTTTTTTAATTATTTTCGAAAGTAATTTGTGTTTTATGTCTGATGCTATGTCATATACAAAATTTGGAAGTAAATAGGTTTCTAACAACATATTAATTACCAGAATAAAAACTGTGATTTTTAAATTATTATGGAAAATGTTCAATATGTTCTTTCACTGGTGCCACTACCCTAATTAAAGTTTTAAACAAATCTAATTCAGCCAAATTCTAAGCAGTCAAACTTAATTGCACTCAAATTTGTAAGAACCTAAATTTTAGTTTATTGTGTATTTTTCATCAACTTCAAATTCAATCGAATTCCAATTTTAATTGATCCAAATTCCAGTAAATTCTAGTTTTTATTGGTGAAAGTTTAAATCGATTTTAAGTAGAATTTTATCAAATTTTAAGCAGGTTTCAATTTGAATTACTTATAAATTGAATCAAACGCAAATTCCAATTTATTCAAATTTTAATTAATCGAAATTTCAGTAAATTCTAGTTTTTAATGGTGAAAATTTAAATCGATTTTAAATATAATTTCATCAGATTTTAATCAGGTTTCAATTTGAATTAATTATAAATTGAATTAGACGCAAATTCCAATTTATTCAAATTTTAATTGTAACTCGGTTTAATTTTAAAAAATTGTTAAGAGTCAAAATTAATTTCTAACCTTCAGATTCAATTCATTCAAATTTCAATTAATCCACATTTCAATTTATCTAAACTTTATTTTTTCTGAATCTCAGTCAATTATAGCTTTTATTGTTAAAAATTTCAATAGATTCTAAATTGAATTCTCTTAAATTTCAATCAGACTTTAATTTCAATTTAATACAATTTTAATCGTGATTAATTCACAATTCTACATTTAATTCATTAAAAATTGAAACAAAATGAATTCTCAATTCTTTTCATTTTCTATCTCAAATTTAATCGAAATATTTTTGGTCGCCGTTTTGTCGAATATTTTTGAGAGATTACTTTTTTTCACTTATTTTATAGAAAAAAGGTGCTGTGATCCCTGTAACCTATTTTACTCCCAAAATCCATTTTTTTCCGCATTAAGTCAATTTTTAGAATTAAACGGATTAAGATAATTAGTAAATTAAGCTTTTGTAATTGTAATATTTAATTAAAAAGAGTAATTCGAATAATAACTTTTTAGGGAGTAATGGCAAGGATTATATGTTCCTTCTAAAAGGACATGAAGATCTCAGACAAGACGAACGAGTCATGCAATTATTCGGTTTAGTTAACACATTATTACTCCACGATCCTGATACCTTCAGAAGGAATCTTACTATACAGGTGAGAGTCATATTTGTACTTATAGCAAGGCATTTGTTGTTATTGTTGAGATATTTAATAATTTTTTATCAATTATAGAGATACGCTGTGATACCATTGTCTACCAATAGTGGCCTTATTGGTTGGGTGCCTCATTGCGATACTTTACACACCCTCATCAGAGATTATCGAGAAAAGAAAAAAATTCTTTTGAATATTGAACACAGGATCATGCTTAGAGTGAGTTTGGAAATTATAGTTAATATTAAGATCAATATTAAAAATATTGCTAGGTTTGATTCAAAATCGAGTTACGAAAATCATTAATTTATAATCAATTATTATTTTTTTTTAATTAAAAATTTCTTTATACGTAAAAGAATAAAGAAATTAAACGTTTGCCTCTCTTATTTCTTGAAAGTAATAAATAAAATAAAATTAACTGTAAAATGCGATAAAATGTTTCTACAGTTTATCTGTCAAACAAAAATTTTAGGTTTTCAAACATCTAAATACAATATACAATAAATTAAGACTTACCGAATACGAAGAATTTGCAGTATAATTTTCGAATTTTTAAGTAGTTTTTAGAATTTGGAAAGATAAACATTTTTATCTGAAAATCGATCTTCTGCCCAGATTCAAAAGTTAAAAACTGTTATTAAGAATAAAAAAAAAAAAATTCAAAACTTTGGTAATATTTAAATGAGCTGTAAATAAACTTGCACTAATGGTTTCACGTTAGTCTCGATGTTATTTTTAACGATAAGTAAATTTAAAAATTGCACGAGTTTATCAGGTTAAGTTAACTGTTTGTTTCTTAACTTGAAATTGGTTTACAAGTTTCGAGAATTCAGTTTCGACCTACATTTTGTTATCTTTTATTAAAATTAAAAGTTATTTTTAATGGATAGAGGAAATTTGAATTTTCATTAAATATTAAAAATTACACCTTTGTTTTTTTACAGAAGAACCATTGTAATATGATTAATTCCGAATTTCTAAAGTTTTAAAAGAGCTTGTGTGTATATAATTTTTTATCGTCAAATGATAAATTCAATAACAATTGACCAAAACTCATACAAGAAAGTTTTTGTGTAAAAGTATTGTTTCCTTTATAAGAAAGCAAATTGTTTCCGTTTATCACTAACTATGAAGAAAACTATTTATATTTTTGTTTGACAAAATGGAAGTTTGGACTAATTAAAAGTTGGATAGATTGGATTAAATTGAATCAATCATGATACAGCTTGAAACTTTATTTAATTGAAAGTCGTTTTAATTGAAATTTGGATAAATTTAAGTTGAAATCAATCCAAACTTAAAATTTGAAATTTAACTAATTTTTAAACCTTTAAGAAATGTTATCGATGAAAATCAATTAAAATATTGCCTAAAGAAGTTTTGGATTATTAGAAGCTGGGATCGATTCAAATTTGGATAAATTTAATTGTGGATAGACTATAATAAAAATTAAACTTTGAATCGATCGTAATTAAAATCAAATAAATCCGATTTCATTTTAATTAACTTTTATTACACAAAACAAAAAAATATTTCCTGCTTTTTGAAAAATGGATTTTAAAAAAGCAACTTTTAAAATAATTTTTATCAGGGCTGTTATTGATTTAAATCATGATTTAATTGATTCCAAAACTGTTTAATTTTTATCTTATAAATTCTTATTTTTAAACAATTTTAAGATCTTTTTTCCTTTTACTTTTGATATTTTTTTTTGTATTTGTCTTTTTATTTTAGGATTTTCTTTAATTTTCGTCTTTTTATGCAAATTATTTAATATTATTTTACACAATTTTGTTATTATAACATTCACTAAACTTTTTATTTCGTTGATTTTAAAAATTATTTTCATATTTTTAAAAATAAATAGGTATGCTCATATTTTTGTAAATTTTTTCAATTTGTTTTCACATCTTGTCTATTTTTTGCGAGATTTTTTCATACTTATTCTTCCGTAAAAATTTTTGGATTTTCTTTATTTTTCTAAATTTAATGTTGGACTTGTTATAAGAGTAATATTATAAAAATTTTTTTGGTTTAATTTGCTTAAACTTTTTTATTTCAAAGGATTTTTTAATTTCTTTCGTGGACATTTTATTTATCTTTATATACATTTTTTTATTTTTTTTTATTAATTCTAAGTTTTTAGTAGAATCTAACCAAATTTTATTAGTTTTTGTACTTTCTACAATTTTTTTAAAGATGAAGGAAAAAAATATTTCTCTGTTTTCTTCCTATTTATTTAATTTTCTTGATGTTTCACTATTTTTTAGTCCTTCTTTGCGTTTTAATTAATTCTTTTATTTTTTTATCATTTTTCCATTTCATAGAAACATTTATCTTTCTTTTCAATTATTGTTTAACTTTTATCTTTTACTTAATTACGAACTTTTGAAAACATTTATTTCATGCTTTTGTCTCCATTTTTAAATTTTTTCAATATTCTACTTTTTTGAAAACATTCATTCTTTTATTTTATATTATGTAAATTTAATCTTGTACTAAATATTCTCATTTGAACATCGTTCTTCTATTTCATAGAATTTATTTTCTTTTAAAATTTTGTTAAATGTTCCTAAATTTTATTCATTCTTTTTTTATTCAATTTGTAAAATAATTCTCTAATTTTTCTAATTTTAAAATTTTGTATTCTTTAGTAATATATTTAAACGTTTTGTTAATTATCAATCTTATTTATTATTTTAATTAAAAAAAAAGTCCGTAGGTAAAAAGTTTAATTTTTTAAAAAGAGTTTCTTCTTTTTTATATATTTTTATGTCACTGTTTCATTCTTGTCTTGTTTTTTTTTAAGTTTTTCTTCGTTTCTTTAATAAACTACTTACGAATAAACATTTGCATATTTTTAATTTAAATTAAAAAATCGGATTTTTTTTATCAGCACTGATTTTTATTAACATACTCTCTACGTTTAAAGATTAATTCATAACAAAAATCCGAAGAATTCTAACCGGAAATATATTTATATAATTTTTCCAGATGGCACCAGATTATGATCACCTGATGCTGATGCAAAAAGTCGAAGTTTTTGAACATGCCCTGGAGCACACAAATGGCGACGATTTATCTCGCCTCCTTTGGCTAAAATCACCGTCAAGTGAAGTTTGGTTTGACCGTAGAACAAATTATACTCGATCTTTAGCTGTTATGTCAATGGTTGGTTATATTCTTGGACTTGGTGATCGTCATCCTTCTAATTTAATGCTTGACCGACTCAGTGGAAAGATTCTTCATATTGATTTTGGAGACTGCTTCGAAGTAGCAATGACCAGAGAGAAATTCCCGGAAAAAATTCCTTTCCGCCTTACCAGGATGTTAATTAATGCTATGGAAGTCACTGGAATCGAGGGTACATACAGAAGAACCTGTGAATCGGTTATGTCTGTTTTACACAGAAACAAAGACAGTCTTATGGCTGTTTTAGAAGCTTTCGTCTATGATCCACTTCTTAATTGGAGACTTATGGACAACGCGATTCCAAAGGTGAAAAGGTCAGATGCTCCAGGAATGAGTACAAGCAGCAGTCAAGAACGAGGAGATATTATTGATTCATTAACTGCTACTCTACCAAAAAAAGGTGTACCTTGCAGTGTCGAGAATGGAGGTAATTTAATTGCTTTTATTTAAATTAGTCGAAGTAAAATTGATAATACTTGAAAAATGTCAATCGAATTTAGTTTGTTCGAAATCGAACATGGAATTGACAAAAAGATTAAAAATGAAATTGTATTTTTTTTTCAGGTGACAGTAATCAACCTGAAGCTTTAAATAAAAAAGCACTTGCAATCACAAATAGAGTTAGAGATAAACTCACAGGCCGTGATTTTTCACACGATCAAACTTTAAGTGTTCAACGACAAGTAGGTCTTTTAATTCAACAGGCAACTAATAATGAAAACCTATGTCAGTGTTATATTGGATGGTAAGTATTTTTAATGACAAATTATTTTCTTTATAACAGAAAAATCTTTATTATAGTAATCTTCATTTTAATAATTTGATATAAATTTTAGCATTCATATAAATCTACTATTGTTTAAATAATTGTGCCACGTAACAGACCTTGATTCATACTTAAACATTCATTAGAAGAAATCATTAATATTCTCAAATTGTATCAAATAATAATTAAAAACGATCAGTAAGAACAAAGAATTTTAATCAATTTAAGTTTCTATCATTAAAGGTCTACTCCGACCGATTAAGTAATACATGTTTGAATTTTAAATTTATATCAATATTTTGTCCTTAGTTATCGTTTTTAACTATTAAATAATTTAATTTTTTCTTAAATTAATGCATCTATTTTGACTTTCAATAATATCCAAGATTGTGAAGAAAATACTTTAAAAAGAAATTTTTTCATTCTAGGTGTCCATTCTGGTAAAAAGATGAAAAACGGTCTTTTGGTAAAAGCTAAACGCACTATCTTATGATTTAGTTTCTCAAACCGGCTATTAAAAGTTCCATTACTTCACGATTCCTGTCGTTGTACTGTTTTGTAAATAATGCAGTCGCACGCGACATACATGTTTTTTAAGTGATAATAATTTTATAGATATTTTACTTGTAAACAGCAATTGTATAAACGAGGGTTTTTTTTTTCTGTACTCGCAGATTCGATGTATAAAGGAAATATAGTAACTACGTAAACTATAATTATTGTTCTTCACTTAAGATGCCATGAAAATATTTTAACATTGATTAAAATATATTTATCTGAAAGTTTAAATCTAGTTGTCCTCAAATTAAACATGCTAATATACTGGATTTAGAAATAAATCCATACAGCTTATCGGTCGTACTATTAATCTCTAGGCTATTAAACAACAATAAGTTGTTATCGTGAAAAACACAATACGTACTTTCACAACTTGATTTTATAATAGGGACAGATAAAGATTTTTACTAAAAATGCCGTTTTAATATTATCCACTAAATTTAAAATATAGGTATTAAAAAGTAAATTATTCTTAATTTCTTCAAAAAATGTTTAATGTTTTAAAAAACAAATAATAAAAATATTTAAAAAAGTTAATTAAGATCAAAGTTAATTGTGAATCGTGATGGATCCTACGCCATTTTTTCCATTTTCGAAACCAAATGAAAACGGTAAAAGTTCTTCCAATGAAGATGATTGTATTCTCGACATATCTGGAGATGTTAACAAAACTGGAATGTCTCCAAATTCAGCCATCATCTGTCGACACATACCACAGGGTGACGTGTTTTTCGAACCATGTATTTTATCGGCAGCTACGGCAATCGCAGTAAATTTTCTCTTGCCTTCGGAAATGGCCTTGCTGATAGCGACCCTTTCTGCACAAATAGTAATAGAATACGCTGCATTCTCTATATTACAGCCAGTTGATATTGATCCATCTTCACAACGAAGGGCCGCTCCAACTTTGAATTTACTATAGGGCGCATAAGCCATCTCTCGAGCCTTTATACTTTCCTTTATTATTTCTTGGATACTAATATCTTAAAAAAGAAAATTCGATTTCGAAAAAAGCCCTTAAAAAATCAACTTGGTTTTAAAAACCTAATTAAAAATTATTTATAACAAAACAAACCGTAAAAATTTCTTGTAATAAATTATTTCTTATTAAAAATAACTTATCCAAAAAATGTATTAGTTAATAATAGTAAAGCTAATCTTCGTTAAATCTAATAAATTATGTTTATCATATTTTTGATTTTAAAAAAGCAATGA
Source organism: Ganaspis brasiliensis (assembly GCA_037103525.1). Lineage (NCBI taxonomy): Eukaryota > Metazoa > Arthropoda > Insecta > Hymenoptera > Figitidae > Ganaspis > Ganaspis brasiliensis. The sequence continues at coordinate 3,295,672 of JAZKLR010000009.1, read as the reverse complement.
ATTTTTTTTCCAGTATTGAACATAAGTTTCAATCGTTGAAAATCAGTTTTAATAAGTAAAAGCAGTATTTACTAAATAAGCGAAAGTTATAAATTTATAAATACTAACCAAGAGTTTTAAAATCGACGATTTTTTCACAACTCATTTTGGTAGAGTTAAAATTTCTTGAAGAAAATAATCACTTGTGGTACTAATCTACTCTCAACTAATTTCGGATGCCAAATGACAGGCAGCTTAAAGCCTACTTTCTTTTCGGAGTAACAAAATAAAATATTCCAACCTAACCTAATCCTTACGTCAGAGGTGAAAGAACTTACAATTTTTGAAACAACCTTCTGCGCAGGGTTGTTTCTAAGGGTTTATTCTCTTATCTCTTATCAAATAAATAAATCCTTCATCATTATTACTAAAAATTAAAATAATTCATATATATATATATATATATGACGCATTGTTTTCGTAAGACTTTACTAACTGCTTCATAACAAAAGTGAAAGGATGAAACACCATGTTTGTAGAAATAACTTTCACTAACGGAAAATTGAAATCAAAGTAGTTCTAATTTCCATATTAATAAAATGTAACCTTATCATAATATTAATCTTATCATTCAGAATATATGATAACTTTCTAGTCAATTGTAGGAAAGCGTTTGTAACGGAAAAATCTTATTCGACATAAAAATTTTTAAAAATTTAAATGAAAAGAAAAATTTTATTGTTTGTCATGAGCAATAAGACTAAAAATGCAATTTTTAATCTTTATTTACCTTATAAAACAGTTAATATGTACAATCCTAATTAAGTGGAAAATCCAATTGAAATTTAAATAGGAATCGGAAGATCCTTGGCAACGAGAACTAAGATATGTTCAGTGCTGAGACACCAATTGGTGATATTCTTTGAGACTTTACACCAATTTTCTCCATACTTTGGTTCCGATGCAATGCAGCGTTTTTTAACATCTTCTTGTTGCTCTTCCGATCCATGAAGCTTTTCAAATTTATAAAAAAATGCCCACGCATCTCCTAAATCTGGTTTCAGTTTCACGGTTCGATTAAACCAATCTCTACATTTCGATACTTTACTTTCGCTCCAAAATAATCTGTAAAATAGAAAAAGTAATTTATCAAACTAAAAAATCCAACAAGTATTTTTAAAACATTTATACCTAATTACGATCAACTTGTTTTAAATTTAACTAATGACAATTTTTACGCCGATTTTTGTATTTATTGATGTTAGTGATAATATTATTTGTTAAATACATACTTGGAAACAGCAAGAAGAACATGTGCGTCATGTTCGCATTTTTTCAAAGCATCGACGCTCTTCATCTTGCGTTGCGGCCTCGACTCCATGAAAATTGCTTCAGCCCACAACAATCCTGAATTAGGACATTCTTGCAAAGCCTTCGCCATCAAAGTATGAGCCATTGTCTGACTGGCTGGATTTTTATTTTCAATTCTGATTGCTTCAAGCCACAGTTCATCATTTTTAGGATTTCGTAGCCTTGCTTTTTCTAAAACTGAACGCGCCTTTGTCACTCTTGATGATCTACATTCCAAATGTGTCAAGAGCCGCCACAATGCAATAGAATTAGGACATTTCTTTATCTGTAATTTATAAAATACATCACAATTATTATTTTATTTTTAGTTATCAATTTTTACTTTTACTTAGTATTTTTACATTTACGCTAGAAAAAGGATAAATAGTACTGATAACTGATTAAACAGACGATTTAGAAACTAGGTTTAAAAGTAGCAAATTAATATTACCCCTTGATTGTAAGTGATAAGAGCCTGTTCATTAATATTTTGTTGTTCTTCAATTTGTCCTTTCATCAGCCACAATTTAGGGAAGTCATCAAACATTTCGAGAGCTTCTTTCAACAATTTAAGAGCAGTGTCCAAATTATTTAAAGCCCATTCAAGCCTGGCACTCTTCATCATAACTCTAGGCGTGGGAGCTGAAGCTCTAGCCTTAGCAAGTAGACGCCTTGCTCTTTCATATTCTGAATTTTCAGATTCCAATTTCACAGCCGCCAACCAAATTTCTTCCGAGTTTGGATTAGCCTGGAAAGCTAAAGACAATATGCCTCTTGCTGCTGGAACATCGCCCTAAAATTTGTATTTATGATTTTTAACTGACAGAAAACTATAATGCATTAAAGACCAAATGTTTAAAAAAAACATATAATAATATAGAAAAGTATAGTATAAGTATAGTAAAAAGAATAATTATATAAAAAATAAATGTATAAAGAAGAAGATGATAAAATTTCGAAAAGTACTTACAGCCAACCATTTCGACTTTGCTCCCATAAGCCAAAGAACTTCACTCTTTGGACAATGAGCAACGGCTCGTTGTAGTAGGGCTTCTAGAGATTCCCTTGTTCCGTAAGTCTTCTCAAAATAAGCAGCTCTCATCCAAATTGATTTCTTACTTGGGAAAGTGCTCAGAGCATAGGCGTAAACTGCACGAGCACATTCTAATGCTCCTTGTTGAGCACACTGTGAAAAAAATTAATATTTGTATTAATAAACATTGGCTTCACATTTAAATATTAGTTGGAAATTATAATCTAATCTATTTATATGGGGCATTCTAATTCTAAACGACCCCGTTCAAAAACAATTGCCAATTTCAGTCAATTTGAGATAATTTGTAAATAATTATTTCTTCTGTTCTTACTAAAACCAAATTTCTTTTGTAATTAACAGTTTTAAAAGAAAAATTTCTAAATTTTACAATAATAAAAAGAATTTTGTTCAAACATATGAAATCTATATTCAAAATTTAGTTTGAAAGTTAACCTTTCGAATATCTCAAAACACGTTCCAGATTTATTAAAAATACATCTTGAAAGAAAGCTTAAATATTCTAGTTTTTATTTCCGTAAAGGGAATAATGGACATTTTAGGGGATTTTGAGGAATCAGTTCAAATTTACAGTCAATTCGGAGGTTAAAATACGTGTATGAATTGAGAAACATTTTTTTAACAGAGTGGCATTTGTTTTGTTTTAAATTTGTATTTCATTATTAAATAATTATATATATAATTTGAAGGCTAATAAAATAAACAATTAAAAAGAAATGATATAATTTGATAGAATTAATAAAATATAAATAATATATACATTATATATATATATAAATATAAATAAAATTATATATAATTTAAAACTTAATAAAATAAAATATTTAAAAAAATAAAACCAAATGCCTCTGTTCAAAAAGTGTTTCTCAATTAAATTGAAATGGCTGTAAATTTTAATTAATTTCTCAAAATCCCCTGAAATGTCCATTATTCGCTTTACGGAAATAAAAACTAGAATATTTAAGCTTTCTTTCAAGATGTATTTTTAATAAACCTGAAACGTGTTTTGAGATATTCGATAAGTTAACTTTCAAACTACATTTTGTATAGTATAAATTACATATGTTTAAACAAAACTCTATTTATCATTGTAAAATTTAGAATTTTTTTAAAACTGCTAATTACAAAAATTTGTAAACGGACAAAGTATGATTATTAAAATTTTTCTGTCTTTATTTGATTAATGTAGATGAAATTTTGAAGCAAATAAGACCTACGTGAAGTGATTTAGTCAATTTTTTATTGAAAATATGTTAAAAATGTGGATTTTTTAATGTTTAACAAAAATTTTAATTAGTCTCGAAATAATGACGGGTTTTTTAAAGTCTCTAGGCTTGTTTTAAGTGGAATTTACTGAAGAATAAGTCTATTTAATAGCATTGAAGTGCAATTTTTTTCTTAGGAAAAATTTTTTTTTCTTCCGAGCCTTGCATATTCTTAGAAAAAAATTGTATTTCAATGCTTATACAACAGTTTTATTCTTCAGAAAATTCTCTTTAAAAGAATCATAGGAATTCCAAAAAAACGTAATTATTTCAAAAGTAATTTGCATTTTTCTGAAAGAATAAAATTTTTACTTTTTTGAGCATAATTTAATGAAAAATTGACTAAATCACTCCACTCAGGTCTTATTTTTCTCAAAATTTCATCTACTCTAGACACATTCCTGAGTATTTTGCAAAAAAAATCTAAACCTTGCACCGGACCGTTTTAGAGAAAATCGATTTTTTAAGTTAAAGATTTTAATTTTTGGACTTTTATTTGAAAAATGTACAATTGTGCAAGGTCGCAATAAAATAAAACTCATTTTGAATTTGGGCACTTTGCTGAGTATGTTGCAAAAAAAAAAAAATTAAATAAAAACACTATCATTAAGCCGTTTTTGAGTCATCAATCGTTTAGGTTAATAAAAATATAATTTTTGGAATTTTATTTAAAATATGTGTAATAACGTTATAAAAATTAATACTAAAACGTAATTTTTGAAATATAAGTTTTGCGTGGGTCGAATTATTTTTTCTTGATAGAAGATTACTGAAAAAAAATTTAATCATTAAAGTGCGACCTCCATATTCGAATTTAATTTTTTTTGTCCTTTTTAATTTTTAATGCCCAGCCTTCTACATAACTTGCCTGAAAATTTAAGAGGACAAAAACAATTAAATTCAATTCAATTCGTAATTCAATGATTTAAAACTTGTTTTCAGGAATCTTCTATAAAGAAAAAAGAATGCGAAAATCTAAGCGAAAATCGTCATTAAATAATTTAAAATTTTGACTAGTTAAGACTATTCATATTTTAACTTTATAGGTAAAATGTTTTTTTTTAAAATATTTGTTTAATTTAACTCTTTCTTGTACGTGTGTGTAATTGTAGTGTTTTTTCAATAAAGTTTTAGCCTAATGAGGTCGACAAACCTGAATTGACGAAACGTCGCATTTTGACGATACAAAAATATTTTAATTTTTAATTTTATCTGACCTTCCCGTGATCATTTACTTCTTTTTTCAAAATAACTAATAATGGAAGGAGAAAACTCTTTTTTATTGAAGAAAGAATGAGGACTACGCAATGCTTATATTTCAAAAACGACACTTAAATTTTAATTTTTATTACGATCCTATTACATTCTTTAAATTAAAATCCAAAACGTTAATTGTTTAACCTAAACGATTGATTTTGTCAGAAACGGCTCAATGAAAGTGTTTTTATTATTATTTCTTTTACAACATACTCAGGAAAGAGCACACATTTTAAATGAGTTTTATTTTATTGCGACAATGCACATATTTCATATAAAAGTCCAAAAATTAAACTTAAAAAATCGGTTTTCAAAAAAACGGCTTGATAAAAGATTTTGACATTTTTGCAAAATAGTCATGAGTGTCCAGATTTAAAATATGGAAAGATATTTACAGTGGGAGCACCTTTGGCTTAAAATAGTTTAAAACCCACCGTGTTGTACGTTTTTCAAACCTAAAAAAATGTCTGGACAAATTCCGACGGTGCTATATTATTATTTTAATAAAACAGTATAAAATTACCGTTTCAGCGTCTTCCATCCAACTGTGCTTCCTGTCCTCTTCTTCGACACCAACTCCGATGACAGACTTGATAATCACCTGACAACAATGAACAGCTCCAGCTTTTTCAGCCTCCATTGCTTCCTTAAACCAATGTTCTCTGTTAATTTCAACTCCATTTGCACTTAATGACGAGATCGCGCGCTCAATGATCTTTTCAACCATGTGTTTATTTCCATTTGCTTCCTCAAGTTTTGCAGCGGTAGTCCAAATTTGCCGATCTGTGGGAATGTTTTCTCTCGCTTTGTTTAAAACTTTACGAGCATTGTCATAGGTTTCCAATCTTGCTAATGCAAGCCACAAATCAACACTTGTTGAGCAACATTCGACTGCTCGACTTAACAAGATTCTCGCATCTTCCGGCTCTTCGAGTTCTACTGCCGCTTTCCATAATCTCACAGAATTTGGAATATGCTCCAAGGCTTTTCGATAAACTCGTCGCTTTGCTTTAGTTTCCGTTTCTAAATCTGCTGCTTTAATCCAAATTCTCACTGAGGTTGGAATATGACGAACAGATTGTGCTATTACTGCTTTAGCAGTGTCTGGAGGTTGTAATCTTGCTGCTTCCAGCCACAAATCTTCGGAGGTGGGATTCACCTCGCAACCTTTCATTATTAAATTTCGTGCCGCTTGAACTTTTCCTGTAACTTCTTCTAAACGAGCAGAAGCAATCCAAGCTGGGGGATGATTTGGATTTGTTTCTCTAACAGATTTCAAAAGGAGTCTCGCCTTCTTGATATCACTGGATGGAAAGAAATTTGATGAAAAATGTAATTAGTCTAGAAGTAAAAAAATTAATCAACACTTTCAGGGTGTCTATTAATTTCGTCCCACAAAATTCCCGGTCATTTCCCGGTTTTTCCCGGTTTTTGTTCCAATTTTTCCCGGTTTTTTCTCTTGTTAACTTTAAATTTATTTTAAGTATGAATGGACCTACAAATGGCTACAAAAATTGAAGATAACAGTTGATAATTGAAGCAAATAATTGAAATTCAAAGAAAATAATTGAGAATTGAAGAATTAAATATTAAACTTTACAAAAAATAATAATTAAGAATTAAAAGAAACAATTAATAATGAAAAGAAATAATTAATAATGGAAAGAAATAATTGAACATAAACAAAGATATTTGACAATTAGAAACAAAATTAAAAAAAAAAAGTAAATATTAATCTACAATTGAACAATAATTGAAAAAATTGAACAATAGTTATTAAATTCAAAGAATATAATTGAAAATTGGTCAACTAGATAGAAAATCAAAAAAAATAATTTAAAATTTAAGTTAATAATTCGAAAATTGAAGAAATAAATTGAAAATTAAGTAATGAAATTGAAATCAGAAAAACACAGAATTATTGAATATTAAAAAAAAAAACAATTGAAAATTAAGAAATAAAATTAAAATTCGAAATCAATAATTGAGAATTAAAGAAAATTACTAAACAATTGGATTTAAAAAAGAAGAACATAATTTATAATTTAAAAAAATGAAAAATGCCAGGAATTATTTAATATTGAAGAAAACATTAAAAATTGAAGAATAGAATCATTATTTAAAAAAATTAATTAAGAATTGAAAAAAATATTTGGACAATTGAACAATTAAATTGAAAATAGAAGAAAATTATTGAAAATTGAAGGAGGTTTTGAAACATAAAATAAATAACTGATAATTGAAAAAAGTCGAGATTACTGAATATTGAAACAAACAATTGAAAATTGAACAAAATAAATAAAAATTAAAAAAAAACAATTGAAAATTGAAGAAAATAATTGAGAATTGAAGAAAGATTTAAAAATTAAAGACAATATTTGAAAACAGCAGAAAAATGTAGAAATCGACAAAAATAAATGCGAATTGATGGAAATAATTTGAAAATTATCAATTTAAATAAAAATTGAAAGAAAAACATAATTTAAAAAAGTTGAGAATTGTTAAATATTGAAGAAAATTGAGAAGAAATTGAAAATTGAAAGAAATATGGAAAAACAATTGGAAACTAAAGAAAATAATTAAAATTTAAGAAAAAAATTGGAAATTGAAGAAAATAATTGAGAATTAAAAAAAAATCATTGTAAAAAGCCTAGAGTTAAATATTGAAAAAAAAAACAATTGAAAATTAAAGAATGGAATTGAATGTCGAAAATTATAATTGAAAATTAAAGAAAATAATTCAAGAATTGAAGAATGGGATTGAAAGTAGAAGAAAATAAGTGATAATTGAAGAAAAAAGAAATTGAACAACCCAGGAATTATAGAATTTGAAGAAAACAATAAAAAATGAAGAATGTAATTGTAATTTGAAGAAATTAATTAAAAATTGTAGAAAATAATTTGAAATTGAAGAAAATGTAATTTTATGAAAATTGTTGAACAATAATTGATGAATTGAATTGAAGTTTCTAAAACATAATTGATAATTGAAAAAAAATATTGAAAAAAGCCGAGAATTATTGATTACAGAAGAAAATAATTGAGAATTGTAGGAAATAATTGAGATCTGAAGAAAATAATTAAAAATTGATGAAACTAATTGAAAATTGAAGAATATAATTAAAAATTGTATCAAATAATTGACAATTGAAAAAAATAATTTAGAGTTGAAGAAAATAATTAAAAATTGAAGAAAATAATTATCAATTGAAGAAAATAGTAGAAAATCGAAGAAAATAATTGAAAAATGAAGAAATAATTTGAAATTAATGAAAAATAATTCAAAATGGAAGAAAATAATTGAAAAATGAAGAAATAATGTGAAATTAATGAAAATTAAGACAAAATGGAAGAAAATAATTGAGAATTGTAGAAAATAATTGGAAATTGGAGAAAATAATTAAAAATTGAAAAGAGTAATTGTCAGTTGAATAAAATAATTGTGAATTTCTTAAAATAGTTGAATAATTGAAGAATTGAATTGAAGCTTCAATAACGTAATCTATAATTGAAAAAAGAATATTGAAAAAAGCCGAGAATTATTGAATATCGAAGAAAATAATTGAAATATGATGAAAATAATTGATAATTGAAAGCACACAATAGAATTGCCCATAACTATATAAACTATTATGCATAATTACACAAAATTTAAACGCATAATCAGATTGGTTCAAAATGCATAAAGTTATTATCTTTATTTATAAAAAAATTGATATATTAGTCAAATTTATTAGCCCAGAAAGAAAATTCCCGGTTTGACGAAAAATTTCTGGTTAATTCCCGGTTTTTCCCGGTTAATTTAAATTCCCGGTTAGTAGACACCCTGCACTTTAAAAGAAGAATAGGTAATTATTTTTAAAAACTTACTTGATGTCTCCACCGTAAGTAGGAATCATACTTTGTAAATCTGTGAGATATCCTTTCGGATCTACAACTGTTTGTCCAGCAACAGAATCCGAAACTTGACTTAATTTAACGTCCATAAGAGTATTTCTAGCCTGGCCGATTTTTCTTAAATCCAAATCTCCAGTTGGGGTTAACATACCAGGAGTCGCAACTCCTGGCATTATTGAAGCTAATCCACTTGATGGATCGATACTAGATGCTGTTTCTCCACCTAAATTTCTCGCGAGAACGGAATCTGGTAATGGTGTGAATTTTTCAGCTCTGGGATTACGCTGTTTTCTATTCCTGGCATCTCCAACCTCGGGGATATTTTTCCACTCGTCTTCGGTAACGCTTACCAAATCGCGCTTCAAATCGGAAAATTGTTGCTGAATTTTAGGACGTTCCTGTCGATAACGTTCTAATTCTTCTCGTAAACGCTTTTCTCTGTACTCTTTACGCTTTTCGTCCATTCGTTTGTCAATAGCTTCGTAAATTGCATCTGCTTCTTCGTCATCTTTGTCATACGGATCCTACAACAGAATAAGAGGATAAAAAATTCAACGTTTGATATACGAATACGGAATTAATCATTCGGATGATTATTATGATTAAAATACTGATAATTATTTTAGGGAATTAAAAACCAAATTTTACCTTGCTAAACAAAGAACCACCATAACCGGAAAATTCATCATAATTAGAATCATTTAAGTCTTCCTCGTCCTCCTCCTCTTCTTCTTTCTTTTTAGCTCGTTTTGTAGGTGGTGCATGTCTGTCATCTCTGCAAGGAAAATTTTAATGCAATCGTAGCTTTCAAGAAAATTTATTAAATAATTATAAAAACTTACGAAACGTCATTGGCATCACGAGCAGGTCCAATATCAGAACGTGTAGTAAATCCAGTTGCTCTAAAAAATGTAATAAAATTTAAGGTTAGGATAAAAACAAAATCAATTAAGATACTTCTAGGTAATAAAAAAAAAATGTAATAAAACTGTCAGAAAGATAAATTACCCTCTGCCAACACCGGCAACATATCCTAAAGGTGCAGGAACACCGAGGAAGTGTTTTTTATTTCGTGTTGACAACGATAACGATGCTGAAGGCACTGCCATAATAATAACGTATTTTAATTAATTCGTTTCTTTAACGAACAACGTAGGAAAATGTTAACACTTGCATTTAGTGTAATAATACACTGAATCACTCTTTTAACTTAAACCACTACTTTTATTTACTTTTCATTTCAATTAATATAAAAAATACTCCACATCACAAAATATGCGAATTTGACACATCAGGGTTTGTTAAGTCTCGAAGTTTTTACGTATTTTACGTAAACTTATGTAAAAATTTAATTCGTTACGTATGTATATGGTTGGGCAGTAATTCGTCACATGACGTCAAGTGACCGATGACCGTCATCATCTGTAATCATGGAATATGGAAATCATCGTTTTTTGAGAAAATGAAGTAAAAAATAATGCAAATGAAGTTTAAAATTGTAAAAATTAATCTAAATTTGTTGATCTTAATTGATATTTTAAACTAATACATTAAAACAGCGTTAAGGTACGCTCCCACTTAGTTCATCTGTCTGCACGCGCATGCAATCGACATGAGATAGAAGAAGACAGAAATAGAAATTTGGATGTTTTGTCTTCCTTTATCTCATGTCGATTGCATGCGCATGCAGACAGACACCGAGGTGAGAGTGTGCCTTTAGTGATTAAGGGTGAAATCGTATGGATCCGTCAAACATTAGGTATGTTCTCGCTACCTACACTTGCTACACTCGAGTGTAAGAAGGTGTAAAACGGAGCATGCGCATTAAAGTAAACTACAGAAACTAACGAGAACAGAATAGTGTAGATCTGTTACACTTTTTTCAAATTATGTAAGACATTAAAAGTAGTTATACTATCAAATTTTGAACTTATTTTAGTACATCATAAAATTACCTTAAAAATATATATATTGAAAACAAAAAATCTAAGAAGGTCCATAAATAAAAAACTGTAAATGGTTATTTAGAAAGCATAGTTATTGAATTTATAATAATAAAATTTTACCAACATTTGTTTAAGTTGTTTAATAAATATGCAATTCTTTTACAGGAAATTATTTAACAATATGAATGAAACTTTATTTTCTTTAATTAAGATAATTCTTTCATTAAAATTTTTATTATATTCCTTTTAAACAAGGCTGATAAAAATCATAATTTTTTTAAAAAAGTCAAACAATCCGATTTTTTTTATTTAAATCGGATTTTTTTTATTTAAACCAAAAATTGATTTTTTTTTAAATCCAATCAGTATATAAAATCTTCAAATGATTATTTGTAAGTGGTTTATTTTTCAAACTTATATATAGAACATTTAATAAGAAATAATGAATAATAAAACATTTAATCAAAATCAAATAAATTATGTCGAACAAATGAGAAAATTTAAAAAAAACACCTTCAAATTTATATGAATGCAAAATTAGGAAAATTAGGTAGAAGCAACAAAAAGGTAATAATTTATAAAAAAAACAAGAACGTAAAAAGATAAGAAAACAGTCTATTGAAAAAATGAGAAAATTCTTTTAAATAAAAAATGTCATGGCAATAGTATTAAAGAAACGAAGAAAAGATTTAAAAAAACAGAAGAATGAAACAGTGACCTAAAAATATATAAAAAGCAGAAATTCTTTTAAAAAAATTAAGCTATTTACTGACATTTTTTTTTCATTAAAAAATAATTAAGAAGATAATTATAAAAACGTTAAAATATATTACAAAAGAGAAGAAAATGTTAAAATTAGAAAAATTAGAAAATTATTCACAAATTGAAGAAAAAAAAATGAAGCAAAGTTGGGAAAATTTTTAAAGAAAAAACATTCTATGAAATAGAAGAACGATGTTAAAATAAGAAAATTTAGTAAAAGCCTAAATTTACAAAATATAAAATAAAAGAATAAAAGTCTACAAAATAAAGTAGAAAGTTGAGAAATTAAAAAAATTATAACAGCATCGAACAAATATTTTCAAAAATTCGTAAGTACAAGATAGAAACAAAAAAAATTTAAATGAAGAACAAAGGTGTATAAGAAATGGAAAAATGACGACAAAAGTTAAAGAATTAATTAAAACAGAAGGAATGACTAAAAAATAGTAAAACATGAAAAAATTAAATAAATAGGAAGAAAATGGAGAAATGTTTTTTCCTTAGTCTAACAAACTGTATGAAAGTGTAAATAAACAAGTCCAATAAAGAAAATTTAAAAACTTTATGTAAGAATAAGTAAGTCTGCCAAAAATAGACAAGGTGTGGAAACAAATTTAATAAATTTACTAAAAAATGAGCGTATATTTATTTTAAAAATATGGAAATACATAAGTATGAAAATCAACAAAATAAAAAGTTTAGTGAATGTTATAATAACAAAATTGTGTAAAATAATATTAAATAATTTGCATAAAAAGAAGAAAATTAAAGAAAATCCTAAAATGAAAGGACACGCAAATACAAAAAAACAAGTGAGATGAAAATGGAGAAAAAATCTTAAAATTTTGTAAAAATAAGAAATTATAAGATAAAAATTAAATAGTTTCTAAAAAGTGAAATCTCTTAGAAAAACTTTAAGAATTACAAAAAGGTTTATTGTGAATATGAAATATAAATAATGTTATTGCAGTATGTTGTATTAATTAATATACATTTAAATTTGAATTAATTTAATTTTAAAAGTTTGAACAAATTGGAATATGAGTTAATTGACGTTTAGAATTTATTTAAATTATAATGACTTAAAGATATATGTCAATATATGTATATAAATTTAATAATATTTTGTGCTATATATATATCTACATACCAAAAATTTTTAGATAGTAGGTATTTTGATCATCAGTATTAGCACAATTTCTTAAATTTGATCAAAAATTAAATATTTAATTGTAAAGTTTTTTTTTAATTTAAATCCAATGATTTATATCATGATTTAAAACAATTATAACAGCCCTGCTTTTAAATATGAAAATTTTAACCCTTTAGATTTAGATTTTACCGACAATCAATTAATTTCAATTCATATTATTTAATGATAATTAAACATTTTTAAATATTCAAATTTTTGTTTACATATTTCATTAATTTCATTATTTCTCTATTTAGCGTTTTATTTATTTACGTATATAATTAAAAGATTTAATAAATAAATAATTTCTTCAATAATTCTTTCTTTAATTAAATTTTTGTTATTAATTACATAATTGTTTAATAAACATATATATATGTATATATACATAATACTTATTATTTGAGGTTAACCTGCATTTTGTGTTAATCTTATCAACTACTAATTTTTATAATTGCTATAAACAAACTATAGGTTACGAAAAAATCATAAACATAAGTAAATGACTTTGAATTTTTATCATTAACAAAATTTTAATTTTGAATTAGGTGCCACTTTTGCGCCATTTCGTTTACTCCACTTTTTACACTCGCTTGTAGTCGAGTGTAATGAAATAGGGAAAAGTGCAAATGCAGCTAGGGATTTGAGTGTACACTATCTCGTCACTTCTGGTAGGGAGAACGCAAAAGTGTACACTTTTGTGAAAAGTGTAGAAAGTGTAGGTAGCGAGAACATACCTATTGCGTCGTAATGAGAAAGAAAAAGACGCAGCTATGTTTCTATCTCTTTCTATCTCATTACGACGCATAGTTTGACGGATCCATATGATTTCACCCTTAGACAATTAATTTCGTTATTTATTGTTATTTCTTTTTATTTTGTTATTTTTAAAACAACATGGCACTTTTTCATGTTTTTATTTTCCATAGCAATTGTTGTGTGTCAACAAAATGAATATCCAACAATTAAGAGATTCGACAATTTGAAGTTTCGACAAAATGGACATTCAACATTTGGAAATTCGACAAAATAGATATTCGACCATTTAGAGATTCGACAATATAGAGATTCGATAAAATGAATATTCGAAAATTTGGATATTCGACAATTTGGACATTCGACAAAGTGGATATTCGATAATTTCGAAATTTCACCATTTAGAGATTCGACAATTTGCAGGTTTAACAATTTGGAGATTCGTCAAAATGAATATTCGATAATTTGGATATACGACAAAATGGACATCATTCGACATTCTGGAGATTCGACAAGGTGGATATTGAAAGATTTGGAAATTCGGCAAAATGGACATTCGACAATTTGGAAATTTGATCATTTGGGTATTGGATCATTTGAAATTTCGACAAAATGAATACTTGACCAATTCGAAATTCGTTCATTTGAAATTTAAGCATTTGGAGTTGCTCGTAACTTCCCAACTCTGGTTACGAATGTAAAGGCCTAAGGGGCCATCCATAAAATACATAAGACTTTTAGGGGGTGGGGGGGTCCAGCAAATCTTACGACCAATAGAAAAAATGGCGCTAATGTATGTAAAAAATCTTACATGGGGGAGGGGGTTTAAATGACCGAAAAAATGTCGTACGTAATTTATGGACGGCCCCTAATGGCCTGTTTACACCTTCGAAAAAAAAAATTTTCGCATTGGAGGGAAGAGGACAGACTGTGTATCTGTCCTCTTTACTCTCAGGCAAAAAAAATTTTTTTTCGAAGGTGTAAATAGGCCATAAGCAGATAGAAATACGGTTACGGGACCAGAGCATGAGACAGAAAAGGACAGAAACAGTCTCTGTCCTTTAATATCTCATGCGCTGCACCCGCAACCGTATTCGTTGTCGTGCTGCTTAATATGAAGTTAAGGAGAAATCACATGGGACCGTCAAATGTTGCGTCATAATGAGAGAGAGAAAGACGTAAATACCTTTTCCAGGAACTTTACTTTTGTCTCATTCTACTGCACAGCAGTGGCATAAGTTTATCTCGTTCTCGCACTAATTATGTGTCCTGGACGGTCTGAGCACATAACTAGTGCGAGAACGAGACAAACTTATGTCACTGCTCTGTAGTAGAATGAGACAAAAGTAAAGTTACGGGACGAGGTATAAAAGCGCCTTTAACAAATAATTTTACGTAAACTTAGCGCAAACGTAATATTTATCTCCATGTATTTAACGTAAGCAATTGACGTATTTCACGTATGTAATGTAAATAATTTAACTTTCGTGACGTCAGAACATGTGAGCGCTACTATTTAGAGCGGTAAGTTTGAATTTAAACTAAACTAACCAATTGAATCACTCATACCATAATGTGGCAAATTTTTTTATTTAAATTTCTTCAAGACAGCTGCATCTAAAATTTAATTAAAGTTCCCAACATTCAGCATTTATTAAAATTAAAATGAAAACTTAACTAAAAATGTAAATGCGACAGAATCTGACGAAATAATATATTATATGTTATTCAAATAAACTCAAATGAATCGTTGATTTTTTTCATAATGATTGGCTCTTAAATGAGTGAGATTACAGTCGTCATTGATTAACAATCACGATTGTCATTTGTCGCAAATTCGAAGGCAACAATAGCAGTTTGTCCTTCGTCACTTAAGCACGTTTACGAAAATACCTTGGCGCACACGTTTTCTCTTTTAATATATGAAAGACAATGCAGACACTGTTGGGTTAAACAGTTGAATTTAGAATTTACTTAAACAACAGATTGATGTCCGATGCCGAGGTCATGTCGAAATTATTTGCAAGGACTGGCAACGTTCCGTATCCACTTCCATTTTTTAATTTGACTTTTTTTCAATTTCTTTCCTTTAAATTTCCATTTTAACTTTTGTTTTAGAAACTGGTTTCATTTTAGAAATACAACAAAATTTCTAACAGTATAAATTTATTTCTGCTTTAAATTCGTAGTGGTTTAAAATGTTAATTTAGTTGTTTTTTTTTAAATTCATAGATATATTTAATTTAATGTTTTCTTAATTTAGTAGCTAAAAAGCTCTTTTAAGAATTGAAAATTTTGTTCAAAACTGTTAAGGCGTGTCTTTAAATAGTTTGTATATAAAATTAAAATAAATTTCTTTCACTTTGATGTTGTGTGAAAAAAAAATTAAAGTTCTCGGGATGAATAACAAGAGACAAAATCCCTCTCGCTAACACCCTTCTTCGTTCAGATTCTAATCTTAGCAGACTCCGAAGACTATTCGAGTTCAGTACAAATTTGTTCTCCCCGCTGATTCGGTGAAAATTGTAAACCTGTTATCAAGTCACGAAATTCAAATATCAATTGAATCAATAACAATTGTGATTTAAAAATCCCAATTGCCAAAGAATTTTTATTTTCTTTAAGTGAAAACAAGATTCTGCAATTGAAAAGAAAAACAATTTGCAATTGGGAAGAAACAACTTCGCATTAAGAAGAAAAAGTCACGCTAACTATAAAGATAATAGTTTCGGTAAATTAAATTTTAAAAATTAAAAAAAAAATTACAATAACAATTAAAAGAACGAAAAAAATTTCTAGTTGTTTTAAAGATACCACTTTTAATTTTATAAACCGAGAATTTGAGTTCGTTACCAACATTTCATTTTTTACAGGAAAGTGAAAAACCAACTGATTCAAAACGAGGAAATATAATAAAATGGCCTATAGTTGGGACAATCGAGTCGCTTTTATAGTCAAATTTCTTTACGGTTGGTATAAACAATTTTAAATTGACATAATTTTTTTTGAAATTAAAAAATATTATTTAATTATAAATGTATAAATTTAATTTAATATTGTCAAAACATAACATTTCAAAATTTTCTTTCTTTTTGTTATTTACTGTCGTTTCGAAATTTTCGTGAAATTCTGTCACAGAGTAAAACGCAAGTATGATTCAGAAAAAAACTTCAAGAGTATCTAATTTATGAATTCTGATGATGTTTCTTTTGACTCAGCAAAACTATTTTTGATTATGAAAATTCTGAAGCAAGTAACATTTAAAAACGTTTCGCTTGACAAAAAAAAAACAGAACCTAATGTTTTGATTCCAATTGTGAAATTGAAAGTTAATTAAAACTGTAAAATTGAATGTTAATCCAATCTTAATTATAAAACTGAATTTTGTTAATTGAAATCTGAATTAGAAAATTAAATGTTAATTTACTTAGAAGATTTTTAAAATTCAAATTTACCAAACAGAAAAATTCCTGAAAAAGTATGTTAAAAATTGTAATTACTGGATGTAAATATTTACTTAAAATTATCATATTAAATTTTTATTTAATTGGAGTCGTATATAGGATTCTTTTCATAAATAAAATTTCATTATTTTTTGAAATTATTTGTAATTATGAAACTTCCAGTGTTAAATAATAATTAAATACAAATTATAAACCATAATCAATCAACAATTAAAGAAACCGGAATTATAGGACGGAATAATTAAACGCCCTTATAATGATTGTTATATCCTTTGCCAATTGACAAAGATACTTTAGAACTCGGTCATTAGTGCAAATACAAAAATAAAAGCAGACATTAAAAAGAACTATATATGTGTATCAAACATATAAAATATATAATACAAATAAAAAATGTTTATAATAACATTTAATCTTAATAAAATTTTGCTAAATTTTTATTATAAAAGTGAGAACTTGTTAAATTCTTTCTTTATTTACGTTTCAGATATAGATAATAATGGGGTACTGGATCAACATGATTTTGAATGTATGGCTCTAAAAATGACTCTTATCGAGGGAAAGGGTGAATTTCACTATAACCGATATCAAGAAAATTTACATGTAATGCTGTCACTGTGGGAAGAAATTACAGAACTTGCGGATTTCAACAAGGTAGACAAAAATAAATTAAAGGTGATGTATTTCGAAAATGATATGAAAAATGAAGACTTAACGACAGCCTATAAATTAAAACATCATTTCTGAATTGCAAGTAGTTAAAATTTACGTCACACGTTTCGTAGAAATAGCTATGAAAGCATAAATAATAAAAGTCGTATTTTCGCACTTGGATTCATTTAAACCAGAAGAGATCTATCATATTTGTTTCGCAATTTACGCCATTGATTTTCGAAATGTCAGACATAATCCTCTATTCTCTATTATTTACAAAAGAGTAAAAATAGACGCACGAATTTCGAAAGAATATTTCCAAATTTTCAAAAGCTCTCAAAATAATCGAAATCCAGGTCTGATTTCCAATTTTCGCGTGCTTTGGGAACTTTTCTTGATTTTAAAATCTACATAATAATTTCTTGGTTTTATTAGGGATAATCTCTATTTGTGAAGAAATATATATTTCTGTCAACGTAGATATAATGTACTGTATTTCGAGTACATTAACACTTGGCTTGAATCCAAAAGTGTGATTCCGTAACCGGGGTCATGTGTATTCGACATTTTATTTATTACAAAAAATCAATATTTGAAATTCAATGTATTTTGTTGTCTTAGAAAAAAGAATAGCTAAATCTCTCGAGAAAAGTGCTAGTTTTTAGTTAAGAGTAAAAAATTATTAAAAGACAAAAAAACAATGAAAATTAGTTTAGCGAGATGAAATTATCGAGTTCATTTCATTAATATTTTGCTTCTTCATAGAGTAAGCAATAAATCAATTTTTAAAACAAATGACTAATTAAAGTTTATTAACTTTTATTAACTAATACGTTTTTTAACTAATAAGTTTTTAAAAGGTTGTAAATTTAATTTAACAAAAAAAAATATTTTTGATTTTTTAATTCCGATGATTTTTCTAATTTTTAGCAAATATACACTTTGAATAGGCTAACTTTTTTTTGAAGCAAGGAACAGTTTTTTTTTTATATATTTAGTTCAATTTGCAGAATAAAAAAATTTTTTTAGAAAAAAACAAAATTTCAAATTAAAAGTCAAAAGTTCTTTTCATAGTTATTTTTCGATATCGAAAGTTTAATTTTAAAAAAAAATTGTAAATTTAAAGGAATAGTAAGTTTTTTTTTATGAAAAGCACAAAAGACCCATTTTTAATTGCTTTAAATCAAAGAAAAAAATAAAAATTTTAAGTTTTAGTTTTTATTTGATTATTTGTATTCTTTTAATCTCATTTCTTAAAAATTTTAATTATTTAAGTATTTATTTTTATATAAGGTTAAACCTTTTCGACAATTTATTTTAACGTCTGTTTATAATAAACATAAAATTTTTAATGATTTAAGCATTCAGAGCAGAAGAAAAATAACTAAAAACAAAAATAATGAAACATAATTTGGTGAAGTACACATTTCTGTGACTTGTAGTTTTAATTATTGAAAATTAATGAGTAAATTCTCCTGTGTCATGAATTTTATGACAGGTAATTTGATTTAATAGTTACCGGAAACAAATTCTGATGTAACAATTTTATTGACTCTAATATCATTAAAGTTTGGATTCAATTCATTGAAAAACAAACAAAAAGGAAGATATAAATAAATTCATTGAAAAACAAATAAAAAGGAAGATATAAATATTTTGCTTTTTTTAAATTATAAAATGAAAATATTACTTTTTTTATTTGTCAATACATTCAGAAAATTGTTATTATTGAAATATCCCATTTATTAGATAATTTGTACTAATCGATTAAAATTTAGATACATGAAAATTTGAAATGTCTAAAATTTAAATCGATTATAATTTGTATAAATTAAAATTCGAATATTGCAATTTGAATAGAATATTCATTTGATATTTTAATAATTTTAAATTTCGAGTGAGTCAATTTGCTTCTGATTAAAATTGGAATGAATAAAAGATTATGAATAAGGATTATTTAAAATATAGATGAATTAAATTTTGAAAATATTAAATTTTAATAAATATTTTTATCAATTAAATTTATAATTGATTGAAATTTGCAACTTTGGGAATTTTACATCGATTAAATTAAAATTTGATTAAAATTTAGAATTGTTAAGTTTTTTTTAAACATGTAAAATAATTTTTGGAAAATTGGGTCGGAACATATTTGTGTGAGTGAGTATTTACTATAAAGAACTGATATATTATTTTTTCAGGATGGAATTGTGACGACGGAGGAATTTAAAAAAGCTGTGCAAATGAGCTGTGTAGGTCGTTCATACCGGGAATTTCCTCAGTCGATGAAAATGTTCATTGACAGTCATTTTAAGCTGGTTGACTTAAACGGTGAGAGTTTAAACTCAAGAAAATTATGATAATTGACTAATATAATTTTGGGATTTTTTTTAGATGATGGTGTAATCGCGGCTGATGAATTTCGTTACAATTGTGTCACAAGAATTCCTGTGGATAATGTTGATATTCTCGATGAATCATATCAAAATCTTTTAAACGTTAGTAAACAGTTTTATTATGAAATTTTTCTCGTTGTGAGGAAATCTAATCTTTATCTCGATATTAACAGGATGACGATAGAAGAAGAGGAGGATTGACACTATCCCGTTATCAAGAACTTTACGCTCAATTTTTGGGCAACCCAGACGAAAATTGTCCAGCGGTTCATCTCTTTGGTCCACTTCATGAATTATGTTGATTTTATATTTGTATAAAAGTTAAAAATACACCCCACGTGAACGTACAAAAGACAAGTTTAATATTATATTTAATACCATTTAATCGAGATTCAACAAGTATTCCACCATCAAATAAATTGATATATTTTAGCTAAATTGTTGTTTCATTACCAAAATTATATAATCTTAATTTCTTCTTAATTAGTTATGTTTTTTTTTCAAATTGAACGTATTGTAAGTAATAAATCAAATACTGGGATCTACGTTATATCTCAAAATAAATGACAAAAAGGTGATTAAAAAATGTTCCAGAATTCAATTGAAAAATATTCAAGTTTGGGATTGAATAAAATTCTAATGAAAATAAATTAAAATTAACTAAAATTTGAATAAAATTATATTTACAATCTATAATAATAATCCACAAGATTAAAAAAAGAGAATAATAAGTAATATAATAATAATAAATAAGGAAATATCATCAATTATTGTATCAGTGAAAAGAAAACAAGCAACATTTTTAAATATTTTATAAGTGTCTTAAACACCTTCCTAAAATAATTTTTTTTTTTTTTAATGATTAAAATTTTTTGGTCCAAAACTTCCAACGTTATTTTTATTTAAGTAACCTACTAAATTAAATTTCTTTAAATGAATTCTTTAATTCTAGATCTCAAATGCTTCTTTTTTATTGAATGAGCTAAATTAACTTATTTAATTCCTAATTAAATTAATTAATCAATTATTTTCTTTGATATTTAATATTATTTTAGTCATTTTGTAATTTTTCTTCCAATTATATCAACTATAATCTTAAAACTTCATTTTAGGTTTTTAATATTTAATTTATTTTTTTAATTTTTAATTATTTTCTTCAATGCTCAATTATTGTCTTCAATTTTCAATTGCATTCTTCGTTTTTTTTCTCCTTCAATTTTCTGATTATTCATTAATTTAAAACTTTTTTGTTCTAATGTCGATTATTCTCACCAGTTTTTGATTTTCTTTTCAATTGTTACTTATTTTTTTTAATAGTTAATAATTATTTTCGTCAAATATTCTGAAATATTTTCTTTAGTTTTTAATTATTTTTATCGATTTTCAATTAAATCCTCAATATTAAATAATTCTCAGATTTTTTCAATTATTTTTTTTTACTCATAAAAATTGTTTTAAAATTTCAATTCAATTATTTAATTCTAGAACTATTCTCGTCAATTCTCAGTTATTTTCTTTAATTTTAAAAATGTATCGCCTTTTTTCTATTATTTTTTTAGATTATCAAAAGTTTCTATAATTTTAAATACAATACAATTATATTCATTAATTTTTATTTAAATTCTTTAGTTTTCAAATATTTTCTTCTATATTCATTAATTCTCGGCTTTTTTCAATTATTTTTTTTCAATTTGTAAGTAGAATTAGAATAAAAATTATAAGTTATTTCCTTGATGCTATAATTAATTTTACATTTACGCAGCCTTCTCAATTTTTAATATTCTTTAAATTTCAATTCCATTCTTCAATCCTTAATTACTTTTTTCAATTTTTAGTAATTTTTTTCAATTTTAATTTTTTCGTTTTTTCATCCAGTTGTTAAATGTGCCATTATTTCCAGCAATTATTTCTATAATTTTCTTAATTTTTCAATTTGCAATTATTTTCTGTAAATTTAATATTTCTTGTTAAATTTTTTCAATTATTTTTTTCAGTTGTTTATTAATCTAGTCATTTTTGGAATATTGTTTTTAATTGACAATTATTTTCGTCACTTTTCACATATTTTCTTCAATTTTTCAATTATTCTAGTAATTTTTTAACTATTTCTTTTAATTATTTATTATTTTCCGCATTTTTCAATTATTTTCTATAATTTTTTTAAATTTTAACTATTACCTTAAAATTTTATAATTATTGTTTAATTATTTAAATTATTTTGTTTGGTTATGTATTAATGGCTATAAGCCATTTTTCAAATTTTGTTTTAAATTGTTAATTATTTTCGTCATTTTTAAATTTTTTTTCAAATTTTAATTTAAATCTTAAATTTTTAATTCGTTTCCTTAATTTTTTTTTTATTTTCTTCAATTTCAATTTTTTTTTCGATTTTCAATCCAGTTGTTCAATTTGCAATTATTTCCAACAGTTATTCCTATAATTTTTTAACTATTTTGTTTAAATTTAATATGTTTTGTTTAATTTTGCTTCCTCATAGAGGAAGCTTTGTGATCGTTAAGATTTTCGATTTTCCAAAAATAGTCTAAATCGACTCATTTTCATCTAAAAAGCTTAA
Source organism: Ganaspis brasiliensis (assembly GCA_037103525.1). NCBI lineage: Eukaryota > Metazoa > Arthropoda > Insecta > Hymenoptera > Figitidae > Ganaspis > Ganaspis brasiliensis. The sequence goes on along the minus strand of JAZKLR010000009.1, from coordinate 3,273,125 downwards.
ATTTTCATTCCTAAGCAAATGTCCAGATGTATGTGTGTGTGTGTGTGTGTGCATAGCGTTTTTTGTGTACAAGATATCTCGAGAACGCTTAAACGGATTCCAATAAAATTTGGATGACTTATTAAGCTCATGAATATCTAAATTTGGACACAAGGATTTTTGAAAATACCCAACCAAATTTTTTTGAGCACCTTTTTTTATCGAAAAAAATCGTTATTTGCCAAAACTTTTCCATGTTAAAAATACAACTTAATGAATACAAAAATCATATTCCTTATCTCAAAACGAATCGATTGACCTATATAACTTTTATAATTGATCAAGAATTCGTAAAATAATTCATATTTTTACATTTTTTTGCATTAAAAATTTTTTTTTAATAACTTTCCTAATTAACTTATATATTATTAATTTCTTGCTTCCTCTATGAGGAAGCAAATTATTTTGCTTACTTGGAAGCGAAATGTCCATGAAATGGACATAATTCTCACCTAGTTTTATACTATTTTTTTCAATTGTGTAACTATGCAAATTTTATATTATATTATATCAGTTTTCAGATATATTCTTCAATCTCGTAATTTTCATTATTTGAATTTGCAAAAATTTATGTCTTTAAATGATCAAAAACAACGCAAAGTTTGTCGCGTGCTTGGGCGTGAATTAATGTTGCTCGTAGATTAATAAAATTTAATTTAATTTGAATCGAGGTTGTTAAAATTAGCGTGAAATAACATTAAAAACAATTTAAAACTTGGGTAAATTTAGAATCTATCCAAATTTTTATCAATGTAACTTTTTACTTATAAAAGTAAGAATTGATAGAAATCTGCAAAGATTAACATTTTGATAAAAGGAAATTTGAATTAGTTGAAATTCAAAACGATTAGACCTTAAATAAATGGCAAAAAAGTTGATGAATTGAAATTTTTTCAATTGAAACTTGAATCAGTTTGAATTTAAATTAATTGAAATTTCAATTAATGAAAACCGTATTAATCAAAGATTAGATCAATTGAAATTTAAATTAATTGGATTTTGAATCGTTAGAACATTGTATCAGTTGAATAGATTAAAATTTTGATAATTTGAAGTTTGGATCGATTTAAATTGGGAATCATGGGAATTTAAATCGAGTTTAATTCCAATCAATTGAAGTTAATTGAAATTTGAATCAATTTAAGTTTCGATTACTTGAGATTTGAATCAATTCAAATTAAGATTACTTAAAATTTAAATCGTATAAATTTTAATATATTGAAAATTGGATAAACTGAATTGCGCTAACTAAAAATTAAATTATTTGAGCTTGAAGTCGATGGAAATTTGAATGGATTGGGAATTTAATAGATTAAAAATTTGATAAATTAAACTTTGAATCTGATGAAATTTGTATCGTTTTGAGTTTGGATTTAAAAAAAACTCTAGTGATGCAATAAATCTAAAAAAAATCGTAGATTTGGTTTTTTTAATAAGTAAATAAAAATATTAAACTTTATTTTTGTAAATTTTTTTATAAAACAAAATATATGAACCTTTGAGGTGACGAATAAAAATCTTAAAAAATGTTCTATGTCTTCATTATCTAAACTGTTTGTCATAGTTGGCTTTTTATTTCTGTTATTTTTTCAATAGATTTCAGGTACTTGATTTTGTGAGTGTAACAGTCCGGCACGAGGGCATTCATAATCATGTGAGTTATCGCGGCAGTTAATCCCCAAATACGGTGTTTAGCACCAAGATAAGCTGGCAGTGTAAAACTATTTCGAAATTGGGTAAAGCGACACAAGGCAGGATCACAAAGATTTTTCAAAGTAAAAACAAAAGCCTCGTCGACTTCTCGAGTGTTGATACTGAGCTTCTCAGGATCAATTTCTCCAATATATCCGAGTACTGGCAGAACACTTACGTCTTTTCTTATGAATAAATCTGTACTGGTCCAGACATCGACACTACTTTTAGGAATTCTTAATTCCTCCCAAGTTTCTCTTAAAGCAGTATCAACTAAATTGGCGTCTGTTTCATCGTGCATTCCACCCGGGAAGGAAACTTGACCTTGATTCGAGCTGAGTCTTGAAGAACGAAGTGTATAAAGAAATCCAAGATCACCTTTATAAGTGCAGAGAGGAGCCAAAATTGCAGCTTTTTTCTTTGGATTTAAGTCGGGCTTCTTTGGAACCTTGTATAATTTTAAGTTTTGGACACAGTTTTTACGATTTTCGTTGCTTAGGACAAATTCTGGATTTAATTTGGCTGCGTTAAACGTGCCAAGGTGTCGCCTGAAAAAAGAAATTTAATAGAAAATAGTGACGATATTTAAGTAATGAAATTATATTTATGTTTAGGAACTAGGATACTAGATTAAAAATTAATCCAAGATTCTTTAATTTGTATGTTTTAATTTGACACAAATTTAATTGTTTTGAATAATAGATTTTAATTTGATTGTATCGTGCCAAGAATTGACCTATATCAAAAGTGTATAAATAAATATGCAAACATTCTAGATAAAAATAAAATTCAATATATGCACAAAACTTTATAAATAAATAATGTTCTTACCGGTGAATAATTAAGATTTGACATTTAAACATCACAGTCATTTTCATCCTTTTTCGTTAAATTGCAGTCAATACAAATGTTGCTTTTCAAAAGTGTCTTTTCGTAACATATCACAGATACATTAAAAATCATATATACATATATATTGTGATAATGTTATTGCAACCAAATGCTTTTAATAAACCCTTTTGAAACTTTCATTAAATATAATTCACATTATATTTTTCCATTTGGCTATTTTCACAAGCATAATCGAAGAAGAAGGAAATATTCATTAATATTTGTTGACATAATTTGAAATTTCAAAAGTTACAACAAACCCAAACAGGTTGATTTGTCAATAAGAAATTTCATTTAACTTTATGACTTTATTTGTTGAACAGGTTAAACCGAGACACATTCTTTCACGTAAAGTGTTTTAATTCTAGTACATTTACTGACCCTGACAATGTAAAATAACAATTCAGGATTCAATGACATTTAAAAGAAGTTCCTTCTGCACTTGTCATTGCGTGAAAATCGAGGTTATGGAAGGAAAAGACCAGAAAAAGCGATGAAGGCGATTTTCAGAATACGCACGCACATGCGTATAATGTTTTCGAAAGTTACGGTTCCCTGGATTGGCTCATGAATAAAATGTCCTCACTTGCTTTGACCAATCACGAATAACTTAATATTTTTAATTAATTTGAATAAATATTCCTTTCTGGAATAAATTAAGTAAATCCATTTTTCAAGTTCAGTAATATTAAATAATAATTATTTAAATATTTCAAAATCTTGAAAGTATTCTTCTTTTCTTTGTATTCATACAATTTCATTAAATTTTATTTATTTTCCAGAAATTTAGTAAAAATCGTTGATAAATGATTTACAAACTAATAAATTTTTATTTTTAAAGTTTTATTAATCAACTTTGTTATCAATTTATCATTCATCTAAACTCAAAATAAATTCAAATTTCAACTAATCTAAATTTCCATCTATCCACGTTTAAATTTATCTAAACAATTTTAACCAATTTAAATTTCAATAAAAATTATATTTTTTTTAAAGTAATTTTTAATTAAAAAATATTAAAAATGTTTTTCTTGTTTTAATTATTTATTTTTTCCTATTTAGTTTCTCTGTTTTTACACTCTTTTATCAAGTTCTATTCGTCATAAGATGATTAACAATTTTCTGTGACTTTACATATTTTAAACAACAAATTGATGCATAATTTTTTATTATTTTTGTATTGATTTGTAATGTACATATTTTTAACGTATTTTATCCGCAATTTTTCAATTGATTCTAACTTACATGTATCCAATTTTTAGTAAACATAAAAGTTTTGAAACTATATTTGTTTTTAGCCAGAATTTCACTTATTTATTTATAGTATCAAGGAAAGATCACAGAAATAATTATTTTACAAATGAACTCAAAACAAGGTCGAAAACCGAGAAAAGATTTTATGGATTTTGTGCGTATTTGTGGTGTTAGCGGTTAACCTTTTTACGAAAATTAACGGAAATTTCCGAACACCTGTCATTTAAGTTCAGGAACGAAGAAATTCCAAGTTCCATTTCTCTTTTTATATTCTAACTAAAATCGTAAAATAAGTGAAAAAACAGCCAGTGTTTATGATGATATGAATAGAATTTACGAAAAATAAAATCCTGTAAATAATTAATAACAATAGTAACAATAAAAGTGGTGAATAATTTTTTAGAAATAAAATCAAAGAGAGGGTCTCAATTAAAGAATGTACGATCCTGAATGCGTCACACACTCTAGCACTCTACACACTCTACTGCACAAATTCACACACATTTAATCGCGACATTCGTACACAATTCGGACGTACATTTGTAATTTATATTAGTCACTTCACTTCAGTCACTTCCAGTCACTTCGTGAACCGAATCAACCGAAAGTGGTAGTTTTCAGTCAATCGTGGATGTCGGAGTGGCATATCAAGCTGGTTAAAGTAAAAAATAAATAATCTAGTGCGGTACGATCGCGATGGTCGCGATTCGACGAACTTTTTTGGCGAATATAGCCATTTCGCATTTAGTTTTGTTCCTTATAATTCTGTGTGGAATTACAACGACAGTAAGTTTTTTATCGTTTTTATTACAAAATGAATCCTGTGATATAAGGTTAATGTGCCCCACCCCTAACAGTAAGTTTGTTGATTGTCTAGGAAAAAAAAAACGAAAAAAAATTGCTATGACGTCAGTTGCTTGGAACGCCTGAAAGTTATCCCAATTGACAGTCGGCTTATTAAATTTAATTATGTCCTTGTCGAGGCTTCTTTAGGCAATTAGTCATTTATTCATAACATGTCTCTAATCAAGGACCAGAATTAATGAAATACAATGAAACGCGTTTTAAATATATTCTTTGACTATTTTATAATTTCCAAAGGAAATGTCAAAGTATGCAATTTTGTTTGTTATTCAACATATATTTATATCAATTGCTCAAAATACACTTTATGGAACTAACACGATTTATGCGTAGAGATAAATGCTATCTTGTTTGTTTATTACTTTGTTCAGAGTCATTAGTCATTTTCTTTAAATTCCAAAGCGCAGGTGTCCGATCGATTTATACATATTCTTATTATGTGAAAATATTTTAATCGAAGTTCTAGTTTTTTATTATATGTCTTTTTTACCCCTCTATTCAATCATTTTGAATTACTTTTTGATGATTTTTAATGTTTTTAATGCATTTTTTTACAACTTCTTTGCAAGAAAAAAAATATAATAGCAAGGAATAGAGAATTAATTTAAATATAATTATTATATTAATTAAATTAATGATGTATCTAGAAATTATACAGTAAGAATTAAGGAATAAAGTTCACATTTATTAAGATCTTCATTGTAAAATGCCTTTAGTTTGCAGACTCAGTATTTGATATAAAATTACTAAATTGCAAATTATGTACTTTTCATTTCTATTATTTACATCGATTGAACTTTGCAACCTTGTGGATGATTCTTGAATATAAATGAACTTCAAATTGTATTCAATTAAAGATAACAAGTACTGATTAATCGATAAATGATTATAATTAATAAATTAATCATTTCAAAGTATATTGAAGAATATAAGTTAATTTTGGTTTACAGTTAATTACTGTAATCATATTTCAAATTCAAATGATATTTCTAATCAAATTGAAATAAATTTAGTTCTGATATGCCTTTGCAATAAGTTGCACTCCTCCAATTTGTAAAAATAACTTTTTTAAAAGAAGCTTGACCTTAAGATATTTGTGGAAAACCAATTTGTTTGATGTATTCTTTGAAAAAAAAATGTTTATCTTTTTTTCCACACGGTTTATTGGGTTTATTGCATTTAAGAATTCAGTGGGACAGGTAGTTACTTTTTTATAAAAAATAAAATCAATAAAGATACAATTGTTAAGTTTTGAAAAATATAAATAGAAAAATTATTGGGTAAAAGATGGCAATCTTTTCAAGGCAATGACTCGTGTAATAAACGATATCCCACATTTATTACTCTTCAACAATAATTGAAAGTATTTTAAAAATAAATTAATCCATATTTTTTTAACTTGTCTCAGAAAAACATTTTCCCTCATTAAAATAATTACTCGTAGTCGAGTTGTAAAGCATTAAAAGCAGATTTTGATAAAATTTTGGAACATTTTTATCTCATAAATTGATTAAGATTCTTTTTTTCTCGAAATCTTACTTTTGAAATCACGAATTTACTGAAAAAATATTTACTGTGAATTGCGGAATGGGTTTGTTAGAGAATCAACGAAATTTTGTTGATACAGATTTAGAGAGTGGGTAGTAAAAAAAAAGCCGAGCAAAGTTAAGAAATAATGATTAAGTATTTAAGTAATTAAAATTTTTATAATTTTTTTTTTCAGGTGAAAGCACAAGATAACAATCACTGTATCTGGTATGGGGAATGTGTTGGTATTGGGGGACATAAAAAAAATTGTCCCAGTACAGGACCTGCTCAATTACTAGATGTGGAAGGACAAAAACTTTTTAAAAAGCATTGTCCTCACATGATAAAAGACTCAGAAATAAAAACATGTTGCGACACAGACCAACTGAAAACCCTAGATTTCAATCTTAATCTGGCAGCTATGTTTCTTAGCAGATGCCCTAGCTGTCTTGACAATTTAGTAAAACATTTTTGTGAATTTACTTGCAGTCCAGAACAATCTGCATTCATCAATGTCACCGAACTAGTAGTTGTTAATAAGAGTGAGTTAAATTTCTGTTTTTATTTGTTTTTATACCATAATTTCGGCCAAATGGAACGTAATCTCAAACTGAAATTGAAAATCAATTTGTAACGAATTCATGATTTTTACAATGATTCTGGATAACTTGGATTTGTCATTACAAACTTTCAGATTCAAAAAGGAAGAATAAAATATTTCATTTACTTAAAAGGGGGCAAGGTTTTTTTTTCTTAAATTTTACAGGGTGTCCGCAGGTCAAGGAAAAACTGGAAATCAGGGAAAAGTAAAAAAAAATTTTTCTTGAAGGAACCACAATTAAAAATTAATAATTTTACAGGGTGTCTACTAACCGGGAAAGCCGGGAAATAACCGGGAATTTAAATTGACCGGGAAAAACCGGGAATTAACCAGGAATTTTCCGTCAAACCGGAAATTTTTTTCTGGGATAATAAATTCTTTTTAATTTTCAATTATTTTCTTTAATTTCCAGTTATTTTCTTCAATTTCCAATTATTTTCTACAATTCTCAATTATTTTCTTTCATTTGGAATTATTTTCATTAATTTAAAATTATTTCTTCATTATTTCTTCATTATCATTCAAATTCATTTCTCAATTATTTTCTTCGATTTTTCTACTATTTTCTTCGATTGCCAATTATTTTCTTCAATTTTCAATTATTTTCATCAATTTCTAATTAATTTATTTAATTCTGAAATGTTTTCTACGATTTTCAATTATTTTAATCAATTTTTAATTATTTTCTTCAACTATAAATTATTTTTTTAAATTGCCAATTATTTGATTCAATTTTCAATTATTTTCTTCAATTTTTAATTATTTTCTTCAGATCTCAACTATTTCCTTCAATTTTTAATTATTTAATTTAATATTCAATAATTCTCGACTTTTTTTTAACTATTTTTTTCAATTATCATTTATTTATTTCACATCTCAATAACTCCTCCATTTTTCAATTATTTTCTTCTATAATCAATAATTCTCGGCGTTTTTCAATATTTTTTTTCAATTATCAATTATGTTTTTGAAACTTAAATTCAATTCATCAATTATTATTCAACAATTTTTATAAAATCACATTTTCTTCAATTTCAAATTATTTTCTACAATTTTTAATTAATTTCTTCAAATTACAATTACATTCTTCATTTTTTATTGTTTTTTTCAAATTCTATAATTCCTGGGTTGTTTAATTTCTTTATTCTTCAATTATCACTTATTGTCTTCTACTTTCAATCCCATTGTTCAATTCTTGAATTATTTTCTTTAATTCTCAATAATAATTTTCGACATTCAATTCCATTCTTTAATTTTCAATTTTTTTTTTTAATATTCAATAACTCTAGGCTTTTTACAATGATTTTTTTTTAATTCTCAATTATTTTCTTCAAATTCCAATTTTTTTCTTAAATTTCAATTATTTTCTTCAATTTCCAATTATTTTTTCATAATTCTTTCAGTTTCTCAGTTTCTCAATTTCTTTCAATTTTCAATTTCTTCTCAATTTTCTTCAATATTTAACAATTATCAGCTTTTTTAAATTATGTTTTTCTTTCAATTTTTATTTAAATTGAGAATTTTTAAATTATTTTCATCAATTCGCAATTATTTCCGACGATTTCTAAATTTTTCTGCTGTTTCCAAATATTGTATTTAATTTTGAAGTACTTTCTTCAATTTTTAATTATTTTCTTCAATTTTCAATAATTTCCTTAAATTTTTAATTATTTTGTTCAATTTTCAATTGTTTGTTTCAGTATTCAGTAATCTCGACTTTTTTCAATTATTTTTTTTTCAATTATCAGTTATTTATTTCATGTTTCAAAACCTCCTTCAATCCAATTGTTCAGTAATTTTCTTTAATTCTCAATTATTGTATTCGAAATTCAATTTTATTTCTCAATTTTCAATTGTTTTTTTTTTTTAATATTCAATAATTCTGTGTTTTTCTGATTTCAATTTGATTATTTAATTTTCAATTTATTTCTTCAATTTTGAATTATTAACTTAAATTTTAAATTATTTTTTTGGATTTTCTATCTAGTTGACCAATTTTCAATTATATTCTTTGAATTTAATATTATTAATTATTATTTTTTGTAAGGTTTAATATTTAATTCTTCAATTCGCAATTATTTTCTTTGAATTTCAATTATTTTTTTTCAATTATCAACTGTTATATTCAATTTTTGTAGCCATTTGTAGGTCTATTTATATTTAAAATAAATTTTAAGTTAACAAGAGAAAAAACCGGGAAAAATAGGAACAAAATCCGGGAAAAACCGGGAAATGACCGGGAATTTTGTGGGACGAAATTAGTAGACACCCTGTTTTATTACTTTAAATTCTTAATAAACAAAGCAAGATTTAAAAAATCTGTAAAATTAGTGGTCAGGAAAAATGAAAAATTAGTCAGGGAAAAGTCAGGGAATTTCGAAAATGAAATTTTGCGGCCACCCTGATTTCAGATAAATGACGGTTTTTACTTGAAAAATTAATTCTTATTCATGAAAACAATTTTTCTAGAGACATAAAAAAAGTTTGCCGTTTAAAATTCTTTGAAAAACAACTTTCTGGGTATAAAATTGATTTTCAGTTCCGACAAGATCAAACTTGACTAATTTGAAACGATATTTTCATTAAAAATTTTAATTAATTTTAACAATTCCAACTCATTATACTTGAAATAAATGCTAATTAATCCAAGTTCTAATTAATTAAAATTTTCAAATTTCAATTAAGGGAAAGTCAATGTCAATGAGACACTTTTATCAATGAGTCATTACATTTGAAATTAATCAAAGAATTTTTACCATACTTTACATATAAATTAGATTTTAAATTCCTTGATCTTTTAATAAACTTTTTAATCATTTAATCAATTCTTAGACTTTTTTGTTTTTATTAAACATTTTTACTCTTTTCTTGTATTTTCTTATTTATACGAAAAAATATTACTTTATGAAGTATTTTTGGTTTCATGACATTTAGGAAAATTTACTTGTTTTTTCGTTGACTTTCTTATTTATTTTCATATTTTTCCAGCCGTATTTTGAAGTAAAAAGTTTTTCTAAAAATGAGACTAATAATTCGAAGCTTTATTTGCATTTCGAACAAATGAACATTCGGCGGTTTAAAAATTCTATTAAATAAATATGCAAATTTAAATTCGGACCAATTCGGTTAAATTCAAATTCCTTTAAATAAAAAGTCAGTTAGAAATAAATTCTGTTGATTATGAAATTGGTCTCCGAAAAATTAGGATTTATTTAAACTCGATTGGAAAAAATTTTAAAGATAATCTTGCACTCCTTTTCTATTTTTCTTTTTGTTTCTGTTTGTCTTTCACTAGGTTTTCTTAACTTTTCACTTTTTTAAAAAAATTATTTGAACATATTTCCTAAACTTCGACGTTTTTTGTTCTTGATTTTTTATTTATTTTCATAACAATCTTTCCATCATTTAATTTTTTAATTTTTGTAAACATTTTGTTGTTTGTGGGCACTTATTTTCTTTTTTCACGTCTTGTCATTTTTGCTTCTTCATAGAGAAAGCTTTGTGATCATTAAAATATCTCGGGAACGCCTAAACGGAATTTAATAAAATTTGGATGGCTACCCTGACAAAAGTACTGGATTGAATTTCAATCAGTATTCTTCGGAGTCATTCCGAAATTTGTTTCCGAGCCAATCAGTTTTTATCCGAATCTAAAAATGGATGTAACTTGACGAAAAGTTCTTTCCGAATCATTCCGAATTAATCCGTTTCATTCCGAAGCTAAATTTTAATCCGTTTGAATCACGTTATTTCATTCCGAATTAATCAGAATCAATCCGTTTCATATTCGAATAAACCGGAATAAAATTGGAACGGATTGATTCGGAATGATTCGGATTGAAATAACGGGATTCAAACGGATTAAAATTTAGCTTCGGATTAAAACGGATTATTTCGGAATGATTCGGAAAGAATTTTTCGTCAAGTTACATCCATTTTTAGATTCGGATAAAAACTGATTGGCTCGGAAACAAATTTCGGAATGCCCCCGAAGAATTCTGATTAAAACTTATTCAAACTGATTGGAATTCAATCCGATACTGTTGTCAGGGTAATTACACTCATAAATATCTAAATTTTGACACTGGAATTTTTGAAAATACCTAACCAAATTTTTTTAAACACCATTTTTTATTTATAAAAATATCGTTTTTTGCCACAAACTTTTTTTACTCTAAAAGTACAACTTAATAAATAAAAAATTCATATTCATTATCTGAAAACGAATCGATTACCCTATATAAAGTTTATAATTGATCAAAAATTCGTAATATGTTTTTTTCATTTTTTTTGCATTAAATTTTTTTCTTTTAATACCTTCTCCAATTTACTTTCATATCATTAACGTATTGCTTCCTCCACGAGAAAGCAAATTTTTTTGCTTACGCTGCAGCGAAATGGACATACACGGTAAAAAATCTAGCGTGGCGAACCACTGAATTTGGAAATAAAGCTACAATAAGAAAATGTACAGTTAATTTGTATAAATGTTTCTGCTACTTTCAGTAAACTGTTTTAATAAATTGGTATTTCTTTTGTTATTGGTCGAGTCCATACCAAGTGATCACACCAATTTCAGTCATATTGAGTAATATTTACGAAATTGATATTTTGGGTTCCTTTAGGAGTAAAAAAAATAAATTTTAATTATTTTTAAAAAATTCAAAATATTTTCGAAAATATTCAAATTCAAAATTTTGAGTACTATTTTTTTTGTTTTATCATAACTTCTGTAATTTTGAAGCAATTGAGATCATTTTTTTTTTAAATTACTCGTATTTAAATACTCTTTCAAGAAAAATTATAATAATTAAGAAATTGTTTATAATTAAATTTTTATTAAAAAAATTAAATTATTTATTTAAACAAAATCTAAAGTATATCATCGTTCTTTTTCAAAAAATTCATAAACATAGCCTATAATGTGCTTAAAAATTTAAGCCAAAGAAAAAGATGGTATGTATTATAGTTTTTGAGAAAAAAATTATTAAGTTATGCTAGCGCGGCGCGGACCGGTGTCACCGCTACTCAACGCGTAGTTCCGTAGTAACCGAAATGTATGTATATTTTTACATAATATAAATACAGTTAGTGTATTATATTTAAATTATAAGCTTCAGAAAGTCACACTGATCTTTTCATAGTACATGGACATCAAACTTTAGAATTAAAAAAATCGCAGAAAATAATTAAAGTAAAAAAAAGTAATTAAAAAATTGGTAATTTATAGAAAAATAATAAAAATAACTAAAAATTGGGAAAATTATTAAAATTTAAGAATAATAATTGAAAATTTGTTAAATCAATTGAAAAATAATTAATATAATTAAAAACTGGTAAAAATAAGTGAAAATAAGTGAATAATTAAAATAATTTAAAACTGAAGAAAGAAAAATAATGGACTGGTAAAATTATCAAAATTCGCGATGTTCAGGGGTGTTAATTTTTTTTCTTATGCAATTTTAGACCTAAAATTATGGGGTAATGTCAAAAATAGAGAAACAAATAATTTGCGGAGTTTGAGAAATTTATTCTAAGAAAAACTTAAATTTTAAAAATTAAACCTCTTTCACAATTTTCATTTTTTCCATCGACAATTTTTTTTTGGGATTTTTAAATGATTTTCTACAATCCATCGTATGGATTTTGAAAAATAAAATTTCGAAAATGACCAAAAAAATATTGTTTTTTAATTTTTATGTAATACCATAATTCTACATCTTAATTGATGTAAGAAAAAAAATGACACCTCTGAGCATCAAAAATTTTGTTGAGTTAAAATTTCACCTATCTCTCCCCTTAAAGAATGATAAAAATAGTTTGAAAATAGTTGAAAGAAGCAAGTTTACAACGACCATTAAACAATCAAATTGTTACTCCTCTTGACTTATACAAGTGGGCAAAATCCAGTTTAGAGAAAATTAATGTAGAATTTTGTAATTACGCAGAATATGAAGCTGAAAAACAATTGTTAAGTGAAAGATTTAATCAAGCTATGACCATTAAAGGTACACAAAAATTTCATTCCTTCGTACCCCTTGAGAATAAAATTGAAACAAAAATTTTTTCAAATTCTGTGCACAGCACAATTTGTAAAATAAAAAAATAAACATGACGATTAACTGTATTTATATTATGTAAAAATATACATACATTTCGGTTACTACGGAACTACGCGTTGAGTAGCGGTGACACCGGTCCGCGCCGCGCTAGCATAACTTAATAATTTTTTTCTCAAAAACTATAATACATACCATCTTTTTCTTTGGCTTAAATTTTTAAGCACATTATAGGCTATGTTTATGAATTTTTTGAAAAAGAACGATGATATACTTTAGATTTTGTTTAAATAAATAATTTAATTTTTTTAATAAAAATTTAATTATAAACAATTTCTTAATTATTATAATTTTTCTTGAAAGAGTATTTAAATACGAGTAATTTAAAAAAAAAATGATCTCAATTGCTTCAAAATTACAGAAGTTATGATAAAACAAAAAAAATAGTACTCAAAATTTTGAATTTGAATATTTTCGAAAATATTTTGAATTTTTTAAAAATAATTAAAATTTATTTTTTTTACTCCTAAAGGAACCCAAAATATCAATTTCGTAAATATTACTCAATATGACTGAAATTGGTGTGATCACTTGGTATGGACTCGACCTATTGTTAAAATTCGAAATTTCGTATTTTAGTATATTATGTATTCTTCTTAAATAACCAAAATAAAAAACTTTTTAAATATAACAGTGAAATGCACCTTTAGGTCAGCTGTAGGTATAGTTAACTTCTTGATACAAACTTTAGTGATTTGGCGATAGTGAAAATCTCCAAAACAAATAAACAGTCAAAAACTGACAGTTTCAGTCCTAACTTTCACATGGTTATATTTATTTAATGTGCTAATAATAAAAAAAAATTTTTAACAATTAATTAAATGAAAATATTAATATGATTATCTTGAGCCAAATAAGTGAAAAGTATTAAGGTGAAAAGAAGAAAGAAGAAGAAATATAAAGAAGAAGAAAAAGAAATGAGTTAATAAAATATTATAATTATTTATTTATATTTATATTTTCAAAACAATAAATGCATTTACATATTTCTTTAGTTTTATCAGTTACTATTAATTATTAATTAAATTGCAAATTAATATAATTTTGCATCTGATAAATGGCTTTTTTTATTTTACAGTTTATTAAAATAACCTTTAATTTTTGTTTACAATTATAAAAAGATTATTAATTCTGTAAACAATGAATCACATGATTTAATGTTAAAAAATTACATTAATAATAAAATATTTAAAGCTAAAAGATTGTTGCATTTAAATAAATTGATAAATTTAATATAAGTTTAAGTACATTCCTTATTTATTGTATACATACAATAAGTATCTTATTGGATTTTGAAATACCTGAAGAAAAAAAAACGTAAAATGAAAATTTGAAATCCATTCTTTAAACTTTAAAAAACCTTTATTAAATGATAAATATAGTGGTATTGAAAACTTGTTAGGTTTATTTACAATTTTAATAACCCTACTTTTCAATAACAACTATAAAAACTAATTTAAATAAAACTATAAGAATAACAAAAACTACTTATCAAAATATTAAAAAATCAAATCAATTTAAACTTAAATTACGTATATTAATGACGAAACTAAGTACATATTTAAATTTATTTATTGTTTTGGAAATCAAAGTACGAATACAAAATTATATTTTTGTCAAATTATTTTATCATATTCACATTCCTTCTTGATTCTTTTTTTAAACGTCACTACATTTCACTGAAGATAATTACAACACTTATATTAATTATAATTAAGGTTTTAGTAAAAATTTTAATACTTATTATGTGATAAAATAAAAATAAATAACACCTAACCACGAAAATATTTAAAGTTGAAATTGTCAAAACATATATTCATCTGCTTTTTCTAACTATTCATCAAAATCAAGTTTCTAGCTATACATTTTGAATATTTCAATTAAAGAATTTCAATATCTTTCTTTTGAAGTGACAAATATATAAATTAATAATACACTTTCCCTAATATAGAAAAATTGAGCGAAGATTTTCAATTTCGCCAAAACAGAGATATTGACAATATCGCTCGTTCGTTTTTGGCTAAATGTTTAACCATTATGGAGAAAAGTTTCACTGATGCAGTTGTACTTTTTTTTCCGTGTAATTTTCGCCAAGTCTTGTTTATTTTCACAATAATTTTTTTTTAATTTACAATTTTTTCGTGGACTATTGAATCTATTATTTATTTGATTTAAAAAAAACTCAGTTTTGGAAATTTTTTAAAAAAAATTTTAATATTTTAAATATTTTTTCGTTTTTTTCTCATTTTTTTGTTAATTCCTCCTTTTTATAATAATTACTTAATTTTTTTGCAGATTTTTCACTTACGTCTTTACATTGTCTCATTTTATATTTTCTAGATATTAATTATAATTTATTAATAAGTTGTGGGTACAATGTATTCAAAGTACGTTTAATTTCGTCACTGTATTCACGTTTATAATTAAGTTAAATATTATGTGAAATTTAGTATTGACCCTGAGAAAAATTAGTTTACTATTATAAGGATAGCTAATTTTTAGCTATGGCAGCTAATGTTTTTTCTCCGTGTAGAATCTAAAAATCGTGAAAAGAATCATGGAATTTTGAGAGGAAAAATTTGTAGAATCGTATAATTGTAATACTTGTTTCATAAAAATCGAAAAATTCTTTTCATCTTAGTTAAGAACTTATGTAAATAACAAATACTTATATTTTCTCTTTAAGCTCTTTCGTACGTAAATGGAATAGAAGTTTACATAACTAACAAATACATCAATAGTACGTTCAACTCGTGTAATAAAGTCTCCGTACCAAGTACCGGACAATTAGCATTGGATATGATGTGTGGTGACTGGGGGGCAAGTAGATGCACCGCAAAGAAATGGTTCGATTTTTTGGGAGATGCCTCGAATCCTTATGTGCCTTTTCAAATTACCTACAAAATGGTAGATCATGAAGAAGATGGTTTTGAACCAATGGACCCGACTATCACACCTTGCAATATGCCTCTAAATGTAAGTGATTTTTTATACATATTATATATAGTTCAAAATTAAAAACATTTTTGATAAAATTCATCAGGCTTCGAAGTGATATACTTTTACACTTTTTTGACATTTTTTTTAGGCATGCGCACTTTTTTACTACTATTTTTGGTCTAAAGCTACTAAAAGAGACAATTTTTTGAAAAAAAAAATTATTAATATGTACCTGAGCAATGATTTATATATATTTTTAAAGCAATTTGTTCAAAATCAAAAATCAGAATAACCAGATTGGCTAAAATTTTTTAGATATTCTCAAAAAATTGCTCAAAAACACGAAAAAAGACAAAAAACAATTTTTTTGGTGCATGGACAATATTTTTTTTTTCGATGAATCCGAAATTTGAATAACCAGATTGGTTGAAATTTTTTAGATAATCCTAAAAAACTGATGAAAACACGAAAAAATCGCTTTTTTGAGATTGTCTCAAAAAAGTTTGCTAATCTGATAAATTTTGACTTTGGATTTGTATTCAGCAGAGAAAAATACGTAAAAATACACTAGTGTAGTGTCCAGACAAAAAAAAAATTTTTTTTGTTTTTCAGCAGTTTTTTGAGATTATCTCAAAAGTTTTAGCCAGTTTGGTTATTCTGACTCCAGATTTGGATTCAGCGGAGAAAAATACGTAGTAAACACTGGCGTAGTGTTCCGGAAAAAAGAAAAACATTTTTTTGGTTATGATTTGTGTTTTTAAGTTTTTTTTTTTTAGAATATCTCAAAAAGTAGAATCAATCTAGCAATTCTAACTTCAGATTCGGATTCGTTTAGATGAAAAATTCACAAAGATACAAGCATTCAAAGTTAGAAAAATGAAAAACATAGTTTTGAGAAAAACGAGTTTTCAGTTCAAGATTACCATTAGCGCCCATGCATTTTAAAAATTAAAAATAAGATTATCTTGTGTTTTTAATTTCGATAAAGTTATGATAAACACATAAATCGTCGTGAAACATTACGTAATTTGTTTTTTACCAATAAAAAAAAATTCGAAAATCTGAACCTCCTGTAGAAAAATGCGAATATCTCGGAAAAGGAAAGTTTTGAATTCATATTTTTCTTTCTGTTTTCTTTCAATTTTCTAAATACAAAAACTTAATTTTGCATGCACATTTCTGTCTTAAAAGCTAATTTTTTTTTATTTTAAATGTGATATTTTTTCTGACACTTTTTTTTAATTTTGAGGACACTTTTTACACTTTTTTTAGTCTCCTACTACGCTTCGAAGCCTGAATTCTGTAATCAGAAAATTAATTAATTATCTGAAGTTTGTAATAATTGTAAAATAAACTTATTTTAGTTCTTTTAAAAATTAAATAAGTTAACAAATAATTTGAATTTGAACTTGTTTATATCGGTACCTCAGTTTTTCAGATTTGTGATTGAGTATCAGGAAAAATTTATAGAATTTTTTCTCTTCTTAAAATGTTGTAATTTTCGTTTAAAAGCGATTGAAATACGAGAAAAATCCTTAGTAAATGTCTTAAAAATGAATGAGATTAGAGAAGCGAAAAATGTCTTTTATTTTGTGAGAAAGCTGATAAAGCTTTTTGTTTAAATGACTAAACCTCATGTACAAAGTTGTATTGTTTTATTATTTTAATTTTAATTTAAGTTTCTGGTTTCACAGGCTATTTCCCCTAAAACTCCCCTTTTTTTGACGAAAACTGGGAATTCGTAAAAAAAACTTGAATAAACTTTTGATCCCAAATTTTAATTTATTCAAAGTTTTAAATTACAACAATTTCACAATTAAAGAGTTAAAATTCAAAAATTAATTATTTTGTGATTCATTTTATCTTAAGGAGGTTCTCTCCATTTACGTAACCTCACACTCGACTCAAAAGTTGTTTTCATCGCAAAAAAGAATATTATTAGAGTTAGTTCCACTAAATTTGGATAATTATTTAGCATTTTATATTTTTTCTTTCAATTTAATAAACAACAGCAATTTTCATCCAATATTGACAAATAATAGCTTATTTTTCTCGTTAAAACATTCTCTACAATTTTATTTGGTAGATTTTGTTAAATAATATTCTGTTTTAAAAAATACGTAATGAATAAATAAATAAATTAAAATATTTTCATAATTAAATAATTATTATTAGACAACAAATTTTAGCTAAATCTAATTTTTTCTGGACAAAAATCTTTCAAAATTTCGTGGAATTAATTTTAATAAGTTTTATTTGTTGGGAACAGTCTTTTTTTTTAGTTTAAGGTTACGTTAATAGAGAGAACCTCCTTAATTTTAAAACTTCCTCATATTTAAAAAATGTTCTAACTATATTTTAAATTCTTTCCTTTCTTTGTAATTTTTGCTTTTATCATTGTTTGACTTATTAATAATGACTTTTCTAATTCTATTTAACAGTATTCTAATGTCTATTTTTTTTGAAATTTTAAATAGGTATATATCATTTTATCAAAAAAATTAATTTTTTTTCTTGTAATTTCTCATTTTTAAAACAAAATGACACTATTTTTTTTTTTTTTGTATTTTTATTTTATTTGCTTCTAATATTTCTTTTTGTGTTGTAGATTTTCTTCTTTTTACGCAAAGCATTTTAGGTTATAATTTTTGGTTTTATAACATTTCGAAAAATTTATTATTCTTTTTTCATTTAATATTTAATTTAATTTTATTATTTATTTATTTTTTCATTATTTTTAGATTAACTCGTTCTTTATGAAGATTTATTTACTTTTTTTTTGCATTTTCTTTATTTTTCTGCAAATTTATTTATCCTTTCATAAAATTTTTAGATTCTACGATTTTTTAAACAAATTTTTGTCGTTAAAATTGTTTAAAAATTTGTTTTTTTTTATTTTGTAAATTTATTTAAATATTCCTTTCTAAATTTTTTCTTCAATTTGTGAATAATTTTCTAAATTTTTTCATTTTTAAAGGAGTTTGTCATTCTGTTAATACAATTTTTACATTTCCTTATTTTATTCTTACTATTTTTTATTTTGTAGTTCATTTTTAGCTATTTTTATGTTTTTCTAATTTTTTCATAGTTTTCGTTTTTAAAGATTTTCTCCCATTTTTCAATATATTGATTTGTTTCTTTTTCTCTTTTTTTATTTGTTTTTATTTTATCTCTTTAAATATTATTTGATTCAAATTTACTAATATCTAGTCGTAAATTTATCAGAATTTCAATCTATTCAAATTTTATTACATTCAAACTTCAGTCTATTCAAATTTTCATTCTTTTCAGAATTGCTTAGCTTTTAAAGAATAAGAAAAAAAAATTAGTTTTTATACTTTTTACGTTTAAAGATTTATTCATTTCAAAATATTAGTAGTTTCACAATTCTGTCTATGCAGTCTTATTGTTTCAAGTACGTATTTATGAATAAAATATTTTTTATCACAAAAGTTAATAACTGAATAATATTAGAAGAAATATCATAACACTTGAAATTTCGACTATTAAATGTTTTGTCTTGCAAATTAATTAGGATATATTTATAATTTATTTATCTTTATTTATTAACTTTTTAAAGTGCCCTGAAAGTCTCCTATTTTCTTATATATTGTCCCCTATTTGCCCTAAAAATTTTTTCATTGTCTCTGTGAAGCCCGAAATTTATATAAATAAAAATTTGGATCGATTATACAAAAAACTGAATTTCAGATCTTGAAAACCTAAAAATTATCCTGATCTTGGTCTTTTTGTGAAGATTCAATTAACATATTTAAAAGAGACGCATGATTAATTTCTAAAATTAATTATTTAGAATATTTATTTCATAGAATTCCATCCGGAAGAATCTTCTTTTAGTCGAATTTTCACATTTTCGAATATGTTTTCAATTAAACATAAATTAATCCGAATTTTGAACTAACAGAATTTCTAGGTCAACGAATTCATATTTAACAGAATTTTCATTTGACAGAAATCCTGTTAACCAACTTTTCATTTAAAAGAATTTCAATTTAAACGAATTTTAATTTAGAAGAATTTTTATTTTACAGAATTTTAGGTTAATGGAATTTTTAAATACCAGAATATTCATTTGACAGAATATCTTCATTTGTTCGAAATTGTATTAGTACGAATTGACATTTGTTAGAAAACTTAAAATGCAGAATGTTCATTTTTCCAAAATTGCAAATAGCCGAAAAAGTATCCGTCAGAAATATTTTGTCACGAATTTTAAAATTGACCAATCAGAAAATATGAAGAAAATTACAATTGGTCAATTTCAAAATTTACTTTTTCGTCCATTTGCAATTTCGGACAAATGAACATTCTGCATTTTAAGTTTTCTATCAAATGTCAATTCGTATTAATATAATTTCGGACAAATGAAGATTCTGTCAAACGAATATTCTGGTATTTAAAAATTCGATTAACCTAAAAATCTGTAAAATAAAAATTCTTCTAAATTAAAATTCCTTTAAATTGGAATTCTTTTAAATGGAAAGTTGGTTAAAAGGATTTCTGTAAAATGAAAATTCTGTTAAATATGAATTCGATGACCTAAAATTCTGTTAGGTCAAAATTTGGATTAATTTGTGTTCGATTGAAAACATATTTCGAAAATGTGAAATTACGACTGAAATTCTATGAAATAAATATTCTAAATAATTAATTTTAGAACTTAATCATACGTCCTATTTAAAATTATTAAAATCAAAATTCTTCTCAGCAATGATAACATTATGTAACATTACGATTATTATGCATTCTGTTTTGGGTATAATTGTCATTTGACATCGATTTAAAAGTCGCTAATTTTTTCTGTTTTTTAGGCTAATACAACAGCGTGTAGTTGTATAGATTGCGAAGCAAGTTGTCCAGTACCACCTCCACCCGCTCCTCTTCCAAAACCGTTCTCTTTACTCGGTTTGGACGGTTATGCAGTGATTATGACAATTATTTTCATCTGCGGGTCAACCCTTTTCCTTCTTTCGGTTGTATGCTTCAGTAACAGGAAACAAATTGGTAAGTGCATGTGTCATTACTTATGTAATGAGATGATACGTACTTAATTGAATACCAAGTGGTTCAAAAGATCACAGTGATTTTATATTTAATCTAAAGATTTATCTTTAAGAACAAAACGATAAAAAGACCGTTTTGATCATGAATTATTTATTATATATATTTTTTTTTCTTCAGTCTTGAATCATGATTATTTAAAAATTAAACAAAAGTCTTGATTCCTAATGATGATTTAGCAATTAAACTATAATTTTATCTTTAGCTTGGTAATATTTAAAAACCAATTATATCAGTCACGCAATTCATATTAAAGTAATAGATGCTCTGAATTATTACATCACGTAGCAAATTGTCACTTGACGCAAAATAAGATCAATTTTGTAGTTTTTATATAATTTTATCGGCTAGAAGTCTGTTTTTTTAACGGCTAGAAATCTATTTTTTATCGGCTAGAAGTTTATACGTTTTCAATAATCAATTACACTTATGCCTTGAACATTTTGAAGGAAATTTTTCATTTCTCAAAAATGTGAAAAGGAAAATATTCATATACTTAAAAACTTTATTTCAGCCTTTTCTCAGATTTACATTTCATGCTATATAAGCTCCTTCTTAATCATGTGATTCATTCAATTAGAATTAAATGTCAGTAATTGAAATCCATAAGAAAATGTCGCCTACTTTAGCGTGATTAAGGGATTGAGTATGTAATTAACAAAAGACAAAAAGGTGGTGGAATTTTTACAAACCATCTTTGTGGCAATATTGTGGTTGTGGCTTAATTGAGTTTCTTGGATTTATTTAATACAAAAATTTTTATTAACTTGATTTTGCAAGTGTAATTTATTAAATTCTAACGATTTATTATTTCTTTGTTAACAAAATTAGTTAGTTTAATTTTTCAAATTCTTCAAGAATTGCATGAAATAGAATTATCAATTTTTTACCAAATCTTTTTGCCTCCAAATTCTTTTCTATCAAATTTTCTTTAAAAAGTATTGTTTGAAAAATTTTTCCGCTGCTTATAATAAGTAATTTTTTGTGTTTACTTATTTTATTGATAATTATTATTGATGAAAGATTACTATTTATGAAAAGATACTGTTTATGAAAAATTACTATTTATGGAAAGATACTGTTTATGAAAGATATTGTTAATGAAAAATACAATTTATGAGAAAATACAATTTATAAAAAAAATAATATTTATAAAGATAGAGGTCAGTCATTATAATTTAAAGTAAAAACTAAATTTAGTCGTAAATAACAAAAACATTTTTTTTTTTTAATATTGCTTTTGAAATGTGAATGAATGGGAATGTATGTATAGTTGCACGAGGGGAAGAGGTAGGAAGGCAAGTGGGTAGACGACTAGCCGCTGGGCTACATCATCCTGGAGATAGTGCTCGAATTGCTCTTGCTGCTGACCAAGAAGACAGTCCACTTCAATCAAAACGTTCCAGTATGTCATTGAATTCTATTTTTTTTTTTCAGCAATATGGATGTTTTTTTTTTGCTTTTTCGCTTTTTCTTTCATTTCTTACTCATATACTAAAACTAATTTCTTACATAACAAAAGCTTTTTTCCGAATTAAGCATGAAAGTGCATGTAATTTAAAAAACAACATTTTAATAAAAATATAATCATGCTGCAGTAAGGCGAGAAATACACGATTAAAAAAAAATCAGGAATATTTTTTGAAAGCTCACTTTATTAGATAGCTTTTTTAATTCAATTAATTAGATGAAAAATACTCTCTTAGGAAAGTTAGGTCAATTAGATAGAAAAATGGCGCATCTAAAAATGTCGATTATGATGCAAGCAAATTTTCACCCTCTTAATGAATGATTCACAGATATGAAAGTCACTATATTTGTCTTTAATTAATATGCGCAGGAAATATTTGCATATCTATATTTGAAATATTTCGAATTAGTAACTGCTTTTTTTATCATACATTTTATTCGTATAATGTGTGCACAATTTTATTTCCAGTACTTAACACGAATACGTTGTACATTTAATACGATGTATTTTTAATTTATTAATCATAAAATGGTTTTTTTTTTTGTATAATGTTATTTCTTTTTATTTTCTTTTTTTTTCTTTACATTGATCTTTGGCACTTTATGGATAAGGCATGACTTGTAAACGTCAGTGTTTAAAGTTTTATATAGTGCTCGATTTTTTGTACTTATTAAGCACCTTTTTTAGCTCATGCAGACACTTGACTCATAATTCAAGAATTCCAGTTATGTGATTTTACACATTGCTAATTATTTTTGTAATTAACAATACATACTGTTTTATAAAATATGTATTTTCATGTTTAATACTTTGCATATTTCATTTAATTTTATACTGATAATTTCTGTTTGTCTGTACCGATCAATGTGAATTGTAAATTAATTAACTAATTGTTAATGAAATTAAATTTTAATTTCCTAGTATCTAAATATTTGTTTTAATTATATATAATATTATTAGCTATTGTTAATATTAATGTGTCGTTTAATTACGCTTTATGTGTTTATGTAAACGCCGCTTTTTAATTGCTATTTTTGATACGAATGTTTAATTACAAAAATATGTATAGGTGTAATATCTGCTGATGATTTACCCAGCACTTTTGAAAATGAACAGTCAACTTTCTTGGAACGTCTCGGCGCAGGAACTGACAAATTCCTGCAAGAATTTTTTTGCGCTTGGGGAACTAGTAAGCTTTTTAAATATAATTGTAAAAATTATTTCAACTTTTTTTCAAAACACACTCTCTTTTAAATAATAATTTTAATACCTTTAGCTTATTTAGAAGTATTTTTAAAAAATAATCGAATGATTTTTCAGAATGTGCCTCCCATCCCTGGCTAGTTCTCTTTATGGGCTTCTTGTTTATCGTGACCTTAGGACATGGAATAAAATACATAATAGTGACCACAGATCCAGTAGAATTATGGGCATCACCAAATTCAAGGTCTCGAGTTGAAAGAGAATTTTTTGACAGTCACTTTGAACCGTTTTATAGAACAGAACAGATAATCATCACATCCGTCGGACTGCCTCCTGTAAATAAATTTATCATTGCACTGTTTTTCCACTTGTAAATCTATGTAAATTAAATCACATTTGTCTTGTCTAGATCGTGCATGATACGTCCGATGGTCCCATTACATTCGGTCCAGTATTCCATGCAGATTTTCTGAAAACAGTTTTCGAGCTGCAGGAAGGAATAAAAAATATCTCTTTCTCTGATAATCGAACTCTGGCTGACATTTGTTTTGCTCCGTTAACAAGTCCATATTCTGGACCAACTACTGTCTCAAAATGCACTATTCAAAGTATTTGGGGATACTATCAAGATGATATGGAAACCTTTGATTCAAGTGACACGGATCAAAACGGATTCACCGTTAATTATCTCGATCATTTTAAAGCATGCACTCAGTGAGTTCAATTTCTTTTTCATTTTACGACTTGAATTACAATTGTTAATTTAGCAGGTCTCGGACTCACTCGACTAATGCTTTTTTTGACACTTTTTTCAGCTAATGCTATTTAATTTACTTACTGTTTTAAAAAAAAGGCTGCTAATGGCACTTTTATTTATTGTAAGGCCACTAGTGACTATATTTTCTAATGATAATGAAGTTAATAACTTTATTTTTGTTTTTCAAAAAACTAAATTTTAATATTTATCAATTTTTTAAATATTTTTTTTACAAATTATAAAGGGTCAAACCATTGACTTTCGTCTGAGGGCTGTCGCTGACATATTTTAAAAAAAAAAAAAGTTTCAGAAAATATGAAACTTCAGACTTTTCTGAATCCAATAACCATAATGTTATTGTGAAAATTCTATTTTTTTAAAGAATTATTATTAATCAAATGTAGGAGGTTTACGATGTGATTTCGTAACCTTAAATTTGTCACTTTTTAAAAACACTTTATATTTAAAAAATTATTAAATATTAGAAATCAAAACTTACCAGAAATATAAATCCCGTTATTTTGATCCTAAAAATGATAGAAATCTTATTAAAATACATTATTTTAAAATAATAATATAATTTGAAAATTTTGTACTTGTGAAATTTTTTAAGATTTTATAAAGCATCTAACTTTTTTTTTGGAGCTCCCAATAATTTGAGGATTTGAATATATATTATTATTAATATAACTTACTTGCTATTAAAATTTGGCGAAGGCGTTTTGCTTTATTTAGAAAATATTAAATTTAAATTTTTCTATTCAAAAAGGTTAAAATTTAATGTAAATAGATGAATGTGAAATTGTTTTGTTTACTTCAAGTACCAGAATTAACCTTTTTAAATAGACAATTTTCAATTTTAATTTATTCCAAAACGAAGCAAAACGCCATCGCCAAATTTTAATAGCAAGTAATTTATATTAATAATAATATATATTCAAATCCTCAAATTATTTGGAGCTCCCAAAAAAAAGTTAGATGCTTTATAAAATCTTAAAAAATTTCACAAGTACAAAATTTTCAAATTATATTATTATTTTAAAATAATGTATTTTAATAAGATTTCTATCATTTTTAGGATCAAAATAACGGGATTTATATTTCTGGTAAGTTTTGATTTCTAATATTTAATAATTTTTTAAATATAAAGTGTTTTTAAAAAGTGACAAATTTAAGGTTACGAAATCACATCGTAAACCTCCTACATTTGATTAATAATAACTCTTAAAAAAAATAGAATTTTCACAATAATATTATGGTTATTGGATTCAGAAAAGTTTGAAGTTTCATATTTTCTGAAACTTTTTTTTTCAAAAAATTTGTCAGCGACAGCCCTCAGACGAAAGTCAATGGTTTGACCCTAAAGAACTTTTGTACTCTAACTTTCTAAAAATATGGAAATAATTATTAGAATAATAATTGAGTAAAAAAAAAATTTTTTTTTAAGAAGGTTTTCTCCGTTGACATAACCTCAAATTAGAAAGTCGTTTTTCACCTCAAATAAAATTATTATTAACATTAATTTCACCAAGTTTTAAAAGATTTAGTTGTACATTTTCCGGAAAAAAATTACAGTACCGTCGGAGTTTGTCAGTCCACTCATTTTTTAATGTTTGAAAAACGTCTTTAAACGTACAAAGTATAATTATTAAAATTTGTCTATCTTTATTTTCTCAAAGTAGATGAAATTTTGGGACAAGTAAGACCTAAGTGAAGTGATAGAGTCAATTTTTCATCGAAATATGTTCAAAAAAGTGCAATTTTTAATGTTTCAATGCTTAAACAATAGTCTTATTCTTTAGAAAATTTCCTTTGAAACAAGCATAGGAACATTAAAAAACCTACATCATTTTGAAAGTAACTTCAATTTTTGGATTAAAAATTCCACATTTTTTAACATATTTCAATGCCAACTTGACTAAATCACTTCACACAGGTCTTATTTTTCTCAAAATTTCATCTACTTTAAGAAAATAAACACAGAAAAATTTTAATAATTATACTTTGCGAGTTTATAGACGTTTTTCAAACCTTAAAAATAGGTAGACTGAGAAATTCCGACGGTACTGTAAGTTCAGCTAAAATTTGTTATCAAATAATAATTATTTAACATTTTTTTTTTAAATCTAGTAAAAATCTGTCATTTTTATCCAATTTTGACAAATAATAGTTCATTTTTCTCGTTAAAACATTCTCTACGATTTTATTTGTTGCATTTTGTTATAAAATATTTTGTTTAAAAGTTAGTAAACAAATAAAACTTGTTATTTACCTATTTTTTAAACAGAATCTTATTTAACAAAATCTTAGAAATAAAATTGTAGAGAAGGTTTTAATGAGAAAAATGAGCTATATTAGTTACAATTCGATGAAAATTACAGATTTTAACCAGCTTTAAAGAAAATATATGAAATGTTAAATAATTATTATTTGGCAATAAATTTTAGCTCAACCTAATTATTTCTGAAAAATTTACAACAAGATCTTTTAAAATTTGTTGAAATTAATTTTAAAAATTGTATTATTTGATGGGAAAAGCCCTTTTTAGTTTGAGGTTATGTTAATAGAGAGAACTTCCTTAATAAAAAATAAAAAAAAACAGTGAATTTAAGTAGGATATTTTGTACCGACATGTTTTATAAGATATCATTTTATTGAAATTCAAAAAATATCAAATTGATTTTGTTCCAGTTAGTGTTGTTAAAATCAAAAATTAAAATCAAAAATTAAAAAGAGAATCAAAATTGTTCAATAACAATCGTATTTATGAATTTTCCTATATAAATATTCTAAACATTAAGTTTTAATTTTTTAATGCTTCCCGTTCTTTTAAGATTTTAATTTTTTTAATTGCTAGATTTTCTCAAAATTTCTCATTTTAATCAAATTATTTTGCTTCATTTAATGCATTGTTACGTTCATAACTGTTAAGTAAAATATCAACTTTTTTCTTTATTTCCCATATTTAAAAGAAAATTGTTTTTATTTGATTTGCTTATCATTTTCACTTCACTTTCTCAATTTAAATTATAAGTATTTTTTTTATTTTTTATTCTTTATTATTTAACTCCAAGCGAAAATCAATTTAATTTTAACTTACTCATTTAAACTTTAAATTTTTAATGAATACAAATTTCAATAATCAGAAATTAATTATTTTGTATATTAATTTATTTTATGTTATATTTCTTATTTTTCAAACTAAACCTGTTCATTTAACTCAGAACCTTGTCACTATTATCCTAATTTGTTCAATTTTTTGTGGATTTTTTTCTTTTTGGATTCTTTAATCAATATTCAAAAACTTCTTGATCTTTTAATAAATTTTCTTTATTTTAAATTTTTTCGTTTTTATTAGACTTTCTGCAGTTTCTTTAAACTTTTTTTTTTGGTTTTTCCAACAATTTCGTAACATTTATCCTTTTCACTGAATTTATTATATCCTTTGTTATTTTTAACAATCCCAACAAATTTTCATAATTTGAAAAAAAATTACTTTTCCCATCAAATAAAAATATTATTCAAATTAATTTCATTAAATTTTTGAAGATCCAGTTGTAGATTTTTCAGAGCAAATTAGGTTGAGCTAAAATTTGTTGTCAAATAATAATTAATTAACATTTTGTGCTTTTTCTTTAAATCTAGTTAAAATTTGTCATTTTCATCTAATTTTGATAAAAAAAAAGTTTATTTTTCTCGCTGAAACATTCTCTACAATTTTATTTGTTGTGTTTTATTAAATAATATTTTGTTTAAAAATGATTAGACAAATAAAATTTGTTCTGTATGTATTTATTAAACAGAATATTGTTTAACAAAGTTTAACAAATAAAATTGTAGATAATGTTTCAACGAAAAAAATGAGCTACTATTTGTCAAAATTGGATGAAAATTGCTGTTGTTCACTAAATTTAAAGAAAGAACGTAAAATGTGAAATAATTATTATTTGACAAGACATTTTAGCTTAACCTAATTTTTTCTGAAAAATGTACAACTGGATCTTTCAAAACTTAGTGAAATTAATTTGAATAATATTTTTATTTCGGGTTAAAAACGACTTCCTAGTTTGAGAAATTAAATTACGATCTGATAAATCCGATAATTTATAAATGATAATTCAATTCATATTAGATACATTCTTTTAAATTACTATTACTACTTGCAACTTTTAAAAGAATATTTCCTGCTACTCTTGATACTATTTTCCATTTTGAAATTGAGTCCGAGATCTGATTTAATCAAAGTTTCACCAATTTCTCTTTTTACAATAACACTATTTTAACAGTATTTTAAAACTCTATTTTAATTAAACATTTAGTTAATTGTAATGCAAAGCTTTATAATTTATTAAACTTATTTTTTCTACAAAACTTTATTTTGTGAAATTCTTGTCAATTTTTTACAGGAATGCCTACAATTTGAATTGTTTGGCTCCATATGGTGGACCTGTTGAACCTGCAATTGCTGTCGGCGGATTTGTACAAAGAGGAGAAAATCTTCACGATCCTCCATATCAAGAAGCAAAAGCCATTATTTTAACTTTTCTAGTAAATAACTACCACAACAAAACAAAACTTCAACCCGCTATGGAATGGGAAGAAAAGTACGTTCTTAGTGGATTTACTGACAATTGGAAAAAATTCTTTTTGTTTCGCAACAATATCATTTTCATTATCAAAGCGAAATTCTTTCTCAGTTTATATTTATTCAAATAATTAAAAATTATAGGAATTCAAATCTAATTTAATATGTTGTACAATTTTCAGGTACATCAGTTTTATGAAGAACTGGACAGCAACAAAAAAACCGCCTTATATGGACATCGCTTTTACCTCTGAGCGTTCTATAGAAGATGAATTAAATCGAGAATCTCAGTCGGATATTTTGACTATTTTGGTCTCCTACCTCATCATGTTCGCTTACATTGCAGTATCTTTGGGACAAATCCGAAATTGCAGCAATCTTTTGGTAAATACTTTTTTTAATTTTGCAGTTTTAAATAGTTTTTCATTAAATGCAATATTAATTTTAACATAAATTCGAATTAATTAAAATTTTTATTCCTAAAATTAACCAATTTAATTTCTTGTATCATTTTTTATGTAAAAACAAAATTTACAATTTCAGTACGATTCTAAAATTACGCTTGGATTGGGAGGAGTTTTGATTGTCTTGGCATCAGTGATTTGTTCAGTTGGCATTTTTGGCTTTTTTGGAGTGCCTGCGACTTTGATAATCATTGAAGTAATTCCGTTCCTGGTATTGGCAGTTGGTGTTGACAATATTTTTATCCTGGTTCAAACAAATCAGAGAGAAGGTAGAAGACCGAATGAATCAATACCTGAACATATTGGCAGAACTCTGGGCCAAGTTGGACCCAGCATGTTATTAACAAGTGTTTCTGAGAGTTGCTGCTTCTTCCTTGGTAAATTTTACTTTATTATTATTTTCAAGTTTAACACAACATTTCAGGGATCACAATCCCCCTCCCTTTTTTTTCTCTTTTTTAAAACAAATTACTTAAAACACCTAAAATTAAGATTTTCACTCCGTTTCCCCTTATTTTTAACTTTAAAAAAAAATTACCTAAAACATCTATAAAATCAAGATTTTTCTCCCCTTTGACATTTCTTTTCATGTATCTGTTTTTTCCAATGTCAGAATGTACAGACTTAAAAATTTGCGGATACAGAGAGATCCAAATTAATTTTTAAACATCATTGATTCCGTAACAGACTAATAAAACATTTTTTTTATTTAGCTTAAAATTTTTCGAACTTTTCAAATAAAACAAAATATTAGACTTGACTTGAAGTGTATTAAAGTATATTAGGGGCATTCTACGTGAAGCGGACATACCAAAATTTGTAACGTAAAAAACATAATTTTTAAAATGCTGCTATTTCCAGTTAAATGAATGAAATAGAAAAAATTATAGCTGTTTTAAGTAAAAAATTATAGCTGTTTTAAGTAAAAAATTAAACGGTCTTTAATGTGGTGGGTTTGATTTTTAAATGTAAATTAATTTTTATAGAGAAAAGTGAAAAGTGAAAATGAAAAATTTAAGTTCATAATTCATGACCTCCGACAATTTAAACATTTTCTTAGAATGGATTTAATTTACAATATCTAGATATTTTACACAAATATTTTTGATTTGTGGTTAGAAGTTTTTAATGTATTTGCAACAGTGTTCATGGTAATGTTTAAAAAAAAGACTTAAGATATGTAATATTTTGAACTTATTTAAATTTATATCCGTAAAAGATAAATATTTTCATTTTTTACGGATTAAAATTCTTTAATTTATTGATCCTCAAAAGATTAATAATAAAATTAATATTGTAAGATATAAATTTCGCATTTTTTTTTGTTTACCTTTCATTAGAAAGGCCTGACTGACCTAAATTTGTTTCAGTTTTAACTTAAAATTAATTTTTTTCAATTTACAAATGTTAGTAAATTTGTTTAAAAAGTAATTTTTAAACAAAATTCAAACAAATTGGGGTCAGAAAGACTTTTTTCTAAAAAAAAAAAAAATTAGGTTGATACAAAATTTATTATGAAAAAATAATTACTTATTATTTTGTGTTTTTTCTTTAAAGTTTGTAAACAATTGTAATTTTTGTCCAATTTTGACAAATAGTAGCTCATTTTAATCTTTAAAACATTCTTTACAAGTTTATTCGTTGAATTTTTTAAAAATATTCTTTGTTTAAAAAAAATAAAATAGAAAATTTTTATTTGTTTAATAATTATCTAACAAAATCCAACAAACATATTTGTAGAGAATGTTTCAAAGATTAAGATGACCTATAATTTGCCAAATTTGACAAAATTTAGAATTCCTCACAAACTTTAAAGAAAAAATACAAAAAGTTAAATAGTTATTATTTTATACTAAATTTTGTCGCAATATAATTATTTTTGAAAAATGTACAACTGGATCTTTCAAAATTGTGTGAAATTCATTTTAATAATATTTTTATTTTTTGTGAATAATCATTTTCTAGTTTGAGGTCAATGGGTTGAACATCCTTAAAAACAAAATTTATTTTTTTCAAGAAATTTGGGTAATTTTGATCTTTATTAGCGGTTAATAAATAAATAAAAAAAAAAAGAAAATTAAAAATGGCCTTAAAAATATAACAAATGGACCAAGGAACGTTTTTTTTTAAAAAAAGTGAGTACAGTTTAGTAGCTATAAATCCTGAAAATTTTAAGAAAAAAAAGATGGCCTTTGTGAGGCAAATTTTTTTTTTTTTCAAAGAAAATTGTCTTGATAAATTAAAAAAAAATGAGTCAAGGAGCAACTTAAAAGTTTTAAAAGTGTGTAAATAGCGAGATTTTGAAGAAAACATTGATAAAAAACTAATTTTTTGTTAAAATATTTTAAAAAATCGTATAAATTAAAAAAAAAATGTTATGAAATTTAAAAAAAAATACGTGTCTTTTTATTTTTTGAGCAGAAAAACATACTTTTATAAAAAGTTTTATATTTTTTCGATTTACCATCGGACTTCTGACATGAATTGAAATTGATTCGGTTTATAATTATTTTTTTTACTAATTTTAAAAGTCCCCCTTTAATGACACAAAATCCCCTTTTTTTTAAAAAAAAAAATACTCTTTTTAAACAGAAAATACCCTTTTTTTAAACTAAGAAACCGCTGTGATCCCTGACATTTTTAATTATTTGAAGGTCCAGAAAAAGCGAATTATCTCTGCAGAGAATTCAATTTTAATTTATTATATTACAGGAAGTCTCTCCGATATGCCTGCTGTTAAGGCATTCGCTTTATACGCCGGAATGGCTCTCCTAGTCGACTTTTTCCTCCAAATCACTTGCTTTGTCAGTCTCTTGACTCTTGACACCTATCGCCAAACAGTAAGTCTATTACATTTTCGATTTTAACTTTACAGTAAGAAAAAGACGGTCTTTGTTTTGCAAATATTTTATCAATATTTTAAAAACAAAAACAGGTTTTTTTGCATTTAGACAGAAATTAATTTTCTTTTGGATTTTTAGAGTAACAGATTAGACGTCTGCTGCTTTGTTCGTGGGTCAAAGAAAGACAGTGGTGAGGAAGTGGTCGATGGACTTTTGTATAAAATTTTCAAAGTTGCCTACGTTCCTCTTTTAATGAAAAAATGGGTGCGAGCTGGTGTAATGATTGTTTTCTTTGGTTGGCTCTGTACCAGCATTGCTGTAGTGCCTCACATAGAAATCGGATTAGATCAAGAACTTTCAATGCCCGAAGACAGTTTTGTACTTAAGTACTTCAAAGTAAGGACTTGTTTGAATTTAATTTATATATTAATTTTATATTAAATTCTCTGTCATTTTAGATACTTTTTAATAATTACTTTTTTTAATAGTACTTGAACAGTTACTTGTCCATTGGACCGCCAATGTACTTCGTAGTGAAAGGAGGCTTAAATTATTCGGACACAAGAACGCAAAATTTGGTTTGCAGTGGACAATATTGTAATTCTGATTCCGTCACGACACAAATTTTTGTCGCTTCTCAAGAACCAAACAGGTAAGAATGTTTTGTATTTAAGTTTTTAAAAATTTCTATAAATAACTTAAGTTCTAATGTGCAGAAATATTTTTTCAATAAGTTCTAATGAAAACAAAAATATAATTTGCAGCACGTACATAGCAAAACCCGCATCGTCGTGGCTAGATGATTATTTCGACTGGTCAGTTTTACCCGGGTGCTGCAAAATCTCGAAAACCAATAATTCCTTCTGTCCACACAGCAGTAAGTAATTTAAAACTGGAAATTTTACAAATTAATCAGTCGAACAATTTGTTAACTGTTTATTTTCTTTTAGGTTATTCGAAAAATTGTCAATCCTGCAAAATTGATATGAACAGCTTCAATCGGCCGAAAACTAGCGATTTCGAGAAATACATCTCATTTTTCTTACAAGATAATCCTGATGCTTCTTGTGCAAAAGGTGGCCATGCTGCGTATGGACACGCAGTAAATTACTACACTCAACCGAAAACAAATCTTTCACAAGTCGGTGCTTCGTACTTTATGGCCTATCATTCGATTTTGAAATCCTCATCGGACTATTACGAATCGATGAGAAGAGCCAGAGAAATATCGGCCAATATTACAAATATGCTTAACGACCATTTACGAGAATGGAACGAAACCACAACCGTTGAAGTTTTCCCCTATAGTGTCTTCTACGTATTTTATGAACAATACCTAACTATGTGGCCCGACACTATTAAAAGTATTAGTATCTCGTTACTAGCTATATTCATAGTCACATTTTTGTTGATGGGCCTGGATATATTTTCTTCAATCGTCGTCATAGTTACGATCACAATGATCGTTGTAAATATCGGAGGATTAATGTACTGGTGGCACATTACGCTTAATGCAGTGTCGCTAGTTAATTTAGTTATGGTAAGATACAATTTTACAGTTATTTTTAGATCGAATTCATTTCAAATCATGCAGGCAGTCCGATGGTGCATCGAGAATTAACTATACATGAAAATATGTTTTTCTGCTCGAAAAATAAAAAAACACGCATTTATTTAAATTTTCATAACATTTTTTTTTTTAATTTTTACGATTTTTAAAAGATTTTAACAAAAAAAAAAGTTTTTCATAAATTTTTTATTTAAAATCTCGTAATTTATATATTTTTAAAGTTTTTTAGTTGCTCTTTGGATCAATTTTTTCTATTTTTTTGTGCTTTTTAAAAATTTATCAAGAAAAGTCAAAAATATTTATAAACAAAACACAAAACTTTGATTTTTTGAAAAAATTAAAAAAAAAATTATGTCAAAAAAGCCATCTCTTTTTTTTAAATTTTTTGTTTCTTGGGAGAAAAAAATGATTTTCTATTTTTTCTTAAAATGCTCATAAATTTCGCAATTTTTAAGATTCAAAATTGTTTCTTGGGCCCTTTGTTTAAATTTTTAATCTTATTTTCTAAAATATCATAAAAAGTAATAACAACTGATAAATAGCAATATTATCCAACTTTCTTGAAAAAAGAAATATTTGTTTCTACGTTGAACACCTTTTTATTGAAAATTTTTGAGTTTTATACAATTAAGCAATTTAGTTTGCATTAATTTTCATTTTTGCAAAAAAAGTTGTTTTTTCCTTGACAACGCTATAAACATCATTTTTAATCGAGTTCTCTATATTTTTCCTGTAATTTACACGTTAAAATATATATGTGAACCGAATTTCAGCACCCTAAGTCAAAAACTTTTGAAGTTGAGGGGTTCTCACCATAAGGGTTCGTTTAGACACTTTGTGTCCGGAACCCTAAAAAATGAGCCAAAAAGCAACTAAAAAGCTTGAAAAATGTGTAAGATATGTGATTTTAAAGAAAAAATTGATAAAAAACTTATTTTTTTGGTAAAATCTTAAAAAAAATGTTATGAAAATTTAAAAAAATACTTGTTTCTTTATATTTTGAGCAAAAAAAAATTCTCGATGCACCATCGGACTGCCTGCATGATTTGAAATGAATACGGTCTTTATTTTTTTTTTCTCCTGAAATTCGGAAAGTTTATGTACAGAAACGTTAACGATAATTTTTCTTTTCAGGCGGTGGGTATCGCCGTAGAATTTTGTAGTCATTTAGTGCACTCATTCTCAGTGTCAGTGGAAACAACTAGAGTTGAGAGAGTTGCTGATGCTTTAACGAATATGGGAAGTTCTGTATTCAGTGGAATCACACTGACCAAATTTGGTGGAATTATAGTTCTAGGTTTCGCCAAAAGTCAAATTTTCAAGGTAGGTTTTCTCAGAAGAAAGCCGTTAAACAAAATGCTCTCATCCGATTTCAATATTGGCGTTTTTCGTTATCAAACGACCAGGCGTCAATATAAGTGAAAAGGGCTACCTGAGAAATTTTTGTTTCCGATTTTCAAGTTATCTATTTGATAGATATATATAAACATATTTTTTCCCTCTAAAATATTTTTCAAAAATTTTATTTATTTTCGAAATAAACGAGGGTCGAACTATTGGGCAATGAATTTTTCTTTTAATTATTACTCGGGAACGGATAAAGATAATTTTTTTGTTTTTTTTTTTTAATTACAGGTTAAAGTTTGTACTTTAAACTTTTGCAAGTTTTTGAAAATTAGAATATTGCACCTCAATAGATTTTTTCCAACTGGTAATTTCAGGCTTATTTTTTGCTAAATATTTAAAACAAGAAAAGAAATGAACAGTAATTAACAATTCATACATTTAATAGTAATAATTATTATGGAAAATTAATTAGAAACAATATTAAGGAGGTTCTATGGTATGACGGTACTAGTCAAAACAGAGACCATTATTTTGAGGCTAGGTTTAAATTTAATTTTACGAATATATAATTAAACAATTGTATTTATTAACTTTATTTACATTATTTACTTTTTAAATATGACTATTTTTCATGTGTGATAAAAATCATCATTTTAAAATGTCAGAGCGTCTGAACTGTATCGTGTAAAACGTGAAATATTTGTACAAATTAATTTATTGCAACTCTCACAGGTACATAATGACACTTTTTTCATCAGATATTTAATCCTTATA
The DNA here is from genome assembly GCA_037103525.1 of Ganaspis brasiliensis. NCBI lineage: Eukaryota > Metazoa > Arthropoda > Insecta > Hymenoptera > Figitidae > Ganaspis > Ganaspis brasiliensis. The sequence goes on along the minus strand of JAZKLR010000009.1, from coordinate 3,237,102 downwards.
CATCTGTGATGTATTAAAAAAAGTTTCATTAATTTGGTAATGCTAAATACTTTGTGGCAAATAAATATATATGAAAAACTACTGATTTCCCAAAAGACTCAATGCTAAATGTTCAAAAATATTAAAAAACAAAACGCTTATAACTTTTTTCACAAGTACATTGAAGTCTCAAAATTTTAACTGCATCATTATAAAACCTTTGTCTATCAGTGTACCAAATTTGATGAAAATGGTAATGTTAATTCTCTTTACGATAGAACCTCCTTAAGTTTTTTTTTTTTTTTTAGTAAAAAGACTTTTTTTATTGTGAATTGAAAATGTAAAATTTTTTAATTAAAAAAAATAGTAAAAATAGCATTCTAGTAAGTGATAATACAAAGTTTAATTTAAAGATAATATCAATTTCTTAAACAAGTTTTTTACTATCTAAATCTAAATAAGTAAAATTTCATTCTTTCTACGTTATAAATCATTCAATAAAAGTGCACATATAAAATGCAAATCAATAATGCACTTATAATAAATTCAATCAATAGCAATGGAAATTAGGGGTTCGACTCACGACGGGACACAACTCTTGAGATTAAGGAGGAATCGGACGAACAATCGGAACAAAAATTGGTCCAAATGAATAATTTTGATTTTTGATATAGAAGACACATAAGTTAATGAAATATTTTTCAGTGGAAGTGTGGACACTTGTATTTTTTACAAAATGAGCCCTTAAAAATTGCAATTTAATGAAAATTAAAAAAAATTGACGCTGGAAACGATTATTCAATTTGAGGTGCAAATTAACCCAAATTGAATAATCATTTCCAACGTCAATTTCTTTTAATTTTCATCAAATTGCAATTTTTAAGGGCTCATTTTGTAAAAAAATACAAGTGTCCACACTTCCACTGAAAAAAATTTCATTAACTTATGTGTCTTTTATATCAAAAATCAAAATTATTCATTTGGACCAATTTTTGTTCCGATTGTTTGTCTGATTCCTCCTTAACCTTCAGCGCGACGAAATATTCAGTCCTAGGCACTTGCAACCATACAGGCAATCGAGAGAAAAGAGAGAAGGCCCATGATACGTACGTCGTATTTATTTTAATCCTCAATCAACAGTTGACAACAATTGGTCTGAACACTCACTGTTACTGTTTAAGAGAATGTTTTCTGGCTTTAAATCTCTATGAGTGATTTCTTCAAAATGTCGATACTTGACGGCTAATGCGATTTAATAAAAAATTAGTTTTGTTTAATTCCCGGGTAATCCAGTCATTGAATTTAAAATCTGCCGATTGAGTTCGCCACCTTTCATAAATTGAAAATCGATATAAACCGAATTTGAGGTGATGATTTCTTCATCTACTTTTACAATATTCGAATGACTCAGTCTTCTCATAATTTTCACCTCGTTTAAACTTTCCTTATTAGCAATATCAACTGTTTCACTAAACAGTACTTTTTTTTGGCAATGATTTTTATAGCAAAAACACTTTTGCACATTTTGGAAACAGCCATTTTTACCACTCCATAAGCGCCACGTCCCAGTTCTTTGAAAACTATATATTTCTGTTTAACTTTGAGCGGCAAATCATTTTTGTAACATTCATTGCTCATAAAAGTGAAGATTTCATGTTCGGGCAGGGCAAGAGAAATAACGTCCTGATTTTGGAGAATAATTTGCTTGCCTTTTCCAATTTCAAGTTTGTTTACAAAGAAAGGTCTTATTCCCAGAAAGATCTTCTATTTTAACAACTGTTACGTCTGTGCTACTGTTGTGAACTTTGAACGTTATATTAGTTATTTCAAAGTTTACTGAACTGATACAATGTACAATGCTTTTTTCTAATCCTAAATTCATTATATTAATATGGCAAGTCGTTCTTCTTCAGTTCTTTCGCTCATTTTTTGTGACCCACCAGCTGCAATACGGGGAAAAACAACTGCCCATCATAATTTGGCGGACTTACCAGTAATTAGTTTTCAGCGCAAAATGTACCGTTGAAATTAAGACGCTCAGGTAGCACGTCGTATTTATTCTAATTCACAACAATTGGTCTGAACACTCACTGGTGTATTGCGTCGTCTGCTAAATATCAGACGCGCTCGCCACCTAGTGGCAAGTTTTCAGGCGGCAAATTCAATTTGAACTTAAACAATATATTTAAAAATTTAGAAAGAGCGGAATCGCAGGGGAACGGCTATTTTAACCCTTAATACGATATGAATCATTACAATACCCCCCTTCTAAATCGTCGCTACCCTTCAATTTCTATCATTGTTCGCCTTGGGTCACTCTCTAGTACAGAGTTCTCTATTTTGCCGAAATGATCTGAAAATTTTTAAACATTTTATATGGTTGCAATTGCCTTTTTCAATGAGTACCTCGTCACTTTAATTTACCCTACATTGAATTTTACTACCACTAATTGTGTAATAAAACTAGCAGTCTCATGAAAAAATTACACTCTTTGATTTTTCATTAATACAATAACTGGCGCAACGGCGCTGCATTTAAGTAACTTTAACTCTATTAGACCTTGTGAGCCTGAATCACAGATATCTCTATCGACTGGTTAAAAGGATAACGCGCGCAATGGCGTCAAATCGAACTGAGTATTTGGCTTTAGGACTACTAGGCTTAGGTTACAAGTATTTTAGTACGTTCTTTGTAAAGTTTTACTTAAAAAATAATTGTTTAATTGCTGCGATGTTGGGAATGTCGTAGACATGAATAACGGCACAACGGTGCTATAAACAAATAAAATCTTGGTAAATAAACAAAACGAAAAGATCCCTTGTTCACATCTTGGCGGCTAGCCTGTCCAGTCGCGCTAGATAAAGTCGATCCGTCGTTGCACTCTGGTTGCTGAACGTCCGCTTCCTCTACTAGAGCAAGAATAGGATTTCCTGGTGCGTTAGAATTAGTTCCTTGTGGGCGAGCTGAAGCTCCACGCGGCAGCATCAGACGTAGGCGATTTTCAATTTCATGCGCCTGTTTGATGCGCAAGGTTTTTTCTGCCAAGATTTGGCGTTGCCTGCAATTAACGCAGTTTGGGTCAGACATAGTCAATGGTTTCTAGCAATGTTGGTACTTCGTATCATCTGGAACATGGCCTGGATTCTTGGCAAAATAAGGTCAAGGTCAGTCCTTAGTCGAGAACCCCACGATTATGCAGCGTTGGTAAAACCCGCCGCTATACGGTTTTGAGCAGGAGCGGTGACTGTGGCCTGAAATCCCGCAGTTTCTACATCCTGCGGGAAACTGGTTCTTAAATTTGGCTCCCTAAGTTCCGTCACGGCGCGATACACTTTGCTGATTTTCTCCGTGAACAAATTTTTGTAGCATTTGCTCAGGGCGGCATGGTGCTCCAGCTTCTGATCACTCTCGAGTAGGTAGTCCCAATCTTACTAAAACCCTTCAAGAGTTTACTTGTGCTCAGCAATCTTGCGCTGAGATTTCCGTAGCTCGTCTTGGACCGGCTTCAGCTGAGCTTAAGTCTTCTTTTTCCTGAGGTTACTTCAAGAACGCGCGAAGAAGGTCATCGGTGGTTTCGGTATTTCTTGCAGATACCGAGAACCTAGGGGGGCCGGAGCCGTTTCGAGAGCCTCGATCTGTTCTGAAGCCTTGGAAAGTCGCGCTGAGTAGAAAGGAGGAATTCGAAGTCTTCCTTTGTCAGCAAGACTAAGCCAGACGCTTCGAGGTTGAAAGTCGGGTTTAAGGGATCGACTGAAGAGGCTCCAGGAGCAAAACTTGGATGTTGGGCATCTCTACTTCCGGGACGACATTGATGTTGGTTGAATCCATGTCCTGTAAAAGAAATTTACAACGTAGTTCGCAACCGAAGATTTTGTTTCGCAGGCTTTATGTCATTTATATGATATTTTTCTATTTTCTTACCATGCGTGTCACCAATAATGAATATTGAGGGAGATACTTTTTCTAGTACTACTGCTGGTCCTTTGTAGCGCGGAGCCAGCTTAGAGCTATACTCGAGAGCAGCGTTTGACAATGTATTGTTTGGATAAAATACGTAATCTCCAACTTCGAATAAAACATTATTTTTTCGGTTTTTATTGTTAATTCGACTCTGTTCCTTACCAGCTTTTGCCATTAGATCCTCTACTTTCTTACGAAGTGCTTCTATACGCTTGACGCGTTCCAGCCAACCACTGTCAGTCTCGTCAGTAGTGACGTCGGTTGCCTTTTCACCAGTACGTTTGGGTGCGCGCTTTAAGTTAAGGAAATCCGAAGTTACACCAAAGGAAGAGTGTACCGTGGTATTATATGCGATCTGCGCTTCCTCCAGAAAGGAGTCCCAGTAAACTAGCGATCATCGTTTTTAAGTTTCGATTTACGCGTTCTACAGGATTGGAGTGGGGGTGGTATACCGGTGTCGTTCGTTGTACAGAGCCGATTTCCGCTAGAAATTTGGTGATATTACGGTTCACGAATTCCGTGCCGTTGTCAGTTAAGAAAATCTTAGGCGTTCCCCATCGATTCACAAGTGTATTGAGAGACTTAACGGTTTTCGGTCCGCCTGCCGTAAAGAGCGCGATGCACTCATTATACCGGGTGTACGTGTTCTCACAGACTAAAACGTAACGTTTACCCGTTTTTGATCGTGGAAGACGGCCTATACTGTCAAGGGATACTGTTTCTCACGGTTCTCTCATTTTACGCGGATACATTAAACCTTGTGGGGGAGAGTTATCTGGTTTTCACCTAAGACACGTCTCGCAATCGTTAACGTACCGCCTAAAATCTTCGCGCATTTCGGGCCAATAATATAGGTCAAGGATTGCAAGGTAAGTTTTGTTAACACCTTGGTGCACGAGCTGAGGGGAGTTGTTATATTTCGTTATCATAGGAAGTATTTTGTCTTCTTTTAGGACTTTCTTCCATGCGTTATTATCGCCGATGCTCTCTTTTATCTAGTTCGGTTTTTAGTAATATAATTCGTCATTGCTATCCAACCTATAGCGCTCGAGAGCTGTTGGGTTATCGGAAACTTTTTGTACCATGGTTTCGTACCACGATTGATTACGAACGAGGTTAAGATTCCCGAAAGGCGCGTCCTGTGGAGCGTTATCGTAGAGGGGTGACAAAGTATCAGGTGCTTCGTTAGAAGTGCCTGTACAATGCACAATAGTGGCTTTATTAGCGGATAGCTCTAAGGCCCATCTCGCAAGCCTCCCTTTAGGGTCTTTAACCTCTTTTTGCCAAATTAAACTAAAATGGTCAGTAAAAACCGTAAATTTAGTGGCTTCCAGGTAGCAACAAAGTTTCTTTATTGCAAAGATCACAGCCAAGTATTCTTTCTCGGTGGTCGTATAATTTAACTCCGCACCTCTTAAAGGTCTGCTTAGGCATGTCGGTTCGGGGCGCAACTAGGGTAAGAGCACTCTTCAGTAACTCTTTTACCTCCTTGTACTCTTTGTTGCGAAAGTGTCTGTGGTACCAATTGACGGAACCGTTGAATTGGCGCAATTCTTTACGATTACGTGGACTAGGACCTTCAAAGATCGGTTCTACGCGTTTAGGGTTTAGTTTGAGGTCATCTTTATCTAGGAGAAATCCTAAATATTCAACAGAGGTTTTCGCAAAGTGCAATTTATCTCTGTTGATCGATAGGCCAGCCTCTTGCAAGATCGTCAACACAATGTCTAACAGAAAGACGTGCTCTTCAAATGTCTGGAGATGGTTATCCAATCTTTTAGATATACGTGAACTTGATCGATGTATCGTTCGGGTAGATTATTTTTTCGTATGTGTTCTGTGAATTTTTCCTTTAATCGGTTGGCCAAAGCTTGAAAGGTGGCCGACGCGTTCGTAAGGCCGAAAGGCATTCGGAGCCAATCGAATTGACCACGACCGGGAATCACGAAGGCGGTACACTCACGCGAATTCGGGTCGATCGGTATGTGATGAAATACGTCGGTCAAATCGAGCGTGCTTATGACATTGGCACTTATGATAAGGCATCTAGAATACTATCCATGAGTGGCAATGGATAAGTTGATTTTTTAGTAATTGAATTCAATTTTCTATAATCAATGCAAACTCGCGGTCTTACATCTTTTCTTTACGTCAAGACTTTGTGACTTGCGTAACGACCATTGCTTTTAATAATAAAGCATTTTTCTAGATACTTGTCGACCTGCTCGTTAATAATTTTATTTGCTTCCGAGCTGCGGCGGTACGGTTTTAATTTGAACGGAATTGGTTCTGTCAACTCGATGACATGAGTTTTAAAATCGGTGACTCCGGTTCCCGTGTTAGAATTATTATTATTTTTTTTTTTTTTTTTTTTACAAAACAAGTTTAGGAGAAAAAAATGCCTGTACGCACTTGTTCGCGTGGGCCTCAACCACGTGCTGTGGTAATACCGCACTAAAACATCCTCTCCCATTCTTGCTTTACTTACTCCATCCGTTCCTTCTCCCTCCATCCTGGAAGGTTAGCAAGAGCGTGATCCACTTACTCAAGACGTTTTCCAGGTTTCTTGCACTGTTGTCCTCGCCCATAGCCGCCGATGTTCTTAAGGAAGTTCTACCGTAAATTGAATAATCAAACAGACTTTGATAAAACTTGGTGTACTGATAAATAAAGTTTCTAAAATTTTATAGTTTAATTTTGGAGACCTGTAGGTTCTTGGGAAAAAAGTTACGATCGATTTATTTTTTTACTGTTTAACATTGATTCTTATGAGAATTCATTACTCTGTCACATATATTTTCGTACTAAAAATTATTAAATGACCAGATAATGATCAAACCTTGTATAGTTAAACACAAATATGTAATGAATCGGTATTGTATTTAAAAAAGGACAAAAGGTTCCTGTGAGAGTTGCAATAAATTAATTTGTAAAAATATTTCTCTTTTTACACGATACAGTTAGGACGTTCCCACATTTTAAAATGTTGATTTTGATCGCACATGAAAAATAGTAATATGTGTCGATTCAGGGTGAAAGGGACCTTAGCTGCGAAACATTCGATTTTTAATTTTTATTATGAATCGATAGAATTTGAGTTGCTCTTTCACATGCAGTAATCAAAACTTGTTTATGTTTATTAGTTTTTATGTTATTCGCGATGAAACATAGACATAACCTAACAATAACATAGGCAGGCACAAGTTCAAACTCCCGTCCTGTGAAATTCAAAACATTTGATTTTTAATTGTTATTATGAATCGATAGAATTTGAGTTGCTTTTTAACATACATAAATCAAAACTTGTTTATGTCTATTAGTTTTTGTGTTATTAGAGGTGAAACATAGGCACAACCTAACAGTAACATAGGGAGGCTCAACTTCAAACGCCCGTACGCGTAAAACTCAGTTCTGCAGCTAAGGTCCCTTTCACCCTGAATCGACACATATTTAAAAAGTAAATAAAGTTAATAAATACAATTGTTTAATTATATATTAGTAAAATTAAATTTAAACCTAACCTCAAAATAATTGGCTCTGTTTTGACTATAGTACCGTCATACGGTAGAACCTCCTTAAGCTGTGGTCGAGAACGTTGTTGGATGATCTTTTAGAGCTACCGAATAAGATATTAAAGTGAACAGTGCTGCCGAACCAGATTAAGAGAGTTCAGGAGGACTTCCTTCTACATGCGAACCGCCAATGCATCAGCCTGGCGCTCGCAGCCAGTAATCTTTTTTAATTGGCTCACAAATGAAGCTTTAATCCCTTTCAAACAATCGATTAAAAAAACATTCAATCGGATCTTATAACTTGGGTGCATTAGATTTTGTTAAAAAATATTCTGTTTGAATAATACTTTAAGAACAAATGTTGTTTGTTTAATAGCCTTTAAACAAAATATTATTTTTAACAAAACCCAACAAATAAAATTGTAGAGAATATTTCAACGAGAAAAAAGAGCAATTATTTGTCAGAATTGGATGAAAATTTCAGTTGTTCATTGTTTTTAAAGAAAAACCATAAAATGTTTAATAATTATTATTTGACAACAAATTTTAGCTAAACTATTTTAATAATATAGTTGTGCTACTAGTTCTAATAAATATTAAATCAATATAACATGTTATTAGATTGATTATGATTATTAACTATTAAAAATTAAAATTGAAATATTTAAAAATACCAATTTTTCGTTTTTCAGGTATTCTATTTTAGAATGTATTTAGGAATTGTGCTCTTTGGAGCAGCACATGGACTTATATTCCTCCCTGTCCTTCTTAGTTATATTGGTAAGAACTTTTTTCTATTTTTAAAAGACTCAGAAAACATGGCTTTAGCACAAATATTCAAACAATTATTTAACTAGTTAATAAAAAGAAGGTTGCAATTAAATATTGAATTACGTCATTTTTATTTAAAAAGCATTCATTTAAACTTTTGTTTCAAAAAGCAATATTAAAATTTCGTTTAAAAATATTTACAATAAATGTTTAATTATAATTAGACTTAATGAAATTTGGGTATGAATTCTATCTAGTTTTAAAAATCCAACAAACCTCACGTTCAAGCGTCAATTAAAAATTGCTAAGATATTTAATTTTCTTTTTATTCATTATATAGCACGCTTTTGCAATAAAAAATATTAATGCTTATTGATTAATAAGATTTCAAGGTTTCAATTATTTTTGCTTTATACTTTTTTTTCTTAAAAGCACATGGGTCAGAATTCGTGAAATTAACACAAAAAAATAAGATTTTTCTTTCTTATCGAAATGTTAAAATAATTATTATGTTTGACCATATAAATATTTCCACCAAACGAAAACATTTTTAAATACTTATTATAAAAGTTATTGCAAAATTAACATTTTTAAGACTTTTTAAATAAAAGCTTATGTTTCATAAATGATTTTATCGATTTAACTGTACCTTGGTCAGAGTTAAAAGTCACAAAATAGACTTCCAATAAAAATTCGAAAATTTTAAAAAAAATGTTCTTCATAATTTTTTTATAAATTCTTTATAAACAATGAATTTGTTTCAATGTTCTGAACCTTTTAAAAATTGAAAAATATATTAAAACACACTTAAAACTCTGAGAAATCGAAATCTATTGAGAAAATAAACGCTCGTCAATTTTCTCAATGGATTTCGATTTATTAGAGTTTTAAGTGCGTTTTAATATATTTTTCCTATTTTTTAAAGGTCTAGAACATTGAAAAAAATGTAATTGTTTATAAACAAATTATTTATGAAAAAAAAATTTCTCTTTTTATTTTTCGAACTGTATGTCTGTTTTATGCCTTTTGATTGAATCCAAGAAAAACTTAAATCGGAAAACTCATTTAAGAAATATAATCTTTTATTTGAAAAGTGTTTTAAATTTTCATTTTGCAATAACTTTTGGAAAAAATTTTCGTTTCATAGAAACATTTGTAGGATCTCACAAAATACCTATTTTTTCAATATTTCGAAAAAAAGTCTTTTTTTTATGCTAATTTTACGAATTCTGAACCACATATTTTCGAGAAATAAGGACATAATTTCTCAAACCACTCATATTTGATGATAAATTAACATAAAATGTTTTTAGAATGAAGTTTTTAATCCTTGCCAATTACAAAGCCGTATAATTGCTGCATAATAGAAGCCTTGAAATATTAAATAGGATAAAAACATGTTGAATAATTTTATAACGATTCATGATTATTAATTAATTAATCTCTTCCAACTTGGAGTCTGATTGAATTTAATAAAAAGTAAGCACGTGAGGTTCATGGTGTGGCAATTGGTGATTTTAGGCTCGCCGATGAATCGGGAGAAGCTGGTCAATCATAAGAAAGCCACCCGAGGAAATCTGGACAGCATACAAGAAACTTCCATGAATCAACGTGTAAGCAAACCTAAATCAACCACGCCTACCGTTCCCACTTTTCGAATGCTAGATTACAACAAATAAATTTAGTATCATTTATTAAAAATCATAATCTGCTTCTGGTTAAGAGTCTAAATAGCTTAAAGCGACTTCATTATTTTTTGTTTTGTTTCGTATTGTAACAAAAAAAAAATCCCAACACAAATAACGGTGACTGTGATATTGTGCACTTCATTTTTTTTTTGCTTTAGTTTCATTTACGCTTATTGTGTTTTTTTTCTAGCTTATTAATATGCGAAAATTAAATTTTCGCTAACATAAATTATTTAGGCAAAATTTAGAAATTATTTGGATGTAAAATTGTGATTTAGAAAATTTTTTAATTATCCAAATTAAAAAGCTCAATTTTCGGAAACGATCTTCGTAGCGCTTTATTTTTAAATTAAATTTAAAAAATTCTTGTCAAAGACCGTTCCCGAATTAAATTTATATTATCTGATGTTTAACATTTTGTAGTTGTAGTTTAAGACTGATGAATATTGCTCCGTCCGTAATTAATTTTAAATGGATGCATCTTTGTACATATCATGAATGTGTATGTCGCCTTTTTTGTATGATTCTCTATTTTGTATTTTTTATGTATCAGATCTTGCCATGTCGACTATTTTTACACTTTATTCTTAGAATAAATAATAAAATTTTAAGTTTTGTTTGTCTTTTTTCTTTTCAAATTTAGTCCTTATTCGAATCAGATTCCAAGAGTGGTTAAGTAACTGAAAAAGACGAGGAACATTTATTTCGAGTTTGCTGAAAAATATTAGAAAAGTTTTGTCAACAAGAATTTTAATTAGACAAAAAGTATATTTTTTTTGTTGCGATTTTTATTAGTAAACGGAAAGATAAAAAAATTTGTATAAATGTTTTAAGGTTTTGAGCTTAATTTTTTTTTTGGTTTTAAGTGTATGTATATTTTAATTACTCGTTGTACTAAATAATTTAGCTTGTAGATGTGATTAATAATTGATTTTTTGTTTTAATTAATTGTTAATAGTGACACTTGAACTTGTGGTGTTTGATCTATCAGTGTGAAAATAAGGGAATTTTGTGATTTTCTAATTTACAAACAATTTTACAGATGTGATGCCCTGCCGAAGATATCGAAGATTCGAACAGTTCGATAGAATACAGGGAGAGACGAGTCGGAATCAACAGACTGCAAGCTCTGTTTCACCTCTTCTCCAGAGAAATCCTCAACAGGGTTCCACCTCCTACGCAAGTGTAATAAATGACTCGGATAGAATAGAATCATTCTAGTTTTTAAGAATTTAAGTCACTCGAAGGGAACAAACGAGTAGGAGTCAAAGTACATTTGAAGTAGAGCATTTATTTGAGAAAATTAGAAAAATTTTAGTATTCGCTTCATATATAAATTATAATAAAATCTCGAATTTGAGTGTTTAAAGCATTCTTTCGCAAATTTTAAATAATTCTTTTTATCTTAATATTTAAGTGAATTTGAACTTAATTCATATGTGATACCAAATTCAAAATTTATTAGACTATTAGAAGTATTCAATTATTTAAAAGTATTTCAAATAAGTTCTTTTACTTAAAATTAATTCCATTATTTAAAATTACTTAAATGATTTGAAAGTGTTGAAGTATTAAAAAATAACAAAGTATTTAAAAAATATTAAATTATTCAAAAATAATTTGCTAGAAAAATTATGTAAATATTAGCAAAATTTGAGATTTTTCAAATATTTAAATTTGTTGATATTGTCAATTGTTAAGAGCTTTGAATATAATATAAAAAATATATCGAATCTAAATGTTATTTTAATTGGGAAAAGAAAAGTATTATAAATTATTTATTGTCAAAATTTCTCTCTACTTCAAAGTTGCTATTGACTAATAGTTTTGAAAAAGTATTAATGAAGTCGAGCTCTCGAAAGATAAATGACCAGTGTAAGCCTTGCAGAAAAGACTACACCGTAATTTTACAGAAATAAGATTATTTATTGTTTAGGTATCTTTTTTTTTTTTTTTAGTAAATTAAGGACGTCAATGGTTATCGCAATCGATTCGCGAAGTTCCGATAGCCTTTTACCATGACGGTTTTGTATCCTCAGAAAATTCAACAATCCGTCTTGATTAAATAGTCGTAATTAAAATCGAGAAACGTCGAACGCTTCGTCGGATATTAAAGTTCCTTAAGTGATTCGTGTTTTAAAAGAAATATATCTCAGAAAATATCTGCATTTCAGACATCATGATGGTCACTTTACATTCATTTAAAGTTTAAGATTGTGCCTTTTGTACCTAAGAAACTTATTTTAATACTGTAACTGACGATTATAATTGCGTTTTGACGTTTCAAATAATACGAATTATTAGTTAATTTTAAGATAAGTTTTTCGTTAAATGTTAATTTTAAAAGCAAGGGCTAGTTCCTGACTTTTAAAATAATTAGGATGACTTGGTATCAATACTATTGTTTTACAAAGTAACGATTTTAAAATAGTTTTCTTTTTATACGTTTATTTATTTCGTTGACAAAGTATTCAGTAAACTTTATCAGTTATCTTTATGAGTCTTTCCAAAATTGACTACTTTTTTGTTTTGTTGATTTTATTATATTTTGAGTTTATATTATTTAAGATATAAACAAAACTGACTTCATAATTCTGCATTCTAATATAGTACAAGAAATTCATTTCATTGAAGTATAATGTAATCATATACATTATAACAAACGGACTGCCGAGTGTGTGTTTTTTCAAATGAAAATATTATTTTCATGTAAACTAAAATAATTGAAATAGTTTTTTATGAAAAACAGAAGTACTTTTGTATACTGAAAGCAGTCAAATGTTCAACGAGCCTATGTCATATTTAGTGAAAAAACGAGATATTTATAGCTTTAAATATCGTGAAAATGTAGTTGAGAATTTGTGGGTGATTTAGAATTTAATAGATAATAATAATTGGTGTTAATAAAATGAATGATTGTCTTTACAAAATATTATCCAATGACTATTATTTTTAAAAATCCCTTTCTTTGTACGCGTCATTTTTTAAAATCTGTTACTTTTAACAATTCATTCAAAATCTTTTCAGTTCTTTTGCTGCAGAGTGTTAACGTTGTTGTTTCAAAAATCGTAATCATAGAGAACGTAATAAAACTTTCAGCAAAAAAAGTTTAATGTTCAATACGTATTTCTACAAAATATAAAATTAATTTACGGTTTATTTTCTGAAATTATCTTTTTTTATTTGAAAGTCACTATTTTTACACAGGTCTAGGTTAAAAAACATCTTTTTGGTTACAATTTTTTTAATATCCAATCGATAAATCATACGGATTAAGATGGAAAATTAGATATAAATAATTAAAAGTTTGTAGATTATTTAAATTTTAATTTCAACTTATTTCACCGCAAGATAAGAAAGTAAAATTAAATAAATAATTAAATTTTTCCAATTTTTTTTGTTTTGTCAAAAGTTTATACAAATTAATAGCAACATCGCGTTTTTTTGTGAAACATTTTTTTATTAAATGTACTCAAATATCATAATCACATAATTTTTGTTTTTTATAACCTTAAAAAACTAAATTTTTGTTTATTAAAATTATTATCAAAAAATCATTTTTTTAGCTTCAACAACGAATAAAAATTCAATTTATTATAATTTTTAGAAAATTTCTTAAGGGCATGTGAAAGGCGCCAACTTTAAATGATTCGTTATAATATTTTCCACTAATTTTCTAGAAAAATACAAAAAAATTTTTAATGAAATTGAAGGAAATAGTAAATGGGATCTAGACGCATTGGTGTCCAGTCCGTTTGAGGTTTAATTTTAATTCTAAATTTGTGGAAAATATTATAACGAATCATTTGAATTTGGCGCCTTTCACATGCCCTTTATACAGAAGTATTGTTTAAAAATTATGATTAAATGGATTTTTTGTTTCATGAAAATAAACAAACGAATATTTGTCCAAAGCTGAAATAATCCCTAAATAAAACTAAAATTAAAAAATAAATTAAAATTACTTTTATTGAAGATTATAAAGAGTAAAATATATATAATTTAGTTATTTTCGATAATTTTCAGGTTTGATTACAGAAAAAAATTCGGGGATCAGATGTTCAAAATTTTTGAAACTTGCAAAGAAATGTAGTTTCGTCGTTGAATCTTCTAAATTGCATTTTAAATTTTGCGCTTCTTTTACCAACCAATCACGAAGTTTTGCAAATATCGAAAATTTTCTTCTAACATCGATAACTATCGATAGTATCGATTCCTTTCTTCATAAAAAAAAAAAACAAATAATTATTTTAAAACCACTCTGAATATTAACTTAAATAAAAATAAATTCTAGAAAACAAAAACGTTTTATTTATTTTTATGAGTGAATATATTATTATTATTATTATATTATTTTATAAGAACACCTGCGTATAAAAAAAATATATATATAATAATAATAATCAATATATATCGCAAGGCTTATCGATATATCGATAGTTTAAATTGCACGAATCCAAAATGGAATCCTGCGAAATCGTATTTCCGACTTTAATTTTTTTTCAGCTAATTTTCTAAATTTAGATCTTTGTGACATTCTTATTTATAAATTTTTTACCTAAATTAAAATTAATTGCTAAAATTGATCATTTGTAGGTTAGTTTTATTCGAAAACTCGTAGACCATTTAGATTGGTCACTTGTCATTAGTTGTCACAAAAACACGTTATAAGTTTGACGCGTTGTGCCACGAAAGCATTTTTAACCAATGAAAACAATTTAACACTATCTTTGGAATTTTATTGGAGGAATCGTTCAGGTTCATGCAGCTGTTGATTCTACAAAATCGGTGTGTTCTATTATAAACTTATCATTTTTCATTCAACTAAGTGCTGCTGTAAATAATTGTTTGTGAAAGTTTTCTTCTCATTGTTAAAATTGCGTGGCACGTTACTTTTCAAAAAAAATTTTATTTAAATAATTTGTGAATAAAACCGCAGTAAAAATTCAATTTTTTATTATAATTTGTGCATAAAACAAAAAAGTTCCTAATTAACCAAATTTATTAAGTGTATTATTAAATCGCGCTATCAAATGAGAACATCTTGATGAATTTATCTCTATCTGTTTTTATACATAATTATATGTTAAAAATTATGAAATTTTTAGTGATATATTTTTATTTTACGCGTGAAGATATTTTACTTTAATATTTATTTGAAAAAAATTGAATTTTTTTGTATAAAATTAATATTTTTAACAAATTTAATTATACTTTTTGTATTATTAACCATTGTCTAATGAATTTCATTTGTTTTATTTAGAAATTGTAACAATTTAACTGTTTCAGATGGACTTTTTAATATTTTTAAGTGTATTTCTTTTTACCACTTTCACTGCTATTGCGGAAGACATTGATTCAAGGGAATTACAATGCTTAAGTATGTGATATTTTCAATGATTGTTCAATTTTTAAATATAATTTTTTAACTAATTTAATTAAAATACTTATATTTGATTTTGAAAATTCTAGATTAGAAAATAAGTGAATTAAAAATCAATTTACTCTTTAAAACATTCTATACGAAGAATTAATTATAAAATTAATTTTTTTTATTTCAGTATGCAGAAAAACTGTAGATCAATTGCAGAAAAAATTGGACAGTATTGATTCTAAAAAGCTGATTGATGTTGGACAATATCGTTTAGATGTGGAAGGAAATGCTGTACAGAAGAAAGTACATATATTAATTTTATTAATTTAGATTTTGCCTAAAATTTAAAATATTTTTGAAACCTTTTTTTTTTCATAAAGTAAATAAGAAATTATTAACTTCAATTTTTTGTATTTCTTTGCTCTTAGATTCCACTAAAAAAATCAGAGATTTATATTTCGGAAACTCTGGAAGCAATTTGTGAAAATATGGACAATTACGCTCGAGCTAGAAATAAAAATACAGGACGTTTGGTCCTTGTAGATCTTCAAAATCCTTTCAGCAGAACTAATCCAGTTGATTTTATTCAAGATGGGGATTTGAATAAGAGTTTAAAATTCTTAGTAAGTTTCTTTTTTAATTTATTGAAATCATAAATAGATTTTCGTTTACAAATAATAAATAACTATGTAAATCAATATTTGAGTATAAACTTTGCTTTCTATTTTCAGTGTGAAATGATCATTAGTGAATATGAAGAAGTATTTACGGACGTTTTTCAAAAAGACGAAACAAATGTTCACAACCAAATATGTACAGAAGAGGCTAAATTCTGTGATGCAGATGTAAATTATGATGAAGATTCAGATGAAACTGATGGCATAATGCAAAATTTTGGCGAAGTTTTGGAAGACAGTGTGGAAGACAGTGTAGAAGACTTAAAAGAAGATACCCCTGAGAAGATAGATGATAAAATAGAACTTTAATTAGCAAAATTTGCTAATAGGTAACTTATTCCAATGCTTCCAAATTATCAACAAATCGAATAGAAACACATCAAATAAGAGTAAAATACATATTTATTTTTTCACCGTTGGTGCTACCTTGTACAAAAACTTAAAAATACATACTATCACAGTAGTATTAATTTATTATTCATTATAATGTTATCAAATGTGTTGATATTATTTAGTCTATGAATTTAATAGTTTTATACGTGAATAATTGTACAACAAGACAATAAAGAATTGTTATAAAATTTGTGTCATTTTGAATTTTAACTTGAAATTTAAAAAAAAAAACACTAGATATACATTAAAAATAGAGAACGGAATTTTTTTTGTTCTAATACTTGACTTTAGTACATATTTATAGTTTTAATTATTAATAAACTATACCTAATCAATAATTTCTTTATTTCTAATTATTATTTTTTCATTTTGTTAAAAGAAATAATGTTCGACTTTGTTGACTATAAAAAAGAATAATAATGTTGTCAACAAAAAAGAATGTAAAACAAGACAGAATGTATTGGTAAAAAAAGTGCTCATAATATTGTTTTTCCGTAACTACTGTATATTACTCAAAACTTAAATAAGAACACAGCTTATTATTACAATAAAACAACGAAATAACAATTCACGCTTTTGATTTAACAAATTAAATTAAAATCACTTTTATTTCGAAATTTTTCTCTTTTACCCAAAGCATTATTTTAAAAGAGGTCTTTATAATAATACTCTATAGGTCCGCAGTTGCTAACGAAATTCCTGAATAAAGAATTCACGAAAGTTGAGAAGTAATATTCGCACAAGAATTTATTTAACAAAAGGTAAACAATAACGACAATTGACTAAAACTCAATTCTCGGCTAAAGTTGTTTTTTTTTGTAACAAAATTTTTTTTTAAATATATTTACGCTTGCGCGCATAAATAAAGGAAGATTTTGACATCGCTGTCGCCAAGGTAGGGGGGCTAAGAGGGGAAGGAATGACGTTTCCTAATGCATCCTGAAGGGGGCGAAAAATGGAGTGGGAGGTAAAGGGGGATAAAAGTAGGGGCGGTGGACTATTCCATTTGGCGAGACAGGTTGTGTATATGAAATTAAAATTTCACTTTTCCTCTTTCTCAACTTTATAAAATGACAAATAAATAAATAAATAAAAAAAAAAAATTGACAGCACAGAAGAATTAAAAATTAGAAAAGAAACTTCCCTCTTTTTTTTAGCCCATAAGGAGAAATTCAGTGGGTGATTGCCTTTTTTTCAAATGTGAAACTGATTATCTACTTTGAAACTATTTCAATATTGTCGAAACTGATACTGACATATGTGCAAATTGAGCTTGTGATTCACGAGTCTCGATTCACGAAGAATATAGAGAAATTTTACGTCTCAAAACGAAACACACCAATCGCACCAATCAGCTTGCAGCTCTTTCTCAACAGAACCAGTCCTGTTCATCGATAGAGACAGGAAGAGTCCACAAATTTTTAAGGAGCATTTTTATTAAAAAATGGCGTTGTTTCGCGCACTGAGCCCATTTTTCACGACAATTCAAGTTTTCACCAGCAGCTGGATTGTTTCCGACGAAAATCACGAATTCAAAACGCAGTTTCCCTGACCCAGATAATTAATGGGGATGTTCGGCAGTTGGATCGCCTCGCGAAGATGTCCCAGGGATGCGCACGCATCTTGGCGGCTTGTCGGAAACAGGACCGTAGGAATGGTATGAATTTTCGAACAAAAGCCTCTCCCTTTCCTGAATCCTTACAGATAGAAGGGGTAGAAGTGGCTAGATTGTTTGAAATTCATATAGAAAATTGGGAATTGCAATAATTTCAGCAAGATTCGAAAATATTATTTCACAACATCTAGGAAAAAATTCATCTTTTTATTTCAAACAGTTTTGTATACTTTATAAAATATTAATTATGGAAAGAAATAGATTCAAAGTTTACGTTTTTTTATTAAGTAAAATTTAGTATGGAATATTTGTCCCCCTCTCCCAAAATGAAATATTTATAAAAAAATTTTTTAGTGAATGTTACAAAAGTTACTTGAGTATGACAATAATTACTGCATCATTTCAGTAATATTTGTAATATTCGAATGATTTTTTAAAATTACATTTTATTTAAATTTCCATTACTTCTTAACTTACAATTAAAATAAAACTATTTAGGGTATTAAAAACGAATAATGAATTAAAATATTAAATGAATCGTAAAAGTTAAAGTTTTGTTTTAATTTTTATAAGATTTTTTAATGCTGGTGCGATTAAAGAAATAAAAATTTTCAGAGGATCCAAGTAACTTTATTGGAAGTTAAATTAATTTTATAAAATACATTTCTTTAGAGTTAAATTAATGAAAACTTGTGGCCAAAACTGATGATAAAATAAACATAAATACAGCTCAGCCAGAATTCGGCCATAAATCAATCAGTCTGACAGAAGGTGTGAAAATGTCAAGATTTTTGCCCAAAACTGGTACCACTCGATTAGGAAACGTCATTGACGAGAAACTACTTAGAAAAACCCCCATTTTTGCTAGAAATTGGCTCTTCACAAAATACCGAAATTCGATAACCCTCGAAAATACGAGCTTATAAAAGAGAAAAAAAAAGTGCGTTCGCCGGCGCGCGTTGGGCTGGTACAGCGAGGTTGTTCGCGAGCCGGCCCTGATCCCCCACTCTTGCCGTTATCCCGCTATACTGCGAGTCGTTCCTTGTTTGCTGTTTGCCATACAAAATCCAATAGTTTGCCTTGTACTTCGCGGGTGACAGTATGACTTTCGTATTTGATTTTTTGAGAAAGCGCGGTGGCGAACCCTTCTTCAAGAAGTATGCGAAATTATGCATTCTATCGTCGAATGTAATGTGTCGTCATTTGTAGTGTTAAAAAAAGCAGCAGAAGCCTGAGTAAACCTGGACCGGCCCCTTCGTTGGGGGTACGTCGAATTTTTTGGATTGCACTAGAGTTCTCCTTTTCACAAAACTATTTGAGATCTCAACACCAGTTTTTTAATCATTGAAACGCGATTTCACAACGCCTCGTGATTTTCATAAAGATCGGTGTTTTTTTCAGTAATACGCAAAAAGAAAAAAAAAAAAGCGCCAGGTTACCTAGCCAGGAACGCTGATAAAGAAGAAGAGTGCACGAAAAGTGTAAGTGTAAAAAAAAAAGTTTTGTTGTTTTCAAGTCTTGTTCACCCCGGTCGCCCCCACCCCCCCCCAGTTTGCCGACATCATCTTCGTCGGCTTGGAGAAACCAACGGTCGTTTTACGATTTCTCATTTGAAAAATGTGCTTCTTGGTATTTACGTGAAATATTGCGTAACTTTTGAGAGTCTGAAAAGTTTAGAGTCCTGCTCGAGGGAAACACCGAAACTGGCTGGCAGGAACGACCAAAAGCCGTGCGCGTCCATCCCAGCTGGGCTTATCGGGTCGACCCGAGTGCCTCTTTTCCGCTGTGGGATATCGTTTTGGTGACAGTGACCCCTCACGAGAATTTAAATTTACAATGCTTTTCGTTATTTCCAGTCTTTAGGGAGCCTATTAACCTCTCAGAAGACAAGAGAACTCTTGATTTGACGTTGTGTGCAGTTACAAGTGATAAAGATTCCTGTTGATAAGTCACGATCTATTCATTTTCTCTGTTTACGTCCTGAGGTCTGCCACCTTACCCGTCTCGATTATTCACAATTAGTTTGTTCTCTGTCTCCTTTCTAACGCCGTGTTTGAGCCGCGTTTGAATTAAGTTTAGTGCGCCTCGCGGCTGATTTCTGCTTATTCAGTTTTATCGTGATTATCGCTCCTCATTCTCGTCTTTTCCATCCAAGAAACGAAACACAAGTGCAAAAGTTGCATTTCGGTTTTGAACGCCCGTACCCGCGAAGGCATGGCCGCGATCATTATTCTTTTTAACATGAAAGTTATGCACTGTTTTTCCCCCCTCTTCTTCGAAAGTCATCGTGTGTGTACGTGGTGTGCACAGATGAGAATTACGCTCGCGTACAAGTGAATTGTCGCAGTCACGTTGAACGTAATTACCAGCGTTTCCACTTAACTCTCAGTACAATGTTTTCATTTATTAAAAGGAAAATTCGGCTCTTTAAACACTCTCGATTAATTAATATCGTATTTTCTATCATATCTTGAGAAATTAGATCGGACTTTAATGACGACGTTTAGCTCAGGTAGCACGATTAAAATTATATTATTTTAAGGAACTTAACCTTCTTTTAACATTTCAACAGTTTTTGTTACATTTTCGTAATTTAAAACAAAATCTTCAATTTTGGTTTTTAAAAACCTTTTAATGTTAAGCGTTCATATCTAAATAAAAAAGTGTTTCTTTTTTTTATATATTGTGTCGTTTAGAATAGATGTTAATTTGCCTTGTCTTATAATTAATTAATCTATGCAAGTTGATGAGTTTAACGGCAAATTAAAACTTTTCTTAATTCAAACACTTTCAGAAAGAACGCATTTTTAATTTTAGTGAAAGTTGTAAAAGTTTAAACTTTAAATTTGGAAGAGACCAAATATGACGAATTTACTTTTTATTGTTATGATTTGGTGGCACTTAGCTTAATGAGAGTTTGTCGTGTTTATTTTGACTCTAATCAATTTATTATTGTTTTCAGCATTTCCAATGTAATTTGAGATGAAACGTGTTCGTGGGGTGGACGAGGTAGATCCGTCAGCGACTGTGACATTGAAAACCTCCTCGATTGGTGGTGGAACAGTTTTAGGAAGCGGGGGGGCTAATTTGGACTATCATTCCAGTGCTGGAATTGGAGTCGTATCTGGCCAAGCAGTTAGACCTATCACTTCGAAAGAAATGCCAGGAAGTATTCAATTCGGCACTGCTCAAGCTCAACAGCAATATACAGGTGCAATTGTTGTGCCAACTGCAGCAACTTCTCCTGTCAAGGTATCCAAATTTCGATAAATAGGAAGCAAAAGAAGTGAAAGTTGTGAAAAGGTCGACAGACATTTGATCTCAATTTTTCAATATGTTCATTCAATCATAAACACTGGTTTCATTGATATTTAACTAAAAAGAATTCTGTTAATCTAAGACAATTCAAAAAATAGCTTTTAAAAAGTGACGATTACTGGTGCATTTAACTTATTCGAATTATCATTACTGCAAACAGTGAATCAACGTGGCTTTAATTTTTGGACGTGTTGTAAATCTCGCTTATAATTCGATTTTGTTAGAGTTCTTTCTATAATTTTTTAAAAAATTGAATGAAAAAAGTATCTTATTGATGTCGACTCCCCCCCTAATTCAACCATGCCGAATATTGTCAAAATATTGAGTTATTATTATTTTTTTTTATCAGTGAATTCGTGATTTCAAACTGTGATATTTATAAAAAAGTTATTGTTAGCTTACGGTATTAAAATTCCGAGAATCTTTTATTTTTTATAATCTTAACGCTTTTTACTTCTTTATATCATAAAAGAATTATTTAAAAAAAAAATGTTTTGTGTATTTTAAAAAAATGTATGAGATGCATGAACATTTCCTACCAAGCATAAGATCAAAATTTTCTAAAATTTATAAATTTAATTTCCAATGGCCTAATTTTCATACCGGCGAATTCGTATTGGGTTAGTGAGAAAAATGAACACGACGTTTATTTAAACTAGATGATATTCTCAAAAGCTTAATAAAAATTTTTTGTAGTGATTTCTTATTTGAGATATAACTAAGAAATTGTAAGTGGAAAGTAATAAAACTTTCATTAAATGACAATTACAATTAAACGGAATTTCCAAATAACACAATTTATATTTCATCTAATTTTCATTTGTCCGAATTTCCATTTGCACAATTTTTTAATTGCTATAATATTTAAAGTACCGAATTTTCATTTGTTAGGAAGCAGTAGAAATATTTTAGCGCATATTTAAAAATTAACCAATCACAAATTTTCAAAAAATATTGTGATGAGTCTATTTTAAAATTCGCGCCAAAATTTTTCTGTTAGATATTTATTTGTACAAATGAATATTTTGTCAATTAATTATTTGGAATTTTAAGAGCTTTATGAATAGAACTTTAAGACACTTGGTGAGTTACAAATTCTGTCAGTATAAAATTCAGTAAAATAAAAATTGTATTAAATAAAAAAGGTTCATAAATAGAAAATTCTATTTAATGAAAATTTAATAAACTAGAGAATCTATCGTAAAGAAGTATCGATTAAGTATAAATTATGTTACGTAAAATTTCGATTAAATGACAATTTTACCTTATAAAATTCACTTGAATAGACATTCTGTCTAATAAAATATGATTCTCTGCAAATTTGAAATAATGAATTTTAAAGAATATTCATGCATCACTAATGTGTCCCACAAAGGGTTAAAATGGTTTATATTTTTAGATTATTTTTCCAAAGCATGTTTTTAATTTTGAAAAAATTAAAATACAATAAATTTTCTTTAAATTTGGTCTATTTTTTATAGTAAATATATATTTTACAATTTTATCGTTTCTGACGACGAAAGTTGTTTTGTCGAAACTGTTTTACTTTTATTTACCTTTAAAAAACAGGTTAATTTCGTCTTATTTTTAATGTTTTAATTCTGCCGTATTTTTTTTAAAAAAAAGACACTTTCACTAACAAAAAAAAGAGTGAGTTAGCCGCTGCTGTTAACAAAATTTAGCAGACACTTTCTTAGTCACCACAGCTGAATATTAGCTAAGACATCTAATCCATTTGCTATGACAGCTAAAAGTTCGCTGAGATAGCTAACAGGTGTGGATACCATAGCTAAACATAGTTATTTGTGCCTGGAACAGGTAAACCTTTTTAGCTAAAGTATCTATAATTATTAGGAATTGCAGCTAACTTTATCTGCCGTAGCAAATGCATTTGCTGTCATTGCAAATGTATTAGCAGTCTTAGCTAATATTTACCTGTGGTGACTAAATAAGTATCAGCTAAATCATTTTTTCCTGAATTCCGTCTTTTTTAAAAAGTAAAACAAAATTTCATTAAAATATGCTTGTGAGATATAAAAATGTGTATCTGAAAATATGAAATTTTCTAATTAAATTTTTTTTCCTGGTTTGCCATCACGTAATTACAAATTACTAAATATTTTTTAAATGAATAATTTATTAGATTTTTATTGCTTTTTAAGATACTTTTGGATTAGCTGGATTTGAGTTTTTTTTTTATTAACCATTGTGTCTATTTTTTTTCAATTTTTAAACCATGAAAAAAATATTTTAAACATTTTCTGATGACTTGAAATTTACAAATTACACATGTAAAAGCCGAGATTGGCTAAAAAATTCAGTAGATGTACTTTTGAACTCATTCTAGAAGTTTTGAACCTTTCAATAATTTGAATGATACATTTTCTAGGGAAATGTGTCTACAGGAAGCCTTAGTTCAACCTGCAGTGCAAGCAGCATCAATACCGGGGGAGCATTGCTTACTGGGATAGGAACAGGAGGGAATCATAGTATTGGTCCACAACCGTCTGCCCAAGTCTCTCAAGCACAGCCTCATTCACAACAAACGTCGACTATCAGACATAAGGTACATTTTTTTAAACTCAAAATCGTCAACAATTCTTCCTGAAATAAAAAACAGGGTATCTACAAATCTGAAAAAGGCGGGAAATAGCCAGGAAGTGAAAAAAAACGCGGGAAATGAAATATAATTGTGAACCTTTTAAAATTCCTTTATCTTTACTCATTAATGTTTCAGATGCATTCTAGTAACGCACCAGCTCTACCACCAACTCCTCCCAGCAGCAATTTAAGTGCTAGTTCTGGTGGACAACAGTTTCAAAGATTAAAAGTGGAAGATGCACTTTCATATTTGGATCAAGTCAAGTACAAGTTTAGCGACCAACCACAAGTAATTTTCATTTTTTTCTGTATTTTTTGCTTTCTCAAAGCAAAATTATTTTTAAACTACAATGGCTCTCTTTTTCTTTGGATTAATGTCAAAATTTCGAAAATTTCAGGTTTATAATGACTTCTTGGATATCATGAAAGAATTTAAATCTCAGAGTATTGATACACCTGGAGTTATAAGGAGGGTGAGCCACTTGTTTAAGGGACATCCCGAACTGATTGTGGGTTTCAACACTTTCTTGCCACCAGGATACAAAATTGAGGTTCAAGCCAATGAACAAGGATACGCATTTCAAGTATCTGTAAGCGTGCCAGACCCGACTTCACATACGGCCACCATTTCTCAACATCACTGCACCCTAAACGTCAGTTCACCTCCGATTGCAAGTCCTCCCATTCAGTCTACAAAAGCACCGCCCGTTCTTCAAATCATGCAAGGGTAAGGCTCTCAAATATTTAGAAATGTGAATCTGATCTTAAAGACGTGACTTTAGACAATTCTTAGTTTAAAACTCACTGGTTAAATAAATTTTTAAATTTAATTTTACGTACCAGGCAGCAGGCTTCACAGGCGTCCCTTATTTAGAAAATTTTACCCTAAACTCCCCTATTTTTCACGAAAATATATTTAAAGTCAAGGTATTTACATAATTTCAATTATTTTCAATTTCTATTCTTTTTTGAATCTTCAATTATTTTTATCATTTTAAAATTATTTTCTCCAATTTTTAATTTATTAAATTATATTTGAATAGATTTCCTGAATCTTCAGTCCTCTACACAGATTTCAATTATTTTTATAATTTTTTCCTACAATACATACTTATTTGTATTATTATTTCATTAATTTTACAAGCTGTCAATTATTTTCAACAAATTTATATTATTTTATTCAATTTAAATTATTGTTACGACTTATTAAATATTTTCATTAGTTTTCAATAAATTTCCAAAACTTCCAATTATTTTATTATATTCTAATTTTCTTCATCAATTTTCAGTTATTTTATTAAATTTCAAAAATGTTTTGCAATTTTATAACTTATTTTTTATAAATTTTATTTATTTTCTTTAATTTTCAATTATTTCTATAATTTTGAAAATATTTTTTCCAATTTTTAGTTTTGAAAACTATTTTTTCACACACTTTCTACATTTTTAAATTATTTATCTCAAATTTCAGTTATTTGTAATATTTTTCAATTATTTCCATAATTTTTAAATTGATTTCTTTAATTTTTCAATTTTGTGCTCCAAATTATAAATTTTAAAATGATATTTTAACTGATTTACTAAACCTTGAATTATTTATTTTAAATTTCAATTAATTAAAAAAAAATTTTAATGAATTTTACAATTGTTCAATTATCTTTTTCAGAATTACAATAACTTTCGGTATTTTGTAATTAATTTCCTAAATTTCCAATTATTTTTAAAAACTTATTATTTTTTCAATTATTCTTCTCAATTCTCGATTATTTTCTTCAATTCTCAAAAATTTTTCTAATTTTTAATTACTGTTTTCAATTTTCAATTATTTCTATAATTTTGCAAATTTTTTTTTACAATTTTTAATTTTTAAAAGTAATTTCAATTTGATTTACTTAATCTTCAATTATTAATCATAAATTTTAATTCTTTTTTTTTTCAATGTACAATTTGTTTTATAAACTTTTCATTGATTTTTTCGATTTTAAATTACCTTCATTTTTTCATTAGTTTCTCAAGTTTTCAATTATTTTTCTCAATTCTCGATTGTTTTCATCAATTTTGAATTTTTTGCAATTATTCTCATTATTTTAAATTATTTTTTTAAATTTGCAATCATTTTCTTAAGTTTTATTTATTGTCTTAAATTTTTAGTTGTTTCTAGAATTTTGCAATTATAGTAACGGTTTTAAACTTTTTAAATTATTTTTTAATTGATTTATTAAATTTTCAATTATTTATCTCAAATTTGAATTCTTTCTTTTAAGTTTGATTAGTTTTATAATCTTTTAATTGTTTTTTTTCAATTTTGAATTATGTTCATAATTTTTTAATTATTTTTCCTAAATTTTCAATTTTTTTTTTAATTTACTATTATTCTTATTTTTTCTCAATTACTTTCTCTTAGTTCATAATTATATATTCCGTACTCTTTCAAATTATTTTTCTCATTTCTCAATTATGTTTTTCAATTGTCAATTATTTTTATTATTTTTCAATTATCTTCCTCGATTTTTAATTATTCCTGAAGTTCTGCATTCATTTTCCATTATTTTGAATTATTATTTATCAGTTTTAAATTACTTTCCACAATTTGTAGTTATTTTCTTATTTTTATTTATTTTTTTGATTAATTTCAAAATTTTGTAATTATATTTTTTTTATCCTACGATTTCGTAATTTTATCCTACCCAAATAAAATAATCGAAGTTCTACTGTATAAGATAATGGTACCAATACTCGACCAGTGATGATTTAATTAGACAAAATTAATTGATAGTTTTATTACATTGGTAAAAATAAATCTTGTTACATTCGCAGTAGTATTTGGCATGAATATTTTTAAACTACTAATTAATTTTATCCAATTAAATCATCACTGATCGACTATAGGTACTGATCGAGTATAGGTACCGTTACCTTATAATAAAAATATAATAATAATAATTAGTTAAATGAAATAACATTAATATGTCATATTAAAATTATTACTTAAATTTAATATTTTTTTCTTTTACTAAATTTTAATTAAAACCAAAAAGAGGTAAATTATTGTTAATAATTATAATCATTTTCATTTTAATCCAATTAATGGTTTTTTCTTTTTTCACATTTTCTAATTTTTTCTTTATTACAAATAATTTATATAAATATGAAGTCTAAATTTAATACTAAAATAATTTTTAAAGATCTCTTTTTTTGCCTAATATTTTTATTTATGAAGTTTTTAAAGTACTCTAAAGGTTCCCTATTTTTGTATATTTAGTCCCCTATTTTCCCTAGAATATTCTTTATTGTCACTGTGAAGCCTGAGACAGCAATGAAGTTAATCAAAAATTGTTTCAGACAATTCGCTTAATTTCATCAAAAAATAAAATAAATTATTTTTAATTAAAAGTATAGATATAAATCCAAATTTAGTAACAAATTGTCTAATAAATAAAATAATACTCTTAAAGTTTCAAATTCCAATTTTCACGGTCATGACATAACTATCTTAGTTGTGATTAAATTGTTTATAACTTTGTTCATTTTCAGTTCTGGAAGCATTCATCATCCAATTGCGAACAATATTTCCAACAATAACTTAACGGTTCATGGTCCATCGTCTCCTCCAATGCAACCTTACAATAATTCACATGTAGCTGCAGCACAAGCCCAAGCCGTAAGTCAGGCTTTGAGTCAAGCACAAGACGGCATCTCTAATAGCGGACAAACACAACAAAGTCAACCTGTTGAATTTAATCATGCCATCAACTATGTTAATAAAATTAAGGTAGGAAAATTTGTGTTTATTTTGGAAATTAACAAGTTATTTCAAAATTATGAAGACTGATGAAAAATAAAATTACAAATTTATGAAATTATACATATTTTAGAACCGATTTCAAGGCCAGCCGGACAAGTACAAGAAATTTTTAGAAATTTTGCACACATATCAAAAAGAACAGCGAAACCTGAAAGAATCGGGACACATGGGAATTGGAGGTGGAAGCTCACTAACTAGTACCGGAAAGCATTTGACGGAAGCAGAGGTTTACAGCCAAGTTGCTAAACTCTTTGAAAATCAGGATGATTTACTCCAAGAATTTGGGCAATTTTTACCTGATGCAACGAATCAACAAAGTGCCCTGGTGAGTTACTTAAATGTTTTTTATTAATGAAGATATGTTCTCGTTTTAAAACAATAACAAAATTCGATATATCGATGTTGCGAAACGTCGATGTTTCTATTTTTGTCCTATATAATACTGTATATTAATAAACTGTGTATTAATAATGAATTCTTCCTTTCTCTTAAATAGAACTTTAACCCTTGCTTCGATGAAAAATCTAACTCTGATTGGTGCCAGTCTGCTATGTTTCAGACTAACAAAGTCGGTCCTGTTAATGATCACTCAACGATTACAAAGAAACCTATAGGGCTGAAAACCTCGTATAATAATTCTGGTACTTTACCAAGGGAACATCGAGATTCGGGAGGGACAGGAGGTCTTGAACGGGAGAATCGAGAGCATCGCGATCGAGAGCGAGATCGACAAAGTTCACGTGACATTAGCACAGGACAAAAAATGGGCCATAGTACAGGACAATTGAAAAGAAGTCCATCCTTTTCGACTTCAATGTCAACTGGGAATTCACATCATATTCAGCATGGACCGCCACCCACTAAAAAACACAAGGTCACTTCGGCTCGTGATATTTCAATCGCGGAAGTTGGAAAATACGGCAGCTTAAATGACTACGCTTTTTTCGACAAGGTAAAATATTGTATTTTTAAAAATTATTGTTTTATTATAATAATTAGAGTATCTCTGAAATTATTTTATATTTATTATTTAATTTAAAATTATTTTCTTTTTCAGGTCCGGAAGGCTTTAAGGTCACAAGAAGTGTATGACAACTTTCTCCGATGTTTAATATTATTTAATCAGGAGATTGTTTCAAAGTCGGAATTGATACAACTGGTGACCCCTTTTTTGGGAAGATTTCCGGAATTATTACGTTGGTTTAAGGATTTCTTGGGACATGTACCGGATCAAACTAGTACAACTTCAGCGACTATTACTTCGACTCTTGGTATCGAGGCATTACCGAACAATGTGGTGCGGAGTCATCAGGATAGACCGCAAGGAGATCTCGCTATGGAAATAGATTACTCCACTTGTAAAAGGTTAGGGGCATCATATTGCGCGCTTCCAAAGTCCTATGTCCAGCCAAAATGCACTGGAAGAACACCACTTTGCAAAGAAGTTCTTAATGACACCTGGGTTTCGTTCCCTACGTGGTCAGAGGACAGTACCTTTGTTACTTCTAGGTAAGTGCTGGAATATTTTTTCTCTTCTTACTGTTTATTTTATTTATTGCTTCTTTATAAAGGATACTTTGTGATCGTTAAGATTTTCGATTTTCCAAAAATAGTCTAAATCGACTCATTTTCACCTAAAAGGAGAAATTTTCATTTTTAAGCAAATGTCCAGATGTATGTGGGAAGCCTATATTTAGAATAAAAGTCAATTGACAGAATGTGCAATAAACCGAAATTTATTCATCTGAATATTTAAATTCCCGAAACTTTATTTGACGGAATATTTAACTTCTTGAATATGCATTTTCCAGAAAGGATATTTATCATACTTTTTGTCCGAATACTTAAAAAACCAAAAAATTATTTATCAGAATATTCACCTTTCCCAAAATGCATTTGGCAGAAATTGTGTTTATCAGATTTACCATTTGTCTTCATATTTAATTTCCTGAAATTTTATTTTTCAGATTATTTAATTTCCCAAGTATGAATTTGTTAGATATTGTATTCATCAGAATTACCGTTTGTTTGAATATTCAATTTCTCGTAACTCCATTTCTCAGGATACTTAATTTTTGGATTTTGTATTTTTTAGAAACTGTATTTATGAGATTTACCATTTGTCGAAATATTTAACCTCTCAAAACTCCAATTCTCAGAATATTTAACCTCTCGAATTTTGAATTATCAGAATGTATAAATTCTCGAATATATAAGAATATATTAAAAAATTGTATTTATCAGATACACCATTTGTCCGAACATAACTCACCGAAACTCCATTAGTCAGACTTTTATATTTCTCGAATACTAAAATGCTGGAATGTTCATTTGCCAGACACTCGGAAAGCACAGGAACTAAAAGAGCTCTCTGATTGGCTGGTAAACTTTCCGGAAATATTACCGACCAATCAGCGAGCTCTTTTAGTTTCTGTACTTTCCGAGTGTCTGGTAAATGAACATTACGGTATTTTAGTATTCGAGAAGTTTAAAAGTCTGACAAATAGAGTTTCGGTGAATTAAATGTTCAGACAAATGGTGAATGTGATAAATACAATTTCTAAGAAATATATATTCGAGAATTTATACATTCTACCAAACAAAAATTCGAGAGGTTAAATATTCTGAGAAATTTTGCTTTGAGTGGTTAAATATTTCGACAAATAGTAAATCTCATAAATATAGTTTCTAAAAAAAGCAACATCGAAAAATTAAGTATTCTGAGAAATGGAATTGAGGGAAAATTAATATGAGGACAAATGGTAAATCTAATAAATACAATTTCTGCCAAATGCATTTTTGGAAAGGTGAATATTCTGACAAATAAAGTTTTGGTTTTTTAAGTAATCGGACAAAAAACCTGGTACATGATCCACTACTGGTGCAACTGCCTTTTATTTAGTTTAATTTCTATTTACTTTTAAGGACAAAATATACTACTTTTGATTTATAATGTTACTCTTTTTATTAAGTTATTATTATTTGTTTTTAGTTTTAATATTTTAATAGATGTGTTATTTTAGAAAAATTGTTATGTGTCGTGTAACTTGCCATTTAAAAAAAAACCTTCCATATAACATAATTTGATTGCAATGTAGTATAAATCTAACTTTTTGAAGAAATCTCTAGATTGTTGATGTTAATTCTCTGCTAAATAATCCAAAATTGTAAATGTCACTGTCATAAAAATTGCACGGTAAAATTTTTGACACTTAAAATTAAAGAACATTTTGCTTTTTATTATATTTTTTTCATTATGGTTGGTCACGTTCATTATAATGAACCAAACACTGATTTTAAATGTCGAAAATTTACACGAATAAGTAATAATTTAAAAATTGTATGTTATTAAAATTAAAAAGTACTTTCTGGTGATAATTTTGTGTTACTCGTAGCAAAAGGATTGCAAATGGATCTTAATTGCCGACAATTCAAATAAATAAATTATTAATTTTTTATTATTCGCATGTTATATTAAAGATTAGTAGTCGTCAAAATTTTGTCATCAAAATTCTCACAAATTTGATTAATAATCCCAAAATTAATGTTTATTTTCAAAATTTGTCAGTTTACAATTGTTACTCATTGCCACCTTCAACAAGTAGATTAAACTGGTTTCAAAACGTTTTTGACTGTTTTATTTTTAAAAAATAAATTTAAAAGTTTCATTAATTAAATTAAAATAAATAAATTTGTTTAGGTCGTGACACGAAATATATCTAATTTTTTACAAAAGAAAAAAATTTTGTCCTTCGTTCATAAATTCTCTTTTGGCGCGAAAAGTGATTTTTTCCTGCAACTGCAATTTTCACAACACTGCACACCATCAATTTAATTGTTGAAAATTCTCTCTAATGGGTTACAATCACATGATTTTCTTATATTATTTTAAAGATTAGTTGTTGAGGCAACGGATTTTGCACAAATTTATTTTAAATTTTACCGAAATTACTATTTTTTCTCGAAATTTGTCAGATGAAATCACGACTCGTTCTCACGTCCGACAAGCAGGGTTGTGCAGTGACGCGTCACTCGAGGTTTTCGACGTATAATACATTTTCGACGTAATATACGTAGAAAATGTAGAAAACTATGTAATTTACATCTCAAATCTATAAGGTATATCTATATATATATAAATTTTAAATTTTCGCGCGCTGTCACGTGATTAAATCTGTGTGTACTGATGTATATTACATTATGTAGAAAACTAAACATGTAAATTACATATGTAATATACGTAGAAAACCCATGTAATTTACCTGATGTATTTTACGTGCACAACCCTGCCGACAAGTGCAACGAAAAACTTGAAAAAACTGAAGTCAGCAGGAGTACCAACCGCTAATAACAAAAATCTAATTTCTAAGTTTTTAAAATCATTTATTTTCATTGAAAAAAGTAAATTTATGATACAGTTAAAAAAAAATTACAATGGAAGATCATTTGATTTTTAGTTTTAGAAAAAATAACATTATTGAAGGTTACATAGGTTTAAAAAAAATCCATTTTATTTATGCGCATGCGCGAAGTGGAATCCAGTGGCGTTAAATTTTAAACTTTGAAAAAATCATAAAATTGTACTTATTATTTATTTTCTTTTAAAAGAACAAATAATGTTTTTCTTTTAATATGTTTTATATAATACTAAATTAATAAATATTGAATTTATCAATTTTTGTTTTTCATACATTTTAAAATAAAATTCAAAATTTAAGTATAAAATTCAACTTTTTTTATTTACAAATTTAATCCTATTTATTATAATCTAATTTTTATTGAAGCGGTTTGTTTAATTTATATATGTTATATTTTTAAAATAGATGGTAGTTGAATTTACAATATTTTTTGATAACTGGAATTTCAATCTTATACAAATTTTAAGTGATTTAATTTTCAATAATTCAATACAAATCTCAATTAATTAAAATTGCAGTACATAAATACTAGTTATTTTGAATGCAAAATTATTTTCTGTAACATTTTTATTACCTTTTTCGAAAGAAAAATCACCATTTCACTAATTTTGAAGGAATAATATTATGTTTGGTTTAAGTTATGTTATATATGTAAATTTTCAATACACAGGAAATTGTGAATTTTATTGAACTGCAACTTTTTGATCAAATTGTTAAAAATGAAATTATTTATTTTTCCACCAAAAATGTTTTCAAACGTAGATCGTTTTTTTTTTTCAAAATATATGAAATTATGAAGCTGAACTAACTTTTTTCCCATTGATTGTCTGATTTCTCCTTAAGAAAATTCTCTCCATTTACATAACCACAAACTAGAAATTCGTTTTTCACCCCAAATAAAAATATTATTCAAATTAATTTCAACAAATTTTGAAAGATCCAATTGTACATTTTTCAGAAAAAATTAGGTTGAGCTAAAATTTGTTGTCAAATAATAATTATTTAACATTTTATGTTTTTTCTTTAAATCTAATTAAAATCTGTCATTTCCATCCAATTCTGACAAATATTAGATGATTTTTCTCCTTGAAACATTTTCTACAATTTTATTTGTTAGATTTTGTTAAATAATACTCTGTTTAAAAATAAGTAAAGAACAAATTTTTATTTGTTTAATAACTTTTAAACAAAATATTACTTAACAAAACCCAACAAATAAAATTGTAGAAAATGTTTCCTCGAGAAAAGGAGAGAAAAATTTGTCAGAATTGAATGAAAATTGCACTTGTTCATTGAATATAAAGAAAAAACATAAAATGTTAAATAATGTTTATTTGACAACAAATTTTAGCTAAATCTAACTTTTTCTAGAAAATGTCCAACGGGATTTTTAAAAATTTGATGAAATTAATTTTAACAATAGTTTTATTTGATGGAAAGAGTCATTTTTTAGTTTGATGTTATGTCAATGGAGAGAACCTTCTTAAAAAATGAAAGAATATTTTAGAAAATATTTTCATCTTATTAGTACTGTTTCAATATTCAAAATTCTAATAACTATAATATAAATTAGAACGAAAATTAAAATTGTATAATAACACGCTACAATGAAATACTTATTTTTCTGTTTTCAGGAAAACCCAGTACGAAGAATTCATTTATCGTTGTGAAGACGAGAGATTCGAATTAGACGGTGTTATCGAGACAAATGCTGCTACAATTCGAGTTTTGGAAGGTGTGCACAAAAAAATGAGTCGAATGAGTCAAGAGGAATTACAGAAATTCAAGCTTGACGATTGTCTGGGCGGTTGTTCTCCAACGATACATCAACGAGCCGTAAAAAGGATATACGGAGATAAAGCGGCCGATATAATAGACGGACTGAAAAAGAATCCCATGATTGCAGTTCCAGTTGTTTTGCGACGACTAAAAAATAAAGAGGAAGAGTGGCGAGAAGCACAAAAAGGATTCAACAAAATCTGGAGAGAACAGAACGAGAAATATTACCTAAAATCGTTGGATCATCAGGGTATCAACTTTAAACAAAACGATGTTAAAGCTCTAAGATCGAAGAGTCTTTTTAACGAAATTGAAACTTTGTATGACGAGAGGCACGAGCAGGTCGATGACAACAACGGTGACAATCAAAATGGAGGCGGTCCACATTTGATTCTTTCCTACAAAGATAAATCAGTTTTGGATGACGCAGCCAATCTTTTAATTCACCACGTGAAACGACAAACTGCTATTCACAAGGAGGACAAACAGAGGATAAAGCAACTGCTGAAACACTTCATTCCTGATCTTTTCTTTCATCAGAGGCAAGAACTGAGTGACGACGAGAGAGATGATGATGAGGATAAAGATGAGTCAGGTATCACTTGTAGCAATAGTACCTTAACAGCGAATGCAACTTGCTCCGTCGGTGGCCTTCAAAGCAGTAGGAATAAAACTCCTCTGTCGCCTGCTCCGTCTTCCACAACGATTAAAATCGAACCCGACATCAAAGTACCCATTCACAGTCTGTCAGCTGACCCCGAGGAGGAATATATGCTCTACATGGGAAGCAATAACTGGTACCTGTTTTTGAGGTTGCATCAGATACTTTGCGAAAGATTAACCAAGATGTATGAAAGGGCGATCGCCCTCGCGGACGAAGAGTCTCAGTATAAGCAACAACGGAAAGAAAGTACTGCTGTCGCCTTGAGATTAAAACCCAAAAGTAAGTTTCAACATGTTTATCTGATCTTAAAATCTCATATTTTCCACCTGTTTTAAATTTTTTTCCCTTCTATTTCAACTGAGGATTAATCAGTTTAAGTAAATGAATCACTATTTTATTTCGAATAAATTAAAGAAATGCAGTTTTTTTGCATAGTGTCGTAAATTAAATATACATTGTAAATATTAAATTATTTATAGACAAATATTTTTTGAATTATAACAAAGATCGCAGTTCCTCCCTTTTCCTCTTTTTTTGAAAAAACACCTAAAATTAAGATTTTTCTCCCTAAAGACCTTTTTCTTCCAATAAATGGGCTTTTGGATTCAATAAAGGCACATACAATTTCAACAGCGGTATCCGTTTTTCCCCCGCCACCTTGAAATTGATTTTTAAAAAACAAATTTTTTTAATTACCATCTTGTAGGAAATTCTCTGGTGCATCTTTTTTCTTTAGATAATATTTTTCTATCTCTTATCGTTTTTTAAAAAAAAAATTGAATTTTTCTAGAAATCATATTTGATTGAAACTTCAA
Organism: Ganaspis brasiliensis; assembly: GCA_037103525.1. NCBI lineage: Eukaryota > Metazoa > Arthropoda > Insecta > Hymenoptera > Figitidae > Ganaspis > Ganaspis brasiliensis. Next base: position 3,201,732 of record JAZKLR010000009.1, on the reverse strand, counting down.
TTCATTCTAAAATAAAATTCTTAATATTTTTTATGAAATTTATAGAAGTTATAGTTTAAAGTATTCTTAAGATTATATGCTTATAATAATGCTTAATAATTTAACTGAAAAAAGGTTATTAATTTTTGTTGTTGCTCATTGTTACATTAATGTGTGATAATTTTCAACTGCTTCGTTTAACGCGGACATTTTCAGTAAACACAAAGTGTCATATGTTAAAATGTTCATAGATATCCAATAAAGTTTTCTGGAAACTTTCATTTAAATAGAAATTATCCTAAACAAAAAATAAACAATAATGTTTTCGCGGCGTAACAGACTGGATTTTAGAAAAACTGTTGACAATTTACGAAAAAAATTAAAAATAAGAAAACTGCTTTAATTAAAACAACTGTGTTAGAAAGAAACAATAAGTAACATTTTGTAAGAGTAAACTTAAAACATCAATATAATCGGTTTTTATTAATTTCAAAAATTCCCTTTTTCACCTAAAACTAAAAATTCTTTGTCAGAATAATTTAGGCTTCACAGGCGTCCCCTATCTACCCTAAAAGTCCCCTATTTTGAAAATTTGTTCCTAATATCCCTTATTTTTCACGAAAACTGGGAATTTGTAAAAAGAAACTTTTAAAAACATTTGATCCCAAACTTTAATTTATTCAAATTTTTAAATTACAATTATTTCAAAATTTAACAATTAAATTCAGAAATTAATTTTGTGATTTATTTTAGGAAGGTTCTCTCCATTTACATAACCTCAAACTAGAAAGTTGTTTTTCTCCTCAAATCAAAATATTATTCAAATTAATTTCATCAAATAATGAAAAATCCAGATGTGAATTTTCCAGAAAAAATTTGGTTTAGCTAAAACTTGTTGTCAAATAATAATTATTTAACATTATTTTTATGTTTTTTCTTTAAATTTAATGAACAGCTGCAATTTTCATCCAATTCTGACAAATAATAGCTCATTTTTCTCCTTGAAACATTTTCTACAATTTTATTCGGTAAATTTTGTTAAATATTATTATATTTAAAATTTTCGTAAAGAACAAATTTTATTTGTTTAATAACTTTTAAACAAAATATTATTTGACAAAACCCTACAAATAAAATTGGAGAGAATGTTTCAACGTGAAAAATGAGTTATTATTTATCGGAATTGAATAAAAATGGCAGTTCATTAAATTTAAAGAAAAAACATTAAATGTTAAATAATAATTATTATTTGATAACACGTTTTAGCTAAAGTTAATTTTTTCTGGAAAATGTATAACTGGATCATTCAAAATTTGGTGAAATTAATTTTAATAATAGTTTAAAGGGGGAGGGAAGTACAATTTTTTTATTTATCTGATTACTTTTAGATTAACCCGTTTTTTATGTAAATTTATTCCATTTTCTTTACATTTTGTCTATTTTTTCATAAATTTATTTACCCTTTCATAAAATTTTTGGATTCTAAGATTTTTTAAACAAAGTTCTATTGTTAAAATTATTTTAAAATTTGTTTCTTTTTTTTTTTTTTTTTGGGTGATTCTTCACTGAGTGGTTATTTTTACTTCCCCACTTAATAACTTTTAACCTAATAAATAAATATTTAATTCTTTGTACAGTTATTCTTTGTTATTATGTTTATAAATATCATGATTGAAAAATATTTTTTTTTACATCAAAGGACATGAAATGGTTGAAAACTCCTCAAATTTGCACTTTTTTAGGTTCTCCACATGAGATTTAATACATTTTTTTTAAATAAATCATATTTTTAAAATATTTTTATCTGTTCTAATCGACAGTTTATCTCAAAAGCTTCGTTTTTTGTGTATTGTTTTCCAGTTTTTATTAATAGCTTTTGCGAAAATAATTTTTAAATACTTTCTCCACCCTTTTGTTATTTGGAACAGGAGTTTACATGTTTATTGTTTTTCAGTAATTTTAATCATTTTTATATTGAATTTTCACTGAATATTAATGTTATTGAGGTAAAAAAATTGATTTAAGTCCAACTTAGTTGAAGAAATAGGATATTTAGTTTTATAATTTCAAAAATTAATATTAATTTCCTGCGTATTTTAATGACATGTAAACTCCGGTTCTTCAAAAATAATTGAATTGTTTATATTTAAAATAAAATAAAAATAATAGTGGTATAAAGTAGTCAAATCTATGCAGTATTCTGCAAAGACCTTTATATTTTATTAAGTTTTTCTGCTATAATAATTTATTTTCTTTGATTCGTAAACTCCGGTTTCTGTAAACTCCGGTTCATAAAATTCGAAATACATAGGAATAGTGTTTTGTTTTTTATAAGAATATCATTAACCTGAGTTTTTAATCAAAATATTGATTAATTTCTGTATAATTATTTACGTAATTATACTTTTTTTAACTCGTGATCAAGTGTTTCAAGAATTTTCTTTGATGTCCTACAAATCCTCTAAATAAGCAAACATCCTTAGAATATTCGTTTAAGGTAAAAAATTAAATACTTTAAAAAAATGTTTGTAACCTTTAAAATTTTAAACTTAAAATTTTTTATATAAGACTAAGGGTGTTAATTTAAGCTCAAAAATTTTTTGAATCATATTTTAAAATAATTGTTTATAAATTGTACATAAGAAATATTTAAGAAAAAATATTTTTTACTTAAAAATTTAATGTTATCAAAAGTTACTACTTTGTGGAGAATCACCCATTTACATATTCCTTTTTAAATTTTCTTCAATTTGTAAATAATTTTCTAATTTTTCTTCATTTTTAAAGAAATTTATCAGTCTGTTTATACAATTTTTTCATTTTCTTATTTTATTCTTACTATTTTTTAGTTTGTAGTTCAATTTTGGCTAATTTTATATTTTTTTCTAATTTTTTAGTTTGTTAAACTTTATTTTTAAGATTTTCTCCCATTTTTCAATATATTGCTTAATTTATTTTTCTCTTTTTTATTTTATAACTTTAAATATTATTTGATTCAAAGTTACTAATAAATCCAGTCACAAATTTATCAGAATTTTAATCGATTCCAATTTTATTACATTCAAATTTTTATTCCACTCAAATTCTCATTCTTTAGAAAATAATTGTTTAGCTTTTAAGAAATAAGAAAAAAAAATATTTTTCATACTTCTTAGGTTCAAAGATGTTTTTATTCATTTCATAATAAGTAGTCCCACAATTCTGACTATACAGTTTTATTTTTTTATTCTTGCTTAGGTTTAATTTCATAATTTTTCTCTTTTAGTAAAATCTCTTTTTTTAGTATTTTCCGTTTATTCGTAGATTATTACATAACCTTTTTTTATTTTATCTCCAACTTTCTTATTTTTGCATTTATTCACAAGGGTTTTAATATTTTTTGTAATTTTACCGATTTCTTCTAATTTGTTAGATTTATGTAAAGATTTTCTTCATTTTTCTATATTTTCTAAAAACATAAAGATAATGATAGTGCATAAATAATCAATAAAGTGATTGCATCCAGTTGTAAAAGAATTATTTAAAAATACATTTTTTTCGAAAAAGTTTTAAAAAGCTGTAAAAAAATATAATTTGCATAAAATTATTTAAAAATAAAACCTAACTGACAATTTGTAAGCTCTTCAATTATTTAATAGCATATCATTCACGAACTTTTCTTTTCTTTTTCCAATTCTTTTAATTATCAGTAAAATATTGTACGTTCTACAGTATTTTTATCTAACATTATGCTATCTTTAAAGAACCAAAAATAATGTAAATATTAAATTTAACTCGAAATAAATGTTTATTTTTCTCTTTAAAATTTATTCAAATCAGATTTAAAATGTTTAATTCCATATTAAAAATTGACAAAAATATTTATTTTATATTCCATATTTTTTATATTTTTTTTATTTTACATTTATCAGCAGAAATAAGCTTTAGCAGAAAGAATTATAATAAAATTGTCTCACGATAATAATGTTTTCAACGTGAAATTGATAAATAATTTTTTTAATAGAAATTTTATATTAGTTCTCGTGCAGCAGATTTTCATAAAAATCGGTTAATAAAAATAATAAGACTGCATTAGGAATTTATTTTTATTATTTTTTATTGTTGCTCTTATCTGATAGAGAAAACTTCATTTTTTATGGAAATGATTTTAAAAAGAAGCTACTTTTATTTATATTTAGAAAGTTTTACTTTAACAAAATAAAATTTGTAACAAAGTTTGTTTTGTTAATAAAAAGATATTACTTTTTAAATAAAGTTCATGATAAACTGTTTTTTAAGTAAACAAATTTTTTATATTCCTAGGAGCAACAATAACAAATAATACATAAAAAATGAATTTATTTTACACAAAATTTTTCCATTAACTTTTGGCAGAGACTATTGCATGATATCTACATTAAAAACATATTGTTGTTACTTTTCAACTTTTTTATTTTATCATATTCCTTATCACGTTTTTTGTTTATTTAATAATTAAAATTGAACGAATTTTGTAATTTTTTTTTGTTTTTTGTTTAAAAATTTAGTGAATAAATTCTATGTCGTATTATTATCTTAAAAACTTTTAATTTTAGAGCTTGATAATTTGAAAAAGATCTTGATTTTTCTTGTTTTAAAGCCTCGTTGGATAATTGAAATATTAAGCAATAAATATTGTATTGTTGCAGGTGAGATTCCTATAGACGATTATTATCCAGCATTTTTGGATATGGTTAAAAATGTGCTGGATGGAAATATGGAAAGTACAGCATATGAAGATACACTCAGAGAAATGTTTGGTATTCATGCCTACATTGCATTCACCTTGGACAAAGTAGTCACTTACGGCGTGAGACAAGTATGTACTTGTATTTTAATTATCTTCTAATTAAAGAATTTTCATTGTTTTTTTTTTTCGAAAAGAAAAACAGAAAGAGTAAACTTAAATGTGTGTTATTTTTAAATTGAATGTTTTATTTCATAATAATTAAACTAAAGTATTATTTTTATTGGATACAAATTTATTTAAAAATATGTTTTACATAAATATTTACTAAAAAGTTGTTATTAATAAATAATTCAATAAATAATTATTAGTTCAACTGACAGTAAAAAAACTGTTAACATCTATTTTATAAGTTAATCAAAATGCAAATATTTAAAAAATTACGCACAAAAATCATTTAATCGAATTTCCTTTAAAATACATTTTTTAAATGTAAGTATAACAATATTATTCAAATGTAACGCTTCACGGTGAAAGGTACCGAAAGGAAGCAGAACGAAATTTTACGGGCGATCAAAGTTGTAGCAATGCATTTCATTCAACTTAACATGCCTACGCTTTTTGCTTAATGACAAAAAAAAAATTATAGAAACACTTTCTGATTTTTAGTAATGAAATATCAATTCTATAACTATCAATTTGCATTAAGAAATAAATAAATGAAAATCGATTTTCGAAAACACATTTTTTAAATAACGTGTCACAAATTTTAAAATACATTTTTTATATTTTGGGAATTGAAATTTCGTGAATTTTCAACATTGTTATTAAATTTGAATGAACTATCAGTTGCAGCATTTGGTCTCCGATCCAATCTGCCAACAATGCATGGAACTTTTTCAACGGGAGCAAAGGCAACCAAAGGAAAGTAGTGGAGCTGGTGGTTTCTGCGCGACGGCATATCTTAGAATTGGTGCTGAAATGTCCTATCAGAGAAAAGCAGAAAAGGCCATGGCAGAAGAAAACTGCTTTAAAATTTATATTGTAAGTTACTTTCTCCAAAATATTTATTATCTATCCTCTTTTTAAGATATTCAAACCTTTTATAAACTATTCTTTTAATTTTGACGCAAGTTTCAGTAAATACTATGCATTTTTTATTTCAAGTAAATAAAATTCACATAAATCAAATTTAAGTAAATAAGAAATTTATCAAAAATTACTTTTAAAAAAAACGCTTTTAAAATGTTGAATAATGGTAAATTAGAATCTATCCATAATTTGCAGTCGCGCATGCTCAAATGTTTCATTCCTCACGCCTACTCACTTGGCATTCTCCGATTTTTCAACAGAGATTGTATTAGTGTACGACTCATACATTGCGAGCGTGGCACGGCAATTGAGAGATGAAACGGAAGAACAATTCCCAACACGAAACTCAATTTCGTCCCTCCTGTTTTGTCATTTCAATCAAAACAAAATCGACTCTTGTATACCGTTAATCTACTAATTTACAAAAGATGTCCGTTTCAAAAAAAGTGAGAGTTTAGTTTAAAATGCACAATTTAAGGTTTTTTTTTTAAATAAAATTAATGATTTTGTTTAAGGACTGAAAAAAAAATAGAAAAAGTATTATTATTATATAAAGATCAGTAAATAGGTTTATTTTAAAGTAAATACAATTTTTTTCGCAATTCTCAATAGAATAAATAAAAGTGACAAATTATGCAAATTAACGGTAAACATCAAAATTTTTTAGTTCCGATTAATTAGATTGAATCGATCGAAATGAAAATGAGTCTAAATTTTAATGAATTGGAGTTTTAATCAACTAAAATTGTTAAAATAATTGAATTTAAAAAAAAAATTTAAAAATTGAACCTAAAAGTTGTAGTTTATTTAAATTTTAGTGTAAACTTTTGGGTTAATAGAACTTAAATCAGCTCAAGTTTAAATGAATTTAAATTTATATCGTTTAAACTTACAATTAGGGTAAATAGAAATTTCAATCGTTTGATACTAAAGTCTCTTTAAATTCAAATAAATTGAGTTTTAAGACAATAGAAGTTGTTGTCTGAAATTTATATTGATGGAAGGTTAGGATTAACTTTTTAATTATATTTACATTCAAGTCGGGTGAAAATTCAAATGAAATTCGATTCGATTGACATCAGGCTTTTTTTGTTCAGGATTTTTCAATAAAATAAATAAAATTAAAAACTTTCCAATTTTAAGGAAAACTTCAACATTTCTTAAAGACATTTTTCATTTCCATTGAAATTAGACGTATTTAAAATTTAGACCCATGGTAGTTTTAAAACATAAACTTAAAGAAAAAGTAAACTTAAAGATTTAACTTTTATTTGAATGGTGCTGATATAAATCATGATTTATATAAAATTTATTTAAATTATTCCAGTCCTCAATTTAATTAATACAAAGTTAAATTTATCCAAATTTTAATTAATTTAATTTTCATCTAATCCAAATTAAAATCAATTCTACTTTTAATGCATTTTAACTTTTATTGCTCAGTCGACTTTAAATTTAATTTACCTAATTTTTTATTGATATTAACTTCAATTCCTTAATCCATGCAAACTTCAATTTAGTTAAATTTTTAGTAGATTCTTCACTTAATTCGTTACATATTTTAAAAAACCCAACGCTTTATTTATTCTAATTTTAATTAATTTCAAATTCAAATAAATATTTTATTAAAATTTATTTCCCCAAATTTTACAAGATGTAATTATACATTTTTCAGAAAAAATAAGGTTAATTCAAAATTTGTTTTTAAATAGTACAATTGCTCAACACTTTGTGCTTTTTATATTTAAGTCTATTGGAAATTTGTACTTAATTTCTTACAATTTTGTCAAATTAGCTCATTTTACTCTTTTAAACATTCTCTACAATTTTATTTAAAAATAAATTATTATATTCGTAAAACTTAATGAAAAAGAACTTTACAGAATATGTAGTTTTCTTGAAAATTCTAAATAATATATTAAAATTTATATTTTTTACAAAACCATTTTTCTGTTTAAAAAAATCAATCGTAATTTTTAACATTTTTTTGGTTTATCTTTGACAGCTTGCATTTTTCAGAAAAAAATCACACGTTAATGTTTATATTTTATTTCAATTCGATAAGAAATTACTATTAAAATAAGTCTTAAGCCGTTAATTAATTCAGAAGTAATTTTCAATTTAATAAAACAATAAAAATCACAGTTTTTTAAAAATATCTAATGAAAATATTCACTAAATAACTTCAATAAGATCTTATTCTCCTTTAAATTTTATTAGCTTTTAGGAAATATGAAAAAAATATTTTAGATTCCATATAATATAATATATAATCCACTATAATAAGAAATATTGAAGAATAAAACATTTAATCAAACAAATTATGTCGAATAAATGAGAAAATTTCAATTTCATTTAATTGCAAAATTAAGAAAATTAGGTAAAATATTTTATGATTTTATTGTATTAAATTCATAATAAACAAAGCAAGATTTAAGAACTCTGTAAAATTGGTGATCAGGGAAAATGAAAAATTAGTCAGGAAAAATTCATGGAATTTTGAAAATGAAATTTTGCGTCCACTCTGAATAAATGTTTTTAAAAATTAGTAATTACAAGATAAAAACTAAACAATTTAAAAGAAGAAAAATGTTTCTGAGAAATAGAAAAATGATGACAAAAATTAAAGAATCAATTAAAATGCAAGGAAGGTCTAAAAACTTGTGAAACAACAAAAAAATTAAATAAATAGCATTAAAATGGAGAAATGTTTTTTTTCCTAATCTAACAAACTGTAAAAAATGTAAAAGATGCAAAAAAATAATTAAAATTTTGTAAAAATCTGCTAAAAAATTAGAATTAATAATAATAAAATAAAAAAGTGTGTATAAAGTTAAATAAATGAGAAAATTTCAAAAAAATATCTTAAATTCATATAATTACAAAATTAAGAAAATTAGGTAAAAGCAACGAAAAATTAAATTAAAAAAATGTTAAAATATAATACTAAAGAGAAAAAAATTTAAAAATAGAAAAATTAGAGAATTATTTTACAAATTATAGAGAAAAAAGTTCTAGGAAATAGAAGAATGATGTTAAAATGAAAATATTCAGTACAAGATTAAATTTACATAATATAAAATAAAAGAATAAAAGTCTTCAAAAAAGTACAAAATTGAAAAATTAAAAATATAGATAAAAGCATAGAATAAATGTTTTCAAAAATTTGTAATTACAAGTTAAAAACTAAACAAGTTAAAAGAAGAAAAATGTTTCTGAGAAATAGAAAAATTATGACAAAAATTAAATAAATAGCAAGAAAATAGAGAAATATTTTTTTTCTGAATCTAACAAACTGTAAAAAATATAAAAAGTACCAAAAATAAAAAAAAATTGGTAAAAATTTACTAAAAAATTAGAATTAATAAAAATAAAATAAAAAAGTGTAGATAAATATAAATAAAAAGTCCACAAAAGAAAATTATAATACTTGAAAAATAAAAAAGATTAGGAAAATTAAACCAAAATTATTTTTATAATATTAATTATTATACTTAAAACAAGTCCAACAATAAAATTAGAAAAATAAAGAAAATCTAAAAATTGTATGGAAAAAGAAGTAAGTTAACAAAAAATAGACAAGATGTGAAAACAAATGGAATATAATAATGAACGAAATAAAAAGTTTAGTAAATGTTAGAATAACAAAATTGTATGGAATAAAATTGAAATAATGTGCATAAAAAGAAGAAAATTAAAGACAATCCTAAGATAAAAAGACAAGTACAAAAAAAATATGAAAAGTAAAAGAAGAGTACTTTTTTGTATAAATTATAAGATAAAAATTAAACAGTTTCTAAAAAGTGAAATCTCTTAGAAATCTTGTAAAAATTAAAAAAGTGGAACTTGGAATATTTGAATATGAAAAATAATTAATATGAATTTAAATTTGGATTAATTAAAATATAAAAGTTTGAATAAATTGGAAAATATGAGTTAATTGACGTTTAGAATTTATTTAAATTATAATGACTTAAACATATAAAAATCTAACACCATATTTTGTTATCTTCATAATAAAAATTTTTAAATCGTAGGCATTTTGATCATGTGTATTAGCACAATTTTTGTAATTTTATAAAGAATAAAATATTAAAATTTTCGGTTTTTTTTATGGTTTGCGATTTTTACATGCAGTATTAGACATCCGGAGAATTGTGAAATTTTTATTTAAATCATGATTTTAATGCAAATTTGCAATGATTTAAAACAATTACAGCACTGATTTATATTTATTATTTATTTTTTAAAAACATTTTTTGTCATCTTTTAATAATCTATTTTTCAGCAAATTAATCACCTTTTCATCTACTAATTAAAAGAGAAAAGGTACCTGGCAATTCTTTGATAATAATCGTTTAATTTTGATTACAGTATAAGAAAAACTGTAGAATGACGATGGAACTGTTGGATACAGAGGGTGATGATAATGGAGATGGAAATTCTCGTGAGAGAGAGCAAGAATCGATGGCTGCAATGGAGAAATGGTCCTTGTATGTTGAGAGATACTCGACGTCAACGGGCCAGACGAGTCCAAAAGACTCACAATCTATGCCAGAGAATGATCCTCCTGCCAATCAACCTGTGAGTAGCGACCAGGCAGCAAGGGGGGGGAGGGGCAGAAAGCGCAAGAACACCAACACCACTGACATTAACAAGAAGGTATAGGACTCACACCCCTTTCAATTGCCATCGTTGTAGTTGCGTTCCTTTGTATTCGGTATTGTGATTTTATCTGTAACTACTTACTGATACTCGTTAATACTCCCGTCGACCCCTCTCAATCGAGAGTGTTAAAATATTAATTATAAACTATCGAGATGTCCGTGACTTTGGCTCTATTGCAAGTTTCCCTCAAATCGAATTTAAATTGGGATTTATCTCCCTATTTTCATCTCAAATACCACTCACAATGAGGAATTGAATATTTGATTACTTGTAAATAGAGATTTCTTTTTTATTATTATTATTATTATTATTATTATGAATTAGTATTGTTAAAAATAAGTTATAGAGTTGTTTATTATTATTATTATATATTAATATTATATTATAGCTAAGTTATTAAAAGTGTAAGAAAGTTTAAATTTTTTTTTCGTTTTTTTTTTTTGTGCAAGAGAGAGAGAGAGAGAGAGAGAGTGAGAGAGTTTGATTTTATCAGTTAATGAATCGAAATTCATGATCTCATCAGTCATAATAATTTATTTTTCAAGTCTCGTGTCGAAAGTTTAGACGTCAAAGTTCACGAGGTTCTCGATCGTTTGCATATAGACGTCTTGTATATCTCGTTGATGAATTTTTCGTGTCCTAGATTTACCCATAAACAGTTTAGATTACGTGAACAACCCAATAATACTCACTCGCAACCCTTTTTACGTCTTGACACTTGAAGAGGATTGTTTTCAACAAGTCCCTTTGGACAGGAAATTGTTGTCGTCTCTTTCTCGTGAATGCCTCCGAATTTATTAATTGCTCACATATCGATTTTGATAGAGGTGGGGGTTAATTTTTAATGACTTGGCTGAATTTAGCTTGAAGCTACTTTTAATAATTAATTATAAATTACATCTTAAAAACCGGTAATATCAGAATTATTACAGTTATAAAGATTAAAATTGCACTTGTTTAATGAAAAAATTGCAATAAAGCAGTTTTAAATAAAAGGATTTGAAACTGCTTTTTTTAAAAAATTAAAAGAAGCTTCGTCTTAATTCTCTTTTAAAATAAATAAATTGATATTATTTTCCCCTGTCTCGAGGTTGAATATTCCTAAAAGTGAATTTTCCCATTAGTAGGTCAGCATTTAGCTTTCAGTGACTTTTGTAAACTTAACGATTTTCTTACCTTATAAGGTCTTGAAAAGACACAATCACTAAAAAAAAAAAAAAAACAGGTGTGTTTTAGTTATGTATAAAGACTTAGTCAAATACATATACGAGCACCTGCAAAATGAATTATATATTATATAATGATTAAATTATATATATGTAATTAAAAATATATAATAGTATAAATATATATGAATTTATATGATATATAAATTTATATATTAAAAAGTTCTAAACAAATTTCTTGTAACTGCTACGGTTCGCTCTTTTTTTTCTCTAAGAAAAATGTAAATATCCGGTAGACAATTAGGCACTGTAAATAGGTAAATAGAATTTTTTATACGTACTGTAGGTTACAAGTAGTAGTGACACCAACTTGTATAAAGAAACATGAAGAAAATCATTTTTAATTAGTTTTAGATTAAAATCACACGCACAGTCATTTTCACAAACTGCCATCAATTTACGTGTCCGTTCCGATGTAAATATCAAAGGCAAGACTGTAACGAGGTCCCTTTTCGGATATATTTTCCTTTCAAAAAAAAAAACATATATATCATCACAAATTTTGCTGTGATCTAACATTAGTTTTTAAAAAATTTTTAAAATTTCAAATTCTAGTTTCAATAATTTCACCTCAAATACAATTTTTTTTTATTTTTTTTATTAAAAAGAGAAAAGTAGAATCGGATTTTTCATGAGCATGACGAAAATTCTGAACTTCTGGGGTGTCGATTCTTGCAATGCGCTAAATAATTCTTTATTATTATTTATTTTTTTATATAATATATTTTTAATCCGACCTTTTTTTTGTTTATTTCTTAACTGATTGTTTTTTAATACTTTAATGTTTTAACGTTTTTAAAAGAAATTTCTCTATTAAACGTTTAGTAATGTTATTTTTAAAAAAAATTAGAATATTTAAATTTTGTATATTATATTTAAACTCCTAATATTATATTTAAATTATTAACATTATATATTTAATACATTAATATTATTCTATTTAACAAACAAAAAAATCGACACCCTCAAGTGTAAAATCTATATTATGTTGAACATTTTTTCAGCGGAATCTTGAAACCTCTTTACCGTTTTTACCAGAGAATTGAAACGAGACATTATTAACAACATTCGTTATTAATCTTAATAATTTATGGCATGCGCCTATTTAAACTGTACATTGAGAAAATTTCATTCCTTAAAAAATTTTCTTTCTTGATGAGCGTTTCATCGATTTTTGTCAAACCACTCTGAATCCAAAATAATAACAAAAGAAACTGAAATTGGTTGAAAATTAATTTTAAATATTGTTGCGCTTGTCAACGCGTCAATTGTAAAATATTTTTTTATTGTCAGCTCGTACTTCAAGACGGTGAAATTTTATGTGAATGTCATGATTCCGTATTCATACTTCCCCCGTTTTACGCGATAAATTTTAACTTTGACATATACACATATATTAGATATATATAAATATACATAAATATAAATATATTTTGTATCTTTAACTTGTATATGAAGTAAATATGCATATAATGATATAAATGGCAACAATATTGTATAGAAGAGAGATGTTGAAATACATGAACGATGCTTTTAAACATTCTTGTCTAACATCATTTTTGTACCACTAAATTTTTCATTAGTTTTGTTTTCCAAAAATTTGACTTTTTATTTATTTTCTAGTTCGTTCCTTTTTTGCCGCCTTAGCAGAGATTTGTTGCTGTTTTCATTCAACTAAGCTATGCAGATCTATTTATCTTTTTTTTCTGCTTCTTTTTTCTGATTAGCGTCAAATTAATTGGAATTTTTTTTTAAATCAGCTATCGACCCTGATTCCTGTTTTAAATTTTATTTTTCTGCATTTTATTTCTTCAAAAGATGTTTTATTTCTCAATATATATATTTTGTTTCTTCAAAAGATACTTTTATTTTTCAAAAGACATTTTATGTAACGTTAATGTAACCATTTTTGCTTATAAACAAACATTTTATTCTTAAAAAGAATAATTTTTAGTCAGCAAATTTTAAATAAAACCTCGCAAAAATGATATTTTAACGTTTGTTCTTTTGATTTATTCGATTTCTGAAACATAAAAAGTTCTGATTTTTTCAAGCTATCCCCCCCAATTTTTGTTTTCAATCAGAAATTTTTGAGTGTCAGAAATCATTAAACAAAATTTTGTCCATCAAGTTCTGAAAAGACGCGAGTTTGAAAATAATTTGAGTAGCTTAAAAAAAAGATAAGTATATACACAAACTATTTTTATGATTTTTCAGTCGTTGACTTTTTATAATGTAAAAAAAAAAGTTTCAAAAGAATCAAACTTTTCATATACAAGTTTATGTGAAGATATTTTCTGTTTACAGTTATTAGAGATCCCAAAGAAAATTCTTTAGATTTGGATTTTTTATTTTCGTTCTAGATTTGTTAAAACTCGACTAATATTTAGCGAACGTGGTAGGATACGTTTAACCCTGCATCATTTCTCATTTTATTAAAATTCAAAGACATTTAATTAAAATTTGCAAAATATTAATATCTAATTCTTTTTTCCACAAAATAAGTTATAATCAACAATTTTTAAGTGACTAGATGATGATTTTTGTAGATTGATGGAAATGAAATTTGGCAGACTGTACGCAGAATAATGTCAAATCGCAAACCAACAATGCTTCCTCGAAATGTTCGACATTACGAAAATTATGCCGCCAGGATTAATAGAGCTGCTAAGGATCGAAAAACAAAGTACGCATTTTTTATTTTAATAATCGAAATTGCAGGCTTCACAGGCGTTCCCTATTTCACCCTAAATTCCCCTATTTTTCACGAAAATATATTTAAAGTCAAGGTATTTACAGATTTTCAATTATTTTCAATCTTCTTTAAATTTTTTTTTTTCAATCTTCAATTATTTTCCCCAATTTTTAATTTATTAAATAATATTTAAATAGATTTCCTGAATCTTCAGTCCTCTACACAAATTTCAATTATTTTCTTCAATTTACAATTATTTTTATCATCTTTCCTACAATTCATACTTATTTGTATTATTTCATTAATTTCATAAACTGTCAATTATTTTCGTCAAATTTAAATTATTTTATTCAATTAATTTCCAAAACTTGCAATTATTTTATTATATTATAATTTTCTTCATCAATTTTCAGTTATTTTATTAAATTTCAAAAATGTTTTGCAATTTTATCACTTATTTTTCGTAAATTTTATTTATTTTCTTTAATTTTCAATTATTTCTATAATTTTGAAAATATTTTCTCCAATTTTTAGTTTTGAAAACTATTTTTTCATACACTTTCTACATTTTTAAATTGATTTCTTTAATTTTTCAATTTTGTGCTTCAAATTATAATTTTTATAATTATTTTTTAACTGATTTACTAAACCTTTAATTATTTATTTCAATTAATTAAACAAATTTTTAATGAATTTTAGACTTATTCAATTATATTTTTTAAATTTACAATAATTTCTGGTCTTTTGTAATTAATTTCCTAAATTTTCAATTATTTTGAAAAATTTATCATTATTTTTTCAATTATTTCCTTTAATTTGATATATATATTCTGTAATTTTTATCAATTATTCTTCTCAATTCTCGATTCTTTTCTTCAATTCTCAAATATTTTTCTAATTTCTAATTATTTCTATAATTTTCCAATTTTTTTCTCCAATTTTTAAAATTATTTTCAATTTAATTTACTTAATCTTCAATTATAATTCGTAAATTTCAGTTCTTTTTTTTCAATGTACAATTTGTTTTATACAATTTTCGTTGATTTCTTCGATTTTAAATTAACTTTATCATTTTTTAATTAGTTCCTCAAATTTTCAATTATTTTTCTTAATTCTCGATTGTTTTCATCAATTTCGAATTTTTTTCAATTAAGTATTATCATAATTTTTAAATTAATTTTTTTAATTTTCAATCATTTTCTCAAGTTTTAATTATTGTCTTCAATTTTCAGCTGTATCTAGAATTTTGCAATTATAGTAACAGGTTTTAATTATTTAAATTATTTTTAAATTGATTGAATTATTTATCTTAATTTTGAATTGTTTCTTTTAATTTTTATTAGTTTTATAATCTTTTCATTATTTTTTTCCAATTTTAAATTATGTTCATAATTTTTTAATCAATTTCCTAAACTTGCAATTTCTTTTTTAATTTACCATTATTCTTTTTTTTCAATTATTTTCTCTTTCAAATTATTTTTCTCAATTATGTTCTTCAATTGTCAATTATTTTCCTCGATTTTTAATTATTCTCATGATTTATATTTCAATTATTATCTTGAATTCGCAATTATTTCTAAAGTTCTGCATTCCTTTTTCCATAATTTTGAATTATAATTTATCAGTTTGAATTACTTTCCACAATTGGTAGTTATTTTTTATTTTATTTTATTTTTTTTTGATTAATTTGAAAATTTTGTAATTATATTTGTTTTATCCTACAATTTCGTAATTTTGTCCTACCCAAATAAAATAATCGAGGTTCTACTGTATATAATAAAAATATAATAAAAATTAGTTAAATTAAATAACATTAATATAGCATATTAAACTTATTACTTAAATTTAATATTTATATTTTTTACTAAATTCTAATTGAAACCAGAAAGAGGTAAATTATTGTCAATAATTATAATGATTTTAATTCAAATCCAATTAATAGGTTTTTCTTTCTTCTCTTTCTTTTCTTTCTTCACATTTTTTCATTTTTTTTTTATTATTTATATAAATGTGAAGTCTAAATTTAGTACTAAAATAATTTTTAAAGATCTCTCTTTTTGCCTGTTTAAATAAATATCTTTATTTATGAAGTTTTCAAGTACCTTAAAAGTTTCCTATTTTTGTATATTCAGTTCCCTATTTCCCCTAAAATATTATTTATTGTCACTGTGAAGCCTGCTATTGGTCGCATTGAGAAAATTATTTTGAAATTTCCGAAAAAGAAATTCATTAAAAATTCTTGATTTTACAGTTCATCGGGTGGAAAAAAATCATTTGATCCTGAAGACGTAGCTGATGGATCCGAAATAATTTCCCATGGAATGGAATGTCAATTAGTTCCACTTGATTATCGTCTATTCTTTATAATGAGTGAAGGCGAATTTTATTATAGGTATAATTCTTTAGCCAGAGCGTCAGAGGTGAGTTGAAATATAAAACTGTTTTTAAAGAAACGAAATTTTATTTGTATTTTTTTTATGATTTTCTTTAAAGTATCTTAAATTTTCCATATTGGGATGAAATTTGCTTTTTTTTTGGCTTTGTTTTAATACAAAAAAATTATATTTTCTAAAATAAATATTTAGAATTAATAAAATTCGTTTCGTTTAAATGAATTAAAAATCATTTTGTTTGAATTAATCGAAATTCGTTTCTCCAGTCACATCCATCGGTGACGAAGAGTAAAAACGCAAAATTTCATCAATGGTTTGAAAGCTGGGCGAGTGAAAACGTAAGTGAAGAGCAGCATCGAATTTGTCAGGATTGGTTAATGGGACGATATGAAAATTTAATGCCACATAGGACGCGTGTAGTAACCGATAACAATCAGACAAGAACTCCTTATCGTCAATACAATCGATATCGAGTCGAATATTTGCAGTAAGACAACTTCTGATTTCTTCATCGACTAAAGAACTTACTGTGAAGCCTTGAGTTAAGATGTAAAATATTACTATAAATATCTTTCCTTTTTTTAAACTTGATCTTTTTTTTTTTAGTACTCTAAGACATCACAAACTAGCTGCTTGTATTAAATAGTATATATATTCTAAACACTCTACATTGTAAATTCCAAGAAGATAAAAAATATGCAAACGCAAGAAGGTTGTGATTTGAATAGCTAAAGAATTCAACGAAGCGCCTTTTTCCGTGTATTATTCATGCAAATATGTCACCGACACTATTAATAGGATTTTTAATTTGTATTTAATTATATTAGTTATTTTGCTTTGTACAGTAGTTGGTTGCAAAATGAAGCTTCCACGGTTGCATATTGTTTTCTTTAAATCTCTGGCGATAATCTTTGTATAGTATTAAGTCTTTTATATATACATACACTTATTATGATCTTGAAAAATCGTAAACTGTAAATATAAATAGTGACGATCTCGGCATCGTTTCATTCGAAGAATGTTTTACTAACAACCTTATTGCGATCTGAAGAAAAAAAAATCCAAATCTGTCGCAATTACGAAGTATTAGTTTTTAATCTTATTACCCTTTTCTTTCAAAAATATATTTTTAATGTCTTTTGACTATTTTTAAGTTATCTTTTGTACTTGGTTCGAGTCCCAAATTTTATCTCGTATAAGAATTTTGTCTTTCGCATTGTGTACAAAAAAAAGAATGCTCCCTTAATTTTAAGAATTTATTGTCAAATGAAAAAAAAAAAGAAAGCATAATAGAATCTGTATAATGCAACTGAAAAATTAAGTATATAAGAAAACAAATCTCTTTTTTAAAAAAAGAGAAAACTTTGAGCATAATTAATTCGAATTAGAGTTGAGACAATTTATTAGTGGAAATTCTTTTACACTCTCTTTTTTATGAGAAGGTATCAGATTTATTTATTTACATATGTTTTAACTTATCATTGACAAAAACAAAGATTTGTACAGTTTTTTTTTATTAATTTTTGTAATTGAGTGATTTGTCAATCGAAAATGTTTTTCTCGATGATTAGTTAAAGTTCTTGACAAATTGAAAATAATGATAGTTTTTAAAATAATCGCGCATAATTAATTTTTTAAATTGAAAAGAATTGTTGATTCTTTGAAACTGAACAGTTATTCGCATGTTATTGGCTTGAGACAAATTTATCTCACTAAATCTCGAAAGACTAAAATCGACTTTTGCCTGTTTTACAATTATTTATTTTATTTTATTTTTTTAATGTTAATACTCGGAATTTTGAAAAACATCGAAAAGCTTTTCAAAATCTCGAGTTGAGTGAAATTTGTAAATACTATCAAGACAAAATAAATGTAGGCCTTATTTTTTACCTGAATGTTATAGAACCTAGCGCAGAAGATAATAAAATGTTATTTAGTGGCTGAGAATGAATTTAAAAAAAGCCTGCAACATGGGAAAAGTCTGTGCGTGCCTGTTTTATCGAAAAATTCACCCACACAGTTCAAGCGATTGTTGTGTATGATATAAGTGTAATATTAAATATAATATTCCATTATGTATACAAATATTTCACATACATTGCGTTTTTGAATTATTGTCAAATACCTTTCAATTCTTTTACACTTTTAAATATTAATTTAGTTAAAATTCTAATATCGAATTAAGTATTTTTTTAAATCTTGCAAATTAAGGGAATGAAATATATTTGCTCTGTACTTTTGTTTTAAGTTTGAGGCCTTTTTATTTTTGACATAAAATTCACAGTTTTGCTTTTAAGTAATCAATTTCTAATACTTGTTTAAGTACAAGTTTTATTTACATTCTATCCTATGTCTAAAAAGTACATCAGGATTTATTTCAGTAATGTTTTTCGTCAAGACCAAAAACAGGTTTGTTTAAATTTATCATCATTTCAAAGTTGAAAATAAATAAACAGAATAAAAAAGCAAACAATTTTTAAAATTATGCTTTTGGTCTATAATAAAAAAAAAAAAAAAAAAAAAAAGAGGAAGATTTCTCTTGTGCGTAGTTAAAATAATTTTAAAAAAGCAACCACTACTTTAAAACTTAACTTTGAATGTTATGGAAATACTTAAAAAACACTAAAAATTCGATAATTAACCTGTTCTTGGTCGCACCAGTCTTATTTCGTTTTTGTGTATTAATCTCGAATTCAAGTGCCGCTAGTCGCGTCGACTTGCAATATTTATTTTCTAAAAATCCAGTTTAAAATCCACTTTTAATAAAATAAAAAATTATCTTTAAAATCGAGAGATTTTTTTAAAGCTTAAAATTAGAAATTTCTTATTGGCACTTAAGAATCGTACTCTATAAGCTGACCTCTCTTTAGGCACTTTTAATCTAAAAACCACAATCTCTTAAATTCCAAATAAATATTTTAAAAACAAACCCTACTTATTTGGAATTTAAAAAATTATTTTTGTTTGTTTCTTCTTCCTTGATTACACGAGTGCTGTGTTGGTATCAATACACAAACACCCCAATATTTACAAATATACAAATCAAGTTATTTTTTCAATCGTTTCAACTGCTTGAACTATTATACGTTTGTCTACCTCCTAATTCTAACAAATATCGATCAGGATGGTCCAGCCATTCGGAAGCACTTAATTTTACTACTCTCTGCTTTTCTGCCTCTTTCACCTGCCACTTTTTTATCTCCAGTTGCTTTTCTCTGAAAAATAATAATCACAAAATGTCATTAAATTCTCAAAAATATAAATTTATTATTGAATTTATTTTCAGTAAAGTTACCTTGATTTTGCGTCACCGCATCCCCAAACTTCTAAACTTGATATACGATACGGAATTCGTTCAAAAGTTACCGTATTAAAAACTTGATCAACAATAACACACGGATCACGAGGATCTTTTCCGGCTCGTAAACCTTGGGGATATCCTCGGATTCCAGTATTTAAGTACAAAAGTTTAGATCCTTTCTCAACAACCCGATACGAGGGCAACAATTCAATTACCATAGATTCTTCCTCGCCCCAATAAAGATGAGATTCTCGCCATTCGATACTTGAGCAAATGCAATAAGTTGGACAATTGTCTTGTTCACCATCAAGATTCACAGCTCTTATAAATATTAAAGTTGGACCTTTGTAGCCCAGTACGTGATGCAAAAAACGATTTACACCGGTTCCGTGTTGATCACTATTATATAGCAATGTCCAGTGTCTCGGACAAATGTTCCCTGACATCTTTGCTATTAACGCTTGCATTCCTTCGGTTTGTGGATCATCAATCTGAAAAGAATAAATTTTTTTTTAATATAAATAGTGCCAAAACTTGTTTAATGAAATCATTGAGCGATTTCATATTTAGGGCAGGGCTGATAAAAATTATGATTTTTTTTATTTAAATCGCATTTTTTGATTAAAATTAAAAATTTATTTTTTTAAAATATATAAAATCAGTATGTATAATATAATAAAAACGTAAAAAGATAAGAAAGCAGTCTATTCAAACAATGGGAAAATAGACTAGTCTAGTTAGAAGAATAGAATAGAATAGAATAGTTATAGACATTATAAAGAAATAGAGAAAAATTTGAAAAAAATAACAACATAAGAATGAAACAGTGACATAAACTAGGTGAACATTTTGTCCATTTAATGGAGATTTCGCTTCCAAGTAAACAAAATAATTTGCTTCCTCATAGAAGAAGCAATAAATTAATAATATAAAAGTTAATTGGAGAAGTTATTAAAAAAAAGAATATTAAATTAAAAAAAATAAAAAAACATGAATTATTTTACGAATTTTTGATCAATTATAAACGTTATGTAGGTCAATCGATTTATTTTGAGATGAGAAATATGATTTTTGTATTCATTAAGTTGTATTTTTAGCATGGAATTTTTTTTTATTTGCAAAAAACGATTTTTTTTTTTATGAAAAAAGGTGCTCAACAAAATTTGATTATTTCCAAAAATCCCTGTGTCCAAATTCAGATATTCATGAGTCAATTTAGACTATTTTTGGAAAATCGAACATCTTCACGATCACAAAGCTTCCACAATGAGGAAGCAATATATAAAAAAATTGAACCTCGTTTCAATAAATTAAACTACTTACGTCCATTTTTTTTAATTAAAAAAATAAAAAAGAAGATAATTAAAAAATTTGTAAAATTAAAAAAATTAGATATTTATTCACAAAGAATTGAAAAAAAAGAATGAATAAAATTTTGAAAAATGTTAACACTTTTCAAAAGCAAAAAAGTTCTATAAAATAGAAGAACGGTTTTAAAATGAGAACATTTAGTACAAGATTAAATTTACATAAAAAATAGAAGAATAAAAGTTTTTAAAGAAGTAGAAAATTAAGAAATTAAAAACAAATGTAAATAAAAGTATCGAATTAATCTTTTCGAAAATTGAAAATTACAAGATAAAAATTAAATAATTTAAAAGAAGGGATAATATTTCTAAGAAAAACAAAAATGATGACAAAATTATTACAATAATTAATGCAATTAATTACAATGCAAGGATTAAGGATTTAAAAAAATTGTGAAACAACAATAAAATTAAATAAATAAGAAGACAATGGAGAAATGTTTTTCTCTTAATATAACAAACTAAAAAAATGTAAAAAGTACAAAAAATTACTAAAGAATCTACTAAAACATTAAAATTAATAAAAATGAAATAAAAAATGGATATAAAGATAAATAAAAATACCACAAAAGAAATTTAAAATGCTTTTAAAAAGAAAAAAGTGCATGAAAATTAAGCCAAAAATATTTTTGTAATATTATACTTAAAGCAGGACTGATAAAAATCATGATTTTTTTTAATAGGAATATAAAATCAGTATATAAAATTTTCAAATGTTTATTTGTAATAATAAAATTTATTTTTTAGTTTATTTTTTAAACTGAGAACATTTAATATGAAATAATGAATAGAAAAACAAATAATCAAAATCAAATAAATTATTTCGAATAAATGAGAAAATTTCAAAAAAATATCTTCAAATTCATATAATCACAAAAGTAAGAAAATTAGGTAAAAGCAACGAAAAATTAAATTAAAAATACATTATAAATATAACACTAAAGCGAAAAAAAATTTAAAAATATAAAAATTAGAGAATTATTTTACAGATTATAGAGAAAAAAAGGAATACAATTTTGGAATATTTTAAAAAAAATTTTAAAAAAATTCTAGGAAATAGAAGAATGATGTTAAAATGAAAATATTCAGTACAAGATTAAATTTACATAATATAAATTAAAAGAATAAAAGTCTTCAAAAAAGTATAAAATTGAAAAAATGTAGATAAAAGCATCGAATAAATGTTTTAAAAAATTTGTAATTACAAGATAAAAACTAAACAAGCTAAGAGAAGGAAAATGTTCCTGAGAAATAGAAAAATTATGACAAAAATTAAAGAATTAATTAAAATGCATGGAAATACGAAAAAAATTGTGAAACAACAAGAAAATTAAATAAATAGCAAGAAAATAGAGAAATATTTTTTTCTGAATCTAACAAACTGTAATAAATATAAAAAGTACAAAAAATACAAAAAGTTGGTAAGAATTTACTAAAAAATTAGAATTAATCAAAATAAAATAAAAAAGTGTATATAAAGATAAATAAAAAGTTCACAAAAGAAAATTAAAATACTTGAAAAATAAAAAAGTGTAGGAAAATTAAACCAAAAATATTTTTATAATATTAATTATTACACTTAAAACAAGTTCAACAATAAAATTAGAAAAATAAAGAAAATCTAAAAATTTTATGAAAGAATAAGTAAGCTTGAAAAACATAGATAAGATGTGAAAACAAATTGAATAAATTTACAAAAAAAGAGCGTATTTATATTTTATTTTAAAAAATATGTAGATAATCAAGAAAATCAATGAAATAAAAAGTTCAGTGAATGCGATAATAACAAAATTGTGTAAAATAATATTAAATAATTTGCACAAAAAGAAGAAAATTAAAGAAAATCCTAGAATAAAAAGACAAATACAAAAAAAATATCAAAAGTGAAGAAGAAAAAGTCTTAAATTTTTATAAAAATAAGAAATTATAAGATAAAAATGAAACAGTTTCGAAAAAGTGAAATCTCATAGAAATCTTGTAAGAATTAAAAAAAGGAACATGGGATTTTTTAATATGGAAAATAATTAATATTATTTAATTAATATGAATTTAAATTTGAATCAATTGAAATTTTATAGTTTGAATAAATTGGAATATAAGTTAACTGAATTTAGAATTTATTTAAATTATAATGAGTTATTTTCATACTAAAAATTTCTAGATCGTAGGTATTTTGATCATGTGTATTAGCACAATTTTTTTAATTTTATACATAATAAAATATTAAAATTGAAATTTTCAAGATTCATCCACACATTTTTGAGGTTTTTTTTATGGTTTGGAATTTTTTATATGTTTTTAGACCTCCGGAAAATTGTGGAGTTTTTTTTTATTATCATGATATAAAATTAAAGTGATTTAAATCAATTACATCCCTGGTTTAAGGATACAAAATATTGTTTACAAATATTTATTATTTTCTGAGTTATTTGCATTAAAAAATTAGTGCAACTTTTGTTTTAATCGGTCATCATTAATCGGTCAACCTGTTATCGGGCACCAATTGATCTGAA
Source organism: Ganaspis brasiliensis (assembly GCA_037103525.1). Classification (NCBI taxonomy): domain Eukaryota; kingdom Metazoa; phylum Arthropoda; class Insecta; order Hymenoptera; family Figitidae; genus Ganaspis; species Ganaspis brasiliensis. The sequence goes on along the minus strand of JAZKLR010000009.1, from coordinate 3,177,793 downwards.
AAAAATCATGAATATTGTTCAATATTTATTAAATCGATATACCAAATTTAGCGATCACGTTATTTTCCATTTTTGAGAAATCTTTTTTTGAAGTTTATAATGCATGATAATAATTTATACAATTATTTAATAAATTAATATCAATTATTTATTTCTCAGAACATTTCTAAAATACGTGCTTAAAAAAATAATTTAATAAACATAAGGCTCATTTAAGTTTTAAGATCTATGATGGGAAACTTTTATCACATTAAAAGTTCATTAAAATTCATTTCAATATGTAAACTCTTTTTTTTTTCATATTAATTTGTAAAGTACCTTTTATTATTTTGATAAGTTAATTATTTGTTTGATTTTTAAAAAATTAAAAATCTTTGATAGACAAACATATTCATCTTCTTAAACAACAGAAAATTGACTGCGTAGAGAAGGAGTTAACGATTGCATATTTTTTAAAATTCTCTTATGTTTTTCTAAATTAAAAGGATTGCAACAGACTTTCTTTGGTAATACCATTTTCACAAATTTCTCTTGCAATTGTAAATGAAAAAAGTTTAAACTTGGTTATGAGGAACCTAGAATAAAATTGACGATAGAGTCGATAGATAAGAAATTTTGCACTAAAACGATAATTATTATAAAGGATAAGTATTAACATATTAAAAAACCATTAAAAGGTCATTAAAAATCCATGCACTCGTAGACATTCATAGAAATTAAAATGAATTTTAATGGAATTTTAATGTGATAAAAGTTCCCCATCATAGATCTTAAGACATAAATGAGCCTTATGTTTATTAAATTATATTTTAAGAACGTATTTTAGAAATGTTCTGAGAAATAAATAATTGATAATAATTAATTAAATAATTGATTTAATAAATATTGAACAATATTTATCATTTTTTTAAATCAATTGGTTCCCGATAACAGGTTGAAAAATTAATTTTTTTCCACTAAACTTTTTATTTATAAAAAAATTGTTTTTTTTCTAATTTTCCAAAATTTTATTCATTTTTCTTTTCTTAATTTGTAAAATTATTCTCTAAATTTTCTAATTTTCAAATTTATTTCTCTTTAGTAATATCTTTTAAGGTTTTTTTTTTAATATCTTCTTATTTATTTTTTTATTAAAAAAAAAGTCTGTAAATAGTTCAATTTTTTGAAAACAGTTTCTACTTTTCTATATATTTTTATATCCCTGTTTCATTCTTGTGTTGTTTTTTTTTTTAAATTTTCTTTAGTAATATCCATGATTTTGTTTATTTAAAATAATTTTCTCATTTTTTTAATAGACTGTTTTCTTATCTTTTCTACGTAATAATATAAAAATTAGTTTAAAGTCTGGGAATAATATAATCCTTGAATAAATACGTAATTTTCAGACAGTGTCAGTCCTTTATTTCAAACGCCTCAACGTCGTTTTGTGACGATACAATGAAGAGTTTGAAATAAAGGACTGCCATTGTCTGGAGATTACGTATTTATTCATGGATTATCTTTTCTCGTTTTAATGTTTCTTCCTTTACAATACATATATTATTTTTTCGTTGCTTTTACCTAGTTTTCTTAATTTTGCGATAATTTATGAATTTGAAGATATTTTTTGAAATTTTCTCATTTTTTTGACATAATTACAAGCTAAAAAATGACGTTTCCCATCAAATAAAATTATTATTAAAATGAGTTTCACCAAATTTTGAAAGATCCAGTTGTACATTTTCAAAAAAAATGTGGTTGAGCTAAACTTTATTGTTAAATAATTAATATTTGACAACAAATTTTACCTCAATCTCATTATTTCTGAAAAATGTACAACTCGGTCTTTCAAAATTTGGTAAAATTAATTTGAATAATATTTTTATTTGGGTGAAAAACGACTTTCTAGTCTGAGGTTACGCAATTTTAAACAACCTCCTTAAAAAATAAAAAATTGAAAATAAAATACACTAATTTTATATATTTATAAAAAATAAAATATTGAATTTTTTTTTAAATTATAATTTTTATCAGCCCTGCAATAAATCCAAATGCGAAGTGTTTCAAACTTCAAACGATATAATTTTCAATTAATTCTGCTTTTTTTATTTATTATTCTTGAAATATTCAATCCACAAATTAATCGAAAAAATTCAATAAAGGCCTATTTTTCAGAATTTAAAGTAACTGTTGTTTTAAAGACAAAACAAATTTGTTAAAAAATTGACTCTTTCAGGGTGTCTACTAATTTCGTCCCACAAAATTCTCGGTCATTTCCCGGTTTTTGTTCCTATTTTTCCCGGTTTTTTCTCTTGTTAACTTAAAATTTATTTTAAGTATAAATAGACCAACAAAAAGCTACAAAAATTGAAGATAACAGTTGACAATTGAAGCAAATAATTGAAATTCAAGGAAAATAATGGAGAATTGAAGAATTAAATATTAAACTTTACAAAAACTAATAATTAAAAATTAAAAGAAACAATTAATAATGAAAAGAAATAATTAATAATGGAAAGAAATAATTGAACAATGACAAAGATATTTGACAATTAGAAACAAAATTAAAAAAAAAAAGTAAATATTAATCTACAATTGAAAAATAATTGAAAATTGGTCAACTAAATAGAAAATCCAAAAAAATAATTTAAAATTTAAGTTAATAATTCAAAATTAAAGAAATAAATTGGAAATTAAATAATGAAATTGAAATCAGAAAAACACAGAATTATTGAATATTAAAAAAAAAACAATTGAAAATTGAGAAATAAAATTGAAATGCGAATACAATAATTGAGAATTAAAGAATATTAATGAACAATTGGACTGAAAAAAGAAGAAAATAATTTATAATTAAAAAAAAATGGAAAATGACAGAAATTATTTAATATTGAAGAAAACATTAAAAATTGAAGAATAGAATTGTTAATTAAAGAAATTAATTGAGAATTAAAAAAAATAATTGAACAATTAAATTGAAAATAGAAGAAAACTATTGAAAATTGAAGGAGGTTTTGAAACATGAAATAAATAACTGATCATTGAAAAAAAATAATTGAAAAAAGTCGAGATTACTGAATATTGAAACAAACAATTGAAAATTGAACAAAATAATTAAAAATTAAAGAAAATATTTGAAAATTGAAGAAAATAATTAAAAATTGAAGAAAGTACTTCAAAATTAAATACAATATTTGGAAACAGCAGAAAAATTTAGAAATCGACGGAAATAATTGCGAATTGATGAAAATAGAAAGAAATTGAGAAACTGAAAGAAATATGAAAAAATAATTGGAAATTGCAGAAAATAATTGAAATTTAAGAAAAAAATTGTAATTTGAAGAAAATAATTAAGAATTTAAAAAAAATCATTGTAAAAAGCCTAGAGTTATTGAATATTAAAAAAAAATTGAAAATTAAGGAATGGAATTGAATGTCGAAAATTATAATTGAGAATTAAAGAAAATAATTCAAGAATTGAACAATGGGATTGAAAGTAGAAGAAAATAAGTGATAATTGAAGAAAAAAGAAATTGAACAACCCAGGAATTATAGAATTTGAAAAAAAAAACAATAAAAAATTAGGAATGTAATTGTAAATTGAAGAAATTAATTAAAACTTGTAGAATACAATTTGAAATTGAAGAAAATGTGATTTTATGAAAATTGTTGAATAATAATTGATGAATTGAATTCAAGTTTCAAATACATTACACTCAAATCTCGCTATAACGACATTCGCCATAACGAACGCTCTCCATAACAATCTGATAAAATCTCTCTATTACAAGCTAAACAACTTCACATTTATTCTCACTACTTATTTTTTATTCAAAGCGTGCTTTCTTTTATTTTGACATCTGTTGTCATTTTTCGTTCACATTTAACCACAAATTGGGTTATTTACTATTATTATATGTAAGTAAATTTTATTTCTGTAATTCAAAAAAGTTTCATCTTAGATTTTTTGATTTATAAAAATAAAAAAAAATAATTTTTTTAATAATAGTTCGAACTTAAACAACCCGTTTATTTATTGTACTTTTGTTTACATAAAAATTACTTCTAAGGTTAAAAGATGCCATTTAATAAATCAATCAAAAAACAGGTCTCGTGGTGGGAATTCGTTATAGCGAAAGTTCTGACTCCCGAATTTTTCGTTATAGCGAGATTTGAGTGTATTGATAATTGAAAAAAATATTGAAAAAAGCCGAGAATTATTGATTATAGAAGAAAATAATTGAAAAATGGAGGAGTTATAGAGATGTGAAATAAATAAATGATAATTGAAAAAAATAGTTGAAAAAAGTCGAGAATTATTGAATATTAAATTAAATAATTAAAAATTGAAGGAAATAGTTGAGATCTGAAGAAAATAATTAAAAATTGATGAAAATAATTAAAAACTGAAGAAAATAATTGAAAATTGAATCAAATAATTGGCAATTCAAAAAAAATAATGTATAGTTGAAGAAAATAATTAAAAAATGATTAAAATAATTGAAAATCGTAGAAAATATTTCAGAATTAAATAAATAATTTAGAAATTGATGAAAATAATTGGCAACTGAAGAAAATAGTAGAAAATCGAAGAAAATAATTGAGAAATGAAGAAATAATTTTATATTTATGAAAATAATTCCAAATGGAAGAAAATAATTGAGAATTGTAGAAAATAATTGGAAATTGAAGAAAATAATTGGAAATTGAAAAGAATTTATTATCCCAGAAAAAAAATTCCCAGTTTGACGGAAAATTCACGGTTAATTCCCGGTTTTTCCCGGTCAATTTAAATTCCTGTTTATTTCCCGGTTTTCCCGGTTAGTAGACACTCTGCTCTTTGCTTCTAAACTTTTTTAAAAAGTTGAAAAAGTATAAAATCATCAAAATAGTTAACAAACTTTTAGAATGTGAAAAAGGTGACTGTAATTCTTGTTATCAAAACAGGTATAAAGTAGGTCATGATCTGTGACGCCTGAAATCAATTAATTGTAAAATCAAGATAATTGATAGTTACCTGTGTGTAAATCGGAGGAAGACTGGTGGACAATAACCAGACATAGCTAACAGGTAAAAAGGGTTGAGAATATTCAAAAGCATCGGGTGGTTTATCTAAAACAGGAGTTCCTGGTTCTAAATGAGGTTGCGATTCTTCCTTGAACAGAAGATTTTTTCCAAATCTATAAGCGGTTGTTAAAACGTGCACCACATATCTGTGTAATCCTTGTATTACTCGAGGACAATTTTGCCAAAGCCAATGACTTACATAGTTAACCGATAAAGTCTCCTTTCCATGAAACTGAATAATAAAATATAAATTTATAGAATGAAAATTATTTGAAAGAAAAAATTTGCAAATTGCATAAAGTATCCCTAGAATTAAAAATATCAGAAAGTTTTTCTTACGCAAGAAACAAGTACTGCATTGATAATTCTTTCTGCAGTGAGTATAGTAACCATATTATCATTGCCCATTGCCAAAATATACGAAGCCATTAGAAGCGATTTTAAGTTATCATGATTGATATCGCCTTCTTCTCTTAAATTGGAGTAAATCCTGACATAGTTTTCAAGAACGGCTTCATCATTCATTATTGCTAGGAATTTTTCAGCTTGTTGTTTAAAAGCTACAACACCAAGGTGTTCAGTTGAAGCTTTAGCAGAAACGTGAAAATAAATGAACAACCTTTCTGCTAATTCTGGATAATGTGGAAATAAGTACTTTCTAATCACATTTTCTGTTATTCCATTAACTGATTCTTCACGATGCGTAATGTCTGCTAAGATCTATAAAATTCAAAGATAAAAAGAAACTTATTATTAACATCTAATACTTATGAAAACAGTAGTTTTTGATAACAATATTGACAAATTCAAGATATCTTTTTAAAGAAGCTATGCGCCTTGAATTGTTATCAAAACATTATCAATTTATTTTTATTATCGTGCTGTATAACAAAATCTTAAGTGTTCGACTTTAGTAACTACTAAATTAATTTAGTTTAATAAATTCAAATAATTTTGTATTTAATTAAATGCACTTTATTATAAGCAAATTCAAAGGAAATTCTTAGGTTTATAAAATACATGAAATTCTAACCTCTCAAAAAAAGCAATTTACATGTTTCATCAGTAGCTCATCAGAAAAAAAATATGTAAACAGTTATGTAAATAATTTTGAAATCATGCTTAATATCATTCCGGTTGCAAAATAACGAGACTTATTACCGGGTTATTTAAAAACAAGAAAAAACTAAACAAAGATAAGGGAAAAATCACGAAAGAAAATTCACAAAATGGAGCAAGGTTAGAGCCCGAACTTGCTTGAAAATAAATTTTCGTATTGATTAAAATAAAGAAAATCATGTTATACTTTAGCTAAATTGTCAATGGGAAGAAAGTGAGTGTGCGATCCGTTCTGCATATCTGCTCCCGAAGGACTCCGAGACATGGTTTTTGTGGTTACTTGGACAACACCACCTGGTGTTGTTGCTCCAATTTTCTTTTTGGCACTTCCTTTTTTTGTCATTTGATTCCCCATTGCCGGCACTTTTGAAAACTCACGTGAATATTTAGTATTATTTTTTATTTAGCACAACATTCCTTGTCAACACACACACGACCCTTGCGCTTCACAATCGTACTCGCGCAACGTTTAACTTGAGAGTGTTAAGAATTTATGTCATGTATGTACATACACACTCCTATACCCACTTTCACGAAGTGAAGTGAAGTACCGTTAGAATCGAATTTACGATAATAATCGATAATCGGGATGAGAACAACACACACAACCACCACCACTACAACAACAAATATACTATGTCGGCATCATCTTTAAAAATACTATATATTCGTGTCAAAGGTGCACTTTGCTTTTTTAATAGATTATCTATGTATTAAGAATTAAACTATTGTAAAAAGGTGTTAAGAAGATTAATCTAAATGCCAGCCTTTCGAGAATGGTACTTGAAATTGTTGTTATTACCTCTAAATCTTGATTTTCGACAAAACAATCACTTAACAATCTTCGAAGGAAAACTTCACATTCTTCTGTATATGCTATTGTTACAATAGTTGGCAATTATTAAGACGCATTTCTCAAAATGTTGGAAGGACTTGTCGCCTGGGTGCTCAATAATTATTTAGGAAAATACGTGGAAAATCTAAACACTGATCAGCTAAGCATTGCTCTACTATCAGGTATAGGATTTTGATTGTCGAAATATGTAATTTACATAACAATATATACAAAATTTGATGTTCCAACAATTTTTTTGGTTAATTTTATTCATTATGAATCAATTATTTTATTCAATCAAAAAATGCTTCAACGATTATTTCGTTTGTTTTGTTTGTCAAAATTTTCTAACCTCACTTTCTTCGTATTTTATAAAATTAGTTTTATATTACAGAACGTCTATATTATTTTAAGATTTAAACAGAAGTAATTTTAAATTAAAACAGTTTCTTAAATTAAATTTCATGATTTTATTGTAGGCAGGTATTTTTAAATGAGTTTATACATAAAGTCATTGACTATTCTGTTATACATAATATATGTTTCAGTGTTGAGTAATTAATATTTAATAAAATACTGCTGAGTCAGCACTACTAAAGTTTATTTCTGTAAACAACAATCTTTATTGTATTAAAAATTCTTCAATTATTTTTGTTTATTTATGAGAATAATCTTATTTGTAAAAATAAAAGAGAGTTTTTAATTCAAAGATCAATAACAACGATATTGTTTTTTTAATCCATAAAATATTTTGTTTTATTTAAAAATTCAATCACTACTGTTTGTACTTTAAAAATTTTACAATATTCTACAATGTTTAAACAATAAATTGAATAATAATCAAAAGACGTTGTTACATCAAACTGTACACATTCTGAGAAAGTCATATTATGAAATTTTGTTTAGAGAAAGGAAGAGTTTGTCATTAACGTATTTCACAATTTACTTCCTTGTTGTAAAAGTATCATTAAACAAAATTAAGGTATATTTTTTGGCTCGTGTACAACAAATTGTTTAGTTAGTTTAAACTCAATTTGTTAAAAAAAAAATTGTAAAAGTGATAGTAGAAACAATTTTATTTTTTATATAATTTATATGTACTTTTATTCAAAAGTATAAATTAAATTCTTACTTTTTATGGAATTATTGTTTCTAATTTTTTTCTTTTAGGTGAAGTAGAACTTGAAAATTTACCATTAAAACGAGATGCTTTACGACATATCGGCTTACCAGTTGAAATTAAGGCAGGATTTATTGGAAAAGTTCGAGTACAAGTACCTGTTAGACAAATAAGAACTGCATCGTGGGTAATTGCGATAGAACAACTGTATTTAGTAGCTGGTCCAATTTGTCTAGATGAGGTAAAATTAAAGATTAGTATCGAAAAAAGTTACTAATCACAGTTTTTATTAAATCGAAGAATAAAAAAATGGTTAATTTACCGTTTATAATCTTTCTGCATTTTCAAAAAATTTGTCGTACTTTTTTGTCTTAAAATTGTATTTTTTTATATATTGATTTTTGATTATTGACGTATTTTTCAGTATGATAGTGACGTGGAAGAACAGGCTATTTTGGATTATAAATTAAGTCGGCTGGAAGCTCTGGAGGCGAGATGGCGGACAGAGTCAGAAAGTGATCCTGGTTACTATGCTACTAGTTACAGTTCCTGGTTAAATTATGGAACATCCATGGTCACTAATATTATTGAAAATTTACAGTTAAATATAAAAAACGTTCATTTAAGGTATGAAGACACCAAAGCACTTACGGAGGGTGAGTAGATTTAAAAAAGAAACAATAAAACTGATCAAATAAACACTGAATTTTAGTTTGAAAGAGATTAAAGTTTCAATCGATGCTGGATTTAATTTTTCTCCAAATTTTAATCGATTTAAAATTCAATTTATCAACACTCCAATCTGTTTAAATTGCAATTCGATTTAAATTTTAACTGGTTTCAATTTATCTAAATTTCAATCGATCTAAATTTTAAACCTTTTCGAATTTCAATCGATTCAGATTTCAAACGATTCAATTAATTTGTATTGATTAAAGAAATATATAGATTTAGAGGATCCAGTGACCTTAAAATCCTTGAAATCACCATGAATTTTAAAATAAATTCTTTCAAGAATTTAGAAAAAAGAAAAGTTTGAAATACTTGAAGCTTGAATAAATTGAATTTTAATCAACCAAATTCGTATCAATTTAAGTTTAAATAGATTAAAATTTCTGAAGAAAAAAATGTTGAATTTTAAAATAGGTGATAATCGAATTAGGTGATTGGATGAGAGATAATCTGTCATAAATATAGTAATTCATTACAATTCATTAATTCATTATCCAACTTTTATCACCTATTTTAAATTTCAACATTTTTTTTTTTCTTCAGAAATTTTAATCTATTTAAACTTAAATTGATACGAATTTGGTTGATTAAAATTCAATTCATCCATGCTTCAAATATTTCAAACTTTTTTTTTCCTCCTTTCTAAATTAACTTCATCAATTTTCAATTATATTTTTTAACACATATTTTCAATTTTTGTCTTCTATGTAAATTACTTTTTTTTTATTTATGAATACTAAAAATATACTGTTTTTTAATTCCATTCTTTTATTATATTTTTTTATTTTCTAAAATGTCAATTGATTTTTCAATTTTTTTTATGATTTACAATTTTTTAAAATTATTTCTTTAATTTGTCAAATCTGTTTAGTTCTTCTTTTTTGACAATATTAAATTAATTTATTCATTTATCAATGTCTTTGTTTTTCGGTTTTTTCCTCATTATTAAAAGATATTTTTTAATTTTAAATTATTTTCTTTAAATTACAATTATATTCTTCAATGCATAATTATTCTTATTATTTTTTAATTAGTGTCGTTTTTTTTCATCTTTATTTCATTGTTATCTGCAAATATCGCTCTTTTATCCAGTTTATTTATTTTCTCTAATTCTAACTTCTTCCATGTTTTTTTATTTTCTACTTATCTTCATCTATTTTCAATTACTTCTTCAATTTTACATTACTTTCTTTAAATTTACAATTTTTCTCACTTTTTTCAAGTTTTTATTTATAAATTACATTTTTCCACCTTTTTTCTTTGAATTCACTTATTTGCTTAAAAGTTTTAATTTTTTTCTCTAACTTAAACGAATATTTTGCCTTTAATTATTAAAAACTGCACCCTGAAATAATAATATTAATTGATCAAAAATCTTTAAATCAAATAATTAAATCAAATTTCTTTAATTTGCAATTTACAAAAATTAAATATATTCCAATTTATTTTATTCAATTTTCAATTAATTCCGAATTCCGTCAATTTAAATATTAATTCATTTGATCTAAATTTCAATTGATCTAAATTTTAAACCTTTTCGAATTTCAATCGATTCATATTTATTCAAGCTTCAAGTATTTTAATTCTTTTTTCTCTTCTTTTCTTATTTAATTTCATCAATTTTCAATTATATTTTTCTACGCATATTTTCAATTTTTGTCTTCTATGTAAATTATTATTTTTTTTTTCATTTATGAATATTAAAAATATACTGTTTTTTAATTCCATTCTTTTTTCCATTCCATTCCATTTTTATTTATTTTCTTAAAATGTCAATTGATTTTTCAATTTTTTTTATTATTTACAAATTTTTAAAAGTATTTTTTCAATCTGTTAAATCTGTTCTATTTTTCTTTTTTGACAATATTAAGTATATTTTTTCATTTATCAATTATTGTCCTTGTTTTTCAATTTTTTTTCCACATTTTTGAATGATTTTCTTCAATTTTAAATTATTTTCTTTAAATAACAATTTTATATTCGTCAATGCATAATTATTTTTATTATTTTTTAATTAGTTTCGTCCTTTTTTAAACTATTTTTTTTTCTTCAATTGTTGTAATTGTTATCTACAAATATCGCACCTTTATCCAGTTTAGTTATTTTCTCTAATTCTAACTACTTCCATGTTTTTTAATTTTTTACTTATCTTCATCTGTTATCTATTATTTCTTCAATTTTACATTATTTTCTTTAATATACATTCTGAATTTTTTTCACTTTTTTCTTCAAGTTCTCATTTATAATTTGCATTTTTTACCTTTTTTCTTTAAATTCACTTATTTGCTTGAAAGTTTCTATTTATTTCCTCTAGTTTAAACGAATATTTTGCGTCTAATTATTAAAAATACCTTGAAAATCTTCAAAAGTCATGGAATTTTTTTTTGTCAAAAGTCGCTGGTCTCCTTGAAATAATAATATTAATTGATTAAAAATGTAATCAATCAACTCGCAATTTCGATTTACTTGTTTTTTTAATTTAAATTTAAACTATTTAAAATAAAAAAAAAATTTATTTCAGGTACAGGTATTGCGTTTGGAATTATAATCGAGGCATTATCAGTTCAAAGTTGCGATGCAAGTTGGATCCCAGGATCCACTTCGTGGAATCTTTCCGATGCTTCGTTCAAGCTCATGGAGCTGGATGGATTATCAGTCTACTGGAATCACTTGAAACAAGAAGATGCATTTGGAAATTTAAATCTCGGAGACTTGGCTGTACGTACTTTTTAAATTGTCTAAAATTTCAATAATTTACGTTTATTTTCTCTTGTCTTATTTCTTCTTATATTTCAGATTGCAATGAGTGAATTAAAAAAAGTAAAACACAGTTATATCTTGTCCCCTGTGAATGCAAAAGCTCACATAAAACGAGACAGATCCGAAAGACCTCTTCGATCAGCTAATAAACCAAGGATTATTTTGGATCTTTTATTGGATCAAGTGCCTTTAGCTTTGACAGATGTAAGGGAAATTTTACTAACTTGAACCACTATTTATATTATGTTTAAAAATCAAAGTAAGTGCAAAAATAAAGCTGAGATAAATTATTCTATTTATTTATTAGGAACAATATGAACAGATGGTAAAATGTATCAAAGGCCTTGAAAATATAGATCGACGAAAACGTCAGTGGAGGTGTAGACCTACAGTTTCTGTTCATCATTCGCCGAAAGAATGGTGGAAATATTTTGCAAGATGTTACATTGGCCTCGAAACTTTGAAACCAAAAATGTCCTGGAGTGATTTTATCGAAAGAGGAAAAAGGAACGTCACTTATGTCGAAGCTTGTGCAAAATTATTAGGTAAGAAAAATTGTTAGTTGAAAAAAATGTGGATAAAAATGTTTAAGTCAAATTAAACTCTTAATTACACAGCCCTACAAAAAAAATTAAGTTCCTTGATCTGGGTATGAGACCCATAATTTCCTATCTTGTATTTTGATGCGCTGAATCCGAATCCACCATCAGAATTGGTACAGAGGATCTGAGTTTGGACCTAACTCAAAATTAATAAAATGGTACTTTTTGTTCGATAGAATCTGAACCCGATTTAATATTAATACATGTCTAGAGTCAATATATTAAGTAAAAAATATTTAATAAGAAATAATGAAGAATAAAACATTTAATCAAAATCAAACAAATTATGACGAATAAATGAGAAATTTTCAAATTCATATATTATCGCAAAATTAGATAAAAGCAAAGAAACAATAATAAATTGTAAAAAAAAAGTTAAAAACGAAAAAAGCTGAAAAAACAGTCTGTTAGAAAAAGGAGAAAATTCTTTTAAATAAACAAAAAAGTCATGGACATTATTAGAGAAATTTAAAACAAAACACAAGAATAAGACAGTGACATAAGAATATATAAAAAAGTAAAAACTCTTCAAAAAACTAAACTATTTACGGACATTTTTTTTAAATTAAAAAAAAATAAGAAGAGAATTAAAACTAGAGAATTATTATTATTATTATTTTTTTGAATTGACAATTATTTGATTCAATTTTCAATTATTTTCTTTAGATCTCAACTATTTCCTTCAAATTTTAATTATTTAATTTAATATTAAATAATTCTCGACTTTTTTTAACTATTTTTTTCAATTATCATTTATTTATTTCACATCTCTATAACTCCTCCATTTTTCAATTATTTTCTTCTATAATCAATAATTCTCGGCTTTTTTCAATATTTTTTTTCAATTATCAATAATGTATTTGAAACTTGAATTCAATTCATCAATTACACTAGTTTACAGCCAAAATGTACATTTAATGCCACTATTTTTTTTTATGTACTATGGTTCTCTAAACTTAAAAATACACATTAAGAAATTTTTCTATGGATAGGTTTCCGAAATATGAATTTTTTAAATTTTTTTACGTTTTTTTCGGAGGTGACTTCACGTTTTAGGCCGTATCTCAAGTTACAGACGTCCGATTAAGTTTTTCTAGGTGTCAAATTAAAGGTAATCAAATTCCAAACAATCGCTTTTAACATTATTTTTCAATCGGTTAAATATTTTAAGTGATATAGTCAAAAAAAAAATAGAAAATTTGAGTTTTTGGCCCAAAATCTGAAAAACATATTCATTCTACCGCCATGCAAAAATAGAAAACGTCAAATTATGTCCAGTTTTAATTTTTTTACATATATGGCTCACTTTTAGGAAGAAAAAAATCTATGTGTAATTATTGAAGTTATAAGCCAGGGTACTGAAATTCTCGTTTTACTCCATTTCGGTATTTTACCTCCTTTTATAGTGGGTTGAGTCCATACCAAGTGATCACACCAATTTCAGTCATATTGAGTAATATTTACGAAATTGATATTTTGGGTTCCTTTAGGAGTAAAAAAAATAAATTTTAATTATTTTTAAAAAATTCAAAATATTTTCGGAAATATTCAAATTCAAAATTTTGAGTACTATTTTTTTTGTTTTATCATGACTTCTGTAATTTTGAAGCAATTGAGATCATTTTTTTTTTAAATTACTCGTATTTAAATACTCTTTCAAGAAAAATTATAATAATTAAGATGATATACTTTAGATTTTGTTTAAATAAATAATTTAATTTTTTTAATAAAAATTTAATTATAAACAATTTCTTAATTATTATAATTTTTCTTGAAAGAGTATTTAAATACGAGTAATTAAAAAAAAAATGATCTCAATTGCTTCAAAATTACAGAAGTTATGATAACACAAAAAAAATAGTACATAAAATTTCGAATTTGAATATTTTCGAAAATATTTTGAATTTTTTAAAAATAATTAAAATTTATTTTTTTTACTCCTAAAGGAACCCAAAATATCAATTTCGTAAATATTACTCAATATGACTGAAATTGGTGTGATCACTTGGTATGGACTCGACCAGTGATTATGTTGATTAATTTAATGAGTACAATATCTTATTAGAAAATGGACTTTTTTCACAGATTTCAAATAATTTTCAGTGCTTTACTAATTCAAATTTGACTGAAAAATTTTTTGAAGTTTTTGACAAAAATTTCTGAAGAGGCATAAATTGATTAAAATCTGCTTTTTTGACAAGTTGAATCAGATGCGCAGAGGTTCAATTTTTGTTGAATTTTGTTCGTTAATAGATAAAAAAGTTTGAAATTAGATATCGAAATATAAAAAATAAATTATATTTGACTGCAAATTTTTTTGGAGTTTTTGACAAAAATTTCTGAAGAGGCATAAATTGATTAAAATCTGCTTGTTTGACAAGTTTAATCAGATACGCAGAGGTTTAATTTTTGTTGAATTTTGTTCTTTAATAGATGAAAAAGTTTGAAATTAGATATCGAAATATGAAAAATAACACTTGTTTACAGCAAAAATTTACATTTAATGCCACTATTTTTTTTATTTACTATGGTTCTCTAAACTTAAAAATGACACTAAGAAATTTTTCTATGCATAGGTTTCCGAAATATGAATTTTTAAAACTTTTTTCGTTTTTGTCGGAGGTGACTTTTTTTTAGGCCGTATCTCGAATTACAGAAGTCCGATTGAGTTTTTTTGGGTGTCAAATTAAAGGTAATCAAATTCTAAACAAACGCTTTTTACATTATTTTTCAATCGGTTAAATATTTTAAGTGATATAGTCCCAAAAAAAAATAGAAAATTTGAGTTTTTGCCCAAAATCTAAAAAAATTCAGTAATTTTTGTCAAAAACTCCAAAAAATTTTTCAGTCAAATATCATTTATTTTTTATATTTCGATAGCTAATTTCAAGCTTTTTCATCTGTTAACGAACAAAATTTAACAAAAATTGAACCACTGCGCATCTGATTCAACTTGTCAAAAAAGCAAATTTTAATCAACTTATGCCTCTTCAGAAATTTTTGTCAAAAACTCTAAAACATTTTTCTGTCAAATATCATTTATTTTTCATATTTCGATAGCTAATTTCAAACTTTTTCATCTATTGACGAACAAAATTTAACAAAAATTGAACCACTGCGCATCTGATGCAACTTGTCAAAGAAGCAAATTTTAATCAATTTATGCCTCTTCAGATATTTTTGTCAAAAACTCCAAATAATTTTTCAGTCAAATATCATTTATTTTTTACATTTCTATATCTAATTTCAAACTTTTTTATCTATTAACGAACAAAATTCAACAAAAATTGAACCTCTGCGCATCTGATTCAACATGTCAAAAAAGCAGATTTTAATCAATTTATGCCTCTTCAGAAATTTTTGTCAAAAACTCTAAAACATTTTTCTGTCAAATATCATTTATTTTTCATATTTCGATAGCTAATTTCAAACTTTTTCATCTATTGACGAACAAAATTTAACAAAAATTGAACCACTGCGCATCTGATGCAACTTGTCAAAGAAGCAAATTTTAATCAATTTATGCCTCTTCAGATATTTTTGTCAAAAACTCCAAATAATTTTTCAGTCAAATATCATTTATTTTTTACATTTCTATATCTAATTTCAAACTTTTTTATCTATTAACGAACAAAATTCAACAAAAATTGAACCTCTGCGCATCTGATTCAACATGTCAAAAAAGCAGATTTTAATCAATTTATGCCTCTTCAGAAATTTTTGTCAAAAACTCCAAAAAATTTTTCAGTCAAGTTTGAATTAGTAAAGCACTGAAAATTATTTGAAATCTGTGAAAAAAGTCCATTTTCTAATTAGATATTGTATTCATTAAATTAATCAACATAATCACTATAAAAGGAAGTAAAATACCTAAATGGCGTAAAACGAGAATTTCAGTACCCTGGCTTCAACTTCAATAATTACCCATAGATTGTTTTCATCCATACATTTTTTTCTTCTTAAAAGTGAGCCATATATGTAAAAAAATTAAAACTGGACATAATTTGACGTTTTCTATTTTTGCATGGCGGTAGAATGAATTTGTTTTTCAGATTTTGGGCCAAAAACTCAAATTTTCTATTTTTTTTTTGACTATATCACTTAAAATATTTAACCGATTGAAAAATAATGTTAAAAGCGATTGTTTGGAATTTGATTACCTTTAATTTGACACCTAGAAAAACTTAATCGGACGTCTGTAACTTGAGATACGGCCTAAAACGTGAAGTCACCTCCGAAAAAAACGTAAAAAATTTAAAAAATTCATATTTCGAAAACCTATCCATAGAAAAATTTCTTAATGTCATTTTTAAGTAACGAGAAGCTTATTACATAAGAAAAAAATAATGACATTGAATGTACATAAATTTTTTTTTTTTGTAAACTAGTGATTATTATTCAACAATTTTCATAAAATCACATTTTCTTAAATTTTAAATTGTATTCTACAATTTTTAATTAATTTCTTCAAATTACAATTACATTCCTAATTTTTTATTGTTTTTTTTTCAAATTCTATAATTCCTGGGTTGTTCAATTTCTTTTTTCTTCAATTATCACTTATTTTCTTCTACTTTCAATCCCATTGTTCAATTCTGGAATTATTTTCTTTAATTCTCAATTATAATTTTCGACATTCAATTCCATTTTTTAATTTTCAATTTTTTTTTTATATTCATTAACTCCAGGCTTTTTACAATGATTTTTTTTAAATTCTTAATTATTTTCTTCAAATTCTAATTTTTTTCTTAAATTTCAATTATTTTCTTCAATTTCCAATTATTTTTTCATATTTCTTTCAGTTTCTCAATTTCTTTCAATTTTCAATTTCTTCTCAATTTTCTTCAATATTTAACAATTTTTAGCTTTTTTAAATTATGTTTTTCTTTCAATTTTTATTTAAATTGAGAATTTTTAAATTATTTTCATCAATTCGCAATTATTTCCGTCGATTTCTAAATTTTTCTGCTGTTTCCAATTATATTGTATTTAATTTTGAAGTACTTTCTTCAATTTTTAATTATTTTCTTTAATTTTCAATTATTTTCTTTAATTTTTAATTATTTTGTTCAATTTTCAATTGTTTGTTTCAATATTCAGTAATCTCGACTTTTTTCAATTATTTTTTTTCAATGATCAGTTATTTATTTCATGTTTCAAAACCTCCTTCAATTTTCAATAGTTTTCTTCTATTTTCAATTTAATTGTTCAATTATTTTTTTTAATTCTCAATTAATTTCTTTAAATAACAATTCTATTCTTCAATTTTGAATTTTTTCTTCAATATTAAATAATTTCTGTCATTTTCCATTTTTTTTAATTGTAAATTATTTTCTTCTTTTTTCAGTCCAATTGTTCAGCAATTTTCTTTAATTCTCAATTATTTATTCGAATTTCAATTTTATTTCTCAATTTTCAATTGTTTTTTTTTTAATATTCAACAATTCTGTGTTTTTCTGATTTCAATTTCATTATTCAATTTCCAATTTATTTCTTTAATTTTGATTTATTAACTTAAATTTTAAATTATTTTTTTGGATTTTCTATTTAGTTGACCAATTTTCAATTATATTCTTTGAATTTAATAACCATTGTTCAATTTTTTCAATTATTGTTCAATTGTAGGTTGAATCCATTTCAAATCATGCAGACCGACTAACTTCAAGTTGTAGATTTAACTGCCACTGAAATATGTTATTCTTTATGAAAAATAAAGACACTCGTATTTTTTTATTTTTCAAAATAATTATTTTTAACAAAGTTATGCACATTTGAATTTTGAACCAGAAAACTCAAAAGAACGGTAAAAAAATTTGTTTCGCTTGTAATTTTTTGGCTAATTTATATAATCAAATTATTTTTCTTGGGTCTTTTGAGTGGTCTTGTATTCTTCAAAATCCTATTTGAAATCTGTAAAAAGTTTTAAAATTAACGAAATGGGGGGTGATTTTCTGAAAATAAATAAGGTCCATTTTCTCAAAACGCCCAGTTTTTTTTGTCTCAAAATTTTACCATAAATTCTTACTAATATGACAACTAATTCCCATAAGTTTCAAGCTTGCTAAACCATACTGGCAGCCAGGAGAATTTTTTTTTGAAAAATATTTTTTTACTTGGTTTTGAATTGTTGGAGGGCAAGTTCAAAAACAAATGAAATGTTATGAATCAAACTGAAGTAAGTTTGTTTATAACCAACAATTATAGATTTAAGTAAAAGCATTTTCATATTAAAATTAAGAAATTTTACAGGGTTTAATGTTTTAAACCTATGGTAATATTAGTTTGAAATTTTGTGAAAATGCTTTTACTTAAATCTATAATTGTTGGTTATAAACAAACTTACTTCAGTTTGATTCATAACATTTCATTTGTTTTTGAACTTGCCCTCCAACAATCCAAAACCAAGTAAAAAAATATTTTTCAAAAAAAATGCTCCTGTCTGCCAGTATGGTTTAGCAAGCTTGAAACTTATGGGAATTAGTTGTCATATTAGTAAGAATTTATGGTAAAATTTTGAGACAAAAAGAAGCTGGGGTTTTTGAGAAAATGGACCTTATTTATTTTCAGAAAATCACCCCCCATTTCGTTAATTTTAAAACTTTTTACAAATTTCAAATAGGATTTTGAAGAATACAAGACCACTCAAAAGACCCAAGAAAAATAATTTGATTATATAAATTAGCCAAAAAATTACAAGTGAAACAAATTTTTTTTACCGTTCTTTTGAGTTTTCTGGTTCAAAATTCAAATGTGCATAACTTTGTTAAAAATAATTTTTTTGAAAAATAAAAAAATACGAGTGTCTTTATTTTTCATAAAGAATAACATATTTCAGTGGCAGTTAAATCTACAACTTGAAGTTAGTCGGTCTGCATGATTTGAAATGGATTCAACCTGTAGATTAATATTTACTTTTTTTTTTAAATTTTGTTTCTAATTGTCAAATATCTTTGTCATTGTTCAATTATTTCTGTCCATTATTAATTATTTCTTTTCATTATTAATTGTTTCTTTTAATTCTTAATTATTATTTTTTGTAAAGTTTAATATTTAATTCTTCAATTCTCCATTATTTTCTTTGAATTTAAATTATTTGCTGCAATTATCAACTGTTATCTTCAATTTTTGTAGCTTTTTGTAGGTCTATTTATACTTAAAATAAATTTCAAGTTAACAAGAGAAAAAACCGGGAAATGACCGCGAATTTTGTGGGACGAAATTAGTAGACACCCTGAATAATTTTTATTTTGTTTCTCCATTTTTCAATTATTTATGTCATTTTTACGTCTTTTCTTCAAATCATACATTTTCTACATAATTTTTATTTAGTTTTGTCATCTTTCATTTTGTTTCTTCAAATTTCAATTATTTTTGTCAATTTACAATTATTTTTTTCAAGTTTTTATTATTTTTGCCATTTTGGAATTATTTCTTCAAAGATAAATTTTACCTTAAAACCTTACTTATATATTGACGGATTCGGATTCAGCACACCAAAATACATAGGAAAATATGGATCTCGTTCTCAGATCAGGGAACCTGTATTATTGATTGGACTAATTTTTTTCTTTTTACATTCATTCAGGAAATCCCACCGCGATTCTGCCTCCAGAAATCAAGAGATTAAAAGACGAAGTGGAGCTAGATCTTGGTTTCGAAGAACTAAGAATCTTACGAGAATTGGCGATGGCGAAGGTTCGGCCACCAAATATTGAATCGGATTCTAATGTTTCGTCTCCGCAGCAAGCTCGAGGAATGTTGGTGCAATGGTTCCCACAGTGGTGGGGATGGTATACAAAAGCTCCTAATAGTACACCCTCGAGTTCCTCAACTTTTGATGGAGAACTTTTAGATGCCCTTTCTGATACCATTGACGATGACACTCTCTTACGTCGTGATACAGTTTTTGGACAATTTAATTTTGCATTATCGAAAGGAGCGATCTCCTTGTGTACATCCAAGAACGGTAGCGACTCTGTGAAAACAGTGATGGAGTTACAATTCGAAAAAGTTAGTCTTGTCTACGAATCTCGACCGAGATCCAGTTCTCACAAGTTCTACATAAGTCTAGGTGCTTTATTTTTACACGACTACTTGACTGAAAATTCGACTTTTCCGATTTTGGTGCAACCACAGACAGTGAATGTATCGACTTCACGTCTGCGCAGCTCGTCAGAAAAATTACTTACTCAGGTACCACAATCACTTTTCGAATTAACGTACGAGAAAAGGCCGTTGCATCTCAGTGTCGATCATTTTCTGCAAGTCAATTCTAAATCTCTGGACGTTGTTTATAATCCAGTGGCTATCTTTTGGTTAATTGACTTTGTCTGCAAACCGTATAGATACTTGCCGAATCAAAAATTGCAGGCCATGAAGCGCAAGACACGAAGACAGCTTATAAAGAACTGGGAGCAGATTTTGGAAGGAGACTTTGATTACCGATCCTCTTGGGATCTGCAGCTCAACATTTGTGCTCCACAAATTCTACTAGTCGAGAAGTTTACAGATTCGAATGCAGCCGTTGTTGTTGTTGATTTTGGAAGGTTGCGTTTGACAAACAGCATTGAATCTGGCCAAGTTATTCTGAAACCAGGTTCTCTCGAGTCCGACGAGGAAGAAAGATTCGAAACCCCGTGTTCGACTCCTCCAGGAAGTCAAGAGAATGGCTCAGTGCCTGATTTTCAGGCTTTATCAGAAGCAGCACTACACAAAAAATTATATGATCATTATATTGTGGATTTGTCGGATTTGCAAGTTCTCGTGGGAAAGGTTAAGGATAATTGGAAGCACGCCAGGACGAGAGGAATGTCGAGTCTCCACGTGCTTGAAAGGTTCAACATATCTTTACAAATAGAAAGAAGAGTCGTTACAACGTCCGATCCTCAATTTCCGTCGATAACCATCTCAGGCAATCTGCCACGTTTAGTGGTTCATGTGAATGAGCAAAAGGTGGAAGTGATTAGGTCAATGTATAATTTGTTGTCGAGTTTATCTGGTTCCGCGGGTCAGCCAAAGGTCAGTACAGTAGACACAGAACCGGAGAGTCCACAGAAGGAGGAGATTCTGGATCGAACTTTGAATCACGTCATGATGCTTCAGTTTATAATTGATCAGATGACCTTCGAGTTGCAGTCAAGAGGTCGCAGCGTCGCTGAACTTCAAGTGTCTGGTGTCAGGTGAGAGAGCAACATAAATTGTTATATATGACTATTTGAATTTTAAAATTTAGATAACACCTCAGGTTGAGGTTACTAAACCGGGAATTTCTTCGTGGATCTAAAAGCTCTGAGAAATTTTATTGAAAATCAATTTTTGTTCATATATAACAAATCTATGATAATAATAATACCGAAAGTTCTTTCATTCCTTCATTCATTTTTTGTCTGTTCACATCTGAAGTTTGGCACACAGATATTTTTAGTTTTAAATCAGATACTTCAATGCCTCCCGTTGATAAAATGCTTATTCAATTGTCAAAAATATATAATTCTAATTCAAAGCACAGTTCAATATGAAGCTTTTTCATGGTCCGTGTAATATGATTCCTATTCAATGTTCAGAATAATATAATGCTAACTCAAAATTACGTTTAAATTAATTAAAATTCAAGTTTTTAGGCGTAAAAGGAATACAAAATTTCCAATTATTATCAATAAGTTAATTAATATTTCTAGTTTATAAACAAATAACATAAAATTAAGATCTTAAACATTTAGATATAGGATTTTTAAAAAAACTAACTAGTTGTTTTTAAAACTTTTAATTAAAAATATCAACACTTTCGACAGATCTTAGTGCAATTAATTCTAGATTATTTTAAGTATTTTAAATGCTTGATATTAAAAATATAATTTTTAGTATTTCTTTATAAATGATAAACAAATATAAGTTTAATAATAAAGTTTATTAATTATAAAAATTATATTTTAAATATCAAGCATTTAAAATACTTATAACCTAGAATAATGATACTAAGAATTTTCTAAATTGTTGATATTTTTAATTAAACGATTGAAAATTGAGTTAACTTGGTTTTAAATTTAAAATTTAAAAAGTTTAAAATCTATAAATTTCATATTATTTGTTTAAAACTAGAAATTCCATACGTTAGATTATTTATTCATACTCACAAAAAAAAGTAAATAATTTTTACATCTAAAGACGAAAAAGCGGGAAATAATATCATGATTAAATTAGCATTTTATTATTTGTTGTACTGAAACTTAAATTTGAATTATATTAAACGCAACTTTGAATGAACATTATAATATCAAACACTTACAATGTTTATAATAATCTTAAAGATTTGTGTATAATCTTAATACTTTAGGTTAAAATATTAAGAAATTAGTAAGCTTTGTTTTAAATCTTGAATTAAATTTAATCTAGTAAATGAATAATAGAAGTTTAAGAACTTATTTCCATATAATTTATTGTTTATAATAAGAAATATAATGTATTAAATTATTTATTTATAACAGGGAAATTTAAATTATTTTTACATCTGAAGACGAAAACGAGTTATATAATATCATAATTAAATCCGAGTTAGAATTATATATTTATGACAATAGAATAAGCATTTTATTAACAGGAGGTGTCGACTTTTTTAAAAGAAGCATTTAAATTGATTAAAATTAAAATTTATAAATATCAGTTCAAATAATTTTAATTTCATTAATAAATAAATCTATAATTTTTTCTATGATTTTCAACAGCTTTCAATATACAATTATTCTCTTTAAATTTTATAACTATTTGATAAGGAAAATGATTAAAGGAACCGCGAATTCAATTAAGAACATTTATTGTGATCGTCTTCTTCTTCTTCTTCTTCTTCTTCTTCTTTGTGGCCTTGGTGTGGCCAATTCAAATTCGTTCAAATTGAGCTATTAAATAATATGGAGCGTTAATTTTGATCAAATACATAAGGACTCCATTTATGCTGCAGAGAGCTCTGGATTCAGCGTTCCCATGGTCCAGTGCGAATCATGTTTCGTTATAGTGAATCAATATTTATGGACTTTGGAATTAGGTTATGGATGCACCAGTATAGGGAAGCACTTCCTCCAGCCCATCCCTGTCAGAATGGGTCATTTAGATTTTTGACGAAATGAAATTTGAGAATCAGGTATAAAACGGTAATTTCTAAATTGCCTTTTATGTGGCCATATTAATATTTTGGTTAAAGTGTTACACATGATTGCTCATTTCATCATTTATATAAATAAATGAATAATTAATATCCAATGAAGTTAGGCTTTCATATTAATTAGCCAAATAACTATTTATATTAATAAACTATCTTATCTAAATCTAAATCTAAAAGCATTTAAATATTTCAACTAAATAATCGTTAATCAATCCTGTATATCCGCCGATTACAACACACCTCATAAAACCCTATGATCCTGAATTTGGAACCCCAAGGGAATAATTTTTAAATTTAAACCTAGATTATTAATTCCAGTTTTGAAAAAAACTGACTAATTCTCTCCGCTGTTATAAAATCGATATTAAATAAGACGTGCTCAAAATTAAAATTAATCAAATCCGTGATCTGGAATCTGACCCTCAGGAATTCTTTAAATGTTTCTCTGCCCCCTTCCAAAACCGGGCAATCCTTTATCCAGTGACTGATACTACTGGGGCTATATCCGCATTTACAAACTGGATCCAGGCTCCAGTTCATCCTGATAAAATGCTCCCCCGAGCAGATATGATTGGCTCTCATCCTATTTATCAATGTGATCGTCCTGCGAGGGAGATCCAGACCCCTAAACCAAGGACGGGGAGAAGTATACGTAATGTTGTCAAAATACCTTCTTTGGAGCTTGTTATCCGGGAAATAAGGCCATCTATCCCTCAAAATGCCCGAAAAAGCCCTTCGAAGGCCAACCAGCACATTTTCAACGGACCAATCAGTACGACTATGAAAATTCAGCAAAATCGAAAACCTGGCCAGTTCATCCGCGATTTCATTGCCTCTGATTCCGACGTGTGCAGGGATCCACATAAATTTGATCGAACACCCTCTATCCAGGAAGTCAAAGATTAAGCGTATTATCTTGTGGATAGTGATATCAGAACAAAAGTTTTTCATTAGGTCTTTTATACTATTCAGTGCAGTCAGCGAATCAGAACAAATCAACATTCGGCGAACGTTCTCTCGCTGCGCATACTCCAAGGCCTTCAAGATGCCGGTAACCTCCGCCAGGTGGGGAGAATTACAACCCTTTAGCTTGACCGCAAATCTTTTATTGGTATTAGGACAAAAAAATGAATAGCCTGACAGATTGCCCTCCACCTGAAAAGATCCGTCCGTAAAAAAAATGCTGTAACCCTGGTATAGGTCCTTCGTGTGTTTAGAAAACTCCGATTGCGGATCAATCGATTTTCGGAAATCGCACCCAGATTGAACATCAAAGAGGGGGTCAAGGTCCTCCACCACCATTCTCCAAGGAAGATCAAAGTAGCCCGGAAGTAAATTTTTGTCTGAACAAACCAGTCTGTCCCCTATTGCTTGGTAATTTGTAAGAAGAGAAGAACTCTGTATATATTTTGGAAGAACTAGAGTACCTCTTTTTGGAACCAGAAGTGAATTTAATTTATCTGTAATAGTTTTATCCTTAGAGGAATTCATTTTAATCAGAAATCTTTCCGTAATAAAAGATCTTCGGAATTCCAGTGGACATTCATTGGCCTCCGATAAAAGGACCGGGGTAGGAGTGGTCCTCATAAACCCGAGCGCTATTCTGATGGCCTGATACTGGATCCTGTCCAATTTCTTAAGATAAGATTTACAGGCGCCCCCGAAAAATTGTGAACCCCATTCCAGAATGGATCGAATCAATCCCCTGTAGACAACCAGCATTGACTCAGGGCTGGCTCCTCTGGACACTTTGGACAGAACTCTCATGACATTTAGGGCTGCTGAGGCCCTGCTGACCAGGTAGTTTATATGATTGGACCAAGAGAGTCTCGAATCGAGAATTATACCCAAATATTTGATCTCCGGGGAGCAAACTACCACGCCTTCTCCGACCTCCATCCTGTACAGGTCGGGGTCGAACGCACCCCTCTGGAACACACACATCTGGCACTTGTTAGGAGCTATCTCTAGCCCCAGTGATGATAACCACGGAGTCAACCCTTCGACCGCCATTTCCAACAAGTACAAAGCTTCATGAATATCAGATGATCTAACAAATAGCAAAATGTCATCCGCGTATTGTAGAATCTTAACCCTTTCCGGGAGCCTGTGAATAATTCCTCTAAGTGCTACACTGAACAAGAGTGGGGACAACACCCCTCCTTGGGGCACCCCCACCCCACACAGCCTTGAAACTGCAGAATTGACCTTAAAGAACAGGTTTCGCCGGGATATCATGAAGTTTATAAAGTTATAAATTCTACCTGGGACGTTCAAGCCCTTCAATTCCTCCAGGATCTTAAATGGTAGCAGGGAGTTAAACGCTCCCTTCAGGTCCAAGGCCAAGGCCACAGTTGATTCACCCTGTTTGAAGCCCTCCAAGACCTCAATTACAAAATGTGCAACAGAGTCAGTTGTGGATCTTGTCTTTCTGAATCCAGCCTGCTGGGACGGAATGCAATTGGAGGATTCCAAGAAGTGCTCCAACCTCCTCTGAATAAGCTTCTCGAACAGTTTTCCTTTGGCTGATGTGAGGGAAATTGGTCTATGTCCCTTGCCACCAGGCTTAGGGATAAATTTAACCAACACCTCGTTCCAAGCCCTGGGAAACTGAGATGTACAAAAACATCTGTTCAGGATATCCAGCAAACAGGAACGCCTTGCAGGAGATAGCTTGATGAGGACCTCGTAAGAAATCAGATCCAACCCTGGGGCTGAGCCCCTCTTACAAGATTCGAGTGCAGCGCTAAATTCTTTTTCAGTAAATGGACGATTATAGCCATCGGATTCGTCGAGTTCAGTTTCCATATCAATCTGGACAGGAGGGATAGTCTCCCTGACCAGGTCATCCTGCAGTTCAACAAACTCCGGGGAGCAGACGTCATTCGTGATGTTTGTGGCCGGGGCTTTCCGGCCCGAAAAGGCTTTTATTAGGGCCCAAATCTTTCGGAGTCCCATGTCCGGAGAAATTGATTCGCAGAGCTCCTTAAATGAAATTTTTTTTTGTTCATCAAGAGTTCTTTGCATAGTTTCTTCGGCTTTTGTAAAGAGAATCCAGTTTTCTCCGGATCGATTTGACAAATATGCCCTTCTGCTCTGTTTAAATTTCGTCAACGTTTGTTCGCATAGTGGGGTCCACCAGGATGGTTTTACTTTAGAAACCCTAGATTTTGTTCTAGGAACATAAGCACCCGCTTCGTACAAGGACTAGAGTACAATTTCCATCCATTTGTCATATCTTTCTATATCTCCTTCTGCGTCCTGCTGGTCTTCATTTAACTGTGACAACCGAGAGCTGAGCACCTCATCAAACTTAGGCCAATCGACCTCCTGCAATCTAAGTCTCCAAGAGCTATCACAAATTTTTTCAGCTTCCAAATTGAGTGAAAACAGAACAGGAAAATGATCGCTTTTATACGATGAAATAGCTGTTTCAGAGTTAGACAGGTCTGAAAGAGTGGAAGACATCAAGATGTAATCCAAAACACTCTCTTTTCTTCTCTGATCTATATCCACGCTTTTTGATCTGTATGTGATTCCTCCGTCATTAGCTATGAAGAGACCAAAATCCTCCACGATAGTTAGGATCTGTTTCCCCGTCTTATTGATTTTAAACGGAGCAAAGTCAGGAATGTGGGCATTAAAATCCCCCATCAAGATGATCTCGTCATCTCCGGGCAATTGACTGAATAAATCAGTCCAAGCTTCATCCGGTAACTTCGGGTTTGGAGCGATATAAACCGATACTAAAATCAGACCCCCCCTATTTGTAGATAATCTGACGGCAATCACCTCCATCCAATCTCTCCATGTCTCCCTCAATTCTAACCTCCGTACAACAAAATCTTTCCTAATTAGGATCAAGGTGCCTCCCCCCACCCTTTCTCTCGATCTGTCCACTCTGTAGGTATTGAAACCCTGGATTTCCCAGACCGGATAGTTATTATTCAACCAGGATTCTGTTATACCTAAAAAGTCCAAATCTCGATCCTCAATGAGAGCAGTTACACTTGTTTTTTTGTCCACGACGCTGCGAGCATTCCAAGTGGCTCCTTTAATTGTATGAGCCATGTCAAAATTCCATCCAGAAAAATGAAATCAAAAATAACAGGGAGAAAATCAGTATTGCTCGAGACGGTACGAGCCTTCTAAAACTATAATAAAGCAAAATAAAGCACAGAAGTAAACTTAAATTAAATAGACCAGATTAAGGGCCATAAGAGACAGAAAAGAAATTTCTATTCTCAAAGATCTATCCCTCAAGGATAAAAACAAAAGCAACAGAGAGAAAACCAGTATCTCTCAAATCAGTACGAACTATCTAAAACTACAATAACATAAAATAAAATTCAGAAGTGGGCTTAAACAAGCCAAGCCAAATTAGAAGCCTAATAAGCGTTACAAAATCCTATAATCTAACTACATCTAGGGATCGAGGCTTCCCATAAGTATTCAGAGCAAGATAGATCATTGCCCTAAAGGTAATTTGCTGCTCCTGTTTCCATGTTGCACTCCTCCTCCTCATTTTCTTCAAGGTTAAGGTTGGCAGTCATTTCTTCAACAACAGTTCTATTTTCTGTGGATAGATCAATTGCCTCCTCCACCACTTCTGTGGCCAAGTTCTGGGAGACATTACAAACTTGATTCGGATTTTTATTTGTGGGAGACATAGGGTGATTAGTAAGCGAAACTTCCCCCTCTGATAAACCCGAAGATGGTCGAATACTCTTTGCATCAAACATGAAAATACCCCTATCTTGCAATTTGCTTATCGCCTCCTCTCTAGAGATATTATGATTGTATTTCTCCTTCATAACCTCGAATTCAAAGCAGTAAACCGGACAGTCCCTAGAAGAGGCAACGTGTTGACCCGAACAGTTTATACAGAATTCCTTACGAAGGATGTTGTTACATGAGTCAGTTCTATGTCTGCCACCACAGAACTCACATGAAGGGTATGTTGCCTTACATTGCGTGGTAACATGGCCAAAGGACTGACAATTATAGCATCGTTTGGGTACAGGAATTGATGGTGTGATCGAGAAGCCAAAATCGTAAATATGAACAAACTGCGGGACAGTGTTAGAGCAAAAAATAACATCCACTATGTCCAGTGGGACGTGTCTTTTATCAAATCTTCGTTTGATCTCTAAAATATTACCGAGCTCTGAAGGATCAATCCGCTCAACCATATCTTTAATGGAATAATTGTGGGACAACTTGATGAATCCCTTTTTTCTTAAAAGGGACAAGGGTATAAAGACATTTAGGCCATTAGTAGACATTATTTCGGAAGAAAGGAGCAGATCAGTATCAGACCTTAGGTCGCAAAATACCTTGAGTTGGTTAGCACCACTCGTATAGATTCGGCGTTTACCTTTGACTATCGAGTGGATCACTCTTCCCATCTCAATTGGATCAATGGAACTGATTTTTCTGTTTGGAATAAGGCTCTCAATCAGCACCAGAAAAGGGCTCTCAGCATCCTCGCGATATCTATCAGGAAATGGGGTGGGAGAGATCCATTTATGGATTTCGGTCAGTGACGGGTCGTAGTGGCTGATCGTCTGTCGAGAACGGGTTTCTGCCCGGCTCTGATCAGCAGGGGGGACATCCCCCCCCTGTGCTGAAGAGTGCTCCACCTGTGGAAGTACCTGAGGAGTAGTCCCCGGACCGGTCTCCTCTGAATTAGTATTATCGCGTTTGCCATCCGGAGGAACTATGTTCTGAGGATTCTCACCATCCTGATTGACCTTTGAACTTTTCCGCTCCATCTCTTTTACTTTGTCCTTCATACCGACCACTATATTTCTAAATTTCCTAGATGGTGAATTAATCGATTTATTAGGGTCTGGTGGAGAGGTTTGACGTACTCTTTTAGTTTGTCGGGGTGATTTATCCGATTGTGTAAAGGTGGAGGATGAGGAGGATGAGGACCCGTTCATCTGGGTACCCGCACCTGGCCTACCGTCCCCCATATTTACTTTGTTCGCTAAAAGACGTTGGTTCTGGAAACCCCGGCCTCTCATTTCACTTTATTTATTCCCCTCCAGTAATAAGCATGAATTCAACCAGGCAAATAAGAAGGCAAGTCTTATTCCTGACATAGGTTTTTACCCTGCCCTCAATTTATTTATTCGCCTATGTTTCAATCACGAATAAATTATCAAAAAGACGAAACAAATAAACCAAACTCCTATAGATTTAACATAAGCATCAGCTTCAACGTGCCACAGTAATTCAAAATTTATTTTCTATCCGAACCTATAAGTTTCAATCAGTAGTGTTTAATTAATCATTTCATTTGTTAAACATCCTCAAAATTTTAGTCACTATTCATTAATTATCATTTCACTAATTATCATAAATCCCAGCTGAAATAATAAAATTTAATTATTACCTAGCTTATATTTCAGTCCAAAACAATAAATTGACAAAAAGAAACAAACAAAATTAAACTCTCATAAGTCTGGCATAGGTAACCACTTTGACGTGAAACAGTAATTCATTTCCTATCTGAACCTTTAAATTCCATTTATAATATTTAAATTAATCTTTTATTTATTCACAGATAAATTTCCAGAGACATAACAGATAAAATTACATTCCTTATAGTTTGACATAAGCGTCAACTTCAACGCGCCTCATCAATACGGAATTTATATTTCTTGTAAAAACCTATAAACCCCTCAATCAGCGGTATTTAAATCGACCTATTGTTTAATTCCCTCCCATTCGGTTAGATTGTCTGAAATAAACTTTTACCTAATTTGATGTGAACTCGATTTCAAGACCTTAAAGCCCACATATTTAATCTTAATTAATTCATTGTATATTTTAGACATTTCTCAAGAAATTAAAGGTCGTCATACAATGGCTAACGTAAATCCCAGCTGAAACAATAAGAATTTAGTTATATTTATTATCTAATTTAACTTGCATTCCAGCAATTTCAACATAACCTCAATTTTTACACATCAAACCGTTTCAAATTCCGGAGTACTTATCCGCACTCATAAGTTCCTATAATAATAGTATTCTGATTCATTAATTATTTAGTCTTAATTAAATTAAATTAAATTACCAAAAGACTAACTTCTGGCAAACCCTACGATCCCCAAATGCCTTATCAATATTAATACATCTTTTTCATAACATCAGAGAGAATACATATTTACGACTAAAATTATCAAATTTCAAACATTTGAAATAAGTAAAATCGACAGGTATACGGATTAATCAAGTAAATAAATAGAATTATTTCATTCTAATTGCCCAAATTTACATTGCATCCAAATTAAGTAAAGCACAAATAATAAAAAGAAAAAGCTGTTGTGTGTTGCAACCATACGTACTACTCTACCAAATCCAAAACTCTTTTTATCTCCGAAATCAATTCAAACAAACTAAAAGAAAGACAAGCATTTAATCCAACCCAAAAATAAAACAAAGTAAATTTAAGAATATGTCCATTCTATCAAGAATAAGCAAAAAAGAAAGAGAAGGATTATTTGGATAGAGAGGAGAATAGCCTTAATTACAAGCAATCATGATTCACTCACTATATATCAGGTGACCTTGATCAACAGACTTACTTGCTTCAGTACAGGTTATGATCAAAATTTGATAATACCAAAAATGTATGATTTCAGCTTATAAATTCGTTGGCCAGAGTATTGAAGTATCTTGTATAATTGTTGCAAACAACAGTCCTTTCCTGCCTACTTGTCTCCAAAACTTCTTCTTGACGAGATAATCGACATCATAGTATTACCTACGGCTATCTTGCATTATTCTAGACCACGTGTAGCTTTTGTAAATGTATTCACTTTAAATTCCGAGTATTATATAGAATCAAGAATTAATTTCACTGATTAAATAAGACGGAGAAATAATAAAGCAGCAGCACTTCTTCTTAAGCACTTAACTAGTTCAGTTTATTCAAATAGTTTGTAACTAATTAAAGGCGAAAAGGTTCGCCCAAACAGAACAATTTCAAGCAGGACAAACAGAACGCGTCCGTTCACTTTCAAATCTCGAACGGAACCCCCTCTCGAACGGAACCCCCATTGTGATCGTCACAGAAGCAAGGATTTACAAATACTGAGCGTTAAAAAGAAAGATGGTCGATTACATCGACTCAAGTGACATCTATTTTTATAAGGCGCGAAAAACTATAACATTCAAATATAGAGTGATTTTAAGTGAACGTCTTACACTATTCTTTCGATTGTCAATTGTTTTCCTTTTTTCTCAATTATTTTCTTTAATATTTAATTATTATAAATTAATTAGTTATAATTAATTAATTTATTTTGTTTGATTTATTTAATTTTCTAATGTAAATGTATTCTATGCGGAATTATGATTTCTTATTATAATTATGCGATATTAAATATCTGTGATATTAATTCACGTTTGATTATTTGTTTTATTTATTCGATTATATTATTATGATTCTGGTTTAGTCTTTTAATTCGGATACTGATATTCATACATATTTTTGATTTTGAAAGATAGCTCACATTATATAGGGGAGACCGCCCAACAGTTGATAGTAAAAATTTCTTAGAGGTGTAATTATTTCAAACTAAAGTTATTAATAGAATGCTAAACGCTAAAATGAAGCTAATATATTCAAGTAAGTAATGCAGAAAGAAAAATGAGCCTAAAATTAATCTCTTCTTCATTTAAAATACTTTTTTAACACGATAAACAATCACTCGAAAAGGAACCTCCTGCCAACAGTAGATAATCGGCTTCTATTTCAAGAAAACAAACTGTTGAGCAGTTTTTTATGCATAATTCAATTCCTTGAAAATACTTTTTCTAATTAAAACCGATTTGTCCGCATAAAATTTGTTTATTCTTAAATATTTAACTAAAATATGAGAAATTTGCACTTCTCTAAAACATGTCTACCAAACTTAAGAGCTTAAAAGAGCGCCAAATTTGAAACTAAGAAAACTAAATATCACAAAAATTCTTGTATCTCTTGTGTAGCAACTAATTTATTTATATAAGTGTTTTCTAAATTTTTTTATTGATAATAAATTGATTCTGGTCATTTTATATGCAAGAATTCAAGTTAAATTAAAAAGTTTTTTGAATGGAAAAAATGTCTTCAAAACATAACCTCAACTTCTGACAGTTGTCCAGCGATTCTGAAATAGATTATCTATACTGTTATAATGATTTATATAAAAAGTGTTAAAATATTTATAAATAAAGAAATATTGTTTTAAACAAACTTGGTTAGGTAACCTTATTTTATTCCTAAAATCTTATTATGATGAGTTGAATTAAAAGTTTAAAATCGTTCTCTAAAAAATTGAAATGATCCACTGTTTGCCATTATCTACTGTTGGGTGATCTCCCCTATTGCTACTTATTCAAACATCTTTATATTTTTATATTCTTATACATATGTCTCTATTTTTTAAATTGCACTATATTTTTATTTAAACAAAATTTAATTGTTACACAGGGCAGCGCTCAGCAAAAGACCCGCAGATTTAAGTGCTTCGCTCTCTGTTCACGGATTACTGTTGGTGGACGCGTTACAGGAATTCGGACCAGATTTCGAGCTCTTGGTGGCAAGCCACAAGCATGTAGGAATGGACAGCATTTCTGGAAGTTTGAGAGATTCGGAACCAACTTCTCCTGTTTCTCCGGTATCCCCTGGTTCTCCAGAGCCTGGACTGCCTAGGCGTTTGACTTCTCCAATCGCATTAACACACGCTCTTTCTAGTCTTGCTCACGACTTCAAAAGTCCCTTTTCACCAAAGAAAACATCATCGATTGGATTAGATCAACTAGACTCCGAAGCACTGATTGTGATAGAACTAACTCTCGTTGATGATCCTATAGAGTCGCTACGTATGGCGAATATACAGTTTAATAATTTGGATATTATTGCCAATCAAGAGACAATTGTAGAGTTAATGGGATTCGGCAGAAGACTTTTCCCGGCTAAAAAGTCCCGATCGAAAACTATGCAGAGGTACGAATCTTTATCGAGCCTGACGTCGGAGCTTAAAGCATCTACAAGAACCGAGATTACTTTCGACTTTCATAGATTAAATGTGCTTTTACTACGGGCTGTGATGCAAGAAAGTCAGTTAGTAGGGCAGAAAATAGCCACAGCAACCATGTCGGATGCGAGGATTCAAGCGACTTTTGCCTCGAATTATTCCATTTCAGGATCACTTGGCGGCCTGCAGGTTTTAGATCAAACTCCAACGGGGAAAACTCATCAGAGAATCATCAGCGTTGGAAGAGATCCTTTGGCGGATCCTCCACATCATCCTCTGGAGCATTTCTCAAGTCTCTCTAATCAGCCGATAGAAGCCTTTAGATTCTCGGCTAATCGAATTTTCAATCAAGTTCCTGGCGAGAGCGTTGAGACTGTGGTAGACCTAACGATCCGCATTGGTAGCGTTTGGTACACGCACGCTCCACACTTAATATCCGAACTTCGATCGTGTGCTGATGAATTTAAACAATACCTCAGTAATTTAGCTCGACAAATAGGAGCGGCCGCAACCGACATGGCGATTGGTTTAGTTCAGGCGGAAGATTGGACGATTCCGCAGAGAAAGCGCCTACCTAGTTTTTCTCTGGATGCCGATAGTTCTGGCAATTTGTCGCTCAAACTTGATGTGATCTTAGATAGTCCCGTTCTAGTTATTCCAAGATCATCGCACAGTCCTCAGGTTTTTGTCGCTCATCTAGGAACAATGAGTCTGCAACACGAGCCGCTGCAGGGAACGAAGAATAAACTCAGTTTGGAAGTGCGTGATATGAATTTGTATTCTTTGGATGTTTCTTCGAAATTAGGCCAAGTGCAAGGTAGTCTTCCAGTGAGAGCGGAGGAGATGTACTGCTGCAAAGAATCTGGGAAACCAATTTTGCATGACACCCTGCTGAGAGTCGTGGTTGAAAAAGAACGAGGCACGAGTGAACTTCAAAGTCCGGGCTTTTTGCTGGATTCGGACACGTCAATGAATCCTATCGTTCAGGTTTGTGACGATTAATTTGAATTTAGATAACATAGAAAAATATTGAAATTAATACAAAACATTTATTTAAAAGAAATTTTTATATTAAATTAATTATTCAATAATTAGACACAAAATGAACCCTCAATGAAAATATATATTGAAAATATTCAACAAACCCAACATTATAAAGTTAACGAGTCAATATAAATAATATAATCGTCCGCGACACACACTCCGTCACACTTGGTATTGTACACATAAAAATTTAAAAAAGCTTATTATGTAAAATCACGTGACTTGCTCAAGCTTATTCAACATATATAAAGATCGTGAATGTTGAGGGAAAAGATTAGATCGGTATTAAAAAGGAAATAAAAAATAACGTATCCAGCTGATGATTAATTCAACCATTGCTTTTTCGACCCTTCCACCAACCGTCCGGCAGCATCATGATTACCACTCACTTGCTTCTTGGCGTCTATTCCTCGAATTAATGCAATTTATTACGAATTTAGTAAGAATTATAAAACCGACTTATAGAGAGTAAAATTGCGCACGAATATTCCCTAAAACCCACTTAGCCTAAATCCCATTCAGCCTAAAACCATATAGCCTAAAATGCATTTAGCCTAAACCTCAATTAACCTACAACACATTCACCCTAAATCTCATTTAACTTAGACTTAGTAAAAGGGAATTTCATCTGAATGCAATTTAGGCTAAATCGAATTTAGGCTTAATGACTTTCAGGTTTAATGGGTTTTAGGCTGAATGCATTTTAGGTAAAATGAAATTTAGGCTAAATGCATTTTAGGTTAAATAGGTTTTAGGCTGAATGCATTTTAGGTAAAATGGGATTTATACTGAATGCAATTTAAGTTTAATGAAATTCAGACTGAATGCGTTTTAGGTTAAATGGGATTTACGCTGAATGCATTGATTTTAGGCTATATGGTTTTAGGCATATTATTATTAAATGGGAACATTATGTTTAGGCTTGTTTTTCTATAATATTCTATTATTGAATAGGATTTATGCTAAATGGGTTTTAGGTACTATTCATGCACCTCTTAAGGGCGAACTCTTAAATATTTTTTATCCTTTCAGGTTCATGGAGTAGTCATCACGCCTTTGAAAGTTTCCTTGACCCGGATGCAGTACGAGCAACTGCTAGACACCATTCATGGACTCTTTTCTATATCGGATATGGAACCTGCTGTCCAGAAACCTCCAACTGCTACCAAAGTATCCTATTATTCAGATAAATTCGATCTCTCTCTAAAGGTTTTATTTGAGTTGCCTGTTCTTAGTATTGAACTGAAGCAGGACAGATTAGAACAGCCTCTTGTCGAACTGTCAATGCGAGATTTTGTCGCTAAATTTGAAAAATTGCATAAAAACGAATCAACAACTCAGGTTTCTCTTCGCTCGCTTTTGATGGAAGATCTTCTGTGTCCTGTTGGATCTAGACATCGATACATGATGCGATCGTCTGTTCCTACTCGAGTAAGACTACCGGTTGGACTTTCGAAATCCTGTCCGGACTTTGCTTACGTGCCGAGATGGAAAGGAGATTATGGTAGAGGTAGTTTGCCTGATAGATTGGAAGCTGATACGGTTTATGGAGCTGTACCTGCTCATTGGAGAAGACAATCCGGAGAAGATACCCCGGATACACCACCTCCGTCTCCTGGAGCTGTAACCAGTGAAGAGAATCTAGTTTTAATCAGCATCACCATGACACAACCGGATACCCAGATCGGTAAACAGAAAAGTCTTCAGAAATCTATGAGTGTTAATTTCAACTGTCTAGATCTCGTCGTCAGCGTAGAATCTTGGATGGTAGTTCTTGATTTTCTAGGAGTTGGTTCTCCAAGTGACGATTCCGACATAGCAACTCAGCCAAAATCAACGGAATCCGAGGAATTAAATCAAACCAACGAACCTTTTCATTCTGATACCGAAGTAGAAATCAGATCCTTGACTTTGGTTCTGACGCAGTCTGAACGGGAAATAGCAAAAGCAAATGTCTCGAATGCATCGATGCATATTTTGAAGACGACTGAAATCACCAAGGTGTCGGGTTCCTTAGGTTCCATGTCTCTTTTAGACTTGACTCCACACGGCAGATTTTACAGAGAACGATTTTTGTCATCGGGAAGAAAAGCACTAAATTTCCAATATTCCAGCTACGCAGATTCTCACAAAAGACTCCACGACGCACATTTGAAACTTCAAATGTCCGCCGTTCATTATTTTCATACACAAAGATTTGTCGCTGAACTGCAAGCGTTCTTCGCTCATTTCTCGCAACTTCGAACCATTATGGCCAATTTACGAGCAGGTCGGAGTGGAACGATTGATCTGAATGAAAGAAGCATGCGATTATCGCTGGAACTTCACGCTGGAGCTCCAGTTATTTTTATCCCCGTGAGCTCCAGATCCAATGAGATGATTCTTCTCGACCTTGGAGAATTGACGGCTCACAATTCTTTCAGTTTTTCTAGAGCCGCGGAAAATTGTCTCCTGGACGTTATGTATCTGGAATTGGTCAACATGGACGTATACGCAGCAAAAAAATTAAACTCGGAGACGAATGTCGAGAGTGTTGATACCTTGTCGGTTGGGGGAATTGTCATTCAGAAATCAGGACCTTCTTTGCTGACGGAAAAGTGTCATTTGAAGCTGAGGGTTGAGAGGAATCTAGATACCTACGTCAGTCGAGATATTCCTGACTTGAGTATTCACGGGACTCTTTCTACAATGGATTGTGCTCTGGATCCAGCGCAGTACATGTTGATTCGCGGACTTTTGTCATATAACATCGGTGAAAATTTGGATGATCTTCTTCTTTTCATGCAGGACTTTAATGATTCAACAGAGTACACGACCAATGCTAATGATACCCAAGGTAAATTTCAATTATAATTAAATGGAATGCACACTAAAATGCATAGATTTCTATTTAATAAGTACGGTACAGTACCGTCGGAATTTTTCAGAGTCACTTGCATTTTTTCCAAAAGAAATTTCCATTATCAGAAATCTCATTAATTCAAAAGTGTATTTATCAAAAATCTCATTAATCCAAAAATGGATTTATAAGAAATCCCATTTGTCCAAAAGTGCATTTATCAGAAATCTAATTTTTCCAAAATTGCATTTAGGTATCAAAAATCTAATTTGAGAGAAATTTCAATTATCAGATATCTCATTTATCAAAAATTGCATTTATCAGAAATCTTATTTATCAGAAAGACCAATTGTCGGAAAGCTCATTTATACGAAATTTTATTTATCAAACATCTAGTTTGTCCGAAATTGCATTCATCA
This sequence comes from Ganaspis brasiliensis, assembly GCA_037103525.1. Lineage (NCBI taxonomy): Eukaryota > Metazoa > Arthropoda > Insecta > Hymenoptera > Figitidae > Ganaspis > Ganaspis brasiliensis. The sequence continues at coordinate 3,140,088 of JAZKLR010000009.1, read as the reverse complement.
GAAATTTAATTTGTCAGAAATTGCATTTATCAGAAATCTCATTCATCCAAAAGATCATTTACCAGAAATCTCATTTGTCCAAAAGAAATCCCATTTGTCCAAATGTGATTATTATCAGAAATCTAATTTTTCCGAAATTGCATTTATCAAAAATCCAATTTAAGAGAAATTTCAATTATTAAATATATCTCATTTATCAAAAATTGCATTTATCAGAAATCTGAATTGTCAGAAATTACATTTATCAGAAATCTGAATTGTCAAAAATTACATTTATCAGAATTCTCAATTATCCATAATTATGCAATTATCAAAAATCTAATTTGTCAGTAGTTTCTATTATCAGAAATCTCATTTATATAAAAATGCATTTATCAGAAATCACATTTGTCAGAAATTGCATTTATCAGAAATCTGATGTACCCAAAAGTGCATTTACTAGACATCTCATTTGTCCGAAAATGCATTAATCCGAAACTTCATTTATTCGAAATATTATTTGCCAGAATCTACAATTGTAAGAAAGTTCATGTCTAAGAAATCTCATTTTCACAAAAAAAAATTTCTTCAGGGATGAGAATCTCGCTTGAAAAGAAAAGTGTTGGGATGATTAGTTGGCAAATAACTTTCCGGATAAATAAAGTTTCCTATAAATGCGTTTTCGGACAAATGAGATTTCTGTTAAATGCATTTTTGGATAAATGAGATTTCTGTTAATTGCAATTTTTGACAAATAAGATTTTTGATAAATGCAATTTTGAATCAATGAGATTTGTGATAAATGCAGTTTTGGATAGTTGAGATTTCTGAAAAATGCAATTTCTAACAATTTAGATATCTCATAAATGCAATTTTGGATAAATAAGTTTTCTGACGAATGCAATTTTTGATAAATGAGATATTGGATAATTGGAATGTCTGACAAAAAAGATTTTTGATGAATGCAATTTCTGACAAATTAGGTTTCTGATAAATGCAATTTCTGACAAATTAGATTTTGGATAAATTATTGTGGGGGGGGGGGGTCAAAATAGATCCATAAAAACGTTACATCTTTTTTTAACGTCCCCTAATTGGAATTTCTGACAAATTAGTTTTTATTAAATGTAATTTCTGACAAATGAGATTTCTGATAAATGCAATTTTGGATAAATGTGATTTGTGATAAATGCAATTTCTGACAAATGATATGTCTGATAAATGCAATTTCGGACAAATTAATTAGATTTTTGATAAAATACATTTCATATAAATGAGCTTTCCGACAATTGGTATTTCTGATAAATGCGATTTTTTACAAATGGGATTTCTGATAAATGTAATTTTGGATTAAAGAGATTTCCCATAATGGACGTTTTTGTCAAATTAGAATTTTTTTAAATATGTAGCCTTTCGGTCAAATGGATATTCTGGCAATTGAGTTTTGGAGAAAATGCAGGAAACCCAAAAAACTTAAGAAAATCTTAAAAAAATTATTTTAAGAATAATTTGAAGTTTTGTGAAGCATTAAAAATTCCACATTTTTAAACATATTTTAATGAAAACTTGACTATATATCACTTCATTTAGGTCTTATTTTCTTCAAAATTTTATCTACTTTAAGAAAATAAAAACATAAAAATTTTAATAAATATATACTTTCTTCGTTTAAAGATGTTTATCAAGCCATAAAAAATTGGTGAACTGATAAGTTCTGACGGTACTATATAATTGTTAATTTTTTTTTTTTATGTAAATATTCAATAATTATTCATGTTCTTCTTATTTTTCTAAAACTGTCTCCAGTTTTTTTTTTTTTCGTCAATCAACTTTTTATTCAAATGCATTAGAATAAACACATGTTTTTATTCTGAAACAATCTTTTATACAATTATTTTCTTTATTATTTCTTATATTTATTCTCTAATTCCTTTTATAAATTTCTAAAACAATTTGTAGTAAACTTTTTTGTTGTATTATTTTCTTCATTAGTGCAATCTTTTATTAAATTTTTTATTTTATAGTTTTTTTCTTCAGTTGAAGAATGTCTGCTTTATTTACAAAATTTTTTTCATATTTTTTCAGAGATTTTTCTATATATTTTTTAAAAACTTGTATTATTGTAAAAGTTTAAATTATTTTCTCAAACTAAAAAAATATTTTATATCAACAGTTTCTAACTATTTAAGACTATTTAAGTACATTAATAATAAACTCGATTGTAAACTATTATTTTTTTTTACTTTTATCATCAGTATTCTCATCTTAAATATTTTATTTATTATTAGGAGTTTTTTTTTTTACTTTTTTCAGTTTTACACAAAATTGTTAGTTCACATCATGAATTTTTGTTTTTATATTGTATAATAAAACACCAACGTTTTGTTCTTTAACTTTCTTTTTACTTTTTGTAATTTTTTTACATTTTTATTTAGTTTCAATGTTTTATTTTATTTTAGTTTTACCATTTTTTCTTATACTATCGCATGATTTCTTGATTTTTTTTGCTAAATTTAAGTTTTTAGAACTTCTACTTAAAAATAGTAAAAAAATTAGCAAAATTAGTAGAATTAGTAAAGTAAAATTAAGCAAGTTTCTAATTTTTGTTTAAATTTCCTCATTTTTTGAATAATTTTCTTAACTTTTAAAATTTAAATAATTACATCATTTCTTTTGTATGTTTACATTTTTCGAATTCATTTGTACATTTCCCGAGTTTTAATTAGATTTTCCCCGATTTTCATATTTTTTACATTTATTTTTAATTTTAAATATCTCCTGAAATTTTTATATTTTTTTAATAATTTGTAATGTTTATAAAAACATTATCTCCAATTTTTCAAATATTTTTTTCATTATTTTTCTTATTTATTACCTGAAAATCAAAGAAATTCTACAATATTATTCATTTAATTTTCTCACTTAAAAAAAAATATTTTTCCTTAATTTAGTGCTTTGTAAAAACTAATTTATCTGTTTTTCTTTTTCATGATAAAGTTTGGACCAAATCTTACATCAGTTTGGAATTACTCAACGTTACTCTCAAGTTACATCCGCATCATGGGATCGCTGCCCTTGCCTGTGTCAATTTCATCAAATCAAAGCTGACCCTGGACTCGTTGAGCGACGGATCTCAAGACATTGATTTGGTTTCTCAAGAAATATTGGTGACAGATACTAGATTCCAGGATGAACCGGTTAATCGAAGATCCAACGTTTTCACAGGAATTCTCCAGCCTCTGAGAAATTCTATCAATCTGGAAGATCGAGTGCAAGCCGAGGTGCATCACCGAAAAAGAGAAAACAGCGTGGCAACAACAATCCTGCTGCACAGCATGCGACTCACTGCAATCTTAGATTGGTGGGAGGCAGTAAAAGATTTTCTAGTCCTGAATTCCCCCGAGCCGGAGCCAGTAATTGGAAACATTCAGCCAGTTTTGCTCCAGGAAAGTGGCGAAAATTCATCAACGAATAATACACCTTTTGATCTTAAACTAAACATAACAGACTCTGAATTAGTCATTGTTGAAGATACCTCATTGTGGGACACAAATGCCGTTATTTTAAAGTGCACAGCAGTTTTAACTTATCGATCAATACCTCAAGACGGAGAGAAACTGCTCTCATGCAATTTGTCACATTGCGAACTCTTTTCCTGTATTCTCGGCTTGGAAGATGAAACAGCTCTGTCGATAATCGATCCTGTAGGAGCGAGTTTGGAAATAACGCAGGATATGTGTTTGGAGATTCAGCTGCAGCCGCTGAGTGTGAGACTGAGTTATCACGATGTGAACATGTTTGCCCGAATGCTGAGTTCTCTGCCAAAACAGACTCTTTTGGCAAGACAGAGATCAAGTGGACCACCTGCCAATGACAAAGCGCACGTGACTAAATTGACTGCTCTAGGTTTCGCAGAGGTAGACTGTGAGACTGCTCTCGACAAATGCGACGGGAAATTGGATGATGCAGCGTTATGGTTGACGCAGAATGCTGTTCCCAATGCGGACTCTGAAACAAAAGGAGACTACTTCTTCAGAGTTGTTGAAGTGGAGGCTTCTTGTTTAAGGATTTGTGTTATTGATGATTGTCGAGATGCGGATGTTCCTTTGCTGGAACTAACGTTGCTGGATCTATCCATGAGACAGAGTCACTCGGGCCCAGGTATCATTTCCGGCAATTTTGCCTTCGATTACTATAATCGAGTTCTGAGTGGATGGGAGCCGTTTATAGAACCTTGGAAAGCTACTTTTCAGTGGGAGCAGACACTTGCTAGTACCTTGAACACGAAACGACTTGAGATTCGAGTTGACTCTCAAGACTCTGTCAATGTTAATGTAACTTCTACGTTGGTTGAGTTGGTGACGTTGGTGAAAAACAACTGGATTCAGGATTATTATGTGGCAAGCAATTCCTCGCTGAATAAATCAGGATCGGTTGAGAGCTACCGACGTCGCTCACCATTTGTGCCTTTTGCCTTGAAGAACGAAACCGGTTGCAAACTCTGGTTCAAAACGATGATCGCCACTGCTAACGATAGCAGAGATTTCGATCGGAATTTCATGGAGAAGAAGGAACTGAAACTGGACGAAACTTGGCTTGAAGTGGGAACTGGAGAGACAATTCCTTTCACGTTTGAAGGCAGGGGAAAACTTCGGCATGATTCGACACATAACTCTAAAAGACATCAGGTTTGAAAGGATTCAGAACTATAATTTAAATTTGATTTTACAGACCTGATTCAACTAAGCTATTTGATAGTATATTTCGGGATTATTCGTTTAAATTCGTAATTAGCGGGAATTGATAGCCGGGAATGCAAGGTCAAGGAAAAACTTGAAATCAGGGATTTTCCAAAAAAATGTTTAAAAGTCAGGGAATTTTTTCATAAAGGAACTATAACTAAAAGTTCATGATTTTATTACTTTAAACTCCTAATAAACAAACAGAGTAGCCACTTAACCGGGAAATCGGGAAATGACCGGAAAATTTGATACTAAACAGGGAATTTCTTCGTGAATCTAAAAGTTCTGAGAAATTTTATCAAAAATCAAGTTTTTTCTTATAACTAATCTATAATGAAAATAATAATAATAATAATCCGCAAGTTCATTCATTCCTTCATTCATTTTTTGTCTCTTCACATGAAACAGAACTAAAAAAATTGAGGGAATTGGACTAAATAAAAATTTAAATTAACTAAGGGTCAAACTATTGACTTTCGTCTGAGGGCTGCCGCGGACATTTTTTGCTTTAAAATTAGGTTTAGAATTTACGAAACTTGAATTTTTTCTTAATTCAGTAACCATAATATTATGGTGTAAATTTGATTACTTTTCGTGTTATTACCAATTGAAAATATAAGTTTCGCGGTGTTTTTTTGTAACCTCAAATCTGACACTTTTCTTAAAAACATTATAATTAAAAAATTAGTTTAAATTATAAATCAAAACTTATTCGAATTAGTAATTTTATTTATGTTAACTCTAGAAATGTTGTACATTTTATTAAAATACATGATTTTAATATAATAATATAATTTTAAAAAAATTCTACTTGTGAAAATTTTCGTAATTTTTTTAAGCTTACAACTTTTTTTTGGAAGTTCTTACAATTTTGATATTTTGAATATGTTTTAATAATAATAGAACTTACTTGCTATTAAAATTTGGCGAAGGCGTTTTGCTTCATTTAGAAAATTTTTTATTTTTAAATTCTGTATTCAAAAAGGTTAATTTTGAGACCAAAATAGTAAACAAAGCAATTTCATATTGCTTCATTCAAATTACATTTTAACCTTTTTGAATACAGAATTTAAAAAAAAAATATTTTCTAAATGAAGCAAAACGTATTCGCCAAATTTTAATAGCAAGTAAGTTCTATTATTATTCAAACATATTCAAAATATCAAAATTGTAAGAGCTCCCAAAAAAAAGTTGTAAGCTTAAAAAAATTACGAAAATTTTCACAAGTAGAATTTTTTCAAATTATATTATTATATTAAAATCATGTATTTTAATAAAATGTACAACATTTCTAGAGTTTACATAAATAAAATTACTAATTCGAATAAGTTTTGATTTATAATTTAAACTAATTTTTTAATTATAATGTTTTTAAGAAAAGTGTCAGATTTGAGGTTACAAAAAAACACCGCGAAACTTATATTTTCAATTGGTAATAACGCGAAAAGAAATCAGAAATTTTCATCATAATATTATGCTTACTGAATTCAGAAAAAATTCAAGTTTAGTAAATTCTAAACCTAATTTAAAAGCAAAAAATATCCGCGGCACCCCTCAGACGAAAGTCAATGGTTTGACCCCTAATTATTTCAGAAATCAAAAATTGAAAGGAAAACATTTCATAAATGAATCAAAATTTGTTAGGAATAACAAAATTTCCAATATCTAAGAAATCCAGAAGGAAATTAAATTTAAATAAGAAAAACTTCGTTAGATGTTTATACAAGGCCTTATTACAAATATCAAAATTAAAAAAATGTGAATTCTAAAAATAATCTATAAAAGAAAAACTTCCTTTAAAATTTAAAATCAAATCTCACCTGAAATTATTTTAGTCATTTTGTAATTTTTTTTTTCAATTATCAACTATTTTCTTAAAATTTCAATTTAATTCTTTAATCTTCAATTTATTTTTTTAATTTTTAATTATTTTCATAAATTCTCAATTATTTTCTTCAATTTTCAATTGCATTCTTCGTTTATCAAATATTATATTCAATAATTCTCGCATTTTCTCAATTATCAATTATTTTCTTAAAATTTAAATACAATTCTTCAATTTTCATTTGTTTTCTACAAATTTTTTTAAAATTTTCATAAGTTTTCAATCGACAATTTATTATTCTCCTTTATTTTATGATTTTATGATTCTAATTTTATGATTATTTATTAATTTAAAAAAAATTCCTGTTCGAGAAACGATTATTCTCACCATTTTTCGATTTTTTTTCAATTGTTAATTATTTTTTTAAATTTACATTCAATTCTTTAATTTTCAATTTATTTCTTCAATTTTTAATTATTTTCTTTAATTCTCTAATATTTTCTTTAATTTTTAATTAGTTTTATCGATTTTCAATAAATTCCTCAATATTCAATAATTCTCGGATTTTTTCAATTATTTTTTTCACTCATGAAAATTGTTTTAAAATTCCAGTTTAATTCTAGAACTGTTTTCTTCAATTCTCAGTTAATTTATTCAAATTTAAATTCCACTTTTCAATTTTCAATTACTTTCTTTAATATTAAAAAGTTATCGACTTTTTTCTATTATTTTTTTCAATTATCATTAAGTTTCTTTAATTTTAAATACAATTGTTTAATTATTTTCTTTAATTCCATTCTTCAGTTCTATATATTCCATAATTCTCGATTTTTTTCAATTACTTTTTTTAATTGTTAAGTATTCTTTAAATTTCAATTCTATATTTCAATTTTCATTTATTTTCTACAATTTTTTCCATAATTTTCATCAGTTTTCAATTGCCAATTTATTATTTTCCTTCAATTTTATTTATTTGTGATTATTTATTAATTTAAAAATTTTTTTGTTCTAATGCCGATTATTCTCACCATTTTTCGATTTTTTTTTCAATTGTTAATTATTTTTTTAACAGTTAGATAATTGTTTTCTACAATATTTATTTATTTTCGTCATATTGTAATGTTTCTTTTAATTATTATATATTTTCTTGACATTTAATTCTTTAGTTTCCAATTTATTTCTTCAAATTTTAAAGATTTTCTTCAATTTTTATTTTAATTCCTCAATTTTCAAAAATTCCCGGATTTTTTCTACTTATTATTTTTTTCTATTATCATTAAGCTTCTTTAACTTTGAATACAATTGGTAAATTATTCTCTTTAATTCCATTCTTTAATTTTTTTTCTATTCTTCAGTTTTTGTTTGTTTTCTTCTATATTTAATAATTCTCGGCTTTTTCAATTACTTTTTTCAATTTTAAAGTATATTCTTCAAATTTCAATTCAATTCTTCAATTTTCAATTATTTTTTTTCATTTTCAATCCAGTTGTTAAATGTGCAATTATGTGCAATTATTTCTAACAATTATTCCTATAATTTTATTAATTTTTCAATTTGCAATTATTTTCTTTTAAGTTAAAATATTTCTTGTTTAATTTTTTCAATTATTTTTTTTTCAGTTGACTATTAATCTAGTCATTTTTCAAATTTTGTTTTCAACTGACAATTATTTTCGTCATTTTTCACATATTTTCTTCAATTTTTCAATTATTATCTACAGGTTTTTTAATTTTCAATTATTATTCTTAAATTTTATAATTATTCTTTGTTTTTCTGAATTATTTTGTTAGTTGTGTATTAATCTAGCCATTTTTTGAATTTTGTTTTGAATTGTCAACTATTTCAGTCATTTTATAATTTTTTTTTCAATTATCAATTATTTTTTCAAATTTTAATTTAATTCTTAAAGTTTCAATATATTTCTTAAATTTTCAATTTATTTCCTTAATTTTTTATTATTTTCTTCTAGTTCAATTATTTTTTTCGATTTTCAATCCAGTTGTTCAATTTGCAATCATTTCCAACAATTATTCCTATAATTTTTGTAATTTTTCAATATACAATTATTTTTTTTAAATTTAACATTTCTTGTTTAATTTTTTCAATTGTCTATTAATCTAGTCATTTTTCGAATTTTTTTCAATTGACAATTATTTTCGTCTTTTTTCACATATTTTCTTCAATTTTTCAATTATTCTCGTCATTTTTCAACTACACTGAGAAAATGAGAAATGACTGAGTACTGTCCGGACAGGAATGGTTCCTGTCCAAATAAAAAATTTTAATTAGACAGCACTCATTGCTTTCTAGACATGAACCATTCCTGTCTGGAAAGGACTCAGTAATATCTTGGACATTAATGAAATGGACAGTAGTGAACCCTGTCCAGACAGGAGTGGTTCATGTCCAGACCTGAATGATAACTCTCCGATGGTGAAATTAAAAGAAGGTTAATTTGTAAAATGTAATAGACGTCATTCAAAATAATTGTTTATAAGTAGCATAATAGAAGGTTTTAATAGTGTTAATAGAAAGAGTTATTCAAGAATAGATACAACAAAGTAAAGAACAGTCGTGTAAATCTTATTTTATGTCTGGAAAAACTGTTTACATGTTTTTTTATTTATATTACAAAGTAAGGTTTTTTTAAAAAAAACATTCATTTTTAAAATAAAAGTTTACAACATTTCTTTGGATACACTAAGGGACTGAAGATTTTAATGTTTATAAAAATCTTTGAAATTTTAATGCGTAATGTTACAGGTTAGAGGAAAACGCAGTTTTTCCTAATATTTCATATGCTTCATATGAATTTTCTAAATATCACACTGAACGCTAGAAAGGTTATATTGATGTCTGAAATGTTGTTTACGATTTTTAGTATGTTTCTTAGAAAAGTTAATAAAAGAGATTGCTCACAAAAAATAGTCTTTGAAGGTTTATTATTTTTGTAAATTTTGAATAAAACATTTGAAATATTTAGAAAAGTACGTTTTTTTCTAACCTGTAATTAATAAAATTTCAACTTTGTTTTTATAAAGATTCAAATCTTCAATCCCTCAGTGCAGTTTTGTCCAAATATAAAAAAAAAGTTATACGTGTGTTCTTTATCTTTTTGTGTGTATTCTCAAATATCTGTAAAGGTTAAAAAGGATGAAAGAGATCCCATTTGAATTTCTATGTGAATTGTTTCATTACTTCATTCGGATTTCATCTTAAGTCATTTTGATGGTAAGATTACTAACATTCTATTAATTTCACTGTACTTTCTATTGACTTCTATTGACAACCTTTTATTATGCTACTTATATATACAATTATTTTGAATGACGTCTATTACATTTTACAAATTAACCTTCTTTTAATTTCACCATCGGAGAGTTATCATTCAGGTCTGGACATGAACCACTCCTGTCTGGACAGGGTTCACTACTGTCCATTTCATTAATGTCTAAGACATTACTGAGTCCTTTCCAGACAGGAATGGTTCATGTCTAGAAAGCAATGAGTGCTGTCTAATTAAAATTTTTTATTTGGACAGGAACCATTCCTGTCTGGACAGTACTCAGTCATTTCTCATTTTCTCAGTGTATTTCCTTCAATTATTAATTATTTTCCGCAATTTTCAATTATTTTCTACAATTTTGTCAATTTTCAATTATTATCTTAAAGTTTTATAATTATTCTTTGCTTCTTTAAATTATTTTGTTCGGCTGTGTATTAATCTAGTCATTTTTCGAATTTTGTTTTCAACTGTCAATTACCTGACTTTTTAGCATAAGAAGGACTTATTCTTGAGGGATTAAAAAATAACGACAAGGGTTTTTCGTTCTGCAGATTCTAAACGATTTTAAATTGTTTTGTGATAATAATTTAATTCTCCTTTCGTTTGCAATTCATCTTTTTTTTTGATGTTCTGTAATTTGATTGACAAGAATTAATAATTTATAACCATTTGTGAATAATTTTCATTAATAATTCATTTATTTTAAAAAAGTATTAAATTAAATCGTTACAGGTTGCGGTTCTACTGGAAGGATGGAAGGTGACCGATCCAGTGACGGTGGACAGAGTAGGTGTTTATTTTCGATATGCCCTCGCAGAAATCAAGGGTTCTAAGATGACTTCTAAAACGAGATTAGTCTTCAATATAGAATTGGAAGGCTCAGCCAGAAAACTCGTGACGGTTCGCTCTGCTGTTCAGATTATCAACAAATTGGGATACACTGTTGACATCAAACTAGAAAATACGATAAATCACTATGGTTCTTATCCCTCGTACACATCCATGAACGGAAAAGTCCTTCAAGTACCAGCTGAATCTCAAATTTCAATACCAATCACTTTTACCGGTGTTCTGATGAGCTTGAGACCAGTACATCCCAGCAATTCTTTCCAGTTTTGCACACAACCAATTGATTGGACAATTGTCAAGAAACCGCTCGAAGTTATTGAAATTCCCGCAATCTGTAGAAACAACAAGAACGACACTTTTCGAATGTGCGTGGCGATCAAGAGAGACAATTATCCTCCCGACACAAGTCAAACAATACCAGGTCACAAGTTAATAATTCTAGCACCCATCAAGATAGTGAATCTACTTCCTCACGAGATTTTCTACAGCGTCGGAATCGAATCTGGCAAAATACAACCTGGAGGAATGGCCGATTCGCATTATTTGAATCTAGAGCAGCAACTGGAAATCAAAATTCAACTCGATGGATATCCAGGAGCGGGGTTTTTACTCTTGCCTCAGAACACAAACTCATTCTCCGGTCGAATACGATTGTCAGACTCGTCAGGAAGAATATTGTTCCTCCAAGCGGCTGTGGTTGTCGAGAAAGGATCGGCTGTGAAAATTAACATCACGGCACCTTACTGGATCATCAACAAGACAGGATTACCTCTTGTTTTCAGACAGGAAGGAGTCGGAGTGGAATTCGCTGGACAGTTTGAGGAACACGAGAAGGCGAGAATGGTGGCTCCTCTGCTGTTTTCCTTCAGTGATGAGGAAGCTAGTAGAACTTTAACCGCGAGAGTTGGAACAGGTGTTCATCCGAATGGAATTCCCCAGTGGTCTCAACATTTTCATTTGCAACTTGGGGTCCAGGTGCATCGATTGAGAATCACCTTGCGAGATGGCAGACCTGATATTGTTTATTTGATTGGAGTAACAACTCGAGCTGCTAGAGGAAGATACAGCGCAACAACTGTTGTTACTCTCTCGCCAAGATACCAGCTTCACAACAGATCATCATGCACTCTGGAATTGGCCCAGAAAAGTTTTACGACAACAATCAGTCATCCGGATGCGCAAGCTACTTATATCACGGCAATGCCTGATTGTCATATGCCATTTCATTGGCCGAGATTGGATAAGGATCAGCTGCTTTGCGTCAGAATCATCGACGTTCCTCAATGCATGTGGTCTGGTGGAATCGTTCTCCAAGGAAATCATTCTCTGACTATTAATGTTAGAGACGTGGGTGGCAAGATGCACTTTCTAAGAGTTGATGTAGTACTTCAAGAGAGCACGTATTTTATTGTTTTTACCGATGCTCACACCATGCCACCGCCGATTAGAGTGGATAATTTCTCGGAAGTGCCACTGTTTATCAATCAGGTGGGTTGTTGAGTTCTTTTAATCCTTACACTGAGAGAACAACTTTCTTTTACCAAGGATAAACATAGGCTTGAACTGTATGCTTGGATCAAGAATAAATATTCTTGGACCAAGAATATTATTCTTAGATCAATAATAATACAGACCTGCAAAATTTCGTTCATATCTGTTTCAAAAAAATGAAGATTTCTTGACGTAAAATCAGAATCTGACCTCAAAAATGGCTCATCACTTCAGTATTTTGTGTAATATTAGCTTAAATGCCATTATGGCCATTTTTGTGAATTTTTTGTGACTAATTAACAATTTTTTTTTTCAATCGATTCGGAAATTTATTAAAAATTCATAGATTCGTTGATAACTCCTGAAAGTTTCAATCTTGTATTATTCAAAAATTATAAAAATTGAAATTCAAATGGTCAGAATACAATCAAAAATCTTGCACTAAAAGAAATGTTTTCTTGTACCAATGCACTTTTGAATTGGATCAAATGCAAATTATCCTTAGGATCGGACCTAGTACAATTATTCTTAGATCAAGAATAACTTATTATTGACTCTAGTATGCATTCTTGTATCAAGAATATTTGCTTGCATTAAGGATAATTATTTTTGAAGTCAGTATAATTATTTTTGGACCAAGAATATTATTCTTAGACCAATAATATTATTCTTCGACCACAATAATAACACAGACTCACCAAAAAAAAAATTTGCCCGAATCAACTACACTAGTATATTTTTGTATATTTTTCTTCGCTAAATCCAAATCTGAAGTCAGAATTGTTAAACTGGTTCTACTTTTTGGAAAAACCTCAAAAAAATTTAAAAAACACAAATTAAAACAAAAAAAAATTTATTTTGGCCAAGACACTACGCTAGTGTATTTCTACTTATTTCTCTCTGCTGAATCCAAATCCAAATTCAGAATAATCAAATTGACTAAATTTTTTTTTTAGATAATCTCAAAAAACTGCTCAAAAACAAAAAAACAAACAAACAAAAATTGTCGGAACAATATCCTAGTGTTTTTTACGTATTTTTCTACGCTAAATCCGAATTCAAAGTTAGAATTGCCAGATTGGTTTACATTTTTGAGATAACCTCAAAAAACTGATCAAAAATACAAAAAAATAGTTTTTTGAGATTATTAAAAAATTTTTTAGCTATTCTGATTATTTTCACTTTAGATTTGGATTCAGCAGATAAAAATACGTAGGAATACACTAGCGTAGTGTCCCGGTAGAAAAAGAAAAAGTTTGTTTGGTTTTAATTTGGGATTTTGAAATTCTTTTGAGAATGTCTCAAAAAGTAAAACCAATCTAGCAATTCTGACTTCAGATTCGGATTCAGCAAAGAAAAAAACAGAAATATATTAGAAAATTAGTATAGTGTCTCGGAAAACAAATTTTTTTTTTTTTTTTGCTGTGTTATTATTGGTCTAAGAATAATATTCTTGGTCCAAGAATAGTTATTCTTTATAATGTCATAAAGTCCAAGCATATTTTTATCCTTAGTGAAAGAAATTTACTCTCAGTGTGCGTAGGAAGAAATAAGTTTTAATAATTCTAAGTAATTATAATTTAAATAAACTCCAAAAACCAAATAATTCAAAATTCAACTCATTCAAGCATTTAATTCCAATTAATTTAAATTTCAATAATCAAAAATTAATTCTTCGGCATTTTATTTTGCTTTACCTCAAGTCTTCAAATATTTTCAACTTTTTTCTATTTTTCTAACTTTATCATAAATTTTTTCCTGTTTTTAAAAAAAAATTTCGTGTGATGGATTTTCTTTAATTTTTTTCTTTTTACGCAAACTATTTCGGTTTATTTTATAAAATTTTCTTTCTAAAACATTTAATAAAATTTATTTATTTTCATACTTTGGTCAGAAATACAATTTTTTCTTCAAATTTTTTATTCTATTTTTATTCACTCATTTTTTAGTAAATTTATTTATAATTTTGTTTACGATTTCACAAATTTATTTACTTTTTCATACTAGATTTCATTATTAAAACAAACAAAAAATTATCATCATGTTCCTATTTCTTAAAAAAATTATCTCTTTTCCCTAAATTGTTTAGATAATTTCTTTTTATTAAATTTTTAATTTTTAAAAAATAAAATTGTTTTCTTTCTTAATTTTTAAAACAATTATTTCAAAGCTATCGTCATCAGTATTAAATTTTATCGTTTTCTCATGGATTTCTTATTTATTTTCTTTATTTGAAGAAACGTATTCTTAAATATTTTGATTTTCGTATAACAATTCTTTTTATTCCTTTTTCGATTTAATTCTTGATTTTTACAGTTTTACGATTTTTTGTTTATTGTTGCGTGGTGTCCTGATTTAAAATAAAATAAGCATATTTTCTTCGATTTAATTATTCTTGCATTTATAATAATGTTTTAATAGTTTTTGTAATTTTATCGTTTCTTCATAATCTATTAGATTTTTTAAAAGTAAATTCTTTATTTTTTCCTTTTTTTCATAGTATTTCTGATATTTTACAATTTTTAAATATTTGTATGTTTTGTTTTTGTAGTTATTTTTGTAACTAATAATCTAAATAATTATATTATTCAAATCACGTAATATTTAATTAGTATCTACTAATCAATAAATTGAAAAATTCTTGAAAATAGTAGTTTACGATCCGGGAAATCGGGGAGTTTGCCGGAGTTTCAAAATACTGATACAAACATTTTTAATTATTTTGTTAATAATTCTTTTTATTTTTCCATTCTATAAATTCAAATCAATATTTAAGTAAGTATGTTATTAATTATTAGTTAGTTTTTTAAGTACACTTAAAAATTTGGGCTCTTAATTTAAATTAATTAATTAATTTTTTTAGAATTCGGTACCAGAAAACCTACAATGGACCGTGAGACCTCATTCGTCTGTACCTTATGCTCTTGACGAAGCAACTCTACCTGCTGAATTATTAGTAACTGCACCTGGAGGCGTTTCAGCTTCATACGATTTAAATTTACTCGGGGAATGCAGAGGATTAACTTACGAGAATTTTATCTACATCGCTTTTACAGGTAATGAAAAATACGCAAATAAAAAATTATGAACATAATCATAAAAATTGTATTCAAAATATTATACAAACATTTAGTATAAAATAATAAATACTTTACTATAAAATATGTTTTTCTGCTTGATAAATTTAATTTTAAAAAAATTTAAAAAAAAATTTAAATTATGTAATACATTTTCTTTTGCTTTTATGATTTTTCAAAAGTTATGAAGAAAAAATTTTTTTTCACAAAAATCTTAAAAAGTTCGTAATTTATTAGGATACTTTATAGAGAAAATATAAATTAATTATTTTCTTATAAAAATGTATCAAGTAAAATGTAATGAAAATTTCAATTTCAATGGAATTAAATTACATTTTGCTAATCGAATTAATTCTTATTACCTGCCTTTAAAATTAAATTACATTCAGAACATTTACAATTTAATTTCATTTTTAAAATCCAGAATACCTATGATTTTATTTTGGAAAAAAAAGGAAATTTTTTTTATAAAATTTTTAAAGAAGCTAATTTTGTAATTTTGCAGGTACATTCAAAGAGGATGGTGATCTAGGAACAAGTGAGAGTAGTTTAGATCCATTAGACGTGGAAACTCAGAGATTAGTTTTAGAAGCTGGACCAGGAGGCTGGGTCGCTCTTCGCAGAAAACAATACGGAGCAAGATCTCAACTTTGGAGAATGACTGGCAGTGGACAATTACAACACGAAGGTAGAAAATTTGGAGTTAGAGTACAATTTAATTTACTTAAATTTACTGAATTGAGAATTAGTATTTTGACCAGAATGTCAGTAGATTTTTGAAGAAAACAAATTTTTTAGAAACTTATAAATATTTATTATGTTTTTTCCAAAATTAGGTTCTAGTCCTCCTAGGGATAAATTGACTAAAGCACCCGACACAGTTTTTGTTTTGGATATTGCTGGAACTGCTCCTCAGCCATTCACATATTGTGCTCTTGCTTTAAGAAGACCTGATCCAAGAAGAAAATCTACTCAAACCTGGAGATTTACTGACGATGGGAAATTATGTTGCGCACACATAAATATGTGTGTTCAATCAAAAGATGGTTTTATGGGACTTTACGAAGGTTGGATTTCATTAAATTATCATTAAAAGAGAATTAATGTCGCATGTCGCTGTTTTTGTAGTTTTTTGCCCCGAACAGTTTGTTAATCGAAAATTATGAAAAAGAAGGAAAAAAAAATTCTCATCTTTTATCAAAATTGTTTGTCGACATCTACTTGAAATCGGAAATATATAAAATGAAATATATTAATTCAATTACGTTTTTCAAGGTATTTGAGTTTGCGTTCTATATCGAATCAAAAGTATTTTTTCCTCAGAGTGAAATTCGAAAAACCCCGCCCAAAACTTTTTCCTCCGTATTACCCTGTGTTTTCCAATCATTTTTTTTTATTTTTATACCATTTAAAAAGTTTCTTTTTTCCTAATGGAGACGTTTTTCTAGACATGAAAAGAAATTCAAAAACTGTTTTTTTTATACATTCTTTAAAGTTTCAGACTTTAATCTAGTTCTTCACTGTATAGAAAATTTTTCGTTAGTTGTTTCTTTGAATTATTGCTTGCCATTGCTTTGATCACTCACTCTTATTTCATTACATGATATTACGTTATATTATTTATCTTTTGTTGCCAGAAATTACTTGAAGAATTCAATGACATTATTTTAATAGATTTTTTGTTTCTTTTCTTGTATTTACTGATCATTCACAATGCATAAACCTAAATCAATTGTAAATGTTACAGGCGGCAGTGTCGCCCGTTGGCAAATGTGTACGTATAGATTCGAAAAATGCAATAGAAAATTGCATTTTCATAAAATTAATTTTAAGCATCACGTACTAATTACGCTTGTTTTCTCATGCCATTGACACGTCTCACATTCTCACTAGCACCTTTAAAGCGAATTTAAAGTGAATTTACAATTTTTTTTTTTTTTTAAATTAATAACTCAGTCTTTGTTCTAGATATAAACATTTTTCATAGATTATTTGAAAGTAATGTGAATAATTTTATAGGGAGTGAGGCTGTACTGGGACCGGAAACTCACAGTAATCCACCTCCACTTGAACAACGCGTAACCAGACAAAGACTAAGACCAGGTTCTGGATTTTTATCAATACGAGTGACGACTGATGGACCTACACGAGTTCTTCAAATACTGGACATAAAAGAAAGAGTATTTATTTAATTTTTAATTTGTTAATTAGTTAATTTCAAGCCTCGGATTCATGCGATTATTACTACTTTTTGACACTTTTTTCAGTTAGTGCAACTAGTTACCTACTATTTTGAATAAAAGACTACTAATGACAGAATTTTCTAAGAATGTGGTAAATAATTATTAGTGTACTGTTCAAGTAAACAAAAATCTATTTTTTTTTCTCGTAAGCAAAAATAGATTTGTAGGAAATTCTAGGCTTCACAGGCCTATTTCCCCTAAAAGTCCCCTATTTTGAAAATTTGTCCCTAATATATCTCCCTTTTTTCCCGAAAACTGGGAATTTCTAATAAAAACTTTAAAATCTTTTGATCCCAAACTTTAATTTATTCAAACTTTTAAATTACAATTATTTTAATTTTTAATAGTTAAAATTCAAAAATTAATTTTGTGATTCGTTTTAACTTAAGGAGGTTCTCTCCATTTACATAACCTCAAGGAAATAAGTTGTTTTTCTCCTCAAATCAAAATATTATTCAAAATATTATTAATGTTACCCAATTGTGAAAGATCCGGTTGCACATTTTTCAGAAAAAAATAAGTTGAGCTAAAATTTGTTGTCAAATAAGTAAAAATGTAAAATCATATTTTATATTTTATGTCTTTTCTTTTAATCCAGTTAAAATCTGTAATTTTCGTCAATGTCAACTCATTTTTCTCGTTGAAACTTTCTCTACGATTTTATTTGGTAGATTTTGTTAAATAATATTTTATGTCAATAATATGTAAAGAACAAATTTTATTTGTTTAATAACTTTTAAACAAAATATGATTTAATAGAACCGAACAATTAAAATTGTAGAGAATGTTTCAACGAGAAAAATTAGCTATTATTTATCAGAATTGGATGAAAATTGCAATTGTCCATTTAATTTAAAGAAAAAACATAAAATGTTAAATAATTATTACTTGACAACAAATTTTAGCTAAACCTAATTTTTTCTGGAAACTGTACAACTGGATCTTTCAAAATTTGGTGAAATTAATTATAATAATAGTTTTTTTGTTGTGAAGAGTCATTTTTTAGTTTGAGGTTATGTCATTAGTGAGAACCTCCCTAATATTTAAATCTTTCCGATATTTTAAAGTTTTCTAATTTTATTATACATTTTTTGGTTCTTTGATAACTTTCTTTCACCATTGTTTGACTTATTAATAATGAATTTTCTAATTTATTAATCATGTTTCTATTTCTTTGAAATTTGTAATATAATATATAACATTTTATCAAAAAATTAAATATTTTTCTTTTAAATACTTATTTTTAAAAAAAAAATGTCAGTATTTTATTATTATCATTTCTTTGGTATTTTTATACAATTTCTTAATGCTAATCACTTTTTAAAGATTTATTAATTTTTCTATTGATTTTCTTCTTATTTAATTTGACAATCTAAAGGGGGAGCGAAGTACATCTTTTTTCATTTATCCGATTATTTTTAGATTAACTCATTCTTCATGTAGATTTATTTTATTTTTTTTTGCATTTTGTCTATTTTTTCTCAAATTTATTTACCCTTTCATAAAATTTTTAGATTCTAAGATTTATTAAACAAATTTTTGTTTGTAAAATTGTTTAAAAATTTGTTTCTTTTATTTTTTAAATTTATTTACGTATTCGTTTTTGAATTTATTTTAATTTGTGAATAATTTTATACATTTTTTTATTGTTAAAGGAATTTGTTATTCTGTTTTTCTTATTTTTTAATTGTTTGCTGTACTTTTTTTTTGAAGATTTTCTTTCATTTTTCAATATATTGATTTTTTGTTTCTCTTTTATCTTATCTCATTAAATATTATTTGATTCAAATTTACTAACAATCCAGTTGTAAAAACAGAATTTCAATCAATTCAAATTTTATTACTTTCCAGTCGATTCAAATTCTCATTGTTTTTGGATTGTTCAGCTTTTAAGAAATAAAATAAAAAATTAGTTTCCATACTTTTTACTTTTAATGATATTTTTATTCATTTTATCATAAGTAGTCTCACAATTCTGATTATGCAGTTTTATTGTTTTTTGTACGTATTTCTAAAAAAAATATTTTTTATTAATAATAAATATGTTAATAATTATATAATATTAATAATATTAGAAGAAATATCCTAACTCTTTTAAAATATGGACTAGAGAATGTTTTTGTTTTGCAAATTAACTATTTTTTAAATAGTATCAATTCTTGCATTTAATACAAACGTAGATATTTTTTTTGCTTTTTCTCATTTTTTTGTCATTATTTTGTGGTTTCAGTTATTTATTGCTTATTAATTTTTAGGAAGTTTTCTTTAATTTTTGAGATTTTTTTTCAACTTTCTTCTTTTCTGCAATCATTCATAAAATTCTGAAATTTTGTGTGAATTCCGGTCACTTTTCCATAATTTAAAAAATTTGTTAAAGCATTTAATTTATTTTTTAAATAGTTTGTATTTTTTTTATTAAATCTTGTGACTTTTTCTTATTCTTTTAGACCGTTTGACTTTTTAAAACTTCTTTAATTCACCTACTACACATTTTTTCATAGATTTTCTGAAAAGTTCTGTCTTGACTTACCTATTCTTAATATTTCTTTTCATATATATTTCTGTAGTTTATTTATTAATTACCAAAAACAAATTCGTGAAGATGACACCATTTACAACTGTTTTTTTTTTTAAACTTCATGATACTACTTTTTATTTTAGAATTGAATCCGAGGCCTGTTATTTAAAAGTATTTTCTTTTTTTAATAGAACATGTAAAAGTAAGAAATTATTCTTTCCAGAAACGGACATTCGCACTTTTGGAGGAACGTGACTGGTTGAATATAGCAATTAATCAGCGGCCAAGTCAAATTATCGAAGATCAATCCGTGGATTCTCGAGAATTACATCTGAATGTTAATTTACAAGCAGGACTGGGTTTATCTATTATTTCCTGTAGACCAGCCGAGGAATTGATATTCTCTCGATTTGCTGGAATTAATCTAGATTTTATGATGACATCAGCAAGTACAATTTTAAATCTCAGCGTTGATGATGTGCAGATAGACAATCAACTTTTTGAAGCTCAGTGCACGTCAGTTCTCTACATTTCTCGAGAATCCCGAGGCAAAAATGATTCCAGGCCAGCTATTCATGTTGCGGCTGAAAAATTGCCATCGAAGAACGAAAACGCCGAGATTTATAAACATCTCGTTGTGACTGTGAAGCCGATGAGTGTCCATTTGGAAGAGAGACTGATCTTGAAGGTGGCAGCTTTTATGGGTGCTGGAAGATCCGAATCGGAAGTTCCACTGGATGAAAACGATTTCAATGCTCAAAGGTTTATTTCTAATGTATCTGCTGCTCACGCGAAACGATATTATTTTGGAGCTTTAAAACTCGTACCGAGCCAGGTAATTTAGGACCAAAAATCGTTAATTTAGTTTCTAATTTATTTTTTACCATTATTGTTTTTATTATTTTATTTATTTATATCTTATTACTAGCAAAATAGAAATTATAAAATACAATAATAAATATAACACGTTGGTAAATAATATTTATCTAATAAGAAGAAATAAATATTTTAAATATAGTATTTAAAAATCAATTAATATAAATAAAATAAATATTTATTTAGGATAAAATTTATAATATTTTAGAATTAAAAAGAATTGCAAAAAATAATTGAAATTAAACAAAATATATAATTGCAAATTTGGCAAATTAATTGAAAAAAAATAATGAAATCAATTAAAAATTGGGGAAAGTAATTTAAACAATCATAAAAAGGTTTTAAATATGACGAAAATAATTCATTAAATTCAATTCATTAAATCAATAAAGAAAATAATTTTAATTTGAGAAAAATACTTGAGAATCTTAAAAGCACATTAAAACAAAATTGAATAATGCAAAATTAGAGAAAATAGTTGAAAATTGAAAAAACATGATTAAAAATTGAGATCAATAAATTAAAATTTAAAAAAATAATTAAAATTTGAGAAAATAATCAAACAAATTACATAAAAGATTTTAAATAAAGAAAAGTTAAATAAAATTTAGGAAAAATACCTAAAACTTTCAGAAGTTCATTGAAATAAAAGAAAATAATTAAAAATTAAAGAAAATAAATGAAAAATATAAACATAATTTAAAATTGTACGGAACAAGTTTTAATTAAAGAGAAATAAGTAAAAACTTTTTGACAATTATGAAAAAGAACGAGAAAGAGAACGAAAGTAATTGAAAATTGAAGAAAATAATATAAATAATAAAATAATTGAAAAGTCAGATAAATAGTTAAAAAATTTTGAAATTATGAAACAAATGTAAAGAATTGTAAATTGAGGGAAATAAATTTTGGAAAATAATTAAAAAATGTTTTTAAATTTTAAAACTTGACGAAAATAATTAAAATATGATACAAACAATGATAAGTTGTAAAAAATAAATTACATTTAAGTGTGATAATTGAAAAAATTACAGAATTTTTTTAAATAAAGAAAAAATAATTGAAATTTGAAAAAAATACATGAAGATCTTAGAAATCAATTAAAAATAAAGAAAATAACTAAAAATTGGTGAAAAGAATTGAAGAAATAAGCTAAAAGTAATTAAAATTTACGATAATTATTAAAAAAAATTTGAAATTAAGAAAACAAATGAAAATAATTAAAAATTGAAGAAAACAATTGAAATTTTAGAAAAATTCTTGAAAATCTTAGAAATTAATTTTAGAAAATGAGAATAACTAGAAATTGGAAAAAAGACTGGAAGAATGCTAAAAATAATTGAAATTTACGATAATTAATAAAATTTTTTGTAAATTATGAAAACAAAGAAAAATAATTAAAAATTGAAAAAAATAGAAATTTGAGAAAAATACTTAAAAAATTTTAGAAATTTATTTTATAAAATGAGAAAAACTAAAAATTGGAGAAAAGTCTGGAAGAAAGCTAAAAATAATTGAAATTTACGATAATTAATAAAAAAAATTTGAAATTCTCATAACAAATGAAAATAATTAGAAAATAATTTTAGAAAATGAGAATAATAATTAACAATCGAGGAAAATTGTTGAAAAATGATAAAATTAATTCAAAATTGAAAAAAAATAATTGAAATATGCTGAAAATAATTTAAGATTGAGAAAGAAAATTGAATTATGATGAAAATAATTTAAATATTAAAAATTGAAAACATTCAATAAAATTTGAGAGAAATAACTTAAAAAATCATAGAATACATGTTTAAAAGAAACTAATAAATACAAAATTGCTTAAAAATTTTTAATTGAAGAAAATATTTTAAAAAATCTCAGAAGTAACGAAAATTGATGAAAATAATTGCAATATCGGCTAAATAATTGAAAATTTTAAAAGTAATGACAAAATAATGAATATGATTGTAAATTGATGAAAATCAAGAAAAATTGCAGAATTTATTTTTAAGCAGAAGAAAATAATTAAAAAATCGTTATATAATGGAAAATTGATGTCAATAATCTAAATTTGAGATAATAACTGAAAATTTAGGAAATAAATAGCATGTGTATATATTTTAAACTTCTTCAAAAACCATAATAAATTTTTAAAGCATTTTTCGAGACTTTTTTTTTAAAAAAATGACAATTAAAAACCAGCACAACATGACACTAACGAAAAAGTTTACCTTATTCTCTCAATTCAAATTTCAAAATATTTCCTGATAAAGAGAGTCAAAATCAATAAAATAACAGGGAGTAACTTCACTTCAATTTTTAAAACATGGACAGAAAAAGATGAATAAATATTAATACTAACCAACTTCACTTCAGACTTTAAAACGTAAACAGAAAAAAATGAATAAATATAAATACTAACTATCTTCAGGAGTTTACGGATATTATTATTATTTATATAATAATTAATTGTTGTTTTTCTAGGTGAGATTGAGCGTCTTAACAGCTACGAAATTACCAAAACATCTTCACACAATTAAGAAAAAATTAGGATTGACGCTAATTAAATTTGAGGACGCTAGCATTGATTTGGAGGCATTTATTAGAATGCATCCTTTTGAAAGCAGACAGTTTTTGGTGCACTCGATCATAAAACATTACATAGATGTATGTCCTTTATTTGAGTTTATTTTTAATTTAATTTATTTATTAGCTTGATTTATTTTAATTCAATTTAGCTTACATTTATAATTGAATATTAATAAAATTTTAGGAGTTGAAGTGGCAAGCGGCAGTAATCCTCGGTTCCGTAGATTTTCTGGGAAATCCGCTTGGTTTTGTGAACGATGTTTCAGAAGGAGTTTCCAGTTTTATTTCGGATGGTAATGTGAAGACTTTAGTTCAGAATTTAGCCCATGGGTTTTCAAATTCCGCAGCTAAAGTTACGGAAACTCTATCCGATGGTCTTGGTCGAGTGATTATGGACGAAAGACACGAAGAAACTCGTCAAAGAATTCGTGCTAATAATACCGGAAGTAGCGATCATTTACTAGCTGGTATAAAAGGACTGGGTTTTGGAATTTTGGGCGGAGTCACGAGTATTGTGAAACAAACTTATGATGGAGCTTCCAACGAGGGATTTCCTGTAAGTGTTATAAATTATTTCAGGGTGTCTATTAATCTGGAATTTTCTTACTATGCTTAAAACAAAGTTTATTAATGTACCAATTTGTTTAAAAAAATTATTTTTCACTACAATTTTTGTTGCATTTTATTGAAAATATTCAAAGTTTATTTATTTATTTAATTGTAAGTGGAAAATATCACATCTTGTACTACTACTTATTTTAAATAATTATAAATCGATATGTGATCAGCTTAAAGTAAATCATTTAAGAAAGTAAGGGACTACTTATCTGTTTGGAAGATTGTTTGCAATTTGAGGAGCACTTTTTCAAGAGTTGATAAATTGACATTTTGTTATTTTGAGAAAATGAAAAACATGCAGTTTCGCACTTAACCCCTAGAGTTAATTATAAAGTAGAAAAACTATACGAAATTATTTACATAAGAATGTTTTTTTGCATTTAAGGCGATTTATTTTTAATTAAAGTTTATAATAAATAGGAAATTTAAAGGTTTTTGTAGTTTCTTCATGGAAAAAATTAAAATTTTAAATCACCTTGGTTAAATCCAGATTTTTTTAAAAAGATAATTCTTTGCTTATAAGTTTTTTTTCTTAAATTTAACAGTGACAGGTCGATTTTAAGGTTCCTAATATGTTAAATTTGTGATTATCTCTACTTTTTTAGAAAATGGATTTATCAATTTTTGAAAAAGTGCTTCTCATTTCTACTTTGACAATAAATAAAAAAATGCTTTAAAAAGTAGACCAGATACATATAAATGACTCAACGGCAGTCAACCAAAGATATTATTAAAAACAAATAATTAAAAAATTACGTAAAAAATGTTTTGTATTTGTTTAAAAAATATTTAATTAATTTTAAATTAAATAAAAAAATTAATTTTAAATTAATTTTAAACCATAAAGTGAGATAAAAAAAAAGTTATTAAAACCTATGTACAAAAAAGAAAAGATTTTTGTCATTTTTAATAATTTTTTTAAGTTAAGCAAATAAAGTCTCTCAAAACAATAAATATTTCAACTTTAATTTCATGTAATGTGACTTTAGATTTTCAGCGTAAAAATATAAAAACTTTAAATACTAAAAAAGGAATGATTCTTGTTATCAACGAAACTTTGAATGTTAATAACTTATCAATACAAAAATTGAGAAATTCTCATATTTTCTAGAATATACTCTCTAAACCTGAAATAGTGAAAAACTACTGAAGAAATTTTGGCGTTGAGTTTTAAGTTATTTTTGAAAATAAATAAATTAAAAGTTTTTGTAAGTATCAATTAAACTGCTTGGTTTTTTCTAAAAAAATATACAACAATTTTAAATTCATAGTTATTTCGAAAACCTACCTATAGATAAAACGCCAAACTTAAGACGTTTATACATAGATTTCATTTTTCTTTACACATTCTGAAATTGTAAAGTTTTTCAGTTTTTCTGATGGAGATTTACTATAACTTTAAAAATCATCTTCAAATCAAGAATCTTTAATTTTGAAGGAAAAAGTTTTTATATTTCTACAATGAAAATAAAAAACGGCTTAAGATTATATGAAAATAAAGTTTAAATAATTGTATACTTTTAAGACAGGTTCGATTAAATTATATCGTTAATTTTTTCATTATTTCCCAAATTTTTTAATTCATGTATTATATTTTCTATTTTTTACTCCATTTGTGAATTATATTTCTAATTTTTCATTAATTTTTTTCCAAATTTCAGTTATTTTCGCCATTTTTTAACAATTTTTTAAATATATATTCAATTATTCCCAAAATAGTCTTTTTATGCCATTTTTAAATTATTTTCTTCCAGTTTCAATTATTTTCTTTAAATTTCTATTATTTCTTTCAATTTTTCAACTATTGTCTAAAAAGTTTAATTTTTACACCAACTTCTAATTATTTATGTCATTATTCAATTAGCTTCTTTACATTTTAATTATTTTGTTAATATCTCAATTAGTGTACTCAACATTTTAATTTTTTACACCAGTCTGAAATTCATTTTTTTCAAATTTTAATTATTTTTAAACTTTTTAATTATTCTCTTTAAATTTTAATTATTTCGTTTCAATTTTTCAATTAGTTTTGTCATTTTACAATTTTGTTTTCAAATTTAAATTATTTTTGGCATTTTTCAATTATTTTATAATTTTCAATTTTATTTAAGCCATTTTCGAATTATTTTATTCAAATTTGAATAGCTTTCCTGAATCTTTATATTATTGTCTTACATTTTTTATTTTATTACTCCAGTTTTCAATTATTTTCTTCAAATTTCAATAATTTTCGTCATTCCTTTTATTATTGTCATGAATTTATTAATTTTTTACAACTTTTTCAATTATATTCTACAAATTTTAATTATTTTTTTCAATTTGTTTGCCATTTTTTAATTATTCTCTTCAAATTTCAATTAATTTCTTTAAATTTGAATTATTTTCCACAAACTTCCAATATTTTTTCAAATTTTCAATGATTCTCTATAAATTTTTAATTTTCACACCAGCTTTCAATTATTCAAGTCATTATTCAATTAAATGCTTTTATTAAATGTTATTAAATGTTTTATTTTTTACTCCCTTTTCGAATTATATTTCTCGTTTTTCATTAATTTTTTTTTTTCAAATTTCAGTTTTTTTTTTGTCATTTTTAACTGTTTTCTACATATATAAACTGTTTTTGATTTTTTAAAATTATTTTCTTCCAGTTTCAATTATTTTTTTGAAACTTCTATTATTTCTTTTAATTTTTCAACTATTGTCTAAAAAGTTTAATTTTTACACCAGCTTTCAATTATTTATGTGTAACGATTAAAAGCTATTACAACTATCTTTAAAATCGCACATTTAAATTTAAATATAAAATTAGAAAAATGATTATAAATAAAGTTATGAAATATAATAAATATATGTCTAGAATACGCTAATGTCATGAAATAAAATGAAAGTCGGAATCTATCGTCAATTATATAAGATTATATTTAGTCAAAAATTAAATTAACAAATAAAAATTCGACGTCAATAACTAAAATCAAGATAAAAAAACCCGACACACACATAAATATTCCATACATCGATTATTTAAAAATTAACATATACAAATAAATAAGAAATGAATTAAAATCAGATATGGTGGACATACAATTTACATGAATAAATGAAAAATACAAATAACAATTAGACAATAAAACAATCAAATAATATTGAAACTTATCGTTTCCGGCATTCTTAGGCTTTTTCTGAAGACAGGGGCGATTGTCGAAGAGCGTGGTGACTGAGGATCTTAATCCAAAGATACAATCATCTTTTCTTTTTTAGCGTGGACCACATCATTTTCGATTATGAATTTGTTAACTTGGTATTTTTTCCAACTTCGCTCTCCCTTGACGACATCCTCCCCATCGTTCTCAGTAATTTCAAAACCATCACATGTTAAAAATCGCCACACTAATAAAATTATAAAAACAAATAATTAACAAAATTATACAAAAATTACACGGAGCACAAAATAAATAAATTATTAAAATAAAATTAACACCTCCGTATTGCCGGCGACACACAAAGCCGTGACGATTTCGAGTTGAGCCGGTAAACGATTGAGAGAACGATGGATACGGAAGAAATTTATTAATTACGAAATTTACTCCCTCCCGTCCTCAGTCCCCACGCCCTTAACACCTCTTGGCGCCCAGGCAATGAAGAGATTTGTCACATTATTTAAAATTCAAATTAAATTATTTTTGTCATAAATATTGGATCCCTTCATATGTCACTATTCAATTAGCTTCTTTACATTTTAATTATTTCGTTAATATCTCAATTATTGTTCTCAACATTTTAATTTTTTACACCAGTCTCAAATTCATTTTTTTCCAATTTTAATTATTTTTGTCATTCTTCAATTATTTTCAAAACTTTCCAATTATTCTCTTTAAATTTCAATTTTTGTAGCTTTTTGCACTTTATTTATGCCTTAAATAAAATAAATTCAAATTTGACATGAGAATATAAACCGGGAAATAACCTGAAATTTTGTCGACCGAAATTAACAGACACCCTGATTTAAATTAAAATTATTAAAATTTACTTTTTAGTCTGTCAGTTAATTATATATTACAGTATTGTTTTTCATTAAAGGGCTTTTTTGCTGGATTGGGAAAAGGCGTTGTAGGAACTGTTACGAAACCTGTTGTTGGAGTTTTGGATCTTGCATCGGAAACTGCAACTGCTATTCGAGAAACAAGCAGAAGGTAAAAATTAATCTTATATTTGATATTTTCAATATTTTTCAACTTTTTAAAAATTGTATTGATTTTTTTTAGTGCTCATAGAGCGATACCTAAACGAGATCGATTACCGCGAGTTGCTAGCGGTCCAGCTGGACTTTTACCTCCGTACAATCATCAACAAGCCGAGGGACAAGAATTTCTTTATAGTATAAATAATCGCGAATATTCCGAGCTTTTTGTTGCCTACGAGTGCTTACGAAGTGGAGCTGATAATCTTAAAGTATTAGTGTCAAATGAAAGGGTTCGAATTATTTCTGGAGGAACAAAAGGAGTCGTGACTGAAGTTAGTTTAGCAGATTTACTTCACTGTCAACCAACACATAAATTAGAAAGTAACGGCGTTACTCTTCATTACATCGAATTGACGTCTAGAGATTCTGTTGCTTCTTCTAATTATGTTGGCACTGAAGTTTTGAGAAGACCAAAGGTTAGATGTGACAATGAAGCCGTTGCTAAATGGGTAAGGTTTTTTCAAAATCTCTTAATTTCAATTTAACATTTTTTCATTTTCTAAACTTCAGAATTTGATGATATTGAATTTAAATATATTTCTATCTCTTGCAGGTTTCACAACAAATAAATTATGCCAAAGGAATGCACGAAGAGCGCAATTTGACTTTATTGTCTTCGGACAATATGTTGGATGATATTCAGAGTTATACGTAAAAGAACACTTAAATAGAAACTCTTTTTTATTTTGTTACCACATTTTTAGTTGCTGTTGAAAAAAAAATCTACTTTTGACCCCCGTCCTGAAGGTCAAGAATGCCTTAATTCTAGAGTTATATTAATATAAGACTGATGTAGATTGTTGTAAAATGACAGATTTTGAACTTTGTGATTTTAAGATGATTCGAGACGTAGATTAATAGAAACTCTATCGCACTTAACTATTAGATAGTTCTTAATTTAACGACTAAAAATGTCAAAAGTAGACTTGTGAGATATTAGTATACATATAAGAAAATGTACATAACTGTACAAATTATTGGCACGTAAGAATATTATTTTAATTCTTATATATAAAACAAATATAGGATAATTTATTCTTGCGCTGTTGTTGAAAATCTAGATTTGAAATCAATTCGGTTATGCAGTATTTATTTTCTCAATTTTGAAGAATTAAAAATTTTTGTAAAAATATGTTGTAAAGCGTTATTTTAGCGTGATTTATTTATGTAAACTGTTATTATAAGATTTTCCCGAATGTTTATGAAGAAAGTGTATATATAACTGGAAAAAGAGACATTTTTATATGGAATACATAAGCAAATCAATCTAAAAATAATGTTAAATCAGTTCCTTGGGAATGAATATATTTTGTATTAAGTAAACTTTTGATTGTTGAAAGAGAAAAAACAAATTTCTTCTTTATAAAGTTTTTCTATGATGTACAAAAAGTTTAATTACGTTTTTTATTTTATTTATCACCTTCGAATCTCTAATTGTTGCACAAAATTAAATTGTTTTAAAATGATTATTAAATGGTTTAAATTGTTAAAATATTGACGAGATAAAAAATATCATTCTCTGGAAATAAAAATTTTTTAATTACATAAATTGTTTTATTTTAAAAAGAAAGTTCAAAGAGTATATTCAAATTTTCACTTTTAACTTTTTGAACTATCCGGAACATGTGCCATCTAGTGAGATAAATTTTTCTATTCCATCTCACCGAAAACAAAATTTCCCTAATTGAAAACTTGATTTTCTTTTGTGAAATAACAAATGACAAAGAAAACAATATTTTTACAAAAAAAAAAAAATATAAGGTTAACCATTCGACGCCATGTTTTTTTTTGACTTAATTTTTTACCTGTCAATCTCCTGCTGGCACTTTTTGATGATAGTCTTTTAGATTATGGTTTTTATACCGAATTTACATTTAAATATGATGAATAGATATTTTTTAAATATATTGAAAGTGAATATTTAGCGGCATCTGTTAAAATAGATTCGTGGGATGGTTTTTGTCAAAAAATTTTTAAAGGGTTGATTTTGATATTTTCATGTTTTTTTTCTAAATTTAGAATGTCTGACTTGTTTTAAATACGTTTCCTGAAAATAAATAAGGGTTTGCTTTTCAAACATAGTAAAATATTATATTTTCAATAAGAAAAGCAACAAAAAATGCCATTTTTTGGACAAATACAGATTTTGGAAATTAGACGCCATCTTGGTTTTCAAGGATTATAAATAGAGGAGGATTTCCCAGCAGTAGTTCATTTGTTTGCCGACCATTGCGCTGGTGAGTGTTTTGATGTGATTGTTGTTTGACATATTTAGTGAATAAATAATAGTTCTTTGACAATTAATTTATAAATAACAGAACATAAAAGTCTCATTTTTGGATATGTTTTAAGACAAATTTAAAATCATTCTTGAGATGCTAGTTTTAAATATTCAAAAAGTTTAAATATAAATTCGTGCGACACTCGAGCAGCATGCGAGTGTATAAGTGTATTAGATTTTAACCTTTGGTTTTCACTATTTAAATAATATACATACATAATACATATAATTATAAGTTAATAAAAAATTACAAATGTATAATATATATAATATATGTTTACAGCTAATGGCGCCAATATTGATCATTCACAAACAAAACCTGGAAAGCTACAGATTTTTTAAATGAAGCAATCGTATTTTTTAGAATATTTTCATTTTTGAATTTGTATCGTTTGAGAGCTCGACAGGATATAAAATAATTTGGAAGGAGAAATACAAAGGTAAATATTAATTATAAATTATTTTATTTTTCTATACTTTAAAATTTTGAATTTGTTACTACTTTATCACGAATACTATTTAGAATTTTTTCTTGGCTATTTAAAAATTTTAAAAGAAAATAAAACTTCAAATGTTTAAATACTAAAAGAACCCAAAGAAATGTTTCAAATTAGTGTCAGTTGGGGTATAATGAAATATGGATTATATTTTCATTAAGTTTACAATTTTTTAAAACAGTACAGCATTGAAATCTTGTTATTTATTATTCCAAAAAAGATTTTAATTCTAAACTTGTTTAAAAAATTGTAAGTTAGGCGCAGACATGAAATGTTATTTATTTTTAAGAGCTTTAATAGAAATAATAATTTTTCAAAATTTAACTCCACATGGATTTTTGAAATAAAATCTGTAAAATCTCGAAAAGGCATAACATTTTTTTTTTAGTCATAAAAAACCTGTAAAAGTCATGAAATTAAAAAATTTTCAAGAACATTTTATATTTCATTGTTTAGAACATGTTTTTTAACTTAAAATTTCCGCATGATATATAAAAAAATTTAAATACTGAATTAATTTTGAAAATTTTGAAAAATGCTCTACTTCAAATATTTATTAATCTTTTTACGACAATATATTTTGAACATTATTAATAGATTAAAAGTAGAATTTGTATGATATGTTATATAAAATGGTATTTAAAAATTATTGGTTATTTATGTAAAATGACAGAATAAAATGTTTGAAATTTGAAGTTTTTTGCTTATATTTTCTAACTTTATATAGGTACTAGTGATGAGAAATTTGTATATTTAAAATTGTGAGAAATTCATAAAATTTCTATTTGAAGGTAAAATATTTCATACTTCCACTAGATTATTAATTTAAAAAACACTAGTTCATATGCAAATAATTCAAAAGTACTTCATTTTAAGTAACGTTCTGTTCAAAAAAATGAATTCACATTCTAAAAAAAAAATAGTTTATAAGTGTGAAAATTTGACATTTATACTCAATATCAATTTTCATAATTTTAAGAAACTTTGCTTGATGTCAAAATTTGAATTATAAGTATTTTGTTTTCAAATTAAAATAATATGATAAATTTAATAAATGGGCATAATTATTAAAATTAAATACTTGATCTACTTATAAACTAAATCTTATTTATTTATGTATTTAAATTCTCAAAGAATAATTCGAACCAAGTCAATCCGTTTATAAAAACATGTTTTATTTTTTATAACATTAAATAAAATTACATCTTATCACATTTGATTTACATTTTTGCCAATATGTAAGTTAAGTATATTTATATATTTTATAGTAAGAAAGAAGAGAGATTTCAAATCAGTCAGTAGAAAAGGCAAGCGAAAGTAAGACGCACGCTGTTTTATTATTTCTGTCTTTCTGGAAAAGTATTCATCCCTTTACTTTTTTTAATCATGGCACTTTTTATAAAAGTATACAAAATTAAAACTACCTTCTTCTTAAATATTTACACTATAGGATAAATTAATTAATTTTTTAGTCAGACTTTGACGAGGACTAGATTCCTTTCTTTAAATATAAAAAAAAATGGTTGAATCATCTTGTTGTCTTGTAATGAATGAATGAAAAATAGGCATCTGCTCCGTGCAAAAGACCCACAAATCCACTCAACGTCTGTAAAAAAAAACTCTTTTTAATTTTTATCAATCAATAGTCTGACTTAGTAAAATCGTCTACTAATTTAAATTAATAAAAATGTCCACTATAGTAAAATTTCATGATTTGAATTAATAAATTTATTATTATTTTATACTAACTTATAACAAAAAATCAGTCACTAAATGGAATTAGTAACGGTGTTTGCTAATTTAGATTTAGTAACTTTTCACTAAAATTCTAGTAAAAATGTAAAAAATCTATTAATTAATGTTAGTGAAATTTTCATTAATTTGAATTAGTAATCGATTTTCCACTGTAATTTATATTTAGAGATATGAAAATTTAAAAAGTTCTTATTTAAAGAAAGACGAACTAACAGGTTCGCAGGTTATAAAAAAAGTAATTAAAAAGTTTTTTAATAATTATCTTCCAAACTTACATATGCTGCTGTCATTGCGGGATAAACTTCAAATCCTGGTGTCACGTAGTATTGAGCCATAAGAAACATTTTTGTAGAAAGTGCTAGAAAAGAAGCCG
The DNA here is from genome assembly GCA_037103525.1 of Ganaspis brasiliensis. Classification (NCBI taxonomy): domain Eukaryota; kingdom Metazoa; phylum Arthropoda; class Insecta; order Hymenoptera; family Figitidae; genus Ganaspis; species Ganaspis brasiliensis. The sequence goes on along the minus strand of JAZKLR010000009.1, from coordinate 3,106,858 downwards.
AGCTCAAATAAAAGAAACAAGCCAGGCCATTGAACATTATTTCCTAAAAAAAAATGTCAAGTTTAAAGAAAGAACAAAGTATTCAATAAAATATATTATTTTTTGTATAAAAACAAATATTTTTGTAAACTTTTTATATAGCTGTTTTCTTACTTACAAAAAGTGAAGCTCGTATAAGTTTATATGATTTTGCCGATAAAAAATAGCATGCTAAAAGCACAGTTGACGTGAAAAAGCAGGCCGAAGAGGTTGTTAATGCACCTTCAAAAGCAGTACCGATTCTTGAGCTATACTGAAGGCCGTAATTAATTAATAAACTTTGAATAAAACCACTAATTACCTGTAAAATGTAAAAGAACATTATTCATAAATTCTTTGAATTGTATTCAGTGTAAATCTTATTAAGCTACTTTGATTTTAAACAAAATTTCTCTGAATTTTGAATACAAAACTTAATAATTGTACAGCATATTGTTCAACAGCATAACAACAGCATAAGAAATTTTATTATTTTCAATATTAAATATTATAAGAGTTACAGAATTAAGCCTAATATATATATAGATATGTGTGCATATGATGAGGAATGAAACTTTTTTAAATTATGCAGATACTTACGGTTTCGCAAACTTTTAGAACGCCTGGTAGAGTTTTAAAAAATTCAATGTGTATACAAGTAAAACATCTGCAAAAACAGCATTGTATTCCTCCAGCTCCATGTGTATCATTTACCATCCTAATTATCGGTCCTCCGTTTCTTTTCATTTTTTGAACTCGCTAACTAAATTTATTTACCAATTAATTAATTATGCAAAAATTATTGCAAAATAATGGTGTTTTATAAAAACTGATAGTAAATTGTCTTAAATTAAGATATTTTTCATATCTTATATATAGTCACCAAACATGACACAATTGAAACTGTGTACAGTACAAGAAAGAAAGTGAGTTAGCTGCTGCAGCTAAAAAAAGTTTTCTGAAAATTTTTAGTCATAATAGCTAAATATTCGTTAAGACAGGGAACTTTGAATTATTTTAGCAAATGTGTTAGCTGGCCTAATTACTATTTAGCTATGATGACTAAAAATTTTCAGCTAATTTTCTTTTAGCTGCAGCAGTTAACTTACTTTTTTACATCTAACACTTCGTTAATTTTAGCCTATTTTTTAAAATTACTGACTATCAATTTAAAGTTGATATTATGAATTTATTGATTATTAAAAAGAAATATTTTAAAAATTCTGCCAAGGTAGCTTTATTAGCGGATGCAGTATTCTTACACTAGTATCTACATTTTTATTTATTTAAATATTTTAAATCTCTTTAAATTTTATATATCATACTTACATTGATTTAAATTAAATTTTTAAAGTAATATTGGTTAACGCTGACTGATCTCAACTACTTTTAGAGACACGGTTTTTTAAATCAGTGAACAATACAAAATACAACAAATGATAAATAACTTTACAAATTTGGAGTCGGTCTTTAAAACGTCTGGATGCGAAAGATGTTGAAAATTCACTGAGGGTATTCTTAAGATGCAACCAAAAAATATAAAAGTCGGTGCACCCCCTGCGTCGTTAATAACACAAGGAAATCGCTGTCTATTTCTGGCACGTGCCATGAACTTTAGGATTTTGTGACTGACGGTTCCAAGCAGATGCCATAAAAGATAAAAATGTTTTTAAAAATTGATTAAAACGAATCAAGTTTATTTTAACCTCAAGTGAAAATTCGTTTATAAATGCGTATCCTTTGTGATAGTAACAAATACGTTAGTATTCGTACTTGCAAAAAACATAATAACATCTCTTAAATGCAGAAAAAATATTAAAATTGACAGGAATTGTTATAATTTGACAAACGAATATATTTTTATTAACATTTCAATGTGTTTCATTTGCTTTAATAATTTATTATTGTTTATAACAATTATTTAAATATAATCCGACAAAGTTGTAGTTTTGTTCTGAACTTAGAAATTTTGTTTATAGTTGTTTAAACTAAGGAAAGAATGTAAAGGTGTTAAAAACCTATGAAGGCATATATATGTGGAAGAAAAAATAATTTTAAAAAATATAATTGTTTAAACAAGTAATTTTAATTGTTAACTTTTGTTGTAATTAAAGTAAGATAATTAATTTTTTACAATTTTGGAACTTCTCAAGCTACTTGTTATGACAAAGAAATTTTAATAGTAATTATTATTATTTTCATGAAAGTTTAAACAAATAATTGTTGTTAATTGTTAACTTATTATAATTAGTCTAAGATGGTATATTTTGGAATATCATTTTTCTCGGCCTCTTTTATGATTATAAATAATTAATGTTTTATTTTATTATTATAAACATAAAAAGTATGATAAGTTCAGAAAGAATTTTCTAGAATTATTTATAACTATTATTTTTCTTTCTTTTTAAACTTTCTATACATAGATGATAGAACTTTTTAACTTTTTTCAACTTTTAAGTTTTATATAAACTTTTTAGGATTATTATTCGAATAATTGGTACATGAATAATAACTCACTGTTTAAATAAATAATTTAAGAGGATATACATTGTCCATCTTTTCACCTACTTTAATTGTAAGGAAAAACGTATCCCAGCAATAGATTAAACTCTTCAAATCAGGTGTAACAATTCTTAATTTATAAAGATGAAAACGATAACAAAAATTAATTGTATAAAATGATAAAAACGGATGCTATTTTGGATTTCTTTACACAATTATTTATTCAATTATTTAGGCTTTTTTACAATAAATAATAGAGTAAGAATAAGCATCGAAAACATTTATTAAACAATAAATGCAAAATATCTCTGATCGTAGAAAATATGATTGTATAACGTAATTATGTAAGTAGTTTGTGCATTGAATAAAAAATACAATAAACACAAGGCGCAAAAATGTTGATTTAATGAAACAATAAATTATGTAATGAATGAATCATTTTTTGCTTAAAAAGTATTAATTTCTAACTTATAAATCTTATGAAATGAAAAAAACATAATTATTTTTAGTATTATTCGGTTTTTGATTATAATATACATTAAATATATTTTATAATTATATAACATGTTTGTTTTAAATACAAATTTTGTTTTATTGCTACATTTTTGTATATTGTTTATATATATATATATACTACTTACTAAACATTCTATTTATATAATGAGAAATAAGTAAGTTCATTAACAATATAATGTTAATAATATTAATTCTAATTCTATCTGGATTTAAAAAAAAATTATTATTTTTTAAATAATCCCTGCTGAGGTGCGGAAAGAATTATGCATAATCACTGCCTAATTAACGTATATCACTATATCTAAATCAGAAATCTGTGTAAAATAATATGTGCTACAGTTATAATTATAGTATAGATTATGCATAATTGTCATCTGAAGTTTTACTGTATTTTTGTTTTGTTTTTTTCAACTGTTTAATATTTTGCTTCAGTTTAGGCTTTAAAATTTAAACCAAAATTCAATTATTATTGATTGGGTAGAAAATCGAAAACATTAAATTTTTACTTATTTCTCATTACACTACTGTAACATTAATTATTTATAGACGATTCCAAGTAAATTTCAGTGTCAGACAGATAAAGCACTTTTCAAAGCCACAATACCCACACAGCACCGGAAATTCCCTGAATTTTCCCTGAATATTCGTCAACATTTCTCGAATATTCGAACTTAATATTCAGGGAAGTTTCGTGGAAGCAGTAAAATGTCCGCCTAGAATAATATTGGGCGCGAAATTTCCCTGAAAATGTATTTCCAATTTTCAGGGAATTTCTGCCTCTAATATTCCTTGAAAATTCAGGGAAAGTTAAAAAAAAATTCCAAAATTTTTTTTAATCTGGTAATTGATCAAAAAAATATGTTATATTCGACATCCGTGGGATTCTAGAAAATTAAAAACTACTGCGCAGCCGTAAGTGTCATAGAATCCAAGTTCGACCAGTGCGCATCAAGTTAAGTGAATATACGAATACTATGAATATTGGAGGAATGTTAGATGCGGAAATTCCCTGAAAATTAGAAATACATTTTCAGGGAAATTTCGCGCCCAATATTATTCTAGGCGGACATTTGACTGTTTCCACGAAACTTCCCTGAATATTTAGTTCGAATATTCGAGAAATGTAGACGAATATTCAGGGAAAATTCAGGGAATTTCCGGTGCTGTGTGGGTAATTGACCCTTAAGGCATACCTAAGCGTATGGTTGTGCGCAGAAAGAAATAAGTCGTTAGAAACTTATACATGTCACCTTATAGTTTAGGAAGAGTTCACATACGTTTCTGAATTCTTTCATTAAGTTGTCTAATATTTACTGAAATTCAGGAAATATTTGATAATTTAATGAATTTCTCAAATTCAATGACACTCAATACAAGTAAATTATATGAAATAATTGACTGTTTTTTATAACAACTTATTTGTTCCGTGTACTTATTCTTATTACAATTATAATATTACAATATATAATTGTAACTTTTCTAAAAGAATTTAAATACAGTTAAAACTATCGTGTAAAATATTTTATAAAATCTGAAAGTATTACAAATATGCAGTCAGAAATGTGATTTTTGACTATGACATTTCAAAGTTTCATAAAAAATAAATTTTATATTTTATAATTAGGCACATATACCCAATGGGAAATTGCCAAGGCTCACGATTGGCTAAATATTGGTCCAATATTGGCATTTATATTGGGCCAAGGCTGGGAGTGTAGAAACCAATGCCAAGCCTCGGAATACAATATTCAACCAATATTGAACCAATATTGCAGATATCAGTTTCTTTCGAAAAAAAAATTTGGTTACGACATATATTACGGTTTTAGGGGTTGCTGATTACGAATCTAAAGTCCAATTTCCAAAATTCAAAATGGCTGACTCAATATGGCGGATGAATTTTTAAAAAAAAACGATAAAAATCGCTAAAAACTTGTCACTCAGGGGTTTTTGGGGTCACTGATTATGAATCTAAAATCCGATTTCCAAAATTCAAAATGGTAGACCCAATATAGCGGACAAATTTTTTAAAAAATGATAAAATTCGCTTGAAACTTGTTACTCGGGGGTTTTTGGGGTTACTGATAACAAATCTAAAATTTGATTTTCAAAATTCAAAATGATGAATCCAATATGGCGGACAAAATGTTAAAAATTCATTGAAATCGCTTGAAACTTGTTTCTCGAGGATTTTTGGGTCACTGATAACGAATCTAGTTATGCCATGCTGGGCCTGGGCCAGTTACCGACTATCGGTAATGCATATTTATACTTTACCGACCGCGAAAAGTCGTGTTTCTACCGGGGTTATCATGTTACCATCAGTCGGTAATACAGATTTCTTCTTTGCAGGCAGTAAACATCAGTGTTTTTCATGGTGTTAGATTAGTAAAACAGAACACTCTACAGAAACACTAATTTCTTCCTGGAGATCAAGTAGAAATCTGCATTACCGACTGATGGTAACACACTGTCTTGCAAAAATGCGATACTTGGTGGTCGGTATGCTAGAAATCTGCATTACCGACAGTCGGTAAGTGGTGCAGGATCAACATAGCATAATTACTAAGTTTCTAATAATTTCAAAGAACTTTTAAAAATTTGTCAGCCATGGTGGTTACGCCATTTTGAATTTTGAAAATCATTCATTATAGTGACCCCAAAAACCCCCGAGTAACAAGTTTCAAGCGATTTCCATCATTTTTTTTAAAATTCGTCCGACATATTGAGTCCGCCATTTTGAATTTTGAAAATCTGAGTTTAGATTCGTTATCAGTGACCCCAAAAACTTGCGAGTAACAAGTTTCAAGCGATTTCCATCATTTTTTTAAAAATTCGTCCGCCATATTGAGTCAGCCATTTTGAATTTTGGAAATCTGAGTTTATATTCGTTATCAGTGACCCCAAAAACCCCCGAGTAACAAGTTTTAAGCGATTTTCATGGATTTTAAAAAATTCCTCCGCCATATTGGGTCCGCCATTTTGAATTTTGAAAATCAGGTTTTAGATTTATTGTTAGTGACCCCTAAAACATTAAAATATGTCGTGATCCAATTTTATTTTTTGACAGAAACTGATATCTGCAATGTGCAATTTTGTATTCCGAGGCTTGGCAGTCTTGGCATTGGTTTCTACATTCCCAATATTGGCCCAATATTGTACAATATTGGACCAATGTTGCGCCAATCGTATTTTTCCCATTGGGTAGTATTTATAGTTTCTTTAAATCTGAATCAGGTAAATTTTAACTGATTTAGATTTAGAGATTTTGAAATATAATTTAAATAATTGTACCTTAAGTACATATATCTAGACAATTTTTAAATTTTATTTGACGAGTAAGTGTATAACAATTATAAAGCATGTCACTGAAAAAATAAGTTTAATAAAGCTGTGTAAAAAAGTTTCTAAATAAAGTTCATGAATGATTATATCGATAAAGTTGAAAATTGTTATACCAAGCGATGTTAATTTTTGTTGAGATCAAAGTTACAAATTCGAGAATGATTTCAAGTTATTCATAATATAATGTAGTAGCTAATTCTTTTTTAAAAATTCCATGTTACAAGTGACAATTGTGACAGTCAAGTAAATTTTATTAAATTTATTTTTTCAGTATGTTGACATTATTTTTGTTGCGTAGACGCTAGGCATTAATATTATACATAAAATGGCAGTATGTATTGAGATAATATTAAAAATTTAATATTTTTAAAAAACTTGACACAATTTACTGTGAATCTTTAATCAATTATAATATATCGTTTGAATATTTGTTTACAAATCAAGTATAAAAAATAAATACTTAATATTTATGTTCTTGAAATATTATACTAGAAACATTTTCATTGATTGTAAACTTTCAACGAACTTTAAAATTGGTTACACTGAAAAAAAATTGGTAACATATTACCCATGCAAATGGTTGGTCAAAATTATTACTATAGTTTTGTAAGTTACATTAACTATATCTGAATATGTAATTAACTTTACCATTTTTGTTTGTTAATCCCAAAATACAAATATAATAATCACTTTAGTTTTTTTCAGTACATATAAAATTTGAGTGTTTTTTTATGAAATTTAAAATAATAATATAATAACTCTAAAAACAATTGTCTTATTTTGTTCCATTTTTGTGTCTAAGTCGTAAAAAGTGTTTCAAAACAAGATATTCCTTGCGCCTTAGACACAAAAATGGGACAAAATAAGACACTTGCAAGACACTTTGTTTTTAGAGTGATGTAATATTATCACTATTATGTATTTTATAATATTAAATTTTATATATGAATGCGCTTATTCGATTTTTTTTTTATAAAAATGAAAATTTATTACCATTTTTCAATTTCCATGACATTATTGAAATAATTATGGTAGAGAGAGAGATAGAGAGAGAGAGAGAGAAAAGAGAGATTAAAATAATTGAATTCCGAATTGTGTCAATTGTTTAATTTACAACCCTCTGTAAGAGCGAAAAGCGATGATGACACTTAAAAGGTACAAAACTGAGTTTATCAGCGCGCAAATCTGTAAAAAACAAATCATTTTAATATATCTATGTAATTTGTATAATAATTATAATTTAAACACAAAACGCAATCTAAAGTATTGCGTACTCTGAAGATAAATGTTATTTTATACTCCCACTAAAATCAAAAAATTTTTAAGTTTTAATTAATGAATAATTGAATTTACTGGATTAATGAAGTTTTTTCATTTATTAATTAAAAGTATTAAAATCCATTATTTAATAAATAAGAATTAAAAATCTTTGATTTTAGTAGGAATATAACATTTATCTTTGAAGTATACAATTATATAACAATTGTCACAAAAAATTTTGTGCCAAAATGATACGGATTCCGAATTTTGATTTCGATTATTTCAATTTAATTATTAAATTTAGAAATACTTACAGCAGAAGCTAAAAGTAAATTATGCTGATGAGATGATCTAACTGATTGTTTGTCCAATTTGATAAACAGAACCACAGCAGCAATTAAAATGAGTATACACGCTAATCCGTGATATATAAGTTCCTGAAATGACAAATTGGATATTTTATTTTAAAAAACGTATAAAATTATTTTTAAAAATCTCTAATATCTTATACACTCTAAAAACCAGTGTCTCGAAAGTGTCTTATTTTAAGACATTTTGGTGTCTTTATTGTATCTAAGACGCAATAAAGAGCTTAAAATGAGACATTTTCTGTATCTTAGATACAAAAAAGACACCAAAATGTCTAGAAATAAGACATTTAGAAGTGCAGTGTACTAATTTGAATTCGTGTACGACTTTTGACTAATTTAGATTTACGAAAAAATACTTACAAAAACAGTTTTCGTTAAAATAGATTCCGTTGAAATGGATGCTGTAAAACTTAACAACAATATAAATGTTGTTATCATAAAAGTAGTCACTATTAATAAATAAAACAATGAAGATGGAATCATAACATAGGAATAACTATAGCCAACTAAATAATAGTTATCGAATATATATCCCATCAGTCCGACACATACTATGCCCAGTGCCTGTGAATAAAAATATAACAATTAATATTTTTGAAAATTGAAAATACTATTAATGGGAAAATTAATGATTTTAATATAAAATGAAATTAAGATAATAATGTATTGAAAGTCGGGATAATATTATAAGAATAAAATAATAAACATTATTATTTAAAGCAATATAAAACTACTACTGATTTTTTTTCATTTTTAAATCAAGAAAAATTGAAAAATATTACAAGAATTATAATTAGACTTAGATTGAATTTTAAAGTAATGTGTCATCAGATTATTTTTGAAATTTGCATTTAAACACATACCAATTCAAGGACTTTTAAAAGACCACTCCATGATTTCAAATAACCAGTATTGATGATAATAGCTGAAGAGCTGCTGGTTACAGTTTGTGTTCGAATTGTCACAGAATGAGACATGTTTAGGCCTTAGTTGATTTCTGAAAAGATAAATTATTTGTTTAAAAGATCATTTTAAGCAGGGCTAATAAAAATCATAAAAAAATCCTATATTTTTGATTTAAATTGGATTTTTTGGATTTAAATCAAAAATTGATTTTTTTTAAATATAACCAGTAGATAATATCTCCAATTGTTTATTTGTAAATAGTTTATTAAAGAAATAAAGAAAAAATTTAAAAAACGACACTAGAATGAAACAGTGACATAAAAAAGTAGGAATTCTTTTCAAAAAATTAAACTATTTATGGACATTTTTTATAAATTAAAATAATAAATAAGGTGATAATTAACAAAACGAACATTATTTTAAAATTAGAAAAATTAGAGAATTATTTGACAAATTGAATAAAAAAGACTGAATGCAATTTTCGAAAATTTTAAAAAAAATTAAAGAAAATAAATTTTATGAAATAGAAGAATGTTGTTCAAATGTGAATATTTAGTACAAAATGAAATTTATCTAATATAAAATAAAAGAATAAAAGCTTTCAAAACAGGAGAAAATTGAGAAATTTAAAAAATGTAGATAGAAGCCTCAAATAAATGTTTTAAAAAATTCGTAATTATAAGATAAAAACTAAACAATTGAAAAGAAGGAAAACTGTTTCTAAGAAATGAAAAAGTGATGACAAAAATTAAAGAATGAATTAAAACGCAAGGAAGAACTAAAAAACCAGTGAAACATTAAAAAATTAAATAAATAGGAAGAAAATAGAGAAATGTTTTGTTCCTGAATCTAACAAATTGTAAAAAATGTAAAAAACACAGAAAAATAATAAAATTTGGTTAGAATTTACTAAACAATTAGAATTGATAAAAAAATAAAAAGTTAAGTTTACAAAAAAATGAGCGTATTTATTTTTAAAAATATGGAAATAATTATGAAAATCAACGAAAAAAAAGTTTAGTGTAAGTTATAATAACAAAATTGTGTAAAATAATATTAAATAATTTGCATAAAAAGAAAAAAATTAAAGAAAATCCTAAAATAAAAAGACGATTACTAAAAAAAATATATCAAAAGTATAAAAAGAGAGAAAATCTTAAAATTCTGTAAATATAAGAAATTATAAGATAAAAATTAAACAGTTTTGAAAAAGTGAAATTTCTTATAAAGATTGTAAGAATTAAAAAAAGGATTATTGTGGATATGGAAATTAATTAATATTATTTAATTATTTTGCATTAATTAATATGCATTTAAATTTGAATTAATTGAAATTTAAAAGTTGGAGCAAATAGGAGTACGAGTTAATTAACTTTTGTAATTTATTTAAATTTTAATGACTTAGAAATAGAAAAATTGAATACTATTTTTTGCTATCTTTATACCAAAAATTTGTAAATCGCAGGTATTTTGAACATCTGTATTAGCACAATTTTTTAAATTGTATAAAGATAAAAACATTAAAATTGAAATTCATAAGATTTATCCACAAATTTTCTTTTCGCCAATGTAACACTCAAAATTGACCCAATTAATTTTTTCCAGTAGGTCTTGAATAGTTTTCTTTCAATATACTTAATATTAAATTTTATAGTGTCATTTTTAAATATATTATTCTAAAATTTCTTTCAGTGCATAACAGCCCTGATTTTAAGGACACTATTAGCTTTTAAAACTTAAAAGTTTATCACTAGACAATAATCCCTCTCGATATGTAAAAAAGAATATAAGCTTTTTAGAAATCTTATCAAGCTGAATTAACTGACAACAATATCTGAATCATCGTATATTTTCGATTATTACACATATAGTACCTAACAACTTTTTGTGTTGAGATTACAAATATTATTGATTGAGTAAAAATGGAATATTAATGATATGGTAATTAATTATAGGTATATGTTAAAAGTTTAGTTTACAAGATTATCAGATTACAATTTATATACTTGCTATCACAGAAAAAATCATATATCAAATGAAGTAAAGCTTAAAAAATGAACTACATACTCATTTTCAGCACAGTTTGTTTCCTGTGATGGAATTTATTGTTTACGAATTTAAGTAAAACAAATTTTAAAGTTATTTTTTTCACACAAGGAAGAAGTTTGCTGATATATGGTTTACTGACATAAAAGAATTCTTTTACCAACAAGAAAAATGTGCTTGGACTATATGCTTGAATCAAGAACAATTATTCTTGGACCGAAAATAATGATTCTTAGACCAATAATAATTATTCTTGGTTCAAGAATAATTATCCTTGACCCAAGTACAAATTCTTGATCCAAGAATATGGATACTTGGATCAATGATAAATTATTCTTGATTCAAGAATAATTATACTAGGTCCTCTTTGAGTTTGCATTAGTGGTTTTCCACTAATGAATTAGAGAAAAATCGGTCACTATTAAATAGTGAATATTTCTCTAATGTTTAGTAGAAAACTACTAATTGAAATAGTTACTACTGTAAATAATTAATGTAAGATTATTAAATAATTAAGTTTCATAAAAAATTATTAATTTTTTAAACATTATGCCCGCCATATTGGATCCGTCACTTTGAATTTTTCAAATCTGACTTAATTCAGATTTGTAATTAAAGACCCCAAGTTTTATAAAAATTGATTTATTTTTAAATTTTTATGTCCATCATATTAGATCCGCCGTTTTGAATTTTTGAAATCTAACTTCAGGTTTATAATCAGCGACCCAAAAAACCCCCTGATACAAAGTTTCCTAGAAATTGATTAATTTAAAATTTTTCATGGCCTTCATATTGGATCCGCCATCTTGAATTTTTGAAATATGACTTCAGATTTATAATCAGCGACCTCAAAAACAATAGAAACCATATAATTAGCAGTTTAAATTTCTCGATTTTTTTTTAAATTAATATTTTTTGCCAATAAAACAAAAGTTTGTTTCAGTTTATATTGAAAAAATAAATTTCTGTTTGTAGACCGGCATTTTATTTCACTCAAAAGTAATTATAATCGAATTCAAATTTCATTCATAACTTACCCCAGGTCGGGGTAAGTTGAATCACCTTTTTCAAAACCTTATAAAAACAGTTCTCAAAAAATCCAAAATCATAAATTTGATACCAAGAGTAAAAAATACGTGATCTCGCATACAAACAAAAATATAAAATACACGAATTAATATATTTTACAACCTTTTTTTCAATTATTAAATAAAAATTAGCTTGTTTGCATTGATTTTAATTAATCGAAAGATTCATTACAAGATATAATGATTAGCGATTAAAGAATCTCGGCTATTTTCTGCAATTATCGGCCATTAAGCATTGTAACTTCCTTCTTTTATTAGGCCTTTGGTCAGAAATTATGCGAACATTACATGCCGTATGCGCTGAAAGAAGGACAAGGCCGAGAATTGGAGGTGTGACCTACATATAGTAAAGAAAGTAGGAGCCTCCATGTTTCGTTCACCAAAATAACTCATTGATTACTTAACATTTATCTCAAAATAACAAAACAAAATATTGTTTTCGATTTTTAATTCAAAAATATCCTGTACAAATATTGAAATTTTTAAGATATCCTGCAAAAACAATTGTGTCTTAGATTATTCAGCAAAATTTTCTTAATTTAAAAGACACTTTTGTTGAATGTATAAAACACCATCATTGTGTACTTGTAGTGTTGTCATAGTTTTCTAATAGTTTCAGTTCATTATTCTCATTTTTCTTCTTTTTTAATCATTTCTAAGAAAAAAAAATTTCTGTGAATATTCCCAATGTGTTTCTTTACCTTATCAGATACAGTATAAAGAATCACGGATATATACAATACATAAAGCACTCCCATTTAGTCGCGTCCCTAAGGCGCGTCTCAACAATCAATACTTCATAGGTATAGCAATAAATTTCAAATGAGCCTTTCCCTTTCATAGATTTCGCTTTTTCTGATTGCTAAGATAATGAAATTTAATTAAACCCGAAAAAGTCAAAAACTGCCCTGATAAAAGAAAGTACATATTAGTTTCGCTCTTTTAACCAACAGGTGTTACTGACTATATGCATTAGTGAAAGATACAATATATATATACATATAAAATGTAAACAACCTGTTATGAATCAGAATTCATGATAGAAATATGACAGAAGCATCTTCAATAATCATGTTTTAACCTTTCATTCAAGAATGCAGATAAATTATATTCATATTTTTTAATAGACGGTTTTTATGCGTTAATCAATCGTCATTTTCTATTATTATCCGGAACCATAATTCGTTTATCAAATTCCGCTTTTATTGAAAAATGCTTTTTTAACAAAATTTCATTTTTGTTTCTTAAATTTGTGGTTTTCCTTAATTCTTTTCCTATATAATCATATTTTTAAATTAATTTTTTCTTATTTTTTTTAACAAGAAATTTATTGTTTTTAATTTATAAAAACGTTGATGTTTATTTATATTCTTCGGTCGTTTATTTTAAATTTAGATATTGTAACTCAATGTGCTAGAGAAGATTGAGATCATCGGATTCCGGAAAGAAATAAACTTTAAATATTGCACCCAATTTCCTTTTCGCGAGGTGATCCAATGGTATTTTCTTAGAACGCGAAATAACAAGGCGTCATCACACGGGTTATTTTTAAGCACGACACACCATATGTATTATATGTATCGACGACATGTAAACAATTTTAAACTGAACTTTTTTACCAACTTTAAAAAAATTCGAAAAAAGACTAACACATCCGGACGATTAAACAAATCTTTTTTGTTTACTAGATGTTAATCGATCAACAAATTAGCTATTTTTTAATATTTTAACTGAAAGTTGTAAAAAATTACAGTTATTTACTAAAAAAACAAAAAATCTGTATTTTCTGTGTATTGTATTTTAAACAATTGTTGAAGTATTTAGCATTTTCGTTTGATTCAATAAATTCAATAGATTAAATAAAAATTTAACTTTAGCAAAAGATCAAAAGACAATGTTAATAAAAAACTTACAAATTAACCAGAAATTAAATCTTTTCAGTGAAAAAATAATAACAACATGTAGTAATTTGAGATGAAAACAAGATGCAACTTTTCTGTATGAAACCACTGAAATTGACACTGACTTTTGTACACAGAAGACCTCGTGATTTTAGAAAGTTGAAAGTTGAAATAAAATAAAATAATTTTTTTTTATTGTTTATTATTAATAATTTAATTATGAATGACTGACTGACCTTAAAGGCGGGAAATCTCGTCGACTGCTCGCGATTAACTGAAGCTCATACAAACCATACACCCGTTACTACACAATTCAATACGTCATCGATGATATCATCAACCCACGCACACCAGCGAATTGTTTTATACCTACGTGCGCAAAACCTATAGCGCGCGACCACTTTTTTATGAAAAAAAAACAGGGTCAATCTTTTAGTCATGTTTTTTATACATAATTCTACAATTTTTAAAATAATTATAAGCATTAAGACTCACCACACCTAAGAAAATTTCCCTAAATTGAATGAAAAAAAATGTTTCAGCATTGAGAGAAAAGATTTCTTTTACTAGGAATAAAAATATACTTACTTTAACTATATGCTTGATTTAAGTATAATTATTCTTAGACCAATAAATCATATTCTTAGATCAAGAGTAATTATCCTTCATCCGATGAATGTAGACTTGGATCGGTTTTATTAAAAAAGTAAAGGTTTTAAATTTTTTAAAAAGTCTTAAAAGTTATTTATTATTTACGTATAATACTTAATTTTTAAAAATGTATTGAATGACATACACATAAAGTCAATTTGTACATATTTCTTTAAATTTTTATTATTATATCTGTATAAAATAATATAAATAATTTCTGGGCATTTTGAAAATTTGTAATTTAGTTTTACTGAGAGAAATGGTTTCTTATATCAATTATCAATGTATTTTTGTATTAGATAATTATTCTTGAACTATAAGTATAATTATTCTTGATCCAAGAATAATTCCTGTTGGTCTAAGAGTAATATTCTTGATTCAAGCATTTCAAGCATATTTTTATACTTATAGAATAATTGAAAAAAAATTTTCTCTCAGTGTCGATTTTAATGAAAGTCAGATAAAAAATAATATTGAGACAAGAGCAATATAGTCTCGAATCTATTCTAATTATTAGAAAAATAAATAATACTGAAAATGTTGTAAACGAAAAATAAGTCAAAAATCGCAAGAAAAGTGAGTCCAATTTTACATTTACTTATATATGTTTAAATAATAAAACAATTTAAACTTTGGTCGCGTTTTGATTAAAGGTTCAACGATTTAATTTTTAACATAATTTTTAACAATTTTAATTGTAACTTGCTTTTGAATAAAAAGTACAGTTTTCTGTTCATAGGAAATAATTGTCAAATTTCAGGTTATTTTCTCTAAATCGTTTCTTATAAGCAAAATTTATAAAGAATTTTATGAACAATCAATTTCCATCAACAAAGTATTTCCATAAACAAACCAAAATGAAATTAAAGTTTAAATACTTTTATTATTTAAATATACAAAAACTTATAGGATTGAACTTACGTTTTTTCCGAGTGCTTTTTTAATTCATCATTAAAAATAAAGTACTATTTTATTTCTTATAAATTTTATTTCCTTCACGGATAAATAGTTATACTATACTTTCTTAAAGTCAATGAGTAAAAAATGACTAATTCAATTAGTCAAAGTAATTTTGTAAAACCACTAAATAAAGTAGTAAATTTACTCTCTAAATTTGAATTAGTTAAAAATAACTAATTATTAGTAAAATCGTGCCTGAGTTTTTGTTTCTACAATTAGTTAAAATTAACTAATTATTAGTATAATATGACTAATTATTAGTAAAAATATAGCTAAAAATTAGTTAAAATTTGACTAATTGAATTAGTAAACAGAATTTTACTAAAATATTAGTAATTTTGACATAACCTAAAAATGAATTTGACTAATAATTAGTTATTTTTTACTAAATGGTTAGTAGAAATGTAACTATTTCAATTAGTGACTGAGTTTTTGCTTTCAAATTAGTTATTTTTAACTAATTCAGATTTAGAGAGTATGTCTATACTAAATATTTTAATCATTTTTTATTCAATGAATTAATGAAATGAAATTTAAATTAATTAAAAAATAGTTTCAAAAAATAAGCAATAAAAATAGTGTTCATTTTTTAAATAAAAAACAAATGAATCTGGAGGGTGTAAGCGCGCAATTCTTTACACATCAGTGCCCATATATATTTATTGCTTGAAAGTTTAATAACATTTTTAATGCTTTAAAAATGATAATTTCTTATCATAGAACAGTGTTTTATACCAATCAATTTTAACTTTTCAATAAATTTGTTTCTTACTTTCAACCGTTCTCGACTTTTAAAAATATTTCCAAAAAATATAATTCATTTATTTCTTGGTAGATATAATTTATAAATAATATTATAATAATTACTATTGTTCACGTGTTGTAGAAATCAATACATTGTCTTAAATATCTAAAAAAAATTCGAGAATGTCAAGACGAGACAAGACTGTATGTCTCAAAACGAGACGTTTGTTCGAGACGAGACTTATTCTTGGTCTTAGCCTCTCAAGACGAGACGAGATTAAAGAAAATCTCGTCTCGTTTTGTTTTTGCTAGCAACACCACAAAAAAATCAATTTCTTTTTGAGTTAAAAAGATTCAATAATTTCTTTCCAAAGTAAACTTTTTTTGTGAGACTAAAGAAATTCAATTTATTTCAGGCTAAAAAATTCCCCATTTTTTAAGTTAGAAAGAAACTAAAATTTGTTTACAATAGCCTAAGAAATTACAACATTTGTTGTGTAAAAAATTTCAACATATATTGGACTATTAACATTTTTTTGTCAGTATTAGAATCAATTTCTTTTTTCTTGGCTAAAGAATACTTGCCAACATCAGGGATCACAGTGGTTTCTTCGTTAAATTTTAGATGAAAAGGAGGATTTTGCTTTTCAAAAAAGGGGATTTTCGAAATTAATAAAAAACGATTATATTAATGTTTCAAGTTTTCTTTTACACAATTTTGTTGTTTCTTTTTAACACAGATTTTTTAGTTAAAGCAGTTTTCTTATTTTCAATTTTTCCCCTAAATTGTCAATAGTTTTTCTAAAATCCAGTCTGTTGCACAGCGAAAGTGTTATTGCTTATATTTTGTTTAGGATAATTTCTATTTAAATGAAAGTTTCCAGAAAAATTTATTGGATATCTATGAACATTTTAACATATGACACTTTGTGTTTACTGAAAATGTCTTCGTTAAACGAAGAAGTTAAAAATTATCAAACAATAATGTAAAAACGAGCAACAAAAAATGTAATAATTTTTTTCACTTAAATAATTAAGCATTATTATAAGCATATCATCTTAAAAATACTTTAAACTATAACTCCTATAAATTTCATAAAAAAATATTAAGAAATTTTCATTTTAGAACGAATTAAAGTTGAAATTTTAATCAAATATGATTTCCCGAAGATTTTTGATTTCTGCGATTTCTTTAAACAAAGATATAGGTAATTGTTTAAAAAAACAGCACTTTTTTTAAATTATGCATAAGTCCAGAACGGTTGGTTTTGGAAAATATTATTAAGAACAAAAATGTGCCTTCTTATGTGTAGAATCAGAAAAAAATAAAATTTCTTTTTAACATATTTTTAAAAAAACTTAAAATTTGATAAAAAATTTTTTTTTTTTAATTTGAAATATTTTTTTCTGTTTTTACACATAAAAAGGCACATTTTTGTTCCAAATAATTTTTTTCTTAAATCAACCATTTTGGTCTGATGACTATTTAAAAAAAATTTTAAAAACTCAAAATATGGTAAAAAAAATTTTCTTTTTTTGAATTCTAAATATTTTTTTCTGATTCTACATATAAGAAGGCACATTTTTGTGCCTGTGATGATCTGTTTAAAAAATACAACAGTTTAAAATTTACCAAAAAAAATTGAATTTTTTGACTATTGTTAATATTAACTAATTGTAAGTAATGAAAAAATTTTTTTTTCTCTTACTCATTAGATATTCTAAAAGTAGAGCACATAAGCTTTAACAAAAGCCCTCATTTATTGTTTTATCTTTATTAGTTTACAAAATATAAAACTTTTTATATAAAGACAAAAATTCTGATGGGTGGGCAAATCCTGCTGGACGGCACTGTACATTATTATGAAACATTAAAAACTTACTACTGGGAAAATTTAGAATGACTCAATTTTAATTACAATTCAGTAATGTATATGTACTTTTAGTACTATTATTATACATATAAATAAAAACTGAATCATTAAAAATTTTGACAGTATGTTCAATTTTTCTTATTATATAATTAAAAATCATTTAAAGGTATAAAGCTTTTTTTATACCTACCTATAGAATCTATCTTTTTTTTAATAGGCGCACGTAAAAAAAATTTATTATCGAATTTCTGTGAAATTCATTTATTTGTTTAACTAGCAAAATAAAACGCGCGCAAGCGCGCGATTAGTTTTTCATACATTTTGAAAATTGGGGAAAGTAATTCAAACAATCATAAAAATGTTTTAAACATAAAGAAAATAATTATAATTTGAGAAAAATACTTGAGAATCTTAAAAGTAAATTAAAACAAAATTGAATAATGAAAAATTAAAGAAAATAATTGAAAATTGAAAAAACATGGTTAGAAATTGAGATAACTAAATTAAAATTAAAAAAAATAATTAAAATTTGAGAAAATAATTAAACAAATTACATAAAATATTTTAAATAAAGGAAAGTTAAACAAAATTTGAGAAAAATACTTAAAACCTTCAAAAGTTCATTGAAATAAAAGAAAATAATTAAAAATTAGAAAAATTAAATGAAAAAAGATAAAAATAATTTAAAATTGAACAGAACAAATTTTAATTAAAGAGAAATAAGTAAAAACTTTTTGGCAATTATAAAAAAGAACGAGAAAAAGAATGAAAGTAATTAAAAATTGAAGTAAATAATATAAATAATGAAAGAATTGAATTTTTGAAATTATGAAATAAATGTAAAGAATTAAAAATTGAAGAAAATAAATTTTGGAAAATAATTGAAAAATGTTTTTAAATTTTAAAACTTGAAGAAAATAATTAAAATATGATACAAACAATGATAAGTTGTAAAAAATAAATAACATTTAAGTGTGCTAATTGAAAAAACTACAGAATTCTTTTTAAATAAAGAAAAAATAATTGAAATTTGAAAAAAATGCATGAAGATCTTAGAAATCAATTAAAAAAAAGAAAATAACTAAAAATTGAAGAAAAGAATTGAAGAAATAAGCTAAAAGTAATTAAAATTTACGATAATTAATTAACAAATTTTGAAATTATGAAAACAAATAAAAATAATTAAAAATTGAAGAACACAATTGAAATTTTAGAAAAATTCTTAAAAATGTTAGAAAATAATTTTAGAAAATGAGAATAATTAAAAATTGGAGAAAAGACTGGCAGAATGCTAAAAATAATTGAAATTTACGATAATTAATAAATTTTTTTGGAAATTATGAAAACAAATAAAAATAATTAAAATTAAAGAAAATAATAGAAATTTGAGAAAAATACTTAAAACTTTCAGAAGTTCATTGAAATAAAAGAAAATCATTAAAAATTAGAGAAAATAAATGAAACAAGATAAACATAGTTTAAAATTGAAGAGAACAAGTTTTAATTAAAGAGACATAAGTAAAAACTTTTTGGCGAGAAAAAGAATGAAAGTAATTGAAAATTGAAGAAAATATTTGAATTTTCAGAAAAATACTTAAAAATCTTAGAAAATAATTTTAGAAAAAGAGAATAATAATTTACAATCGAGAAAAATAATTGAAAAATGATAAAATTAATTCAAAATTGAAAAAAATAATTGAAATATGCTGAAAATAATTTAAGATTGACTTAAAAAATTTTATTTAAAGAGAATAATTTAAAAATTGCAGAAATAACGAAAATTGATGAGAATAATTGCAATATCGGATAAATAATTGAAATTTTTAAAAGTAATGACAAAATAATGAATATAATTATAAATTGATGAAAATCAAGAAAAATTGCAGAATTTATTTTTAAGCAAAAGAAAATAATTAAAAAATCGTTATATAATGGAAAATTTATGACAATAATCTAAATTTGAGAGAATAACTGAAAATTTAGGAAATTAATTGCATGTGTATATATTTTAGATTTCTTCAAAAACCATAATAAATTTTTAAATCATTTTTCTAAACTTTTTTTAAGCAAATGACAATTAAAAACCGGCACAACAAAATAAAATAACACGGACTAACTTCACTCTGGATTTTAAAACGTGGACAGAAAAAGATGAATAAATATTAATACTAACTAACTTCACTTCAGACATTAAAACGTGGACAGAAAAAGATGAATAAATATAAATACATGCTAACTAACTTCAGGAGTTTACGGAGATTATTATTATTTAATTAATAATTGCTTATAAGATTATGAAATGCGCATTTTTCCGCTTTAAAAGTGTTACGTATTTGATTAAAATTTTAAATTTCCAGAAAACCTATTTTAGATCTGTCATTATTACATACTATTATTATATACTAACAGTTTACGCACACTAATAGTTATTATATATTAGTAATTTCTTTAAAAAGTTATCTTTGAAAACTTTAGGAAAAATATAAGATAAGAGTATCTTTGAAATTTGTTCATTAAACTTAAATTGGATTTTTAAAAAATAGTTTATAGAGCATCATCTTTTTAAAGATGTTAAATATTTTTGTTTTTGGACAAATTTCTTATTTCTTAAAAGTTGAGGAATCGTTACAAATTTCGATGTAAACCTTTAATTATAAAAACGGGAATACCTACATGTTTAAGAAAAAACTTGCAAAGTATTGTTTCTATGTTAATAAATTTGAGATATTAAAATTGTATTAAAGATAATATGACGTTGGTTTAATTAATTTTCTTTAATATAATTTATCCTGAAAATAGGCTACAGTTAAAAGTGTATGATTGCAATTGACAAAAGTTGTCATTCGAAGTTCTAATTTTATTGACGGAATTAGTAGATCGATCCTGTTTATGGTCAGACAAATTTTCAAGTTTCCTTATAAAAATACTTCCTGAAACTAATTCAAGGAGCTTCTTTGCTCTCGTAATTCCTAAGGTCTTCTTTAAATAACTCTGTTTATTCAATTAACATTTTGTTTTACGAAATTCTTTTTTCAATGGCAAAAGAACGTATTTACATTAATTAATATATTATTCATTCTCGAGTTCATCCTAGAAAAATTCGTATAGAATTATAATTATGTACCTTTATTTGTTATAATGACGTCAGCAGAATTTCTGTTAGACATTTTATTAGAAATTTAAATAGACAAAATTTCAATTTAACGAAATTAACATGCGATTGGTACCTATTGGTAAATTTTGTATAAAAATAAAATTATCAAAATGACCAAGTATTAACAAAATCTAATATCCAAAGTTTGCCCTGTCCCTAAAATGAGGCACATATTAAATTTTTTTTGTAAAATTTCGGCTACTTGAAAGTTCTGTTACATGGAAATTCTGTCATATATGGAAATTAGGTTATATTATATACTCTCTAAATCTTAATTATCCGTAAACTACTAATTTCTTAGTAAATAATCGTTTGCCATGTCAAATTGTAATTCTGCTAATTTAGTAAAAAATTATTAATTCAGTAAATATAATTTTAAGATTATATGAAAGCCCTAAATAAATTACTATATTGTAGTCACTTTTTCCTGTTTATTAGTAAAATTTAACTATATTGAATTAGTGTTTTTCTCCTATTAATTACTTACTTTTTACTAATTGGAATAAAGAAAAAGCGGTCATTTTATTATTAAATTTTGTAAATTATGTTGAATAATTTTTAATAAAGTCTCTGAACTTGAATTAGTAATTTCTACTAATGAATTAGAGAAAAATCGGTTACTATTAAAAAGTAAAAACATTCACTAAATTTTAGTCGAGAGGTACTAATTATTCG
Source organism: Ganaspis brasiliensis (assembly GCA_037103525.1). Classification (NCBI taxonomy): domain Eukaryota; kingdom Metazoa; phylum Arthropoda; class Insecta; order Hymenoptera; family Figitidae; genus Ganaspis; species Ganaspis brasiliensis. The sequence goes on along the minus strand of JAZKLR010000009.1, from coordinate 3,084,847 downwards.
TAGAAATTTACTCATTTAAAAGTGAAATATCTACTAATTTCCAGAGTTAATAAAAGTCATGATTTTTTTTTTAAAATATACAAAATCCGGTATTTTTATTTAAATTAAAAATTGATTTTTTAAAAATATAATCAGTGTATAAAATCTCCAAATGTTTATTTGTAAGAATAGTTTATTAAAGAAATAAAAAAAAAATTAAAAACAAGACAAGAATGAAACAGTGCCATGAAAATATATAAAAAAAAAACACTTTTCAAAAAATTAAACTATTTACGGACATTTTTTTAAAATTAAAGTAATAAATAAGATGATAATTGAAAAAACGTTAAAATATATTACTAAAGAGAACAACATTTTAAAATTAGAAAAAAATAGAGAATTATTCTATAAATTGATTAAGAAAAATAAATAAAATTTTGGAAAATTTAAAAAAAATTAAAAGAAATGAAATTCTATGAAATAGAAGAATGATGTTCAAATGAGAATATTTAGTATAATATTAAATTTACATGATATAAAATAAAGGAATAAAAGCTTTTTAAAAAGTAGAAAAATGAGAAATTTAAAAACTGTAGATAAAATGACGTACCTAGATAAAAATATGGAAATAATTATAAAAACCAACGAAATAAAAAGTTTAGTGAATGTTATAATAACAAAATTTTGTAAAATGATATTAAATAATTTGCATAAGAAGAAGAAAATTAAAGAAAATCCTAAAATACGAAAAAAAAAATTAAAAGTAAAAGAAGAAAGAAACTTGAAATTTTGTAAAAATAAGAAATTATAAGGTAAAAATTAAACAGTTTCGAAAAAGTGAAAAAAATATGAAATGAATAATTAAGATCAGTTAATTGACGCTTGGAATTCATTTAAATTATAATTACCTACTTAAAGATATTAAAATTTAATACTATTTTTTGCTATCTTCATACCAAAAATTTGTAAATTGTAGGTATTTTGATCATCTGTATTAGCACAATTTTTAAACTTTCTCTATTTCATTTAGTAGATTTTTCACTTTTAAATTAGTATTTTTCTACTAATAAATAGTACTTTTCTACTAAAATTTAGTGGAAGTTTTTACTATTTAATAGTAACCGATTTTTCTTTAATTTATTACTAGAAATCACTAATTTAGATTTAGAGAGTAGAACTATAACAAAGAAAGATTTTTGCCATTATTAATTTGTATTATTATCTCAACAATGGAGTTTGTTATCAGACTAAATGTTTTTGTTTTGTGTTAGTTCCAAATGTTAAAATAATCAAAAATTTGTTACAACAAAAATTAAACTTGTTATTTATGTATTAACAATTCAATTTTTTTCAAGTGATAAAATACAATAGGTAAAAAGTACTATAATTTTTTATACTTTTCAAAACTTTAATTTCATAATTGAAATAATGAGATTTTATTCTTCTCATGAATAGAGTAAAATTGCCTCCTTATTATTGTTCTTGTGTTCTTTTTTCTTCCTCTATAATGGTCTTTCTTATTCTATTTTTTTGTTTTTCTTCGCGTAAAATTCCATCGGGAAAATGAAATCATCAATTGAATCTAATAAAATATAATTTAGTTACGTATAGGTATATCTGATTCTTAAATTCTATATTAAAACTAATTGTGATCTATTAAATTCTATTGAAATCAATTGCACTGTTTACTTCGGCGTTAAGTTTTATTAATTGTCCATATTGTTCAGAAATAAATACACATGGAAAATAAAAAAAGAAAATGTCAAAATGGATATACATAATGGGACACGCACTTGATGACCTTAACTTATATGCAATATTTCTCTTTAATAAGTAACAAAATCGCAAAGGATTTTTATTATATAAATGCAATAAATTCTCGATTTGCCAATAATCTCTTGAATCGAAATGTTCAATTATTTCTTCTTATTCACATAAACTCAAATCCAAGTGACATTATTGAAATTCGAGAATTTGTTTTTACAGGCGTAATTGTAGATACTTGATAAATTCGTAGTTAACAAAATTATTAGGTTTGATAGAGTTATAAAGAGATGAGACAAAAAAAAATGGAAAAATTAGAAAATACAAGGTGAAAGCCTAGCTACATTTTTTCCTAATTAATATGCTTAATATGAACTCAACAATATATATGACTATATCCATACTCCATTACAATACATAATTAATTAATGATAATTGTTCTTGTTCAAAACCTATATATACGACATCTTTATTTACAAGACTCGTGTCGGCGCTTCACATAAATAATTACTTACGTAATAACATTTAAGAAGTTTCGTACCAAGATTAAGTATCATTACGATTCAAGTCTTCCTACAGAAAATTCTGTCAATGGAGCGGATTTTTGCCATTTCTTCGTCGGTAATAATTAGTATAAAAATATTGTAGTTTTAAAGTTCCGCTATCAAATCAGAATTTTAAAATCGCCACTTAAAACCTAGCGATTTGTGTATAGTTTTTTTTTACAATATATAAATTTGTATATGTATTAAATTATATATGTATTTATATATGTATAATTATATATTATATTTATATATTCAAGAAACATGTACGATCTTGTGAAAAACGTATTGCGCTGGACGGGTTCGAATTTATAAAGATATTTTGTAAGAAAGGCTTAAACAAAATGTGTGAATATGATATGCGTGTGAAATATATCTTAATAATTGATTTTGAGTGCTTTAAAAATATATTACTTTTAATTACACTTTTTTAGTTGTTTCAATTAATATATTATTTGTCGTTTGGTAATTTTAAGCACTACTAGTTTTTTATTATATCTAATTATCGATCCTTTTGGCCGAAATATTTCCGTTTTTGAAAAAACTAAATTACTTTTTTATATAATTATAAATAAATTATCTTAAACAAAAATTAACAAACAAAAAATTTTTTATGTGGTTTTTTTTTTTAACAAAGTGACTGAGGTGCAGTTTAATCCACAAAAGAAAGAATAAGACAGAATAACTAAAAAGTTGATTAATAAATAGAAAATTTTTTAAGTATTTGTCAATGAGAGTAGTTATGCAATTTCTATGCGCATAAGAGCTTTGGTTCAATTGCTACGATTTCGGTATTATTTAAAAGTCGTTTTTTTTCTTTGTACAAAGAAAGGAAGATTCCTTAATTAACCCAGTTCGTAAGTTATAATATTTTAATATTGATATAATGATAAGAATATCAATTTCACACAATCTTTGATTGAAAACTGCATTAATTTTTAATGTATTTCACAATACATTTTATTTTGATTTTGCTCTAAATATCCTTTTTTTAAAAATTCAATGTATTGAATGATATTCTTACATCTGGGAATTGTAATCCTTTTGTACAAAATTTTACAAAATTAATATTAATATTGGAAAATTTGATGAAATCGTAGTACAAAATATTGAAGTTCTGTAATATTAATAGTAAGGCACATTGGTACTATTTTGTGTGAATTTTTAGAGACCTTAGACAGTTATATCATCGGACTTTGTGGCTTTTAAGGATTTCTCACCAATCCTTAAAATTAACGGAGAATCTTAAATCCATCAAAACTGTTAATTACTCCTTTAAATTTAAGTCTCTCACTGCTGAGTCATGTTCTTATATTCCGAAAATAATAAAAATGCTCCAAAGCCGTACACCACCGTTGTGAATATTCCAAATACCTAAAAAAAAAGATCATTATAAGTATCAACTATACTCTTTCAAAAATCATTTATTTAAATATTGTTATAAAAAGTTATTTTAATGAAAACTACTATTAGCATCATTTCGGATGATTGAATAGAAATTTCTTAGATTTGAAAATGAAGTTTAAAATTTAAATAAATCTTACTCCTCCAGCAATTGCAGCTCCGGTGTTGCGATAGCCAGAATAAGAAATCAGTACAGCAAGGCACCCAGTGAAATAGAAAAACGTTATTCCAGCCGTGTATATTACCTCCTGAAAAATTTAATAGTTTATTTTTAAAAGATATTCAACAAGTAATAGTGAAAGTTACATAAAATAATTTGTTTTTTCTTTTTAAAATATGATTTAAAAAAGTTAAATTTTACCCAAGATAACACTGCTTGGAGTGGGAATTTTGTAGATTCTCGAAGATTAAAAGCATAAATAACAATTAGCAAAAAGGTAACGATGAATGCTATTGATCCAACAAACAGGAACCAATGGGCAGATCCTAATCGATATGCTGCTCCGACACAGATCATTGAAATTAACCCAAGAATCTGAAAAATTAAAAATTAATTATTAATATAGTTTAGGAATTTTCTACGAAAAGGGTTGTGAACTTCAAACAATTATTAATGGAATGTTAATATTTAATATTAAATTTATCAATAGGCGCGTAGTGAAAAAAACTTTTAGGTTATATTAACTGTATAGTTAATTTTATTTTTACCATGGTTACATTAACCATTTTGATTTTGTTAATATAACCAAAATGTAACTATAGTTTAGTTATTAGTTAAGTAACTGTTTAGTTATTGACTACACTTGGGAATTCTAAACAAATTATTTTTTTTTATCTAACAAACTTAATTCTTCTACAATAACCAATTCAGGTTCAGACTGCACGATTTTAAACAGTCTTTATAAATAGATAAATAAATTATTATAACGAATGAAACAACTTAAAATAGACGTTCTGTGGGACCGGACACCTGTTTTTATAGTTATTTTTTTAAAATGTATAAAACTATAAATAGTTTGAAACCCGTTCTAATCAATTTTAAAGAAGTTCTAAACTATTTTTAAGAATTTGTGGAAAGTTTTAGATTTTTCTAAAACAGTCTTGAACGTTTCTAAACTATTTTAAAGCAGTTCTAATGAATTTTAAACAAGTTCTAAACAGTTTTTACCTTTTAAGTAGTTCTAAACTGTTCTTAGCATTTTTGATTTGTTTTAAACAATTTTAAATAAGTTCTGAAATGTTTTTCATAATTTTTTGAAAGTTTTAAATTTGTTTAAAACAAAAAATTTTAAAGCAGTTCTAATGAATTTTAAACAAGTTCTAAGCAGTTTTTTTTTAAATTATTTCTAAGGAGTTTTAACTTGTTTTAAATAGTTTCAAATAAGATCTGAACTATTTTTCAGAGTTTGTTAAAAGTTTTAAATTTGTCTAAATCAGTCTTAAATAGTTCTAAACAATTTTGAAGCAGTTCTAATGAATTTCAAACAAGTTCTAATCAATTTTTAACTAGTTATAATTTAAAAAATTAAAAATTGTTTCTATCATTGCAAAATTATAGTAACAACTGAAAGTTAAAGGCAATAATTAAAAATTGAGAAAATGATTAAAAATTGAAAAAATTTATTTAAAAATGATAAGAATAATTGAAAAAAATAAAAAATTGATGAAATCAATCGAGAATTATGAAAAATAATTAAAAATTTAGAAAACAAATTAAAACATGATGAAGGTAATCATTGAAAAAAAAGAATTGGAATTTAAGATTAATAATTGAAGATTGAGTAAAGCAAATACAAAATAATTTTTAAAATTAAAAGTTGGAGAAAATAAATTGCAAAATTATAGAAATAATTGAAAATTGAAGACAGTAATTGAAAATTAGAAAAATATTAGGGAATTGAAGAATACAATCGAGAATTGAGAATAATTGACAAAAATTATACAGAATATATATCAAATTAAAGGAAATAATTGAAAAAATTGAAAAATTGAAAAAATAATGATAAATTTTGAAAAATAATTGAAAATTGAGATTAATAATTGAAAATCTAGGAAATTAATTACAAAATACTTAAAGTAAATCAAAATTTGAAAAAAATAATTTAAAAATTCTAAAATTCATTAAAATTTTTTTTAAATAATTGAAATTCGAAGTAAATAATTAAAGGTTTAGTAAATCAGTTAAAAAATAATTTTAAAAATTATAATTTGGAGAAAAAAATTGAAAAATTAAAGAAATTAATTTAAAAATGATGAAAATATTTGAAAAATAATACAAATAACTGAAATTTGAGATAAATAATTTAAAAATGTAGAAAATGTAGTATGAAAAAATACTTTTAAAAACTAAAAATTGGAGAAAATATTATCAAAATTATACAGATATAATTGAAAATTAAGGAAAATAAATAAAATTTATGAAAAATAAGTGATAAAATTACAAAACATTTTTGAAATTTAATAAAACAACTGTAAAGAGATAAACACAATGAAAAAATTAGAATGTAAAAAAGTAATTGCAAGTTTTGTAAATTAATTGAAAAATAATGAAAATATTTAATAAGTCTAAAAAAAATTTTAAATTGAATAGAAGAATTAAAATTTGATGAAAATAATTAACAGTTTATGAAATTAATGAAATAATAATACAAATAAGTATGAATTGTAGGAAAAAATGATAAAAATAATGGTAAATTAAAAAAAAATAATTTAAATTTGAGATGAAGGACTAAAAATTCAGGAAATCTATTCAAATATAATTTAATAAATAAAAAATTAAAGAAAATAATTTAAAAATGATAGAAATAATTGAAGATTGAAAAAAGAATAAAAATTTAAAGAAGATTAAAAATAATTCAAAATCTGTTGATACCTTGACTTTAAATATATTTTCGTGAAAAATAGGGGAGTTTAGGGTAAAATTTTCTAAATAGGGGACTTTAAGGGATCATTCGCAAAATAGGGGACATTTAAGGGAAATAGAATACTATGAAACCTGAAACCATTTCAAACTAGTTTTAAAGTTCTTAACTATCCTATATTATTCCAATGATTTTTAAATATATTATTAACAGTTTTAAGTAGTTATAAACTGTTCTAACCAGTTTTAACTTGTTTTAAACAGTTTCAAATAAATTTTTACTTGTTTTAAACAGTTTCAAATAAATTTTTACTTGTTTTAAACAGTTTCAAATAAGTTTTTACTTGTTTTAAACAGTTTCAAATAAGTTCTGAAATGTTTTTCAGAATTTTTTGAAAGTTTTAAATTTGTCTAAAAAATAAAAATCTTAAATAATTCTAAACAATTTCTGGATAGTTCTAAACAGTTTTAAACAAGGTCTAGGCCGTTTTAAACTAGATCTAAAATTCTAAACAATATATTAAACTGTTCTAAAGAGTTTTAAATAAATTCTACGCAGTTAAAATACTTTTAAACTGTTTTAATCATTTTTAAACTTGTTTTAAAAACTCCTAAATATTTATAAATTGTTTTAACAAATTCCAAGAAATTTCAAAACAAGGTCTAAACCATTTCAAACTAGTTCTAAAGTTCTTAATAATCCTATATCGTTCCAATAAGTTTTAAATAAATAATAAACAGTTTTAAATAGTTCTAAACTGTCCTAAAAAGTTTTATATTGTTTTTAACAGTTTCAAACAAATTCTGAACTGTTTCTAAGAATTTGTTATACGTTGGGAACTTGTTTGAAACTGTTTTTAATAGTTCTAAACAGTTTTGATCTAGTTCTAAGATATTTTAAAATAGGTCCATACCATTTTAAACTAATTATACAATTATAAAAAATCGTATTATTGTTCTAAAGTGTTTTTAATAAATTATAAACAATTTTAAGTAGTTCAAAACAGTTCTAAGCAGTTTTTAACTTATTTTAAAGTAACAGTTTTGAAAAGTTCTAAATAGTTTTAAACAGTTCTGAATAGTTTTGAATCAGCTCTAAAAAAAATTAGACAATCTTACAAGTTTAAAACTGCTTTAATTACATAGTTTTAAACATTTTTAAACAATACTATAATAGCTTTTTTAATAGAGCAAAAACAATAGAGTGAAATTAGGTGCTGGTAATTTTTCACATTTTCCATTTTTGCATGTTTGTTCAAAATAACTTTACAAGCAGGTTAATAATTTACCTCGAATTAGTCAAGGCATACGTATAGTATTTTTTCATTTTATATTTTAGTAATTGAAATTTAGAGGAACGAGAACAACTTAAACTATGTATATTAGGTGTTTTATAATTTTTATTCTATGAGAACGTTGTAAAATTAATGTGTATTTACATTCTAAAAAATGTATCGACTTCTATACAAGTGTTAATTTCGTCTTTTTCACACCGCAATTTGTGTTTCTTGCTTGCAAAAGAAATGGATGTGTGGAAGATTCGCTTATCTTATCGCTTCTTATAGTCATTGTAGAACGTATGCTAAACTTTACTTGAGAATACACGTATACACCTGCAGTTCACGTGAGATTTTAACTCAATTCTATCCTTATTCTTTTAATACACAATTCACTTACATTATAAATAAATCTTAAATAAAATAATTTTATTTTAATATTTTTAAATTTCAGATAAAGTAATCTAAAATTATAAAAGTAAAACTAAAATAATACAACTCATATAAACATTAAATACCTAAGTTACTGAAAATGTACACGCTATATTTAAAATGACGGAAGTTAAACTATAAGTGAAAGAAATTAAATAAACAAAATACATTTTCACAAGATTTCGACTAAAACAAATCTTGTTGCATTTTTAAATCAGTCTATTTTCATTAACAACTGTCTACGTCTTCCTTCTCTCATGGCAGAGTTCCAATCGAATTTCGGAGCAAAAGAATTGTTGTTTAACTTTATTCGAGCTTCCTCTTTAATTTTGAAAAACTCTTCCTTATAGTTTAGCTCACTTTTTTCAAGATCTTTGATTATTGGAGCTTTCTTTTCATCGGATTTTATCTTCCTCTCAACATATGGTAATTCCATACACAATAGATCCTTGAAATATTTTTCCTTAAGAATTATTTCCTGTTTAGCTTTCCTTAATTTTAAATCCCTATCAATCTGCTGCTGAACTAAAGGTAGTCTACTATCCTCTAATTCCAGAGGATCAAATCCTTTCTGTTCCAGAAGAATTTTTTCCATTCTCTTGTGGTCCCGAGACTTCCTAATAGCAGATTTAGTTTTTTTAATCATTCGAGCTTTCCTCTCATCTTCTAGTCTCAAAAGTTCCTCCTGTTCTCTCTGAAACTTTTCCTTGGCCTCTTGATGTCTTCTTTTAGCTTCATCAGCAGCTCGAATTTTTTTTCTCTCCAGAGCTCTAGGACTCGTCTTGAGAAAATCCAATTCCCAGAGAAAGAAATTTCTCTTTCGCTTCACTTCTCTCCAGACGAATTCTTCAAACCATTCTATTCTTTCGAGAGATTCCTCGTCGGATTTTTCGGGTTCTGTGAATATTCGAAAAGCTCCATTGTAATCACAGATTCCGATAATTTTTGAAGACAGCCGACAATATAGACCTGTTGTACGTCCAGTGGAGATAAATTGTAAAAAAACAGGTTCTTGAGTTTTTCTCGAGATTTCCCAAACCTCAATTTCACCATCGAATCTAGCCAAGAGAAAACTTCCGGCTCTGCTACTCCAACAGCAGGATGTATATAAAGAATTTCCTCTTCTCCACAGTAAAGGAGAATCTAAATAATCATCCTTCCAAATCGCAAAGATTCTCCCTCCAATTGTTAATATTACATCTTCCAAAAATGGGCACCTGTATTGAGAAAATTAATATTGAAACAATTTAATGAAAAAATGTGAATTATATATGTGTCATTCTTTCCCAAATTCGCCACCCCTTTGCGAATTTCATTTTTTAAGGTAAAATGCACTACTAAGGCTTAGAATTTTTGTCAAGTCTTAATTTTTAATTCTGTATGGTGTAAATATAATGGACTATTGTGCAAGTAAAGTGGAGAAAAAAAAGGAAATAAAACATTGGCTCCTATTTTCATGGAAAAACGTTTAAGACATTGTAAATAAATAATCCTCGGACCTCATTCCAATTATCATTCAAAGCAACCTTTAAAAATCATCTCCTAAACATTATTTTCACATGTTAAGAATTATTCTTTGCGAAATCAAGATAAACAAATTTTGAAAACTCTACCTCTGCAGGCTATACAATTTTTTTAAGATATCATTTGATCAAAGTAAAATAAAAGCTAATCCAAAAACATCCTTTGAAAATCATTCATTAAGAATTATTTTAACAAGCTAGAAATTATTCTTTGTAAAATCAATTAATAATTTTTCTGTCACCCCTACTGGCTATAAAATTCTATTCAGATATCGTCTGATCAAAGAAAAAAAAATAACCAAAAAATATCCCTTAAAAATTATTCCCAAAGCATTGTTTTCACAAATTAAGAATTATTCTTTGTGAAATCAAGTTAAAAGAATTTTGACAACTCTACAGGATATACAATTCTTTTGAGGTATCATTTGATCAAATTAAAATAAAAGATAATCAAAAACCATGCCTTGAAAATCATCCCTTATAAACTATAAACTGTATTAAATTATATTCAGAAGTTAAATGAGGTACTATTTTAATTGAAAATTTAGATTATAGATTTAAGTGTTTGTTGGCTTTAATTGATTTTTTCTTTTGCTTTTAATTATACTTCAATAATTAAGTTTCAATACGAATTGAAAATGTATAAAAACGTATATAAACTGGAAGTTCGTCCAAAACCGAAAGGCAAGGCAAATAGAAGTGACAGAAATGTTTTTAGTTGACTTCACACTAAAAAAATGTTTATCTGGATATCGTGTTGCTAAAAATTTAGTTGTGACAGGTAGAAATATGGCTACCTGTGCTAAAAAGTTATAGCAAAGACAGCTATATTTTAGCTGTTACACCTACATTTTTTAGCAAGAAGAAATCCAGCAATACTTTTAGGTGGATCAGCTAAACATTTTTTTCAGTTTTACAATGCATAATTACTAATTTGTAAACAAAAATCTTAAAGGATGCTTGTTAAGGGATGTTTTTTGATTTTTTTAATTTTACTTTTATTGTTTGATAGCCTGAAAGACTTTTATGGTTTGTAGAGGTGCCAGAAACTTTTTAAATTGATTTCACAAAGAATAGTTCATAACTCGTAAAAGTAATGCTATGAGTATGATTTTTAAGGGATGTTTTTTAAATTTTTTTCGATTTTACTCTAATTGTTTGGCAGTCTGAGAGAATTTCATGGTTTGCAGAGGTGCCAGAATATTTTTAAATTGATTTTATAAAGAATAATTCCTAACTTTTCAAAGTATTTCAAAGGGGATGATTTTTAAGGGATGTTTTTTGATTATCGTGTGTGTTTTTTTGACTTATACATATTTAAAAGACTTTTTTGACCTGTAGAGGTGACAGAAACTTTTTTATTGATTTGTCAAAGAATAATTCATAACTTGTGAAAGTAAAGCTTAGGGGATGATTTTTAAGGGGTGTTTTTTTTATTATCGTGGGTGTAACTTTGATCGATAGATCTACTGAAAAAATTCTATTGCCTGTAGAAGTGTCAATTTTTGTTAACTTGATTTCATAATGCACAATTACTAACTTGTGAAAAAAATTCTTTAGGGATGATTGTTAAGGGATTTTTTTTGATTTTTTTAATTTTACTTTTATTGTTTGATAGCCTGAAAGACTTTTATGGTTTGTAGAGGTGCCAGAAACTTTTTTAATTGATTTCACAAAGAATAGTTTATAACTCGTAAAAGTAGTGCTATGAGGATGATTTTTAAGGGATGTTTTTTAATTTTTTTTCGATTTTACTCTAATTGTTTGGCAGCCTGAGAGATTTTCATGGTATGAAGAGGTGCCAGAATATTTTTAAATTGATTTTGTAAAGAATAATTCCTAACCTTTCAAAGTATTTCAAAGGGGATGATTTTTAAGGGATGTTTTTTGATTATCGTGTGTGTTTTTTTGACTTATACATATTTAAAAGACGTTTTTGACCTGTAGAGGTGACAGAAACTTTTTTTATTGATTTGTTAAAGAATAATTCATAACTTGTGAAAGTAAAGCTTAGGGGATGATTTTTAAGGGGTGTTTTTTATTATCGTGGGTGCAACTTTGATCGATAGATCTACTGAAAAAATTCTATTGCCTGTAGAAGTGTCAATTTTTTTTAACTTGATTTCATAATGCACAATTACTAACTTGTGAAAAAAATTCTTTAGGGATGATTGTTAAGGGGTGTTTTTTGTTTGATTTTTTTTTAATTTTACTTTTATTGTTTGATAGCCTGAAAGAATTTTATGGTTTGTAGAGGTTCCAGAAACTTTTTTAATTGATTTCACAAAGAATAGTTTATAACTCGTAAAAGTAGTGCTATGAGGATGATTTTTAAGGGATGTTTTTTAATTTTTTTTCGATTTTACTCTAATTGTTTGGCAGTCTGAGAGAATTTCATGGTTTGCAGAGGTGCCAGAATATTTTTAAATTGATTTTATAAAGAATAATTCCTAACTTTTCAAAGTATTTCAAAGGGGATGATTTTTAAGGGATGTTTTTTGATTATCGTGTGTGTTTTTTTGACTTATACATATTTAAAAGACTTTCTTGACCTGTAGAGGTGACAGAAACTTTTTTTATTGATTTCAAAAAGAATAATTCATAACTTGTGAAAGTAAAGATTAGGGGATGATTTTTAAGGGGTGTTTTTTTATTATCGTGGGTGCAACTTTGATCGATAGATCTACTGAAAAAATTCTATTGCCTGTAGAAGTGGAAAATTTTTTAACTTGATTTCACAATCCATAATTACTATAATTTGTGAAAAAAAATTTTTAAGCATGATTGTTAAGGGTTGATTTTTGATTTTTTGCAATTTAACTTTTATTGTTTGACAGCCTGAAAGAAGTTTATGGTTTGTTAAGGTGACAAAAACTTTTTAAATTGATTTAAAAGAATAATTCTTAACTTTTGAAAGTAATCAATAGGGGATGATTTTTAAGGGATGCTTTTTGATTTTTTTCAATTTTAGTGTAATTGTTTGGTAGTCTGAGAGAATTTAATGATTTGTGGGGTGTCAGAAGTTTTTTAAATTGATTTTACAAAGAATAATTCCAAACTGTTCAAAGTAATCCGAAGGAGATGATTTTTAAGGGCTGTTTTTTATTATCGTGTATGTTTTTTTGACTGATACGCATTTAAAAGACTTTTTTGGCCTGTAGAGGTGACAGAAATTTTTTAAATTGATTTCATAAAGAATGCTTCATAACTTGTGAAAGTAATGCTTAGGAGATGATTTTTAAAGGGTGTTTTTTTATTATCGTAGGTGTAACTTTCATCGATATAGATACTGAAAGAATTCAATTGCCTGTAGAAGTGGCAAATTTTTTAACTTGATTTCACAATGCATAATTACTAATTTATGAAAAAAATGCTCTAGAGATGATTGTTAAGGGATGTTTTTCAATTTTTTTCCTAATTTTACTTTTATTGATTGACACCCTGAGAGAATTGAATGGTTTGAAGAGGTGACAGAAATTTTTGAAATTGTTTTCACAAAGAATAATTCCTAATTTTTGAAAGTAATGCTTAGGGGATGATTTTTAAGGTGTATTTTTGATTATCTTTGATTTTACTTTTATTAATTGACATTCTAAACAAATTCTATAGCATGTAGAGGTGATAGAAAAGTTTTTAGTTGATTTATAGTCTTTGATCAGACTATATCTGAATAGAATTTTATAGCTTGTAGGGGTGACAACAATTTTTTAAATTGATTTTATAAAGAATAATTCCTAGTTTGTTAAAATAATTCTTAAAAGGAATGATTTTCAAGGGTTTCAAGATTTTCAAGATTTTTATTTTTTTGTTATTAATTGTTGACGTGACATTGTTGTGTGTGTCGTAATAATGTCTCCAAAATGTAAATGAATTATTTATAATGTTGTGAGTTGATTTTTATTTTTATACTTTAGAATTGTAAATTTTAACATGTAACTTAGTTTTGTTTTAGGTATTAATTAACCTCAAATTTAGTATGTTTTGTTTTATATTACGAATTTTATATTTATATTGTGTTATTATGTTCTTTTTTAGTTGTTTTTGTCCTGAAGAGGCCTACATATATGTAGTGCGAAACGTCGACAGTTTTTATTTGTTTTTGACGTGACTTTACGTTGAAATAAATTGACTGACTTTTGTCTGGAGAATATGTGTTTGTTTTCTTACATTGATTTTCAAGGGATGTTTTTTAATTAGTTTTTATTTTACTTTGATCAAATGGTACTTTAAAAGAATTGTATAGACTGTAGAGGTAGAGATGTCAAAATTTGTTTATCTTGATTTCGGAAAATAAAATTCTTAACTTGTGAAAATAATGTTTAGGGGATGATTTTTAAGGATCCTTTTAATTATAATGGGTATGAGGTCTAATGATTATTTATTTAGAATGTCATTAACATCTTTCTATGAAAATAGAAACCAATATGTTATTTCCTTTTTTTCTCAATTTTATTTGCACAATCGTCCATTATTTTGGCTGGAGAGGGTAAATTAAGCAATATTTCTCTCACATTTTGACACCTTTAACCTAGAATTAAAAACACCATACGTTATTAGAAAATTATGTTTTCGACGAAAATTTTAAAACCTTAGTAAAGCATTTTATCTTAAAAAATAAAATGCGCAGAGTAGTGTCGAATTTGATAAAGAATACCCTATAGCATTATTTATTTTTTTAATAAAGTTTTTAAGGTTCAGATTCTAGTTCAAAAATTTGATTTTAAACCTCGAAATTTCCAGCACTGGCCCGTCATGAACAGAAGATCGACTCAAAAAAGTACATATTTCCAGAGAAGAAGATTCTGTTTCAAACTCGTGACCTTCCCAAGAGCAGATAAACACTTCACCTTCGGCAGTTGCTACCAAAAATCTCTTTAATAATTCTTTTGTTCTCGAATCCAAATCCTTCGTCCCTTGATTCTTATCTTTAACAAATGGCAGACATATACTTGTTGGCGTGAAAGTCCAAGACTCTTTCGGAAGCTGGAGAATAATTTTATAAATAGGCTGCAAAACACCATCTAGTCTCTTTGGATCAAACGACTCCAAAATGTCCGTTTTTCTAGTTTTTGAAGTGGGTCTTGAGTTCATTTGCCATCGAAGGTCCCAAATGGCCAATGAACCGTCATCAGATGCTGTTACAAATTGCAAACTTTTCCCGGGAGATTTTTGAATGCTTCCATCGATTTGTATTTCATACCAAGACGGCAACCAATGAATATTTCTTATTGGGAGGCTATGTGAAGTTTCTTCATTAGATAAAACCGCTGGTTTTATAATGGGAATTTCCGAAGAAATTTGATTGAAAATTAGCAACTCTCGAAGATCCCAAATTATGATTCGTCCACTAGAACTACCTCCCACAAGTACATCCGGTTTATATGGACAGAAAGATACAACCTGAATAGTGTCTTGACACACTAATACCATTTTTGGATAAAGAGGATCTGAGAAAGACCAAATTAACACCTCGTTTTCAAAGCCATTACTTTCTTGATCATCTTGAAGCACTTGATTTGCAATATTTTGGAAATTTTTATTATTTGAAAAATTATCTTTATCTGTACATTGTTCTTCCTTGTTCAAACTTGTATCAGTATCGTCGTAAGCATTATCTCTGTCATTAAAATTATTCGTGACTTGATTCACGGTTGGTAATTTTGCCTCAGACTCGAGAGAATCTTTTCCTTTAACGTAACAAATTGCAACCACATCGTTTAAATTAGGATGCCAGGAGATGTTGGAGATAATTTTTTTCTTGCTGAAACTCAAATTAATTAGAGAAACATTTTCTTTGTATGTAATGAGATTGGAGAGCCTCGACTCTTGAGTAATGCCTCGGGCAAGATTTGATATGTCATCGGTGTGTAAATTGATGACAGTGTTATATCTAATCGCATCTACCACCTCCTTTATATGATCACCTAGAAATATTTCCAGAGACGATGTTTTCTTTAGCTTCTCATCTTCGCTCAATTCATGTCTCGAGTCACCTTTCTGTAAAGATTCTCCACTCGTATTTTCTGCATTTTCCTCAATTTCTTTCTTTTCATCATTATTCTCGTTTTCTGCCTTTTCCTCAGTTTCCTCGACTTCATCTTTTGAAAAACAGTCATACTCGTACTGAGTCCATTCATTTTTCGGATATCCTGGATACGTTTGAACGCTGTTTTCACGACTTATCAGATTAGTCTGCACTTCTTTGCAGATAAGGTGCATTTTCACATTTTCGAAAACTTCGTATTGAGGGACTATCTTCACGTATCTGAAATTATTTTTGTTATTTTTAAGGTATTTTTTTTCAGGGTGGCGAGCAAAAACTGTTTTCGAAATTCCCTGTCTTTTCTCTGACTTTTCCCTATGACCTAAATTACCTGACTGTTATAAATATCATGTATAACTGAATCATACATGTAATGTACAAAAATATTTATATTAAAGTCACAATTTCTTAAATAGACTACTAATTTTTTTGCTGCAAGATTATTGTATATTTAGGTAATTGATAAATTTTATAGCATTGAAATCAGAAACTAATTCTCAAGTTGTTTTACAAAAATTGAATTTTTTCAGGAGGTATTATTTCATCAAATTTTAAGCATCAAATTTTAGTTAAAAAAATATTAGTCTCTAAATCTGAATTAGTATGAACGTTTTACCAAGTTTCGAGGTTTTTGACCCTACCCCCCTCTATGTTCCACTTGGTTGTAAATGACGACCGCCCCCCTCTGAACGCAACATTCAAATATTATTTAAAAAATAAAAAAAAAATTGCTAAAAAATTGCTGACTTTTAAAGCTAAAGTCTCAAAGACGAAAAAAAATATTATAATAAAATCATAAAAATATGAACGTTCTAAATTTAAACTACCCCCCCTAAAGATAAAAAGTTCTAAATTTAAACTACCCCTTCTAAAGATGGAACGTTTTTTATGGATTAGTGAAATTCATTTTTAGGTTATGTCAAAATAACCAATATTTTAATAAAATTCTGTTTACTAATTCAATTAGTCAAATTTTAACTCTTTTTTAGTTATTTTTTTTTTACCAATAATTTGTCATACTTTACTAATAATGAGTTGTTTTTAAATAATTTAGATTTAGAGAGCAAGTTTTTATGTTTGAAAATGACGAAAAGTAGTTTTAACTATAAAATTAATGACTGAATAAATTTTTTAAACAAACTATTGTTATTATAAAATCAACTCTTTGTTAAATAAAGCTAGAGCTTGTAGTTTTGCGTGTATATTTTGTAACTTTTTTTTTAACATACCAAAACCTAAGTCTTAACTAAAAATTATGATTTCATATAATTTGTTTCAACAAAAAACTGCAAGATTAAAATTTATTTTACAAAAACTTCACAAATAACCCTTAATTGTTAAAATAATTATTCAAATAAATTGTTGCGATTGATGCTTAGTCTTGATTGTATGACAAACATGAAAAATTTGCAAAATTAAAAAAAAACTGCAAGTGTCTGATTTTATTTCATAAGAAAAGGACAAAAACTTGCTTCAAAAATTGTTATTAATAAACTTTAATTTGCAGAAAGCAAAAAAAAAAAATCGTGTCTCTAAAAATATTTTATAAAAAATTAAAAAAATAACAATAATAATTTATTTAATTAAATTAATCTGAATTAGTTAAAAATAACTAATTTAAAACCAAAAACTCAGTCACTAATTCAAATAGTTATATTTCTACTAATTATTTAGTGAAAAATAACTAATTATATATAATTACTAATTCAATTAGTCGAATTTTAACTATTTTTTAGTTATGTTTTTACTAACAATTAGTCATTTTTTTTACTAATAATTAGTTATTTTTAACTAATTGCTGAAATAAAAACTCAGGCACGATTTTACTAATTATTAGTTATTTTTAACTAATTCAGATTTAGAGAGTTAGTAAAAACATGGAATCATCACTAAAAATCTATGTGTATGTTATTTATTCAAAATCTTGAAAAAAACTTCTAAAAAAAAAAAAAAAAAAAAATATTCTTTAACCATTTTTTTCATAATTAAATGGGGAACTTCATGAGCTTTGAGCTCTAAATACCATTTAATTTAGAAATAAAAAACAAGGATAATTTTTTTTTCTCTAAATAATAAATGTCAAAAAAGTAGGCAACACTATTTTCTCTTTTCCAAGCAATGAAACTTGTGCTCAATTGTGCTAGGTTTGTGCCCAATTGTGCCGCAAATAGTTTTTAAAAAAAAAGTTTGTTTGACCAAATTTTTTTTAACAAAAATTTTTTGCACCGGAAACGCCATTTTGACTACTCTCTAAATCTGAATTAGTAAAAAACTTCTATTTAGGGGTTAAAACGTGAATAAGTTTTCACTTTTTCAATTAGTAAAAAATAACTAATTATTAGTAAAAAATAACTAATTAATAGTAGAAAACTACTAATTCAGTAGTTAAATTTAACTAATTAAATAGTAAAAAAATAACTAATGTAATTAGTAAATAGAAATCCACTAATTCTTTTAGTAGTTTAACATAACCTAAAAATTACTTTGACTAATTAAATTAGTAGATTTTTACTAAATTAGTAGTAGAAAATTACTAAATTATTAGTATAAAAATACTATTTGACATGGTAAACGAATTTTCACCCTTAAAATAGTAGTTTTTTACTAATTCAGATTTAGAGAGTAATTCTGAAAAATAAAGTTGGGCTGAAATGTGCTAGATGTGCTCTCTAAATCTGAATTAGTTAAAAGTAACTAATTATTAGTAAAATATGACTAATTATTAGTTAGAAAAGTAACTAAAAAACAGTTAAAATTTGACTAATAATTAGGTCATTATTTTTTACTAAATGATTAGTAGAAATATAACTATTTGAATCAGTGACTGAGTTTTTGCTTTCAAATTAGTTATTTTTAACTAATTCAGATTAAGAGAATGTGCATGACTGTGCCGTAAATTTTTTTCAAAAAATGAAAATTTTGACAAAAATTCAGCACAACTTTCCTATTTTATTTAGACAAAGTGGCGTTTTTGGTCGAAAAAGTTTTTTTTTTTGAAAAACTTTTTACGGTTGGGCACGAACCTAGCATAATTGAGCACAAGTTTCAGTTTTTGGAATGAACAAAATTGCGTTGCTAACTTCTTCGACATAAATAATAATAATCCTAAAGTGTGCTGGCATAAAAATTCAAAATGTTTTTTTAGCACCCTTAAAATTATAATAATTTGTTAATATTAAACATTTATCGCACTAACGTGAAAATTCCCTGACTTCAAATTAAATTTCTCGTCTATTCCCGTTTTTCCCGATCGCTCGCCAACCTGATTTTTGTACATTCTGAATAATTATTACACTTTTTTTTATTTATAAGAACCCCCCGCATCATTTTGACACAAATTTTTTCGGGCAACTTGTTATATTGTACTCCCGAAGATAAATGTTATATTTTACTTCTTCTGAAATCAAAGATTTTTAAGCCTTATTTATCAAATAATTGATTTTAATACATTAAATTAATATTAAAAAACTTAATTAATCGAGTAAGTTAAATTATTAAATAATTAAAACTTAAAAATCTGTGATTTCAGAAGGAGTAAAATATAACATTCATCTTCGGGAGTACAATAAAACAAGTTGCCCGAAAAAATTTGTGTCAAAATGATACGGGCCCTATAAGAAAATGGGTTTTTCTACTTTTTAAAAATTATTATAATATTAATCTGAGAAGGATGTGAACGCATAATTGTAATTGGTTTATTTTTGTTTTGCTTATAAAAGAAATTGGTGTTTTATTTGCAATAGAGAACCTTTCTAATCGGACAGGAGTAATCAGACACATGTATAGCATCCTGTACTCGTTTAGTTAGAATAAAAGTATTAATCCAAGTGCACATTTTTATCTAAATTTTCGTTAAAAGCAACATTATTCTCTGAAAAGCATTTTACATTAAAATGTACATTTTCTACTCGATAATGAAAAAGTTCACCTTCACTTACTTTTGGACAGATCATCTCATTTAACACAAATTAAGATTTCTTGTTCATTTTATTTTAACAATAAACCTTGTTTTAAAAATGTCAGATAATTATGCATCCAAATCCTAATAATTTCTAAATGTTATCACTTCATGATTTGAAAACGAAATAAAAATAATCTTTCATCATGCACTTAATTAGTATATATATCTTATTAGACAAAATAGGTAGATTCTAATTCAATTATTATACCCATCTCTAATATCATCAACAGCCCGATCTCCAAGCTCACGATCCTGTCGTGAAAGACAAATTGGCTGAGAAATCTCTACTTCATAATAGGGTCTTGCTTTCTTCAAGAATGTAAAGTCAAGGTCATCTTGAGTTCCCAATGACCTCCAGGGTCGAGGGGTTCTTTCTACTTTCATCCTGACGTAATGATGAATCCTCCTCGTAATATCTCTATTCCTGTGAACCATCTTATCACGAGCCTCTTCTGACAAACAAATAATAAAATTTTCCGAAGTCAATTCTTTTGAGGCATAGCCTACCAGAAATGTGTAATCATTGAACGATTCAATTTTATCTTTATATTTCTCGAACGGGGAATCACATTTCTTCGATAGTCTCTTTACTATTCCAGCAGGAACGTATGCAAATGGGTATTCAAGAAACACGTCCTGGTTTATCGAACAACCGAGTTGCTCCTGAATTTCCGGTTTGAGGATTATTTGTTCCACATCTTGGATATTTTCGTTCAAAAATGACCAGCTCACTGGACACTTAACCTCTTTTCTTCTCGACATTTTTCTTTAGAGAGTTTATGTGGGTTTGACTCCAATTCTTAGACGAGTTGTTACTACCTACTTGATCAAGAACCTATATCATTGATCAAACAGGTTTCCCTGCTCTGGGTATATCTTCACTGGCGGGGTCTTTGAACTGGAACATGAGTTCCGTATTATGAAAAATATACAAAACAGTTTTTCACACTGAAAGTAGTCAAATCTACTAAGAATTTTTTTGAGTGAAAAAAGTATTTTATCAATAAGAAAATGACAGCGTTCTTCTTTTATATACTTGAATTGTACAATTTAAGTAATTTTTGCAACAATAATAATTTTGTAATTTTCTTTCTTTTTTTTTTTAATAGAACAGTAAATTTTCCCTTTTTGAATGTAGTTGAAGTATGTAACATTAGACTGATGGTTGTAATTTCAAGTGAAAATAGACTTGAGAGATTTCGCGCGATTCGAGCTTTGTAAAGAGATAATAATAGATGCGCCTGCAAAAAGGAAGAAGGCTAATGATGAATTATGAAATCATCCTTAACGAGAGAAGGAATGTCATTTATGTATAGAAGGGTGAATGCACTTGTAGGTGTGAACGATTGGAACTTGGAACACTCAACTGGCAAATATACTTTCACCTACATGGCTTGCTTCCTAAGAATTTTCTATATGTTAACATGTACTTCTATTTGTAAAAGCTCTAGCGGTAAATCCTCATAAAAATGACGTTAAAGTTCTTTAAAGTGAAATAAACTAAACAGAAATCCAAGAAAACTTTTAACCTATCTAAAATCACAAAAATCGTAGCCTTAATTTTGGAATAGTACTAGAAGTAGAATTTTTTTGTTAAATATATGGGAATAACGTTTCTTTACATTTTTGGGGTCACTCTACAAGATTCCGGACTTAGATTTCATTGTTATCCAAATACAAAAAAAAATCTGAAAAATCGACATCTTTTTTTTTAATCATAATATTTCTTATTGAAAACATTTTTTTTTAATATTTCAGTTTCGAAAATAGGTGATTTCAAAAATCTTCGAAAAACAATTTTTAGACAAATTGAAGCACTTTTTTGCATTTTGTCCTCCATATTGGATCCGCCATTTTAAATTTTGAATAATTATAAACAGATTCGTAATCTGTGACCCAAAGAACCCCTATGTACCAAGTTCCGTAAATTTTCGTAAACAATTTTTTTACAACTACTTTTATCATTTTTCAATTACTTTCTGCAATTTTTAATTATTTTTAATGTTTCACACTTTTTCCTCTAAATCTTAAATTTACACTGAGAAAAAATTTTGGTAAAAATTTCTGTGCCTTCACTATAAAAGCGTCATAATTGACAGTCCCCGAAATATTACCGTGCTGTCTTACAATTTTTACCGTATTTTCTGGTAAAAACTGTGGGAAATCCGGTAAAAATTGTAAGACAGCACGGTAAAATTTTGGGAACTGTCAATTATGACGCTTTTATAGTGAACAGCACAGGAATTTTTACCAAAAATTTTTGTCAGTGTACCTTACGCAAATTTCAGTTATTTTTTTAAAATTTTTTCAATCACTTTTTCAATTTTAATTATTTCCTCTTCGACAATAAAACAATTTCATTATTTATTGCTAAATTTCCTAATATTCATCGCAAAATGAAATAATTTTTTTTAATTTACCATTATTATTTTCATTTTGCAATTATTAGCTTCAATTTTTAATCATTTTCATTATTTCTGAATTAATAACCTGAAATTTCAAATATCGAAATTTTTAATTATTTTGTCCAATATTCTTTTCTTTTTATCATTTTACAATTATTTTCTCCATCTTTTAATTATTTCAATTATTTTTCAATTAATTTCCTAAATTTTCAGTTATAATCTCAAATTTAGATTATTGTCTTCAATTTTCAACTTTTTAAACGATTTTTCAATAATTATTTTCTTTTGCTTAAAAATAAATTCTGTAATTTTTCTATTATTTGCTTCAATTTCTAATTATTTTCATTTCTTTTTCATAATTTTCAAAAATTTCAATTATTTATCTGAAATTTCAATTACTTTCATCATATTTCAATTAATGTTTTCAATTTTAAATTGTTTTTATCATTTTTCAATTATTTCCCTAAATTCTAAATTATTATTGTCATTTTGTAAAATTATTTTTGATGATTTTTAAGTATTTTTCTCAAGTTTTATTTATTTTCCTCAACTTTTAATTATTTTTCATTGTTTTCATAATTTTCAAATTTTTTTATTAATTATCTTAAGTTTCAATTATTATTAACCTTCTTCAATTTTTAATTATTCTCATTTTTTTTTCAATTAATTTCTCAGATTTTCAAGTACTTTTCTCAAATTAAAATTTTTTTTATTTTATTTATTTATTTATTTTTATTTATTTCATAATATATCCCACAGTCAAAAATGAACCTTTATGGTAACCATACAAAGTATTTATACCAAAATAATATTAAAAATAATGAAGTAGCTTTTCTTAAATTGTTTACATATTTATATAAAGCTTTCATGAATTTCTGCAATTTTTAAAATTTTTTATTTTAAATTTCATTAATTTTTTTTTCAACTTATTATTTTTATCATATTTCAATTATTTTTTTCAAGTTCCAAATTTAAAACCATTCGTCTATTTCTTCTATTTTTCTATTTCTTCCCTCAAATTTTAATTATTCTTATTTTCTGTAATTTTAAAAATTGTTCTCAAGTTTCCCATTATTTTCTTTAATTTTTAATCATTTTCAATTCTTTTCATAATTTCCAAATTTTAAACTATTTATCTGACATTTCAATTATTTAATTCAATTTCCAATTATTTATATTATTTGTTTATTATTTTCTTCAATTTTCAATTACTTAAGTCCTTTTTTATAATTTCCAAAAAGTTTTTAATTATTTATCTGAAATTTTTATTTTTCTATTCAATTTTCAATTATATCTACGATTTTCTTGCATTTTATGTACTTATATTCTGTATTTTTTGAAATTATTTCTCTGAAATTAAATTTTTTTTTTTAATTTTAAATTATGTTTATCTTTTTTCATTTTTCTCTAATTTTTAATTATTTTCTTCTTTTTTTTTGCAATGAACTTCTAAAAGTTTCAAGTATTTTTCTGAGATTTTCTTTAATTTGCCTATATTATTTCAATTAACAATTAATTGAAGTTGAAGTTAATTGGTAATGATAATTATTTTGTTATTTATCCATTTTTATTTCAATAAATTGTTTGGATTTCAAAATAGTGGAGCTCATTATTAAAAATAAAAAATTATAAAAAATAAAAAAAATTAAAATTAAAATTAAAAAAATAAAAAATTATATTCTCGAGAATGTAACCTGGATTTTAAATTACCGAGAATTTTGCAAGTACTCAAGTACTTTTCTCAAATTAAAATTTTTTTTTATTTTATTTATTTATTTATTTTTATTTATTTCATAATATATCCCACAGTCAAAAATGGACCTTTATGGTAACCATACAAAGTATTTATACCAAAATAATATTAAAAATAATGAAGTAGCTTTTCTTAAATTGTTTACATATTTATATAAAGCTTTCATGAATTTCTGCAATTTTTAAAATTTTTTATTTTAAATTTCATTAATTTTTTTTTCAACTTATCATTATTTTTATCGTATTTCAATTATTTTTTTCAAATTCCAAATTTAAAACCATTCGTCTATTTCTTCTATTTTTCTATTTCTTCCCTCAAATTTTAATTATTCTTATTTTCTAAAATTTTTAAAAATTGTTCTCAAATTTCCCATTATTTTCTTTAATTTTTAATCATTTTCAATTCTTTTCATAATTTCCAAATTTTAAACTATTTATCTGACATTTCAATTATTTAATTCAATTTCCAATTATTTATATTATTTGTTTATTATTTTCTTCAATTTTCAATTACTTAAGTTCTTTTTCATAATTTCCAAAAAGTTTTTAATTATTTATCTGAAATTTTTATTTTTCTATTCAATTTTCAATTATATCTACGATTTTCTTGCATTTTATGTACCTATATTCTGTATTTTTTGAAATTATTTCTCTTAAATTAAAATTTTTTTTTTAATTTTAAATTATGTTTATCTTTTTTCATTTATTTTCTCTAATTTTTAATTATTTTCTTCGTTTTTTTTTGCAATGAACTTCTAAAAGTTTCAAGTATTTTTCTGAGATTTTCTTTAATTTGCCTTTATTTAAAATATATTACTTAATTTTTTCAATTATTTCCCCAATTTTTAATTATTTTCTTCAATTTTAAATTATTTATATTATTTTCTTAAATTTTTAATTATGTATCTCAATTTCAATCATTTGTTTCAATTTTCAACTATTTTCTCCAATTTTTTATTATTCTATTTTTTTTCAATCTGTTTCTAAGATTTTGAAGTATATTTTTATCAATTTTACATTATTTTCTTTGATTTTAAAACATTCCTATGATTTTTTAAATTAGCCTCGATAATTTAAATTGATTTCATTATTTTTTTTCCAATTATTAATTAATTTAACTTAAAGTTAATTTGTAATGATAATTGTTTTGTTATTTATCCATTTTTATTTCAATAAATTGTTTGGGTTTTTCGGAGAAAATTCTCCGAAAGGAGAATATTCTCGGTTATATTCTCGAGAATGTAACCAGATTTTAAATTACCGAGAATTTTGCAACTCTAGATTGGTCCCACAGATATTAATTTTTTTACTTTTTTTTTTAACAATATCCACCATTTTGACGCCGCCATCTTGAATTTTATGTATTATCTAATGCATATTTTTAATCTTCTAACAGTTTAATGTTTAATGTAAATATGAAAAATTCATTTCAATTTGCAAAAATAAAATATAGAATTGCATCTTGTTAAAGCTCTATAATAAATATAAGATTGTATATTCTGTGGAATACAGAGAATTATATTATATAGAAAATATATAAACTGAATTTTGTGAATCATATAAAATTGAACTTAGTTTCTATGTAGAATAATTAGCCAATAAGGACATTGGTTGAAGGTCTGTGTTAAACTTGCGCGAACTTATGTGTAAGTGTCTGAATGTCACGTGCTAAATATAAACATCGTAATGAGCAAAATAAGTAGAAAGAGTACAGATACCACGTGTCAAGCGTACTTTTAATGATGAAATGAAAATATACAATACAATCCTTATAAATAGAGACATAGAAAATATACAATGTATCTTGTTTCTTAATTTGAAGCTTGAATCTTATTTCTTATAAATTATTCAGATTTTCCTACATTAGATTTGAATCGGTCATATTAGGATTTATTTTGATTTATTTTATTTTATTAGAAATTTTTATCAAAATCTGGAAAAATATTAGGTTTTAAAAAATTTCTAGATGGATAAAAAAATATATGAAAAAAAAACAAAGCATTAAACATTTTTTCTAAGAAAAAAAAAGATGATAAAATAAATTTTAGTTAATTTGGATAGAATTGGGTTGAACTGATGCGACCTAGAAATTGATTAACTTCACTTAAGTTTTTGCTTCAATGGCATTGGTTAATTTAACTAATTTCTTAGTTAATTATTAATTTTTTTATTGCATTTACTTTGCGCAAATTTATATTTCAATTATTATTTTATCTCTTCGTATACAAATGGTTAATTTGTTATCAAAATATACTTATAGTAAGTTTAGCTACTTTTTTGCTTTTTTCCAGTTATAAAAATGAAAATGATGATCTTAAATAACAAATTACGAAACAAATTTTTTTAAATTTTACTTATTGAAAAATAGACAATTGAAAGGAAAGGGGACTATGAAAGAAATCAAGTTTTAAATATATACATATTTTTTAACTGAATATTCAGAATCTTTGAGAATATTTCTTTAGATTTATAAAGAGATTAAGAAGTTTTGTTTTCTTCGTACATTAGTGGCAATTATGTAATTATACACGTCTTAGGATAGTAAATAGGATGTGTTACTTTAGACATTTAAGAGAAGAGAAAAAACTGACGTGACACGAAATTTAAATAATTATTTTCCTACTCGGGCTAAATAAAATTTCATAATTATTCCATCTTGAGAGAAAGAGGTCTTGAATATACAAAGTAAATGTATGCTAAAACATAAAATAATTTGCAAATAATATAAATAATTTTTTTCATAAGAAATTGACAATGTATGTTATTGTTTTATTAAACATAATAATATGTTTATTGTTACGGATTGGTTTTCTAATATATGTTATATACAAATTCTTCTCTATATAGTCATTTGGCCATCCCTGCCATTAGATAAAGCGTTTATAACATGCTTTATTGAAAGATGCATGTAATGACTTTAAATTATCTTCCGCGTATAATTCACTAGGCAAAGTACCCGTGGGTAGATAATCAGAGGACCCATTGTGCATTTTCAAACGCAATAAAAATTGTAACAATTTAATCTGTAAAAAATTATGTCAAAGTTTATTTGTTAATAAATATTCGACGGGTACGATATTATTTATAAACATTTTATAATTTAAATTAAATTACCAACTCATTATTCATAAAATGGGAGAGAGTCGTCATTATTAAGAAATTTTTTAGGGTGGTCCTCCAATATTCAACGTTAATTTCTGATTTTTTTTTTAGAATTGATTAGGGACTTTTTCAGGATATATTATATTGTCGACTCTTCCTTATATGTGTTCCTAAAAATAAATTTAAGATGAAAATAAAGGATTATAAGATTTTTGAAAATTAATAATAATTGCCTGAAAAAGGTTTTGGCTAAAAGCCAGATTCTTATTAAACATAAATCGTTTTAATTAGTGTGCTATATTTTCTATGTATATAAATAACGAGGGGTTAAGATGAAAACAGATGCTTTTAAAAAATGAAAATATTAATGTTTACGAAAGTTACTTTAGAATTTTAAATATTCATTCAATAAAACAAGTTTGTCCTAGTTTTACCTTTCCAATATTCTCAATAACAGAACTTCATTTAAATAACAATAAAAGCCATAATTATGCAAGCAAGTTTGACATTCGAAAAATAATTTCTTTCTAAAAATAGATAGAAAAAATTTCTATTTGTTTTCTATCCAATTTCATGTCGTTTTGTAAAAAAATAATTAACTGCTATAAGAGAATTTAAAACTGCATTCTAGTCATAAAATCCTTTTCATAATTTATTCCAAATTTTTATATATCTTTTCTTCATTTTCTAACATTTTTATAGATGCTGAAAAATCGTTAGCGCTTTTGGGATTTTAAATCTGATTTTTAAAATGGCAAAAAACAATTTAAATTGAGAGTAAGAAATTTCCATCAACTTGAATTAATTAAAGAAGAAAATTCCCGGTCGGTTTATAATATAATATATTCGTCATATTGGTTCTGCCATTTTGAATTTTAAAAATCGGACTTCTTAAAATCAGTAACTTCAAAAACATCCATCAAGCGATGTATTATTTATAATTTTGAAAATTTCATGCAAGGCTAATTTGTAAATAAATTATATATATATATTTCTTCCGCTCAACTAAATGTGATTTGAAAATATGATACAAAATTAGAAAATTGTATAAGGATCACAGTTTTTTCCCTTTTTCCCCCTTTTTTAAAATAAATCACCTAAAAAAGCTAAAATCAAGATTTTCCCCCCTTATCTTCTCTTTTTATAAAAAAAATCACCTAAAAACACCTATAGAATCAAGATTTTTTTTTTTCTGACCTTTCTTTTTCAATATGTATATGTTTTTTCCACTTTCCCTCTTTTATATTTTTTTATAACAATTTAATAACAAATATGTATATTAAAAACGAAAATTCGATGTGAAATTGTTTTTCATCATTTTCTGAACTTTATATTTTTCCATAGATTTTGAATGTCAGAATGTACAGACTTAGGAATTTGCGCACGCAAAGAAAATTAATTATAAATTTTATTAAAATGCTTTATAATTTAGGGGAAAAGTTTCAGAAAGAGAAATTTCCATACAAATAATTTTAAACTTTAAAAAACCATTCAAATCATTGCTAAGTTATATTTTAAAGTTAAATATAGTCAGTAGCAAATTTAATACAATATTTTTAAAGTTCGAAATCATCAATTTAAAATTGTTTCTTTTTGATCCTTTTTCCCTAAATTGTAAAATACTTTTAAAAAATTTACAATTAAGTTGATGAACTTTTTAAATAAAACAAAATATTATACTTGACTTGAAGTGTATTAAAGAAAATTATCTACTTCATCTTCTCGAAACAATTTTTTTCTTAATTTTTTTTTAATTAAAAATGCGTCATAATTTTTAAAAATTAATTCAAAAGATTTTTTCTTTCGAAGGTAAAAAGAGGTGATTTGAAAGAATTTGTGTTATAATGGCATTTTACGAATAATTATAAGATATTAACAGAAAACACTTTTTTAGTCATTTTTTAAAATTAATATGTATATTAACAACAAAAACAAGTTTGTATTCATTGTAAATTCGCCATGAAACCTAAAAGAAGAAAACTCAATAACAAACCTTTAAAGTATAAATTTTTAAAACATGTCAGAACAATTGAATGACAAAAAATGTTTAAAAAATGAGTTTTTTCTAAAAATTCTTTATCTATTTATTTCATTTTAGGCTGTCAAGAAACTTTTATTGATAGAAATTTTAAGTTAAACTTAATAAGGCCTCATCGTGATCTGTGTTTTAAACTTCTATAAAGAAACAATAAATCGTAAAAGAAACCTTGAAATGTTAATATTTATTATTTTTTTACTAACTTTAAAAATCCCCTTTTTATTAAACAAAATCCCTTTTTTTTTAAAGAAAAATCCCCTTTTTAACTAAAATTGAACAAAAAATAGGGTAAAGGTACCAGTTATTAGATAAATTTTAATTTTCTATGATTTTAGAATATAAAACGACTTACTAATTGTCTGTAATATTTTTTATTAAAGAAGTTGAAAGCTTTTTTATATGCCACAGTGAAAATATTATAGTAATACGTAAAGAGAATTGGAAAAAATTATTGAATATTACGATGTAGGAAATCTGTGATTTATAGACATTTTCTTAACAAAAAGTTAGGAAAATGACATTTTTCAATAGTATACATATAAAATAATTATTGTATAATTTTTCACTATAAATCTATGATATGCTAATTCAGTATACTTTAAATTAATCATATAAACAAGGAAATTGAGGTTTTAATCATTATTTGGTAAATTAATTGAATGTCGGATAACTGGAGCAATTTTTTTACTAAGTGCCAGTTATTAGATTTTAATAAACTAATGAATAGGTTAGTTCTTTATATTGTGATTATAAAGTTTTATTTATAAATATGAGTCGTGTATTAACACTGTTTTAATTAGTTATTTAAAAAAAGATTGTAAACAAAATTTAAGTCTACAGATATGTTCTATACTTGATTCTAACCTAAAAATTGTTTCAATTATAAACATGAGTTTTTTTCTACCTTCAATTATTTTATTTCATTTTTCTTTGTTTCACTATCACTTAATAGATTTTCTAAATTTTATTACCCACTTTCATCGAAAAGTCAATCCTTACTAATACGTTTTTCAATATTTTGCAATCCAAATGAATCCCTTTATAATGAAATAAATAAAGTATATATATTTTAATACCCACAGTTTAGATTATTCAATCCAAATGAATCACTTTATTAATAAAAGTAAAATGAATAGTTCCGATTTATTTAATCCAAATGAATCCCTTTATAATGAAAAAAAATATATTTTTAATACCCACAGTTTATATTATTGAATCCAAATGAATCACTTTATAATAAAAATAAAATAAAAATAAAATGAATATTTTTGAATACCCACAGTTCCGATTTATTTAATCCAAATTAATCCTTTTATAATGAAAACAATAAAATTAATATTTTTAATACCCACAGGTTCAGATTATTGAATCCAAATCAATCTCTTTATAATACAAATAACATTAAAATAAAATGAATATTTTTAAATACAATTACCCCTGAATTTTAAAAACTTTGTCATTATAAAGGGATTCATTTAGATTCAATTAAACTAAACTGTGGATATTCGAAAATATACATTTTATTTTGTTTTTCAATATAAAGGGATTCATTTGGATTAAATAAACTTTAACTGTGGCTATTCAAAAATGTTAATTTTATTTTTTTAATTATAAAAAGGGATTCATTTGGATTTAATAAATCTGTACTGCGGGTATTCCAAAATATTCGTTTTACTTTTCTTTTATTTTCGTTATAAAGGGATTCATTTGGATTCAATTAATCTTAACTCTACAAAATATTAATGTTATTTTTTTTTATTATAAATGCATTAATTTGGATTGATAAATATTAACAAGCGTGTGTTAATAAAGATTGATTTTCGAATAATAGTAGATGCTATCGCCGGATACAAATGTATTGGACAAAAAAGGTATTAAAAAAATTTAATACTTTTCAATTACTCTATTCTTACTGGTACCTTTACCCTATTGTACATGAAAAATTTTATTGTAATGGAAAATTAAATTTAAGAAAGAATTGAAAGGGGTGAAAGCACTTTTGATGCGTGTTGCGTGTAAAAGAAGCTAAAGTCAGAATTTAATGAAATTTTAAATAAAGTAGACCAATCATTGAAGCGAAAAATCACTGGTTCGTTTACATTGGCGTGGAGCCAGGAAGCGAATTATATCCGCCCTCCAACTGTCGATCGAGGAAACCAGGAGTGGCTGAATTAGTCGGTGTGACTTACAGTGCTTCGGGATATTGTTTCTCGAAAATGCTACATGCTACAAGGATGTTGATGCTTAATTTAATACAAACTTTAACTTCCCTGGCTCTCAGATCTTATGAGAAATGCTCTTGTTACCAGATTTCCATTAATAGATTCTGACTTCGATGTATAATAACATATAGAAAATGAACTTCTGTTCAGCTATATATTGTACAACATCACCATCACTTTAGTTCAAAGAAAGGATCTGACAAAGTCTAAATTTTCTCCTCAACTTAAAATAATCACTAAAATTAAAACGAATGAGTCAATTGAGATATAAGAGTTGAGGTCTTTTGGCAATTAGTCGCAGCAAATATATCTATGGCTCAGATAATGCTTGATTAAGAAGTCAGAATAATTAGCTTTTTTTTTATCTTAACGTGTTACCTTAAGTGCGTTTAATATTTCTCTGACAATTTATAAAACAATTTTTGTCATTACTAAAGGGAAGAAATAGAAATGCTGTGTTTTACGCTTTCGGCTGGGTTGAAAAGGAAGTGTAATAAAAATTTACAGTTTAAAATTAACGCGTGTAGTAAAATTAAATATTAATGGAAGCTGATAATCTGTGGGAAATATTACCGTTAGCATGTGACATCTTTATCCGCATTTGCATCACAGCATTTTTATAACTGTATTCGACAGAATGTAGTAAAAATTACATATTCGTTATTATTGATAAACAGCCATTTGATTAATAATGAGTAATTTTACTTTGAAAGATATTTTTGGAATGCTTTAAAGTTTTACTGATAAAACAGTACAATTTACTATTGCACCTTGTTTAAAGTCTTATACATATCAT
This sequence comes from Ganaspis brasiliensis, assembly GCA_037103525.1. Taxonomy (NCBI): domain Eukaryota; kingdom Metazoa; phylum Arthropoda; class Insecta; order Hymenoptera; family Figitidae; genus Ganaspis; species Ganaspis brasiliensis. The sequence goes on along the minus strand of JAZKLR010000009.1, from coordinate 3,052,744 downwards.
TATCTGAGATAAAGCATCATTTATTGAAAGAGTGATCTGTACACTGTAAAAACAGGTGTCTTACAAGTGTCTTATTTTAAGACATAAGACGTTTAGAAAGCGTCTTACAGGTATTTCTAAGACACTTTCTCAATGGTTTAAAATTAAGACACCCTAAAATGTCTTAAAAGTGGGGACAAAATAAGACATTTGTTTTTAGAGTGTATGTCCTTGAATTTCATATGTTTATCAAAAAGCTTTACGGATAAGAATTCAATTCATAAAAGGATTAAAAATTAGAACCCAGGCAAAATATTAATTAGCTGCAGTTAATAACTGTATAACTGAAAAACTACCAAGTTCTTTTAAGTACTTAGATTAGTATTTCTTTAATTGTATTTTTAATTTTTTAAGAAAATCAGTCGCCATTTTGTTCATTTTTAACATTTTTAAAAAGTTTGTATGGATTTTTAAAGAAGATAAAACTACCTACAAGAATCAAGAAAAGAAAATTGATTATCCTAGTTAGACAAAAAATTACACACAAAAGAAATGTTTGAAAACGTTTTTTAAAGTTTTTTCAGTAAAAATTAAAATATTCATATAAGAATTTTATTCACAAACTACATGCAGCAAAAATCACAACTAGTTTTTTCGGTGTCAGTGAGAACATTCCTGATGATATCATTTCAATTAAAATTTAATTTTGGTAATTGTTGGAAAACCTTCGACTGTGAAATACATATATATTTAAATCGGATACACAATCAAGGAGACATTTTGAATTAATTTTATAAAAATATATAAGGTGATAATGTAACAAATTTTATAATTTGATTTGGAAATGTTCGTATGTGTTATGTGTCTCATTTACAATGACATAATAAAAACAACCACGTATAATTTTTATTGCGCAAGACATTAAGCACGTCTAGTCTAGCGTAGGCGATTGTGAAGCGAAAAACGAAACTGAGATCATCAAAACCTAATTTTTCATGAATTATTAACACTTAAACAAACTCCCAGTCTCTATAATCGTGCTTCAAGGATAAACTTTTTTAGGAAAAACTTGTTTTATTTTGGTTTTCAAGTACATGTTTCTTTTCTTGACGTTTTATAGGAAGGTTAAAATTAAATGAAAAATACATTATAAAAAATAGTTATAGATAGAAAGAAGAAAATAAAAATAATAAACAAGGTATATTTAAATAATAATAAGATAATATTAACTACTTGAGAAAAAGTAAAATTTACTATATACCCAAAGAGGGTTAAGATTAACAAAAAAAGTACCTAATTACTTTAACTACTTTCTACTTAAATCGGTAGGTATGTCAAATGCGGTGATTGAATTTCTCATTTAAATTTTTTTTAGTAATAATGAATGTATCAGTAAATAAGTAAAATAGAAAGAAACTGAAAGTAAACTATAAGATTTGTTGGGAAAAAATCAGTAAGTGTGGAAATCTCGTCACATTCTGCAGAGGCGGAGAAAGTTAATAAGTGCACATGCTGGCACAAGATAATATTGTCTGAAAATTGAGACGTGAAAAATAAAAAGCAAACATGTGAAATTAAGTTGAACATAATGTGTTCATAAATTATGAAAACATACAGCTAACACAGATTTTTAGATTTTCATTTTTCATTTTTAGAAAGTGCCTTTACACCTGCATAATCTCTAAATGACATTTAGTAAAAGTTACTATAATTTCACAGTGAATAAAACTTGTTTACTAAACATTAAATATTAATTCTGCTACTAACAGTTTAATATATAAAATTATAAATTATAAATATATACTTATTAGAATATATAATATTACACAGCTAAGATTAACTGTAAAGCTGTATAAAAAATTGACAATGAACTTCAAAGATATTATATGCTTTGCGTAACTATACATAAAGAATTCCGCAAAAGGCACTAAACTTAATTCGTGTAAAAAATGTTCATAAAACCACATGTTCACAATTCACAATGCAGTAGTTTGCAGTGTTTCCCACGTCTAATCAGGCTGATTACTATTCTGTTTGAGAGGAATGCACTTCTGTTACCATGACCGAAATTATCTTCAAGAATTGAAAAATTATTACAAAATTAAATTTAAAAATACATTTTACTGCGATTATTAACAATAACATTGTTAGTTAATAATAATTTGTTTAAATGAGAGGAATCTTTTTAATTTTAATAGGAATATTGTTCTTTTGAGTATCTATCTAGAGTTGCAAAATTCTCGGTAATTTAAAATCCTGTTACATTCTCGAGAATATAACCCAGAATATTCTTCTTCCGGAGAATTTATTAGAATATTCTATGTTAGAATGAGCCCCACTATTTTGCAACACAATCAATTTATTAAAAAAAAAAAAAATTGATAAATAACAAAATAATTATCATTACAAATTAACTATAAGTCAATGAAGTGTAAAAATTATTATTAAATATAAAAATTATGAACAATTTTAAAATGAAAGAAAGTAATTCAAAATTTGAGAAAAATACTTTAAAATCTTAGAAATGAATTGAAAAAATTGAGGCAATGAAAAATTGGAGAAAATAATTGAAAATTGAAAAAAATTATTCAAATTGAGTTAAATAATTTAAATTTTAGAAAATGAATTCAGAAAATGATAACAAATTAAAGAAATTAATTTTAAAAAATGAGAATAATTAAAACTTGTGGAAAATAATTGGAAAATGATTTTAAAATTTGAAACTTGAAGACAATAATTAAAATGTGATGAAAACAATGATAAGTTGAAAAAAAAATTGTAATTTTTCTTTTAATTATCAACTATTTTTTTAAAATTTTAATTTCAATCTTTAATTTAATTTTTTAATCTTCCATTTATTTATTTAATTTTCAAGTATTTTATTCAAAATTCAATAATTCTCGCATTTTGTCAATTATTATCAAATATTTTCTTGAAATTTCAATACAATTCTTCAATTTCCAATTGAATTCTTTAATCTTCATTTATTTTTTACAATTTTTTCCATTATTTTCAACAGTTTTCAATTGACAATTTATTTTTCTCCTTCAATTTTATGATTATTCATCAATATCAAAATTGTTTTTGTTCAAATGCCGATTACTCCTCAACATTTTTCGATCTTTTTTGTCAATTGTCAATTATTTTGTTTAATAGTTAATTATTTTCGTCAATATTTAATTATTTTCGTCATATTGTAATTTTTCTTTTGATTATCAATTATTTTCTTGAAATTTCCATTTAATTCTTTAATTTCCAATTTATTTCTTCAATTTTTAATTATTATCTTCAATTCTCAAATTTTGTTTAATTTTCAATTTTTTTTATTGATTTTCAATTAATTCCTCAATATTTAGTAATTATTTCTTTAATATTAAAAAATTATCGCCTTTTTTCTTTTATTTTTTTTTCGATTATCATTAAGGTTATTTAATTTTAATCCTTACATGCACACATTTTTTAAAAGTGGAAAAATAATTTTTTTCGATTAAAATAGGTACTTTATAATCAGAAGAAGATAAAAATATAAAAATTAGAGAATCGAAAAAAATTTGCTATTTTCAAATTTTTTTCTTGGAAACTAAAAACCATATTTTATTTGATAACCATAGTTTGGAATCGGAAATTTACTGAGGAATATTAAAATTGGGTCTATAAATATAAAATAGTGACTGTCTTCCAATAATTCTTAATAATCTACGAAAAACTCAAAAAAATAGGTGGTCAGTGGGACTGACCACTGTGCAGCTAAGGGTTAAGTACAATTGTACAATTATTTTCTTTAATTTTTAATTCCATTCTTCAATTATCATTTCCATTCTTCAATTTTCATTTTTTAGTTTTGAATGGTTTTTTTTCTATATTTATTTATTCTCGGCTTTTTTCAAATACTTTTTTTTTAATTTTTAAGTATATTCCATAAATTTCAATTCAATTCTTCAATTTTTTATTGCTTTCTTAAATTTTTAAATTATTTTTTTCAATTTTAATTATTTTTTTCGATTTTTAATCCAGTTGTTAAATGTACAATTATTTCCAACAATTATTCCTATAATTTTCTTAATTTTTCAATTTGCAATTATTTTAATGTTTACATTTATTTTTTTCAGTTGTCTATTAATCTAGTCATTTTTTGAATTTTGTTTTTTAATTGACAATAATTTTCGTAATTTTTCACATATGTTCTTCCATTTTTCAACTATTTCCTTTAATTATTATTAATTATTTTCTGCAATTTTCAATTATTTCCTACAATTTTTTTAATTTTTAATTATTATCTTAAATTGTTATAATTATTCTTTGATTTTTTAAATTATTTTGTTTGGTTGTGTATTAATCTTCGCTGGGAGAAATTTTTTTTTGAACGATTATCCCAGATTAATAATTTTTATAGTAAAAGTAAATGCATAAACTGTAATACTTAATGTCTAAATAATTTGAGGGTAAAAAGTTGTTTTTGACGACTAATTTGATGAATATACTACCAATTTTATTATTTGGAGATAATTTAATAAACAATATTTCGTTTCTTTAAACTATAATTATTCAAGTAATTTGTAAATCTAAAGATGGAAAATATTGTAAGTTATCTAACACCGGAAATTTAAAAAAGTGACGAAAACCGAGAATCCCATGAAGATAATGTTAACTTTCTTCACCGGAAACCAAACACGTTTTACTCACAATATTCACATCATATGACACAAAACTGATGAATACGTGTAAATATATGCATTTTAGATTATTAGTAAAATAAGTATTTTATATTTATGCTTCTAAATACTTATAAAATAAGTAACTTATAAGTTAATAAAGCTTATTATAAACTTTTTAAATTATCTTTTACGAGTTTCATCCCATCTAAATTTTTTATAAATATAAATTTTTTTCTTTAAATACCAATGATTCAAGTGACTACATCTGTTGCATATACAGAAGAAAAGTTAATTTATTTGATTAAAACTAATTTTACCAATGATTACAAAGACTTCCTTTCTCTGTGAACTAGAACAGAAAACTTGAAACCGCACGTTGTTGATTATAACAACATAACGGAACCTGTTTAAAATTCAAAGATTTTATTACTCTGCAAATCATAGAAATGATTAAAAAAAATATTATATATTAACGAGGAATTATTATAAAAATAGAATTCAATCTGAAAGAGTAATTTTTTTTTATCACTAATGTATATAAATTGATCAAACTTCTTTAGAGGAATTTTTGAATTCAATTGGAAAGTGAGCAGAAAAGAATCTTGATGTTCGTGATAGAGAAATAGGTGAAAATTACTGTAAACAAACCATCGCCCCAAACGGAAGGTTAATAATAGTGATGTAAGCTCCTCGTAAATTTTTTTGCTTCACACGTAATGTTCGCTCGTGCAAGCGTGAAGACACGCACAAAATAAATATGACGTTGAAACACATTTTAAATATAGAAAAACCATATATACTTATATTGTAATTTAAAATTCACAATACGACTATCCATAACTATAAATATTACTGTGCATGACATTGATTTTATTCTCACGCAGCGAATCAATGAGAATTTTTAGTCTTCTAGATTAATTGCTACATGTCGAGGGCCGATTCGATCGACCTATTTTACAAACTATACAGCCTACGATAACAAAATAAATAATTTAATCCTTTATGCTGCAAATGAAGCAGCGCCTGATTCTCAACATATTTGGAATTTATAAATATTTCAGAATTTTAAAAATGTCTTGCTGTTACTGAAATTAGTCATTCGTTCTTGATAGAGACCTTTTAAGTGTGTGAATAAATAAATTGTTTACGTATTTATATATAGCTGCAATTTTAACTTAATTATATAAAACTTACACGGAAAGAAAATTAATTATAAATATTATAAAAGTATTTTACAATTTATAGGGAAAAAGAATCAAAAAAAGAAAATTTCAGATTGATAATTTCAAAAGTTGATGTTTCTAACTTTTTGGAAACATCTTAAAAGTGACTATCAATGTATCTTATAAAAAGATGTCCATCTTTTTACCATGAGTTTAACTTTTTTTTGTTTAAACATAAAACCGAATTGCTTACTGAATGAAAATTTAACTTCATTATGATAAAATTGTACATTTACACGTTTATTAGAATATAGACAAATATTGAAAGAGCTCTTAAAAAACAAGGGCTCCGTTTATTATAACAACAAATTATCCTTGAACGAATATAATTACATAAACTTGTACATATTTTCCTCAAATAAGAAATTTTTGTAAATAATTAATAATTTAATACTTTCAATGAGACTTTTGTAATACATAAAAAGAGTTGTCAATATAATTAAATACAGAAATTGAATGTAAATGAAAAAGTTTTTTATTTAATTATTATTTTCTCGAATCCAAGGTAATATTTATCAAAGGTTATATCTGTCTCTAATTTTATTTTCGTTGTTTTTTTTTTTCTGTATATAAATAATATAAAAACGGAAATTAAGCAACATGTTTGTTCCATTTTCTACATGTAGGTACTCTATTTTAGAATAAAATGGGATAAGTTGAAAAAATTATAAATGATTATTTAAAACGTAGTTTTTCATATGATTTAATTTTTATCGGGAATTGTCACGTTCCGATAACACGTGGTTTGGTCACGTATATGATATAGTTCGCTAAAGAGGTAAGATGGCCGGGCTCAAGGATACCTTGAATTCTTAATGAATCGTTTCGATACCGTTGTCTCGTCGCGAGAATTTATAAACTGTTGCCACGTATGGTGCCGGTTATCAGGATGAACAAGTATGGGCATCGACTCTTCATTCAACCAGTGTAATAACCACCTACATTTTGTTTTAGTCAAAAATTGACTAAAATGTCAATTTAGCACATAATCTTCTTATTTTTCAAAAATACTTTACATTGAAAGTTGAATAATAAAAATAGGTTTAACCTAATTTTCTTCTCGACTTCATTATTTATGCTTCTTTATAAATTTCTTGGAGTGAATTTTCACTCCACGAAGAGTAGAAATTGATCCACTCCATCAGAAAAAGACAACCACTCTAAAAGAGTGAGATCTAACTTTTATGGAGTAAAATCTCACTCAGATTCGAGTGGAAATTCTCTCTGAGCAAAAATTGAACTGTCACTCTAATTTTGGAGTGACTCAATTTTCACTCTTCCAGGAGTGAAAACTCACTCCAAGAAATTTAGAGAGTGATATGAGAAATTTATTTTTTGTAACTAAAGGTATTTTTGTTTTTTGGGGGATTACTATAAATTACTGCTAAACAGAAGAAACAACTTTTTGCGTCTGTGGCATGACGGCATAGTCCTTGCGTCATTCAAGGAGACTAAAGATGCTGAGAAAACTAGTATTAACGACATTCTTTATTAAACGATTTCATAAGTACAATCTTTTAAATATCTATAAGTTCCTTTACGAGAATAAAAGTTGATAATATTTGTATATTAATAAGTAATTTTGAAAAACTGATTTTTAGTATAATTCAGAAATAAGTACCTTATTATTATTATCCGGTATAATTTTAATCTTATGTAAAGAGAAATTTGCAGAAAAAATTGTTATTTATGTTTGCTATACTTGTAGTTTTTTGTCGAATAAAGTTGTTAATGTTACAACTAAATCATTGTTAAATCTGATCCTATTTAAATGTATCTTTGCATATGTTGAATTTGTACTACTTTGGTATTTCACGAAAATCTTATGTTTTAAATTAAATATCGAAAATCAACTATTTGTTATAGTGACCGTGATTTTTTTAAACGATTTTTATATACCCATTAAAAAACAATTCTGTATATAATGTAACATTATATGCTAATTCTGAATACGTGACACTGGAACTAAATGAAATAAAGTTCAAATGGTCTAGTGAAAAAGTTGTGGTAATAATATCACGTATTAGAGTCATTATTATTTCATAGTATTTTTTTGTATATTTTATTAAACAGAATATTTCGCTGAGTTAATTTTATCCCAGAAAAAAATACTGGTGGTTTATTATAAATTTTATTTTTGCACGTTCAGAGTAATTTTTAATTTTAGCCCCAATTCAAGGTATTATTTAACTTTTACAAAAGCAAGAAAAAATATAATAATAAATATTCTATATATACAACAGAAAAAAATAAGAAGTAAGCCAAAAGTCCATGTATACAGAAAAAAATTTATATTAATTGCATAATTATTATTTTTTTACACAAGAAGAAAATTATTATATTTATTAGATAGCATCGATTTTCGTGACCCTGCTTTCTTGAAGGAAATTCTATTTACATAACTTAATTTTTTATTGTCTGGGAAATAACTTTACTCTCGGTAAATTCAAGAACGAAGAGAAAGTCATTAATTGATATGGTTCGATGAGTTGAAGTAAAAAGGTGCACTGACCTGATACTCTCTGACGTCACAATTTGAAATCTTACGTTTAAGAGATAAGCATCAAACAGGAAGACTCAGATTTCAATTGTTAGAGCGGGATAATTGAACAAATAGTCAGAAAAAATATTACAATTCATTTTCTTTTGTTTAATCTCTGTAAATATATTCTGTTATGACGATTTTCAATGGAAGAATAAAGAATTTTATCTTTCAAAAGTGAATCATATATTGTCAGTTTAAAGGTATCACTAGTCGCTTAATGCCCATTTTTGTGTTAAGTCACCAAATTCATATTTAATAGAATTTTCATTTTACAAAATTTATTTTTAAAGAAATTCTGTTAAATAAAAATTCTGTTAAATATGAATTCGGTAAGCTCAAAATTCTGTTAAATTTGATAAAAAAGCAATTTTGAAAATTAAAATTTAGCAAAAGGGAATTGATTAAGAAATTCTAAATAACAAATTTTACAACTAAATTATGCGTCCCAAAAATATATTTTGAAGTATTTTTTTTATTGATGTATTTGATGTTTAATTAGAAAATTAATATTTTTCAATTATTTCATAACTATATGAATTTGAGACAAATGAGTTCAGAGGAAGTTGCTATGAAAAAAGTAAACTAACTGTTACAGTGCAATAAAAAAAATTTATCATGAAATTAATTATAAATCCGGATGTAATAGTTTATTCAAGACATAGATGACAGTTTCTGCAGAGTTCGCACATGATTTTCAGATTAAAATCATCGTTCATTGAAGTAGTTGTAATGACGTTGATACATGATTATTACGTCACAAGAATAAATTAATAGATATTCTACAGTAAAGAACATTTTTTAAATTCAAAGAGGAAATTAAATTATTCGATATATAATTATTTATCAATTGGCAAGAAATAAATAATTATAAAGTAATAATCTAGAAAAGAGTTGATTCGTTATTTGAGATAAAAAGTATGATTTTTGTATTTATTAAGTTGTATTTTCAGCACGGAAAAAAATTTTGTCAAAAAACGATTTTTTTTATGAAAAAAAAAATGCTCAAAAAAATTTGATTGGGTATTTTTAAAAATCCTTGTGTCCAAATTTAGATATTTATGAGATGAATAAACCATCCAAATTTTATTGAAATCCATTGAAGCGTTCTCGAGATATCCTGGCGATAAAAAAGTTGTACACGCACACATATATACACACACATAGATAATCTGGGCATTTGCTTAGAAATGAAAACTTACGCTTTTTACGTAAAATGAAGTCGATTTAGACTATTTTTTTTTAATTTATTTTTTATTTTCATCTAAAAACGTAAATTTTCATTTTTAAGCAAATGTCCAGATGTATGTGTGTGTGTATAACTTTTTTGTCGTCAGGATATCTCGAGAACGCTTCAAGGGATTTCAATAAAATTTGGATGCCTTATTAAGCTCATAAATATTTAAATTTTGACACAGGGATTTTTAAAAATACCCAATCAAAAATTTTTTAGCCGTTTTTTTCATCGAAAAAAATCATTTTTTTGTCAAAATTTCTCTCAATGCCTAAAAAACAACTTAATGAATCCAAAAATCATATTCCTTCAAAACAAATCAATTGACCTATATAAAGTTTATAATATATAAAAAATTCGTAAAATAATCCAAATTTTTTCATTTTCTTGCATTTAAAATTCTTTTTTTTAACAACTTCTTCAATTAACTTTTATATTATTAATTTATTGCAAAAAAGCAAATTTTTTGCTTACGTGGAAGCGAAATGTCTACGAAATGGACATAATTTTCACCTAATTTATTTATATTTATAGAGTTTTGTAGAATTATTAAAAAAATATAATTTTAAAAAATTGAAATATCTCATTTTAAAAAGCGTGGGTATTAATGTTAACTCCCCCCAGAGCGATAAAAGTCATAATTAAATTACTGCAGTTATAAATCCTGACTCAAGTATATAAATTGTTAAACTTTTATTGATATGATAAATTAAAACAGTTCTGATAGAAATCACTGTATAATAAATATATTTTTTGCATTATATCTTATAAAATTCACCATTATTTATATAACAAGGGTTTTAAAAAATTTCTTGAGACACTTTTCCACTTTGCATTTATAATGATTTTCAAACGGTTCGTTGACATTATAATAGAGAACTTTCTCTCGACAAAGTAGCAAATTGAATTGGTTTATTTGAATTAGTTATGAGTTCGTTTTTTTTTTTTACTTTTCGGTCAAATGTCAGTCATTTGACTGGTAAATTGACCATGGCACAGGCTCTGAATTGCATAAGCTACCGGTTTTATTTAAACGGGATTTCTACCGCTTTCTAGGAAGAGAACCACATAGCTGAGACACTTGGTACTAAGACTACAACAAAAAAGATATGTATTTTTAAGATAAATACGATCCAAGCACTGATCTCTGATACCAGAAATAAGACTATATTTAGTAATTTTTTATCAAATCAGTCGATACTTGTATCAATATCATTTTCAGTTAAAATCAAGAATCCAAGTGCAAATATAAGAAAAAATAATATTATCTAGGTTTTTGTATAGAAACTTTTTTAAAATAACATTTATCTTTCTCTTTTCATTAAACGTGAAATTAAATTGTGAAAATTTCTTGTTTTCTTCCGCGTTTCGTGAAGTGATTTCTGAAATATTGGCAACGTTTCAAGAACTTTTGCATTATCCTAAAGTTTTTGGCCTCCAACAATAGTGAAAATACGTCGTTTGATTTATCTCTCGAAAGGGAAAAATCTATTCATCTGCACATCTGTCCTAAACATTTTAAAAAGATGTTTTCTATCTATTTTCTATATAATACATCTTTCAAAAAATATAGAAAAAATAATTTTTGCCTGTTTATTTATTTCTTTTTTTAATTAAAAAATTTAAAAAATGATAAATATTTGTAAAATTATTGAATTATTTTTGTACTTTTTACACGTTATGTACATTTTATACATATTGTGGATGTTGTAAATATTTTATAAAGCATGGAAAAACTAATATTTGAACTTCTTGATTATACTATGGAACATACATTACGAAAGAGCAAATAAAAGAATGCATTAGCTGAGTTTTTACCTTTGAAACGATTATCTTTAAAAATAAATTTACCCAATAATTAATATCCTTGAAAATATTGTAAATATACATGTCTTTTTTAGCATATATCAGGTTTTTCTACTATGTCGTGGATCTTTATCCAGTGATTGCAATCAAAAACTTTAGAAAAGTGCCTAGTAAAATATATTATCTCACGCGATGCATTCTGTACAAATCTCCTCATGTTTTCTTACAAATACAATTGTTTGTAATATGCCCCTTTATACTATATATTTATTTTAACACGGAAAAAACTATAAATTTAAATTTCATTAAAAATTCATTTTTATCATTTTAATTATAACATTTTTTTTGTATAAATTATTTTTTTTTTTTTATAAACACATTTCTTCTTACAAACTTGTTTTATATTAACTTTTCTATTTATTTTACTTTCAAAATATAAACTATTTTTCACTGAGCTAACACTAATTTTAGATATATAAAAATAGCAAAAAAAATTCATTGTTTAAAATAAAAATCACTTTCCCGGGACATAATTTTGCAAAATGTGTATAATTTACAAGTAAGTATGTAATATCATACTTCAGTCATTGTCAGCTAAGAAGATGAATGAGGCAGATGAGAAAAGAAATGTAATTGTGTTAAAAAAGAGACTTGAAAGGCGACCTTCTACAATGCATTTATGGCGATATTTACAGCCGAGAGTCGACGTATTTTCTAAGCTCAAGAAAGATATTTATTGAATAAGCTTGACGTTTATTCTTTTCCTTCAGTTAAAATTAGAAATCAAGAAAAAAAAAAAACAATGAAAAATTCTTAAAAATTTTTATATAAAAATTCTTTATTTTATTGTCCATGAAAATACGTGTAATTTAGAATTGTCACATCTCCCTAAAGTGAAACACCAGAAAAATAGACAGCAGCTGTGCACTTTCTGAATTTTATGAATGAAACCAGCAGCTGTCTAAAATGTTCTGATTTTCCAATTCATGCGTGCTTTTTTCTTACTAGTTGTACAAATGTTATAAAAATAGGTACAAAGTCCCATTACGAAATATCAAATCAAACTTGTTATAAAACAACAGAAAAACAATTGAGGAAATTTTTTATAACGCAGCATTATTTGAAATTTTTTTAAAAATAATTTGCGATATAATTTTAATTTAAATCTCTTTACTTTTCCTTTGGTTTTGTTTGAAGTTAATGTGAAGTGACTCGTGATAATTAAAATCCTTATGCGCTCATGCGCATTATTTAAAATGCCCTGCCTCAAGTAATAAAATAGCAAAAGAAGTTGGGTTTAAAAATAGAAAAAATACCAGTAAATGATTAAAAAAAATTTGTGCATTATAATAATTCATAATAGGCACATTTTTTTAAAAGTATATAAATAGTTATAGCCCCAGGAACTTTGATATAATAAATAAATAATTTTTAAAAGTATGGAAAATAATTAATTAAATTTTTCAAAATTTTCGTATTCCTTGAAATCATTCACATGCAAAGTTTAGTTTTGTGTTATTTATTCAGAAAATGTTTGTAAAATGCGCAAAAAATTAATTGTGCCAATTAGAGAATCAATTATAGGTATACCATTTATGTATTGACAATTATACATTATATTTGTAGACACTAAAATCGAATTACTACTATATTCCAGCAAATAAGAACAATGTATAAAGCAGATTTAATAACTTAAAAAATCAAAGAAGAAATCAATGATTTGTTCTAATTGTTCAACCGTTGTCGAAAATCAAATTATTATAAAATGATAATCTAATACGGAAAAAAAGATAACGAATCAACTTAACTCAAATTATTGAACGTATATAGCTAATCGCAGCTATACTTAGAATTTAGGTTTTTCTAACAATTCTGTTAGGAAAATTAAAATGTGACATTAATTCCATTTTTCCCCTATTACAGATTATTTTAAAGGTATTAATCATGTTTTATTTTTAACAATTTTAATATACCATTTAACTATTTTTAACAGCGGTTTTTAACAGATAGATAAAATAATATATTGCGCATACTATCATTACAAAAAAAAACTTTCCTGAATTGTCTTTTCATTTTGTTTTTTTCTTTTCCCCTTATTTTCATAAATTTTTAATAAATTCTTGTCCAACTTTTCTTTTAATCAATAAGATAAAAGAAGTTTTTTTGAATTATACAGATAAAAAAAAACTCAAAGTACATATTTCAATATTATTTCAAGCCTTTGAAATTGGAGCTGAAAACTTATTGGAAATATTATTTTAAAACTAATAAAGTCAGTAAAAAGTTACATAAAAACAATAAATTAGAAATAAAGAATAAGACAACAAATGTGAGAAAAAAATGTGTCGAAATTAAATATTATGAAACAGTATTGTAAAAATTACCAATTGGGCTATTTTGAGCATGCCAGGCTTAAGTCGGAAGTACTCCACATTAATGTCATTGAGATTAAGTCCTGGAGACTGTCCAGGTTCTGTCTTGACTGTTGGTACTTGTCGGGGATTATTTCCCGTATTATGGGTGGTAGTTTCGTGAACTGTGACCACGGTTTCCGACATCATTCTTCTTGATGTGAGTATTTTATTTAATTCTAATAATCCTAGAACAACTGCTGCACAAATTCACCAACCAATTATTCACAGTAGAAACTTTTTGCTATTGTGCTTTTTTGACCCTCGATTTAAATAAATTCACTAAACGGTACCCGCGAATGATTTAAAAAAAAAAGAGCTCACCGGGTCATACAATTATGGGACACCTGTTAGATCACTATTGAGAACAATCCAAACACAGACCGCTACAGCGGCAACATGCATACTAAGGCCAGGGTCTCCAAGCCGCAATGAAAGTTGCTGATAGACTGGCTACTTCGGCTACCAGCTATCGCAGCGCTTCGGTCGCTACTAATACATGCACAAGATAGTAAAAGGCACGTAAACTTTTTGTCTCCAGAAAGTATTGTCACAAGACGAGACGAGACGAGATTCTAACTAATTTCGTCTCGTCTTGAGATACTGAGTCTCGCCTCGCCTACCCGTGTAGAAAAGTTCGGCGGGCGCCAGTTGGGCCCCATATGGGTTTCCCAAATTTAAAGTGGGCCCCAGTTGAGTCTTCCCACTAGGAAATTAGTGGGCTTGTAATGCTTAATGATATAAAAATTAGTCAATACACTGAAAAAAAAAATTATTTGGATCAAATAAAAATTATTTGATCCAAATAAATTATTTACCGTAAAACAGGCTAACTTCGCTCATGTAGTGTAACTTCGCTCAGTGGAAAATTTTTTTTTCAAAAATTATTTATTGTTATTTCTAGGAAGAAAAATATAAAATTGCAATTGCTAATGTTAAGAAAAGTATCAAACTGTGTTTCAAGGGTATTTTAAAGTAGAATTATAGTCAAGTTTTAATAAAAATAATATTTATTTAAAGATGTCTATTTTGCTCATTGAACAAGTACTGTGTAAAAGTCGCTTATGAAACCTATATTTAAAATATTTTATGTTAAAATCATGTCCGAGAAGTTGGCAACGCCATTTTGTTTTTTTCAGAAAATCAAAATTGTGCTGAATTGTGCTAGGTTTGTGCCCAATTGTGCCGTAAAAAGTTTTTTAAAAAAAATTTTTTTTGACCAAAAATTTTTGAAAAAAAAAAATTTGCATCAGAAATGCCATTTTTTAAAAATGACAAAAAAAAAGTTGTGCTAACTTGTGCTATATGGGTGCATAATTGTGCCGTAAACATTTTTTCGAAAAAAAATTTTGTTGACCAAAAATTTTTGAAAAAAGTTTTTTGCACTAGAAATGCCATTTTGTCTAAATCAAAAAAGGAAAGTTGTGCTAAATTGTGCTAGATGTGTGCATAATTGTGCCGTAAACATATTTTCAAAAAACATGAAAATTTTGAAAAAAAAATTCAAAAAATAATTTTTACTACTCAAAAAAAAAAGTTTGTTTTTTTCAAAAAACAAAGTTGTGCAAAATTACTTTGAACTGTGCTAGGCGAATGCAATAAAAAACTCTCATAACATTTTTCGCTAAAGTCAATATTTTTTGCAAAAAAGTCAAAATTTTGTCTTTACCATTTGGAGGCGGCAATTTAAAAACTTCAAGATTTCGAAGAATACAAAATTGTGCTGAATTGTGCTAGGGGAGCACAATTAAAAACTCTTATAACATTTTTCGCTAAAGTCAATATTTTTTGCAAAAAAGTTAAAATTTTGTCTTTACCATTTGGAGGCGGAAATTTCAAAACTTCAAGATTTCGAAAAATAAAAAAAAGTGCTGAATTGTGCTTGGGGAGCACAATTAAAAACTCTCATAACATTTTTCGCTAAAGTCAATATTTTTTGCAAAAAAGTCAAAATTTTGTATTTATCATAGTTTTTGCTACATTTTATTATAAAATTAAAATTAAATATAATTTGTACATAGAATATAATTTGTGAATTGTAAATTAAATCTTTTATGAAAGTCAATAACTTTTTCAGTTATAATATTTAGTTGTAATCATATTGGTAAATTTTTAAGTTTATTTTTTTTTAGTTTTAAGTATATATGTGTTTAATAGAGAAAAGTTTTTGTTCTCTATCATCTTTATAATTTATAATATAATAAATGTGCAACAAGCTTATAGGTCATTTATACATTTTATTGAATAATTAACAATTTTTATTATTGCAATAATATTTACAATTTTTTTGTTTTTTAGTTAAACGTATAGAACTTTTTAAATGATTCATATTATAAATCATATTATAAAAATATTTTTTAACTGTTTAGGAGATCATAAACGATCACATGAATATGTTGTCAAATACTTTGAAAAATTCTGAAATTGTCCTATTGTTAAATAAAAGTTTAAACATATACGCATTATCATAACATATATTCATTAAATTGTTTTGAAAATTTCATATGTTCACATTAACGATCACATGAATTACAATTTTTGGTTTGATCTAAATATTTAAATAAATAGCTTTTAATACAAGCACGTAAATATAATGTAACAAAATATAATCTCTTTACGCGTAAACTGTGGATGTTTATGTGCATTTGAACATTCATATTTGGAACATTCTTAAATTTTTTATACATCTTGTTTAACGTAATTCAGCACAATTTTTTATTCTTCGAAATCTTGAAGTTTTTAAATTGCCGCCTCCAAATGGTAAATACAAAATTTTGACTTTTTTGCAAAAAATATTGACTTTAGCGAAAAATGTTATGAGAGTTTTTAATTGTGCTCCCCAAGCACAATTCAGCACTTTTTTTTATTTTTCGAAATCTTGAAGTTTTGAAATTTCCGCCTCCAAATGGTAAAGACAAAATTTTGACTTTTTTGCAAAAAATATTGACTTTAGCGAAAAATGTTATAAGAGTTTTTAATTGTGCTCCCCTAGCACAATTCAGCACAATTTTTTATTCTTCGAAATCTTGAAGTTTTTAAATTGCCGCCTCCAAATGGTAAATACAAAATTTTGACTTTTTTGCAAAAAATATTGACTTTAGCGAAAAATGTTATGAGAGTTTTTAATTGTGCTCCCCAAGCACAATTCAGCACTTTTTTTTATTTTTCGAAATCTTGAAGTTTTGAAATTTCCGCCTCCAAATGGTAAAGACAAAATTTTGACTTTTTTGCAAAAAATATTGACTTTAGCGAAAAATGTTATAAGAGTTTTTAATTGTGCTCCCCTAGCACAATTCAGCACAATTTTTTATTCTTCGAAATCTTGAAGTTTTTAAATTGCCGCCTCCAAATGGTAAATACAAAATTTTGACTTTTTTGCAAAAAATATTGACTTTAGCGAAAAATGTTATGAGAGTTTTTAATTGTGCTCCCCAAGCACAATTCAGCACTTTTTTTTATTTTTCGAAATCTTGAAGTTTTGAAATTTCCGCCTCCAAATGGTAAAGACAAAATTTTGACTTTTTTGCAAAAAATATTGACTTTAGCGAAAAATGTTATAAGAGTTTTTAATTGTGCTCCCCTAGCACAATTCAGCACAATTTTTTATTCTTCGAAATCTTGAAGTTTTTAAATTGCCGCCTCCAAATGGTAAATACAAAATTTTGACTTTTTTGCAAAAAATATTGACTTTAGCGAAAAATGTTATGAGAGTTTTTAATTGTGCTCCCCAAGCACAATTCAGCACTTTTTTTTATTTTTCGAAATCTTGAAGTTTTGAAATTTCCGCCTCCAAATGGTAAAGACAAAATTTTGACTTTTTTGCAAAAAATATTGACTTTAGCGAAAAATGTTATAAGAGTTTTTAATTGTGCTCCCCTAGCACAATTCAGCACAATTTTGTATTCTTCGAAATCTTGAAGTTTTGAAATTGCCGCCTCCAAATGGTAAAGACAAAATTTTGACTTTTTTGCAAAAAATATTGACTTTAGCGAAAAATGTTATGAGAGTTTTTTATTGCATTCGCTTAGCACAGTTCAAAGTAATTTTGCACAACTTTGTTTTTTGAAAAAAACAAACTTTTTTTTTTGAGTAGTAAAAATTATTTTTTGAATTTTTTTTCAAAATTTTCATGTTTTTTGAAAATATGTTTACGGCGCAATTATGCACACATCTAGCACAATTTAGCACAACTTTCCTTTTTTGATTTAGACAAAATGGCATTTCTAGTGCACATTTTTTTCAAAAATTTTTGGTCAAAAAAATTTTTTTTCGAAAAAATGTTTACGGCTCAATTATGCACCCATCTTGCACAAGTTAGCACAACTTTTTTTTTGTCATTTTTAAAAAATGGCATTTCTGATGCAAATTTTTTTTTTTCAAAAATTTTTGGTCAAAAACATTTTTTTTTTGAAAAACTTTTTACGGCACAATTGGGCACAAACCTAGCACAATTCAGCACAATTTTGATTTTTTGGAAAAAACAAAATGGCGTTGCCAACTTCTCGGACATGTTAAAATCATCTAATAATCTTATTTCCTATATCCCTGACATGATTTAGAAAAAATAAAATTACTGAAAAGTTGAATAGATTTTGAAAAAAGTCAATTTAAAAAAAATATTTCATATTTGTTGGGTAATTTCGTTCATGAATACAATGTATCATTCAATTGTTTATCAAGTATCTAAGGTTATTTCTCATGACAAAATTCAAAAATTTTACGAAATTATACAACACAAAACGTGGTTAAATATTTATTCTGATGACTGTAAAAATTAATTAAATAACATTATTTTATTTATAATGATTTTATAAAGTGATTATAGCTTGTAAACTAACATATTTTTGTTGTTAAAAATTAAAGTCATTAAAGTTGAGCGAAATTACCCCACATTGAGGTGTAATTTCGCTCACAATAAAAAGGTATATTAAATAGGTTTACGCAATATATAGTAATTTTTTTATTTTGTGAAATTAAAGAGGAAGAGTCAGAGATTATATATTTTCAGTACCAAAATTTATTATTAACTTTTTCGTATACTTTTTTAAAAAAAACATGAAAATTTGAGCGAAATTACCCTGTTTTACGGTACTTGTCTATTATCCAATAAACCTATATTTGAACCAAATAACTATTTATTAGACCTAAATATTTTATTTGATTGTATTAAGTAAAGACTAATTTGTGTCAAATAAATTAAATATTAGGAGCTAGTAACTAATGTTTTAAATCAATTATGAAAATTATTTCATTCAAATAATATTTTATTCGACCTGAGTATTTTATTTTATAGCATTAAATAAACAGTAATTTGTGTCAATTAAATTAAATATTTGGAGCTAATAACTGATAATTTAAATCAATTATAAAAATTATTTCATTTATATTTTTAAAGCAAATAAATATTAGTTTGCATAAATAAAATAATGTAATCCCTCTTTTGTTGTTGAGTTTACTCTTATTTAATGTTATTATATAACATGTAAACTATGAAATAAAATTTTGCGCGGATCGTGGGATTGAGCCCGCGACGCACGCAATTCGAGACTTTGACGCTAGCCACGAAGCCACACTGACTTGACTTCAAAATTACAAAAACACCTATTTAGTCTCACACATTAGTTACAATAAATTATTTACTTGATCCAAATACTTTTTATTTGTTTTTAAAAAAGAAAATATTAGCATTAAATAATTTGATTTACTATGACTCATAACATAATTTAATGGTGTTCAATAATTTTTATTAACGTTAAAAACTCAAATATTTGAGTGAAATAAATAAATAAATAGTTTTAAATAACTCACAAATTTCGTTACAATAAATTATTTATTTGACGGAAATACTTTTTATTTGCGCACTGAAAAAAAGGTTTGTTTGGCTGAACAAAAATTTTGTTGGCTCAACCAAATTCTTTTGTTGATATACACTCAACAAAATTATTTTGTTGTGCCAACAAAATTCTTTTGTTAATTATTTAGGGTAATTTCAACAAAAAAATTTGGTAGTCCCAACAAAACTTTTTAGAGCTTAACAAATATTTTGATGGCTATTATAATAAAGAAAAAAAAGTTAAACACAGATTGTGCAAATGGAAATTCCAATATTGTTTTGATTTGTTAAATAAATGAATGTTTTTAATTAAAAAATATTTAATATTTTTTGTATCTTACTGTGAAATAATGTGTAGTTATAATAATACACGTAAATATTTCTAGGCATGAAATTTATTTAAAAACATGTGTTTATTTTTAATTTTTAAAACAATAATTGAAAGTAGTTTCATACTATTAAAAATGGAATTATTCCTTAATTATTTCTTATGTTAAATAAAGTATTTTCCACAAAAAAAAAACAGAATATAAAGTAGATAGTTTTATAGGTTAGGTTTAGATTCTTGAAAACAACATATTGTGCTTAAACGTTTATTAACCTGCCACGTAAGAATCGAAATATAAATTTACTCTTTTAAAAAACCATAATATTTATTCACTTATATGACTAATTATCGACTTATGTATCATTCAGCAATACATTCTGTCAATTTTGTCACTAAACATAAAATCATAAATAAGTCCCTTTTTATTATCTTTATAAAGTATATTTTATAGTTATATTTTTTTAATTTCAAAAGTTAACTTTGTAGACATTTGATTTAGTTATCACCCATTATATAATATTGTTTTTTTTTGTTTTAAAAAACAAAAAATTCCAATTTATATCGATGTCTTTATGAAAACCAGACGAGAACATGCGTCAAACAGAATCGTATAGAATGCGCATGCGCCATCACATATTTGGTAATGCCAACAAAAGATTTTAATAAACTCAAACAAAATTTTTATTAAATACTACAAAATTATTTTATAATTTAAACTGTTTTTTGGTAATTCTAACTCTGAAATTTGACAAAGCCAACAAAAAATCATTAACAAAACTATTTTGTTATGATTACATTGCTATTTTTTCAGTGATGTTTTTATTGCTTCCTCATAGAGGAAGCGTTGTGATCGTTAAGATTTTCGATTTTCCAAAAATAGTGTAAATCGACTCAGTTTCATCTGAAAAGTTCAAATTTTTATTCCTGAGAAAATGTCCGGATGTGTGTATGTGTGTGTGTATGTGGTAAATTTTTTGTCGCCAGGATATCTCGAGAACGCTTTAACGGATTTTAATAAAATTTAGATGACATATGATGCTCACAAATATCTAAATTTGGACACAGGGATTTTTGAAAATACCCAATCAAATTTTTTTGAGCACCTTTTTTCATCGAAAATTTCGTTTTTTGGCAAAAAATTTTTCATGCTGAAAATTCAGACAAATGAATGAAAAAATCATATTCCTTGTTTCAAAACGAATCGATTGACCTATATAAAGTATATAATTGACTAAAAACCCACGTCATAATTCATGATTTTTTTTTTCATCGAAAAATCTCGCGATTTGCCAAAAAAAATTTTCATGCTAAAAATCCAACCAAACGAATTACAAAATCATATTTCTTGTCTCAAAACAAATCGAGTGACCTATATAACTTTTATATTTGACTAAAAACTCACGTATTAATTCATAATTTTTAATTTTTTTTATTGTAAAATCTCGTGTTTTGCCAAAAAAAATTTTTTGCTAAAAATCCAGACAAATGAATTAAAAGAATCATATTCCTTGTCTCAAAACGAATTGTCTAAAAATAATTGACTAAAAACCCACGTAATAATTCATAATTTTTCATTTTTTTTCATCGAAAAATCTCTTTTTTTGCCAAAAAATTTCTAACAATTATTATTTTTTGACCACAGTTCCTTTTTTAAAAAAAAATATTCTATTTTAAAAAACGAATAATAAAAATGCAAAATTAAATGTTTTGCAGCTAAGGTCCCATTTTTAGATTCGGATAAAAACTGATTGGCTCGAAAACAAATTTCGGAATGCCCTCTGATTGAAACTTATTCAAACTGATTGGAATTCAATCCGATACTTTCGCCATAATATAATATTACTTTTAAAGTATTGAAGTAAACATTTTTTAATTTTTCAAAATTTATATGGGGACATAGGACACGAGGACATTTTTGGGCATTTTAAATATTTTATACCTGCTTTAAAAAATAATAAATTAAATTATGGCATATTCTAGAAAAAATCGTGCTCTCTAAGTTGTTTATATTTTAAATCAAGGATTTTCAGCACAAAAAGTGTTATTTATTCAGGACAATATTTCAACGATTTTTTGATTTTCACCCACAATTTTTTTTTGCTATAAAACAAGCTAAATAGTGTTAATAAATAATTTTTTTGAATTTCGAAATAATTTAATTTAAAAATAATATTTAGCTTTTTTTTTAAAGCAAAAAAATTATATTTACCCCACAAGTGTTTCTCTTTTATTTCGACTAAATCATTTTTTCATAGATATTTGATCAGCCTTAATGAATATAATTATATAAAAATTCAGTTAACTTGGTTAATAGGGTACACAGAAATCTCAATAAAAAATCGATTACTTTCAATTACATTAAAATAAAAATTCAATTATATACTAATAATGCGTTCAATGAAAATTTCTGTAAACAGAATTTCGTACTGGATGAAAATATGTTCAATTTATATATATTAATTTTGTTAAAAAAAATATTATAAACTTATAATACAAAATTGATGTAAAACTAAAATTTATTATATATATATATAATTTAACCTAATATTACATTCTTATAAAAACAATTAAAATAATAATAAATTGAATTATTTTGGAAAAAATTATAATGTTATTATTTTTATTTTAACACTTACCTATAGTTGATAGAAACAATTTAGGTACAGTGCTTAAAGTAACTTTTTAAACAATTTGTCTTTTATAATTGAAACATTTTCCATGTTTTATTTAATTATTAAACATTAGTAGTGTGAAGAAATAATTAGTTTTAGGCTTTAGCGCCGAACTTTAAAAGGTATTTCTCCGATGGGTAGTCCCTGTCAAAAGTTAGTATTTCAGTTAATAGCAATTATTAATTAAAATAATTTATTTCTTGACTCATTATTTACTGTTAAGAGTTAATCGTCCATCGGCCAATAGTTTTTTAATGAAAATGGTTCAAAAATGAACAAATGTTGTTAAATTTTTAACATTTTTCAAAGATACCTTTTTTGCAAGCCTATCTTTTCTTACCATTTTTTTTGAAAAAGTGGACCATTTTTTAAACATAGTAATTTCTTTAAAAACCTAAAATTCTAAATATTTATAAACAAACTGCTATATTTAAAAAATTGTCCACTTTTTCAAAAATCTGACGAGATTAAGTTGTAGAGTTTGTTTTTCTGAAGAAAATAAGCTATTATTTACTAAAATTGAACCATTTTAAAAAAAATGGTAAGAAAATAAGATAGACTTTTGTAAGAAAGGTATCTTTGAAAAAACGTTAAAAATTTAACAACATTAGTTCATTTTTAAAACATTTTCATTAAAAAACTGTTGGTCGATGGCCGATTAACTATTAACAGTAAATAATAAGTCAAGAAATAAACTATTTTAATTAATAAATATTAACTAAAATACTAACTTTTGACAGAGACTGCCCATCGGAGAAATACCTTAAAGCAGAGTTGGGTCGCGTCACTGGAAGTCTAGTTTAAAGGTGCAGCCACAGTTTTTTTTGTTGCGCAACTTGAACGGAAATGACGTCGTAAATCAACCAAAAATTTTTTCCTCATATTAGTCATAATTTACGCTTTACGAGAGCAAAATTACATGCCGCATCCTGATGTGATTCTGTGCTAACAAATTGATTGGATTATTAACAATTATTAATCTTCTTTATTATATCTAATACAAATTTATGTGGTAATTAAGTTGGGCTTGGACTGACTGATTTCGTAAGTATTTATATATTTCTTCATCATGAACATTACAACAAATTTACTTTAGTTCATAAACAATATTTATTCAAAAACAGATTTACAAGTTTTTGGTTTCTTTCTTTGTCTACTTGACAATATTTTTTGTCTTGTTGTGTTTACATGATTAATAATTGTTTTATCATTGATAACTTCTCAACACAAACAGTGAAATAAAGTCGTATTACTAAATTTAAACAATATTTGTTAGTTACACTTAATTTAAAACTGCTTTTACGTGTTTGTAGGTTAATTTTCTAATGAATTAAAAAATGTACATATTACTTTGCATAAATCAACAAAATATAATAAGCAATTGTCTGTCATTGTTTCTGAACAATTAGTAAATTAAACAACAAACGATGATCATTTATTTTTCAATTCGTAGTCGTGCAATTATCTATTTTAATGTTCACAACAGTAAATCATGTTAAAAACAGTAGACAATATTATAATAAACAATATATTAATTCAACCGTTTTAACATAAAGAATAAAGTTTCTAAATGTTAGTAAAAATATTAATAGAAATGTAGCATATAAGTTGACAATAAAAAACCTTACTTTTTATACTATTTACCTTGACATGATAAATTATCTTTTGTTTTAAAAAGAAAATGCTTTAAATTAATATTGAAATTTGAAATGTAATTCAATACATTATATTTATTACATAAATTACCCTTAAAACAATTTAAAGTCAGAACTTAATTTTAAAGAATGATTGTTTAACATTTTTTGATACTTTCTTAACATCAAATTAGAAAACAATCATAATTTTAAGTCAATTTTGACAAACATAACTAATTAAATCTTTACAACATTCTTTTTACGTTTAAAAGTATAATATAACCTTAAATAATAATCATTATTTGCCAATAAAAGTTTGACTCAAAAGAATTTTTTCTAAAAATTGTACAAATAGATCATTTAAAAACTTTCTTTGTTCCTTCGATCTTCAATCTTCATCATTAGAAAATTTGTTTTTTTTTAATAAATTTTACTTTATGTATTTTTTTTTCTTTATTCGAATTTGTGTTTATTATAACTATTTTATTAAATAACAAAATTATTCTTTTTGTAGGGAAATTTTTGCTAGTAAATATAAAAATGGATGCAACTGATCTTGATGACTTTTTACAAACATGTCCATACGAACAATCTCATCGTGTTGCAAAAAGCAAAATGCAATGGCACATAGTCAGATGTCGTAAAAATTTTCCAGGCGATAAAAGCCATATGAAAACTTGTCCTTATGATAGTACTCATATTATCAATTCAATGGAATTTGAGGTAAGAAATGCTGCATAAATTAATAATTATTTAACTTCATACATTAAATTTTGAATCGAGTCTCAAGCTAACAGTCTGAACAAATGGGTCAAAAGAAATCAACATTATAGAAAGACTTTTTTTTTACAAAAAGTAGGATAATTTCTTTCATAATTAAATTGGTATATTAAAAAATATACATTCTATAAATCAACTTTTGATAAACTGAAAATACATTATAAAATACTAAAATTAATGAAAGTGAAAGATCTTAAATGTTTTTCATTCCAAATTTAAATGTAATTTTGTCTTCATATGTGTACAATTGGAAAAAATTCTTATTTCTTTTATTTACAATGCTTTAGTATCATGTTGAAAACTGCAAGAAGAGCGCAAGTGTCTTGAGTTTTATTCAGTCAAGTGAACCAGAAAGGCCTCTTAGAGTTGTACCTTTAGAAGAAATTAAAAATGTGTACGTTCCACCTTCTTCGGAAAACTGGGATAATGTAAGTTATATTTGAATATATTTAAAAAACTAAGAAAAAGAAAAGTGCAAAAAGTGAATTTTTATTTAAGCAAAGTTAATGTTTTTTTATAATGATTTCTAGGAACCAGCTGCTCAAAAGTTTGATCCTGTAGCTGCAGCAAAAAGCAAAAGTGTTATGATCGCACAAGTTGGTTTATCAAAAGCTAAAAAAAGGTTAAATAAGAATATGGAAAGAGAACGAATAAAATTGTTGGAAGAAAGCGGAATAATGCATAATCCAAGTCCTAAAGTGCGAAAGGTGAGATTTCCACTGGGAAAAACATTTTTTTTAGTCTAATATAAAAGTACAATTGAGTTATCAATGTCCAGAATACGATCAAAAGATTTGGGGTTGGAACAAATTAAAAAATAATATTAAATTTTAATGGTTTTGTTAAATAAATTCCAAACGTCAATAAAATCAAATCTAAAATAATTTATTCAAACTTTTAAATATCAATTATTCCAAAATTCAATAGTCAAAAATGAATTATTTTGCATTTTATTTTGACTTGCATTAAAAATTTCTGACTTTTTCAGACTTTATCTTACATTTTCTGTACTTTGATAATTTTCTTTTATTCTTTGATCTTTTATTAAATTTTCCAATATAATTTTGCCCCTATTTTGCGAATGGTCTCTAAAAGTCCCCTCTTTAGACAATTTTACCCTAAAATCCCCTATCTTTCACTAAAATATATTTAAAGTCAAGATATCTAAAGATTTTCAATCTTCTTTAAATTTTTTTTTGTTCATTCTTTAATTATTTCTATCGTTTTTAAATTATTTTCTCAAATTTTTAACTTATTAAATTATATTTCAACATATTTCCTGAATTTTCAGTCCTTTATCTCAAATTTCAATTCTTTTCTTCAATTTACAATTATTTTTATCATTCTCTAATTTTTTTCCTACAATTCATACTTGTTTGTATTATTATTTAATTAATTTGATAAACTGTGCATTATTTTCATCAAACTTAAATTATTTCTTCTGCTTATTAAATATTTTCATTGTTTTTCAATTATTTCCAAAAGTTGCAATTATTTTTTTACATTCTAATTTTCTTAATCTTGTTTTCATTGTGTTTACCATTTTTCAGTTATTTTATTAAATTTCAAAAATGTTTTGTAATTTTACCACTTATTTTTCATTAATTATATTTACTTTCTTTAATTTTCAATTATTTCTATAGTTTTGAAAATATTTTCTCCAATTTTTAGTTTTGAAAAGTATTTTTTCAGACACTTTTTACATTTTTAATTTATTTATTTCAAATTTCAGTTATTTGTATTATTTTTTAATTATTTATACCATTTTTAAATTGATTTCTTTAATTTTTCAATTTTTTCTCCAAATTATAATTTTAAAAATTATTTTTTAACTGGTTTACTAAACCTTTAATTATTTATTTCAAATTTCAATTAATTAAAATTTTTTTTAATGAATTTTAGAATGTTTCAATTTTTTTTTTTTTAATTTACAATTTCTTTTGGAATTTTATAATTAATTTCCTAAATTTTCTATTATTTATTTTAAATTTCAATTATTTGTAAAAAGGTCAAATTATTTTTGCCATTTTTTAATCATTTCTTTTAATTTGATAAATATTTTATAATTTTTTCAATTATTTCTGTAATTTTGCAATTTTTTCTCCAGTTTTTTAATTTTTTAAAATTATTTTGGACTTGATTTACCTAATCTTCAATTATTAATCTTAAATTTCAATTCTTTTGTTTCAATGTTCAAATTGTTTTATAACCTTTTCATTGATTTCTTCGATTTTAATTTACCTTTATTTTTAATTAGTTTCCGAAATTTACAATTATTTTTCTCAATTCCCGATTATTTTCAACAAGTTAAAAATTTGTTTCAATTACTCTCATAATTGTTAAATTATTTTTTTATTTTTCAATCATTATATCAATTTTCAGTTGTTTCTATAATTTTGCAATTGTAGAAAAAAATTTTCTTATATTTAAAATTTTTTTTTTAAATTATTATTCTTATTTTTTTTTCAATTATTTTCTCTTAGTTGATATATAGTCTGTACTCTATAAAATTATTTTTCTCAATTCTCAATTATGTTCTTCAATTGACAATTATTTTCCACAATTTTTAATTATTCTCATCATTTATATTTCAGATATTATCTTGAATTTTCAATTATTTCTAAAGTTTATAAAGTTTTTAAAGTACCTTAAAGTTCCCTATTTTTGAATATTCAGTTCCATATTTCCTCTAAAATATTCTTCATTGTCACGCACTTTTTGATACAAGACAATTTTTTCTTTAATTTTGTGATATTTTTCGATTCAGTTGTTTTTTACAATCTTGGAATTCAATAATGATTATTTTCTAGACACCTGTCTTATTAAGGCTTTAGCCAAAAGTTTTAAAAAATTATTTTAATTAATCATCTAAATATTAATGTCTGAAACTTTTGACAAAAGTTTTAAATTAAAAAAAACCCTTAAATTATGTATGCGAAATCATTTATAACTGAAAATAATTGATTGTATATTACATTTTTTTAGCCTAAAAATGCAGATAAGCCTTTGCGTCCTATACATAAGCCGCCAATGTCATTATCTGTCGCTTCTGAATTGGAATTAGACCAACAAATTGATGATGAGTCTCCATTGCGACCTGCTCGAACAAAATCAAAAGCCGTATCTGTTTGTTCAGATTCAGCTTACAGGGAGGAGATTTTAAACTCTAGCAGACAATTAAATTCTACAATAAATGCAGCCTCAGAGAAAGGAAATTCAACTCAAAAACTATTTGACAAACTTGTTGATGACGCTCAAAAGAAAAATAATAAGACAATTATCAGCCAATCTTGTTCACGCAATGGTTTTAACATTGGAAATGATATTTCAAATACAATTGCTGCAGATGAAAATTCTCAATCTCTCTCAAACGGAAATACCCAATCTGGTGTAAGTGAAGATGATATTAAGGAAATTACGGCACGAATGGAAAAATTAATATCTTTGGAGGAATTTGTGAAACAAGAAAGAGCATTACTATTAAAGAAGGTAGATGAAATTAAAGCGAACGCAAGTTTCTCTTCTAAATAAAATTAACAAACGATGTATTGCTCAATTTTCAAAAGAATCATTATATTTCACTCAAAAAGTTTAAATTTTCTTTATTTTTGATTATAGTTGAGTGTGTATCTTTAACACGATTCTCGTTTTATATTATTCAACAATTATTCTTCTTAAACCTTTTTTTTTTGTTTTCTTTAAACTTTAGGTGACAAGTGTGTATGCTTAATTAATATTGAGATAAATTTATCAATCTCAAAAAAATACCGACACAAAATTATTGTCTTATAAATAAGTCACCAATTGATAATTACATATTTTCAATAAAAATTTATCTTTATTTTTATATTCATATATCTAATAATACACAAAGAAAAGTTAGCTTGTCTAATCGCATATAATATAAGTAAAAATAATAATCACAAATTATGTATTAAAGTAAATTAGTGATAATTATTTATTCTACGGGGATAAAAGTTTATTATTATTAATACTATTATTTTTTTAATGAGACTGGTTAATTGATTCTAATGTATAAAAATATCTTAAGTATTTTTTTTGTATTACTTTTATTTCGAAATTATCAAGACAAATGTTAAGTTTAATATTGTCAAATAAATTTAAGTAAAAACAACTGACTGTTATTATTGCTGTTAAGCATAAAAATTAAATCCAGCACCTAATTTATCATCAAAACTGATTTTAAATTTCAATTATATTTTTCGCAATTTTATTATTCAAAACTGAAAAGACAATCTTTATAAATTAAAAATATTATGTTTGCTTTTTTGAAGCAGAAATTATATTAACGATATGTGGAATAAAATTACATTAATTTTTAAAAAATTCATATTGAAAGAAGGTATACTAAGATTTAAAAAAAAAAAAGTGAAAAAAGTTACACTGTGCTTTTTCTACGAGGTTCGTGTTATTCTTACTTTACACGGAGAAAAAATATAAGCAACTTTGAAACTAAAAAAAAAAAAAAAAAAAAAAAAAAAAAAAAATTAGTACTAGATAATATAAAATACTAGCAAAATAAAATGCGCGCCAGCGCGAAATTAGTTTTCCATACCTTTTAGAAATTATAAAATACAATAAGAAATATAACAAATCGGTAAATAATATTTATCTAATACGAAAAAATAAATATTTTAAATATAATATTTAAAAATCAATTAATATAATTAAAATAAATATTTATTCAGGACAAAATTTATAATATTTTAGAATTAAAAAAAATTGCAAAAAATAATTGAAAATAAACAAAATAATTGCAAATTTTGCAAATTAATTGAAAAAAAATTAAAAACAATTAAAAATTGGGAAAAGTAATTTAAACAATCATAAAAATGTTTTAAACATAAAGAAAACAATTTAAATTTGAGAAAAATACTTGAGAATCTTAAAAGTAAATTAAAACAAAATTGAATAATGAAAAATTAGAGAAAATAATTGAAAATTGAAAAAACATGGTTAAAAATTGAGATAAATAAATTAAAACTAAAAGAAATAATTAAAATTTAGGAAAATAATTAAACAAATTACATAAAATATCTTAAATAAAGGAAAGTAAAGCAAAATTTGAGAAAAATACTTAAAACTTTCAGAAGTTCATTGAAATAAAAGAAAATAATTAAAAATTACAGAAAATAAATGAAAAAAGATAAACATAATTTAAAATTGAACAGAACAAATTTTAATTAAAGAGAAATAAGTAAAACCTTTTTGGCAATTATGAAAAAGAAGGAGAAAAAGAACGAAAGTAATTGAAAATTGAAGAAAATAATAAAAATAATGAAATAATTGAAAAGTCAGATAAATAGTTACAAATATTTTTAATTATGAAACAATGTGAAGAATTGAAATTTAAAGGAAATAAATTTTGGAAAATAATTGAAAAATGTTTTTAAATTTTATAACTTCCCGAAAATAATTAAAATATGATTCATTTAAATTATTTAAATAAATAAAAAAAAATAATTGAAATTTAAAAAAAAAACATGAAGATCTTAGAATTTCATGAAAAAAAAAAAAGAAAATAACTGAAAATTGGAGAAAAGAATTGAAGAACTAAGCTAAAAGTAATTGGAATTTACGATAATTAATAAAATTTTTTGGAAATTATGAAAACAAAGAAAAATAATTAAAAATTAAAGAAAACAATTGAAATTTTAGAAAAACTCTTAAAAATCGTAGAAAATAATTTTAGAAAATGAGAATAACTAAAAATTGGAAAAAAGACTGGAAGAATGCTAAAAATAATTGAAATTTACGATAATTAATAAATTTTTTCAGAAATTATGAAAAGAAAGAAAAATAATTAAAAATTAAAGAAAACAATTGAAATTTTAGAAAAATTCTTAAAAATCTTAGAAAATAATTTTAGAAAATGAGAATAACTAAAAATTGAACAAAAGACTGAAAGAATGCTAAAAATAATTGAAATTTACGATAATTAATAATTTTTTTTAGAAATTATGAAAACAAAGAAAAATAATTAAAAATTGAAGAAAATAATAGAAATTTGAGAAAAATACTTAAAAAATTTTAGAAATTTATTTTATAAAATGGGGAAAACTAGAAATTGAAGAAAATGTTTGAATTTTCAGAAAAATACTTAAAAATCTTAGAAAATAATTTTAGAAAATGAGTATAATTATTAAAAATCGAAAAAAATAATTGAAAAATTATAAAATTAATTAAAAATTGACAAAAATAATTGAAATATGCTGAAAATAATTTAAGATTGAGAAAGAAAATTGAATTATGATGGAAATAATTTAAATAATATAAAAACTTGAAAACATTCAATAATATTTAAGAGAAATAACTGAAAAATAGAATATGTGCGATTCCAAGTGAAATTAAAGTTATTTTCCGGCAGGTTAACCAAAAGCAATGAAACTTTAGAATTTTATTATATTCAGTATTACTAATGTTTTACATAAATTTTTAGGTCAAAATATTAATTAGTTTACGAGAATTGAAATTTACAAAAAAATTTTGAAATAGCAATATCTTCCGTTCTATTAGTGGTATCAAGTTTTTCTTTTTTTTAAAATGTTCAGAAAAATATAAAGAATAATTCTATTTCAGGACAATTTTTTATAATTTTAAAATTAAAAATGTTATTAAATAAAAATTATATCATTTTTAAGCGACGTCTGAAAATTCATTAACCCAAACGCTGAAACTATCTTACCTAAGTTCTTTTGATGATTCCAAAAGAAACGAACTTTACAGTTAGCTCCTTAATATTTAATTTTAATAAATTATAAATGTAAACATTGGAATTTGAAACTAGTAAACATTGCTAATACGTTGCGCGCGCATCTCCGGCTGAGAAGTGCAAAGCCCATGTTACACAATGTGAATTCAGTATAATTAGTGCCTAAGCAAAGAAACTTTGTACCCCTTTGTAGAATTAAAAACTATTTTTAACTATTTTTGTCAAAAATTCTTTTCTAGAATGATTTTAAGCTACTGGACATTCGGTGGCATAACACACACATGAGAAAGTCGTAAATACTGTGTGTGGTAACATGGGCTTTGCACTTCTCAGCCGGAGATGCGCGCGCAACGTATTAGCAATGTTTACTAGTTTCAAATTCCAATGTTTACATTTATAATTTATTAAAATTAAATATTAAGGAGCTAACTGTAAAGTTCGTTTCTTTTGGAATCATCAAAAGAACTTAGGTAAGATAGTTTCAGCGTTTGGGTTAATGAATTTTCAGACGTCGCTTAAAAATGATATAATTTTTATTTAATAACATTTTTAATTTTAAAATTATAAAAAATTGTCCTGAAATAGAATTATTCTTTATATTTTTCTGAACATTTTAAAAAAAAGAAAAACTTGATACCACTAATAGAACGGAAGATATTGCTATTTCAAAATTTTTTTGTAAATTTCAATTCTCGTAAACTAATTAATATTTTGACCTAAAAATTTATGTAAAACATTAGTAATACTGAATATAATAAAATTCTAAAGTTTCATTGCTTTTGGTTAACCTGCCGGAAAATAACTTAAATTTCACTTGGAATCGCACATATATGTTTAAAAAAAATAATAATTACAAAATTACTTAAAATTTTTTAATTAAAGAGAATAATTAAAAAGTCGCAGAAATAACCGAAAATTGATGAAAATAATTGCAATATCGGATAAATAATTGAAAATATTAAAAGTAATGCCAAAATAATGAATATAATTATAAATTGATGAAAATCAAGAAAAATTGCAGAATTTATTTTTAAGCAAAAGTCAATAATTAAAAAATTGTTATATAATGGAAAATTGATGACAATAATCTAAATTTGAGATAATAACTGAAAATTTAGGAAATTAATTGCATGTGTTTATGTATATTTTAAACTTCTTCAAAAACCATAATAAATTTTTAAAGCATTTTTCGAAACTGTTTTTTTACACAAATGACAATTAAAAACCAGTAAATCACGACACTAACGAAAAAGGTTACCTTATTCTTTCAATTCAAATTTCAAAATATTTCCTGATAAAGAGAGTCAAAAATCAATAAAATAACAGGGACTAAATCTGGACTAAATCTTAATTCTTTTACTTTCGACATTAAATAATAATTTTATGACCTAAATTATTTTTAAAAAAGTATTGTCCATTCGGAGTAATTATAATTTCTTTGAGTTGAAATTAAGCAGGTTAATAATGATTTTATTATAATTTAAAAATAGCTCTTAATAGATGAAATGTAGTTGAAAGTAGTTTAGTAGTTTAGAATCCATATTGTCCATGAACAATACAGAATCTAGCAAATTTTTTTTTTTTTTGGAGGATATATTCCGGAGAAATGTGTTTTTAATTTTTGTTCTTTTTTCTGTACGCCTGTACGAGAAATCCAGCGTCCCTCCATATTGGTTTTGCGTCTTGCGTAAAAATCCGCAAGGCCAGTCAGCGTAGAGACGTATTTTAAGATTTAAACACTGAGTGAGGCAACCCTTTCCAGTTGGAGTGATTATCGTCAGATGATATATTTTTATTTATATTTTTGTAATTTTCATCCTATCGTAATTTTTATTGCAAGCATTTATTAGTTATTAAGTGCAGTGAAGATTTTTATTTTTTCTGTGTATGAAAGAAACTCAAGTAAGTTTTATTTTTTACATTATTATTTCTATTTTGTCGAATAAACTAATTGTTTTTGAAAAATTAGTAAATAATGCTATAGTATCTGATAAATTAATTTTTTTGGGGATTTTATTAACAATTTGTTGTTTTAAATTAACTATAATCAATAAAAAAAAGGTCAGTTTACTTTACTATGTATAAATATTAAGTTTAAAATTGTTATAGAATTCAATATGGAAAACAACAAATTTGAATCTACTTTTTATAATCAAAAACGTAAAAATGTGTTTTTATTGTTAATATACTTTCTTATTGTTGTATTTGTTATAAGTATTGTAATTATTATATATTTATTATTGATGATTATACATGCTCTTGTTTTTATAGACTGAAGGTGAAGAATGAAATAAAATTTTGGCAGTGACACTAAGAAATTTAAACAATTATGCTTATTTATTGAACAAGAAAAATGGCAAAACACTGTGAAATTTGTAATATTAATTTACTCGATGACTACGCATTCCAAGGACATATTTCAGGAAAGAAACATTTGAAAAATGCCGAACAAATTGATCTAGCAGCCCGTTCAGTTTATATATATTGGGGACATAATAATCAATTAGTTCTTGAAGACTTTCTATCTTTCCTTTCAAGTTTCGGTAAAATTGAATGGCACAAATTTGGACCATATCTTGAGTATGGTATTTTTCAATTTGCCGAAAGGTAATTTTGTAATTCTTATAAATTCTAATAATTCTGTTATTACTTTAATTTTATTAATTAGGATACGTTAATTGTTTTTTTCAACTCTCTTCTACAAATATTTAATTCATAATATTGGTTCTTTTTCCAGTAAAACTGTTCAAAATTTATTAAAATCGGAATTAGTTTATCAAGGAACTAAATTGGATATTAAACCTAGAATTTTAAATAAAAATAGTAAGTGGTTAATTATAAATGTTTGCATTAAACGAATTTAAATTAATATTAATAACAAATACTTAACTTGTTTTTTTCTTCAAGTTCCTGTTGCAGACACAGAGAAAAAAGAAACTGTTGATGAGCCAAATAATGAAATTAGTTTCGTAAGTTTGAAGACAATCTTCGAAGAAGACAGTGGTTTTGAAAATCAATTATCCTCATTTTTAAATAAAGTTGCACTTACTGACGCCGAAATGGAATCATTATATGAACCAGTTTGTGTTCATTTGAATCGTTTATTTCGACAGTCTTTTCCAAAATGTAGAACTTTTAGATTTGGCTCAACGTTGACTGGATTATGTTTCAAAAAATGTGATCTTGATTTATTTATGGATATAGGTAAACTTACTAAATTGTGTTTCATTCAAATTGTCAAAGTTTTATTTAATAATTACGAATTAATCATGATTCAAAATTTTTAATCGCTACTTGTTTAATTTTTTCAGGTGAACAAATAAGTTCCGATGAAAATGACAAATCCCCGAACGCAATAACTTTTAGGAAAGTGTTCGCAGAGGCAAAGAAGCTCTTATATCGGAAAACTTATTTTTATAGCAAAGTTATTCCAATTCCAAGAGCTAAGACGCCGATCATTAAGTTTTTTAATATACCAACAAAAACCTCATGCGACTTATCGTTTAGAAATAGCTTAGGGGTTCACAATAGTCTTCTAATAAAACATTATTTATCATTTGACCCTCGCCTGAAACCACTAATGATGTTAATCAAATATTGGGCAAAACATTGCGACATTTCGACTGACAATCGAGGCGGTAGAGTGACAAATTATTCTTTAGTAATGTTATTTATATTTTATCTACAACAACCTGATGTTAATCTAGTGCCGCCTGTAAAAAACTTGAAAAATCCTTTCAAGCCTCAAATTATCGAAGGCTGGCAAGTAAATTTTGATAGAAAAGTCCAACATCCTTCGGATAACAATAAAAGGTCAATCCCTGAGCTACTCTGTGGATTTTTTAACTTTTATGCTAATTTCAATTTCAAAGACAATGTTATTTGTCCTGTTGATGGTAAGGTGTACACAAAGGATGTTTTTGAAGACGTTGACAATCTACCAGAAAGTATGAGCAGGTACTTAAAAATTGTTTACAGATCTATAAAAAATAACAGGGATCACAGTTCTTCCCATTTTCCAAAAAGATTCGATTTTTTTTATTTTATTTAAATTGGATTTTTTATTTCAATCAGAAATTTATTTATTTTTTTTAAATATAATCAGTATATAAAATCTCCAAATGTTTATTTGTAAGTAGTTTATTAAAGAAATGAAGAAAAAATTAGAAAAACAACACAAGAATGAAACAGTGACATGAAAATATATAAAAAAATTGAAACTCGTTTCAAAAAATTAAACTATTTACGGACATATTTTTAAATTAAAATAATAAATAAGATGATAATTAACAAAACGTTCAAATATATTACTAAAGAGAACAAAATTTTAAAATTAGAAAACAAGATTAAATTTACATAATATAAAATAAAAGAAAAAAAGCCTTTAAAAAAGTAGAAAATGAGAAATTTAAAAAATGTAGATAGATAAACATCAAATAAATGTTTTCAAAAATTCGTTATTATAAGATAAAAAATAAACACTTGAAAAGAAGGAACAATGTTTCTAAGAAATGGAAAAATGATGACAAAAATTAAAAAATTAATTAAAACGCAAGGAATTAACTTAAAAAATAGTGAATCTTCAAGGAAATTAAATAAATAGGAAGAAAATGGAGAAATGTTTTTTTCCTTAATCTAACAAACTGTAAAAAATTTTAAGTATGAAAAATAATCAAATTTGGTTATAGAATTCACTAAAAAATTAGAATTAATCATAATAAAATAAAAAAATGTATATACCAAAATAAATAAAAAGTCGACGAAAGAAATTTAAAAATCCTTTAAAAATAAAAAAATTTAAGCAAATTAAACCAAAAACATTTTTATAATATTACACTTAAAACAAGTCCAACAATAAATTTAGAAAAATTAAATAAAGAAAACATATAAATTTTATGGAAGGATAAGTAAATTTGCAAAAACTCTTACAAAAAACAGACAAGATGAGAAAACAAATTGAATAAATTTACAAAAAAATGAGCATATTTATTTTTAAAAATATGGAAATGATTATGAAAATCAACGAAATAAAAAGTTTAGTGAATGTTATAATAACAACATTGTGTAAAGTAATATTAAATAATTTACATAAAAAGAAGAAAATTAAAGAAAATCCTAAAAGAAAACAAATACAACAAAAAATATCAAAAGTAAAAGGAGATAAAATCTTAAAATTTTGTAAAAATAAGAAATTATAAGATAAAAATTAAACAGTTTCGAAAAAGTGAAATTTCTTAGAAATATAGTAATAATTAAAGAAATGATTATTGTGAATATGGAAAATAATTAATATTATTTATTTTGCATTAATTAATATGCATTTAAATTTGAATTATTAATTGAAATTTAAAATTTGGAACAAATTGCAGGCTTCACAGGCCGTCCCCTATTTCCCCTAAATGTGCCCTATTTTGCGATTGGTCCCTAAAAGTCCCCTATTTAGAAAATTTTACCCTAAAATCCCCTACTTTTCACGAAAGTATAATTAAAGTCAAGGTATCTAGAAATTTAAAAATTTTAAATTATTTTCAATCTTTTTTAAATTTTTATTATTTTTTTAATCTTTAATTATTTCTATCATTTTTAAATTATTTTCTCCAATTAATTGCTTAAATTTTTAATATTTTTTTTAATTTACCAATATTTTTATCTTTTTTCAACTATTTTCTTCAGTTTTGAATGATTCTCATCATTTATATTTCAATTATTATTTTGAATTTTTAATTATTTCTGAAGTTCAGCATTAATTTTCTATATAATTTTAAATTATTATTTATCAGTTTTAAATTATTTTCAAAAATTTGTAGTTATCCTTTTTTTTTATTATTATTTTGAAAATTCAGTAATTATATTGTTTAATTATATTCTTTTTATCCTACAACTTTGTAATTTTGTCCTACCCAAATAAAATCGAGGTTCTACTGTATATAATTCTATTATGTTTGTTTATAAAGTTTTTAAAGTACCCTAAAAGTTCCCTATTTTTGTATATTCAGTCCCCTATTTCCCCTAAAATATTCTTCATTGGCACTGTGAAGCCTGAAATTGGAATACGAGTAAATTAACATTTGTAATTCATTTAAATTATAATGACTTAAGGGGCACACCTAGTGTGAGCGCCTAAAAAAACGGTGATTTTTAGGAATTTTTTTTGAAGAATGTATTGCGTCAAATGTTTTGAATTTTTTTTACCTTTATTTGTCTATAAATCAGTTATTAATTTTTTATTTTTGTAAAGAAAAATACATATTTTTTTAAAAGTTATGTCCCATCTCGCAAGTTTAAAAAAAAAAAGTTGTCCCACTGCTGCAGTGATTGCGGCCTTCTGAGTGACTGAAATCAAAAAAACCAAAAAGATTATTAAACTAGAAGACATTTGCCGTACTATGATCCTCGGATGGAAAAAAATATTGAATTTCAAAAAAATAGCAGAGTTTTGAAAAAAAATTATAAATTTCGACTAAAAAATTCGATAGTTTTTGGCATCCCAAAATTTTATTTTTCATCCAAAAAAAAAAACTGGAGCCTCATAGTACGGCAAATATCTTCTAGTTTAATAATCTTTTTGGTTTTTTTGATTTCAGTCACTCAGAAGGCCGCAATAACTGCAGCAGTGGAGAAACTGGTTTTTTTTTGGATATAGCGAATAACTCTTTAAAAAAAAGATATTTTTCTTTGCAAAAATTACAAAATGTTCACTATTTATACAAATATACATGTACAAAACTTTAAAAAAAATTAGATGCAATAATTTCCCTGAAAAAAATTCCTAAAAATCGACGTTTTTTTCAGTCACTCACACTAGGTGTGCCCCTTAAAGATATAAAAATTTAATACTATTTTTTGCTATCTTCATATCAAAAATTTGAAAATCGTAGGTATTTTGATCATCTGTATTAGCAGAATTTTTTAAATTTTATAATGATAAAAATATTAAAATTGAAGTTTTTAAGAGTTATTCACAAACTTGTGGGTTTTGTTTATAGTTTGAAATGTTTTACAAGCAGTATTAAACATTTGGAGAATTGTAAATTTTTTTTTATTTAAATCATGATTTTAATGCAAATTTACAAATGATTTAAATCCATAACAGCCCTGCCTAAAATCAAAATTTGTATCCTTTTTTCCTCTTATTTTCCCTCTTTTTTAAAAGAAATCACCTAAAAAGTCTACAAAATCAAGATTTTTCTCCCCTTTTAAGAAATAAGAACAAAAAATTAGTTTTATACTTTTTACGTTTAAAAATGTTTTTATTTATTTTATAATAAGCAGTCCCACAATTCTGTAAAATTGTTTTCATAGTTTTCTGAACATTATATTTTTCCACAGATTTTGAATGTCAGAATATACAGATTTAACAATTTGCGAATGCAGAAAGATCCAACTTAATTTTTAAATATCATTGGTTCCTTAACAAATTTCTAAAAGATTTTTTTTTATTTTGCTTAAAATTTGACGAACTTTTCAAATAAAACAAACTATTATTAAAATTATTTAAAAGATTCTTTTCTTTTATTTTAGTCTTGTAATCACTAGACTGATGTTTCTCAAGAAACTTTTAATGATAGAAATTTTAAGTTGAAGCCAACCCGTGATCTGTGCTCTAAATCATAAAAGAAACCTTAAAATATTAATATGATTATTTTTTTACTAATTTTAAAATTCCCTTTTTATGAAACAAAATCCCCTTTCTTTAAAAGAAAAATCCCCTTTTTTTGTATCTAACATTGAACAAAGAAACCCCTGTGATCCCTGAAATAATAATAAAATCTAAATATTTTAAAGATGTGTTAAATCTTAAAGAATGGTTTCTAAAACATTATTTTGTTAACAGGTACAAGGATTACATAAAAAATACCGAAAACGCCTTACAAATAAGTATTCAAAAACCAATGTGTATTCAAGATCCAACTGAACTCAATCACAATTGCACTAGCAATGTTTCTAGCTTCCTTCTAGAAGTCTTTCAAAAACACATCTCTACTTCGGCGGAAGTCTGTCTCAAAGCTCTAAACGGTGATTGTTCTCGATTGTTATTAAATCTATTTGAAACAATGCCTGAGATAATTAAAAGCAGTTCGAAGAAAATTTTGATTCCAATTTTCCTTCAAAACTTTCTCCAAACAGAATCTAATGATTCTAGTGTACCTGCGAACACTGCTGACGATGGAAAATTCACGCTAGAAAGTCTTTATGACGTTGCTCTGGAACTTGTAAAAAGCATTTTTGAGAAAATATTTAGAATGAAAGTGGAAGTTTTCACAATCGGTCGAGAACAAAAACAACAAAAAACTGAGGCTGATTCTGATGTACACACTAATGACAATGAAAAGATTTTACTGCAATGTACGGGAGACCGCTGTTTGTGGAGAGAGAGAAAAATTAAATATTTGGCTTTTGATCCCAGCTATAGTACAATTGAAAAAGAGGCAATCATTTCTGAGCAGATGATAAAAAAGAATGAACAGAATAATAATAATAAAGGAAATATAAGTCTGAATTGTGTGTTTGAAAAGTGTCAAAATCAACCCAAAGTATTGATAACTTTGAGTGATAAGGAAAGTGGAAAAACTTTCAAAGATTTTGCAGGATATCTAAAGAGCAAGATGCCCAGTATCATTGAAAAAACTTTAATACACATGGTACAATACAAGAAACGTTCAATAACGTTTGACAGATTTGAAGAGCCAGCGAAAGACTGAAAATGTAGAGTTTTAAAAAAACATTGATGACTCGTTCAATTATTTGAAAAATGATCTTAAAGTTGACAGTATTATTTCTTTTGAAGCATTGAGTTCAGAGACAATGTTCATTTGAAATAGCAGAAAATTTATTATTTTGAATATGTTTTATAAATTATCGCATTTTGTAAAAAATTAGATGAATATTAAGCGATAATTCAGCTCTCTTGCGTAAAGCGCATAATAATGTTTATTTAGTTTGCTAATTTAAAATAATACATAATTTAAACAGTAGTGTAAAGTTAACGCACTAAAGTTAGATGTACATATACATATAATAAAAAAAATCCATAATAGTTTATTTCAATTTAATTCCTCCTAAAATATTATTAGATTTTGTAAATTATAAGAAAAAATCTTTTCTCGTTTATATAACGGGTAGAAAGATGTTATGGTTAAAGTTTTTAAATATTTAACGTTTTAAAAAAACCTGTTTAATTTATTAATAAGTCATTCAGGTACAATCTATTTTCATCATTTTGCACAGTATAGTGTAGATACAGAATTTAATTGGAAATTTATCAACTGATTTGAGTTAATAATAACATTAATATGTACAAAAAATTATTATTTTGATATATTTAAGCCGCCATGGGTGGCATAAGTTCCATTCCTTTGCATTCCAGAGCAATTTTTACTCCTAATATAAATAGGCCAACACTTTTTACTAAACACCTAAAAAGATAAAAAAGTAAATGTGTAGTGATTATTATTTATAGTTTTGAATGATTTAACATCTTTTATTTTAACAGAGAATTACTCTTATAGTGTTAAATAATATTAAAAATGAACCATTATGCTACAAATGTTATTAAACATATTTATTTTAGCTATGAAGAATTTAAAAATTCAATGTAAAAGGTAAAACCGGGAATTCTTTAGAAATGGTTTTCTCTTAAAATAAGATTTTTAAATTATAAATGTTATAATCCAATAGATAATAATCAAATAGTTAGTTGTTCTTTTTAAAACTCCCAATCAAATTTTAAAAGTGTTTTTTGTAAATAATTTGTAATTTTATTCGCATGTTTAAAGGGTTTAAAATATATGTATATTGAGGTTATGATGGTGAAAAAGTTCACTGATTTTATTTTTATTACTTAAAAAAATACGTTACCATTTGAAGGGGTCTTCATATACATTTAAAATTATCTTTTGAACACTTGCCATGTTTCTAATTTATTATCAAACTCAATTGAATTTTTAATTTATTAACCAAATTTGTGAGGCTCGACCACGATTCGACTAATGCGCTTTTGACAAGCAGGGCTGTGAAATCCCATATGTATATTTTTTTTACATAAAATTACAGGAAATTACATAATGTAAATTACGTATTTTACGTATATTTTAATTGTTCGTGACTTGAATTTTAAATATTTTTCAATCATGAGATTAGAGATTTGGTGTAAATTTCTGAAACGGAAACAGCCCAGTAAGAAGGAGGAAATTGAAAAAGATTGGAATTTTATCATTTTCGAAGAAAAAGTCAAATTATGTAATCTTTTTTAATACGTTTTCTGTCCAATCCATTTGTATCAGATGATAACACCTACTTTTATCCGCAAGTCAATCCTTATTAATATGGGTTCAAATATTTGTCAATCCTAATTAATCCCTTTATAAATACAGAAAATAAAATGAATATTTTTTAATGTCCGCAGTTCAGGTTATTCAATACAAATGAATCCATTTATAATGAAATTAAAATTTTTGAAAAATCAATGTTTTTGAAGACCTACAGTTCAGATTTAATTAATCCAATTGAAACCTTTTATAATTAAAAAAATGATATGAATATTTTTTAATACCTACAGCTCAGATTATTTAATACAAATAAATCTCTCTATAATAAAATTTAAATTAAAATAAAACTAATATTTTTAAATACCGACAATTCATTTTATCTCTGCATGTAATTGAAACTTAATATTTGGTAAATTTCTATTTATTTCAGATGAACTCATTCATAATGCGTCTTCGGCGCAAAATTATACACCGTTTTTATACACTGTTGCATCTTAAGGTATTTCTCTTCCATTTATAGGTACTTGAAAAAATCGATTTTCTATGGATTAATGGATTTTCTTTAAATTGTGAGAAAACGTTATTTTATATATGTGCCTTTTATTTTATTAAGATTTCAGGACCCTTTACCGTCTAAAATTTGAGAATTCTTGTTCGAAATTTCAATTTTTTATCATTTTGCATGTAAAATTGAAATTTCGAACGAGAATATCTCAAATTTTAGACGGTGAAGGGTCCTGAAATCTTAACCAGATAGAAGGCACATATAAAATAACGTTTTCTTACAATTTTTTAGAAAATCCATAAAAAACGGTTTTTTCAAGTATATAACTGCAAGAGAAATACCATCGGAAATACCTTAATTGTGGGGTAAAAAGCAAAAAATACGTAAATTTGAAGTTAATTTTTAATGATCTTTATAATTTATTAAGACGTTGATGAAAGTTTCTTAAAAGTGTTCATCAATACAATTTTTTTTTACTTATATATTATTCTTGAATACATTTATAAAGAATTTAAATTAATCATCTTTTGAAGCCTTTTAAATCTGAATTAGTGAAAGGTGAGCTACTATTAAGTAGTAATAATTTTACTAATTTTTTAGTAGAAAACTACTAAATTAAACAGTGAAACTTTAACATTTCAATTAGTAGTTTCCTACTATTTCAATTAGTAGTTTTTTATTAAAAATTAGTAATTTTCTACTAAAAAAATTAGTAAAATTATTACTAATTTTACTAATTTTTTATTAATTTTTCCACTTTTCAATAATTTATTAATAGAAAAACACTAATTCAGATTTAGAGAGAAAGTTATTAAACTTTTTTTTAGACTTTATTAAAAAAAACTTTTTTGAAATCTGTTATCTGTTTTTTACAAAGAAATTTTATAGTTTTAATCTCAGCAATATTTCTATTTATATTTTCACGAGTATTTTCATTTACATCGTTACAAAAATGTTTCCCAAGGTCTCTAAAATCTTGACCCCTTCAACAATGCACTCACACAAACAAGTTTTTTTTTCCTATCGAGACAACTGAAACTCTTCTTGAACCCTCGCTTGATCCTTTTATGACTTTTATAACATGTGTTTCATCTCAACTG
Source organism: Ganaspis brasiliensis (assembly GCA_037103525.1). Classification (NCBI taxonomy): domain Eukaryota; kingdom Metazoa; phylum Arthropoda; class Insecta; order Hymenoptera; family Figitidae; genus Ganaspis; species Ganaspis brasiliensis. Next base: position 3,009,041 of record JAZKLR010000009.1, on the reverse strand, counting down.
TCACTTTCCTTGTAAACTCAGTTTTCGTTAAATTTTGATCCGGTCAACACGTACCAAAAACGCTCATTCAAAACTAAAAATTAAATTTTACTTACAAAATTTTTTTCGGTTTTCATTATAAAAACTATAAAAACGGTTGTGAAAGTGCTATGTGGACTGCCAGACTTTCTGGATAGAAAAATGGATACTATTACTATGTAAATTTTAAGTATATATTATTTTCGTTTTTTACACCACAAATTATAAGCAATAGTTATAATATTTAATAGTTATTTATTTTCGTCATATTGTAATCTTTCTTTTAATTATCAATTATTTTCTTGAAATTTCCAATTAATTTCTTCAATTTTTTTCTTTAATTCTCAAATATTATTTTCTTTAATTTTTAATTATTTTGATCGATTTTCAATTAATTCCTCAATTTCCAATAATTCCCGGACTTTTTCAATTATTTTTTACACTCATAAAAATTGTTTTAAAATTGCAAATCAATTATTCAATTCTAGAATTCTTCATTTCTCAGTTATTTTCTTCAAATTTAAATTCCACTTTTCAATTTTCAGTTATTTTCTTTAATATTAAAGAATTATCGCTTTTTTTCTATTATTTTGTTCGATATCATTAAGTTTCTTTAATTTTAAATACAATTATTCAATTATGTTCTTTCATTTTTAATGCCATTCTTCAATTTTTATTTCCAACCTTCAGTTTTCAATTTCTTCTATATATTCATTAATTCTCGACTTTTTTCAATTACTCTTTTTAAATTTTTAAGTATATTCTTTTAATTTCAATTCCATTCTTCAATGTTTAATTGCTTTCTTCAATTTTCAATTACTTTTTTCAATTTTAATTATTTTTTCGATTTTCAATCCAGTTGTTAAATGAGCATTTATTTCCAACAATTATTTCTATAATTTTCTAAATTTTTTAATTTGCAATTATTTTTTTTTACATTTAATATTACTTGTTTAATTTTTTCAATTATTTTTTTCAGTTGTCTATTAATCTAGTTATTTTTGAATTTTGTTTTTACTTGACAATTCTTTTCGTCATTTTTCACATATTTTCTTCAATTTTTCAATTACTCTAGTTATTTTTTAACTTCAATTTTTAATTGTTTTCCGCAGTTTTCAATTATTTCTTACAATTTTTCAATTTTCAATTATTAACTAAAAATTTTATAATTATTCTTTGATTTTATAAATTATTTTGATGGGTTGCGTGTTAATCTAGCCATATTTTGAATTGTGTTTTTAGTTGTCATTTATTTTCGTCATTTTGTAATTTTTTTTCAGTTTTCAATTATTATTTTTTAAAATTTTAATTTAATTCTTAAATTTTCGATGTATTTCTCAATTTATTTTCTCAATTCTTTAATTTTCAATTTATTTCTTCAATTTTAAATTATTTTCTTCAATTCTCAAATATTTTCTTTAATTTTAAATTATTTTGATCGATTTTCAATTAATTCCTTAATTTCCTATAATTCTTGGACTTTTTAAATTATTTTGTACACTCATAAAAATTGTTTTAAAATTGCAATTATTCCTACAATTTTCTTAATTTTTCAATTTGCAATTATTTTCTTTAAATTTAATATTTCTTGTTTAATTTTTTCAATTATTTTTTCAGTTGTCTATTAATTTAGTTATTTTTTGAATTTTGTTTTAAATTGACAATTATTTTCGTCATTTTTTAACTATTTCCTTTAATTATTAATCATTTTCCGCAGTTTTAATTTATTTCCTACAATTTTTCAATTTTCAATTATTATCTTAAAGTTTTATAATTATTCTTCGATTTTTTAAGATATTTTGATCGGTTGTGTATTAATCTAGCCATCTTTTGAATTTTGTTTTCAATTGTCAATTATTTTTGTCATTTTGTAATTTTGTTGTTTATTATCAATTAATTTTTTCAAATTTTCAATTTATTTCCTCCATTTTTATTATTTTCTTAAATTTCAATTATTTTTATCGATTTTCAATACAGTTGTTCAATTTACAATTAGGTATTTCCAACAGTTATTCCTATAATTTTTCAACTATTTTGTTTAAAATTAAAATTTATTGTTAAATTTTTTAAACTATTCTTTTTAATTGTGTATTTATGTAGCTATTTTTCGAAATTTGTTTTCAAATGTCAATGTATTTTTATCATTTTTCAAATATATTCTTCAATTTCGTAAGTTTCATTATTTGAATTTGCAAAAATTTATGTTTTTAAATGACCAATAATGCAAAGTTTGTCGCGCGCTTGAGCGCGCTTTAATGTTGCTAGTAAATAATAATTGACAGTCAACAATTTTTATTTTTCTAACCATAGGCCATTAATTGTGTATAAATACCCCCCAATTATGGGAGTTGTTTATAACCCTATAAAACAAAATTAATAAAATTAATTTCAAAAATTGAAATTCTTTGTTACTCCTTTGTTCTTTGTTTACACCTTACACCCTTACAGTGATTTCAAATGTGCTCTTTTAATCTGAATTAGTGAAAAACGGTCATTAATTCGAATTAGTGGAACTTTTTACTTATTTTTAGTCAATTTTCACTAAAACTTTAGTGAAGAATTTAAAAAAATTAGTAGAAATTTATACTAATTTGAATTTCTTCAGTGACTTTTCACTGATTTATTTTTAAAGAGATGAGTATTTATAGAACAATGGATTTGGTTTTATTTATTTAAATTATAAAAAGATTAATTTGGATTGAATAATCCGAACTATGTGTATTCAAATATTAAAATTTCATTTTTTTTTCATTATAATGGTATTTATTTGGATTCAATAAAACTGAATCGTGAGTATATAAAATGTTCATTTTATATTTTTCAATCATAAGGGTATTCATTCGGATATAAATTTTCATTTTATTTTAATTGCATTTTTATTATAAAAATATTCATTCAGATTGAATAATCTGACGTGTGGGTATTTAAAAATAATTAGTTTATTTTTTCATTATAAAGGGATTCATTTGTATTCAATAACCTGAACTGCAGACATTAAAAAATATTCATTTTATTTTTTTTCATTATAAAGGGATTCATTTGGATTCACAAATTTTTTAAACCCATATTCATAAGGACTGATTTTTGGGTAAAAGTAGGTGCAATCACCGGATACAAATGTATTGGACAGAAAACGTATTCAAAAATATTAAAATTTTTTAATATTTTTTAATTCCTCTCTTCTTACTGGGAGGTAAAACACAGGGAAAAATTCTTGTTCGGGATTTTAGTAAGGACACAATTTTTATATATAATATTTTCCTTTATTCACCCTTTTTACTATTAACATTTTCCTCTTAAGTAATAAACTTACATCTTAATGAAAAAGTTATAAAATAAAAATCTTTATAATTATTAACTTTATTTTATTTATTTTTTTTTTTTAAGAAAATAAAATTCTATACTCTTATTTCTTATATTTCTAGAATTCTAACTTTCTAAAATATAAATCTCATATTTTCTTTGGATACTTGGAAAAATCCGAATTCTTCAATTAATTAAAAATTAAAGTAATTCTTACAACCTACATAAAATGACGCTTAAATAATTTTAAAAATAATTAAGTAAAGAGAATAATGATAAAAGGCAAAAGTTAATTAAACTTTTTTTATAGCAAAAGTATTTTAGTAAAAGTATCTTTTATTTTTTTTTTCTAGGATAAAAACATTTAGAAAATTTCTGATTTAGTTAACAATTTTGTTTGTGAAGTAAAATTTGACAAGTGTTATTCAAAATAAAATTGGACACACCTTTACTAAAAACTATTTTATAAAAATAATTATTTCTATTTAAAAATGACAACAAATTTTCTATTGAACTACTTAACTTTCTGTATGTGATTATTTTTTGAACTTGAAAAATAACGTAATATTTTTATAAAAATGCAAAATTTGACAGGTGATTTTAAAACTCGTATTGAGAAACAAATATGAATATCTTAGCAACAGCGCTGCCAACAAACATCGTATTATGATAAATTTCCATACTAAGATCGAGTTCTATTTCCTGAGGACCCTGAATTGTTTTTACTAGAGCCAGAACTACTTGTGAAGAAGCAGGTCTGCGCATTGCAAAACAGGATTCTGTTGCTCTAATCACTCCAGGAGGTGCTCTAGCTTCAATAAAAGACATGCTGAATTGCAAAGTAGATCCTGGTAAATGCGTTCCTCTCATCGTAAAAAGTTCGAGTTGTTGACTCCTTGGCATTGGTAAATTGCTCACAAATGTTATGAAATTGTAGGAATAGTGCGAGGGTTGACGCAAACATGCCTGATCTGTTATTTCACAATATCGGGAAGCTTTCACGCATCGGCTAAAAAATTATTTTTACAAATTATTTATACATACTTTAATTGATTTTAGCAACTAATTTAAAATTAACTTACTTCTTTTTATCAGCATCTAAATAATAACCCGAGGGACAATCGATCTTATTACATCGGAAACTACCCCTGGTATTTTGGCACATTTCATTAGAGTTGGCACAAACTTGTCCCATGGAACACTCATCAATATCTGTAAAAAAAAAAGAATTTTCAATAGAAAAGAATAGAGTTAAAAAATTTTAGTAAATTGGTAATAATTTTCTAATTTCTTATTCAGAGTGTCTAGCAACTTTTGAAAAAACATTTCAAGGCTTTTTTAACAGATTTTCAAGATCGAAGATAAATTGTATCAAAGTTCATTTTTGAATAATTGTAACAATAGGAAAATATTATTTTAAGTGGGGGAAAATAATCAGAAACTTTTAAGAAAATAATATTGAATTTGAAGAAAAAAAGTTAAAAACATGCAGAATGTAAATAAAAATTGAAAAAAGTGAAAACAATTGAAGTTTGAAGACAATAATTGCACAAAATTTAGGAAAATAGTTTGAATTAAAGTAGAAGCTAAAATATTAATGTTTAACGAAAATAATAGAAAATTATTAAAAAAAAAATTTAAAAACATGAAAATAGCTAGAATGAATGAAAATAACCAAAAATGGATAAAGAAGAGATATTTGCAGAAATAATTTAAGGAAATAGTTATTTAAATGTTATTTAAAATAATTAATAATTGAAGGAAATAGTTGAAAAATTATGAGAATAATTATCAAATTAAAAAAAAATTCGAAAAATGACTAGATTAATAGACAACTGAAAAAAATAATTAAAAAAATTTAAAAAGAAATACTTCATTTAAAGAAAATAATTGTAAATAGAAAAATTAAGAAAATTATAGAAGTAATTGTCGGAAATAATTGCACATTCAACAACTGCATTGAAATCGAAAAAAAGGATTAAAATTGAAAAAATAATTAAAAATTAAAGAATAGAATTGCCATTTAAAGAATGTACTTAAAAATTGAAAAAAAGTAATTAAAAAAAGCCAAGAATGAATGAATATAGAAATAAACAATTGAAAACTGAAAAGTGGAAATACAAATTAAAGAATGGAATTAAAAATCGAAAAAAGTAATAATGTTTAAATATAGAACAAAATAATTGAAAAAATCAAAGAACAATTATAAAATTTTAAGATAATAATTGAATATTGAAAAAATTGTAGAAAATAATTGAAAATTGCAGAAAATAATTATTAATTGAAGGAAATAATTGAAAAATGACGAGGATAATTATCAATTTAAAACAAAATTCAAAAAATGACTAGATCAATAGACAACTGAAGAAAATAATTGAAAAAATTAAAAAAGAAATACTTCATTTAAAGAAAATAATTGTAAATAGAAAAATTAAGAATATTATAGTAATAATTGTCGGAAATAATTGCACATTCAACAACTGCATTGAAATCGAAAAAATGAATTAAAATTGACAAAAATAATTAAAAATTGAAGAATAGAATTGGCATTTAAAGACTATACTTAAAAATTAAAAAAAATTAATTAAAAAAAGCCGAGAATGAATGAATATAGAAATAAACAATTATTGAAAACTAAAAAATGGAAATAAAAATTGAAGAATGGAATTAAATATCGAAAAAAGTAATAGAATAAAGGCGATAATTTTGAAATATAGAAGAAAATAATAAAAAATTGAAGAAATAAATTGAAAATTAATTAATTAAATGGAAATTTAAAGAAAATAGTTAATAAATAAAAAAAAAATTACAAAATGACGAAAATAATTAACAATTAAAAACAAAATTAAAAAAATAACTAGATTAATACACAACCGAAGAAAATAATTTAAAAAATCAAAGCGAATAATTATAAAATTTTAAGATAATAATTGAATGTTGTAAAAATTGCAGAAAATAATTGAAAATTGAGGAAAATAATTAATAATTGAAGTAAATAGTTAAAAAATGATGAGAATAATTATCAATTTAAAACAAAATTCGAAAAATGACTAAATTAATAGACAACTGAAATAATTGAATAATTGAACAAATTAAAAAAGAAATACTTCATTTAAAGAAAATAATTGAAAATTGAAAAAAGCAAATAAAAATTGAAGATTGAAATTTTAATTTAAAGAATATACTTAAAAATGTAATAAAAAGTAATTTAAAAAAGCCGAGAACTAATGAATATAGAAATAAGCAATTGAAAAATGAAGAATGGAAATAAAAATTGAAGAATGGAATTAAAAATCGAAAAAAGTAGTAGAATAAAGGCGATAATTTTTAAATATTAAAGAAATTAATTGAAAAATAAATTTTAAATATGAAAAAAATAACTGAGAATAGAAGAGAATAGTTCTGGAATTGAAGTTTTAAAACGGTATTTATGAGTTAAAAAGATAATTGAAAAAATCCGGGAATTATTGGATATTGAGTAATTAATTGAAAACCGATAAAAATAATTTAAAATTAAAGAAAATATTTGAGAATTGAAGAAAGTAATTAAAAATTGAAGAAATAAATTGGAAATTAATTAAGTACATGGAAATTTAAAGAAAATAATTAAGAATTAAAAAAAATACGATATGACGAAAACAATTAACTATTAAAAACAATAATTAACAATTGAAGAAAAAAATTTGAAAAATGGTGATAATAATAATCGGCATACGAGCAAAATTTTTTTTTACATTAATGAATAATCATCAAATTGAAGGAGAATAATAAAGTATCAATTGAAAACTGATGAAAATTACGCAAAAAATTAAAGAATTGTATTGAAATTTCAAGAAAATAATTGAGAATTGAAAAAATGTGAGAATTATTGAATATGGAAAAAAATTGAAAAACAAAGAATGCAATTGAAAATTGAAGAAAATAATTAAAAATTAAAGAAATAAATTGAAGATTAGAAAATTGAATTGAAATTTTTGAGAAAATAGTTGATAATTGAAAGAAAAATTACAAAATGATTAAAATAATCAAATATTAAAGGAAATCATTGAGAAATAAAGAAAATAATTTAGAATCGAAAGAAAATTTTGAAAACTCGCGAGAATAATCAACAACAGAACAAAATAATTTTAAAAAATTAAAAAATAATTATAAAATTTAAAGAGAATAAAAAATTGTTGAAAATTATAGATTTATTTATTAATGAAATTAAAATTATTTGAACTGATATTTATAAATTTAAATTTTAATCAATTTAAATGCATTTTTTAAAAAGTATCTGATTTAAAACAAAAAATATCTATGTGACAAATTTTAGATGTGAGCAGACAAAAAATGAATGAAGGAATGAAAGAACTTGCAGATTATTATTATTATAAAAGATTTGTGATATATGAAAAAAATTGATTTTCGATAGAATTCCTCAGAACTTTTAGTCCACGAAAAATTCCCTGTTTAGTAACAAATTTTCCGGTCATTTCCGGTCAAGTGTTCAGCTTATAAATTAAATAAATTAAAATTTTTGTGAAAAAGAAACGACAAAATTAGTTAAATTAGTGACAATTTGTGAAGCCTTTGGTAAATCAAGGATTTGTTTCAAAATTCTAGGTAATTTTAAGATTTTCAAGATCGCTGGACACCTGTAATTTTTAATCTAAATATAAAGCTTTTTTTCTCACCTTGGCAAGTTCGACCATCGACTCCAAGCCTATAACCTTCAGGACATCTGCACTTGTAGCTTCCTGGAGTGTTGTCACACATCCCTATACAGAGATTGTTCTCCTTAAATTCAGTGCATTCGTCAATATCCGAGCAAGTTCTGTTATCAGGACTTAATCTGTATCCAGGTTGGCAGCTACATCTGTAACCACCCCATGTGTTTGAACATTTGTGTTTGCATAATCCTGGTATCGTTTCACACTCGTTAATATCCTGACACGAGCCACCTGCTCTAGCAGAATTTTCAAATCCCTTCTCACATTTGCAATGAAAAGAGCCCACTGTATTTTCACATTGACCTCCGGGTCCACATATCTGTCCTCCGAACAGATTGCATTCATCGATGTCCACGCATTCCTTATTCGATCCCACAGAGTGTCCTGAAATTTACTTAACTTGAAATTCTATTTTAAAGAGGGTAAAATTTTTTTTTTTAATTTAAAAAAGATGGTTAGGGTGGTGCTTAAAAATAAAATTTTCGAATTTCAAAGTTCATAACCCCCCTACCAAAAGTATTGGATTGAATCTCAATCAGTTTGAATAAGGTTTAATCAGTATTTTTCCGGGGCATTCCGAAATTTGTTTCCGAGCCAATCAGTTTTTATCCGAATCTAAAAATGGATGTATTTTCACGAAAAATTCTTTCCGAATCATTCCCAATTAATCCGTTTCATTCCGAAGCTAAATTTGAATCCGTTTAAATCGCGTTATTGCAATCCGAATCAATCCGTTTCAAACCCGAAAAACGCAATCAGAATTAAATCGGATTGATTCGGAATGAAATAACAAGATTCATACGGATTAAAATTTAGCTACGGAATGAAAAGGATTAATTCGGAATGATTCGGAAAGAATTTTTCGTCAAAATACATCCATTTTTAGATTCGGATAAAAACTGATTGGCTCGGAAACAAATTTCGGAATGCCCCGGAAGAATATTGTTTAAAACTTGTTCAAACTGATTAGAATTCAAACCGATACCTTCGTCAGGGACGTCATTTTATTGCACATCAAAAAAGAAGAGACACGTATTTTTTATTTATTCTTTTTTAACAATATTTAATGATCATCAATTATCATTGATAATTAAGTTTTCCATGTATTTTGCATGGGACAAAAACAATTTTTCGTAGATTTGCAATAAAATCATGAAAAAACAAACTTTTTTTAACTGACTGCTTTGATACACTTGGAAAATGTTTAAAGAGTGACCTCCAATAACTTTTTTATAATTTTTATGAAAATAACTATTTTTTAAAGAGACCAAAAAAAAAACATCATAAAATGAAAAATCAGGGGAAAATAGTTAAAAAATATTTATTACTATTTTTTTGGACATTTTTTGTCTATTTTCAATAAATAACATAAATATAGACTTTTAACAATTATTTCATATAATTGTTAATTTGTTTAAACAATTTATTATTGTTTATTTACAAATGTTTACCAAATTAGACTAGAGAGTTGCAACCTTCTTTTCAATTTTACAACTTTTCAAGACGAATATAACCAGTTGCTAACAACAAACTAAAAATAACAATTCTACCAATTGTTTAAACAAATTATTATTGTTTAATTTCAACTTTTTATCAATTTAAGCTAGAGTTGCAACTTTTTCCCCATTTTCAACTTTTAAAGCTGAATGATACCAATTACTAACAAAAAACTTAAAACAACAATACTATCAAATTTTTAAACAAATTATTATTGTTTAATTTTAATTTTTTATCAATTTAAGCTAGAGTTGCAACTTTTTCTCAATTTTGCAACTTTTGAAGTTAAATGATTCCAATTGCTAACAAACTAAAAATAACAATTCTGCCAACTGTTTAAACAAATTATTACTGTTTAATTTCATCTTTTTATGAAATTAAGGTACTGAGTTGAAATTTTTTCTAAATTTTTCAACTTTTCAAGCTGAATGATACCAATTACAAACCATAAACTGAAAAATAACAATGCAACCTTTCCAGAAATAAAAAGATACCAAATTGAAAAAATTATATATCTGTATCTTAATTTAATAAGTTAAAATTAAACAATGATAATTTGTTTCAACATTTGGTAGTATCGTTTTTTTTCAGTTTGTTAATAGTAATTGATATCATGCAGCTTGAAAAGTTGCAAAATTGAAAGAAAATTTCAACTTAGTAGCTTAATTTGATAAAAAAATGAAATTGAACAGAAATAATTTGTTTAAAAAATGGATACCATTGATATTTAGTTTGTTGTTAGTAATTAATATCAATCAGCTTTAAAAATTGCAACTCTGTAAAAAAAAAAGCATAAAAAGATTAAATTGAACAATAATAATTTATTTAAACAAATGGTAGAAATGTTAAAATTATTAGTTTGTTGTTAGTAATAAAAAAAACGAAAACAAAAATTACAAAATTGAAACGAAATAATTGGAATTTGAGGAAAATAATTGAAGAATGACAAAAATAATTAAAATTTGAAAAAAAATTGAGACTGGTGTAAAAAATTAAAATTTTGATCACAATAATTGAGATATTGATGAAATAACTAAAATGTAAAGAAACTACTTAAATAATAATATAAAGAATTGAAAGTTGGTGTAAAAACTACACTTTTTGGGCAAAAGTTGAAGAATTGAAAAAAATAATAAAAGTTTCAAGAAAATAATTTAAAAATGCCAAAAAAAATTTATAGGTATAGATATCGTCGGCTGAGAATTATACTGTAACATGTCCATTTATTGTCATATCGAGAAAAGGAGGTTCAAAATTTACTCACTTCATACTCATTCATAACCTTTCTTAAAATTAAAAACAAATTTATTAATTATAAAAGATGCATTTTTAAAACTAAATTTACGTAATTCACGACAACAATTAGATAAAAGATTAATTACATATAAAATTTTGTTGCTTAAAGTTATCATTATCACGTAAAACACACGAAATCGTAGAAATATAGTTCTAACTTTTCGATAACGTAAAATTTTTAATTTATAATTATGATGGATTAATACATTAATTCAGTTTAATACATTAATTGAAAAACTGTATAAAATAATTAAAAAATTAACGATATAATTAAAATCTGTAGAAACTAATTTAATAATGACATAAGTATTGAAACCCGGTGTTCAAAAGTTAATAAAAATTCATGACAAAAATAAAAAGATTTAAGAAAAGATTTCATTTGAAAAAAATTATTAAGAAATGACAGAAATAATTGATAGCTGGTGTCAAAAATTAAAAATTTGAAGACAATACTTGAAAAATTGACGAAACAATTGAAATGTTATATAAGCAAATAATTGAATAATGACATAAATAATTGAAAGCTGGTGTAAAAATAAAAAATTTATAGAAAAGAATTGAAAAAGGCGTAGAAAATTAATAAATTCGTGACAATAATACAAAAAATGAAGAAAATGATTAAAATTGTTAAAAATCATTGAAAATTGTGTAAGAAATCTATAAATTCATGCCAATAAAAAAAATTGAATAAAATGATCGAAATTTGTAGAAAATAATTCTACAATAGCAAAAATAATAGAAATATGAAGAGAATAATTGGAAATGTACAAAAATAATTTAATAATGACAAAAGTAATTGAAATTAGAAGAAAATAATTGAAAAATAAGAAAAGTAAATTGAAACTTGTATAGAGAATTTAAATATTTCTGACCATAATTTAAAGATTAAAAAACACAATTCAAATTTTAAGAAAGTAATTGATAAATGACAAAAATAAATGAAAACTTGTGTAAAAAATTTAAATATACATGACAATAATTTAAAGACTGACGAAAATAATTGATATTTGAGAAAATTAAATTAAAAAACGCAAAACTACTTGAAAATTGATAAGAATGCTTTAAAGTTAACAAAAGTACTTTAAAAATTGCAAAAATAATTAAAAAGAGGTGTAGAAATTTAGTATTTGTAGACTGTAATTAAAAAATTGACAATGTAATTGGAATATAAACAAACTAATTGATTCATAAAGTAAATTATTCATTAATCAGACTACCAATTTCAAAATACCCCCACCCGGAACTGGAATAGACATTTTTCTAAAAAAAGTGAGTTTTTGTTTTTAAAAAGTGAGTAATAGTGAGCGATTTTAAAAAAAGTGAATAAAAGTGATTCACTGGCAGCCCTGCAAATCTACGGAAAATTGTTCTTTTCCCATGCACATGGGAAATTTTATGGTTTATGAGGCATCATTAAATATTAAAATAAAAAAAATAAAAATAAAAAAATACCTGTCTCTTCTTTTTTGATTTGCAACAAAATGAGGGGTTACGAACTTTAAAATTCGAAAAGTTCATTTTTAAGGACCACTTTAACGTAGTTATTTCAAAAATCGAAATCATAGAGAACGTAATAAAACTTTCAGCAAAAAAAGTTTAATGTTCAATACGTATTTCTACAAAATATACAATTAATTTACGGCTTATCTTCTGAGATATGATTATTTGAAAGTCACTATTTTTACACAGGTATAGGTTAAAATACATCTTTTTGGTTACACATTTTTTAATATCCAATAGATAAATTATACGGATCGAGTTGAAAAACTAGATTTAAGTAATTAAAAGTCTGTAGATTACATAAATTTTAATTTTAACTCATTTCACCGCAAGATAAGAGAGTAAAATTAAATAAATAATTAAATTTTTCAGGTTTTATTTTTGTTTCATCTAAAATCTATACATACGGCAACATCGCTTTTTTAATTATTCAGAAAAACAAAGATACTCCTGTTAAACGTTTTTGCGAAAACTGACATTCCTGATTATTTATTTCAAAAACGATCTTTTATGTAAAAAAACAAATTTGATATATTTATTTTCAAAAGAATTGTTGCAAAAGAAAAATTTTAAATATTTTATTTTTATTAAATACATCAAAAGAAAATTATGATTTTGGTTAGATTGTCAGCGAGAGTGATTTTTTCTCGACCAATGAAACGCAACTTGGTTAATTTTCATAACACCTAACCCTGTCAAATATATTTATTCATTTTAATTTATCCTTGATTAAAATATTTAAAAAAAAGTTCTTTTACAATTAATTCTCTATTTTTTTTTAATCTATGATTCAATAATTTCTCTTTTATAAAATGGCCTTTATATCTTAAAGGATTAATTTTTAAATTTTGCTTTTTAGCCTCTTTGTTTGACATTTGCAAACATTTAATGTTTACTATTACTACAAAACAATTGAACGTAATTTTAAAATTAACCTTTTTAAAAAAGCAACGTTGCCACGATAAACTAATTGAAAATGACAACGGTAATCAAATAAATTTTATTTTTCACACTTATTTTTATTTAATTAGTTATTTATGTCGAAAGTTTATCATTTAAGTTTAAAAGATATTTTGAATGTTTATTAACTAAATCTAAATGTAGTTCTGATCACCTTTTCATTCAAAAAATAAATTTGACTAGCAACGTTGGCTTATAACTACGTTAAAGATGGTATTATAATTTACAAAATTCTCACCTGGAGGACATATACACATGTAACCACCTTGCCTATTCTCGCAAACCTGACCCTTGCTACACTCGTGAATTTTTTCAGCACATTCGTCAACATCCACGCAATATTTTCCAGAAGAAGGGTCAGGTTTGTATCCAGGTCCGCACATGACTCTGGGTTCACACCTGAACGAACCCATAGTATTAACGCAAATTTGCGTATTTCTCTTCCCACAAGGATTCGGCGATAACTGACATTCATCCACGTCCATGCACTGTCCACTTCTTCCAATCTCGTATCCTTTTGGACACTGAATTTTAGGCCTGAAAATACAAAAATTAATCAAACTTGAGTGAAAGAATTTATCGAGTTTTTCACTCATCTTTAGGGCTGATAAAAATCTGATATTTTGTTTAATTTAAATCAGATTTTCTTAATTATATGAAATCTTCAAATGTAGTTTGATTTTTAATCAAATATAGAATAAATAATAATTGACGGATAGTAAACTATAATTTTCTCGGGTCTGTTTCTCTAATGATGAATAACTCATTATTTATAAATATTACCCTGACGAAAGTATCGGATTAAATTTCAATCAGGTTTTTTCTGAGGCATTCGGAAATTTGTTTCTGAGTCAAATCCGATTAGAATGTTTACGAAAACTAAAATAAAAAAAAGATAAAACTTGAAAAAAAATAGAAAAATTATTACGAAATCTTGGAAAAATGTAGATAAAGCTATCGAATAAATGTTTCTAAAAATCCAAAATTCTAGGATAAAAATCAAAGGATTTTTAAAAGGGAAGAATATATCTAAGAAATAGAAACATGATGATAAAATTTAAAAATCAATTAAAATTTAACGAATAATTTTAAAAATTATGAAAAAACAAAAAATAAAAACCAAGAAAATGAAATTTTCTTTTGTAAAAATTTACTTAAATATAAGAAGTAGTAAAGATAAAATAAAAAAAATGAAAAGTTCATAAAAAGAAAACAAATTAAAAAATAAACAAGTTTATAGGCAAAGTAAACAAATTTTTTTTATAAAATTAAACTGAAAACATTCCTAACAAAAATTGCAGAAAATTTAAGGAACTCTAAACAAGTTATGGAAGTAAGTCTGCCAAAAAATTTGTTTGTGAAAATAAATTTAATAAATTTACAAAAAATTGAGCGATTGTAAAAGAAACCTTCCTGCCTCAAATAAAAATTTCAAAGAGCGTGCTTTAATCTACGAAAAAAGGAAGTATCGAAAAAAATATATAATAATAATAATAATAATAATAAAGAATCAAACAGCGTACAAATTTTAAAATAAAAAAAGAAAAGTAAAAGAGTTTAAAAATAAGAAAATTTTTAAAGAAATAAAACAATTCACCGAAATTTTTCTTTACAAAATATGAAAATAATTAAAAAAGTCAACAAAAGGACAAGTTTATTTAATGTTTGAAAAACAAAATTATAAAAAATAATATTGAATAATTTGAATAAAAAAATAAAATTAGAGACAAAATTAGGGAAAATCTTAAATTAGAAAAAGAACAACCAAAAATACATCATAAGTAAAAAAAAGTATTTTTAAAACAAGCAAAATGAATTAATTTTGGAATTAATTTCGTCCTACTAAATTCCCGGTCATTTCCCGGTTTTTGTTCCTATTTTTCCCTGTTTTTTCTCTTGTTATCTTAAAATTTATTTTAAGTATAAATAGACCTACAAATGGCTACAAAAATTGAAGATAACAGTTGATAATTGAAGAAAATAATTTAAATTCAAAGAAAATAATTGAGAATTAAATATTAAACTTTACAAAAAATAATAATTAAGAATTAAAAGAAACAATTAATAATCAGAAGAAATATTTAATAATGGGAAGAAATAATTAAACAATGACAAAGATATTTGACAATTAGAAACAAAATTAAAAAAAAAAAGGAAATATTAATCGACAATTGAACAATAATTGAAAAAATTGAGCAATAATTATTAAATTCAAATAAATAAAATTAAAAATTGGGCAACTACAGATAGAAAATCAAAAAAAAAAAATTCAAAATTGAAGAAATAAATTGAAAATTAAATAATGAAATTGAAATCGGAAAAACATAGAATTATTGAATATTAAAAAAAAAGAATTGAAAATTGAGAAATAAAATTGAAATTCGAATACGATAATTGAGAATTAAAGAAAATTACTGAATAATTGGATTGAAAAATGATGAAAATAATTTTTATTTTAAAAAAATAATGGAAAATGCAAGAAATTATTTAATATTGAAAAAATATTAAAAATTGAAATATAGAATTGTTATTTAAAGAAATTATTTGAGAATTGAAAAAAATAATTGAACAATTGAACAATTAAATTGAAAATAGAAGAAAATTATTGAAAATTGAAGGAGGTTTTGAAACATGAAATAAATAACTGATAATTGAAAAAAGTCGAGATTACTGAATATTGAAACAAACAATTGAAAATTGAACAAAATAATTAAAAATTAAAGAAACTAATTGAAAATTGAAGAATGTACTTAAAAATTAAAGACAATATTTGAAAAAAGCAGAAAAATTTAGAAATCGACGGAAATAATTGCGAATTGATGAAAATAATTTAAAGATTATCAATTTAAATTAAAATTGAAAAAAAACATAATTTAAAATAGCTGAATATTTATAGAATAAATATAATTGTTAAATATTGAAGAAAATTGAGAAGAAATATGAAAAAATAATTGGAAATTGAAGAAAATAATTAAAATTTAAGAAAAAAATTGGAAATTTAAGAAAATAATTGAGAATTTAAAAAAAATCATTGTAAAAAGCCTAGAGTTATTGAATATTGAAAAAAACACTTGAAAATTGAAGAATGGAATTGAATGTCGAAAATTATAATTGAAAATTAAAGAAAATAATTCAAGAATTGAACAATTGGATTGAAAGTAGAAGAAAATAAGTGATAATTGAAGAAAAAAGAAATTGAACAACCCAGGAATTGTAGAGTTTGAATAAAACAATAAGAAATATAGAATGTAATTGTAATTTGAAGAAATTAATTAAAAATTGTAGAAAATAATTTGAAATTGAAGAAAATGTGGTTTTATGAAAATTGCTGAATAACAATTGACGAATTGAATTGAAGTTTCAAAAAATTAATTGATAATTGAAAAAAAATATTGAAAAAAGCCGAGAATTATTCATTATAGAAGAAAATAATAGAAAATTGGAGGAGTTATTGAGATGTGAAATAAAAAAATAATTATTGGAAAAAATAGTTGAAAAAAGTCGAGAATTATTGAATATTGAATTAAATAATTAAAAATTAAATGAAATAATTGAGATCTGAAGAAAATAATTAAAAATCTCGTTAAAAATTAATGAAAATAATTGAAAATTGAA
The DNA here is from genome assembly GCA_037103525.1 of Ganaspis brasiliensis. NCBI lineage: Eukaryota > Metazoa > Arthropoda > Insecta > Hymenoptera > Figitidae > Ganaspis > Ganaspis brasiliensis. Next base: position 2,992,140 of record JAZKLR010000009.1, on the reverse strand, counting down.
AAAAGTAATTGAAAATTGAATCAAATAATTGGCAATTGAAAAAAATAATTTAGAGTTGAAGAATATAATTAAGAATTGATTAAAATAATTGAAAATCGTAGAAAATATTTCAGAATTAAAGAAATTAATTAGAAATTGATGAAAATAATTGAAAATTGAAGAAAATAATTGTCAATTGAAGAAAATAGTAGAAAATCAAAGAAAATAATTGAGAAATAATGTGAAATTAATAAAAATAATTCAAAATGGAAGAAAATAATTGAGAACTGTAGAAAATAATTGAAAATAGAAAAGAATAATCGTCAATTGAAGAAAATAATTGTGAATTTCTGAAAATAGTTGAATAATTGAAGAATTGAATAGAAGCTTCAAGAACGTAATCGATAATTGAAAAAAAAAATAGTGAAAAAAGCTGAGAATTATTGAACATCGAAGAAAATAATTGAAATATGATGAAAATAATTGATAATTGAAAGCACACAAAAGAATTGCTCAAAATTATATAAACTATTATGCAATGTACTGTCTAATAAAAAAACTGAAGTTCTATCTACATTTTTTCATAATAATTTGAATTTTTCATGTTTAATGTCGTTCATTGTTTCTGCGGTATTGTTAGCGTTAAGAAAAAAAGATAGCAGACAAACATCTATATTTCATGAGAATATACTATATTATTTTTTAATTTTTAATGTATAGGGGAGAGTCGGATAGCCCCGGGCACTTAAGCTTTTTTAGTTATAAATTGTAAAATAATGTTCATAAAACTAATGTTTCAGGTTTTTTATAAGTTTAACATCATTAGTAACACTTTTAAAAAACAAATTTAAAAAATAAACATATAGGAATTAATAAAATTAAGGAAATATATTACGCTAAAAATGGTTATAAAAAAAAAGAGTCGGGTAGCTCCGGACACTCAGAAAATTGTTAATTAAAAATTTTAAAAAGTACTTTTGAAGTAGAATACCTGATTTGTAACTATTATTTATACATTTCCTATACTTTTATTATGAATTAAATACTTCTTCTTAATCTTATATATTTCGCAATTAACCAAATATAAACATTAAAATTTTATTCTGACAGAAACAAGTGACTTCTACTATGTAAATTATGTCTTGTAGTATACGACAAAATATGTCCGTGGCTACCCGACGATGATATATTTCAGTAAATTTGCTATAAAAAGAAAGAAACTTTAAATGAACAAACAATATTAACAGATTTCATTGTCTGAAAGTACATTTAGGCACTGCTGAAAAGAAAGAAGATTATATTTGACATTTTGAAGTAAAAATTGTACATTAAATATGGTCTTAAATTCTTAAAAAGTCATTGATTTGAAAGGAGTGAACATGAAAATACGATTTTCTATTAATCCCATTAATGATAATAGATAATATTTTCAAAATTACATTTGATGAACATTTTAAACGATACAAATGTGATTTTAGACTTAGAAAGTAATTGGTTTATTCTATTTCACGTGTGTCCGGGGCTACCCGACTCTCCCCTATTATTTATTTTTGAATTGCATAATTGTCGCACAATTACACAAAATTTAAACGCATAACCAGATTGGTTCAAAATGCATAAAGTTACCATCTTTATTTATAAAACAATTTGATATATTAGTCAAATTTATTAGCCCAGAAAGAAAATTCCCGGTTTGACGGAAAATTCCCGGTTAATTCCCAGTTTTTCCTGGTCAATTAAAATTCCCGCTTAGTAGACACCCTGATACAGTATTCTTCTTTAACTTTAGAGGTTAACAACAATTTAACAAAATTTTATTTTAAAAATCGGTCACCACAGAGTTGTTAGGAATTTATTAAGCTTTAAATTTAAAAAAAGAACATATTATTCCGGTAATCATTAGAGGCTGTAGATATTTTTGAACATTTAATTACAGATTCAGATAACTGTGCACCTTCTTAAATTCAGTTAAGGACCTATTGAATTATTTCGGGTAGTTAAAAAGTAGTCAAATCTACTAAGAATTTTTTGAGTGTGGTAAATAACAAGAAATTTGAGGAATCAAATCTAGTAGACACCCTATTTAAATGTTAATAACCCAATGATTTAAATCAAGGTAATTTAAATCCATTCCAATCCTGCTCACCTTGTTTCAAAAGGACTTTTGGTTATCTTAGAAACAGGCTGAGTTGTTTTTAAAGTGGTTCCTTCAGTAGTTGTCTGAGTGATCGATTTTGTTGGTTCTGTAGAAGTTGTTATTTTCGCACCAGATTTCGTGGTAGAAATTGTCGAAGTTCTTTCTGTGGTGGTGATTGTCGTTTTTGGGAGATATTTGCTAGTTGTTCTTCTGGTAGCAGGTCTTAGAGTTGTTGTAAAATTTCCCTTGATTTTGTAGCACCTGAAGGAACCCAATGTATTTCTACAAAAATATCCAGGTACACAGTTGTGAGTTCCAAGAGCACACTCGTCATCATCTTCACAAATCTCAGTCGCAGCATTTAGAGTGTATCCAGTTCCGCAGGACAGAAATCTAACGCAGACAAAACTTCCAAGAGTATTATCACATCTCTGAGTGGGTAGACAATTGTCCATCTTCTGCTGGCATTCATTAATGTCAACACAAGCCAGGGTCAAATTATCCCGACGAAATCCAGTTTTACACTGACAATCAAAACTTCCAATTTTATTTACACAGTTTTCATTACTACTGCAAGCATCTTCCATCTCCTTGCATTCATTCACATCCACGCATCCCTGGTTTTTTTCGTATCTGGTGACAATAAAAAACAATTTTAATTAATTGAAAAGTGATAAAAATAACTGAAATTTATAGAAAATAATTGAAACCATAATTGAAAAGAACTACAATTTTTAAAGAATTATTTAATTTTACAAATTTGACTGAAATAATTGCAAAACTTACGGCACATACATAAAATACAAGAAAATCACAAAAATAATTTAAAATTGAATAAAACAATTAAAGTTTTAAGTAAATTATATTAAAAAGTTTTTGAAAATGATGAAAATTAATAAAAATAATCGAAAATTGTAGAAAGTAATTAATAAATAATGTGTGTGAATAATTAAAAATTGAAGAAAATAATTGAAAAATACAAAAAAATAATAGAAAAAATGGAAAATTTTATAAGATAATGAAATATTAGATAAATAGTTTAAAAATTTGGAAATTATGAAAAATAAACAAAATAATTGAAAATTGAAGAAAATAATTGAACTTTTTAGAAAAATACTTGAAAAGCTAAAAATTAATTTTTAAAAAAATGAGAATAATTAAACATTTGGGTAAATAGTTTAAAAATTATAAATTGAAGAAAATAATTGAAATCTGAGAAAGGAATTGAAAATAGTAAGTGCAATTTGAGAAAAACAATTAAAAAAATATCAGAATAGATTTTAAATAAAAGAAAATTTATTCTAAAAACTATTTTAAAAAATTTTAATTGAAGATAATAATTGAAATTTCCGATAAATAATTGAAAATTTTGAAAATTATGAAATTGAATTGAAATTTCAGGAAGGTTATTGAAAAATAATAAAAATAGTAGAATATAGGGTTAAATAATTGAAAATTGAAAAACATCATTTAAATCACTGAAACAAAACATTTTTTTTGACTGTGAAGAATATTCGAAAAATGATTGTAGAAAAAAATAATTGGAAACATTAAAAAGAATAATTAAATTTGAATTTATGATTTGATACAGAAAAAGTTAGTTGTAATTTGAAGAAAACAATTAAAAAATAATGAAAAAAATTGGAAATGAATAATTTATAAATTAAGAAACTTATTTAATGTTGAAGAAAATAATTAAAAATAAAATTAATTTAATTGAAAAAACTAAAAAAAATAATTGGAATTTTGCGGAAAAGTATATTTAATAATTATAGAAAATTAACAGAAAAATAAGCAAGCTTATTGCCAGACAAATAACGGACAAAAAATCCGGATAAATCTGGGCATAATTTAAAAGAAATAATAACAATTTAAAAATAATTCCTTGTATTTTATACCTAAAAAATATCACCGAATCATTTCTGAAAGTATCAATTTTTTTGAAAAATTGGTCCGCAACCACTTTGGTTGAAATAAAATGAGATGTATGATTAAGTTCTAAAATTAATTATTTAGAATATTTATTTCATAGACAGGGTTGCCACAAATATTTTATTATAATTTTCCCTTACTTTTCCCTGATTTCCAGACCAATTTTTTTTTTTACCCTTATTTGTTGCTGAGGCTTCTGTTAGCGTTAATTATAAATATTTTTAATATAATATTTAAATATGAGTAAAACAAGTTTTATTTATGAATAACATTTTAGAATTGGAAAAAGAAATTGAAGATAAGATAATTGAAATTTAAAAAATTGCATATTTGAAAATATGTAGTTGGACTTCAAATACTGGGAAAAATTAAAATAATTACAAATTTTGCAAATTCATTGAAAAATAATGAAAAAAATTAAAAATTGGGGGAAATGATTTAAAAATCACAGAAATATTCTCAAATTGAAGAAACTAATTGAAAGTTGAGAAAAATACTTGATAATATTATAAATTATTTGAAGAAATGAGAATAATTAAAAATTGCGGAAAATAGTTGGAAATGTTAGAGATTAATTGAAAAAAATAAAAATAATTAAAAGTTTGGGAAAATAATTGAAAAATATATTAATAATAGAAAATTAAATATCGTAATGTAAATTTGACAAAAATAATTGAAAAAATTACAAAATATCTATGAAATAGAAGAAAATAATTGAGTTTTCAATAAAATTATTGAAAATCTCAGAAATTAATTAAAAAGAATTTCGGAATATATATTGAATAATAGAAATAAATTGAAATTTTGGACCACAATTTTAGAAATTATGATAAATAATGAAAAAAAAATAAAAATTCGAAAATTTAGAGAAAATGTTTTTACTACCGATAAAATGGGAAAATAATTGGAACTGAATAAAATTAATTAAAAGTTGAAGAAAATAATATTGCATAAGAAGAAAATTAATGAAAAATCATTTAAAAGTAATTAAAGTTTGAGAGAAATAATTGAAAAATTACAAAAATCATTTAAAAAACAAAAAATAATTGAAAAATTTTCTTAAAATTAGAATCAATAGGCAACTGAAATTTTAGAAAATTAATAGAAAAATAATAAAAATGTTGAAAATTTGGAATAAATACTTGCAAAATGAAATCCTTGAATAATTATTAAAAATTGAAGAAAGCAATTCAAAGTTGAGATATTTAATTTAAAAATTCAAATTTAAGAAAATTAATTGAAGTATAATGAAAATAATCAAAAATTGAGACAAATAATTTTAAGATGATATACATAATTTAAAAACGAAGAAAATAATTGTAATTTAAAAAAAAATACAAAATATATTTGAATGCAGTGGAAGAAAATAATTGCATTATGATGAAAATAATGGTAAATTGAAAAAAAGGTAGGTAATTGAAATTTTCGTAAAGTAAATTTAAGACTTAACGAAGAAATTGAACAACAATGAAAATAATTGACAATTGAAGTTAATAATTGAAAAGTAATGAAAATGTTGAAAATTTTAGTCGGAATCATAATAGAAAAGAATTGTTAAAAATTGAAGAAATCAGGGCTCGAACCGGTAAAAGTACTTAAAAATACGGACTTTACGGACCAAAAATTCAAAATTACGGACTTTTACGAACTAGTTACGAATAAACATTTTGTAACCTGAAAGACTATTTTGAGTGTGATAGAATTAAAATACAGTAGAAAAGTAAAAAGAAATTGTATTTTTTATGTTTAAAATAATTTATTTCTTTGAAAATTATAGACAATTTTATTAATATTAAATAGAAAAATATTAATGAGTCTGAGGCAAATAAGAGAATAATTATTGTAGGTATACTTATAACATAGGCACAAAAAAAAGCTTTCTGTGCATTTAAATAGACCTATAAGTCTTATTATAGTACTAGCAACATTAACGCGCGCCAGAAACTTTGCATTGTTATTTGTTATTAAAAACTATATAAATTTTTGCAACTTCAAATAATGAAAATTAAGAGAATAATTACAAAATTTAAGAAACTAACTGAGAAATAACGAAAATAATTGACAATTGAAAACAAAACTCGAAAAATGTCTAAATAATTATACAATTGAAAAAGAATAATTGAAATAATTGAACAATAAATATTCAAATTAAACAAGAAAATTAAAAAATAAACTGTTGGAAATAATTGCAAATTGAAAAACTAAATTGAAAATCGACAAAATATACTGGAACTTGAAGAAAATAATTGAAAATTGAAGAAAATAATAACAATTTCAAGAAATAAATTGAAAATTTAAGAACTGAATTGAAATTGGAAAAATAATTAATAATTTAAAAAAAAATTACAAAAGGACTGAAAAAAAATTAAAATTGAAAAAATTAAAGAATTATTATAAAATTTTTAGAGAATAATTGAAAAAAGTGTGCAAACAATTGAAAATTGGGTAAAATAAATAATAATTGCAAGAAATAGTTGAAAATATATTAATTGACAATTGGAAAAAAATACTTTAAAAATATGAAAATTATATAAACAATTGTTGGAAATAATTAAACATTGAACAACTAGATTGAAAATTGAAAGCAATAATTACAAAAAAAAAGGGGTAAAAAATTGAAAAATTAAGAAAATAATTAGAAATTGCAAAAAGGAATTGAATTTCAAATAATAAACTTAAAATTGAAAAAAGAAGATAATTATTGAATATAAGATAACATAATTAAACAACTGCTTTTAAAATTAAAAAAATTTATTGCGATACTCGAAAAAAAAAATAATTTAAAAAAGGCGAGAATTTTTTAATATTAAAGACAATAATTTAAAATTGAAAAATGAAATTTGAAAAAAATAGTTGTAGAATTAAACAATTGTATTGAAATTTTGAAACAATTTTTACCTCTACCGAGGTGCGATTATTGCTAGTTGAAAACTTTTACCAACTGAAAAGTTAAAAATTAAATTAAAATTTGAATAAAAAATGTAAAATTGAAGAAAATATTTAAGAGTTTAAGAAAATAGTTGTAGAATTGAAAAACTAAATTTAAATTTAAAACAATTTTTATAATTGAAAAAAATGATTGAAAAAAGCCGAGAATTGAAGAAAAATTATAAACAAAAAAGTAAACTGGAAAAATTATTTAAATTTTTTAAAAATAATTGAAAATTAAAGAATTAAATCAAATTTTGAAGAAGACAGATAGATAATTAAAAGGAAAATAACAAAATGCAAAATTATCAAATATTAAAGAAAATAATAGACGAATGAAAAAAATTCGAAAATTGTCAAGAATAATCAACAAGAGAACAAAATAATTTAAAAAGTTAAAGAATAATTATAAAACTTCAAGAGAATGAATGAAAATTGAAAAAATTGTTGAAATTAATTGAAAGTTGCGGAAAATGAATAATAATTGAAAGAAACAGTTTATGACGAGAATAATTAAAGAATTGAAAAAAATATCTGAAAAATAACGAAAATAATTGACAACTGATAAGAAACTTCGACAAATCGCTAAATTAAAACAATTTTATAATTCAAAAAATCATTTAAAAATGAAAAAAATGACTATAAGTTGAAAAATGAAATTAAAATTTATATAATTTAATTGAAAATTCAAAAAAGTAATTTATAAATGCCGTGATTTATTAAATGTAGCAGAAAATAATTAAAAACTGAAAAATAGAATTGAAATTTGAAAAAAAATTCAGAATTGAAGAAACTAATTGAACATGTGAATTATAGTCATAGAAACTTATTGATAATCAGAAAAAAATGGACAAAAGGCAAGAATTTTTAATAATAAAGAAAAAAATTGAAAATTGAAAAATGCAATTGAAATTTGAAGGAAATAATGGAGAATTGAAGGAGATAGTTTTAGAATCGAGCAATTGGGGTAAAGAGTTTAAATTTAAAAATTTTTATGAGTGAAACAAATAATTGGAAAAATCAGGGAATTTTTAAATGTAAAGGAATTAAATTGAAGTTTTAAGATAATAATTGATAATTCAAGGAAAAATTACAAATTGACGAAAATAATTGACAGTTGAAAAAATTCGAAATGTGTCAAGAATAATCGTTATTAGAACAAAGTAATTTTAAAAATTAAAGAGTAATTATAAAAGTGGATGAAAATAATTATATTTGAAAAAACTTTTTTCAAATTATGAATTTATTAATTGATAATCTAAACTAAAGAAAATTCTAGGAAAAATTTTAGGAAATAAATGAAAATTGAAGAAATCAGTTGGAACTTGAAGAACATATTAAATTTTCAAGAAAATAACTGATAATTGAAAAAAGGCGAGTATTATTGAATATTAAATAAAATAATTTAAAATTGAAGAAAGGAATTGAAAAATTGAAACTCAACCGTTTTTACACTGCTTAGGGCCTCTTATCTTAGAATTTACGGAATTTGCGGACTTTTCTAAACAAATTACGGACTTTACGGACCTTTTTTTAAAAAAACGGACTTTTACGGACCATAAGTAAATTTACGGACTTTTACGGGATTTACGGAGCTAGTTCGAGCCCTGAGAAATTGATAAATTGTGAAATATAATTATTTTTCAGATTGCAAACATTATTTATTTTTTAGTATGTTTAAAATATGACTTCCAAAAATTTGTTTAGTAAATTTCAGAAAAATATAATTTTTTATCTTTTTTAGATATTCTTTGCATTTTTTAGTATTTTTGATGAAAATCCCTGACTTTTCCCTAACTTCCCTGACCCATTTCAGTTTCCCTGACTTTTCTCTGATTTCCAGGAATTCCCTGACCTGTGGCAACCCTGATTCTTCAATAAATAAAATTCCAAATTACCTCATGCCTTCAGCGCAAGCTTTAGTCAAAGCTGCAGTTATTGAAGTAGTAAATGGAGGAGCTGTTCTTCTCGTAATAGGTGTCGGATGTTTCGCACAACTGTAGCCTCCCGGTTGATTATAGCAAACCTCGCGTCCACAGGAATGAGTCCCTTCAGCACACTCATCCACGTCTATTGCAATAAATTAAATTTTTTACTTCAATTACTTTCAATTAGCACCCAATAATTAATATTACATTCATCTTGAAATTGAAAATACCCCGAAAATTTTCAGTCAATTCTGAAATCGATTCGTGCAAAAACGGCTCAAAGTATTAAAAACTTGCAAATTCACAAAAAGGGAATAAATAAAGCATGCTGGATTTTGCGAGGTTTCTTGCAATTGAAAATGCGACATGGCACGAATGTTAAAGATCAAGACGTAAATTTTCATCCTTTTTATTTTCTTGAAAATAGAATTCTATTTCCCAAGTATTTGGAATGAAAAAATTATTTTCTAATTGTCAGTTTAGAAAATAAATTTTAGAATGATGCTGAAGATCTACTGTTGTAATATTATTACGTTTATATTAATTAACTGACCAGAGCATCTTCTCCAAATTGGATGATACCGATAACCTTGGGGACAGGCCGGTCTTCTGTGTAAAGAATTTGACGGAGGTGGAGGTCTTTCGCATCTGAAAATAAAATCTTTTACATTAATTTGCATTTTGTGTGTTTATTTTATTTTATTTTCTAATTAAGTAATCAATTGCCGTTTCCTAGAAAATTCAATACTTTCTTGAAGAGAAATTTTTTTAATTTTAATTAGTTAATTCAGAGCCGTAACTTAGGTAGGTTCTTCGCGCCCGGTGCGAGATAAATATTTTGGCGCCCCCCCCCACCTATATTCCTAAGAAAAATAGAAGTTAAAAAATATGTTTAATCAGAGGTAGAGACTTGTAAATTTTTGACATCCACGCACTTAATATTGACCGGTGGAGGAAGGGGGGAGAAGATAAAAAAACAATATTTAATTAAAGATTTGTTTAATTATCAGAATTATTTTAACGCAAAAGTTGATAATTTATTTCATTTGGAGTTTTTCGGAATTAATAAACAAATAATCAAAATAATATAAAATTTGTAAAAATCATTACAAATTAAAAAAAAAAATTTTCAATTGACGAACTTGATTGAAATTTGAGAAAAATAATGGAAAAGTGATTAAAACATTGAAAAGTGTATACAATAATTTAGATTTGACAATATAAATGAAAATTTAGGATATAAATTGAAAAAAAATTAATATATGTAATAAAAGGGTGGCTAAATAAATGCAAAACGATAAAAGAAAATTAAAATTGAAAAAACTAATTAAAAAGTGAGATAAACAGTTGAAAATTTAGGAATTTAATTTGGGAATGAAATTTCAGAATAACTAAAATTTGAAGAAGTTGATTGCAAAATGATAACAATAATAATTGAAAATTAAAGAAAATTATTAAAATTTGAGAAAAATATTTTAAAATCTAGGAAATTAATTAAAGAATAATGAAAGTAATAAAAACTCCAAGAAAATATTTGCAAAGTAATAAAAATAATGAAATATTTAAGACAATAATTTTAGTTTCTTAAAAATAATTGAAAAAGTTACAACATATAGTTATAATAAAAGAAAATTATTGCAGAATAATAAAAAGAAAAGTGAATTGAAAAAATAACTGTAATTAGAGATAAATAATAAAAAAAGTTAGAGAATTTATTAAAAAATAATTGAAAATGACAAAAATTAATTTAAATATGATAAAAATAATTAAAAATTGAAGAATTTAATAAAAGTTTGTAAAAAAATAATTGTAAAAATTACAGAATATATTTAAAATAAACAAAACTAATTGTAAAAAGATAAACATAATTGGAAATTAAAACTAATTATGGAAATTTAAGAACACAAATTACAAAATACAAAATTTATTTCATGTAAAAGAAAGTGATTCAAAATCCAAGAACATCATTAAAATACTTGAAAAATACAAAAAATAAAACTCACATTTTGTAAAAATGATTGAAAAATGACAAAAGAAATGGAAAGGTAATTAATAAATAATGAAACTAATTTGATATTGAAAGAAATAATTTAAACTGAAAAAGTTTTATTGGAAAAAGTAAAAGAAGATAATTGAAACTTGCAGAAATTTGGGATTTAAATATTAGGGTAAAAATTTAAAAAAAAATGAGAATCATTGAAACAAATTTTTGAAAAATGACAAAAATAGTTGAAATTTGTATAGATATTAATTGAAATCATAAAAAAATAATTTTAAAAAATACAGAATATTTGTAAAGTATTACAAAATGATTCCAAGAATTTTAAATTCAGGAAAACAATTACAAAATTGTAGAAATAATCGAAATTTATTAAAAAAAAACATGAAAATTCCAGATATATTATTAAAATTTTCGGAATTAATCAACAAGGATTCAAAATAATATAAAAATTGTAAAAATAATGCAAATGAAAAAAAAAAATAATTAAAAATTGACGAAGTATTTGAAATTTGAGAAAAAAAATTGAAGAATGATTGAAACATTAAAAAGTGGATGCAATAACTTAAATTTGAGATGCTAAGTGAAAATTTAGTAAATTTATTTAAAAATAATTAATATATGTAATTAAAAGGTGGAGAAAATAATTGCAACAATATAAAAGAAAATTAAAATTGAAGAAAATAATTGAAAAGTGAGATAAACAATTTAAAATTTAGAAATTTAATTGGGGAATGAAATTTCAGAATAACTAAAATTTGAAGAAGTTGATTGCAAAATGATAAAAATAATAATTCAAAATTGAAGAAAATTATTAAAAATTGAGAAAAATATTTTAAAATCTAGGTAATTAATTGAAGAATAATGAAAGTAATAAAAAATCCGAGAAAATATTTGCAAAGTAATAAAAATAATGAAAAATTAAAGAAAATAATTTTAGTTTTTTAAAAATAATTGAAAAAATTACAACATATAATTATAAATAATAAAAGAAAATAATTGCAGAATGAAAATAATTGTTAATTGAAGAAAATAATAAGACCATACAATTACAATTATAGGTTTATTATAATTTTTCAAACTTGAATTAATTTGAAATTTCATTGATTAAAAATTTAATTAATCCTTGCTTTGAGAATAATAAATGTAAAATTATTTTAAAATTTCTGCAATTTTTAACAATTCTTTTCTATTATGATTTCAATTCTAATTATTTTCATTATATTTTTTAATTTTTCTCATAAATTATAAATTCAATTTCCGCAAGTTTCAAATATTTTCTTTAATTTTTTTCAAATAAATTGATTGATGAAATTTTTACTTAAAAACTAAATTTTACTAAATGAACGAATTATTTCCTTCCTATTAATAATTTTTTATTTATTGATTTTAAAAGTTTCATTAAAATGATGTTTTAAATACAGTAAATAAACACTTTTTGTCTAATAAAGTATTTACAATTGGTAACATTTGTAATAATCAACTTCGAACTGCCTAAAAAAAGTAATCTAAGTTTTTCGGTTTTATAATTTTTTTTATAAAAAAAATATAAAAAAAAATGTTTCGTCCTTCCAAGTTTGCGCCCCCCGAGTACTGCGCCCGGTGCCACGGCACCGACGGCACCACCTTAGTTACGGCACTGTGTTAATTGTTAATGATACCTGTAGCTTCCAGGAAGATTGACGCATCTCTCGAAGAAACGACTGTCACACTTGTACTTGCCAATTCGACATTCATCAATATCTTCGCACTTTCGAGTGTAAAGAGAGTACTCGTATCCTTGAGAACAAGGTGGTAATCGTGTCACACACTCGTAGGAACCTTCTCGATTAACGCAGTAACGATGAAGCTCCGAAGAACAAGAATGTATATTTTCAGTACACTCATCAATGTCTAGACAACTCCCATTAAAAATTCGTCTAAAACCGCGACCACAAGGCGGTGCTGGATTACAGACATAAGAACCATTTGTGTTTTCACATATCTCAGTGCCCTGAAAATATTTGTCAATAATAGAAATTTTAAACAGGAATTTAAATAAGATACTTTTAAACTACTATCTAGATCACACTGTATTACAAAGGTTCATTTTAATTTAACAGATTATCCTTTTTATGAAAACTAAAATACTCGACGTTTATTCCAGACCGCATTTAATTTATATTGATTGTATTTAATTTTAAGCAGGGCTGATAAAAATCATGATTTTTTTAAAAAAATCAGATTTATTTGTTTTAAATCGGATTTTTTGGATTTAAATCAAAAATTGATTTTTTTAAAAATATGATCAATATATAAAATCTACAAATGTTTATTTGCAATTAGTTTATTAAAGAAATAAAGAAAATTTAAACAAAACAACACAATAAGAATGAAACAGTGACATAATTATATATAAAAAAGTAATATATAAAGTTATATATAAAAAAATTAAACTATTTATGGACATTTTATTACATTAAAATAATAAATAAGAAGATAATTAAAAAAACGTTAAAATATATTATTAAAGAGAACATAATTTTAAAATTAGAAATATTAGAGAACAGGCTTCACAGTGACAATGAAGAATATTTTAGGGGAAATAGGGGACTGGATATACAAAAATAGGGAACTTTTAGGGTACTTTAAAAACTTTATAAACAAACATAAAAGAATTATATACAGTAGAACCTCGATTTTATTTGGGTAGGACAAAATTACAAAGGTGTAGGATAAAAAGAATATAATTAAAAAATATAATTACAGAATTTTCAAAATAATAATAATAAAAAAAAGGATAATAACTACAAATTTTGGAAAATAATTTAAAACTGATAAATAATAATTCAAAATTATATAGAAAATTAATGCAGAACTTCAGAAATAATTAAAAATTCAAGATAATAATTGAAATATAAATGATGAGAATCATTAAAAACTAAAGAAAATAGTTGAAAAAAGATAAAAATAATGGTAAATTAAAACAAATATTTAAAATTTAAGCAATTAATTAAAAAATAATGAACATATTTAAAAATTGGAAAAAAACAATTAAAAAAGACTATAAAACTAATCAAAATTAAAAGAAAGAGTTCAAATTTAATATAAATAATTAACGATTTAATAAATCAATTAAAAAATAATTTAAAAAATTAAAAATGGTTTCTATAATTGCAAAATTATACAAACAACTGAAAATTTAAGATAATAATTGAAAACTGAAAAAATTAATTTAAAAATGATAAGAATAATTGAAGAAAAATTCAAAATTGATGAAAACAATCGAGAATTGAGAAAAATAATTGAAAATTTAGGAAACTAATTAAAAAATGATTAAGGTAATTTAAAATCGAAGAAATCAATGAGAAGGTCTTGTATGTTCAAATGAGAATATTTAGTACAGGATTAAATTTACATAATATAAATTAAAAGAATAAAAGCATTAAAAAAAAATAGAAAATTGGAAAATTTAAAAAATATAGATAAAAGCACCAAATAAATGTTTTCAAAAATTCGTAGTTATAAGATAAAAACTAAACAATTAAAAAGAAAGAAAATGTTTCTTAGAAATGGAAGAATGATGACAAAAATAAATTAAAGAATTAATTAAAACGCAAAGAATAACAAAAAAACATAGTGAAACATAAAAAAAATTAAATAAATAGGAACATACTAAAAAAATGTAAAAAGTACAAAAAATAAAATTAAAAAATATATATATATCAAGATAAATAAAAAAAAGTCCACAAAGAAAATCTAAAAAACTTTATGGAAGAACAAGTAAGTTTGCAAAAAATCTTGTAAAAAATAGAAAAGATGTGAAAAAACTTGAATAAACTTACAAAAAAAAAAATGAGAGTGTTTATTTTTAAAACTATGAAAATAATTATGAAAATTAACGAAATAAAAAGTTTAGTAAATGTTATAATAACGAAATTGTCTATAATTATATTAAATAATCTGCATAAAAAAAAAAAAAAATCTTATAAAAATAAGAAATTATGAGATAAAAAATAAACATTTTTGAAAAATCGAAATATCTTAGAAATCTTGTAAGAATAAAAAAAAATTATTGTGAATATATAATACCAAAAATTTATAAATCGTAGGTATTTTGATTATCTGTATTAGCACAATTTTTTAAATTTTATAAAGATTAAAATATTAAAATTGAATTTTTTTAGATTTATCCACAAATTTGTGGGTTTTGTTTATGGTTTGTGATGTTTTACATGCAGTATTAGAAATCCGGAGAATTGTGAAGTTTTTTTTTGATTTAAATCATGATTTTAATGCAAATTTTCCAATGATTTAAATCATGATTTAAATCACGATTTAAATCAAAGTGATTTAAATCACGATTTAAATCAAAGTGATTTAAATCAATAACAGCCCTGATTTTAAGTAAATAACGAAAAGCTAAATATTGAATACAATATTAGGGTGGTCCAAAAAAAGTACAAAAAATGTTGTTGTTGAAATGTTTTGCACCCGAAATGTTTCAAAATCGAAAAAATACTCCCTTTCTTTTAATCGAAAAATATTTACGGGTGGCTCAAACCCCTTAAAATTCCTCATTGATTTTATATGAGAAAAACGAACTTTTTCGTAAATTCGCTATAAAATCATCAAAAATCATAAAAAAATCAATATAAAAAATCACATCTTAAAAAGGCTTTAAAAAACAATATTACATAATTTATAATAATTTGATGGTTATGAACAACCACCATAAATACAAAAAAATATTTTTTTAAAATAAAAGCTTCATTAAGATTTTTCAAAAACATTATTACACATTATCAAGTTATAAATGTTTATACAGATATTTTTATTTATTTTTCATTTGTTTAAACTATTTATTATTGTTAATTTAAAACTATTATCCAAATAAACTCAGCGAATTGTAGTTTTTTCTAACTTATCAATTTTTTATACTTAAAAGAATAACTTAATCAAAATTAATCACAAAAACAATTTGCAATTGTTTGAACAAATTATTGTTAATAAAAAATGAATCTTTCCAAATTCATCTAGAAAAACACAACTTTTTTCTAATTTTACAAATCTTTGTGTTCTGGTTAGAAAAATTAAAACTATTCACCGAAAAGTATTATTTTTAAATTATTTAAACAATTTATTATTTTTAATTCATAACTTTTGTTCTAAAATACCTAGCAAGTTATAGTTTTTTTTTAAACTATTAATATTTTATATTTAAAACTACAAGCTAGATTAACCAAAACTACAACTTATTATTTTTAAAAAAAATTATTGTTAATAGACATTAATAAACAAATAATAATTAATATATATTAATAAATACACCTAGAAAGACACAATTTTTTAAATAATTTTTCAAACCAATGGACTCTGGTTAGATAAATTAAAATGACTTATTTATCAATACCATTAAATTGTAAAATTTTGAAAAAATTGTATCTTTTTAGGTGTGTTTGAAAAGAATTAATAATTATTACCAATAATTTGTTTAAACAATTACAAGTGATAGTTGTAGTTAGTTTTGCTAAATATCTTATGGTTTTAATAAAAAAAAAAAAAAAAATAGATTAAAGAAACTACAACTTGATATAGGTAGTTTTGGATAAAAGTTATAAATTAAAGATAATAAATTATATTATAATAAATTAATATTTAATACTTAAAACGATAAGTTCAATTAACCGAAACTACCCCTTGTTACTTTTTTTAGTTTTTTTTAATTTACTAATTCTTTATATTTAAGACCCTAAGATCGACAGCAAAATAAATTACAACAACCATTTTTAGAATAAAATTTAGAATTCTAGGATATTTTAGAATATAATTTATAAATTAATAATAACAAATTGTTTACACAATTAATAAATAATAATAATTTATAGTCAATAGCTTTTATTTTTTTAACCAAAGCTCATTTGTAAAATTAGGAAAAAGTTGTGTCTTTCTAGGTGTATTTGTAAAGAATAAATTATTATTAACAATAATTTATTATAATAAAATACATTATTAAACAATTTATAAATATTAATTTATATAGTCAATAATTTTTATTTTTCTAACCAGAGTCAAAATATTTGTAAAATTAGGAAAAATGTGTTTTTCGAGGTGCATTTTTTAAGTGTTAATAATTAATAGCAATAATTTGTTTAAACAATCGAACATGGTTGTTGTGGTTACTTTTACTGAAAAGTTATTGTTTTAAATTTAAAAAAATAAATAAGTCAGAAAAAACTACAAATCGATAAGTTTATTTGGATAATAGTTAAAAATTAACAATAATAAATTATTTAAAAAAATGAAAAATACATTTTATGTATACATTTTATGTGTTAACTAATGCATGTTTTTAAACTTCTAACAGTTTTTGCAATTTTATTGCATATTAAAAAAATGTTTTCGGTAAGAAATATTGATTTAATAAACAAAACTTGTAGATTTTTCGGTGCTTTTTTGCAAAAAGGCCGAATATTGGTTTTATATTGGTTTTGCATATAAATAAAAATGAAATCTAAGCCCGGAATCTTGTAGAGCGACCCTAAAAAGGTAAAGAAAAAAAAAATTAAAATTAAAAATTAAATAAATGAAGGAATATTGTTTTTTAAAGACTTTTCAAGATATGATTTTCTGCATTGATGTTTTGAATGATTTTTTAGCGAATTTACAAACAAGTTCATTTTTCTCATGTAAAATCAATGGGAAATTTCAAGGGGTTTGAGGCGCCCCTAAATATTCTCCGATTAAAAAAAAAGGGTATTTTTTATAGATTTTGAAACTTTTTCAGAGTAGAAGCAAAATATTTCGGGCTTACGTCTTAATGGGTCGCCCTAATGGAATATTTATAATTACGTGAGACTTTTTTTAACCAATTGGTAGTAATTAAAAAAAAAAAATCGGTACTTGTTTGCAATGATGACGACCCAAGAGACATTCATCAACGTCTTTGCATCCTGTGATTGATGGATCGAAATACCATCCTGTGGTGCATAATGGAGAACAATCAAAGCTGCCAATTGTATTAAAACACCGCTCATGATCTCGACAACCAGGACCTTCAAGGCATTCATCAATATCAACACATTTTCCTGATTCAGTGTCTTGTTTAAAACCTCTTTCGCAGTTTCTTGGCCTAAATCTTTGAATTGTGGTTTTATCAGTAGTCTCGCAAGCGTAAGAACCATTGGTATTAACGCAACGATGAGTGCGTTCGAAACAAGAATGCAGTCCCAAGGTACATTCGTTTATGTCTTGACAGGTTTCATTTTCAAAGATAAATCCTCTGGGACAAGTTGGAAGACAATCATAGCCTCCGATTAAATTTCTACATCTTTCTCCAATTCCACAGGCTGTCCATCCGCTGACACATTCATCGATATCTGAAATAAAAATTAAAGTGTTTCATATTCAGGGTGTCTACTAATTTCTTCCCACAAAATTCCCGGTTTTTCCCGGTTTTTGTTCCTATTTTTTCCCTGTTTTTTCTCTTGTTAACTTAAAATTTATTTAAGGTATAAATAGACCTACAAATGGCAACAAAAATTGAATATAACAGTTGATAATTGAAGAAAATAATTGAAATTCAAAGAAAATAATTGAGAATTGAAGAATTAAATATTAAACTTTACAAAAAATAATAATTAAGAATTAAAAGAAACAATTAATAATGAAAATAAATAATGAATAATGGAAAGAAATAATTGAACAATGACAAAGAAATTTGACAATTAGAAACAAAATTAAAAAAAAAAGTAAATATTAATCTACAATTGAACAATAATTGAAAAAATTGAACAATGGTTATTAAATTCAAAGAATATAATTGAAAATTGGTCAACTAGATAGAAAATAAAAAAAAAATTAATTTAAAATTTAAGTTAATAATTCAAAATTGAAGAAATAAATTGAAAATTAAATATGCAAATTGAAATTAAAAAAACACAGAATTATTGAATGTTGAAAAAAAAACAATTGAAAATTGAGAAATAAAATTGAAATTCGAATACAATAATTGAGAATTAAAGAAAATTACTGAACAATTGGATTGAAAAAAGAAGAAAATAATTTATAATTGAAAAAAAATGGAAAATGACAGGAATTATTTAATATTGAAGAAAACATTAAAAATTAAAGAATAGAATTGTTATTTAAAGAAATTAATTGAGAATTGAAAAAAATAATTGAACAATTAAATTGAAAATAGAAGAAAATTATTGAAAATTCAAGGAGGTTTTGAAACATGAAATAAATAACTGATAATTGAAAAAAAAAATAATTGAAAAAAGTCGAGATTACTGAATATTGAAACAAACAATTGAACATTGAACAAAATAATTAAAAATTAAAGAAACTAATTAAAAATTGAAGAAAGTACTTAAAAATTAAATACAATATTTGAAAACAGCAGAAAAATTTAGAAATCGTCGGAAATAATTGCGAACTGATGAAAATAATTTAAAAATTCTCAATTTAAATAAAAATTGAAAGAAAAACATAATTTAAAAAAGCTGAGAATTGTTAAATATTGCAGAAAATTGAGAAGAAATTGAAAATTGAAAGAAATTGACAAACTGAAAGAAATATGAAAAAATAATTGGAAATTGAAGAAAATAATTGAAATTTAAGAAAAAAATTAGAATTTGAAGAAAATAATTGAGAATTAAAAAAAAATCATTGTAAAAGGCATAGAGTTATTGAATATTATAAAAAAAAAATTGAAAATTAAAGAATGGAATTGAATGTCGAAAATTACAATTGAGAATTAAAGAAAATAATTCAAGAATTGAACAATAGGATTGAAAGTAGAAGAAAATAAGTGATAATTTAACGATTAAACGAACTTATCTAAAGTGAAGTTCAATCGGAATTATGCAAGTACGTCTCGTCCGAATAGATCAAAAGGTAGTAACGCTAGTTGCTCGATTCTAACTCACAATTTTCAAATTCAAATTAATTCGCGCGCAATCCAGAGGGCTCCTCGCTTCCGCCATAATCTCCGCCATTACGCTTTGTAGTTTAAAATGTTTTTAAATCGCTTTTAGGGAATTGGGAAATTAGGGTGGGATTGATCTATTCGGACGAGACGTACTTGCATAATTCCGATTGAACTTCACTTTAGGTAAGTTCGTTTAATCGTTAAATTATGCTACGTCGTCTCGTCCTCTAGATCAAAAGGTAGTTGTTTAAAGTCATTTTGCGATTTAAAATATTTTTATTATGAACACTGAAAAGTTTAACAGGTAGTTTTTTCTCTTTAAACAATGTTATTGAAAACAGTTGATGCAAACATATCTGTTTTTTCCCTTAACGGTAGGTTATAAAAACGTGCAAATACATTTGAATCTTTAGACCATCCGGCCGTTCGTTTGATTAGGTCTACGCTTAAACCTTTTCGTCTTGCTGCCGATGTTGCAGCATGTCGCATGCTGTAGCCGATAAAAACGCTGGTATCTATTCCACTAATTTTTAAGGAAGTTTTTAACCATCGAGAAATGGTTTGCGATGTTGCCACTCGGTGTGGCTTTTTGTACGTAATAAGAAGAGATTTTTCCCCTTTAGGTCTTAACTTCGACGTTTTTTCAATATAAACTTTTATTAAATTTGCAACGCAAAGACTTGGTTGATCTTTAAATTCTGGAATATTTAACAGTGGCTGATTTCTGCCAATTGCAGACGTTTTAATCCTATCCGGAACAAATATTTTTACAGAATTTGGCGATATTTTAATATTGTCCAATTTTATTTTGGATAAGGTTTGTATTCGCTGAGCTGTTGCTAACGCAAGTAAGGTTACTAATTTAAAAGTTAGTTTTTCCAAGGTTAAGTTAACATTAGGCCACAGTTTAGAAAAATAATTTAATACTGGTTCCGGATCCCAAATGTCATTATATTTTGCTTTAGGTTGTTTTAAAACGGCTACCCCTTTAAAAAATCTTTTAATTTTTACATCCTGTCCTAGATCATACGGCAAAATAAGTGACAATGCCGATCGATAAGTATTAAGTGTTCCATAGGTCTTCACATTTTTTAGTTCATGTGTTAAGAATCTAAGGACTTCTGGGACTGTTGCGTTGTACATTGATAGACCGTTGACTTTACAAAACTTTTGCCACTCTCGCAAAGGCTTTTCATATTGTTGATAGGTTCCATTTGATAAAGAGGCGAGAATCACTGGTAAGGCCTCATTTGGTAATCCTTGTCTTGTGTAAGCCTCCCTGACAGTTTCCCTGCTACTAATATAAGCTTCTGCGATAGCGGATGTGGGCTCCTAGAAGGTGAAATCAACAATTCAAGATTTGGTCCGAAATATAACATTTCGCTTATCAATAGATTTTTAAATACTGGAAACCAAGATTGCGTTGGCCAGAAGGACACAATCATAATTCCTTCGGCTTTGTCAGAGATTATTTTTTGAAGAGTTTTAAGAATCATTGAGAAGGGAGGAAAAGCGTAAAATTTTAAATTAGTCCACTGAATTGTAAATGCATCTATTGCATACGCTTCAGGATCTGGTTTCCAGGAAATAAAAATCTTACATTTTGAGTTTATATTCGAAGCAAAAAGATCAATTTCGCAGTCGCCAAAAGTTTCTCTTATTTTGTTAAATACCCCGTGCGCCAATTCCCATTCTGATTCAGACGGTAGGTGACGAGACTCTTTATCACCAATAGAGTTTTCGAGAGAAGGAATATAAGACGCGAAAATCCACAAGTCACGTTTCTCGCACCACTGCCATATTTCTTTACAAAGATTACTTAATTTTGGATATTGTACACTCCCCATTCTATTAATGTAGGAAATAGCAGTGGTGTTGTCTATCCTGAGAAGTATATCACAAGAACAAAGATTCTTGGCGAAACACTTTAAACCATAAAAGGCTGCCAAAAGTTCCAAATAATTTATGTGACTTTCACTTTGTTGGTTATTCCACCAACCATGGGCTGTGGCGTTATTAGAAACTGCCCCCCAACCTGAAGTAGAAGCATCAGTAAAAATTTCAATTTTATAGTCTGGTACTTTAATCGGATTACTTGTGAAATGAATATTATCAATCCACCATTGAAAATCGGCCATCAAATTTAATGAAAGTGACATTCTTTTATTAAAGTTTCCGTTTGCCTTTTTTAATTCTAAGAACTTTTCCCTTTCAAATTGTTTAGTGTATAAACTCCCATATTTAACAGCTGGACAAGCCGAAACTAGAATTCCTATGAATTGTGCAAACTCCCTAATTTTGCAAGAAGACTTTTTACTAAATTCCATCGCTCTATTAAAAACTGTTTCCCTTTTACTGTTCGTTAACTGAATTGTCATATTCTCAGTATTCCAGTTGAAACCTAAAAATTTTACTGTCTTCGATGGCTCTATGACACTTTTATTCATATTTATTATAAATCCTAACTGTTTTAATAATGAAATAGTTCCTTCAATATTTTTTAAACAATTTTCTCTAGTTTTTCCAGATAGGAAAAAATCGTCTAAATAAATTACCGACAAGAATCCTTTAGATCTTAATTTTTGAGCTACTGGTTTTAATAATTTAGTAAATATGAAAGGAGCTGTGCACAATCCAAAGGGAATACAGTTAAATTCATAAAGTTTCCCCAAAAATTTAAATCTAACGTATTTTCTGAACGACTTTGCCATTGGGATAAGGAAATATGCGTCCTTTAAATCTAACGTAGCTAAGAAATCATCTCTTGAAATTATACTTACGACTGTTTTTCTATCCTCAATTTTAAAATGAGGAGGATTGATAAAACGATTCAGATTTTTTAAATTTAAAATAAACCGTTTTTCGCCATTAGGCTTGACAGTTAAAAAGTAAGGGGATAAAAATTGTCCTTTTACTGATGAGCATTGTGAAATTGCTCCTTTATTAAGCAATTCTTTGATTGCTAATTTGCAATCTTCGGTTTCCTGATTAGACAACTTAACCTCTTTAGGAATTTCCTTCTGACAGGGTTTTGAAGTGAATGGGATTTTATATCCAGTCACGTATTCTAAAATATAACGATCTGACGATATATTTTTCCACTCGTCGACAAAAAATTTTAATCTACCTGCATGGACACTTACCTCATCTAACGCTGAATTTTCGACGGGAATCGGGTTTTGTTGTAAAATCCTCGGCCCCGCCCTCCAGGTTGATTCGTTTGTCTGTAGTTGTTTTTCTTGGGGGGGCCTCTCGAGTTTAAATTATTTGAGTATGTCGAATAACCTCGTCCACTGCCCGACGGCAGCTCCTTCCGGTCTCTAATTGAATTGGAAGCTCCTCGATTAGGTTTTACTAAACCTCTGCTGGACTTGTCGACAGATTGTGCAGTTTTAAACTGTTCAGCAAATTTATCTCCAAACAAGGATAATCCTACTTCACAGTCCTCTATTATATTTTTAACTAAAGGATCCAAGCTCGGAACAATAAAAGAGCGTCTTGTAATAGACATTTTATGATGCAGGTCTGTAAGGATTCTGCCTGCATTAGCTAGTTGGCTTAATAAAACCATTAAATCTAATGATGCTTCATTATTTTGTTTATTCAAAATTTCTGTTAGGCATAATCCAATTGCAGCAATGCCTGAACTAAGTTGAGCTTGATTAGCTATTTGGTAGGAATCCTTTTTTATCAATAGGGATGAAATACCTTTAACTTCCGGATTAAGTACCGGAGCCTGTAATTGAGGACAGTTTTTGGTAGTAGGATACTTTTCTAAGAGTTCCTTTCGATCGTCTTTAGAAAGACCAGATTTCAGAATTTTTGACCATACATCCACCACTGAGCTATGTATTTCTGGGCCAAATTCGGAATTTTTCTTTTTTCCTGCTAAAAGGTCTATTACTTCAAGCGAAACTTGATTTTCGTTATTTAGTATTTCTTCATCTTTTTGTTTTTCGTCACTTGATTTGAGGTTATGGCTTTTGTCACGTGACGCGCCAGAGCCAGGCATGTGTTCATTATTTTGTTCAAAACCTCGAAATTCTTGACTAGAACTGCGTCTTTCGTGACGGGGAGAACGAGTTTTACTTCTGGAAGAGTATGAGCTATTGGTTTTGGAAGAAACGTCAGTGACATATGAAGAGCTTGATCGAGAGTAGCTACGACCATAGCGTGACGCATCTCGCAGATGACGCTCGCCGCCAATTTTGTCGCGCTCATTTGCATGTAATTTAGAATTAATGCTTCGTTTTTTATATTCTGATCTCGGACGGTGGTTTCTGTAGCATGGCGTATCTCGCGGATAACGCTCACCACCATTTTTAGCGTGCCAATCCCGGTCTTGAGACAATCTAGAATTACGTATTCTGGATCGCGAGCGTGTGCGGTAGCGACCATGACGTGAAGCACCTCGCGGGTTACCCTCGCCGTCAATCTCGTCACTCCAATATCCTCGGTTTTCATAACTTCCTCGCTTTGTGAATCTTCTTGGTGAACGACCCCTTTTCTTCCGCTTATTTTTCTGATAATTATCCTCCGAATCACTTTCCCGAGATCTTTTTCTTCTTCTTTCATACCTATCGTGTCTACTATTATCCTGCTCCATATTTCCACTTAAAAACCGTCTTAGTTTTCACGAAATTACGATTTTAATCACTAATTTATAAGCAAAAGCGTGTGAGCAGAATCGCACAAAAAAGCGTAATGGCGGAGATTATGGCGGAAGCGAGGAGCCCTCTGGATTGCGCGCGAATTAATTTGAATTTGAAAATTGTGAGTTAGAATCGAGCAACTAGCGTTACTACCTTTTGATCTAGAGGACGAGACGACGTAGCATAATTGAAGAAAAAAGAAATTGAACAACCCAGGAATTGTAGAATTTGAATAAAACAATAAGAAATATAGAATGTAATTGTAATTTGAAGAAATTAATTAAAAATTGTAGAAAATAATTTGAAATTGAAGAAAATGTGATTTTATGAAAATTGTTGAATAATAATTGATCAATTGAATTCAAGTTTCAAAAACATTATTGATAATTGAAAAAAAATATTGAAAAAAGCCGAGAATTATTGATTATAGAAGAAAATAATTGAAAATTGGAGAAGTTATTGAGATGTAAAATAAAAAAATAGTTGAAAAAAGTCGAGAATTATTGAATATTAAATTAAATAATTAAAAATTGAAGGAAATAGTTGAGATCTGAAGAAAATAATTAAAAATTGAAGAAAATAATTGAAAATTTAATCAAATAATTGGCAATTTAAAAAAAATAATTTATAGTTGAAAAAAATAATTAAAAATTGATTAAAATAATTGAAAATCGTAGAAAATATTTCAGAATTGAATAAATTAATTAGAAATTGATGAAAATAATTAAAAATTGAAGAAAATAATTAACAATTGAAGAAAATAGTAGAAAATCGAAGAAAATAATTGAGAAATGAAGAAATAATTTTAAATTAATGAAAATAATTCAAAATGGAAGAAAATAATTGAGAATTGTAGAAAATAATTGGAAATTGAAGAAAATAATTGGAAATTCCCGGTTTGACGGAAAATTCCCGGTTAATTCCCGGTTTTTCCCGGTCAATTTAAATTCCCGGTTATTTCCCGGTTTTCTCGGTTTTCCCGGTTAGTAGACACCCTGATATTCTTTCAATTTTCAATTTTATTTTTTAAATTTCTATTGTAAAAATTAAGCTCAGAAAACATATTTAGATTTGCGAAGAAGTAATATTACCTAGAGAACGGTAATGAGAACGAGAATATAACCGGGAATATAACCGGGAATATAACCGACCAAAATTCTAATCAAGAATTTAGGTTTTTTATTTATTTATCAAATTAAGTAAAAATTTCTCAATCAAGGTACGAAAATAGAATATTTAGTGCCATTATAATTAGTAATGATTTGAATTTCAATGTCAAAGTAAGAATTATATATAATAAATTACAAGTTTCTTTCATTCTTTAATCCTTTCATTCTCTTCACACCTGAAGTTTGTCACTAGATGTTTTTTTGTTTTAAGTTTTACATCATATTTCAAAATGATCTCAAATTTTAAATTTATGGCTATTTTAATTTCTTCAAATTTCTGTTAATTTAAATTTGCATTGATTAAAAGTTTAATTAATCCACGGTTCAAAAATACTATAAACAAAAAAAAATTTAATTCACCATTATTATTTTCATTTTGCAATTATTATCTTCAATTTTTAATCATTTTTATTATTTCTAAATTAATATCCTCAACTTTCAAATATATATCTCAATTTTCAATTATTTTGTACAATTTTCTTTTCTTTTTATCATTTTGCAATTATTTTTTCTATCCTTTAATTATTTATCCATTAATTTCCTAAATTTTTAGTTATTATCTCAAGTTTAGATTATAGTCTTCAATTTTCAACTTTTTAAACGATTTTTGAATTATTTTTTTTTGATTAAAAATAAATTCAGTAGTTTTTCTATTATTTTCTCCAATTTTCTAATTAATTTCATCCTTTTTGCATAATTTTCAAAAATTTCAATTATTTATCTGAAGTTTGAATTATTTTCACCATATTTCAATTATTTAAAATTTTTTTAAATTATTTTCATCAGATTACAATTATTTAAAAAAAATTTAAATTATCTCTATCATTTTTTATTTATTTTTTTCAATTTTAAATTATTTTTATCGTTTTTTAATTATTTCCCTAAATTCTTAATTACTATTCTCATTTTGTAAAATTAACTTACAAAATTTTTAAGTATTTTTCTTAAATTTCAATTATTTTCTTCAATTTTTAATTATTTTTATTTGCTTTCATAATTAACAAAATTTTTTATTAATTATCTTGAGTTTCAATTATTTTTAGCCTTTAATTCTTTTCTTCAATTTTTAATTATTCTCATTTTTCTCAATTAATTTCTCAGATTTTGAAGTATTTTTCTCAAATATCAATTCTTTTCTATTTTAATTATTTACTTTTATGTATTTCATAACATTTGATTAATTAGGTTACACGCATCATACATTTGGGCGTTGAAACCGACCAACGAATCTTTTAAAAACTTTGAAAATTCTGCAATTTTTTCAATTTTTTATTTCAAATTACATTAATTTATTCAACTTATTATTGTTTTTATCATATTTCAATTATTTTCTTCAAGTTCAAAATTTTTAAATTATTTTTCAGTTATTTTCCCCAATTTTTAATTATTCTTATTTTTTAAAACTATTTTATAAAATTTTTAAATATTTTTCTCAAATATCCCATTTTGATCTTCCATTTTTAATTATTTTAAATTCTTTTCATAATTTCCAAATTTTAAACTATTTATCTGATATTTTAATTATTTAATTCAATTTTATGTATCTATATTCTGTAGTTTTTGCAATTATTTCTCTTAAATTAAAAATTGTTCTTTTCAATTTTAAATTATGTTTATCTTTTTTCATTTATTTTCTCTAATTTTTAATTATATTCTTTTTTTTTGCAATTAACTTCTAAAAGTTTCAAGTATTTTTCTTAAATTTTCTTCAATTTTCCTTTATTTAAAATAATTTAATTTTTTTAATTACTTTCTCAAATTCTCATTATTTTCTTCAATTTTAAATTATTTATGTTATTTTTTCATTATTTTCTAAATTTTTTAATCATTTTCAGTATTTCTGAATTAACTTCCTTAACTTTTAACTATTTATTTCAATTTTAATAATTCATTTTTTTAATTTTCAATTATTTTCTCCATTTCTTCATTACTCTTCCTTTTCAGTTTATTTCTAAGATTTTGAAGTATTGTTTTCCAAATTTAAATTATTTTCTATATTTTTAAAACAATTCTATGATTTTTGCTTCCTCATAGAGGAAGCGTTGTGATCGTTAAGATTTTCGATTTTCCAAAAATAGTGTAAATCGACTCAGTTTCATCTGAAAAGTTCAAATTTTCATTCCTGAGAAAATGTCCGGATGTGTGTGTGTATGTGGTAAATTTTTTGTCGCCAGGATATCTCGAGAACGCTTTAACGGATTTTAATAAAATTTGGATGACATATGAAGCTCACAAATATCTAAATTTGGACACAGGGATTTTTGAAAATACCCAATCAAATTTTTTTGAGCACCTTTTTTTATCGAAAATATCGTTTTTGGAAATTTTTGAAAAAAAAAAATTTTTTCATGCTAAAAATTCAACCAAACGAATTACAAAATCATATTCCTTGTCTCAAAACGAATCGATTGACCTATATAAAGTATATAATTGACTGAAAATCCACGTAATAATTCATGATTTTTCATTTTTTTTTATCGAAAATTCTCGCGATTTGACAAAAAAAATTTTCATGCTAAAAATCCAAGCAAACGAATTACAAAATCATATTCCTTGTCTCAAAACAAATCGAGTGACCTATATAACTTTTATATTTGACTAAAAACTCACGTATTAATTCATAATTTTTATTTTTTTTTATTGAAAAATCTCGTGTTTTGCCAAAAAAAAGTTTCTTGCTAAAAATTCAAACAAATGAATTAAAAGAATCATATTCCTTGTCTCAAAACGAATTGACTAAAAATAATTGACTAATAATTGACTTTATTTATTTATAATAAATAAATAAATAAAGTTTTGGAAGATAGAAAAAAATTATATATCCTATATTGATTTATTATTATTTTATTATTATTACTTATTTGCATAAAAATAAATAATAATTAATTTAAAATTAAATTATTATTTTTTATATTATAAATAAATTTATTGCTTCCTTGGAAGCGAAGTGTCCATGAAATGGACAGAATTCACACCTAGTTTAAATTACTTTTGACAACTTTAATCGTTCTCATGATGTTTTTTCAAATAATTTGCAAAATTTGTCATTATTTTTTTAAATATTATATTTAAAATATTTACAACATATAAGGTGTAGAAACTAATTTACATCTAATTGTTTAATCTAGTTGTTCAATCAAGTTAGGTAAAAAAAATTATAAATTTTATAATGTATATAAAACACTGTTCATAATTGTTACATTTAATAATAATTTTTAGACTTCACTGACTTATAGTTAATTTGTAATGATAATTATTTTGTTATTTACCCATTTTTATTTTAATAAATTGTTTGTTTTTCAAAATAGTGGAGCTCATTCAAACATAGAAAATTCTCATAAATTTTCCGGAAGGAGAATATTCTCGGTTATATTCTCGAGAACGTAACCGGATTTTAAATTATCGATAATTTTGCAACTCTAATTACATACCTTCACATTTTTCGGTTTCATTATTGTGAGAAAATCCTAGAGGACAAGTATCACTTTCTTTACTTTCTGAATCGTTTGTTTGATTTTGATTGATAATTTCATTTTGACTTTCTATTTCTTTATCTTGGGGAATAATTTTCGAAGTGGATGTTTCGAAAAAACTCTCGCATCTGTAGCTTCCAGGCTCGTTTACACATTTCTCCTTCGGTTCGCAAGAATGAATATTTTCAGTACATTCATCAATATCCACACACGAGTCACCAATCTCGGATATTTTATAACCAAGAGTACAAATAATTTCGTTTTGAGAATTTATTTCCTGGTGATTTTTGGTAATTTCAAATCCCTGGTCTACTTTTCTAGAATCGATGCACTCAAAACTGCCAATTGTGTTCAAACAAAGTGATTCTACACCAGGGCAAGAATTTTTTATTTCTAAGCATTCATCAATATCTGAAATTTTAAAAAACGTCAATTGGAGGATTAATTATGGTTATTTTCTTCATAATTTTAATAGAATAAATAACGTTCTTTAGTATTAATTTAAATATATATTTTAATTTATATTTAAATTAATAATTATAAATGCATATATAAAGAAAAGAAAAAAGAATTTCAATGAATAAAGAGTAAGCAAAAGTTGGATATAAATTGCAATTTGCATTTTAATATTATTATTTAATTACTTACATGCTTAGAATTCAAATTACATGCTGCAATGTTTAAGGAATTTTTCTTTCAAGTCAGTCAACTAGCATAGGAGAATAATGGAGCTGGAAGTATTTTTGAATATTACTCTAGTCAATTTGGTTAGTATAGAAATTGAAAAGATCACTTAAAAGTTTTTTATTTAAAAAATACATATTAATAAGAAACAATAAAATGTTATCAATATGTATATTACCATGAAAAATGTAAAAAATACGTAATAGACGAATACTTACCAACACAAGAATTTAGAGTGGCACTAAACACGAAACCTTTCTGACATATTATTTCACAGTCGTAACTGCCCTCATTATTTTTGCAAATTTCCACTTCTGGCATGCAATTATAAAGTCCTTCGGCACATTCATCAATATCTAATGACAAAAAATTAATTAAAAAATCTCTTATTTTGTTTCTAACGTATATTTATTTATTTAGTTTTTTTTAAATTAAGTATATTAATTTTGTTCATTCAAATTTTAGGAACAAATTAAAAAAATGTACTACTCAAACTTAATTATTAATTATTATTTTACCAATACATTTGCTGGTCTCTAAATGAAATTTAAATCCCGAAGGGCAATCTGTATCATTTTGTGATTTATGACAAATGAAACTTCCTTTCATATTAACACAAATGTGATCTTCTTCGGAACAAACTCCAGGAATTTCAACGCATTCATCAATATCTAAAAATTCAGTCAATTTTTTAAAAGTTATATTCTTTTGAATATTTTTTTCAATATTATATTACTGAATCTTGGATATTATTCTTAATTACTGTTACAGGGTGTTTAGCGAATTATCATTTTTAAATTTCCATCAAACTTAAAAAAGAAATTTTACAAATTCGTTTATTAAGAATTTCAGAACTTCAGAGGCATATAATTGAGAAGCACTTTTTCAAAAATTAATAAATCCATTTTTTGAATTTTTTTTTAAAATTTATTTCAAAATTTAAAAATCAGGTATACTGAGTAAATAAATCCATTTTTGTTTATTAAGTAACGATAATAAATATAATTTTTTTGTGATTATTAATACAGACGTTCGCTTCGATGCAAAATTATTTTCAATATTTTTTTACCGTTTATGTTTATAAAGATAAACTTTTGTCGATTTATTGAAAAACTATTTCAAATGGATTTATCAAGTTTTGAAAAAGTGCTTCTCAATTAATTTAACGTTTTGGGTTTATTTAAATTTTAAATTAAGGTCAATTAAAGTTTGAATGAAAAAAAAATGAAAATGTAGAAAAAATACAGAATTTTAGATATTTTAGATGATTTTTCGGTTTTTTTCTTCAAAATAACAAATTCCTGGATATCTCGAATTGCTAGACACTCTGTTATTTATCCATCGATTTTCTATAAATTAAATTTCCTATTAAATAAAAAGTTTTAATTTATAATCGCACATGTTAACGAGGAATGATACAGACAGTCTGAAAAAAGTTAGTTATTTTGATTTTTGAAATAGAAAACTCATATTTTAACGCAATATTTTTCAGTGAGTGAACAATTTTATTATTCACAAAATGAGTAATTAAAAATAGCAATTTGATGAAAATTAAAAAAAATTTGACATTTAGAATAGAAAAACTCATATTTTAACGCAATACTTTTCAGTGAAAGTGTGAACAATTATTATTCACAAAATGAGTAATTAAAAATAGCAATTTGATGAAAATTAAAAAAAATTTGACTTTTAGAAACTTTGTCTAATTTGAGGTTATATCATTCCAAAAATTTTTAAAAGTCAAATGCTTCTTAATTTTCATCAAATTGCCATTTTTAATTACTCATCTTATAAAAAATAGAATTTTTCACACTTCCACAGAAAAATATTACATATATGAAAATATGAGTTTTCTATTTCAAAAATCAAAATAATGCATTTTGGACTAACTTTTTTTTCCGATTATGTGTTCCATTCCTCCTTAATTTTAAATTCCTTACAATTTAATTTATTTTAATTCCATAATTCAATTAATTTAATCTTGAAATTAATTGGTTAAATTTAAAAAAAATCTCTACACTGTCGTTTAGTAGAATAGTTATAGGTACTTATTTTGGGAATTTAATATTAGTTAACTTTATATTGTTAGGTAGGTAGTATTAAAAATACGTAAATATTTTTTCTAAAATGATTTGAAACTATCTAAAATTTTGAATAAAATTAGCACAGATTGAACTGTTACTTTTTAAAGCTGATATTTAAATATTACTTATATTTAAAGCTAATATATTAATTGAATTGCAATTTTTTTTAAATATAAATTTAAAATAACTCATAACATTTTGGAGATTATTTTATATAGTTGAACTCATTTGAATTATGAAAAATTTGCAATAATATATAAATGTTTTTTCTAAATGTTTACTTTTTAGTAATTTAAGTATTAAAATTTTTACACTTTTTTCCATCAAATTTCAAGTTTTTTCAAAATGTATGAAAAAAATCATTAAATAATGCTGTTAAATTTGTATAATACGTTAGAAATTTACATTTTACATGAAACCGAGAACGTAGTAAATAAATTATTTATTATTTAAAATAAGTATTTTCTGTAGTTATTTAAAATTTTAAAATCATTGCAATTTGCAATAAGTTGTACAAGTTTAGCTTCAAAAATAATAAAAGAGTGTCTCAGACAGGGCTGATAAAAATCATGATTTTTTTTAAAAAATCAAAAAAATCAGATTTATTTGATTTAAATCGGATTTTTTTGATTTAAATCAAAAATTGATTTTTTTAAAAATATGATCAATATATAAAATCTCTAAATGTTTATTTGCAAGTAGTTTATTAAAGAAATGAAGAAAAATTAAATAAACAACACAAGAATGAAACAGTGACATAATTATATATAAAGTTATATATAAAAAAATTAAACTATTTACGGACACTTTATTAAATTAAAATAATAAATAAGAAGATAATTAAAAAGCGTTAAAATATATTACTAAAGAGAACCGAATTTTAAAATTAGAAACATTAGAGAATTATTTTACAAATTGAATAAAAAAGGAATGAATAAAATTTTGTAAAATTTAAAAGAATAGAAATTCTATGAAATACAAGAATGTGATGTTCAAATGAGAATATTTCGTACAAGATTAATTTCACATAATATAAAATAAAAGAATAAAAGCTTTCAAAAAAGTAGAAAATTGGGAAATTTAAAAAATATAGATAAAAGCATTAAATAAATGTTTTAAAAAATGCGTAATTATAAGATAAAAACTAAACAATTAAGAAGAAGGAAAATGTTTCTTATAGAAATGGAAAAATGATGACAAAAAAAATTAAAGAATTAATTAAAACGCAAAGAATAACTAAAAAAATAGTGAAACATCAAAAAAATTAAATAAATAGGAAGAAAATACAGAAATCTTCTTTTCCTTAATCTAACATACTAAAAAAAAGTAAAAAGTACAAAAAATAAAATTAAAAAATATATATATCAAGATAAATAAAAAAAAGTCCACAAAGAAACTTAAAAATCCTTTAAAAATAAAAAAGTTTCAGCAAATTAAGCCAAACACATTTTTTTATTATATTACACTTAAAACAAGTCCAACAATAAATTTAGAAAAATAAAGAAAATCTAAACATTTTATGGAAGAACAAGTTTGCAAAAAATCTCGCAAAAAATAGAAAAGATGTGAAAAAACTTGAATAAACTTACAAAAAAGAAATCAGAGTATTTATTTTTAAAACTATGGAAATAATTATGAAAATTAACAAAATAAAAAGTTTAGTGAACGTTATAATAACGAAATTGTCTAAAATTATATTAAATAATTTGCATAAAAAGAAGAAAATTAAAGAAACCCCTAAAATAAAAAGACAAATAAAAAACAAAAATATCAAAAGTAGAAGTAGAAAAAAACTTAAAATTTTGTAAAAATAAGAAATTATGAGATAAAAATTAAACATTTTTGAAAAATTGAAATATCTTAGAAATCTTGTAAGAATATTAAAAAAAAGAATTGTTGTGAATATATAATACCAAAAATGTGTAAGTCGTAGGTATTTTGATCATCTGTATTAGAACAATATTTTAAATTTTACAAAGATTAAAATATTGAAATTAAATTTTTTAAGATTTATCCAAAAATTTGTGGGTTTTGTTTTTGATTTGTGATGTTTTACATGCAGTATTAGACATCCGAAGAATTGTAAAGTTTTTTTGATTTAAATCTTGATTTTAATGCAAATTTTCCAATGATTTAAATCATGATTTAAATCACGATTTAAATCAAAGTGATTTAAATCAGTAACAGCCCTGGTCTCAGGTGATGTGAACTTATTATTTTTTTTTTTTTTAAAAGAAGCTAAATATTATGTGACCTTAATTTTTCCAAATTTGGAAAATAGTTATAAATAATATTTAGCGTCTTTTTTAAAACAAAAAAGTTAAGTTTGCCTCTTGTGTTACTTTATTATTTCAAATAAGGTTCAAAGGCTCGATCAGTTTTGAAACTAAAAAACTTTTAAATCAATAAGAGGAAAATTCGATTTCTACAATTAACGACACAAAATTAATTAATTTTAAATATCCCAAATAAGTATCCATATCAATAGTAGTTTACATCTGAAAATAAAAACTTTTTAAGCATTGTATTCACTTTAAAATCCTTGACAAATAATTATAACGAATGATTAAAATTTTGAATTTTAAAAATTGTAATTTCTTATAATAAATTATTTTACATACCAAGGCAATTTTGTGTCTCATTATCCCAATGAAAACCAGGTTGACAATTTTGTACGTTGTCTTGAGCTGTGGGATCGATATTAGGATTTTCTTGTTTCTCAAAGACACACAAATAAGACCCTATTGTATTTTGACACTCTCCTGAACAAGGATTTTCTTGGCATTCGTCGACGTCTGATCATAAGGAGATTCGAACCAAGTCGCATGATCACAGGCACATTAAGCAGATGGTACAGAAAGCAATAGCAGGTGAAAGATTTTTTTCATTTTGCAAAATAGCAGCATCCAGCAAATCCTATATCAAATGCAATACGTACCATCACAAGCTTGAGTTTTAGAATTGTAGCGATACCCAGCAGGACATCGTGGAGATGCTTCATTTTCCTCAAAGCGCGTCGTGATGTTACCAATTTCTGTTGAAATTGGAAAACACGAGTGACCATCTTTTGCGAGTTCATATCCTGAATCACAACTGCAAATTACAGCCAATCCGGTATCAGTGCAATTTTGTTCGCAAGGATTGCTACTGGTGTTGCATCTAAAAAAAAACAATTTTATTTTAGAATTTAGATTTTTATAGAATGCAACTAAAAAATCATTAATTAATTTTCTGTAATAAACAAAGTGTTTTTTTAATTTTCAGAGTTGCCATTAATATTTTATTACAATTTTGCCTGATTTCCAAACAAATGTTTTTCTTTTTCCCTGACATTTTTGGAGTTTTTAGAACTAATTTTTTGTATGTTTACTATAAAATTGTTAAAAATAAATATTTTTCAAATTGCAAACGTTAATTATTTTTAGTTAAAAAATGACTTCCAATAATTTATTTCGTAAATTTTTAAATTCAAATTCTCTATTAAATAGGAATTCTCCATAAGAATTTGTGTCAAACGAAAGTTCGATCAAATAAAATTATGTTAAGCAGAAATTAAAAAAAAAAACTATTACATTTTTTTAAAAAAGCAATAAAATTAGGACGTAAAAATAAATTCTAAAACTCATTAGTCTGTTATTATTTCCATTTTTTAGAATTTTCTTCTAGACGAATTATCATTCTTCGAATTCTTTTTCAATCGAATTTAAATAGTTTTAATTTAGCAGAATTTTCTTCACAATTTTAAGTAAAACGAATTATTAAATATGCCAGAATATCAATTTTACAGGGTGTCTACTGAAACATGATTTTTAAATTCCCGGTTTTCCCGGATCTAAAATCACATTTTTCCCGGATTTCTTTTATGTATAATTAATATCTATAATATTAAAATAGTGAAAAAATTAAGAGCGTAATATATAAGTTTTTAAGGTAAAATTGATCTTTGAAGAAATTAATTAAATAATTGAAAAATCATAAAATTGATAGAAATTTGAAAAAAATACTTGAAAAATGATAAAAATAATTAAAATAAAAAAAAAATAAAATTGAGAAATGACAAAAATAATTGAACCTTGAAAAAAAAATGAAAGATGATAAAACTAATTTAAAATTATGTAAAAAATTTATGATTTGAAAAAAAAGACGTAAAAAATGACATAAATAATTGAAAAATGAAGAAACAAAATAAAAACTAGAAATCAATAATTGAAAAATTGGAGATAAAAATTGACGTTTAAAGAAAATAATTAAACAATGACAAAATAATTGCAAAATCTCAAAAAACTTTGAAATTTGAAGAAAATACTTGAAAAATAATTAAAATGAAAAATAAAAAGCAATTGACAAATGACAAAGATAATTGAAAAATGAAAAATTTAATGTAAATTAAAGTAAGAAATTAAAGAATCCATGACAATAATTTAAAGATATAAGAAAATAAGTTAAATTTGGAGAAAGTAATAAAAAAATGTCGAAAATATTGATAATACTTGAAAAATGACTAAATTATTTGAAATTTTTAAAAACAATTAAAAAACGAGAAAAATAATTATAATAGGAAAAAATAGTCGAGAAATATAAAAAATCACAGAAATTCGAAGAAAATAATTGAGAAATCACAAAAAATTTAAATTTGAAGGTAATATGTGAAAAATAACAAAAATAATAAAAATTGTAGACAAATAATTAAGACAAAATTAATTAAAAATTAAGTAAAAAATAAAAAATTTGAAGAAAAAACTTGAAAAATGATAAGAATATTTAAAACTTGAAAAGAAATTGAGAATTGACAAAAAAAATTAAAATTGAAGCAAGAAATTAAAAAATCCATGACAATAATTTAAAGATATAAGAAAATAAATACAAAATTTGGAGAAAGTAATAAAACAACGTCGAAAATATTGACAATAATTGAGAAATTACTAAATTAATTGAAAATTTTTAAAAAACCATTAAAAAAAGACAAAAAAAATTGAAATTTGAATAAAATAAATTGAGAAATTACAAAAAATTGAAATTTGAAGATAATACATGAAAAATACCAAAAATGATAAAAATTTGAGATAAATAATTCAATAATGACATGAATGATTGATAACTGGTGTAAATAATTAAAAAAATGTAAAACTGAAAAAAAAATTGAAATTTGAAAAAAAATTGTCAATTGGTGTAAAGTATTTAAAAATTATTGATATAGATAATCATAAAATTATTGAAGAAAATTGCTGAAATTTGAAGAAATATGCAGAAATATGCAGAAAATAATTGAAAAATAATAAAAATAATTGAAATTTGATGGAAAATTTTAAAGACGACGAAAGTAATTGACAATACTGGTTTAAAAATTAAAAATTCGTAGACATTAATTAAAAAACTGAAAAAGTAATTAAAATTAGAGGAAACTAAGTAAATAATGTCAAAATTTATTGAAATTTGAAGAACATAATTGTATATAATAATAAAAGATAATTATTATTTTACTAAGAAAGTGAGAAAAGTAATTTTTTTTGAAGTGAGTAATAGTGAGTGATTTTAAAAAACATGAATAAAAATGAGAAAAGTAAGTCACTGGCAGCCCTGAAAATGCTCAAAGTCGCTTGAAACTTGTTACACTTTTACTATTTTTAAAATCTAACTTCAGATTAGTAACCAGGAACATGGATTACCACCGAGTAACAAGTGTGAAGTAAATTTGAGCAATTTAGCAAAATATGTCTGCCATATTGGATCCGCCATTTTGGATTTTGAAAAATTGGTAAATCCTGCATTGTTTTCACTATCAGAGACTTCGAAAACGAGTAATAAGTTTCAAGCGAATTTGAAGAATTATGAAAACGAATTAGCTGAAATTTTTAGAAATTCCCGGATATAATTTTCTTCCCGGCAATTTGCCGGGTTTTTCCCGGTCGAACTAAAATCCCGACAAATTCCCGGTTTTCCCAGAATTCCCGGTGAGTAGACACCCTGATTTTACCAACTCTTTATTTATCCGAATTTATATTTGAAAGAATTCTTAAAACCTCGAATTTATATTTCTTCAAAATTCCAAACGGCCAAACAAACATCCAACACCCGGACATTTATTTATGATATCAGACAAATGGAAATTTGACGTTTTAAAAATTATATTAAATAACAATTGATGCAAATAAAATGTGGGACAAATTAAGATTCTATGAAATGAATATTTTAACATTTAAAAATTCGACTTACTTAATTACTACATAATAAGATTTGTGTTAAATAAAAATTCGGTTTAATTTGGATTCTTTAAAACAAAAACTAGGTTAAAAGGAAATTGAGTGGATTTTTTATTTTGAAATGAATAAAAAAAACATGTTTACCTAAACGTAATAAGTATGAAAATTTGTTTTTTTTTTCTTATTTCATAAAAGCTAAGGAAATTCACAAAAAGAATGGGATTTTGGATTGATTAAAATCTGAATCGATTAAAAATTTGATAAATTTAAGTTCGGATTATTGGTAAATTGGAACCAATTAATATTTAAAGAGATAAAATGAAATAAAATAAAAATTAAGGGAAAATCTAAAAAAGAAGAAGAAATTGTAGAAAATAAACTACAAAAGAAAAAACAGTAAAAATAAAATAAGAATATGTAAAAAGATGAGTAAAAATTATATAAAAAAAATGACAAATTCCTTTAAAAATGAAAAATTTTGGGAAACCATTCACAAAATGAAAAGAATTTAAAAAAAAAATTGTAAATAACTTAACAAAATAAAAGAAACAGAATTTTTAAACATCAGTCGCATTTTTAAAATAATTTTAAAAACAAATATTGATAAAAAGTCATAAAATCTAGAAATTTTATTAAAAAAAATTCTGAAAAATATAATTTCGATCACAGAGATTATTTACATTTTTTCATGAAAAAAAATTAATTTAATTTTCTTTTTTAATGAAAAAAAAAAAATTTATTGTGGTTTTTTACCTGTTGCTGGTAGTGTTTTGTTTACAAGTTCTGCCATCTTCTAGAAGAGTGTACCCTTCATTGCAAGCACAATAATATGAGCCAGAAGTTGGTACACAAATGTCAGTGCAAAGCATGCCTTTCATAATCTGGCAGATGTCATCAGAATCTAGACAATAAAAATCCATTTTCTAAACAAGTGTCTAGTTATGACAAACAGTCTATTCAGGAAGTTAGTTCAGTAATTTAATTTCTTTCGTTCTTTTATTAAATTAGTTTATTTCAAATTAAAATTTTAAAAGTGATAAAATAAGCAGAGGGTGGCCATAAAATTAAAAAAATCTGAAAAAGTCAGAACAAATAAGATTTTATGAATGAGGAACTTTAGAAATAATTAAAAATTCAAGATAATAATTGAAATATAAATGATGAGAATAATTAGAAATTGAGGAAAATAATTGACAATTGAAGAACATAATTTAGAAATGAGAAAAATAATTTGAAAGAGTACAGAATATACATATATATATATATAAACTAAGAGAAAATAATTGAAAAAAGATAAGAAAAATAATAAATTAAAAAAAAATTGAAAATGTAGGAAAAATTAAAAATTGTTTCTACAATTGCAAAATTATAGAAACAACTGAAAATTGAAGACAATAATTGAAGATTGAAAAAAATAATTTAAAAATGATGAGAATAATTGAAAAATTTTTGAAAATTGTTGAAAACAATGGGGAGTTAAGAAAAATAATTGAAAATATAGGAAACTAATTAAAAAATGATAAAGGTAATTTAAAATCAAAGAAATCGATGAAAAGGTTATAAAGCAATTTGAACATTGAAGCAAAAGAATTGAAATTTAAGATTAACAATTGAAGATTAAGTAAATGAAATCAAAAATAATTTAAAAAAAAATTAAAAACGGGAGAAAAAAATTGCAAAATTATAGATATAATTGACAATTAAGAAAAAAAAACAATCGAGAATTGAGAAGAATAATTGAAAAAAATACAGAATATATATATATATATAAAATTAAAGGAAATGATTGAAAAATGGTAAAAATAGTTAGAAATTTTTAAAAATAATTAAAATTTTTTGATAAAGAATAGAAAACTTAGGAAATTAATTCTAAAATTCCGTAAGTAATTGTAAATTTAAAAAAATAATTGAAACATTCTAAAATTCCTTAAAATTTTTTTTGAATTATTGAAATTTGAAAAAAATAATTAGTTTTAGTATACCAGTTAAAAAATAATTAAAAAAATAATAATTTGAAAAAAAAATTGAAAAAATTAAAGAAATCAATTTAAAAATGGTGGAAACAATTGAAAGATAATATAAATAACTGAAAATTGAGATAAAAAATAGAAAATTTAGGAATTTCGTACGTTTTACAAATTATAAAATACAATAATAAATATAAAAAATCGGTAAATACTATTTATCTAATAAGAAAAAATCAATATTTTAAATATAATATTTAAAAATCAGTTAATATAAATGAAATAAATATTTATTTAGGACAAACTTTATAATATTTTAGAATTAAAAAGAATTGCAAAAAATAATTGCAAATTAATTGAAAAAAAAGAACAATTAAAAATTGGGGAATGTAATTTAAACAATTATAAAAATGTTTTAAACATAAAGAAAATAATTAAAATTTGAGAAAAATACTTAAGAATCTTAAAAGTAAATTAAAACAAAATTGAATAATGAAAAATTAGAGAAAATAATTGAAAATTGAAAAAACATGGTTAAAAATTAAGATAAATAAATGAAAATTAAAAAAAATAATTAAAATTTGAGGAAATAATTAAACAAATTACATAAAATATTTTAAATAAAGGAAAGTTAAACAAAATTTGAGAAAAATACTTGAACTTTCAGAAGTTTATTGAAATAAAAGAAAATAATTAAAAATTAGAGAAAATAAATGAAAAAAGATAAAAATAATTTAAAATTGAACAGAACAAGTTTTAATTAAAGAGAAATAAGTAAAAACTTTTTGGCAATTATGAAAAAGAACGAGAAAAAAAACGAAAATAATTGAAAATTGAAGAAAATAATATAAAAAAACAATATAAATAATTAAATAATTGAAAAGTCAGATAAATAGTTAGCAATTTTTGAAATTATGAAACAAATGTAAAGAATTGTAAAGTAATTGTAAAGTAATTGAAATTTACGATAATTAATAAACAAATTTTGAAATTATGAAAACAAATAAAAATTTTAGAAAAATTCTTAAAAATCTTAGAAAATAATTTTAGAAAATGAGAATAACTAAAAATTAGAGAAAAGACTGGAAGAATGCTAAAAATAATTGAAATTTACGATAATTAATCAAATTTTTAGAAAACTATGAAAACAAATAAAAATAATTAAAAATTGAAGAAAATAATAGAAATTTAAGAAAATTACTTGAAAAAGTTTTAGAAATTAATTTTATAAAATGAGAAAAACTAAAAATTGGAGAAAAGTCTGGAAGAAAGCTAAAAATAATTGAAATTTACGATAATTAATAAAAAAAATTTGAAATTCTGATAACAAATGAAAATAATTAGAAATGAAAGAAAATATTTGAATTTTCAGAAAAATACTTAAAAATCCTAGAAAATAATTTTAGAAAATGAGAATAATAATTAACAATCGAGAAAAATAATTGAACAATGATAAAATTAATTGAAAATTGAAAAAAATAATTGAAATATGGTAAAAATAATTAATGAGAATAATTAAAAAAATCGCAGAAATAACGAAAATTGATGAAAATAATTGCAATATCGGATAAGCAATTGAAATTTTTAAAAGTAATAACAAAATAATGAATATAATTATAAATTGATAAAAATAAAAAAAAATTGCAGAATTTATTTTTAAGCAAAAGAAAATAATTAAAAAGTCGTTATATAATAGAAAATTGAAGACAATAATCTAAATTTGAGATAATCACTGAAAATTTAGGAAATTAATTGCATGTGTATATGTATATTTTAAACTTCTTCAAAAACCGTAATAAATTTTTAAAGCATTTTTCGAAACTTTTTTTTTACTCAAATGACAATTAAAAACCAGCAAAAAATAAAATAACTGGGACTAACTTCACTTTAGTTTTTAAAACGTGGACAAAAAAAGATGAATAAATATTAATACTAACTAATTTCACTTCAGACTTTAAAATGTGGACAGAAAAAGATGAATAAATATAAATACATACTAACTAACTTCAGGAGTTTACGGAGATTATTATTATTTAATAATAATAATTAATAATAATAATAATAATAATAATAATAATTAATAATAATAATTATTAATAATAATAATAATAATAATTAATAATAATAATAATAATAATAATAATTAATAATAATAATAATTCCGAAAGTAATTGTAAATTTGAAAAAAATAATTGAAAAAATACTTTTCAAAACTAAAAATTTGAGAAAATACCTATTTTCAAAATTATAGAAATAATTGAAAATTAAAGAAAATAAATCAAATTTATGAATAAGAAGTGGTAAAATTATAAAACATTTTTGAAATTTAATAAAATAACTGAAAAATGATAAACACAATGAAAACATGATGAAGAAAATTAGAATATAAAAAAAATAATTGCAACTTTTGGAAATTAATTGAAAAATAATGAAAATAGTTAATAAGTAGAAAAAATAATGTAAATTGAATAAAATAATTGACAGTATATGAAATTAATAAAATAATAATACAAATAAGTA
This sequence comes from Ganaspis brasiliensis, assembly GCA_037103525.1. Lineage (NCBI taxonomy): Eukaryota > Metazoa > Arthropoda > Insecta > Hymenoptera > Figitidae > Ganaspis > Ganaspis brasiliensis. The sequence continues at coordinate 2,949,577 of JAZKLR010000009.1, read as the reverse complement.
TGAATTGCAGGAAAAAATTAGAAAATGATAAAAATAATTGTAAATTGAAGAAAATAATTAAAATGTGAGATGAAGGACTGAAAATTCAGGAAATCTATTGAAATATAATTTAATAAATTAAAAATTTGAGAAAATAATTTAAAAACGATAGAAATAATTGTAGATTGAACAAATAATTTTAGGAACCAATCGCAAAATAGGGGACAATTAAGGGTCTGTGAAGCCTGACTCTGTGATCCCTGTTATTTAAAAAAAAATGATAAATAATATTACCAAATGTTGAAAACGATGAAGAGGTAGATGAAGGATTTGATGATGGGTCTGTTACTAAGCTCCCGGTGGTCTCATTCTCATTTAAAGAAACAGACGTGTCTGTTGTTTTTGTAGAGTCGTAGGTGGAAAAGGTTTCATTGCTCTCATCATTGGTAGTAGTTGAAGAAGTTTCATGGCAACATTCCAGAAATGCTGGATCCCAGGGATTTCCGAAATTGAACTTCAAAACACAACCTTGACCTCTTGATCCTGTTAGGATTCCTAAAAGCAAGAAAAGTACAATTATATTAAATTTTCTACAAAATTATTTTCTTTTTTACACAGAATTTGTAAAAAAATAAAATAAAGAAATTTACAAGAGAAGTAAAAAAAAAACTCACCAAGTTTGCAACCCTCACAGCAATCTTTTCGATAATCTCCCATTCCAATTGGAGTTTTTTTCTGACCTGGAGAACCTTGATTGCATCCTTTTCCGGAGCGTGCATCTTCTTTTCCTTGAAGACAGCTTTTTTCTCGATAAGCTCGAATGCAACAAATACTGACTCCATGGAGACAAAAATCTTGTTCATCGTCAGAAATTCCAGGAACTGGACCAGAAAACTTTTCGCACTTTAGACCCTCTTCGGCCCAGTTTTTTCCAAGATCGCAACATTTATTCAAGGATTCTTCGGATTTGATCTCTGGATTATTTTTGTAAAATAAATTACATAAAACTTATTAATCAAATATTTATGAAATTTTCATGAAAATTTGTATCAAGTCCCAGTTACAATGGGGACAAAATTATTTATCTCTTTCTAGAAATAGACTAATGTCGTCAGATGAATAAATTCTGAACTTGACAATCATAATATTCAGAACATTATTCTACTCGGATTAGGTTATTATTATGATTGTAATTATTTTTTATTTCGACTGTTTTTAACATTTTCTTCTATTTTGATAAAGAGACTAATGATTTTCTTTCAATTTGAACTGAAATTTAATTTATAATTATAATCAACTCATAATTGCTTGATATGAAATATCAGGAGAGAAATTGAATCGATCCCCAAAAAGGGTGTCACTACCATAATCGATTAGAAAAAAGAGAACAAGGACAAAAATTATATTCATATTTCATGGGCCGTGTTTAGAAGCAAAATACTACCATGACAAATTTATCTTCTATTTACCACTGAATGCAATATCACATTTCATAGTTAAATCTCTCTGGGGAATTTTTTGAATGCAAGTTTTCTGATAAGAACACTGAATAACTGATTTTTTTATGCACTCTAATCAAATTCATCTATGCAAAAATGTTGTTTAATCAATATTTTAATACTAATAAGTTGCTTTTTATTTCTAACTTAAACACGTTTCACACATTTTGTCTAAACATAAAATAAAAATTTAAAAACAGGACTCGATTTTATAAAAATTTGTTTAACAAAAATTAACAAATGTTAGAATTATTAATTTTAAAAAATATATAATATTGCATTTAAAAGATAAAAATGTTTTTAAAAAAATTAAAATTTGAAAGATTATTATTTCCTGTGGCAACATGAACTTGAATTTTAGTTTAGAAAAAATTAGAAACTTTTTCAACTCTTAGAATAAAAATTGTATTAAAATATGAATTATAATTTGTGACTCAGTCGCATCCAAACAATTAAAATTAATGTTTACTGAAATGTTAGCCGACTATATCAATCAAGATGCAAATGTATATTAATTGAGAGTTATGATTCTGTTACGGTCATGGTCTCTTTACGTTTATGATATTAAATTGATTGATTATAAGTGAAATGCTACTTTGTCGAAGCATCAAACTTTAATTTCTCATGTGTCCAAACCTGCAATAAAAGTTGTAAATTAATAATTCTTAGTTGAGTAAATTTTGCGTTGAAGAAATTTTGTATCCAAAAAAAATCCAAGCTTCTTAGAAAATAATGTTAAAATACAAGAAAAGTACAAATAATTAAAAAAATAAAAAAAAGGACGAAGAGTAAAAAATTATAAGTATGGAAAAATACAAGTTTTAATTTAAAAAATAAAAAACAAACGAGGGACAATTTTTTTTCAAATTTAAATTCTCAAGAATAAGAAAAAGGGACAAAATAAAAATAATTGATCAGAAAAGTATAAAAAAAACAAAATAAACGATTTAAAAACAAAATATTCTGTTAATTAATATCAAATAAAAAGGAAAAGACTAATTTAAAAAAAGTATAATTGCCTTCTAATAGAAACAGCAGCAGTCCAAAGAGAGCAACAATCCTTGTTCGCAATTCCATTTTTTAGATTTCAGTCGATTTTCCTGAAATCCTTTATTTTGACAAAAATCTTTTCTTCGATAAACTGCTTTTCAATTTTTTCTTCTTTTTTCCCACTGGCGTCAATTCGTTTTTTTCATCCTCAAATTGAATTTGAAAGGTCCATTGGAATAAACAAAGATTTTCTTCAGGTTATAAATTAAAAAATGTTCTTTTGAGCAAAAAAATACACCACGAAACACGTTTCAAATTGTCAGTTGCACACTCGGTCCACTCTTGCCAACTCTTGCATCCAGAATAACTGCTTGGTACGAGCGCTCATCGAGGAATAAAAGCTCAAAGCTGAAGAAAGTAAAGAGCTCGCTGAAAGATCTCTTGCAGTCCACTTTCTCCGTCTTCGTTCCTACAAAAGAGAATGAGAGAGACGAGAAAAGAGATGGGGAGAGACTCTCGAGTGGCTTATGGAATCAAAGAAAAATCCAAAGAAAGGGGATGGTTCCTTTATTCTGAAACTGAAAAACAAATTTTATGCGGGGTCTTCCAAAACATGAATTTCATTTCCTCGAATCTCGTTAAATTATATTTCCTATCTTATTTTGAAAATTCTTGAAATTCTCTGTCTAATTAAATCCAAAAATCAGGGTGTTTCCCCGGTCATTTCCCGATTTTTCCCGGTTTTTTCTCTTGTTAACTTAAAATTTATTTTAAGTATAAATAGACCTATAAATGGCCACAATATTGAAGATAACAGTTGATAATTGAAGAAAATAATTGAAATTCAAAGAAAATAATTGAGAATTGAAGAATTAAATATTAAACTTTACAAAAAATAATAATTAAGAATTTAAAGAAACAATTAATAATGATTAGAAATAATTAATAATGGAAAGAAATAATTGAACAATGACAAAGATATTTGACAATTAGAAACAAAATTAAAAGAAAAGTAAATATTAATCGAAAATTGAACAATAATTGAAAAAATTGAAATATGGTTACTAAATTCAAAGAATATAATTGAAAATTGGTCAACTAGATAGAAAATCCAAAAAAATAATTTAAAATTTAAGTTAATAATTGAAAATTGAAGAAATAAATTGAAAATTAAATAATCAAATTGAAATCAGAAAAAAACAGAATTATTGAATAATAGAAAAAAAAAAACAATTGAAAATTAAGAAATAAAATTTAAATTCGAATACAATAATTGAGAATTAAAGAAAATTACCGAACAATTGGATTAAAAAAAGAAGAAAATAATTTATAATTTAAAAAATGGAAAATGACAGGAATTATTTAATATTGAAGAAAACATTGAAAATTGAAATATAGAATTGTTATTTAAAGAAATTATTTGAGAATTGAAAAAAATAATTGAACAATTAAATTGAAAATAGAAGAAAATTAGTAAAAATTGAAGGAGGTTTTGGAACATGAAATAAATAACTGATAATTAAAAAAAAGTAATTGAAAAAAGTCGAGATTACTGAATATTGAAACAAACAATTGAAAATTGAACAAAATAATTAAAAATTAAAGAAACTAATTAGAAATTGAAGAAAGTACTTAAAAATTAAATACAATATTTGAAAACAGCAGAAAAATTTAGAAATCGACGGAAATAATTGCGAACTGATGGAAATAATTTAAAAATTCTCAATTTAAATAAAAATTGAAAAAAAAAAAATTTAAAAAAGCTGAGAATTGTTAAATATTGAAGAAAATTGAGAAGAAATTGAAAATTGAAAGAAATTGAGAAACTAAAAGAAATATGAAAAAATAATTGGAAATTGAAGAAAATAAATGAAATTTAAGAAAAAAATTGGAAATTGAAAAAAATAATTGAGAATTTAAAAAAAATCATTGTAAAAAACCTAGAGTTATTGAATATTAAAAAAAAAACAATTGAAAATTAAAGAATGTAATTGAATGTCGAAAATTATAAATCAGAATTAAAGAAAATAATTCAAGAATTGAACAATGGGATTGAAACTAGAAGAAAATCAAAGAAAAGAAACTTCAAGAAAATAAGTGATAATTGAAGAAAAAAGAAATTGAACAGCCCAGGAATTATAAAATTTGAAGAAAATAATAAAAAATTAAGAATGTAATTGTAATTTGAAGAAATTAATTAAAAATTGTAGAAAATACGTTGAAATTGAAAAACATGTGATTTTATGAAAATTGTTGAATAATAATTGATGACTTGAATTGCAATTTTAAAAACATAATTAATAATTGAAAACAAAATATTGAAAAAAGCCGAGAATTAATAGATTATAGAAGAAAATAATTGAAAATTTGAGGAGTTATTGAGATGTAAAATAAATAAATGATAATTGAAAAGAATAGTTGAAAAAAGTCGAGAATTATTGAATATTAAATTAAATAATTAAAAATTGAAGGAAATAATTGAGATTTGAAGAAAATAATTAAAAATTGAAGAAAATAATTGAAAATTGAATCAAATAGTTGGTAATTGAAAAAAATAATTTCGAGTTGAAGAAAATAATTAAAAATTGATTAAAATAATTTAAAATCGTAGAAAATATTTCAGAATTGAAGAAATTAATTAGAAATTGATGAAAATAATTGAAAATTGAAGAAAATAATTGGCGATTGAAAAAAATAGTAGAAAATCGAAGAAAATAATTGAGAAATGAAGAAATAATTTGAAATTAATGAAAATAATTCCAAATGGAAGAAAATAATCGAGAATTGTAGAAAATAATTGGAAATTGAAGAAAATAATTGAAAATTGAGAAGAATAATTGTCAGTTGAAGAAAATAATTGTGAATTTCTGAAAATAGTTGAATAATTGAAGAATTGAATTAAAGCTTCAAGATCGTAATCGAGAATTGAAAAAAAATATTGAAAAAAGCTGAAAATTATAGAATATCCAAAAAAATAATTGATAATTGAAAGCACACAATAGAATTGCCCATAACTATATAAACTATTATGCAATGTACGGTCTAATAAAAAAACTCAAGTTCTATCTACATTTTTTCATAATAATTTGACTTTTTCATGTTTAATGTCTTTCATTGTTTCTGCGGTATTGTTAGCGTTAAGAAAAAATATAGTAGACAAACATCTATATTTCATGAGAATATATTATATTATATTTTAATTTTTAATGTATGCTTTTTATTTTTCAATTGCATAATTTCCGCATAATTACACAAAATTTAAACGCATAATCAGATTGGTTCAAAATGCATAAGTTATTATCTTTATTTATAAAACAAATTGATATATATTAGTCAAATTTGATATCCCAGAAAAAAAATTCCCGGTTTGACGGAAAATTCCCGTTTTTTCCCGGTTTTCCTGGTTAATAGACACCCTGAAAAATGTTAATTAAATTATATTCTCAGGAATAATTTAATTAAAAAAATTGTCTAAAAATAAAATTTGATTGCGTTACGTGTGTTATAATTAATTAATAAATTATTAAAATGTAAATTATTTTTTAATAAAATTTAAATAACAAGTTTCTTGCGCGAGAAATAAAAAATAATACTAAAACCCACATTTCTCCAAGATCATCTTACGGTTCCTTTTTTCAACAAACACATGTTTATTCTTTTCATACCGTACAGCAGTCTCGAAAAAAAAAAGTTAAGATAAAAAAAAACCGCTAAATGAGTGCATGAGTATTACGAGCTATTAAGTAAGACTCTTGAAAAACGTGGCTATAACTGCTTTCCTTTGACGTTTAAATAGATTTTAGAAACGAAAAATATAATTCCGTTTCACTTCACATCTAAATAATTTTTTAATACCAATTAGAATGAATATTATTTATAATTATTTGTGTCTTTAATATAATTTTCAATCAATTTGCATATTAGTATATTTTCTTTCATCTGAAAATGATTATCGTTTATTAGAAAATAACGAAAATTGTTTTGAAATTGTGAAATTTAGAGTAAAATCTTTCTTATGTCTAGTCTCATTTTATTCATAAATTCTGATTTAGACGGTGCCCTTGTTAAATTTGGGACCATAAAAATTAGGTCACCGAATTTGGATTAAAGTTCACGTGAATATTTTTTTTTTATGAATCTGACCCTGACACGGATATTAAAACAACTGCCAAACAGTCTTGTTCGTTGTGAAAAAATTAATCCTAACTTACCATGAGACACTTCACTCTACAGAAATAATTTTTTTTTTTCACCTCAAATTACACAAGAACATAATTATGTGACGAAAAGTACCGCATCACTACCAAAAATCCTAAACGCAATAAAATTTCAGTAAAAAATTCAATTAAAAAGAAAAAATGTAAATAAAATTGAATATTTCTAGAAAAGTTGATAAAAATATAAATTATTAATTAAAAAAAAGCATAAATGAAAGTCTCATATATACTTGAAATTGACAACTTTATTTTTACGATCTGTTTTTTTTTTTGACATAAATACGTCGTATTTGACAAAAGTTAAAAACTGTAATGCTTTGCATGTTCCCTGATCGATATATTCGACATTTATTATCCGTTAAATCTAAATTTTAGAAGAAAAATTATTCAACTATTGACAAAGTTAAAGAAATATATTTTTGGCGAACGTTGACGATGCAAAACAGTTTTCAGATATCACCAAATAAGTATCCTTTCATGCGAGAGATAAAAGTTTCTTACGAGAGATATTGGGAAGATGATAAAGAACGAGGCACGTGGCAATTATAAGACATCGCATTATTTAAATTAATAAACAAAACAAAAATCTTGTAACATTTCTAATTCGTTTTTGAGACTTTACAATATTAAACAACTCAAAGACGTTATTCATATCTATTTACAAATTCTGAAATCAAAGGCTGATAAAAGTATTTATCAGGAAACGAGAAAATGCACTGAGATTCATTTAAAGTATCGCAATATACATTTATAATCACAAGAAGTTTATACATAAATTTATTACGGGAAAATTAAATCATTAACTGCACGTAATTATCTACACTTAATACATTTAAAAAAAAAGCTTCTATCCAATAAATAAAACTTCTTCGTCAGTTACCTTTTAAAATATATCTGATTGATTTTTTCTCCCGTAAAAGTCCATAGGGTTGAAACTTGGACGCTAACGCGCTACAATACAGACTAATATTTAAATCCAAAATTTTACAAATACATCACAAGTCAGATTATCGTAACGTGTTTATCTTTACGCCACGAGTTTAAACCTTAAGGATAACCTTTTTGTAAAAATTCTTATCATTTTTGAATTAAGGAAAAATACTGAATGAAAGTATGAGTGACATTTTCAGTCATATTTGCGCACAGCGCATTATTTAATATGAAAAAAAAATCAGAAGCTCATTTTTTTTCGAACATGTCGATTGCCACTTGTGCCTCGTTCAGGAAGTTTTATATCATGATTGATTTGTGTGCACAGCAATCTGTCGATGAAGCTCCTGCTTGATGTCACGACTTAATCCTAGTCTAAATTTAATATAATTATATATAAAGACTCCAGGCAGGTGTTCGTAATTGCGTGTGACCATTCTTAATCTACATTCCATTTCATGAATGTTTTCGTCTCATATTATTTTTTTTTCGAAATTTTCGCTGGCTGTTTTCAACTGCAGAAATTACCTTAGTCTCTATTCTGGTTCTTCACCATCTGAAAATATCAGGAAAAAATGTAAGATTGTAAGTAAACTCTTTAATATCTTATAAATTTAACAAAACAAAGAAAAAACATCAGCAATTTTTTATTTTAAAACCAAACTTTAAAATTTAATGTTTTCTTTTGTGAATATTTTTTTTTAAATTGCGTACCTTCATTCTCATTCACGACTTCCTCCTCTTCTTCCTCTTCCTCTTCTTCCTCAGGACCATCTTCCATTATTTCTACACTATCTTCTCCTTCCTCAACCTCGACACCCTCTTCACCTTCTTCGCCAACGCCATCTTCTTCTTCCTCCTCTTCCTCAGATTCTCCTTCTTCACCCTCAATTCCATTTTCACCTTCTATGTCAGGAGCCAAATAATACTGAAAAAAATTCATTTTCGTTAATTTTATTTTTCTGGTTAAAAAATATAAATATGTAAATGACAGGGATCACAGCGGTTTCTTTGTTTAATTTTAGGTAAAAAAGGGGATTTTGCCTCATAAAAAAGGGATTTTTAAAATTAGTAAACAAATAACTATATTAGGTAAAGCAATTAATTTATTGCAATTTTAATAAGAAGGTAAATAATGAAGGTAATTTATATTTATATATTCATTATATTTCACCTAAAGTCGTTGCGGCTGTTTTTAGGAAAATCTGATAATTTGTAATAATATTTAATATCCGTACAATTCATTTTTGGCAATTATTTTATCAATTTTATCTGTATAAATTTTAATTTTGAATTTAAGGTGCATGAAAAAAGGGTTATTTTGACAGCTATGAAAACTTAATAAAAAAACACAAATAATTTAGATAGTACATATAAATGTTGTTTTATATTTGTTCAAAATAGTTTAAAAAATAGTTTATATTTTGAAAAATAAGCTTCGAAAAACGAAATTATATTAAAGAAATAAAGAAAAAATTAAAAAAACATAACAAGATTGAAACAGTGACATAAAAATATATAAAAAAGTAGAAACTCTTTCCAAAAAACTAAACTAATTACGGCCATTTTTTACATTAAAATAATAAATAAGATTACAATTAACGAAACGTTCAAATATGTTACTAAAGAGAAAAAAATTGTAAAATTAGAAAAAGTAGAGAATTATTTGACAAGTTGAATAAAAAAAAAGAATGAATAAAATTTTTGAAAATTTAAACAAAATTAATATAAAAGAAATTTTATGAAATAGAAGGACGATGTTCAAATGAGAATATTTAGTACAAGATTAAATTTACATAATATAAAATAAAAGAATAAAAGCTTTCAAAAAGTAGAAAATTGGGAAATTTAAAAAATATAGATAAAAGCATTAAATAAATGTTTTAAAAAATGCGTAATTATAAGATAAAAACTAAACAATTAAGAAGAAGGAAAATGTTTCTTATAGAAATGGAAAAATGATGACAAAAAAAATTAAAGAATTAATTAAAACGCAAAGAATAACTAAAAAAATAGTGAAACATCAAAAAAATTAAATAAATAGGAAGAAAATACAGATATCTTCTTTTCCTCAATCTAACATACTAAAAAAATGTAAAAAGTACAAAAAATAAAATGAAAAAATATATATATCAAGATAAATAAAAAAAAGTCCACAAAGAAACTTAAAAATTCTTTAAAAATAAAAGAGTTTCAGCAAATTAAGCCAAACACATTTTTTTATTATTACACTTAAAATAAGTCCAACAATAAATTTAGAAAAATAAAGAAAATCTAAAAACTTTATGAAAGAACAAGTTTGCAAAAAATCTCGCAAAAAATAGAAAAGATGTAAAAAAACTTGAATAAACTTACAAAAAAGAAATCAGAGTATTTATTTTTAAAACTATGGAAATAATTATGAAAATTAACAAAATAAAAAGTTTAGTGAACGTTATAATAACGAAATTGTCTAAAATTATATTAAATAATTTGCATAAAAAGAAGAAAATTAAAGAAACCCCTAAAATAAAAAGACAAATAAAAAACAAAAATATCAAAAGTAGAAGTAGAAAAAAACTTAAAATTTTGTAAAAATAAGAAATTATGAGATAAAAATTAAACATTTTTTAAAAATTGAAATATCTTAGAAATCTTGTAAGAATATTAAAAAAAAAGAATTGTTGTGAATATATAATACCAAAAATGTGTAAGTCGTAGGTATTTTGATCATCTGTATTAGCACAATATTTTAAATTTTACAAAGATTAAAATATTGAAATTAAATTTTTTAAGATTTATCCAAAAATTTGTGGGTTTTGTTTATGATTTGTGATGTTTTACATGCAGTATTAGACATCCGGAGAATTGTAAAGTTTTTTTGATTTAAATCTTGAATTTAATGCAAATTTTCTAATGATTTAAATCAAAGTGATTTAAATCAGTAACAGCCCTGAGTATTTGATATCCATAGAATTCTAAAGTTTTTTTTTTATTTAAATCATGATTTTAATGCAAACCCCCCAATGATTTAAATCCATAACAGCCTTGCTAAAATTAAATAAATGGGTGAAGAATTTAAAAAACACAACTCATTGTTTAAAAAATGTTTGTCAGTCAATTGTTCTGACGTTTCTTAAAAATTTATGCTTTAAAGTTTTGTTCTTGAGTTTTCTTCCTTGAGGTCTCGTGGAGAATTTACCGTGAATAGAAACTTTTTTTTGTTGTTATTATACATTACTAATATTTATTAGTACTTTTGCATTTTTCTGCAAATTTATTATTTAAAAATTTTTTTTTGTCACAGTTTAAAACAAGAGAAAAATCTATAAAATAAGCAACAGCTGTCTTAAAAATCCGCAAATTGTTAAGTCTGTACATTCTGACATTCAAAATCTATCTAAAGATATAATGTTCTAAAAAATATGTAAAACACTTTCACATCGAATTTTCGTTTTTAATAAAGTTGTTGTTATTAAAATATAATAAATAAAATATGAAAACTAGAAAAAACAGAAACATTGAAAAAGAAAGTTCAAAGGGAAGAAAATTCTTGATTTTATAGGTGATTTTTTACATAAAAAAGGGGGGAATGAGGGGGGGGGAAGCTTGATTTCAGGTGATTTTTTTTTAAAAAAAAGGGGAAAAAGGAGATTAGGTGAAAATTGGTGGGGGGAACTATGATCCCTGAAATAAAAAAAAGAAATATTGAGTAATTATTCTTAATTATTTTAATTCTTTGTACCTGTAATGGATTAGGCCACAAGTCGTCTTTAATAAGTTCAGCAATTTCATCTGAACTTGGATCGCCATGATCCGCGAACCAAGTGAAAAATGTTCTGTGAATAAGTGGCCTTTTTCGTCCCTTAAGAGCAGCCTTGGCTTTCGCACTTTTCACTAAATCGGCGCCTTCTTTCCAGCGAATTGTCGTGCTGTGTGATGCTGGATCTCCTGCAAATGAGCAGGAGTTTTTTTTATTCTTACGTTATACTCGATTATTGTTGTTAATAGCATTAAAAATTCAATAGTAAATTCATTAACATTCTGCAAAAATTTGTTAATCGAGTCTCTACTGAATTTAAAATAAACAAAATTGTTATATTTTTTTTTTTTTAAAGGAAAATATATAATTATAACCCACCGGATGAACCCAAGTGAAATTCCTTAGTAAGGACGTCATTCTCGAAATATGGGTTTTCTTCAAAGTGGAAATTGATTCTATAACCGGATTTTATGTCTTCAAATTCTTCGACCTCCAATTTGTTTAAGTATCGCAAGGCATCTTCTTCTTCCTCTTCGAGAATATCGGCTATTTTCTTATTATTTACGAACTATGCGAAAAATATTAAGGAAATTTATCGACAATATTAAACTTAACATTAAACTACTTTTATAAAATAAATTGTCAACCTTGATTAAGTTTATAGAGATTAATTTAGACACATGTGGATTTTCTCGAATTATCCCAATTTCGTTTCAAAATGCTTTCATTAAAACATTTAGGTTCAAAAATCACATATTTTTGTCAGTCTAATTTAAAAATACTATTAATTTTCTTATGTTTATTTATTTGCTAAGGTGTTCTTTGTTAAATTATTAAAAACTATTGTCTAAAGTTTTATTCGGTAAAAATGATAACAAAAGTTTCTTTGTTTAATAATTTGATGTTATTTTATTGTTTTACTGAAAAGTAAGTGAATAAAACAAAATGCAAGAAGTATCTGATTTCTTTGGGTGGGAAAAATTAATACGTAAAAAATAGATTATCCGTTGGATTTTAGATATAGATATATAGGCCTGAGCAAGATGGACGCTAGCACCGGTGGACGCCGGCATAGCCGGGAAATGTCAAAATATCAAGCTGAATGAACAAAGGGCGAAACAATGACATAATATAAAAAGGATACAGCAGTCACCCAGAAATTGGGTATCCTCTTGATGATGTCATTACGCTTTTGGAAGTAAGGCTTACGTAGTTTGTTGTATTTCTTCTCGACTTCAAGGATCTCGTCGCTGGCTTTCTCGTTGAGTCCATCGATTTGATTCTGACAACCGTCGATCTCTTCGAGAGCCTTCTGTATTTCAAGGTCATATTCTGTACCGTCCCCAGGATCCTCGACCTTTTTTACCTTCTTATTCGGCGAGGACATCTCGAAATTAAGCTTTAACTCTAAACCGTGGCTACTCGTTTCTTCTGTTTATTTCAACTCAAGTCCGCGTTGATTTCACGAGAATCGCGCCGCGTAAAATTGTATCACTGACGACATAACCTAGAAATTGAACTCGATAAACAAAAAAAAATTAGATGGCACCACACTCCAGAGCGGGAAAATTTAAATTTTGGGTTATTAACACTTGTTAAAAAAATAGATACGAAATGCTTCTCTTTTTATTTTTAATAATACATTTATTATACAAATTGACACTCTATGAGAGTAAAATATTTATGCAATTGGAATAATTTAAATAAGAAAAATATATAAATTTCTACTTTATCTATATGGGTTGATATAAATGTACAGGGTCCATTGATTAGTAATAAATAAAAATAATTGGTACCAAATATATTAGACCAATTAAATTATAAGTTAGATAGAGATTATGCACTGTATAAAACAATGTTTGATTTTTTTTTTGCAAAATTTTAAGGATTTTTTTTACTAACGACGTTGTCAAATATTTTACAATTGAAAAGTAAAAAAATGTTTAACATTATTAATTACTTTCTTAAAATTGACGTATATTTATGAATTTTAATACATTTTTCGATCTTTGTAAAATAAAATTAATTTTTTTGTATTTTAAAATCCGTAAAGAAGCAGGTAAATGTATATATATTTTTAATATATTGATTGTTGTGATTGGTCGCACACTCGCGAGGAGAAACCATGCTGGCCAATGAAAATTGGTAAATGGATTCCGCAAAGAAGAATTAACCAATAATATTGTATGTTTTATAACCTCAATTGAGGATGTTGTTCATGAAATCAAGATGGCATCCGAAAGTAGGACGTTTGCTGTGTCAAATGAACGATGCGATGTAAATAGTGGAAATCAAAGTGCGTGTGAACTTATTCGGGAAGACTCTTATGACGTAACGAGCCAAAACATCGAAAAATCGGTGCAAAGCCAAGCAAAGCTTGGTGAAGACGCCCGAAGTGACGCCCACGGTATTCACCAAGGCGTCATCGTCAGCGAACTATCCGAAAAAACTTCTGGTGATGCGGAGAGAGTCAATGAGAACTTTCTCACTGTCAACAAGAATTTGCAAATTCTGCCTTCGAAATCGCACGGCATGTCTCATCATAGCCACACCAAAGACATAAACAGAACTAACAATCTTCCTCGAAATTTTGAAGGTAATTTTTAACAATTTTGTCCCTTGGCATCTCAACTGGCACTGTTATTGCATTTTTTTCTAATCCTTTTTGCCAATATTTCAAATTAGCGAGTGATTTGAACTTAAAATATCCTTAACAATGAAAAACGTTTGTGAAATATTTTGATGACATTGTTGTTGTTAATCACTGATATTCAACTTTTTAACTTTTTTAATAAATAACAAAAGTTGTGTTTTTAATAATATTCTAAAATTATTCGTTAGGAATATAGAATATATTATTTGTTTACAATTCTAATGATGATAAATAAAGTTTGAAAATGGCAAAAATGTTTTTTTTTACAATATAGAATTACATCCTGTTGCAGTTTTAAACAATGGCATCGATTTGAGCTTATTTTATTTTAATAAATAAGCACTTGGGGGTAACATATTTAGATGGAAAAGATTGTATGTATAAAAACATGTGTCAGTTTGAAATGAAACTGAGCAATGAAAAGGGTTATTTAAAAAAATGTTAATTATTGTTTTTTAATTTCTAGAAGAAAATACACAACGTTTGGAAACAGTGTCAGATACTGTTTATTCATCCGAGGAATTTTCTACCCATTCTCATCATGTAAGTATAACAACAATTATACAAATGAAGTTTTCATTTTTTACATTTACTTACAATCTAATTTATAATTTACTTTTGAAAACCTAGGCTCTTGCTGGACACGAAAGTTCCGCTGCAGTTTTCCAGGAGGAAAGTATTAAAATTTATTCAGTTCAAGTAAGTTGAAAATATATGTTTATTAAAATAAAAGTAAAATAGAGATTCAAGAAAGTTAAAATAAAAAATGATTATCATTAATTTAAAGATCTTTAAATATCATAATAGAAGTTTATACAGAGATTACTAACTTTTTTTCACCTTTTTAAATTTTGTCATCTTTTTAAAATTTAAAGGATACGTAATCACTGCTAATAAATATTATGATAGCGATATTAATTTTAATTTTCGGTATTTTTTAGGCTGATACTATTGGCAACAGTGACGTAGCTTGTGAAAATAAGAAACAAGTATTCCCTGCGAGAATAGAAGAATGCGTGAGTGTTTCCAGCAAAACGTCCCAACTTGCTGAAAGTCCCCAAAGCAGTGGAGCAGTTTTCAGCAGTCCTCGAAGTCCAGATTATCCTCCTAGAGTTTCTAACGATCCCGGCCTGGTCAGTACTTTTATCCCGAGTTCTTCGACACCAGAATCTACTCCAAAAATCACTATGGATACTGCAAAACTCTCCGTCTCCCACCCAAAAAGTGAAGTTGAAAACTTTCCTTCAACTCCTGAGGAAAAAATGTCTAATTCACCCATAAATACAACGGAATTACAAACAAGTGTGAAAATGGAAATTGATTCTGTGGAAAAAGTACCAGAGAAATTAGAAGATAGCGAAAGAATCTCAACAGAAGTGAATATTAAACATGAACCTATTAATCATGAATATATTAACCACGAACAGATTAAAAATGAGCAGATTAAAAATGAACATATTAAGAATGAACAGATTAAAAAAGAGCATCCTGAGAAGTCGGAAGTGAAGATTGAATCAGGTGGTTGTAAATTAACTAATGATTCTTCCTCGAATAGAACAGAGTCTAAACATAAGCATGAGTCTTCCGGGGACCAAAGCGGGCAAAGTAAATCACACTCATCGTCTTCCTCAAAGGACAAACGAAAAGAACACAGCAGACATCACTGCACGCGTTGTTACAGACGTAGTAAAATCAAAAGATCAAATATTGGAATTCAGTGTAAGAGAGACAAAAATTCGTTTTCTCAGCATCACAAGGCCATTTCTTCAATCTCCCAGAAGATGAATCATGATAATTTAAGGCTAAATTTGCAGACAAAAATGTGTAAAACATTGACCAATCAGTCGAGTAAGCACGAGACTCTTCAAGATTTAAAGTACAAAGATTTTATTCACGTAGAAACTTATCCGAATGGTGGTGCTACTGTTGTCCATATGTATCAGGACGAAATCGACGTTCTGACAAGTGAAGAAATCGAGGAATTGGCACAAGAATATTTTAAGGTGAGATTAGTTTATTTCTTCTTATGAAGTCCAAATATATATTTATTTATTAATAAAATAGTAACTTCTAGAGAAGAAGACAATTTATTATATTTTTACTGGAGAATAAGTACTTTTAAATTACAAAGTACAGCGTAAACTTGGATGATCATGAGTGTTTATTTGTAGGTTGTTTTTGGAGAAGATGAGAACGGCAATGCTCATCACGTTATGGGAATTGTTCATAATGCTGCTGCCTACTTACCAGACCTTCTTGATCATATGGCTTTACATTATCCAACTTTGACTGTGAAGAATGGAGTTTTAGGCAGAAATAGTGACATTGAAACTACAACAATGTTACAGTACAAAGAACAAATTTGCAAAACTTACAGTAATGGAACTATCAGATATGGTCCTCTGCATCAAATTAGTCTTGTTGGTACTGTTCACGAAGAAGTTGGAGGCTATTTTCCTGATGTTTTGCAAAAAATGGAGGAAAACGTGTTTCTGAGATTGGTGAGTGGTATTTTGAAAAATAAAAATTTTAACGTAAACATCTAAACCTTTTTGAATACATTCAGGAATCACAGTTCCTCGCTTTTTTCGTCTAATCCCCTTGTTAAAAAATTCTATCGTACCATGATATTCAATATATTTTTAATTTCATTTATTCTTATAATTTGGTTTTTAAATAGTATTTTATAGTTAAAATCATTACACAAACCAATTTTGTTGAAAACATTTTTTTCGTATAGAACTTCAGCTATTAAAATTTTGGGATGTATGATTAAGTACCAAAATTAATTATTTAGAATATTTATTTCATAGAATTTCATTACGTAGAATCTTTTTTCAGTCGAAATTTCACATTTTATTAGAATATGTTATCAATCGAACATAAATTAATCCGAATTTTGACCTAAAGAATTTTTAGGCCACCGAATTCATATTTAAGAGAATTTTCATTTTACAGAAATCCTTTTAACCAACTTTTCATTTAAAAGAATTCCAATTTAAACGTAATTTTAATTTTACAGAAGTTAAGGTTAATTGAATTTTTAAATACCAGAATATTCTTTTTGACAGAACCTTCATTTGTCCGAAATTGTTTTAGTACAAATTGACATTGGATAGAAAACTTAAAATACAGAATGTTCATTTGTCCGAAATTGCAAATGGCCGAAAAAGTATCCGACAGAAATATTTTGGCGCGAATTTTGAAATTGACCAATCAGAAAATATGAAGAAAATAGCAATTGGTCAATTTCAAAATTCGGGCGAAAATATTTCTGTCGGAAACTTTTTCGGCCATTTGCAATTTCGGACAAATGAACATTCTGTATGTTAAGTTTTCTATAAAATGTCAATTTGTACTAAAACAATTTCGGACAAATGAAGATTCTGTCAAATGAATATTCTGGTATTTAAAAATTCGATTAACCTAAACTTCTGTAAAATAAAAATTCGTTGAAATTCTTTTGAATGAAAAGTTGGTTAAAAGGATTTCAGTAAAATGAAAATTCTGTTAAATATAAATTCGGTGACCTAAACATTCTAAATCTATATAATGTTATGTATTAGAACTTACTAGAAATATAAACCACTTTATTCTAAACGTAGGAAAGATGGATTTATTATAAAAATTCATTACTTTAAATCGAGACTCTAATTCGAAAAATTTGTACTTGTAAAAAGTTTTACTATTTCTCTGAGCTTACAACTTTTTTGTGGATCCTCCTAAAATTGTGAAGTTTTAAATATAATTTAATAATAATAATAATATAATCTACTTGCCTTTAAAATTTGACAAAAGTGTTTGCTTCGTTTAGGAAATATTAAGTTTTACAATTTTTTACTAAAAAAAAAGTTAATTTTTCAATTTAAAGTAAACAAGGCAACTTTACGTTCACATCGCTCGATTGAAATTAAATTTGTACAATTAAGCTCCGAAAAATAGTGGCATTTTTCATAAGTATAAATTTTTTAAATTAGAGTATCATTTTAAAATAATTAATTTTAATATTAAATCCATCTTTTCTACGTTTAGAATAAAGTGGTTTATATTTCTGGTAAGTTCTGATATATTATATTATATAAGTTTATAATTATAACATCTTTCAAAAAAAGTGTCAGATTTAAGGTTCTGAAATAAAGTCGTGAATCTCCTAAATTTGATTAATAATAACACGAAAAAAAAATTTATACCATAATAATATGCTTACTAAATGCAGAAAATGTTTCTAAAAGATTTTTTTTATTTTGCGTTGTGTTATAATACCATTTTACTTAAATAATTTTGAGATATTAACAAAAAACACTTCTTTAGGCATTTTTTAAAATTAATGTATATTAACTTAACGAAAATAAGTTTCTATTTTTGGTAAATACTCCACAAGACCTCAAGGAACAAAACTTAAGAACGAACCTTAAAGTTTTTAAAAAACATCAGAACAATTGACTGAGAACAAATTTTAGAAAAACGAGTTGTGTTTTTTAAATTTTTTACCCATTTATTCAGGCATGTAATTTATTTAAATTACATTTGCATTGAAATCAAAAAAACTTCACAATTCTCTTGATGTCTAATACTGTATGTAAAGAATCGCAAAACAAAAAAAACTGAAAAATTTTTGGATAAATCTTGAAAATTTCGATTTTAATATTTTATTCTTTATAAAATTTAAAAAAATTTGCTAATACAGTTGATCAAAATACAAATTTAGTACAAAAAAATACAAATTTTTAGTATGAAGATAACAAAAAATAGTATTAAATTTTTATATCTTTTAGTAATTATAATTTAAATAAATTCTAAACCTCAATTAATTCAAATGACAATTTATTCAAACTTTTAAAATTCAATTAATTGAAATTTAAATTCATAATAATGAAATATTATTAACTATTTTCCATATTTACAATAATTATTGACAAATCTAATCAACGAAACGTCGCCAATAGAAAAAATAACTTTCTAGTTTATTTTTTATTTTGAATCCTTCCTGAAATCGAAACAATTTCTCTGCACAAATATTTTTTTCATTCTTACAAGATTTCTATAAGAAATTTTAATTTTTGGAAACTTTAATTTTTATCTTATAATTTCTTATATTTATAAAAATTGAGGATTTGTTCTTCTTTTACGTTTGATATTTTTTTTATACTTGTCTTTTTATTTTAGAATTTTCTTTAATTTTCTTCTTTTTATGCAAATTATTGAATATTATTTTACACAATTTTGTTATTATAACATTTACTAAAATTTTAATTTAATTTAGTTTATTTATTTCGTTAGAGACGGGCAATAGAGCACATTACATTGTTAAAAAATAAAAAAAAATAAAAAATTTATACAATAAAAATCTACAGCAATAACAATAGTCAATAATCGATATCAAAAATACATAATATAATCAAATCACAACAAAAATCAAATAAATATAAACATAACTTTTTATTTCGTTGATTTTCTTAATTATTTCTATATTTTTAAAATAAATACTCATTTTTTGTATATTTATTTAATTTGTTTTCATATCTTGTCTATTTTTTGTTAACTTACTTATTCTTTCTTAAAATTTTTAGATTTTCTATATTTTTCTAAATTTATTGTTGAACTCGTATTAAGTGTAATATTATAAAAATATTTTTTGCTCAATTTTCCTTACCTTTTTTATTTTTAAAGGATTTTTAAATTTCTTTTATGGGATTTTTATTTGTCATTATATACATTTTTTATTTTATTTTTATTAATTTTAAGTTTTTAGTAGATTATTAGCAAATTTTTGTTTTGTTTGTTATTTTTACATTTTTTAGATTAAGAAAAATAAAAGCATTTCTGCATTTTCTTCCTATTTATCTAATCTTTTTCTTGTTTTACAATTTTCTTAGTCATATTCCTTGCATTTTAATTAATTCTTTAATTTTTGTCATCATTTTTCTATTTCTCAGAAACCTTTCTCCATGTTTTACATTTTTTAGTCTTTATTTTCTAATTACGAATTTTTGAAAACATTTATTCGACATTTATTCTACATTTTTTAAATTTCTCAGTTTCCTACTTTTTTTAGGACTATTATTGAATGAAACGGTTAAGGACTAATTTCTTATTGTCTAATTATTTATTATCAAAATAAAATTTCTTTAAATTCAGGTCTAATAAATTACATTAATATCCAAATGAATTATATTATATTATTATAAAGATATCGTATTATTAATTATAATGTTTTTAATAATAAACTTAAATTCATGAAATGTAACAAACTATAAATTAAATAATTTTTTATTTATATTTTTAATCATAATTATATTTTAAAATATATCTATCATTTTAAACTAATTGTTCTAGGGTAAATGCGGGGGTAGTCGGACACTTAAGGATTCGATCTTAAATAATTATACTTTTCTTAAAATTAAAAAGTATTTTAACATATTGCTTTGTATGAACCGTTAAATGAGTCATCCATGATTAATTTTCATATAAATTTGCTACAAACATGTCAATATTTAATAAAAAATAGCTATTTTAATAAAAAATCAGAATATCAGCAGTAGTCGGACACTTGCTTGTAAAGTCGGACACAACTGTATCAGTAGTCGGACATTTTTCTTTTTTAAAATAATAAAATATTTCTTGGTTTTATGTTATAAAATCTATCAAATTCAGTTACAGAAATAATCCTCAGGCAGCACGATTTAAATTTGTAAACCCATGTGGTGAATCTTAAATAAAAAAAGTAAGTTTTTTAGTTTTAAAATTTTATACCTCACTATGGCATTTTGAAGACAATCTGTCAAATTCTGTTGTGATCCTTCAGTGAAAAGGAGGAATTCGTATAAAATCAAATTTTAGGTTATTTTTCTTTTGATGCAGAAAATGTTAGAAAGTTAACAAATTTATAGGTTATAAGTAGTTGTTTTTATGGTATTTACTTTTTCATCATCTAAAATAATACGAGATATAATACAAGTAATATAGTGTCCGACTATACACAAACACTCTAAAATCTGACAGGTTAGGTCGGACACGTCAATTACGTCAATTATTTGTAAATTTAAAGTCATTTTAATGTTATTTTCACTTTTCAACATAAAATTAGTGTTTTCATAATCACTTTGTAACATTTTCAAACATAATTACAACCTACAAAACCTTATTTCGTACTAATAAAAATCTCTACCTCCTTAACGGCTGGAATAAGAAATCAGACAAAATGTCAAAACATCGCGGTTGAGTAAATTATTGTTGAATTTTAACTAATTTACAAATCACCAGAGGGCGTTGACGGTAATTTTTATATTCTATAATTCTGACAAAATTGATAAAATAACTTTGTGAGAAGATTCCGATAGTAAATAATTATTTATTTAACTTCAAAACTGAAAGTGTCCGACTATCGGTACTGTCCGAAATTACCCGCACTTACCCTATTTCATAGAATTTTTTTTTCAAATTTTCAAAAATTTTCTTTATTTTTTTTCTTTAATTCTTTGTAAAATAATTCTCCTCTTTTTCTAATTTTACAGATTTTTTAATTAGGTATCTTTTTATTTATTTAAAAAAAATGTCTGTAAATAGTTTAATTTTTTGAAAAGAGTTTCTATTCTTTTATATATTTTTATGTCACTATTTCATTCTTGTGTTTTTGTTTGTTTAATTTTTCTTTATTTCTTTAATAATTTCCATAACTTCTTTTATTTTTAAAAGAATTTTCTCATTTTTTTAATAGACCGTTTTTTTATCTTCTTACGTTTTTTTTCTTTTTTATAATTTATTATTTTTTCGTTGCTTTTACCAATTTTCTCAATTTTGTAATTACATGAATTTGAAGGTATTTTTTTGAAAATTTCTCATTTATTCGAGATAATTTTTATTTTTATTAAATGTTTTATTTTTCATTATTTCTTATTAAATGTTTTTAGTTTAAAAATAAAATACTTACAAATATAAACACTTTTGAAATTTTTATGTGCTGATTTTATGTATTAAAAAAAATCAATTTTTAATTTAAAAAACAAAATTGGATCTTTTTAAACAAATCATGACTTTTATCATCCGTACATTTATTTCATTTTAGGCTTAAAGCCTTCTTAATTAATTAAGAATTTGACGTATAATGTCAAGAAACTTTTAGTGATAGGACTTTTGAGTTAAACCTAATAAAGCCTCGCCGTGATCTGTGCTCTAAACTTTTAAGGAAACAATAAAATTTCGTAAAAGAAACCTCGAAAAATTAATATAATTATATTCTTTTACTAATGTTTAAAAACATCCCCTTTTTATGAACCAAAATCTCTTTTTTTAAAAAAGAAAAATCCCTTTTTTTTACCTAAAACAGGGTTGCCACAGGTCAGGGAAATCAGGGAAAAGTCAGGGATTTTCATAAAAATACTGGAAAAATGCTAAAAATCTCTAAAATAAATGAAAAATTATATTTTTCTGAAATTTACTAAGTAGAGAAATTTACTAAACAAATTTTTGGAAGTCAAATTTTAAACATACTAAAAATAAATAATGTTTGCAATCTGAAAAATAATTATATTTCACAATCTATAATAATAATCCGCAATTTCATTCATTCTTTCATTCATTCTGTCCACACCTGAAGTTGGTCGTTTTTCTATTCAATTGTTTTTTAATAATGTTTTGCTTCTTGGTTTTGAAATTTGTTATGTAGTTGAAAATAGGTTACGTTTTTCGTTTGTGTCAATTAGGTAAGTCCATTGTCTTTCGTCTGAGAACTGTTGCGGACTTATTTTAAAAAAAATATTGTTCCAGAACACTTGAAACTTTAATATTTGCTGGTTTCATTGGTCATAATATTAAAGGGTAAATTGTATTTCTTTTAATGCAATTATTAATCAAAAACCTTAAATTTTTGCATTTTTTTAAAAACATTATCATTCAAAAACTATTTAATATTATCTATTGGAACTTACCAGAAACATAAAATGCTTAATTTTTAATATTTTATTGTTGATATTTTTATTAAAAAAGGATTATTTTAAAATAATATTTAAATTAGAAAAATTTTTACTTTGAAAAATTTTACAATTATTTTCAGCTTACAACTTTTTTACTGAACCTCCTACAAATTTCAGCTTTTGTAAATATTTGATTACATATTAATAAAATTTACTTATTATTAAAATTTTATGAACGTGTTTTACTTCGTTTTTGAGATATAAAATATTGAAATTTTATACTTAAAAAGGTTATTTCTAAAACTTGAAGTTAGTATAGACCAAGTTCACATCGCTCTATTCAACTTGTAATTCAAATTAGACAAGCATTATTACAACCTGCCTAAAGTTTAAAATATCAATTGAAAAATAGAAATCTAGATATTTATACCACCAGTTCTTTTCCATTTTCTCCATTTGTAGGAGGTTCCACAAAAAATTTGTAAGCTGAAAAGGATTGTGAAATTTTTCGAAGTAAAAATTTTTCTAATTTAGATATTATTTTAAAATAATCCTTTTTTAATAAAAATATCAACATTAATATATTAAAAATTAAGCATTTTATGTTTCTGGTAAGTTCCAATAGATAATATCAAATAGTTTTTGAATAATAATGTTTTTAAAAAATTGCAAAAATTTAAGGTTTTTGATTAATAATTACATTATAAGAAATACAATTTACACTATAATATTATGACCAATGAAATCAGGAAATATTCAAGTTTCAAGTGTTGTGGAACAATTTTTTTTAATAATATGTCCGCAACAGTCCTCAGACGAAAGTCAATGGACTTACATAACTATAAAATTGGTAAATTTTTAAAATAAACTAATAAAATTTTAATAATAGGATTAAAAAAGAAAACAAGATTAAAATATATACATTATGCAGGTATATAACCTGCTTTGTATTTAACATTTTTTTACAATTTTAATTTAATTTATGTTAAACAAAATTTATTTAAGTTCTTATTATGTAAAATTAAGTTTTTCTTAAATATTTTGAGTAAATTGAATATTGGTTTTTTTAATTCAGAAAATCTAATATTTCTATGAAATTTCATAAATGATTTGAAGATATGAAATAATAAAATTTTATTATCATTTATTCATTCATTCAGTCTTTGATTCTGTTTACACCTATTTCGAGCTTTTAATTAATTCTAAAAAATACAATAAAAATAATAATAAAGAATGAAATATTATGAATTATATCATTGAAAAATAAGCTATGCACAGGTTTTAAACATTGCTTAAGGTTTTCAATTACCTTTTTGATTATTTGCTTTCCTTTTGAGAACTTTTTTTTCTTTAGTTTAAGGGTCAAACCACTGACTTTCGACCAAAGGTGGTCGCTTACGATAATGATTAATTTATGCACTTTAATTATATTTTCATTAGATTCAAGACAGATATTTATTTTATTGCTAAATAATACCATCTTAAAATTCCGGAATTAACCCCAAAACACATTTTTAATCTTATATAAGTTTCTTCTGGATGATATTAAAAAATTAACACTTTTTACATATCTAAGTTTTTATAAAATATTCAACATATTAAATTTTCGCGAGGGTAATTTGCTCAGTTTATGAATTATTAAAGTTTAAAAATGTAATGAAAAAACCATATTTTTCATTGAACAAAATACACTCTTACATTTGTCGTTAAAATTATTGACAAAAATAATTTTGAATTTAAAATAAATAACAGATTGTCAAACTTTAGAGTGTATTTTGTACATTTTAAACTTGAATAATAATTCATAAACTGAGCAAATTACTCTCTCTAAAATTTAATATGTTGAAGATTTTATAAAAACTTAGATATGTGAAAAGAAATAATTTGTTAATTGCATCCAGAAAAACTTATATAAGATTAAAAATTTTGTGTTTTGGGGTTACTTCTCAAGTTTTAAGATGGTATTATTTAGTAATAAAATAAATATTTGTCTTGAATCTAGTGAAAACATGATTAAAGTGTATAAATTAATAATTATGGTAAGTTTGAATAATATTTATTAAGAATGTTTCTAAAAAATAGATTTTTAAAAATGGTTAAAAGTGACAGCCTTTTGATCAACTTTAAATTGATTTTATTATTATTCTTATCATTATTCATTATATACAAAATAACATTAAATAAAATAAATATTTGGATGTTAATTAAACATATTTTCTTTACAATATGAGAATGAAATGTTTTCTTTCTAAATAAAAAATATTTGAAATATGCATTAAAAACGCCAATTTTTCTTGACACTTGCTTCTTTAATTACAATTTACGGCTGGAAAATAAAAAAATTATCTAAAACAACTTCAGAACTTGAATTTAGACACATCAATAATACATATAATATGGGTTTTAATATTTATTAAAATATGTCAGCGACGAGCTTTAGTTGAAAGACAGTGGTTTGACTCTTGAAGCTTTTTTGCGCTATTAATTTTTAAAGAAAAATGGGTACTGCATTAAATTACTTTTGAAAAAATTTAGTATTTTTATCTAAAAATTATTATTTTTTATTGCGTGAGTAAATGATTAAACTGCTTTAATATTCAATTTAATTATACATTTAAAATTAAAGACAATTATAAATCTAATTATATAGTTTAACTAGATTAACAGAAAATGAGATAGACTGAAATACAGTTTTTACTATAAAAGAATTAACTTTTTTTGGAAAGACTAAAATTATAAAATTAATCAGAAAATTTGGATTTATTTTAGTTTTAATGTATGTAAATTTTTTACAATTAAAACGTTTTTAGAAATTGGTTTAAGTTTGAAATTATTTTAATATGTATATTGTTAGAATTTGAAATTATTTAAAGTTGATATAATAATTAAAACATAGAATGATTAAAAATTGAAGCATTAAAAGTTTTTAATAATAATTGAAATTTATTAATAATAAAATTCAAATAATTCCAAGTTCCTAATAATTAAGAGGATGTGATAGATTGATCATTGACCACATGACCCACAAACAAAATTTTTCAGCGGTTTTCTCTAGAACTAGGTACTGAATATTTTTCAATGCAATTTTGTCGAATTACCTAAAATATCACCTGAAAGGTCTGCGTACCCCTAACTTATTTGGAGTTTGACCCAAAATTAACTATTTGAGTTTTTTCTAATTTTGAACAATTTTATAAAATTAACTTTTTAGTCAAAATGAGAACACACGCTAGAGTCAGAAAGATCTTCCGGTTGATATTTTATATAATTCTATACTAAGTTTTATATAAAAATATTCATTAGTTTTATACAGAAAAATCGCTGAGAAATTTTGGCTTTGGGTCATGTGACTATACTGACATCATTCTCCATCACAAGCTCTTAAAGTTTGAAACACATTTTAAAATTGCATTAATAAAATTAAATTTAAAATATTTAGTTTATAAATATATAATAAAGTTAAAATACATTTTGTTTACATTGTTGAGAATCAAAGTGAAATTGGATTATATATGTCTCTTAAAACTTTGGTTAAATATTAAAATTTTGCTTAATTGAAGTTTAAAATAATTAGAGTTTGAATCTATAAAAGTTGGAAAATATTTTAAATTTGGAAAAATTAAAATCTGTGTTGATAAAAGTTTTGACGATTAATTTGCACCTAGAGAAGTTAGTAATTGAAATTTATATTGTTTAAAGAAAATTTAAGAATAAGAAACTTTGATTAATAGACGTTTGGAACAATTGAAATTTGTATAGAATTTATTTTGAATATAATGTTAGTATATTTCAAAATAAATAATTCATTACGTTTTTCTCGTTTCCTTTTTGCTATAAACTTTTATTGTTTACTTTTTGATTAATCATTTTTTTGCATTTATGGGTCAAGAAATGCTAATAAACATTCAACTCAAAAAAAATCATACCTCTTTTAACAAACCTTATCTTTCTTATTAAACTGGACTAAAATAATAATTATATGTTAAAATAAAATTTTTGTTTAATTTGTTTAGGATCTAATAAAATTAATTTAAACTAAATCGGATTACTTTTATTATTTAAAAATTTTTTATTATTATTTTATAATTAAATCAATTATGTATTAGGATGTATATTAATAATAATAATTAACTTTTAAGAAATGCATTTGACGGAACAAATCATAGTTTAAAGAACAAAACTCTTTTTCTGATTTAATAAAATTTAAATAATAATTATGTAACAGTAAAAAATGAGTTATATTTTTATTTAATTTAATAATAAATTATCTAATATAAAAAAGTTCATACTTTTTATATTTAAATTAGTAACAAATGCAAAACGTCATTCTCGCGCGCTGTAGCGCGCGTATATTTTGCTAGTTTATATAATAATTTACAAGTTTCTTTCATTCATTCATTCATTCTTTCTGTCCAGACCTAAAATTTGTCACTAAATTTTTTTTTTTTAATTTTATATAATTCTTTACTTTTTTAAAACTTCGCCAATTTTTATACTCATAGCAATTGAGGGGCTGGATGCAATAAAGGGATACGCGAGACTTTCGTTGGCCCCGCGTACAGCGAATCTTCGGCAGAAACGGGGGACTTCGAAAGTCGTCTATATCCCTTTATTGCATCCAGCCCCTCAATTTTAATTCCTTCAAACCTTAATTAATTTGAACCTGCATTGATTAAAAATTCAGTCAATTTCACACTTCAAAAATAAAATACTGAAGTGATTGTAAAATTTCTTGAATTTTTTAAAAAAAATTTCTATTGTGATTCCAACTAAAATTTTCAACTTTTTCATTACTTTTCAATTAACTTCAATTTTCAAATATTTTCATTATTTTTCAATTTCTTCGTTAAGTCTTAAATTTACTTTACGAAAATTTCAATTATCTTTTTTTTTTCAATTTACCATTATTTTCATCATAATGCAATTATTTTCTTCCACAGCACTTCAAATATATTTTGTATTTTTCCAAATTATTTTTTTAAATTAAAATTATTTTCTTCGTTTTCAAATTATGTATATCATCTTAAAATTATTTGTTTTAATTTTTAATTATTTTCATTATACTTCAATGAATTTTCTCAAATTTGAATTTTTAATTAATTACCTCAACTTTGAATTGCTTTCTTCAATTTTTAATATTTTTTCTAGTGTTTCATTTTGCAAGTATTTTCTCCAATTTTTCAACATTTTTATTATTTTTCGATTAATTTTCTAAAATTTCAGTTGCCTATTGGATCCTAATTTAGAATTATCGTTGACTTACTTTACATTTATTTTTATCATTATTTCCTCTACTTTTTAATTATTTTAATTAGTTTTTTCAATCTTCAATTATTTATTTTTTATTCATTTATTCATTAGTTAAATTACTGGCTCAAAGTTCTTTATTATCTTAATTCTAAATTACTGTTTTCAATTTTTAAAATCATTTTTCAATTATTTTTTGTTTTTTAAATAATTTTTGTAATTTTTTCAATTATTTCTCTCAAACTTTAATTAATTTTATTCAGTTCCAATTATTTTCCCATTTTATCGGCAGTAAAAACATTTTCTCCAAATTTTCGAATTTTTATTTTTTTTTTCATTATTTATCATAATTTCTAAAATTGGCCAAAATTTCAATTTATTTCTATTATTCAATATATATTCTGGAATTCTTTTTAATTAACTTCTGAGATTTTCAATAATTTTATTGAAAACTCAATTATTTTCTTCTATTTCATAGATATTTTGTAATTTTTTCAATTATTTTTGTCAAATTTACATTATGATATTTAATTTTCTATTATTAATATATTTTTCAATTATTTTCTCAAACTTTTAATTATTTTCATTTTTTTCTATTAATCTTTAACATTTCCAATTATTGTTCCCAATTTTTAATTATTCTCATTTCTTTAAATAATTTATAATATTATCAAGTATTTTTCTCAACTTTCAATTAGTTTCTTCAATTTGAGAATATTTCTGCGGTTTTTAAATCATTTTCCCCAATTTTTATTTGGTTTCATTATTTTTCAATGAATTTGCAAAATTTGTAATTATTTTCATTTTTTCCAGTATTTGAAGTCCAACTACATATTATCAAATATGCAATTTTTTTAAATTTCAATTATATTATCTTCAATTTCTTTTTCCAATTCTAATTCATTGTATAATCTAGTTTTATAGTAAATATACGAAAAATTGGTTTTAAGAACTCAAAAAAGGTCAAGGAAAAAGAAAAAAATTGGTCTGGAAATCAGGGAAAAGTCAGGGAAAATTATAATAAAATATTTGTGGCAACTCTGTAAAATTAAACAAAGAAACCGCTGTGGTCCCTGTAAATATAATGCATCTTTTCTTTAAAAAAAAAAAAATAATAATAATAATAATATTTTAAATTACAGACAATGCCGTGGGGTCCATTATCTGCTGTAACAATGGAGAGTCCTCAAGAATCAAATGATGGTCCTATTCTGTGGATCAGACCAGGCGAACAGCTTGTCCCTACCGCGGACATAAACAAAAGTCCCTGTAAACGACGTAGAACAGGTATAAATGAACTTCGTAATCTTCAATACTTACCACGATTAAGTGAAGCTCGTGAGTATATGTTCGAAGATCGAACTCGAGCACATGCCGATCATGTAGGTCATGGTTTAGACAGAATGACAACAGCTGCAGTCGGTGTTTTAAAAGCTGTTCATGGCGGTCATCCATCCCAGCACAACAGAATCACAAAGGACGTCGTCGCCTTTTACGCTGGAGATTTTCACGAGCTCGTTGAAAAATTACAATTGGATTTACACGAGCCGCCAATTTCTCAATGCGTTCAGTGGGTTGAGGACGCAAAATTAAATCAACTTCGACGACAAGGTATACGCTACGCTAAGATTAATTTATACGACAACGATATTTATTTCTTGCCACGCAACATCATTCATCAATTTCGCACCGTGTCCGCTGTCTCGAGTATCGCCTGGCACGTCAGATTGAAACAGTATTATCCCGAGACTGCTTTTAATGCCACTATTAAACACACACGACCGTTAAGTGAAACTCCTAATTTGCTTTATAAAGAAAAGAAACACCTAGAGGTCGAAGTGGCTGAAGAACAAAAGGAGAACACTGATCGACAGAGATTAGATCGTCGAGTCAGCAGCGATTCGCTTGAGGAAAAGAAGGCTAAAGAGCGAGCTGCCGAATATCAGGGAAATTTGAAGAAATCAGATCATCAACATGGTAAGCGCAAAGATCGAGATAGAGCGAGACATTCAACGAAAGAGATTAATAGCGTCAGTGATGTCGCTCATACCTTGGAATCCGAGAAACATGTTCTTGAAAGGAAACAGAGTTCGGAAAAAAGCGAGTCGAGAAGAGACAGAAAGCCAGAAGACAGACATCGAAAGAGCAGCAGCAAATCATCGAGTAGTCATCATCGTTCTGATGATAGAAAGAAACACGACGAGTCGAGAAAATCCGAACATCGTCACTCGAAATCATCAAGTCAAAAGAAAGTCGAGCACTCTAATTTTGAATCGAAAAGTGATTATAAAACTGAATCCTCACCTGCAAAAGTTGAAAATATTATCAGGATGAGTTCTTTGGAATTGACAACTGCCGTTCCTCAACATGTGGAAATCTCAATTGATGGAGAAATGATTTCCGCGAGACAAGCTGCAGGAAAGACTTACGCTACCGAGGTTGTCGATAAAGCCCTCGAGGTCGCGATTTATAAATCAAAAACAGATGTAGACGAGGTTTGTCAGTCATTGAGAAGTGGAGTGGCAGTTGCGTCAAAAGAGATGTTGGAGAGGATCAGGAAAGAGAGTTTTGAAATTGCCGAGAGACTGTTTGGAGATGATAAAGTTAAGGTTGAGAAATCATATCGATTATTGGAAGCAGAGACTGTGGCAGCATTCACCTCGAAAATGGAATGTGCCACGGAGAATGCTGTTAAAGCTCTAATTGAAATGGCAGAAGAAGAAATGAAAGAGGCGAATAAAAGTGAGAAAAATGCAGATGAAACTCATCCAGAAGAGTCAACTGAGAAAGGAAAGAGTTTTAGTAATAGTACTTCGCTCTCTTCTTCTTTGTGCAATTCTTCGGCTTCTATTTCTTCGTCCTCGAATGACAGCGAGAGACGCAACAGTGTCGAGGATAAATCTGCAACTTCAAGTAGACAGACAACTTACGAACACAGTGAAAATAGTGAAAGAATACACAGTAAGAAGGACAAAGAAGACAGAGAGAGAAAGCATAAAGAGAAAAGAGATCACGAGAGAAGAGAGAGGGGAAGGGATAAAGATAGAGAGAGAAGTAAGCATCACAGACGACATGAGAAATCTGATAAATCCGGAACAAAGGATAAAGATGAGTCCAGGTCGAAACACGAGGACAAACGAAAGGATGAGAAAAGATCTGGACACAGTCAATCGAAAGATAAGAGCCCAAGAAAGCATAAGAGTGATGGTGATTCGTCAAGGTCTTCTCACAGCAATTCCGGACATAAGAGGAAAACCAGTTCGAGTTCGAGTCAATCAGATCAGCAGGAAGTTAAGAGGCTTTGTACAGAAGAAAAAATTTCTGAGACACAAACTTCTGAGACGTCTGATCAAGTGACAAGTACGTGAATCGACGAGAGCAGTTTGGGCAATTTAGGAGAATTTTTAAAAATGGGTCGTTTGAAAGTATGTTCTGAGGTTCTAAAGGAAATACTTGATCACTGCAGCTAATGTCTGAGAAAAATGTGTTCAATTATTATCAGAATAGATATTCTAAACTAAAAAATGAACATGTTGAAAATTATTGTATATTTTCTTTAGAAATGTTTTCTTAGAGAAATTATATAAGATTTTCAATATAGTTAATGTACCTTTTTTTAAAAAAATATTTTCTAAATGTGTACAATTCTTACACAGAGTTTCAGAATTATTCTGTATTTTTGTTTTATCAAGTTAAGCTTGGTTCATATCCAAGATATTGTTAATTTTTTAAAATCTATTTTTATATAAAATCGGATGTGTACCTTCAATCCTTGAAAGCTGCTCTGATTTTGTGTTTCGGTTTAGCTCATATCTACAGCGTGGACCAAAAATCGAGACGGATAAATATTTCCTAAAAGTCGTCAATTTAACTCAATTTCTATTTAACCAAATATTTTGTAATTTTCATTCAAACAAATTTTTATATTAAGGGTGATTCTACGCCAAAAATATCACAATCTGCAAGTGATTCCCAGAATTAAATGAAACTTGGTGAAATTGTAGTATAATATCAGAGAAATTAGTCAGCAAAAGGAATTTTTAAAATATCGTAAATTGTAGGAGATATATTACTTTGAATTTTGATGCTACATTTTATTAATTATTTCATATTTCGGTCAATTTTGAACCGATTTTGATGAACCACCCATCAATTTCTTCATAAAATAGCGTATTTTCAAAAAAATTATAAGACGAAAAAAAATATTTTTAGATAGAAAAAAAGTGAAAATAAAATTTTATTTCTATTTTTTTCCAACTTTGACCCTATTTTTTTTCTTTTTTAAATCATCTTTATTTAGATCATCCTGGAGAATTTATTAGATCTATATATCGTCCTTTTAGTATCATCAAATCAAAGAAAATTAGTACGTAAATTTATGTTTTTCAACATTTATTTAAATTAGGAACTATTTAATGTGAAGATTTTCTTTTTCAATTTCTCTATTAAATAAAGTAAAAATCCAAAAAAAGTGTTATTCTATTAATAGATTTATAAATAGTTTTTAATTGGAAATAAAAATAAAAACATTAATTAAAAATTAATTTTAATAATTAAATGAAATATTTATGTTATTATTTATTTAATAACAATATAATTATAATATAAGATAATAAATAAATATACAAACAATGATTTATTCAGTAAACAGTTTTTTAATTAAAAAATTTAAATATTGAACAAATTATATCAAAACAAGTATAATTTAATTGTATACAAATACACAAATGTGCCTGAAATCTGTCGCTTTCGTTTTCATGATTTTGGACTTGAAATTCGAAGCTTTCTTCATCAGCAAAATTATTTCTCCATTGAATTGATTGATTTAATTATAAAAATTAATTTTTAATTAAATGTTTTTATTTTTATTTACAATTAAAAATTATTTCCAAATCTATTAATAGAATAACACTTTTATTGGATTTTTACTTTATTTAATAGAGAAATTGAAAAAAAAATCTTCATAGTAAATAGTTCATAATTTAAAAAAATGTTGAAAAACATAAATTTACGTACTATTTTTCTTTGATTTGATGATACTAAAAGGACGATATTTCAAGATATAATAAATTCTCCAGGACGATCTTTGTTTTAAAATAAAGATGATTTAAAAAAAGAAAAAAAGTCTCAAAATTGAGAAAAGTAAATAAAATTTTATTTGGACTTTTTTTCTATCTAAACATATTTTTTTCGCTCTATAATTTTCTGAAAATACGCTATTTTATGAAGAAATTAGTGGGTGATTCATCAAAATCGG
The DNA here is from genome assembly GCA_037103525.1 of Ganaspis brasiliensis. NCBI lineage: Eukaryota > Metazoa > Arthropoda > Insecta > Hymenoptera > Figitidae > Ganaspis > Ganaspis brasiliensis. The sequence goes on along the minus strand of JAZKLR010000009.1, from coordinate 2,916,151 downwards.
TTAAAAATTGACCGAGATATTAAATAATTAAGAAAATGTAGCATCAAAAATCAAAGTAGTATAACTCCTACAATTTATGATATTTTAAAAACTCCTTTTGCTGACTAATTTCTCTTATATTATACTACAATTTTACAATTTTAAAAAATTTATATTTCACATTAAATATAATTTCCATTTAATAAAAAAATTTCTTTGTACTTTTAAAGTCGAATTTCGAAATTCAATCCTTTGGAAATTCATCTTAATGAATTTTACGGAATATTTATTCGTCTCCAAAAATTACTAAATCATCTTAACTGGCTTATCGTCAATGGAATACCAACGACAGGTATTAGTTAAAAATTATTTTGAAAATTGAGAAAAATGGCGATAATTTTTAACAATAAGGTCTTTTAACTTTTAACGTTCAAAAGAACGTGCTGAATTTCAAAAGAGAGATTAAATAGATTTCATATTGAAACCATTAATTCTCCCATCGATATTTTAAAAGATAATCACAAATTAGAATAAAGACCCTTTTTATCAGTTTTTAAAAAACTGAAATTAAAAAATTCACTCTTAATTTTTGTAAAAGAAAAAAAAATGAAAATTTTTTTTTATCGATATGAAAATGGCTTTCAAAATGAAACTCTAAACTAGCAATACAGTTTTCATTGAAACTTATTTTGTGAGTTTACAATTTGTTTTTACTTAAATCTATCAATAATTGTGATGGAAAGTAACGAAGTGAACTGATTTTTCGTTTTAAATTCGCAACAAAGCGATATTAAAAATTTAATGTTTTTTTTTTTTTTTTTTTTTGTATTTATCAGAAAAGCTTTATAAATTAGATGACAGTGAATTATTAATAAGATAATTTGCAAATCGTTTTAATTACAATTATTTTGCGCTTCTTGAGTTAATAACATTATTGAGTGATGTACAAATAATGAATTATTCAGATTTGGGATTTCAGCAATAACGAGGTCTCCATTATTGTAAATAAAAGTCTTGAGAGGTCTGCTGAGTTCTGAGAGTAATCGTGCGGACTGATATATTTTACTTAAGTTATTTAATTATTTAGCTTTTTAATAAGTTATTTATACTCAGTGCTGTTTCTTAAAAAAAATCAGATTTTGAAAATTAATGTACTTCAATGTAATATACCGCTTAATAACACATCGCTGAAAAAAAAGAAAATGTAATTGACATTTTGGATTTAAGAGAATAATTTCGAGTGGAAATTTAAATTTTTAATATTTAGTGATTTTGTAAAAAAAAAATTAGAGTAAAAAAATCGTCGAAAAAAACAGCTCTTTCTCATAGCTGCTTTCGGATACTTTTTAGAAAAATTGTTAATTTTCCAGCGAGGTGTTATTTTATCAGTTTACTTAGCTTTGATCGCGTTGAGGCCAAGCATTGTGAGAATTCTGAGATAAAACACTATTTTAACCCATGACACGCGGTTTATAATTTTACAGTATAATTACAGTTATATTTTCCACAATAGTATTATTTTATTTTGTCCTGCACGGTGATGAGGATATTTGCACATTTTAATTTGTTTTTATCATTAACTAAAGGGAAGGCAATCAATCTCAAATTGCTTCTTTGAGCAAAATCTTTTTTCCAAAACCTGTATTTTAAAAAATAGAAAAAGAGTTTTTTTTTAGTTCAAGATTCAAGAAGTACGATAATTGATTTTTTTTTCTTTTTGAAATAAACTGATTTATTTAGATAAGAACAACGAATTTGGAAACAAAATTTTGCAAAAGAAGTGTATTTGAATTAGATTGTCAGTACTTTAAATATTTTTTTATTTTAATCACAATTATAAGAGTTACAGGTGTTGGTGTATTTTTTCATGCTAAGCTTTTAAATGCGTGTCTTAAGTTTGACTTTTAGAAACACAGTAGAAAGGGTTGAGTCTCATGAGCTTAAAGCTACCCTCGACGAGTATTTCCCGTTAGTTTAACTAACATAAATAAATATTATAAATGTAGATAGTATATATATAAATTATAGATGCACCCATATTAAAAAAAGAAAGCAGAATTATAGTCCGATTTGATGCAAAAAGTACCGAAAACTTGAGAATGTGCTGGAATTGAATCACTACACTGTAAATTTTTGTAAATAACTTCCATTAATACGCGAATTATATATTACAATATTCTATTAATTATATATTATATTAAGATTAGAGAGCTACAGTGTTGATGTATATGACGTTGAAAGTCTAGGATTGAAGGCAAACAAAAAACAAAGCAAATGAAGGAAAAAATTATTCACACTGATATTTGCCACCTGACTCTGACTATTTAAGCATTACAATGTTCTATTATTATATATAAGATATATTATGTTGATTACGAAAAAAAAAATCATAAAACATATAGAGATAAATATAAATATTGTAGCAAGTAGTTTTACATATTGTACCCGTCACACGTGTAGAGTCGCATTCCAGATAGGTTTTTAATGAAAAAATAAAATTACTTTTATCAAAGGATATTATACTGACTTTTATTTATTTAAAATTGAAAAAATTCTCTCCAAATGAATTTGAACTAATGTTCAAGATTCTAAATAAGATTTCTTTCAGAATTGTAGAAAAATGGTTCTAGATTTTCTGTTTTAGACTTTTCAGCAATTTTTATTTATTTCATTAAGGAAAAAATGAGACATTTTGGTAAAATGATAAACAATTTTATTTATAACATCATTTTGATCAATTGAAAGTTGCATTTGAATAAAAATTCAATTTTTTTGTTTTATTAGAAACAGTGGCAACATATGCGCGCGACATACTTTGCATTGTTGTTGGACATTTAAAACTATAAATTTTTGCAAATTCAAATAATGAAAATTACGAAATTGAAGAATATATCTGAAAAATGACGAAAATAATTGACAGTTGAAAACAAAATTCGATAAATGACTATATAATTACACAATTAAAAAGAATAGTTTAAAAAATTAAACAATAAATATTAAATTAAAACAAAAAAGTTGAAAAATTATAGGAATGACTGTTGGAAATAATTGCAAATTGAACTGGATTAAAAATCAAAAAAAATAATTATTGAAATTGAAGAGAATAATAAAAAATTAAGGAAATAAATTGAAAACGTAAAAAATAAACTGAAAATTTAAGAATTAAATTAAAATTTGAAAAAATAATTTATAATTGAGGGGCTGGATGCAATAAAGGGATATAGACGACTTTCGAAGTCCCTCGTTTCTGCCGGAGACTCGCTGTACGCGGGGCCAACGAAAGTCTCGCGTATCCCCTTATTGCATCCAGCCCCTCAATTGAACAAAAAATTACTAAATGACGTAAATAATTGACAACTAAAAAAAAATTTTAAAAACGGATTAATACACAACCAAACAAAATAATTTAAAAAATTGAAGAATACTTGTACAATTTTAAGATAATAATTGAACATTGAAAAAATTGAAAATTGCGGGAAATAATTAATAATTGAGAGAAATAGTTGAAAAATGACGAGAATAATTGAAAAATTGAAGAAGATATCTGAAAAATGACGAAAGTAATTGTCAAATGAAAAAAAAATTTTGAAAAATGACTGGATTAATAGACAATTGAAAAAGTTAACCTAGAAATATTAAATTTAAAAAAAAAATGTAATTGAAAAATTATGAAAATTATAGGAATAATTGTTGGAAATAATTGCACATTTAACAACAGGATTGAAAATGGAAAAAAATAATTAAAATTTGAAAAAAAATTAAAAATTGATGAATGAAGAATGAAATTGAATTTTAAAGAATATACTTAAAAATTGAAAAAATTAATTAAAAAAGCTGAGAATTAATGAATATAGAAAAAAACAATTGAAAACTGAAGAAGGAAATTAAAAAATTGAAGAAAATAATTGATCAATTGTATTTAAAATTAAAGAAACTTAATAATAATAGAAAAAGGCGATAATTTTTTAATAGTAAAGAAATTAATTGAAAATTGAAAATTGTAATTTAAATTTGAAGAAAATAACTGAAAATTGAAGAAATCAATTGGAAATTTATTTATTTATCACAAACATTTTTTTTTTCTTCAAAAAATTGAAGAATTGTATTGGAATTTCAAGAAAATAATTGACAGTTGGAAACAAAATTCGAAAAATGGCTACATAATTACACAATTGAAAAGAAAAGTTTAAAAAATTAAACAATAAATATTAAATTTAAACAGAATAGTTGAAAAATTATAGAAATAACTGTTAAAAATAATTGCAAATTGAACTGGATTGAAAATCGAAAAAAAATTATTGAAATTGAAGAAAGTAGTAAAAATTGAGGAAATAAATTGAAGATTTAAGAATTAAATTAAAATATGATAAAATAATTTATAATTAAAAAAAAATTACAAAATGACTAAAATAATTGACAACTAAAAAAAAATTTAAAAAACGGAACCAAACAAAATAATTTAAAAATCAAAAAATAATTGTAGAATTTTAAGATAATAATTAAACATTGAAAAAATTGTAGGAAATAATTGAAAATTGCGAAAAATAATTAATAATGAAAATGTGAGAATTATTGAATATTAAATAAAATAATTAAGAAACGAAGAATGCAATTGAAAATTGGAGAAAATAATTAAAAATTAAAGAAATAAATTGAAGATTAAAAAATTAAATTGTAATTTTAAAAAAATAGTTGATAATTGAAAGAAAAATTGCAAAATGGCTAAAATAATTAAATATTAAAGGAAATAATTGAGAAATGAAAAAAGTAATTGACAATCGAAAGAAAAATTAGAAATCTGGCGAGAATAATCAACAAAAGAACAAAATAATTAAAAAATTTAAAGAGAATAATTGCATATTGAAAACTGTTGAAATTTATAGTAAAATTATAGATTTGTTTATTATTGAAATTAAAACTATTTTAACTGGTACTTATAAATCTTAATCAATTTAAATGCATTTTTTAACAATGAATGAATCTTGTGGATTATTATTATAGATAAAAACAATTGTCAAATTTTAGGTTAGTTTTTCAAAATTAAGAATATAAAGAATATAAGTAAACAACTTTGAATCGATCAAAATGTTAAAAATAGAAAAATTGTTTATCTTTTTGTACCAAAATGCTTTTCAAATCGAAATAATTTTTTTATTTAAACTGTACGAAAATATGGAGTTGGACTAATTTTTTCGGATTGTTTATCTGATTTCTTCATAAGTTCATCATTATTGTTATAAATTTGTTTACCTTGCTTTTTTCATTAATTTATTTATAAAATATATTTAAAATACCCGCGAAATAGCGGTTTTTGTGGTGGCGCTGCAATAGCGCAGGACAGTGCGCAAGCGCAGAAAAGTTCAAAAAGTGACAGTTTTTTGTTGTCTATTGGCGCTTTTCTAAATTTTTATCATTTTCTTTTAAAAAAATGTGTTTTGTGATCCAAATATCGAGTCATTTCTTAGAAAAATTGTGGATTAATATAATGTGGTATCAAAATTAACGTGAAGATTCTTTTATAACAAAGAATTTATTGTTTTAAAAGGTAAGACATTTTGAGGTTAGAAATTTAAAATCTGTTATAAATAAATATAAATTAATTGAACATGATTATCTTTAAATTTTTGTGTAATTCTTTTATACACTTTGTAAAAACTTCATAATTTTTCATTTACATAGTAATTTACAACAATTTCAGTACTTGTGATAATATTACACAAATTTTTCATGTAGAAACAAGTTAAGAAAGTTTAAAATTAATTATTACAATATTACAATCGGTAAATTCAATCTTAATTAATCTTTTTAAATACATAAAGTAACTTGTAAATTCTCACTATTCTACGTATTTCGTTTGCGGAAACAATTTGTATTGAATGGATTCTTCAAAATTTCAATTAATAGTTACTTTTAATGCTACAAATTATTGTTTCACAACCTCTTATCGCCTTGAAAATTTAATATACTCATTTAACAAAAAATAAAAGCAACAAATTTTATTTACAGTTTGTGATCTGAATAGTGAAAATTATAATTTATTTTTTCTTTCTAGTAGCAACAACCGAGTATTTTTTCTCGGAAAGAGTGATGTGATTTTATTTGAAAGATACTTATATCTTTGTCTTCTAAAAATGTCGTTTTCAAAGAAAATGCGAGAATGGTATACTTCCATAGAAGCTTTTCAATTCGAAGGAATTGCAGAATCGATCACGGTAACTTATATTTATAATTCGAATTTTATTTTAATTTCTTTATGTTATTTCTCCTTCACTGTGAAAGTTCTTAATTAAACGATTAATATTTTTGCCACCGTAAATATAATTATATAATTTAATTTTCATAGGAACTTGTACCAGAGACAAATCCAAAATATAGTCAGTATTTTGATAGTCTACTCGCTCGACTGACACATGCTTATATGAAATACAATGAGTCAAATAAACATAATGCAAAAATTGGATTAGTAATCTACAAATTAACCTGTTGCCTTTGTGACAGATTTTCCGAATCTTCTAATCCACCCAGACTTCGATCTGGAATATATCATATCGCTCGATGTCTAAGAGAAGTAGGACTCTTTACAGAATCGAAAAAGATTTGTAATTATGTAATGCCGGGAAAAATCTTTTCATCAGACGCGATTGATTATGAATATTTTCTAAAACTCTCCTACTCTTGGCGTCAAAGCGCTGAGATTCTAATACAATCTCTTTCCGCAAACTTTGATTCCCAATCTTACGAAACTCTTCTCAAAGTAATTAAGTCCGATTTTGAACTTATAAAATATTCCGAAAAAGATACCAGTTATTCGAAACTTCTATTTACAAGATTACAAAAATATATCGATAAAATAACCAATTGCGGAAAATGCTGGACTGAGAAAAAGATAATAAAGTTCTGTAAAGAAATTGTCGTGCATATTAAAATGATGCAAAATGCTTCAATTTTGGAAATTGAGCCTCTTGTTATTTATGATGATATTGTCGATATTATGCATTCACTTAGCTGTAAAATGATCAATGTAGCCAAGATTAATGAACTGTATGATTTTCTACACGCATCGGCAAAAGAATTTGAAATTTTCCTGGTAAAAGACGTTCAAGTTCAAAAATGCTTTCAACTTCATCTTGGCTTTTACAAAACTTTGCTGACGCCAGTTTCTAGCTTTGATAAAAATATGTTGGAGGAATTGCACAATTATAGGTGTCAATTTCGCAGCAGACTGAAAATTTTTGGCCCGTCAAAAGCTATGATTGCAAATGCAAGTGGAATAAATACTCTCATCAACCCTATCTGCAATTACTGGCTTGAATGCATGAAATCTTGTGAAGCGAATTCAATAAATACAATATTTTTCGAAATGGTGAAACTTATTAATGAAACTGCTTCACTTCTAGCAGTTCAAACTATAAAAACCTGTAAATGTAATTTAAAAACTTGTCAAGCTAAAGTAAATACATTCGAAGAAATTAATATTACTTTGAAATGCTTGTCGTTTGTGTGTATGTTTGACAAAAAGCTCATATCTAAAGATCTACTGTATTTTAGTCAAAGTTTTATAACCGAAATTATCAGATCGATCCGTGAATTTAAAGAACTCAAGTGTGGATTTTATTCTTATATTTGGAATACCTGCGGAATGGTTATGTACAATTTAGGTCTCTTAGGATCTTTGGAATTCCTAGATGAAAGTGCAGAAATGCTGTCTAATCTATGTTCTTACATTATTGAAGAAGATGGAATCAAATGTACAAACAAGTTTCTTAAAACTTCAAATCCTTTGTCCTTAGCATTGCATAAACTTAGCGGAGTTTATTATAGAGCTGAAAAATACAGAGAAGCAATGATTGTAACTGCTTTTAATGGTTTAATCAGTTACGAAGAAAAAGAAGAAGAATCGAAAGCATTTAAAATGTGGGCAAGTATAAAACATAAATGCAATTCTGATGAGGTAAATAAACAAACAATGATAGATTGTTTAAAAGCGGATAAAGCTGCTATTAAAGAGCTTGGAGTGGAAATTAACTTGAATAATTATGATCTAGTAAAACTTTGTCAACAAGAGATTAAAGGGTTACAAAAAGCAAAAGTGAATTTAGTTCCGTCAATTAAAGCCAGTTTAAAAGAACTAGACTCACTGCAAAGTAACACCATGGAGTTTGTAGAAGGCGTCCAATATCTAGGATATCATGCACTTTATTTCAAAGCTGATGACAATATTATGGAATACATAAAGAAAGCAGAGAGTTATCTAAGCAATTTTAATGAAAGATCTGAACGCCATTCTTGTCTAAAGGCTAATTTGGAATTTTTTAAATTCATAGACCGCTGTAATACAACTAATAAAAATATTAAGAGAGAAATGAAAAGGGCAAAGAACATTTTGCAAAGGGGTAAAGATGAGACTCTTATTCATGATGAGACAATTGAAACCGACGAAGTTGTTCCAGTTTATAGGATGATCAATATGAAGCATGATGAAGAAGTAAATTTACAACTGGAAAAAGTTTTGCTTCAATGGAAAAAATGTTTTGCAAAAAATCCGGTAAGTCTGAAAATACTTGAAAATTTTTGGAAAATTGGGTTATTAATAATGAAGTGTTTTGATTATTATTGTTCTAATGTTTCAGAGAGAAATTATTAATTGCTGGGAACCTGAACTTACTCTCGATACGATAATTATTGCGGGTGAAATTGCTCGCTTATATTTATCTCAGTCTTGTGAGAAACAAGCTTGGAGACTTGCTTACAAGTTATCCGCCATTTTAGAAAATCGAGCTGCTTGTTTATATGGTATAGTAGTTGTACAAACAATTTTAAATTGTTAGATCATAATTAAATAGCAAACATTTTTTGTTAAAAAATAATTTTACCTTAATTAAATTGTTATAATTATGGTTATATATTTATGTATATTTTACTTTTATACTAATAATGTTAATTATTTTCTTTTGTTTAGTGACTGCTCGAAGTATTTCTCTTAGATACATAAACGATGAATGGATAGAAAAAGCTCACATTTATGCCAAATCTTTAAAAGCATCAGAAGATCTCAGTGATGCTAGTGCCGTTGGCATGTTTTGGACAAGTTTAGCAGATTTTTACTTTGAAAGAGGAGTGGTAAGTTTTATTATCGAGAAATAACTGTAATTAATTTCCAAAATATATATTTTATTATATTTTGGATTTATATTTTATTATATTTTAATTTTATATTTAGAAAGAAGAGGCAGTTAAATTACTGAATAAAGTAAAGGACTATGGAAAGATAACTCTAACAAAAGACGTACCTGTTTATTTGGAGTTTCTGGACACGATTATTAGAAACTATAAATTTTATTCTGAAAATATGAATCAGGAAGAATATTTTGATTACATCGTTCATCATGTATACTCGATGATTTCAGTTAATGAAATGCTTAACACTGGAGGTAAATTAATAATCGCATTATCATACACTGAAAAAAATATCTGGTTAAAAAATTACAGTTAAACTTTGCCAGTTGTTTTAACAAGTTATTCTGGTAAATTTTACCACAATATTCAGTTTAAATCGAGGCTGATAAAAATTATGATTTTTTTTTATTTAAATCGGATTTTTTTTATTTAAATCAAAAATAGATTTTTTTAAAAACACACATAAAATCAATATATATAATACAATTTTCAAATGTTTATTTGTAAGTAGTTTATTCTTTAAACTGAGAATATTTAATAAGAAATAATAAATAATAAAACATTTATTCAGAGTCAAAACAAATTATGTCAAATAAATGAGAAAATTTTAAAAAAATATCTACAAATTTATATGATCGTAAAATTAAGAAAATTACGTTTAAAAGCAACGAGAAAATAATAAATTATAAAAAAAAAAGAAAAAACGTAAAAAGATGAAAAAAAATTCATGGACATTATTAAAGTAATAAAGAAAAATTTTAAAGAAAACAACATAAGAATTAAACTGTGACATAAAAATATATAAAAAAGTAGAAACTCTTTTAAAAAAATTAAACTATTTAAGGTCATTTTTTTCAAATTAAAAAATAAAGAAGAAGATAATTAAAAAACATTCAAATATGTTATTAAAGAAAACAATTTTTTAAAATTAGATTTATTTTACAAATTGAAAAAAAAGAATGAATAAAGTTTTGGAGAATTTTAAAAAATTTTAAAAGACAAAAAAATTTTATGAAGTAGAAAAGCGATGTTAAAATGAAAATATTTATTACAAGATTAAACTGACATAAAAATATAAAATAAAAGAATAAAAGTTTTCAAAAAAGTAGAAAATTAAGAAAATTAAAAAATGTAGATAAAAGTATCGAATAAATGTTTTCAAAACTTTGTAATTACAAGATAAAAACGAAACAATTTAAAATAAGGAGAAATGTTTCTAAGAAATAGAAAAATCATGACAAAAATTAAAGAATTAATTAAAATGTAACTGAATAAATCAATAAATAATAAAAATAAAAAAGTTTAGGAAAATTAAACCAAAAATATTTTTATAATTACACTTAAAACAAGTTCAACAATAAATTTAGAAAAAAAGATCTAAAAATTTTATGAAAAATAAGTTTGCAATAACTAGACAAGATGTGAAAACAAATTGAATAAATTTACAAAAAAAATGAGCGTATTTATTTTTAAAATATGGAAAATGGTAATAGGTAAGAATATTGATGAAATAAAAAGTTTACTAAATGTTATAACAACAAAATTGTGTAAAATAATATTAAATAATTTGCATAAAAAAAAGGAAATTAAAGAACATTCTAAAATAAAACTACAAATACAAAACTATGTGAAAATTATGTCCATTTCGTGGACGTAAGCAAAAAAATTTGTTTTTTTAGATGAAAATGAGTCAATTTAGACTATTTTTTAAAAATCGAAAATCTTAACGATCACAAAGCTTCCTATATGAGGAAGCAAAAAATATCAAAAATATGAGAAGAAAAAATCTTAAAATGTAAAAATAAGAAATTATAAGATAAGAATTAAACAGTTTCGAAAAAGTGAAATTTCTTTTAAAAATCTTGTAAGAATTAAAAAAAAGGATTATTGTGAATATGGAAAATAATTAATATTGTTTATTTATTATGCATTAATGAATATGCTTTTAAATTTGAATTACTTGAAATTTAAAAGTTTGAATAAATTGAAATATGAGTTAATTGACATTTGGAATTTATTTAAATTATAATGACTTTAAGATATAAAAATTTAATACTATTTTATGCTATCTTCACACTAAAATTTTGTAGGTCGTGGGTATTTTTATTATCTATATTAGCACAATTTTTAAAATTTTATAAAGAATAAAATATAAAAAATTTAAATTTTCGAGATTTATTCACAAATTTCTGGTTTTTTAAAATTGTTTCCGATTTTTTACATGCAGTATTAGATATCCGGTGAATTGTGAAGTTTTTTTTTTTTATTTAAATCAGGATTTTAATGCCAATGTCCCAATGATTGAAATCAATTACAGTCCTTGTTAAAATAACGAAATATTTTCTGGATTCTTTTTTTGTATCTATACACTGAGAAAAATCTGTTGCTATTATTGCTTGAAATCATTCTTGCATTTTTTCCATAATTCTATTGATGCTATATTTCTAACAGCACGTATAGTTATTGCTTGGACTTGGCCTAAAAACTAGGCGGAGCGGCCTAATAATTAGGTGGATTCTTGCAATTTTTGTATAGTTAGTGTCTATGCTATATTCATATCATTTGCTCATGCGATAATCGCAACAGATTTTTCTCAGTGTATAAATATATTATTTCGTAAATTAAACAATTTTCGGTTATTTCAATCGGAAAATTATGTAATTAGAATATTTTAACCAGAAATTATAATCTGATCTTTTATTCAATTTAACCTTAATTTATTAAACTAAACAGATTTATTATTTTTAACTGGAATATTTTTTCATTTTATTAGGAAAAACTTAATTAAACTCAAATTACATTGACCCAAAATTCCCTTTATTCTAAATTTGATTTAGTTTATTACTTTTAATTACATGTTTAATTGTAAATAAAATTTTGTTTCAGGAAAAAGAGTGTACTACGGTCTAAATAATTTGCTTGATTCGGTAAATCATGTGTCACACGTGATGAATAGTCTTATTTCCTTCAGGGAAATATCATCACATTTAACATTAAGACTTGAATTGGCGCAATCTCTCGGAGCAACTCTACGTGTCGCAGAATGCCTAAAGTCGCTCTGTTTCATTGATCTTTCTCGATTAAAGCTTGATGATTGTGAAGTAAAACTTCAAGGAATTGAGCAGATTCTTGATGTCGAGGGATTCGGATTGACTATGAAAAGCAAATTTGCAGAATCTACAACTAAAATTCGTATGAATACTGTCTTGACATCTAGTCACATGGATGTCGATGATCCTCTTCGAGATGTGATACAAAATGAAGCTTCACCAATTCTTAGAAAGAAAATATTTGTACCTCCAGTGTCTTTAATTCACGACAATTGCGATTGCTATCGTTGTCAGAATATTCCTTATCAGTATCTGGTTTTTTCAAGTTCACACATCAGAGCTCAGGTATACGCATTGAAGGATTATTCTTCTGTTGCACTGCAACATTTTCAAGGTGCTTTTGACGTTAGAACAAAATTACTCGAGAAGGAAAATAGCATTATTTTGAATGAGAGTAAAAATTCCGTAAAGTGTTATCCTTGGCAACAATATTATACAATGATAGACTTTGTCCTGTTTTTACTTGACTTTAGTAAATTTAACATGAAATATCAAGTACCAAGGGAAGAAGAAGCCATGGAAATTGTAGTCAATGCTGCTTGTATTTGTGAAAAGTTTAATCTAGAAACACATCCGGTATATTTTGCAGCAAAAGAACTTTTCTTTCAGTATCGATTTCAAAAACTCAATTTATCCTTTGATGGTGAGTTCAATTTTATTTTTGCTTAAATTTAATTATAAGTGGCCACTTTACCGGAAAACCGAGAATTAAAAAATTGACCGGGAATATTGTTATTAAACCGGGAATTTCTTCGTGGATCTAAAAGTTCTGAAAAATTTTATCGAAAATCAATTTTTTTCATATATCAAAAATCTATAATAATAATCCGCAAGTTCTTTCATCCCTTCATTCATTTTTTGTCTGTTCACACCTGAAGTTTGGCACATTGATATTTTTTGTTTTAAATCAGATACTTTTTAAAAAATGCATTTAAATTGATTAAAATTAAAATTTATAAATATCAGTTCTCGCCAGTTTTCGAATTTTTCTTTAGATTGTCAATTATTTTCTTCAATATTTAATTATTTTGTAATTTCTCTGTTAATTATCAACTATTTTCTTAAAATTTCAATTTATTTCTCTAATTTTAAATTATTTTCTTCAATTTTCAATTGCATTCTTCAATTATCAATTTCATTTTACGTTTTTCAATTATTTTATTCAATATTCAATAATTCTTGCATTTTCTCAATTATCAATTATATTCTTGATATTCCAATACAATTGCTCAATTTCTAATTCATTTCTTGAATTTTGATTTATTTTCTAAAATCTTTCCATAGCTTTCATCAGTTTTCAATTGACAATTTATTATTCTCCTTCAATTTTATGATTATTCAGTAATTTAAAAAAAAAATTTGTCCGAATGCCGATTATTCTCACCATTTTTCGATTTTTTTTAGTTACTTTTAATTACTTATTTTCCGCATATTGTAATTTCTCTTTTAATTATAATTTATTTTTTAAAAATTTTACTATAATTCTTTAATTTTCAATTTATTTCTTCAATACTTAATTATTTTCTTCAATTCTCAGATATTTTCTTTAATTTTCAATTAATTCCTCAATATTCAATAATTCTCGGATTGTTTCAATTATTTTTTTTACTCATAAAAGCTGTTTTAAAATTTCAATTCAATTCTAAAACTATTCTCTTCAATTCTCAGTTATTTTCTTCTAATTTAAATTCCACTTTTCAACTTTCAATTATTTTCTTTGATATTAAAAAATTATCGCCTTTTTTCTTTTTTTTTCGATTATCATTAAGTTTCTTTAATTTTGAATACATTTGTTTAATTATTTTATTTAATTTTTAATTCAATTCTTCAATTTTTATTTCTATTATTTAGTTTTTAATTGTTTTCTTCTTACTTCATTAATTCTCGGATTCTTTCAGTTACTTTTTTTCAATTTTTAAACATATTCTTAAAATTTCAATTCCATTCTTCAATTTTTAATTGCTTTCTTCAGTTTTCAATTGATTTCTTCAATCTTTAATTATTTTCATCAATTCTAAAATATTTTCTTTAATTTTCAATTAATTCCTCAATATTCAATAATTCTCGAATTGTTTCAATTATTTTTTTCGATCATTAAAACTGTTTTAAAATTTCAATTCAATTATTAAATTTTGAAACTATTATCTTCAATTCTGTTATTTTCTTCAAATTTAAATTCCACTTTTCAATTTTCAATTATTTTCTTTAATATTAAAAATTAAAGCCTTTTTTCTATTATTTTTTTCGATTATCATTAAGTTTCTCTAATTATATATTTTTAATTGTTCAATTTTTTTCTTTAATTTTTAATTCCATTCCTCAATTGTTATTTCCATTCTTCAATTTTCAATTGTTTTCTTTAATATTCAATTATTCTCGGCTATTTTCAATAACTGTTTTTCAATTTTTAAGCATATACTTTAAATTTCTATTCTTTTCTTCAATTTTTAATTGCTTTCTTCAGTTTTCAATTTATTTCTTCAATCTTTAATTATTTTCTTCAATTCTCAAATGTTTTCTTTAATTTTCAATTAATTCCTCAATGTTTAATAATTCTCGGATTGTTTCAAATATTTTCTTTAATTTTTAATTCCATTCTTCAGTTTTCCATTGTTTTCTTCTATATTCATTAATTCTCGGCTATTTTCAATTCTTAAGTATACACTTTAAATTTCTATTTCATTCTTCAATTTTTAATTGCTTTCTTAAAATTTCAATTACTTTTTTTCAATTTTAATTTTTTTTTTTCGATTCTCAATCCAGTTGTAAAATGTGCAATTATTAGCAACAATTATTCCTATAATTTTCCTTATTTTTCAATTTTGAATTGGTTTCTTCAAGTTTAAAATTTCTTGTTTAATTTTTTCAATTATTTTTTCACTCATAAAAATAGTTTTAAAATTTCAATTAAATTATTCAATTCTAGAATTATTCTCTCCAGTTCTTAGTTATTTTCTTTAAATTTAAAATCCATTTTTCAATTTTCAATTATTTTCTTTAATATTAAAAAATTATCCCCTTTTTCTATTGTTTTTTTTTTTATTATCATAAGTTTTTTTTAATTTTAAATACAATTTTTCAATTTCTTTCTTTAATTTTTAATTCCATTCTTCAATGTTTATTTCAATTCTTCTCTTCTATATTCATTAATTCTCGGCATTTTTCAATTATTTTTTTCAGTTCTTAAGTATATACTTTAAATTTATATTTCTTTCTTTAATTTTTAATTGATTTCTTCAAACTTCAATTATTTTTTTCAATTTTTATTTATTTATTTATTCACATAAACGGGCAAAAAAAACAAACAAGATAATTTTAATAAATTTTAATAATTTTTTTCGATTTTCAATCCAGTTGTTAAATGTGCAAATATTTCCAACAATTATTCCTATAATTTTCGTAATTTTTAGATTTGCAAATCTTTTCGTTAAATTTAATATTTTTTGTTTAATTTTTTCAATTATTTTGTTCAGTTGTTAATTAATCTAGTCATTTTTTAAATTTTATTTTCAATTGATAATTATTTTCGTCATTTTTATTTATTTATTTATTTAGCGAATATAATTCCCCGCAGTCAATTTTTCACATTTTTGCTTCTATTTTTCAAGTTTTCTCGTCATTTTTTCAACTATTTTCTTTACTTTCCATAGTTTTTTCAATTTTGAATTATTATCTTAAAATTTTATAATTAATTTTTGATTTTTTAAATTTGCCATTTTTTAAATTTTGTTTTTAATTTTGTCATTTTTTAATTTTTTTTTTTCAATTATCAATTATTTTTTCAAATTTTAATTTAATTTTAAAATTTTCAATTTATTTCCTCAGCTTTTTATTATTTTCTTCAATTTCAATTATTTTTTTCGATTTTCAATTCAGTTTTTCAATTTGCAATTATTTCCAACAGTTATTCCTATAATTTTTCTACTATTTTGTTTAAATTTTATATTTATTGTTTAATTTTTTAAACTATTTTTTTCAATTGTGTAATTATGTAGCCATTATTCGAATTTTATTTTCAAGTGTCAATTATTTACGTCATTTTATCTGAATGTTTGAATAATTTGCAAAAATTTATAGTTTTAAATGACCAACAACAATGCAAAGTTTGTCGCACTTTTGGGAGCTCGTTAATGTTGCTAGTGAACTTATAATACGTAATTCTTTTTATATGTTTAAGATCCAAAAGTTTAGATTTTAATATTTTGTGAAAATAAAACTTTTTAAGCTTTAATTATAAACTAATAAGATAATAATTATAAACTAATAAATGTGTAAATTTTAAATTTAAGTATAAAAAGTTATATTTTAAATATAAAGGCGAGTTTCACAAAATTAAAAATACTGTTTTAATTATTCGAAAATTTGTGACTGGGAAATCCAAAAAATTGACCGAGAAAAACCGGGAATTTAGTTTTATAAAAAAAGTGTCCACCCTGATGGTCTAAAATTAAAATTCTTCAATTTATTACTTCTAATCGTTTTTTCTTCATCTTAATTCAAATATTTTGTTACAGCATTTACAGTTCCTCAAGTCGATGATATCGATATTACTGACTTAATCACAGAATTGCCTTCTAAAGAAAAGAGTAAAGCTAAGGCTTGCTTTACGCCTGCCCATTCAGGAGATTTACCAATAAAGGTTCTCCACAGAAAGAAGACACCACCACTTTTGCCTTTAACGAAACTTAGCATGAATTTTAGCGATAGTGAGGACGAAGATATTACAACGACGAAAACTACGAGAAGAAAGCCTTTAAGAAAAAAACTTGTTCCCGTCGAGGAAGTATCCTCTTCAAACGAAACTCCAACGAAACCAGTGTCTACAAAATCAAAATCGTCTGCGAGAGTTGAATCTGTTTCATTAAAAAAATCTGCAGTTTCGAGAACTGCAAAACCCCTGTCTGATAATACTGAATCCTTAGGAGAAGCTTTTAAAGAAATGTCAATTCAGCCAAAGACCTCACAATTTCTAATCTCTTGTGAGAATTTACTTTTAAAATCTTATAGTTTGAAGTTGGAACATTTTCAAACTACTGAGAAGTTCGAATTTTGCCAAGAAGAATTAAATACTTTAAGGGGAGTTTTTTGTGATAAGGAGCTTGAGGAAATAGTATTTTCGTTGGACGCCATTCAAGTAAATTTCACTGAAACAAATGTAACAGGTCGAACTTCTCGTTTGAAAAGAAAAACTTCGCTTAATTCAAAGGACAATTTACAGATCTTCGAGAAAACAAGAACTAAAATTATTGACGCTCTTACTAGTGCAATTGATAAGAGTAAGATTTCAAAATCTTCACTTTTATCTAATGAAAATATTCTGCAAAAAAGTAAGGAGACGAAATCATCAAAAATGAAACTAAGCTCAAAAAGTTTAGACCTGAGTAGACCTTCCTCGCCTGATCTGTTTTCATCAGAAGATGAAGCTAACTTGAAAGTATCTAATACATTAAAATCAAAAAAATTGAGAGATAAAGTGGAAAATTGTAATAAAAACGTTCGAGTTACTCGTTCGAGATCTACGAACAATTCTAGCGATACTGAATGCTCTGAAATAGCTTTAAAGACATCATCCAAAGCACCAAGAAAAAGATCGTAGCAAATTTTAGATAATTGCTTAGCTTCTGATTATTTATAATTAATGAGAAATAAAACTGTACAGATTATTTTATAGATTTTCCAACTTTGATTAGTCTATTATTTTGTTAAAAAGTTTCACATATTCAGCTATATTTTGTCATTAGATACATTTTTTTATTATTCAAAGATTTTGATAGATAACACTCAAGTGTAAATATTCTTAATTTAATCTACAATTATAAGCGTGAATATTTTTGTATTTTGTACAAGATCAATTTTTGTAAATTAAGATTTGAGACTGATGTCAATAAAATTGAATGTACTTTTAGTATTTACGTAATTTATTCTTTTTATATTGTTCTTTAATAATTTTTTCCTGTCCTCCTATACTTTTATAAATTTTAAATCAATCTTTTTTTCTACTTTTGAATACAGGATTCAATTTTTTAAAAGTATAATTAAGGTCCTTAATAAACTGACAAGTCGATTTCATCAGAAGTGCATTTATTAAAATACAAGATATTTACATTCGTTGTAAAAGAAAAAAAAAAGTTAATACAATAACTTTATAGCAATACATTTAAAAGAGATACAATAAAATTTTTTATCTTGAAATACATTGCTTAATAATATTAGAGGTCGTTTTTTAAAAGTATTTTTTACATTTATCACACTTTTCATAAATAGTGACTAATTTCGTTTCGTTTAAATACTCTACAAACTCAAATTTTTCACATTTTCTACGAAAACTTCTGTACTTATGAAATCTCTACTTTTATTACTAAGTATCACACAAAGTTTCTTTTTACACATTTGTCGTTTTATATAACTTAAAAAAAAAGAGAAAAAGGAAAACAGTTTAGCTTGTAGAAATGTCATAAGTTGCTCATTAATTAAAAAGATATTCCAGAAATAAAATCTATGCGATCTAGTATAAAAAAAAATAATAACTCTAATTTAATTACAGAAACTCAATCTGTAAATGCAATTTCAAAGCTTCGTTAAATTTCAATTCTGTTAAAGATTTTGAAACATAAAAGAAATGCAATAAAAAGAAATTTCAAAAACAAACAGATATACTCTTTGTTAATGAAATTAGAATTTACAATTTGACTATTCTCAACTTTCGACAATTCACCTAAATTTGTCCAATTCCAAGAAAGTCAAAAGGCTTAAAACGACCCAATTGAAAACCACCCAATCGTAATATTATAAACTCCAAAGGTCACAAAAAAAGAAAAATAATATTTTTAAAAAATTCAATGACTTAAGTGAATCACAGTCTACGATTTACAAGGTGGTGTAATTAATATTATCGCAGTTTCCTACACCTCTCTTGATCGTGAGAGCTTGAATAGCCTCTTCTTCTTGAGTCTTTGCCAATTCCATGAGAGCCAAGGCTCCCAGCCACTTTTGATTATCTTCCGGAAAAGGTATTTTAGTGAACTCTTCCTTTTGAGGTACAACAACAACTTTTGCTTCATTGTTATTGAACCTTGTGCTCGGAGATTGGGAATTATTATTTTTGTTACAAGCAGAACCGGCCAGCATCAAAACAGTCGGTCGAGTTTCATTTTCAGTTCGACAAGTCTTCAGCGTAGATTTATCTTGATTTAAATCTATTTTCGATGAATTCAGTACTTCATTCGATAAATTCATGTTCCATGAACTTGAAACTTCGGTATTAATTTCATCATGGTTTCGAATAGCGCCAGGCCCATTGTTGTTTGTCACACAAACCAAAGATTTACATGAAGGATCCCAAAATTCGCGTTCCAAATTGCGCGAAGTTGAGGAAACGTTCCGATTTTCTGATACACTCACATCGCTCACAGAAACATTTGAAGCGACTCCTAAATCCCAGCAGAGTTGATTATCAGTATACAATTTCGATTTCAGGCCAGATTCTGAAAAGAATAAAATTTAATGTTAATATTTGCATCTAAAGGTCCTCATTGTTTAATTTAGATTTCCTTTTTTCACAATATGATAGACAATACAATTATATTTAACAAGTTAATAAAACGGCTTTTTGCAGGGATCACAGCTGTTTCTTTGTTTAATTTGAGGTAAAAAAGGGGATTTTTCTTATATATTTCTTATATTTAATGATTAATAACGGTACTATTTAAATATTAAACAGTTTAAAGAAAACTTGAAAAGAACAGTTTAAAATATTTAATATTATGTAATTTTTATTAAGAAAAAACAGTGAAATTAGTTTCAAAAAGAACTAAGTAAAAAATATCAAATAAATTATTAAAAGGTAAAAAATATCAGAAGGTCTATGAAAAAGTGAAAAAATCACCGAAAAAGTGAGGAAATAAGAAGTTATAAAATCTAAATAAAGAAGAAAATCTAAGAACATCCAATAAAAAATAATTTAAAAATATTAGATTTTAATACTAACAAATTTTATTTAAAAAAACCAGACAATCTAGAAATCGCTTGAAAGATTAAATTTAATAAATTGAACAAATTTAGAAAAGAAATCAGAAAATTTAAAAAAATTAGTTTACTCCGCTCACGACCAACAAATAAAAATGAAAGAAATATAAAGAATGAAAAATGAACATTCTAACAAAAAATTTTTAAAGAAACCAGAAAATATAGAAATTGCTTGAAAAATTAAATAAATTTATGAATAAAATAGACAAAAAGTAAACAAATTAAATTAAAAAATGAATAGCACTAAAATCAAACTTAAAAAAAGTAGAAAAAGCTATTCAGTTTCGATAAAAAACAAGTGAGCTGTTCAAAATTTTCAAATTCTTCTAAAAATAAAAAAGTTTAAGAAAATTAAACCAAAAACATTTTTTTAATATTACACTTTAAACAAGTATAAATTTAGAAAAATAAAAAGAAAATCTAAAAATTTTATGGAAGAATAAGTAAGTTAGCAAAAAATCTAGCAAAAAATAGACAAGAGGTGAAAACAAATTGAATGAATTTACGAAAAAATGAGTGTATTTATTTTTAAAGATATGGAAATAATTATGAAATTCAACGAAATATAAAATTTAGTGAATGTTCTAATAACAAAATTGTGTAAAATAATATTAAATTTAAAAAAAAAAAGAAAATTAAAGAAAATCTCAGGGCTGGTAAAAATCATAATTTTTTTAAAAAATCAATAAACTCCGATTTATTTGATTTAAATCAAAAATTGATTTTTTTAAAAATATAATCAGTGTATAAAATTTCTAAATGTTTATTTGTAAGTAGTTTATACAGTTTATTAAAGAAATGAAGAGAAAATTAAAAAAAGAACACAAGATTGAAACAGTGACATAATTATATATAAAAAAAGTAAAAATCTTTTCAAAAGTTATAAACTATTACGAACATTTTTTTTTTTAAATAATAAATAAGAAGATAATTAAAAAAAACGTTAAAATATATTAATTAAGAGAACGAAATTTTGTAAAATTTAAGA
The DNA here is from genome assembly GCA_037103525.1 of Ganaspis brasiliensis. NCBI lineage: Eukaryota > Metazoa > Arthropoda > Insecta > Hymenoptera > Figitidae > Ganaspis > Ganaspis brasiliensis. Next base: position 2,894,872 of record JAZKLR010000009.1, on the reverse strand, counting down.
AAAATTTAAAAGAAAAGAAATTTTATGAAATACGAGAACAATGTTCAAATGAGTATATTTAGTACAAGATGAAATTTACATAACATCAAATAAAAGAATAAAAGTTTTCAAAAACGTAGAAAATTAAGAAATTTGAAAAATGTGGATAAAAGAATCGAACAAATGTTTTAAAAAAAATTGCAATTATAAGATAAAAACTAAACAATTAAAAAATAAGGAAGAAAGGTTCTTATAAATCGAAAAATGATGACAAAAATTAAAAAATTAATAATTAAAAAGCAGGGAAGAACTAAAAAAAATTAAATAGAAACCACAAAATATATAGAACCACAAAAGAAACTTAAAAATCCTTTAAAAATAAAAAAGTTTAAAACTAAACACATTTTTATAATATTACAGTAAAAATAAGTCCAACAATAAATTTAAAAAAATAAAGAAAATCTAAAAACTTTATGAAAGAATAAGTTTGCAAAAAATCTTGCAAAAAATAGACAAGATGTGAAAAAAAATGAATAAACTTACAAAACAAATGGGAGTATTTATTTTTAAAAATATGGAAATTATTATGAAAATCAGCGAATTAAAAAGTTTAATGAATGTTATTATAACGAAATTGTGTAAAATAATATTAAATAATTTCCCAATAAAGAGAAAAAATAAAGAAAATCCTAAAATAAAAAGACAAAAAGAAAATATCAAAAGTTAAAAGTAGAAAAAAACTTTAAATTCTGTAAAAATAAGAAATTATAAGATAAAAATTAAACAGTTATGAAAAATGGAAATCTCTTAGAAATCTTGTAAGAATATTAAGAAAAGAATTATTGTGAATATGAAAAATAATTAATATTATTTAATTATTTTACATTAATTAATATGCATTTAAATTTGAATTAATTAAAATTTAAAAGTTCAAACAAATTGGAATTTGGCTTAATTGACGTTTGGAATTTATAAAATTATAATTACTTAAAGATATAAATATTAAAATTTAAATTTTGACAGGGTGTCTACTAATTTCGTCCCACTAAATTCCCGGTCATTTCCCGGTTTTGGTTCCTATTTTTCCCGGTTTTTTCTCTTGTTAACTTAACATTTATTTTAAGTATAAATAGACCTACAAATGGTTACAAAAATTGAATAAAACAGTTGATAATTGAAGAAAATAATTGAAATTCAAAGAAAATAATTGAGAATTGAAGAATTGAATATTAAACTTTACAAAAAATAACAATAACAGAATTATTGAATATTAAAAAAAAAAAACAAATAAAATTGAAATTCGAATACAATAATTGATAATTAAAGAAAATTACTGAACAATTGGATTGAAAAAAGAAGAAAATAATTTATAATTAAAAAAAAATGGAAAATGACAGGAATTATTAAATATTGAAGAAAATATTAAAAATTGAAGAATAGAATTGTTATTTAAAGAAATTAATTGAGAATTGAAAAAGATAATTGAACAATTGAACAATTAAATTGAAAATAAAAGAACATTATTGAAAATTGAAGGAGGTTTTGAAACATGAAATGAATAACTGATAATTGAAAAAAAAAAAAATTAAAAAAAGTCGAGATTACTGAATATTAAAACAAACAATTGAAAATTGAAGAAAATTATTAAAAATTAAAGAAAATAATTAAAAATTGAAAAAAATAATTAAAAATTGAAAAAAGTACTTAAAAATTAAATACAATATTTGAAAACAGCAGAAAAATTTAGAAATCGACGGAAATAATTGCGAATTGATGAAAATAATTTAAAAATTCTCAATTTAAATAAAAATTGAAAGAAAAACATAATTTAAAAAAGCTGAGAATTGTTATATATTGAAGAAAATTTAGAAGAAATTGAAAATTGAAAGAAATTGAGAAACTGAAAGAAATATGAAAAAATAATTGGAAATTGAAGAAAATAATTGAAATTTAAGAAAAAAAATTGGAATTTGAAGAAAATAATTGAGAATTTAAAAAAAATCATTGTAAAAAGCCTAGAGTTATTAAATATTAAAAAAAAATTGAAAATTAAAGAATGGAATTGAATGTCGAAAATTATAATTGGGAATTAAAGAAATTAATTCAAGAATTGAACAATGGGATTGAAAGTAGAAAAAAATAAGTGATAGTTGAAGAAAAAAGAAATTGAACAACCCAGGAATTATAGAATTTGAAAAAAACAATAAAAAAATGAAGAATGGGATTGTAATTTCAAGAAATTAATTAAAAATTGTAGAAAATAATTTGAAATTGAAGAAAATGTGATTTTATGAAAATTGTTGAATAATAATTGATGAATTGAATTCAAGTTTCTAAAACATAATTGATAATTGAAAAAAATATTGAAAAAGCCGAGAATTATTGATTATAGAAGAAAATAATTGAAAAATGGAAGAGTTATTGAGATGTGAAATAAATAAATGATAATTGAAAAAAATAATTGAAAAAAGTCGAGAATTATTGAATATTAAATCAAATAATTAAAAATTGAAGGAAATAGTTGAGATCTGATGAAAATAATTAAAAATTGATGAAAATGATTGAAAATCGTAGAAAATAATTGAAAATTGAAGAAGTTAATTAGAAATTGATGAAAATAATTGAAAATTGAAGAAAATAATTGGCAAATGAAGAAAATAATTGAGAAATGAAGAAATAATTTTAAATTAATAAAAATAATTCCAAATGGAAGAAAATAATTGAGAATTGTAGAAAATAATTGGAAATTGAATAAAATAATTGAAAATTGAAAAGAATTTATTATTCCAGAAAAAAAATTCCCGGTTTTTCCCGGTCAATTTAAATTCCCGGTTAGTAGACACCCTGTTTTGAAGATTTATCCACAAATTTTTGGGTTTTGTTTATGGTTTGCGATGTTTTATGTGCAGTATTTGATATCCTGAAAATTCTCAAGTTTTTTTTATTTAATTCATGACTTTAATTAAAATTTCCTAATGATTTAAATCATGATTTAAACAATTTTGAATTTTATAAACATTAAAATATTAAAAATAAAATTTTAAAGATCTATCCACAAATGTGTGGGTTTTGTTTATGGTTTGAGATGTTTTATGTGCAGTATGTGACATCCTGAGAATTCTCACGTTTTTTTTATTCAAATCATGACTTTAATTAAAATTTTCCAATGATTTAAATAAAAATGATATGAATCCATAACACCCCTGTTAAAAGGCAATAAATAAAAGAAAGGTCAAAAGGGGGAAAAATCTTGATTTTATAGGTGAAAAGGGGAGAAAAAGAGGGATTAGGTAGAAAAGGGGAGGAACTGTAATCCCTGCTATTGGCTTATTTATTAACTTTTTAAAAATAAACTTTAAGGTCGTTTCACACAATTATAATCACAAACCTGTTGTTGTGACTTCAGGCGAGGTAGTGGCAGACAAGCTCCATTCTTTCGAAAGATTTGTTGCGTCTTCCACGCGCTGCATTAAATTTAAATCACAAGTGGAGTGTGGAGAAAGAGCTGATGATTGAACATCCCATCTGAGAGGCTTGGCGAGCTGCTGCTCCAGACAGGCCTCCCTGAGCCATCGTTTTTTAGGTTGAAGTCTGTCGAGAGGTCTGCGAGGAGTAGTGGGCAATTTCATTGTAGACGGCTCGTCATCCTCAGACATCTGAAGCATGGTGCATGCCTCGGCAGGATCTTCATCTTGACTCTCGTCCTGACTATCCTGATTATCCGCGCAATACAGTCTTTTATTTAGGGACTTTCGATCCAAATTTTCCTGTTCTCCAGTAGCGTCCATTATCAATCCCTTCTTGAATTTCCCACCACGTCTAAAGAATTCAGTGTTGCCTTTCCAAGACTTTAGCTTCTGATCGCTCTTTCCCGTGGGAGTTCTGTCCTCTCGTTCTCTAGAAATTCTGTAGCGTTCAAGCCAGCGAGCTACTTCATGGGACAATTCACTATTTTCGGAGACAGGCTTCAAAACAAAATCGTCCGAGCGAGTCAATGTTGCGTAGGGATGATCAGGACAGTGTCGATTCGCGTGAGTAAAGCGCATTTCACAACCTGTCTCAGTGCAAAGAAATGGCTTTTCTCCCGTGTGCAATCTCTGATGAGTTTTCAGTTGACCGGATTGTGTGAAGGCCTTTGTACATCCAGGATAATCACAAGGATATGGACGTTCACCTTGAAAATAAAAAATAATTTTTTTTATCAAATTCAAGTTACAATTTCGAAACGATATTAATATGCTTAATAATAATAAAATTCTTTATATTGTTTAAATACGCTCGGAAATCAAATACATTAACTCGCTACATTCTTAAATTAATTTTTAATTGTTTAAAAAAAATTATTCATTAAATTAAGCTAGAATCATGTGGTTTTTTTTTGCAATTTTCATTGGAGGACTACAAAGAAGTTATTTATTCACAATTCGCAATATACATTCAATTGTTTAAATATTTGTTTCTTCTTATATTTTCAAATTTAAACAATTTTTTTAATAACTGTTGATTCTGTAGTAACAACCGACAGAAATTTTGCAATTTTCATTGGAGGACTACAAAGAAGTTATTTATTCACAATTCACAATATACATTCAATTGTTTAAACATTTGTTTCTTCTTATATTTTCAAATTTAAACAATTTTTTTTAATAACTGTTGATTCTTTAGTAACAACCGATAGCAATTTTGTCAATTAAATTTAAATTATTTAAACAAATAAACAAAATATTTAATGGACAAATTTTCTGGCAGTTCTTACTAAAGAATCGACAGTTATTAAAAAAATTATTTAAATTCGAAAATATAAGAAGAAACAATTGTTTAAACAAATTAAAATTATTTAAACAGTTGAATGTATATTGCGAATTGTGAATAAATAACTTCTTTGTAGTTCTCCAATGAAAATGGCAAAAACCACATTATTCTAGTTTAATTTAATGAATAATTTATTTTAAACATTTTTAATTGTTTAAACAATCAATTAAATTGTTTTTCCTTTTTGTATTTAAAAAATTGTAAGCTTGCAAGATACCTATTTAATTAAAACAAAAAATATGAAAATAATTGTTTAAACAATGAAAAATGCTCCATGTAGACTCAAAATAAATAGGAGGGGTGGGGGAAAATGTATTTTTTATCCTAAATTAACATTACCATTTTAATCAAATTTGGTCTACTGGTAAATAATGGTTTTATAATGATGTACTTAAATTTTTGAGACCTCAAGATACTTGTAAAAAATACATTCAATGTACATTATCTACCAGTGAACTAAATTTGATTAAACTGGTAATGTTAATTCTTTTTACGATAGAAACTCTTTAAACTCTCTATCGATTCCTCTAGCCGAATTTTTTTATTTATTTATTTATATTAATTTTTTCATAACAAATCTAAGGAAAAATTAGAATTTTGCAAAATATCTATTATCTACCGTTTAAAAAGTAAAATTGCATAGGAAATTATAATAAAAATATTTTGGAGTATTTCTAATGTATAAAAATATATATTTAATATATATACATATACAAATATGTTAATTTTGTTAATTAAATTATAATTTAATCAACTATAAATTATAAAAAAGACAAAATAAGCTGTAAGATTGATTACAAAATTTAAAATTAATAATAGATTGCTTAAACAATTGTTAAACATTTAATATTATCCTTCACCTTCATAATTGGTTATTGTAGACACAAAATGTTGCAAAATTAAAAAAAAACTAGTATTCTATATGATTATTTAAAAAAAATTAATTTAACAATAATAGATTGTTTAAACAATTTTTAAACATTTAAGAATATCTATCATCTTCAACGTCAATTATTATAGACACAATAATTATGTTGTCCAATATAGAAAAAAACTAGAGCTCTGTATAATTATTTTTAAGAACATTTAAAATTAAGAACAAGAGATTGTTTAAACAATTTTTAAATGTCTAAAATTATGTAAAACAATAGAAATTTTAAGTATTTATTAAAATTTTGTTTAAAATCTTTAAGGAATATAGGGTAAATTATATTTTTGCAGCTTATATGGTTTTTTCTATAATTTAGTTAATTAAATTATTACTTAATTAACAAAAATATTATTAATATCATTTCCGATGCAATAATTGACTTTTAAGGGGTAAATTTATATAAAAGAAACTACATTTTGCCATACTGGGGGGGGGGGGGGGGGGGGGGGGTTCTTATTTTTTTAAAAACTACTCTTCTAATTAATTTAATTTTATCTGTTTATCAATTCTCTCATATCAATTTTATGTACCATAATTTTGTAATTGTAGGCATTTCTCAAAAATCTAAATTTTAATATCGTTTTGGTGGAAAGATAAGCAATTTTTTTTTTACATTTTTATCAATTTAAAGTTGCATTTAAATCAAAATTACAATTTGACGATTGTCAAATTTTAGGTTATTTCCAATAAATAGAAAATTGTAATTTTTATTCAAATACAACTTTGAATTGATTAAAATGTTAAAAACAAATTTCCTGATCATTCTGACAAAACGCTTTTAACGTTTTGATGGATTTCTTTTTTAAAATATACGAAAATATGGAGTTAGTCTAATTTTTTTCCGATTGTTTATCAGATTTTTTATTTGGAAAAAGTTGAACTAGGTTTGAAAAAACATTTAAATTTTATAACTGGGAAAAATAATTTTTTAAAATTAAAGTATTAATTATTGCGAAAATTTTATTACGATATTTTTGAAATAGTTATTTATGTATTTTATATTAATTTTTCATATCATTTAAATATCTAACTTTTTTTTAGCCTTGTTCAGTTTTTCGCTTTTCCAAAATGTAAGAAAAATAATCCGATAATATAAACAAATTCTGTTGAAAATCATCATTTAAAGCAGACTCAGTAAATACAAAAATTTATTATTATTTGAAATTTAAGAAAACATTGCAAATTACAATATTTTTACGATAAATATTTTAAAGTTAACGAAACAACTTCATCCTCGTCTTATTTTATTTAGAATTAGATAGTTTGAAACTAATTAAAGAAAAAATTGTACTTAGAAATGGAAAAAAAAATATATTTGAAATACTTAAAAAAGAGGTGCATAAATCGATAAAAAAAATTATAAACTATGTTTATTTGTATTTTAAATATTATAGAATATCATAATGAATAGAAATTCATAATTCTTGTAACTGTTATTAAATTAATGTTAATCAATGTTTGAATTGTGAATTCAAATGAATAAAGAAATGTCTGTTTGACTGATTATGAAAAGACCATCTCTATATAAAAGTTAAGACATAAATTATATTGAGATAAAATTAAAAAGTTATATTTTTACCATTATTTTTAAAGAAATCAGCTCCAATAATATTTTACTAATAGTTTACAAAACTAACAATAATCCGTTTACATTGAAACAAATTTTCGAAATTTTTCAACAATTTTATGGAAAATTTTAAGATTATCAGTTTTATACAATTTTACATTATCGGTTTAAGTACTTAGTTTTAAAATAACTCTTTCAAGTCGCAATATATATTTTTAGTGTTCAACCTCGATAAAATATACTTGTTTTTGTGATAAACAAATGGACTTGTGCACAACAATTTTTTCTTTCATATTTTAAGCAATTTATTAGAAATTATTCTCAAGACACATTTATTTTAAAAACGCTATATTTATTTTAGAGTACATACATTCATTTCGAAGTATTATAATTTATTTTTAAATAAATATATTTATTTTAGAGTAAAAATGTATCAATTTTTCTTTTAAAGTAAATATTTGATGATTATTTTAACCGAGATTATGTGCATACATGTTATTTAATTTAAAGACCAGATGTTTACGGATTTGGAAAGCTTTATTTACTTAATCTTCTCAGATTATTAACAAGCATTAACAGATTTCATTAATCAAACTTCCGAAAGAACATTATAAACAAAATTATCAACATTTATCTTTATTTTCAATGGCTTTTTATATAACTTGTTATTGTTTCTTTGTATATAAGCGAAACAATATTCAAGCCGATCTATTAACATTTTCAAATTATAAACATCAAAAAAGAAATAAAGTGAACGGTAATTATCACGAGAAAAAATATTTTATCGAAGTCAATTGTTTCTCTATTCCAAGGATTTTAAACAATGCACGTGTGCGTCTATGTTCCCCACCATTTTAGAAATTTTATGTTTTTTCATACACGAGAAAAGTAAATCTTTAATTCAAGAATTACATTAATCATCACTCGAAAATGAGATAATAAATTAAATACCTATTCCTAAGCGATCTAGGCCTTCACAAAAAAAAAACAAACAGTGGAAGATCTCATGTTGCGATTGGAATAAAGGAATTTAAAGTACGCATAATGGCGGTTGGCGGGACGCGAACACGCGACATACTATGGACGTTTTTACTGATGCTGTATAATAGTCAAAATATGCATTATAAAACGTGCAAATCTCATGAGAGTTTAAAATTTACGTTTTATAAATTAAGCATTGTTTAACGAAACACTGCATTGTCAGAAAAAACGAGATGTAAACATTCTTTGTTCTCAGACTCCAAAAAGATTCTATTGTCCTGGCATTTTTTTTGTTTATTTACCTGTATGAGTTCGAAGATGAGCTTGGAGGCTTTTTTCCCTGGGGAAGACTCGGTTGCAGAAGGTACATTTTATACTACTTGGACTTGTGCTTCCTTGCATCATTAAATTCGTGAGAGCATCTGCGCGAGGTCGTCCTCGACGATGATTTTCGGAGCTTCGATTCCGTGCATTAGGTCCACTTGCTCCAGAAGCATACTCCGGGGAAGAGCATGAGCTTCCTGGACTTAAATTCACGTTTCGTGCTTCATCGCCCCAGTTCCAGGGGTAGAGCATTGTATCGCACATGGGCGGGCTGCTGCAGGGTAACATCTCTGCCAAAGGACGAGGTAAACGCTTTGGTGTGTGAAGTGCCATTATTACTTTCCTGGACACTTTACCACCTTGAGTCAACACTTACACACCGAGTTTAAGTCAACTTTTGTCACTTATCCGACAAACAATTTCGTTTAACCCTTTTTTAAAATTACCGTTTAACACAACCGCATGCAAGTTAACCGCCAAATTTATCACGGCGTGGTTACAGTAGACTGCGATGAACACTTCCGGTAACTATGCGCAAGCGCACTTGTCTACTTCACGTTCCGTCAGTCGGTAAAGTAGAATTCAAGAATTTGCAATATGGTAAAACAGAAAATCACTTTAAAATAAAAAAGCAGAAAAAAATGTAGAGTTGCAAAGAAGATGCAAAGAAGTAATATTACCTGGAGAACGGTAATGAGAGCGAGAATATAACGACTAAAATTCTAATTGAGAATTTGGGTTTTTTATTTATTTATCAAATTAAGTCAAATTTTCTCAATCAATATAGGAAAACAGAATCTTTAGTGTCATTCATTCTAATTAGTAATGATTTGAATTTCAATGTTAAAAGTAAGAATTATATATAATAATTTACAAAAGTTTCTTTCATTAATTTTTTCATTCTATTCACACCTGAAGTTCGTCACTAGATTTTTTTTTTAATTTTACATCATATTTCACCTTATAAAAATGTTCTCAAATTTTAAATTTATATAGCAATTTTAATTTCTTCAAATTTCTGTTAAATTGAATTTGCATTGATCTCGACATTGGTAAAAGTTTAATTAATCTACACGGTTCAAATATACTAAAAATGAAATAAATTTTTTTAATTCACCATTATTATTTTAATTTTGCAATTATTATCTTTAATTATTAATCATTTTCATTATTTCTGAATTAATATCCTGAACTTTCAAATATATATCTACATTTTTAAATTATTTTAATTATTTTTCAATTAATTTCCTAAATTTTCAGTTATTATCTCAAATTTAGATTATTGTCTTTAATTTTCAAATTTGTAAACGATTTTGCAATTAGTTTCTTTTGCTTAAAAATAAATTCTATAATTTTTCTACTATTTTCTCTAATTTCTAATTATTTTCATTCTTTTTGAATAATTTTAAAAATTTTTAATTTTTATCTAAAGTTTGAATTATTTTAATCATTTTTGAATTATTTTTTCCATGTTTTAATTTTTTTCATTTGCTTTCATAATTTACAAATTTTATTATTAATTGTCTTGAGTTTCAATTATTTTTAGCATTTTCTAATTCTTTTCTTCAATTTGCAACTTTATAACGATTTTTCAATTATTTTCTTTTGCTTAAAAATAAATTCTGTAATTTTTCTATTAATTTCTACAATTTTTAATTAGTTTCATTCTTTTTGCATAATTTTTAAAAATTTCATTTTTTACTAAAAGTTTGAATTATTTTCATCTTTCAATTATTTTCTCCATCTTTTAATGGTTTAAATTATTTTTCAGTTAATTTCCTAAATTTTCAGTCATTAACTCAAATTTAGATTATTTTCTTCAATTTTTAACCTTTGAAACGATTTTTCAATTATATTCTTTTGCTTAAAAATTAATTTCTAATTATTTTCATTCTTTTTGCATAGGTAATTTTTAAAAATTTCAATTATTTATCTTAAATTTTAATTTAAGATTTAAATTTAAATTAAAATAAATTTAAATTTTAATTTTCAACATATTTCAATTATTTTTAAATTTTTTAAATTATTTTCATAATTTTTCACTTATTTTTTCAAATTTAAATTATTATTATTATTTTTCAAATATTTCCCTAAATTCTTGATTATTATTCTCATTTTGTAAAATTATTTTTGAAAATTTTCAAATATTTTTCTCAAATTTCAATTATTTTCTTCATTGTTTAATTATTTTTATTTCCTTTTATAATTTACAAAATTTTTTATTAATTATCTTAAGTTTCAATTACTTTTAGCCTTTTCTCAGACAGCACCATAATTATCGGCAAGTTAACGGGAAGTTAACGGCGCTAGTTAACAAATTTATCGAGTTTAACTTTAGGCTAACTTTCTGCTAATATATAAATGTCCGCCACATCTTTAGTTATCCAAGATAACTTCCCGTTAACTACAAATGTAAATTCAATGCAGATTATGAAATAAAATTTTCAGAAATGTTTAAATGATAATTAAATTAAAATTTGCTTTTCATATTTCCTTAGTATTAGCCATGAAAATTAGCCTTAAGGAAGACAATGAAATTTCTCTGAAAATAAAGTGTCATGTTTCAGTGAAAATAATTAGGCTATGTTTACTTAATTTATAGAAACAATTTTGCTGAAAATGAATAAGGAAAATTTTCTTAAATATCGAAATTATAGTTTTAAAGAAATTTACTGAATATTTTTCACTAAAATTAGACAGGTAAACTAACTTAAAAATAAATAGAGTGATATCCTGGAAAGTAGACTGGCAAGTTATTGACAAATAAAGTTTACGTAATTTAAATAAACTGTTTAGTTTAAAAAATTATAAACTATATAATAAAAAATGCAGGCAAAATTAAATTTTTTTTTAATTATTACACTCATTTTTGAGTTGTTGACAGATTTTTGTTTTTGCTCTGAATAAAAAATTTTTGCCAGGGAATTACGTTGTAAAGTCAGTAAAATGTCAGGGAAATGACAGGGAAATTGATAAACTGAATCTTGTAGCCACCCTGTTTAATTTTTTACTGCTTAATATACTATTTCTTATGCAACTAAGAGTGTAATTATAAAACAAATTTAATTTTGCCTGCATTTTTTATTATATAGTTTATAATTTTTTAAACTAAACAGTTTATTTAAATTACGTAAACTTTATTTGTCAATAACTTGCCAGTCTACTTTCCAGGATATCACTCTATTTATTTTTAAGTTAGTTTACCTGTCTAATTTTAGTGAAAAATATTCAGTAAATTTCTTTAAAACTATAATTTCGATATTTAAGAAAATTTTCCTTATTCATTTTCAGCAAAATTGTTTCTATAAATTAAGTAAACATAGCCTAATTATTTTCACTGAAACATGACACTTTATTTTCAGAGAAATTTCATTGTCTTCCTTAAGGCTAATTTTCATGGCTAATACTAAGGAAATATGAAAAGCAAATTTTAATTTAATTATCATTTAAACATTTCTGAAAATTTTATTTCATAATCTGCATTGAATTTACATTTGTAGTTAACGGGAAGTTATCTTGGATAACTAAAGATGTGGCGGACATTTATATATTAGCAGAAAGTTAGCCTAAAGTTAAACTCGATAAATTTGTTAACTAGCGCCGTTAACTTCCCGTTAACTTGCCGATAATTATGGTGCTGTCTGGGTTCAAATTCTTTTCTTCAATTTTCAATTTTTTAAACGATTTTTCAATTATTTTCTTTTGCTTAAAAATAAATTCTGTAATTTTTCTATTATTTTCTCTAATTTCTAATTATTTTCATTCTTTTTGCATAATTTTTAAAATTTTCAATTTTTATCTCAAATTTAAATTATATTCATCATATTTTAACTATTTTTTAAAAATTTTAAATTATTTCCATCAATTTTTAAATTATTTTTGTCATTTTTCAACTATTTCCCTAAATTTTTGATTCTTATTTTTATTTTGTAAAATTATATTTGAAAATTTTTAAGTATTTTCACAAATTTCAATTATTTTCTTCATCTTTTAATTATTTTTATTTGCTTTCATAATTTACAAAATTTTTTATTAATTATCTTGAGTTTCAATTATTTTTAGCCTTTTCTAATTCTTTTCTTCCATTTTCAATTTTTTAAACGATTTTTCAAGTATTTTCTTTTGCTTAAAAATAAATTCTTTAATTTTTCTATTATTTCCTCTAATTTCTGATTATTTTCATTCTTATTACATAATTTTTTAAAATTTCAATTTTTATTTCAAATTGAAATTATATTCATCATATTTTAACTATTTTTTAAAATTTTTAAATTATTTCCATCATTTTTTAAATTATTTTTTCAATTTTAAATTATTTTTGTCATTTTTCAATTGAGGGGCTGGATGCAATAAGGGGATACGCGAGACTTTCGTTGGCCCCGCGTACAGCGAGTCTCCGGCAGAAACGGGGGACTTCGAAAGTCGTCTATATCCCTTTATTGCATCCAGTCCCTCAATTATTTCCCTAAATTTTTCATTATTATTCTCATTTTGTAAAATTATATTTGAAAATTTTTAAGTATTTTTCACAAATTTCAATTATTTTCTTCATCTTTTAATTATTTTCATTTGCTTTCATAATTTACAAAATTTTTTATTAATTATCTTGAGTTTCAATTATTTTCAGCCTTTTCTAATTCTTTTCTTCAATTTTTAATTGTTTAAACGATTTTTAAATTATTTTCTTTTGCTTAAAAATAAATTTTGTAATTTTTTTTATTATTTTCTGTAATTTCTAATCATTTTCATTCTTATTGCATAATTTTTAAAAATTTCAATTTTTATCTCAAATTTAAATTATATTCATCAAATTTTAACTATATTTTAAAAATTTTAAATTATTTCCATCATTTTTTAAATTATTTTTTCAATTTTAAATTATTTTTGTCATTTTTCAATTATTTTCCTAAATTTTTTATTATTATTCTCATTTTTTAAAATTATATTTGAAAATTTTTAAGTATTTTTCACTAATTTCAATTATTTTCTTCAACTTTTAATTATTTTTATTTGCTTTCATAATTTAAAAAATTTTTTATTAATTATCTTGAGTTTCAATTATTTTTTAGCCTTTTCTAATTCTTTTCTTCAATTTTCAATTTTTTAAACGATTTTTCAAGTATTTTCTATTGCTTAAAAATAAATTCTGTAATTTTTCTATTATTTCCTCTAATTTCTAATTATTTTCATTCTTATTGCATAATTTTTAAAAAATTCAATTTTTATCTAAAGTTTGAATTATTTTCATCATTTTTTAATTTTTTTTTTAAATTTCTTATTATTGTCATCAGATTACAATTATTTTTTATAATTGTTAATTATTTCCATAATTTTCCAATATTTTTTCAATTATAATTATTTTTATCATTTTTCAATTATTTCCCTAAATTCTTGATTATTATTCTCATTTTGTAAAATGATTTTTGAAAATTTTCAACTATTTTTCTCAAATTTCAATTATATTCTTTAATTTTTAATTATTTTTATTTACTTTCATAATTTACAAAAATGTTGATCAATTATCTTGAGTTTTAATTATTTTCAGACTTTTCTAATTCTTTTCTTCAATTTGTAATTATTCTCATTTTTTTCAGTTAATTTCTCAGATTTTCAAGTATTTTTCTCAAATGTCAATTTTTCTCTATTTTATTAATTTATTTTTAATTATTTCATAACATTTTATTAATTAGGTTGAAACCGACAAACGGATTTTTTAAAAATTTTGAAAATTCTGCAATTTTTTCAATTATTTATTTCAAATTTCATTAATTTTTTTCAACTTATTGTTTTTTATCATATTCAATTATTTATCATATTTCAATTATTTTCTTCAAGTTTAAAATTTAAAAATTGTTTTTCAGTTATTTTTTTTTTAATTTTTAATATTTCTTATTTTTTAAATTATATTTAAAAATTTTAAAATATTTTTCTCAAATTTACCATTATTTTCTTCCATTTTTAATCATTTTCAATTCTTTTCATAATTTCCAAATGTACAATTATTTAATTTAATTTTATATACCTATATTCTGTATTTTATGCAATTATTTATCATAATTAAAAATTGTTTTTTGAATTTAAAATTATATTTATCTTTTTTCATTTATTTTCTCTAATTTTTAATTATTATTTTTTTTTGCAATCAACTTCTTAAAGTTCAAGTATTTTTCTTAAGTTTTCTTCAATTTTCCTTTATTTAAAATATATTATGAAATTTTTTCAATTACTTTCTCAAATTTTAATTATTTTTTCCAATTTTAAATTATTTTTTCATTATTTTCTCTATTTTTAATCATTTTCGTTATTTTTGAATTAATTTCCTAAAATTTTTAATTATGTATCTCACTTTCAACCATTTTTTTCAATTTATAATTATTTTCTTAATTTTTTCATTATTCTAGTTTTTTCAATTTATTTCTAAGATTTTGAAGTAGGTATATTTTTCCCAAATTTAAATTATTTTCTTTATTTTAAAAACGTTTCTATCGCATTTCTATGGTTTCTTAAATTACTTTTGAGAATTTTAATTGTTTTCATTATTTTTTTTCAAGTTATTTGCAAAATTTGACATTATTTTTTTTAAATATTATTATTTATCCAGTTTTTTTTTCAATAAATTGTTTGTGTTTCAAAATAGTAGAGTTCATTCAAACATATAGAAAATTCTCATAAATTCTCCGGAAGGAGAATATTCTCGGTTATATTCTCGAGAAAGTAACCGGATTTTAAATAACCGAGAATTTTGCATCTCTACCCTATGTTACTAATGTTACGGAAATTTATGAGAAAATTCGGTTTTTATAGATAAAATACTGTTAGTAGAATAGTAGGGTATCTAATGTTTCCCGATTTTTTCGTTTCTTAAAAAACAAAAAAATTCTTATTTTATAATTTTTTTTTCTCTTTTACTCGATTTCACGAGTTAATATTTCGTTAATTTTACAAATTATTTAACACTATTTCTTCAACTCTATTCATTTTTCCTCTATTCCTCTGCAAATTTTAATCCTTTTTTTATAAAACCTCTTGAGTTTGTTGGTTAACAAAATACAAAATATCAGAATTTTGTCTATGACATTTCTAATATTTAACTATTTAACAATAATATAATTTTCTTTTCACGAGATTATAAACCGGAAGTGCATTCACATTTCCCACTTTTTATCTTCAAGCTAATTGGTTCAATATTTTACCATGGTGGCGCTGCTGTGCCCATGGAAAAAGCCGCTTTATTTTCAATTATTTCTCTTTATTTATGTTTTGATCGGCTTTAATTCTTATTTTCCACTCATTATTACATATCTTTATCGTCTCTCAAACTAAATATAAAATAAAACAAAAGTTACAGCTCATAAATAAATCCAAGTGTGGATTACAAAGAGCCTTCCGGATATGCGTCTTCACTGCTAACACTAAAATAAAAGCGTATTTCTTTAAAAATACGTATTATTTTGTAAATTGCAGCTAACTAGACTTGATCTCGGATTTTTTATGATTAAAATAATACCCTGATTAGGTTAACTTTGACTTTGACAAGAAACTCAAAAATAAAAAGTGGGGGGAAGTCGCTGGGTGCAAGGCGAGTACGCTCCCTGAGCGCCGACCTCGTGGTAGACGATTTCATCGACTCGGCCATATTGGAATATTGGATGTCTCTCTTACAAAAGGGCTCAAAAGTAGCCGTGAAATTCTCGCATAATCCTCGTCGAAAAGAGGATACAGGACGCAATGGAGGCCGCGTATAGTATCGCTGTCCATAATAAATACAGCTTGGCCCTGGACGAGGATGAAGATCCCCTAGAAGTGCTAAAAAAACGCGAAGACGAAAAGGCGTTGAAGAAAAAGGAAAAGCTCTCCGAAAAGGAGAACAAGTCCAAGCAACCCGAAGTCCAGAAGAGTGCCGGAACCAAGACTCAAAAACCTCGCGTTATTAAGGATGCCCAACAACAGGCTCCGAAAATCCAGGAGTTGAAGAAGGACCAAGGTTAGTATTAACAATTTTTTGCCACAGACTCATGCGCTTTATTATGGCCGACCAACTCGACCTCGTGCTTCATTCCCGCTTTATGTTTCCTATTTTCGCATTTTGCTTCACTTTGCTTAAGCATTTTACAACTTTCTCGTACACATAACACAAAAATAGTATCCTTCTTTTATTTTAGTCGCGAATTTTTCTTGTTTTTGAGTGAATTCAAGTTTTATAGTAAGCATTGTTAGGCACATTTCCACGCGGTCGAAAACTTGCGAATATCGCTTGGGATCAGAGTCTCGGGAAACGGAATAATATGTTTTGGTAATTCTTTATTTTGTTGAGCATTATTTTTTGTTTGTTAAATAAACAAAGATTTGGTTGATTTGAATTTTAACGGCGTGTTTGGTATAAATTATTGACTTGTATCGATTTTAGCAAGCTTTCCGCGTGTTGGTCGTCATTTTGTTATTAGACACTAGATTACAGTTTCTGCATTTTGTGTTGGGTTGGGACTTTTTATTTTGTTTTGTTAAACAATTCAACAATGATAAATCGTTGTCATCTGCTAACCCAATATGTCTGCTGGAAAGCATGATAAAAATAACATCCCATGGCCAAGCATGGTAATAGTCAGGAACCAATTTATTTCAACACTTTTTAATGTATTGTTTTTAAATAGATTGTAACTTATTTTTTTCCCTTGTCCTTTATCCTGTGTTATTTTGAAACTCTCATCTCTTTCTTGCTGTAAACATAATTTTGTATTGCACAAAATAATCTGTTGATAACTTTCATATAAACAATTAAACTTGAACTGAAGTAGTTTCAAAGCTTTGATGCGCATTACCTCTGATATGAAATTAAAATAAATTTATGCATTTTGCTATTTTTTTTTTTTTTTTTATAAGTAGAATTTAACAAAAATATAAATTTGAGTAAGAAAATATTAAAGACGCGATTCTAGACAAATGTAAAATTTGGTCATTAAATAATCATTTTCCTTGGTGATTGAGAACAAAGGAATTATTAAAAGTTGAGAAAATTTTAATTATTTTTTAATGAGTAAAATGGTGAAATATGAATTGTCGAAATTCACACCTAAGTTTTTATTAATTTACTTTTATAAATGCTTTTTAACGTAGTGCTGAAAGTAAATGATTGATTAATAATGACTGATAGGTAACCGTGCTTGAATGCAAATTATAAAATTAACTTGGTTTTAGCTGAGAAAAAACCTTCTCAAACGAGAACCGGAGGAGACCGCAATGTGAAGTTCTCCGGTGAATCAAGAGAAGAGCGTAACAACAGGCGCAATCGTGAAGATGGTGAAAGACCACCACGAAATCAAATGGACAATAGACGTGGGCCTCCTGGGTAAATATTTCACAAATTTTATATTTTTTCAGCAACGCTCATCATTTCTACATTAGCGTCTATAATTAGACGCTATTAATTTAATATAAAAACAAGTATTTATATTTTAGGTAGTATTATAGTTTATAACGATTAAAAAATCGATTTTTTTATTTTTGTGATCTAAATTATCTCAAGAATATAATCCCAAATTATAGATTAAAATTCGAAGAAATAAAAAAAGTTACGCATATGCACAGCGGTTCTTTACACGCAAATGTCTTAAAAAATTCATTTTTGTGATTTTTTTTTATTTTTAAATACATTTTATCCGGGGATGCTTAACACATGTCTCAGCTTCAAGACCCCCTTTGGTTTTTTCAGATCGAATCTTTCTAAGAGGTTGTAACTTGTCTCCATATTGATGGTTTAATTTTTTATCTTAACTTTCATGCCTTCTAGTGATGAAACCTGTATAGTAAAAAATAAAAAAAAATTATTCTTGACAGGAAAAAATGTCAATAATATGATGCAAAAAGGTGCATTGCTTTAAATTAAATTTTTTCCGAGAAAAAAATTGTTGTTTAAAGTAATTTTTGATTGCTTACAAACCATAATACTACCTTAACGCAGGCTGTCGTATTTAAAGAAAAAAAAGTTAAGTTGTCCATTTAGATCAGAGCTGATAAAAATAATGATTTTTTTAAAAAATCAAAAAGATCTGAATTTTTTTTATTTAAATCGTATTTTTTTGATTTAAGTCAAAAATAGATTTTTTTGTAAATATATAGTATCAGTTATAAAATTTCCAAATGTTTATTTGTAAGTAGTTTATTTTTTAAACTGAGAACAATTTGACAAGACATAATAAAGAATGAAACATTTAATAAAAATTAAACAAATAATGACGAATAAATGAGACAATTTCAAAAAAATATCTTTAAATTTATATAAATTGGCCACATCTACATCTTTAAATTTATATATTAAGAAAATAAGGTAAAAGAAACGAAAAAAAATTGTAATATAAACGTAAAAAGATAAGAAAACAGACTTTAAGAAAAAGAGAAATTTCTTTTAAATAAAAATAGTCATTGACATTATTAAAGAAATAAATAAGAATTTTTATAAATAACACAAGATTGAAACAGTGATATAAGAAAAGTAGAAACTCTTTTCAAAAAATTAAACTATGGAAATTTTTTTTTTAAGTAAAATAAAAAATAAATAAAATAAAAATTGAACAATTTAAAAGAAGGAAAATTGTTTCTAAAAAATAAGAAAAGAATGACAAAAATTAAAGAATTAATTAAAATGCAAGGAAGGACTAAAAAAATGTGAAACAATAAGAAAATTAAATAAATAGGAAGAAAATGGAGAAATGTTTTTTTTTCTTTATCTATAACAAACTGTAAAAAAAAATGTAAAAAGTACAAAAAATAAAAAAATTTGGTAAGAATCTTCTAAAAATTGGATTTAATAAAAATAAAATAAAAAAAATGTATATTTATAAAGATAAATAAAAAGTTCATAAAAGAAATTTATAAGTCCTTCAAAAATAAAAAAGTTTAGAAAAATTAAACCAAAATTATTTTCATAATATTACACTTTAAACAAATCCAACTTCGAAAATAAAGAAAATCTAATAACTTTATGAAAGAATAACTAAGTTTGCAGAAAATAGACAAAATGTGGAAACAAATTTACAAAAAAAATGAGGGTATTTATTTTTAAAATATGTAAATAATTAAGAAAATCAACAAAATAGAAAGTTTAGTGAATTTTATAATAACAAAATTGTGTAAAATAATATTAAATAATTTGCACAAAAAAAAATCTTTAAAAAAGACAAATACAAACATAAAAAATATCAAAAGAAAAAAATTTTAAATTTGGAAAAATAAAAAATTAAACAGGTTCGAAAAAGTGAAATCTCTTAGAAAGCTTGTAAAAATTAAAAAATTAATTATTCTGAATTTTAAACTTTTTAGGAACTATATTTTTGGGAAAGAAAAAAGCCCTTGTTTGGGTAAAAAAAACTTTTGTAAAGTTAAAAATTGTTTATTTACACACATTCTTAGGCAATCTAACTTTAATCTCACATCGCTTTTATACCAATTTTTTTAATTGATACGGTTTTGATTTACAATGGCTCATTTTCTTCAGAAATAAATTATCTACAAATTCACAGAAGCAAATTTTCAAAAAACTGCACATCTTTTTAAATATGATTATTTGTATAAAAAATTAGGTACAATTTTTTTTAAAACAAATCATATTTGAAAAACGATGCAGTTTTTTGAAAATTCGCTTCCGTGAATTTGTAAATAATCTATTTTTAAAGAAAATTAGCTATTATAAATCAAAATCGCATCAATTTTAAAAATTTGTATAGAAGCGATATGAGCCTAAAAATGTGTGTAAATGAATTATTTTTAACATTACAAAAGTTGTTTTTTCCCTAAAAAAGGATATGTTTCCTTCCCAAAAAATATAGTTTCCAAAAAGTTTTAAATCTTTTAAAAGACACTGAAATTTTTTTTTCTGATAGCCTGTATTTAACCGAAAGATAAAACCTTAAACCTTAAAGAATAGAATATTAAAATTGAAATTTTCAAGATTTATCCAGAAATAAATTACTGTTTTTTTTTTCAAGGTTTACGAGTTATTAGACATCCGGAGAATTGTGAATTTTTTTTATTTAAAATAGGATTTTAATGCAAATGTCTCAATAATTTAAATCATAAATCAATTGCAGCTCTGATTTAGATACAACAGAAAGTGTTCTTTTTTTTTTAAGTACGGCATTTTGACTTGATAATTATTGTTTAATCCCAAATATACAATTAATTAAAAATTTTTTTCTTTAATTGTAGCGAACATCGTGAACCTCGTGAACATCGCGAGCCTCGAGAACCTCGTGAGCCACGTGAACCTCGAGAATTTCGTGGTCCTCGCGAGCCTCGCGAACCTCGTGAGCCCCGAGAACCTCGTGAATATCGTGGTTCCGGAGACAACGCTCGCCCTGATTTCGGCGAACGTCGCGGTGGAAGAGGTGGTTCCCGTGGAGGATCGAACCGTGGACGTGGTGGACGCGGAAGCTTCGACAACCGTGGAAAGCGAGAATTTGATCGGCAATCTGGTTCAGATAAAACGTATGTATAATTCATAGTTTATTACCTAAAGAAAACTAGTTGTATGTACGTTTCTTGTATTATTATTTAAGGAGAAATCAGACACTACTGGAAAAAAAATTAGTCCAACTCTATATTTTCGTATATTTTAAATAAATAAAAAAAAACGATCTAAATTCTAAAAGCATTCTATTGAAAGGTAATTTTATTTGGCATTCTGATCGAATCGAAGTTGAATTTGAATAAAAATTACAATATTCTATTTATTTAATATGATTCTCTGATCTTGAGTTATGTTGTCTAAATTCATTTTCAATAAACAGAAAATTGTAATTTTTATTCAAATACAACTTTAAATTGATTAAAATGGTTAAAATGAAATTGCCCTTTTAGGAAAACGCTATTATAATGTAGGTATTTTTTTTTTACTTCAAATATTCAAAAATATCAGGGACCGTCTAAAAAATAATTTGGTTTTTTTCAAAATATCTCATAAAAGTCGATATATTTTACTTAAAGATTGAAATCAATTCATCAAATGCAAGACAAATAATAGTTGTATGGTATTAAAAATTAAAAAATTATTTTTCGTGACGCTGCCTGAAAAATATAGAGTTAAATCAACTTTGTTTCGATTGTTCGACTGATATCTCCTTTAAGGACTTGTATTGATTGTTCAATTTCAAAAAAAAAAAAAATAAAAATAAAAATAAAAATAAAAAGAGAAAATAGAGCAGTTCTAAGAGAATTATTTTGCTTTGAAATGTTCAGTAATTTCATGATTCTGTCCAAATGGTATAAAGACTTGGAAAGAAATATGTAAATTTTTAAACTTGACAGAAATAGTTGTTCAAGTTCATTAATGTCAGTTATTCTCATTTTATTGTCATTTTTATTTTGTCTTATGTAAGATACAAATTAAAAATTAAATTCGTTCAATTGCATGTCGTGGAAAAATGAGAAATTACTTGAATTTTCAATTATATTTCAAAAGGCACTGAATTATTTTACTCATATGCATATTTATATCTGAAACTGTTACTTAAAACTAACGATTTATTTTCTTTTTCTTTTTTTACGTATGCCTAAAAACAGGCTGCCGAGGTAAGAATTTTGTCATGTAAAACACATTTTCTTGCACAATTTTTTGTTTTAATTGTGATTCAGTTTAGAAAATGGAGTTTAAAGATGTTCAAAAAATAAGGTTATCTTTGGGAATTTTTTTTCCTTATTTTTATTTGATGTTTACTCAACTTAAGGAAAGATATAATTGTTTATGTTTTTATTACACTTGAGGAAACGTGTAATAAGATAAAAAAAAATTATGTATAATGAAAACTTGCAGGAAAAACTTCCTAAAAATCATCTTATTTCTATTCAAAAAGTTAGAATTCATCCTTAACATTTATTACATTTTGAAAAGTCTATTTCCTAAAAAACTTGTTTTAATGTTTTGTTCATGCAGTATTTATTTAAATATATTACCTTTATAATTTTGCATAATCCTGGCAAATTTTAAGTTTGGTACTTATGATAATTTTATTGTAAACGAAAAATAAATTTTACCTGTAAGTAATTAAAGTAGGTATGGTTACAGTGGAATAAAACCGGTTGACAAGAAGGATGGCGCTGGCAGCCACAACTGGGGAACTCATAATGATGAAATTGAGTAAGTAATCAATGAAATTTGGAAATAAATTTTTATTTTACAATTTTATTTTTTAAAAAATAATATTAGGGTTAAACCATTTTATTTTAAGCAAAGAGATCGAGGGCTAATTTTTTAAAAACTTGATACTTTTAAATGATTCGATATTTTTTAAATATAAAATACAAGGAATTTTTAAATTATTATTATTTTTTTTAAATTATGAGTTTAAAGCATAGGAGTTATGGAAACTTGTCGTTTTTTCAGCTGGTAGAAATTGCGAAAAAAATAAACCTAGAATTATCCTTAGAAATGTGAAACGAATTATTTGTATTTGTCTAGAATAATTGAATTTATTATTTCTAAATGATTAAAGCATTTAATTTTTTTTCGCAATTTCTACTAGCTGAAAAAATGACAGTTTCCATAACTTTTATTCTTCAAACTCACAATTTAAAAGTAATATTAATAATTTAGAATAATTCTTTGTATTTTTAAAAAAATATCACCGAACCGTTTATGAAAGTATCAATTTTTTAAAAAAAATCGTTTCCCAACCACTTTGGTTAAAATAAAATGGTTCGACTCATATTAACAATTGTACTATCTTTTCTCTTGGAACGTGATTCTAATAATTTGTTTACTTTTACAGAGAAAGTTTGAACCAGGAAGCTTCTCATGATTGGGACACAGATAAACCGGAAATTGATTTGACCACCCCTGCTACTGAGGGCAAGGATGGTGATGTTGCTAATACGTCTACGGAAGAGAAACCGGTCGAGGAAGAATCACGGGAAATTACTTTGGATGAATGGAAAGCGAAACAAGGTACTCGGGCTAAGCCTCAATACAATTTGCGTAAAGCTGGCGAAGGTGAGGACTTGACTCGTTGGAAGAAAATGTATGCTCTTGAGAAAAAGAAGGAAGGCGAGGAGGAGGAAGACGATGAAGATGAGTACGATGTTGCTGAATATCCTCAACGAGTTGGAAGACAGAAACGCGTTTTCGACATTGATATCCAATTTAGTGACAGCCGACGTGGTGGCGGTGGTCGTGGAGGCCGTGGTGGTCGTGGAGGACGCAGTGATCGTGCCAATGGACGTGGTGGCGGTGGCGGAGGCGCTGGTGGTGGTGGCGGCGGAGGTGGCGGTTTTGGAAACCGTGGAGCTCCAAGAGACGGTGCTGAACCTCGTCCTCCTGTAAGTATTCATCTTGGATTCTTTGTTCTGGGTCATTCCAAAAATAATCGTCTAGACCCGGTTGCTGCACTATTTTAAATAAATCTAGAATTAATAAATATTGCAGGATTCACAGCGGTTTCCCTATTTCCTTATTTTTCCTCTATTTTAAAAAATTCCCTTTTTTTTTTTTTTAATATTTCCTCTTTTTTTTCCCTTTTTTAACTTATTTCCCCTATTTTATAGGAAAATTTAAATAATAGAAGGGACTGTTGTTCTACAAAGACTTCTTATAAACTGTTTTAATAGATTATAAGGTAAATGTCCCAATTAGTGCACTACTAAGAATTGTACTAAAATAAATAAAGAAAAAATTAGTTTTTAATTCTTCTATAAAAATAATTTTTTGCATTGAAATGAAGCCAATCCTTTTCTGAATTGAAAATGATTTTGATTCAGGTTTTATTATCAAAATATAATAAATTATTGTGTTTTAATAAAATAATGTTATTGTACCAATTTGTGAACATACATGGAAAATGCATGGCGATTGTCATATTTTTCTTGATCTGTCAAAACCAACGACACGGTCAAAGTTTATATTTAATTTTTCGTTTTCTAAGTTAACAAGAATCATGAAACATAAATCAAGACGAAGTATAGAAAAGGTAAAATTAAAAACATTTGTTTTTTATATTATTTTTATACTGTGTGATATTTATTTTAAACATTTAAACTCAGTTGTACACAAATTGGTACGTGTCCACAAGTAGGGACATTTACCTTAAGTTAAAGTAAGATAACAATGGGGCATTCCATATCAAACTGCTGCATTTACAAAAGACGATCGCAAAATAAGTTATTTTTAAGGAGGTTAGTTGAAAATCACTAATCGTCGGTACAAATTTAAAATTTTCAGCAGAAATAATTAAAATATTAATGCACATTATTGTTAAACTTGGGATAATTTTACCGTATAGTTTCTGAGATCTTGTCATCCAAAATCCACTATTCTTCCTAATATTTTGCATTTTTCTAATGGCCGACGCGAAAAAAATTAGGAACTTGAAATATATCATTTAAAAACTTTTGATGTACAATTAGGTTTTAATTCAAAATTAAAACAAAAATAATTGAATATTCAAGGATCATATTACTCTTGAAAGACCAAAAGATTTACCGTTTAGTTGTTGAGTATTATTTATTCTAAAATTAAAATGTTGCAAAAAAAAATTTTTTATGTTGAAAACACAAAGCAAGAGACTAAAAAAATTGAATAGCGCGAAGATTCGAATAAAACGACAAATTTTAAAACGAATTTTTTGGCGTAAAAAGGGAAGTAACACAAAAAACTTCTAATAAAATATAAATTTATTTAGTTAAAGTTTCAATAAATGTTACTGAACAAAATATTTTTCAAATAATAGTCATAAACTTAAAATCGAAAAATCTGTAGCTGTCATTGAAATCATGGTTAGTTTGACAGATTTCTAAATGCTCTGCACTACGTTTTTCAAAAAATTACTATTTTTCTTCAAAATTTTATTACTTACATTTTTTAATTATGGAACACAAAGAATAATGTTTAAAAATATAAAATTTAGTTTTACAGAAAACTTTTTATTTCATATTTGGCATTTTAGAAAAAAAAAGTTTTTACCTTGACTAGCTCATTCAAACTATCCTCCTTAAATTTAATCATTGTTAATATTTGCACTATTTTGAAAGAAAATTTAATGCTCTTTCGATCGGTCTTTAAATTTTTTCTTAATTTCATAAACGAATTCCTATTTAAAATCTAAAACTAATGATATCTCAAAACACCCCTTTTCAAATTTTCTTGAAATCTATATGAAAAGAAAGCTAAGATTTTATAATTTCTAATTCCTTTGAATTTATTATGAACATTTTTGAGGATTTATGAATAAAAATGATATAAAATATGTGTTTTTGAGAAATCTGACAAAGTGAGGTTGAATTTACCTAAGCCAGATTAGTTGTTTTTCTTGTTTAATTTTGAAAGAAAATGCAACATGTATTTTTCTTATAATTTATTTTTTATTTGAATAATAACTTGGAAATTCATTTGTTAGAAGCACTTTAAGTATATTTTATACTGCTCAGATAATAAAAAATAATTATTCTTGTCTGAAGTTTTTTTTTTAAATAATCATATTTTCTATCAAAATTTAAAAACAAAACACAACCAATCTTGACTCTGGCTTAGGTAAATTCAACTTTACTTCATGTCAGATTTTATAAAAACACATATTTTATGTCATTTTTATCCATAAATCCTCTAAAATGTCCATAATAAATTTAAAGGAATTAGAAACTATAAAACCTTAGCTTTCTTTTCATACAGATTTCAAGAAAATTTGAAGTTTTGAGATATCAAGAGGTTTAGATTTTAAAGAAGAATTTCTTTATGAAATTAGAAAATTGTATTTAAAATTTAAGGACCGATCGAACGAGCATTAAATTCTCTTTAAAAATAACTTTTTTGCGATCGTGGTTTGTAAGTGCAATGGTGTGAAATAATAGAATGCTTCAAATATAAATATGCTTATTTATGTTAATATTTTGATAACTATATGCAAAAAATTGATGGGAATTTATAGGGGGAAATTATACTTATAAGAAATTAAAAACTTAAAAATTCAGAAAACATAAAACACATAAAATAGTAATTTTTGAATCTAAGAATTAATTGAAAACCAATAAAAGAAATTTAAATAAGAAACTAAATATTAATAGAACTACAATTGGAATTTTAAGGTGATTAAAAATTCTAAGTAATAACTAAAAATTTAATGTTTTTCATTAACCCTTCAATAGAACTTTAATCAAAAAGGTGAAAATTTCAAAATTAAATAGTCCAATATTAACAGCAATTAGTGAAATTCCACTAATAAATATTTAAATATTGTTGTGAAATATAAATGAAACTTTTTTTGCTCTCGGTTTGATAAAGATATTTAAGTTTGATTTTTTAATTATTGAAAAATTTTGTCAACTTATACTGGAAAATTTATTTAACTTTCTCTTTTTCACTTCTGTAATTTTTAACCGTCTTTTTTTTAAATTATATTTTTGAATACTTAAGTAAAAAATTTTGTTGTAAGTTTTTTTTTTCAGTCTTTAAAAGTTTTTGTGTAATTGCCGTAAAAATGGAATAAGTCGTAAAATATATATAAAAGTACAAGATATTTTTGTATAACTTAAAATAATAGTTTTATTTAAATAATTTAAATATTTAAAATAATAAGAGAAAAAACATAAATAAAAACTTTTAAGAAAATTATTTCAGAATCTTGCTTCAAAACATAAAAAAATCCGATCTTTGAAGTGGTTCTAAAAACAACAGCTCATTTCAAATTAGGATATCTTTGTCAAAAAGTTAGATAGGGACTTGGGATTAAAATATTTGAAAATCTTATAGAATTCTGCGTCAAAATGTCTACTGATACATTATTTTTGACTTATCGAAGTGATTATATTATTTGATGAGTTTGGATAAAACTTACCAAATTCTTTGGTTATCTTTCAATAAGTTTAGCTGGTTGTCTAATCTACAAAAAGTGTACAAAAAATTTGAAGTTCCCCTTGTTTAATTTGCTGAATTGTAAGCTTTAATTTGAGCTAAAAAAAAACTTGAAAATATTTCGAAATATGACTCAAAAAGTTGTTCAAGTTTTCTTAGCTCAAATTAAAGCTTATATTTCATCAAATAAAGCAAGGGGAACTTTAAATTTTTGTACACTTTTTGTAAATCCAGGCAACGAGTCAAACTTATCAAACAATGCTCGAAAAATTTGGTAATTTTTATCAAAACTCATCAAATAATATAATTACTTCGATAAGTCAAAAATAATGTATCAGTAGACCTTCTGATCCAGAATTTTATAAGATTTTCAAATATTTTAATCCCAAGTCCCTATCAAAATTATTTATTATTTAAAATTGTGCAGCAACAGGTTCCAGACAATTATTTTTGGAATGACCCTTCTGTATTTTTCTTAAATAAAACATTTTTTACTTCCTACAGTTAGTTTTACTTTATCCATTATTTTACTAATTTAAAATGTTTGTTGCAGGCTCCCCAGGTTGAACAACGGTCGCCTCGTGGACGTCAAAATGCTCCTAAAGTGGACGACGAGAATGACTTTCCATCTTTGGGATAAGGATTCAGTCCACAAACAGCTGCGTCACCAACATTGCAAGATCTTGAAACTACTATTATTGCTACAGCTCTACTACTCCTCCCACTGCTACTATCGACGGTTTCACATTCATAACATCGTTATTAATGCATAATACAGTACACTTTTCGCAGAATGAGATACGTAATTAACGCGAACATTGGCCTCGTTTACACCGACCCTTGTCTATAAACAGTATAGTTGAGACAATTATTCGAGTTTCTTACCAATTGATATGTATAGTGAGTACATCATGAATCAACATTCGACATCTGCTTAATGCCATTTTTGATCTCTTGTACACCATGTCAAAACCGTTTCGTGCAAACAGTATCTTGCGAGTAAATAACGTCTTCGTCTTGTCATTCTTCCGAGGTACAGATGACGACAAAAAATTAAGAAAGCACTCTGCCCTGTATAGCTGATTTTTTTCATTTCAATTTTTTTTTTTAATCTTGAAAGCCTTAAGGAGCAGTCAGTGTTGCCATTAGTTATTTTTTCGGGATATTACCTTTTTAAAAATTTTTTTTTCCTTTTTTTTTCTTTTTATTTGTAGCGAAACAGTATGCATGTTTTTTTTAAACGGGAAACGAAAACTCTGAGTTTAATTTCAATCCTATATGTCGAAGGCCTAAGCGGGCCTTGTGTTCTTTTTTTTTCTTTTACACGCGAACCGTGTATCGAAACGAAAATTGCAACTTTGTAGGAATCAATTTTACCAGATTTGCTTCCATTCTCTTCTAGGAAAGTCTTAATTAATTTTCCGAATTTCCTAAACTCTTGTAGGAATTCAGTTAATTTTTTTTCGTTTTTATTTAATAAAAAGAATTCGAGAATTTTTTACAAATTCTTTAAAAAAAAAAAAAAAAACTATTCTTGGAATTCTTGATATTGATATCAGAATTCTGGCGCATGATTTTTCCACAGAAGCGAACGTGTTGAACGCGATTTTCTGTTTTATATATATATTATTTTTTTTATATTATATTTGGAAAATGAATGGCTAACCGTGCGTTAAAAAACAGAACGCACGTGTTTTTACAATAAAATGAAAATATTTAAAATTCCCGAATCTTATAGTTAGATACGCTAAGTTTTTGGCTTGTATTATAGAAATACATTTATAGGGACTTTTTTCTCTCGAGATTTATCCATGTAAAACTTCACTATCAAGTCACCCGTGTGCGCGAAAAAAAAACACTGACTTAGCTTTACATTTTTACAGATTCTTTAAAATTAATTCAATGAGAAAACGAGAGCGAGAGAGAGAGAGAGAGAGAGAAAGAGAGAGCGAGCGAAAGATAGAGAGAGAAAGAAACAGAGAAAAAAGAGAGTGAGAAAGACAGTAAAATCCAACAAAACACAATTGCGACATGTACATTGTGCATCGATGGTCATATTCTTGGTTATGAGCTACTTTCTTAGTTATTTACTATGATTGTTATTCTTTAAAGTAAAAAAAAAAAAAACAACCAAAAATTCACGCCTTCATCTAATGGATGATGTTACGATATTTGAAACTTAGGTATATGTGTAAATAACATATTTACAATAATAAATTGTGACAAGACTAGCTAATTCGAGTTGACTTTTAATCGAACGTTTATCAGAAGGCAAGAATTATTATTATTTCTTGTGTAGATTTTTGTGATTTAAGAAAGAAAGTGAGAGAGAGAGAGTGAGAGTGAGTGTGTATGTGTGTGCAGCTCTTATAATTAAACAATCTTGCTTGAATGAACTTGTACCTGAGACACAGGTTGAAAGAAATTAAATTTAGAGCTCCTACCTTTTCTACTTTAAATCAATGAAGCCAGATGATACGAATTAGCAGCTAAATGATGTATCAATCATTATTTTATATAAACGTTCCCTCAATAAAAGAAAGACACGAGAAAACCGAGAATATTTTTTTTCGGTTCTTGCCAAGACAATATATGCCTTTAGATACCATTTTTAAAAATGAAAAATCAATTTACGTATTATAGAATATTGGTTAGCTGATGCTATTAATTTTTTTTTGTTTTTTTTTAAACATTTAGGTGCATATACAATTAAACTTGAAGTAAATTATTAAAATAGAAAATGGAGCCATTTCATATTAAATATTAAAAAAAATAAAAAAACAATATAAGTAGTAGTAGGGTGGATGGTGAAAGAGGAATATGAAATATCGTTCTCGTTCATTCGAAAGGCCGTACTGTAGGGACCCCATGGTTAAAACGCGAATTAAAATAAAGTCATTTTATTAGCGTTAGAGTTTCGAAGAACATCCTCGATCACGATTCTACGTGTATTTTATTATTTTTTAAATTTCACGTACATACGCACAACTTTGCATTTACTAGGAAACTTTCCTTTTTATCTTCATCTTCATCTTTCTTTTTACATTGCTACTTAAGTAACTATTAATTTACTTAAAATTAAAAACAAAAAAGAAGCTGTAGATCGTGAAATTATTTTATGGCAATTCTTAAAAAAGACTTTTCACTTTGTACCCTTGCCTATATAATCTTACGTTGAAACAAAAAAAAAGTAGATTTGTTGATGTTTAAACGGTTGAACTTTTTTTTTTTTGTTTTGCTCAAGTATTGTTGACTGTAATGATTAATTAATGTCAATTTTGACGTTGAAATCGTGTTACTGAAAAAGGAAAAAAATTCAATACAACACAGAAGTGAGTTATGTGAACACAATGTGACGATTGTACATAGATTCTGTGTCTTGTGAAAAAATAAAGGAAATTTCCAAAGTAAATTTATTTATAGTAGATTGATTTTTCGAGAATCACATTTCCGATTGGCAGAATTATATTAAATTTAAAAAATAATAAAATCTCAGAAGATTAAGATAGAAATAAAAGTAGTTTATGTAAGTTTCTTTCTGTTGAGAAAATTTTATTTTATTAATAACTTGTCAATTTTGGTTCAGAGAGAATTTAGAAATATTAGATTTTTTACAAGAATTGAAATTTTTATTTAATTTAAACAGTTAACAATTTTAATTTTTTAAATTGAAAGCTTTTACTTGAAAGTATTATTCTTTGTAAATTTATTTTTTTAATAATTGATAATCTTTAGGAGTCAGAAAATTGATGAAGCACTCAAGTTTGTTTTTCAAAATTATCTGTTAGTTGGGTGAATAAAAACACGGGATAATTAAAAACAATTGCCGTTTGCACTAAATTTTACAACAAATTTACTGTAAAAATATTTTCTAGATTAAGCAATAACGACATTTTAATGGTGTACTTGTTTAAAAAATTGTAAATTGAACGCAAATTGTTTTTAATTACCTCAACTAAGTATTTTTATGTATATTATACTATAGGTATAATTAATAAATACATTTAAATTTAAATATTAATTCAAGTTAAATAATATAATTAATTATTTTAATAATTATCTGAGTTGCTAGCAGTTAAAAACTTACAATAGATAGAAATCAACGATAAAAAAATAAAGAAATCGGTAAGTTAAACAACGGTAAGTATTAATAAGTTTCTGATTTTTTCACCATGTTTCTGTTGCTTAGAATTTTTTTCTTATATAATTTTTAATCATAAAAATTCAGAATTTAGAATCCCTAAATTTTTCATTGTTTGTTAATTTTTCTCAATTGTGAGAATTTGATCATTCTTTTTTGAAACCATTTTTTCCTAACATTACACCATATTTCGCTGGTTAGATTTTTTATATTAATTTTTTTTTTTCCAATATTAATAAATTGAGAATTAATGTTTTAATAACAGGGTGTCTACTAACCGGGAATTTTCCGTCAAACCGGGAATTTTTTTTCTGGAATAGTACATTCTTTTCAATTTTCAATTATTTTCTTCATTTTCCCATTATTTTCTACAATTCTCAATTATTTTCTTTCATTTGGAATTATTTTCATTAATTTAACATTATTTCTTCATTTCTCAATTATTTTCATCAATTTCTAATTAATTTATTTAATTCTGAAATATTTTCCACGATTTTCAATTATTTTAATCAATTTTTAATTATTTTCTTCAACTATAAATTATCTTTTTTGAATTGCCAATTATTTGATTCAATTTTCAATTATTTTCTTCAATTTTTAATTATTTTCTTCAGATCTCAACTATTTTCTTCAATTTTTAATTATTTAATTTAATATTCAATAATTCTCGACTTTTTTCAACTATTTTTTTCACTTATCATTTATTTATTTCACATCTCAATAATTCCTCCATTTTTCAATTATTTTCTTATATAATCAATAATTCTCGGCTTTTTTCAATATTTTTTTCAAATATCAATAATGTTTTTGAAATTTGAATTCAATTCATCAATTATTATTCAACAATTTTCATAAAATCACATTTTCTTCAATTTCAAATTATATTCTACAATTTTTAATTAATTTCTTCAAATTACAATTACATTCTTAATTTTTTATTATTTTTTTTCAAATTCTATAATTCTTGGGTTGTTCAATTTCTTTTTTCTTCAATTATCACTTATTTTCTTCTACTTTCAATCCCATTGTTCAATTCTTAAATTATTTTCTTTAATTTTCAATTATAATTTTCGACATTCAATTCCATTCTTTAATTTTCAATTTTTTTTTTAATATTCAATAACTCTAGGTTTTTTACAATGATTTTTTTTAAATTCTCAATTATTTTCTTCAAATTCCAATTTTTTTTCTTCAATTTCAAATTATTTTTTCATATTTCTTTTAGTTTCTCAATTTCTTTCAATTTTCAATATCTTCTGAATTTTCTTCAATATTTAACAATTCTCAGCTTTTTTAAATTATGTTTTTCTTTCAATTTTTATTTATATTGATGATTTTTAAATTATTTTCATTAATTCGCAATTATTCCCGTCGATTTCTAAATTTTTCTGCTGTTTCCAAATATTGTATTTAATTTTTAAGTACCTACTTTCTTCAATTTTCAGTTATTTTCTTTAATTTTTAATTATTTTGTTCAATTTCGATTGTTTGTTTCAATATTCAGTAATCTCGACTTTTTTCAATTATTTTTTTTTTCAATTATCAGTTCTTTATTTCATGTTTCAAAACCTCCTTCAATTTTTAATAATTTTCTTCTATTTTCAATTTAATTGTTCAATTATTTTTTTCAATTCTCAATTAATTTCTTTAAATAACAATTTTATTCTTAAATATACAAAAACCGGGAAATGACCTGGAATTTTGTTTGACGAAATTAGTAGACACCCTAAATAACAAAACATTATTTTGGATTTTCTCATTAATTTACGGGCACTAAAAGTAATTTCTTCTTAACTTTCTGAAATTTTTTATTAATTCACAATTTTAAAAAAAAATGTCTATTGTTTTTCATTTATGTTCTTATTTTCTTCGTATTTTCTTCTATTATACCTTTTTATTTCTGCTTATTCTGTTATTCATTTTTATACACTGAAAGTATTAATTTTTTTATTAGTAGGTATCTGTATTATTTATACTTTTAAACCAAATATTTCTGATTTTTCCCATCCATTTTATAATTTTCTTTCTTTCAATAAATCTTTTCATTTTCGTTAATTCTCTTATTAATTTAAATAAATTGTGCGAAATTTGTTCCTGTTTTTCTAACATTTTTTATTTTTATCAGATTTATTTCTATGTTTATTACACTTTCATCCGTTTTCTTTTTAAAAATTCTTTTACTTTTGTTGATCCCTCTATTAATTTTCATACAAAGAAGGAAATTTTTTCTGGATAATTAAAAATGTTCTATTCTTTTCTGTTTTTAACGTTTTTTTATTCATTTTCTTTCTGTTAATAAATCCTTTCATTTTCGTTAAATCTTTTATTAATTTAAATAAATTGTGCAAAATTTGTTCTTATTGTTCTAAAAATTTTTTTTTTTTATGTTTATTACACTTTTATCCTTTTTTCTTTTTAAATTTTGTTTATTTTTGTTGATTTCCCTATTAATTTTCATAAAAAGAACGAAATTTTTTCTTGATAATTAAAATTTTTTTACTTTTTTCTGTTTTTTTTCACGTTTTTCATTTTTTTTCATTTTCTTTTAATAAATCCTTTCATTTACGTTAATTCTCTTATTAATTTAAATAAATTGTGCAAAATTTCTACTTTTTCTAAAATTTTCTATTTTTGTCAGGTTTTTTTTTCCATTTTTATTTTCAAACTTTTCCTTTTGGAAAATTCTTTTATTTTTCTTGATTCTTCTATTAATGTTCGTGCAAAGAATGAAATTTTTTCTTGATAATTAAAAATGTTCTATTGTTTTCTGTTGTTTTTTCACATTTATCATTAATTTTCCCATTTTCTTTCTTTTAATAAATCCTTTCATTTTCGTTAATTCTCTTAATAATTTAAATGAATTGTGCGAAATTTCTTATTTTTCTAAAATTTTCTATTTTTATCAAATTTATTTTGCATGTTTGTTACATTTTCATCCTTTTACTTTTGGAAAATTGTTTTATTGTTCTCGATTCCCCTATTAATTTTTATACAATAAAAGGAATTTTTTCTTGACAATCAAAAACGTTCTATTTTTTATACAGATTTTTCTGTCTTTTTTTCACGTTATTCATTCATTTTCTTAT
Source organism: Ganaspis brasiliensis (assembly GCA_037103525.1). Classification (NCBI taxonomy): domain Eukaryota; kingdom Metazoa; phylum Arthropoda; class Insecta; order Hymenoptera; family Figitidae; genus Ganaspis; species Ganaspis brasiliensis. The sequence continues at coordinate 2,860,222 of JAZKLR010000009.1, read as the reverse complement.
TTCTTAAACACTTTTATTTCTTAGTAAATCTTCCTATTTTTTAGTAAATGCACTATAGTTTGCTTTTTAAATAAAAGATTAAAGTTACATAATTTATTTTTTGTAAACTTTGTAACCTATTAATGTTTATTAAACTCTGGAACAATTTTTGAAGACACCTGAAATACCAGGAATTTCTTTACGGTTTGCAAACACCGTGCTCTATCGCATTAAATGCTTCATTTTACTAAAATGTTACAAGTTTACTAAGTTTACAATTACGTAAATTAAAAACTTCTTTTACATAAATAAAATAACTTAACCATTAATATTTTTATTACTATTACACGACTGCACACTTAATAAATTCAAATCTAAGGAATTTAAGATGGCGTTCCCGCCACAAGTAGGGGCTCTCTCTCGTGCGAGTGCGCAGGAGAAGGGCATGTGAAGAAAGAGAGGAGAATCCCGAGAGTGAGGTGGAATGACTCATTGGAATATGTGAAAGAGAGAAAGGTGCACGCCATAGCCATAATTCCCCTCTGTTCCCCTTACCCTCCATGTAGTCGTCAGTCGAATTGTCGAATTTTAATGGCGGCCGATCCTCTCCCCGCGTAGTGTTATTGTAAAATTGACGGAAGTGTGGTGTCCCATGTTCGTTTTAGAGTGATATTTGTGGCTTATTATAGTGCACATAAAGTGGAATTTAATCTCCCATTGCCTTTTTCTTTTTGAGAGCTCATTTCTGCTTTCTTGAAAGGGTCATGGTAGGATATTCCAGCGATGGGTCGTAGGGACTCACCCGTTCAAGAATTTCACCAAGTGTTCATCTTGGCCCTCTTTGGCTTTAAACCTTCGCCTACAAAGGTAAATACTTGTGTTTTGTAATTACATTAAACATCGGACAATGCCCTAAAACACGAAAATCGCGTTTCTGTTGCTTCAATGCCTTGGTAGAAGAGACATTCCAAAGTGGTCCTCTCATCTCGGCTATACTTCCTCCCCTCGGTACGTCGACCCTATTGTCGTTTTTACTCGTATTTACGCTTGAGCTAGAGATTCATTTTTTTCATTTATCTATTCCAATTTATAAACCTGCTTGGAATAATGTTTTTTTTCGTAAATGGAACAAGTATGGGGACAGATGGATTTTAATATAACCGAGCAGGATGTCCTTGCCTTTGTGCTGCGAAGAGGACCCGAGCTGTCAAAACTTGTTCCAGCGCGCATCAACTCGATAATTTTTTCATCAAACGCGGATTATTAACAATACTTAGTAATAATAGCGTCTTCGCATTTTTATTGCTATTTTGGAAACAAAGCAAAAATCGATTAGGCTTTTTCATTGTTCTAACGAATGGTGCGAAGAATAACTTAAAACAAATGAACTTTTTCAAGTGGACTTTAAAGAATGGAAAATTAAACAGCAGAAAAATGTGTAATGAAATGTGAATTATTTAACACTCGTTAACAAAGAAGTGCAATTTAAATGAAAATTTGCAGGTATTAAATTTTGTTTAATAAACATTTTAGTTCTGTTCATTTAATTTAATGAAACAGAGCTGAATAAATTATTTATATTATCATTTTAATTAACGTATTTTTTTGGTATAAAGTATTCTGGTTTAAACATAAAATTGTTATTAAGAAAATAATATTAAATCCACTTTTTAATTAGATTTTTTCTGTCTTAATTTTTAATTCACTTTTTTCTCGACTTTAAAAATTAAATTTATATTGCTTTCAATAAATTTGAATAGAAAAAATGCTGATTTTATGAAAATAATCATATTTTACAATTTTGTTAAAAATTTACCTGACAAACATTAGCATGTATCGATTTTTAACGGAGAGAAAATTTTTGTTTAAATATTTACCAATTGTGAGGCTAGTATGAAATAACTTTTGATATCAATTTCGCAATTTACATACTAATCTTATCTGAAATGTTGTGTGTAGTCTGTATACTAGTTTATTTTCATAATTGTGCTTTAATCGTCTCAAGAAACATGTAACTTTACTTTTTATAAGTAAACTTTTGAAAAGAATGATTAGTTTAATCTGCAGAAAGGATTGTTGTCTTGTCGTTGAACTGTTTGTGCACGGGTCATGTTACTATTAGAGGTCAACATCCTCTTAAAATAATAATGTGTCACACTTGATTGTTTCTAATTTTATTCAATACGTTATATACCTGCTGTTCTGATCGTGCACATGAAAGATTTCTTTTAACTTAAACGCTTCTATTTTCCAACTAATTGTAAGTGTAAGTAAATTATTGATCTTTTTTCTGTTGTACTATTTTCAAACTTAATTTTAAAAAATGCTGATTTAAAGAAATGTCTCGGAATAGATATTTTTTATATATTTATTCATAGTAATGAAAGTTTGTAAAATTTCGTGTTTTAGAAAATTTGTGTTTGTATTAAAAAATTCGTAACCGGTTTTTGTAAAATATTTATCTATGCGTTTAATTAATGCGTTAATAGGTCTAAATTTCAATTGAACCAAAAAACAATCGTTTCAAATTTTAATTAATCGAAAAATATGCGTTATTCCTAATTTTAATAAAAACTTTTAATGTGAGAAATATAAATTTATTCTTTCCAAATTTTAATTAATTTTAGAACCTTGTTTTAACATCTCAGATTTTTACATGAGGACCCTAAAATTAATCTATCTAAACTTCAATTTATTTAAATTTTAATTGTTTTAAACTTCAGAAAATTACTACTAATATCACTAGTTAGGAATTTGTTGTGTTAGATTTGAATCTAAGATAATAATAAATACACAATGGATGCAAGAAATTTAACCATATTCATTCATTTTATGATGAACTTTTCGTCACCTGTTTTCCGAAAATTATTCACCCTTTTATCTATTTTCTGACAAGAAAGGTACTGTGATCCCTGTAGAAACTATCATTTAAAATGATAAAATCAAAAATTTACCGAAAAGACAAATTTTCTATATGACAAGGCAGTTTTAGTTTCTGTTACAAAAGTAAATTCCCAATCAGATATTTATATAAATACTTAATTCAAGAGCAGTATTCAAAAGAACTTTCAGAAACTTGAGAAACGTAGAATTTTAATACAATGTTCTTTTAGCCGAATTATAATTTTTTTAATTTGTTTTTAATGGAACTTAAATCTACTCAAATTTTTACTCTTTATAATTTTTGGGGTACCGAATTTTTTATTCAACAAAATTTCAATTTTACGGAATTGTTTTCAAGCAAATTTTTATTTAATTGAACTCTGATTTAGTCGATTTTTAATTTAGTAGAATTCTGATTAAACAGAATTTTCAGTGGGTCAAAACTTTCAATCCTTGAATTTTGATTTCACCGAATCTTTATTTATCCAAATTTTTATTTACACGGACTAATATTTAATAGAATTCTTAAAAATACTAATTTTTATTTGTCCGAATAAACATTCGACAGAAAGATTTAAACGTGAAGTTGCGGAACTTTTTAGAATCGAAAGTTCAAAAAAAAAAACCAATTCATGCAAATGAAATTTTTGACAAATAATGATTCGGCGATATGAAAATTCTGCTATTTAAAAATTTAACTCACTTAAATTCTGCGTATTGGTAATTCTGAAAAATTAAATTTTGTTTCCATTATAATTCATTTAATTAAAATTAATTAAATTTAATTAAAATAATACTTGCGATTGGAATTTTTGATTGAATTTTAAGATACAAACACATTATTTTGGGATTTATTGGCAATGAAAATTACCACCTCGGGCAATAAGGCGCCACTTGTTTCAAAACAAATATGGCCGACATAAGAGTGTTTTTTCAAACAATGCAATGTTTGAATTTTATTTTTACAATAGGCTTCACAGGCCGTCCCCTATTTCCCCTAAATGTGCCCTATTTTGCGATTGGTCTCTAAAAGTTCCCTATTTCCAAAATTTTACCCTAAAATCCCCTAATTTTCACGAAAGTATAATTAAAGTCAAGGTATCTAGAAACTTAAAATTATTTTCAATCTTTTTTAAATTTTTATTATTTTTTCAATCTTTAATTATTTCTATCACTTTTAAATTATTTTCTCCAATTTTTCATTTATTAAATTATATTTCAATAGATTTCCTGAATTTCCAATCCTTCATCTCAGATTTCAATTTTTTTCTTCAATTTACAATTATGCTTATCATTATTTCTTAATTTTTTCCTTCCATACATACTTATTTGAATTATTATTTGACTAATTTCAGAAACTGTCAATTATTTTCATTATTTTTCAATTAATTTCCAAAACTTGCAATTATTTTCTTACATTCTAATTATTTTCATTATTTTTTCATTGTGTTTATCATTTTTCAGTTATTTTATTAAATTTCAATAATGTTTTATAATTTTATCACTTATTTTTCATAAATTTTATTTATTTTCTTAAACTCTCAATTATTTCTATGACTTTGAGAATATTTTCTCCAATTTATAGTTTTGAAAAGTAATTTTTTATGTACACTTTCTACATTTTTTATTTATTTATCTCAAATTTCAGTTATTTGTATTATTTTTTAAATATTTCAATCATTTTTAAATTGGTATCTTTAATTTTTTTAATTTTTCAATTTTTTTTCTCCAAATTATCAATTTTTCAATTATTTTTTAACTGATTGACTAAACCTTTAATTATTTATTTCAAGCTTTATTTAATTAAAACAATTGTTAATAAATTGTAGAATTTTTCAATTATTTTTTTCAAACTTACAATTACTTTCGGTATTTTGTAATTTCTATAATTTTGCCATTTTTTTCTACAAATTGTAATTTTTAAATTTATTTTTTAACTGATGTAATAAACCTTTAATCATTTATTTCAAATTTACAATTACTTTCGGTATTTTGTAAATAATTTCCTTTATTTTCAATTTTTTATCTCAAATTTCAATTATCTTTAAAAATTTATCATTATTTTTGCTATTTTTCCATTATTTCCTTTAATTTGATATATATTCTGTAATTTTTTAAAATTATTCTTCTCAAATCTCGATTGTTTTCTTTAATTTTCAAATATTTTCTTAATTTTAAATTACTGTCTTCAATTTTTAAAATTATTTTTAGTTTGATTTACTTCATCTGCATATATTAATCTTAAATTTCAATTATTTGCTTTCAATGTTTAATTTGTTTTATAACCTTCTCATTGATTTCTTCGATTTTAAACTACCTTAATCATTTTTTAATTAGTTTCCTAAATTTTCAATTATTTTTCTCAATTCTCGATTGTTTTCATCAATTTTTAATTTTTCTTCAATTATTCTTATCAGTTTAAAATTAATTTTTTCAATTTTCAATTGTCTTAAATTTTCAGTTGTTTGTATAATTTTGCAATTATAGAAACCATTTTTAATTTTTAAAATTATTTTTAAATTGATTTATTAAATCTTCAATTATTTATATCAAATTTGAACTCTTTCTTTTAATTTTGATTAGTTTTATAATCTTTTTTAATTGTTTTTCTCCAATTTTTAATTATGTTCATTATTTTCTAATTAATTGCTTAAATTTTTAATATTTTTTTTAATTTACCAATATTTTTATCTTTTTTCAAGTATTTTCTTCAGTTTTTAATGATTCTCATCATTTATATTTCAATTATTATCTTGAATTTTTAATTATTTCTGAAGTTCTGCATTAATTTTCTATATGTTTAAATTTATATTTCAATTTAAATTATTTTCCGAAATTTGTAGTTATTATCCTTTTTTTTTTATTATTATTTTGAAAATTCTGTAATTATATTTTTTAATTATATTCTTTTTATCCTACAACTTTGAAATTTTGTCCTACCCAAATAAAATCGAGGTTCTACTGTATATAATTCTTTTATGTTTGTTTATAAAGTTTTTGAAGTACCCTAAAAGTTCCCTATTTTTGTATATTCAGTCCCCTATTTCCCCTAAAATATTCTTCATTGTCACTGTCAAGCCTGAATCATCACAGCATTTTTTTCGAAGAATTGCAATTATACTGAAAAAAAAAATTCCTAAGGGTCTGCCTATAAATTACGTAGGTAAGACGTTTTTGGACCTGTTTTGACCCCCTCTCCCATGAAAAATATTACGTAAGATGTCACTCTAAGCAACTCTAAGTTAAAAACTTTGGCCGTCAAGAGGGGAAGGGGGGAGATATTTTTTTAAATTTTATGATGAAATTTGTGGGTATTTGCTGCATTTTACCATGACCAGGAGCTCAATTCAGTTAAAGGGTTGCGAAAACGGACACACAGTGATTTTAACCAGACTGAAGTGGGAAACGTTTCTGAGTAACGAATAAAAATTTATTTTTTTAAACATTTTTTTTTAGGGATTACGACCCTTAAATGTACTATTGAATGTTTTTTTAAGCATTTTTGAACTGAATTGTGTCTTTGTAACAAAAAGAATGTGAAAAAAGAAAGAAAAAATAAGAAAATTTTTCATTCGTTACTCAGAAACGTTTCCCACTTCAGTATGGTTGATTTTAATAAAATCCAAAGAATAGTTAAAATTTGATTAATTGAATTAGTAAACAGCATTTTTTTAAAATATTAGTTATTTTTACCCCTTCCCCTTACAGTAAGATTTAGTAACATTTTGATCCCCTTCCCCTTCACCCCTATACATCTTAGGTTATAAATTGTCCGCCGATTGATCGTTTAGGTATCTTTTTTATCTTGACTTTTGTGCCCTCTAGTGATGAAACTGGCATAGTAAAATTTTTTTTCCATTCTTGACAGTCAAATATGTTAATAATATGATGCAAAAGGTTTCATTGTTTTAAATAAAATTATTACCGAGAAAAATATTGTTGTTTAAAGTGAATTTTGACTGTTTACAAACTATAATAGCACCTTAAATACCTTATTAGTTACTAATGATAAAATATTTTAATTTTTCAGAAGTGTGGGTGAAAGAACGTGATGCAAGTACCTGGACGTACATGTTGCTGGTAGTGCCAACTTGAAGCTGGCCAACTACCAGCGGGGCACGTGTTCCTCCAGTCCAAACCTTTTAACTCTCCTGTCCGATCCTGTGCGCTCGCCCGTTCGCGAGTGCTTCTCTTAGCCTTGCTATCGTCCACGCATCATGAGAATCTCAGGACTCTCGTCCTTTCCCGTTCGTCCTCTCGTGCCGCCGCCACCCCGATTGCCATGTCCACTGTTGGATTTTTCGTCAACCTTAACATGCATTGCCATTTGGTTCCTGTTGGTCTTGGCAACGGTGGCCATAGACACTCCCTCGAGCAGTTCAATCCTGCCCAATCAAGATACCCAATCGCCCAATGTCATAGCACAATTCCCTTCAGCGGGCGATCAACGCAAGGGTATCTTCCCGACACATCACAATGCTACCCGAGACAATTCTCTCATTTTTAATCATTTTACAATGGATCCTGGCACTGGACGTCTCTACGCTGGAGCAGTCAATAGATTGTTTCAACTCGACTCTAGTCTGAGGCTAGAAGCATTCGTCGCAACAGGTAAGATTTTAGTTTAGAAACATTAACTGAGCAGAAAGTATTGTCTATTGATGGTTTGTTATGTTGATCTTTGTTTCGTAATGTTCATTGCAACCATGAAGTATGATAAGGAGATGAAATTTTACGTCATCTTGCAAAGAGGAGTGGGGGGGCTCCTACGAAATCTTAAGTAGGAATATGTAAAGTTTCTTGTCGTATTAGGACCTATGAAATCGACTCAGAAAACCTCTGCTAAACAAAAGGTGGCACGTGTTTTTGTCAGTAGAGAAAAAGAAGTCCTATGTGTGTTAAAAAATAATTTTGCATTAGCGGAAAACATTTAATGGGTATGCGAAAGTAACATTGAGAAAAATAATGATATGTTGATCACGGATTCTTATTAAGAAACTGCACCAGAAATTCGTTCCATTAAGCATTAAGGAGTTATGCCACTCTAGAGGCCGAAAAAATAGGTTTTGTTCAGAAAATTTATAAAAGCAATTAAGCAATCCGTTTCTATTCACTTTTGTGTTTTTATATCCTCTGTTTAATCTTAGAAACTGCTTTCAAATCAATCCCAATTCCACCCATTTGAATCGTTGTCTATCCATCTCTATAAATTTATCTATTTTTATATTCCTTTATCCATTGCGAATCTGATTTACAACCAATCAAGTAACAAACAACCAAACACATTTTCAATCCCTCCTAAATCTTTTTTTATTCAATTTAAAACTACGAAGCAATATATTTATTTTTATCTCTAATTTTCTATTCAAATTTATCTTCTCTTTTTCCACTTCAATCTTTTTTTAGCTACTCCAAATCTGAATAACAACCAATCTTTTTTAATCCTTCCTTTTCATGTCTAAATAAATCTTTTTGGATCCCATTGCATGTTTTTTAGCTATTCCAAATCTAAATAACAACTAATTTTTTTTAATGCTTCCTTTTAATATCTAAGTAAATGTTTTTGAATCCCATTTAAAACTCTGAAGCGTTAAATTCATTTTTATCTTTGATTTTCTATCCCAATTTATCTTCTTTTTATCTATTTTAATTATTTTTATCTATTTTAATTATTTTTATCTATTTGAAATGTGAATAGTGACTAATCTTTTTCAATCTCATCCTTCCAATAACTCAATTCGAATCCCACCTTAATCATTTTTTAATCCAATCCAATCCAATCCAATAGTGACCAATCTTTTTCAATCTCTTCCTTCCAATAAATCAATTCGAATCCCACCTTAATCATTTTTAATCGTTTCGTATATCCAAATAGATGATTTTGGAAAGATTCAAATGAATAGAAATTAAATCAATTTATCGTGGATAGGAAGCGATAAGAATATTTTCAGGGAAGATTTAATTGGATAAAAATTGAAGCAGTATTGTGGATAAAAATAGATAAAAATATTTTATTGAGGGTTTCAAATGGATAGAAATTAAAAAAGAATATATCGTGAATAAGAATATTATTGGGAATGATAGATTTGAAGAAAAAGATTAGAAAAATATGGATAGGACGAAAGATAAGAAAGGATAACAAAGTAGAGATTAAAAGAGATAGGAAATAAATGAGCATTGATTCAAGTGGATAGAAAATCGTAAGAATTTCAAGTTTTTATTTGAATTATATCCACGGGTAAATTTTTTTTATTAATTTGTATTTACGACGAATAGAAAGAGATAGAGATTCTGGATACGCATAAATAGGAAAAGATAAATAAAAGAGATTCAAAGATATAGAAAATATCTATCCGATTCAATCTACGATAAATAAAAAGAGATAGGCATCGTGGAAAAATATGGATAGAAAAGAATGGGAAAAGAATTCAAAGTATGTACTTGGGAGGAGATAGAAATTTTCAATCCATTTCTATCTTCAAAATTGCAGCAAGAATTAAAAATGAGTATTTATTGGAGCAGAAGAGTAATGAAATATGAAGAAAACATTACAAAATGGCGCACAGTGGGACTAAACTGGAATTTACTGTTAAAAATAATCTAGAGCCTTCATATTTTAACCGATTTTACTGAATTTCATATTAAATAAAAGATTCCAGAATTTTTAAGAGATTCGTCTAGAATGATTTTCAAATTTTTATTTGTTTATATTAATTTTTTATTGCAATAATTGAATAAGATAATAAAAATTATTTCCGGAGGTTTTGGGGTCGCTGATTACAAATCCGTTGTCAGTTTTTAAAATTTCAAAATGGCGGATCCAATATGGCGGACCTACTTTTTAAAAGTCAATCCAATTTGCTTAAAACTCGTTACTTGGGGTATTTTGGTGTTGCTATTACGAATCCGTTGTTCGTATTTTTTTAAAATTCAAAATTGCGGATCCAATATGTGAGACGACTTTTTTTTTAAAAATTAATCAATTTGCTTGAAACTTGTTAGTCGGGGGTTTTTGGGGACGCTAATTGCGAATCCGTCGTTAGTTTTCAAAATTCAAAATGGCGGATCCAAAATAGCGGGAACTTTTTTAAAAAATTGAAAATTGGCTTAAAACTTGATATTCGGCGGTTTTTTGCCGGAAATTTGTAAAAAGATCCGGAAATTCTTAAAAGAACCTGGAAGTTTTAAGAAATTCCGAGAATTCGTAAATAAATCCTGAAAATTGTAACTTTTATATTTTATAATAACTTCAAAAATTGATTTAAATTTTTAAAATAAGCCAAAAATATTGGGTAGGAAAAGAAAGTAAAAAAAAATATTGAATTTTTAATAATTCCGAGTTATTTTAATTCAAATAAATCCCAAACGTCGATTAAATCAAACTTTCATATTACATTTTTCAATTTTAAAAAACTAACGAGAGATTCTTAATTTGTGATTCCATAACCAACCGAGTAACGAGTTTCAAGCAAATTAATACATTTTTTAAAAAGTCGCCCTCCATACTGGATTCGCCATTTAGAATTTTAAAAACTAATAAAGGATTTGTAATCTGAGACTCCAGAAACTTCGAGTAAACAATTTCATTAAAATCTAACAAAGCTTTTGTCGATATTAAAAATTTGTTGAAACCTTAATTATTTGTTAACATAATTTATTTTTATATAACATTCAAATTTTTACCTGCGTAATTTTTTACAGTTTATAAATAAAAATTTAAAAATCGTGCTTGAAAAATCTCTTCAAAATTTATAATCTTTCATTTAAGATGAAATTCAGTAAAATCGGTTAAGAAATGAAGGCTCTAGGCGATTTTAGACAGTATAAATTACAGTTTGGTCCCAGTGTGCAAAAATACCCTTTTTTGTGTAAAAATCATAGAACTTTTGATAGAAGTGATGAATTTTAATAAATCCAACGGAAAACAAAAGATTATTTCCTGTAGAAAATAGGAAAAATATGGAAAAAGCGAAAAAAAAATTTTAACCTATTAAAAATCACGAGAAATTTGAACTTTCCTGTGAAAAATATCATTTTTCGTATTGCACGGCCAAGAAAAATGGCAGTAACAAATTTCCGGATTTGCTTAACTTGAGGTTTATGGGGTCGCTGATTACGAATCTGACATCATTTTTAAATAATCCAATATGGCAGATGTAATATTTAAAATTTAATCGAATTTGCTTGAAATTTGCTATCTAAAGGTTTTTTTGGGTCGCTGAGTATGAATCTGACATCAGTTATCAGAAATTCAATATAGCAAATCCAATGTAGCAGACATGAAATTTGAAATTCATTTTTATCATCAGTAATCAGTAAATTGCATCCGCCATTTTAAATATTTTAAAATTAAGATCAAATTTGTGTTGGGCGACCCAAAGAACCCCAAAAAACATCTAGATAGCAAATTTCAAGCAAATTCGATTCAATTTTTAATATTACTCCGCCATATTGGACCAGCTATTTTGGATTTTTGGAAACTGATGTGAGATTCAAAATCGGTGACCCAAAAAACCTTTAGATATCAAATTTCAAGAAAATCCGATTAAATATTAGGTTCGCCATATTGAAATCGCCATTTTGATTTTTGAAAGCTGATGTCAGATACGTAATCAGGGACTAAAAAAACCTCCAGATTGCAAATGCCAATCAAATCCGAATAAATTTTGAATATTACATCCGCCATATTGGATCATCCATTTTTGATTTTTCAAAAGTGTTGTGAGATTCGTAATCAGCGATCCAAAAAACCTCTAGATAGCAAGTTTCAAGCGAATCCAAAAATTTGTTACATACCGTCCGCCATATTGAATCCGCCATTTTGATTGTGCAATGTTCACTTTAGATTTTAATCAGCATAACAAAATCTTAAAATTTGATTAATTATTTAGCTATTACTGACATTTTTCTTGGCCGTGCAATACGAAAAATGATATTTTTCACAGGAAAATTCAACTTTCCGTTATTTTTAATAGGATGGAAATTTTTTTTTGTTGCTTTTTCCATATTGTTCCTGCATTCTGTAGGAAATAATAATTAAAAGTTTTCCGTTGGATTTTTTAAAATTCATCACTTCTATCAAAAGGTCTATGATTTTTACACAAAAAAGACTCTGAATATGTAATTTACCGTTCAAAAATGTCTACAGCCTCTAATAATTAACGGAATTAAAAGTTTTTTCTTTCTATTTAAAGCTTAATAAATTCCTAACAACTCTGTAATCGCTGATTTTTAAAACAAAATTTTGTTAAATTGAGAATATAAAAGACATTTTTAAACAGTAAATTATAGAGTCTGAACACTGTGCGGCGTATCGCAGTTAGTCACATCCCACTAAGCGTTTCATCTTCGTATCCTATTTCATGATTTCAAACTTGTAAAGATTTGCTTCAAACTTCTATAAAGCTAATGTTAATTAACAATAATTATTTGTTTGTTTTACAGGACCCAAACTAGATAATCCTCAGTGCCATGCAACTGGCTGTACCTCCAGAGACATGACCACCTCCTTGATGAACAACATCAACAAACTGCTCGTGGCTGACCTCGAATCAAAGACCCTGATCGTTTGCGGTTCTCTGCTTCAAGGTGCCTGTGAAAAGTACAAAATGTCGAACATATCCCAAAAACCCGAGTTCATTCCCAACAGTGTCGCAGCCAATGACGAGAATTCATCAACATTCGCATTTATCGGCCCTGAACGCTACAATCCTTGGGGCAGAACAAACATCCTCTACGTTGGCACGACTTTTACCAACAACGGAGAATATCGCCATGATGTTCCTGCCATATCTAGTAGAAATCTTTATACTCTGGAATTCTCAGAGTACACCTTTAATAAGCAATCAATCCTACATATTGACGTCAAGTATCGTGATCATTTTCTGGTTAAGTACGTTTACGGCTTCAACGCCAGCGATTACGCTTATTTCGTCCTTGTCCAAAAGCAGTCCTATCTACCTGAACAAGAGGAATTGGGTTATGTTTCAAGACTCGCTCGCAGTTGTATAAGCGACGCTAATTACGATAGTTACACTGAAGTGACGCTACAATGCAGCGTTGAAGGTAGAACTGATCTGTACAATTTAGTGCAGGACGCCAAGGTTGCCGCTGCTGGAAGTGATCTAGCCATGCAATTAGGAATCTCTGTTGGTGATCCCATTTTTGTAGCCACCTTCTCACCCAGCAAAGGAATCACGAATGAAGCACTGCCAAAATCCGCCCTCTGCGTCTATAGTCTGCAGGACATCGAAACCAAGTTCAACGAAAACATTCACATGTGTTTTAACGGAAGTATCAAGTATCGAAACATGGGATATGTAAGTGGACCAATTCAGGATGGAAAGTGTCCTACGGCTGGTGTGAGTATTTTATTGAAATGCATTTTTTTTTATTTTTAGATATCGGAATGGTTTTTGACTTATTTTTGTGCGCTGAACACGATCCCGGGTTCCAAAATTGCGTATCCAGGGTGTCTATTAACCGGGAAAACCGGGAATTTTCCGTCAAACCGGGAATTTCTTTCTGGGATAATAAATTCTTTTCAATTTTCAATTATTTTCTTCAATTTCCAATTATTTTGTTCTATTTCGAATTATTTTCATTAATTTAAAATTGTTTCTTTATTTCTCAATTACTTTCTTCAATTTCCTTCAATTGCCAATTATTTTCTTCATTTTTCAATTATTTTCATCAATTTCTAATTAATTTATTCAATTCTGAAACATTTTCTACGATTTTCAAATATTTTAATCAATTTTTAATTATTTTCTTCAACTATAAATTATTTTTTTTGAATTGCCAATTATTTGATTCAATTTTTAATAATTTTCTTCAGATCTCAACTATTTCCTTCAATTTTAAATTATTTAATTTAATATTCAATAATTCTCGACTTTTTCAACTATTTTTTTCAATTATCATTTATTTATTTCACATCTCAATAACTTCTCCATTTTTCAATTATTTTCTTCTATAATCAATAATTCTCGGCTTTTTTCAATATTTTTTTTCAATTATCAATTATGTTTTTGAAACTTGAATTCAATTCATCAATTATTATTCAACAATTTTCATAAAATCACATTTTCTTCAATTCTAAATTATTTTCTACAATTTTAAATTAATTTCTTCAAATTACAATTACATTCTTCATTTTTTATTGCTTTTTTCAAATTATTCCTGGGTTGTTCAATTTCTTTTTTCTTCAATTATCACTTATTTTCTTCTACTTTCAATCCCATTGTACAATTCTTGAATTATTTTCTTTAATTCTCAATTATAATTTTCGACATTCAATTCCATTCTTTAATTTTGATTTTTTTTTTTTTTAATATTCAATAACTCTGGACTTTTTACAATGATTTTTTTTAAATTCTCAATTATTTTCTTCGAATTCCAATTTTTTTCCTAAATTTCAATTATTTTCTTCAATTTCCAATTATTTTTTCATATTTCTTTCAGTTTCTCAATTTCTTTCTACTAACCGGGAAAACCGGGAATTTAAATTGACCGGAGAAAACCGGGAATTTTCCGTCAAACCGGGAATTTTTTTTCTGGGATAATAAATTCTTTTCAATTTTCATTTATTTTCTTCAATTTCCAATTATTTTCTACAATTCTCAATTATTTTCTTCCATTTGGAATTATTTTCATTACTTTAAAATTATTTCTTCATTTCTCAATTATTTTCTTCGATTTTCTACTATTTTCTTCAATTGCCAATTATTTTCTTCAATTTTCAATTATTTTCATCAATTTCTAATTAATTTATTTAATTCTGAAATATTTTCTACGATTTTCAATTATTTTAATCAATTTTTAATTATTTACTTCAACTATAAATTTTTTTTTTTGAATTGCCAATTATTTGATTTAATTTTCAATTATTTTCTTCAATTTTTAATAATTTTCTTCAGATCTCAACTATTTCCTTCAATTTGAAATTATTTAATTTAATATTCAATAATTCTCGACTTTTTCAACTATTTTTTTCAATTATCATTTATTTATTTCACATCTCAATAACTTCTCCATTTTTCAATTATTTTCTTCTATAATCAATAATTCTCGGCTTTTTTCAATATTTTTTTCAATTATAAATTATGTTTTTGAAACTTGAATTCAATTCATCAATTATTATTCAACAATTTTCATAAAATCACATTTTCTTCAATTCCAAATTATTTTTTACAATTTTTAATTAATTTCTTCAAATTACAATTACATTCTTCATTTTTTATTGTTTTTTTCAAATTCTATAATTCCTGGGTTGTTCAATTTCTTTTTTCTTCAATTATCACTTATTTTCTTCTACTTTCAATCCCATTGTTCAATTCTTGAATTATTTTCTTTAATTCTCAATTATTATTTTCGACATTCAATTCCATTCTTTAATTTTCAATTTTTTTTTTTTAATATTTATTTATTTATTTATTTATTTACACTTATAAACGGGCTTACAATAACGCCCTTTCGTACAATAGTACTAAGTATATAAAATCAATCTATCTGCTAACACAATAATAAGCTAGACTACTGGATCGTTATATTTGAATAACAGAGTTTTTAGCTTCAATATTCAATAACTCTAGGCTTTTTACAATGATTTTTTTTAAATTCTCAATTATTTTCTTCGAATTCCAATTTTTTTTCTAAATTTCAGTTATTTTCTTCAATTTCCAATTTTTTTTCATATTTCTTTCAGTTTCTCAATTTCTTTCAATTTTCAATTTCTTTCCAATTTTCTTCAATATTTAACAATTCTCAGCTTTTTTAAATTATGGTTTTCTTTCAATTTTTATTTGAATTGAGAATTTTTAAATTATTTTCATCAATTCGCAATTGTTTCATGTCGCTGAAGTGCGCAACGTTCCTGAGAAACGAACAATAAGAATAAATTAGAAGAAAAATATTTTTTAAATTTTTCTGTCCAAATAAACTTTTAAAATTGTTTTTAGTTTTATTATATAGCTAATTCAATGAATAATTAATCATATTTACCCATAAAATTTTAAGTATAATTGACAAAAATTTTGTTCGTTTCTCAGAAACGTTGCGCTCTTCAGCGTCATATTATTTCCGTTGATTTCTAAATTTTTCTGCTGTTTCCAAATATTGTATTTAATTTTTAAGTATTTTCTTCAATTTTTAATTATTTTCTTCAATTTTCAATTATATTCTTTAATTTTTAATTATTTTCTTCAATTTTCAACTGTTTGTTTTAATATTTAGTAATCTCGACTTTTTTCAATTATTTTTTTTTCAATTATCAGTTATTTGTTTTATGTTTCAAAACCTCCTTCAATTTTCAATAATTTTCTTCTATTTTCAATTTAATTGTTCAATTCTCAATTAATTTCTTTAAATAACAATTCTATTCTTTAATTTTTAATGGTTTTTTCAATATTAAATAATTCCTGGCATTTTACATTTTTTTTTTATAAATTATTCTATTCTTTTTTCAATTTAATTGTTCAGTAATTTTCTTTAATTCTCAATTATTGTATTCGAATTTCAATTTTATTTCTCAATTTTCAATTGTTTTTTTTTAATATTCAATAATTCTGTGTTTTTCTGATTTCAATTTGATTTTTTAATTTTCAATTTATTTCTTCAATTTTGAATTATTAACTTAAATTTTAAATTATTTTTTTGGATTTTCTATCTAGTTGACCAATTTTCAATTATGTTCTTTGAATTTAATAACCATTGTTCAATTTTTTCAGTTATTGTTCAACTGTAGATTAATATTTATTTCTTTTTAAAATTTTGTTTCTAATTGTCAAATATCTTTGTCATTGTTCAAAGATTTCTTTCCATTATTAATTATTTCTTTTCTTTATTAATTGTTTCTTTTAATTCTTAATTATTATTTTTTGTAATGTTTAATATTTAATTCTTCAATTCTCAATTATTTTTTTTTGAATTTCAACTGTTATACAAGCCATTTGTAGGTCTATTTATACTTAAAATAAATTTTAAGTTAACAAGAGAAAAAACCGGGAAAAGTAGGAACAAAAACCGGGAAATGACCGGGAATTTTGTGGGACGAATTTAGTAGACACCCTGGTATCACGTGGGATTTTTGAGAAAAGTGGGGGTAAAGACTACGAGACGCATGAATAAATTCCAAAACTCATTATATCGAATTTTCATGAAGTCGAGTGCTTATTTTAAAGAATTTGTAGTCAATTGAATGTGAATTAATCCGAATTCCCACTAAGTAGAATTTTCAAGTCACCGAACTCATATATGTAATATAAATCTCATTGTTTCTACTTAACTGACTTCTTATTTAAAATAATTATAATGCAACCGAATGCTAATTTAGCAGAATTCTCATTTAATAGAATGTTAACTTAAACGTATCTTCAAATGATGCTGAAATAAGCAACGTTTCTGAGAAACGAACAAAAATTGTTTTTTCTACTTGAAAGTTTATAGTTGAATATTATTAATTATTCATGAAATTAGATGTGTAATAGAACTAAAAACCATTTTGAAGTGTTATTTGACCGGAAAAGTTCTAACAGGGTTGCTACGGTTCTGGAAAACCTGGAATTGTCATGGAATTTTTTTGTAGTCAGGGAAAACCGGAAAAACCTGGATAAGTCAGGAAATTTTATAAAATGTTGTTTTAAAAAATTAATTTAATTAATTTCTCTTTTTATGATTTCAATCAGTTATATTTCATTTGAAATAAGTTGAAAACTGCTGAATTGTCGGTGACTTTTATCTGATTGATCAATAGAAAATAATTGAAATTTTCCATGCTGTTACTGAAATCAAAAATTATTTTCATCTATATCAATCAGTAAAAATTTACTGACAATTGAGTCATTTTAAAGTGATTTCCTGTGAAATTTCATTGATTGAAATCATGAATAGAGAGTGATTTTTAATAAAAAATTATTCTCCTTAAATTTTATAATTTATAATTCCTCCATTTTTAATTATTTTCTTCAATTCTCAATTATTTTATTCAATGTTCAATATTTCTCGTCTTTTTTCAATTATATCAATTACTTTTTTTGAAATTTCAATATAATATTCTTTAATTATCGTCTTTAAATTCCATTTATTTTCTAAAAAATTTTCTATAATTTTCTTCAGTTTTTAATTAACAACTTAATATTCTCCTTCTATTTTATAATTATTCTTTAATTTTTCCAATAATTTTGTTCTATTATCGATCATTCTCGCAATTTTTCGAACTTTTTTTCTTTTTTTTTTTCCAATTGTCAAGTATTTTTCTTAATGTTTAATTATTTTAGTCATGTAGTAATTTTTCTTTTAATTATCAATTATTTTTTTTTTACAATTTAATTTTAATTCTTTAATTTTTAATTTTTTTCATCAATCAGGGTGTCTAGCGATCCGGGATATCCGGGAAATTGCCGGGAATTTAAT
Organism: Ganaspis brasiliensis; assembly: GCA_037103525.1. Classification (NCBI taxonomy): domain Eukaryota; kingdom Metazoa; phylum Arthropoda; class Insecta; order Hymenoptera; family Figitidae; genus Ganaspis; species Ganaspis brasiliensis. The sequence continues at coordinate 2,841,949 of JAZKLR010000009.1, read as the reverse complement.
ATTTCGTTAAAAAATCAGGGAATTTGCCGGGAATTTGTACATATATCCGGGAAATCCGGGAATTTTTTAGAAATGTCGTGAATATATAAAATAGTGTACTTTAAAGATTTTAAAAGGTTAAAAATATAATTTTTAATAATAAATATGAAATATAACAAAAACATTAAAAAAGCTACTTAAATAATTTATAATTTATTATTTCAAAATTGTAATCTACAATTTTTCATTTTTGAAAATCCGGGAAAATTGTACTCTAAGATCCGGGAATTTGCCGGGAATTTAAAATTTTCAGTTTGCTAGACACCCTGTCAATTTTTAATATTTTCTCCAATTATTATTCTCGTCATTTTTCAATTAATTCTTTAAATTATTAATTATTTTCCACAATTTACCATTATTTCATACAATTTGTTCAATTATTCTCTTAGAATTTTATAATTATTCTTTAATTTTTACAATTTTTTTGTTTTGTTGTCTATTAATCTAGTCATTTTTCAAATTTTGTTTTCAATTGTCTACTATTTTCGTCATTTTTGAGATAATATTTTCTTTAATTTTTCATTTATTCTCATCATTTTTCAATTATTTCTTTCAATAATTAATTTTTTTCCGTAATTTTTAATTATTTTGTTCCAATTTTTCAATTTACAATTATTTTTCTTAAATGTTATATTTATTTTTTAATTTTTAAAATTATTTTATTCTGTTGTTGATTATTCTCGACAGTTTTCTAATTTTTTTTAATTGTCAATTATTTTCTCAAATTTTGAATTCAACTCCTTAATCTTTAATTTAATTCTTCAATTTTTAATTATTTTCTTCACTTCTCAATTATTATTTTCAATTTTAAATTATTTTATTCAATATTCAATAATTCTCACCTTTTTTTAGTCACCAATTATTTTTTCAAATTTGAATTAAATTCTTAAATTTTCAATTTATTTCTTCATTTTTTTATTATTTTCTTCAAATTTCAATACTCTTCTTGAGTTTTCAATTATTTTCTTCTATATACCATAATTTTCAGCCTTTTTTAATTACTTTTTTCAATTTTTAATTATATTCTTTAAATTTCAAATCCATTCTTTGATTTTCATTTTTTTTTCGATTTTCAATCCAGTTGTTCAATTTGTAATTATTTCCAACAATTATTCCTATAATTTTCTTAATTTCTTAACCTAATATTTCTTGTTTAATTTTTTCCATTATTTTATTCAGTTGTCTATGTATTAATCTAATAATTTTTCGAATTTTGTTTTTATCAATTTTTTTTGTCATTTTTCCGATAATTTCTTCAATTTCTCAATTATTCTGGTTATTTTTCAATTATTTATTTTCTAATTATTAATCAATTTCTTCAATTTTCAGTTATTCTCTTAAAATTTGATAATTTTTCTTTAATTTTTTCAATTTTTTTGTTCAGTTGTGTATTAATTTAGCCATTTTTTGAATTTGGTTTTCAATTGTACTTACTTCATTTTTCAGATATTTTCTTCCATTTTGTAATTATTGTCGTATTTCTCATTATTATTAAAGAGAGTAAAAATCTTGAAAAATCCTTAAAACACTTTTTTTCACTTTACCACCACTTTTCTCAAAAATTCTGACATGCTGAGCAATTTTGAGACCCAGGATTGTGTTCAGCGAACAAAAATACATTGATAACAATTCCGATATCTAATTTAAAAAAAAGTCTTATTTTCTAGACCTGTATTATTTTTTACATAAAATTACATAACACATTTTGAAATTTGTTCCTCTTTTCTGTTTACAGACCACAGGCAATATTCTGAACTTCTGTGAAGTCGGATTAAAAATTTCTGGTGTTTCGCCAATCGTTGGACAAAATATTCTTCACTTTCCCGACACTTATGTCACGTCTATTAGTATAGCGAATACTGAAAGCCATACCGTGGCCTTCTTAGGAACTAGCGAGGGAACTTTGAAAAAAGTTTTACTTTCTGGAGTAGATGCCTCGGTTTACGAAACAATTGTTGTCGACAAGAGCCAGAAAATCTTGGCAGATACTGCTATTGCTCCTGGAGGAGAATATTTGTATGTTATGTCGCTCTCAAAAATCTCTAAAGTCAAGGTCGAACACTGCAGCAGTTACACGAATTGCACAAGTTGTTTGGAAGCGAGAGATCCTTATTGTGGTTGGTGTTCATTGGAGAAAAGGTAATTGAAATTTTTTCTAGTAATTTTGATCCTCAACAATTAATTTGACTTAGCTAAAGATCACTTTAGTGCAAATTTTGACCAACATTTTTCAATAATTGATATTTTATGCCATTTTTCAGATGTACGGTACGAAAAGCGTGCCAGAAAGCAAGTCGTAGCAGTCCCAGGTGGCTTTCTTTGGGAACAGGACAACAATGCATCGACTTTGAGCAAGTGCTTCCTGATCGAATTCCCATTAATCAAATGACAACGGTTCAGTTGACGATTAGAACTCTTCCTGAATTGCCAACTGGTACAACATACAAGTGTGTATTTGGCACTGCTGAACCTATTGACGCTTCTATGACCGGCTTCGGGCTCTCTTGTCCAACTCCAATTACTTCATCTAGGCCAAATATTCCTGAAGGAACGGATCATATATTAGTTCCACTTTCCGTGAGATCCAGCGAAACTAATAAGGACTTTGTCTCTCGCAATTTTGCATACTTTGATTGCTCAAGGCATACTGTTTGCACTGAATGTGTTAAATCTCAGTGGGCCTGCAGCTGGTGTGTCTATGATAATAAATGCACGCATAATACCAGTGGATGCCAGGGAGACATCATTTCCGGCGAGAACGTAAGTTTGCTGAGTTATTTACAATATTAATTCCTATTGGAAAATACAGGCTTCACAGCGCTTCCCGTATTTTTCGTCTATTTCAAAAAATTCACCTTTTTTAAGAATATTTTCTCTTTTTGTCCTATTTTGTGGGTAATTTCACTGAATTTCGTCTGAGAGCTGTTGTTAACATTTTTAGAAAATATGTGAAACCCGATGATTTTCTACGTTCATTAACCATAAAATTATAAAATAAATTTTAATTTCTTAGATGATATTATTAACTAAAAATAGGATCTTCACTACATGATTTCGAAACCCCCAATTTTGCATTTTTTTAAAAACATTATTAAAAAAATACTTAACAATATGTATTATTCCTTACAAGAAACATAAATCACTTTACTCTATTCATAGAAATTATGATATTATTATAAAATTATTTTAATTTGTGATTATAATTAAATTTAAAAATTTTTTCGGAAAGCTCAAGAAATTTTGATACTTTGCAGATTATTTTCTTAATTGTATTATATTATAACTTCTATAATAATAATTCACAAGATTAATTCATTCTCTTATTCTGTCTACACCTAAAGTTTGGCATATAGATATTTTTTGTTTTAAATCAGATATTTTTTAATAAATGCATTTAAATTGATGAAAATTAAATTTATAAATATCAGTTTAAATAATTTTAATTTCTTTAACAAAGAAATCAATAATTTTTTCTATCATTTTCAACAGTTTTCAATATACAATTATTCTCTTTAAATTTTATAATTATTTTGTTCTGTTGTAGAATATTCTCGCCAGTTTTCGAATTTTTCTTTCAATTGTCAATTATTTTCCTTATTTCTCAATAATTTTCTTTAATATTCAATTATTTTAGTAGTTTTGTAATTTTTCTTTCGCTTATCAACTATTTTCAAAAAATTTTAATTTAATTCTTTAATCTTCAATTTATTTCTTTAATTTTTAATTATTTTCTTCAATTTTCAATTATTTTCTTTATTTTTCAATTACATTTTTCGTTTTTCAATTATTTTATTTAATATTCAATAATTCTCACATTTGCTCAATTATAAATTATTTGCTTGAAATTTCAATACAATTCTTCATTTTCCAATTGATTTCTTCAATTTCCATAAATTTTTTACAATTTTTTCCATAATTTTTATCAGTTTTTAATTGACAATTTATTATTCTCATTTAATTTTATGATTATTCATTAATTTCAACAAAATTTAGTTCGAATGCCGATTATTATCCCCATGTTTAAAACTTTTTTTCAATTGTTAATTTTTTTTTTAGTTAATTATTTTCGTTAATATTTAACAATTCTCGTCAAATTGTAATTTTTCTTTCAATTTTATCAATTATTTTCTTGAAATTTACATTTATTTCTTTAATTTCCATTTTATTTTTTTCAATTTTAAATTATTTTCTTCAATTCTCAACTATTTTTTTTAGTTTTTAATTATTTTTATCGGTATTTAGTTAATTCCTCAATCTTCAATAATTCTAAGATTTTTTTCAAAATTTGTTTTCACTCACAAAAATTGTTTTAAAATTTCAATTTAATTATTCTATTCTAGAACTATTCTCTTTAATTGTCAGTTACTTTCTTTAAATTTAAATTCCACTTTTCAATTTCCAATTTTTTCCTTTAATATTAAAAAAAATATCGCCTTATATTATTTTTTTTTATTATCATTAATTTTCCTTAATTTTTAATTCGTTTCTTCAATTTTAGTTTCCATTCTTCAGTTTTTAATTGTTTGCTTTTATAATTGTTAATTCTCGGCATTTTTCAGTTACCTTTTTTTTCTTCAATTTTTAAGTATATTCTTTAAATTTCATTTTCATTCTTCAATTTTTATTTGCTTTCTTCAATTTTCAATTATTTTTTCAATTTTAATAATTTGTTTCGATTTTTAATCCAGTTCTTAAATGTGCAATTATTTCCAACAATTATTCCTTCAATTTTCTTAATTTTTCAATTTGCAATTATTTTCATTAAATTTAATATTTTTTGTTTAATTTTTTCAATTATTTTATTCAATTCTCTATTAATCTAGTCATTTTTCACATATTTTCTTTGGTTTTTCAATAATTCTTGTCATTTTTCAACTATTTCCTTTAGTTATTAATTATTTTCCGCAATTTTCAATGACTTCATACAAGTTTTTCAATTTTCAATTATTATCTAAAATTTTTATAATTTTTCTTTGATTTTTAAAATTATTTTGTTCGGTTGTGTATTAATCTAGCCACTTTTTAAGTTTGTGTTTAATTGTAAATTATTTTAGTAATTTTTAATTTTTTTTTTTTCAATTATCAATTATTTTGTCAAATTTTAATTTAATTCTTAAATTTTCAATTTATTTCGTCAGTTTCGTATTATTTTTTTCAATTTGAATTATTTTTTACGATTTTTAATCCACTTGTTCAATTTAAAGTTATTTCCAACAGTTTTTCCTATAATTTTTCAACTATTTTGTCTAAATTTGATATTTCTTGTTTAGTTTTTTAAACTATTATTTTACATTGTGTAATTATGATGCGTTTTTTCGAATTTTGTTTGCAACTGTCAATTATTTTCGTCATTTTTCAGATATATTCTTCAATTTCTTAATTTTGATTAGGTATTTGAATTTGATAAAATTTATAGTTTTAAATAACCAACAACAATGCAAAATTTGTCGCGCGCCCAAGCGCGATGTTGCTAGTTCCTAATATAATTTACCTGCTATTAAAATTTCACGAGAGTATTTTGCTTCGATTCAGAAAAATTAAATTTTGAATTTTTTTATTCAAAAAGGTTAATTTGAGGATTTAAAACATTTTACATCTCTCTTTTGTTATAAAAAAACAGAGATGTGTGAATTTTTTTTACTAACTCAGTCCAGGGCTTTTGAAGTATCTTTAATCATCAACCAAGTCAAAAATGAATAAAATGTCATGTAGTTTGCTTACAGCTTTTTTTATCAAGATTTTTGAGGTCGCTAAACGTAAATCTGACATTAGATTTTAAAAATTCAAAATGGCGGATTCAATATGGCTAAAAATTTTGTAAAAAAAACGATGGAATTGGCGAGAAATTTGTTAAAAATGGGTAAAATGGCATGTGATTCAGTTACAGATTTTTCTTTTAGGTTTTAGTAGTTTTTTCTTTCTTTTTATTTTTAAAATCTAATTTCAGATACATGTTAAGCGACCTTAAAAATCCTGATAGAAAAAGGCTGTAAGCGAAACAAATGACATTTTATCCATTTTTGACTTGGTTGATGATTCAAAGACCCTGGACCAAGGTTAAATTATTTTTTAAAAATCTGCAAAAATTTGACAGTTATTTTATCACTAAATAAAATGTTTTTAAGTGACGGGACTTAAGAAAAAAAAAATTTTTTTGTTGACTGTGAAGCCTGGAAATACAAACTACGTAAAATTTAAAATTAATTTCTATTCTTTTATATTTATAATCTTTTCTTTTGCAGAATCAAGCCAACCTCGCAGCTCATGGTGTGCAATACTGTCCTCGTTTTGTACAGAGAGAATCACGGCTGATGCTTCCAAACAACGTTCCCAAGGAAATAGCTCTCGAGGTAGAAAATTTGCCACATCCTCAAGTTGGACACACTGGTTTTCAATGTATCGTCTCAATTGAAGGAGCGAATTTAAGAGTTCAAGCTAGAGTTGACAGTAGTCGTTTTATTGTTTGTGATAAGACTATTTATTCCTATGAAGCTTTTTCTGGTGAATATGAAGCTGCGGTGACGGTTGTTTGGAACACGAACCATCATGTTGATCAGACTACAATTATTCTATATAAATGCGAAGTACTTGGATCTCATCGGGAACATGCCGACTGTTCATTGTGCGTAACCAGAGACAAACGCTATGAATGCACCTGGTGTGGAAACAGCTGTGTCTATCGACACTCTTGTCTCCATTCACCATTCTCCGAATGTCCGAAGCCTCGAATTGACATGATTAAACCACTAAGTGGACCTATTGAAGGAGGTACATTAGTCACCATCGAAGGCAGTAATCTTGGTTTAAAAGAAAGCGACGTCGAAGGCAAAATTCGTATCGGAGATACACCTTGCACTCTTGTCGATTATGAAGTTTCTGTGAGGATCGTTTGTCGAACGGGTCCCCATTCGGCAACGGATACAGCGACTGTTGTCGTGGGCAATGATGCTGGATACACTGAAAGTGCAGTTCTTTTCAATTATAAGGATATTAAAATTAGTGGAGTTTTACCCTCGGTTGGACCTCAGAGTGGAGGCACGAGACTCGCAATCACTGGATCATACCTGAATATCGGAAGCAAGATTGCAGCTTATCTGGATGAACTTCCGTGTCACGTTAATGCAACTCAAGCCAGCAGCACCAGACTCACTTGTATCACCAGCAAGGCTGGTCATGTCAGAAAAATCCGGAGGTTGACGCTTAGCATCGACGGGGCTAATAGAACCCTTGATAAAAATCCCTATCATTATACTGCTGATCCTACAATTATGGAAATCAAGCCATTGAGTAGTTTCGCGTCTGGGGGACGCATGATTACTGTCCACGGAACAAATTTGGATACTATTCAGAAGCCTGAGATGGAAGTCTACGTTGAAAATGAGTCGAAACCTGTCAATAGAACTATCTGCACTGTTTTAAATCCAACCCAGATGGAGTGTCCTAGCCCCAGCGTCGCAAATAGATTCAAAGCTGTGAGTAACATTTTTTGCAATTATTGGCGATTAATTAAATATTTAGGTATTTGATGAATCTTTGTACTTTTTCAATTGCAAAAGAATAAAAATAATCAGGGTGGCTACTTGATCGAGAAAAACCGGAAATTAAAAAATTGACCGGGACATTTTTTTTTAAACCGGGAATTTCTTCCTGGATCTTTAAATTTTGAGAAATTTTATCGATAATCAATTTTTTGTCATATATCGCAAATCTATAAATCCGCAAGTTCTTTCATTCCTTCATTAAATTTTTGTCTGTTCACATCTGAAGTTTAGTACATAGATATTTTTTTGTTTTAAATAAGACATTCCTATTCAAAGAAAGTGGTGTAACGAAATAAGATATTGCTATTCAAAGAAAGTGTAACGAAATAATATCGAAAATCTCGCTTTCATTGTTGTTATAAACCTGATTGGTCAGGAAATAAAAGGAATATAGTTTAAATTGCCTGTCAAAATGAAAATTTCTTTGGATTTCCGCATGCACTTATAAAAAAACTAAATTAAAATTTATTATATGTGAGAATAATTCTCTTTTTTTGGCCTAAACGGCTTTTTTGCAGAAATTATTTTTATTTATTTATTTATTTTTTTCAACTAAAAAGTCAATACTATTTTTGTCTTCTATTAATAAAAGACAAAATATTATTGACTTTTTTTTTTTTTTTTTTAAATAATTTCTGCAAAAAAGCCGTTTAGGCCAAAAAAAGAGAATTATTCTCACATATAATATAAACGGCTTGAAAACTTTAAGGTTAAATCTTTTCAAATTAAAATTTATTGTTTATTCTGGTTTTAATAAACATTAGCAATTAAAACTATCTAAAATTCAATTAATTCATAATTTTTAATCTGTTAAAACTCAAGTTCATCCAAATTAAAATAAATAATACTAATGTTTATTAATGGAAATTTTAATCGATTTTAAATTGAATTCATAAATAGTATATATGATTTTAAGACAATAATTATAATTTAAATTAATCTTAAATTTAATTAGTATAAAGTTTAATTTAATCTATCCACATTTAAAATACTTAAACCTAACTTTTATGAGTAAAAATTTATATTTCAACTGAATTTCATTTCAATGTATTATGGCTCAGTCCAGCTGAACCGTGTCAACAAAATTCCATTGATTTTCTGAAATGTTAAAACTTTAATGAAAATCTGTAGTTCACAACATAACACAAAAACACTTTTAACCGTTTTTTTAAATTCCATATCTTTGTTGGTTTTTTTTGCATTAACAAATTTTAGCAACATTTTAAACAAATATTAATAACTCAACAGTGGTTTGCAATAAATTAATGAAACTTATGTGGATAATCTAAAAATGTTCACTCTTTTTAACGAAAATAATTGCAAAATTTTAATATAAAAAATTACATATTTTTAATAACAATTTTATAAACAATTTGAAATATTTAAGTGTTCTACCCCTACGGTTGAGATAAAACTCATAGAAAATGTACACAGAGATGTCTTCTTTAAGTTTCTAAAAAAAAAAATTGGTATTTTCAATAAGAAGTGTAGATAATATATTTATTTTCTCTTCGCGCGCCAACCGTTACGCTGCGAGAAGCTCCGGTGCACTGTGGTCAGAATCTGCAATTTACTGTTCAAAAAAGGCTACAGCCTCCAAATTTTAACGAAATTGGTTGACTCTTGATTTAAAACACTCAGGAATAAATTCTTAACAACTTTAAGGAAGCAGTTTTTTAAATTTATGTTTTTATTATTATTATTTTAATGTTAATAACAAAATAATGACAAAGTTTTTAGAATATCTTCATTTTATCAAATAAAAGTCGTCTTTATGCTGAATATCATTTAAATCGGCTGACTATCGATCTTTAAAAGGCAAAAAATAAAGTTTAAATGAATAAAAAAATTGTTTATTTAGTTAATAAATATTTTATTTCATTTAAGTTAACAAAAGAATAACGCGCATTTTTATAGTTGAAATAAATTAGTTTTTTTGCATTTATTTTAGTATTTAGTTACAATTGACAATTATACATTAATATATAGTTTAAAAAGTGTTGTTTGTCATTATTATAAACAAATTAAATTAACAAATGATCAGCTCACATTTATTTATAAATATTTTTTAAGAAGTGTTATTTATCATTGTTATAAACAAATTAAATTAACAAATGAACAGCTCACTTGTTTTTTAGAGAAACTGAATACCTTTTTCTAGTTTTAATAAGTTTGATTTTCGTGCTATTCATTTTTTAATTAAATTTTTTGGGTCGCCATCATTTTGTCCAAAACTCAGTTGTCAGAATCTCCAAAAGGCCGAAATTTATTTGTCAGAATATTAAATTTGCCGAAAGTACAATTGTCAGAATATTCAACTCTCCGAATCTCCATTTGTCAGAACTTTTAAATTCCCAAATGTCCAAATCTCAGAATATTCATCTCTCCGAATCTCCATTTTTCCGAACTTTTAAATTCCCAAATCTCCAACAATCAGAATATTCAACTCTCCGAATCTCTATTTGTCAGAACATTCAACATTCCAAACCTCCAATTCTCAAAATATACAACTCTCCGAATCTCCATTTGCCAGAATATTCAAATCTCCAAATCTCCATTTGTCAGAACTTTCAACATTCCTAACCCCCAATTGTCAGAATATTCAAATCTCCAAATATCCATTTGTCAGAACTTTCAACATTCCTAACCCCCAATTGTCAGAATATTCAAATCTCCAAATATCCATTTGTCAGAACTTTTAAATTCCCAAATCTCCAACACTCAGAATATTCAACTCTCCGAATCTCCATTTGTCAGAACTTTCAACATTCCAAACCTCCAATTCTCAGAATATCCAACTCTCTGAATCTCCATTTGTCCGAACTTTTAAATTCCCAAATCTCCAACACTCAGAATAGCCAACTCTCCAAATCTCCATTTGTCAGAACCTTCAACATTCCAAACCTCCAATTCTCAGAATATCCAACTCTCCAAATCTCCATTTGTCAGAACTTTTAACACTCCGAATACTCAACATACAGAATCTCCATATGTCAGACCAAAAGAATGTAGAATTTCTATAAGAGCTTTTTGATTGGCTGGAAATGTTCCCGGAAAAATTTCCAGCCAATCAGATAGCTCTTATAGAAATTCTACATTCTTTTGGTCTGACATATGGAGATTCTGTATGTTGAGTATTCGGAGTGTTAAAAGTTCTGACAAATGGAGATTTGGAGAGTTGGATATTCTGAGAATTGGAGGTTTGGAATGTTGAAAGTTCTGACAAATGGAGATTTGGAGAGTTGGCTATTCTGAGTGTTGGAGATTTGGGAATTTAAAAGTTCGGACAAATGGAGATTCGGAGAGTTGGATATTCTGAGAATTGGAGGTTTGGAATGTTGAAAGTTCTGACAAATGGAGATTCGGAGAGTTGAATATTCTGAGTGTTTGAGTTTTGGGAATTTAAAAGTTCTGACAAATGGATATTTGGAGATTTGAATATTCTGACAATTGGGGGTTAGGAATGTTGAAAGTTCTGACAAATGGAGATTTGGAGAGTTGAATATTCTGGCAATTGGGGATTAGGAATGTTGAAAGTTCTGACAAATGGAGATTTGGAGAGTTGAATATTCTGGCAAATGGAGATTCGGAGAGTTGTATATTTTGAAAATTGGAGGTTTGGAATGTTGAATGTTCTGACAAATAGAGATTCGGAGAGTTGAATATTCTGATTGTTGGAGATTTGGGAATTTAAAAGTTCGGACAAATGGAGATTCGGAGAGTTGAGTATTCTGAGATTTGGACATTTGGGAATTTAAAAGTTCTGACAAATGGAGATTCGGAGAGTTGAATATTCTGACAATTGTACTTTCGGCAAATTCAATATTCTGACAAATAAATTTCGGCCTTTTGGAGATTCTGACAACTGAGTTTTGGACAAAATGATAGCGACCCAATTTTTTTTATAACAATGATGAAAAGCAATTTTTAAACTAGTCATTAAAAAAATTATAAAAATTTAAGAAAAAAATCGATTTAGTTTCGACAGAAAAAGAAGTGAGCTGATCATTTGTTAACTTAATTTGTTTATAATAATGACAAACAACACTTTTTAAACTATATATTAATGTATAATTGTCAATTGTAACTAAATACTAAAATAAATGCAAAAAAACTAATTTATTTCAACTATAAAAATGCGCGTTATTCTTTTGTTAACTTAAATGAAATAAAATATTTATTAACTAAATAAACAATTTTTTTATTCATTTAAACTTTATTTTTTGCCTTTTAAAGATCGATAGTCAGCCGATTTAAATGATATTCAGCATAAAGACGACTTTTATTTGATAAAATGAAGATATTCTAAAAACTTTGTCATTATTTTGTTATTAACATTAAAATAATAATAATAAAAACATAAATTTAAAAAACTGCTTCCTTAAAGTTGTTAAGAATTTATTCCTGAATGTTTTAAATCAAGAGTCAACCAATTTCGTTAAAATTTGGAGGCTGTAGCCTTTTTTGAACAGTAAATTGCAGATTCTGACCACAGTGCACCGGAGCTTCTCGCAGCGTAACGGTTGGCGCGCCAAGAGAAAATAAATATATTATCTACACTTCTTATTGAAAATACCAATTTTTTTTTTTAGAAACTTAAAGAAGACATCTCTGTGTACATTTTCTATGAGTTTTATCTCAACCGTAGGGGTAGAACACTTAAATATTTCAAATTGTTTATAAAATTGTTATTAAAAATATGTAATTTTTTATATTAAAATTTTGCAATTATTTTCGTTAAAAAGAGTGAACATTTTTAGATTATCCACATAAGTTTCATTAATTTATTGCAAACCACTGTTGAGTTATTAATATTTGTTTAAAATGTTGCTAAAATTTGTTAATGCAAAAAAAACCAACAAAGATATGGAATTTAAAAAAACGGTTAAAAGTGTTTTTGTGTTATGTTGTGAACTACAGATTTTCATTAAAGTTTTAACATTTCAGAAAATCAATGGAATTTTGTTGACACGGTTCAGCTGGACTGAGCCTATATATTTAATGAAGGTCAATATAAAACTAATCAAAATTCAATATATAGGTACTAATATAAATCAACATTTCTTAAAATATTTAATGTATTCAAATTTTAATCGATTCAAATTTCAAATAAAACAAATTTACGTTGATTCAAAATTAAGTAAATCTAAATTTCAATTAATCCAAACTTTAATTTATTCAATTTTTACAAAATTTACCTTTTCAAAAACAAATCAAATTTTTTTTAATTTAGGCTTCATTTATTATTAAAAATAATATGTAACAACAAAATTTAAAGAATTCAAATTTAGATTCCTATTTGTTGCACATGAATGGTTTCTCTCATATAGAAATAGATATAGCCAGATTAATTATTATAAAAGTTTTTAAATTAATTATTTATTATTATTATTATTAATCATTTGTTTTCTAGTTCTTTTTAAAAATTGCATTTAAATTCAGTTCAAATACTTTAAATTTTATTAATAAATAAATCTATAATTTTTCAACAGCTTTCAATATACAATTATTATTCTCTTTATATTTTATAATTATCCCTGAAGAAAGTATCGGATTAAGTTTCATTCTGTTTGAATAAGTTCTAATTAGTATTTTTCCAAAGCAGTCCGAAATTTGTTTCCGAGCCAATCAGTTTTTATCCGAACTAAAAATAGATTTAACTTGACGAAAAATTCTTTCCGAATTAAACTGTTTTATTCCGAAGCTAAATTTTAATCCGTGTGAGTCCTGTTATTTCATTCCGAATCAATTCGTTCCAATTCCAATCAAATTTATTCGTATTTGAAACGGATTGATTCGGATTGATATAACAGGATTCAAACGGATTAAAATGTAGCTTCGGAATGCATCGAATTAGTTCGGAATGATTCGAAAAAAATTTTCGTCAAGTTAAATCCATTTCTAGATTCGGATAAAAACTGATTGGATCGGGAAAAATTTCGAAATTCCTCGGAAAAAACGGATTGAAATCCAATCCGATACTTTCGTCAGGGTATTCTTTAATTTTTTTTTTTATTATTTTGTTCTGTTGTCAATTATTCTCGCCAGTTTCGGAATTTTTCTTTCAATTGTCAATTATTTTCTTCATTTCTCAATTATTTTCTTAAAAATGTTAATTAAATTTTATAATCTTTAATTTATTTATTTAATTTTCAATTATTTTATTTAATATTTAACAACTCTCGCATTTTCTCAATTATTAATTATTTTCTTGAAATTTTAAAACATTTCTTCAATTTTAAATTATTTTCTACAATTTTTGCTTCCTCATAGAGGAAGCTTTGTGATAGTTAAGATTTTCGATTTTCCGAAAATAGTCTAAATCGACTCAATTTCATATCTAAGAAGCGTAAATTTTCATTTATAATATATTCCTTATCTCAAAATGAATCGATTGACCTATATAAAGTTTATAATTGATTAAAAATTCGTAAAATAATTCATGTTTTTTCATTTCTTTGCATTTAAAATTATTTTTTTATTTATAATATCTCCAATTTTTATTTTATAATCACAGATCTTTTGAATAAAATATTCTAGATTAAAAGACAAACTAATTGGTTTATATAAACTATATATTTTTCTGGTAATTGATTGAATTAATGGCTATTTTTTATTTTTAACGAAATTCAAAATTTATTTTTTTGCCTAATTATAATCTACAACATCGTCTATGAGAAAGCAAATTGCTTTGCTTACATCGAAGCAAAATATTTATCTATGAACATAATTCTCATCTAGGTTCCATAATTTTCATCAGTTTTCAATTAATAATTTATTATTTTTCTTCAATTTAATGATTATTCATTAAATTAGAAATTTTTTTGTTCGGATGCCGATTATTCTCACCATTTTTTGAATTTTGTCTTTTAATTATCAATTATATACTTGAAATTTTCATTTCATTATTTAATTCCCAATTTATTTCTTCAATTTTTAATTATTTTTTTTCAATTCTCCAATATTTTTTTTCAATTTTCAATTAGTTTTATTGATTTTCAATTAATTTCTCAATATTCAATAGTTCTCGGATTTTTTCAATTATATTTTTCACTCATAAAAATTGTTTTAAAATTTCAATTCAATTATTCAATTGAATTCTAGAACTATTCTCTTGAATTCTTAGTTATTTTCTTGAAATTTAAATAACACCTTTTAATTTTCAATTATTTTCTTAAATATTAAACAATTATCGCCTTTTTCTATTATTTTTTTCGAGTGTCATTAATTTTCTTTAATTTTAAATACAACTATTTAAAATTATTATTATTCAATTATTTTCTTTAATTTTTAATTACATTTTTCAAATTTTTATTTCCATTCTTCAGTTTTCACTTGTTTTCTTCTATATTTATTAATTATTTCCTTTTTTCAATAACTTTTTTTCAATTCTTAAGTATATTCTTTAAATTCCAATTCCATTCTTCAATTTTTAATTTGAATTATTTTTTTCGATTTTCAATCCAGTTGTTAAATGTGCAATTATTTTCAACAATTATTGCTATAAGTTTCTTAATTTTTTAATTTTCAATTATTTTTATTAACTATTTCCTTCAATTATTAATTATTTTCCGCAATTTTCAATTATTTCCTACAATTATTTTCAATTTTCAATTATTTTCTTAAAATTTTATAATTATTCTTTGATTTTTTAAATTTTTCTGTTAAATTGTGTATTAATCTAGCCGTTTTTGAATTTTGTTTTCAATTATCAATTATTTTCGTCATTTTTTAATTTTTTGTTCAATTATCAATTATTTTTTCAAATTTTAATTTAATTCTTAAATTTTCAATTTATTTTCTCAATTTTTTGTTATTTTCTTCAATTTTAATTATTTTTTTTCGATTTTCAATTGAATTATTCAATTAGCAATCATTTTCAACAGTGATTCCTATAATGTTTCAAGTATTTTGTTTAAATTCAATATTTATTGTTTAATTTTTTAAACTATTCTTTTCAATTATTGTGTAATTATGAAACCATTTTTCGAATTTTGTTTTCAACAGTCAATTATTTTCGTCATTTTTCAGATATGTTCTTCAGTTTCGTAATTTTCATTATTTGTATTTGCAAAAATTTATAGTTTAAAATGACCAACAACAATGCAAAGTTTGTTAATGTTAATGTTGCTACTGGAATTATAATACGTAGTTCTTAAATGTTTAAGATAAATTATCGTCAAAATATTTAGATTTTAATATTCTGTGATAATAAAACGTTTTAAGCTTTAATTTCTAATTAATAAAATTATAAAAATGTGTAAATCTTAAATTTAAGTACAAAGTTATATTTTAAATATAATGGCGAACTTTGCAAAATTAAAAATACTTTTTTAATTGTTCGAAAATTTGTGACCGGGAAATCCAAAAAATTGATCGGGAAAAACCAGAAATTTAATTTTATAAAAAGGTAGCCACCCTGATAGTGTTAAAATTCTGCTCAGGCCTTTGAGAATTAACGAAACAATATTTAATTTACAGTTGAGTATGAGGAAGCGCAACAAAAGAACAGCACCAAGGAAAGAAAATCAACTTGCTCTGAAAATCGGTTTCATCATGGACAACGTGGAAAGCGTTCGTGATCTAGAGAAACACTTTAAAAATATGAGAAATCGTCTTCTCTATGTCGAAGATCCGAAATTCTTCCCATTCCCGCGCGACGTTAAACTTTACAAAGGAGACACTCTTGTAATTGAAGGCGAGAATCTCATTTACGCGAGTGACGAATCCGATGTCAATGTCACAGTTGGAACCTTACCTTGTAACGTAACTTCTCTTGCTTTGACTCAGCTGGTCTGCATTCCACCTGATCAGCAACCAGCCGATACAGATGAACTTGGAGCCAAAACAGACCGAGGTTTACCTCTGGTTGTTGTTCGCATTGGTCGCAGTCTGCGTTTTCCTATCGGCTATTTGCACTACGACGTGATTAAGTCGTATCCAATACCTCCAGAAGCAATAGCAGGAATTGCCGCCGGCACTTTTGGCTTGGTGTTTCTCTTTGTTTTAGTACTGGTGATATATAGAAGAAAAAGTACACAGGCAGAAAGAGAATACAAGAGAATTCAAATACAAATGGACACCTTGGAAAGCAACGTTAGAATGGAATGTAAACAGGCTTTCGCCGAATTACAAACTGACATGACAGATTTAACTGCCGATTTAGAATCTTCGGGAATTCCAACTTTAGATCATAAGAATTACATTATGAAGGTCTTTTTTCCCGGTGTTATAGATCATCCGATTTTAAATGATCCAAGAAGCAAATCTACACTTACCAGAACCAACTATGATGCGGCTATGGTACAGTTTGAACAACTTGTCAACAACAAGTGTTTTATTCTCACCTTCATCGAGACACTCGAAGCACAAAAGGATTTTAATATTAGGGATAAGGTTAGTGCATCTTATTTTATCTCATCTTTTCCTTTTTTAAAAAAAATCAAGATTTTTCTCCCCTTTTCCCTTTTTAAAAGAAAAATCTCCTTTTTTAACTAAAATTGAAGAAACCGGCATGATATCCAGGCTTCACAAGCCGTCCCCTATTTCCCCTAAATGGGCCCTATTTTGCGATTGGTCCCTAAAAGTCCCCTATTTAGAAAATTTTACCCTAAAATCCCCTATTTTTCACGAAAGTATAATAAAAGTCAAGGTATCTAGAAATTTTAAATTATTTTCAATCTTTTTTAAATTTTTATTATTTTTTCAATCTTTAATTATTTCTATCATTTTTAAGTTATTTTCTCCAATTTTTCATTTATTAAATTATATTTCAATAGATTTCCTAAATTTCTAATCCTTCATCTCAGATTCCAATTTTTTTCTTCAATTTACAATTATGCTTATCATTATTTCTTAATTTTTTCCTTCCATTCATACTTATTTGAATTATTATTTGACTAATTTCAGAAACTGTCAATTATTTTCATCAAATTAAAATTATTTTATTCAATTTAAATGATTTTTTTCTACTTATTTAATATTTTCATTATTTTTCAATTAATTTCCAAAACTTGCAATTATTTTCTTACATTCTAATTATTTTCACTATTTTTTCATTGTGTTTATCATTTTTCAGTTATTTTATTAAATTTCAATAATGTTTTATAATTTTATCACTTATTTTTCATTAATTTTTTTTATTTTCTTAAACTTTCAATTATTTCTATGACTTTGAGAATATTTTCTCCAATTTATAGTTTTGAAACGTAATTTTTTATGTACACTTTCTACATTTTTTATTTATTTATCTCAAATTTCAGTCATTTGTATTATTTTTCAAATGTTTCAATCATTTTGAAATTGGTATCTTTAATTTTTCCAATTTTTTTTCTCCAAATTATCAATTTTTCAATTATTTTTTAACTGATTTACTAAACCTTTAATTATTTATTTCAAGATTTAATTAATTTAAAAAATTGTTAATAAATTGTAGACTTTTTCAATTATATTTTTCAAATTTACAATTACTTTCGGTATTTTGTAATTTCTATAATTTTGTCATTTTTTTCAACAAATTGTAATTTTTAGAATTATTTTTTAACTGATGTAATAAACCTTTAACCATTTATTTAAAATTTCAATTTATTAAAAACATTTTTAATAAATTTTAGAATTATTTTTTTCAAATTTACAATTACTTTCGGTATTTTGTAATTTCTATAATTTTGCCATTTTTTTCTACAAATTGTAATTTTTAAAATTATTTTTTAACTGATGTAATAAACCTTTAATCATTTATTTCAAATTTCATTTGATTAAAAACATTTTTAATGAAGTTTAGAATTATTTTTTTCAAATTTACAATTACTTTCGGTATTTTTTAAATAATTTCCTTTATTTTCAATTTTTTATCTCAAATTTCAATTATTTTTAAAAATTTATCATTATTTTTGCTATTTTTCCATTATTTCCTTTAATTTGATATACATTCAGTAATTTTTTTAAATTATTCTTCTCAAATCTCGATTGTTTTCTTTAATTTTCAAATATTTTCTTAATTTTAAATTACTGTCTTCAATTTTTAAAATTATTTTTAGTTTGATTTTCTTCATCTGCATATATTAATCTTAAATTTCAATTCTTTGCTTTCAATGTTAAATATGTTTTATAACCTTCTCATTGATTTCTTCGATTTTAAATTACCTTAATCATTTTTTAATTAGTTTCCTAAATTTTCAATTACTTTTCTCAATTCTCGATTGTTTTCATCAATTTTGAATTTTTCTTCAATTATTCTTATCATTTTTAAATTAATTTTTTCAATTTTCAATTATTGACTTACATTTTCAGTTGTTTGTATAATTTTGCAATTATAGAAACCATTTTTAATTTTTAATATTATTTTTAATTGATTTATTAAATTTTCAATTATTTATATCAAATTTGAACTCTTTCTTTTAATTTTGATTAGTTTTATAATCTTTTTTAATTGTTTTTTTCCAATTTTTAATTATGTTCATTATTTGTTAATTAATTGCTTAAATTTTTAATATTTTTTTTTTAATTTACCAATATTTTTATCTTTTTTCAACTATTTTCTCCAGTTTTTAATGATTCTCATCATTTATATTTCAGTTATTATTTTGAATTTTTAATTATTTCTTAAGTTCTGCATTAATTTTCTATATAATTTTGAATTATTATTTATCAGTTTTAAATTATTTTCCAAAATTTGTAGTTATTATCCTTTTTTTTATTATTATTATTTTTAAAATTCTGTAATTATATTGTTTAATTATATTCTTTTTATCCTACAACTTTGTAATTTTGTCCTACTCAAATAAAATCGAGGTTCTACTGTATATAATTCTTTTATGTTTGTTTATAAAGTTTTTAAAGCACCCTAAAAGTTCCCTATTTTTGTATATTCAGTCCCCTATTTCCCCTAAAATATTCTTCATTGTCACTGTGAAGCCTGTTAATTTTTTCAATTTTTTTTCTCCAAATTATCAATTTTTCAATTATTTTTTAACTGATTTACTAAACCTTTAATTATTTATTTCAAGATTTAATTAATTTAAAAAATTGTTAATAAATTGTAGACTTTTTTAATTATATTTTTCAAATTTACAATTACTTTCGGTATTTTGTAATTTCTATAATTTTGCCATTTTTTTCTACAAATTGTAATTGTTAAAATTATTTTTTAACTGATGTAATAAACCTTTAATCATTTATTTCAAATTTCAATTGATTAAAAACATTTTTAATGAAGTTTAGAATTATTTTTTTCAAATTTACAATTACTTTCGGTATTTTGTAAATAATTTCCTTTATTTTCAATTTTTTATCTCAAATTTCAATTATTTTTAAAAATTTATCATTATTTTTGGTATTTTTCCATTATTTCCTTTAATTTGATATACATTCAGTAATTTTTTAAAATTATTCTTCTCAAATCTCGATTGTTTTCTTTAATTTTCAAATATTTTCTTAATTTTAAATTACTGTCTTCAATTTTTAAAATTATTTTTAGTTTGATTTTCTTCATCTGCATATATTAATCTTAAATTTCAATTCTTTGCTTTCAATGTTAAATATGTTTTATAACCTTCTCATTGATTTCTTCGATTTTAAATTACCTTAATCATTTTTTAATTAGTTTCCTAAATTTTCAATTACTTTTCTCAATTCTCGATTGTTTTCATCAATTTTGAATTTTTCTTCAATTATTCTTATCATTTTTAAATTAATTTTTTCAATTTTCAATTATTGACTTACATTTTCAGTTGTTTGTATAATTTTGCAATTATAGAAACCATTTTTAATTTTTAATATTATTTTTAATTGATTTATTAAATTTTCAATTATTTATATCAAATTTGAACTCTTTCTTTTAATTTTGATTAGTTTTATAATCTTTTTTAATTGTTTTTTTCCAATTTTTAATTATGTTCATTATTTGTTAATTAATTGCTTAAATTTTTAATATTTTTTTTTTAATTTACCAATATTTTTATCTTTTTTCAACTATTTTCTCCAGTTTTTAATGATTCTCATCATTTATATTTCAGTTATTATTTTGAATTTTTAATTATTTCTGAAGTTCTGCATTAATTTTCTATATAATTTTGAATTATTATTTATCAGTTTTAAATTATTTTCCAAAATTTGTAGTTATTATCCTTTTTTTTATTATTATTATTTTTAAAATTCTGTAATTATATTGTTTAATTATATTCTTTTTATCCTACAACTTTGTAATTTTGTCCTACTCAAATAAAATCGAGGTTCTACTGTATATAATTCTTTATGTTTGTTTATAAAGTTTTTAAAGCACCCTAAAAGTTCCATATTTTTGTATATTCAGTCCCCTATTTCCCCTAAAATATTCTTCATTGTCACTGTGAAGCCTGTTAATTTTTTCAATTTTTTTTCTCCAAATTATCAATTTTTCAATTATTTTTTAACTGATTTACTAAACCTTTAATTATTTATTTCAAGATTTAATTAATTTAAAAAATTGTTAATAAATTGTAGACTTTTTCAATTATATTTTTCAAATTTACAATTACTTTCGGTATTTTGTAATTTCTATAATTTTGCCATTTTTTTCTACAAATTGTAATTGTTAAAATTATTTTTTAACTGATGTAATAAACCTTTAATCATTTATTTCAAATTTCAATTGATTAAAAACATTTTTAATGAAGTTTAGAATTATTTTTTTCAAATTTACAATTACTTTCGGTATTTTGTAAATAATTTCCTTTATTTTCAATTTTTTATCTCAAATTTCAATTATTTTTAAAAATTTATCATTATTTTTGGTATTTTTCCATTATTTCCTTTAATTTGATATACATTCAGTAATTTTTTAAAATTATTCTTCTCAAATCTCGATTGTTTTCTTTAATTTTCAAATATTTTCTTAATTTTAAATTACTGTCTTCAATTTTTAAAATTATTTTTAGTTTGATTTTCTTCATCTGCATATATTAATCTTAAATTTCAATTCTTTGCTTTCAATGTTAAATATGTTTTATAACCTTCTCATTGATTTCTTCGATTTTAAATTACCTTAATCATTTTTTAATTAGTTTCCTAAATTTTCAATTACTTTTCTCAATTCTCGATTGTTTTCATCAATTTTGAATTTTTCTTCAATTATTCTTATCATTTTTAAATTAATTTTTTCAATTTTCAATTATTGACTTACATTTTCAGTTGTTTGTATAATTTTGCAATTATAGAAACCATTTTTAATTTTTAATATTATTTTTAATTGATTTATTAAATTTTCAATTATTTATATCAAATTTGAACTCTTTCTTTTAATTTTGATTAGTTTTATAATCTTTTTTAATTGTTTTTTTCCAATTTTTAATTATGTTCATTATTTGTTAATTAATTGCTTAAATTTTTAATATTTTTTTTTTAATTTACCAATATTTTTATCTTTTTTCAACTATTTTCTCCAGTTTTTAATGATTCTCATCATTTATATTTCAGTTATTATTTTGAATTTTTAATTATTTCTGAAGTTCTGCATTAATTTTCTATATAATTTTGAATTATTATTTATCAGTTTTAAATTATTTTCCAAAATTTGTAGTTATTATCCTTTTTTTTATTATTATTATTTTTAAAATTCTGTAATTATATTGTTTAATTATATTCTTTTTATCCTACAACTTTGTAATTTTGTCCTACTCAAATAAAATCGAGGTTCTACTGTATATAATTCTTTTATGTTTGTTTATAAAGTTTTTAAAGTACCCTAAAAGTTCCCTATTTTTGTATATTCAGTCCCCTATTTCCCCTAAAATATTCTTCATTGTCACTATGAAGCCTGGATATCTGAAAATAATATAACAGTAAATTTGAAAATCGATAATTTTTTAAAAATACTATTTACAAAATTTAACACATATTAATATTTCAGGTAAACGTTGCTTCTCTGTTGATGGTGGTTCTCATGAGTAAAATGGAATACGCGACCGATATTCTTATGAATCTTCTTCTCCGCCTCATCGACAAATCAGTGGACACAAAACACCCGCAATTGATGCTGAGGCGAACAGAGTCAGTAGTTGAGAAAATGTTGACCAACTGGATGGCTCTCTGTATGTATAATTATCTGAAGGATTACGCCGGTTCAGCTCTCTTCCTCCTCTTCAAGGCAATTAAACACCAGATTGAGAAAGGTCCTGTAGATGTGATAACACACGACGCAAGGTACTCGCTCTCGGAAGAGCGTCTTCTTCGGGAGCAAATTGACCACTCCGTGGTAACCCTTCACGTCGTGCAGGACGATCTTGACGAGAAAATTCAGTGCAAGGTCCTCGATTGCGACACTATTAGTCAAGTTAAATCCAAGATTCTTGACGCTCTCTACAAAAATACTCCGTTCTCTTTAAGACCCTCCGTCCACGAGGTTGACCTGGAATGGAGACATGGTCGAGGCGGTCATCTGACTCTACAAGACGAAGATTTGACCACCAAGTGCAATGGTGACTGGAAGAAGATCAATACTCTGGCTCATTACGGAGTGAAAGAATCTGCCGTCATGTCTCTGATTCCTCGGCAGAATGATGGTTTTTCCGTCGCTTGTAAACAACCCTGTCACAACTGTAAACCTTCCCATCAACACCTGTTACCCCAACAACACCTTCATCAGCAACACTACAATAGGCACATTAATCATTGCTCTACTTTGCATCTACCAACTACGCCCAATCATGGAATGATCAGTCCAACTCTCTACTCTCATCCGCCAGGTGGTGGTATTTATTTCGATCCACAGCATTCACCTCCGATGATTACCGCGAATGGAGACATCGAGAGCGGTCACGGCGGAAATCAGAGACTCTATCATCTTGTCAGGCCTTTGGACGAAGTTCATTATGGTCCTGGAATGGGCTACGCGAGCAGTAAACAACACCACAATCCAGAACGAACACACAAGGCTATTCCAGAGATTTTCTTGACGAGGTTACTCTCAACAAAGGGAACTGTACAGAAGTTTGTCGACGATTTCCTGAACACGATTCTCACTGCAAATGACGCTTTACCAAGTGCTGTTAAATGGCTGTTTGATCTTCTCGATGAAGCGGCCAAGAGGCACGGAATTGTCGATCCGGAAGTTCCACACGCCTGGAAATCGAACAGTTTGCCGCTGAGGTTCTGGGTCAACTTTATCAAGAATCCGGACTTTATGTTCGATATTAATAAAACGACAACTGTCGACTCGAGTTTGTCGGTGATAGCACAAACTTTTATGGACGCTTGTTCGACAACTGAACACAGACTAGGAAAGGACTCACCATCTAATAAACTACTCTTTGCTAAGGACATACCTCACTACAGGGAAAAGGTCGGCCGCTTTTATTTAGATGTACAGAGACTACCGCAAATCACTGATCAGGAAATGTCAAGTGCCATGCAACAGCTCAGTGCGTCCCATGCTAATGAGTTTGATGTGATCGCAGCACTTAAGGAGTTGTATATCTACGTCAGTAAATACTATGAACAAGTGAGTATTGTTTTTCTTAATTATTCATTTTATATTGACAGGGTTGCCACAGGTCAGGGAATTCAGGGAAAAGTCAGGGAAACTGAAATGGGTCAGGGAAGTCAGGGAAAAGTCAGGGATTTCCATCAAAAGTACTGGAAAAATGCAAAGAATCTGTAAAATGGAAAAAAAAATTAAATTTTGCAGAAATTTACTAAGTAGAGAAAATTACTAAACAAATTTTTGGAAGTCATTTAAACATTAATAAAAATAATTGATGTTTGCAATCTGAAAAATAATTATAATTCGCAATTTATATAATAATTTACAAGTTTCTTTCATTCATTGATTCATTGAATCATTCATTCATTCATACTATCCACACCTGGAATTTGTCACTAAATTTTCTTCAAATTTTATATAATTCTTCACCTTTTTAAAATTGTGCGAATTAATATACTTATAGCAATTTTAATTCCTTCAAACTTCAATTAATTTAAACTTCCATTGATTAAAAATTCAATGAATTACACGCTTCAAAAATAAAATAGTAAATTTGAAGGGATTTTAAAATTTCTTCCATTTTTAATAATTCTTTTCTTATATGATTCCATTTAAAATTTACAAAATTTTCATCACTTTTCAATTATTTTCTTCAATTTTTAAATTATTGTCATTAGTATTTAAATTTATTATACCTTTTTCAATTATTATCAACGAATTTCAATTATTTTCTTCAAATTTCAATTATTTTTGAAAATTTTCAATTAATTTCTTCAAATTTCAATTATTTTCTACAAATTTCAATGATCTTTTTCAAATTTCAATTATTTTGTTTCGATTCTTCAATTTATGTCTTCATTTTTTTTTTTATTCAATTTTTCAATTACTTTTGCCATTTTTTTTGCCAATTTTTTTTCAAAATAAATTATTTTTGTCATTTTACAATTATTTTCTTCATATTTCAATTATTTTTGAAATCTTTAAATTATTTTCTTCAAATTTCAATTATTTTTGAAAATTTTCAATAATTTTGTTCAAATTTCAATTATTTTTGAAATTTTTCTATTATTTTCTACAAATTTCAATAATTTTTGAAATTTTTCAATTATTTTCTTCAAATTTCAACTATTTTGGAAATTTTTCAATTATTTTCTTCAAATTTCAATTAATTTTTTCAATTATTTTCTTCAAATTTTAATTATTTTGTTTCAATTTTTCAATATGTGTCTTCATTTTGTTATTTTTATTCAATTTTTCAATTAGTTTTGCCTTTTTTTTGACAATTTTTTCTTTAAAATAAATTATTTTTGTCATTTTACAATTATTTGCTTCATATTTCAATTATTTTTGACATTTTCGAAGTATTTTGTTATTTTTAATTCAATTTTTTCATATATCAATTAATCTCTTCAGTCTTTAAATTATTTTCTTCAAATTTAAATTATTTTGATTCGATTTTTCAATTTGTGTCTTCATTTTTTGATTTTTATTCAATTTTTCAATTATTTTTGCCATTTTACAATTATTTGCTTCATATTTCAATTATTTTTGCCATTTTCGAAGCATTTACTTCAAATTTAAATGGCTTTTCTGAATCTCTATATTATTATCATGAATTTATTAATTTTTTACACCTTTTTCAATGATTTTCTTAAAATTCCATTTATTTTCTTCAAACTTTAATTATTTCTCCCCCTAATTTTCGAATTTTCAATTATTTTCATTCTGTATCGTAATTTCCAAAATTGTTGTCTAAAATTTCAATGTATTGCTATTTAATACATATTTTGTGATTATTTAAAATTAATTTCTAAGATTTCCAATAATTTTATTTAAAATTTCAATTATTTTCTTTTATTTCACAGATATTTTGTTATTTTTTCAATTATTTTTGTCAAATTTCCATTAAGATATTTAATTTTCTATTATTAATATATTTTTAAATTATTTTTCCAAACCTTTAATTATTTTCATTTTTTTCAATTAATTTCTAATTTTTTTCAATTATTTTCCTCAATTTTTAATTATTCTCATTTCTTCAAATAATTTATAATTACAATTTATAATAATAATTGACGCAAACACAAGTCCCAAAAATTAATAGCGCGCTAGCGCGCGTTGTATTATCTAGTTTTATAGTAAATGTACGAAAAATTAGTTTTAAGAACTCAAAAAAGGTCAGGGAAAAAGAAAAAAATTGGTCTGGAAATCAGGGAAAGGTCAGGGAAAATTGTAATAAAATATTTGTGGCAACCCTGATTGATCACTTTTTCGTTCTTTTGCTAATTATTCACCATTTTTAAAGACTATTTTTATCCTATTAATATCCAAAACATCTAAAATGATAGACTTAATTTGGAGCAGCATTGAATGAAGAGAATTATTTTTTTAAAATTTGGAAATAGGATTGCTTTTGGGACCGCCTTACATGATTTCGTGATCGCATTATTTTTAAACACCAGAAAATCCAAAATCGAGACTTTTTGATAAAATAGTATCAAAAAATATGAAATTATTTTTTATAATCATAATATTTAACCAAAGACATTATTTATGCATGAAATAAATTGGCACAAAGTGGCATAAAAATTGTCTGAAGATTAAAAATACACTGTTTGGTGAAATTTGAAAAAAAATTAGATAATTTGGTACATATTGGATAAAACTTCATCTTTTTAACAAAATTAATGGAACATGTTATATTAAAATCTTTTGGGACACTGATTAAGAACCTGTTATTAGTTTTTCAAAATTTAAAATTGCGGATTCAATATGGCGGAGAAAATACAAAATTTATGAAATTCAATACATTGTGAACTTTCTTTGGATCGCTTCTGTGATTAAAAATCTGTTATAAGCATTATTACAAAATTCAAAATGAGGATCCATATTGAATCTGGTTGTTAAAAGTAAAATCTGAGCACAGAATCTTGGAGAGCGATTCGAAGAATATAAAGACATTCTATTCACAAAATTTAGAGAAGAAAATTTGAATGTGTTTTAAATAAAAATTTTCATATTTTCAAATAAAATTTTCATCACTATAAATTTCCGCATATAAAAATTAGAATTGATTAAAATTTGTAAAATTAATTGTTCCGAGAATTCATATGCTTAAAATTTAATCCTACTTGAAATAAATGGTTTCACTGTGAATTTTTTTAAACTGGGAGAATTTATAGTTTATTCAAATCTGAGCTTGAAAATATTTTGGCAAAGAAAAATTCAAGACATTTTGGGGTTGTCAATTATGATTTTAAATTCATATTTTTAAAATTCAAAATGTTGAATTGGGAGCAGTATTCTGGAAAAATTAGTATACTTTTATAAAATTTGATATATATATATATTTTTTTTTTTTTTTGAAAGATGTTATTTACGAATTCAAATTAATCTTTTTAAAATTAGTAAATGTTTTCTTCTAGAAAATTAAAATGAAACTTCAATATTTCGGTCAAAATAGTCACACCGTATTAAATCCGCCATTTTGAATTCCGAAACATCCGCCATTTTGTTTAAGATTTTTTAGATTTTAAAATCATGAATTGGAAATCTTAATTAACTCAGAATTTTTCTTCCAAAAGTGATGTTTATACACTTTTGAATAAAAAATAATAATATAATTTCACAATAATAATATTTAAATAATAATAATACTTTTTAAGAAAATAAGAAAAGTTAATCAAAATTTTATTACATACGAATTAGTTAATTTTTATTTCAATTTATTTATTATTTTACTCAATATTTTGTGTTTATTAATTTTTTTTTTAGATTTTTTCAGTCTTTTTGTTTTAAATTTTTAAAACTTACGTGTCTGATTAGAAATGTTTAATTTGTGTCTGCTAAAGTCTAATGAAATTGAAATTACTCCTCTCGGAAATTCTGTGTGATGCAAAGTAAGAACGCATATAAATTTCACGAAACAATTTGGAGAGAAAAGGCTCTTTGGAGTGTTACACTTTAGCCACTTTAGTCTCACATATCCTCTTATTTATTATTAATTTGGATGTCTACCTGAAAGTAACGCTTAAGTGCAAAAGCACTAATGAAATTTTGCATTTTACAATCAATAATAATGTGACAAGGAATCAATCATTACTTTGGTCATATTCTTTTTTACTTTTTAAAAATCTTTTTCCAATATTTTTTCACTGTTTTTTTTTTTTCTAAAATTTGTTTAATTATTTAAGCAAAAATTTAAAATTCTTGATTTTTAACAAATTTTTATTATAATTTTTTAGAAATATTAAATTAAATTTTAATTTTTAATTTTTAATTTATTCGAATTTTGAAATTTCATTAGTCAAAAGCTAATTATTTTGCATATTAACAATAATCCTTTTTCTTGTTTTTAGAAATTTCACTTTTTCATAACTGTTTAACTGTTTTTTCATGATTTCTTCTTTTTTCAACAAATTTATTCAGAACATATTTTGTATTTTCTGTTTTTATAGTTACTTTATTTGTCTCTTTCTTAACAGATTTTTCTTCCAATATTACCAATTTTTTTTTCTTTCCTTTAAATATTGTCTCTAATTCTTTTCTATTTAAGTAATTTTAATTTTTATTTTAAGAGGGGCGGGGGGTAAATTTAAGAAAAATTTTTTAAAATATCAAATCTAAGAAAGTTTTAATGGAATTTGAAAATGATCATTCACTAAACAATCCTATAAATAGAATAATGGAAAGCCGACATTTTGACCAAAACTCAATTGACAGAATTGATCTGAATTATTTATCCTAATGTTTAAATTACCGAAACTTTATTTGTCAAAATTTTTAACTTCCGAAACTTTATTTGTCAGAATATTTAACTTCTGAAACTTTATTTGTCAGAATATTTAATTTCGGAAACTTTATTATTTGTCCAAATATTTAACCTCTCAAAACTCCATTTCTCAGAATATTAAACTTCTCGAATTTTCATTTGTCAGAATGTTAAAATTCTAGAAAATATATTTCTCAGAAGTTGTATTAATCAGATTCATTATTTGTCCGAACATGTAACTAATCGAAACTTAATTTCTCAGAGTCTTAAACTTCCTGAATACAAAAATTCAAAAATGTGCATTTTCCCGACACACGGAATGTAGAATTTCTAAAAGATCTCGCTGATTGGTCGGTAATATTTCCGGAAAGATTACCAGCTAATCAGATACCTCCTTTAGGAACTCCAAGTTCCGTGTGTCGGGAAAATGCACATTCTGGAATTTTTGTATTCGGGAAGTTTAAGACTCTGATAAATAAAATTTCGGTTAGTTAAATAGTCGGAAAAATAATTAATCTGATAAATACAGTTTCTGAGAAATATATATTCGAGAGTTTCAACATTCTGATAAATGAAAATTTGAGAGGTTTAATATTCCGAAAAATCTGATAATTATATACAGTTTCTAAAAAATACAAAATCGAAATATTAAGTATTCTGAGAAATAGAGTTTCGAGAAATTAAATATTCAAATAAAAAGTAAGTTTCGGTCACAATTTCGATTTCCCCAGAATAATTTTCTTTTTAAACACATTTTTATTCAAAATCAACATGAAATAGTCAATTTCCAAAAATTCATAAAACAAGAGTTAGGATCAATTTTCTCGTTAACTTAGGACAGGCTTTACAGGCCGTCTCCTATTTTCCCTAAATGTGCCCTATTTTGCGATTGGTCCCTAAAAGTCCCCTATTTAGAAAATTTTACCCTAAAATCTCCTACTTTTCACGAAAGTATAATTAAAGTCAAGGTATCTAGAAATTTAAAATTATTTTCAATTTTTTAAAAATTTTTATTATTTTTTCAATCTTCAATTATTTCTATCATTTTTAAATTATTTTCTCCAATTTTTCATTTATTAAATTATATTTCAATAGATTTCCTAAATTTCCAATCCTTCATCTCAGATTCCAATTTTTTTCTTCAATTTACAATTATGCTTATCATTATTTCTTAATTTTTTCCTTCCATTCATACTTATTTGAATTATTATTTGACTAATTTCAGAAACTGTCAATTATTTTCATCAAATTAAAATTATTTTATTCGATTTAAATGATTTTTTTCTACTTATTTAATATTTTCATTATTTTTCAATTAATTTCCAAAACTTGCAATTATTTTCTTACATTCTAATTATTTTCACTATTTTTTCATTGTGTTTATCATTTTTCATTTATTTTATTAAATTTCAATAATGTTTTATAATTTTATCACTTATTTTTCATAAATTTTATTTATTTTCTTAAACTTTCAATTATTTCAATGACTTTGAGAATATTTTCTCCAATTTATAGTTTTGAAAAGTAATTTTTTATACACTTTCTACATTTTTTATTTATTTATCTCAAATTTCAGTCATTTGTATTATTTTTCAAATATTTCAATCATTTTTAAATTGGTATCTTTAATTTTTTTAATTTTTCAATTTTTTTTCTCCAAATTATCAATTTTTTAATTATTTTTTAACTGATTTACTAAACCTTTAATTATTTATTTCAAGCTTTAATTAATTAAAAAAATTGTTAATAAATCGTAGAATTTTTCAATTTTTTTTTTTCAAATTTACAATTACTTTCGTTATTTTGTAATTTCTATAATTTTGCCATTTTTTTCTACAAATTGTAATTTTTAAAATTATTTTTTAACTGATGTAATAAACCTTTAATCATTTATTTCAAATTTCAATCGATTAAAAACACTTTTAATGAATTTTAGAATTATTTTTTTCAAATTTACAATTACTTTCGGTATTTTGTAAATAATATTACGTACTAAAGGGTCTTTTTATACACTGTATATTGCCCATTTATATTTGAATAAATAAATAAATAAAATATCCTTTATTTTCAATTTTTTATCTCAAATTTCAATTATTTTTAAAATTTTATCATTAGGTATTTTTGCTATTTTTGCATTATTTCCTTTAATTTGATATATATTCTGTAATTTTTTTAAATTATTCTTCTCAAATCTCGATTGTTTTCTTTAATTTTCAAATATTTTCTTAATTTTAAATTACTGTCTTCAATTTTTAAAATTATTTTTAGTTTGATTTACTTCATCTGCATATATTAATCTTAAATTTCAATTCTTTGCTTTCAATGTTTAATTTGTTTTATAACCTTCTCATTGATTTCTTCGATGTTAAATTACCTTAATCATTTTTTAATTAGTTTCCTAAATTTTCAATTATTTTTCTCAATTCTCGATTGTTTTCATCAATTTTGAATTTTTCTTCAATTATTCTTATCATTTTTATATTAATTTTTTCAATTTTCAATTATTGACTTACATTTTCAGTTGTTTGTATAATTTTGCAATTATAGAAACCATTTTTAATTTTTAATATTATTTTTAAATTGATTTATTAAATCTTCAATTATTTATATCAAATTTGAACTCTTTCTTTTAATTTTGATTAGTTTTATAATCTTTTTTAATTGTTTTTTTCCAATTTTTAATTATGTTCATTATTTGTTAATTAATTGCTTAAATTTTTAATATTTTTTTTTTAATTTACCAATATTTTTATCTTTTTTCAACTATTTTCTTCAGCTTTTAATGATTCTCATCATTTATATTTCAATTATTATTTTGAATTTTTAATTATTTCTGAAGTTCTGCATTAATTTTCTATATAATTTTGAATTATTATTTATCAGTTTTAAATGATTTTCCAAAATTTGTAGTTATTATCCTTTTTTTTTTTATTATTATTTTGAAAATTCTACCCAAATAAAATAATCGTGGTTCTACTGCATATAATAGAAATATGGCCGAATCCACAGAACCGGTCGATTTCATGTTACTCACAGATTTTTCTATTTTACAAGTATCATATTAATCTTTTTCAAATTTCTACCAATTTATAGTATCCCTGATAACCAATTAAACTAAGAAAATTGTGTAAATGCAAACCTTTTCGTCTTATATAAAAAATAAAATAGAGTTAAGTTACTTAAAAATTCAAATTTGTCGTGTTATTCTAGGTATCAATTTTAATTCTTATGGGTATAACTTGTTCGGCATAGATTGAAACAATTCCAAATGATGGTGAATTATACTTTACTTAGTGTAGAATCTATTGAAGGCAGAAAAAAATATGTGCCCTTAATTAAAAAGAAATGGTAGTCGCTGAAAGTAGCGTTACTCATTGTTTTAAAATAATGAAATACCTATACATTTTTGTAAATATTTTTTACGGCGATTATTCGATTTGAATTTTTCAAATTGGTACTTGTTGTTTTTTAGCAGATGAACAAATCTAGGTATAATAGAACAGTGTGCGATTAGAATTAAAGAAAATATTACAAAAATTAACACTCTATGTTTGATCGTGAACGATTCAAAACTTAGCCTTTTTTCAGGAGCACAACTACAAATTAAAATATAATGAATTAAAAACATGTGTGATTATTTAAAGACATTATTATAATTTTTATATACAAACGCCAAATTCTATTTTCAACTTATAATGTCTAAAACTTAAAAATAAAACTAAAGTTAAAAGAAATTTAACAGCATGAAGGTATTTATAAATATGAAAAATGAAATAACCATTCAGTTGTTTTATTTTCAAACTTGAATCAAAATCAATGTCAATAATGTCTGTTTATTGGTTCATATAATTTAATTTGCAAAAAAAAAAATCAATGCTAAAATGAAATTATAATTTATTAATTATTATGTTAATTGTAAATATAAATTGTATATAAATAATTGTATTTTATCATATTTTATTATTCAAAATGTTTTGCAAATATTACAAATATATATGCAAAAAACAAAAGAATGAAGTACACATTTTTCATTAAAATTTTCTGAACAAAGATTACATAGGTATTTTCGTTTTTGGCTTTCAACTCAAACGGCATTAAAATAAAATGGATCACGCAAGAAGGTAATTGTTCTTAAATACTTTTCAAATAAAATAAACCATAAATGAAAGGTGTGCTCGTAATTTGAAAATTTTTATTTTTATAAGTGAAAATCGACCGGTTCTGTGGATTTTCCCATATAATAATAAAAATTAGTTAATTTAAATAACATTAATATATACCATATTAAAATTATTACTTAAATTTAATATTTTTTACTAATTTTTAATTGAAACCAAAAAGAGGTAAATTATTGTTAAATATATCTTTAATACTTCTATCCCTAGTCTTATATTTAACCAAAAACACTCAATTAAGAAAAGTAACTCAAGGAGATATCTTAATATATAACTAATATTTATTATAACTGTTCTTCAGATAATATTAGAATACAACATGTAACTTAAACGAACTTTAAGTTATTCACTAACTTATTATATCTAAAAATGTTAATTACACCACAAAGGCAAAAGCACTCTTCAACACGTTCGCAACAGCTCGCAACTCACGACAGACTCTCTTGCTTCCTTCTCACTCTCTTACGCGCTCGAATATCGCTGCATTCATACGGCACACTCTTGCCAACATAAATCTGGTTACACTAACCTAACATCTACGTTTAACCCTAGATAATATTATATTCAAATATATCTCTGACAATCGGCCATCCTACAATCTACTTGGCCTCCAAGTAGTTGAAACATTTGAACTGTTGAACAATAATAGGATATAAATACGAACGAGAGAGAAAAAAAAAAAATTTTAAATAAACACTTCTCTTAAATTTTTTTTTTTTTTTTTTTTTTTTTTTTTTTTTTTACAAGTTTACATAATTACATAATCATATTATCAAACTTTCTTGGTAATTGTCGAGATCTCTTACTTCGCCTTAAACTATCATCTTTTTTTCTTTGATTTGTAGAAGCGGTAGAGCTTGATTCTAATATAACATCGCTTTCATGTACCTTAGTATTAGCATTGTCGTAAATCGATACATCATTTATTACAGATTCCTTGTCGGAGCCGCTGATGCTTTCACTATCAATTTTAAAATCATCATCGCTATCATCATAAAAAGCTTGCCAAATTTTAAGCTGGCTCACGTGAGCCGTTGTGTTAGTTCGAGATCCGGTACCTTTAGAAATTA
This sequence comes from Ganaspis brasiliensis, assembly GCA_037103525.1. Classification (NCBI taxonomy): domain Eukaryota; kingdom Metazoa; phylum Arthropoda; class Insecta; order Hymenoptera; family Figitidae; genus Ganaspis; species Ganaspis brasiliensis. The sequence continues at coordinate 2,807,894 of JAZKLR010000009.1, read as the reverse complement.
AGCTTTGAACCCTATACGTCTCCGAGGGAAGAATCTGCGTAATTACCAGCGGACCTTTATAGCGAGGTTGCAATTTCGTAGATTGCCCTGTACTCTCAGTTTTTCTACTCATGACAACAATATCACCTAAGTTATACCTGACATTCTTTACGCGATCGCGATCATATTTTTCTTTTGACTTTTGTTGTTCTACTACTATTTTTTCTCTAATCTCTGTCCATAGCTCTTCTGGAAAACGATAATTTTCAAAATCACCCGTTAATTGTCTAGAAAGACCTTCACCGAATCTAGGAATATAACCAAGTACTATTTCAAACGGCGTTCGGCCAGTAGTCTTACAAATTGAAGAATTTAAATCTTGTTCTAGCTTCGTTATCCCTAGATCCCAGTGACGACCCTCCATGTCAGACAAGCTTGTCATTAATGCAGGGAGAATGGTGCTATTCAAGCGCTCGATTTGCCCATTCGCTTGAGGGTGGCGACTCGAATTTAAAGTGTGCTTAATGCCATGAAAATCACAAAAATCCTCAAATTTCTTTGAGGTGAATGACGTACCTCGGTCAGTAATAAATCGCTTTGGTGCTCCAAAACGCTTTACCAATTGGTCCAATTTTCGTACAGTCGTTGTTGATTTTTCGTCACGCACCGCGAATAAATGTACGAATTTTGACAAGTTACATATGGCTGCTAGCACATATTTATTACCTTTTTCCGACGATACAAAAGGACCAAGATGGTCTACGTTAATAATCTCAAAGGGTCTTTTTCCAGGTGGAATGGGATGGAGTTCGCCCAACTGTCGACCAGGTTTTCTTTTAGCAAAAAGGCATTCCACGCAAGAACTTATATGTTGCTTAATGTATCTTCGCATACCGGGAAAAAAATAAAATTCAGAAATGCGTGACATAGTCCGGTCTACACCAAAATGGCTAGTCAAATCATGGTTTTTAATTACAATGGCTTTACGCATAGCCTTCGGTACCACGTAACGTTCCTTTCCGTCAATCATTTTATAAAGTAGTCCATCACGAAGGACATAATCTTTTATATCTCCGACTTCTCTACGAGACCGATCGCTTACAGGTTTTTCAAGGGTTATAATTTTTCGAGCTAAGGTTTCATCGCTACGCTGAAACATGAGAATTTCATCCTCTCTTACCGAAACATTCATAACGGTTCCAGAAACTAAGATTCCATTGGGATTCTCGACTGGAGCACGTGAAAGCGCATCGACGTGCTTCATGCGTTCTCCCTTACGGTGGTGAATGTTAAAGTCGAATTCCGCGATTCCACTGAGCCACCTAATTATTTGCGGGTTTTTAGGTTTCAAAGACTGAATATAGATCAAAGCTTCACAATCGGTATAAACTTCGAAATGTAATCCTATCAGAAAATATCTTAATCTTTCTATTGACCACACAATAGCCAATAATTCAAGCTTACTTGAATGATACGCCCTTTCAACCTCGGAAGTTCGCCTACTTATTGCATATATTAAATGCAATTCATCGTTGTCATCTTTTTGGAATAACATAGCACCTAATCCCTCGATAGAAGCATCAGTGTGCAGTTCAGTGTGTTTTGCTCTAGGATTATAATAGGCCAATACCGGTTTCGAAGCTAATAGAGATTTAATTTTACAGAAGGCTAATTCCTGACGTTCATCCCATAAAAATTTTTTATTCTCTTTAAATAATTCAATAACTGGAGCCATTAACATCGCGAAACCGGGAATGAACCTCCGAAAGAAACTTGCCAAACCGTAGAATCTACGCGCTTCATGTATGTTAGTGGGAGGTGGAAACTCTTCAATTGCATGCATCGTTCGCGTACCGGGACACATTCCCCGCGCACCGAATATAAATCCTAGATATTCAACTTGGTCGAGTCCAAATTTACATTTCTTCAAGTTCAACGTGAGACCCGCATCTCTTAATAAAATTAAAACTTGTTCAAGTTTATCTAATAAATTCTCCCATGAAGACCCATGTACAAGTATATCATCGAAGAAAGTCAGAGCTAATTTATGTCCGGAAGGACCAAAAACCATCTTCATCAACTTTGCGAAGTAAAACGGAGCATTCATTAAACCAAACATAGCTCGCTCAAATTGCCCCGTCTCGTCCGGTGTAATGAATGCCGTCTTTTCCTTCGCATTGTCCGTAAGTGGAATTTGGAGATAGCCCTGCGCTAAGTCAAGGACTGCGAAAATCACTGCACCATGAAGTTCTTCTAAACCGTCCTCCACGTTAGGAAGAGGAAAATTCATTCTTACGGTATTTTTATTAAGTCGCCGATAATCCACTACTAGTCTTGATGAACCGTCGGCTTTTTTTACCAACAAGCATGGACTAGCGTAAGACGACGTTGTTTCGGAAACTAAACCATTCGATTTCAATTCACCAACTTTTTCCAGCATGATCGATCTATGTGACATACTCGTTTTATAAGGTTTAGAGTATGGTGGAATACTCCCAGGTTTTTCCTGGATGTCCATCTTGATAAGATGTGTACATCCTAATTCCGACACGTTCATAGCAATACAAGTACGATACTTATTCAAAAGTTGGCTTAGTTGTTTCTTTCGTTCATTGCTAATTGAATTACACGTTATTATATCGTCATCGGTGACTGGAATTCGACGCGGCTTTAAAACAGGAATATTTCCTTCGATTGACAACACTAAATCTTTTAATTTGTCTCCGGAATTCAATTTAGCATCTACATTTCCTAAATTCTGTATCGGTAATGCAATATTTTCATCGTCTAATTTAACATTAACAAAATTAACGGTTCCGGGAGGAATATTTACAGGATTAGCAACTGTTGGATTATTGGAAACCGAATTGCGCGACTCTACGACCGGGTGCGTCTGGAACACGAAATTATCTTTATGTAAAAATTCCAATTTATCATCAATTTTAAAATAAGCGATTTGGGGAAGTTCCGTAAAATTACGACCGATAATAACGTCATTTTTTTGTGCATCGTCCGGTACAACTCGAAACCGAATGTTATCTACCTTGCAATCATCGATTTCTATACTTTCGTTTATAATCCCACTTGAACGTGTCTCACCGCCACCAAACCCGATTAAGACACTTACCGCCGGCGTAAATTTAAAGTTATGCATCAAAACCGTTGATGCTTTTATCAAGCAGTCCGAGCTTCCCTGGTCAACAATTGCACTAACCTCCTTCCCACCCACAAAAATTGTTTTCTCGTATTTCGCGTTAAAATCATTACTATTTGTTTTAATTTCATTAACCTCAACGTTTGAGATTTTCTTAGGTTTTTTACAATCTTTTGATATGTGACCTACCTCATTACAATTGTAGCATTTTACTTCCCTTTTTTGTGCACAATCTCTAGCCAAGTGACCTGCTTGGTTACATCTAAAACATTGGCGCTCTTTATTCTCTATTTTAATGTCTCTATTTACATTAGGCGTACGTTGATTGTTGACACTCTGCGATGTTGATCCCCGGAACTCTTCTTTCACAACTGGACCACGATCTCTAGAAAATCTTCCTGAATCTCGTGAAAAATTAATCCGCTGCTTTCTCGTTGCTTCTAACGTCTCTAACTCGATAATATTCCGCAGAACGTCATCAGCATCAAAATGAGAACGAGACATGATGGCTGTACTTATTTCTTTAGACCACAAGCCCACAGCAACTTGAGTCTTTATTTCGTCAATCTCCATACCCAAAGCCTTGCATAACCTCAACTTGTCAAAAAAATATTCCGCGGTGTTTTCTCCGAAACGTTGGGAACGACTTTGCATCTCCTGCCACTTTTCCGTTAATGATTTATCCAGCATAAATGTTTGACCAAATGCCCGTCGAAATGACTGCCAATCAATAATATTATCGATATTAGCTAAATACCAGTTTTTGGCAGCTTTTGTTAAGTGGCTTCTAGCCGTTTCGAATGCAATCGCCTGTGTCCAACGGTGAAGATTCGCAGTAGACTCCAGCTGTTTAATCCAGATTTTCGCATTAGCCGGACCAGACAAGCCATCGAAGTTCGCAATGTTATGCGATAAATCTGGTAAAATGTTGTACAATGGCGGCGGCGCGGGGGGTTGATGTTGTGCCGCTGCTATCAATATTGCATTCTGTTGTAACAACTGATTCACTGTCATGATCAGCTGTTGCACTTCATTTCCTGCAGGTGGAGGGGGTTGTCTCTGCTGTTGTTGGTTGAAAGTTTCATTTTGATTTCCAGCAGATGAACCGGAACCTGCAGCTCCTGTATCGCCTCCCGTATTCATATTTAAGAGAATCCTGGCCGCGATTTCTTCCTCACTCATTTACTGTCTTATTTGAGCATAAACAAAAGAAAACCTTCACTAAAATAGTTCGAGGTTTAAACCAACATTCACGCGAGCACACACTGCAGCTTCACTTCGTTCAACAGGTCTCGACACGCTCGGCCGCCATATTGCAAGGTGATCGCGATTCTACTTTAAAGGAAAATTTTGAACCACTTTATTTTTCCGCAGCACAACACAAAGCAAAACTATCAAGCAGAGAACTCTATCCCACTTCTGAATTGTTAAATATATCTTTAATACTTCTATCCCTAGTCTTATATTTAACCAAAAACACTCAATTAAGAAAAGTAACTCAAGGAGATATCTTAATATATAACTAATATTTATTATAACTGTTCTTCAGATAATATTAGAATACAACATGTAACTTAAACGAACTTTAAGTTATTCACTAACTTATTATATCTAAAAATGTTAATTACACCACAAAGGCAAAAGCACTCTTCAACACGTTCGCAACAGCTCGCAACTCACGACAGACTCTCTTGCTTCCTTCTCACTCTCTTACGCGCTCGAATATCGCTGCATTCATACGGCACACTCTTGCCAACATAAATCTGGTTACACTAACCTAACATCTACGTTTAACCCTAGATAATATTATATTCAAATATATCTCTGACATTATTGTTAACATTTATAATGATTTCCAATCAAATCCGATTAATATTTTTTCTTTCTTCTCTTTCTTCACATTTTCTCATTTTTTTCTTTATTATAAATAATTTATATAAATATGAAGTCTAAATTTAATACTAAAATAATTTGTAAATACATATATCTTTTTTTTGACTCTTTAAAAGTTCCCTATTTTTGTATATTCAGTCCCCTATTTCCCCTAAAATATTCTTCATTGTCACTGTGATGCCTGTTAGGAGCATCTAAACTTGTATTTAGCTTTAAGACATGAACGTTAATTGTTAATCAGGGCTGATAAAAACCATGATTTTTTTTAAAAAAATCAAAAAAATCAGATTTATTTGATTTAAATCAAAAATTGATTTTTTTAAAAATATGATCAATATATATAATCTGTAAATGTTTATTTGCAAGTAGTTTATTAAAGAAATGAAGAAAAACTTAATAAACATCACAAGAATGAAACAGTGACATAATTATATATAAAAAAGTAATATATAAAGTTATATATAAAAAAATTAAACTATTTACGGACACTTTATTAAATTAAAATAATAAATAAGAAAATAATTAAAAAGCGTTAAAATATATTACTAAAGAGAACAGAATTTTAAAATTAGAAACATTAGAGAATTATTTTACAAATTAAATAAAAAAGGAATGAATAAAATTTTGTAAAATTTAAAAAAAAAATTAAAAGAATAGAAATTCTATGAAATACAAGAATGTGATGTTCAAATGAGAATATTTCGTACAAGATTAAATTTACATAATATAAAATAAAAGAATAAAAGCTTTCAAAAAAGTAGAAAATTGGGAAATTTAAAAAATATAGATAAAAGCATTAAATAAAATGTTTTCAAAAATTCGTAATTATAAGATAAAAACTAAACAATTAAGAAAAAGGAAAATGTTTCTTAGAAATGGAAAAATGATGACAAAAAAAATTAAAGAATTAATTAAAACGCAAAGAATAACTAAAAAAATAGAGAAACATCAAAAAAATTAAATAAATAGGAAGAAAATACAGAAATCTTCTTTTCTTTAATCTAACATACTAAAAAATAGTAAAAAGTACAAAAAATAAAATTAAAAAATATATATATCAAGATAAATAAAAAAAGTCCACAAAGAAACTGAAAAATCCTTTAAAAATAAAAAAGTTTCAGCAAATTAAGCTAAACACATTTTTTTATTATTACACTTGAAATAAGTCCAACAATAAATTTAGAAAAATAAAGAAAATCTAAAAACTTTATGGAAGAACAAGTTTGCAAAAAATCTCGCAAAAAATAGAAAAGATGTGAAAAAACTTGAATAAACTTACAAAAAAGAAATGAGAGTATTTATTTTTAAAACTATGGAAATAATTATGAAAATTAACAAAATAAAAAGTTTAGTGAACGTTATAATAACGAAATTGTCTAAAATTATATTAAATAATTTGCATAAAAAGAAGAAAATTAAAGAAAACCCTAAAATAAGAAGACAAATAAAAAACAAAATTATCAAAAGTAAAAGTAGAAATAAACTTAAAATTTTGTAAAAATAAGAAATTATGAGATAAAAATTAAACATTTTTGAAAAATTGAAATATCTTAGAAATCTTGTAAGAATATTAAAAAAAAGAATTGTTGTGAATATATAATACCAACAATGTGTAAGTCGTAGGTCACGGTTGGCCTGAACCAAATTTTAATCAACATTTCAGTAACTCTAAATATTTTTGTGGATTCTGAATCTATATTTGTTCAAATTTATTTTAAAATAAAAAAGAAAATCATCGGCGGAGGGCTTTTTGAAAAAAATCAATTTCTTTTCTTTAATTTATTAAAAATCGAGATTTGCCGTTATGTACCCCTGATGATGTTTATATATTTTGTAGAAACATTTTTACAATTTAACATAATTTATAAGTCATTAAAATATATTTAAAAAATATTTTAATATTTATTACAGATTTATTACAAATTACAGGTCAAATCTTTAGTTCGATAAAATATTTTTTTATAACGGTACACTGTTTAACAAATTAAAAACCTTTTACAGCTATTGAATCCTACTGGCTCCTTAGAAAACCCTTATACTATACTCCATTGTTAAGAAAGTGCATAAAACAGGAAGAAAATGAGCCTCATCAGGGGTACATAACTGCAAATCTCGATTTTTAATAAATTAAAGAAAAGAAATTGATTTTTTTCAAAAAGCCCTCCGCCGATGATTTTCTTTTTTATTTTAAAATAAATTTGAACAAATATAGATTCAGAATCCACAAAAATATTAAGAGTTACTGAAATGTTGATTAAAATTTGGTTCAGACCAACCGTGAGGTATTTTGATCATCTGTATTGGCACAATATTTTAAATTTTACAAAGATTAAAATATTGAAATTAAATTTTTTAAGATTTATCCAGAAATTTGTGGGTTTTGTTAATGATTTGTGATGTTTTACATGCAGTATTAGACATCCGGAGAATTGTAAAGTTTTTTTGATTTAAATCTTGATTTTAATGCAAATTTTCCAATGATTTAAATCAGTAACAGCCCTGTTGTTAATTAACAAATTTGTTTAATTCTTTTAGATTCTCGAGGCCTTGGAGACAGATGCTGGCTGTCGCAAGTTACACCTAGCACATAGACTGGAAAATGTTGCGTGCACACTCGAAGGAGAAGAGACTAGTGCCTGCTGACACAACCTTTCAGCTATTATTGTGGAACCCGTCGATTTCTCCAGAAACACTGATTAGTGCCTCCACTTCACGCATCAGATACACCTCGTTACATATGTACAAATCTACCAGCCAAGTGACTAGACGAACTTGACAGCGTTCATCGAGTTTCTGATACAGCTCGACGATCCAAGGTTTTCTCTTTTCGCCTGGTACTCCGTTTTTTCAAAAATTCCTTGCACCAACCCTAACAGGACAATCAACAAAAAATCGAGGACAGTCCCTACCGTCCATTAAATTGACGAAAAATAATCCCTCAAACATCGACTATCTCCTGTTAAGGTTGGTGCAAGGCTCTCACTCACATACAAAAATTAACACTAACAAGATTTAAAAATGAAAAAAAAATAGACATTAAAAGGAATAAAGCAAGTGAGAAAGCCATAGTGTCCACCAGACTGTTTGTACAATTGTGTACAGCAGCGAGTAGTCTGTGATCCGAGCACACGAGTGGCTATGCCTACTATCTTCATTATATTATTGATATGTTATATAATTAAAAAAAAAAATACATAAGAATTATATATATAAATATAAATATATATATATATATATATATATGAGAAGCAAGAAATCACTCAACAGACGCAGATTGTAGTGAGCTAGCTAGAGAGGGACTATATATGTGTAAATTAAATGGACGAAGGAAGAACAAGAAAGAACAAAAAGATATTAAATTTCTATGGTAACTAAGGTTAAAGGGAAAATGAATTAGGGGGTTTTTGGGGGCGGGAGGGGGGAAAAGAAATTACGAGAGAGCAGCTCAGTCTACTCTAGGCCTAGCTACGTATTCCAAGTACGTAATCTCTTATTGTCTAGCTTTTGTTTTTAATTTTTTTTTATACATTGCATTTAATAACTTGACAATTACTAATTTCTTATTTTGAAATTATATTTAAGCATTTAAAAAAAAAGCTAATATTAATAAGTTTTCGCTATATATTATTATCGAAAACGTCGTCGTTATTTGACGATTTTGTAAAAAGATTGACTTTTGTTATGATATTCTTACTGATTAATTCTACTGCATTTAGAGGAACATCTTTTTTATCCCAAGATTGTATACTGCTATCATGTTTATCATAATGCCATCATGTTTATCATATTGCCATCATGTTTCTCTTTTTAAAAAGATAAAAAAAAAGAACATTCTCATTGTCATAAAGCCATCATCTCTCACTGTCATCTCTGTCATTTTCAAAAAAAACTTTGATTACTGTAAATTGTTGTATGCGTAGGTCTTTCAAACTTTTTATACCAGTGCCCGAGGCCATTCGGTATCTGTAGAATTAAAGTTAATATTAAATTGTGATTTTTAATGGTACGAGTGCAACGATATACTGCCATCCGTTTCTTTTCGTATATGGAGAAATCTCTTAAAATACACTTCTTTTGTTTTTCACCTGTTTAGGTGTTTTTTTGTCGGGGACTTGTTTTGAAAATTCTTTGTTAGTACGCAAGATTCGAGAAATATTTCTCTGGAATCTTTCCAATCTTCTAAAATATCCAGATGCATTTTTATTCACAATTTCAACTTTTTCGTAGAAAAACGAAAAAAAAAATGACAGATTTTGTATCTCAGAGAATCCTTTTTTTGTCTGAACTTTTATTTACATTAATTTTCACTTCCCAGTACTCTTAAAATGAAAAATTATCATTTGTTCAAATAAATATCTGATAGAAAACTTTCTTTGAGAATTTTGAAAATAAATCAGATTTGTGATAATTTCTGATTATTTAATTTGAAAAATCGTTCTACAATGTTTCTGCCCGTTCGAACAAATGGAAGTTAAATAAAAATTTGATTTACGAATTTATTATTCATTTATGAATTTTATCAAATTGCAATTCGTGCAAATTAAAGTTCGAAAAAGTATTTAGTGAGATATAAATTGTACCATTCGAAAGTTTCGTTTCAAAGAAAATTCTGTTTTGTGAAAATTCCGTTACGTGTAAATTTTGTTAAGGTGTATTCAATCAAGAAACGGGTCTTGGAAAAAATTGTTTAATTGACTTTTAAATGATCAAAATATTATTAATATTCAACGGACAATTAAATAATTTTTTCTGACGATCTATTTTTAGATGGGGTACCCTAAATTGAAATTATGTTGCATTAAAATTCTCTGAACTAGAGAATCTGCTAGACAAAAATTCTATTTAATTGAAATTCTGTTCGGCTAAATATAAATTCTTTGGAATGAAAATTCCTTTCACTAAAAATTTCACTTTGTCAATTTAGAAACATTGGAAAAGTCTCATTATTTTTAGGGAATATCAATGCGTCTCGAAATTTTTCTTCTTTCTGTATTTTCGAAAAATTATGTTTAATCGGCAGAAATATTTTAGAAATATTTCTACAATCTCCCTTTGTTATTTAGGTAATTAAAAAATTATTAATCTTTAAACAATTGATTAATTAACCTTTCAGCGTTGTATATTTTTTCGTATACAAGTATTTTTGTATTTTTTTTTTTACCAAGTGCAGGAATTCAAAGTTAAATATCTCATCTAGATATTAAAGAAAGGATTAATTATCCTTCAGAAATTTTTAATTTATCCAGGAAAATTAATCTTTTCCCCTGTAATGAAAAACAAAAGTTCGGTGTCTTTTCTGATTAATAAAATCGACCATATCGAATCGAAGTTGATGAAAAAAAACTACAATACTCCTTCCAGTGCATTTACATGACTTTTTTAAAAAATAATTTTTGAATTTAACGTGTCTCGGGCAGAAAGAGCATTATTGATCAGACTCAGCGCGCGCACTGCCAAGACTCTTTATGCGCAAATGAACAAATGTTTATGATTAATTATTATTATTATTATTATATATTATAATTATTTTTATTGCTATTATTAATTATTATTGTATTGTGTAAGTCGGTTCTATGTTATTATCTGCCAAGGTACGAGCGATAAACGGATGTAAAGTTACGATACCTGGTAATCAGGAATTTGAAAAAAAATCTCTCTTGTACTTAATACTCATAATTGTCGAATTTCTGGTTTCCAGGAATCAAGGACCCTATGTATCTCTCTATATGTACTGTATTTATTTAGGTATATTACGAACAAACTAGCTTTATAAACCCACGTCTTGTACGGCGATCGCTCTAATGTCGCGATTCGCACGTCAATCTGCGTTGATTGTAATTTTTAATACGGTCTTCCGGACTTGAATTTTGCCTTTTCATCGATTCTTTAAATTGAACTCGATGAAAAGGCATTGAGTCTCGTTTAAAAAAAAAAGCAACAACAAAAAAAAAACTAAAAACGTAAATTACGTTTTGAATTTAGAATTTTATGTGCAATCCGGTTCCAGCTTCTGACGGTGATGATAGTGTGACTGTACAGAACTCAAGGAATTGTCAGATTTACATTTTCTACTCTTAGAACTAATTCTATCTCCTGATAAATGAACATTGTAGATTTTTATACTGTAATCGATGAATCTCAATCCTCCAAAAACCGTCAATATTAATTCTCATAATCAATTTCTACGCGAATTGTGTGATTCATTCAGAATTTTGTTTCTTTTATTTAATACAATTTTTTTTTAATCTGAATCTTTTTTTGTAATTCTAGATCTCTTTTTTTAATATTCTTTTCTATTTCTATCTATTTTTTCGTTTCTTTTATTGAGATTTCTTTTTCAATTTCTTTTTCAATTTCAAAATTGTAAAGAATTTTCGATTCTATCGATAAATTCGAAGCCCTCAGAAGCAGTGGACAATTATTTTTGTTTTTGTAAATTTTTTAAAAAATTCTGTGGTTTATTTAGTTGCAACGCACAGATTGACTTTTCTCACGCTATAGCTGTAATTAAAGGTGGATGTTAAACAGATATTGAGTAAAAAAAAAAACATAAAAAAGGGAGAGGAAAGGTGATAAAGAAAGTGAATTCTGGCGAAATGTTCGCATCGAAACGCCCGAAAACGTCCGGATTATACTTCGATGTAATTATAAGCCCATTGACCGTCGAGTCCATCCAAGTTAAAGAAAAATGAAAGCTTGTCAATTGTGCGTGTAACGTAAATGAAATTCGAAGTGTAAGGACGGTCGCTCGCAGGACCGTGACTAAGTAGAATTACATTCTCTAGATTAAGGGAGAGTTAAAACAGACTAAATCGACACTATAATTATTAAGTTTTATCGACTGTCTCGTTTCAACGAATATATTCCCTTTTAATTTATTTGCTGAAACGATTTTCACGATAATTTTTTGTCATGTATGACTTTAATCAATCTAGACAATTTTCTCTCATTATTGTTACTCATTACTATCATCAAACTATTTAATTGAAATCAAAATTTGAGTGTTGGATCAAACTTACACTGTCGAATTGAAAATTGAGAAAATTTATATTTAAATCTTTTGAATTCAAATTACAATATTACGTTTTTATTGAAAGTAAAATATTTAACGGAAAAGAGGAGAAATAGTTTGAGGTTGACTAAAGTTATTTTTGGTTTTTTCTTTTCAATTTTTTATTTTTATTTTTTTTGAATCGAGCGAAGAAAACTTGTCGCACTTTAAAGAGTGAATAGTGTTTCTATCGCCGGTCGGAGGTGAATGTACTCTACTACTTATAAATAAACACAGTGGCGTATGTAAAAGTGAGTGAGTGCGTGGTTTGCAAGTACGAGATTTAAACCTATGTATATATGTGTGTATTTATTAATACACGCGATGTGTTTTACATACATACATAGATATGTAGAGCAATGAAATGTGTGCGCATGCTAATGTAATCCACATGACCCGTTGTAAATAAGTTCCCACCCTCGTATCCCTTCACCCGAAACTTAGCTGATAAGTTACACTCGAGAAACGAAATGACTCTTGCCAAATTTTCAATGGGACGTAGGGACAAACAATTAAACTTGAAATTAAAAATCGCAAAAATATATTGGTATTATAAATGAGCCGAAATTTTCCTCATTCACCTCTTTTTTCCTCGTTTTCAGTTTTATAATTTTAAACTTTTTTCCAAAAATCTGTTTAGATGGGTTTTTTAAATTAGGCTTTTTAGATCGTTTTTAGTTAAGTTTTAACTCATATTTTAATTTACTTTTAAATTTCAATTTATCCAAATTTCAATAGTGGGAAATTAATTATTTTATATATTCGCAATAATCCTTTTTCGGTTTCATAAAAAAACTCACTTTTTCGAAACTTCAATTTTTCTCTTGTAATTTTTTATTTTTTCAATAATTATATTAATCGTTTTTTTTTAGTGAGTTATTTCTATTGTTATTTATTTTATTTATCTTTAAAGTGATAATATAAATTTTGAAGAAAAATAATTTTAAATTCAAATATTGATTATGGTTTTATTTGTAATGTTTACTTTTCATGGAAAATATCTTTAAACTGATGATTGTTTTTTCTTAATTTAAATTGGATATTACAATCCAAAATTCGATAATTTTTATTTTAATTAGTGGAAATGTTTATTGGTTAAATATTTAACGATCTAAATTTAAATTCGATTTTTTTCTATTTAATATTCAATTTCAGGATTCACAGTGACAATGTAGAATATTTTAGGGGAAATAGGGGACTGAATACACAAAAATAGGGAACTTTTAGGGTACTTTAAAAACTTTATAAACAAAGATATTTATTTAAAGAGGCAAAAAAAGAGATCTTTAAAAATTATTTTAGTATTAAATTTAGATTTCATATCTTCTATTATATTAATACGATACCGAAAAAACTTCGTTCATCGTCGTACAGACTTCAAAGTTCACCTACTTTTTCCAATAGGTTACTTACAAAAATGTTCATTTCACCATGTTATTATAGTTTGTAACAATGCGCACTGGCACTATTCGTGTCAAACATGTTAAACTGAACATTTTTTTATGAACAACATATTGTTGCACATGCGCAGTAGTGCACCACAGCTGTGTAAACGTGCGCACTACTAAACAAACATTTCACATGCGCAGTTGTTTTGTATTGCTGTTACACACGCGCAATCATGCACAGTCATAGTCACACATGTGCTCTAATTAAATTCAAAAATTACGCATGCGCAGTGCTGTACTTCACCAGATAATTAAATTTTCACTACATATAGCATACTTTTTTTAATAAGTGCGCAGTAAATTCCGTCTTATTATTGCGCATGCGTAACACGGTAACATGATATCTGCACATGCGCAAAGGTACTTTTATTTAAAAAATTTGTTAAAATTGTTTTCTTTTCATTATTATTGTAATTAATGACCCATAATAGAAAAGAATATTCAAAATTCAATTTAAATATTGGAATTCAAGAAATTTAATAGAAAAATTTATATTATTGAACATAAAAAATAATAAAAACATTAAAAGTGTATTTAATTTTATTAATTTTAATCTTTTTTTCTTTAAAATGTTTATAAAATGTAACAAATTTTGATCTGAAAGTTTTCAATTTTTCATACTTTTAAAAACCATTTTCTAGGGGTACCGGGGGGGGGGGGGTAATAAATATTTAACATACTGTCAGAAAATCTTCCATATAATTAGTGTTTAAAAAAGTTTGAAAGTTCTCCCAATATTCATAAAATTGTACGTGGTAATCTTCTATTATATTAATACGATACCGAAAAAACTTCGTTCATCGTCGTACAGACTTCAAAGTTCACCTACTTTTTCCAATAGGTTACTTACAAAAATGTTCATTTCACCATGTTATTATAGTTTGTAACAATGCGCACTGGCACTATTCGTGTCAAACATGTTAAACTGAACATTTTTTTATGAACAACATATTGTTGCACATGCGCAGTAGTGCACCACAGCTGTGTAAACGTGCGCACTACTAAACAAACATTTCACATGCGCAGTTGTTTTGTATTGCTGTTACACATGCGCAATCATGCACAGTCATAGTCACACATGTGCTCTAATTAAATTCAAAAATTACGCATGCGCAGTGCTGTACTTCACCAGATAATTAAATTTTCACTACATATAGCATACTTTTTTTAATAAGTGCGCAGTAAATTCCGTCTTATTATTGCGCATGCGTAACACGGTAACATGATATCTGCACATGCGCAAAGGTACTTTTATTTAAAAAATTTGTTAAAATTGTTTTCTTTTCATTATTATTGTAATTAATGACCCATAATAGAAAAGAATATTCAAAATTCAATTTAAATATTGGAATTCAAGAAATTTAATAGAAAAATTTATATTATTGAACATAAAAAATAATAAAAACATTAAAAGTGTATTTAATTTTATTAATTTTAATCTTTTTTTCTTTAAAATGTTTATAAAATGTAACAAATTTTGATCGGAAAGTTTTCAATTTTTCATACTTTTAAAAACCATTTTCTAGGGGTACCGGGGGGGGGGGGTAATAAATATTTAACATACTGTCAGAAAATCTTCCATATAATTAGTGTTTAAAAAAGTTTTGTAAAAATTTACTTATTTATTGAGAATAACTAGTTTGAAAGTTCTCCCAATATTCATAAAATTGTACGTGGTAATCTTCTATTATATTAATACGATACCGAAAAAACTTCGTTCATCGTCGTACAGACTTCAAAGTTCACCTACTTTTTCCAATAGGTTACTTACAAAAATGTTCATTTCACCATGTTATTATAGTTTGTAACAATGCGCACTGGCACTATTCGTGTCAAACATGTTAAACTGAACATTTTTTTATGAACAACATATTGTTGCACATGCGCAGTAGTGCACCACAGCTGTGTAAACGTGCGCACTACTAAACAAACATTTCACATGCGCAGTTGTTTTGTATTGCTGTTACACACGCGCAATCATGCACAGTCATAGTCACACATGTGCTCTAATTAAATTCAAAAATTACGCATGCGCAGTGCTGTACTTCACCAGATAATTAAATTTTCACTACATATAGCATACTTTTTTTAATAAGTGCGCAGTAAATTCCGTCTTATTATTGCGCATGCGTAACACGGTAACATGATATCTGCACATGCGCAAAGGTACTTTTATTTAAAAAATTTGTTAAAATTGTTTTCTTTTCATTATTATTGTAATTAATGACCCATAATAGAAAAGAATATTCAAAATTCAATTTAAATATTGGAATTCAAGAAATTTAATAGAAAAATTTATATTATTGAACATAAAAAATAATAAAAACATTAAAAGTGTATTTAATTTTATTAATTTTAATCTTTTTTTCTTTAAAATGTTTATAAAATGTAACAAATTTTGATCGGAAAGTTTTCAATTTTTCATACTTTTAAAAACCATTTTCTAGGGGTACCGGGGGGGGGGGGGGGTAATAAATATTTAACATACTGTCAGAAAATCTTCCATATAATTAGTGTTTAAAAAAGTTTTGTAAAAATTTACTTATTTATTGAGAATAACTAGTTTGAAAGTTCTCCCAATATTCATAAAATTGTACGTGGTAATCTTCTATTATATTAATACGATACCGAAAAAACTTCGTTCATCGTCGTACAGACTTCAAAGTTCACCTACTTTTTCCAATAGGTTACTTACAAAAATGTTCATTTCACCATGTTATTATAGTTTGTAACAATGCGCACTGGCACTATTCGTGTCAAACATGTTAAACTGAACATTTTTTTATGAACAACATATTGTTGCACATGCGCAGTAGTGCACCACAGCTGTGTAAACGTGCGCACTACTAAACAAACATTTCACATGCGCAGTTGTTTTGTATTGCTGTTACACATGCGCAATCATGCACAGTCATAGTCACACATGTGCTCTAATTAAATTCAAAAATTACGCATGCGCAGTGCTGTACTTCACCAGATAATTAAATTTTCACTACATATAGCATACTTTTTTTAATAAGTGCGCAGTAAATTCCGTCTTATTATTGCGCATGCGTAACACGGTAACATGATATCTGCACATGCGCAAAGGTACTTTTATTTAAAAAATTTGTTAAAATTGTTTTCTTTTCATTATTATTGTAATTAATGACCCATAATAGAAAAGAATATTCAAAATTCAATTTAAATATTGGAATTCAAGAAATTTAATAGAAAAATTTATATTATTGAACATAAAAAATAATAAAAACATTAAAAGTGTATTTAATTTTATTAATTTTAATCTTTTTTTCTTTAAAATGTTTATAAAATGTAACAAATTTTGATCGGAAAGTTTTCAATTTTTCATACTTTTAAAAACCATTTTCTAGGGGTACCGGGGGGGGGGGGTAATAAATATTTAACATACTGTCAGAAAATCTTCCATATAATTAGTGTTTAAAAAAGTTTTGTAAAAATTTACTTATTTATTGAGAATAACTAGTTTGAAAGTTCTCCCAATATTCATAAAATTGTACGTGGTAATCTTCTATTATATTAATACGATACCGAAAAAACTTCGTTCATCGTCGTACAGACTTCAAAGTTCACCTACTTTTTCCAATAGGTTACTTACAAAAATGTTCATTTCACCATGTTATTATAGTTTGTAACAATGCGCACTGGCACTATTCGTGTCAAACATGTTAAACTGAACATTTTTTTATGAACAACATATTGTTGCACATGCGCAGTAGTGCACCACAGCTGTGTAAACGTGCGCACTACTAAACAAACATTTCACATGCGCAGTTGTTTTGTATTGCTGTTACACATGCGCAATCATGCACAGTCATAGTCACACATGTGCTCTAATTAAATTCAAAAATTACGCATGCGCAGTGCTGTACTTCACCAGATAATTAAATTTTCACTACATATAGCATACTTTTTTTAATAAGTGCGCAGTAAATTCCGTCTTATTATTGCGCATGCGTAACACGGTAACATGATATCTGCACATGCGCAAAGGTACTTTTATTTAAAAAATTTGTTAAAATTGTTTTCTTTTCATTATTATTGTAATTAATGACCCATAATAGAAAAGAATATTCAAAATTCAATTTAAATATTGGAATTCAAGAAATTTAATAGAAAAATTTATATTATTGAACATAAAAAATAATAAAAACATTAAAAGTGTATTTAATTTTATTAATTTTAATCTTTTTTTCTTTAAAATGTTTATAAAATGTAACAAATTTTGATCTGAAAGTTTTCAATTTTTCATACTTTTAAAAACCATTTTCTAGGGGTACCGGGGGGGGGGGGGTAATAAATATTTAACATACTGTCAGAAAATCTTCCATATAATTAGTGTTTAAAAAAGTTTTGTAAAAATTTACTTATTTATTGAGAATAACTAGTTTGAAAGTTCTCCCAATATTCATAAAATTGTACGTGGTAATCTTCTATTATATTAATACGATACCGAAAAAACTTCGTTCATCGTCGTACAGACTTCAAAGTTCACCTACTTTTTCCAATAGGTTACTTACAAAAATGTTCATTTCACCATGTTATTATAGTTTGTAACAATGCGCACTGGCACTATTCGTGTCAAACATGTTAAACTGAACATTTTTTTATGAACAACATATTGTTGCACATGCGCAGTAGTGCACCACAGCTGTGTAAACGTGCGCACTACTAAACAAACATTTCACATGCGCAGTTGTTTTGTATTGCTGTTACACATGCGCAATCATGCACAGTCATAGTCACACATGTGCTCTAATTAAATTCAAAAATTACGCATGCGCAGTGCTGTACTTCACCAGATAATTAAATTTTCACTACATATAGCATACTTTTTTTAATAAGTGCGCAGTAAATTCCGTCTTATTATTGCGCATGCGTAACACGGTAACATGATATCTGCACATGCGCAAAGGTACTTTTATTTAAAAAATTTGTTAAAATTGTTTTCTTTTCATTATTATTGTAATTAATGACCCATAATAGAAAAGAATATTCAAAATTCAATTTAAATATTGGAATTCAAGAAATTTAATAGAAAAATTTATATTATTGAACATAAAAAATAATAAAAACATTAAAAGTGTATTTAATTTTATTAATTTTAATCTTTTTTTCTTTAAAATGTTTATAAAATGTAACAAATTTTGATCTGAAAGTTTTCAATTTTTCATACTTTTAAAAACCATTTTCTAGGGGTACCGGGGGGGGGGGGTAATAAATATTTAACATACTGTCAGAAAATCTTCCATATAATTAGTGTTTAAAAAAGTTTTGTAAAAATTTACTTATTTATTGAGAATAACTAGTTTGAAAGTTCTCCCAATATTCATAAAATTGTACGTGGTAATCTTCTATTATATTAATACGATACCGAAAAAACTTCGTTCATCGTCGTACAGACTTCAAAGTTCACCTACTTTTTCCAATAGGTTACTTACAAAAATGTTCATTTCACCATGTTATTATAGTTTGTAACAATGCGCACTGGCACTATTCGTGTCAAACATGTTAAACTGAACATTTTTTTATGAACAACATATTGTTGCACATGCGCAGTAGTGCACCACAGCTGTGTAAACGTGCGCACTACTAAACAAACATTTCACATGCGCAGTTGTTTTGTATTGCTGTTACACATGCGCAATCATGCACAGTCATAGTCACACATGTGCTCTAATTAAATTCAAAAATTACGCATGCGCAGTGCTGTACTTCACCAGATAATTAAATTTTCACTACATATAGCATACTTTTTTTAATAAGTGCGCAGTAAATTCCGTCTTATTATTGCGCATGCGTAACACGGTAACATGATATCTGCACATGCGCAAAGGTACTTTTATTTAAAAAATTTGTTAAAATTGTTTTCTTTTCATTATTATTGTAATTAATGACCCATAATAGAAAAGAATATTCAAAATTCAATTTAAATATTGGAATTCAAGAAATTTAATAGAAAAATTTATATTATTGAACATAAAAAATAATAAAAACATTAAAAGTGTATTTAATTTTATTAATTTTAATCTTTTTTTCTTTAAAATGTTTATAAAATGTAACAAATTTTGATCTGAAAGTTTTCAATTTTTCATACTTTTAAAAACCATTTTCTAGGGGTACCGGGGGGGGGGGGGGTAATAAATATTTAACATACTGTCAGAAAATCTTCCATATAATTAGTGTTTAAAAAAGTTTTGTAAAAATTTACTTATTTATTGAGAATAACTAGTTTGAAAGTTCTCCCAATATTCATAAAATTGTACGTGGTAATCTTCTATTATATTAATACGATACCGAAAAAACTTCGTTCATCGTCGTACAGACTTCAAAGTTCACCTACTTTTTCCAATAGGTTACTTACAAAAATGTTCATTTCACCATGTTATTATAGTTTGTAACAATGCGCACTGGCACTATTCGTGTCAAACATGTTAAACTGAACATTTTTTTATGAACAACATATTGTTGCACATGCGCAGTAGTGCACCACAGCTGTGTAAACGTGCGCACTACTAAACAAACATTTCACATGCGCAGTTGTTTTGTATTGCTGTTACACATGCGCAATCATGCACAGTCATAGTCACACATGTGCTCTAATTAAATTCGAAAATTACGCATGCGCAGTGCTGTACTTCACCAGATAATTAAATTTTCACTACATATAGCATACTTTTTTTAATAAGTGCGCAGTAAATTCCGTCTTATTATTGCGCATGCGTAACACGGTAACATGATAACTGCACATGCGCAAAGGTGCTTTTTTTTTTTTTTTTTTTTTTTTTTTTTTTTTTTTTTAATTCCAACGAAAATTAAAATTTCGTTTTTCTCCACTTGTAAAATGTTGTGCGTACAATTTAGTCTCTAAAATTATATGTTTTAAACATTGCATTAAACTTTTTTGCTAACATGTTTTTTAATGTCAATTCATGTGGAAATTGCTAAACAATCATTATTTGTTACGATTTTTACCACTGCGCATACCTAACGTTTGTAGAAAGCTACTGCGCATGTGTAATGTTTGTAAAAAACTACTGCGCATGTGTTAAATCGACAAAAACCTACGCGCAATTTTTTCATTTGTTTTTTAAGAATAATTTTTTATTTTGTATCCTACTTTAAGTATATTTTTCTTACATTTTGAAATAATTAGTTTTTCGAAATAATTTAAATGACAATGTGTCGATTTAGACTATTTTTGGATAAATGAAAATTTTAACGATCACAAAGCTTTTTCTATGTGGAAACAAACATTATTCCAATATAGAAACATAACGGAAATAAACTCAGATTCGAAAATTTAATTTAAAAAAAAATGTAGATCCATTAAGATTTTTTATATTTTTTCTGTGATCATTTACAAAAATAGTTTAGATTATCAAGCTTCAAATTTTGCAATAATAATATAATAGAACTCATACTCAATTAGTACCTATAATCGATCAGTGATAATTCAATTAGACAACATTAATTAATAGCTTCATAATATTGATGTAAATAATACATTACATATTACAAGATTTATTTTTTCCAATATAATAATAATAAAACATAACAATAAAAATTATTGAAATATAAAAAATTTGTAAAAAAAATATTAAACATTCAATTAACAATAAGTTTACTAATATTTTATGAAATGTCCACATCAATAAACAATTAAATTAATATTAATGACCGAGCGAGCGTCAGCGAGCGAGGTTCATTACGCTAGTTTATATAAATTATTTACAATAAAGAAAAAATGAGAAAATGTGCATAGAGAGAAGAAAGAAAAAATATTAATCGGATTTGATTGAAAATCATTATAATTATTAACAATAATTTACCTCTTTTTGATTTCAATTAAAATTTAGTAAAAAATATTAAATTTAAGTAATAATTTTAATATGGCATATTAATGTTATTTAATTTAACTAATTTTTATTATATGCAGTAGAACCTCGATTATTTTATTTGGGTAGGACAAAATTACAAAATTGTAAAATAAAAAATATAATTACAAAATTTTCAAATTAATCAAAAAGAAAAGAAAATAACTACAAATTGTGGAAAGTAATTTAAAACTGATAAATAATAATTCAAGATTATGGAAAATGAATCCAGAACTTTAGAAATAATTGACAATTCAAGATAATAATTGAAATATAAATGATGAGAATAATTAAAAATTGAGGGGAATAATTGAAAAATGATGAACATTATTAAAAATTGGAAAAAAAAGAAGTAAAAGATTATAAAAGTAATGAAAATTAAATGAAATAATTTAAATTTGAGATAAATAATTGAAGATTTTATAAATCAATTTAAAAATTGTTTCTATAATTGCACAATTATAGTAACAACTGAAAATTGAAAAAATTAATTTAAAAATGATGAGAATAATTGAACAAAAATACAAAATTGATGAAAACAATCGAGAATTGAGAAAAATAATTGAAAATTTAGGAAATTAATTAAAGCATTATGAAGGTAATCATTGAAAAAAAAGAATTGAAATTTAAGATTAATAATTGAAGATTAAGTAAATCAAATTGAAAATTGGAGAAAAAGAATTGCAAAATTATAGAAATAATCGAAAATTGAAAACAGTAATTGAAAATTATAAAAAAATAAGAGAATTGAAGAATACAATCGAGAATTGAGAATAATTGAAAAAAGTTACAGAATATTTATCAAATTAAAGGAAATAATTGAAAAATGGAAAAAATAATGATAAATTTTTAAAAATAATTGAAAAATGAGATAAATAATTGAAAATTTAGGAAATTAATTACAAAATACCGATAAAAATTGTAAATTTGAAAAAAAATAATTAAAAATTCTTTAAAAATTTTTTTAATTAATTGAAATTTGAAATAAATGATTAAAGGTTTATTACATCAGTTAAAAAAATTTTTTTTAATTATAATTTAGAGAAATAATTGAAAAATTAAAGGATTCAATTTAAAAATGATGGAAATATTTGAAACAAATACAAATAACTGAAATTTGAGATAAATAATTAAAAAATGTAGAAAGTGTAGTGTGAAAAAATACTTTTCAAAACTAAAAATTATAGAAATAATTGAAAATTAAAGAAAATAAATAAAATTTATGAAAATTAGGTGATAAAATTACAAAAAAATTTTGAAATTAAATAAAATAAGTGAAAAATGATAAACACAATGAAAAAATGATAAAAAAAACTAGAATGTAAAAAAGTAATTGCAAGTTTTGGAAATTAATGGAAAAATAATGAAAATACTTAGTAAGTCTAAAAAATAATTTAAATTTGATAAAAATAATTTTATGAAATTAATGAAATAATAATACAAATAAGTATGAATAGTAGGAAAAAATGATAAAAATAATTGTTAATTGAAGAAAATAATTAAAATCTGAGATGAAGGACTGAAAATTCAGGAAATCTATTCAAATGTAATTTAATAAATTAAAAACTAGAGAAAATAATTTTAAAATAATAGAAATAATTGAAGATTGAAAAAAGAATAAAAATTTAAAGATTAAAAATAATTCACAATCTGTAGATACCTTAGCTTTAAAAATATTTTCGTGAAAAATAGGGGAGTTTAGTGTAAACTTTTCTAATTAGGGGACGCCTGTGAAGCCTTCAATTTAATTAGTCGTACATTTTTGATTCAAATTTTTCTTCGTCTAAATTTCAAACTATTTGAATTTAAATTGTAAAACTAAAATTGAATACTTTTAAAATTCCAGGATTAGTAAATTTAAGCAACATAAATTATGAATTTTTAGTTGAAAAAAATTCATGTTGTGAAATTGTCGGGAATCTTTCTTGATAAATTACGAAACACTTTTTAATAAAAATTCAAATTTTCTTTTGTATATTTTAGTAACATTACATTCAGGCAGTTTCCAATTAATATTGTAGATATATACAAATACAGTCAATATATGTAAATTTCACTTATAAAAAAGTAAATACAAAATTCGCACTATTACAAATGTAATAGAAAAAAAATGATAATTTGATCTATAAAATGTGCTTAAAAATAAGCTTCTAAATTGATGTAAAAATTACTTTTTTTTTAGAAAAAAGTATTACATTTAATCCATACATCTAATTATATAGAATAATCTTCGAGTTAATTAAATAATTTTTATATTACAAATATTCGATTGAAATTTAAGTTTACTTTCATTCAGAACCTGACTTCATTTTATAAAGAAGTGATTTTTCGTGGGAAGATTTTGAAGAACTAGAAGAATGTTTACTACTGCTGGAGGTACTTCGTTTGTCCTGTTTTGCCTTCTTCATCATGTCTCGTAATCGTTTATCGCCACTGATTACTTGAATATTGGGTATAGGTATATTTTTTGATGTACTGCTTGTATTTGATGAACTACTGCTGCCGCTGCTACTGCCATTAATTGATTGTGATTGACTACTTGATGAAGATTTATATTTATCGTGTTTTGAACCTAAAATTTTCCAAATCAAATTATTTTTAAAGATGCACATGGGATATGTGATTCAGAAAACAAGTGATAATAAAATTAACTATCGTTAAGTTTATAAATTTACAAAGTTTGTAAAACATTTTTCTTAAATTGTAAAGTTTCACTTTGTGCAGTTTATAAAATTTTATTTCAGACAGTTTATTTTTAATTATTCTTAATTGTCAACATTTGGATATTTTTCTAAACTAGATACTTGCAGAATTTATGCAATCTACACACATTAAAAGAAGCGTCACATGCAGTTGTATGATAGGATAACCATCGGAAAAATATCACGATCGACTTTTTCTTCTGAGATTAAGAGCTGTAACATACCCAAATATATCAGCCATAAAATTTTTAGATTTTTGGATACTAAGATAAGCTAAACTTCTTTCGATGTGTGTGTTTTTCCATCATAAAATTCAAAACTATATTTTAAAAAGCATCTTTAATATTTGAAATTTAATTTAATGCATAGATTTCCTGAATTCCAAAAATCGTTAAAATAATTCTTTAAAAGTTAATGATTATACTCACTCGATGACTTCTTTTGCTCTTTCTTAGGCTTAGATTCTGTAACAGTCTTTGGTGATACTCTCTCCTTTGAAGTCTAAATAAAAAGAAAAGAAGAATTTAAAAATCGAGTTTCAAGTATTAAAAAAGATTTCGAAAGAATTTTAGGACTGAGACTAAAAATTAAACGAGCTTAAATTCGATATTTTTACTAAAAATAAAATACATTTTTTTTTAAAAACAAACCTGTTGTGTACATAAAAAGCAGTGCCAAGCAACTCCAGGAGAATCGATCTGAGAATCTTGAATGGGAGAAACGTGACATTCTTGATGAAATAGAAAATGACATTCGGCGCATTCAACGAGTCGATTCCTTGCCCCAACATCCATACCCTTACAAACAACACAAGTCAAGTCTTCTTCTAAGATTTCGAGGGCTAAATTGTCATCTGATTGTATAACATCAGGAGGTGTGTCACGAGCAGGAACATTTACTGGAGAACTATTTTTACTTGATTTGGTAGAATGTTTAGACGAGGAACTTTTACTCTTTTTACTACTCCCACTGCTGTGATCACTTAAAACCGGCTCCTCCATTGTATACTAAAATTACAGAAAAATACAATTTTTATTATAAATTGACCTAAATTCTATTATAAAGTAAAAGAAACAATGTATTTTTTTAGACAAACATATTCTTTTAATGAAAACAAGAAACTAATGTTTGAATAGATGGGAATAAAAATTATGCTTCTATCGGTCAGCTTCAATTTGAAGAATCAAACTTAAAAATTGCACCTTTTTGTGCAAAACATTGCACAACATTTTGGTAGTGCCGTGTTTTTGGCGAATTGCTTCATCTAAAAGAGTTCTTAATTGTTCAGCAGAATCTTTATTCGTCGAATGCAGCAATCGTAAAGCTTGTACAAAATGTAGATCTAATTCCAGTTGAGTCATTTTTCAAAGAGCTGAAATTGAAATAATATATACATTAAACTAACAATTTATTTAAGAAAATTCGTGCAAATTGCTTCTTAATTACAATTTGAAAATTACATTAATAATTAATTAATTAATTAAATAATGAATTTATTTAATTACAAAATAATGAAAGAGTAATTGATCAGAGAAAATATTTGCAAAGTCGTTTGATAATTTTATAAATACAATGTATTATTTATAATTTATAATGCTTATTTATCATTTTTTTCATATTAAAACCATTTGTGTACGTCCACATGAAAAAAAAAATTACAAGCATTCAGTTAGAAGTGTCAAAACCCTAATTTTGAGAAAAACGAGTTTAAAGTTCAAAGTTACTATTAACGCCCATGCATTTAAAAAATAAGATTATTTTGTCTTTTTAATTACGATAAAATAATAATAAGCTGATGATTCGACGTGGGACGTACACATTTTGTCTTAATTTATTAGGTAATTATGAATAAATAAATTTTTTTTATCGTCACCACCACTGAAGATCTATGTTTTATTTTTTATAAAAAAAAGTGATTGTTAACAAAATTCTAGACTATGTTTTTTTTATTACAAAGTAGTTTTCATTCTCCAATTGTAAATAAACTGCTCCAAAAATGCATTTTAAAACTTATTTGATCTTTAAAGATTTTTAAAGCTTTTAATTCTGTGATAGTCAGTAGTCTGATTGACAGTCAAAGATAGTAAATAAATAAGTTACTAAATAATTAAAAAATGTTTTCAAACTCGTGCTTTGAAAAAGCGATTTTCCAGTAGGTTAGCAAAACTGTCAGAAGATGAATCTTTTCTACATTCATTTAACACGTGAAAACAAATCTTTTTACAATACTTCAAAATATTAATTGAAAAAGAATTAAAAATGATAAAGAAGTAGTTGAAAGTACTTTTTCGTGTAGTTTTCTAGTTACTTCAAAACCTCTAAAATTTAAAATAAAATATATGTGTGAAAAGTAACCTCACTTTTCGGTAAAATACACAGGGCCAGGGTTGTGCAGTTACGCGTAAGAGCTTTTGACGTATTCGTAAATTGCGTAAAACTTATTTTACGTATTAAACCCGGGACGCATAAATTTATACCGATTGACATTTGATCGACTGGACATTTGGACGAAGGGCGTTTGGACGAATTGACATTTGGACGAATCGACATTTTGACGAAAGGACATTTGGACGAATCGACATTTGGACGAAAGGACATTTGGACGAATAGACATTTTGATGAAAGGACATTTGGACGAATCGACATTTTGACGAAAGGACATTTGGACGAATCGACATTTTGACGAAAGGACATTTGGACGAATCGACATTTAGACGAAAGGACATTTGGACGAATAGACATTTGGACGAAATGACATTTGGACGAATCGACATTTTGACGAAAGGACATTTGGACGAATCGACATTTAGACGAAAGGACATTTGGACGAATCGACATTTTGACGAAACGACATTTGGACGAATCGACATTTGGAAGAAAGGACATTTGGACGAATCGACATTTAATCGAAACGACATTTTGACGAAACGACACTTGGACGAATCTTTTTTTAAATATAAGTTTACTCTCTATGTTGTACGTGTTCATGGTTTTTAAATTATTAATTATTCCAAGTTTTGACGGGGTTCAGTTTGTTTCCGAGAGATGGAGCTGGAAGTATTAAAATTGTGTATAAAATGAAATTTTTATATTTTTTGATAATTTTTAGGTAATTTACCAACAGATTAACTAAATTTTAATACTTCTAGCTCCATCTCTCGGATAAACACTGAACCCTATCAACACTTGGAATATGTGATAATTGGAAACCATGAACAAGTACAACATAGAGAGTAAACTTATATGCCAAAAAAGATTCGTCCAAGTGTCGTTTCGTCAAAATGTCGTTTCGATTAAATGTCGATTCGTCCAAATGTCCTTTCTTCCAAATGTCGATTCGTCTAAATGTCGTTTCGTCAAAATGTCGATTCGTCCAAATGTCCTTTCGTCTAAATGTCGATTCGTCCAAATATCCTTTCGTCAAAATGTCGATTCGTCCAAATGTCCTTTCGTCAAAATGTCGATTCGTCCAAATGTCTCTTCGTCAAAATGTCGATTCGTCCAAATGTCTTTTCGTCAAAATGTCGATTCGTCCAAATGTCCTTTCGTCTAAATGTCGATTCGTCCAAATGTCCTTTCGTCTAAATGTCGATTCGTCCAAATGTCCTTTCGTCAAAATGTCGGTTCGTCCAAATGTCCAGTCGATCAAATGTCAATCGGTATAAATTTATGCGTCCCATCTATGTTCATTAATAAATTATTTTCCTTTTATTGAATGCTATTTTTTAAAATGATAAAAATTAATATAACAAGCATATGTAATGTATTTTACATTCAAGGTAAAATCAGATGAATGCGTCAAACGTTGCGTTGTAATGAGAAAGAAAAATATGCAGATGTTTCCATCTCTTTCTATCTCATTACGACGCAACATTTGAGGGTAAATCCCATGTGGGCAGAAAGTGTTGAACCGAAAGCAGAAATCATGAGAGTGAGAGAGGTAGGTGTTATCACTGTCTTTCTCACTCTCATGATTTTCTGTTTTTGGTTTTGCGCTTTCTGCTCACATGGAATTTTACCCTGACGTATTTATCTGATTTCACCCTCACAACCCTGGACATTTCCGTTGGTTTTGTGTAGCTCGACAAATGGGCTTGTTGTTTGAGCGCTTGAGAGTGAAATCCTATGAACGCGTCGCGTTTATACGCGTTGCCATGGGAGAGAATGAGAGAAAAGTATACATGTGTCTTTTTCTTTCTCATTACAACGCGCAAAAACGCGACGCTTTGCGTGTCCATGGGACACTGAAAGTGGGATACTGAAATTGAATTTAAATCTATAAATTGTAGTTGCGTTAAAAATCAATTAGTTATTTATTTATTTATAATTATAATTATAAGTATGGTCGATCAATAAAAAAAGATTATTTCTCTTGAGGAATTTTTGCAAAATACATAATTATTTTTGTTGAAGGGTGAAGTCAATTAAAGAAGATTATAAAAACAAGGGAATAGAGTAGACCAATCAGAAAATGATTTCTAATGTGACCAATTATCGGATTGGTCTATTCTATTTCCCTGATCCTCTACTTCTCCGCATATGACTTCGCCTTAATGAAACCATTGGATAGCTTTTGCAAAGTAATTTTTTTTTATTAATTTTTAAAATTAATGAAATTTTGCAGAAATAATTAGTCAGTAGAATCTAGGTGTTGAGATACCAAATCTTGCCAAATCAATTACCAACTTCCTCTTTTTCTTACACCTTTCATTTTTCCATTTATTTTTCGTTCAAACTTCGTTTCAACTTTCGTTCAATTCCACAGATTCAAATTTCGATAAAAATAAACATAAATATAGAGATGTTACAAATATTCATGAAATAAATTCATCTCAAGAATATATAAATTTCCCGCTTGTGCCTGATACTCAATAACAAAATGGCGTCTGTTCAGGGTGAATCTAGTAACTTTAAACACAAACAAATAATGTCCCTAATGGCGAACAAATCAAAACTGATTTTTTTCACAATATCCGATTTTTCACATCAATACGAGCTATTAGATTTCAGTAAACATTAATGAAAAATGCTTTGCACGAATGCTCTGAATCTCGCGGGGAACGAAAACGATAAATTTGAGAAAAGAATTATTAAAATAAGTGTTACCTGATGATGATAGGGGAATGAGATGGCGCCTCTCTTGCTCCCATCTTATCATCTTCGTCTAATTAAAGAGACTCGTGTATCTCTGTCTTTGTTACGAGAATATTAAAACAACTTTCGACTAGCGGTTGGCTAGCATGCGTAAAAGAAATAAATAATCAAAGCGACCATGAAGTGACAAATAAAGTTGAAGAACAATGATCGCGAGAGGTCGAAAGATTTAAGAGCGGCGTGCGTTGGCCCCAGTTCAGATGTTTTGGGTGCTTAAGTGTTTGTAAAAAGTTCGGTTGCACCCAGGAAACAAGCTACTTCAAGATGCGCACTGCCTACTTGTCGTGGACCCGGGGGTGACACTTCGCTATTTCGTCTGTTTCCAACTCTCCCGAGATCTTCAAACGCACTTACAGTCTTCCTTGCCGATTTCAGAGGCATTCTCTGATTGTGGAATCCAGTGATCTTCCCGGGTGACTATTCCGATATCGATGTGAGATTAACGAAAAATCTTTGCCAACCAACCAGGGTCACACTGACTCCTAGTGCACACTGGTGTTCTCCAATTTAGTGCAAAACTTCTCCTAATAATGCTTCCGCGTTTCTTCGTACGACAAACGCACATTTGAAACTTGGTGTTAATAGATTGTCCTGGATTAACCTGTTTTTTCGAATCTTGAAAATTTTGGCTCACTTTGTTGTCGAAAAGGTAAGCCAAAACGTACATGAGCGTATACGCATTTTGTGTGATCAAATGTCAGTGAAAGAGTGCAAAGTAGTTTCGTTTTTGTTTTTCTGCATTGTTAGCAACTTTGCAAGATTTCGATAATTGTTATTACAGTAACTTAAGCAAAGTGTGCAATCGGGGAAAAGAGCATACAAATTGTCAGATTTTCCAGTTAAAGTAACCTTGTTTGTTTTTAGCAATATGTATACTTTATGAAATTTCATTAAAACTTTTTAAATGGCTTTTATTCTTTAAGTGAAAACACTTGTTTTTTTTCTAGTATTATACAAATGTTGAAATTAAATAATAATAAAGTTCAATAATAATAATAAATTATAAACTTTTTAAAAAAATTTAAATTAAGTGCTTTTTTATGAAATGTAGACTCGGGAAAGAAGATAAACTTTTTTTTCTGTTTTTTTTTTTCATGTAAATGGAAATAGTATGCATTAAATCATGTATTTTCTTGACTTTATTTATTCTTGGAATAAAAGTAAGATTCAGAAAAATTGAATGTATTTATTTGTGTTTCATTCACTGAGTACATGTTATCAATGAAGTGAAAACAAACTTTTTTTTTCAATATTTCTCTGACTAACATATTTGTATGAGCTAATGTTTTGAATTTGTTTACCTTTACTTTCTACCTTAAACTTCAAGCTTGCTACCTTATGTATACGCAAAACAAATATCTTTTGACGTTGAAATACCATTTTTTTTATCAGTAAGCACATTTTTATCAGCAAGCAGCAGATATATGACTGTTTTAGCAATAGAATTCACTGTAACATCTATAATTTTACTACACCGTAAATATATTAAAAAATTTATCAGTATCAATGTTTTACAATCAGTAAACTTATATTCTGTATTGTCTGACTGCAAATTAATTTAAATATTCGAAATTCATGTAGTGGAAATAATGTATTTTGATAATATTGTTAAAAAATTAACAAATTAGTATTGGAAATGATAACCTGCTTTAAAATTGTTAATTTATTAACACGAGTCTTGTATTATGTACATTTTTTTCAAATAATCAAATATCAATTCTAAATTACTTTTTTTAAAACAATGTTTTCTGATTTTTCTCAACAGATACATTCTGACAATGATTATTATCAATTTCAACTGCTCAAAAGTCTAGTGAGAGAAGCTGCAATTTGCAAAAATGAAGACGGAAAAGAAAACAAGTGAGCCAAGTTGCGTACCCACAACAGTGGTTAAGGAGGAACCTGACGCAGATAGGGTTAAAATCAAAGAAGAATCTGGTTCTGCAAATAATGAAGATGCAACTACGGAGGACACGACAGAATGTCCCAGAGATCCTTCTCTAGATTCTGCTAATGGAGAAAGCAGCATGGTTGCAGATAACCAAAATGGTAGTAGCAGTCAACCAATATTAAACTCCGTTAAACAAGAGGATAACAATCCAACGGATGAACTACCAGGAGGTATTCTTTTTTCTATTATTTCTATACTTTTTTAAATTTTTTTTACACCTTTTTCACCCCTCAGAGAAGCAACGTTTTCTCTATTTAATGTTTGGATTTTTTTTTCTTTTTTAGACTGCCCCTCAAATGTAGGAATTCCACCTGAAGGCGTTCAGCCACTAGTGAGTAATGTTCTTGCAAAGCAAATGGGAACTGGAGCAAATAGTGGAGAAGCTCAATATATGCAACAGCAGAGTCAAATTTTCGTCTTCTCCACGGCTTTGGCTAATAAGGGGGCAGAAGCTATTATTGCTGGTCATTATCCTTCGATTATTGCCTATCATTGTGCTCAACCAGGCACCAAGAAGTATTTAGAGGTAAGTATTGTCACAGATTTTTAAAATATTTAGAGATAAAGAGCATCTATTGGACAACAAAGATTGATTAAAATTAATTGCGGAATTGAGGTGCGAAAATCTAGAGGATTGCAGGAAATGTAGATTGGAAGGGAAAAGTAGAATGGAATTTCTAGTAAATGAAATTTCTGAAAAATTAGATTTCTTCAGGGCTGCCAATGACTCACTTTTTTTAAAATCTCTCACTTTTTTTAGTAAAATGTCTATTCCAGCTGCGGAGCGGAGTCTTCTGATATTCGGTGACTGTTTAGTAATTTACTTTATACAGTACTGTCGGAGTTTGTCAGTCCACTCATTTTTAAGGTTTGAAAAACGTCTTTAAACGTACAAAGTATAGTTATTAAAATTTGTCTGTCTTTATTTTATCAAGGTAGATAAAAATTTGAGGAAAATAAGTCCCGAGTGAAGTGATTTAATCAGTTTTTTATTGAATTTGTTCCAAAAAAAATTGAATTATTAATGTTCGACAAAAATTTTAATTACTCTTGAAATAATGATGGTTTTTAAAAGTTTCTATGCTTTTTTTAATGGGCATATTCTGGAGAATAGAATTATTGTACAAGAATTAAAGTGCAATTTTTTTCTTATCATATGCAAGGCTCGGAAGTTGGATCAAAAAATATAGAAAAATTATTGTTTATATCTTGATATAAAATATAGCTATATACAATATACTAACGTTATAATTGACAATAACTTTCAGAAAAAAATAATATAATATATTTATTGAAATTTTAAAAATTATTTTTATATCAAAATAATGTCTTCAAAATTTTATAAGTTTTTTGGTTCAAATTTGAGCTTTGCATATTCTAGGGGAAAAAATGCACCTCAATGTATAAAGAATAGTCTTATTTTGCAGGAAATTTCCCTTAAAACAAGAATAGAAACTTTAAAAAACCTTCATTATTTTGAGAGTAATTTTAATTTTTGTAAAACATTAAAAAGTCCACATTTTTTAACATAATTCAACAAAATGTGGACTAAATCACTTCACTCAGTTTTTATTTTTCTCAAAACTCCATCTACCTTGAGGAAATGAATACAAAAAAATTTTAATAATTTTACTTTGTACGTTTAAAGACGTTTTTCAAACCTTAAAAAATGGATGGACTGACAAATTCCGACGGAATCAAATCAATTAAATCAATTAGTTTGTTGATATTTCAATTACATCGTCAATTTTTTAACTACAGACTAAAAATACTCAATTTCTACACCTCTTTTCAATTCTTTTTGTCATTTTTAAAGTACTTTTATCAACTTTAAAATATTTTTGTCAATATTCAAGTATTTTTGCAATTTTGAATTTAATTTTTTCAAATATCAATTCCATTTTCTTCAGTCTTGAAACTATTGTCATGAATATTTAAATTTATTACACACAAGTTTTCATATATTTTTGTTATTTTCCAATTAGTTTCTTTAAATTTCAATTACTTTTGTCATTTTCCAATTATGTCTTTCATATTTCTATTATTTTTGCCATTTTTGAATTATTCTCTACAAATTTCAATTATTTTATTCAATTTTTTTATTGTCATGAATTTTTAAATTCCTTACACTTTTTTCAGTTATTTTCTTCATATTTAAATTTTTTCCTATTTTTTAATTATTC
The DNA here is from genome assembly GCA_037103525.1 of Ganaspis brasiliensis. NCBI lineage: Eukaryota > Metazoa > Arthropoda > Insecta > Hymenoptera > Figitidae > Ganaspis > Ganaspis brasiliensis. The sequence goes on along the minus strand of JAZKLR010000009.1, from coordinate 2,774,484 downwards.
TCTTTAAATTTCAATTATTTTCCTCAAACTTCTAATATTTTTTTCAATTGTCCAATTATTGTCTATAAATGTTTAATATATTCTAATATTTTTTTCAATTTTTAATTTTTACACCTGCTTTCAATTATTTATGTCATTATTATTCAATCAGTTTCTTAACAGTTTAATTTTTTTGTCAATTTTTCAAGTATTGTCTTCAAATTTTTAATTTTTTACACTAGTTGTCAATTATTTTTGTCGTTTTTCAATTATTTTTATTTTAAATTAGAACTATTTTTAGTCAATATTCAAATATTTTGAACATTTTGGAATTATTTTCTTTAAATGCCATTTTCTTCAATCTTTTTTATTGGCATGAATTTATTAACTTTTACACCAGATTTCAATTATTTATGTCAATATTCAATTAGTTTCTCCGCATTTTAATTACGTCTTTGATTATTTTTGACATTTTAAAATTTTTTCTTCGAGTTTCAATTATTTTCTTGAAACTTCTATTATTTTAAATTTTTTAACTATTGTCTTAAAGTTTAATTTTTACACCAGCTTACAATTATTTATGTGATTATTCAATTGTTTTTCCACTTATTGTATACAATTTTTCAATCAATGTATTTACCTTTTTTATTTTTACTCCATTTTTAAATTATATTTCTCATTTTTCATTAATTTTTTTTCAAACGTCTATTATTTTTGACATTTTTTACTTATTTTCTTCAAGTGTCAACTGCTTTCTTGAAACTTCTATTATTTTTTAACTATTGTCTTAAAAGTTTAATTTTTACACCAGTTTTCAATTATTTGTATCATTATTCATTTAGTTTCTTCACATTTTAATTATTTCGTAAATTTCTTAATTATTGTACTCATAATTTTCATTTTTTAAATGAATCTCGAATCTTTTTCAAACTTTAATTGTTTATGTCATTTTTTAATATTAGTAGATGGGATTTTTCAATTATTTTCTGGCAATTTCAATTATTTTTGACATTTTAGAATTATTTTTTTCAAATTTGAATAGCTTTTCCTGATGGCGGGGCTCAAATTAATATCAATAATGCCAAACTCATCATTGCTTACTCACTTTTCTCACTTTAAAATTCACTATTTATATTTTTTATTTTTTCGCACTTTTTTAAGTTAAAAAGTCACTCTTTCCACTATTTTCAATCTGCAAGTCCGCTGGAAGCCCTGTTTCTTTTAAATGCGTATTCAGACAAATAATATTTTTTCTAAATGATAATCGGGCAAGAAAGACGCCATTGAAATGGATTAAAACTTTTCAATGCGTTTTAATTAAAAGTTAAAGCTCATGACGTACAATTTGAAATAAACCTCATTTTTCAATAAGACTATAAAAACTATAAAAATTTTTTTGAGTTTTGAAAAAAATATTTATTTTTATGCCGATTTATATTTATAATTGTAAAATTTAATGGTATTGAAATTTGGAAAATCAGACACTATTAAATAGAACTTAAACTATTTAATCGATAAAAATTATTGATTGGCATTCGTCTTTTCAACATTTCCTTCCCAGAAATTGTATTAAACTTTATTAAAATTATTTTGCTCAAATAAAACATTGAATAGTATTCTCCTTTTAACATTATCTTCTGCAGAAGAAATTAAAGGACACTTTAATTAGTAAAAAGGATTAAATAGCATTTGTTTTTTAAACATATTCTCCTTGAAAAGGTATTGAAATGCATTAAACTTTACATTCCCACGAATAGAATTGAATGGCATTGACTTAATTCGACACTTTATCTCTATTATGTCATTGAATGGTATTCAAATTTTTAAAAATATTTTTAGGATTGAAAGGGATTAAAATAAGTTGAGTTATAATCTACTGAGGGCATTAAATAGGAATCAAGACAAAAAAGAAATTCATTTGCATTTAAACGTCTATTTTTTTCTATACTAAACAATGCCTTTTAATCCACAGCTTCTTACCGGGAAATGACATCGATTGAAAGAAACGGGAGGAGATTGAAAAATTAAAAAAAAAAAACAGTTATAGAAGAAGAAATCCAAAATATTAATTCCCAATTTTATTTTATTTACTGAATTTGATTTTTGTACTTTATTGCAAAAAGTCAGGAAAATAATTTTTTTTGGTCACGGAAAGTCAGGGAATTTTAAAACAAAAATGTGGTGGGCGCCCTGAATACGTGTTTTGAAATACCCATATTATTTATTGCTAAAAATACCTTAGCTAGTAGATAGTGAATTATTATCTTAAAAAATATATTTTAAAAGCTTTTTTTCTTTCCTTAGAAACATCCCAACAAGGTAAATCAATTTCGTCAAAATCCTGCAAATTGGTTAAACAATCTTGCAAACCTGAAACAAAAGGGTCATCAAGGAGGTGCGAACAGTGGTTTCCCAACAGAACAACCACCAGACTTGCCAGCTTTAGATCCAAACGCTCCCTCATTTTGGAATGAGCAGCCCAACATCAGAAATTTGAATGGCAGTAATTCTTTGGGTAATCCGGAAACGTCTTTAGACGAACCGAACTTGGATGTGCCTTGTCTCGTACCCAACTCTCCCAGTAATGCAGGTATGATTTAAAGTTAACCAGAAAAAAGTGATTTCTTTTTATTTTCATCTAATTAACTATTATAATCTATACATATATTTGCTTCTATATTTTATTAGCTAACACTCAACCTTCAACCAATGCTGCTATGGGTCACAGTCCGAATTTGTTGGGAAACACAACAAGTCCAGGTCCAGGTGGATTGCAACCTTCTTTGCAGGGTGTCAAGGTTCCTGACGAGAATCTCACTCCGCAACAAAGGCAGCACAGAGAGGTTCAACTCGCGACTATAAGGAAGATGCAGATGATTCTCTTCCCGCAGCAGAAAGAAGATCCAACTGGTTCTTTGGACCCGCTGCCAGGAGCCACATCCGCTTCCTCCTGCCCTCCTAATGTTCCACCAGTTTCGTTGCCGAGTCAGTGTCCACCCTCCATGGATTGGCACAAACTTCAGCAACAATTTCTGGATGGAAAGGGAAAGGTTAGTCTACAGTTTACGCGTTCTTTTACAAATCGGTCAAAGCTAGGATTCAGGCTTCACAGCGCTTCCCCTATTTTTTTTTCTATTTCAAAAATTCCCCTTTTTAGGGTTCCGTACCGTTTAAACAGAACAGTATTAAAATCACTATGTATGTCCATTTCAGCATCCCCTCTAACTTCCGAACTATTTCAGATAGAGACTTGAAATTTGGTACATATATGTAATTCGACGTTGGATTTACGAAAATGATATAGAAAACGCGATTGGAATTCATGGTCATATGGTTTTTGAGGAAAAACTGAAAAGCCAACAAAGTATATGACCTAGATAGATGAAATAATATCTAGATCAATAATCATAGAATTATCGAGGAAAAACTTTTTTTCTTAAAAATAAATTGCACTCAGTTCAATGTTTATTTTATATATTATTTTATATATTGCATTTCGCATATATGTTAAACGTTTTTAAATTTAAAAATAAAACAAAATATGTGTACAAATTAAAGGAAAATGGGTTATATACAATAAGGAAGTTAGAGAGGTACGGAACCCTTCGGTTTTTGGGTGAGTGTAACTTGAACTTGCCCGATTTTTTTTAAAGGTAGTTACTCTTTTTCCTCTTTTTTCAATTCATTTGCCCCTATTTTATACGAAAACTTGAATACTGGAGGGGACTGTTGTTCTACAAAGACTTCTTATAAACAGTTTCAACAGATTATAAGTTAAAGAAATATAGAGTCTGCCCCTGGCGACAGTATCGGATTGAATTTCAATCAGTTTGAATAAGTTTTAATCAGGATTCTTCCGGGGCATTCCGAAATTTGTTTCCGAGCCAATTAGTTTTTATACGAATCTAAAAATGGATGTAACTTGACGAAAAATTGTATCCGAATCATTCCGAAATAATCCGTTTTATTCCGAAGCTAAAGTTTAATCCATTTGAATCCCGTTATTTAATTCCGAATCAATCCGTTCCAATTTTAGTCGGGTTTATTCGAATGTGAAACGGATTGATTCTGATTGATTCGGAATGAAATAACGTGATGCAAAAGGATTAAAATTTAGCTTCGGAATGAAACGAATTAATTCGGAAAGAATTTTTCGTCAAGTTACATCTATTTTTAAATTCGGATAAAAACTGATTGGCTCGGAAACAAATTTCGGAATGACCCGGAAGAATACTGATTAAAACTTATTCAATCTGATTGAGATTCAATTCAATACTTTTGTCAGGGTGATGAAGTGATAATAAATAAAAATGTTATCCTCATTTATGTCAATAATTTGATAACTAAAATTATGCTAAAAATTGATGGTAATTAATAGGAAAAAATTATGTGTAAGAAGTAAATACTAAAAAATTCATAAACAGTATAACTCATAAAATATAAGTTTAAAAATCTTGAGAATTAATTTAAAATTAACAAAAGAAATTTAAACAAGAAACTAAATAATATTAATGAAACAACAATTGAAATTTTAAGAAGTTGGCTAAAAATTCCAAGTAATAACTAAAAATTAACTAATTTTGGGTCGCCATCATTTTCTCAAAAACTCAATTGACAGAATCTCTATTAGACCGAAATTTATTTGCCAGAATATTAAACTTTATGAATCTCTATTTGTCAGAATATTGAACTTTCCGAATCTCAACTTGTCAGAACTTTTAATTTCTCGAATCTCCATTTGTCAGAACTTTTAACTTTCCGAATCTCTAATTTTCAGAATATTAAATCTTCCGAATCTTTACTTGTCAGAACTTTTAACTTCTCGAATATCCATTTGTCAGAATTTGAGCTTTCCGAATCTCCATTTGTCAGAACTTTTAAGTTCCCGAATCTCCATTTGTGAAAACTTTTAACTTCCCGAATATCCATCTGTCAGAATAATTAACTTTCCTACCCTCCAATTATTAGAATATTGAACTTACCAAATCTCCATTTGTCAAAATATTTAACATTCCCAATCTCCAATTGTCAAAATATTAAATCTTCCGAATCTCCATTTGTCAGAATTTTGAACTATCCGAATCTCCGTTTGTCAGAATATTGAACTTTCCGAATCTCCATTTGTCAGAATATTGAACTCTTCGACTACTAAACCGACAGAATTTGTAGAATTGCAAAACAGCTTTCTGATTGGCTGGTAATGTTTCTGGAAAAATTACCAGCCAATCAGAAAGCTCTTTTAGTGATTCTACAAATTCTGTCTGTTTTGTAGACGGAGAGTTAAATATTCTGACAAATGGAGATTCGGTAAGTTAAATATTCTAATAATTGGAGGGTAGGAAAGTTAATTATTCTGACAGATGTACATTCGGTAAAGTTATAAATTCTCACAAATAGAGATTCTGGAAGTTGAATATTGTGACAGATGGAGACTCGGAAAGTTGAATATTCTGACAATTGGAGGTTAGAAAAGTATTAACTTTTCTAATATTCTAATATTCTGACAGATGGTTATTAGGGAAGTTAAAAGTTCTGACAAATAAAAATTCAGATAGTTCAATAGTCTGATAAATGGAGATTTGGAAAGTTAAAAGTTCTGACTTAAAAAGTTCTGAATATTCTGACAATTGGAGATTGGCAAAGGTAAATATTCTGACAAATAAAGATTCAGAAATTTCAATATTCTGACAAATGGAGTTTCGGGAAGTTTAATATTCTGACAAATAAATTTCGGTCTAATGGAGATTCTGTTAATTGAGTTTTGGAGAAAATGATGGCGACCCTTATTTTTATTAACCCTTCACTAAAACTTTAGTCATAAAGGTAAAATATAAATAAAACAATTGGAGTTTTAAAAAGTTGACTAAACATTCCAAGTAATAACTAAAATTCAACTAATTTTCATTAACCCTTCATTAAAGCTTTAGTCAAAAAGTCAAAACTAAATTTAATAGTACAATATTAACAATAATTATTGGAAATATTTACTAATTAAAATTAGCGTTCTACGTTTTATTAATTTAGATTTAGAAAGTTGTAAAATATAAATGAAATTTATTTTGCTCTCTATTTGTTGAAGATATTAATTTTTGTTTTTTAAATTATTCAAATTTTTTGTCAACTTCTATTGCAAAATTAATTATCTTTTTCTTTTTCATTTCTTCAATGTTTAACCTTCTTCTTTTTAAAGTATATTTTTGAATATTTACGTAAGAAATTTTGTCTGAGTTTTTTTTTTGAGTTTTTGAGTAATTGAAAGTAAGAAAACCATAAAAAATTAATAAATCATAAAATCTATAAAAATACAAGACATTTTTGGATATTTAAATACCTATTATATTTAAAATAATATAATGAGAGGAAAAACAGAAATGAAAACTCCCAAGAAAATTATTTCAGAATCTTGTTTTGAAACATGAAAAGTTATATCGTCGGAGCTACTTTAATACCCTTCAGATATTTGCAGATACGCGGTAGTAACAATATGTAGATTCACGGCATTAAAGTATCTCGGACGATATTTGTAGAAAGTATAGAAAAAAAAAGAAAAGAAATTAAATTTAGAAAAAAAAATTATTTTTAATTTCTGTACAAGCAATGAGACAAATTTCTTGATTAAAAACTATAAAATAACTAAAGAGTTTCATGGAAGTTCCATTAAACCATAAAATTCTAAAATGATTCGAGAATTTATTTATTTATTTTACAAAATTATTTTCAATTTTGAATTTTATTAGGTAAATATCACGGTAATGTCACATTAAATATTGGCAATATTACCGTTTATGCCTGCGAAGTCTGAAAATTATTGTTAATCTTGAATTTTCTACTCGGCGATACACAAAATTAAGAACTTGAACTTAAATACTGTAAATTTTTGTAGGTGGGTGTAGGAAGTCCAGGAGGACCTCTTCGAGGATCTGGAATTGTTGGAGGAATGCCACGCAGTCAAGGACCACCTCCTCCTTATCATCAGACAACAAGATCAGCAAGTGTACCGATTGCTATTCAAAGCCCAAATCCCTCATCTCCTAACAACCCTACCAGTAATCTCTCACTACCCTCACCTCGGGCAAGTTCGGCGCTGAATTCACCAGCTGACTGCAATAGACAATTTCAGCTCGGAAGTCAGAGGTCGAGCCATTTGCCAGGACAAAGTCCCACCAGTCAGGACTCTCCGACTCCAACCGTTGGATCAGTGAACACAGCGTCGTCAACAAAATTAAATCACAGCAATCCTGGTACTCCAGTTTCACATGCACATCTTGCCGCTTTAAGTCCCAGCGGGGCGACATCACAGAAGGACTCTTCTCTTGATTTTCCCACTAATCAAGCTCCAAACGGTATTTTAATCTATTTTTGTCTTTAATCCTTTCATTGACAAAGAAATTTTATTCCTTTTTATTTGAGGCATAGAACTGAATCGGTATTTTAGTGTACTTTTTTTTTTTAATAGAAAGATACTTTTTAGCTATTTTTTCAGTCTAGTGATACTAAAACAGGGTTGCCACGTTTCTGAAAAAATGTAAACATTGTGCAAAGCTTAAATAACAGGCTTTACAGGTGTCCCCTATTTTCCTTAAAAGTTCCCTATTTGAAAAATTTCCCTTAATATTCCCTATTTTTCACAAAAATCTATTTAAAGTTAGTGTATCTAGTGATTCAAGAAATTGCTGATAATTTAGTACATCACGATAAAAACTGGGAATTTATAAAAAGATTAGAAAATTTTTAAAGTGATCCGAAATTTTTTAAGAAATTCCAGGAATTTGTATAGATAAATATACAGAAAATTTTAATTTTAATCTTGTATTCTTCAGTAACTTAAAAAATTGAATTGTAAATTTTTCAGAGTACGATCTAAAAATTTTGGGTAGAAAGAAAGTCAAAATATTAGATTTTTTTTTTCAATTTATCAACGTATTACTTAATTTTAATTTTATCTCTTTGAATATTAATTGGTTTCAATTTTCTCACAATCTGAATTTAAATTTATCCAATTTTCAATCGATTCCGATTTCAATCAATCCAAATATCCATTCTGTTTGGGAATTTTGTAGCTTTTATGAAATAAGAAAAAAAAGAATTTTTCATGCTTTTTATGTTTAAACATGTTTTTTATTCATTTCAAAATAAGTAATTCATTCAATTTCTTTTTAATTTACTTTTTGTTTAAAATAATTCAAATTTAATCGAATTTTTATTTAACAGAATTCTTATTAAGTAGAAATTAATTAAGTCCAATTTTTAAATGTTAAAATATCCATTTTACAGAATCTTCATTTGTCTGACATTTTATTTGCACCAATTGTTATTTAATATAATTTTTCAAACCCCGAATTTCTATTTCTTTGTATCTATAAATGACCGGATGTCGGATGTTTGTTTGGCCTTTTACAATTTTGAAGAATTAAAAATTCGAGGTTTTAAGAATTCTATCAAATATCAATTAGGATAAATAAAAAGTTGGTGAAATTGATATTCTGGCATATTTAATAATTCGTTTTACTTAAAATTATGTTTAATAAAATTCTGCTAAATTAAAAATATTTAAATTTGATTAAAAACTAATTCGAAAAATGATAATTCGTTTAGAAGAAAATTCTGTTTAATAAAATTCTAAAAAATGATAATAATAGCAAACTTATGAGTTTTAAAATTTATTTGTGCATCTTAATTTCTTTGCTTTTATAAAAAAATGAAAAATTCAAATAAATGTGACCGGAAAATAAAAAAAAAATAAAAAAAGACGGGGAATTTACAATATTAAAAATTATCGTCAACCTGGCATAGTTTATGTATTTTTAAGTACACTGAAACTTCACTTGTTTAAAGTCTCGCTTATTTGAAGTCGCATTTATTTTAACAATTCGAAGTCTTACTTATTTTAACTTGGCGACCAATCAAAACTAACATTTTCATTGTTTGCTGCGAATTGGACCAGCCAATCAGAGAAGTTCTCTATAACTAGGTGAAAGTTAAAATAAGTGCGACTTTTCTCATTGATCTGCATGTACCGGGTTAAAATAAGTTAAGCTTTAGTGGATATAAATAAATATTATGGTTCATCTTAATTATTTTGCACCTATTTTAGTTAAGCTTGTTAATGAGACATAATATTATATAACAAAATAATCATTGTTATTCAGAGAAAATGAAATTAAAATTTCTGTGGCAACCCTGTAAAAGCAACTATTAAGAACAAGGAGTAAAATAAAATATTTTATTGATAACTCGAAAATATTTAAATTACTTAATTTAGAAGTAAATTTTTTGTGAGAGTATTAGATACATAGATGTGTTTTTAGTGGATGGTATGTTCTGTCGGACGCTGCAATCTTTAGCTCAACAAAAACAGCAACATGGAGGATCAGTGAATGCGGCAGGAGTTAAAGAAGCGAACCTAATGCCGGTTCCAAGTCCTCAACAAATCCAGTATCTGAATACTTTCGAAGGCCAGGAACTTACAATTCAAAAGCAGCCTAATACAAGTCTTAAGGATGGTAGTTTACCCGCGTAAGTATTTTCGTCTAGACAACTTTATTTTCTATCTTCATTAATCAATGTTTGTTGATAAAAATTTATATTTTTACTGACACATTGTACTTTTAAGAAAATTGAATAGAAAAACTTCAGGGATTACAGTTCTCCCTTTTTTCACTCTTTTCCACTTATTTTCCCCTTTTTTGTAAAAAAAAAAAAAACATAAATTAAAGGTTTTTCTCTTCTTTTCCCATTTTTTTAAAAATAAAATCACCTTAAACACCTATAAAACAAGATTTTTGTCAGAATATGTTAGAATATTTAACTCTCCGGCAAGTAAACAGACAGAAATTGTAATATTGCTAAAAGAGCTTTCTGATTGGCTGGTAATTTTTCCGGAAACATTACCAGCCAATCAGAAAGCTCTTTTAGCGATTCTACATTCCTTTGGTCGGGCAAATGCAAATTCTGTCTGTTTAGTAGTCGGAGAGTTAAATATTCGGTCGAATAGAGATTCGGGAAGTTAAAAGTTCTTACAAATGCAATGTCGAAAAGATAAACATTCTGACAAATTGATATTCGGAAAGTTAAAAGTTCTGAAAAAATAGAGATTTGGAAAGTTCAATATTCTCACTACTGGAGATTTGGGAACTTAAAAGTTCTGACAAATGGAGTTTCGGAAAGGTTAATATTCTGACAAACAAATTTCAGTCTTTTGGAGATTCTGTCAATTGAGTTTTGGAGAAAATGATGGCGACATATCAGTGCTCTGAACTTCTAAACAAACAATAAACTTTCGTAAAGGAAACCCTGAAATATTATAATATATTTTACTAATTTTAAAATTCCCGTTTTTATGAAACAAAATCCCCTCTTTTTTTAAAACAAAATATCTCCTGTTTTACCTAAAATTGAACAAAGAAACCGCTGTGATTCCTGAAATTTGGATATTTGCTAATTTTAAAAACCAGGGCTGATAAAAATCATGATTAAATTCACATAATATAAAATAAAAGAATAAAAGCTTTCAAAAAAGTAGAAAATTGGGAAATTTAAAAAATATAGATAAAAGCATTAAATAAATGTTTTCAAAAATTCGTAATTATAAGATAAAAATTAAACAATTAAGAAGAAGGAAAATGTTTCTTAGAAATGGAAAAATGATGACAAAAAAAATTAAAGAATTAATTAAAACGCAAAGAATAACTAAAAAAATAGTGAAATATCAAAAAAATTAAATAAATAGGAAGAAAATACAGAAATCTTCTTTTCCTTAATCTAACATACTAAAAAAATGTAAAAAGTACAAAAAATAAAATGAAAACATATATATATCAAGATAAATAAAAAAAAGTCCACAAAGAAACTTAAAAATCCTTTAAAAATAAAAAAGTTTCAGCAAATTAAGCCAAACACATTTTTTTATTATTACACTTAAAATAAGTCCAACAATAAATTTAGAAAAATAAAGAAAATCTAAAAACTTTATGAAAGAACAAGTTTGCAAAAAATCGCGCAAAAAATAGAAAAGATGTGAAAAAACTTGAATAAACTTAAAAAAAAGAAATGAGAGTATTTATTTTTAAAACTATGGAAATAATTATGAAAATTAACAAAATAAAAAGTTTAGTGAACGTTATAACAACGAAATTGTCTAAAATTATACTAAATAATTTGCATAAAAAGAAGAAAATTAAAGAAAACCCTAAAATAAAAAGACAAATAAAAAACAAAAATATCAAAAGTAAAAGTAGAAAAAAACTTAAAATTTTGTAAAAATAAGAAATTATGAGATAAAAATTAAACATTTTTGAAAAATTGAAATATCTTATCTTATATCATTCAATTGTTGTGAATATATAATACCAAAAATGTGTAAGTCGTAGGTATTTTGATCATCTGCATTAGCACAATATTTTAAATTTTACTAAGATTAAAATATTGAAATTAAATTTTTTAAGATTTATCCAAAAATTTGTGGGTTTTGTTTATGATTTGTGATGTTTTACATGCAGTATTAGACATCCGGAGAATTGTAAAGTTTTTTTGATTTAAATCTTGATTTTAATGCAAATTTTCCAATGATTTAAATCATGATTTAAATCACGATTTAAATCAAAGTGATTTAAATCAGTAACAGCCCTGTTAAAAACACTTGTAAAATTTGTTATAGAAGCACAACCAGCAGCAGTACTGATATCCCGAACCGAATGCTCCCGGGAAGCATGGAAAGTAGTAATCAGTTTTCAAGATCTGAAGGTGCTAGTCCATCGATGGAAAGCACGAGTAGAGGATTCGCAGGATCTCTTCACAGTCCCCATACGCCACACACTCCTCACACACCAGGAAGTGTAGCACCACACACTCCAGCGGACTCGAACAAGCCAAGCAATAAAACGACTGCAAGTGCTCAAAGTAGCCCAGCGCCTCACAATTCAAGTCTTCAAGATGCCATGGGACCTCCTAGAGTTCCAGTATCTCCAAATACTAAATCCGAAACCTCACCACCTTCAGCGAAAGATTTGCAACAACAGCAAATTCAACAGCAGCAGCAACAACAACAACAACAACAACAACAACAGCAGCAGCAGCAACAACAACAACAACAGCAGCAGCAACAACAGCAAATTCAACAGCAGCAGCAGCAGCAGCAGCAACAACAACAACAACAGCAGCAGCAGCAACAACAGCAAAATCCCGGCAATCCCAACAATCCAGGTCTTGTACCTTCTATGGTAGGTCCAGGAGGTCCTTTCCCGTGCAGTAGACCTCCGAACGTTAATCAACCATCCGACAACGTTCCTCTTAATCCAAACAATATGGGCGTTCGACTTGGAGGTTTGGGTTCAATGGCATCAAATCACTTTGACCCAATCACTTCCTTGGCTCAAATGAGTCAGCAATTGACTAACACTGCTGCAAGCAATGCTCTAGGAAATGAGGGAGGTCCAATGCATCCGGGAAATCCGGGAATGATGCCATTTGGAAATCCACATAATATGCACATGATGCAAATGCAAGGTGGTGGGGAATTAAATGGAGGATGCCATATGCCTGGACCTACTAGTGAACCTGGAGATGTTTCTGGAATGTGTATGGGACTTGGAGGACCACCGACGAGTTACAGTCCAACACCACACACGGGAAGTCCAGGCGTTCCAAATAAAATGGCGCATCATCACTCGATGATGAGTCACGCGATGATGGGAGGATCTGGCGGAAATCCTGTTGGTCCACACGCGAATCCCAATGTCGTACCTCAAGGCAGTCCTTATCCAGGAGGACCTGGAGGCGTTGGAGTTGGAGAAAATCCACACGGTCCTCCATCTAGACTTATGCCTGTCGGACACAATCATCCCCATTCACATGTACCTCATCCTCATGGCCATCCACACGTTCATGTCTCTGGACCGAGTCCCTACAACGGAGCTAATGTTCAGGTAATTATTTTTAAACTGTTTCTAGTTTATAGATAGTTTAGGTATTTTTACAAGATGTCCGAAGGCGTTAATTACCTTGAACCTTTTTTTACCTTGGAAACATCTTAAAGCAAAATGTTGAATTACAATAGGTTCACAGATTATCACTTATTCAACTTTATAACTTATTATTTATCCTAAGTAAATTAAATAACAATAATTTAAATTTAAATAAAAATAATTTTAATTAAACATTTTAATAATTTAAATTAAAATGTAAATTTACTTAAACTTTGCTTTGAATTTGAATTACAGTGCCGTCCAGCAGGATTTACCCACACATCAGAATTTTTGTCTTTACAAAAAGTTTTATATTTTGTAAACTAATAAAGATAAAACAATAAATGAGGGCTTTTTTTAAAGCTTATGTGCTCTACTTTTAGGATATCTAAAGAGCGTAAGACAAAAAATTGTTTTCATTACTTAATTAATATTAACAATAGTCAAAAATTTCCATTTTTTTGGGTAAATTTCAAACTGATATATTTTTTAAACAGATCATTACATTTTATTGGCAGATAATGCGTTTAAAAGGTAATTTTATCTCCTTAAAAACGAATTTTTAAAAATTGTTCTGCGATTTTTATAAACGAAAATATAGGTAATTGTTTAAAAAAAACAGCACTTTTTTTAAATTATGCATAAGTCCAGAACAATTGATTTTGGAAAAAAAATTATTCAGAACAAAAACGTGCCTTCTTATGTGTAAAATCAAAAGAAAATATTTAGATGAAAAAAAAAAGAAAATTTTTTTTTACAATATTTTGATTTAAATTTTTTTTTTATTAGTCATAAGTCCAGGACGGTTAATTTTAGAAAAATATTATTCAAAACAAAAATGTGCCTTCTTACGTGTATAATCAGTAAAAAATATTAATAATTAAAAAAAAAAAAATTTAACATATTTTTAAAAAACTCAAAATATGGTCAAAAAAATTTTCTTTTTTTAATTCTTAATATTTTTTTCTGATTCTACACATAAGAAGGCACATTTTTGTTCGTAATAACTTTTTCTAAAATCAACCATTCTGGAGTTATGTTTAATTAAAAAAAATTGCTGTTTTTTTAAACAATTACATCTTATTTAAACAATTATATCTTTGTTTAAAAATATCGTAGAACAATGTTTAAAAATTCGTTTTAAAGGTGATAAAATTACCTTTCAAATACATTATCTGACAATTAAATGTGATGATCTGTTTAAAAAATACATCAGTTTGAAATTTACCAAAAAAAAAAAAAAATGAAATTTTTGACTATTATTAATATTAATTAAGTAATGAAAACAATTTTTTTTTAATTTGCTCATTAGATACCTTAAAAGTAGAGCACATAAGCTTTAAAAAATGCCCTCATTTATTGTTTTATCTTCATTAGTTTACAAAATGCATTGTTGTTTGAGATTAGCTAGTTTAATTATCGCTTACCTAGCATTTTATTATATCATATAATATAAGTTGCGGTGTTGCAATCTTTAGTTTTTAGGAGTACATTTGTACGAAAGGGCTGGTCCCGTATGTATTAAATAAATAAATAAATAAATAAATAAAAATAAAAAACTTTTTGTAAAGACAAAAATTCTTATGGATGGGAAAATCTTGCTAGACGGCAGTACATATTCTTTTATTAAAAGTCTATTCTTTTCTATTATAATTTTGTTTCCTCATAGAGGAAGCTTTGTGATAATTAAAATTTTCGATTTTCAGAAAATAGTCTGAACCGACATATTTTCATCTAAAAAGCCTAAATTTTCATTTTTAAGAAAATGTCCGCATGTTATTTCAAAACAAATCAATTGACTTATATAAAGTATATAATTCGACAAAAATTTGCACAATAATTCATGAGTTTTTATTCATGTTACATTAAAAAAATTTTTTTTTGTGCTATAACTTCACCTATTTTTATTTTCTAATCATAGATCCTTTGGATAAAATATTCTAGATTAAAAAACGAACTAATTGGTCTATATAAAGCATATAGGTATTTTTTGGAAATTGATAGAATTAATAGCTATTTTTAAGAAAATTCTAATTTTTTTTTGACTACATAGAAGCGAAATATTCATGAATGAACATAACTTTCACCTAGTTTGATTTATTTCCGCATTTTTAAATTGTTTTTATAAAATTTACATTATTTTACTCAAATAACGATATATTCTCCAATTTTAAAATATTTTTATGTAAATTTCAATTGTATTTTTCAATATTCAGGCTTCGAAGTGCTACACTTTTACACTTTTTTGACACTTTTTTACTACTATTTTTGGTCAAAAGCTCCTAAAAGACGATTGACATTATATATAAAGTTTATAATTGTTAAAAAAAAATCCGTAAAATGTTTACGCGAAAGCGAAATGTCCACGAAATGGACATAATTTTCATCTAGTTTCACTGCTTCCCATCAATTTACAATTATTTTCTTAAATTTTTATTTATTTTTGAAAACCAGACATTTGTAGAGTTTTGATAATCTATTTCAGGGTGTCTACTAACCGGGAAAACCGGGAAATAACCGGGAATTTAAATTGACCGGAAAAAACCGGAAATTAACCGGGAATTTTCCGTCAAACCGGGAATTTTTTTTCTGGGATAATAAATTCTTTTCAATTTTCAATTATTTTCTTCAATTTCCAATTATTTTCTTCAGTTTTTAATTATTTTCATCAATTTTTAATTACTTTCTTCAGATCTCAACTATTTCCTTTAATTTTTAATTTTTAATTTAATATTCAATAATTCTCGCCTTTCTTCAATATCTTTTTTCAATTATCAATTATGTTTTTAAAACTTCAATTCAATTCATTAATTATTATTCAATAATTTTCATAAAATCACATTTTCTTTAATTTCAAATTATTTTCTACAATTTTTAATTAATTTCTTCAAACTACAATTACATTCTTCATTTTTTATTGTTTTCTTCAAATTCTATAAATCCTGGGTTGTTCAATTTCTTTTTTCATCAATTATCACTTATTTTCTTCTACTTTCAATCCAATTGTTCAATTCTTGAATTATTTTCTTTAATTCTCAATTATAATTTTCGACATTCAATTCCATTTTTTAATTTAAAATTTTTTTTTTAATATTCAATAACTCTAGGCTTTTTACAATGATTTGTTTTAATTCTCAATTCTTTTCTTCAAACTCCAATTTTTTTCTTAAATTTCAATTATTTTCTTCAATTTCCAATTATTTTTTCATATTTCTTTCAGTTTCTCAATTTCTTTCAATTTTCAATTTCTTCTCAATTTTCTTCAATATTTAACAATTCTCAGCTTTTTTAAATTATGTTTTTCTTTCAATTTTTATTTAAATTGAGAATTTTTAAATTATTTTCATCAATTCGCAATTATTTTCGTCGATTTCTAAATTTTTCCTGTGTTTTCAAATATTGTATTTAATTTTTAAGTACTTTCTTCAGTTTTTAATTACTTTCTTCAGTTTTCAATTATTTTCTTTAATTTTTAATTATTTTGTTAAATTTTCAATTGTTTGTTTCAATATTCAGTAATCTCGACTTTTTTCAATTATTTTTTCTTCAATTATCAGTTATTTATTTCATGTTTCAAAATCTCCTTCAATTTTCAATAATTTTCTTCTATTTTCAATCTAATTGTTCAATTATTTTTTCAATTCTCAATTAATTTATTTAAATAACAATTCTATTCTTCAATTTTTAATGTTTTCTTCAATATTAAATAATTCCTGGCATTTTCCATTTTTTTTTAATTATAAATTATTTTCTTCTTTTTTCAATCCAATTGTTTAGTAATTTTCTTTAATTCCCAATTATTGTATTCGAATTTCAATTTTATTTCTCAATTTTGAATTGTTTTTTTTTTTTAATATTCAATAATTATGTGTTTTTCCGATTTCAATTTCATTATTTAATTTTCAATTTATTTCTTCAATTTTGAATTATTAACTTAAATTTTAAATTATTTTTTTGATTTTCTATCTAATAGTTGACCAATTTTCAATTATATTCTTTGAATTTAATAACCATTGTTCTATTTTTTCAATTATTGTTCAATTGTCGATTAACATTTCCTTTTTTTTTTAATTTTGTTTCTAATTGTCAAATATTTTTGTCCTTGTTCAATTATTTCTTTTAATTATTTATTATTTCTTTTCATTATTAATTGTTTCTTTTAATTCCTAATTATTATTTTTTGTAAGGTTAAATATTTAATTCTTCAATTCTCAATTATTTTCTTCAATTATTAACTGTTATATTCAATTTTTGTAGCCATTTGTAGGTCTATTTATACTTAAAATAAATTTTAAGTTAACAAGAGAAAAAACCGGGAAAAATAGGAACAAAAACCGGGAAATGACCGGGAATTGTGTGGGACGAAATTAGTAGACACTCTGCTATTTTCATCTAAGTTGTATTTTATTCTCACAAATCTACATAGCTTTTAAAAACGCACCTATTGATCTATTTTAAAACCTTCTACGACCTAAATTAAGGATATTACTAAAAGAATTAAAATTTATTTAACAACAATTTTAAAGAGTTGCAGTTTCTATTCGCCTATTTAAGTCACGATATAATATTATGTCCCATATTATCATGCTCTATAAGAAAGCAAATAAACACAAAAATTCATACTTCAACTTGGCTTTTTAATTCTATGCTGATTTCAATATAATTTATTTTTCACCTTGAAAAGTACTTGAATTGTTTTTTTTTCTCAAGTCTCTGGACACTCTGTTTTAATATCTACTTATATTTAACATTACTTTAAATAATATTCAATTTGAATTATTTTTAATACGTTTCAAAAAATGTTTCAGGTAAAACCAAGTGCGCCGAATACCATACAGTACTTACCAGCGAGGCCAAACGTAAGCCACGCACCACGAGGACCTCCGAGTCTTGATTTTCTTCAGCGCTTCACAAATCCTCTTCCAGGACTCGAGAACAAGATGTCCTCTCCCTCTGCGAATATACACTACTTTCCGAATGGCTGTGTGCCCAATAATATGGGACCTCATCAAGGTATGCCTGGCAACATGGTCCCACACACAGGACCTCAAGGACTTCCACCAGGTATGGGCTCACCCAGAATGGACGCACAACCCATGAATTCACAAGTGGGCATGCACTCAATGAGGCCTGTCGTCAGCGGAGTTCGACAACAACCCATCATGAGAATGCAACACATGGTCGGCGGTGGCGTCTTCCCCGGAAGTCCCATGGATCCGGACAAAGTATTTCCACCCGACATGGTCCCAGGACCGCCAATGCCCGGACAAAATAATAATCCAGGAATGTACGGATCTGCAAATAAGGGTGGACCTATGGGACTTGGACCTCCTCCTGACGCAACGCAGCCCCTTCCACCCAGCATGGGTGGCGGTCCCAGTAATTTTAAGAATAGTCCCTTCGTTGGCGGTGGTCCCAGTATGTCTGATCCCACATATGCTCAGCAATTTCATAATTTTCAACAGCAACTCTACGCTACTGGTACAAGGGCGAGTGGACCACCTCCACATCCTAACATGCATCCTCAGCCCAATTCCCACTCACATCAACAGTTCTTCATGCCCAAGTAAATTCTGGGCCTCTTTCTTCTTTTTGGTCTTCTGTTAACACTGCCGACACGACTGTGATCTACTCTCAAGTCGCCTTGCCACCGACGTCGAGTGCTTTCGTTGTATTTATGATGAAAATTTCGCCGTCCCAACGCTGGAACGTTGAAAGTTGTCAAGTCTTTTATTACGATCTCTCTGTTTGCTTTCTTCTGGGGACAATTTTTCTTGTTACGAGAACGAGACTTATGTATATTTAAAATCTTTAGCAAGATTTTGATATTGATGTTTTTCTGTTAGGAAAATTGATATTTGATAGCCTCTTTCTCTTGTAGATATTCACTTTCAATTTTACTATTAAAATGGGAAATTATTTACTTGAATGATTATATTGAAGTGGATAATTATTCATTGCAATTGGGATCTTTGCTTGTAGGATGAGACTCTTTGCAACTGCTAAGATTTGTTATGAAGTTTTCACTAGTCCTAATTTACAAATAAAGACTTAAGCTCGTTATGAAAGTGTCCAGATTGAAATAGTCAGAAATTATAATTTTAGTAACTAATTTTTATTAATGAACTACGTTTAGTACAGAACTGATCGGTACACAGGCCTTGAATCTGCGGTCTATTAAACACTTTAATTATCTTTTTGACAAATTAATTCACTAGGCTTTGCTTCCAGACTTGTCTGTGCTTTTTGATGTGACGAAATACCTTCTGTAACGCGCAATGTTATGACAAATGGTCTTATTATTACCATGAATCTCAGTTATCGTCATTTGCTATTAAATCTGTATTTTTAAAGGCAGTTTTCCTCTTGAATACTCGATTGACTCAGGATCTTTCTAACTGATCCAATAGTGACTGCTGCCCCACAATCTTTCTCTTCCTCATTTTTTATACCTTACTAATTAAGTAATAATCGACTGTTTTAACCTGGTGACGAAAAAGATAATTATTGAAAGTAGGGTAGGAAAATATAAGCCATCTCTAGCAAAGATCCCAATAGAAAACAAACTTTTGAAAAATAGTCCAATTGACTATAATTAATAGGAACAAAAATTCAGATGGATTTAGATTTTAATTTTGTAAATTAGTTTTTTCTGATTTTTATTTATAACTTTCCACAAAACCAAAAAATTCTAATGTTTGGTTGCAAAAAAAAATAACAAACAAATTCTGAAAATGAGTAGGATAAAAAATACGATACCTGTTTGGAAGTTTTTCAAGATTAATTCGCTTGTGGTTTGTATGGACAATTACAACCCTTAAACTGACTAACAAAACTTTTTTAAAATATTATGGTTACAATTTTTCATTTTTTAAACAAGATCAGAATGATCTTATAATGTTCTTTTTTTAAAACGTAATTTCTTACACATGAAACAGTAATTTTTTTCTTTGTAAAATACAAGTCGTAAAAGTTGTATCAAGAAGAAAAATTTGAAAATACTTTTCAAAAACTTTATTTATCAGGATGTTCAACCCATTCACATAAACTCAAACTAAAAAATGGTTTTTCGCATAAAATATAAATATTATTAAAATCGATTTTATCCAATTTTGAAAGATTCAGATGAGCAATTTTTAACACAAAATTTGTTATGAAATAATAATGATTAATTTAACATTTTGTGTTTTTTCTTTAAGGATTGTCAAAAATTGTAATTTTTATAAAGATTTTTTGAAAAATGTACAACTGTATCGTTTAAAATTGGGTGAAATCAATATTAATAATATTTTTATTTTATGTAAAAAACCATTCTCTAGTTTGAGGTTATGTCAATAGGTTAATCATCCTTAAAATAAGAGCTGTTTTAAATTCTGAAGAAAGTAAACTTTAATTGAAGTTAAAGATTCCTTTCTCAAACATTCTTGATCTTAAATTATCAAAATGTTCTATTTTTACATTTTTATAAGTAATTTAATTGCTCTAAACATTACTTACTTAAAAATTTGTAAAAATGTAAATTAATCCGAAATTCAAATAATTTAAATTAGTGTAAATTTAAATATCTTCTAATTTTAATTAACCTTCAATTTAATTTATCCAAGCTTTAAAAGATGCAAATTTTAATCTATTCAAATTTCATTCGATTTAAATTTCATCTAACTTTATGATGTAAAAACAATGCTGTTTTGAGAAAAACCATTTTATAAAACAAAAAAACTGTTCAGAAAATACTTATTTTTCATTTAAAATTTTAAATAACTTTTTAAAATTTCTTCTGTAACTTTTCTGAAGAAAAAAATGTTTTTTTTATCTCTAAAAACAGAGGTAGTTATTAACTTAAGGGTTGTATGCCAAATACTTAATACAAGTATATTTCAAAATCTTGAAAATGTAAACAATTATCTTATTAAATTTTTTTCACCCGTTTGTGGATTAAGTTTCACTTAATAAGCGTTACAATTTTCTATGCAGAAAAATAACTTTATAATTATTTTTCTATGTTCTATAAGTGTTAAAAATTGTTACTGTTAAATATCCAACTTTGTAAAGAATTTTTGATGTAATTTTTTTTCAAATTGAATGCAGACGAAAGAGAATGGAATGATCGAGAGACGCTTTGTAAATTCTAAACATTACGAATGACAGTACGTGTATATATATTATTGTAAAATCTGAACTTTCGTAATCGTCATGATCACCGTGTCGTCGGTATTAGCGACTTGAGGGTATTAAAAACATAATTACTAATTAATTGTCAAAGAAAGAATGAGATTTAAAAGTCGTGTCTGGCAGATTATTGTCCTTCCTTTATCGCTAGTTTACTTAAAACTCAGTCGAGAAAGCTCAAACTCACAATTGTAAATATATGCGATATACATACTATATATACATATGTACCCAATGCAAAATAAGTCCTTACAATATCGCCCCTCATCGAATCCTTCGTGACCAACTCTGTGCATAATCATGACCCCTACGTAGAGTGTAATAGTATATAAGAAGATATAATTAAATAAGAACAATTACGTTGTTGACGAATGATTTTTATTATAAATGAAAAATAAAATAAAGATATTTACAAGAATTCAGTGTGAGAACCAATCGATAGCGGTAATAACAGTTGTTTCGAAATCATTTCTCGTCGCACTAATTTCATATAATATTGCCATCAAATCTCTTCAAGTTGTGTTCAATGTCATCATTATTATTATTTTATTTTTTATTTTTTTGTTATTTAAACAACAACAACAACAAAAAAACAAAAAAGTACGATTTCTTAAGGATCTTCTGGAATTAATTTTTAGTTTCTTGAATATATAAAAAAAAAATGATGGAACATCTAACACTGCGTTATAAAGAAAGAACTCATCTTTCTTTTGGAACAAACTAATATTGTATAAAAACGAAAAATTATTTCATTATAAATTTTTAAAAAATGAACTTTTGTTTATAAAATAAAGAACAATATTTAAATCCAGAATATCTTTTGTAGTCTAACCTATTTAAATGTTTCTTTTCAGATGAACGAATTTACATCTAAACTTTTTCTTTATGTACTTTTGTAAGTATTGTGATAATACGAAAAGTAAAACAGTCTGTTGCAAAAATGTAGAAGAAAAGATTAGAGAAGTTTTACATTCTACTGTAAAAATTGCATTTTATCTAAATTCAAGCCTCAATTTTTTATCACTTCTATTTTCTTCAACTATTCATAGAAATATTTTTGCCAAAATTTAGAAACTTAAGGTAATTAGAATTTCAGGAAATAACTTAATCTACAGAAATTTATTATAAAAAAAAAAAAATTCTAACAAATAAACCAGTGAAGAAAATGATCAAAATTAGACAAATTCAAGACTTGGCATTAGGCCAGATGCAACATTTTGGAAAATGATGGCCCTGAAACTTGACGCTGATCAAAATTCTAAAAAGTTTATCAAATTTTTCGATTTCTAGTAGAAGATAATTAACAAGGCCTCTAGAAAAATATGAAATACAAGTCTGCTACAAATATTGGAAATTCTGGATATTTACTTTAGAATGATATCAAGCTGATTTCTACGGGTATTTTAAAAGTCAGAGAAAGCCTTCTTATTTTATCGTATTTTCAGCTAGCAGAGATATGAGATTATAATAAAATATCCTGGCTATGGTCGTTTTCTGTTCTTGAAATTTGCAAGTTTATATGACTTTTGCACAAATATAATGACTAATTAGATAGCTGAAGTTTCTCGATTATACGTCGTAGATAATCCAAATGTGCTAGCTAAATTTTACGGTAGCAGCAGAGTCCTGTCGAGCTTTTATACAACCGAGTTTCTGGCTCATCTGAAACAATAAAAATAATAGAAAGACAATCTTATCTTCTTTCTATGAGTTCTAGCGAATATTGTCTTTTTTCTCGTCTATTTATACATTCAAATGATTTTTTTGTTCTTTTTTTAAAGAAAAAGTTCAATATTCTCAGACTTTTTAGTATGGGAAGTAATTTTTTAAGAACTTTATACCCAGAACCCAAATCAAACCTGTACTGTAGCTCTGAATTCAATGCTTCAACGTCCCTGAATCATATCAATCATCTCCTTTTCTGCAAATTTATAATCGTGCATTCTTTTCATTCTACTGAAGATACAAAGGAGCCAGTTTTGAAAATAAATTAGAACCATGTTTACAAGGTTAAAAGTGATTTAAATTTAGGGATGACAAATTGTCAAATTTTATTTATTTTCTCAGGAAGTCTGATATTTTTTTAATTTTATTTATTTTCGTTCAGGAAGTCTCATATTTTTTTATGAAATAACTTTTTCAATATTAATTATAATATTGTATTATATAACAAGGCTCTAATTGATTTAAATCAAATGTGGAATTTTCATTAAAATCGTGATTTAAATAAAAAAAAACTTCACAATTCATCGGATGTCTAATACTGCATGTAAAAAATCACAAATCATAAAAAACTCTCACACATTAAATTTTCAATTTTAATATTTTATTTATAAAATTTATACTAAAACAGATGATTAAAATACCTACGATCTACAAATTTTTTGTATGAAGGTGGCAAAAAATAGTACCTATTAAATTTTTGTTTTTACGTCATTATAATTTAAATAAATTCCAAACATCAATTAAATCATATTTCAATTTTTTCTAACTTTTAAATTTCAATTAATTAAAATTTAAATGCATAATAATTAAATAATATTAATTATTTTCCATATTCACAATAATTCTTTTTTCAATTCTTACAAGATTTCTAAAAGATTTCACTTTTTCGAAACTCTTTAATTATATTATAATAGGTTATATTATTATATTATATTTATATATAATATATATTTATATTATAACATTATAATATTTGACTTATAATTTCTTATTTTTACAAAACTTAAAGATTTTTTTTTTACATTTGATACTTTCTGTTATGTACCCTATTTGTCTTTTTATTGTAGGATTTTATTTAATTTTCTTCTTTTTAGGAAACTTATTTAATATTATTTTACAAAATTGTGTTATTATAACATACATTAAATTTTTTATTCTGTTAATCTTCTTAATTATTTCCAGATTCTTAAAAATAAATTTGCTCATTTTTTTGTTAATTTATTCAATTTGTTTTTACAATCTTGTCTATTAATTAGAAACTTATTTGAAGATTTTCTTTACTATTCTACATTTATTGTTGAATTTGTTTTAAATGTAATATAAAAATATTTTCGCTTAATTTGTTTAAACTTTTTCTTTAAAGGATTTTTAAATTTCTTTTGTCGACTTTTTATTTATCTTTGCGTATATTTTTTTATTTTATTGTTATTAGTTCTAATTTTTTTGTTTTTTGTACTTTTTACATTTTTTTAAAATTTGTTTGATTAAGGAAAAAACCATTTCTCATTTTCTTCCTATTTAGTACATTTTCTTGTTGTTTCACAATTTTTGTAGTCCTTCCTTGCATTTTAATTAATTCTTTTATTTTTTACCCTGTTTTCCATTTCTTAGGAACATTTATCCTTCTTTTAAATTATTTAGTTTTTATCTTGTAATTACGAATTTTTAAAAATATTCCATGTTTTTATTTTTTTATTTTATTTTTCTGTAAATTTATTAAATTTGTTTTCACATCTTGTCTATTTTTTGCAAACTTACTTATTCTTTCACAAAATTTTTAGATTTTCTTTATTTTTCTAAATTTATTGTTGGACTTGTTTTAAGTGTAACATTATAAAAATGTTTTTGGTTTAATTTGCCTAAACTTTTTAATTTTTAAAGGATTTTTAAACTTCTTTTGTGGACTTTTTATTTATCTTCATATAGATACATTTTTAAAATTTATTTTTATTCTAATTTTTTAGTAGATTCTTAACAATTTTTTGTACTTTTTTTACATTTTTTTTACAGGTAATGTTAGATTACGGAAAAAAACATTTTCTATACTTTTCTTAGTTATTTAATTTACTTGCTGTTTACCAATTTTTTTAAATTTCTCAATTTTCTTTTTGTTTTTGAAGATTTTTATTCTTTTATGTTATATTATGTAAATTTAATCTAGTATTAAATATTCTCATTTTAACATCGTTCTTCTATGTCACAAAACTTTTTTTCTTTTAAAAATTTTCCAAAATTTTATTCATTCTTTTTTATTCAATTTGTAAAAAAATTCTCTTAATTCTTCTATTTCAAAAAATTTGTAGGTACTCTTTAGTAATATATTTTAACATTTTTTTAATTATCTTCTTATGTATTTTTTGAATAAAAAAAAGTACCCTAAATAGTTTACTTTTTTGAAAACAGTTTCTACTATTTTATATATTTTTATGTCACTGTTTCATTCTTCTGTTATTTTTTAAAATTTTTTCTTTATTTGTCTAATAATGTTCATGATATTGTTTATTTAAAATAATTCTCTCATTTTTTTAATAGACTTTTTTGAAAAGAAAAATTTTTTTTTTCTCTTTTTACGCATTTATGTTAATTTTTTTTTTATAATTTATTATTTTTTCGTTGCTTTTACCTAATTTTCTTAATTTTGCAAACATATGAATTTGTAGATATTTTTTTGAAATTTTCTCATTTATTCGAAATAATTTATTTGATTTTGATTCATTGTTTTTTTCTTCATTATTCCTTATTACATGTTCTTAATTTAAAAAATAAACATTTAGAAATTTTGTATGTATTTTGATAATATTTTAAAAAACCAATTTTTGATTTAAATCAAAAAAGTCAGATTTAAATTTAAAAAAATCATGATTTTTATCAGCTCTGTTATATAATATAATTATTGTATGGAATTTTATATTCTTAAAATTTTAACAACCCTGCTTAAAAAAAAATATTAGAAACATTTCTCATATCGTTTTAATTTTTTTTCCAGAAAAATATACTCTTATTTACATTCATTTATATTGATTGCTCTAATTTAATAAAAACTGGCTCTTTTTGATTAATTTGAACTCTTTTACCTCGATCGGTTTTCTCCGCCGTTCACACTGAAAGAGAAATAATGTTCGACAAATAATTCTTAAGAAGCATGCAATTTTAAAATTAAAAATACCCACCTTTTTTTCGCCGTTGCAAAGTCGTCCCACTCGCTGAGGTCATACTTTGATAAATCACCGTCATCCTCATCCTCATCCTCTTCTTCTTCATCTTCTTCCTTTATTATAATTTATAATTATAAATCTTAAAATAAATATATATTACTTTTATGGTACAAAAAACAGAATATGCAGGGTGTCAGCGAATTATCTTTTTCAAATTTTCAGATAGTAAATGATTCAATACAAAACATAAAAAAAAATATATATATCTATAAAAAACTTACAAATGAAATTACTCAAAAACATCAATGTTTTGTTTTGTTCAAATTTTTCTTTCAAATTGTGTTCATCGTGAAGAATATTTTTGATCAAAATTTAATTTCCTGTCTATTCCAGAAGAGAAAAATTATTTTTGCTCCTTTAATAAAAATTTTAATTTTTTTAAAACAATGCACCATTTAAAAATGTAAAAAAAATAGTTTTTACACTTTTTTTCTAATTTTTTCAATTAATATCGCAAAAATTAGTTTACAGCTCAAAAATAAAAAAATTGTTCTCTTTTCCAGAATTGGACACAAGTTATATTTTTTGGAGTATATTCTTTACTATGAAGACAATTTACAACAAAAAAGACTTATATATTTTTTTAAGTTTTTCTGATTGATATAGCCGTCATTCTGTCGTTTTTCAACATTTCTTAAATATTCTTACGGATTATTAAAGAAGTATTAAAGCACCTTAGTGTATTTCAATTATACAAAGTGAACATTTTTTCCAAAAAAACAAAAAAGCACCTGATTGTCTAAAATTTTTGCCAAAAATAACATTTTCTGGATAAAATGACCAGTGCATAAATAAATAAAATTTAAATTGACTTCGAACAGCTTGCCTGATTTGAAATAAATTTGAAATAAAAATAAAGAACATTTTCTAAACATGTTTAATTATAGAAAAATGACAAAATTTCAAAAAATATGTGTAATACTTTATAATTAAGAGGAAAAATGAAAAACTGAAAATTTCGAAAAAAATATAAAAATCAGAAAATTTGAAAATAATTCCAGGATTTGATTGTAAATTTCCAGATAGCTAAACACCCTGAATATGGAACACTACTTTCGTTTAGAGAAATCGATATATAGTATAATATACAGGTATTTGTTTGCAGATTTTAGTATTTTCAAATGTGAAAAAATTGATTACGTTTGGCTGTTCGACTTTCTTTTGCTCTTCTTTAGGATCTTCGACTTTCTCGTCATTATTGGATTTACCTCGAGGAGGACTATTGTACCGGGAATCTTTTGAATCATCGTCTGAACGATTCTCTGTTTTTCTCTTCTTCTTTCTTCGTCCAAACTCATCATATTCATCGTCATCGTCTTCTCTTCTCTCTTTGTATTCAACAACCCCTCTGTCATTATAACCACCTCCGTAACCAGTTCTTTCTTCTACCTCGCCAAATTTCGGAGCATTGCACATGTTGCATTGCTGTCTTCTGGCCCAATTCACATTTCCACATTTGCTGCATTGCCAATCGTCCGCAC
Organism: Ganaspis brasiliensis; assembly: GCA_037103525.1. NCBI lineage: Eukaryota > Metazoa > Arthropoda > Insecta > Hymenoptera > Figitidae > Ganaspis > Ganaspis brasiliensis. The sequence continues at coordinate 2,746,953 of JAZKLR010000009.1, read as the reverse complement.
TGAAATTTGCATTTTTAATCAATATTTATCCGAAGCTTTTGCAATCAGCGAATTTCCTTTTTGATTATTATTATTCTGTTAAATTGTTAATGTTACCTTATTTTTTTATTCATACCTAAATAAACCCCTACTTTTTTCAGCGGCTGCTTTTCCAATTTCTTGGCCAAGTTTCTTTTTCTTTGCACACTCTGCTCTGTCTATAAAAATAGGTAATAACAATAATTTACATGTAAAATATTGTTGATTACTTTATAACCTATAAAAGCACTAACCTTTCCCACATCTGTTACAGGAATTTCTCCTTGCAAAATTAACATTTGCACACCTAAAATAAAGTTATCCGAGTAATTTAAATTTTAGACAAATCATTGAATTGGCAGAAATAAGAAACTCGTTTTTCTATTTAGAAATAATATTTAACATTAACAAAATTAACTCACTGAGTATCGGTACAAATCCAATCACCGTCATTAACCCCTCGTAAGCCATCCTCCACTTCCATTTCCAAATTCAAATACAATATACAGGATTTTAAAACAAAATTAAGTCTTATAATTTCAGCACCTGCACTGTTTGATCTCTCAAAATGCTTTAAATGCTTTTTACAATGAAAAAAACATTCTTATCTACATTCGCGCGAACTATACATTTATACTGATTTACTTTAACACACTCAGTATGGCGAACACAAACCTGCTTTTTTGAACGATTTACCTGATGCAGATAGTTGCAGATGATCTTATTTATTTATTTATTGATAAAAAGCACAAAAAAGCTAGAAAAAAGATTTTCTAAAGCTTTCCACCAATCAGACTTCTTTCTTCTAGTGACAGTTTTAGTTACTTTTAATCTGATTGGTCAAACATTTCACTTGGTTTTGTTGTAACGGTTTTCGGAAAAAATTGACAAGTTTTTATAACCTCAAAAATATTATTAATATACAAAAGGAAGTTCTGTCGTCAGAATACGCTAGAGTTTTTTTTGCATTTGTTTAAATTAAATTGAATCATTGTTGAGAATTTAAAAACATTCCTACACGACTTCACGTTTGCGCATTTACATCTTGCAGAAAAGTTAGGGATGATCAAAATCTACCCCTTCCGTTTTCACGTAAATTTGCCAAACAAAACGAGGGGTTGAGGTGAAATTCACTGGAGCTGTTGCTGAGCTCCGGAAAATAGTCAGTATTTATAATAATCGTGATTGTTAGAACAAAACAAAACCATCAAAGTGTTCAAAATCTTTTCCTGTTTCATACAGTCATATTTTCCACAACCGGCATTTATTTCATAAAAAATATAGAATCGATTTGCTGATTCGTACAAACGATGGAAGCTCTAATTCCTGTAATCAACAAACTCCAAGATGTTTTTAACACCGTCGGTGCCGACGCTATTCAATTGCCTCAAATCGTCGTCCTGGGAACTCAAGTTAGTTTTTCAAAATCACTTCTTCTTTGCGAATTTCCATTTTCATACAATTTTACCAGTTAACATACTTTTTAAACAAGGTCTTCGATTTTCCTAACCTCCTTTGTTTGGCCTTGTATTATTTCTTTGTATCTTTAGTCAAATGAATTGCTGATTGTACTTGATTGTTCAAAATTAGATATGATAAATCTCGCTTTATCATTGTTTTATTAGTCATCGAAAAAAGTGTAATATTCGCCATGACAAATTTTAAAAAGTTGTTTATAAACTTTGATATTTAACATTTTGCATCTCAAGTATACAAATTTCAGTATTTTTAATTATATATGAATTTTTAAATATTTGTCTCCATTAATTACAAAAAGACTATTAAAATAGATCCAATTATACTAATTAATCTTGGTGTATTTTCAGAGTTCGGGAAAATCCTCCGTAATCGAAAGTTTAGTCGGACGCTCTTTTCTACCTCGAGGAGTTGGTATAGTGACTCGTCGCCCTTTAATTCTCCAATTGGTGTACACCCCAAAAGATGACAAAGAATATAGATGTGCCGAGGATGGGACTTTGGACCTTGAGGAGTGGGGAACCTTCCTGCACAAAAAAAATCAGATCTTTAAGAATTTCGATGACATTCGACAAGAAATTGATACAGAAACTGATCGAATGGCAGGAGCGAATAAAGGCATTTGTCCCGAACCGATTAATTTAAAAATATATTCAAGCTCAGTAGTGAATTTAACTTTAATAGATTTACCTGGAATTACAAAAGTTCCTGTTGGCGATCAACCGGAAGACATTGAAACTCAAATTCGTCAGCTTGTACTCAAATATATTTGTAATCCTAATTCTATAATTTTGGCAGTTGTCACAGCCAACACAGATATGGCTACAAGCGAGAGTTTAAAGTTCAGTAAAGATGTTGATCCTGACGGAAGACGAACGCTGGCCGTTGTCACAAAACTGGATCTTATGGATGCTGGTATTGTTTTTAGATAATAATACTTTTACAGGGTGATCACTTGACCGGGAATAAAAAAATTGACCGGGAGTTTATTCATGGATCTAAATGATCTGAGAAATTTGATCGAAAATCAATTTTTTTCATATATCACAAATCTATAATAATAAGAATAATCTGCAAGTTGTTTCATTTCTTTATTCATTTTTTGTCTGTTCACACTTAAGGTTTGGCACATAGATATTTTTTGTTTTAAATCAGATACTTTTAAAAAAACCAATTTAATAAAATTAAAATTTATAAATATCAGTTCACATAATTTTAATTTTATTAATACATAAATCTATACTTTTTTCTGTAATTTTCAACAGTTTTCAATATACAATTATTCAGGGCTGTTATTGATTTAATTCACTTTGATTTAAATTATGCTTTAAATTATTAGGAAATTTGCATTAAAATCATGATTTAAATCAAAAAAACTTTACAATTATCCAGATGTCCAAAACTGCATGTAAAACATCGCAAACCATAAACAATACCCACAAATTTGTGGATTAATCTTAAAAGTTATATTTTAATTTTTATAAAATTTAAAAAATTCTACTAATACCTACAAATAATCAAAATACCTACGATTTAAAAACTTTTGGTATGAAGATAGCAAAAAATAGTATTAAATTTTTATATCTTTAAGTCATTATACTTTAAATAAATTCCGAACGTCAATTAACTCATATTCCAATTTGTTCCAACTTTTAAATTTCAATTAATTCAAATTTAAATGCATATTACTTAATGCAAAATAATTGAATAATATTAATTATTTTACATTTGCACAATAATCCTTTTGTTAATTCTTATAATATTTCTAAGAGATTTCACTTTTTCGAAACTGTTTAATTTTTATTTTATAATTTCTTATTTTTACAAAATTTCAAAAAGTTTTCTTTTGCTTTTTGATATTTTTTTTTGTATTTTGTATTTTAGGATTTTCTTTAATTTTCTTCTTTTTATGCAAATTATTTAATATTATTTTACAAAACGTTGTTATTATAACATTTATTAACATTTTTTATTCTGTTAATCTTCTTAATTATTTCCAGATTTTTAAAAATAAATTTGCTCATTCTTTTGTTAATTTATTCGATTTGTTTTCACATCTTGTCTATTAATTAAAAACTTATTTATTTTTTCAAAAAATTTGTAGATTTTCTTTAATAATCTCCATTTATTGTTGGATTTGTTTTAAATGTAATATTATAAAAATATTTTTAGCTTAATTTGTTTAAACTTTTTGTTTAAAGGATTTTTCAATTTCTTTTATGGACTTTTTATTTATCTTTGCATATATTTTTTTATTTTATTGTTATTAATTCTAATTTTTTTGTTTTTTGTACTTTTTACATTTTTTTACAGTTTGTTTGATTATGAAAAAAACTATTTCTCATTTTCTTCCTATTTATTTAATTTTCTTGTTGTTTCACAATTTTTGTGGTCCTTCCTTGCATTTAAATTAAATCTTTAATTTTTGTCATTATTTTTCTATTACTTAGGAACATTTTTCTTTCTTTTACATTATTTAGTTTTTATCTTTTAATTTCAAATTTTTAAAAATATTTATTCGATGCTTTTATCTACATTTGTTTAAATTTATCAATTTTATAGTTTTTTGAAAGCCTTTATTTTTTTATTTTATATTGTGTAAATTTAATCTTATACTAAATATTCTCATTTTGAAATCGTTCTTCTATCTCATAAAATTTCTTTTCTGTTAACATTTTTTTAAATTTTCCAAAATTTTGTTCTCTTAAGATACTCTTTGCTCTTAAGTAATATATTTTAACGTTTTTTTAATTATCTTCTTATTTATTATTTAAAAAAAAACGTTCATAATAGTTTTATTTTTTGAAAAGAGTTTCTACGTTTTTATATTTTTTTATGTCACTGTTTCATTCTTGTGTTGTTTTTTAAATTTTTTCTTCATTTCCCTAATAAACTACTTACAAATATATATTTGGAGATTTTATATTATACTGATTATATTTTTAAAAAATCAATTTTTGATTTAAATAACAAAATTCGGATTTTTTTAAATAAAAATCATAATTTTTATCAGTCTTGAATAATAATAATAATATTCCCCAAGTTCTTTTTTCTATTATTCATTTTTTGTCTATTCACACCTGAAGATAGATATTTTTTGTTTTAAACCATCAACTATTTAAAAAATGCCTTTAAATTGATTAAAATTTATAAATATTAGTTCAAATAATTTAAATTTCATTGATATGTAAATCTATAATTTTTTCTATAATTTTAAGTAGTTTTCAATATACAATTATTCTCTTTCAATTTTATAATTATTCTTTGATTTTTTTAAATTATTTTATTCTGTTGTCGATTATTCTCGTGAGTTTTCGAATTTTCTTTCGATTGTCAATTATTTTCCTCATTTCTTTATTATTTTCTTTAATATTAATTTAATTATTTTAGTCATTTTTTAATTTTTTTTTAAACTATTATCAACTATTTTCTTAAAATTTTAGTATATTTCTATAATCTTCAATTTATTTCTTTAATTTTTAATTCGTTTCTTCAATTTTTAGTTACATTCTCCGTTTTTCAATTATTTTATTCAATGTATAATAATTCTCGTATTTTCTCAATTATCAAATATTTTCTCGAAATTTCAATACAATTCTTCAATTTCCAGTTAATTTCTTCAATTTTAATTTATTTTCATCAGTTTTCAATTGATAATTTAATATTCTCTTTCAATTTAATGATTATTCATTAATTTGAAACATTTTTTTGTCGGATGCCGATTAATCTCACCATTTTTCGATTTTTTTTCATTTGTTAATTATTTTTTTTAATAGTTAATTACTTTCGTCAATATTTAATTATTTTCGTTATATCGTAATCTTTCTTTTAATTATCAATTATTTTCTTGAAATTTCCATTTAATTCTTTAATTTTCGATTTATTTCTTCAATTTTTTATTATTTTCTTCAATCCTGACAAATTTTCTTTAATTTTCAATTATATTTATCGATTTTCAATTAATTCCTCAATATTCAATAATTCTCGGATTTTTTCAATTATTTTGTTCACTCATAAAAATTGTTTTAAAATTTCAATTCAATTATTCAATTCTAGAACTATTCTCCTCAATTCTCAATTATTTTCTTTAATATTAAAACATTATTACCTTTTTCCTATTATTTTTTCGATTATCATTAAGTTTCTTTAATGTTAAATAGAATTGTTTAATTATATTTTTTAATTCTTAATTCCATTCTTCAATTTTTATTTCCATTCTTCAGTTTTCAATAGTTTTCTTGTATATTAATTAATTCTCGGCTTTTTTCAATTTTTATGTATATTCTTTAAATTTCAATTCCATTCAATTTTTAATTGATTTCTTCAATTTTCAACTATTTTTTCAATTATGAATTATTTTCTACAATTTTTAATTATTTCCTATAATTTTTTCAATTTTGAATTATTATCTTAAAATTTTAATTATTCCTTGATTATTTAAATTACTTTGTTCGGTTGTGTATTAATCTATCCATTTTTTGAATTTTGTTTTCAATTGTTCAATTGTTATTTTTGTCATTTTGTATTTTTGTTTAATTATCACTTATTTTTCCTCAATTTTAAATTAATTCTTAAATTTTCAATTTATTTTCTCAAGTTCTTATTATTTTTTTTCAATTTCAATAAGTTTTTTTAGTTTTTCAATCCAGTTGTTCAATTTGAATAATTTCTAAAAGTTATTCCTATAATTTTTCATCTATTTTGTTTAAATTTAATATTTATTGTTTAATTTTTTAAACTATTCTTTTCAATTATGTAATTATGTTGCCATTTTTCGAATTTTGTTTTCAACTGTCAATTATTTTCGTCATTTTTTAGATATATTTCTCAATTTTGTAATTTTTATTATTTGAATTTGCAAAAATTTATAGTTTTAAATGACCAACAACAATGCAAAGTTTGTTCAATGTTTCTAGTGGAATTATAATACGTAATTCTTTTTAAAATTTAGATTTTAATATTTTGCGATGTTGAAACTTTTTAAGCTTTAATTATAATTAATAAGATTATAAGAATGTGTAAAATTTAAATTTAAGCATAAAGTTATATTTTAAATATAAATGCGAATTTCGCAAAATTAAAAATATTGTTTTAATAGTTCGAAAATTTGTGACTGGGAAATCCAAAAAATTGAACGGGAAAATCCGGGAATTTAATTTTATAAAAAAGTGGCCACCCTATTTTAATATCAAATTAAAATCTTTAATTTCCGAGTAATAACTTAATAAATAAATATTTCATATACGGTCATAAGTTCTCTTTCTTTTCTTCTTGTCAAAAGATAATATTCACTACTAATTTCTAATGTTTTTTAAAGGTACCGACGCAATTGACATTTTATGTGGCCGAGTGATTCCCGTGAAGCTGGGTATTATTGGAGTAGTAAATCGATCTCAACAAGATATAAATAATAAAAAAACAATACAAGAGGCTTTAAAGGACGAAGCAGCGTATCTTCAGCGTAAATATCCAACTCTGGCAAATCGAAATGGAACGCCTTATTTGGCTAAAACACTCAATCGACTTTTAATGCATCATATTCGTGATTGTTTGCCAGATTTGAAGGTTTGGAAATATTTCACATCTTACACATTTAACTTAATTAAAATTTTAACAGATATCTGTCAATTAGAAACACGAGACCATGATTTCTGATATTTCTATCTAGATTTACTTTTTTTTTTTTATAAATTAACCAACATTTTTATTGACAGACACGAGTCAACGTAATGGTCTCGCAGTTTCAAACTCTTTTGAATTCTTATGGAGAGGATGTGGGAGACACAAGTCAAACTTTACTGCAGATTATAACGAAATTTGCCAGCAGTTACTGCTCAACAATTGAGGGTACAGCAAGAAATATAGAAACGACAGAATTATGTGGCGGTGCCCGTATTTGTTACATATTTCATGAGACTTTTGGACGCACACTGGACTCGATACATCCACTTGCTGGACTGACAAAGATGGATATTTTAACGGCAATCAGAAATGCCACAGGTCCAAGACCTGCTCTTTTCGTGCCTGAGGTGTCTTTTGAATTGTTGGTAAAGCGACAAATAAGAAGATTAGAAGATCCTTCGCAACGTTGTGTGGAACTTGTACACGAAGAAATGCAGAGGATCATACAGCATTGTGGGATTGAAGTTCAACAGGAAATGCTCAGATTTCCAAAATTGCACGAGAGGATTGTTGACGTTGTTACTCAGTTGCTTCGAAGACGTTTACCTACCACAAATCAAATGGCTAGTTCCTAATTGGCCCTTAACATAAAAAAAAAATCTAATTTAAGTAACTTGAAAATTAATTTTTTAAATTTCTTGTACAGGTTGAAAATCTAGTCGCTATTGAGTTAGCCTATATCAACACAAAACACCCGGATTTTAACAAAGATGCTGCATTTGCGTCGTCCATGTTCAAAGATACAGATATGGATCAGAAGAGTAGGAGACATTTGCCCTCTACGACTATGACTAGTGCCATTGTTCCCTTTGACAAAGTGAGTTTCAATTGTTTCATTTTTTGTTTTTGTATCGACAAGTTTTGTATAAAGTACCGAAGTTCTCAAAAATTGGTGAATTGAATATTAAATTAGAGTAGATTAATTGATAAATTATCCAAAATTAGTAGGGTCTGACCTTTGACTTTCGTCTGGGAGCTGCCGCGGTAAATTTTTAAAAAATATAATTTTAGAATATGTAAAACGCCAAGACTTTCTGAGTTCAATAACCATAATATTGTACCTTGTGTTATCCACAATTATAAATATTTTAAATATAATATTTAAAAATAAATTTATATAAATAAATAAAATAAATATTTATTTAGGACAAAATTAATATAATTTTAGAATTAAAAAAGAATAATAAATAATAAAAATATATTTAAATAATAAATAATATAAATAATTGAAAATTGAATGAAATAATTAAAATGTCAGATAAATAGTTTAAATTTTTGAAAATTATTAAACAAACGAATAAAATTGAAAATTAAAGGGAATATATTTTGGAAAATAATGAAAAACGATTTTTAAATTTTAAACTTGAAAACAATAATTGAAATATGATACAAACAATGATAAGTTGTGAAAAAATAAATGATATTTGAGTGAAATAATTGAAAAAATTACAGGATTAAAAAAAAAATTAAAATTTGAGAAAAATACATGATATTAGAAATCAATTGAAAAAAACGAGTTTAACGAAAAATTGCAGAAAAGTTAAATGAAGAAAGCTAAAAATAATGGAAATTTGCGATAATTAATAAAAAAAATTAGAAATTATGAAAACTTAAATATCTTAGGAAATAATTTTAGAAAATGAGAATTATAATTCGAGAAAAATATTTGAAAAATGATCAAATTAATTCAAAATTGAAAAAAATAGATAATTGAAAATAGCAGAAAATAATGTAAGATTGATAAAAAAATTGAAATATGATGAAAATAATTTAAATATGAAAAATTGAAATCAGTATATAAAATTTAAACGAAATATTCGTCAAATTTTAATAGTTAGTAAATTATAGTATTATTAAAATATATTCAAAGCTTCAGATTTTTTTGGTAGTCCCTAAAAAAAGTTATTAGCTATTTAGAGTCAGAAGATTCTTCACATGTAAAAACTTTTCAAATGAGATTAATATTTTGAAATGAAGTACTTTTATAATATTTCCATCGTTTTTACGTTCAGCATAAAGTGAATTACTTTTGTGGTAAGTTTTAATATATTCAATAATTTGTCAATTATAATGTGTTCAAAAAAGTACCACGATTAAGATTACGAAAGAACCTCGTGAACGTTGTACTTTTAATTAATTATAATGCCGAAAGTGATAAAGTTTAAATTGTAATGTTATGGTTACTGAATTTAGAACATGTTGTAGTTTTAAATGTTCTAAAATTATATTTTTGTAAAATATTACCACGTCAGCTCTCAGAGGATAGTCAATGGTTTGATCCAGTCTCAAATTTTGGATTATAAGGTACTTTCTAAATAAATTAACATGTTCAGAATACAAAACAAGTTAATAATCGTGATGATGTGCCATCGGAGCAGACGCAACAAAATCACTGGCTCCTGAGCAATCTTTTGCCACAAGGAAAGTCTGAGTCGACGGCAAATTCAACAGATGGATCGCCAGTCAGAAATATGTCTTCACCAAATCCAACAATGAATTCACTATCAGATGGACAAAAGAATTCGCCTCAACAAAAACCCGTAAATTTACTACCAGAGGTGCCTACACAAACTTCTCGTAAACTCAGCGATAGAGAACAACGAGATTGTGACGTTATTGGTAAAAAAAATTGAATAATTATGAAAATAAAAAATAATAATTAAATATTTAAAAAGATAACAATATCAAAGTACGCTTATGTCAAGAGTTTGAATGTTTATTTTTAAGAAAAATGGAATGATCCACTGCTTCACACTCTCCCGTAATTAATACTATAACACTTTTAAATTTTGTTTTCAGAGAGATTAATCAAGTCTTACTTTTACATTGTTCGCAAATCGATACAAGATAGCGTACCAAAGGCTGTAATGCATTTCTTAGTGAATTACGTGAAAGACAATCTTCAGAGTGAACTTGTTACGCATTTATATAAATCTGATCAAGCAGACGCACTTCTCAATGAAAGTGAGCACATTGCTGTTAGGCGTCGAGAGGCTGCAGACATGCTTAAGGTAATTGCTTTAAAAACTCGGATATTATTAAATAAATAAACAAAAATAAATAAAGACTAAAAATTAACTGCTTAAGTTTAAGTCAGGGCTTCAATTGTTTTAAATTTTTGGAGTAATTGCATTAACGATAACATCATGATTTAAGTTAAAAAACAAAACCTCAAAATTCTCCGGATATAAAATACTGCATGTACAAAATCGCAATACCAAACCTCAATATTCCAATTTATTCAAACTTATAAATTTCAATTAATTTAAATTTAAATGCATAATAATTAAATAATAATTGTTTTTCATATTCACGAAAATCCTTTTTTAATTCTTGCAAGATTTCTAAGAGAAACCTCTGAAAAATCCTGTAAGAACTTTTTCGAAACTGTTTAATTTTTATGTTATAATTTCTTATTTTTTACATATTTTCAAAAAAATTTCTTCTCTTTTGATATTTTTTTTTTAACTTATTTTAGGATTTTTTGTAATTTTCTTTTTTTTATGCAAATTATTTAATATTATTTTACAAAATTTTGTTATTATAACATTCACTAAACTTTTTATTTCGTCGATTTTCTTAATTATTTCCATATTTTTAAAAATAAATACGCTCATTTTTTTGTAAATTTATTCAATTTGCTTTCACATCTTGTCTATTTTTTAGAAACTTATTTTCTCATAAATTTTTTAGATTTTCTTTTTTTTTTTAATTTATTGTTGGACTTGTTTTAAGGAGGTTTTCTCCATTTACATAACCTCAAACTAGAAAGTCGTTATTCATCCCAAATAAAGATATTATTCAAATTAATTTCATCAAATTTTGAAAGATCCAGTTGTACATTTTTCAGAAAAAATCGTTTTAGCTAAAATTTGTTGTCAAATAATAATTATTTAACATTTTATGTTTTTTCTTTAAATTTAATAAACAACTGCAATTTTTATCCATTTCTCATAAATAATAGCTCCATTTTCTTCTTTGAAGCATTCTCTGCAAATTTAGTTGTTCAATAACTTTTAAACAAAATGTTATTTAACAAAACCAAACAAATAAAATTGTAGTGAATTTATCAACCAGAAAAATGTACAACTGGATCTTTCAAAATTTGGTGAAATTAATTTGAATAATATTTTTATTTGAAGTAAAAAACGATTTTATAGTTTGAGGTTATGTAAATAAGGAAAACCTCCTTAAAACAATCCCAAGAATAAATTTAGAAAAATAAAGAAAATCTAAAAAATTTATGAAAAAAAAGTTTGCAAAAAATAGACAAGATGTGAAAACAAATTGAATAAATTTACCAAAAAAGAAGAATTTCTTTTTCAATTTTGTTTTGCATTTTAATTAATTCTTCAATTTTGTCATCATTTTTCTATTTCTTAAAATCATTCATCCTTCTTTTAAATTATTTATTTTGTAATTGCGAATTTTTGAAAATATTTAATCGATGCTTTTATTTACATTTTGAAAAGAGTTTCTACTCTTTTATTTATTTTTATGTCACTGTTTCATTCTTCTGTTGTTTTTTTTTTTTAAATTTTCTTTATTTCTTTATGCAACTCAGGCGTTTTATGGTCACTTTACCTACCTATATAGGCGCATCCTAAGTTCTTCCTTATAGTCCAGCGGTCAATAAAGTGCCCATTATTACCCTAGGGCAATAATGAATACTTTATGGACCGCTCGCAGGTCAATAATGTGTCCATTATTACCCTAGGGCAATAATGGTCACATTATTGACCTGCTCGCGGGTCAATAAAGTATCCATTATTACCCTAGGGCAGTAATGGTTACTTTAGTGACCTGCTGAGCTATATGGAAAAACTTAGCATGCACCGGCATAGGTAGCGTAGAGTGACCATAATACGCCTTTGTTGCATAAAGAATCGTATGTACCATGTGTCATAGGTGCGTCTTTCGTCTCGCGCGATATTTCCAAACTCGTCTCCGGCTCGAGCGACCTCGGCTTCGCCTCGGTCTTGCTCTCGCCTGCAACTCGTTGGAAATATCTGCGCTCGACTATAAAGACGCACTTATGACGCTTGGTGCATAATATACTATTATTTAATGTCCATGACTTTTTTCATTTAAAAGAGTTTTTTCATCTTTTTAAAAGACTGTTTTCTTACCTTTTTACGTTTTTATGATGTTTTTTTTTTTATAATTTATTATTTTTTCGTTACTTTTACCTAATTTTCCTAATTTTGCAATCATATGAATTTGAAGATATTTTTTTGAAATTTTGTCATTTATTCGACATAATTTGTTTGATTTTTATTAAATGTTTTATTTTTCATTTTTTTTTTACTAAATATTCTCAGTTTAAAAAATAAACTACTTGCAAATAAACATTTGAAAATTTTAAATATAGTACTGCTTTTATATTTAATTTAAAAAATCAAGTTTTGATTTTTTAAAAAAATCATGATTTTTATTAGCTCTGAATTTAAGATTCGCTTAATTTGACATTAATTAAAATTTCTTAATTACCATCTTATCAAAAGTAAAAGATAAATTTTTTTTTTTTAAATAAATAGTAAACTTGTTTTTTGAAAAAGTATTATCTAAGTTAGTATTTCTTTTTTCTAGGCACTCACACAGGCTGGACACATTATTAGCGAAATTCGTGAGACACATATGTGGTGATAAGCGAGGATTATAGCACAGCTCGTCCCTCAAAGACGGTCAGGCTAGTTTTAATTAGGCTTTACCAATTCTTTGTTAGATAAGTTATTCGACATCTATACCTATGTATATTGGACCAGTGTACATAATTATTCTTACTTTTCACAAAAGCCGAAAATCAACTTCATCAAAATGCACTTGTCACAACAGAATGATGACTTGTTTTAACGTTATTACTGCTTATTTTGGCAATCGTATGTCAGTGTAAAAATCAATTAAAGCAGAAATGAAATTTGAGTAAGAGTTTTTCTTTATCGTAAGCGAATTTCGTTCTAGATAATATTTACAATTTATTCTGGTCATTTAGCATCTATTTTACTTATTAAAAAAAATTCTAGTTAATTTGAATCTATTCTAGTTATTTTAAATCACTTAGAATCTAAATTACCTGGATTATTGATTAATTTTAGATTTGTTTTAATTTTAAATTTAATAATTTCATACATTTTGATTTCAGATTTATTCATTTTATTCAACAGAGGTACAAGACATGCTGTTTAAGCACTGAATAATCGACTGCTGCGTTTTGATACTCTCTAAACTTGGCTCAATCAGATAGTTTTCGATTAAATTTGAGTGATCTATCAAAATTGGCAGAGCTTCAGTGTAGTTTCCATCATACATTTTAGAAATAGCACTCAAATTCTTCTTCTTACTTTCCTCTAAACGACGGCAAATTTTCTTACAGTCTATTTTATCACTACATTTCAAACATTTCTGTGAATTACTGGACGGATTTGAATCTGAACAACTGCACTTAAACTCAATTTTGTCGGATAATGGCATTTTCCAGTCCAAGCTGCAAGCCTGACATTTACAACTAAAATAGTATTTTTTCATTAGTTGGTCTCTTCGGAGTTTTTTCTTGTCACTTATGAAATGAGGTCCGTAACAGTCTAAAATCTCACTTCCTTTTTCTATCGTTCGTAATGCAGTTACAACAACAGTGCCTAAAATTATGCATTGTCTATTGTTAATTTGTTAAAAATTAAATTATTTCAAAAGAACTGACCTTAAAAGTTAAAATACTTGATAAATTTTGAAAAACTTACCACCTTGATAAGAATGTCGTATTACATTCGGATAGCAACTGTGATTCGTTAAACTAACAGAGGTATAAATTGCACCTCCAATATTTCTTGGCTCAATTACTTTTGTCGTTTGATTCCTCACATTTTCCACAATTTCATAGGCATTACAACCAATCGCTTGTAAATGTCGAAAAGTTCCGACAGCCAAAAGAATAATTTCTTCCTGATCAATTGAAAGCTCCGGTTTAATATCACTCAAGACGAATTTTAATAATTTTGCTAGAAAAATTGAACGGAAAGCAAGTTGAAAATTGTCTTTAGGATCAAACTCAGTGCAATGTGTTTCTAACGAAAAAACTGTTCTGTAGTCCAAAGGATCGTAAATTTCTGAGCCTATTTTCGAAGATGTTTCTTGCGAATGATACTGTACAAATTCGCTATCTATGGAATTAGATTTATTTATAGCTTTTAAAAGCGTTGTTCTGTATCCTAGAAGAGAACAGTCGAAACTGAAAAAGTAATTTAAAACATTACACTCAAATTTGTGATATTTCTCCCAGGATTCTTTGTGACAAATTTCGGAACAATATGACACCTGTAAAACAATTTTGTTTTAATTAATATTTAATAAAACAAGGTGTCCACAATTAATTTTAATTTATGAATTAAATTGTATTGTCCACTCTAAAAAATAATTAATTATTGATTTTTATATCTAACCCTTTGACAATTATTGCAAGGAACTCTAATATTATCTTCTAATTTTAACGATGTGTGACAATGGAAGCAATTTCTTTCCAAAGCTTCTTGGTCAGTGCTGAAGGCAAATGGTCGATCTACAATTAAAACACTTCCAGTTTTAATTCTTCGTGTAGCAAATAAAAATCTTCCCTTCGCTTCATTAGATCCCAGAGTAATCGCGTCTGAGCAAGATTTAAGTTTGTCGTTTATTTTACCCTCTAGTTTTGGAATTTTTCTGTCCTGTTTTTATAAATTGTGTACATTAAGAAACCAGGAAAAAATTGTAATAAAATATAAAAAGTACCTTCTGCAGGAAATTGTCAATTTTTTCGATCGTGGTATTTGTCTCAGTGCTCATTCTCATCGAGTTTAAACGCTCAAATATTGGTTTCAGAAAAGAAATTTTCTCCGTTTTGAAATCTTGGTTTTCACGTTTGTTTTCAATTAATTCGTTAACTTTCTTCATTGCCTCGTTTAGACAGACTTTACAATTTTCTGCCAAATCCATTCTCTTGTAACATTCTGACTCAATCAATAGAAACTCAATTCTAAATTCTTCTAAAACGCTTATTTCACAGGAAAAATTTTCTAAACTTTCGAAATATTTACAACTTTTTAAACATTTTTGAAAT
Organism: Ganaspis brasiliensis; assembly: GCA_037103525.1. Taxonomy (NCBI): domain Eukaryota; kingdom Metazoa; phylum Arthropoda; class Insecta; order Hymenoptera; family Figitidae; genus Ganaspis; species Ganaspis brasiliensis. The sequence goes on along the minus strand of JAZKLR010000009.1, from coordinate 2,731,688 downwards.
TTTCCTAATTTGTACCAATTGCGAGTCAGTTCTAATAAAATATTTAAAAATGTTGTACTTTTGTAGGAGGATGCAAAAAGAGATTGTGTCAAAAAAGTTGTCTTTCGATTTCTCTCAGTGTATTCATTTAAAGTTAATGCTTTCTTGTATAATTTTTTCGCCACATCATTATCCTTACCAAGGTAATAATTTTCAATTACAAAATTTTTTATTTCAGGCAACTTCATCAGCATTTCGATCATTCCACGTCTGTTTCCTTTGGAGGATAATTTGCAAAATTCATTTCCATATAAATCATTCGAAACAGCTCTGTTGACAGATTTTTGAAATTCTAAAAGTTTGTCCCTGAAATGAGTGTATGTATCATTTATTTTTTTCCAAATTTTTTTTAAAAGCAGGAAATTTAAAGTCATCTTAATTAAAAAAAAATGTTTTTTTTTTTATTTAATTTAATTTATTTAATAATTTTCATTTCAAATATAAAGTTAATTTCATTGTAATAAAAATTTTAAATCACGTTAAACTTTTAAAGGTATCTTTCATTTTATTTTATCATTTCTTCGAATTATGTTTATTATTTTAAAAAAGGTGTGAAAAGATTGACGCACTGTTACTTGACTTCTGACTGGTTGCTTTTTAAAAGTTGGTAATTGGATTAATTATTAATTATTCTCACCTCAAAGGAGACATTTTGAGCAATCGATAGTTTGCTTATTTTCTCGAATCGTCGACTGTCTCCAAATGTGATCTGATGAATTCTAAAATTAGATTTTTCATTTGTCGATCTCCTTGAGTTGCACATCTTTATATACTTCTTACGGACGACGAGCATTGTCTAAAAATATATTCCTGCATTATTCTCTCAAATTATTAATAATTGTCTTTCTGAAACAATAGAGTTCTACATTTTCAGTTCATCTAGTTAAAAAATTCAAATTTTAATAAGCAATTGTTATTATTTTTAAAATGCGTAAAATAAGTTAAAATGTCAATATCGCCAATTTACAACTTAAATTTACCAGTTACAATTTACGATTTATTTTATATTTCATTTAGGAAAAAAAATTTGATCCTTTTTCTTGTGAACTACATATTAATTTATTAAACATTTTGAAATGTAACAAACTTTTGTTTAATGTCTAATAAGGTAAAATAGTTATAACAATTTTGATTTTTTAAGAAAATGCATTTTTTCTGATTTTTTATCAAAGCGACAATTTCTTGAAAAACTGTTTTTAGAATATTGAAAATTGAAAATTTCTTTTTATATCGCTTTTATTATATAAATTTGATATTAATTATAAAATTGGACTTTTTATTTGTAAATAACGTAAGTTTAAATGCATATAATAATACGTAAAATAATAATAATGAATGTGATAATATTAACAACTTTAACAACTGAATTTTATTATTATAATAATTAAAATAATAAATTAAAAACTTTAAAATTAAAATAATAAAAATTTAGATTTCAATGGCATTTATTTCTTACCACTTATAAAAAAATCTGTTTTTATATGTTTTTAAATTTTCTTTGACATTTTCTAAAAAAAACAATTCAATTTAATTTATACTTAATTAGATAATATTAAAAATAAGTTTTTAAAAATTTTAACTAAACCTGGGGTGCAAAATTCTCTTGAATCGATCCTGGCGTAAAAGCGACACCTACAGTTGATCTCTAGAACTACACTTTTAAAATATAACCGAAACTTGTTAAAAAATTTGTCGACTTCACAATTATTTTACAATTAATTAGACTTAATCTAACAGTACACAATAATTTCTTTCATTTGTGTACAAATTGACAAAATCTGTCATTGTTGAGTGTTGAAAGTCAGCTGAATGAATTTAAAGCAGCTTGTAGATTAAGCATTAAGTGCCTTGTGAAAAAAATTGAGGTTAGTTTTTACACATCAAATAATCAACCATATTTTTGTATATTTTCCTCTTATATTTGTTTATTCAGAAATCATTGACAATAAATTGTTTGCATCTATTACAGAAACATCCATGTTGCGAAAAATCGCATATCTGTTCTGCTGTTTGCAACTTCTGATTCAGAGCCTCTTCCACATGTTAAATTGTAGGTTAATGGTAGATTTTTGAGTTTTTGATACATAATAAACTTGATGCTTTCGAAAATGATGGTTGTTCAACCTCATAGTAGTTCTATTAACACAAAAAAATTAAATCATATCAAAGAATCTTCTGTAACTAAAAAGGATGAAGAAACTAATATTAAAAAAGTTGATGAAGTGAAAACTAATGGATTACTCATACCAGGTGCTAATTGGGAGAAATATAAGAGCCTTTTGGATAAATCTAAGGCTAACAATAAGGAACAAACAGAATCTTGGATTATCAAATCGCCTAGAAAACGTCACTGGGTGAAGAAAGTTCATGATCGACAAGAAGGTTCAAATGTATGTTTATATTTGTTTTCTTACTCTATTTTTATTATACTTATAATTCTGACACTTATTTTAAATACACTGTAAAAAAAAAAGTTGTGTAAGCACACTTCAGATTTATAATTTTACAGAAAACTGTAACTTAACCTGTTTTAAAGTAGCGAATGTACAAGCGCTTTTGTAAGTTGCATGCTTTTAAAGTAGCAAATTCATAACTTTATGTAAATTTACCACTTTCAACATAGGTAATAATTTACAAATAATTCATAAATTGTTACCTATGTTGAAAGTGGTCAATTTACACATGTATTTTCTTCAATTCTTATTTATTTACTTCAATTTTCAATTATTGCATTCTTCGTTTTTCAATTATTTTATTCAATATCCAATAATTCTCGCATTTTCTTAATAAATTGTCAATTGTTTTCTTGAAATTTCAATATAATTCTTCAATTTCCAATTGATTTGTTCAGTTTTCATTTATTTTTTACAATTTTTTCCATAATTTTCATCAGTTTTCAACTGACAATTTATTATTCTCATTCAATTTTATGATTATTCATTTATTTGGAAATTTTTTGTTCAAATGCCGATTATTCTCACCATTTTTCGAACTTTTTTTTTCAATTGTTAATTATTTTTATGGATTTTCAATTAATTTCTTAATATTCAATAATTCTCGCATTTTTTCAATTATATTTTTCACCCATAAAAATTGTTTTAAAATTTCATTTCAAACATTCAATTCTAGAACTATTCTCTTCAATTCTCAGTTATTTTCTTCAAATTTAAATTCCAGTTTTCAATTTTCAATTATTTTCTTTAATATTAAAAAATTATCGCCTTTTTTCTATTATTTATTCGATTATTATTATTATTAAGTTTCTTTAATTTTAAATACAATTGTTCGATTATTTTCTTCAATTTTTAATTTCATTCAAATTTTATTCTATTCTTCAGTTTTCAATTGTTTTCTTCTATATTCATTAATTCTCGCCTTTTTTCTATTACTTTTTTTCAATTTTTAAGTATATTCTTTAAAATTCAATTGCTTTCTTCAATTTTCAATTATTTTTGTCGATTTTTAATCCAGTTGTTAAATGTGCAATTATTTCTAACAATTTTTTCGAATTTTGTTTTTAACTGTCAATTATTTTCGTCATTTTTCAGATATATTCTTCAATTTCGTAATTATCATTATTTGAATTTGCAAAAATTTATAGTTTTCAAGTAATCTTTTTTTTAATTCTTACAAGATTTCTAAGAGATTCCACTTTCTCGAAACTGTTTAATTTTTATCTTATACCTAATTTCTTATTTTTACAAAATTTAAAGATTTTTTCTCCTTTGCTTTTGATATTTTTTTTTGTATTTGTGTTTTTATTTTAGGATTTTCTTTAATTTTCTTCTATTTATGCAAATTAGTTAATATTATTTTACAAAATATTGTTATTATAACAGTCATTAAAATTGTTATTTCGATGATTTTCATAATTATTTCCATATTTGTAAAAATAAATACGCTCATTTTTTTGTAAATTTATTCAATTTGTTTTCATATCTTGTCTATTTTTTCGAGATTTTTATCAAATTTACTTTTTCTTTCATACAATTTTTAAATATTTTTTATTTTTCTTAATTTATTTTTGGACTTGTTTTAAGTGTAATATTATAAAAAAGTTTTTTGGTTTAGTTTGCCTAAACTTTTTTTATTTTTAAAGGATTTTTAAACTTCTTTTCTGGACTTTTTATTAATGATTATAAATAGGTACCTACATTTTTAAATTGATATTTATTAGTTCTAATTTTTTAGTAGATTCTAACCAAATTTTATTATTTTTTGTACTTTTTGTTCGTTTTTTAGAAACGTTGCACACTTTACCGCCATCTGTTTATTTAATTTTCTTGATTTTTTACTATTTTTGTAGTCCTTCCTTGTGTTTTAAATAATTCTTTGATTTTTGTTATCATTTTTCCATTTCTTAAAAATATTTGTCTTTTTTTTAAATTGTTTAGTTTTTATCTTATAGTTAAGAATTTTTTAAAACATTATTTCGATGCTTGTATTTACAGTTTTTAAATTTCTCAATTTTCTACTTTTTTTTTATAACTGTTGTTCTTTTGTTTTATATTATGTAAATTTAATCTTGAACTAAATATTCTCATTTTAACATCGTTCTTCTATTTCATAAAATTTATTTTCTTTTAATTTTTTTTTTAAATTTTCCAAAATTTTATTCATTCTTTTTTTATTCAATTTGTAAAATAATTCTCTAATTTTTCTAATTAAAATTTTTTTTCACTTCAATAATATCTTTTAACGTTTTTTTAATTATTTTCTTATTTATTTTTTTAATTTAAAAAAAATGTTCGTAAATAGTTTAGTTTTTATAAAAATAGTTTCTACTTTTTTATATATTTTTATGTCACTGTTTCATTCTTGTGTTGTTTTTTTAATTTTTCCCTCATTTCTTTAATAATGTCCATGACATTAAAAAAATTAACTTTTTATTCAAAAGAATTTGCTAAAATTTTTAATAGGGTAAATGCGGGTAATTTCGGACAGTACCGATAGTCGGACACTTTCAGTCTTGAAGTTAAATAAATAATTATTTACTATCGGAATCTTCTCACAAAGTTATTTTATCAAATTTGTCAGAATTATAAAATATAAAAATTACCTGCAATGCCCTCTGGTGATTGGTAAATTAGTTAAAATGCAACAATAATTTACTCAGCCGCGTTGTTTTGACATTTTCTCTGATTTCTTATTTCAGCCGTTAGGAGGTAGAGATTTTTATTAGTACGAAATAAGGTTTTGTAGGTTGTAATTATGTTTGAAAATGTTACAAAGTGATTATGAAAACTTTAATTTTATGTTTAAAAGTGAAAATAACATTAAAATGACTTTAAATTTACAAATAATTGACGTAATTGACGTGTCCGACCTAACCTGTCAGATTTTAGAGTGTTTGTGTATAGTCGGACACTATATTACTTGTATTATATCTCGTATTATTTTAGATGCTGAAAAAGTAAATATCATAAAAACAACTACTTATAACCTATAAATTTGTTAACTTTCTAACATTTTCTCCATCAAAAGAAAAATAACCTAAAATTTGATTTTACACGAATTCCTTCTTTTCACTGGAGGATCACAACAGAACTTAACAGATTGTCTTCAAAATGCCATAGTGAGGTATAAAAATGTTAAAACTAAAAAACTTTCTTTTTTTATTTAAGATTCACCACATGGGTTTACAAATTAAAATCGTGCTGCTTGAGGATTATTTCTATAACTGAATTTGATAGATTTTATAACATAAAAGCAAGAAATATTTTATTATTTTAAAAAAGAAAAATGTCCGACTGATACAGTTGTGTCCGGCTTTACAAGCAAGTGTCCGACTACTGCTGATATTCTGATTTTTTATTAAAATAGCTATATTTTATTCAATATTGACATGTTTGTGGCAAATTTATATGAAAATTAATCATGGATGACTCATTTAACGGTTCATGCAAAGCAATATGTTAAAATACTTTTCAATTTTAAGAAAAATATCATTATTTAAGATCGAATCCTTAAGTGTCCGACTACCCCCGCATTTACCCTAGACTGTTTTTTTTATCTTTTGATGTTCTTTATTTTGTTTTTTTATAATATTTTTTTTCGATTCTTTTACCTAATTTTCTTAATTTTGAGATTATATGAATTTGAAGATATTTTTTTGAAATTTTCTCATTTATTCGATATAATTTATTTGATTTTTATTAAATATTTTATTCTTCATTATTTCTTATTAAATGTTCTCAATTTGAAAAATAAACTACTTAAAAATAAACATTTGGAGATTTTATATATAAACTGATTATGTATATTAAAAAAAATATATATTTGATTTTTTAAATAAAAAAATGATTTTTATCAGCTCTGAAAATTACAATTCTGAAGTGTGCTTGCACATCTTTTTTTTACAGTGTATCATTAATTTTATGTTCTTAGAATCAAAATTAATTTTTTCTTTTATATAAAAAGGATTATTATGTTATAATAATTATTATTTTATTTCGAGGTAGATTTCCTCGAATTCGGTATGATAAATTAATATAATGTTAATTTGAAACAGATTTGTGACTCTAATTTTAAGTATTTTAATATTTATTCATATATTAAAATTATTAATTATATTTTTCTTAATAATATAATATTTTTTAGGTTCTTGTGCAATCAAAATCTTCAAAACAAATTTTAAAGGAACCCGAGGGAGAGGCAATTTTGACAAAGCAAATAGCAATGGATTGTGAAATGGTGGGAATTGGCGATGGTACCGACAGTATGGTAGCACGTGTCTCTATGGTAAATAAATATGGAGTTTGTATTTATGACAAATACGTGAAACCCACTGAAAAAGTTCAAGACTACAGATCAGCGGTTAGTGGAATATATCCACATCACTTGACAGATGCCGAGGAATTCGAAATTGTTCAAAAGGAAGTATCGGAAATACTAAAAGGCCGTCTTTTAGTTGGTCACGCTTTAAAAAATGATCTCGAGGTTCTCTTTTTGTCACATCCGAGATGGCAACTCCGAGACACATCGCGTTACAAGCCTTTCCGAAAAGTCGTCAATGGCAATACTCCTAGTCTGAAAAAACTTGCCGCCGAATTGTTGGGTGTCGATATTCAAACTGGTGAACACAATTCCGTGGAAGATGCGAGATCTGCAATGCAGTTGTATATGCTTTATAAAAAAAAGTGGGAAATGGAACTGAGATCGAGAAGACGATGAGCCTGTGTAGTGGTAACAAAATTAGCATTTTTTCTTAGTTTAAATTATTTGTTTTTTGTCGTTGAGCTGGACTCGAGATCCTTCGTCTCAGGGAAACTGTGAATCAATGTGTTTTCTGCCTACTACTGCATTATTGTAAATATGTTAAGTTGTGTTTCATTTTTTGTTTTAAGTTCAATTTCTTTTTTTTTTTTTTTCTTTGTACAGAGAGTTTGAGATTAAGATTTATAATACGAAAGTTTTATTATATTAATGAGAGTAGTGAAACTTTCCATTATATTGTTCAAGAGATTTCGTAAATTAAAAACATGGAAGTACTTGAATAAAAAATAAAAAGGTATTCGTCAAACTGTATCGCAGATGTCGAATAGAAAATAAGCGCCTTGAGCAAGTCGGTTATTTTTCAAATGAATAAAGACTGTTTGATAGAATGTCACGGTGTTCAATTATTGTAAAGAAAATCTGTATTTGGAATTGTCCTTTTTTGGAGAATGAGACCTTTAGAAACTTTATTATGGTATAGATTTACAATTTACTTTCCAATTTCCTCAAACGGGTAAATTAATTAATTAAGGAGAGGGTCTAAGGTCAATGTGTGATTGTTATTCTTAATCAGAATACTTGAAAAATACAAGTACTGTTTGATTGTATTTGGCTTTACTTTAAATGGAATTAGAGCGACCTCGTTATCAGTAGCAGTCGTGCTTTGGTCGCGTTGCAGCCGAAAATTTCCATCAGTCCCTAAGTTGACACTTGTCACTTGTCTCATCTGAGTTTTTTGTATTATTGTAAGTAAATTGAATTTTATCAATTTATCATACATTTTTATAAAGTTTTAAAATTTGATTTATTCATTCAATATCATTTTTATTTTATTTTAGTATTTATTTTTGTATTAAGAATTTAAAGTGACAAGATTAAATGTTCAATTAAATAAATATTTACAACTATTTAATGGAATAATAGAGATAATTAAATAATAGAAATTTTTTAAACCGATTCTACAATTTTATCTTAATAAATTTGTTTATTTACGTTTAATTTAATTAATGCACAATAAAACTTTGAATTTAGTTAATAAAGGAAAATTAATTATTATTTAATCAAAGAAATGAAATATTGATTAATTTATTTATTTAATGAAAGAAGCAAGATTATGATTAATTATGAAATTCTTAGGAATAAAGCTATGCGAATTGCAATAATTGGCGCGGGTTCAGCTGGACTCGCTGCCCTTAAACAATGTAGTGAATTAAAAAATGAAAATGGATCACCTGTTTACATAAAATGCTTTGAAAAATCAGATAAAGTAGGAGGAACCTGGGTTTATACACCGGAAGTTGGAAAAGATCGTTACGGATTGCCAATCCACTCTAGTATGTATAAAAATCTAAGGTATGTAAAATATGAAAATGTTATAAAGTAAAATTAAAGAAGACTTATTAATAAAAAGAATGTAATATCGGAAATGTAATTTTAAAGTTTTTATAATAAGTTATGTAAAAAAATATAAATAAATTTTAATAGGACAAATCTTCCGAAGGAGGTGATGGGCTATCCCGACTACCCGATTCCAGAAAATGAAAAAAGTTACCTAACTCGTTCTGAAATTCTCGAGTTTTTGAATGCCTATTGTGATCACTTTCAATTACGAAAGTACATTTCTGTAAGTTTGATTATGTTCTTTTAATTATAAAAACGTTAAATTAAATCCAAATGATAATTTAGAAATTAAATAATATTTTAAAAATAGTAAAGTTTATTTTAAAAAGGCGAACGACCTCTTATGATTGTGATGAAATTTTGAACAAATAGATCATGATATCTGTGAGATTTTTATATCAGATAAACCGCAACCACAATCACGAAAAATATATTCTAGAAAGGATATCAAACCACAGAAATTTTAATAAATATAATTATTGTTCAAGTTAAAAAATAAGAATTTATTTTTTAAGAATTCTAAAATTAGGTTATTTTTCCTTTGAATTATATCAATTATTATGTTTATTAATAATTTGTCAATTATTCTTAAATATCAAATATCCAATTTAGAAAGCTTCTTAAAAATATGAAAACTTGGAAATTCTTTTTTTAATCTGAGTTTGAAAGTCAGAAATTTTTTTTCATTTCTATTCACAAGAAAATTCGGGTCATTTGCTTTTTCTCCAAAACTTATTTGACCGAATTTCATTTAACCAAAAGTTTATTTATAATAAATTTAATTTGACAGAAATCTCATTAATCCAAAATTGCATATATCAAAGATTTTTATTTATTCAAAAGTGCATTTATCAGAAATCCAATTTTTCTGAAATTCCATTAATCAGAAATCTGATTTGTCCGAAATTACATTTATCAAAAATCTAATTTGTAAAATTTTCATTTATCATTTGCTTGAAATTGCATTTATCAGAAATCTCATTTGTCCGAAATTGCATTTATCAGAAATCTTATTTATCAGGAGACCAATTTTCAGAAATCGAAATTTCATTTTTCAGAATTTTTTTTGTCAGAAATCGAATCCATCAGAAATCTCATTTATATACAAAATTGCATTTATCGGAAATCTCATTTATCCAAAATTGCAAATATAAGAAATTTCTTTTACTCGAAATATCTAATTTGTCAGAAACTAAAATGTCTGTATGGTGGAGTTTTGAAAAAAAAAAGATTTCTTATTCATGTACTTTCGCACAATTGTAGGTTCTAAAAAATAATATTTTGGACAAATGTAATTTCTGATAAATCCAATTTCTGAAAAATGCACTTTTGGACAAATGAGATTTATGATAAATGCAATTTTGGACAATCGAAATTTCTCCTAATTGCAATTTCTGACTAATTAAATTTCTGATAAATGCACTTTTGGATAAATGAGATTTCTGATAAGTGTAATTTCTAACAAATGAGATTTCTGATTAATGAGATTTCTCATAGATACACTTTTGGATAAATGAGATTTTTGATAAATGCAATTTTTAAAAAATGATATTTTTGCTAATTGCAATTTCTCACAAATGAGACTTCTGATAAATGAACTTTTGGATAAATGAGATTTTTGATAAGTGTAATTTTGGACAAATGAGACTTCTGATAAATCCCATTTCTGACAAATAAGATTTGTTATAAATGCAATTTCTAAAAAATGTTATTTCTGCTAATTGCAATTGCTGACAAATGTGATTCTTGATAAATGCAATTTTGTATAAATGAGATATCTGATAAATGAAATTTCTGACAAACTAGATTTCTGTTAAACTCAATTTTGGATTAATGAGATTTCTGATAACTACAAATTCTGACAATTAGATTTCTAATAAATGCAATTACGAAAGACTTGAAATTTTTATAAATGCACTTTTGGATTAATGAGATTTCTGATAATTGAAATTTCTGTCAAATTAGATTTTTGATAAATAAAATTTAGTCAAATGGATATTCTGACAATTCTGAAAATACAGTCGTATTTTCTCAAAAACTCAACTCAAAAACTCAAACCCGTAAAATCTTCTAAATCAGATTTGACAAAAAGTAATTTCAGTAAATAACTAACTTCAATTAAGAATCATATTTTTCAAATTCTGGATCTTTAAAATCAATTCAAGTTCAAATCTTAAAAATTATTTTTAAAGTAAAATTTTATTATAATTTCTAAATCATGATTTTATTTTTTAAATGTCAGTTTTCAGACATTAATTTGTTTAAATTTATTTTCAATATTTTTTGTATAAGACACATGTTGAAAAGTTTTTAAAATCCTAATTATGAATTTTATTTTAGTTCTTTCATCACGTTGAATTGGTAGAACCGCTTTCATCACCAGAATCGGAAAAATCTGACGAGGGGACAAGTAAAAAGGAAGAACTTCAGAAATGGAAGATTCGAGTGAAAAATCTACAAAAGCAAATAATAATCGAAGAAATTTTTGATGCCGTGATGATCTGTAATGGGCACTACTTTGAACCAAGTATTCCAAAAATCAAAGGAAGTGAAATATTTTTAGGACAGAAGCTTCATAGTCACGATTATCGAGTTCCTGATACTTTTAAAGATAAAACGGTCGTTGTTTTAGGTGCCGGACCATCGGGTAAGTTTAGATTTAATATAAAAAAATATTTACTGATAATATTATTAACGATAATAATAATTATAATAATAATAATTATTATTTATTTATTTATTTTTCTAAAAGGTATGGATTTAGCGTTAGATATATCTTCCATGGCGAAAAAAGTGATACTCAGTCATCATTTGAAAGATCCTATTTTAACCAAGTTTCCAGATAATGTTATTCAGGTTATTAGTAACTTAAACTTCAATTTTATTCAAATTAAATAATTGTCAATCGATTAGAAATTTTTTCTGACAAATTTCATTTGTTCATTGTTTAGAAACCTGATGTCTTGGAATTCGAATCAGATAAAGCAATTTTCCTGGATAATTCTGAAGAAAAAATTGACACGATATTCTATTGCACTGGTATTAATTTTTGTTTAGCTGTAAAGAAAAAATTTTAAATTTAAAACTGAAATTAATTTTGAGATTTGTTTTCCTAGGTTACAAATTCAGCTTCCCTTTTCTGTCGAAAAGTTGCGGAGTTAGAGTTGAGTCGAATATGGTTACACCCTTATGGAAACATTTGATTTCGATAGAACATCCAACTCTTGCTTTTATAGGTCTTCCATTTTATGTTTGTGCTTTCAGTATGTTTGATTTACAGGTAAAATATATTATACTAAATTCAAATTTCTTCTTTAGGCATCGTTTCAATCAGAGTTTTGATTTTTTAATTTTATAATTTTATAAAAAGGTTCGTTTCACGTTAAAATTTTGGAAAGGAGAGAAACAATTTCCATCAAAAGAAGATATGCTTGCAGAAGAAAATAGGAAAAAGGAAGAAAATACCAGAATTGGATTACCTCCTAGACAATTTCATATGATGGGACCAAAACAGGGAAAATATTACGAAGATTTAGCAAAAACGGCAGAAATAATACCTTTACCTCCTGTTCTTACAAAACTTCATAATGAGAGTAGTAAGAGATTTTTGGATGATTTGGTAAATTATCGAAAAGACAGATATAAAGTTTTGGACGATGATAATTTTCTACAACTTAAAAGTTTACCAATCTAGGTTTTTTAAACAGTTTTAATGAAAGATTTTGTTGAACAAAATCTAGATAAACAATACATTTTTAACTTTTTGTAAAAGTAAAATATAATATATATTTTTTCATGTGAGATTTAAATACAATAGGTTTTTTTTTTAGAATAAAAAATATCTCTGCTTCTAAAACTGCGATGCTTTGTTTCATTTATAAAAATTGCATTTTTTTCTGTGAATAATAATTTTTATTGTTCATTATTTGGACTTGAGAACATATTTCAAATTTCCCTCCTTTCAATGACAAAATGTGATTGGTGAATTCACAAGTTTCTGAATTGACCTATTTCTTTAAAATATAACCTACAATTGTACTTTAAAGTTGATCGATAAAAAATATTAATTGATGAATGAAATAATTATTAATCTCTCAAAAATTATTCGAGTCAATTTCTAATATCGACAATTAACGATAAGGTTCTTCTTTATTCCACAACTATAAACAACTCTTCAATCTATTGAAAATTATCAATAATTTACAGAACGTTTAATGATTTCTGTTTTCAATTTTGCATTTTTTCCCCATAATTATTGAGTCTTGTAACAGAACTTTTGATTTTCCCGCCTAGAGACGATTCGATATTTTCATCGATAGATATGTATCGAAAAAACTATCGATAGTGGAAAATTTTCTATATTTTCATGGGGGGAAAATCAAAAATGCAAATTTCGAGGCCAACAATATTATTGAAAAAAGCAAAACTGAAAAAATATGAATAAATAAATTAACGAATGGTAATTCATATTAAAATAGAAACAGTTTTTTTACTTTTAGAAGTGAGTCTGTTGATTATTTTATTCAAATTTGTCTCAATAAGGTAAAAAAATTATGTATCGATATAATGAGTATCGTTTCGAGATGTTATGTATCGAAAACAAGAGATCGATACTTTTGGCATCTCTTCTTCTAATAATCAGATCTCGGGATATGGGGCGGTACTATAATGATGTGCGGGACGAGTGTTTGAGGCCTATATAGTTTGTAGAAAAAAAGACAATTTGGGTAACGATTTTAAGGAAAAAGTGAATTAGTGCTCTTAGAGCACATAAGTCCACGTTTCTTAGACTTTGCAAGGTTGAAACAATGGATATTCTTACAAATATTTCAAACTCTTTCTGGTCACCTGATATTTGGTTACCTCCGAACACGACGTGGGCTGACATCGCGCCGAATTCTACTAATAAATATGCCGATTATAGGCATTTATTATATCCAATTCCTATGGCCTTTATTCTACTGGGAATAAGATATGCTATCGAAAGGTAATTTATATTTTTCTTGTCTTTTTTTCCTATAATACACGTAACTTAAAGCGAACTATTTCCTAATCGAAAGCAAGGTTAATTTCCAATTTTCTCAAACAGTACAAAATGTAGACAATTTACCAATAGCATTTTACCGTTACTTTGACATTCCAAATTGAAAAACTATAGATTTTCTTCTTTTCTTTTCTTGTCAAAATTTGAACATGCTTTCATTATATTGTTTGCGGCTGTCAACTATTTTAATGTAGACATGTATATCGTCAATTGATGACTAATCAGAGAAATACTTATTTTATTACTCGTAAATAACGCTTTTGCATTTACGCTAATAGCGACAAATGTTTTTCGAGTCCTTGATATATTATTCTTCAATTATAACAAATTTAACTTGACACCAATTCTTAAGAAAATATTACAAATTTTAAACGTCAATTTTTATTTGTTTTTTATATTAGGTATATTGATTTTGTTGTAAAGTTGTAGAGTGTTATTAGCCTTAGATTTTAATTAGAAAATTTTTTATTAAATAATCCGTTTTTATCACCGAATAGTTGTCGGCCTAAATTTTTATTGATTTGTTATTTTTCAATTTTTATCTTCTGAGAAATATGTATTTCTCGTGTAAAAAAAGTATTTAAAAATATAGAATTCAAACATACTGATAAAACGTTTAATGAACTTTTTTTGCCTATTATTATTATTCTCTTTTTTTCTTTTCTAAGTTTTCCTGGTAAATTTTATTACTTCTAGTGCATAGTAGTATTTGTTAATTAACTTCGTTTATTATCGTGTTCTAAATTCAGTCGCATAACTAATTTTCAGATATTACGTTATATCTTTTAAAATAATTCTACGTTAAAAAATGTTTATAAAAGAGTGGAATAATCAGCATTCGTTAAAAGTCATGTAAACATTATTGCAATCAATGCATTAATCTTTTCATACGGCTAAAATTGAAGTTGGATTAGATAAATTGCAAGTGAAAGCAATCAAGAATTATGCCAATTACTGAAAAATATTTGGAGTGTTTTCTTAACAGAAATAATTTTTTTTTAGTACAATAAACAAATTCTTAATAATTTTATCTTAAAAATTGTCCAAGACGTTAAAAATAAGAAACTTTTTTCTATTTTAAAATTATTATATTTTAGATTTTATGTATAATTTGTCAAGTTAATTTTATCAGGACTTTAATATCAAATAAAATTTTGCTAATACTTGTGGCCTTGGGTCCGTGGTAATATAATAATTGAACTTCAAGTTATATGTGTTTTCAAAATTCTATTTCATTTATAATTTCTAGTTAATTTACACTATTTGAAAGTTCTCTGATTTTAAATAATCTTAATCTTTAGCCAAACCTTTTTGTCGGTAAATATTATTTTGAGCTGTTTTTTTAACTTTAGACTTATTTATTCTGTTTAAAGTGATAACTTGTAATTTACACATTTATCTAAAAATTTCAATAATAAAGTTTAGTAAAGAGGACAGGTAAAAATAAAATATTTAGATGTTTTTTGCTTTTTATGATTGAGCTATGGGTTATTATTTTTCAGGATAAAAATTTAGATTTTTAAAAGTTTCTTTTTATTAGCACAAAATATGTGATTGTACTATAGAAAATTATTTCTTTATAACATTCAAATTGTATTGATTTTAAAAAATAAATGACTCATATTAAAGTAGGAAGTACGTCTGGAGTTGACAGATAAAATCTAGTTTAATAAAGATTATCGTTAATAAAATCAGATACCTATGAAATAATATAAAATTCATTACACCGTTTAAGATAAGTAATCGTTTTTGATATAAATCTTTTTCAATTTCCATAAAACAAGTAATTGCAAAAGATTATTACAATGAAGTCTGAAATATGGTGTTTGAAATTTTATTTATTACCGCATATTTACAGATAAAACATAATAGAAATGAGTTTTTCTAACAATTATTTATTTTTTAGGTATTGCTTCAGTCCAGTCGGAAAATGGCTTGGTATAAAAACAAGTAGAACAAAGAAAGCACAGCCAAATCCAATGTTGGAAAAGGCCTATGTCATCAAACAAATTAAACACAAACAGGTACATTTTTCAAAATTTTTATATTTTTCCATTTTATTTAATTATTTTACTTGTGTATGCATAGATACTTGTAGAAATTTTTGCGAAATACATTCTTTATTTTGTGTTGAATTTTTAAAATATGTTTTAAGCATCGTTGAAAATTCTTTCTAAACGAAAAAGTTAGGCTGATTTTTAACTAAAATATCACAAAAGTAATTGAATTTTCAACATTTTCTACAACTTAATAATATTCCTGAATTAACGAACAGTTTTTTGTTATTCTTATGCTTATTTCAGAGGTAATTTTTTACACAATATAAATAACTATTAATTTAAAATTTTGCCACTAAAAATGCGGACTGTGAAATACATAAAATTATCTTTAAGTAAATGCAGGAATGTAAAAAAATCTTCATTATATCAGAAATAATATTAATTTTAAGAAAAAATTGAATGTAATTATTTTTGCGATATTCTATTCGAAAATTAATTCAAATTTAGAATCAATATATTAATATTTATTAACTATGATTTTTGCAATATTTTAAAAGCTATTAATGTTTTAAAAAGAAAATTTCATTATGTAAAATGAACGACTTTTTCTAGTCATAAAAAATAGTCATAATCGATAATTTTCGACGGTACTGTATGTGTTTTACGATTCCTAATTCGGTATTATTACATTTTTTATCGTTACTTTCTAATATAACAGATTGAAACAACAAAAGTTATGTAAAGCGATTATTAAAAAAAATTATATTTGCCGATCAATTTTCTAATATTTTCTTTTTCGTATCTCTATTTTAAATTGTTGGATAAACAGTAATCAGTCGATAACAAAAAATTCGATAATCGCTTTTAAATATAATTACCATGTATATTTTCAGAACTAGTTAAAAGGCATTATTTTACAAATTTATTATTCACAAAAAAGTCCTACAAAGAGTTTAGAATACTTTTGTTAATTAAAGAAACAATTTATTGACATTGAATTTACTTAATCGTTTATTTATTTTCATTTTAATTCATGAATAAATATATAAAACACATTTCTATCCCAGAATTTTATTCCACGATGGTGTGTCTTTAAACGTACATTAGATCTGAACTAAGTTTCGCGTGCATTGTACATTTTATTACGTATGTTAACAAACTTGTCATTACACACATGAATAGACTTTTTTCCTTCTTCGTTCAACGAAGTAAAAACAAAAATTTGACTCGAAATTGAACAGAATTTAATATAAATAATTTTGTTTGTTGCATGACAATTTTAGAGGATATAAATAAAAGATAATTTTAGGTCATTAACTGTTTTTATTAATCTTCTAATCTTTTTATTCTATTATAACTGTAGCTCATCTCTGACCTGTTCATTTTTTAAAATTATTGTCTTCTCGTAGAGGAAGTATTCTTTTTATTATATAATTCATTTGTTTTGTGGGAATTAAAAAACAATTTTTATTTACTATTAATTAATTTCTAATTATAATTTAATTATTTTATTTAAAAACTTGGTTGAATTTTTAATCTATTGTAACTGTTTTTAATTATGTAATGAGTAACAATATTTTATCCTTTTACAGATTTTAGCCTTGGCGAAGCAATTAGATTGGAGTGAACGACAAGTAGAAAGATGGCTGAGGTTACGAAAATCTCAAGATAGGCCTTCGACACTTATAAAGTTTTGTGAGTGCAGGTTAGCTAACTTGCAACTTCTAGTTTCTAAAAACGCAACTCGTGGAATAACTTTTTTTGTGAATATTTTGCAACTTGTTTCATTTCGAAAATAGATTAAGAAAGTTAAAGAAAGTGTGTCAATTACAGGAATTAATGATTTCAGTGAAATTCATTTTAGTATTTGAGTTACATTAAGTAAATTATTTCAATTAGATCTTAAAAAAGTAATGACACTTTTGGTCAGTTGGTTTTTTATTTTAAGCAATATACAGTCGATTATAAAAAACTGCATTACTTCTATTTGATAAATTATTTTATGATAACAAATCATAAAACAATTTCTATTTTTTAACAATTATCTAGAAGAAAATCAATAAAAAAATTACAAAACGAAGATATTGACAATAAAAATATTGTCTCTAAATAAAAATAATGACGAAAATACTGAAAAATTGATCACAATTCCGTATTTTGGAAAAGTTTCTCAGAAAGACTCTCTAAACATAACAACTATTTTTAAAGTAAACTCTAAATTAAATAGATTTATAAAACTTGGTAAAGACCCTTCTTTTAATACTTAATAAACTGGACTTAAAAGATTCAAATAATTAAATTAGATCAAAATTCTGAAATATCCACTCTATTAAAATACATGAATTAAAAGATAAATCAATTATATTTCATTCAAAGTCACTGTGACCTATTTTTTAAAAATTCCAACAATTTGAGAGAATATTTTTGTATGTTACAAGTGAGAGAGAATAGAGTGACCCGTACATTAATTAAATTTATTTAATTAGATTAATTAAACTTAATTCTAATCATATTAAATCTGTTTTTCAGTTGGAGATGTTTGTATTATTTGTACTCATTTGCATACGGTCTCATGATTTTATGGGACAAACCATGGCTGTGGGATATAAATCACTGTTATTATAACTACCCGTATCATCCTGTGACGAATGACATATGGTGGTATTACATGGTATCCCTGACGTTTTATTGGTCACTAAGTTTCTCCCAATTCTTTGACGTAAAGCGTAAGGACTTTTGGCAAATGTTTGTTCATCACATTGCTACAATTATCCTCATGTGCTTTTCCTGGGTAGGAAATTTGACCAGGATCGGATCTCTTGTACTTGTCGTACATGACTGTGCTGATATTTTCTTAGAGGCTGCAAAAATGGCTAAATATGCCAATTACCAAAAAGTGTGTGACTCTATTTTTGGAATATTCACTATTCTGTGGATAGTTACACGAATGGGAGTTTATCCCTTCTGGATTATTTATAGGTAATTATTTTTTATTTTATTAACGAGGAAAAAAAAGTAATGGGTTTTTAATTAATTACAAATTAGAATAGAATAGAATTTATATAATTATTCTATACTTTTGTAAATTAATTAAAAATGTATAACTTCGTTTATTATTCACGAAATAAATACTTTTTATTCTTTTTTGCAGTACGTCCATAGAGGCACCTAAGATAGTACCAATGTTCCCTGCGTATTATATTTTCAACTCTCTTCTAACTTTACTATTTGTCCTCCACGCATTCTGGACATGGTTAATTTTAAGGATAGCTTATAATGCCTTTAATGCGGGACAAGTAAGTATTTTTTAAAATTCAACAGTTTATCACACTCGTTTGCGATCATGAAAATTTAGGGTGATTAGCGATCCATTGAATCCGAGAAATTGTAAAAAGATCCGGAAATATTCATTTCCGGATTTAAATGTAATGTGGAATTTAATTTTTGTCAGAATACTATCTAAACGTTTCTTGATAAAAACAAAAAAATTTAATATTAATATTAAATTTTAATTTTTCCGAGTCATTATAATTTAAATAAATGGGTGATTCTCCAGAAATATTCATTTTTGTGCATCGGAAATGAAAATTTATTAAATACATTTTAGGATCTCTAAAATTTATAAACATGTTCAGCAATGAAAGATTTAACACCTTCATAACTTGATCATGCTAATTTGTAGCATTTAAAAAAGATTTTTAATATTAAAATTTATAGAAAAATCTAAAGGTTAAAATGTAGAGCAGGTGTTTTTTTTTAAAGTAAACAACAACTTCATGTCATTTGAATTTATTTTAAGCAATATTTTTTATAGTCTGAAAGCTATTTAATATTATTAATTTATTATTAATTATAATTTAAAAAAATTGTAGATTTTAAAACACTTACCAAAATATGAACTCTTTTGACCACCAATAATTATTTGTCAAGATTTGAAGGTTTATTTTACCTTGACAGTTCAAAAACAATTGATATTCATATTAATTTTTAATATGAGCCAGAGGAATGATGATTTCAACATTTTTTATATTTTATTTAAAATTAAGCAATTTTTCTTAAACTTCAAATAGTTTAGCATGTTTGTATAAGTTAACTTTATTGTAGAAAAATTGCAAAAATATTTTATCTACTGTCATTCTATTTTTAATTTGAGCCAGAGGAATGACGCTTCAGGTTGTGAATTGCTGTAAAAGCTTCAATTTATATATTTTTAACTTTAAATAATGATTTTTTTACAAAACCCACTTGACAAATTATTATTAGGGATGTCAATGTATTTAATAAGTATGAAAACAAATAAGTAACTCAACTAATATAAAAAATATTGAATAATATACCAGAAGCCAGAGGAATGATGCAAAACCAGAGGACAAAATTCATTTTCCATTTATGGAAAATCTATAAGATCTATTTTATTTATACTTTGTACAAATATTCTACAATCCCTTAGCTTCTAGAAAATATCTGTAAAGTATTGTTTTTCAAATATTAAATAGTTGTTTTACGTTTTGAAAGAATGAAAAATTGACATAGGACAGGTTAAAAGGCTCACTTTTAGTAGATAAAATTACAAAAAAAAGTACTTTAAAGTTATAAAATAAATAAATTCTTTTGCAGGATTTTGAGAAAAAGTGGTAAACTATTGACGTATAGAGAGAAATTGTTATAAATTATTATTATTATTGAGAAAATCTTGAGGACATACAAAAGTAATATTTCGGGAGAATCACCCAAATACATGTCCGTTAATTCATATTTTTGTTTATTCAAATTATGTATTATTCAAATTTCATGTAATCCAACTTACAATTGTTACAAATTTATTATTTTACATGTTAACAATCATTCTTTTTCTATTTTTTAGAAGTTTCTAATAATAAGAAATTTTACTTTTTTTTTATAATTTCTTGAGTTAAAGAAATAAGTTACTCAGAACTTTATATTTTCTTTTTCATAATTACTAGATACATTTTTCTCGTTTTTAAGATCTTTTAAATTGTTTTTATTGTATGTTCTTAGAAACATTTCAACTTCATTTAAAATTTTCTTCCTTTTTCTTCGATTTTTTGTTCTTAAATAGTATTTTTTATCATTCTTTCAATTTAAATTTACTCATCATTTTTCTATTTATCTTTTCTGAAATTGTTTAAATTTATCAATTTCTAATTTTTACAAAACTTTTTAACTTCATTTAAAATTGTCTTCCTTTTTCTTCGATTTTTTGTTCTTAAATAATATTTTTTATCATTTTTTGAATTTAAATTCACTCATCATTTTTCTATTTATCTTTTCTGAAATTGTTTAAATTTATCTTACAATTTCTAATTTTTGCAAAACATTAACTTCAATTTTTAATAATTCTTTTCTATTATGACTTCAATTACTTAAAATACAATTTTCTACTATTTTTATCATTTTTGAACTATTTTCTTCAATTCTTAATTATTTTAATTGTTTTTCAATTTTTTCCCTAAATCTTGAATTTACCTTCTCAAATTTAGTTTTCTCAATCACTTTTTTAATTTTCATTATTTTTGCTTTGACATGAAATCAATTTAATTATTGATTCCTAAATTTTATATTATTCATAGCAAATTTAAATTAATTTTTTTAATTTACCATTATTTTTGTTATTTTGCAATTATTATTTCCAATTTTTAATCATTTACATAATTTCTGAATTAATTTACTGAATTTTCATATAGGTGTATGTTTTAATTTTCAATTATTTTGTTTAAAATTCGTTTCTTTTTATTATTTTGTAATTATTTTCTCCATCTTGAAATATTTTCATTATTTTTCAATTAGGTAATTTCTTAAATTTTCAGTTAGGTATTATCTCAAAATTAGATTATTCTCATCAATTATCAATTTTTTAAACGATTTTTCAATTATTTTCTTTTGCTTAAAAACAAATTCTGTAATTTTATATTATTTTCTCCGATTTTTGATAATTTTCATTTTTTTGGCATAATTTTCTAAAATTTCAAATATTTATCTGAAATTTTAATTCTTATTTTCATCAAGGTTAAATTATTTTTGCGATTATAATTTAACCTTGATGAAAATAAGAATTAAAATTTTTTTATTTTTTTTGCGATTTTTTAATTATTCTCTATTAGAGTTTTTAAGTAATTTTGTAATTATTTTCTTTTTTTAAACATACATTCAATTTTTTTTTAATTATTTCTCTCAAATTTTATTTGTTTTCAATCTTTCATATTTGAATTATATTCAATATATTTCAATTACTTTTCTCAATCTTTAATTATTTTCAGCATGTTTTAATTATTTTTATCAATTTTGAATACATTTTATCATTTTTCAATTATTTTTCTCGATTGCTATTTTCTAAATTTTTCAAGTATTTTTTTCAATTTTTAATTATTTTCAGTTGCTTTCATAATTTCCAAATTTTTTGTATTAATTATCGTAAATTTCATTTATTTTTAGCTTTCTTCAATCCTTTTCTCCAATTCTTAGTTATTCTCATTTTTTCCAATTGATTTTTAAGATCTTAATGGAATTTTCTACAATTTTAAATATTTTTTTTTATTTATAAAAAATTCTTTAATTTTTTCAATTATTTCACTGAAATGTCATTTGTTTTTTACAATTTATCATTGTTTTTTTATAATTTTAAAAATTTTAAACTATTTATCTGCGATTTTAATTATTTTATTCAATTTTCAATTATTCATTTGATTTTTTATATTATTTTCTTATTTTTCCAAAAAGTTTTTAATTATTTCTGTTTAATTAATCCCATTGTTTTCAATTTATTTTTAAGATTTTGAAGTAATTTTCTCAAATTTAAATTACTTTCTCCAATTTTTAATTGATTTCATTTTTTTCAATTAATTTGAAAATTTGCAAAATTTGCAATCATTTTGTTTAACTTCAATTATTTTTTGCAATTTTTTTAATTCTAAAATTTTATAAATTTTCTCCTAAAAAAAGGTTTATTAGAATTGACTGAGGGCCCTCTTAGCTCAAGAGCCCCGGGGCACTGTCCCACTTTGACCCTTAATAGTTACGCCACTGAAATTCTGAAATTTTATAATTTTTTAGACTTCTTTGAATTCCTTTTATGTAAATTTAATCTTGTTCTAAATTTGTTCATTGTATAATAATTTTTCTATTTCTTAGAAATGTTTTCTTTTTCTCAAAAATTGTTTTAATTTTTTATATCTTTTAAATATTCATATTTTAATTTTGTTAAAAAATTTTATTTATTGTACTTTATTCTTTAAAATTAAAAATAATTTCTTAATGTTTCTAATTATTTAACGATTTTTCTCTTTAGTAAAATTTTAACGTTTTTTCATTGATCTCATCATTTATTTTCTTAAAAAATGTACATTACTATTTTAATTTTTAGAAAGAAATTTACAGTTTGCTATAAATTTTTGCTCATTTTTTTCAATCTTTACGTAATTTTAATAAAAAATTCCTTTTTCTTATAAAAAAAATACATTGCTTTACTTTATTTTCCGGAAAATAAAAGCTTTTAGAACATTTTCTCTGAATTCAAGCATAATTTTCTCTTCAAAGTAAATATAAAATAAAAAAAAAATTTCATAGTAAATCATAAAAATTCTTTTTTTTACAGATGGAAGGTGATATTCGAAGTGACAGTAGCGAAGAAATTTCAGATAATTCTGTGAATAATGCACCGGTTAACAATTCCGTAAATCACGTTAGCAAACAAAATTCCAAGCAAAAATCTAACTAACGAACAGCATCTAATTACTCTAGGTACAAATGAATTTTTAAAATAACGAAATTAGACTCTAGTTTTTATGATAAAAATCTCTCAGCGATTTTATTTTCTCACTAGAGATCTAATTTATATCTTCTCATTGGCGTTACAAGTTTTCAAGCACGAAACTTTATTTTATCTTTGATATTTTTATGATCGATAAGCGCTTTTATACCGTACATTTTTCATCCATTCACTCAACCAAAAGATCATAATTGTCATTAAGTAGACGTAATAAAGTATTAAGTTAATTTCAATATCTAGTTTGTTTTACCCATTCCTTTATCCTAAAAATTAAATTCCTTGAACAATAATTGATAGACAAAATGACTGATTTAAGTAAAAAATACAATTTATTTTAGTAATTAGAATCTAAAAACTTATTCTAACCTTATTTTCTCATTTTAAAAACATTTTAAATATAAGTTATTTAATTGTTTATTGTAATTTGCTCATCTATTTGTACTTGTATAGTTTTTTTGAAAACCTCCATTTTATACAAATACATATTGTACTTTTTTTCATATAGATAAAATATTAAAAACAGTAATTTAGTATTATTTACATAAGACTAAAGATTATTGTTTTTAAAATGATTCTAATCATTCTAATTTAATGACAAGTTCAAAGTTATTTTTAAAATTGCCGCGTTCTAAATTGCGATATTTCTGGTAATTTTTATTTTCGATTGTTGGCAATTTCCGGTGATCGATCGCGCCAAAATCCTGTTGGTAACCCTGTGTTCTAATAACAAAATGGCCGACACCCGACATTTTGGAGGGAAATGCTTAGCTTGTTATCGAAATTTATTTATGCAAAAGATGTAAACTATAAAATATTATTAATTAGTGTATTTTTCACACCAATTTTAAGTACTATTTATTTCTTAAAAGTTTATTTATTATTTGAAAATCAAAATACTCCTTAGTTGAGATGTCTGCAGACGCGATTCACCAAAACCCTGGAAAATCTGGAAATTTTTATTAATGTTTCGTGTTTGAAACTTATTTTACATTTCATAACAGTAAGTTTATTATTTAGCTTATTAATTACTTTACAAAATGTGTAAGTTTAATTGGTTTCGCACAAGTCCAAGAGTAAAATACCTGAAATGACAATAAAAAAAAACAACTTTTACTTGGCGCCATTTTTGGCAAGAAAATTAAAGAAAATTCTTCTTGCTTTCGGGTTAAAATTTGAAGAAAAAAACCAATTTTTAGAGACAAGTTGAGAATTTTATTTTTTCTCCATCTTAAATAGGTACAAAAAAAGTCAGATTACGCTCGAGTCCGCGCCAACTTAATTACAATTAACAATCGTAAAACTGTACAGCTAAAACAAAATATCATATTTTTTTATATATATATTTAACACATAGATTCCTAATAACCAAATTCACCTCTCTCTCTCGTTTTTCTTTTCATTCTTATATCGAATATATCGTTATACATTTTACTATATCACACTTTGCGTGTCTTTGCACGTAATTGTTATAAATTGATAATTTTTTCATTGATTTTTCAAGGACGCAAATTAGAATTAATCGGTTTTTACCAACACGAATAGAAGCTTTAATTGCACGACCCCAAAGAAGAGATCTTATGTTACACATTGATTCCGAAATTGAAACGAAATCGATTAATTTAATAATAAACGCTAAAATGACATTTCGTACCCATTTTTTAATTATTTTGTACAAGCTTTACATAACACAAATATTTACATCATTTCACATATATACCCGAGCACAGACCTATAATTCTGTCTATGTCTAGCTTTTTTAAGTGATACAACAGTAATCGGGTATATAATTTGGTTCCACATTTATTTTATAATTAATAATACCTTTAGTGATATAACATTCGGAGAAAAAACTAAATTTTAATCCCCTAGACAACAAATAATACTAATCAAAACATAATAAATACTTTCCAAACGTAGATGATTTATTTAATTGAATAATTCTTTCAAAAATTAAAATTAGGAAAACGTTGAAATTTGCAATTATTTTTGCTTCAATTTAAAAAATGACTACCCATTATTTAGAATAAAGGTAATAAGCCTTATAAATAATAATATAATTTAAATAAAGTGGAAATAAAAGTAAAAAATTTTTAAAAATTTTGGCCACATTAAAATTTAGAAGGTCAGTAACATAATTTTCTGTTTAAATCTTTTTTCGACCGGGTTTGAAAAATTATTCTCAATTGAATAATTTTGTCAGTAAAACAATAGAGAGCTACACTGAGAAAATGAGACATGACTGAGTACTGTCCGGACAGGAGTGGTTCCTGTCCAAATAAAAAATTTTAATTAGACAGCACTCATTGCTTTCTGGACATGAACCATTCCTGTCTGGAAAGGACTCAGTAATGTCTTGGACATTAATGAAATAGACAGTAGTGAACCCTGTCTAGACAGGAATGGTTAATGTCTAGACCTGAATGATAACTCTCCGGTGGTGAATTTAAAAGAAGGTTATAAAATGTAATAGACGTCATTCAAAAAAATGTACATTTGGACAAAACAACACTGAGAGACTGAAGATTTGAATATTTATAAAACTTGTTGAAATTTTATTACGTTAGGTTAGAGGTTAGGGAAAAACGTACTTTTTCTTAATATTTCAAATGGGTCAATCCACTGACTTTTGTCTGTAAGCTGTTGCGGCAATATTTTTAATAATTCTAATTTTAAAATATGTGAAACGCCAACATTTTCTGAATTCAGTAAGCATATTAAAATGGTATAAATTTTCTTTCTTTTCGTGTTATTATTAATCAAAAAATGAAGGTTCACAAGCATATTTGTAACCTTAAAACTGATGCTTTTTTTAAAAATGTTCTAATTCTTAGAGTAATGAATATAATATTTAACAGGCAAACGCTCCGTTTGTATACTAATTTAATTTAAATGGAACAATGTAAAATTGCTGTGTTTACTTAAAATATAAAAATTAACCTTTTTGAGTAAGAAATTTAAAATTTTTAATATTTCCTAAACGAGGCAATACACGTTCGTCAAACTTTATAGGCAAGTAGATTATATTAATATTAAATTATATTCTGAACCTCAAATTTGTAGGAGGTTCCATAAAAAAGTAATAAGCTTCGAAAAATAGTGAAACTTTATACAAGTATAAATATTTTAAATCAGAGTATCACTTTAAAATAATAAAATTTTATAATAAACCCATCTTTTCTGTGTTCAGAATTAAATAATTTATATTTGTAATAAGTTCTGATAAATATTATATTAATTACTCTAAGAATTAGAACATTTTTAAAAAAAGCATCAGTTTTAAGGTTACAAATAAGCTTGTGAACCTTCATTTTTTGAATAATAATAACACGAAAAAAAAGAAAATTTATACCATTTTAATATACTTACTGAATTCAGAAAATGTTGGCGTTTCACATATTTTAAAATTAGAATTATTAAAAATATTGCCGCAACAGCTTACAGACAAAAGTCAGTGGATTGACCCATTTGAAATATTAAGAAAAAGTACGTTTTTCCCTAACCTCTAACCTAACGTAATAAAATTTCAATAAGTTTTATAAATGTTCAAATCTTCAGTCTCTCAGTGTTGTTTTGTCCAAATGTACATTTTTTTGAATGACGTCTATTACATTTTATAACCTTCTTTTAAATTCACCACCGGAGAGTTATCATTCAGGTCTAGACATTAACCATTCCTGTCTAGACAGGGTTCACTACTGTCTATTTCATTAATGTCCAAGACATTACTGAGTCCTTTCCAGACAGGAATGGTTCATGTCCAGAAAGCAATGAGTGCTGTCTAATTAAAATTTTTTATTTGGACAGGAACCACTCCTGTCCGGACAGTACTCAGTCATGTCTCATTTTCTCAGTGTATATGTATATAAGTACAGAAATTCAGCTAAAAATTCGACTTAATAAGGGATCTTGAAATGTTTTTATGCAGGTGAAATGATAATATCAGAGCAGTCTTTTAGATTACTTCATTGCGACTGAAATTATTTTCCGTAATTGAAATTTTGCGGATTATATTTAAATTCATAGTTTAAAACTATGGCGCTTGTAATTCTAACATGTTCCTATTAGGTGTCTATTGATAGATTCTATTCTATCAAATAGTGATTTTTGCCTAACTAAGGATCAATAAATTTGGCACTTTGTCTCTTGTCTGCCGTTTGCATTGCTCATCTTTTAATTATTTAAAAATATTTTAATTGTTTACGATTTTTTTTTTCAATTATTTCAAAAAGTTATTTACGACTGTTTAAACTTCTTTTGATTGAAATTTAAAAAAAAAATTAAAATAAATTCTTTATGATTTTTGAATTTAATAATATGATACTTTTGAACTAATTATAAATGTAATATTTAAAAACAATTTAGGTATTTTTACAGTTTATCAAATTTTGATCATCTGTGATTTAAATTGAAGAATACAAGATAAAAAACCTTTTAAAAAATTAAAGACAATATGGAATGGTAGTGAATGTTTTCATTTGGGAAATAATTGCTTTAAATTATATATTAGGGGAAATTAAAATTTTATGGAATTTAAATTTGTCAAGAAAATTCTCCAATATTAAGAGTTTTTTCTCCAACGACTTTTATTTTACAAAATTTGAAGTTTAATCGTCTATGAAAACAATTGGTTTTCATTTTGTTGGAGAATTTTACATTTCTGCAAAATTTAAATTCAAAGTACTTTTACATATTTTTGTCTTTGAATTTCTTTATTTGAATATTTAGAATTTTTGTTGACTGTTTAAAAAAATACTAAATATTTATAGATTATAATTAATTTTCAAGTTAATTACAAACTAGTTTAAAATATGAATCTATGAAAATAATTGGTTTTTTGTACGTATTTTTTGGAATATTTAATTTTTTTAATTAAAAAATAAGCAAATTATAAAACATAAAAAAATGTTTACATATTTTTAGTGACCACTTAAAATTTAAAAAATAGAAATATTGCACCAATTAGAATATTAATTATAAGATTTTTTTTATATTTTTGATCAAATTTTAAGTAAAAAAAAGTTTTATTATTTAAAATCTAGTATTTTTGTCAGTTTATCGAATTAAACTACCTTGATTGTACATTTATATAACTACAAAGGAAATATTTTGTAATTATATGATTAATATTGTTTGACTTCAAAATATATTTAATATTAATATATTGTTTGACTTCAAAAAATTTTTAACTAACAGAATTTTGCTAATAAATCATATATTTCTTGTTATATATACTTTAGGTAAAGTTACTGTATATAAAAGAACTTGTTTACTTTAACAGAAACTTTTTTTTATATTTTTACTTTCTTTGTAAAGTAATTTGTTTTTTTTTACTTAAATAAATAATTCGTAGTTGTATTTAACTTCTTATATTTTAATTTTTTATCTTTTTGCATTTGAATCTACTTTTAGTATAAATTGCATTTTAGTAAAAAACTTGCAAAGGTTATCAAAACACTTGATGTTTCGAAATATATTCATAATTTGTCCAAAAGCATAATTTCATTTTATAATTGTATTCTTTAAATCTTTTATTTCTTTAAAATGAAAGAAACCTGAAAAAATCTGTTTTAAATCTTCATTAAGATTTTGAAAAAAAAAACTGTTGAACTCATTAATATTTTTCTATTAATGAAATAGAGAAATATCATTTACCTTTTGCAGTAGTTGAAATTTCCACTAACTATTAAATTTCTACTTACATGAATTAATATTCTTCTATATTAAAATTTAGTAAAAATCTAACTAAAACAAACAGTAAACTTGCTCTATTTCATTAATAAAACACTAATAAATTGGAATAAAAAAAAAACATTTTATCTTACTCCCTAAATTTCAACCATCAAATTCATAACTTAGACTTAGAAAATTAAAAAAAAAAAAACTCATCGAGTTTAAAAGCGTAAACAGAATTGTGCTAAAATCGTTTCTAATTATTCGGAGCAATGCAAACAGTCAAACTTGAGTTGCACACACCACTTTAGAATCCGGAATCATTGTTTTTAAACTGATTCTTCGGTTTCCACATTTAGTCGTTATTATAATACAAGGAATGTCTACTTGATATTGGATCAGAGCATTGAATGCTCTGAGCCATTATGATCTCGTTTTCGTTTCACGGTTAAACGGAGATTTAAAATGATATGCTCAAAAGGACTTTGGATTCGATTGGATTACTTAATTAAATTATTAAGTACGAGGAGCCGTTCTTGGACGAAACTACTAAGAGGCTGAGCTGTACCAACTATTTGATGCAGTCTTATTCGTCGGATGGTACAAATGAAAGCCAGGACCGGCCGCAGGATGATGATAAAATTGGGGTTGTTCGCCAAGACTAGCACTAGCGTAAGCTGCAGCTGCATCTAGAGCAGTGGGATGAACTGCTGCAGAATAGACCTGTGGCTTCAGAGGTAGTGGTTGTGCAGGTTCATATTGATGCCTTAAAACTGGATCTCCGTAAATTGTGGATTCATAGCTGCTGACAACACTCGCTGAATGCAATTGCTGTTGCTGCTGTTGTTTGTCTCGAGGAGAAACCGAGGAAGGTGGTGTCATCGCGGAATGATAATCAACCGCATAACCACCAGCTGATGAATAGGAAGAGACTAGGCTCGTGAAAGCGTCAGCATTACTTGTGCCAGCAGGAACTTTTTGATTGTGGGCCGCCAACACGAACTGATGTTCACCATAGGTAGAGGATCCTTCGGAACCCGGTGGAGTTGGTAATGGTCCGTTTTGACCCGCTTCCGTATAGTAACCTCCTGAAGATGGTGTTCGTGTCCCGCTTGATGTGATTCCCTGGAAAAGTATGCTCAATTAAGGATAATCAAATTGATGTAGAATAATCAGAGAGTCTAGGGATCTGGGAAATTGACGGGAACTTCTAAAAAGGTCGGATAATTTTCCAAATGATATGAGAATTTGTATATCAAAAAAAGTACCTATCGTGACATTAATACACTGTTAAAAATTTGGGGAGTTAACGGTTGCTGGAGTTGGGAGTTGAGATTTTAGAGTTAAAAGTAGACTCCCCAAGGTGAGTAAGGCTCATACGCTCCATGTTTAAGAATAGTGGGGACTGAAGGATTAAGCGTTAACTCTCTTTACTTCAACTCTTCAAGGCGTGCGACTTTTATAGAGTCCCGTAGAGAGTTAAATTTCAACTCCTTTTTTTAACAGTGTACTATCGTTCTGATGTAGAAAGTGGACATCTGACATTTTTATGATAAATGAGATTTTGTTACCACTGAATTGGTAATAGTTGTTTTTAAATTATTTTGTTGTTTTTAAAGAGATTCAAATTAGCGGCTTTGCCCCAACTGTTGGGGCAAAAAAGTTATTGCTAATGTTATTGCTCCAAATATAATAAATTATCTAAAATATACACTAAATAACATTTATTGGTGCAGTAAATATAAAATATATAAATATTTTACGGATATTTAAAGATATTTAATCCATTTTATTGAAAATAATGACGACTTGTATTTTTAACCTTATTGTTTGCAATTTAATTGTTTTTTATTTTGTTTCAAAATCTACTTTATCGATTGTACAAAAATAGAGTGTCATTTAAATAACCACTCGAAAATATAATTAAATAATAATGCTTATTTAATATTCAAAATTTGTAAGTTTTTATCAAATTAGGGTAAGTGAGGATATTATCGCGGGTGTGGGTATTATCGCGATAATTTGTATTTTTCCATGTTCCTGAATAAATACAAATATTTGAGCCTCTAAAAAAATGACTCAACAAATCTAATATCCAAGGAATATAATTTGCAATATACATCGAATCTCTCTTAAATATTTAATTCATTAAAAAAGTTTAAAAATTTGTTATCTGTTGTAAGCTAGAAATGTTTCATTTTGGTTTGAGATTCACCTCAGTAGTGGTCTTTATTAATCGTTGTATATTTATTGTTATCGGTTCAAAAATACATTTTATTTGTTTATTCTGGCAGATATATCATAGTTTTTGATAAATAACATCAATTTAGTAAGAAATAAATTAATTTTCATATAAAATTTACCTCCGCGATGTTGGATACACCTTTTTTTTAATGTGCTCATATTCTCGCGTCTATTTTCACTTGAAGCCTTGTTATGATAACCTGCTTAAATCTATTTAACCTAAGTTTGTCAGACCATAACAAAACAGTTTTCTTTTGATATAAAAAAATTAAAAACAAAGATAATGAGAAAATTTTAAACGAAAAATAAAAAATAAAGTTAAAAAAGAGAATTATAGGATCATTACATACAAGAGAAACTTTGAAATCAGCTGTAAAAGAAGAGCAACAAGGGGAATGTATCTCCGAATGCTCCGAATCGCCAAGGAAATATTAAGTGCCATAATAGACTAAACAAGAACGAGAGAAATGGAAAAATGTTCAGATAAGATTATAAAATAATTCCATTAAATATTTAATTCAAATTAAATACATTCTAGTGATAATAAGTGCTTTTTAAATAGTTTTTAATTAGTAAAAATAATCTCATATTATATGAATCTATAAAGTTAAATAAATTAAATTTTCTTGTGAAAATTATTAATATCATTCGTTTAGCATATTTTCAATTGCAATATATCATCAATTAATTATTACAAATAAATATAATATAATTAAATCATACGCGATATTTGATGCACGAAAATACCCTCAACCGCGATATTTGATGCGCGATAATACCTGTAAGTGTTACTGATATCCGCGATATTATATGCACTTGAGAATTTTTTTTAATCGTTTATTTCAGGATTAAAATTCTTATATATAACATTGCCAATTTTTTTATAAAGATAAATAATGTTAAATTTTTATTTCAAACAAAAAACATCGCGATATCTATTCACTAACATTTTCTAGACCACTTGAAAATTGGACTTACATGAAACTCCGCGATAATACCCACATTTACCCTAGTAGTAAATTTTAATAAATAATAATAATAATAATAATAACAATAAATTTGATAAACAAAAATACTTATTTGCTTTGATGAAAAATTGCAGGTTGACAGTTGATTAACACGAAGTTTGCAACATTAAAAATTACATGATAATGCAGTATTTAATATTCAATTGTTTTTTATAAAATATTTTTCAAGCGTCTTTGCCCCAAACGGAAACCTTTTTTAATTTAAAATTTGATATATTTAGATTGAAAATTAAACCTGGATTCCACAGAGATTGTGTAGATAAATGTATACTGTATTAGAATGTGAAAATTTAAAAAACTCACATTTAGATTTAAAATTTACTATTTTTGATTAGGAAAATTTTCATCTCATACTTGTAAAAACTATTTTTTTGGTATATTTCTTAATATATTTTATATTTACAAGATTTGTTTTTCTTAAAAAATAACTCCAATTATATTTATGATAAACTTTAAACTTAAGTTGAAACGGGTAAGAAATAAGGGAGATATTTTGAAAAACGTCTTTGCCCCTCTTAGCGGTTTTGCCTCACTCAC
This sequence comes from Ganaspis brasiliensis, assembly GCA_037103525.1. Classification (NCBI taxonomy): domain Eukaryota; kingdom Metazoa; phylum Arthropoda; class Insecta; order Hymenoptera; family Figitidae; genus Ganaspis; species Ganaspis brasiliensis. The sequence goes on along the minus strand of JAZKLR010000009.1, from coordinate 2,698,724 downwards.
CCCTACTTATTTTATGTTCTAATCATTTTTTTTTTTTATAAAAATGAATCGTTTTCTATAAAATTAAAAAAATACCGTTTAGGATATACATATTTTTAATGTACTACTAACGATACTTGATCTATTAGGTGGCTGCTCTCTAATATTTAGCATATACCTTTAGTAATACTATATTAGTGGGTAATATTCTACAAGTTAGCGAGTTATACTAATTAGTAGGATATTGTTTTTCCGGTACGGGCACCATTATTATATATTATAACTTTTCTCCCAGAGGAGAAAAGATGCAATTCAGATCATTTTATTTCGACCAAAGTCGTTGCAGACCAATTTTTTAAAAATCTGATACATAATTTCAGAAATGATTCTTTATGGTTAATTAAAATTTTCACTTTGGTTCTGAATTTAGTTTTTGAAATAATAAAGTTTAAAAAATTAAATATATTTTCAGGTTAATACGATCATGAAAACCACCTTTAATTAAAAAATAAGTATTGTTTTAACCTGAAAATATATTAAAATTTTTAAACTTTATTATTTCAAAACCTAATTTTAGAACCAAAGTGTAAAATTTGGAATTTGAGTAGATTTAGCTGTGATTTGAATATTTTGAAAGTATCACATTTTTATATATTTCTTTAGGCAAAATATAAGCTCGAAAAGTTAGCAAATATGAAGAAAATTCATGTTTTCAATTTAACATTTATGATAATTAAAAAATAAAATTTAAAAATTTACATAAAAATTGAAAATTAGTCAAAATTATGAATCCCAGGAAGGAAATAATGAAAAACTGTTCATAGAGTCAAAATTTAATGATCTTACTATAAAGTTAAAAATGGAATAACTTTGATAATTTTATTTGAATTTTATTCAATCTAGGGTCATTTAAAACTGCAATTATTAAGCTTTTGATGTGCATCAAGAAAACAAATATTTTTAATAAGATAAGACATTTAAATTGGCTTCAAAGTTGAAAAATCAATCAAAAAATGAAAATTTTTGATGATTTTTGGTCTATATTTTCATGAATTTAAATGATAATAAAAAAAGTCTTATGCAGCTTCAAAGGGTATATTTTAAGCTTTAAATTAAAAAAAAACTTTTTGATTCGGGTAAAAAATGGCGAAGTTTCAAAGTGGGTAAAAATTTCTGAAGTGGCCCCCTGATTTGCAAACATGTAATGAAATTTGAAATTAATGTTATATTCCTATACTACTAAATGAGAGATAGTTTGCATATTAATAGTTTTTTTTAATTTAAATAATGTCAAAAGTTATAAACAAATGAAAATTTTTGCATCATTTTATTTGAAAATTCATATCTTTTTTTTATATTATTGAAAATTAATAAAATTTGTATGACTTGTGTACAAAAGTATAAACTTTAAGATAAAAATAATTTCGATCACGTGCATTTATTTTTTAATGCAAAATTAATGATTTTTTATAAACAATTTAAAAAAAAAACATGTTCTGGGCCTGCTAACAAATTTTTTTAAAAACGCATTGATTCAGTATGAATTTAGGTTTATTATACAAAAATAAAAATTTGGTTAGGTTTATATTTAACAGAATGGCGTTAATTTGTTTATAACGCTCCGGAAACAATATCAAGCGGCACTGGTTCGTTCGCAACTGCGCCTTCCGTAGTCCCTCCTATAATAAGATATGAAATAATTATGAAGTTAAATCAAGTCAAATGATTTAGTTGAACATAATAAAAATCACTTTTTTCATTTATTTATATAAAAAAACAATATGTAATTAATTAAATACGCAATAATGTTAAAGTACACTATCATTAATACTAATAACTAATAACGTTAATAATAAAGTTAAAAAGCTTAATTTTTTTGTACTCTATTGTCGTGGATTTTTTGTGACCTAATTAGTCTTTATTTTTGAATCCTCAGAAAATATTTTGCATATTAGCTGATCTTTTTCAGTTGGCTGAAACGAATGGTACTGTCTTCTGTGCAAAAGCCAAATTTAATTTTGTGGAAAAATTGTGCTGCCCATTCAAACAAACTTTTTGCTCATTTGAAGGAAACTTTTGGTGCTCAAAATGTAAAGGAAATATTTTACTTTTCGGACGGCGCTGGCTCACAATATAAAAACAAAACTAATTTTTTGAATTTGACAAAACATGAAAATGATTTTGGAGTTTCAGCAGAGTGGAATTTTTTCGCCACTTCGCACGGCAAAGGGGCTTGTGATGGGGTTGGTGGGACGGTAAAGAGGCAAGCTAAAATATCAAGTTTACAACTTGTAGATTGGAAATATATTACATCACCAAAAAGTTTGTTTGAATGGGCAGCACAATTTTTCCACAAAATTAAATTTGGCTTTTGCACAGAAGAGGAACATGCGATTAACGAAAATAATTTAGCGCCTCGAAATGCATGTGCAAAAACTGTTAGTTGTACACGACAGTACCATTCGTTTCAGCAAACTGAAAAAGATCAGCTAATATGCAAAATATTTTCTGAGGATTCAAAAATAAAGACTCATAAGGTCACAAAAAATCCACGACAATAGAGTACAAAAAAATTAAGCTTTTTAACTTTATTATTAACGTTATTAGTTATTAGTATTAATGATTCGCGATGAGCACGAAAATGCGAACCTAGCGGACGTTTGATGAAAGCTCTACAAGAAGTCTCATATACGTGAATCCTGATGCTGAATATATTATGAATTTAAATAATATATCTTTTAATAATTGTCAACAAGTTAATGCGTGAGGATTATTTAGTGTTTACATCAAATTTTAAGAATAGTAAAAATTTTAAGCATTATATCAATTGAAAGTAGAGTAAAAATTCTCTGTATATATAATTTTAGGTTATGTGTCTCATGTCACAATGATTAATATGATTACAATAAGTAAACTAATTGAAGTAGTTTACAGAAATTCATAGTAAATTTTGGTTAAATAAATTAATAATACTTTAATTTAACAAAAATTACCAAATTCTGTTTATAATTTACAACTACTCGTACAAAACTAACAACTTTTACTTCTGTTAATTCGAATTCCCTTTCACAAATTTGCAAATTTTTAATAGTTTTAAAATTGCAAAGACATATTTTATTTTATTTATTGCGACAACCACAAAAACTACATTGAAAGTGCAAAATATTGAAGAAATACTGTGCTTTTGCGGTGATAAACATTCATTAGAGACTTCTTCCAGACCACGTGACCCGAACACATGTGCACGATTACAGCGCCTCTATAGTTCGTGCTCGTCGCGAATAGTGTACTTTAACATTATTGCGTATTTAATTAATTACATATTGTTTTTTTATATAAATAAATGAAAAAAGTGATTTTTATTATGTTCAACTAAATCATTTGACTTGATTTAACTTCATAATTATTTCATATCTTATTATAGGAGGGACTACGGAAGGCGCAGTTGCGAACGAACCAGTGCCGCTTGATATTGTTTCCGGAGCGTTATAAACAAATTAACGCCATTCTGTTAAATATAAACCTAACCAAATTTTTATTTTTGTATAATAAACCTAAATTCATACTGAATCAATGCGTTTTTAAAAAAATTTGTTAGCAGGCCCAGAACATGTTTTTTTTTTAAATTGTTTATAAAAAATCATTAATTTTGCATTAAAAAATAAATGCACGTGATCGAAATTATTTTTATCTTAAAGTTTATACTTTTGTACACAAGTCATACAAATTTTATTAATTTTCAATAATATAAAAAAAAGATATGAATTTTCAAATAAAATGATGCAAAAATTTTCATTTGTTTATAACTTTTGACATTATTTAAATTAAAAAAAACTATTTATATGCAAACTATCTCTCATTTAGTAGTATAGGAATATAACATTAATTTCAAATTTCATTACATGTTTGCAAATCAGGGGGCCACTTCAGAAATTTTTACCCAGTATTATGTACATGAATTTACCTAAAAATGGTTTTTTGGCTCTAAATCAAGATTTTGAGGGTGTATGAAAGATTTAATATATACCATTCTTTTTAGTTTTTTATGACCTATAGCCTCCACTAGGTCCGATAAGAAGTTCTTTTACTTTTTTTTATTTTGTAACACAGTGTAATCTATTATGCGTTATTTTGAAAGAGAATTTAATGCTTTTTCGATAGATCTTTTATTTTTTAAACAATTTTCTCAAATTCATAAAGAAATTTCTATTTAAAATTTAAAATTCTGGATATCTCAAAACACCCCTCCATAAATTTTCTTGAAACCTATGTGAAAAGAACCCTAAGGTTTTATAGTTTCTAATTCCTTTGAATTTATTATGGACATTTTAGAGGGATTATGGATAAAAATGATATAAAATGTGTTTTTGAAAAATCTGACATGAAATGAAATTGATTTTACCTAAGCCAAAGTCGAATTCGGTCGCCTTTTGTTTTTAAATTTGAAAGAAACCTACGATGATTAAAAAAAAAACTTTCAAGAAAGAATAATTCTTTTTTCTTTTTTAAGTAGTATAAAATATGCTTTAAAGTGATTCTGGAACATAAAATTTAAAATTATTTTTCAAATAAAAATATAAATTATAAGAAAAATACATGTTGTATATTATTATTCTTTCAAAATTTAAAAACAAAAGACAACGACTCTGGTTTAGGTAAAATCAACTTTACTTCATGTCAGATTTTTCAAAAACACATATTTTTTAGCATTTTTATCCAGAAATCCTCTAAAATATCTATAATAAATTTACAGGAATGAGAAACTATAAAACCTTAGGTTTTACATAGGTTTCAAGAAAATTTGCGGAGGGGTGTTTTAAGATATTAAGAGTTTTAGATTTCAAATAGGTAGGGAATTTTGTAATGAAATTGAAAATTTTTTTTCAAAAAAATTAAAGACCAATCGAAAGAGCATTAAATTTTCTTTCAAAATAGTGCATAACATATTATCATTGATTTAATTTTAATCAAATTAATTTTATTTAAAAAGGAGCTTTTTTGCGATCGCCTTTTGCCACACATGTAATTAACGGTAATACTCAGTGCCTCTTATTGTTTCATCACTAATATTCTTTTAACAATGTGAGAAAATAAATCAGGGAGAAATCAGGGAATTTTTTTTTTGAGACTAGCTGGATACCCTAAATAAAATAATCTGACCCAATTCTCAATTTTCTCTAACAATTTTTAATATTTTGAATAATTACCTGCACATTGGCCCGAATCACACTCTCCCTATTCGTGGCATAAAGGTGCCTCAAAAGAGCCGAAGCCGGAAGCGATGGGGTACTAGATTGTTGAGTACTCGGATGTCCTAAATGGTGATGTGCACCAATCCATTGAATCGTACTCCTCTGTTGTTGTTGTTTTAACAACGCATCGGTGCTAAAATCAGTGGGTTGATGCATCGCCGGTGAATCCGGTTTACTCAGCGAGGCCCCAGGAAGATGTTTGGACATTGCTTGTTCTATATCTTTAACCGAAGCACTGACCCCTGTTGGATTCTCTGAAGACTCGGGTCGGATTTCAGTTCTTCGGGTCTTGGGACTCGTTGCTCTGAGAACCTGATCAGACGTTGGAAGAGAATGATTTGAAGAAGCTGGACTTAAAGCATGACTTCTTCCATTTGGAGTCTTTGACACAGATTCTTCCTCCTCCTCGTCTTCCCCGGAACTAGATTCCTCTTCCTGCACCAATTTTCGTTTACTCCCTCGCATTTTGACTCCGAGGGCGTTAATATTCGTTTGACCTTCTTGTTGCTGAAGTTGAGCTACATTCTCATGATGTCTTCCTCCTCGTGTTTCGCCTTCTGAGCCTCTGGTGTCTTCTTTATCCTCAGGAGGAGAATGATGAGAATGCTCTGAATGCTGATTAGTTGCTGGACCTCCACTACTTCGACCTTCTGTAAAGAAAAATTCATATCTTATGGAAAAGGGTCTTTTTCTTTTCAACAACACTTAAAATATGTACCCCAAAATTTAGTCTCTTAATATCCTAATGTCGGGAAAAAAGTTCTTACTATTTTTACATACGTTAGCGTAAAAAGACCACCTCCAGCATCTAATCAATCTCTTTTATCTTCTCCATATTTGTAAAAACTTTAAGTCTTTCGTTAACTAAGGATGATAAAATGATGGCATTATTTCCGTATCGAATGCTTTATTATGGAAATGCAATTGATCCTCGGACAAGTGCATTGTCACCTGTGGCGGGAAGGTGAGAATGAGAAGATCTTGAGGTGGTCGATTCAACGCGTTTCGTACACTAGTGGCAGTGACTTCTTGTCTCTCTTATGTTAAAATCGACGCCTTGAATGCGTTCCGTTCCATTCTGCCTCGCTCAATTCCGTTTAACGTTTTCGAGAGCGTGACAAACCTGGAATGTTGCCGCCTCAACGAACTACTAGCATTTCTTGCGTCAATGTATTACCACGGGGATCAATAAGGTCTATAGAGGTCTTAAAGACCGATTTAGTTATGTCGGATATACTGGTTATTAGACAATTCTTATTTGAAAAGTTGATGCTTTGTACTTTGTAAATCAATCCTTGTCAACACTCTTTAATGACCCGTGTATTTATGAGACAACCTCCTAAATAAGCGGTTAAAATATTCTTCTAATATTTCTAATTCAATTCGTGTATTTTTCACTTTAGAAAATTTCTTTAACTTTCTTTCCTTAAATTAAAAAATTACCTTTCAAGTGTTCCGAAAACGGTGTTAAAAATTGTATAATTTATATGAAGTGTTGAATTTTTTAATTAAATTTATTTTAATTCAACTTCCTAATTCAAAATTTTTGGGTATTTAAAATGGCGCTAGGATCAAATAAAGAAAATACTACTTTTAATTTTTGTAAGTTTTGTTAGATGTTCCTGCTCTTGTAGGAGTCTTTATCAATGAAACATTTTATCTCTGTAGTTGCGAGAAAAAAGTTTTGTGTTGCAACTTTGATTTGATAGATATTAAATTGTTTAATATTAAAAAGAAGTCAGCTTTGACCAATAAGAGTAAAATATCATAAGTAATTTAAAAAATCATTACTTTTATTTTAAGGAAGGAATAGCTAAAAAAGTTTAAATAATTGTTAGATTTAATGTTAAAATGGAATTCAATTAGTTGGTTACCGATATTTGAATTAATAAACTTATTATTCATTATTTTTAAATTGTTATTTTAATAGTAATGGTAACTAAAATATATTAATAAACATAGTATAATCATGGGAAATTATTAATCATTCTGAATAAAATCTTTCATTAGACTACTACTTGCATGTTTTTTTATTTTTTCAATTCTCACAAAATAAGAGTAATTTTATATGTCCAAAGTAAAAAGTATGACAAAGATAGAGAAGAGGTCAAAATTCGTTTAAAATCGTGTGACGTAATTTATGTACAAATTTTTACATACAAATTTTGAAGATCTAAACAAGACATGGATTGGTATTTAATTTAAATTTGTGGAAATAATGTTAAAGATATATAAACACACCTCCTCTATCAGCATCTGGAGAACCATTCTCAGGGTCATTACCGGCAGCGTCCTCCCTTTTAACACCCGTGACACCGCTTTCGAGCTGACAACAGTCCATAATCAGGTTCTCGTATTCACGGCCACTGTAAGTAAAAATGGACGTTCAGAAAGATAGTGTATTTTTATCGCTTTGTAGAATGACGAGCTAAAATCTAAATTATGTTGCTTGCAAGGAGAAAGGATTCAAAGGAGGTCGAGGATCATGATCAGGCTTCTGCTCAGCTAATTTGCATAACTTTATTTCAAATATATGTATCAAGCTTGTAATCTCTCTTGTCTACACACCTGATGACATAGTTGACGCAAATAATATTTTGCTCCTCTGCATTTTTAGAATTGCAAACTACCGTTGCACAGGTCTGTAACCAGGTGTAACCTCCACTTTTGTTCATCAGCCGATAGTAGTGAGTTAGAACTTGGCCTTTTTTGATTACTGAAATCAAACGGAAATGTTCTAATGATTAACAAAAACCAGATATCGTGTCATTGTAAAAAATAATCAGAAATTTCCCATACAAATGTATTTCTGTGCTTTCTTATTTTGTACGGAACTATAGTTTCTTTTTATTGTTTTTTTTTTAAAAGATTAGTATAACGTTGACAAAATTAGTAGTAAAAATGTATCAGTCTGATACTCTTTGCTCTTTATATATATCGGACATTAAAGAATTTTTATGCAGAAGGGGCTAAGAGGAATACCTCTAAATCATTTAGTTGACTAAATAAACTGCAGAGTATCTTTTTTATGAGTATCCTTTGTCTTCCTCAAAATACACCAAGTTTTGCAAATAGAAGGAAAGTATTAAACTTGGAAAGACTGGAAGTCAATGTTTTCAAACTAACTTTAAATTACATACAAAAAATTTTGGACATGCAGGATGATAGATTTCCAAAAATTTGTTACAATAAATTAAAAAGTTTAGCTGAATATGATCTTTCAAAAGGCAAATATAATTGGACGGTACAAGTAAGAGATTACTTTTTCGAACAGATAGATGAGACTGACACCTACAATAATTTGACACTAGATTTATAAATTATTAAAAAATAAAAGCTCATCTGCAAGTTGAGAAATTATCTAATAAATAAAGATATAAATGATTGTTGCAGTTCAACGTTACTTTCAGTCTTCCCACACTTTTTCCAGACAGAACATAAAAAACATTTTTTTGATCTTACAATACCAATGTTCCACAAAAAGATTATTGCACAAGATGTTTTCATGAACGAACATATACCTAGAATTATAACAAAAAACAAAAAGTATAATTTTAATAGCAAAAAAACGTCTATCATTCCTTCATTCAGTGTAAAGCAAATGATAAGAGTAGAGAGAAATTAATACCGGAAATACGTAACGAAGATAATAAAGGAAATCAATTATTAGAATTACTTAAAAATTTGAATGAAATACGAGCAAGAAAAATTGTCACAGGGTTGCTACGGACCTGGAAAACCTGGAATTGTCACGAAATTTTTTTGTAGTCAGGGAAAACCTGGAAATGTCATGAAATTTTATAAAATGTTGTTTTAAAAAATTAATTTAAATTACTTCCCTTTTTTAATGCATTTTTTTCGTATTTTTATGTAAATTGTCAATTATTTTCATCATTTTTAAATTATTTTCTTTAATAGTACATATGTACTTATTTTCGTCATTATGTAACTTTTTTTCAATTATCAATTATTTTCTTCAAATTTTAATTTCATTTGTCAATTTTTAATATATTTTCTCAATTTTTAATTATTTTCTTCACTTTTCAATTTTTTTCTTCAGTTTTCAATTATTTTGTTCAACATTTAATAATTCTCGCATTTTTTCAATTATTAATTGAATTTTCAAATTATAATACAATTCTTCAATAATTTTCTTCAATTTTCATACATTTCCTACAATTTCTCTATAATTTTCTTCAGTTTTCAATTGACAATTTAATTTTCTCCTTCAATTTTATAATTATTCTAAAATTTTTTAAATATTTTTGTTTTATGGTCGATTATTCTCACAATTTATGGAATTTTTGCAAAAGTCAAGTATTTTCCTTAATATTTAATTATTTTCGTCATTTTGTAATTTCTCCTTCAATTAGCAATTATTATCTTAAAAATTCAATTTAATTCTTTATTTTTCAATTTATTTCTTAAAATCTTCTCTATTTTCTTCAATTTTAAATTATTTTCTTTAATTTTCAATTATTCTGTGCAAACATAAAAATTGTTTTAAAATTTCAATTCAATTCTTCAATTCTAGAACGAAATTATTTTCTTCAAATTTCAATTATATTTTTCAATTTTCAATTATTTTCTTTAATATAAAAAAATTCTCGACTTTTTCAATTATTCTTTTCGATTATATCAATGTTTCCATAACTTTAAATTCAATTGTTCTTCTTCTTCAGTTCTTCTTCTTTCAATTGTTCTTCAAAAATCTTCTTCGATTTTTAATTATTTTTACCAATTACTCCTATAATATTCATAGTTTTTTAATTTTCAATTATTTAGCTTAAATTTAATATTGAATGTTATTAAATATATTCTTCAATTTTCCATTATTTTCTACAATTTTGTAAATTCTCTTTTATTCTTTTTAAATTTTAGAATTATTCTTTAACTTTTCAATTATTTCGTCTTGTTGTCGAATATTCTCGCCAGTTTTCGAATTTTATTTCCAATTGAAAATTATTTTTCTCATTTCTAAATTATTTTCTTACAATTTCCATTTAATTCTTTAATTTTCCATTTATATCTTCAACTTTTAGTTATTTTCTTCAATTCTCATTATTTTCTTCAAATTTCAATTCCATTTTTCAGTTTTAAATTATTTTCTTCTGTATTCAAGAATTCTCTCCATTTTTCAAAGACTTTTTTGGAATTTTTATTATATTCATTGAATTTCAATTCCGTTCTTCAATTTTTCAATTATTTTCCTTAATTTTAATTATTTTTTTTCGATTTTTAATCCAATTGTTCAATGTGCAATTATTTCCAACAATTTTTTCTATAATTTTCTTAATTTTTCAATTTTCAATTATTTCTTTTAAATTTAATATTTCTTGTTTAATTTTTTCAATTATTTTTTTTAGTTGTCTATGAATCTAATCAATTTTCGAATTTTATGTTCAATTGTCAATTATTTTCTTTATTTTCTGGAACGTTTTCTTATATTTTTCAATTTTTCTCCTAATTTTTCATTCATTTCTTTCAAATATTAATTATTTTCCATAATTTTCAGTCATCTCTCACCATTTTTTCAATTATTTTGTTTTGTTGTCTATTAATCTAGTCATTTTTCAAATTTTTTTCTCAATTGTTCATTACATTCGTTATTTTTCGGATATTCTCTTCCATTTTTCATTTATTCTCATCATTTTTCTATTATTTCCTTTAATTATTTATTTTCTCCTCTATTTTCAATTATTTTCTAGAAATTTTTTAATTTTCAATTATTTTTCTTAAATTTTATAATAATTTACAATTTTTTATCAATTATTATGTTCTGTTGTCGATTATTCTTGCCAGTTTTCGAATTTTTCTTCAATTGTCAATTATTTTCTCAAAATTTTAATTTAATTCTCTAATCTTCAATTTATTTCTTCACTTCTCAATTATTTTTTTTTGTATTCTTTAGTTATCTATTATTTTCTTCAATATCCAATAAATCTTGGCTTTTTTTTGATTAATTTTTTCAATAGGTATTTAATTCTATTTTTCAAATTTCAATTCCATTCTTCAATTTAAATTATTTTATTCGATTTTCAATCCAGTTGTTCAATGTACGTTTAATTACAATTATTCCTATAATTTTCTAATTTTTTAATTTGCAATTATTTTCTTTAAATTTAATATTTCTTGTTTAATTATTGTTCTATTATTATTTAACAGATATTGTTGTTATTATTGTTTTTCAATTATTGTTCAATTATTGTTTTCAGTTGTCTATTAATCTAGTCATTTTTCGAATTTTGTTTTCAATTGTTAAATATTTCCGTCATTTTTTAGATATTTCCTTCAATTTTCCAATTATTCTCATCCTTTCAATTGTTAATTAATTTCATCAATTTTTATTTGTTTTCTGGACTTTTTCAATTATTTCCTGCAATTTTTTCAATTTTCATTTATTCTCGTAAAATTTTATAATTATTCTTTAATTATTCCAATTTTTATTTCATTTGTTCATTATTTTTGTCATTTTTCAGATATTTTCTTAAATTTTGTAATTATTTTTGTAATCTTCATTATTTGCATTTGCAAAAATTTATAGTTTTAAAATGATAACAATGTAAAATGTCGCACGCCTTTAGGCATTCTTTACTATTGCTAGTTATTTTATATTTGGTCATGAAATTTTAAAAAATATGGTCTGGAAAACCTGGAAAAGTTATGGAATTTTTAAATTTTGAAAACGTAGCAACCCTGTGTCAACATTCACATTATATTAAATGAAAATGGAACACAAATCTAGTCGAAAAATAGGACACAAATTTTAGTTTTTTGGTGAAACAAACTATTAATGTTTAGAGATGATATTTTCCGATTAGTTAAAAAAACAATTTCTTTTTAATACATATTCATATCCGTAAAGTTTACATGCTCTAAAATTTATGCCAAAGGATTACAGTATCAGCTTCAAGAAGTTAATAAACTTTTGGGTAAAGTTTCTGGGATACTTTAACGGCATCACTTGGTTTTGAACGAAGGGAGGAGGTATCTGACAAAGAGGGATTAGGGATATGGAATCTTGGAGGAAGGGAGAAAGGAGACGATACCTTGGCGAGGTTATAGAAGAGAGGATTGAAGGGAATAGAAAGGGGAAAGGGGTGCTGGCGTGGGTACAAGAACCCACCTTTCTTTTCCCCTCCACCTGTCACCACCGAAGCTACTGGGAGCTGCTGTTGGGATGGGAACCTAGTCACGAGTCGGGGGTGGGGCAAAGTTGGGGGAGAAGGTAACAACTCGCTGGAGATGCCGCATCCGGCGTAGCTTGACGCTTTCTGCATACCAACTACCTAATCCCGGCTGTATCCGTGCCGGAACACAGGCGTAAAGGCAAGGCACGTGACTACTGTACTCGTATGCGGGAAACGACGATATCCGACGAGGACGGTAGCTTTACGACAAAAACGTTTACAATATCGAGAATTTTTGAATTTACGACATTACTGCGCTCCTTTCTCATTCCCCCTTGGAATAAGGATGGCATAAACTTGTACTACGTCGGATTAGAAAACCTTTTAAGCTCTAAATGTACCCGAATTTAATAAAAAGATGAATTTTATATACTTACAATCGAAGTGAGAATTCCTAAGTCGATTTGCGTCTTCACCGTGGCACAGTTTGTAGAGGTTCATTCCTGTTAACTCGTCTGCAGTATAATCCAGAAGCTCTGATACCCTGATGGCAATTAGATGGTTGTTAATTATTCAATTAATTATTTTTACCAGATTCACCAGTTATTTTTAGACATTTGAATTGTTTATTTTCATCCAGATGAAAAGATCCGGCACGATTCATTTTACTGAAAACTATAACATTTGTGGAATGTTAGTGATGCTTTCGGTGGAATGAAATTGCGCAGAATCTTTTCATCAGTCTCAGAGTTAGGTACGGACTTTGTAGTTGAAGTTTTAAATATCGTCAATTAAGAATGTCTTACTTTGGTTCACAATGTGCTATCCTGAAGTCAAAGTTGATTCGCGTAACAAACATGTCAGTCTCCAGTCTGATCTCGTGTACACTGGGAGGCGGAAGAGCAATTGCCAAGCCAACCATTCCCATTAATGGCGGAGTAGATTTTCTCGAATGGCTGAATGTGAATTGTGGCCTCAACCGACAGAGTAATAAAACCACCTGGATTCGAAAAAAACCAAGTCAGACAGATTTATAATAATGTGTTTTTCTGCTTAAATAATATACATAAGATACAAGATATAATTCGATGGAGATCATTTCAAATCTAATGGAAATTTAGACAGCTATTAAAATCAAAAGGGGTCATCCATAAACTATGTAGCCTTATTTTTGTCATTTTTGGATCCCTGGTAGAGTATCGCAGATTTTGTCCTAGACCTCTGGTTTTTCTTTATTTCTTAAAAATTTAATTTTCACTGTATAATAAATGCTGTTTAAAAAGCTGTATTAATAAAAGCAAATAAATTGAAACAAAATCATTAGTTCTTTCTTTTTTCATAAATAGCAACAATGAAATATGCTAACAAAAAAATCTTAAAAACTTAGACTAGACAACCTTTAAACAAATCTTCATTTGTTTTAATAACTCTGTTTCACTTCCGTTATGTTCGAAATGATCCTCAGTGTATATCAATATATTTTATTTAACTCACTCTATATCCGGAAGACTTAAAATGACATCCTCTTTTGGTGAGTGTTGACTTCATCCTAACACAAAATGCCCTATCGTAGCCCTTGTAAAGACCACTAGACGATAGCGCCATTATTGATGAAACTGAAAAAATAATTTTTCCAAATTTTAGAATTGTTGGTGCTAATATACGTTGCAAAAATTCATGGATCAACTTCAAAATCTATTTTGAGAACTTTAGATATATGGGTGCATAAATTTATATTTCATGATTTAGAAGATTAATATTTTTTAGATTTCTCAATATTTAACCTCTACCAATAATGACCCAAAAAAGTTTCAAGACATTCTGTGACCTACAAAAGTTTCTAGGCTCATTTATGTTGCGTATAAAACTGAGCAAATACCCTTAAGGTTAGGATAACAATTCGTTTATATAAAAGCACCGAACACTTTTGTTTTATAAAAAAGCTTCGAGATAATTATTTACGTTGTAAAAACAAAAATATTTTTTCATGTTTCGTAATTGATTAACTCAACGAAGATTTTGATGATTTAAACAAAATTTTGTGAATACAACCAAAAATATTTTGTTGCTTTTATATAAACAAGTAATTTTGTTGTCCAAACCAAACCTATCGATTTTTATCTAATAATAACTACAAATAAATTCTATAGCATCGGTAGGATAAAATCACCAATATAAGGTTCTCTTTCTGTTCTTTCATATGAAGCATAAAAAGTTCCAGTCGGGAAATCACAGGCACTGTATAAAAAAGCATTATAGACCTCAAACATCAACTTAAGAGCTTCTATAGCAGTCTTAAGGGTGTTTCAATGTTCGGTCTTGTAAGTTTTTTCATGAAGAGAAAGCAAGAATAAGAGTTAAAATCCTTAACTTTTGTGCATTTATATTTTCATGACTTATTGTCCCACAATATACTAACATAAGAATAAGTACCAATCAATTGTCTTTAACATATTTAGAGACATTATATGTATAATCTTAATATGTCAAAGTTGAGTATTAGTGACTCCCCAATAGGGTGGTCCAAAAAAAGTAATGTCGAAATTTTAATGCTCCTACTCCCTAGAATTGTACTATGACGAAAAAAAATATCCCTTTTTTTCTAAATCAAAATATAATTAGAGGTCGCTCAAATCGCTTAAAGTTTCCCATGTATTTTACATGAGAAAACAAGACTTTTTCGTAGAAATTATACAGAATCCGTGAGAAAAGTGTCAGGGAAATTTAAAATCTTGCGAGCTAATTATTGTCAGTTACTTATTTTTTGAACCAAAATATTTGAATTACATTTTTTCTTAATTTAGATATTAATTTATTATTTTTAACAAAACTTTTCTGCCAGAGAAAAGTCAGGGAAATTTATGAATTGATCTTTGTGGTCGCCCTGATTACGTAATGTTCTAACAGAAAGGGCAGGTTGTCCAGAGTGTGGAAAAAACATTTAAAGCGGGAATTGTACGGGACATTTTTTTAATGCGAGAAATGTTCGGGATTTTATTTTTGCCACCAGTAATTTTAAGATTATGAGCTTATATACATAAATTTTTCTTATAAATTTCAATTTTGAAATTGAAGCAACTCGAAGTGTATACTGCCATCCTGATGTAAATAGTCGATATCTGACAGTTTTATGAAAAATGAGATTTTTATACCACTAAATTCCTAATGAAATAAGAAATCTAACTGGTGTAATTTCAATAAAAAATAATAATTTTGTTTATAAGTAAACGTCAATTAGTTTATCTACACACTGCAAAAAGAAGTATCTTATTTTACGATGTATTGGTAGCTTTTTTAAGATGTTATGGTAGTCACTTTTTAGTTACTTAAAGTATCTCATTTTAAGATGTTACAATAAGAATAAAGTATCTTAATATTGACATCTTGTTCTAAGATGTTTTATGTTTATTTATTTATTTAGAGAAAAATACACGGGTTGGGACCCATTACATAGTATAGAAAAAGAAAGAAAAGTCGCATACAAAATTAATAAATCAATTTGCATTGCCAAACCCAGCTCCGAAAATTACAATTTTTAATGATGTGATAAACACGGATAATTTATGATTAAAAAAGTCAATCTCGTCGCTCAAGGAATTAGCTCTATTTAATAGCCTATTAAAGGTCGCATTTTTTATAAAATTCATCCTGCTAAAAAGTTCATAGAAAGGCGAGATGCTGCGCAAGGATCTTTGTGGAGCATAGAAATTAATTCTGTATAATAAAATAGAAGAATCAGTATAATTATGAATAATTTTATAAAAAAATAGCATGTCAGCAAAAAGTAATCTGGATTGCATACTGGGTATATTTAATCTGCGTCTCAATCGGAATAATCATGCGTAAAATAATCGAAGTCAATGTTTAGTTGAGACGCAGCAAACCTTAAAAAGCGATTCTGTACCCGCTCAAGTCTGAGTGTATGGAGGCTATAATATGGAGACCATATCACAGATCCAAACTCAAGAGTTATGATTCTAATACACTATTTACCGTCTTACAACTTATTTTAAGATATCAAGAAGTTACCTATTATTGCAGTGCATTCATTTTAATGAAATCCTGATGGACAAACTGCAGAGAATTAGATTTTATCTACAAAAATAGACAGAAATGATGACATAGTAACCAACATTTCCTGGGAGCAAGAAGTGTATCTGGTAGATAAGCTTTTGCTTGTCAGGAAATATAGTTCGACTTCAGTCGAAAACCTAATTTATCTACGTAATTTTTTATTCCTACAGGCGGATACGCTTTTAAGCAAGGATTTCTAAATTTATTTTTAACTTCATCTGCTTTTTTCGAAATCACTCCAACTGCAGATATCCACTTTCTACATTAGGACCGCAGTATATTTGACCTGTCACCAGGTTGGTACTATCCGTCAAACACAATTTCCTTTTTCTTATTTTCCGAGATGCTTTCTCTCTCTCTCTCTCTACTGTGGAAAAATTTCCAAGTCCGGGAACTCTTGGAATATTCTTAATGCTAGAAGATGCTACCAGAGTAACATCTTGCAGGTTTGTCCAGAGCTTTGGAGAACACGTTCTGTGAATCCCGATACCTCGGGATCCCAGACGGCATTCTGCTCTCGAGCCAGAGTGGACATAGTTTTGGAATTGGGTTCTTGCGTTTTTGGTCACGCTTATGACTGATCGGAAGTCCGCGTGAGATGGTGGGCGCGTGCAGACGAACCTTGAATGAACGTGTAACCTGGAAACCGTGACCAAGCCGAAGTGGAGCGACGGAGTGGGTGAGCCTGCGTTGGGATCGGGTCCGGGAATGGTAGGAAAGATGGTGGGTAGGTGGTGTATGATCACGTGAGGTGGTGGACGTGCGGCCGGCGGACGTGCCCGTCGACCGCACCACGTGGATTCGAACGAGAGGGCGTCCGTGACAGGCTTGGAAAGAGGGTTGCTCGAGCTTGCTTGCCTTACTATGGGTTGGTTCATGGTCGGGTCATCGGACGCCCTGGAGTAGACGCAGGGGTGGCTGGTGCCGTTGGCTCTGCTGCCACCGCCGTCGCATACTGTATGCAACCCCCGCGATTTCCCAATTGTTATTCCACGACGACCATCTCCACGTGGCACGTACAATGCCCAACGTACTCTACATTCGACTTGCAGCTTGCAACTTGTAACCAAAGACCTGCACGAACATTCCACGATTATCCACGACCGAAATCCTACCTGTCTCCCCTCGAATCATCTCGAGATCATAGTTTCTCAGGTTACCTCCTTTCTCTTATGTCAAATCCACTTTACTCCAGGATTCAATGCTTGCAATGGATTTCAAATTTTACTTTCTGAATACTCTTTTCTGCATATTTTGGGTTCAGATAAAACGCAACTGCATTATATTTAGTTGTGCAAGTGGTTGTTATCTCTTTACCAACTGAAATGAGTTTAGTCCATAGGGTGCAAATAATAAGAAAATACAATACAATAATTAACATTAACCAAGTATAGCTTTGTTTTACATACATTCTTATAGTAATGTGTATACAATAGGTAACCCACCTGGCCATGGCAGTGATGGGAAGTCGAGAATTTTTAGATGTAGATTAGGTTGTAAAAAGTAGAGATAGTATCAAGGTGGTAAGATATGAGGTGAGGTCATGAGTAGTTGAGCAAATAGAAGATATAAATTTAGAAATTTAATTCATTTGCTTTGAAAAATTTATGAAAATCGACATAGTATTATGTAATGGTTGTGATAAAAAAGATTCGATATTAAAAGGTGGGTAAAAATGATTTTTAGCAAGTGTATGTAAGATTGGTTCTGGGAGCCGAAAACCCTGAGCAGGACCAAACAATATGATTGACGTCTTGACTGGACATTGGTATGAGGTGATGACATTTTTTTCTAACAAGACTATTTGTAGAGTTATTATGATTAGATCGAAGTCTTGAAATGATAACAACTGTTCTTCTATTAAGATTAGATTTATGAAACCAAGGTTTGTTAGTCGAAAATTCAGAGAAAAAGATTTGAAAATAGTATTGACCTTTACTCGAGATGCTAGATTGATTTTGTAAGTAGTTGGAGATGGATAAATAGGTTTCGGAGCGGATATTAGACCAAAGATCTCAGTAAGGAAGTACTCCTTGGTACTTTTGGTACTCTTTGGAATCTTCTTCGACAGTCGATTTTGCGGGATTATCAACAATTTCGTTTCCTGGGACCTCTTTATGACCAGGAATCCAAATTAGCGAAATTTACAGATTTTTTTTTGTTGGCTTGAAAAAGTAGATTACGTATTTTGAAAATGAGGTACGACGTGAATGATTTAAAGCTTGAAGTACAAGCTTGTAAGGTGTTTTTAGAGTGTTAGATATTGGGATATTATTTTCAAGAATAATTTCTATGGTTTCACAAATTGCTAGGGTTTCCGCTGTAAAAATGGAGGCGCTATCAGATATTTTAAATGGCATCTGCACTTGAAAAGGCGATGGAAAAATTGTTTCCAGAAAATTTCAGAAGCTTTAGAAAGAGAAAAATAATAATGTACGAAAGATAGAAAAATACCTAAATAGGAAATATAGATAAATCAATGAGTGCTTCTCCGAGGCGATTTTGATAATCGGTTGTCGATAAGGTCGAGAGAAGTAAACGTAGGTAGAGGTTTAATATTATTTTGCCATCAATGTAATTTTTTAAATGATAATTTTGAGAATTTCGACCAATTAGTTTTACACGTATATAATGCAGGTGTGTTTCTTCTATAATATATAAATACCGTCAGGGTTGGCTGTGGATGACGAACCGTGTTCTTCCGATGCACCACTGCTGGGAGAAGCTAGTCCGGAACTAGAGGAGTGAGGAGCTGAAGAGGTAGTTGGCGAGGTTAATCCAAGTCCAAGTTGCTCAGCAACCTCACCATGATCCTCCCGGTGAACGTAATCGAAAACACTCGATCCCGTCATTTCCACCTGAAACAATTTAGTTATCACTCTCAACATTTGTTTAAATTAATTTTCAACACAAACTTGTTTTTATTATTGACGGAATTTTATCTTTAAAATATCAAATGTAATAAAATTTAAAAACATAATTTTAAAATCCACCATTTACATCTTCAGTCTTTGACCAAATGTTATGCTATTAAATGAACCCAATTAAATTTTGATTTTATTGATATTAGGGTCTCTTGAAACTGATATCAACAGAAGCTTCCTTGATTTAATTTCCTTCGTTTAGAAATAATTTAATTATTGAATTAGCCTATTTAGACTAAAATTAAAAGAAGTTATAATTTTATCATTATTAATTTATGACGCCGGTTGAGATACAGCTATGCGGACATAATCAATGTTCAAACCAGGCACGCATATATGTCTATAATCTACATGTATATTTATAACGATATCATAATATTCGTGCACGTAGACCTTGTTAGAAGTCAGGATGGCGACTTCCTTCATCGGATCCCAGTCTATGAATTTCGTGACCTCGTACATCGATTCTTCGAACACCATGCAAAAGGGGTACGTGTATAATTTTAAGCATGCATTAGAGTATGCAGATTATATGTGGGCATCGATGTACTTGTACGATACATGCTACAGATTGTAGACTATAGAGTGTCCATTTACAGAGTGGAGTACAGCTATATTTTTATAATTTATTCCAAAAGTGTTTTCTATTGGTGACGTGTGGGTGATGGTGCTGAAGACATGTTTATGACCGAGCATTGCGCTTCTGGATAAAACTCCACGTTACTCAATAACAAGGTGCGAGTCTCGAATCTACAATTACTTGACTTCATTTGTATAAAATTAACCAATAGTTTCGTTGTTCTTGTCATTAATTTTGACTCTTGAGCTAAATTTGTTAAGTTTTTTTTTTATTTCTTGGTTGTCTAAACCATTGCAGTGGTAAAACATTCTCCAATAAGTGAATACTTGACGTATCTTAAAAAACTGATGTGTGGTTATAAATGCCTCGTTGTATACTCAAAATACAATGTACTCTGTGATAATTTTATATGTATTTTAAGTAAAAGTGTTATAATTTTCCTGCTTCTGCTTACTTTTATGACTCAAATAGAAACGGTTGTTAAGTTTTCCAAAAGAGTCTTCCAGCAGATTATGAGGCATTTCAAGCGGGAATAGCCTCTTTTTTATATGCCATGAAGCAGACATAAATGTAATGACGGTCCCAGTAGCGGCCCATAAAAACTCACTTTAGTCTTCTTATGGTCTTGCATTTTGACCTAGGAAATCTTTCATATCACTCTAATCACGAGAAAATAGTTTTGTGAATTATTATATGAATTTGAATAGTATTTTAATAATAATCGAAAGCGGTTTTAAAAAATTTCAAGAAATATTAAAACAAAAACTGATTTTAGATTAAGACAATCGCAAAAAGAGAATTAAAATTATGAGATTATGGATTTGTCAATTTTTATATTTAAAATATCGGTTTATTGAATTATTCATAAAACTCGTATATGTAACTCGTTGAGTTATTCTCTTATTTCTTTTGTCAATTAAGACAACAAGAACATTTGACTACGATTTTTAATCACGCGAATTAAAATATCATTTGTAGGTTTATTAGGTTACTATATCCTGTCAGTGATTCATCATTTACTAAATGAAGACTTAAAGATATGCTATTCTTCATTAGATGTATTATGAAGGACATTATGCGTCTTCATGTTTCACTGATGCTCCCAGTAGGTGAATTTCCCTAACGCCTAAACATCTAAAGGCATCCTTGAATCATTGAATGGGTTATCTTAGACTGTCACTAGAATGCTAACTACTCGAACTCCAAATTCGCATTTAAATCTATTCAGTCCTTTTACTCGGTATCCAATAGGAAGCTTCTGAACTTGTAATTGGTTTGGTTTCAAATAAGTAAAACCAGATAAACATAATTAGTTAATTATGTGTTCCACTAGTGTTTAATAAGCCTGCTATATACGAAGCAGCAAAAAGGTGTGAATGATAGTGATGGATTATATTATAGTTGGTCCCAGAATAGAAGGATATGACCGGAGTGCAGACCTAGCCGCCATGTTTGTGGCAACGACGCCGCCAGTTTCCAGAATCCCCGAAACACCCTATTGATTGCCCCACGGGTCTCGCGGAACCGTGCTGGTACCCGGGACCCCCATTCCACCCACTCCTCTGCTATCCAGCGTTGCTCTCTGTCCCTCTTTCTCTCTTCGGTTTTCTATCCCCGTCCACCTTCAGTCGCGGCATTAGGAATGGCGAACACGCCGCCGTGCAGAGTCTACGTGAGCGGCATGCGACCACCCCCGCCTCTCTTTTGCCCCCATCCACCCTTCCCTCGTTCATGTCATGCTTGGTGCCAGCCAGTATGGCCGCCAACTCACACAACCTTCTCCTCTTTTCCTCCCTTGACCTCTCTCCCCCTTTTCGTGTCTTTCTCTCTATTTCCACGTCTCTCCTTCCCCCTTTCCTTCTCTCTTTTTCCGTACCTCTCATTTCCCCTTTTCCAAGTTCTCTCTTTTTTCATACCTCTCCTGCCCCTTTCCTTCTCTCTTTTCCCGTACCTCTCATTCCCCTTTCCCAAGTCTTTCTCTCGGTTTTCATACCTCTGACTTCTTTCCTTGAGGTTTGACTCTCTCTCTCTCACTCACTCAACCTCTCTCTTTCTTTTCCACCTTTGCTCACTCAGATCCAAGCTCCCCTCTCACATACGTGCATGTGAGGGTGGCACGTAGTGTCTTATGCGCCTCTGCTTCATTTCGACCTCCCCTTTCTCCTTCTCCTTGCTCTCTCCACTCCCAGTATCCTTTTCTGTCTTTCACTTCACGAAGTAACTCTGGAGATAAATGACTATTGACTATATAGATGTACTTTCCTCTGATCTCATCATCCAATAACACTCCCTTCAACCCCTTTAGACCAGTAGGCAGACTGAGATAACATGGATAATATGCAGAAACTCACCTGGGAAAGACCGAGGTAAATCGAGACTGTTTCAGAAATGTAGAGGAACCGTCCATCTGCTGCCACAGCCATCGCGAAGCCGTCCAGCGACTAAAATATAAAAATTCGTTTTTTATTTATAAAGCACACATGAATCGTTTTATAAATACGGCCAATTCATCCAATGGCACGTTTACTAAAAAAAGTTTATTGAACCAGGTAAATACATTTGTTTTGTACTTCTCTTTAACCCGGCGAGCGTAAGGTGAAACTTCGTAACACGGAGCGTAAGGTAGGGTATTTTTTACCCTGTAAAGATTTTTTATTTGTATATTAAAAAAAAGCTTGAAATCTTGGAAATTTTTTAACATATTTGTTTTATATTGCCTATCACTGTCATTTATTAATGTTATAATAAATCATTCATTTGTTTAAACAATTTATTATTGCGGGATTGTAACAATGACAAAACTAATATAGAGAAAAGTGAATTTCTATAAATTTGTTTAAACAATTGAAAAATTAATCGTAACAATAGTAAAATACATTATTAGCCTTTAGTAAACAATTACAATGTTTAAACCTAATGATTTAAACTTTCTTTTACAATATACAAAGAAAAAAACTCTTGGTGTGTTTTATAGTCAGCGTATATGAGTTCACAATTGTTATAAATAAACAATAAGAAATGTAAATAAAAATTTTTTTTAATCGTTATTGCTTTGTTACCGTGACACGTGCAGCTATTAAAAATTACAGAGAAATTCATCATGTCAAATTCAAATTATTGAGGAATAAGTATTTCACAGGGTAAATTTTACCCTACCTTACGCTCGCCGGGTTAAAGAAGCTCATACTTTTGTTTTAGAAGAAAGTAATTTTTTTTGCAAAGAATTTATGGGTATTCGACATCGCAGTTGAAATAAGAAGTTCAGGATTCCGTACAATTAAAAATGTTACTGTTTTAGTTGTGAACAGGGACTGACACGAAAACCGAAACAAAATATATTTTATTTTTGTTTCGTTTCGGTTTTGAAAAACTGAAACAAAATATCAATTTAATTTTGTTTTGTGTTGAACCTGAAACGAAAAGGCTCTGAATTACGTTTTTGTCTCATGCCCGAAACGAAAAGGCTTCGAATTTTGTTTTCGTTTCATGCCCGAAACGAAAATCCACTCCGAATTCCGTTTTCGTTTCTCATAAAAAAGGCTCTAAATTTCACAAAAACAATTTTAAACACAATTCTTTTCTTGCAGGAGACGAAAACGAAATTCAGAATCTTTTCGTTTCGGGCATGAGACTGAATCGAAATTCAGAGTTGATTTTCGTTTCGGGCATGAGACGAAAACGTATAATTCAGAGCCTTTTCGTTTCAGGTTCAATACAAAACAATATTGATTGTACATTTTTGTTTCGTCACAACAATTCAAAACAGAAACAGAATTCGGTTTTCGTGTCAGTCCCTGGTTGTGAACAATTTCGAAAAAGTGTTGAATACAAAATAATGTTATCAGGTGAAATAATTAAGAATAATCTGCTTATTTTGTTCTTTCAGAAATTAATCTATTAGTAGGTGGCTCTCTAGACATAACTTATTTTCAACGAGTAGGGATTTTTGGAGAAAATCCTAAGTGCCAAAAAGAAATGTGATGGGTGTTTTATGAATTTCGTAAATGAGGTCATTGAAAAGGTAAAAGAAGTTGGGATACTTGTAAATAGGATTCCGTATTGTGGGCTTCGGCGGTTTCCCAGACACAGCGTATTTTTAAGGACTACTAATTCTAGAAGAACGTTCTAAAGGTCCAAATGAAAAGTTATGTTGTTTTCTGAATTTCGTAAAGTGCGCAATGCATTTAGAGAGCAGTCGAGTATTTATAACTAGTATTCAGTAATGAGTAGCTGAGAAGACATTTCATGGTTCTTGGAATTAAATTTTTTTTCTGACCTTAAGGGGCCATCCATAAATTACGTAAGACTTTTAGGGGGGAGGGGGGGGGGGGGTCCAGCAAATCTTACGACCAATAGAAAAAATGGCGCTAATGTATGTAAAAAATCTTATATGGGGAGGGGGGGGGGGGGGGTTTAAATGACCGAAAAAATGTTTTA